>CM051242.1:88290869-90790869 GCA_027917425.1 Gastrophryne carolinensis
GCAAATTTACCTCACAGTATAAGCTATTGCCCCTCAGATTGACACAGGGGCTGCTCTATATTATGCTGCACAATGGCAAATTTACCTCACAATATAAGCTATTGCCCCTCAGATTTACACAGGGCCTGCTCTAAATTATGCTGCAAAATGGCAAATTTACCTCACTATATAATCTATTGCCCCTCAGATTTACACAGGGCCTGCTCTATATTATGCTGCAAAATTGCAAATTTACCTCACTTTATAAGCTATTGCCCCTCAGATTTACACAAGGGCTGCTCTATATTATGCTGCAAAATGGCAAATTTACCTCACAATATAAGCTATTGCCCCTCAGATTTACACAGGGGCTGCTCTATATTATGCTGCAAAGTGGCAAATTTACCTCACAATATAAGCTATTGCCCCTCAGATTTACACAGGGCCTGCTCTATATAATGCTGCTAAATGGCAAATTTACCTCACAGTATAAGCTATTGCCCCTCAGATTTACACAGGGGCTGCTCAATATAATGCTGCAAAATGGCAAATTTACCTCACTATATAAGCTATTGCCCCTCAGATTTACACAGGGCCTGCTCTATATTATGCTGCAAAATGGCAAATTTACCTCACAGTATAAGCTATTGCCCCTCAGATTTACACAGGGCCTGCTCTATATTATGCTGCAAAATGCAAATTTACCTCACAGTATAAGCTATTGCCCCTCAGATTTACACAGGGCCTGCTCTATATTATGCTGCAAAATGGCAAATTTACCTCACAGTATAAGCTATTGCCCCTCAGATTTACACAGGGGCTGCTCTATATTATGCTGCAAAGTGGCAAATTTACCTCACAATATAAGCTATTGCCCCTCAGATTTACACAGGGCCTGCTCTATATTATGCTGTAAAATGCAAATTTACCTCACAGTATAAGCTATTGCCCCTCAGATTTACACAGGGGCTGCTCTATATAATGCTGCAAAATGGCAAATTTACCTCACTATATAAGCTATTGCCCCTCAGATTTACACAGGGCCTGCTCTATATTATGCTGCAAAATGGCAAATTTACCTCACAGTATAAGCTATTGCCCCTCAGATTTACACAGAGGCTGCTCTATATAATGCTGCAAAATGGCAAATCTACCTCACTATATAAGCTATTGCCCCTCAGATTTACACAGGGCCTGCTCTATATTATGCTGCAAAATGGCAAATTTACCTCACAGTATAAGCTATTGCCCCTCAGATTGACACAGGAGCTGCTCTATATAATGCTACAAAACCAAGGCCCTTATTTAACAAGGGATAGCGCCAGGTAGCAAATGGTGAGCGAACGGTAATGACGCTCACCGCCACGAGAACGCCGGCTCCCCTCCGCAATCACACATTTATCAAGCCGATCCTGCTTAGCGACTGACAGAGCGCCAGATAGCGAATCATTCATCATTATTCCAGCCTCACCCCACAGCGCCAGTGAGCGACCTTGAACAGCGACAGGTATTACCTCTCGCTACCTGGCGCTCTCCAATGCATTTCAATGGAGCAATCTTTAAATATTCATAATTAATTGCTATTAATTTTTTTTTTTTTGAAATGTCAAAAATTCTGTGACCACTTCTGCAATGTTAGATTTTTTTTTTAAGGTTAAAAAAAAAAAAAAAAAATTGTGCAGAATTGATATTACAGGTCTGATATTAATGTATTCATATTACTAAATGTTTTGAAAAACATGTTTTTTTTTTTTTTTCTAAAAATATGGTTGTTTGGGGGTTAAAAAACTACTTTTAACCCATCGCCGTCAGCGCTCTGGGGTTTAAACAAGCATTTCACAGCGCGAGAATTTTTTGAGCGTGATTTGTTAATGAATTTGCTGGGAGCCGTTCGCTATGGCCGTTCGCTGTCATGCGCTCCCATACAGCGCGGAACCTGTCAAACAGCGACTCCTAACCCCATATTCAACATTACCGCACACCGACTGAGTCGCTGTCAACAGCCGAACAACGCCCAAGCACAGCGAATACTAGCGGGCGCTGTGAAAATAACGCTACTGTCGCTCATCTGTCGCTACCTGGCACAATTAATGAATCGGCCTCCAAGAGCGGATTTAACTCACACAATATAACCTATTTCTCAGGTTTATATAGGGACTGCTCTATGTAATGGTGCAAAACCATGAATTTACCTACAATATAAACTATTGCTGCTCCATATAATGGTGCAAAACAGGGCAAATGTATTGTTCAATATAAACTATTGCTGCTCTGATTTACACAGGAGGGCCACTCTAAAGAATGGTGCAACATGGCAATTTTACCTCACAATATAAACGATTGCAGATTTAAACAGTGGGCTTTAGGTTGATATATATAATAGTGCAAAACAGCGAATTTACCTCACAATACTGTATAAACTATTGCTCCTCAGATTTACACATTGGGCTTCTCTATATAATGGTGCAAAATGGCGAATTTACCTCACTATATAATCTATTACAGCTCTATATAAAAAAAAATTAAAAAAAGGGCCTGTAGACGTTTATTTAGTATAACAGATAGGGTGACATGTGCTGGTTTGGGATGCCCATGTGGGCTAGTGTTTTGACAGCAGGACAAAAACCAATTCAAAATGCAATAGCTTAATAAAACTGAGGCTGAACAAGCTTATTTAGTATAAAAGATAGGGTGACGTGCTAGTTTGGGATGCCCATGTGGGCTGGTGTTTTGACTACACGACAAAAACCAATTCAAAATGCAATACTTTGATTAAGCTGAGGAAGGATCAACAAGTGTATTTAGTATAACAGATAGGCTGCCTAATGCAGGTTTGGGATGCCCTTCGGCCTGGTGTTTTTTTTGTTAAAGGCAGACCAAAAACCAATTCAAAATGCAATACTTTGATTAAGCTGAGGAAGGATCAACAAGCGAATTTAGTATAACAGATAGCCTGCCTAATGCTGGTTTGGGATGCCCTGCGGCCTGTTTTTTTTTCTGTTAAAGGCAGACCAAAAACCAATTAAAAATGCAATACTTTGATTAAGCTGAGGAAGGATCAACAAGCGAATTTAGTATAACAGACAGGCTGCCAAGTGCAGGTTTGGGATGCCTTGCGGACTGGTGTTTTTTTTTGTTAAAGGCAGACCAAAAACCAATTCAAAATGCAATACTTTGATTCAGCTAAGGAAGGATCAACAAGCGTATTTAGTATAACAGATAGGCTGCCTAGTGCAGGTTTGGGATGCCCTGCGGCCTGGTGTTTTTTTTGTTAAAGGCAGACCAAAAACCAATTCAAAATGCAATACTTTGATTCAGCTGAGGAAGGATCAACAAGCGTATTTAGTATAACAGATAGGCTGCCTAACGCAGGTTTGGGATGCCCTGCGGCCTGGTGTTTTTTTTGTTAAAGGCAGAACAAAAACCAATTCAAAATGCAATACTTTGATTCAGCTGAGGAAGGATCAACAAGCGTATTTAGTATAACAGATAGGCTGCCAAGTGCAGGTTTGGGATGCCCTGTGGCCTGGTGTTTTTTTTGTTAAAGGCAGACCAAAACCAATTCAAAATGCAATACTTTGATTCAGCTGAGGAAGGATCAACAAGCGTATTTAGTATAACAGATAGGCTGCCTAATGCAGGTTTGGGATGCCCTTCGGCCTGGTGTTTTTTTTGTTAAAGGCAGACCAAAAACCAATTCAAAATGCAATACTTTGAGGCCGATTCATTAATAGCGCCAGGTAGCGACAGATGAGCGACTGTAGCGTGATTTTCACAGCGCCAGCTAGAATTCGCTGTGCTTGGCCGTAGTTCGCTTGTTGACAGCGACTCAGTCGGTGTGCGTTAATGTTGAATACGTGGTTAGGAGTCGCTGTTTGACAGGTTCCGCGCTGTATGGGTGCGCCTGACAGCGAATGGCCAGAGCGAACGGCTCCCACCATATTCATTATCAAATCATGCTCAAAAAATGATCGCGCTGTGAAATGCTTGTTTAAACCCCAGAGCGCTGGCGGCGATGGCTTAAAAGTAGTTTTTAACCCCCAAACAACCACATTTTTTGATGTAAAATTTACACTTTTTTTTAGAAACATTTGGTAATATGAATACATTAATATCAGACCTGTAATATCAATTCTGCACAAATTATTTTATTTTTTTTTTTAACCTTTAAAAAAATATATAACATTGCCGAAGTGTTCACAAAATTTTTGCCATTTAAAAAAAAAAAAAAAACCTTCAAATCAATTAAATATGAATATTTAAAGATTGCTCCATTGAAATGCATTGGAGAGCGCCAGGGAGCGACAGGTCATACCTGGCGCTGTGATGGGATTAGTAGCGGCGCTGTTCGTTGCAGTCGGCTACATGATGAATCCCGCGCTAGCTGACGCTTTCGCCGGCGCTAGCCTCATTTAGCGTGATAAATGTGTGATTGTGTCCACCGCCTGGCGTTCTGGAGTCGGTAGCCGCCGATAGCTGGCGCTACCTGGCGCTAGTCAGACACTACCTGGCGCTAGCCCTTGATAAATAAGGCCCTTTGATTCAGCTGAGGAAGGATCAACAAGCGTATTTAGTATAACAGATAGGCTGCTAAGTGCAGGTTTGGAATACCCAGGTGGGCTGGTGTTTTTTTGGTTAAAGGCAGACCAAAAAATATTTAAGCTAATCCAGTTATATATTATGATAAATGGTTGTGTATAACAGATAGGGTTAAATAAGCCACTGCATAGATGGCATGCACAGTGGCAAGGCAGATTTACAGCACAAGGAACAGAAATTGAATTGAAAACTGATCTGGCTAATGAAAAAAAAAAAAAATTCACTGTCACATCTAAGTTGTCCCTGGCTGGATGGTTCCGGTTTTTCCCTATCATTCCCTGGCTCTGTCTACCTCTCTGTCTGCCTCTCTGACTCTCCCTACCTATCTCTAACTCTCTGTCCCTGTCTCTAACTAGCTGTGCTCTGGCCGCAATGCAAGGCTGAAATGCGAACAAACAAGATGGCCGCCACTTTATATAGCACGGTGACGTCACCGGGCTTCCTGGCTGCTGATAGGCTGCATGTGACTTACCCATGATACCTTGCCCCAGGGGGTATGTCTGGACATGTTCATCCACCATTTTAGAATGCCTGTAATTGAAATAAATGGAGTTTAAAGGAAATCTTCGATCGATCGAATCGCGGGGAAATTCGGATTCGTTCAGAATCGAATTTTCCATGAAATTCGGAACGAATCCGGGTTCGTCCGGATCGATTCGCTCATCCCTAGTAGTTTCACATGCAAATGCCCTAATGTAGTATACCTGCTCATAAATGTGCAGTGCCCCTCAGCATTTTACATCAGGCAGACAGGGCAAGCGCTAAGAAAGTGACTAAATCTGCACAGCTTCCCAATTATAAATAAAAAATATAATGGATGTGCCAGTTGCAGCCTATTTCTGCAGCCTATAGATTGCTGGTATTGAAAACTGCTTTCATAAAACACACGTTACTACCTGCAATATGTTGCTATTAGAAACCGTGCACCAAGTCTCTACACCAAGATCTACAAGAAGAGATAAGTGAGTCCTGTACACACAGAACACTGCTGCTGGCCATGTGTAAGCAGAGACGTAACTATAGAGGATGAAGTGGTTGCGACTGCACCAGGGGCCAGGAGGTCAGGGGGCCCCCTTATTGTTGCTCATTGACATTATTTATCATATTTGTGCTCACTTGGTATATTTTGGTGAAAGGAAACACCATTCATCTCTGCTGTTTCAGTCTTTAGTTATCTAGATGTATCCAGTTGAGTTAAAAGACCAACAGAATAAAGACACCAGGTATGCAACACGAATACAAAATACAGGGTAGTTTCCCATGCAAATGCCCTTAATGTAGTATACCTGCTCATAAATGTGCAGTGCCCCTCAGCATTTTACATCAGGCAGACAGGGCAAGCGCTAAGAAAGTGACTAAATCTGCACAGCTTCCCAATTATAAATAAAAAATATAATGGATGTGCCAGTTGCAGCCTATTTCTGTAGACCAGACCATGGCCTGTTGGCCTGATGCAGAGCCTCCTCGTTCAGCTATCCCGTACATTTTGCCGTTGTATTTGGGCTGTGGTCGGGGCATTAAAGGGTGCTCCATTGGTTTTTTTGTGCGTGTTTGCGATCAGGTGTTCCGGCATGCGCCTTTCGTATGTCGGCTCGCAAGAGGCCGGACTCCGTGCAAACGGACTTGTCCGTGATTGGTCCGTTTTTTAAACTGATTCCGAGCCTTGATTTCCGATTGAAATCAGCCCAATATAACGAGGGTGTGGGCGCTCAACTTACGGCCAGTGTTAGCAGCCGTATATGCGCTCCGTGAATAGTCATGCATTCTACTGCGCGTGAGCATCAACGCCGACAGCTACGCGGCCTGGTTCTCTTGAGCCTGGCAGAAACCAGGCTGCACCGCACACATCTGGACATCGATGGCATGCATGACCTTGAGCTATTCGAGCTCACCCGCCTTAACCGTGTTTCTCTCCAGGACTTGTATAGGCAGCTGCGGCCATGGTTAGCCCGCACCACAAGGAAGGGGCATGCAATTGCAGGTATGACCAAATTGGTTGGCTGCCTGCAGTTTTTGGCAAATGGCTCGTTCCAGAGACTGGGTGCCTTCTCCGTGGGGATGCCCCAGTCTACGCTGAGCCGCAGCCTTAACAAGTTTTTGGATGGCATGGCTACCCTGGCTCCCAAATACATATTTTTCCCTGACACAGCGGTAGCCTGGAATGCGGTTAAGCTGGGCTTTTATAATATAGCCGACATGCCCAGCGTCATGGGTGCCATCGATTGGACCCACGTTGCGTTGGTTCCGCCAGCTGCGCAGGAATATCTGTTCAGGTATGGGGTTTAGGTCAGCATGTGTCTGCCATGTAGCACATACATTTACATTTTACCAATGTGGAGTAGGTTTCAATGGCTGAAAGCAGACCTACATCCTGTGTATACCAAACATCCAGTGGTTGGAAATGTTGCTTATGTGAATGCATCTTTTTAATTGTGTTGTGCCTTTTTGGCCCACTAATTCCTGTTATATTGTGCTATTGCAGCAACAGGAAGATGGGCCACTCTATCAATGTGCAGGCAGTGTCCGGGCCAGACCTGCAATTTCTGAGTATGTTTGCTGCTTTCCCTGGGTCCACACACGACTCGCACATTTTGAGGAACTCCAGCCTCTTTGTTCACTTACAATCTGGAGATCTGTCTGGCGGATGGCTACTGGGTATATGCTAACAAATTGTTGTGACCGTCCAGCATGATTGTGCTGATTGGTCTGTGCCTGTACCTCACTAATCTGTTAGAGACTCCAATGAAACAGTAGAAGTTTCCACTCACTTACTTACCAGCATTTCCTCCTATGGGCTTGCTTGTGATTCTCCACTATACCTTTCTGTCCTCGCCCTCTTAGCTATGTTGCATCCCAGAGTCATTGTAGAGGAGTGTGCTGGGTGGATGTGCATGTTGCCTCATCAGAACTGTGCTTAGCACTGACACTGCACAGCTGACCTATGTCCCTGTTCAATAATGCTGGAATGCTAAGTAGCACATAAATGAGCCTCTTCCCCTTAGCCCTCTGTCTGTTGCTCCCTGTTCTTGCCAGTTTTAATTAACTTAACATGCAGTATTTGTAAGTAGCATGTAACGTACTTGTGGCTCTTCGTTAGTAGCAGGATGGGACTTGTTTATATACACTTTATAGCTTTGGTGTTTAGGTTTGTATGTCTAGGCTAGTTATGGGGACTGCCACTACATATGTGGCAAAGGGGCCCATTTGTCATGTGATTTTTGGATTATGCTGTGTCCTTATTTTTTTTTTTCTGTGTGTTTTTTTTTTTAAGGTGATTCTGGCTATCCCCTGCTCCCCTGGTTACTCACCCCCATCCTCGCAGGCCCAGGACCGGTATAACACTGCACATAGGAGGACTCGCTCAGTGGTGGAACGTGCCTTTGGCTTGTGGAAGATGCGCTTCCGTTGTCTGGACCAGACTGGGGGGGGGGGGCCCTTCAGTATGACCCCGCCAAGGTGATGAAAATAATTGTGTCGTGTGGGGTCCTGCACAACCTGCCTGAGGACGCTTTAGCCATTTCGGAAGATTATACACCTCCCTACTCTGGCACACAAAGTGGGTCGGCACAGGCGATCCAGTCCCAGCTTGTGGACAATGTTTTTTCTTAATTTTCTTGGATTTTGGCCAATGTGTGCCTTTTTTATTTTGTGAGAAAAACAAATAAATTTGTGACAAATGTGACAATGTGACAAACATTGTTGATTAATTTTTTGCCTGTTAATGTGGGGTGGTGGAAGAGCATGTGTTTTGGGTTAGGGTAGTGGTGTGTCCTGCTCCCCAGAATCCCTACCTAAACACATGCCTTCAGTGGTAGGTAGAGTAGGAGGAGGAAGTTGATGGATGGGGTTGCTGCATGTTAGCGGCAATAAGAGCAAGGCTCTGATTGATTAACTGCCATTGCTGGACCATTGCCGCCATCTGCCTGCTTTGTTCTCGTTTCGTCAAGCAGGCAGGACAAATTTTGATTCAAAACCTCTAGTTGTTGTGACATCGAGGTTAGTTTGGAACACACTGTCTCATTAAACCTCTGTGTATTTGCTGCGAACTCCACGTTCCCGTGGTGCCATGCTTCCTCCATTAGTTGCAGATGCCTCCTCTGGCTGATATGGCGACGTTGCTGGGTTCCGCCACTGGCACGGGTGGGTGCGTCTTGTACTGATGGAGTGGCTGCAGGTGGCTGCCTGGCCGCAGAGTCTGTTGTGCACCCACTGTCCACGGCAGCAGAGGTTTGGGCCCCTGAGGTATGGGTAGTGGACAGCAGGGGCTGCACTTGCTGGGGCTGGTGTGTTGGATGTTGGCCCACAGGGTCTCATGGCCTTGGCTGCAGCAGACTTGTGTCCTCCTCCTCCAAATCCCGAATTACTTCAATAATGTGTGGACTGGTTAGGGTCTGACAAGAAAGGTAGCAGGTAGTGAGCCCACTATTTTAAATTTAATGTAGGCAAGTGGCATTTCATTTGGCTACACAGTGGTCCATTGACTTACCTCATCCGTACACTCAGGTTGGTTGGTGTTGACACAAGGCTGTTCTGGCGTGCTCCTCCGGGACAATGCAGGGGTAGCTTGGCCTTGTTGCGTGGCATCTGTTGTTTCTGGGACGAGATAATGAACTTTTTTTGGTTCCTCAAATACCAGTGTGTTGTAAGGAGTATACAACTGTTTTGGTCCACATTCAAAAGTCAAAATGTCAAACTATACTCACCTCCGGACCTGACATTCCTGTCTGTGTCTTGGTTGGGGTTGACTTTGAATGACGCCCAAATAGGGCATCATAGTGCTCACAAACACCAGTGGCTACAGCCATGCTTTGAACATCACAGAAACGGGCTGTAAGTGAGCCACGTCGCAGCTGCCGCCCCGGCTCCTGTGCCTGGTCGTGTGTGGGTGTTCCTGATGTCTCTCTGTGCGGCGAGCATGTGGCTCGGGGCTTTTTGGGGTCTTACGGCTCCCTTTTGGCTTGGGCATAGTGATATGGTAACTGTCAGGGTTGGACTTCCTCCTTAGGCTTCTGAGTGTGCTGCTGGTCAATACTGCTGGCTGGCTCTTTCTCTGGAACTTCCCCTGCATTGTGCTGATCCACCAGGAGATGGCTCTGTCCTGCAGAGCTGCTGGCAATCAGCCAGCACCTGTAACTCCTCAGCCTATATAAGCTGATCAGCCCATTCAGGCAGCGGATTAGCATTTTGTTATGTCATCTTTATCCCAGTATGCTGTACCTAGATCCAAGGTACTCCTGAACCTTGCACCCAGGACTCCTGCCTCAGCTCTTGTGTTTGCTCCCCCTATCCCAGCCGTGCTTCCACCTTGGAATTTGGACTTTTCTCTCATCCTTATGCATGCTTGTTGCCGGACTCCATCTTGTTGCCTGCTCCATCTTGTGTATGTACAGCCAGAGCGTGTTAATGTCACTTGTATATATGTATAGTTCCCTTACACATATATGTTCCCCTTTGTGATTTGTACACAGTTTGATTGTAGTGTGTTTGATGTGTAGTTACCACTGTTTTTTAGTTACCACTGTTTTTTTCACTATTAAACACGGTTTGCCCCATATCCATTTCTGCCTCACAGTCTCAATTTCTGGTCACTTTTTACAATTGGGATTTCTCCGCTGGAAAATCCCTGACAGAATGCTAATCCCATAGACCAGGAGACTGTAAAGGCTGATTTGGATTTGTTGTGCAGGGTCTTAGTGCCAGCACTAGATTTTGCTTTTTCAGAGTCTGTAATGCTGTCTGTCCTGGGTCTTGTAGTTCCTCTAGTCTTAGTTGGGCCTCCGGCCTTCTTGTTTTGAAATTTGGGCTTAAAGCCTTCTGGTCTGTATTGGGGCCCAGCCCCGTCCTGGTCTGTATTGGGGCCCAGCCCCGTCCTGGTCTGTATTGGGGCCCAGCCCCGTCTTGGTCTGTATTGGGGCCCAGCCCCGTCTTGGTCTGTATTGGGGCCCAGCCCCGTCTTGGTCTGTATTGGGGCCCAGCCCCGTCTTGGTCTGTATTGGGGCCCAGCCCCGTCTTGGTCTGTATTGGGGCCCAGCCCCGTCTTGGTCTGTATTGGGGCCCAGCCCCGTCTTGGTCTGTATTGGGGTCCAGTTCTTTGTTTGTCTTGTATATGTCTCTCCTGTGTTTCCCTTCCCCAAGTCTGTGACCACCACGGGATTACCTGGGGCCTGTGCAACTTCACCTTTTAGAAGCTCTGTTGAAGAAGTGGGTGGATTACGGGCCACTCAAGTGCCGGATCACCTACGCCCCTCGTGGTCGGCGGTTTGCCTCCTTGGTGGCACAGGCGGGTTGTCTGTCCTTGTCTATTTGTTTTTGGTCAGTTCACCACCCTGCATGCCCAGGGAAGTTTCTCGCCTGGGTAGGTCAGAATGATTCAATCTATCCATATTGAGATTCCTAGCGTACGCAAGTCTAGTATAAGTTCCAAGATGTCCACAAGGACAGCAGTTGCTATTGACACTGACTGTCCCACAGATAGGTATGTCTTTGTTCCTCCTCCTCGTTATAAGGAGCTTACTCTGGCTACCTTCCCCCAGTTTGTCCGGGCTGCTTTAAAGTTAATACAGGAGCCTTACATCCAGCAGTCTCCTATGACAACCTGGAGTCGTCAAGTGGCCTATTTTCTTTTCAAAGATGATTTGTTTTTCAGGGCTGAAGCGTGGCTAAATCATAGTAAACACCTCAGTGAGAATTTTGTAGAGTTCCTTAAATTTATTGCCACATCTTACTTATGTATTCCTGAGGCTGACCTGAATCTGACTGCACTTTGTTCAGCCCAGAAATCGGAAACTTCAGCCAAATCTATTGCCTCTGAGTCTAATGTGGAGGATGAGGATGACAGTGGGTCTGATGCCGGGGTTGATATATCTGTTTCAGAGGATGACCACCATCCAACTGTTCTGTCCTCCGTTCAGTCCACTAGGGTGCCTCCGTCTGCTGTTTATCATCAAACCATGCCGGTGACCCCAATAATTCAACCCGAGCCAGTAACGCTAGTGATTAAACCTGAACCTCACTGTGAGCCCATGCCTGAACCGGGCTGTGAGTCTGCTTCTAAATCGGTCTGTGACCCTGACCCAATGTCTGTCTTTGAGCCTGTCACATTCTCTGCCTATGAGTTTGAACCTGTACCTGTTTGTAAGCCCGGCTTAATGTCTGTTTGTCAATCTATACCTCCTGTCGAGTTCTCTCCTCCTGTCGAGTTCTCTCCTCCTGTCGAGTTCTCTCCTCCTGTCGAGTTCTCTCCTCCTGTCGAGTTCTCTCCTCCTGTCGAGTTCTCTCCTCCTGTCGAGTTCTCTCCTCCTGTCGAGTTCTCTCCTCCTGTCGAGTTCTCTCCTCCTGTCGAGTTCTCTCCTCCTGTCGAGTTCTCTCCTCCTGTCGAGTTCTCTCCTCCTGTCGAGTTCTCTCCTCCTGTCGAGTTCTCTCCTCCTGTCGAGTTCTCTCCTCCTGTCGAGTTCTCTCCTCCTGTCGAGTTCTCTCCTCCTGTCGAGTTCTCTCCTCCTGTCGAGTTCTCTCCTCCTGTCGAGTTCTCTCCTCCTGTCGAGTTCTCTCCTAGTTCACCTGAGGTAGGAGCGCCTGAGGTTGGTTCTCCTGCCTTGCCCGAGCCTCTGATGCCAGTGCCTGCCTTGCCCGAGCCTCTGATGCCAGTGCCTGCCTTGCCCGAGCCTCTGATGCCAGTGCCTGCCTTGCCCGAGCCTCTGATGCCAGTGCCTGCCTTGCCCGAGCCTCTGATGCCAGTGCCTGCCTTGCCCGAGCCTCTGATGCCAGTGCCTGCCTTGCCCGAGCCTCTGATGCCAGTGCCTGCCTTGCCCGAGCCTCTGATGCCAGTGCCTGCCTTGCCCGGTCCAGTTGTTGCCTCCGTACCGGCGTGCCCAGTTGTTGCCTCCGTACCGGCGTGCCCAGTTGTTGCCTCCGTACCGGCGTGCCCAGTTGTTGCCTCCGTACCGGCGTGCCCAGTTGTTGCCTCCGTACCGGCGTGCCCAGTTGTTGCCTCCGTACCGGCGTGCCCTCCTGAGGGCTCCAGTAATATCTGCCCTAAGCCCAAACCTGATCACCATCTTTCGGGTAATCTTAGAGAAGGCCATGAAGATTCCCCACGTGCTCGTGGTTTTGAAACACCTCGGGTTGCAAATGGGGATTTTTTCAATGTCCTGCTGGCTCAAGGAGATCTGGAAGGGATTCCTAAAGTCACAGGAAGGTCTGAATTTGGTTACCCAGGCGCTGATTTTAAAGGTTTCAAGGGCACAGGTTACTGTCTTAAGAACCTGGATCTTGAAGGTCCCGGTCCCCCTGGGCGCTGCCGTGAAGGTCCCGGTCCCCCTGGGCGCTGCCGTGAAGGTCCCGGTCCCCCTGGGCGCTGCCGTGAAGGTCCCGGTCCCCCTGGGCGCTGCCGTGAAGGTCCCGGTCCCCCTGGGCGCTGCCGTGAAGGTCCCGGTCCCCCTGGGCGCTGCCGTGAAGGTCCCGGTCCCCCTGGGCGCTGCCGTGAAGGTCCCGGTCCCCCTGGGCGCTGCCGTGAAAGTCCCGGTCCCCCTGGGCGCTGCCGTGAAGGTCCCGGTCCCCCTGGGCGCTGCCGTGAAGGTCCCGGTCCCCCTGGGCGCTGCCGTGAAGGTCCCGGTCCCCCTGGGCGCTGCCGTGAAGGTCCCGGTCCCCCTGGGCGCTGCCGTGAAGGTCCCGGTCCCCCTGGGCGCTGCCGTGAAGGTCCCGGTCCCCCTGGGCGCTGCCGTGAAGGTCCCGGTCCCCCTGGGCGCTGCCGTGAAGGTCCCGGTCCCCCTGGGCGCTGCCCGTGAAGGTCCCGGTCCCCCTGGGCGCTGCCGTGAAGGTCCCGGTCCCCCTGGGCGCTGCCGTGAAGGTCCCGGTCCCCCTGGGCGCTGCCGTGAAGGTCCCGGTCCCCCTGGGCGCTGCCGTGAAGGTCCCGGTCCCCCTGGGCGCTGCCGTGAAGGTCCCGGTCCCCCTGGGCGCTGCCGTGAAGGTCCCGGTCCCCCTGGGCGCTGCCGTGAAGGTCCCGGTCCCCCTGGGCGCTGCCGTGAAGGTCCCGGTCCCCCTGGGCGCTGCCGTGAAGGTCCCGGTCCCCCTGGGCGCTGCCGTGAAGGTCCCGGTCCCCCTGGGCGCTGCCGTGAAGGTCCCGGTCCCCCTGGGCGCTGCCGTGAAGGTCCCGGTCCCCCTGGGCGCTGCCGTGAAGGTCCCGGTCCCCCTGGGCGCTGCCGTGAAGGTCCCGGTCCCCCTGGGCGCTGCCGTGAAGGTCCCGGTCCCCCTGGGCGCTGCCGTGAAGGTCCCGGTCCCCCTGGGCGCTGCCGTGAAGGTCCCGGTCCCCCTGGGCGCTGCCGTGAAGGTCCCGGTCCCCCTGGGCGCTGCCGTGAAGGTCCCGGTCCCCCTGGGCGCTGCCGTGAAGGTCCCGGTCCCCCTGGGCGCTGCCGTGAAGGTCCCGGTCCCCCTGGGCGCTGCCGTGAAGGTCCCGGTCCCCCTGGGCGCTGCCGTGAAGGTCCCGGTCCCCCTGGGCATTGCTTTCTTGATTTTGTTCCTGGAGGGACTGCCGTACCTGCGGAGTCTTCGCCTGCTTCGGGGCCCGCACCTGCTGGGTCTTCGCCTGCTTCGGGCCCGCACCTGCTGGGTCTTCGCCTGCTTCGGGGCCCGCACCTGCTGGGTCTTCGCCTGCTTCGGGGCCCGCACCTGCTGGGTCTTCGCCTGCTTCGGGGCCCGCACCTGCTGGGTCTTCGCCTGCTTCGGGGCCCGCACCTGCTGGGTCTTCGCCTGCTTCGGGGCCCGCACCTGCTGGTCTTCGCCTGCTTCGGGGCCCGCACCTGCTGGGTCTTCGCCTGCTTCGGGGCCCGCACCTGCTGGGTCTTCGCCTGCTTCGGGGCCCGCACCTGCTGGGTCTTCGCCTGCTTCGGGGCCCGCACCTGCTGGGTCTTCGCCTGCTTCGGGGCCCGCACCTGCTGGGTCTTCGCCTGCTTCGGGGCCCGCACCTGCTGGGTCTTCGCCTGCTTCGGGGCCCGCA
Source organism: Gastrophryne carolinensis (assembly GCA_027917425.1). Taxonomy (NCBI): domain Eukaryota; kingdom Metazoa; phylum Chordata; class Amphibia; order Anura; family Microhylidae; genus Gastrophryne; species Gastrophryne carolinensis. The sequence goes on from CM051242.1 coordinate 88,305,439, forward strand.
CCTGCTGGGTCTTCGCCTGCTTCGGGGCCCGCACCTGCTGGGTCTTCGCCTGCTTCGGGGCCCGCACCTGCTGGGTCTTCGCCTGCTTCGGGGCCCGCACCTGCTGGGTCTTCGCCTGCTTCGGGGCCCGCACCTGCTGGGTCTTCGCCTGCTTCGGGGCCCGCACCTGCTGGGTCTTCGCCTGCTTCGGGGCCCGCACCTGCTGGGTCTTCGCCTGCTTCGGGGCCCGCACCTGCTGGGTCTTCGCCTGCTTCGGGGCCCGCACCTGCTGGGTCTTCGCCTGCTTCGGGGCCCGCACCTGCTGGGTCTTCGCCTGCTTCGGGGCCCGCACCTGCTGGGTCTTCGCCTGCTTCGGGGCCCGCACCTGCTGGGTCTTCGCCTGCTTCGGGGCCCGCACCTGCTGGGTCTTCGCCTGCTTCGGGGCCCGCACCTGCTGGGTCTTCGCCTGCTTCGGGGCCCGCACCTGCTGGGTCTTCGCCTGCTTCGGGGCCCGCACCTGCTGGGTCTTCGCCTGCTTCGGGGCCCGCACCTGCTGGGTCTTCGCCTGCTTCGGGGCCCGCACCTGCTGGGTCTTCGCCTGCTTCGGGGCCCGCACCTGCTGGGTCTTCGCCTGCTTCGGGGCCCGCACCTGCTGGGTCTTCGCCTGCTTCGGGGCCCGCACCTGCTGGGTCTTCGCCTGCTTCGGGGCCCGCACCTGCTGGGTCTTCGCCTGCTTCGGGGCCCGCACCTGCTGGGTCTTCGCCTGCTTCGGGGCCCGCACCTGCTGGGTCTTCGCCTGCTTCGGGGCCCGCACCTGCTGGGTCTTCGCCTGCTTCGGGGCCCGCACCTGCTGGGTCTTCGCCTGCTTCGGGGCCCGCACCTGCTGGGTCTTCGCCTGCTTCGGGGCCCGCACCTGCTGGGTCTTCGCCTGCTTCGGGGCCCGCACCTGCTGGGTCTTCGCCTGCTTCGGGGCCCGCACCTGCTGGGTCTTCGCCTGCTTCGGGGCCCGCACCTGCTGGGTCTTCGCCTGCTTCGGGGCCCGCACCTGCTGGGTCTTCGCCTGCTTCGGGGCCCGCACCTGCTGGGTCTTCGCCTGCTTCGGGGCCCGCACCTGCTGGGTCTTCGCCTGCTTCGGGGCCCGCACCTGCTGGGTCTTCGCCTGCTTCGGGGCCCGCACCTGCTGGGTCTTCGCCTGCTTCGGGGCCCGCACCTGCTGGGTCTTCGCCTGCTTCGGGGCCCGCACCTGCTGGGTCTTCGCCTGCTTCGGGGCCCGCACCTGCTGGGTCTTCGCCTGCTTCGGGGCCCGCACCTGCTGGGTCTTCGCCTGCTTCGGGGCCCGCACCTGCTGGGTCTTCGCCTGCTTCGGGGCCCGCACCTGCTGGGTCTTCGCCTGCTTCGGGGCCCGCACCTGCTGGGTCTTCGCCTGCTTCGGGGCCCGCACCTGCTGGGTCTTCGCCTGCTTCGGGGCCCGCACCTGCTGGGTCTTCGCCTGCTTCGGGGCCCGCACCTGCTGGGTCTTCGCCTGCTTCGGGGCCCGCACCTGCTGGGTCTTCGCCTGCTTCGGGGCCCGCACCTGCTGGGTCTTCGCCTGCTTCGGGGCCCGCACCTGCTGGGTCTTCGCCTGCTTCGGGGCCCGCACCTGCTGGGTCTTCGCCTGCTTCGGGGCCCGCACCTGCTGGGTCTTCGCCTGCTTCGGGGCCCGCACCTGCTGGGTCTTCGCCTGCTTCGGGGCCCGCACCTGCTGGGTCTTCGCCTGCTTCGGGGCCCGCACCTGCTGGGTCTTCGCCTGCTTCGGGGCCCGCACCTGCTGGGTCTTCGCCTGCTTCGGGGCCCGCACCTGCTGGGTCTTCGCCTGCTTCGGGGCCCGCACCTGCTGGGTCTTCGCCTGCTTCGGGGCCCGCACCTGCTGGGTCTTCGCCTGCTTCGGGGCCCGCACCTGCTGGGTCTTCGCCTGCTTCGGGGCCCGCACCTGCTGGGTCTTCGCCTGCTTCGGGGCCCGCACCTGCTGGGTCTTCGCCTGCTTCGGGGCCCGCACCTGCTGGGTCTTCGCCTGCTTCGGGGCCCGCACCTGCTGGGTCTTCGCCTGCTTCGGGGCCCGCACCTGCTGGGTCTTCGCCTGCTTCGGGGCCCGCACCTGCTGGGTCTTCGCCTGCTTCGGGGCCCGCACCTGCTGGGTCTTCGCCTGCTTCGGGGCCCGCACCTGCTGGGTCTTCGCCTGCTTCGGGGCCCGCACCTGCTGGGTCTTCGCCTGCTTCGGGGCCCGCACCTGCTGGGTCTTCGCCTGCTTCGGGGCCCGCACCTGCTGGGTCTTCGCCTGCTTCGGGGCCCGCACCTGCTGGGTCTTCGCCTGCTTCGGGGCCCGCACCTGCTGGGTCTTCGCCTGCTTCGGGGCCCGCACCTGCTGGGTCTTCGCCTGCTTCGGGGCCCGCACCTGCTGGGTCTTCGCCTGCTTCGGGGCCCGCACCTGCTGGGTCTTCGCCTGCTTCGGGGCCCGCACCTGCTGGGTCTTCGCCTGCTTCGGGGCCCGCACCTGCTGGGTCTTCGCCTGCTTCGGGGCCCGCACCTGCTGGGTCTTCGCCTGCTTCGGGGCCCGCACCTGCTGGGTCTTCGCCTGCTTCGGGGCCCGCACCTGCTGGGTCTTCGCCTGCTTCGGGGCCCGCACCTGCTGGGTCTTCGCCTGCTTCGGGGCCCGCACCTGCTGGGTCTTCGCCTGCTTCGGGGCCCGCACCTGCTGGGTCTTCGCCTGCTTCGGGGCCCGCACCTGCTGGGTCTTCGCCTGCTTCGGGGCCCGCACCTGCTGGGTCTTCGCCTGCTTCGGGGCCCGCACCTGCTGGGTCTTCGCCTGCTTCGGGGCCCGCACCTGCTGGGTCTTCGCCTGCTTCGGGGCCCGCACCTGCTGGGTCTTCGCCTGCTTCGGGGCCCGCACCTGCTGGGTCTTCGCCTGCTTCGGGGCCCGCACCTGCTGGGTCTTCGCCTGCTTCGGGGCCCGCACCTGCTGGGTCTTCGCCTGCTTCGGGGCCCGCACCTGCTGGGTCTTCGCCTGCTTCGGGGCCCGCACCTGCTGGGTCTTCGCCTGCTTCGGGGCCCGCACCTGCTGGGTCTTCGCCTGCTTCGGGGCCCGCACCTGCTGGGTCTTCGCCTGCTTCGGGGCCCGCACCTGCTGGGTCTTCGCCTGCTTCGGGGCCCGCACCTGCTGGGTCTTCGCCTGCTTCGGGGCCCGCACCTGCTGGGTCTTCGCCTGCTTCGGGGCCCGCACCTGCTGGGTCTTCGCCTGCTTCGGGGCCCGCACCTGCTGGGTCTTCGCCTGCTTCGGGGCCCGCACCTGCTGGGTCTTCGCCTGCTTCGGGGCCCGCACCTGCTGGGTCTTCGCCTGCTTCGGGGCCCGCACCTGCTGGGTCTTCGCCTGCTTCGGGGCCCGCACCTGCTGGGTCTTCGCCTGCTTCGGGGCCCGCACCTGCTGGGTCTTCGCCTGCTTCGGGGCCCGCACCTGCTGGGTCTTCGCCTGCTTCGGGGCCCGCACCTGCTGGGTCTTCGCCTGCTTCGGGGCCCGCACCTGCTGGGTCTTCGCCTGCTTCGGGGCCCGCACCTGCTGGGTCTTCGCCTGCTTCGGGGCCCGCACCTGCTGGGTCTTCGCCTGCTTCGGGGCCCGCACCTGCTGGGTCTTCGCCTGCTTCGGGGCCCGCACCTGCTGGGTCTTCGCCTGCTTCGGGGCCCGCACCTGCTGGGTCTTCGCCTGCTTCGGGGCCCGCACCTGCTGGGTCTTCGCCTGCTTCGGGGCCCGCACCTGCTGGGTCTTCGCCTGCTTCGGGGCCCGCACCTGCTGGGTCTTCGCCTGCTTCGGGGCCCGCACCTGCTGGGTCTTCGCCTGCTTCGGGGCCCGCACCTGCTGGGTCTTCGCCTGCTTCGGGGCCCGCACCTGCTGGGTCTTCGCCTGCTTCGGGGCCCGCACCTGCTGGGTCTTCGCCTGCTTCGGGGCCCGCACCTGCTGGGTCTTCGCCTGCTTCGGGGCCCGCACCTGCTGGGTCTTCGCCTGCTTCGGGGCCCGCACCTGCTGGGTCTTCGCCTGCTTCGGGGCCCGCACCTGCTGGGTCTTCGCCTGCTTCGGGGCCCGCACCTGCTGGGTCTTCGCCTGCTTCGGGGCCCGCACCTGCTGGGTCTTCGCCTGCTTCGGGGCCCGCACCTGCTGGGTCTTCGCCTGCTTCGGGGCCCGCACCTGCTGGGTCTTCGCCTGCTTCGGGGCCCGCACCTGCTGGGTCTTCGCCTGCTTCGGGGCCCGCACCTGCTGGGTCTTCGCCTGCTTCGGGGCCCGCACCTGCTGGGTCTTCGCCTGCTTCGGGGCCCGCACCTGCTGGGTCTTCGCCTGCTTCGGGGCCCGCACCTGCTGGGTCTTCGCCTGCTTCGGGGCCCGCACCTGCTGGGTCTTCGCCTGCTTCGGGGCCCGCACCTGCTGGGTCTTCGCCTGCTTCGGGGCCCGCACCTGCTGGGTCTTCGCCTGCTTCGGGGCCCGCACCTGCTGGGTCTTCGCCTGCTTCGGGGCCCGCACCTGCTGGGTCTTCGCCTGCTTCGGGGCCCGCACCTGCTGGGTCTTCGCCTGCTTCGGGGCCCGCACCTGCTGGGTCTTCGCCTGCTTCGGGGCCCGCACCTGCTGGGTCTTCGCCTGCTTCGGGGCCCGCACCTGCTGGGTCTTCGCCTGCTTCGGGGCCCGCACCTGCTGGGTCTTCGCCTGCTTCGGGGCCCGCACCTGCTGGGTCTTCGCCTGCTTCGGGGCCCGCACCTGCTGGGTCTTCGCCTGCTTCGGGGCCCGCACCTGCTGGGTCTTCGCCTGCTTCGGGGCCCGCACCTGCTGGGTCTTCGCCTGCTTCGGGGCCCGCACCTGCTGGGTCTTCGCCTGCTTCGGGGCCCGCACCTGCTGGGTCTTCGCCTGCTTCGGGGCCCGCACCTGCTGGGTCTTCGCCTGCTTCGGGGCCCGCACCTGCTGGGTCTTCGCCTGCTTCGGGGCCCGCACCTGCTGGGTCTTCGCCTGCTTCGGGGCCCGCACCTGCTGGGTCTTCGCCTGCTTCGGGGCCCGCACCTGCTGGGTCTTCGCCTGCTTCGGGGCCCGCACCTGCTGGGTCTTCGCCTGCTTCGGGGCCCGCACCTGCTGGGTCTTCGCCTGCTTCGGGGCCCGCACCTGCTGGGTCTTCGCCTGCTTCGGGGCCCGCACCTGCTGGGTCTTCGCCTGCTTCGGGGCCCGCACCTGCTGGGTCTTCGCCTGCTTCGGGGCCCGCACCTGCTGGGTCTTCGCCTGCTTCGGGGCCCGCACCTGCTGGGTCTTCGCCTGCTTCGGGGCCCGCACCTGCTGGGTCTTCGCCTGCTTCGGGGCCCGCACCTGCTGGGTCTTCGCCTGCTTCGGGGCCCGCACCTGCTGGGTCTTCGCCTGCTTCGGGGCCCGCACCTGCTGGGTCTTCGCCTGCTTCGGGGCCCGCACCTGCTGGGTCTTCGCCTGCTTCGGGGCCCGCACCTGCTGGGTCTTCGCCTGCTTCGGGGCCCGCACCTGCTGGGTCTTCGCCTGCTTCGGGGCCCGCACCTGCCGGGTCTTCGCCTGCTTCGGGGCCCGCACCTGCCGGGTCTTCGCCTGCTTCGGGGCCCGCACCTGCCGGGTCTTCGCCTGCTTCGGGGCCCGCACCTGCCGGGTCTTCGCCTGCTTCGGGGCCCGCACCTGCCGGGTCTTCGCCTGCTTCGGGGCCCGCACCTGCCGGGTCTTCGCCTGCTTCGGGGCCCGCACCTGCCGGGTCTTCGCCTGCTTCGGGGCCCGCACCTGCCGGGTCTTCGCCTGCTTCGGGGCCCGCACCTGCCGGGTCTTCGCCTGCTTCGGGGCCTCTTCCCGCCTGCCGGGTCTTCGCCTGCTTCGGGGCCTCTTCCCGCCTGCCGGGTCTTCGCCTGCTTCGGGGCCTCTTCCCGCCTGCCGGGTCTTCGCCTGCTTCGGGGCCTCTTCCCGCCTGCCGGGTCTTCGCCTGCTTCGGGGCCTCTTCCCGCCTGCCGGGTCTTCGCCTGCTTCGGGGCCTCTTCCCGCCTGCCGGGTCTTCGCCTGCTTCGGGGCCTCTTCCCGCCTGCCGGGTCTTCGCCTGCTTCGGGGCCTCTTCCCGCCTGCCGGGTCTTCGCCTGCTTCGGGGCCTCTTCCCGCCTGCCGGGTCTTCGCCTGCTTCGGGGCCTCTTCCCGCCTGCCGGGTCTTCGCCTGCTTCGGGGCCTCTTCCCGCCTGCCGGGTCTTCGCCTGCTTCGGGGCCTCTTCCCGCCTGCCAGCTCCCCGGGTGTGAGTCACCTGCATCGCCCCTGTCTGGATTTCTGCCTGCTTGGTTCCTGTCCGGCCCGCCTCTCATGGGATGTTTGCCAATTTTACCCATCCTGATCATATGTCTGATCCCATGCTACCTTTCTGGATTTTTTCTCGTATGCTGATTGAAGCATCTCCAGTGGTGTTATTTAAAGCGTTCGGTGCCCGCTTTTTTTGAGGGGGGGTAATGTCAGGGTTGGAGTTCCTCCTTAGGCTTCTGAGTGTGCTGCTGGTCAATACTGCTGGCTGGCTCTTTCTCTGGAACTTCCCCTGCATTGTGCTGATCCACCAGGAGATGGCTCTGTCCTGCAGAGCTGCTGGCAATCAGCCAGCACCTGTAACTCCTCAGCCTATATAAGCTGATCAGCCCATTCAGGCAGCGGATTAGCATTTTGTTATGTCATCTTTATCCCAGTATGCTGTACCTAGATCCAAGGTACTCCTGAACCTTGCACCCAGGACTCCTGCCTCAGCTCTTGTGTTTGCTCCCCCTATCCCAGCCGTGCTTCCACCTTGGAATTTGGACTTTTCTCTCATCCTTATGCATGCTTGTTGCCGGACTCCATCTTGTTGCCTGCTCCATCTTGTGTATGTACAGCCAGAGCGTGTTAATGTCACTTGTATATATGTATAGTTCCCTTACACATATATGTTCCCCTTTGTGATTTGTACACAGTTTGATGTGTAGTTACCACTGTTTTTTAGTTACCACTGTTTTTTTCACTATTAAACACGGTTTGCCCCATATCCATTTCTGCCTCAGTCTCAATTTCTGGTCACTTTTTACAATTGGGATTTCTCCGCTGGAAAATCCCTGACAGTAACCAACACAGAGCTGAGTGCATTGACCTTTAAATAGTTTGCCCGTGAGGGCGTGCGCGGCAGTGTACGCACGCCACCGCGGGGGCACATCATAACCTGATCAGGAAGACAGCCAAACATGTCGCCCGCGACCTACACCGACGAGCAAGACAAAATTATTATGGATGTGAGTAGGCAAGCGTGCGTTTATGTGCGCGCACAAGCCGCTAAACAAATATTAGCCATGGCAGGGCCAGATTAGTGAGGACAAACTGTCTTGCAAACCGCAACAACTAGAACAGGTTATTTGATCCATGTGCGCAGCAGCACACTAGCCTAGAGGCAGATAGGCTAAGTAGGCCCATGTGAGTAGCAATGAGGCTCAGAAACTTGCTTTAGATAGTGGATGAGAGTGTGTAATCTAGTAGTGTCACTAATGCTCTGCCATTGTGCTTTTTTGGACAGATGATGCTGAGAAACCGTTATGACTACCTGCCGTGCGACTATGAGAAGAGGACGTTGGCACTGGCGGTGGTTGAAGCCATAGCCCGGAACACTGGCACCACCTCCACTTTTACCCAGATCGCCCAGCACTGGTCCAATTTGAAAAGGAGGCATAAGCCCCGGGTGAGGCGGTACTTTGTCCAGCACTTCCCAGGTAAGTCTTGGTACATGACATGCACTAAACACACTGGCCTTGCCTGGGCCTGTGTTTATGATTGTGTTTATATTGCAGTGCAGGAATGGAATTATAGGTTCCCCCCCACCCGGACCAGAAGACGCAACCCAGTGTTGGGAGGTACTGGGAAAAGTATAGGTGGTGCCACGCCAGTGCCAACACCCACCCCCTCCTCTGCCAGTGACTCAGAGCAGCCACTGGATCTGACACTACAGGGGAGGGCACAGTCCACGGCAGGGAGTCCGACCAACCACATCTCCAACCTGACTCCGGTAAGACTCTCAAACCTACCCATGTCCAGATACATGCACTAAAGACATATACTAATGTGCACAATTGTTATTTTTAGATGATGATGTTGCAGGACCATCCCCAAGAATAGTGGAGGGCCAAGGCCAAGCTCAAGAGGTGCCTGGGGAAGGTGAGTGATTTGATGCATACAAGCCTAACCTAATCTTGACATTCAGGAGGCACAAAGAGTCAATAATAACCTTGTGTTTTTGTTCAAAACGGCTTCACAGGCGGATGAATGGGTGTACCCAGGGAGGAAGTTGCATCCCAGACGCCCTGTTGGCCGCATGCTTGTAAGTAGTTTCTATATATCATACATGTAGTTAAAACTCCTGCACAAAACCACCAAAACATGGGCCAAGACACATTAATTAACGAACTTAGGCCCACCTTAACCCTAAAAATGGCCCAGACCCAAACATCTAGCTAAGCAATAAAGACTTACAAGGCTAAACTCATGATGTTTTTCCTTCACAGCTGAAAGACAAGGGCCCATTTGAGATGGCTGGTGGGCGAAATCCAGGAGGTCGCAAATTCAATGGGCCCACAAGAAGATGCAGAGCCTCCTGGGTGACAGCCAACATTTTTAAACGTTTTTATTGTTGGTTATATTTCAAAATTTAACAAAAAAAGAAAAAAAAGAAGACATTAAGGTAAGCATTAAAGACAAGGAAAAAGAAGACGAAGAAGAAGGAGAAGACATTTAGGTAAGCATTAAAGACAGGGAAGAAGAATAATAATATTATTTGAAGGTAAGTTTTGGTGTTGCAAAAAGTGTCAGTTTGTTGGATCCGGAAAGCTTGAGGGAGGACTAGGGATGTGCGCTTGCGTGGACCCAGATTGTCAACAGGAAATCCATGGAAATGTAAGAATACTTGTAAAAACAAATTCTGAATCGGGGTGAAAACGGAAACAGATGGAAAGAAGCTACGCTTGGAAACGCATTAAAAAGGACCCAAAAACGGATCGTCCGTGTGAACGGGCACGGAACCCACAGCCACACGGAAAGCACCCGAGAGGGGAAAAAAAACTTCCCGAATGAAGACACATAAACGGATCAGTAACGGAGCTCTCCCGACGGCGGCTCTGAATCACATTTGAACCCCGGGACAAACGCAAGGAAAACGGGACTTCATAAAAACGGAACAAAATAAGGTCAGATCGGGGGAGGCTCTGAATCAAGCCATATGTGTCCACAAACTCACAGTGCTAAAAGGGGGCTTCCGTTCACAAAAGGAGAGATGGGAGTGGCAATGTAAATGCATCCAAATCTTTAAATCGATGGACTGTGGGTTTAAAGTGGACCAAAACCCAGGATAGTCAATAACTTTGACTATCCCGGGATTTAGTCCTTTCCCCTGGGGGAAACCCCTCAGATCTCCTGAACCCAGCTCACCTCTTCCCAGTCCAACGGCGCGTCACAGAGTAGCGGCTCTGACGGCCGCATCGTCCGTCTCCCTCTAACAGGGAGCGTGCCCGTGCCGGCCATGACCAAATTATTACTTTAACAGATATAATAACTGTATATGTCATTGTGATGTGGCTTGAATAGTCTGGACTCATCATAAGGTCTGCAATTAAATGCTCTGTCTGGGCTGATGTGAGAGCAATCCCCCCCTTCCATTCTTATCAAACACCTGTTAATTGTCATAATCATCCTGATTCTTATCTCACAAATTCTTATTTAACAAATTGTAGGTGTCAATAGAAAAACAATTGTGACTCCTTACTCCTTTCTATATAAATGTGTGTCTAAGTTACAGATCTGTATTATGCCTGAAGAAGCTTGAATTGCTTTGAAAGCTTGTATTTTCAATCTTAATGAGTAAGCCAATAAATGTTATTACCTTAACCTTGGATTTCCTGCTTAAATTGAAAGCTAACACAGTACAACATCTTACTTCCAAAATCCATTGGGTTGAATAGATTTGATAGATTAGATTTGATCAACTCTTATTTTATCTGTTTTTCTCTCTCTTTCTAAAAGAGAGGAGAAATTAATATTGTTTCAAAAAGCAGTTGCACAACCTATGGGAAAGAGGCTGGGACTTTTGTATAGTTCTGAGAGGAATGTCTTTGGCCTATATAATCCCTTTATACTACCTAACACAAGTCTTTCCCTAGCTGATCCCCAATACTGCTGCCGCTCTCCAACCTCATGTTGAAAAGGTCTAAAGCCTGAAAGACATGTCCAGCAGTGGAGACTATCCAAACGCATTGCACCCAGGCAGCTTGCAGGAGCCTTTGTGAATAGTCATTAAAGAGACATAAAGAGATGATTTGCATGGCTCTGCCTACTGCAAAGGATGTTCAGAGAAATATCATCCTATCTCTATCCTTTGTTGTATCTGCTTTGTACCTTTAAATAGAGGGCTTAAATCCATTTATATCACCTAATATTGGTCTTGTCCTAACCTGGTTAATGACTTAGTAAAGCTTTATAACAGGGGTTCCCAACAGGTGGACCAAAAGTGAAATAAAAATCGTCCCTCAGCGCTCGTCATCCTTCATTGCCTCGAATGATGTTCCTTCCCCTCAGTCTGTCTATGGCCAGCTCTGCTCCTCCCCAGCACGTCGTAGGGATGTGAGCGTGCACAGCACATTTGTTAGCTTCCTTGTTGTGTGCTGGAGGGGCTATGTGCACGCTCACAGCCCGACGAAGCACAGGGTGGGAGGGTTGTCCTTGCTAGGGAGACTGAGATTGAGGGGAAGGAACATTGTTTGAGATAAGAGACCAGGGATGAGGGACAATGAGCAAAAAGGGAAACCGGAAGTGCAGGGGAAAAAGCTGTCAGAAAGGGCATTTGGAGTAGATGACAAAAGTGAAACCCAGTGGATTTCATTCATTGGCAAGTTCACTATGCTCAGCTTTGTCTTTTGCCTTGCCTAAAGAAGCAGCTATATTGTCACACACATAAGCATGAGGGGGTTGGTGTCCCAGAAGCAGCCCAAATACCAAACTGAGAGATATAATTGCCTCAAACATGGGCAGCTTGTGTATTATTTTATAAAAACACATACACACTGAATAACCAGCTGCTACAGGGGGTTGCCCCCCGAAACGCGTAACCTTTGAGGGGACAAGATTGGCATACACACCACACAAAAGTTATGTTTTATGGGACTTGGTCGAGCTGGATATATGCATAGAGATTTGAATGGGATTTATAGAGGTCCATCCTTGCTCCCAGGTGGACGGGGTGACTAGTTTTTTTGAGCTGTCTAGGAATTGAAAAGTTGTTTCGGTAGGGAGATTGTGTGCGTGAAGGGAAATCTGCAACAATGTTTCTTTATCACTGTTAACTGCGGATTTACCACACTCCTATTCAGTCAATGTAAATAATATATATCTTCTAAAGTATTACAATTCCTTCAGCTGTTCAGAAGAGCAACAAGTCACAACAACTGATGACTTTCTTCTAGAAATAAAGGAGGATTGCACTGATATGTGAGGCAATTTCTGGCTATGGGATTGGGTTTTCATACACTGGACTGATGTATGTGGCATGATGGCCGCTCCCAAGAAGTTATGTAGCACAGAATCTGCATGGAGTTAAGCCCTCTCAAATAGATGTCACTGATTGTCAGAGTGGGGCTTTAGGGGTGCAAGTTTTGACTTTTGGTCTGCTTTAAGATTCTCTCAGGTGGTACTCACAAGGCTGCAGACTCACCTGTACCCCAACATGATATGCTGCCATCTATACTTCCATCCACCACCATAAATGATAAAGTACAAAAGAAAACTTGAGTGATTCATAAATGGCCATTTTGTGTGTTTTAATTACAGTTTTAGGTGACTGACAATGCTCATGCACCACCCAGATGGCACTTGATATGATCAGATAATGTAAAGTGGTACTTGAAGAAAACAGATTGGGGACCCCTTCTCTATAATCTTCCCTGAGCTAAAAGTTATAGTGCCACACGGCTGTTTCTTTTTGGATTTTAAAGGGAAAGTCCACTTTTTGAAAGTATATATTTTTGTGTGCCAAAATGATGTACTCAAGGTGTTGAGCATATTTTTTTATTTTTGAAAATGTGTTTTATTATGGAAGTTTTCACCATATGAAATCTGTTGACAGTGGCAATGTACACCTAGAAGAAAGAAGTGAGCCCTGTACACACAGAACATTGAACATGCTGCTGAGCATGTGTAAGGCTGAGTGAGCTCCCACACCCCGCAGTGGCTATAGCAGCAGTGTTCTGTTTTTACAGGCCTCACTCCTCTCTTTTTGGTGTACGTTGCCAACGGTAACAGATTGCAGGTAGTGAAAACTGCTTCTACAACAAATAATTGTCTAACATAGGAAAAAATACTAGATCAGCTCAGCACCCCAAGGATATAATTTTGGCACAAAAAATATACACTTTCATAAATTCCATCCAGAGTGTACTACTACAGAGTGGCTTTCTAGCTAAATCGGAACCTGGTTTGTTTTCTATTGAATAATCCCTCTAAATGGCCTATAACCCTTTCAGTGCCAAGCACGTAGATTCTACGTGCTTGCTTCCACTCCACTTAAGTGCCAAGCACATAGAATCTACGTGCCTGACTTCCCCCCTGCCAGTTAAAAAAATAAAAGTAAAAAATACTCACCTGACCTCGTTGGATCCGGTCGGTTCTCCTCTTTAATTTGGTGCCATCCGATCCCCCGTGGGGGGTCGGATGGCTCCAGGAGAGCCCCCGGAATAGGCCGCCCCCCCGCTTAGGCAACAGCAGCTGCTAACTGTAAAAAAAATAAAAATGACATTTGCTTACCTGTGGTCGCGCTGCCTCCCGCCGGGTCTTCTCTTCACTGGGGGGGGCCTCCGATCGCCCCCCCCAGCCTCTTCCGTGGCAAGGAGAGGGCAGAAAATGCCCTCTCCCCCCACTTCCTGGATCGCGACTGCTAGCCCCGCTCATTGTGATGTCACCAGCAGCCGGCTTCTTCAGTCCAAGCACCCGAGACTCTGAATCAGTCTGCTCGGGTGGTTGGAGCAGAGAGCAGGGGAGGAGAGGGCTGTGATCGCCCCCCCCCTCCCCAGGCCCTCTTCTTCAAACACCCGAGCAGACTTGCATCGGAGATCGCCGGGGGGCACAAGTAAAGTTAAAAAAAAAAAATAAAGATCATTTTTTTACTTATGTGTCTGTGTCTTTTTTATTTAACATTTAACCCCTTGTGGCCTGGTAAGGGGTCCATGAGACCCCTTACACCAGTTCACAAGGCTGGGGGCTGGCAAGTCACCCGCCGCAGCGGGTGACTTGCCATTAACCCCCGGCACCCCCATTACCTGCCTCCCCAAAGCTCAGGGGGGGCAGAAGAGCCTGGGCCCACGGGCTATGCGGGCTTGTAGCCTGCAAGGCCAGGGCCACAAAAGCTGGCCCCTGTGCCCTGTTTCTACAAGCCCTGCATAGCTGGTCCCGGGCTGGTTACTTTGGGTAAGGGGGACTCTATGTCATTTTTTTTTCTCGATTTAACCCTTTGTAGTGTGGATGGTAGTTGTATTTTATTTGTAAATGTTATAAAGTACTTGTTTCAGTTAGGGGGGTCTCCTGGGCAGGAACGGGGGGCTACCGATAAATATGTGGTACCGTTCTAATCGGTAGAATTGGGGCTTTCACATGCAATATGGTTTTCCTTAATAAAATACATTTTTTATTTAAAATAAAGGAGTCAATTTTCAAAAAAAAAATTATTTATTTATTTTTTTTACTTAATAATATTGTAAAAAACAAAATAAAATTTACAAACAAGACATTTCATGTTAAAGCCTAAACTCTGCTGCAATATATATATATATATATATATATATATATATATATATATATATATATATAATTTTCCCAAAATTCCAGCAAAAATGGCGCAAACCATGGCGCAAAATGGGGAAAAATGACCTGTCATCAGAGGGTGACAAAATCTCAAGTAGGCTGGCTATTAAAAGGGTTAAAAGTAGCTATGCATGTTGGGTATTGTTCTGTTCAGGGGATCTTGCGCTTTCAGACTTGGCTTGTTTTTTCTGGTTTGAATATTTATATTTTAGGAAAAGGTGTTATTTATTCAGCTTTTTTATACATTTTTTAGGGCAACCCTGCGCAACCAAAGAATTCTTTGAGGGATTAATTCCAGAAAGATGAGCCCACTACAACAAGTTGGGTTACGCTTAGAAAGCTTAACATGTGTACTTTCAGGTAATATATGGTTTATGGGGGATATTCCAAATGTAAAGGGTTGTTTTGGTTGAAAAATCGCAAAGTGTGCACTTTGTCTGCAGAGCTGAAATTTTCAAGTACCGTAAAATCACTGTTATGCACATGCTTTACTTTGGGGTGTTTGGAAACTCTTCCTTTGACAGTAGCAATGCATGTTGGGTATCGTTCTGTTTGGGGGATGTTGCTTTTTCAGATTAAACTTGTTTTTTCTTGTTTGCACATAGTTTTTTTTAGGAAAATGTGGCTTTGATTCTGCTTTTGTATCCTTTTTTTAGGGAAACTCTTTGCAACCAAAGATTACATTGAGAGATTACTTCCAGAAAACTATGGGCACATCAACAAGCCTGGTACGCCTAGAAAGCTTGAGGTGTGTACTTCCAGGGAATATATAGTTTGTTGGGGGTATTTCAAATGTAAAGGGTTGGTTTTCTGGAAAAACTGCAAGGTGCGCATATTGCATAGCATATCACTAGTTTGGGAGTGGACATGGAAAAAACCACACCTTCCTCCCTTAGGGAGCACCAAAAAATATTCGCAAACCTATATCCTCAAAAATATATCACTTTTATTTACACATGAAATTTCATAAAAACACTTACATACAAATACACAAAGCACAAGACATTTAAAAACAGTAATGCTAATCCCCCATCATATCATCAAAATATCTCAAAACTCCCACTAATGGGATATCTTATTTATATACATAGTATGTGTCTCTGTTCTAATGCTGTAAACTAATCAAATTCTATTAAACTACAAGTCTGTATTGTGCAGGAAGAAAAAATCTCTCTACATATACATACTTAGGTATTTGTGCCGGCACTTAAAGAGGACCTGAACCATATCCCCCTATTATACAAATCCTTATCACATGTTATCACCAATAAAAAACAACTCTATTGTGAATACCCCCCATGAATGATCCAAAAAACACTCCTTAAAACAATGAATATTATACCAATGAATGTACAAAAAAATGTTATGCTCAAAAAGTGCTTAAAGAGGACCTAAACCATATCCCCCTATTATGCAAGACCTTATCACATATTATCACCAATAAGAAACAACTATATTGTGAATACCCCACATGAATGATCCCAAAAAACACCCCTTAAAGCAATGAATATTATACCAATGAATGTACAAAAAAAAATTTTTGCGCAAAAAGTGCTTAAAGAGGACCTAAACCATATCCCCCTATTATGCAAGACCTTATCACCAATAAGAAACAACTATATTGTGAATACCCCACATGAATGATCCCAAAAAACACCCCTTAAAACAATGAATATTATACCAATGAATGTACAAAAAAAAAAAAAAATTATACTTAAAAAGTGCTTAGTGCTGAAAAATGTGTACTACTGTAAACATGTTGAACGATGACCAAACTCTGCAATAATGATACCTACTGACTATAAATCCCACCCCATAATAACTATTCAATATAAGAACCGATATAACAAGAAATACAGGAACCCAAAAACCGCAATATACAAGTGCCAGCACAATAACAATCAGATACTACCAGTGCCCAGGGTTTAGCACATCAGAATAACAGCATGTCAGAAACACTCATAAAAAAAGGGGGTCGCAACCGGGACACCCGCGCCCGCCGCTATCCATGCGGCTTCCAAGGGTGAAGGTCAGTTTTACAAATGTCCACCTTGCTTTTTAAAATGTAATCCTACCAATCACTCGCCTCCACCGTATTCCCGCCAAACCGCCATCACTAGCAGGTGCGTGCCAGTATTAAGTTGAATCCGGATGTGAGTGAAAGCCTGATGACGTCCATCCCCTCCTACGGCCCCGTGACCAAGTCACATGACCCAGCATAACAGGTCCTACCTCACAGCTCTCATAGCTCCATCACATGACCGTCATCTATGCTAATAATATTGCGAGCGTCAAGCGCTCACAGCAACAGACATTGCGCTGTCATCTTGCGCAACATTAAAAATGTGCATATAAATATTCGCAAGATGGCATGTAACCATGGTGGAAAAAAAACAGCAAACATGAAGAAGGGAGAGGGGAGGGGGGAAGAAGAGGGGGGCGGAGTTACTATCGAGCTGAGTGACAAGTGGAGACCAAAACCATTACTGCTATCATAATACTACTATATCCTGTCTATTCATGTTATATATCCACATTAAATCAAAACTTAGCTATATGGCCCTCTTAGTCTCACAAGCCCAACTATGCTTAGTCCCAATTATTATATACAAGTTATTTACAAATTCAATTACATATAGACAGTGGAAATAACAATTTAGTCACAGACTCTTTCTGGATGTTATCCTTCCACATACATGAACCACACAAGACTAATACCAGATTACCTCCTCAACAACACATAGCCATATGTTATCTAACAGAACAATGTATAGGAGAAAGCAAAGATATATGGATATGTTGTACAATAAATCACAATCTCAAACACAGTGTGATGCTGGGAACAAAATTAAAGGCACATAACGCGGTCAATGTTGGTCAACGATCACAACTGATCTTATCCATAATGCCGCCTCTTCTTGATCCCTAGGAGTCCGCTTTTGATATACATTCCTAAGTACCCAAAAGGGATGCCCCTCCTTATAGG
This sequence comes from Gastrophryne carolinensis, assembly GCA_027917425.1. NCBI lineage: Eukaryota > Metazoa > Chordata > Amphibia > Anura > Microhylidae > Gastrophryne > Gastrophryne carolinensis. The sequence continues at coordinate 88,322,299 of CM051242.1, forward strand.
ATGTATTCCTTGAGGATTGTGAAGATCTTAAACATGGGTCTGACTGTTCTTATAAATGGTCCCCTTGGTAACTCTGTGCATTGAATGCCGGCTCCGTGGGCATCACAAAACGGGATGCCCCTCCTTATAGGGTGTATTTCTCAAAGATTGCGAAGATCCCAAACGCGGGCCACCTGTCACCTGGCCGATCCCATAAATGGTCCCCTTAGATGTTGACGCCGTGGACATCACCAAACGGGATGCCCCTCCTTATAGGGTTTATTCCTCGAAGATTGTGAAGATCTTAAACGTGGGTTATCTGTCACCTGGCCGATCTTATAAATGGTCCCTTTGGTAACTCTGTGTATTAGATGTGACACCGTGGACATTACTGCATTTATGTCCCGCCTTGCCAATCTGATATTCGACAAATGTCCTTGTATGCGTGTCCTCAACATATTCTGGGTTTCTCCTATATACCTCTTGGGGCAATCACAACAGATTGAATAAATCACGGAGTGGGTTCACAGGCAAAAGACCCCTTCGCTCCAATCTCCGTCAGCCAGGTATTTTTTGCTGATAGATGACTCTTACTCAATCTGTCCCTAAGGTTAGGGGCCCTCCGGGCTGTCATCTTGATCTGTCTCCTTCTCCGTTTCCTTTTTCTTACTGGTGGTAATCCTGGAGCACAAAAGTTCAGATCTCTCCGTTTCCCGTGCCCTCACATAGGCTTTGTGTATCACCCTTGGTGGGTATCCACGTTCCAAAAACCTCTCTTTCAGAATCTCAGCTTGTTCCTCAAAATTGGCTCCCTGGGTACAGTTCCGTCGAGCTCTCAAAAACTGCCCATATGGAATTCCATCTTTCTGATGTCTAATATGCGAGCTATTGTATTCCAAGAAACTGTTCACAGCCGTGGGTTTTCTGTATAAGTTTGTACTTATCAACCCATCTGGCTCCAAAGTGAGTTTCACATCCAGAAACGTAGCCACACAAACATCCATCAAGAGGAATTCCTGGGTCCTGTTCTTGTAATAATCCTTGTAGGTTAAGCAGGGCATCCCGATCTTCTGGTCCCAAAGAAATCATCAGTTCTCCTACAGCCGTAGAATGGAACTGTTTTTTTAGGAGTGTCCTCTGTTCTGCCGAAGTGAGGACATGCTCCGAAATATTAATCACTTGGAGTGATCTGTTGTTGCTTGATTCGAGCGGGGTGCCAGTCGCTTGTAACCCCATCGGTCCCTGCTCCTTAATGACCTTGGGCCGTCTCCTCCCCCCCCCCCCCCCTCCTGGTTCGTCCTCCAGTTCGCTGCCCGACGATAAAAAATGAAAGGCATCACTTTTTTGAGTTGTTTTGTGAACTGGAAGAGGGTCCTGTATTAGTCTGGGACATATATCTGGTTTTCATACGGCGTGAGTTGCCCACATGCTGCCACCTATATGCTCTCTTTTGTGAAAAATCCAACGTATCTCTTTGTAATTTACGTTTCTTGGTTTCCATGACCACTTGTTCATATCGGTTCATGTCTACCATTAAAGAATCCAGAAATGGCTTCACTTGATCCTGTTGATCATACTGTTCAAGTTTAACCTTCAACTCAGAGAGTTGGGATTTAGTGTCTTTTAATAATTCACTATCATGTTGGATCAGCATCTTTAGAATAATATGGGATGCCTCTTTCTCCCTGCACAATACAGACTTGTATTTTAATAGAATTTGATTAGTTTACAGCATTAGAACAGAGACACATACTATGTATATAAATAAGATATCCCATTAGTGGGAGTTTTGAGATATTTTGATGATATGATGGGGGATTAGCATTACTGTTTTTAAATGTCTTGTGCTTTGTGTATTTGTATGTAAGTGTTTTTATGAAATTTCATGTGTAAATAAAAGTGATATATTTTTGAGGATATAGGTTTGCGAATATTTTTTGGTGCTCCCTAAGGGAGGAAGGTGTGTTTTTTTTCCATGTCCACTCCCAAACTAGTGATTGCATTTACTGAGGTATGAGCACATGTTAAATGGAATAAGTAGTGCACCCCATAGCAATTATTGCATAGCATAGTTGTATTTTATCTGAAAATCCCCTAAAGCGCTATTTCAGTTTGGGGGAGTCTCCTGGGCAGGAAAGGGTGTCTACCTATACATATGTGGTATCTCTGTAACTGGGAGAAATTGGGATTTCACACGCAATAAGATTTTTTGGACAAACTTACATTTTTTATTACAAAAAAACACTACAATTTGTAAAAAAAAATATTATTTTTATTTTTTTTCACATATTTCACCCAAAAATATTGAGAATACACCTAAAAAAATTACAAACAAGACATTTCATGTTAAAGCCCAGACTCTGCTAAAAAAAACAATATATAATTTTCCTGGGAAATCTCTGGAAATCCCTTCAAAAATCACATTTGAACATGGGGAGCGCAAAATAGTGCAAAATGGTCTGGCAACAAAGGGTGACAAAAACTCCAGGTAGGCTGGCAGCAAAAGGATTATATCATAAGCTTTTTAGATCAAAATATGTTTAGGTCTATTTTGCTAGTTTGATTACAGCATGCACTTAAAGAGGATCTCCAGCCATGGGAAATGGAGCTGCCACCAGTAATGGAAGATGTAAGTAGTTTGTCCCAGGCTCCGGCTTTCTCTTGCCATAGTAGGATGCCCTAAAGCTGTGGGGGTGAGTGGACCTCAATTAATTTTAAGAGTTACATTTCCATTTTATGTATCTCTCTCACTTTTGAGATAAGATCAAAGTAGCAGATGCCAAATTAAACACATAGAACTACTGGTTCCCTGGCATAATACACTTTGAAGTACTGAACTCCATTTATGAACAGAGCTACTGTATGACTGCCTGATGTTATTAGGACAAATATCAAAACCTCTGAAAGGGTTCTAATATTATAGGCCTTAGAAAATGAAACAACCAATATATTTTATTTAAAAAAAAAACTTTCTTTCAGTTTATTTCTTCAACTTGAAAGTCACGATACTTGCTGAGTCAGGAGAAATCACTTTAAATGATATGCACATTACTGGCAATTATAATGGGTGCGGGGATGTGATGTGTGTTTGAAGATACAGCACTGTGCTTTAAATATTTGTGAGTAAGCACTTACTGCTGCTTTAAGGCTTTTTTAATGTACAAGAGGATTCAGGCCCATCATTCCTGAAAGGAGGACTGTGTGCCGTATGTGTCTGCTCACAAATATTTCAAGCACAGTGTTGTACCTTCAGACACACACACACACACACACAACCTTCACCCCTCATGTGTCAGTTCTGTGCAGAAGTAAAGATTTTTGTTAAATAAAGTAAAGCATATTGGTGAAATGTTTTTTTTTCCTAAGGCCTATAATATAAGAACATAACATTTTTATAGGTTATGAATTATAGTTGTCTTTTAATGTGCTTTTCACTCTCAGTGGGGCTATCTAGGACATGTGCTGTAAAGCCTGTCCATATTGAAGATATGGACCCTATCTTTTTGGGTGGGGTGCATGTCAAGCACAGCCTTGATGCACCTCCCCTGCAGAAATACAATTTTTCTTTAAATATTTAGAGGCCGATTCATTAATAGTGGCAGGTAGCGACAGTTGAGCGACTGTAGCGGCATTTTTAGAGCGCCCGCTAGTAGTCGCTGTGCTTGGCCGTTGATTGGTAGTTGATAGCGACTCAGTCGGTTTGCCGTAATGTTGAATATTGGGTCGCTATTTGACCGGTTCAGCGCTGTATGAGAGAGCATGATAGCGACTGGCCCTAGCGACCGGCTCCCACCATATTCATTAAGAAATCACACTCAAAAAATTCTCGTGCTGTAAAATGCATGTTTAAACCCCAGAGCACTGGCGGCGATGGGTTAAAAGTAGTTTTTTAACCCCCAAACAACCATATTTTTGGAAACCAAAAAAAAACAAGTTTTTAAAATAATTTTGTAATATGAATACATTAATATCAGACCTGTAATATCAATTCTGTACATTTTATTTTTTTTTTTTTTTTTTTTTTACCTTAAAAAAATGATCTAAAATGGCAGAAGTGGTCACAGAATTTTTCACATTTAAAAAAAAAAAAAAATCATAACAATTAATTATGAATATTTAAAGATTGTTCCATTGAAATGCATTGGAGAGCGCCAGGTAGCGAGAGGTCATACCTGTCGCTGTTCAAGGTCGGATGCTGGCGCTGTGGGCTGAGGCTGGAATAATGATGAATGAGTGGCTATATGGCGCTATCTCAGTCGCTAAGCAGGATTGGCTTGATAAATGTGTGATTGTGGTGGGGAGCCGGCATTCTCGTGGCGGGGCCCGTCATTACCGGCCTCTCACCAGTCGCTACCTGTCGCTATCCCTTGTTAAATAAGGGCCTATGTGTTAAAGCACAATAGGCATCTGATATCAGAATGGTGTACACACATTCAATGCAAGCTGGGGGGCTCCAGAGTCAATATACAACAAAAAACCATTTACCATATCAGCAAATAATCTACTTCTATCCCTTTGAATGTTTTCCTAAGATCTATAGATTGATTATAGATACATTGTTAGTGCATTATTAATATTCCTTCATAAAAAGTAGCAGGAAATCTGAATTCATATTTTGTTATTTTTGGAATTTATAGAAAGTTTTTTTTAGATCTGCCCACTTCGCACTTGTTTCATACAATTGGTTTGTCATTAACATGTTGCACAATACAATTAATTAACATTTTACTTACATTTCTATATACACTGCCCACTTAATGGCAGGACGTACCTTCTGGTCTGCTGGGCTTGTCCATAAACTTGTTAGATTCAACCCTGTAATACAGTCAGCATGAAACAATATTAGGTCTCATGTCTACTACACATTTAAAGCCTATAGATTAGATTTGCGCTTGGGATCTTAGGAGAGTTTCTCCTTTTAATTTAGATTTTTTTCCCTTTAGAATTTTATTTGAAGTGGTTACACAATTTACGTATTTATGTATTACTGTATTTTTTTTGGGAATCCCCCAATCACTCTATAACAGGCAGTGTGCAGAATCCCACCAATCATCTGGTCTGAGGGGAGCCCTGCATTGTATGTGCATGAGGAGGAGCGTCAGACAATGTAGGGACAGTGGGTGAGTGGGCAGTAAGCAGGGAACACTTACAAACAGGGTGTCAGTGGAGCTTGCTGCTCCTTTGGCCTGTTTGACTCACACAAGTGACCTGAGCTGCACACAACCCCCCCCCACCCCCACAGTAAAAAAACAGGCATTGTGCAAAATCCCACACAAGAACTCCATGACAGGTAGCATGCACAATCCCCCACCCCAAGAACCCCAAAACAGGCCCTGTGCAGATCCCCTGCCAAGATCCCCATAAACTCTAAAGCAGACAGTGTGCAGAATCACCCCCCATGAACCCCTTAACAGGCAGCATGTAGACTCTCCTCTAAGAACTTCATAACAGACAGTGTGGAAAATACCTTTCCAACCCTATAACATGTAGCGTGCAGAATCCCCCCCAACACCCATAACAGACAGTATGCAGAAGTGGAGGACCAGCAGGTCATTGAGAAATACACTCACCCAACCGATGCTTCCCCGAGCTGCTGTCCTCCCGTACCTCTGGTTTCGGCTTGCAGGTGGGCATTGCCTGTGTATGCCTGGCATCCATAGTTTTTACATGCTGAAATCAGTGCTGTGGAAACAGGATCAGTGACACAGGGGCGCTGGTAAGTTAAGTGGACTCAGACCCACATTCACTTCATAAGATACACAGACACTTCCCCCTCACACTTTTGGGGTATAAAAAGTGTGTCTTATGGAGTGAAAAATACAATAAATATTTTTATGCTTCAGTTATGCATAAACTCATGGAAGGTGGAAAGTGTCACCGTAATACATTACTTTATAAATACCCTATAGGAAAAAAAAATCTACCTCATTGAAATATTGCATATGTTGAAATGTAATTTTGAAAAATTAGTCCTTGTACTTCTTTTTTGTGTTTAGTTGTTGAATAATGTTACATAGAGATTGTAGAGGCTCTCAAAAACACAGGGAGCATCTCCAAATTTTAATTGCCTAATGCCTAGTGTGTTTTCACAGTGAAAATTGGCTGTTTATTGTGGAACAGCGCTGCATATATTAATTTAGAAGAGGATGAAACTTGGAAGGAAGGTTACCTGATAATTTTGTTAAATCCATAGATTAGAAGAAAATCACTCTTACAAGTCTTGTTAAGAAGTCTTTGATTTTTTTTCCTGTGTGTGACATGTCAGGGATGTTAATATGAATATTATCATTAGGACTATGATTATTATTGAATAAAAAATAACAAACACAGATAATTGTATTTTAGGTTATCTTTTAGCTCCTTTTATTTTCATGGGCTCAGAAACCACATTAACACAAATAAATTGGCTGGCGAGAGATAACCTAAAACCTTTTGCAATAGTTCAGACTAATTGATTACTACGATTTATATACTTTTAAAGTAATATAACATAATGGGCCTGATTAAGCACCATGACGGTGTGAACTGCATGGGTGCACATCAGCACATATCGTCATAGCTGAAAACCAGATTTATTAATATTTTCTTACATTAGTGCATTCCAGTGTAACGGGGAAGTGGGGGGGGGACCCGAACTGCAAAGGGAACTGCAAAGGTTAGTGTTAATGGTTAGTGTAAGGTAGGAGGGGTTTTTTTTATTGAGGCACAGTGGCAGAGACACTTTAGTTGCTGCCTTCTTGCCACTGAGGGGTTAACTTTTTAGGTCATCCCCTGTTAGGAAACTACAGCTGTCAGACCCGTGGAGAGACCTACACCCCCACAGGAAAGACTATACACATTATTCTGCCCCACATAAACTTTCCACAAGAATTGACCATATCCTTATCCCCTCCTCCTTCTTACCACGAGTTGAGCAAGCCAGGGTACACCCAATCCCCTGGTCAGATCACGACCTGGTGGCCATCTCATGCAATTCTCTAATGATAAAGCCCAAACCCTCCTCCTGGACTTTAAATGACTCCCTCCTATCCTCAACACACCTAGTGGAGGAGGCAAGCCAGGCTGCTATGAATTACTTTACTTCCAATGAAAATCAAGAAACTCCCCCAACGATGCTGTGGGGAGCTTTTAAAGCAGTCATGAGAGGGTACTTCTTGGGCCTGGCTTCCAGGAAGAAGAAAGAAAGAATAGCCCTTGCAAACAAATTACAGGCACAATATTTGAGAGATGTAGAGAACTTTAAAACTAACCCCTCCCCAGAACACCAGAATAAAATGGAGCGCTCTAGAACCAAGCTCAACCTCCTACAAACAGAGGAAGCAGAGGGAAGATACAGGAGGGCCAAACAAAGGTACTACATCTCCGCAAATAAACCTGGGACACTTTTAGCTTCCCAGCTCAAATGCCAAGACCAAGTAAAAAAGCCTGTAAAGCTCAAAACCCGCTCGGGGCTAATCACTAGTAACCCCGAGAAAGTCCTAGAAGAATTCTCCTTGGGCCTCTCTGAACTATATGACGCCCCCTCTCAACTGGACATCCCTAAAGCTCAGGCCTTTTTTGAAGACCTCAAAGTACCCTCTCTCACCACAACCCAAGAGGAAATGGTGGATGATAATATTAAAGTTGAAGAGGTACTAAAAGCAATTAAAACATTAAAAACCAATAAAAGGCCTGGGCCTGACGGATTCTCAGCTCTCTTCTATAAAAAACTGGCCCCCATCATAGCCCCACGTTTGGCTAAAGTGTACAATTATATAAAACAAGGCCATCACATGGACCCAGATATGCTGAGAGCAGCAATAGTCATGATACCCAAACTGGGCAAGGACCATCAAAATTGGACAAACTTTAGGCCAATATCACTACTGAATATAGATTTAAAAATACTAACTAAAATATTAGCTAATAGAATTAATGAGTTTCTTGGGGACATAATACACAGGGACCAAGTAGGCTTTGTGCCCAGGAGACAAGCTGGAGACGGAGTCAGAAGAATATTACAACTAATAATAATAATAATAATAATAGGCGTAAATGGTCTTAACCTTGAAGCCATGCTACTCTCTCTTGACGTAGAAAAAGCCTTTGACTCCCTCTCCTGGCAATACCTCAACTTCACTTTGGAAAAATGGGGGTTTGGCCCCGGCTTCCTCTCCTGGATCTCAGCCATCTACACCCAACCATCCGCCCACATTAAATATGCTGGCTTTAACTCCTCAAATTTTCCCATACAGCGAGGCACCTGCCCCCTATCTCCCATATTATTTATTTTAGCCTTGGAGCCTCTAGCAATGAAAATGAGGCAAAACCCCTCCATTAAAGGAATCCCACTAGCTAATCAAGACCATAAGATATCTCTATTTGCGGATGACATGCTCCTCATGTTGACATCCCCCCACATCTCAGCACCCAATGCCATTAACCCTTTCGCTGCCAGCCTACCTGCAGCATTTGCCACTCCCTGTTGCCAGACGATGTTTCACCATTTTGCGCTACACATATTCAACTGTCATTTTTGAAGGGATTTCCAGGGATTTCCCAGGAAAATTATATATTGTTTTTTTCAACAGAGTCTGGGCTTTAACATGAAATGTCTTGTTTGTATTTTTTAGGTGTATTCTCAATTTTTTTGGGTGAAATGTGTGAAAAAAAATTAAAAAAAAACATTTTTTTACAATTTGTAGAGTTTTTTTGTAATAAAAAATGTAAGTTTGTCAATAAAATCTTATTGCGTGAGAAACCCCAATTTCTCCCGGTTACAGCGATACCACATATGTATAGGTAGACACCCTTTCCTGCCCAGAAGCCTTTTATAGCTGCTGGATGACAAATGGTTAATTAAAAAAAAAAATGACATAGGGTCCCCCTTCCCGGGGAGGGGGACCCCATTTTTTTTTGGATTTTGAAGGGTTAAAAACCCTTCAAAATCCAAAAAAAAAAATGACGTGGGGTCCCCCTTACCCAAAGTAACCAGCCCGGGACCAGCTATGGGGGCTTGTAGGCACAGAGTGGGGGGGCCAGCTTTGGTGGCCCCCCCACCCTGCAGCCTACGAGCCCACATAGCCTATGTGGGCCCGGGCTCTTCTGCCCCCCCCTGGCCTTTGGGGAGGCAGGTAATGGGGGTGCGGGGGTTAATGGCAAGCCACCCGCTAGGGCAGGTGACTTGCCACCCCCCCAGCCTTGTGAACTGGTATAAGGGGTCTCATGGACCCCTTACCAGCTCACAAAGGGTTAATGTGAAAAAAAAACACCACACAATAATAAAAAGTATTTTATTAGAAAAAAAAAAAATTTTTTTTTACTGTACTTACCTTCGATTGCAAGCTCTTGTCCCTCGCCGCTCAGCTGACAGATGCCGGTGATCGGCATCCAGAGAAGGAGAAGGCAGGAGATCAGAGGATCTCCTGTCACCTCCTTTCCCTGTGCCGATCACCGGCATCTGAGAAGCTGAGAAAGCTGAAGCCTGAGATCGGGGCCGGGATGACTTCATAAGCCCCGCCCCCAAGGGGGCGGGGCTTAGAGGCATGATGGCGGCCGCCATAGTGAAGAAGAGAGGAGAGAGCCTCCCAGGCTCTCTCCTGAAGATCGGTAAGTCCTGGGGGGGGATCGGAGGCCCCCCAGGTGAAGAGGAGGGACAGCGGGAGCCAGCGCACACACAGGTAAGTGAATGTCATTTTTATTTTTATTTTTTTTTTACAGTTAGAAGCTGCTGCTGCAGAAGCGGGGGGGGGGCGGCCTATTCCGGGGGCTCTCCTGGAGCCATCCAACCCCCCACGGGGGATCGGATGGCACCAAATTAAAGAGGAGACCCGGCCGGATCCAACAAGGGGTCAGGTGAGTATTTGTTGTTTTTACTTTTTAAACTACAAGCGAGGAAAGTCAAGCACGTAACACCTACGGGCTTGGCACTTAAGGCCCAGCCAAGCCAGCACGTAGGTGTTACGTGCTTGGCAACAAAAGGGTTAAACTCCTCTCAGACTTCGGACACATCTCAGGCCTAAAACTAAATGCTTCAAAATCAACAGCCTTAGATATCTCCTTAACAAGCAATACCAGACAAACATTAACTAATAACTTTGCCTGGACCTGGACCCAGAAACTACCCTATTTAGGAATCAAACTTACAAACAGCTATGATAAGCTCTACAACGCAAACTACCCAGAACTTTTCAAAACTCTTGATAAATTACTAACATCATGGCAAATGGTGAGGCTATCCTGGCTAGGACGAATAGCGGCGTTGAAAATGGTATTCCTTCCTAAGATCTTGTACTTATTCAGAGTCCTCCCAATACTAGTCCCGAAAAAGGCACTAGATATAGCACAACGGAAAATTCTAGCATACACCTGGAACAAAGCTAAACATAGGGTTAAAAAAGCCACACTGTTCTGCAAAAAGGAACGTGGCGGCCTTGCCTTCCCATCCCTACATAAGTATTTCCTTGCTGCCCAAATAGCTCCACTAGTTCTACTGCACACCTCTAACTATGCTCCCACTTGGGTCTCCATTGACAGAATGCAATGTGGTACGACGTCGCCAGCTGCTCTATTATGGACACCCAAAGCACGCAGGCCCAAACTTCTCCCCTCCATACTCTCATTCTCTTTATCAATATGGGACAAAATTAAGCACCAGTTCACTTCACCCCACACACCAGCTGCTCCGTTGTTAGGCAACCCTATGTTTCCTCCGGGAATCACACATCCAACCAGCTTTAACTGGTGGACACAGAAAAATCTTATGACAGTGGACAATTTATGTATACCGACAATAATGAAATCTATGCAAGAGCTGTCACCCAGAGATCCATTCCCGCCACATGAGATGTTCAGACTATTTCAAATACAACACTTTATTAAATGCTTACTAAAACAATCCTCCCCTCCTTATAGGAGAACAGACTTTGAACTTAGATGCATACGCGATCACTTCAGTGGCGGACTCATCTCTGGTATATACTCAGTTCTGGCCACCCCACCAAACCCGATCAGGCACGCCTATATGGCAAGATGGGAGTCAGAATTGGGAGATACAAAGCCCCCAGAAGCTTGGCAAGGCATTTGGGGCCAAACTAAGAAAGTATCCAGTAACGCTCTAGTGCTGGAAAACGCATACAAAGTGATGTTCAGATGGTACTACACCCCTGATCGGATCAATAAATTCTCCCCTTCAGAATCCCCTTGCTGCTTCAGAGGCTGTAACGTCAGAGGTGACATGGTGCATATCTGGTGGGACTGCCCGGTAACTAGAGACATATGGGATAGGGCCTATAAAGTTATATCAGATGTCCTCCATACACCATTGAACAAAGACCCCTGGGAAGCCCTTCTGTCTCTGAAAATGGGCACATTCTCCAAAGCAGGATGGCATTTAGCCCTCCATATTTTCGCAGCAGTGAAAGCCACGATAGCCAGGTGTTGGAAAACGCCCTCCATCCCTTGGTCAGAGATACAAAATAGAATATCTGACACCCTTTGCAATGAAAAAATAATGGCAATAGTAAATGATTCCTATGATATATTCAGGAAAGTGTGGGACCCATGGGTGGAATATATAGGCCTGCAGAACTCCCGGATTGACCCGGTCTTCCCGGTGTAATTAATTCCCCCCCCTCTGGACTATCCTGAAGAACACCAATACACCATCCCTGGTAATCTTACTCAAGCCACTTCCCCGCCTTCCCCCCCACCCGCTCCAAACCTATTCCTTCCAACTCTAATTTGTTTGTGTTATTCTTAAAATCTATGTCTATAATGTTTGATATCAGCAAAGACAGCACTTTGGACCAAAGCAAAGATTAAGATCAAGGTTTACCTTAGAAGGTTTAATCAGCAACCAGTTCAACTAAATTTCAGTTAAATATTCTTTTATATCCTTTTATCCGTCAAATCCAGGACACTAGCGCACGAAATCAGACAACGAGATCCATAATAGTCAGCAGAGAGACTATAAGCATTATTTCAGTTGACAACAGTTTAAGACACATCTGTTAGACAATGTCATAGCATGTGATTTTTGATATGCTGTCTTTTGTACTTGAAAACCTTAATAAAACCTTTGTAAAAGAAACTTTTTAGGTCATCCATCTGATCACTGATTGGTTCCTGGGTCTAATAAGAGAGACCGAGGGAGTGTTGAGTGTCGACTGTGCAGAGCATAAAAGAAGAGCTAGGAGGTCAGTACTAAGAGTGTCCTCATTCATGGGAGTCAACTGCCATCTTTTTGCTGCCTCTGCTGCACTGAGAGTAGAGGATCGGGCAGAGGTGAGTTACAGCAGTTTCCTGCTGCTGCAACCTTAGGTGAAGCTGGTTGATGGACTGCTCGGCAGTCCGTCAATCAGCTTTTCTGTGTTCAGCCTGGACACTGAACTCGAACACGGACTTCTAGCTTCTTTGCGGTTCGGGTTTGCCCATCTCTACACATGACTCATAAATATTCTCTATGACATGTCCTTACCAGCTTATCCAGGAACACGAAAATTTAAGCAAAGGAATCAGTTTCTTCTAACATGCATTTCAGGTGCAAAGATTTATTTATTTCATACAGTTCCCAAGGGGAATAAGGTGGGAGAAAGTTAGTGTGTGTCTGTACAGGAACTTTAAGTTAGGTTCTAGTTGCAGTTACACCAATCCAGAATCCCTTGCACAGTCATCTATCTCTTGTGTGGAGGATCAAGGAATCACTCTTAACATCAGAGTTAAAACCTGATTTAAGTAGGTTTAAAACCATCTTCAAAGTACTTCCTGTCCCTTCATTTAAATAAATATGTTTCTCCAACTTGTTCAATATTCCTTGGAGACAATTAGGAGCAATATTATGAATGACAAGTCAGGAAAGCCAAGTATTAGAGGAATTAACATCAGCAAAACAAATAATCATACAACACAGAGATAAAATGACAATTGTCAGATGCCAGTGCATGCATTACGCTGCCAGATAACTTACCTCCACACATAGATCGCTTGAATGATTTGCTGAATAATGCTATGGAGGAGGGCCTGATTGAACCATGGATCTAAAGTTGACCACTACTATAATCCCTACTTAATATATCATTCTTTAAATCCACAAAAAACAACAACAGAGATTACCCGGGAGTCCAATAGTGTCTGGTAATGGCGGACCTAGAGAACCGATAGCTAGATTTATGGACGCTCAAATAAAACCACTCCTTAACCTTCTTTGTGAGCGATAGCAGAAATGTGTTGAGAAAAATATCTCAAACTCAAACCTGGATGGGTATTGGTGTCACATACCTTATTGTGGATCGGCAGAGACAGGCACAGACCACTTCCAGAAGTACCACCTGTGGCTTCCCTTTATAGTGATTACAGGGGAGATGCAGGAGAAGGAAAAGCCAGAGTGTATTGATGAATTGCAGATTCTGGTGAGCAGAGCTGGAACTCAGAAGCTGGAAGCTGGAAGATGAGATGGAGTTGACACTGGCTGAGCTGGGAGGAGGCCAGCAGGGAATGTCTGCAGTACTATACCCAAGGCAGCTTCAGAGAGGGGAGTCTGCCAGCAAGTCTGATTTTTGCCAGGGCTCCCCGCAAGAGGAGATGGACAGGCTGGGGTCTTACAATTTCTGCATCCAGGTAAGTGCAGAAACAGTGTTGGCCATTAAGAATTCAGGTGCGTGCAGGAACACAGTTGGGTGTTCAGTGTTCAGGTGCGTGCAGGAACACAGCTGGGTGTTCAGGGTTCAGGTGCGTGCAGGAACACAGCTGGGTGTTCAGGGTTCAGATGTGGGCAGGAGCAAGGCTGTATTAAAGAAGAAGTTCTGCAGGCATCTTGCCAGTGCCTCATGTCTCCTTTTATAGGCCACTAGCACAGGAAGTGCCTGCTGCACATGCTCAGTAGTGCAAGAGTGTGTGGTTTAAGATCGGCCACCGTGACACTGCCCCCTCCGAAGGGATGGCCTATGGGCAGCCTCAGGTACTGAAGGCAGGAGCAGGCTCTGTATGTAGGAACAGGTTCTCAATGCAGGAACAGGTACTGGGTACAGAAATAGATACTGGATGCAGCAAAAGATATTGGATACAGAAACATAGCCTGCATGCAGAAACAGGGACTGGATGCAGAAACAAGGGCTGTATGCATAAACTTTTCCCATTACTTGAGCTAAATTGCCTAACCACTGCATAATGGCATTGAAAAGCAGCCTGTGCCTGGGCTGGATCCATTTTGAATGGCCTGCAGATACTGTCATGTACCAAGTGGTGGATTGGCAGAGATGGGCACACATTACTACCAGCAGTACCACATGCGGCTTCGCCTGATAGGGATTGCAGGGCACATGCAGCAGAAGGGACGACCAGAATGACAGGTATTAATGAATTGCAGATTCCAGTGAGCAGAGCTGAAACTCAGGAGCTGGAAGACAACATAGGGCAAACGCTGGCTGAGTTGGGAGGAGGCCAGCAGTGATGGGCTTGACACAGGGGATTTTACTGAAATGCATTGTCGTAACCTCCAGCAGATGTCCCATCCTTCCATCCAAAAACGTGTACCAGATTATAATCATACCAGATTAAAAGATAAGCTTTAATGTTATCGCCCACGAGTGCTGGGAAAGGTATTCTTTTCTAGTGCACGGTTCCTTGGAAACTTGTCTCAACTGTTTCAACCCAGCAGCTCCACACCAGGACTACTTGCAGGGTGAGTGACCAATAACTTTTTTTTTTAGGTCAGCAGGGAATGTTTGCAGTACTACACCACAAGGCAGCTTCAGAGTGGGGAGTCTGCCAGAAAGTCTGTTTTTTGCCAGGGCTCCTCATAAGGCAAGATGGACTGAGCTGCAGACAGACCGGGGTCCCACAATTGCTGCCAACAAGTGAGGAGCCCAAAATCCATGCAGGAAACGAGCCGAGAAGCTCAAAGTCTAAGTAAGTGCAGAAAGAGAGAAGATCTGCAGGCACCTTGCCAGTGCCTCAGGCCTCCTTTAGTAGGCCACTACCACCAGAAAGTTCCTGCTACACATGCTCAATAGTGCGAGAGCATGCAGGATTAGATTGTTCACCATGAAAATTGGCAAGTATTGATGTGAAGGGACTATGTGCGTCTATGAGGTGGGGGTGGCATCAGCCAGGATTTTCATGTCAAGAGCAGGTATCTATGATGTAAATTATGAAACCTTTATTGAGGAACTACTTCTGTTTGTATAAAACAGTTGCTTTACATTTTACACAAAATTCTATGGAGGCAGTTTTGCCCCATCGTATTTCAGCCTGCATGGGAAATTCTGGAGGTATACCCACAACCACGTATGCGCAATTTGCACATATCTGGTTGCATTTTATTGAAGGCATCCTGATTGTTTGGAAGGGGAATAAACAGGACTTTGTTGATTTCGTTGCAGCCCTAAATGTACTGTAAATCAGATGCGGGGGATGTGCAAGATTAGTGCTGGGAAGATTTTAAAGCTGCAACCTGTATGAGTGGCAAAATTCAAAAATACTGGGAAGGGGATATTGGAAAAGAAACGTGGGATAAGAAGTCCACACCTTAAATTCCAAAAGACAGGTGCGCTTAGTTTAGTGTAATGTGTGAGGATGGTATTGGCCTACCGCAATACCTCGGAATGGTTTTGGCCGATTTGGCGAAGAATTAAATCAATTTCTCATCCCCAAGGTTAATTTTAACTCCAAAGATTTATCATTCACAACTGTGTACCCATAAGAATCAATAATTAAATCTTTAAGTATCAATATAAGTGGTAAAAAAGAAGGGCATCCATCGCCGTGGCCCCAGGGTTCTCAAACCGCCCTGGGCGTGAAGGAAATGGTTTCTGCTTAAATGTTGTCACTGGTCCGTTAGCCTCAGCTGCTGTATATTCCATGAAGAGCCGTTCTCCTCTGCTGACTTATAAGTGTAGTGAAACATTGATAGAATTGCTGGACATTCGTATCAGGAAGGAAGGGTTGGCTATAGCCAATAGCAGGCAACGCTTTATTACATTATAACAGCCACAATCCGTTATCCTTGAGGCGAGGGATAAAACCAAGGCATAACTGCAGCATTGTGGATAAATATGAAAAAGAAGCTGCAGATTTAGCAAAGAGGTCCTAGTCACGAGGCTATCCACATAAACTAATCTGATTATGTAAAGCAAAAGCATTTTTCCTTAGGAGAGAATCCCTTAGAAAATGATCTCCTGCCTGTATGTGCGGGAATGAGGCAGCTTGTGCTCGCCATTTAAAACTATGGGATCCATCAGCTGAATGACATAGTCACAGCAGGCGGCTGTCATTGGATGAGAGCTCACACATGCGCCTTGGCGACCTGGGGTGCATCCCATATTCAGGATGCCATAGGTGAAAGGTAGGGACCGACCCTGGAACCTTTTTCGATTCCAGGGCCAGCTGCTGGTAGGTTTTGTTCCTCTTTAAGAAGCATTGTCATATTTTGAAACTAGATCACAAGTTGTCACAGATTGTCAAAGATTATTAACTGCACACTGTGCTAAAAATGTAAAAGATCACATAGTACATGGTGAATATCGAACCCAAAGAAACTTGGAAAACATGGGGGGTTATTTAAGAAAGGATAGCGTCAGGTAGCGCCTGGTTAATGAGAGGTAGCGACAGATAGAGACTGGTGAACGCCAGACACGGCACGCAATTCCACATTTATCAAGCAGAATCTGTTTAGCGACTGGGATAGCGACATGTAGCGTCTGATTCATCATTTTCAAAGCCTCTGCGAACAGCCCCAGCGTTCAGCCTTGCACAGCGCCAGGTATGACCTCTCGCTACCTGTCGCTCCCCCATACATTTCAATGGACAAACCTTTTCTTCACTTTAAACGGGTTTTTTTTTTTTTAGTTTTCCCAAAAGTCACAAATAATTCTGTGATCTCTTCTGGCATTGAAAAAGCAGTTTTTTTAAATTTTTTACATTTTTTAAATATTTCTTCAGAAATGACATTACTGGTCTGGCATTAAAGTGTTCATGTTACAATGTTGCTACAATGTAATTCCATATGTTTCTGCTTTGTTACGAGTTGATAGATGCTTGAAAACAGACTTTACACACACCGCCTCCTGCGCTATGGGCTACAAACAAGTATTTTTCAGTGCCAGAGATTTGTGAGGCTGTTTTATTGCTGAATATGGTCAGCTATGTCGGTCGCTATGAGCAGTCGCTAACATGCGCTCCCATACAGCGCTGTACTGGTCAAATAGTGACTCCCCACAATGTATTCAACATTACTGAACAGCGACTGAGTCGCTATAAAGTAGCGACTCACGGCCGAGCACTGCGACTACTAGCGGGCGCTCTGAAAATGCCTGCTACAGACGCTCATCTGTCGCTACATGCCGCTAATGATGAATCAGCCTCATGGTTGAATTCCTCATGCTCACAGGACATGTTCAGATGGGGAGGCTGCAGGATTGAACTTTATTAATTGCAACACGCAAGGAGTTTTTTTTTTTACTCACATGTCCATGTGACCTTAAAATGTATGGGCAAAACCCACAGATACTTAGGGGGTTATTTAAGAAAGGATAGCGCCAGGAAGTGTTTCGTAGCGGCAGGTAACGTCTGGTGAACGCCAGGCGCTATAGGGGAAACCACATTTAAGAAAGCGAATCTGGTGAGCACCTCTAACAGCGCCATGTAGTGTCACATGTATTACCAGAGGCGTATAGCGCCGGCGCTCTAGGTTCAGGAGCACCACGTATTACCTTTTGTATCGATCTGCCATATATTTCAATGGGCTTTCATTTGTTTGTGTTTAAATAGCCTGTTCGGCAATTACATTTTTTTTTCTTTGCTCAAATCATTGTGTGACCTCTCAAACAAACACTTTTATAAATGTTTTTGACTTTTTATATTTTTATGCAGAATTGCATTTACAAGTCTGGCACTAAAGTGTTAATGTCACAGTGTTAAAACATGTCATTCCATGTGTTTTCGCTTTGTTACTGGTGGATATATGTTCAAAAACAGACTTTAATCACACAGCGTCTGGCGCTCTATGCTAGAGCGCCCAGGTATAAAGCGCCGACGCTGTGCGGGTGTGTCGTTTTTTCTTAAGTATAGTGTTGGATGCCGAGTGTTGAATGCACTAAGCAGGTGCTACCTCTTGCTCGCTGCAGCGTTATACTGTTGTTAGAGTGTCCAACGCACATGCAATGCTAGGTTACAGCACCCGATACCCTCTTACAGTGTCTACTAGCAGTCGCTCTAAGCGCCGTTATACAGATGCTCATCTGGCAATAAGTGGCGCTAGTAGTGAATCAGCCTCTTAAACGTTCAGATATCTGAACACATCATGTAGCCCTATTGCTCAGCATGTCATGGAGACCCACAGTAGTTCTCCTATAGGGCTTAAAGTATATGGCCTGTGGCACATCAAGCCAGAGAAGGGAATTTGGATCTAGTACTCCTGCGTGAATGTGAAAGTCGATGAATTTACCAACTTGGAACCCTCTCCCCTAATAGTTTGAATACAGATTCTGGGATAGGGGCAATAGGTACCCAGGTACCCTATATACTCTTTAAATAAGTGCCAGTTTTACTTACGATAAAAAGGTGTTTTTCTATTCTCGGTTGCTGCGCAGCACATTGTGGGGTGGGTGTGTATGCATATATAGTGGCTGGTTATGCCCCCGAACCATTTGTGCCTTTTAAAAGTATTTAATAAAATGTGTGATACAGGCATGAGCTGCTGGAAACCTTGTGTTTGGGAATCACCCCCCCACGTAAGGAGCAGAAAGAAGGAACAAGAATTGGGCATCTGTCCTGCTGTTGAATAAAAAACAATTTGGTTGAAGATTGGGGTGCAGTTGTTTCTATACTTGTGGACCTGAAGTTATCAGGGGGACTCTACTGGCAACCCCCAGTACCTGAGTGAGTACTCCCCTGCCCTTCCCCTAGCCAAGTGAGAGTAAAAGATACAGTCTCCTTCTAGTATAAGCAAACATTAGTTGCATTAAAGATAATTAAAGGATAAATGTATCATTTTTTAAATAGCTCCTGTTCCTAAAATGTCTGTAACCTTAAATTGGCTATGGGGTGAACAAAAACATACGATACACATATAGCTACTCCCCAAGAATATTGAACATCATGTCTATGACAAGAAGCCCAGACGAGGATCAGCCATTAGATTATATGCTCTCTAAAAAACTTTAACCAAAAATTGTTTCACCACTCCTGCCTGTATCCAACAAAGCAACAGACAGATGGTGGATATGTCACTTATCTAAGACAAAAGACAGTGCCCTTCCCCCTCATTGGAATCTATTCCCTCTCTTACTAAAACTCCCCAAAAACATACATAAATTGGTTAATGTTACCTCTAAAGTGCACACATATGTTATAAAACTATAGTACACCAGACATGGAACATTATATTTGTGTAATTTCTTTAATAAACCAGTCCACCAATGATGTTACCCAATGCATTTCACTCTATTCACAAAAAAAAAGGATTTATGGGTAATTTGTCCAGTAAAATATAAAGTGTGTTGCTATTCCCACTTTGGTCACTAGAGGGGGGTATAAGACCACAAATGAGGGAAGCAGAATCGTATTCAAGCTCAGAGTTACAGCTAAGCGTTGCTTTTTAGGATGAGCCAGGTGGCATAAGATACATCTGGGGAACAACAGGAAACTGCAATTGGTTGGGAGCTTTTGAAGGGAAAACCTCAGGCTACAATGTATTGAGCAGAGGTTTCATAATGGGAAGCCAGAAGGACAGACAGAGAGATCGTCTGTAGCTCACACCCCACGTAAGATGGCTAGGGTGGGAATCAGAGAAGTGTTGGGAACAGCAAGCCCAACGCAGGAAGATATACTGCTTCAGTAAGAAAGAGTTTCTGGATCCCCGGAGAGGACCCTGTTGGGAGAGAGAGAACCCATGGGGGTGCCTTTGGTATGGAGCTAACAGTAAGGCGCCATCTGTCATGTAACTGGAAAGAAGATCTTAGACCCCAGTTAGGTACAGCAGCCCCTGTTGTTGGAAACCCTTAAGCTCTGGATAAGTTGAACCCAGCTGAGAGTGTTGTCCCTGGACACTGACCTGATTCTAAGCTTACACCCAGGGGGACCACTGGCAATCCTGAACCTACATAGTGGAGAAGGTTACTCTAGCACTCCTTACCCTATATAATCCCCTGCCTGATTTACTAAGAGCTAGTGTTCACATCAAAGTGTGGTGGTGGAACCCCTAATCTGCTGTATTATATGAGTACTGTGATCTATGCATGATGGGAGCAAGGCTGTTTAACCCTTTCACTGAAATGTGCTGATAAGTAAGAGTACCTGTGTTCTATGCTTGATGGACACAAGCCTGTTAACCCTTTTGCTGAAATGTACTTGCAAAGCAAGCATACTTGTGTTTTCTTTGCTTACACGCAAAGTTTATTTGACATGTGAACTGTGAATCTGACCGTGATGTGGGTTAAAGTATTAAACCTTTTTATGACCCTGCATCAATTGGACAAGCTGATGCTTTCACTCATCCTGCTTGCCATTGAGTGTCTGTCTGCTTTGATGCCATCTTGTCAGCTCCACATGCTGAGGTCCCATTAACCCTTATCCTTGACTACCATACCTGTGGGCTGTGACATTACTTGAGATAAGCTGACACTGTGACATTTAAAGACTTTAAATCTGATCGTGATTACTGCTGGTTAACAACAATACTACCATTACACTACTCGCATAAACCAATCTCTATTTAAATGAATAATTTAATATTAAATTAATTTAGACAATATTTTTATTGTTTTAAATTTTCATTCCTACCTTCTCAAATTATTCTACCTTCCCATGTCCCTTTGTTCCTTCCACTCCCTTCCCTCCCTTCCTTCTTTTTTCTCCCCTTGTTTTTTCCCTCTTGTAATGTTTTTTGCTTGTTTTCCACATCTGTGTTACTTGCTTTGTGTTTGGTTGACATTTTTGATAAGTGATTGAAGATGCAGTACTGTATGTTTTCTGTTAGGATCATATATGCATGCTTTCAATTCCCTCCCTCCTGTTTCCGCAATTTATCTGACTTGGAATATGTCACGTACATGGAGACTACTTTACTATGTTTTGCATTCTTACTCCAAAAAATGAAAGAATAAGTTTGCCTAAATGATTGCACATCCACACAGCTACATGACTATCATTATAATATACCACAAACCCCATCTAATGGTGTGTAGTCCAATATATATATATATATATATATATATATATATATATATATATATAGGCTGTGCTATGCTCCCAGACTTATCCTCTTTTCTCCAAAGCCACAGTTGATGCTAAAGGGCTGTTGCTTCCCCACCAACCTCAGTGCTTAGCACAGACAATTACTCTGCGGTGTGAGGGGTCAGATGATCAGACAACTTGCCAGAGATACCCCTTGCGCCCCCCCCCCCCCCAACAGCAGGTATCCAGACGTTTATTCTGCTATTGGCACACAGAGTACAGCAAGGTATATATTTCTCACACATTTATACCTATACCTCAATAATTTTGCTCTCCCTTAGTTTTCTATTAATGTCAGTTCACGGGTCCATGCGGGAGAGGACTACATGATGGTCTGTCTGATTGTCACCGGATTTTACTATTGGCTATTTTATGGAGCTAATTGATTTGTGGACTTACTACTGTTTCTTTTAAATGTATTGGATTAAAGGTTACGTTTTATCCTACACACAAGCTGGACATTCTACTGTTTGAACTGCTTTTATAGAGCACTGGGGGGTAAAGCATTTTTGTTCCCCCTACAGGGTCCACATTCCTATCCCCATCTACACACTCCTTCTTCTGCCGCAGGCTAGAAAAGATCTTGCTCGGGAGAGCTCCACCGCTGTCAATCCTGGCCCTGCCATTTCCGTCAGGGACAATCTTGCAGCTGACAGTGGAAGATGCTTCCTGGGCTGTAAGCAGGAACCCCTTTCTACCTACTGAAAGTTGGATGCTTACTGTTTTACAGATGCAGGCATACCACCATGACACCTTTCTTGCCTTGGTCCTCCTGATGACCACAGTGAACAAGTAGTGAAGGCCTCCTTGACATAGCAAATAGTGGAGACCCAGGGACCCATGGCCCTTAGGCCCTGCCTATATACCAGCCCTGATAAGCATACCAGGATACAATAAATGGGTAAAGAAACAAGGGGTGCACCACTTATCAAGAACAGTAAAATACTTGTGCTCACTCTGATATGTCAGCTATACAAAAAATGAAGTGGACGTGCTACACAACACACCTTCCTCCCAAAGAGGAGCACAAACTCATCATAAAAAGTCACATGATCTTTATTGTTACAATGGACAATTAAAATACAAAAACACACAAGACATCTAAAAACACTGTTTTCTCAATATTCAAATACAAAAAACCCACACAGGGCTATAAATGAAAAAGACCACTATAAGTGAAGACAAATAAAGTGCATGTGCCAGCAGCTGTACATAGAGATACCGTCAAAAGTACACAGATGTCACGGGGCGGCCCATAGGATCAACACAAAAAGGGTCATAACAGACTGAACACCGCGCCCGCAGCTCCCATGAGGGTTTATCTTTTTTTTTATCTTTATTTGTCTTCACTTATTGTCGTATATATTATTCTGGTTCATGTGGGTAGAGTCTCTGTGCAATATAGAGGCTGGAAAATTTAGCTAGATTCACAATTGGTTTGTGCATATATTATGTATGTATTTTTTGTATTGTTTTGCACAGTCAAATATTGATAACATTTTTGAATACTTTAATAATATTTTTTAGTTTTTTGTATAGCAATTATTGTGATATGAATTATAGATTCAAGATTATCATAATATAGGTTCTGGTGTTATTGTAGGGTTTATTAGGTTCATACATACTTTGTGGATATAGTTTTGTGCCGGCAAAAAATATTCAGGGTGGTGTTAGTATTTAGGGGTTATATTTGCCCATAGTGGTCTTTTTCATTTATAGCCCTGTGTGGGTTTTTTGTATTTGAATATTGAAATCACATAGGGGTTTGTATTTGCATTTCTTGTGTGTTTTTGTATTTTAATTGTCCATTGTAACATTAAAGTTCATGTGACTTTTTATGATGAGTTTGTGCTCCTCTTTGGGAGGAAGGTGTGTTGTGTAGCACGTCCACTTCATTTTTTGTATAAGATACAATAAATGCTTCATAATCTGGCATTTTGCTGAGAACCTAACCTTCTACTTCACTTCTACATTCATGTTCCACATATTCCACATGGATAGCAAGATAAAATCTACAACATTATGGAATCTTTAAGCAGGTTGACAGGTAGTGGGGTTTATTCAGAGCCAGGTGAGAAAACTCACTCCTCATCACCAGGGGATTTTAATTTTGACAGATATATTTTGAATGTTCTTAAACAAATGAAAAAAACATGAATTGATTATATTATTTAAAAAAAGAGATGTTATTTGGAATGACTGTGAATTAATACTTGTCTTGAGCTTGATAAACTGAACCTGAGCAATGTTCATAATGTAAGCTATGCCATGCAAGGTATTGCTTTTATCTAGTGCACTAGCTCTATTTTAAATCAGAGATAATCTGCTAGGAAAATATTTTTTTAGAAACGGGTCCATACTATATTCTGGACATGAAATGCATTTCAATTAAAGTGGAACAAAATCCCGGGAACTTCCTGGGTTTTCTTTCATTCCCCGAATTGCTGATGCGCTGATTCGGATTAAAATTCCATTGTGTGAAACCCCCAGAAAGCCCCCAAAAACTCACCTCTTCCTTGTTTCTATGGCGCATGCGCAGGACCGCAGCCAATGAGGGTCGTTTTCCATGTTTACATACTTTAGCAAACAACTCTCATTGACTTCAATAGGAAGAGCATGCTGCCACATTCCCCGCATCTCCGGCTCGGGTGGGAGTGCCTGTCTCAGCCGCTTATCCCATTGTAAACAATTAGGGCTGCCTGGCGAATTATGTAGTCACAGCAGACAGCTCTCATTGGACGAGTCCGAGTACATGCCATTGCAGCAAAAAAGAGGGGAAACTAGACCTGCACCGCTGTGTGTAAGCGAAATAGGTGCTAGCACCGGGCTGTTTATGTACACTACCAAAAGATATATTTGTGGGTTACCAGATAACCACAAACAACAACACTGCCCGAATAGAATGTGCCGCACACTATAAGTATTAGATTAACATATAGTAATTTATTTAATCAAATCCAAGTCCTATATACAGAGAAATACATACATCTAAAAACACAGTTAAAAGGCCCCAAGCATTTGGGGTGGGATGGATATCAGGTGGTTAATATCTATGTAATATATCATCAAGTTCCCTCACAAGTATTAATCTAAGAAGTTAATAATAGGATACAAATAAAGAATAATAAAAAATAATATAAAAAGATATAGTGCAATGCATATATATACAACAGATTATCAAAACAGCCATCCCACCCCAAATGCTTGGGGCCTTTTAACTGTGTTTTTAGATGTATGTATTTCTCTGTATATAGGACTTGGATTTGATTAAATAAATTACTATATGTTAATCTAATACTTATAGTGTGCGGCACATTCTATTCGGGCAGTGTTGTTGTTTGTGGTTATCTGGTAACCCACAAATATATCTTTTGGTAGTGTACATGCCATTGCAGCATGGTTTTAGGGACAAACTGGGGGGTTTCACAAAGCGGGCATCCTGATGCAGGATGCTCCAGAGAAAAAAATATTTTATATTCCAGGCCAGCCGCTTCTGGCACATGTTGCTGCTCTATAAAACACATTTACTAAAACATTAGCAGTGCAGCAACATGATAAATTATATTTTTGCACCACTAATTTGCACCAATGTGGCGGATTCTGGCCACTAAATGAAACTGCCTGAATAACTTGTCTATGCTTTGAAAAGTGCAGACAAAGCATGCACTGTATTTGCCATTGCCCGTGTTATATTGTATATGTTTTAATTTTGAAATTAGTGTAGCTTGACTACTATTTTTTTTGTTTCAGGTGTATTAGGCCAAACTGGGTACAAATAATCAGAAAAACAATCCTTGCCAAGGCACTTGCTATCTTCCCTCCACCTTATCCCCATTGGGAACAATGTAAAATAAACCATTTTAAAGCATTGCAAAATCTCTGATTAAATGTAAATACCATATGTTTTCTAAGCGATTAAGGGTGTAGTGGTCTAAAAGAGAAGACTCGATCCTTTGCAGAGCCATTATTGTAGGTTAATGTGCCAGCAGGTGATGACTAGTTATCATTAGAAATGAGCCAAATGATTCTGAGAAATTGTAATTTGCTCCAAATGTCTGGGGAAAAATGATTTGTAATGATGTTGAATTTCTTTGGATTCGTGCTGATTTTTCCCTGAAATAGTAATAATATATAGTGCCTCGTTATCCAGTGGCGGTCGATGTCCTTCGCCCATCTCAGGTGTCCCACAGTGCTCTCCTCTCTGCAGCCCTCACAGCAGCTAAAATTGGGCAATGACCATTTAAATTGGGACATTCTTTGCTTTGTGAATACCCTAAACATAACTATATGCACTGCTCTATCTAACTTCCCCACCAATTACAGGATAAAACTAATGTTAGACTAGCTCTCATTGTATACCCTGGATGATTTTGGCATGCCAAATCCAAAATGGATTACATTTTACGGTTGTCCCTGGCTGCAGATCAAATTTATCATATAAACTATTTTGGGCTCAGATTTAACCATGACCCAATTTCTAATTGAATAACAAATTGTAATGGTTAGCATAGTAACCCTAAAAGCTATGAAATAAGATTATAAAATATATTTCCGAGGTTATTTCACAATTAGTGTGATTTACATTTCACTTTGGCTCCCTCTAGTGTACTTCCATGTTTCATCAACCTAATGACAAATACACATGTAGATTTTAGTTTTAGTTTTTACTTTCAGGCTTTCAACTTGACACAGCAGACTACGGCCTTATTTATGATATGCGCCTTTTATCATTTTTGTGGCTACAGCGACAGCATTCCTGTCTTATCTGGCACTGTGCTATGGACTACATTGGCGCTAGCAGTCACTGCGCAGAACACTACTAATTTGCTTTGATTGTTGCACTTAGGTATTGGCCAGCCTATGTCAGTGCCATTTGGAACTGCCAGTCGATTATCCTAGCACCTGTTAGCACTACTGTACTGTAGTTTTTCCGACGCTCCCCGGGCATATTCAAGAACTGTTTCCTCCATGAAATCTTCGGTGCTGTATTTTTCCGGCGCTGGTCAGCGTTTTTTCATTACAGTTCCAAGAAATAAGTGCTGGGGACAAAGGAGTCAAATGGATTTAGGTTGCACTAGTTGTTGGTGTCCTAATTACACATTGTTAAGCAAAAGAAGTCATTAATATCATTTAAAAAAAAAACCCTAAAAACAGTTTGGTCTATTTAGGTCCCGCGTTTCCGTTTATTAAAAGTCACAATGCAAGTTCTGTACAAGAAAATGTGTTTGAAATTAATTATAAGCACTAAACAATGCAATACAATCTGCCCATTGTGCTCTAGGGGATCTTGAGCTACCATGCCAGGCTTTATCTGGCGCTACTTCAACCCGAGCGCCCGGCACTAGTTTTAAATAGGACGCTAGCTGGCGCCTGCCGTTTTTTCTTTCTTAAAGCCTGCACTGAGTAGTGCTGAGGCCAAAAAAGTGGCGCTAGCGCTTCATAAATAAAGCTCCCCATCTCGGTGGATTGTAAATGCCGAAAACTTCTCCATCCAATGTAGGGAACTCTTCACCTTAGTTGGTGAGCATTTAGTAACATTCATGCAGTATTAAATGCAAAAGAGGTGAGATGCAGCTTGGTAGGGGCAGTTACGCCTCAGAAAAGCAAGTTAATGTCTCTAGGGACTCTAATCATTGAACTATGTAAAATAAAATATAAAATTCTATTACTATATACAATAAAACTATATACAAGTCCATTTATGCACACTGTACAAACATGGTTTTGAGAACTGCTCCACTGACCTAAATACCATCTCTGACTCACTAAGCCAACATTTTCTAGAATTAGAACTTACATAGAAACATAGAAACATAGAAGGTTGACGGCAGAAGGAGGCCATATGGTCCATCTAGTCTGCCCTTATGTGTATACTGTATGTACTCTTTATCTTAGGATAGATGTGTGCTTATCCCAGGCATGTTTAAATTCAGTGACTGTTGATTTTTCAACTACATCTGCTGGAAGTTTGTTCCAAGCATCTACTACTCTTTCTGTAAATAATATTTTCTAACATTGCTCCTGATCTTCCCCCCGACTAGCTTCAGGTTGTGCCCCCTTGTTCTATCATTAAGTTTCTTCTTAAAAACACTTCCCTCCTGAACCTTATTCAATCCTTTCACATATTTAAAGATCTCAATCATGTCCCCCCTCTCCCTTCTTTC
Source organism: Gastrophryne carolinensis (assembly GCA_027917425.1). Taxonomy (NCBI): domain Eukaryota; kingdom Metazoa; phylum Chordata; class Amphibia; order Anura; family Microhylidae; genus Gastrophryne; species Gastrophryne carolinensis. Next base: position 88,349,652 of record CM051242.1, read on the forward strand.
CTCCAGACTGTACAAATTAAGTTCTTTAAGTCTCTCCTGATAAGTTTTAAGTTTAAGTCCTTCCACCATTTTTGTTGCCCGCCTTTGGACACGTTCTATTTGAATGATTTCTTTTTGCAGGTGAGGTCTCCAAAACTGCACACAGTTGGCTTGATGCAGAGCCTCCCCGTTCAGCTCCCCCATGCGTTTCCCCGTTGGTTTTGGCCTTTGATCGGGTCAGGAAAGGGTGCTACGTTGATTTTAGTGTGCGTTTATGTGCTCAGGTGTGCGCTCAGCCGCCTTTCCGATTGTCGGCTCGCACGAGGCTGTTTCCCGGGAAAACGGACGCCTCGTTCATTGGTCCGTTTTTTTCAGTGATGCAGAGCCTTGATTTCCTATTGAAAACACCCTGATAAAACGGGGCCGCCGAGCCTTCACTTACGGCAAGTCAGAGCAGCCGTATTTGCACTCGGGCAATAATATGCAGTCCTCTGTTGGAGCACATCAGCGGCGCCAGCTCCGCGGTCTTGTCCTGCTGAGTATGGCAGAAACCAGGCTGCACCGCACGCCTTTGGACATCGATGGCATGAGTATTTGATATTTTTTATGGTTTTTTTTTTGGGATCCTTTTAACAGGGTCTCCATGATTTTTATTTTATTGTTTGTGTGCAGGCATTTGAAGATGGGACATAGGATAAATGTGCAGGCACTGGCTGGCCCTGATTTGGTTTTTGGGAGTCGTTTTTCTGGCTTTCCCTGCCTAGGAATTCCTGCCTACATGAGCGATTCAAATCAGCCGATCTATTTGGTGGCTGGCTACTGGGTATGTGTCTGAAACTTGTATTGGTTGCCCACCCTCTCTGACTGTGTTTGTTCCCGTAACACACTATTTGGTAACTTTTTTCGTAGTATATTTGGAGCCCAATTATTGATCTACAAATTAAATGGGTTAAGTGATTGTACCCTATTGCGTCATGTTCTTGCCCTCTTATGTAAGTAGTATTCCCCAGACTTTTTTAATCAGAGTACAGGTTGGATGTGCATGTAGTCTCATTACAAATGTCCTTTCCTCCCACCCTACCCCGCTCACCTATTTGTCCCTCTTTTCTATTGTTGCAATGCACACCTTTTTTATTTTTTATTTTTTTTGGTTTTAGGGCAGAAGACTCTGCCTATCCTTTGGTCCCCTGGATGAAGACCCCCATCCTGCACCGATCTTCACAGGCAGAGGAGCGCTACAATACTGCCCCCAGGAGGACTCGCTCTGTGTTGGAGCGAGGCTTTGTTCTCTTGAAGATGAGGTTCCGTTGTCTTGATGAGACTGGGGGGGCACTACAATAGACGCCTGCAACGGTCCTAAACCTAATCATGGCTTGTGGGCTACTCCACCACCTTTAGTTTCAGCCCTCCCCACCCCTCCTTTTTCTTGCACCCAAAGTGGCACCGCGCGGAAACCATACGTGCACAACTAGTGTTTAGTGTTTTTTCAGAGACCACATTTTTTTTTGTTTTTTTTTTTTTTTTTTCAAACAAATTTTGTTTTGTCATTTGTTTTTTTGGGCCCAAAAGAAAAATTACACGTGGGCACAGAAAATGTATTCCCCACAAATTAGTGGTATGTTGGGTTGCATGGTGACGAGGAATGATGCTGTGCCTGCAAATTGGCTGCAATGTGGGCCAGGCTTTGATTAATCTCACCCATATGGCTGGTTAGGGCAGAGATATTTCTGTTTAATACCTCTACTTGGGCGTTGAGGTTTGTGAGTTGGGTGCACACAGTCTCATTGAATTGCTGTGTTGTCGCAGCAAAGGCAATATTTTCCTGCCTCCATGTTTCCTCCAAAATTTGAAGTTACCTTCTTTGGGAAATATGGCGTCTAGACTGGGTAGGAGCAGTGGGACGGGTGGTTGGTTCTGGTTCCGAAGGTGGTTGTGGATGTGGTGGCTGTGCCGGGGTTGACTGCGTTGCTGCCACTGGTGCAGTAGTGGTTAGTGACATATGTGGGGTGTCCTCCTCCAAATCTCGTATATGGTCGATGATGGGTGGGCTTCCTGTGGTCTGTAAAGAAATATAGCATCCTTTTAGTTTATTTCTGTCCACAAAAGCTCACAAATATCAATGTTAAAAGTACACACCAAGGCCCATTGACTTACCTCATCGCAATCCACAATTTGGGTTTGTGGTGTAGAAGCCTGGTGTGCCCTTGGCCTCGGTGCTAACGCAGGGGTTTGGGGGCCTGGTGTGTCCTGTTGACTTGGTCCTTAGAATGTAGATAGGAAGATTAGGTAAATGGCCAAGTACAGTGTGTTGTGTAGCATAACACTGCCTTCTTGAACTTTTTGTACTAGGTCATGGCAAAATCAGACTCACCTTGGGACCTTACATTCCGGTCTTTGTCTTGTGCCTCTGCCAGTCCCTGGATGCTGGTCGGGTGTATGAATGTATATACATGTTCCTCGGCGGGCGTAAGGATAATTTTAGTGGGTAAGCCACCCCCTGTCTGTTGGCTGGGGAAGATTAAATCACACCTAATAAGTGTTACATCCTTTTAACAATGTTACAAAAAATGCATTTTACTTTTTCCTTTACTTCTGCTCCACCCCCTGTCTGTTGGCTGGGGAAGATTAAATTACACCTAATAAGTGTTACACCCTTTTAACAATGTGACGAAAAATTGTCCTTTACCTCTGCTGACGGCGCATGTCCATTTTTTTTTTGCTGTAGTATTTCAGGTCCCCAAATTTCCTTTTTATTTGTTGAATATCTCTCCGGACTGATCCCACACTATTGACCTGCCTGCAAATATTAGTCCAGATCTCCATCTTAGCCTGCTTAGTGGTTGTTTTGGAGGTGCGGCCAAATAGGGCATCATAATGCTCGCAAACTGCATTTGCCACCGCCATGCTTTGAGCATCGCAAAATCGGGCGGTTAGTGAGCCACGCCGTAGTTGTCTGCCACATGGGTGTGTGGTCTCCCCTGCCTCTGAGGAAATTGATGGTTGGGTATCTGGGGAGTCGTGTGTGCTTCTTTGGCTTATGGGGGAGGGGGATGTTGTGTATGTGCTTCTCTGGCTTAATGTCTGGGTTCCTGTTGAGCTATCAGATGTGGAGCTGCATGTGGAATCTGAGGTACTGGAATTGGGGAAACCAGAGGGTGGAGGTGGAGGGGTGGGTGACCTGGGTGGGGTGGTGGTTTTTGCAATGCGCTTACCCTTGCTTATGTGTTTGGATTTGTGGGTATGCTTGGTGTGTGGAGGTGGAGGATGCTGCATGGTCTGACTAGATGGGGCACCCTTGTGTGTGCGTGGTTTTTTTGCAGGTGGTGGTGACTGGGTTAATGTACCCTTGGTCCTGCGTTTTTTTGAATGTGCCTGTTTGTGTGGAGTATCCACCGTTTTAGTGGGGGCATGTTCGGCATGTGTCTGGTGCCTGCTCTTCTGTCTTGTGGAGGATGAGGCATGTGTGCGGCTGCTATGTGCCTCGGCCCTTGGTTGGCTCTTTTTGCTCCCTTTAGGTCTGCCCATATTGATATGGTATCCAACACAGAGCTGAGTGCCTTGTGCTTTAAATATGTTTTCCGTGTGGCCGTGGTCAACAGCGTGTGCGCGCCTGCGTGCACGCACGCACTCACCTACGTCTCCGTGGGGGAACGTCAGAGCTATACCTTGCAAACCCAGAAAAGCTGTCGTCCGCAATCTTTACCCCGGAGCAGGACGACATCATCATGGATGTGAGTATGCGCGCGTGCGTTTATGTGCGCGCACACATTGCTTGTAATAAAAAAAAAACAAAGCGCCAGAATAGTCTGAAACAACTTAGTTTTTCACGTTACATACAAGCCCACCTTAGTTTAACACATGTACGCAGCTCAAAACTAGGCTACATGCAGATAGCAGAACTAGGGCAATGTGAGGCAGCAAGAGGTTCAAAAAGTGACTTTAGTTAGGCCAGCAAACTTGTTAATGCTTTTTTGTGTACATGAGACAACAACAGTCTCTAATATCTGTGTCTTTGTCATGCAAACAGATTCACAGCAGCAACCAAGGGAGCAAGAATGGAGACTCCGCCCCTGCCGCAATATGCGCCTAAAACATGGTAAGTGGCGTTTTTTGGTACCAAAGTAAATGAACCAACAATTCCATTGGCCACAAAATATAAAAACCAAAAAAAGCCCTTAAAGCGGACCTTCACTCAGAATAAGAGTCTATCTTATATGTTTCCCACACCATGTACATAAAGTTTGCCCACCTTCAAAATCATCCTACCTGCACCTAGTGCATGTTATGAGGCTTTCAACATCCAAGATGGCGGATTATGGAAGCCGCCATCTTATCAGGCAGCCTGCAAACAGGAAGTGCCTTCTAACTGTGCTGCTCTGCATTCTGGGATTGCTGACCTTTTCAAGAGGTCTCTGCTCTGTGTGAGCAAAGCACAGCTATAACCCACCCCCTGTACCTTATCCCACTCTCCTCTCCTCAGTAAGTGTGATGCTTCTGAGTCAAGATGGCGGCGGCCGTATACTAAATTCCTGAACTGAGTTGCAGCCCAGTGGTGGAAAGAATAATTATTGATTGACTAAAAAATTACAATCTATTATTTTGAGATGCTGCGGAATCTTTTGTTAAGTGTTTGGGCTTTTCAGTAAATAACGCAGAAGGTCCGGTTTAAAAAGGGCCCCAAAAAAAACACGCACAACCAAACCAAATAAACAATGCTAAACTAATGTTGTTTTTCATTCACAGATACAAGAAAATCACAGGCACAAGACACCGAGGCCTAAAGAATTTTAATTTGGCTTAAAATGAAAATAGTTTATTTGTTAAAACATTTAGATTCAATTATTTGTAAAAAACTTTGTTTAAAAATTTCAATTTCAAACGTTGGAATAAAATCAAAAAAAAAAAAATTTGAAAGTTGTGTTTCCTGCAAATGTACAATCACAGAACATCATCACACATTTACATGACACAAAAAGTTTAGATATGGTACAATAAATCCAAAACAATCAGAAAGAATTAAGGTATGCATTAATGGCAAGGAAAAAGGAACACAAATGTGATTAAGGTATGCATTAATGGCAAGGAAAAAGGAACAACCCAAATGTATTGTTCCCAAAAAAATATGTGTCAAATTGGCAGTGGTTGCCATATGTATATTCCAATGGAGTTTGTGGGATGTGCGCTTGCGTGTAGCCAGATTGGCAACTGAAGAGCCATGGAGATGTAACTATACTTGCTAAAACCACCAAAATGGAAGGTCAAATACGACGGAAACCAAGCAGGTACGTTCAAAAAGGCAGGAAAAATCAGGGAAAAACGGGCCGCCCGTGTGAACGTGAACGGGAGCCCCGATCAAATTGAAGGCACCCGAGAGAGCAAAAAAAGCTTTCCGAGTAAAGTGAAATTGACGGATCAGTTAGGGAGCCATTCCGACGGAGGCTCTGCATCACATTTGAGCCACAATTCAAACGGGAGCCCCGGACAATCGGAGGGTTTTAAGGGCAGTTCAGAGGAGGCTCTGCATCAGGCCCAGTATTCTAGCTGTGGCCTCACCAGGGCTCTATACAGCGGCATCACAACCTTCCTCTTCCTACTGGTGATGCCCCGAGCTATGCAGCTGAGCATCTTGCTTGCTTTTCCCACTGCCTGGCTACACTGTCCACTCATCTTGCAGCTATCAGTAATCAGTACCCCTAAATCTCTCTCCTCCGAGGTCCTGGCTAACACAGTGCTGCCCATACGGTACTCAGAGCAGGGATTCCTTCTACCCAAGTGCATGATTTTACATTTAGAGACATTAAACTCTAGTTCCCACAGTTTTGACCATCTATCCAGTAAAGCTAAATCATTTTCCATGTTGCAGACACCTCCAGGAATTTCACCCTATTACTAACCTTTGTATCATCAGCAAACAGGCAAACTTTTCCAATCTTCCAACCTTTGTTCAGATTGCACGCCATTAACAACAACTCTCTGATACCGATCAGCCAACTAGAAATCCACTGAACTATCCAGGGCTTCCTCTGATGACGCGTCCTCTGATGACAGCTGACAGCGCAGCCGGCCTCCTCGCTCCCACCATGCCGGTAAGTGTTTGCTGAAAAAAAAAAATGCCGGCATGGTGGGAGCGGGGAGGCCGGCTGCGCTGTCAGCGGGCGGCGGAAGCCGGCTTCCACTGCTCGCTGACAGCGCAGCCGGCCTCCCCGCTCCCACCATGCCGGTAAGTGTTTGCTGTATAGTGGGAGCGGGGAGGCCGGATGTGCAGTCAGCGGGCGGCAGAAGCCGGCTTCCGCCGCCCGCTGACAGCGCAGCCGGCCTCCCCGCTCCCACCATGCCGGCATTTTTTTTTTCCATTTGAGGGCTTGGTGGGAGCGGGGAGGCCGGCTGCGCTGTCAGCGGGCGGCGGATGCCGGCTTCCGCCGCCCGCTGACAGTGCAGCCGGCCTCCCCGCTCCCACCAGAGATGAGCGATTCCTTAAAGTTTCATTCGAATCGAATTTTTGAGAAGTTCTCTCATCTCTAATGAGCCATGCCTGCTACTATCTGAAAATACCGAACAAAAGTAGCTATTCAGATGGTCAGCCACAGATGGTCAGCCTTATCTCCGTCAATATAATAATTTTCCCTATTTCAAATTTTTGAGACTGCATTGTTTTTCTTCTTTCTGTCACCAATATATCGGAAAATGGTTTTATCTCCCCTCTTCATAGATTTGGCCATTTCTTCCTCCTTTTGCCCTTTAGCAGTCCTTATAATCAGTTTTGCTTCCCTCTGTTTAATTTTATATGCCTCTCTGTCAGCTACACTTCCACTTACTTTATACTTTTTATAGGCAGACTCCTTTTCTTTTATGATAGTGCTGACCTACCTAGTTAACCATAGCGGTTTCTTCTTCCTTTTATTCTTGCTAATTTGTTTCCTTTAAGATGCCCATTTTAATAGTGACCACTGGGCACTCATTTCTGCTACTTTGAGGCCGATTCATTAATAGTGCCAGGTAGCGACAAATGAGCGACAGTAGCGGCATTTTCAGAGCGCCCACTAGTAGTCGCTGTGCTTGGCCGTTGTTCTGTAGTTGATAGCGACTCAGTCGGTTTGCCGTAATGTTGAATATTGGGTGAGGAGTCGCTACTTGACAGGTTCCGCGCTGTATGGGAGCGCATGACAGCGAATGGCCATAGCGAACGGCTCCCAGCATATTCATTAACAAATCACGCTCCAAAAATTCTCGCGCAGTGAAATGCTTGTTTAAACCCCAGAGCGCTGGCGGCGATGGGATAAAAGTAGTTTTTTAACCCCCAAACAACCATATTTTTGGATAAAAAAAACAAGTTTTTCAATACATTTTGTAATAGGAATAAATTAATATCAGACCTGTAATATCAATTCTGCACAATTTTTTTTTTTTACCTTAAAAAAAATATCTAACATTGCAGAAGTGGTCACAGAATTTTTGACATTTAAAAAAAAAAAATAAAATAAAAAAAAACGTTAATCGCAATTAATTAAGAATATTTAAAGATTGCTCCATTGAAATGCATTGGAGAGTGCCAGGTAGCGAGAGGTCATACCTGTCGCTGTTCAAGGTCGCTTGCTGGCGCTGTGGGGTGAGGCTGGAATAATGATGAATGATTCGCTATCTGGCGCTCTGTCAGTCGCTAAGCAGGATCGGCTTGATAAATGTGTGATTGCGGAGGGGAGCAGGCGTTCTCGTGGCGGTGACCGTCATTACCGTTCGCTCACCATTCGCTACCTGGCGCTATCCCTTGTTAAATAAGGGCCCAAGTTCCACTCACCTAACTCCCTTTCTACATAGTCCGCCATTTCTTTAAAGTTTGTTTTCCTAAAGTCTAATACTTTGGTTCTGGTGTGTGATTGCACGATGTCTGTTTTTATCCTGAACCATAAACATTGATGGTCACTGGAACCCAGATTTTCTTCAACCCTGACCTCGGTCAGAACTAAGTCCAGAATGTTATCTCCTCTCATTGGCAATGTCACAAGTTGTTTTAGAGTTACTCCATTAAGGGCCTCTAATATATTCCTGCTCTTGCATGTCAATGCACTTGGGATATTCCAGTCCACATCAGGCATGTTGAAGTCACCTGTAATTACAATGCCCCCCTTCTTTGCCATTCCACTGATTTCTTCTATTAACAGGTTATCTAGATCCTCATTTTGTCCAGCGGCCCCATATATCACACCAATTCTGACCACAGCTCCTTCCTTAGTCTGCATGGTAACTCAGAGAGTTTCTAGTTCATTATGTGTATGCTGAATTATTGTTGATTGAAGGGTAGTCTTGACATAAATGGCTACTTCACCACCCTTTCTATCTAATCTGTCTTTTCTGTACAATGTGTAACCGGGTATGGTTATTGTGATCCTTGAACCAAGTCCCCTGCCTCAACACATGATGGTCTGGTTTTTTTTTTGCTAAACGTGATCCGGGATACCCCCTTCTTCCGTGGCTAATGACCCCCATTCTGCGCCTCCAGACGCAGCCACAAGAAGTATATAATCGGGCCCATCGGAAGACCCGGGCTGTAGTTGAAAGGGCATTTGGCTTGCTGAAGACTCGTTTCCGCTGTCTTTATCATACGGGGGGGGGGGGGGCTCTGCAGTACGAGCCTGCCAAAGTTATAAAAATCGCAGTTGCCTGCATGATTCTACATAATTTTGCCATCATGCAGAAGGTGCCCCAATAGGCTAGATTCAGATACACATTCGTCTAGACTTCCGTAGCTGTCTGTGAAAGTTTTAGTGGGTGTTTGTCTTTTTTTTGCTTTTTTTCATTCATTTTTCATTCGTACGAATGTTTGGGAAAATGTGTATATGCGCTTTCTATGAATGGAAGCAAATCGGATCATTACCGTTAGTTCGGATCATTTTCCAAACAAAATCTGATATTTTTCGTTCGTTCAGATAACTTACGTTGTTGGGATGGGCTTCTGTCTGATTCAGAGAGCTGATTTCCGACGGACCACCACCCTATAAATCCGTTTCATTTCCGATCCACTTACGGGACCTTTGAGGGCTCGGATTGCTATTGTTGAACATGTTTTGCGGCTATGTGGAGGAGTCTGCGCACTGGGATTCTGGATATCCACTCCTGCCCTTGCTCCTGATGCCCATTCTTTGCCTGCGGAATGCGAGCCAGGGGTTCTTTAATCGGGCACTATGCAAAACCTGGGCCGTGGTGGCGAGGGCCCTCTGGCTTTTGAAGTCCAGATTTAGGTGTTTGGACCATACAGGGGGGGGCCACTGCAGTATGACCCCAACAAGGTTATACCAATATTTTAATTTACGTTTTTTAACAGGGACCACACGTGCCAGAGTGGCACAGAGTGTCAGGGTCCTTCAGTTGGTGGGCGAGATGCAGGAGCTGCGCAACTCGTTGGGGACCACAGATGAAGAATAATGTTCTGTGGCCTGCCATTGCTATGTATTTTGTTTTTTATAGTTGTAAAAACTTGAAATTAACTAAATTTTTTAAGATTTTATATTTTATGATGAAATAAAAAAAAATGTTACAGTGTCATTTCATTTACAAAATACATTAACACAAAACTAATGGGCCCAGAAATATTTAAAGATGAATATTCACTAGAGATGAGCGAGTAGTATTCGACAGAGCCGGTATTCGATCGAATACTACGCTGTTCGTCATACTCGATTTCGATCGAGTACAGCGGCGATGGCGCACTCACAATTCGTTTCCCCTCCCACCTTCCCTGGCGCGTTTTTTACACCAATCACCATGCAGGGGGGGTGGGACAGGTCCTGGGAGGACGCTGGCATCGCGAAAACGGCGTCTACACGCATTGGCTGGAAAAACCATGTGACCTCGAATATACAAAACTCAGCACTTCCTCTTCGTCAGCATTAGCAGCTTGAACTTAGTGAGGGACAAACGCTCACAGCAGGGAAAGACAGGCTGTCGCTGGCAGGGCCCCAGAAGCTCGGAATATCGCATTTACCACCATCTATACCAGCTACCAGAAGACAAGAGAGTCATTAAGAGCCCTTATTAGGGCTACTACGCTGAACGGTATATGGCTCATATGTAGGCAGGCAGGGCCCTAGAAGCTCAGAATCTCGCATTTACCACCATATATACCAGCTACCAGAAGACAAGAGAGTCATTAAGAGCCCTTATTAGGGCTACTACGCTGAACAGTATATAGCTCATATCCTATGTAGGCAGGCAGGGCCCCAGAAGCTCAGAATATCGCTTTTACCACCATCTATACCAGCTACCAGAAGACAAGAGAGTCATTAAGAGCCCTTATTAGGGCTACTACGCTGAACAGTATATAGCTCATATTCTATGTAGTCAGGCAGGGCCCCAGAAGCTCAGAATATCGCTTTTACCACCATATATACCAGCTACCAGAAGACAAGAGAGTCATTAAGAGCCCTTATTAGGGCTACTACGCTGAACAGTATATAGCTCATATCCTATGTAGGCAGGCAGGGCCCCAGAAGCTCAGAATATCACTTTTACCAACATATATACCAGCTACCAGAAGACAAGAGAGTCCTTAATCCCTTATTAGTGCTGCTATGTTGAACAGTATATAGCTCATATCCTATGTAGTCAGGCAGGGCCCCAGAAGCTCAGAATATCGCTTTTACCACCATATATACCAGCTACCAGAAGACAAGAGAGTCATTAAGAGCCCTTATTAGGGCTACTACGCTGAACAGTATATAGCTCATATTCTATGTAGTCAGGCAGGGCCCCAGAAGCTCAGAATATTGCTTTTACCACCATATATACCAGCTACCAGAAGACAAGAGAGTCATTAAGAGCCCTTATTAGGGCTATTACGCTGAACAGTATATAGCTCATATCCTATGTAGGCAGGCAGGGCCCCAGAAGCTCAGAATATCGCTTTTACCACCATATATACCAGCTACCAGAAGACAAGAGAGTCCTTAATCCCTTATTAGTGCTGCTATGTTGAACAGTATATAGCTCATATCCTATGTAGTCAGACAGGGCCCTAGAAGCTCAGAATATCGCTTTTACCACCATATATACCAGCTACCAGAAGACAAGAGAGTCCTTAAGAGCCCTTATTAGGGCTACTACGCTGAACAGTATATAGCTCATATCCTATGTAGTCAGGCAGGGCCCCAGAAGCTCAGAATATCGCTTTTACCACCATATATACCAGCTACCAGAAGACAAGAGAGTCATTAAGAGCCCTTATTAGGGCTACTACGCTGAACAGTATATAGCTCATATCCTATGTAGTCAGGCAGGGCCCCAGAAGCTCAGAATATCGCTTTTACCACCATATATACCAGCTACCAGAAGACAAGAGAGTCATTAAGAGCCCTTATTAGGGCTACTACGCTGAACAGTATATAGCTCATATTCTATGTAGTCAGGCAGGGCCCCAGAAGCTCAGAATATCGCTTTTACCACCATATATACCAGCTACCAGAAGACAAGAGAGTCATTAAGAGCCCTTATTAGGGCTACTACGCTGAACAGTATATAGCTCATATTCTATGTAGTCAGGCAGGGCCCCAGAAGCTCAGAATATCGCTTTTACCACCATATATACCAGCTACCAGAAGACAAGAGAGTCATTAAGAGCCCTTATTAGGGCTACTACGCTGAACAGTATATAGCTCATATCCTATGTAGGCAGGCAGGGCCCCAGAAGCTCAGAATATCGCTTTTACCACCATATATACCAGCTACCAGAAGACAAGAGAGTCCTTAATCCCTTATTAGTGCTGCTATGTTGAACAGTATATAGCTCATATCCTATGTAGGCAGGCAGGGCCCCAGAAGCTCAGAATATCGCTTTTACCACCATATATACCAGCTACCAGAAGACAAGAGAGTCATTAAGAGCCCTTATTAGGGCTACTACGCTGAGCAGTATATAGCTCATATTCTATGTAGTCAGGCAGGGCCCCAGAAGCTCAGAATATCGCTTTTACCACCATATATACCAGCTACCAGAAGACAAGAGAGTCATTAAGAGCCCTTATTAGGGCTACTACGCTGAACAGTATATAGCTCATATCCTATGTAGGCAGGCAGGGCCCCAGAAGCTCAGAATATCGCTTTTACCACCATATATACCAGCTACCAGAAGACAAGAGAGTCATTAAGAGCCCTTATTAGGGCTACTACGCTGAACAGTATATAGCTCATATCCTATGTAGGCAGGCAGGGCCCCAGAAGCTCAGAATATCGCTTTTACCACCATATATACCAGCTACCAGAAGACAAGAGAGTCCTTAATCCCTTATTAGTGCTGCTATGTTGAACAGTATATAGCTCATATCCTATGTAGGCAGGCAGGGCCCCAGAAGCTCAGAATATCGCTTTTACCACCATATATACCAGCTACCAGAAGACAAGAGAGTCATTAAGAGCCCTTATTAGGGCTACTACGCTGAGCAGTATATAGCTCATATTCTATGTAGTCAGGCAGGGCCCCAGAAGCTCAGAATATCGCTTTTACCACCATATATACCAGCTACCAGAAGACAAGAGAGTCATTAAGAGCCCTTATTAGGGCTACTACGCTGAACAGTATATAGCTCATATCCTATGTAGGCAGGCAGGGCCCCAGAAGCTCAGAATATCGCTTTTACCACCATATATACCAGCTACCAGAAGACAAGAGAGTCCTTAATCCCTTATTAGTGCTGCTATGTTGAACAGTATATAGCTCATATCCTATGTAGGCAGGCAGGGCCCCAGAAGCTCAGAATATCGCTTTTACCACCATATATACCAGCTACCAGAAGACAAGAGAGTCATTAAGAGCCCTTATTAGGGCTACTACGCTGAACAGTATATAGCTCATATCCTATGTAGTCAGGCAGGGCCCCAGAAGCTCAGAATATCGCTTTTACCACCATATATACCAGCTACCAGAAGACAAGAGAGTCATTAAGAGCCCTTATTAGGGCTACTACGCTGAACAGTATATAGCTCATATCCTATGTAGGCAGGCAGGGCCCCAGAAGCTCAGAATATCGCTTTTACCACCATATATACCAGCTACCAGAAGACAAGAGAGTCCTTAATCCCTTATTAGTGCTGCTATGTTGAACAGTATATAGCTCATATCCTATGTAGGCAGGCAGGGCCCCAGAAGCTCAGAATATCGCTTTTACCACCATATATACCAGCTACCAGAAGACAAGAGAGTCATTAAGAGCCCTTATTAGGGCTACTACGCTGAACAGTATATAGCTCATATTCTATGTAGTCAGGCAGGGCCCCAGAAGCTCAGAATATCGCTTTTACCACCATATATACCAGCTACCAGAAGACAAGAGAGTCATTAAGAGCCCTTATTAGGGCTACTACGCTGAACAGTATATAGCTCATATCCTATGTAGGCAGGCAGGGCCCCAGAAGCTCAGAATATCGCTTTTACCACCATATATACCAGCTACCAGAAGACAAGAGAGTCCTTAATCCCTCATTAGTGCTGCTATGTTGAACAGTATATAGCTCATATCCTATGTAGGCAGGCAGGGCCCCAGAAGCTCAGAATATCGCTTTTACCACCATATATACCAGCTACCAGAAGACAAGAGAGTCATTAAGAGCCCTTATTAGGGCTACTACGCTGAACAGTATATAGCTCATATTCTATGTAGTCAGGCAGGGCCCCAGAAGCTCAGAATATCGCTTTTACCACCATATATACCAGCTACCAGAAGACAAGAGAGTCATTAAGAGCCCTTATTAGGGCTACTACGCTGAACAGTATATAGCTCATATTCTATGTAGTCAGGCAGGGCCCCAGAAGCTCAGAATATCGCTTTTACCACCATATATACCAGCTACCAGAAGACAAGAGAGTCATTAAGAGCCCTTATTAGGGCTACTACGCTAAACAGTATATAGCTCATATCCTATGTAGGCAGGCAGGGCCCCAGAAGCTCAGAATATCGCTTTTACCACCATATATACCAGCTACCAGAAGACAAGAGAGTCCTTAATCCCTTATTAGTGCTGCTATGTTGAACAGTATATAGCTCATATCCTATGTAGGCAGGCAGGGCCCCAGAAGCTCAGAATATCGCTTTTACCACCATATATACCAGCTACCAGAAGACAAGAGAGTCATTAAGAGCCCTTATTAGGGCTACTACGCTGAACAGTATATAGCTCATATTCTATGTAGTCAGGCAGGGCCCCAGAAGCTCAGAATATCGCTTTTACCACCATATATACCAGCTACCAGAAGACAAGAGAGTCATTAAGAGCCCTTATTAGGGCTACTACGCTGAACAGTATATAGCTCATATCCTATGTAGTCAGGCAGGGCCCCAGAAGCTCAGAATATCGCTTTTACCACCATATATACCAGCTACCAGAAGACAAGAGTGTCCTTAATCCCTTATTAGTGCTGCTATGTTGAACAGTATATAGCTGATATCCTATGTAGTCAGGCAGGGCCCTAGAAGCTCAGAATATCGCTTTTACCACCATATATACCAGCTACCAGAAGACAAGAGAGTCATTAAGAGCCCTTATTAGGGCTACTACGCTGAACAGTATATAGCTCATATCCTATGTAGTCAGGCAGGGCCCCAGAAGCTCAGAATATCGCTTTTACCACCATATATACCAGCTACCAGAAGACAAGAGAGTCATTAAGAGCCCTTATTAGGGCTACTACGCTGAACAGTATATAGCTCATATCCTATGTAGTCAGGCAGGGCCCCAGAAGCTCAGAATATCGCTTTTACCACCATATATACCAGCTACCAGAAGACAAGAGAGTCATTAAGAGCCCTTATTAGGGCTACTACGCTGAACAGTATATAGCTCATATTCTATGTAGTCAGGCAGGGCCCCAGAAGCTCAGAATATCGCTTTTACCACCATATATACCAGCTACCAGAAGACAAGAGAGTCATTAAGAGCCCTTATTAGGGCTACTACGCTGAACAGTATATAGCTCATATTCTATGTAGTCAGGCAGGGCCCCAGAAGCTCAGAATATCGCTTTTACCACCATATATACCAGCTACCAGAAGACAAGAGAGTCATTAAGAGCCCTTATTAGGGCTACTACGCTGAACAGTATATAGCTCATATCCTATGTAGGCAGGCAGGGCCCCAGAAGCTCAGAATATCGCTTTTACCACCATATATACCAGCTACCAGAAGACAAGAGAGTCCTTAATCCCTTATTAGTGCTGCTATGTTGAACAGTATATAGCTCATATCCTATGTAGGCAGGCAGGGCCCCAGAAGCTCAGAATATCGCTTTTACCACCATATATACCAGCTACCAGAAGACAAGAGAGTCATTAAGAGCCCTTATTAGGGCTACTACGCTGAGCAGTATATAGCTCATATTCTATGTAGTCAGGCAGGGCCCCAGAAGCTCAGAATATCGCTTTTACCACCATATATACCAGCTACCAGAAGACAAGAGAGTCATTAAGAGCCCTTATTAGGGCTACTACGCTGAACAGTATATAGCTCATATCCTATGTAGGCAGGCAGGGCCCCAGAAGCTCAGAATATCGCTTTTACCACCATATATACCAGCTACCAGAAGACAAGAGAGTCCTTAATCCCTTATTAGTGCTGCTATGTTGAACAGTATATAGCTCATATCCTATGTAGGCAGGCAGGGCCCCAGAAGCTCAGAATATCGCTTTTACCACCATATATACCAGCTACCAGAAGACAAGAGAGTCATTAAGAGCCCTTATTAGGGCTACTACGCTGAACAGTATATAGCTCATATCCTATGTAGTCAGGCAGGGCCACAGAAGCTCAGAATATCGCTTTTACCACCATATATACCAGCTACCAGAAGAAAAGAGAGTCATTAAGAGCCCTTATTAGGGCCACTACGCTGAACAGTATATAGCTCATATCCTATGTAGTCAGGCAGGGCCCCAGAAGCTCAGAATATCGCTTTTACCATCATATATACCAGCTACCAGAAGACAAGAGAGTCCTTAATCCCTTATTAGTGCTGCTATGTTGAACAGTATATAGCTCATATCCTATGTAGTCAGGCAGGGCCCTAGAAGCTCAGAATATCGCTTTTACCACCATATATACCAGCTACCAGAAGACAAGAGAGTCATTAAGAGCCCTTATTAGGGCTACTACGCTGAACAGTATATAGCTCATATCCTATGTAGTCAGGCAGGGCCCCAGAAGCTCAGAATATCGCTTTTACCACCATATATACCAGCTACCAGAAGACAAGAGAGTCATTAAGAGCCCTTATTAGGGCTACTACGCTGAACAGTATATAGCTCATATCCTATGTAGTCAGGCAGGGCCCCAGAAGCTCAGAATATCGCTTTTACCACCATATATACCAGCTACCAGAAGACAAGAGAGTCATTAAGAGCCCTTATTAGGGCTACTACGCTGAACAGTATATAGCTCATATTCTATGTAGTCAGGCAGGGCCCCAGAAGCTCAGAATATCGCTTTTACCACCATATATACCAGCTACCAGAAGACAAGAGAGTCATTAAGAGCCCTTATTAGGGCTACTACGCTGAACAGTATATAGCTCATATCCTATGTAGTCAGGCAGGGCCCCAGAAGCTCAGAATATCGCTTTTACCACCATATATACCAGCTACCAGAAGACAAGAGAGTCATTAAGAGCCCTTATTAGGGCTACTACGCTGAACAGTATATAGCTCATATCCTATGTAGGCAGGCAGGGCCCCAGAAGCTCAGAATATCGCTTTTACCACCATATATACCAGCTACCAGAAGACAAGAGAGTCCTTAATCCCTTATTAGTGCTGCTATGTTGAACAGTATATAGCTCATATCCTATGTAGGCAGGCAGGGCCCCAGAAGCTCAGAATATCGCTTTTACCACCATATATACCAGCTACCAGAAGACAAGAGAGTCATTAAGAGCCCTTATTAGGGCTACTACGCTGAACAGTATATAGCTCATATTCTATGTAGTCAGGCAGGGCCCCAGAAGCTCAGAATATCGCTTTTACCACCATATATACCAGCTACCAGAAGACAAGAGAGTCATTAAGAGCCCTTATTAGGGCTACTACGCTGAACAGTATATAGCTCATATCCTATGTAGGCAGGCAGGGCCCCAGAAGCTCAGAATATCGCTTTTACCACCATATATACCAGCTACCAGAAGACAAGAGAGTCCTTAATCCCTCATTAGTGCTGCTATGTTGAACAGTATATAGCTCATATCCTATGTAGGCAGGCAGGGCCCCAGAAGCTCAGAATATCGCTTTTACCACCATATATACCAGCTACCAGAAGACAAGAGAGTCATTAAGAGCCCTTATTAGGGCTACTACGCTGAACAGTATATAGCTCATATTCTATGTAGTCAGGCAGGGCCCCAGAAGCTCAGAATATCGCTTTTACCACCATATATACCAGCTACCAGAAGACAAGAGAGTCATTAAGAGCCCTTATTAGGGCTACTACGCTGAACAGTATATAGCTCATATTCTATGTAGTCAGGCAGGGCCCCAGAAGCTCAGAATATCGCTTTTACCACCATATATACCAGCTACCAGAAGACAAGAGAGTCATTAAGAGCCCTTATTAGGGCTACTACGCTAAACAGTATATAGCTCATATCCTATGTAGGCAGGCAGGGCCCCAGAAGCTCAGAATATCGCTTTTACCACCATATATACCAGCTACCAGAAGACAAGAGAGTCCTTAATCCCTTATTAGTGCTGCTATGTTGAACAGTATATAGCTCATATCCTATGTAGGCAGGCAGGGCCCCAGAAGCTCAGAATATCGCTTTTACCACCATATATACCAGCTACCAGAAGACAAGAGAGTCATTAAGAGCCCTTATTAGGGCTACTACGCTGAACAGTATATAGCTCATATTCTATGTAGTCAGGCAGGGCCCCAGAAGCTCAGAATATCGCTTTTACCACCATATATACCAGCTACCAGAAGACAAGAGAGTCATTAAGAGCCCTTATTAGGGCTACTACGCTGAACAGTATATAGCTCATATCCTATGTAGTCAGGCAGGGCCCCAGAAGCTCAGAATATCGCTTTTACCACCATATATACCAGCTACCAGAAGACAAGAGTGTCCTTAATCCCTTATTAGTGCTGCTATGTTGAACAGTATATAGCTGATATCCTATGTAGTCAGGCAGGGCCCTAGAAGCTCAGAATATCGCTTTTACCACCATATATACCAGCTACCAGAAGACAAGAGAGTCATTAAGAGCCCTTATTAGGGCTACTACGCTGAACAGTATATAGCTCATATCCTATGTAGTCAGGCAGGGCCCCAGAAGCTCAGAATATCGCTTTTACCACCATATATACCAGCTACCAGAAGACAAGAGAGTCATTAAGAGCCCTTATTAGGGCTACTACGCTGAACAGTATATAGCTCATATTCTATGTAGTCAGGCAGGGCCCCAGAAGCTCAGAATATCGCTTTTACCACCATATATACCAGCTACCAGAAGACAAGAGAGTCATTAAGAGCCCTTATTAGGGCTACTACGCTGAACAGTATATAGCTCATATCCTATGTAGTCAGGCAGGGCCCCAGAAGCTCAGAATATCGCTTTTACCACCATATATACCAGCTACCAGAAGACAAGAGAGTCATTAAGAGCCCTTATTAGGGCTACTACGCTGAACAGTATATAGCTCATATCCTATGTAGGCAGGCAGGGCCCCAGAAGCTCGGAATATCGCTTTTACCACCATATATACCAGCTACCAGAAGACAAGAGAGTCCTTAATCCCTTATTAGTGCTGCTATGTTGAACAGTATATAGCTCATATCCTATGTAGGCAGGCAGGGCCCCAGAAGCTCAGAATATCGCTTTTACCACCATATATACCAGCTACCAGAAGACAAGAGAGTCATTAAGAGCCCTTATTAGGGCTACTACGCTGAACAGTATATAGCTCATATCCTATGTAGGCAGGCAGGGCCCCAGAAGCTCAGAATATCGCTTTTACCACCATATATACCAGCTACCAGAAGACAAGAGAGTCCTTAATCCCTTATTAGTGCTGCTATGTTGAACAGTATATAGCTCATATCCTATGTAGGCAGGCAGGGCCCCAGAAGCACAGAATATCGCTTTTACCACCATATATACCAGCTACCAGAAGACAAGAGAGTCATTAAGAGCCCTTATTAGGGCTACTACGCTGAACAGTATATAGCTCATATTCTATGTAGTCAGGCAGGGCCCCAGAAGCTCAGAATATCGCTTTTACCACCATATATACCAGCTACCAGAAGACAAGAGAGTCATTAAGAGCCCTTATTAGGGCTACTACGCTGAACAGTATATAGCTCATATCCTATGTAGTCAGGCAGGGCCCCAGAAGCTCAGAATATTTCTTTTACCACCATATATACCAGCTACCAGAAGACAAGAGAGTCATTAAGAGCCCTTATTAGGGCTACTACGCTGAACAGTATATAGCTCATATCCTATGTAGGCAGGCAGGGCCCCAGACGCTCAGAATATCGCTTTTACCACCATATATACCAGCTACCAGAAGACAAGAGAGTCCTTAATCCCTTATTAGTGCTGCTATGTTGAACAGTATATAGCTCATATCCTATTTAGTCAGGCAGGGCCCTAGAAGCTCAGAATATCGCTTTTACCACCATATATACCAGCTACCAGAAGACAAGAGAGTCATTAAGAGCCCTTATTAGGGCTACTACGCTGAACAGTATATAGCTCATATCCTATGTAGTCAGGCAGGGCCCCAGAAGCTCAGAATATCGCTTTTACCACCATATATACCAGCTACCAGAAGACAAGAGAGTCATTAAGAGCCCTTATTAGGGCTACTACGCTGAACAGTATATAGCTCATATCCTATGTAGTCAGGCAGGGCCCCAGAAGCTCAGAATATCGCTTTTACCACCATATATACCAGCTAAGAGACGACAAGAGAGTCATTAAGAGCCCTTATTAGGGCTACTACGCTGAACAGTATATAGCTCATATTCTATGTAGTCAGGCAGGGCCCCAGAAGCTCAGAATATCGCTTTTACCACCATATATACCAGCTACCAGAAGACAAGAGAGTCATTAAGAGCCCTTATTAGGGCTACTACGCTGAACAGTATATAGCTCATATCCTATGTAGTCAGGCAGGGCCCCAGAAGCTCAGAGTATCGCTTTTACCACCATATATACCAGCTACCAGAAGACAAGAGAGTCATTAAGAGCCCTTATTAGGGCTACTACGCTGAACAGTATATAGCTCATATCCTATGTAGGCAGGCAGGGCCCCAGAAGCTCAGAATATCGCGTTTACCACCATATATACCAGCTACCAGAAGACAAGAGAGTCCTTAATCCCTTATTAGTGCTGCTATGTTGAACAGTATATAGCTCATATCCTATGTAGGCAGGCAGGGCCCCAGAAGCTCAGAATATCGCTTTTACCACCATATATACCAGCTACCAGAAGACAAGAGAGTCATTAAGAGCCCTTATTAGGGCCACTACGCTGAACAGTATATAGCTCATATTCTATGTAGTCAGGCAGGCCCCAGAAGCTCAGAATATCGCTTTTACCACCATATATACCAACTACCAGAAGACAAGAGAGTCATTAAGAGCCCTTATTAGGGCTACTACGCTGAACAGTATATAGCTCATATCCTATGTAGGCAGGCAGGGCCCCAGAAGCTCAGAATATCGCTTTTACCACCATATATACCAGCTACCAGAAGACAAGAGAGTCCTTAATCCCTCATTAGTGCTGCTATGTTGAACAGTATATAGCTCATATCCTATGTAGGCAGGCAGGGCCCCAGAAGCACAGAATATCGCTTTTACCACCATATATACCAGCTACCAGAAGACAAGAGAGTCATTAAGAGCCCTTATTAGGGCTACTACGCTGAACAGTATATAGCTCATATTCTATGTAGTCAGGCAGGGCCCCAGAAGCTCAGAATATCGCTTTTACCACCATATATACCAGCTACCAGAAGACAAGAGAGTCATTAAGAGCCCTTATTAGGGCTACTACGCTGAACAGTATATAGCTCATATTCTATGTAGTCAGGCAGGGCCCCAGAAGCTCAGAATATCGCTTTTACCACCATATATACCAGCTACCAGAAGACAAGAGAGTCATTTAGAGCCCTTATTAGGGCTACTACGCTAAACAGTATATAGCTCATATCCTATGTAGGCAGGCAGGGCCCCAGAAGCTCAGAATATCGCTTTTACCACCATATATACCAGCTACCAGAAGACAAGAGAGTGTTAATCCCTTATTAGTGCTGCTATGTTGAACAGTATATAGCTCATATCCTATGTAGGCAGGCAGGGCCCCAGAAGCTCAGAATATCGCTTTTACCACCATATATACCAGCTACCAGAAGACAAGAGAGTCATTAAGAGCCCTTATTAGGGCTACTACGCTGAACAGTATATAGCTCATATTCTATGTAGTCAGGCAGGGCCCCAGAAGCTCAGAATATCGCTTTTACCACCATATATACCAGCTACCAGAAGACAAGAGAGTCATTAAGAGCCCTTATTAGGGCTACTACGCTGAACAGTATATAGCTCATATTCTATGTAGTCAGGAAGGGCCCCAGAAGCTCAGAATATCGCTTTTACCACCATATATACCAGCTACCAGAAGACAAGAGTGTCCTTAATCCCTTATTAGTGCTGCTATGTTGAACAGTATATAGCTCATATCCTATGTAGTCAGGCAGGGCCCTAGAAGCTCAGAATATCGCTTTTACCACCATATATACCAGCTACCAGAAGACAAGAGAGTCATTAAGAGCCCTTATTAGGGCTACTACGCTGAACAGTATATAGCTCATATCCTATGTAGTCAGGCAGGGCCCCAGAAGCTCAGAATATCGCTTTTACCACCATATATACCAGCTACCAGAAGACAAGAGAGTCATTAAGAGCCCTTATTAGGGCTACTACACTGAACAGTATATAGCTCATATTCTATGTAGTCAGGCAGGGCCACAGAAGCTCAGAATATCGCTTTTACCACCATATATACCAGCTACCAGAAGACAAGAGAGTCATTAAGAGCCCTTATTAGGGCTACTACGCTGAACAGTATATAGCTCATACCCTATGTAGTCAGGCAGGGCCCCAGAAGCTCAGAATATCGCTTTTACCACCATATATACCAGCTACCAGAAGACAAGAGAGTCATTAAGAGCCCTTATTAGGGCTACTACGCTGAACAGTATATAGCTCATATCCTATGTAGGCAGGCAGGGCCCCAGAAGCTCGGAATATCGCTTTTACCACCATATATACCAGCTACCAGAAGACAAGAGAGTCCTTAATCCCTTATTAGTGCTGCTATGTTGAACAGTATATAGCTCATATCCTATGTAGGCAGGCAGGGCCCCAGAAGCTCAGAATATCGCTTTTACCACCATATATACCAGCTACCAGAAGACAAGAGAGTCATTAAGAGCCCTTATTAGGGCTACTACGCTGAACAGTATATAGCTCATATTCTATGTAGTCAGGCAGGGCCCCAGAAGCTCAGAATATCGCTTTTACCACCATATATACCAGCTACCAGAAGACAAGAGAGTCATTAAGAGCCCTTATTAGGGCTACTACGCTGAACAGTATATAGCTCATATTCTATGTAGTCAGGCAGGGCCCCAGAAGCTCAGAATATCGCTTTTACCACCATATATACCAGCTACCAGAAGACAAGAGAGTTATTAAGAGCCCTTATTAGGGCTACTACGCTGAACAGTATATAGCTCATATCCTATGTAGTCAGGCAGGGCCCCAGAAGCTCAGAATATTTCTTTTACCACCATATACACCAGCTACCAGAAGACAAGAGAGTCATTAAGAGCCCTTATTAGGGCTACTACGCTGAACAGTATATAGCTCATATCCTATGTAGGCAGGCAGGGCCCCAGACGCTCAGAATATCGCTTTCACCACCATATATACCAGCTACCAGAAGACAAGAGAGTCCTTAATCCCTTATTAGTGCTGCTATGTTGAACAGTATATAGCTCATATCCTATGTAGGCAGGCAGGTCCCCAGAAGCTCAGAATATCGCTTTTACCACCATATATACCAGCTACCAGAAGACAAGAGAGTCATTAAGAGCCCTTATTAGGGCTACTACGCTGAACAGTATATAGCTCATATCCTATGTAGGCAGGCAGGGCCCCAGAAGCTCAGAATATCGCTTTTACCACCATATATACCAGCTACCAGAAGACAAGAGAGTCATTAAGAGCCCTTATTAGTGCTGCTATGCTGAACAGTATATAGCTCATATCCTATGTAGTCAGGCAGGGCCCCAGAAGCTCAGAATATCGCTTTTACCACCATATATACCAGCTACCAGAAGACAAGAGAGTCATTAAGAGCCCTTATTAGGGCTACTACACTGAACAGTATATAGCTCATATCCTATGTAGGCAGGCAGGGCCCCAGAAGCTCAGAATATCGCTTTTACCACCATATATACCAGCTACCAGAAGACAAGAGAGTCATTAAGAGCCCTTATTAGTGCTGCTATGCTGAACAGTATATAGCTCATATCCTATGTAGTCAGGCAGGGCCCCAGAAGCTCAGAATATCACTTTTACCACCATATATACCAGCTACCAGAAGACAAGAGAGTCATTAAGAGCCCTTATTAGGGCTACTACGCTGAACAGTATATAGCTCATATCCTATGTAGTCAGGCAGGGCCCTAGAAGCTCAGAATCTCGCATTTATCACCATATATACCAGCTACCAGAAGACAAGAGAGTCATTAAGAGCCCTTATTAGGGCTACTATGCTGAACAGTATATAGCTCATTCTAGCTATATACACACTGCACACAACGGCTGCTTTAGTGAGGGGTAGCTGCTGCTGCTGGAATAGGGACAGAAAGACTTCAGTGGTGTATTACCACCTATATACAAAACTATATACACTCTGCTCAAAACGGCTGCTTTAGTGAGGGGTAGCTGCTGATGCTGGAATAGGGACAGAAAGACTTCAGTGGTGTATTAGCACCTATATACAAAAATATATTTTGCACTACTGTTTTGTGTCCTCTGTGCCAACAAAACCTTGTTATATACCCGGTGCGTATAGGCACCATTTCACCTTCTGGCAGTATACGGCTGTATAGCCAGGTGTTTTTCTTAAAAATATTTTTATATTTGGCACTACTGTTTTGTGTCCTCTTTACCAACAAAACCTTGTTATATACCCCGTGCGTATAGGCACCATTTCACCTTCTGGCAGTATACGGCTGTATAGCCAGGTGTTTTTCTTAAAAATATTTTTATATTTGGCACTACTGTTTTGTGTCCTCTTTGCCAACAAAACATTGTTATATACCCGGTGCGTATAGGCACCATTTCACCTTCTGGCAGTATACGGCTGTATAGCCAGGTGTTTTTCTTAAAAATATTTTTATATTTGGCACTACTGTTTTGTGTCCTCTTTACCAACAAAACCTTGTTATATACCCCGTGCGTATAGGCACCATTTCACCTTCTGGCAGTATACGGCTGTATAGCCAGGTGTTTTTCTTAAAAATATTTTTATATTTGGCACTACTGTTTTGTGTCCTCTTTACCAACAAAACCTTGTTATATACCCGGTGCGTATAGGCACCATTTCACCTTCTGGCAGTATACGGCTGTATAGCCAGGTGTTTTTCTTAAAAATATTTTTATATTTGGCACTACTGTTTTGTGTCCTCTTTGCCAACAAAACCTTGTAATATACCCGGTGCGTATAGGCACCATTTCACCTTCTGGCAGTATACGGCTGTATAGCCAGGTGTTCTTCTTAAAAATATTTTTATATTTGGCACTACTGTTTTGTGTCCTCTGTGCCAACAAAACACTGTTTTATACACGGTGCGTATAGGCACCATTTCACCTTCTGGCAGTATACGGCTGTATAGCCAGGTGTTCTTCTTAAAAATATTTTTATATTTGGCATAACGCGTGGCCAAAAAAGTAAAACGTCTGAAATGCGGAGGGCTAGCGCAAAGGGACGTGGACGAGGACGGGGGCGCGGAAATGCTGGTGGGGGCACAAACCGCGTTGAAGTCAGTGGGGATACAATGCGTGCTGGTGAGGGGCAGCCAGCATTACGCTCATCCAGCTTCCCTGCCTTTATGGGACAGTTATGCGGGGGGCGGGGTACACCTCTGTTAAGGCCTGAGCAGCGTGAACAGGTGGTGCAATGGATGGCCGATAACGCTTCCAGTCACTTGTCCACCACCCAGTCATCCACACAGTCTCACTCTGACCCTCCTTCCTCCCAACCTGGCCAACAGAGTCAGCCCACCCTTGACCCCTCCCAGGACCTCTTTTCGGGTCCTTTTCCAGATGTGCTGCAAGAATCCCAGGAGCTAGCAGAGGAATTTGTTTGTAGTGATGCCCAAACACTTGAGTATCCGCCATCTGCTAGTGATGTGGACCCGGAACCAGCATCTGCTATCATGAGCGATGATGATGAGACGCAGTTGCCATCAAGGGAGGCTGTTGGAATGTCCAGTGGGCAGGAGGAGGAGCAGAGAGAGGAAGTGGAAGAGGAGGTGGTGGACGACGAAATGACCGACCCCACTTGGACAGGGGTGATGTCCAGCGGGGAAAGCAGTGGAGATGCGGTCTGCGCATCACCGAATAAGGCAGCAAGAGGCAGAGGACAGTCCAGAGGCAGAGGACAGTCCAGACAGAGAAGGCAGGCCACAGCCAGCAGGGCCGAAGCTCTTCCCGGCAGCAGGCAGTCGCGCGAAGCTCCCCCATCGAGGCCTCGTACTTCTGTGGTGTGGAGATTTTTTAATGTTTGCGCGGATGACAAACTGAGCGCGGTTTGCGCAATCTGCCACTCAAAACTGAGTAGGGGCTCTGAGAAGAGCAATCTGACCACCTCAGGCATGCGCCGTCACTTGGAATTCAAGCACTGGGCTGAGTGGGAGAGAACAAACGCAATACAACCTGCGCCCGGTCTTGCTGCCACTGCCTCTTCCCCTTTGTTGTGTGCTGCCACTGCGGTCCAGACCTCCAGCCAGGACACCTCCACATCTGCCTCTGCCTCGGCTACTTTGGGGCCTTCTCCTTCAGCCCCCCCTTCCCCCGCATCTTCGTCTGCACCTTCCATCTCCTCATCCCATCAACTGTCCATCTCGCAGGCGTTCAACCGCAGGCGGAAGTACGCCTCCAGTCACCCCCAAGCCCAAGCCTTAACCTGCCTCATCTCCAAACTGCTGGCCCTGGAGATGTTGCCGTTTAGGCTTGTGGAGACGCAGGCCCTCCGCGACCTGATGGCGGCTGCCGCACCTCGCTATTCCGTCCCTAGCCGCCACTATTTTTCCCGGTGTGGCGTCCCCGCCCTGCACCAGCACGTGTCGCGTAACATCAGGCGGGCCCTGAGGTACGCAGTCAGCGCAAAGGTCCACTTGACCACCGACTCGTGGACAAGCGCTTGCGGCCAAGGACGCTACATCTCTTTGACGGCACACTGGGTGAATGTTGTGGAAGCGGGGACGGGGTCGCAAACAGGGACGGCCTACATACCACCCCCGCCCAAGATTGCCAGCACGGGTTCTGATAGACCCCCCCTCCTCTTCCTCCTCCTCCTCCTCCTCTGCCTTAACATCGCCCTCAGCCCCTAGCTGGAAGCGTTGCAGCACTGGCGCGGGGAGACGTCAGCAGGCGGTGCTTAAGCTCATCAGCTTGGGCGACAGGAAGCACAGCGCCGCAAAGGTGAGGCACGCCATATTGCAGCAGACAGAGATGTGGCTGTCGCCGCTGCAGCTAGGACCAGGCATGGTCGTGTGCGATAACGGCCGTAACCTGGTGGCGGCTCTGGAGCTTGCAGAACTCAATCACGTACCATGCCTGGCCCACGTTTTTAATTTGGTAGTACAAAAGTTTCTAAAGACTTACCCCAACCTGGCAGAGCTACTGGTCAAAGTGCGGCGCTTGTGCGCTCACTTTCGGAAGTCAACTGTAGCTGCTGCTAGCTTAAAAAAAATCCAGCAACGCCTCCATTTGCCTCAACATCGGCTGTTGTGCGACCTGCCCACTCGCTGGAATTCCACCTATTGCATGTTGGCCAGGGTGTGTGAGCAGCAGAAAGCATTGATGGAGTACCAGATAATGCATCCACGCGTGCCTCCAACTCAGCTTCCTCAGTTTGCCAACCACGAGTGGCCATGGATGGCAGACATATGCGATGTATTGCGTATCTTTGAGGAGTCCACTAAGAAGGTCAGCAGCGAGGACGCTATAGTGAGCGTAACCATCCCGCTCCTATGCGTCCTTAAAGAATCGCTCATCGCAATAAGGGAGAACGCATTGCACACAGAGGAGACGGGGGTAGGAGGAGACGCAACGCAGGTAGACAGTCAGACCACACTTTTGTCTGCTGCTCGGTGGCAGTTGCAGGAGGAGGAGGATGAGGAGGAGGAGGACAACGTGAAGGTGGCTGTGGAAGAGGATGCTGGCGGCGAGGGTAGCAGTCAGGCTGTGTGCGTCCCATTGGTTCAGCGCGGATGGGGCGGAGAGGAGGAGGAAGAGGAGGAAATGGAAAATGATCCTTCTGGTGGGGGCAGTGACGTCATGCCTACTCAGAGTCTGGCACACATGGCTGACTTCATGCTGGGCTGCTTTTCCCGGGACATACGTGTTGTCCGGATATTGGAGAACAAACTATACTGGGTCTTCGCACTCCTGGACCCCCAGTATAAAGATAACTTCTCCTCTTTTATTCCGGTAGAGGAGAGGACGAATCGATTACTGGAATACCAGAGGGAACTCTTGCAGAACATGATGCAGATTTTCCCACCCAGCATCGCTGGCGGCAGAGAGGAGAGTGTCTCCCAGAGTCTGACAACATCGATCAGGCCCACAGCCACCAGGGGAACACTCTCCAAGGTGTGGGACACGTTCATGTCACCCCCTCGTGCAACTTCCATCACTGCGGGGCCCGCTATCAGCAGGAGGGACAAGTATCGGCGGATGTTGCGGGACTACCTGGCAGACCACACCCCTGTCCTCCCCAATCCCTCGGCGACCTACACTTACTGGGTCTCCAAGTTGGACACGTGGCTGGAACTGTCCCTGTACGCCTTGGAGGTGCTTGCCTGCCCTGCCGCCAGCGTGCTATCAGAAAGGGTGTTCAGCGCAGCCGGGGGCATTATAACCGATAAGCGCAGCCGCCTGTCAACCGACAGTGCCGACAGGCTGACGCTAATCAAAATGAACAGCAAGTGGATTGACCCGGACTTTGCTTGTACAACAGTGGAAAGCAGCCAAGAGTGAAGTGCCATCTGTATGAAGTGCCATTTCCTCCTCCTCCTCCTCCTCCTTAACCGCCGTAGAATTGCTGTATTAATAAAAAAAAATTATGGCTCACCTCTTGGGCTTAATACAATCAATTTTTAAAAGGTCTCAGCTCTTGGGCCTCCACACAATTTTTAAAAGGTCTCAGCTCTTGGGCCTCCACACAATTTTTAAAAGGTCTCAGCTCTTGGGCCTCCACACAATTTTTAAAAGGTCTCAGCTCTTGGGCCTCCACACAATTTTTAAAAGGTCTCAGCTCTTGGGCCTCCACACAATTTTTAAGACGTCTCAGCTCGTGGGACTCCACACAATTTTTAAAAGGTCTCAGCTCTTGGGCCTCCACACAATTTTTAAGAGGTCTCAGCTCTTGGGCCTCCACACAATTTTTAAGAGGTCTCAGCTCTTGGGCCTCCACACAATTTTTAAGAGGTCTCAGCTCTTGGGCCTCCACACAATTTTTAAGAGGTCTCAGCTCTTGGGCCTCCACACAATTTTTAAAAGGTCTCAGCTCTTGGGACTCCACACAATGTTTGAGAGGTCTCAGCTCTTGGGCCTCCACACAATTTTTAAAAGGTCTCAGCTCTTGGGCCTCCACACAATTTTTAAAAGGTCTCAGCTCTTGGGACTCCACACAATGTTTGAGAGGTCTCAGCTCTTGGGCCTCCACACAATTTTTAAAAGGTCTCAGCTCTTGGGCCTCCACACAATTTTTAAAAGGTCTCAGCTCTTGGGCCTCCACACAATTTTTAAAAGGTCTCAGCTCGTGGGACTCCACACAATTTTTAAAAGGTCTCAGCTCTTGGGCCTCCACACAATTTTTAAAAGGTCTCAGCTCTTGGGACTCCACACAATGTTTGAGAGGTCTCAGCTCTTGGGCCTCCACACAATTTTTAAAAAGTCTCAGCTCTTGGGCCTCCACACAATTTTTAAGAGGTCTCAGCTCGTGGGACTCCACACAATGTTTGAGAGGTCTCAGCTCTTGGGCCTCCACACAATTTTTAAAAGGTCTCAGCTCTTGGGCCTCCACACAATTTTTAAAAGGTCTCAGCTCTTGGGCCTCCACACAATTTTTAAAAGGTCTCAGCTCTTGGGACTCCACACAATGTTTGAGAGGTCTCAGCTCTTGGGCCTCCACACAATTTTTAAAAGGTCTCAGCTCTTGGGCCTCCACACAATTTTTAAAAGGTCTCAGCTCTTGGGACTCCACACAATGTTTGAGAGGTCTCAGCTCTTGGGCCTCCACACAATTTTTAAAAGGTCTCAGCTCTTGGGCCTCCACACAATTTTTAAAAGGTCTCAGCTCTTGGGCCTCCACACAATTTTTAAATGGTCTCAGCTCGTGGGACTCCACACAATTTTTAAAAGGTCTCAGCTCTTGGGCCTCCACACAATTTTTAAAAGGTCTCAGCTCTTGGGACTCCACACAATGTTTGAGAGGTCTCAGCTCTTGGGCCTCCACACAATTTTTAAAAGGTCTCAGCTCTTGGGCCTCCACACAATTTTTAAAAGGTCTCAGCTCGTGGGACTCCACACAATTTTTAAGAGGTCTCAGCTCTAAGCTTCCCTTACTGCTGGGGTGACACACTGTAACAAACCTCCTCCTGTAAGCTTCCCTGACTGCTGGGGTGACACACTGTAACAAACCTCCTCCTGTAAGCTTCCCTGACTGCTGGGGTGACACACTGTAACAAACCTCCTCCTGTAAGCTTCCCTTACTGCTGGGGTGACACACTGTAACAAACCTCCTCCTGTAAGCTTCCCTGACTGCAGGGGTGACACACTGTAACAAACCTCCTCCTGTAAGCTTCCCTTACTGCTGGGGTAACACACTGTAACAAACCTCCTCCTGTAAGCTTCCCTGACTGCTGGGGTGACACACTGTAACAAACCTCCTCCTGTAAGCTTCCCTTACTGCTGGGGTGACACACTGTAACAAACCTCCTCCTGTAAGCTTCCCTGACTGCTGGGGTGACACACTGTAACAAACCTCCTCCTGTAAGCTTCCCTTACTGCTGGGGTAACACACTGTAACAAACCTCCTCCTTTAAGCTTCCCTTACTGCTGGGGTGACACAATGACACAAGAGGACATGTCTGACCACATCTCACACACACACACACACACACACACACACACACACACACACACACACACACACACAATGACAATTAGGGGTGGGGTCTATTTATTTTCCCCCTTGCCTATGCCATCTGTGGTTGTCATTAGGCAACGTGATTTTAAGGGGTGCAGAATTTTGTTCTTCTTTTTTGTACAGTTTGGCTTGGGGTCCATGGCAATGTAGAGGAAAGAAGGTTTCCTTGTCTTGTCTCACTTTACGTAGAAGTTATATTGTGTTTGGAGTGTATTGTTGAGTGGCTGTGATAGTGGCGTAATAGTGCGACTTGGGCGCGTTGTATGCACCCAGACATGCTTCCCCTGCTGTCCCAGTTGCATTCCAGCAGTGTTGGCATCATTTTCTGATGTTTCAGGGTGGACTTGGTGACCTCCAAGTGGTCGAATTGAGATTTCCAAGTGTCGAGCATTTTTTTCCCATAGACTATAATGGGATTCGATATTCGGTCGAGGAGTCGAGTAACGCAGTCTATTCGAATCGAAATTCGAAATTTCGAATATTTCACTACTCGCTCATCTCTAATATTCACATGACCGAGAAGTGATTTGGGTAAGTTTTAGGGGGCTAAAATGGAAGAAGAATCTAACCACAAAGTGGCTTGGGTGAGCTTTAAGGGTCCAAAAGGGAAGATGGAGGATAGTGCTAAGTGGTTTGGGTGAGCTTTAAGGGTCCAAAAGGGAAGATGGAGGATAGTGCTAAGTGATTTAGCTAAACATTGTAGTAGAAATGAGGGTGGCAAATATGTAGGTGAGCACTTTAATGAGTTAAGTTTGTAGTGCGCAGGCGCAAGATCGCAAGGATTTCCGTCTGGACGATTATTTATTGAAAAAGGGAAACAGAAACTAACGGGAAACGTAAATGATTTGTGGAAGGATACGATGGGAAAAGGGCAAAAACGAAAGCCTATGTTGTAACATGTGAAAATGAAACGGAAGTCACACTGGAAAATGACATCCTCGTATTCGTAATCTGCCGTACGAACGGACGGAAAATTTACAGAAGGATTGCAATGCATGCATAGAATTGCTCGTACACTCATACGAGAGCGGAAACATTTAAAAAAAAAAAAACAGATCGGCACTAAAACGGAAGTATTTTTTTGTCTCTCTGAATCGAGCCTAATATCTTGATGTTTCTCCCTCTTCAGCACTTCTGGGCATACCTGAAGAGTTGTATGTTGGCACCCATAGTTCATCTGGTCAGTCTGTCAGGGAGCACCTGATTTCCAATTATTTCAGTTAAGCTTTATGCCATGTGTTTGTTAGCAATCTGTGTTGTTTTCTGTTACTTATTTGTTTTTTTTTGGGCCAAATTAAAATTTGGTAACACAAACTTTGTTTATGACAAATCATTTATAAGATGTATTTATTTATTTTTTTGTTGAAAGAAAAGCTTGTTAACTTATAAAATAGTTAATTGTAATTGGGCATGATTGTCACTCATGATCAATTGCCCTTACATAGCAAATCAAAATTTACCAAAGCAATTTAATTGTATGGTGGCTGCCCAAAGTATGTTTGTTGTGCGGCCTGTTGAATGGCCACCATCTGGGCAAGGGTAGAATTCAGCATCTGCCACTGCTCCAGCATTGTCTCCCTCTGTCTATTGCTGGTCCGCATTTCCTCCAGCAGGGATTGCAGAGTATTATTAACTTGGGTCCTGTGTGTAGCCATATTTTGTTGAAACCTTTCACTATTTTGCCGGAAGGTGCGGCTATCACTTCTCCAAGCTGACTCCATCAGCTGCACATGCCTCACCAGGGTAAGATGGCGACGTTGCTGAGTCCGTCGTCCTCT
Source organism: Gastrophryne carolinensis (assembly GCA_027917425.1). Classification (NCBI taxonomy): domain Eukaryota; kingdom Metazoa; phylum Chordata; class Amphibia; order Anura; family Microhylidae; genus Gastrophryne; species Gastrophryne carolinensis. The sequence continues at coordinate 88,381,895 of CM051242.1, forward strand.
TACCCAGGTTTGGACACGTGCAGCTGCTGGTGGGCCAGGGCTAGTGACATTTCCAGATGGTGATGCCAAATCCTCTGCAGTAGAGCTCGGCCATGTAACTGTTTGTTGGTTAGGCAGCTGCTGGCCATGCTGGTGCTGGTAATCGAGCTGTGCCAGCAGAGGGCGTGATTGATTCGCTGCAGAGGATTTGTGGAAGGCTGGAGCTGGTGCAGTGGCAGCTGCTGTTGCTGTGTTTCCTGTTGGGGGACAGCGACATGTTGGCATCCTCCTCAAGGTCATGGATGCCTGCCATAATTGGTGGTGTCTGTAGGGACAGAAATTTAATGTATTTAGCTAGTGTTTCAAAAATATCCAGTGGGAATTCATCATATTGCTTCACATGCATCACCAGTTAGTGTACATTACACTTACCAGATTCAATTCTTCAGTAATAGGACTCCTTGCTTACACCTGCCGCGAAGAACTGGCCCCCGAACCTCCAACTGTTGGTTGTTGTTGGGCAATCTCTGGAACTATTTGTTGTGCTGAAATTACATGGTAACCTAAGGTTAACACACACACATACCTTGTGTTCTGAAACAATTTAAATACATTTTTGGGCCCAAAAAATATCATCCATTAGTTGTAATACTAAACTACTGGCTCAATAACAATGTCAGAGTCCATCCTCCCTGCCACACCCTGAAGTGTTGCTGGGTGTATTAAACACCAGTTCCTCTGCAGCAGTGAATAGGAGTTTTGCTGGGTATCCACCTCCTGTTTGCTACCTTAAACAATATAAAATCATTATAAAATAGAAGGTCATGCACAACATCAACCTGCCCAACCCAAACAACCATCTTTACCCAAGCAACTTGCGCTTATTAATCTTCTGACGAACGGCATACTTCAAGTCAGAAAATTTTCTTTGCAGTTGCTCTACATCTTTACGCTCCGAGCAATTCACCTGCCTGGTGATCTCCTCCCAAATTTCCATTTTTCTGCTCTTGATAGTTGCTTTGGATCTGCTCCCATATAATTCATGGAAATGGTCGGAGACACCAGTAGCCAAAGCCATACATTGGGGCTTACAAAACTGCCCACTCAAACTGCCACGCGCAGGTTTCTGCCAACTGATGACCTGACATTTGAGGCTGACTAGTGGATGAGGATGAATTAGACCTTTCACTGGCGAATGAGTGGGAAGGACTTGCTTGGGGGCTGGGTGTGTTTGCTTGACTAACCCAGGAAGATTCAGCCGTTTAGGCACACAGTGACACAGGGTTCTCTAAATTTGATTCTGCCAAGATGCCTCAAACAGGAGAGGGTGTTTTGGGGGGCTATGGTGTGTAGGCCTTCTCTGCCCCTTGGCCTTACTACACTTGCTCGCTAATGATTTAGATCTTTGAGTAAGGGGAGTATTGTGGCTTTAGGAGGATCCCTTAGGCTTCCGGGTTGGGGAAATTTTAGCTTGAGCTGCAGTCTGCCTCAAAGTATTTTGTTTTTGCCTGGTGATCTCCTCTAAAATTTCCATTTTTCTTTTTAGAAGCCCTGGTAGCCTCAACATTCTGAGGTGGCTGAGAATGGCCTCTTCCACCACTATTTTTAGAAGTGGCTTGGCTGGACCTGGTAGCTGGCCTCCCACTGTGTTGCCTGGAAGTTGAAGGCACAGGCTCTTGCTAGCATACGCCATCCTGCGATCCATGCTGTTTTTGGCTCTTTTGGGGTCGTCTCTTCCCTGTCATATTGATGTGTTAACAGACACATAGCTGTGTTGGCGGCTACCCTTTAAGTAGTTATCACTGTCTATGACGTCAGTGCGTATGGCCACGCACGCCCAGGAAACCGCTGGGGCACGCCACATAACCAAAGAGAAACTCCCAAAGATGGCCTCCATGCTCTTCACCCGTGAGCAGCAGGAAACCATTATGCGCGTGAGTGTTATTTAGAGGTGTTTATTTGCTCGCCAAATGCATGCATAGGCGTTTAGGCATCACGGCCAAAACAAATGGGCAAAAAATGTAGAATTAAACGTAGCTATAGGCGAATGTTTGTGTGCACATGTGCACATCACAAAAATGAGTTTTTTTTAATTTTCTCACCTCCGATCGTCAGCTCCTGTGTCCCTTGATCCAATGACAGATACGATCATAGGGGAAAGATGGCAGCTCCCATCGGGAGAGGAGGGGTGAGGGCCTCTCCTGAAGCTGAAGAGCTGGGGGGTGATCGGAGGCCCCCCTGGTGAAGAGGAGACCCGGCGGGAGCGATCGGACACTGAGGTGAGTAAATGTCATTTTTATTTATTTATTTTAGATGTAATTGCGGGGGGGGTGGCTATTCCGGGCACTCCTCTGCAGCTGGGGGGGCCTGGGTGGGGGATCGAAGCCCCCCGGATGAAGAGGAGACTCGGCCGGATCGAACAAGGGCTCAGGTGAGTGTTTTTTAACTTTAGTTGTGCTGTAATGGGGGGGGGGGGAGTCAGGCAAGTAGATTCTACGTGCTTGCCACTTAAGTGGAGTAGAAGTGAGCACATAAAATCTACGTGCTTGGCACTGAAAGGGTTAATAGAGTGGGACAGAGGAAAATAAACACTCACAAGGGAGTTAAGGTAAGCGTGCGAGCAGAAGTGAGTGATAGAATAGTTGAAAGTGGGGACATGAATCAGTTAATAAGCTGCGTGCATGCGTGCAGACATAGCAGCTTCTACATCAAAATTACGTTACTACGTATATTTGGAGAGGCATGCAAGCTGAATATCGCAGGACACTGAAATTCTACATTGGAAGATACGTTGAAAAATGCTCAAAAACAGTAGTAGACAAGGATTACAATTGAATGTAAATGAAAACCTCATCCTCTTGCGTATGCTGCGAGAGCCGTACACAGCCATTCACGATGGAAAATAAATGGAACGCTCCCGATGGCGGCTCTGCATAATGCGTATGCACGTAGACATGCAGAAAAAATGTGAAAATTACACATTTCGAGACAACAAACAAGATGGTTTTGAGAAAGCTATGAATCAGTCCTGTTGTTTGACATGTAATCTTTTATTATACACACTATGGGATTAATATTATGCTATTATAATACTATATTTTACAGAGAATTAAGTTTAAAATTCTAACTCTAACCTACATGCTGTACAATAACTATCTCTGGCCAAGCTCCTCTCTTTCAAAGCAAATGCCCCACCCTCTCATGCCTACCTCCCATGTGCCTCTCCGCTTCTCTGGAATGCCTTCCCCCACTCACACTCAACACCCCAAGTTTCCAAGTGCCTTTAAAACTCACCTCTTTAGACAAATATACATCCTGGTTTTGGTAACTTGTATAATCTCCACAGGCACCTACCCAATACCTACTACTTGTGATTCTTCTTCTGTTGTTTCCATGCCTTATCATTTAAACCGTAAGCAAGTAAGGGTGATATCTTTCCAATCGTATATGGTATCTCATTTTAATAGCATTTACCGTGAACTTTGATTTTTTAGTTTTTTTGTAAGAAAAATAAATCTCTACTTTTTTCCTCTGTGCAACTCAGAATCGTTTTTAGCTGTTGCATTAAAACTGCACATCGTCATGCAATGCTTTTGAGTAATGTTTGGGTTTCCAATAATGGTCATTAGTAAAACCGTATCTATTAGGCTTCTTTTCAGACTCCTGATGCTGGTCCATGAAGGCAAAAACCCCTCCAAACTCCTGCAACGCCCCTTATGTCCTTTCACCCTGCAAGTATAAAAGGCTTGTTGGGACACAGTGCTCGGAATGGAACGTAAGTATTAAAGAAAATAAATAAATAAAATATTTTTTGTGTGTGTGCTTTTTTCTTTTTTTTACATTTAAGCCTTTGTGCACTGGTAAAGAATCTATGAGACCCTTATACCAGTTCACAAGGCTTAGGAGGCTGGCAAGTAACCTGCAGTTAGCAGGTGACTTGCCACTAACCCCCAGCCCCCCATTACCTGCCTCCCCAAAGACCGGGGGGCAGAAGAGCCCGAGGCCATTTAGGCAATACGGGATTGTAGCCTGCAGGGTTGGGGGCCTCTATGCCCTGTTATACAAGCTTCATTGGGCTCCTTTGGGCTCCCTTGAGTCCTTGGGTTGGTAATATTGGGTAGAAGGACCCCATGCCATTTTTGAGCATATTTTTAAGGGCTTTAACCCCTTAAAGTTCCCCCAAAAAATGGGTTTGGGGACATCACAACAATTTTTTTATTTAACCCTTTATAGCCTGATATATTTTATTTGTAAATGTTATAAAGTGCTCTTTTCAGTTTGGGAGGTCCCCTGGGCAGGAACGGGGGGCTACCAATACATATCTAATACCGTTGTAATCGAGAGAAATGGAACGTTTTCTTTAATAAAATAAATGTTTTATTTAAAAAAGAGACAATTTCTTAATAAAATATTTCTTTATTTTTAACTCAAAAATATTTTTTAAAATCACTAGAAAAGGCACGGACTAAACTCTGGCAAAAAAAATCCTGGAAAATCCTGCAGAAATTAGTTAATCAGTTAATTTAGCACAAAATGGTAAAAAATGATCTGTCAAAAGAGGGTGACAAAATCTCAAGTAGACTGGCAGTTAAAAGGGTTAAAAATAGCTATGCATGTTGGGTATTGTTCTATTCGGGGGACCTTGTGCATTCAGAATTTGCTTATTTCCTCCTGTTTGCATATAGATATTTTTGGAAAATGTGTTTTTATTCTGCTCTTTTATACATTTTTTAGAGAAACCCTGTACAAATCAGGAAGATTCCAGATGTGCCCACTACAATAATCTGGACATGCCTAGAAAGCTAATGTGTGTGCTTTCCCTTGGGGTGTTTGGCAGCTCATCCCTTGACAGTACCTATCTGTTCGGGGACCTTGCATTTTCAGAATTAACTTGATTTTTCTTGTTTCAATTTTGTTCGTTTTTTTAGGAAAATTCAGATTTTTCCTTCCTTTTTTTTTAGGGAAACCCAGTGCAATCGAAGAATTCAATGAGGGATTACGTCAAGAAAACTGCGCTCATGTCAACAAGCCTGGTATGTCTAGAAAGCTTGAGGTATTTAGAGAATATATAGTATGTGCGGGTATTTCAAATCTAATGGATTGTTTTTCTTGTATTGTTGTATTTTATCTTAAAATCTCCTAATGTGCTGTTTCAGTTTGGGGGGAGTCTCCTGGGCAGGAAAGAGTATCTACCAAGGCATATGTGGCACTGTTGTAACAGGGAGAAATGGGGCTTTTACATGCTATATGATTCTATTGAAAAACTTACATTTTGTACACTTTGCACAGATGTCACCCAAAATGATTGAGAATACACTCAAAAAATGACAAACAAGACTTCCATGTTAAAGCCCAGACTCTGGGTGAAAACAACACTGCTGAAAACAACAATATATAATTTTCCAAGGAAATCCCTTCAAAAATCAATGTTGAACATGTATTGTGCACAATAGTAAAAAATGGTCTGGCAACAGAGGGTGACAAAATCTTGGTAGGTAGGCTGGCACTAAAAGAATTTCACTGTGCACAGCGATCACCTGATCACTGGCACTGAGCACCCGTGGCATCCCACTTCATCCGGGCTCTGACTTTGTAGACAGGTTTGATGGTTGATCGGGACCGCGACTTACCATCAGTCACACAGGGCTGCCTCTATTCATTGCAATAGAGGTGGTGTCCCAAGGCCTGACATGCCCAGGGCCGTATTTACCACTAGGCACATCTAGGCATGTGCCTAGGGCGGAGCTATGATGGGGGCGGGGCGGAGGCCAGCAACAATTAATAAAAAAAAAAAAAATCTGCGAGCAGGCCCACTATGCCTGCTACCACCACCCGGAGCTGTCTGGAACGGCAGCACCCTGCCAGTGTATTGGCCTGCCCATCTCACCGATGACAGGAGGAAGACTCCACCTCCTCCCCTACCACGTGCGTCACGTGCAGTGACAGGATGGTTCACTTCAGCGTCTGCTGCCCTCCCCCTGCGGGCCCGCACAACCCATCTCTGTCGCCGTGGATGCTGCATACAGGGGCTGTATCAGCCTGCTCCCTCACGGATGACACAGCTTCCCTGCTACCGCTTGAGCAGAATGGAGGTATGTATTTTTTTTTAACTGTATGTTTTTCATCGTTATGGCAGCTACTGAAATAATAGGAAGATGGCCGCATTCTTTGGGCAGCAATATTGGGTAGTCAGGGCTGTTAGAGCCGCAGAACAGTCAGAACTCTGGTTACTCTGGTAGGCATTGGTAGCTCAGGGGTTAATACGCCCTCCTCTCCCCCCCCTCCCCGCACTCCTTGCTGACAGTCTGAAAAGTAAACGAGCAGCTTCCGGTCTCTCCATCCACCACCTCCATGAGCAGTGCTGCTGGGAGTGACGTCATCCCTCCCAGCCGCCTCTGCGCTGCTTGTCAGGCAGTGGATGGTGGGAGCAGAGGCAGCTCATTTTACTTGGAAGGAGAGAGGTACAGACTGTCAGCAAGTAGAGAGGTACAGACTGTCAGCAAGTAGTGCCGGGAGGAAAGGGTGGGGGAGGAGGGAGAGGGGGCTTATTAACCCCTGAGCTACCCATACCTGCCAGCATACTATAGTATGCTACAAGTACTTTGCAAAAACTGTTTACCCTGTGTGTAAAGCCCCTAGTGCTGCCAGATTTCTACTTTACTCCATATTACTACCTGCATGTGCAGCCTCTCGTCTAGGCTGGCATCTCTTTGCCTTCTCCTCCAGCTATGCACATCCCTGTCAGCCATTCAGATACGGCTGGTGAGCCAGTTGCTCCCTGCACCAGCACCAGAAAAACACGAGTTTTCTCAGCTACCTAGGAATTTGCCCCATAGGATAAGGAGGGACGCGCCCCCCCCCCCCCCCCAAGGTAATGAAGTAGCGGGCGAGTAGTCAGTGAAGGTGGGGAAATGTATAGTGGGGTTTTTTTATGTTTCAAGGAGAAATACATTTATGCGTATATGAATGAATGGGGGGATGGGGAAACATTATGTTGGGGCATATATTTTTATCTAAAACCCAGGATTGCCAAAGCCCTGCATGTAAACAGGGCCATTGGCCAAGCATTACATATGCAGAGCAAGTGGCTCTGATTGGATGAGAGTGCAGGCATGTGCCGTTGGACCAGGAAAAGGTGAGGGGGGGGCGCATGACCAAAAAGTGCCTAGGGCACCACGAATCCTAAATACGGCCCTAGACACGCCCCCCCCCCCTATTGTAGTGGATGGTGGGTGGTGTGGCCATGTCCCTGTGACTGATGGGGGGGCATGGTCTTGGCACGGAAGCAGCGGTGAATGGTGCTTGAGGCACGAACAGCGAGGGATGCAGTGGCTGCAGTAGGGGCTCAGTGACAGTGATCAGGTGAGATGCTGATCACCGGACTGGCACAGATCAGCTGTGTGGGACAAAAGGTAAGTACCCTTTTGTTTTTTAGCTGCTTGCTGAATTACTTTAAATGCAGTGCCAATCTTTTCTGTGTGTCAAATAATAAATCTGGCATGCTACAGCTATGAATGGTCAAAGCATCACTCTCTGTGGCCAAAGAACTATAGCGTGAATCACAATGTTTAATTATTTGACACTAGGTTGTTTGGTCTAATGTTTATTTTTAATCTTTATTATTCATTGGAAATAGGCTATATATATATATATATATATATTGTGGGGAACCGCTCTGGTAGATACTTGGTAGCTGTGCAGTAAGCAGGGTCACAGACAGGATACAGTTCAATTCAAGTGTTTTTATTGCACACTTGTAGCTTCCAACAAACACAGGGCCTTAACATCAGGCTTAAACAAAAATAAATCCTGCTCGGCTAAGCAACTCACTAGTGTATAACAATCCCTAGCTATACGTGGGACTGGCTATCCGGCCCACAGTTACAAATCACAAGCATTGTGTGGCCCATTCAATACCTCCTTTAGTCCAGCAGTCAGCTCTCCGGGTATGGCCACCCTCCTCAGCTCTGCAGTGAGCTTTAAATTAGGACCCTAGGATCCACAGCTGTGGGCTGTGGAAGCCCCGGACCGGACCCCCCCCGGGTGGAGTGAGCGTCCCACTACCAACCTCACTCACTCCAGAACAAGCAGGTCCCAGTACGTATTTTACAATCTGTCTATGTTAGCTATGGCCAACATAGACAACACAGACTATCAATCCTGCTTATACTGTGTCTGTGTTAACCCTTTGGTTACCAGAGACACACCCAAGGCTTACCATTCCCAGTTTAACCATTTCAAGGGCAGATATCTGTTCTCCCAAACCATACCCTTCTCACACTCCCTCCCCCTCAGTTCAGACCCACTGGGGCGAACTTCTGACATCAAACAATGGGTCCGGGATAAGGCATCCGCGTTACCTTGCAGTCTCCCAGCTCGGTGCTCCACTGAGAAACTGAAATTTTGCAACGACAAAAACCACCTTGTGACTCTGGCATTCCTCTCCTTGGACCTACTCATCCAGGTGAGGGGCGAGTGGTCAGTTATCAGACGGAACCGTCTTCCCAGCAAGTAGTATCTTAGTGCTTCTAAGGCCCACTTTATCGCCAGACACTCTTTTTCTACAATGCTGTAGTTTTTCTCAGCTGGTGTGAGTTTTCTGCTCAGGTAGGTAACTGGGTGCTCCTCTCCATTCACCTCCTGAGACAGGACAGCTCCTAACCCTACATCTGACGCATCGGTCTGCACAATAAATTCTTTCTTGAAGTTTGGCGTAATGAGGATGGGGGATCCACATAATGCCAACTTCAAGGCCTGAAAAGCGCTTTCTGCTTGTGCATTCCACCGCACCATGACGGACCCTTTTCCTTTCAAAAGGTCAGTCAGGGGAGCTGACAGCGTGGCAAAGTTGGGTATAAACCGCCTGTAATACCCAATAATGCCCAGGAATGCCCTGACTTGTTTGGTGCTGACAGGTTGAGGCCATTCCTGGATAGCGTCAACCTTGTTGACCTGGGGTTTAATTATGCCTCGTCCAATCACATACCCCAAGTAGCGTGTCTCCTCCATCCCGACCGCACACTTCTTGGGGTTTGCAGTTAGGCCGGCTGCCCTTAAAGAGTTCACCACAGCCTGTACTTTGGCCAAGTGACTCTCCCAGTCATCGCTGAAGATGATAATATCATCCAAATATGCTGAGGCGTATCTCCTGTGAGGCTTTAGCACTATGTCCATTAAGCGTTGGAACGTCGCGGGGGCCCCGTGAAGCCCGAACGGTAACACGACATAGTGGAATAGGCCCTCAGGGGTGATGAAGGCTGTCTTCTCTTTAGCGCTTTCTGTCAGGGGTACTTGCCAGTATCCCTTGGTGAGGTCGAGCGTAGTGAAATATCGAGCACCTCCCAGTCTCTCAATAAGCTCATCTATACGTGGCATGGGATAGGCGTCAAATTTAGAAACTTCATTTAATTTTCTGAAATCATTGCAGAAACGTAGGGTACCATCTGGCTTGGGAATCAGAACAATGGGACTGGCCCATTCACTTTTGGACTCCTCTATGACTCCCAACTGCAGCATTTTCTTAACCTCTTCTGCAATGGCCTGTCGACGAGCCTCAGGGACTCGATATGGTCTTAGCCGAACCTTCACCCCAGGCTCTGTGACAATGTCATGCTTGATTACGGACGTGTACCCTGGTAACTCTGAAAACACGTCTGTATTCCTAGCTACAAATTCTAGAGCCTCTTGGCGTTGTCCTTTCGTGAGGGTATCTGCAATCGTCACTTCTGCCCCCACCTCCGCAGGCTTAACGGTAGCCTGAGGGGGTAGCACAGAAGGGAGTTTAACCGGAGACTTCTCTGTAAGCAGACTCTCCCTGTCCTTCCATGCTTTGAGTAAATTGACATGGTACACCTGCTTAGGCTTCCTCCTACCAGGCTGATGTACCCTGTAGTTTACTTCACCCACCTTCTCCAATACCTCATACGGCCCCTGCCACTTGGCTAGAAACTTGCTCTCCACTGTGGGAACCAGAACCAAAACACGGTCACCAGGTTTAAAGGTCCTTACTGTGGCTGACCTGTTATAAACCCGGCTTTGAGCCTTCTGAGCAGCCTCCATGTGCTCCTTAACGATGGGCATAATGGCTTCCACCCTGTCCTGCATACTGGCGATGTGGTCTATAACACTTTTGTGGGGGGTGGGCTCCTGTTCCCAAGTCTCCTTTGCAATGTCCAGCAGGCCTCTGGGATGTCTGCCATAGACTAATTCAAAGGGAGAAAACCCCGTAGAAGCTTGGGGTACCTCCCGGACTGCGAACATTAAAGAGGGCAACATAACATCCCAGTCCCTCCCATCTTTGTCCACCACCTTTTTCAGCATACTCTTTAAGGTTCTGTTGAATCTCTCCACTAATCCGTCCGTCTGAGGATGGTATACCGACGTGCGTAACTGTTTTATGTTAAAGAGTTTACACAGTTCCTTGGTGACTTTAGACATGAAAGGGGTACCTTGGTCCGTGAGGATCTCCTTGGGCAGGCCCACCCGGCAAAACATGGCGAATAGCTCTTTAGCTATCAGCTTCGCCGATGTGTGCCGCAGGGGAATGGCTTCAGGATACCGTGTAGCGTAGTCCATCACTACAAGTATATGCTGATGCCCCCGGGCAGACTTAACCAACGGTCCTACCAAGTCCAAGGCAATCCTTTCAAATGGGACCTCGATGATGGGAAGAGGTACTAATGGATTCCGAAAATGACTCATAGGAGCACGCAACTGACATTCGGGGCATGATTCACAATAACGTTTAACCTCAGTATATACCCCTGGCCAGTAAAACCGCTGCAGGATGCGATCCAACGTTTTTGTGGCACCTAGGTGTCCCCCAAGCACATGTTTATGAGCCAACATCAGCACGGTTTGGCGATAAGGCTTGGGCACCAGCAATTGCTCCCAGGTCTCACCCCGCATCTTGTCAACCCGATATAAAAGTTCTTGGTCAACCATGAAGTGGGGAAATATCTGATTAGCATTGGCGTGCTGGGGCACCCCATTCACCACCACAACATTTTCCCTAGCCCGGACCAGTGTAGGGTCCTGGAGTTGTGCTGTGCCAAAGTTGTCACGGGATACCTCCAAATCTGAAAACTGTGGCCCAGTCACTAACTCTTCAGTCTCACCGGCCATCACATTTAGGGGAAATACAGTGCTTACATTACTTTCATCACTGGTCACCCCTACAGCTGGGACCCCAGAGTCTGGGTCGTTGGGCTCCGGGTCTAAGACTTGACTCTTCTGTTGGGGTTGTACTCTTAAGGGTGGTCTCCCCGTCCTCTGATTTCCCCGCCACAGAGTCCAGAACAAGGGGAAATCCCGTCCCAAAATAAGGTCATGGGGCAAGTTCATGACAACCCCAACCTCATGTTGACTTTCTCCACAGGGGGTCTGGATGGTCACAATGGCAGTAGGATAGTCTTTCACGTCCCCATGAATACACCGGACCCCAACTGTGTGGCCTGTGACAGTCCCAGGGTTAATATGGGATCCATTAATTAGAGTCACCCGACTTCCAGAGTCCAACAGCGTCAGCACCTGGAGCCCTGCCACTGTCACCTGGCAGAGGTGGCGCTCATCCATAGAGTCTGGAGTAGCAGCAGTATAAACCGGGGCCGCATAAAGGGAAACCCTCCTGGCAGAGCTGCAGTCCATGGGCTCAGGTTTATGGGGACACTTGGCTGCAATATGGCCAGGTTCCTGGCAGGTCCAACAGATAGGAGCCTCCGCTCTCCTCCTCCCCTGGGGCATCACCTGAACATAGGGATTTGCACTGGCCCGGGAGTTAGCAGGTACCATAGGCCTTCTGGACTTGGGGCTGGCTGGGGATGGAGAGGCCTTTTTCCTCAGAGCTTGGGTGGCTGAGTACCTCTCCACCATCCCCACCAAAGTATTAGCGTCAGCTGGGTCCCCATGTCCTACCCACTGCTGTATCTCACCTGGCAAGGCCCTCAAAAAGCGGTCCAGAACAACCTTCTCCACCATCTTGGCTGGGGTTGATGTCTCCGGCTGAAGCCACTTGCGAACCAGGTGGATGAGGTGGTGCATCTGGGCCCTTGGTGGTAACGCCTCTTGGAACCTCCAGCTATGGACTCTTTGGGCACGTAGGTATATATCAACTCCCAAACGGGCTAGGATCTCCGCTTTTACAGTAGCATAATCCCGGGCTTCCTGCTCGCTTAGGTCAAAATAGGCCTGCTGTGGTTCTGCGATGAGGAAGGGTGCCAGAACCTCTGCCCAGTATTCCTGCGGCAGCCTTTCACGGGTGGCCACTCTTTCAAAGCCTGTTAGGAAGGCCTCTACATCGTCCTCTGACGTCATCTTTGTCATGGCTTTCCGAACTTCTCTCCTGGCATCCCGCTCCGGGATTGCTGCACCCAGCTTTTGTTGTGCAGCCGCCAGTGCTGTCATCTGCTGTGCTAGCAGCCTGTTAGTTTCTTGCTGCTGTAAGTTGGCCTGTTGCTGGGCCTGCATAGCCTCAGAGTGTGCCTTCTGTTGCTGGAAGTTGGACTGAACCAGCTGTTTAATTAGCTCATCCATGGCTGTGGCTTGTTGCTTGTTGAAGGCCAGGACATGCACCCAGTGTATGTTTCACTGCACTGTGCCCGCTCCAAGCCACCATATGTGGGGAACCGCTCTGGTAGATACTTGGTAGCTGTGCAGTAAGCAGGGTCACAGACAGGATACAGTTCAATTCAAGTGTTTTTATTGCACACTTGTAGCTTCCAACAAACACAGGGCCTTAACATCAGGCTTAAACAAAAATAAATCCTGCTCGGCTAAGCAACTCACTAGTGTATAACAATCCCTAGCTATACGTGGGACTGGCTATCCGGCCCACAGTTACAAATCACAAGCATTGTGTGGCCCATTCAATACCTCCTTTAGTCCAGCAGTCAGCTCTCCGGGTATGGCCACCCTCCTCAGCTCTGCAGTGAGCTTTAAATTAGGACCCTAGGATCCACAGCTGTGGGCTGTGGAAGCCCCGGACCGGACCCCCCCCGGGTGGAGTGAGCGTCCCACTACCAACCTCACTCACTCCAGAACAAGCAGGTCCCAGTACGTATTTTACAATCTGTCTATGTTAGCTATGGCCAACATAGACAACACAGACTATCAATCCTGCTTATACTGTGTCTGTGTTAACCCTTTGGTTACCAGAGACACACCCAAGGCTTACCATTCCCAGTTTAACCATTTCAAGGGCAGATATCTGTTCTCCCAAACCATACCCTTCTCACAATATATATATATATATATAACAAAAATAAACAGCATTTTGTAAAGGTGTATCCCATTTAAATGCCTTAAGTAGCAGGATTTCTAAACACATTATCCCTGCCAAACCCTCTTACAGCAAAAAAAAAAATCCCTAATGCTTTGAAGAATGATTTTAACCCAGCAGGCCAATGAGCCCATGGAGCAGACTGTTGTCATGCCCATTTTCAATCACCTACCCTTTTCACTGCTCTCCAGTGTTGTGTACCTCTGTGTGATGGGTACGAACATCTCTCTGAATTAAATTTATAAACAATGGTGAATTCAGGAGCATGGGAGAGCTAATCAAATTGGATTAGTTAGTTTCAGACTTCAGTGCTTTTTGTTTGGTCTAGATTATCAGAATCTTTATTAGATAAGCTTGAATTGGCAACATTTGTAGGAGCTGCAAGCTCCTACGTGATATCCATTTGTAACAAATGCTCTATTTTCTCAAGAAAAAAAGTCAAGCCCAGCTCACATAACCTCTGATAATTTTACTTTAACATCTTATTTCTCATTGTGGTTCCTATGTAATTGTAGAAAAACTTAGAGAAGCAGGAATGTGGCATTAAACAATTCATCCAAACCCAAAGCATAAAAAAGAGAGAGAAAAAAAGAAGAAGACAAAAGACAGAAAGAAGGATGAAGGTCTGGAAGGGGAAGCCTTCGGGGTTTCAATATTTTAGATTTCCAAATGTTCCCCATACCTTAGCTAGAGTTTCCAGGTTTCTCAAAGTCCCTATTGCTATTCGGCTGTAAACTTGCCACCTTTTCATTTATCATGATTAGGGATGGGGGAACCCACCGAAATTCAGGTTCAACAAGTTTGGCCAAACCCTCCGCTAAAGTCCAGTTCAGTTGAACTCAATGGGGACCCGAACTTGTAGGCCCAAAAATGGCTCTAAAATCGGAATAACAATGGCTAGAGGGCTGCAGATTGAGGGGAGACACCAGGGCAATTGTCCTGCACAAAATGGGGTAGGGAAAGTACTCCAAATAATTAAGAAATACATAAATAAATGTATTTTTTTACGGGTGTCACTGGAAAATCATGGAGTAACATTAATTAATATGGGCTCCTAACATTAATTAATATGGGCTCCTAATGCTGCTGCCAACTCCAATGTGTTTTTCAGGCAATATATGGGCTCCTAATGCTACTACCAACTCCAATGTGTTTTTCAGGCAATATATGGGCTCCTATTGCTGCTGCCAACTCCTGGGTGTGTCTTTCAGGCAATATATGAGCTCCCTATGCTGCTGCTGCTGCCAACTCCTGGGTGTGTCTTTCAGGCAATATATGGGCTCCCTATGCTGCTGCCAACTCCAATGTGTTTTTCAGGCAATATATGGGCTCCTAATGCTGCTGCCAACTCCTGGGTGTGTCTTTCAGGCAATATATTGGCTCCTAATGCTGCTGCCAACTCCAATGTGTTTTTCAGGCAATATATGAGCTCCCTATGCTGCTGCCAACTCCAATGTGTTTTTCAGGCAATATATGGGCTCCTAATGCTGCTGCCAACTCCTGGGTGTGTCTTTCAGGCAATATATGGGCTCCTAATGCTGCTGCCAACTCCTGGGTGTGTCTTTCAGGCAATATATGAGCCCCCTATGCTGCTGCCAACTACAATGTGTTTTTCAGGCAATATATGGGCTCCTAATGCTGCTGCTGCCTAATGCTGCTGCTTTCCCCGCGATTCGATCGATCAAAGTTTTCCTTTAAACTCCATTTATTTAAATTACAGGCATTCTAAGATGGTGGAAGCACATGTCCAGACATGTCCCCTGGGGCAAGGTATCATGGGTAAGTCACATGCAGCCTATCAGCAGCCAGGAAGTCCGGTGACGTCACATGCGCTATATAAAGCAGCGGCCATCTTCCTTGTGCGTATTTCAGTGCTCTATTGCGGCCAGAGCACAGCTCATTACAGACAGGGACAGAGAGTTAGAGATAGGTAGGGAGAGTCAGAGAGGCAGACAGAGAGGTAGACAGAGCCAGGGAAAGATAGGGAAACATAGGGAAAAAAACGGAACCATCCAGCCAGGGACAGCTTAGAAGTGACAGTGAAAAATTATTTTTTTTTCATTAGCCA
This sequence comes from Gastrophryne carolinensis, assembly GCA_027917425.1. NCBI lineage: Eukaryota > Metazoa > Chordata > Amphibia > Anura > Microhylidae > Gastrophryne > Gastrophryne carolinensis. Next base: position 88,397,218 of record CM051242.1, read on the forward strand.
GATCAGTTTTCAATTCAATTTCAGTTCTTTGTGCTGTAAATCTGCCTTGCCACTGTGCATGCCATCTATGCAGTGGCTTATTTAACCCTATCTGTTACACACAATCATTTATCATAATATAACTGGATTAGTTTTAATATTTTTTGGTCTGCCTTTAACAAAAAAAAAACACCAGCCCACCTGGGTATCCCAAACCTGCAGCCTATCTGTTATACTAAATACGCTTGTTCATCCTTCCTCAGCTTAATCAAAGTATTGCATTTCGAATTGGTTTTTGGTCTGCCTTTAACAAAAAAAGCACCAGCCCACCTGGGTATCCCAAACCTGCATTAGGCAGCCTATCTGTTATACTAAATACGCTTGTTCATCCTTCCTCAGCTTAATCAAAGTATTGCATTTGGAATTGGTTTTTGGTCTGCCTTTAACAAAAAAAGCACCAGCCCACCTGGGTGTCCCAAACCTGCACTTAGCAGCCTATCTGTTATACTAAATATGCTTGTTGATCCTCTTCAGCTTAATCAAAGTATTAGATTTTGAATTGTTTTTGTCCTGCTGTCAAAACACTAGGCCGCAGGGCATCCCAAACCTGCACGTAGCAGCCTATCTGTTATACTAAATACGCTTGTTCATCCTTCTTCAGGTAAATCAAACTATTGCATTTTGAATTGTTTTTTGTCTGCCTTTAACAAAAAAAACACCAGCCAAGCTGGGTATCCCAAACCTGCATTAGGCAGCCTATCAGTTATACTAAATACGCTTGTTCATCCTTCCTCAGCTGAATCAAAGTATTGTATTTTAAATTGGTTTTTGGTCTGCCTTTAACAAAAAAAAACACCAGGCCGCAGGGCATCCCAAACCTGCACTTAGCAGTCCTGGTATATTAAATGCGCTTGTTTATCCTTCCTCAGCTTAATCAAAGTATTGTATTTTGAATTGGTTTTTGGTCTGCCTTTAACAAAAAAAAAAACACCAGGCCGCAGGGCATCCCAAACCTGCACTTAGCAGCCTATCTGTTATACTAAATACGCTTGTTCATCCTTCCTCAGCTTAATCGAAGTATTGCATTTTGAATTGTTTTTTGGTCTGCCTTTAACAAAAAAAACACCAGGCCGCAGGGCATCCCAAACCTGCACTTAGCAGCCTATCTGTTATACTAAATACGCTTGTTCATCCTCCTCAGCTTAATCAAAGTATTGTGTTTTGAATTGGTTTTTGGTCTGCCTTTAACAAAAAAAAACACCAGCCAACCTGGGTATCCCAAACCTGCACTTAGCAGCCTATCTGTTATACTAAATACGCTTGTTCATCCTTCCTCAGCTTAATCATAGTATTGCATTATGAATTGGCTTTTGGTTTGCCTTTAACAAAAAAAACACCAGCCCACATGGGTATCCCAAACCTGCATTAGGCAACCTATCTGTTATACTAAATACGCTTGTTCATCCTTCCTCAGCTTAATCAAAGTATTGTATTTTGTATTGGTTTTTGGTCTGCCTTTAAAAAAAAAAACACCAGGCCACAGGGCATCCCAAACCTGCACTTAGCAGCCTATCTGTTATACTAAATACACTTGTTCATCCTTCCTCAACTTAATCAAAGTACTGCATTTTGAATTGGTTTTTGGTCTGCCTTTAACAAAAAAAAACACCAGGCCGCAGGGCATCCCAAACCTGCACTTAGCAGCCTATCTGTTAAACTAGATACGCTTGTTCGTCCTTCCTCAGCTGAATCAAAGTTTTGTATTTTGAATTGGTTTTTGCTCTGCCTTTAACAAAAAAAACACCAGGCCACAGGGCATACCAAACCTGCACTAGGCAGCCTATCTGTTATACTAAATACGCTTGTTGATCCTTCCGCAGCTTAATCAAACTATTGCATTTTGAATTGGTTTTTGGTCTGCTGTCAAAACACCAGCCCGCATGGGCATTCCAAACCAGCACGTCACCCTATCTTTTATACTAAATAAGCTTGTTCAGCCTCAGTTCTATTAAGCTATTGCATTTTGAATTGGTTTTTGTCCTGCTGTCAAAACACTAACCCACATGGGCATCCCAAACCAGCACATGTCACCCTATCTGTTATACTAAATCAGCTTCTACAGTCTCTTTTTTTTATTTATTTTTTTATTTTTTATATAGAGCAGTAATAGATTATATAGTGAGGTAAATTGGCCATTTTGTACCATTATATAGAGAAGCCCACTGTGTAAATCTGAGGAGCAATAGTTTATACAGTATTGTGAGGTAAATTCGCTGTTTTGTACTATTACATATATCAACCTAAATCCCTGTGTAAATCTGAGGAGCAATAGTTTATATTGTGAGGTAAAGTTGCCATTTTATAAAGCAGGCCCTGTCTGAAAATCTCATTTTGCAATCTATGTTATATTGTGAGCTAAATTCACCATGTTGCACCATTCTTTAGCGTGGCCCTCCCGTGTAAATCAGAGCAGCAATAGTTTATATTGAACAATACATTTGCCCTGTTTTGCACCATTATATGGAGCAGCCCCTGAGTAAATCTGGGGGGCAATAGTTTATATTATGAGGTAAATTCATGGTTTTGCACCATTACATAGAGCAGTCCCTATATAAACCTGAGAAATAGGTTATATTGTGTGAGGTAAATCTGCTCTTGGTTTTGTAGCATTATATAGAGCAGCTCCTGTGTCAATCTGAGGGGCAATAGCTTATACTGTGAGGTAAATTTGCCATTTTGCAGCCCTGTGTAAATCTGAGGGGCAATAGCTTATACTGTGAGGTAAATTTGCTATTTTGCAGCATAATATAGAGCAGCCCAGTTGCCATCTAAATCAACTATTGGCCGGGCAGGACAGCTTTTCCAGGGCAAACTCTGCTAGTTGCGGCCACAAGTCAAGTTTGGTTTCCCAGAAGTCCAGCGGATCCTCAAGGTGTGTTGGCATGGTCATGTCAAGGTATGACATGACCTGCTGGTTCAGGTCCTGCTCCAGGTCTTCCTGCTGCTCATGAGTAGACTCACTATATGGGTGTAGAAAGCTACTCATTAGCGACTGAAGACTGAGGCTGCTGCTGATGGAGCTGCTGCTCCTTCCACCCCCCCCCCCCAGCAGCCATGGCAGTGGAAGGTGATCGCAGAGGTCCCCCGAGTCAGACCTGCGGGAGTATGGACCATGGCGCAGATAGACATCGCCCAACTGACTACGTAGAATGTCTCTGTAGTAGGTCAGTTTGTCCTCCCTCTCAGTGGGTGTAAAAAATTCCCCCATTTTGTGCCGGAAGCGAGGGTCCAATAAGGTGGAGAGCCAGAAGTCATCCCGCTGACAAATGGAGACAATTCTGTGGTCACTACGCAAGCACGTGAGCATGCATCGTGCCATTTGTGCAAGTGACTCAGAGGGACTACCTGTCTCCATCTCCACTGCAAACTGCCACGGTGTGTCTGGGTCCTCTGTCTCGCCTTCCTCACAACCCTCTAGCTCCTCTGGCTGCTCCTGCTCCTCCTCTCCTGTCAGATGACTAGATAAAATGGTCATTTTGTCAAACCTAAACTGTGCTTCGCTGTGCCCCACCCCCTCCTCCTCCTCCACTTCAGCCCCCACAGGCTTCATGTGGCTGTGAAATGTATGCGCCATGTCTCTCGTGCCCTGACCAGCCATGGTTTACAACATGTGCTGTAGTACATGAAGGAGTGGAATCTCATCGTTTATCTCATAGTCCTGGCGACTGACTAATAAAGTAGCTTCCTCAAAGGGCCTGAGCAAACGGCAGGTGTCACGTATGAGCTGCCACTGTTTTACATTGAAGTTACACAGGGGAGCCCCCCTATCCGTTTGGATCATCAAGAAATCTGTGATGGCTTTTCTCTGTTCCTATAGTCGATTGTGCATATGGAGGGTGAAATTCCAACGGGTGGAAACAGAAGCTCAAGAAGGGTGTGCTTGGCGGTGTAGGAGTGCCTGAAGTGCATGCAAAGTTTCCTTCCCGTTGTTAGGATGTCTTTCAGATGGGGGGAGGACTTCAGAAAACGCTTGACAACTAGGTTGAACACGTGTACCATGGCAGGACGCATGGCTCAGGCTTCCTTGTCACAGCGCAGACAAGATGTTCTTCCCAGTGTCAGTCACCATGGGTCCCATTAGCAGTTTTCGTGGTGTAAGCCATGATTTCATGTATTGAGTTCTCATTTTTATCAGTTCCTCCCATGTGTGACTCTGTTGCTCAAGGCAAACCATGTGAAGAACAGCGTGAAACCGCCGTGTCCTGCACACATGTAAGGCTGGAAGGGCACTGGGAAAAAAAGAAAAATAGAAAAAATAAATATTAAGAAAAAAAATGAAAAAAAAAAAAAATGAAAAAAAAAAATTCACACAATATTAAACGGCAATGGAAAAAAAATATATAAAAAAAATAAAAAAATATAAATATATTTCTAAAAAATACAAAATATAAAAAAAAAAAAAAAAACAATACAAAATTAACCAAAAAAAATAAAAATGTTAATACATTTTATATGTTACTGTTATTATGTTATATGTTATTGTTGCTATGTTATATGTTATTATTTTAAATATGTTCAAATAAGATAAATGTTAACTATTAATATGTAATTGACAATTTGCCACTTTTCTCTGTGACACCATTGCTAAGTTCAAGTGCACTGACACAGGCACAAAGGCCTAGGAGCGTGGAGGCCACAGTGGAGGGACCTGTCCAAGTTGCTTTTGTGGTTGTGCAGGAACCACAATCACCCAGTGGTCCTAAAAGGATATTTATTGTCCCTGATCATAGTTACAGCTCCAGACGTAGGCACTGCTGTGCACTTTGGTACACGCTGACAGGCTGAAGGACTGCCCCACCTTCTGTTCAACAAAATTGTACAGGGCTGGTACTGCCTTCTTCGCAAAGAAATGACAGCATGGGACTCGGCACAAGCCATCAGTTCTCTGTAAGAACTCCAAAGGGAGGGACTGCAGCACCAGCAACTTATACAGGAGCACATTTAGCTTCTGCACGTTGGATGAGTGGGCACATACTGTTGTCTCTTGGACATGGCTTGGCAATGGATTGCTGGCGGAATGACTGACTCGGATTAAGAAGAGGAGGAGCATCTGGAGCGACAGAGGATGGGTATGACACACAGGAGGTGGTGGAGCCTTGGCTGGCTGGAACAGAGAGTGGTGTGCCACTGGGTAATGCAGCAGGCTGGACCACCACTTTGGAGCCAACTCTCCCAGGCCGCTTTATGGTGACGCTGCAAATATTGACACAGGGCTGTGGGTCCAACATTGGGACCCTGGCCACACTTCACCTTCTGCCTACACATCTTTCATATAGCCATGTTAACCTCCTGCGGATGCTTGATGAAAAACTGCAACATGGGCTTGTAGCTGATTTCTCCTACCAACAGTCCGCACTAATTCACTGCTGCCGCCGCCGCCGCCACCTCCGGGGACCCTCTTCCACTACCTCCTGGGAAGATAGCCTGCTGCGTGAGTGGTCTACCCTGAGCACATTTGCCTCCATACTTTCCCATTCTGCCACCATGCTGGCCACTAAATCTGCCACTCTCCATCACTCCAAGCCTTTAAAAGTGCGCTCAAAACTCACTGATGTCCTCCTCAGGTTCCTCAACAGTGTCTGCTTAAGGAGCCAAAACGCTTGCAACACCTCCTCCCATGACACTCTCCTTATCACTACTTGCCCGCCTAGTGGAAGAAGCGGCAAGTGTCTCCTCCACTTCTTGGCTGGCCAGTAGCTGCTGATTATTCTGATTATCAGATCGTCCTCACTGAACCCAAAGCATAACATACAACAGACAGTTGACTGGGGGTGTCAGATGTCACTTGTGATGCAGTGGATGATCGTGTTAACCAATGGATGATGGCAGATTGGTTGCTGTTCAAGACACGAGCGCTAGCTGATCCCGGGAGATCAGGCCTCTCACTGAGACTCCTGCTGCCACTCACCCCTATTCTGCAGAGACCTCTGCTTGAGGAAATGAGGCCTTATATGTTACTATGTTACTAATATGTTACTTATCTGTCACTCTCCATGTTTTTTTTTTGAGAGACTGACCTGCGTGGAAATCGGGCATGGATCAGCCAGGATTTCCACACAACAAAGCCTGATGCATTAGAGTAGATTAATGATGGGGACAGACCTACACTAAATATGGATCGTGCAAAACAGATTTAAGGCGCTGCTCTCCAGTTACAGACATGCCTCCGCATCAGACCACAAGTAATCATTGAGAAAATGCTTTACGTTACTCTTACTTTTTATTAATATTCTTCGGATAAGATGTATGTGCCGAAAATCTGTATATGTTGTCTTCATGCTGCTGCCAACTCCAGGGTGTGTCTTTCTGACAATTTTGGGCTCCTGCTGCTGCTGCTTGCCACTCCGGGGTGTCATTCATCCAATTTTTGGGCTCCTACTGCCAACTCCAGTGTCTCTTTCAAGCTATGTTTGGGCTCCTGCTGCTGCTGCTGCTTGCAACTCCAGGGTGTGATTCATCCAATTTTTGGGCTCCTGCAGCCAACTCCAGTGTCTCTTTCAAGCTATGTTTGGGCTCCTGCTGCTGCTGCTTGCAACTCCAGGGTGTGAGTCATCCAATTTTTGGGCTCCTGCTGCCAAATCCAGTTTCTCTTTCAAGCTATGTTTGGGCTCCTGCTGCTGCTTGCAACTCCAGGGTGTCATTCATCCAATTTTTGGCCTCCTGAAGCCAACTCCAGTGTCTCTTTAAAGCAATGTTTGGGCTCCTGCTGCTGCTTGCAACTCCAGGATGTGATTCATCCAATTTTTGGGCATCTGCAGCCAACTCCAGTGTCTCTTTCAAGCTATGTTTGGGCTCCTGCTGGTGCTGCTTGCAACTCCAGGGTGTGATTCATTCAATTTTTGGGCTCCGGCTGCAAACTCCAGTGTCTCTTTCAAGCTATGTTTGGGCTCCTGCTGCTGCTGCTTGCAACTCCAGGGTGTGATTCATTCCATTTTTGGGCTCCTTCTGCAAACTCCAGTGTCTCTTTCAAGCTATGTTTGGGCTCCTGCTGCTGCTGCTTGCAACTCCAGGGTGTGATTCATCCAATTTTTGGGCACCTGCTGCCAACTCCAGTGTCTCTTTCAAGCTATGTTTGGGGTCCTGCTGCTGCTGCTTGCAACTCCAGGGTGTGAGTCATCCAATTTTTGGGCTCCTGCAGCCAAATCCAGTGTCTCTTTCAAGCTATGTTTGGGCTCCTGCCGCTGCTGCTTGCAACTCCAGTGTCTGATTCATCCAATTTTTGGGCTCCTACAGCCAAATCCAGTGTCTCTTTCAAGCAATGTTCGGGCTCCTGCTGCTGCTTGCAACTCCAGGGTGTGATTCATCCAATTTTTGGCCTCCTGAAGCCAACTCCAGTGTCTCTTTCAAGCAATGTTTGGACTCCTGCTGCTGCTTGCAACTCCAGGGTGCCATTCATCCAATTTTTGGGCTCCTGCTGCCAACTCCAGTGTCTCTTTCAAGCTATGTTTGGGCTCCTGCTGCTTGCAACTCCAGGGTGTGATTCATCCATTTTTTGGGCTCCTGCTGCCAACTCCAGTGTCTCTCTCAAACTATGTTTGGGCTCCTGCTGCTGCTGCTGCTGCTTGCAACTCCAGGGTGTGATTCATCCAATTTTTGGGCTCCTGCAGCCAAATCCAGTGTCTCTTTCAAGCTATGTTTGGGCTCCTGCTGCTGCTGCTTGCAACTCCAGGGTGTGATTCATCCAATTTTTGGCCTCCTGAAGCCAACTCCAGTGTCTCTTTCAAGCAATGTTTGGACTCCTGCTGCTGCTTGCAACTCCAGGGTGTCATTCATCCAATTTTTGGGCTCCTGCTGCCAACTCCAGTGTCTCTTTCAAGCAATGTTTGGGTTCCTGCTGCTGCTGCTTGCAACTCCAGTGTGTGATTCATCCAATTTTTGGCCTCCTGAAGCCAACTCCAGTGTCTCTTTCAAGCAATGTTTGGACTCCTGCTGCTGCTTGCAACTCCAGGGTGTCATTCATCCAATTTTTGGGCTCCTGCTGCCAACTCCAGTGTCTCTTTCAAGCAATGTTTGGGATCCTGCTGCTGCTGCTTGCAACTCCAGTGTGTGATTCATCCAATTTTTGGGCTCCTGCTGCCAACTCAAGTGTCTCTTTCAAGCTATGTTTGGGCTCCTGCTGCTGCTGCTGCTGCTGCTGCTTGCAACTCCAGGGTGTGATTCATCCAATTTTGGGGCTCCTGCAGCCAAATCCAGTGTCTCTTTCAAGCTATGTCTGGGCTCCTGCTGCTGCTGCTTGCAACTCCAGGGTGTGATTCATCCAATTTTTGGCCTCCTGAAGCCAACTCCAGTGTCTCTTTCAAGCAATGTTTGGACTCCTGCTGCTGCTTGCAACTCCAGGGTGTCATTCATCCAATTTTTGGGCTCCTGCTGCCAACTCCAGTGTTTCTTTCAAGCTATGTTTTGGCTCCTGCTGCTGCTTGCAACTCCAGGGTGTGATTCATCCCATTTTTGGGCTCCTGCTGCCAACTCCAGTGTCTATTTCAAGCTATGTTTGGGCTTCTGCTGTTGCTGCTTGCAACTCCAGGGTGTGATTCATCCCATTTTTGGGCTCCTGCTGCCAACTCCAGTGTCTCTTTCAAGCTATGTTTGGGCTCCTGCTGCTGCTGCTTGCAACTCCAGGGTGTGATTCATCCAATTTTTGGCCTCCTGAAGCCAACTCCAGTGTCTCTTTCAAGCTATGTTTGGGCTCCTGCTGCTGCTTGCAACTCCAGGGTGTGATTCATCCAATTTTGGGGCTCCTGCAGCCAAATCCAGTGTCTCTTTCAAGCTATGTTTGGGCTCCTGCTGCTGCTGCTTGCAACTCCAGGGTGTGATTCATCCAATTTTTGGCCTCCTGAAGCCAACTCCAGTGTCTCTTTCAAGCAATGTTTGGACTCCTGCTGCTGCTTGCAACTCCAGGGTGTCATTCATCCAATTTTTGGGCTCCTGCTGCCAACTCCAGTGTCTCTTTCAAGCAATGTTTGGGCTCCTGCTGCTGCTGCTTGCAACTCCAGTGTGTGATTCATCCAATTTTTGGCCTCCTGAAGCCAACTCCAGTGTCTCTTTCAAGCAATGTTTGGACTCCTGCTGCTGCTTGCAACTCCAGGGTGTCATTCATCCAATTTTGGGCTCCTGCTGCCAACTCCAGTGTCTCTTTCAAGCTATGTTTGGGATCCTGCTGCTGCTGCTTGCAACTCCAGGGTGTGATTCATCCAATTTTTGGGCTCCTGCTGCCAACTCAAGTGTCTCTTTCAAGCTATGTTTGGGCTCCTGCTGCTGCTGCTGCTTGCAACTCCAGGGTGTGATTCATCCAATTTTTGGGCTCCTGCAGCCAAATCCAGTGTCTCTTTCAAGCTATGTCTGGGCTCCTGCTGCTGCTGCTGCTTGCAACTCCAGGGTGTGATTCATCCAATTTTGGCCTCCTGAAGCCAACTCCAGTGTCTCTTTCAAGCAATGTTTGGACTCCTGCTGCTGCTTGCAACTCCAGGGTGTCATTCATCCAATTTTTGGGCTCCTGCCGCCAACTCCAGTGTTTCTTTCAAGCTATGTTTTGGCTCCTGCTGCTGCTTGCAACTCCAGGGTGTGATTCATCCCATTTTTGGGCTCCTGCTGCCAACTCCAGTGTCTATTTCAAGCTATGTTTGGGCTTTTGCTGTTGCTGCTTGCAACTCCAGGGTGTGATTCATCCCTTTTTTGGGCTCCTGCTGCCAACTCCAGTGTCTCTTTCAAGCTATGTTTGGGCTCCTGCTGCTGCTTGCAACTCCAGGGTGTGATTCATCCAATTTTTGGGCTCCTGCTGCCAACTCCTGTGTCTCTTTCAAGCTATGTTTGGGCTCCTGCTGCTGCTTGCAACTCCAGGGTGTCATTCATCCAATTTTTGGCCTCCTGAAGCCAACTCCAGTGTCTCTTTCAAGATATGTTTGGGCTCCTGCTGGTGCTGCTTGCAACTCCAGGGTGTGAGTCATCCAATTTTTGGGCTCCTGCAGCCAAATCCAGTGTCTCTTTCAAGCTATGTTTGGGCTCCTGCTACTGCTGCTTGCAACTCCAGGGTGTGAGTCATCCAATTTTTGGGCTCCTGCAGCCAAATCCAGTGTCTCTTTCAAGCTATGTCTGGGCTCCTGCTGCTGCTGCTTGCAACTCCAGGGTGTGATTCGTCCAATTTTTGGCCTCCTGAAGCCAACTCCAGTGTCTCTTTCAAGCAATGTTTGGACTCCTGCTGCTGCTTGCAACTCCAGGGTGTCATTCATCCAATTTTTGGGCTCCTGCTGCCAACTCCAGTGTCTCTTTCAAGCTATGTTTGGGCTCCTGCTGCTGCTGCTTGCAACTCCAGGGTGTGATTCATCCAATTTTTTGGCTCCTGCTGCCAACTCCAGTGTCTCTTTCAAGCTATGTTTGGGCTCCTGCTGCTGCTGCTTGCAACTCCAAGTTGTGATTCATCCAATTTTTGGGCTCCTGCTGCCAACTCCAGTGTCTCTTTCAATCTATGTTCTGGCTCCTGCTGCTGCTTGCAACTCCAGGGTGTGATTCATCCAATTTTTTGGCTCCTGCTGCCAACTCCAGTTTCTCTTTCAAGCTATGTTTGGGCTCCTGCTGCTGCTTGCAACTCCAGGGTGTGATTCATCCAATTTTTGGGCTCCTGAAGCCAACTCCAGTGTCTCTTTAAAGTAAAGTTTGGGCTCCTGCTGCTACTGCTGCTTGCAACTCCAGGGTGTGATTCAGCCAATTTTTGGGCTCCTGCTGCCAACTCCAGTGTCTCTTCAAAGCTATGTTTGGGCTCCTGCTGCTGCTTGCAACTCCAGGGTGTGATTCATCCATTTTTTGGGCTCCTGCAGCCAACTCCAGTGTCTCTTCAAAGCAATGTTTGGGCTCCTGCTGCTGCTTGCAACTCCAGGGTGTGATTCATCCAATTTTTGGGCTCCTGCTGCCAACTCCTGTGTCTCTTTCAAGCTATGTTTGGGCTCCTGCTGCTGCTTGCAACTCCAGGGTGTGATTCATCCATTTTTTTGGCTCCTGCTGCCAACTTAAGTGTCTCTTTCAAGATATGTTTGGGCTCCTGCTGCTGCTGCTTGCAACTTCGGGGTGTGAGTCATCCAATTTTTGGGCTCCTGCAGCCAAATCCAGTGTCTCTTTCAAGCTATGTTTGGGCTCCTGCTGCTGCTGCTTGCAACTCCAGGGTGTGAGTCATCCAATTTTTGGGCTCCTGCAGCCAAATCCAGTGTCTCTTTCAAGCTATGTTTGGGCTCCTGCTGCTGCTGCTGCTTGCAACTCCAGGGTGTGATTCATCCAATTTTTGGCCTCCTGAAGCCAAATCCAGTGTCTCTTTCAAGCAATGTTTGGACTCCTGCTGCTGCTTGCAACTCCAGGGTGTCATTCATCCAATTTTTGGGCTCCTGCTGCCAAATCCAGTGTCTATTTCAAGCTATGTTTGGGCTCCTGCTGCTGCTGCTTGCAACTCCAGGGTGTGATTCATCCAATTTTTTGGCTCCTGCTGCCAGCTCCAGTGTCTCTTTCAAGCTATGTTTGGGCTCCTGCTGCTGCTGCTTGCAACTCCAAGTTGTGATTCATCCAATTTTTGGGCTCCTGCTGCCAGCTCCAGTGTCTCTTTCAATCTATGTTCTGGCTCCTGCTGCTGCTTGCAACTCCAGGGTGTGATTCATCCAATTTTTGGCCTCCTGCTGCCAACTCCAGTTTCTCTTTCAAGCTATGTTTGGGCTCCTGCTGCTGCTTGCAACTCCAGGGTGTGATTCATCCAATTGTTGGGCTCCTGAAGCCAACTCCAGTGTCTCTTTAAAGTAAAGTTTGGGCTCCTGCTGCTACTGCTGCTTGCAACTCCAGGGTGTGATTCAGCCAATTTTTGGGCTCCTGCTGCCAACTCCAGTGTGTCTTTCAAGCTATGTTTGGGCTCCTGCTGCTTGCAACTCCAGTGTGGGATTCATCCAATTTTTGGGCTCCTGCTGCCAACTCCAGTATCTCTTCAAAGCTATGTTTGTGCTCCTGCTGCTGCTTGCAACTCCAGGGTGTGATTCATCCATTTTTTGGGCTCCTGCAGCCAACTCCAGTGTCTCTTCAAAGCAATGTTTGGGCTCCTGCTGCTGCTTGCAACTCCAGGGTGTGATTCATTCAAATGTTGGGCTCCTGCAGCCAACTCCAGTGTCTCTTTAAAGCAATATTTGGGCTCCTGCAGCTGTTGCTCGTCGGAAAATTCGGCGAGTCAGTCGAATTGAATTTTTCAAAAGTTCGCTCATCTCTAGTCACAACACAAGGAAAAATGCTGCCCAGTATTTTTACTGGCACATTTTACATTTATACACTTGTGCAACACATTGGGAAAATGTAACAAGCAATAACTTAATGTAACACAACACTAAAACAGCCCAATAGAGGTCTATGGCAAGGTATTTCTTTTTATACTGAACATTAAGGCTAAAATAATGAATATGGAGTTAAAGGAAAACAATAACAATCTGAGAAGACATAAGATGGATCTTTTTTGATCCTTAATCCATGTGGCACCATACACTCTGAGATATAGAAGATTATCCAAATTATTCGAGACTCTTGAGAGGTTGAGTCTCTAGGGGCAGTAACTCGGCACACAATAACAGTAAAATAAAAAATGAAATATCCAAATATCCATTCAATTAAAATGATCCCTCCCTATCTGTAAATGTCCTAATAGAAGGAAACATTTTTTTATTTTACTTTATTGCGTACTGTGTCTCCAAACGCAACCTCTCCAGAAATATTAAAAATCATTTGGTTAACCCTGTATGCGTTTTCCACTTGATTGTGAATTGGAAAATCTCTCAACGCCCAGTTTCTTCAAAATTTGCAGTCCTTAAATTCATTTGGATAATCCCTATTGTTTATGTTTTGTTTACATTCACAATTTGGTTAAACTAATTGATTAAAATAAGCCCCACACACATTTATCTTAAATGTATAAATATATTTAAAATATTAATTTTGTCATTGCACAAAAAAAAACAGATAAAGCCAAACAATACTAAGAGAGGGAATCCCCGTGAGATATTAATACCTAAAGTGAACATTTAAATGCAACATTTACGATTTTTCTGTCTTTAATATATCATAAGTAACACTTATAACAGTGGGGCTGAAATTAAATATTCATTACCTTTGCACTGTACTGCTTACTTTGCATGTTTAGTCTACTTTTACATTTACATATAAAATCAAAGAGAAGACAGAATTAAAAGGGTAAGGCGAAAAACTATGACAGTTATTTTTCCATTTAGGCACATGGGAATTGTTTAGTGCAACAATTACATTAAATAAAAGTTATTTATATGTTGATTACAATTTCCTCTTCTCTGCCTAAAAGGCAGAATTTGATTAGGCATTCCCTCTGGAATTTAGCTGGTGGTTTAAAATTTTCTTTTCATTTAAATAAAACAGTATTTGCAAACAAACCTCTCATAATGCTGCCTATGGGGCTTCTCCTCTCACTAATAATCTATAGAAAGATTGGTAATTTGTCTCAACATCACTCACATGCAAAGCCTTTGCCAGGCAGCCCACAGTGAATTTAGCAGGTCTATACCAGTTCCTATGGGAAGCTATAACCTGCTTTATGCTTTAGGCTCAGGCTCTATTCAGTCAGGGTAGTGTACTAAATAAAGACCTAAACCTATTGCCTGACTTAGATGCTGGAAACAGACATGTGTTCTGGTCTAACTGTACATAAAATGGCAAATGTGTAACAATGACTTTAAAAACGGCAGTCCTAGCAAGTTGAAGAAACAAACTTCACATACAGCACATTCCCACCTCCAGGTTCAATCTCTCAATGCCTTTCCTCAATAAATTAAAGATTTTTTTTTAAATGGAGTGGATTGGAGCCACCCTTATCAGAGCAGAAGGAGTTCCAACCCTGGTTTCTTGTGAGGTAGGTGTCCAGCAATCCTCTGGTTTCCATGCGAACAGTTGGATCCATGAAGTATACGCGGGTGGGGGGACTAAGGGAGGGAGCTGGGGGTCTGCAAGCTCCAGCAACGTCAGATCTAAACAACACCTGGACCTTTTAAATTATCCACTGAGGGTGCACCTAAGGATAGACTATACATTGTGTACCACACCAACTTGTAAATAGTGAATAGGTACTGTTTAAAAGAAAAGAGAAAATAAGAAAGACAAGATCACTTGCAAACAATTTTCATCATACTGTGTCAAATATTAAATGGATCGTTGCATATAAATGTACAATGCCACCGAGCAGTGTTAAGCGGGAGGAAAAGTATGTTATCTACATAACCCAATCTTGCTTACAAAATGTAAACATGTATGATGATAAGTATGCCTCTATATCTGAAACTAAAAAATGTTTTTTTCACATGGGTATACCTAATCTTCCATTTAGAATTTAAGAAAATCATTGGCCTAAAGAACCAGACTACTCATCACGAGTCACTCAAAGCTAGAATAAAGCCCATAAGGCTCGCTTGTATAATGTGTTGTATAAAGTATAACATGCACATATTTTGGGACAGAAGGGGCAGAAGAAGGTTCATTTGAAAATTGCTTCCTCTCATCTAGTTGTCACACTTGCCTAGCCAGGTGAGACCAGATTCTAAGGGACTGCACAAGTAATGTAGAGAAGTGCTGGATTTATTATATAATACAAACCACTGGCAAACAAAAACAACAAGGTTATACAATATAACAAATTCCCAAGATACAACAACCACACCACATAAATCAGCTAATCCTTATACAATATGTGCAACAAACTATAATACACTATAATACAAGGCACTGCCAGAAGGCAAAGTAAGACCATCTGCACATGAATGACTGATATTGCAAGCTCCACTTCCAGTTAGCAGTCTCAATATGGTCTTATTGTCTAGAGGGGGGGTCTTCTGAAATGCTTCATTTGGCCACCCCGAATTCTGTAACCTTGGCACAGTAGAGAACTAGTCACTGGTGATAAAAATTGGACATTCTAATGCTGTAGCCCATCCGTCAAAGCTGGTTAAGCAGTATCATGAATTCAATACTGGAATAATCAACAGCAACAATTTCAGAACTAAGATCATCACCCCAGGCATTTAGCATAGCTATTACTAACCATGGTGCTCTTCCTGAATGGCAAACACTAATGAACTACTGTGTATATTAGGTTTTGTCTATATTCCTTGTTTTAATGCTGTTGGCTTAGTGAACTTCAACTCCAATGTGTTACTCTGCATTGGTTCCATTCTTGATGAAAAATAGAATATATCTCTCCTTTTACCACTGAGCTAGTGTCTACCATGTGTTTTCTCCCTTGTTAATATATCCACAAATATTTTCATCACAAGGTTATTCAAAATGCTGGAATGACAGCACATTTATTACATATATATATATATAATAAATTAGGGACAGGAACGTGGCCATGGTGCTGCTGGTAACGGAGTTGGTGCTGCAGTGAGAGGACGTGTTTCATTCTTGCCTGTTACACCTTCCTCTGATGCAAACAGGCGCCAGGGTTTGGAACGCATTTTTGTAGGCCCCAATACTGCTGGCAGAGTGGTGAGGCCAGAACAAGTTGAGGCAGTCATGTATTATATGGTGTGCAGTGGTACCAGTTCCATGGGTTTGTCTTTAACCCACTTCACTTCTGCCGGAAATGCTGAGCCCTCCACCTCACCCCTTCTTAAACCGGACCAACAGCCTGGCGGCCATTTTGGAGCTTCCTCTCCCAACTGACATAACTGGCAGCACTCCCTGTTTGCAGGTGGCCTGCAAATGCATGAGCCACCATCTTGTTTTTAAAATGTACATCAGCAAGAGTTAGAAAAGGGTAAATTATATTTTATGTGCAGCAATCTAAATTGTCCTGGGAAGGGATGTGTATGAGCACTGTTTGTTGTATTAGTCTGGTTTTAGTCATTTTTGACTGTTGGTCGGGTTTAAATCAGCAAGGCCATCCCAGTCTTGTAGTCAATAATGCTCTATGATGATACTCCTAGCTGGTATAACTTAGACGCCCAACAACTCATGTTGAAGGATGAGGACGTGGCTAATGGACCATCACAGGACATCCTCAATGCTGATGAAACCCTAGGGCTGACTGTTGCAACTTTCTGCAATGATGAGGCAGGGTGATGACAAAGTCCTAGACCCAATGTAGTCTGAAGGCCATCAAAGTTCAAAGGAAGAGGTGGTGGTGGTCACACAGCCCCAGACAGCCAGAAGAACAGGGAGAAGGGTGCCAGCGGACTGCGGTCAGCCCATTACTCTCACTGCCCACCACACTCAGGGAATGACAAGGCAGGCTCAAAGGATCAGGGCAATCTCCTAGCTGCTCCCCCTCCAATTTGGCCTCCAACCCCCGTAAAAACTGACTAGCTATTACAATGTAACACATTGAAACAGCCAGGTTAAGGCTGATTACAATTAAATCTGTAACGAGAGCTACAAACGCTGTGATACATTATAACATGTTAAAATGTAAACAGCTCAAAGCTGACTTATCAGCTTTCTGCAATGTCTGAATATCATTTTCCGAATTTCAGTTTACAGTGAATAATCCTGCATCCAAACATTAGGAGCAAAAAAAAAATCTTGATTTTTTTTATGGGAACTTAGAATTAAATGGTACTTTGAATGTAGGTAAATGGTGGAGTAAGCAGCACAAATGTGGATAAAAGTACATCTATATGGTGCACCTGTAGAGTTGCAGCTGCTGTAAATATCAGCTGAGTGTCGGGAAGAGTCACCTGGGAACAACCTGTCAGTCTCCTCGCCTTGCTTGCTCTTCAAGGAGACGTGGGCGTACTCTATCACTGTCTGCGTGTAGCCGCAGAAGTGCACGTCTGGGTGTTTGTACCTGAGCAGACTCTTCATCTGTTGCACTGCTCAACAGCGACACCTAGTGTTCAGCACGGTGTAAGTGCACAAAGCCTAGAGCTTAAACGGGACCTTCAGCACGATTTAATGCAAAGCCCAAACTCTTAAAAAACTATTCCTCAGCATCTACAATTCTGTTCAGGACTTTAGGATACGGGCGCCGCCATCTTGACTCAAAAGCATCAAACATAGTGAGGAGAGGAGAGTTGGATAAAGTACAGGAGGTGGAGTTATAGCTGTGCTTTGCACAGACAGAGCAGAGCTGGGGTCAGGACAGCAATCCCAGAATGCAGAGCTACACAGTCAGAAGACACTTCCTGTTTGCAGGCTGCCTGATGCTCCATGAGCCGCCATCTTGGATTTTTAAACGCTCATAACATGCAGTAGATGCAGGTAGGATGATCTTTAATGTGAGCAATCAGTATGTACAGGGTGCCGGAAACATATAAGATATGTTCTTATTCAGGATGAAGGTCCGCTTTAAGCTCTTGGGCTTGCTTTTTACTTCCTGGTTTCCTGGGTCTGAATGGACAGGAAGTGACCTCATACTCTGACACTTTCCATCCCTGCTCTAACAGGACAGCTGGCCTGCATCCAATGCTGTGTTATCAGCTTACTTCCTGGATTCTGTTTTCCTGATTCCAGAGTTTCTGATCTGATTTCCTGGATTTACCCTGGTTTTAGCCTCGGATTCTCTCACTGGACTTTGCCTGTTTGCTGCCAGCCCCTGAACTCGGATTTATTCTTGGACTTTGCCTGTCTGCCGCCAGCCTGAACCCAGATTCATCCATTGGACTTTGCCTGTCTGCCACCAGCCCTGACTTTTGAATTGCTCTTTTGGATTTATTTGCTTCGCTTTTCCCCCACACCTGGAGCTTGCTCAGCCCTTCCTTGGTTGTAGCCGGGAAGCCTGACACAACCCAACTGCTCAGCGGGGGGAGAATGTGTTGCCTGCACTGCGCGTGGAGATGTGCGGTGCAGCATATTGAAGTGGAGAGGGCAGATGAGGGGGGAATGTGCAGATGAAGGGGCAGAGTTTTAGTCCACTGGCTGTGTTGATTTATGTTGATAATTGCTGAGTGCCTCCCTATGTTCTCGCTACTCAGTGCTAGGCAGCGCCCAGCATCAGTAGGAGACTGTGTTGATTTATGTTGAGAGTAGCAAGGACATAGCGAGACAGTTAGCTATTCAGTGCTGGCTTATGATGCGGAGAGTCTTGAGTTCAACTCCTACTCCCTACAAATGTATTTTTCGTCAAGTTTAATTCAGAATTGAATTTTTGTGTTTACATCCTGTTTTTCTTGCCCTAAATATTATTTATTTTGACAATTTTTATTTTATGTTGCCTCTGCTGCAGTATCTTTCAGTTTCTTACAACACATTTTTACATGTATTATTCCTTTCAGTTTTGTGTGTTTTGTGCCCCCAGGGGGCTTGGGATGCCTTGCTATGTGAAACCTCCAGTTCGCCTGTCAAAACGTACCTTTCCCTGTTCCATGGTGCATGCATGGGCTCTCATCCAATCAGCACTGTTTGCTTGGCTGGCTGTGTTTGCAAGCAGAGCTTGGCAATGGGGAGCGGCAACATCCCCAGCCACCCAGCCTATCCATGGCAGTGCGCCTCAGCCCAGAGTTGCTAAGGATGTGGCCGCAGCTATTTACATTGCCATGGGTGCTAGGAAAAATGGTGGCATTTGTGGTGACCTGGGTGGCATTTCACACAGTGGGGCATTCAGAGATTTTACATATTTATTGAGTCATCTGGTGATCTCATCACAGAAGCAGCACCTCACACACAGGGCTGTTACAGCCATGTGCAGCACCTCCCTATGAAAAAGGTTGTTGCTAGTAGACCAGTGGGCTAAATTATGCGGCTCATTGAATAAAATCCAGTAGATCACCCCTATTCAGCAAATGTACTGAGCCATTGTCATTATACAATTTTAAAGTAAGCACAAATAGGAAATAACAGCACAGAGCTCAAAAGAAGTCCTTTGATGATTTTGCAAAAAATGAAGTGACTTCCTCTTCACGATTGACACATCACCAAGTGATCCTAGGACAGATCAGTGCAGAATCCACCACCTAATGTTAAAATGCTTACCAGAAATCGGTAAGGGAAACGCCTTTCACACCCAATGATAATGGTGCTCTCTTATATAAATCCAGGTATATCCAAATGTAGATTCCACAGTTAATTCACTGTATCTGCCAGCAAGGTGTAACTTCCACAATCAAGGGGTTAAGGGGTTTAACTCCCAGTACATAAAAGATAATAAGAGAAAATCTAGTGCAACTCAGCTAGCAAACACTAAGATTTATTAAAATGGATTTTGCACTCACATGTAATTTCATAAAAAAACAGGCATATCGAACAAGCTTGCAGAAAAGCGACTCTCACCGCCAGTCCATCCCGTCTATCAATAAATTCCACCAATCCGGGATTCAATATAAGAAGTGAAGTACAGCTGTTTACCAACGCGTTTCGTTCCAACACGGAACTTTGACCAGGTTAACAGCAAGCAAGAAATTCCGGATTAAATACCGGCAAGCACTCAATAGCCGGGGAGTGCATACACTCCTTCCGGGTTACGGAGATGGTGTGTACTGCGCATGCGCCCGGCATGTGCCCAATCCCAAGAGAGTGCATACACTCCTTCCGGGTTGTGGAGGTGTCTCACACTGCGCATGCGTTCGGCATGCGCCCGACGCTTCAATAATAAGGGAAAGCTTATAAGGCTGGAGACTCTATCTTGCGCATGCGCCCGGCAAGCGCCCGACACATCAATAATAAAAAAAGAACTTATAAAAATGGGGGCTTTATCTTGCGCTAACAATTATAAAAAAAATATATCCAAGCTCCCCACATTTAAATAAGAGCTGATGTAAGTCAGAAATCATACTTTTATAAAAAGTTTAAAAAACGCTTCCAATGCATATAATGCGCATACGCAGTATAAAAGTCAAGTTCACGCTATAGCCGATGACAGAAAACCATCTATCACCCCTAGATAGGTAAGCTGTGCAGGCATGAATAGAACATATGTATGGAAGCCTATTAAAAAGGGGAACTGCAACAACTACATACAGCGATATAAAAAAATTTTTGTCTAGCCCCAGCAGATTAAGCCAAAAAGCCAGACCAATAGTAATAAAAACTGTCACAAAACTCTAAAAAAATATATATTTTTTTTTTTCCTTTCCCGTTCCGTGGAACAAACCAAAAGGGCAGGATGGTCAGTAGGTGAGAGTCACTTTGACAGAAAGAAACACAGAAAAAGCAATTAATAGGTACATTAAAACCAAACTACAACAGTAACCATACAGATATAAAAACTTGCAAAAGGGTCACGAATCATCAATAAAGCAGTTTAAATCATACTCAACATTAAGACCACCAGGGACCAAAGTTTCTAGATTGTAAATCCAACGACTCTCCAGTCTGGACAGGTCCCTTTCCATGTTGCTCCCACGCCAGTGGGATTTAACCCTGTCTATACCCATAAAGGAAAGAAGGTTGGGGCCAGATGAATGATATTTTTTAAAATGGGCCGATAGCTTATGTGCCTCAAATCCCCTTTTAATGTTGTAAATATGCTCTCTGATGCGGGTTTTTAGGGCCCGAGTGGTTCTACCAATATAAATTAGGTCACAAGGGCACCAGATCGCATACACTACAAATCTCGTACTGCATGTAATGCAATCTTTGATTTTAATAGGATTTGCCATTCCCGTAACAAAGAGAGTGGCTAGAGATTTGTTTAATTTTTTCCCAGTCTTGCAACCTCAACATTTCCCACACCTGAAAAAACCAGAGGGAGGGTGTGTAACCAAAGTGACCGGTCTCGGTGGGTCCACAAAGCTACGAACCAGACGGTCCCTCAAATTGGGCGCCCTCCTATACACACACACCGGCCTTTCCGGTACCAATGGACCAATCACTGGATCATCCCTAAGGATGTGCCAGTGCTTTTTCAAAACCCCTTCAATTTTCCGATGCTGGGAATTAAAGCCGGTCAAGAAAGCAAACTCATTTCTCCCATTTATTCTCAAAGTCTTATCCCGTGGTTCCAGGAGTAAGGCCCTATCCATATCCCTAATTTGTTTTTTCTGCAGCTCTATCTCATCTGAAGGAAAACCCTTTTCCTCAAATCTCTTCTGCAGCTGCAAGGACTGGGCATCATAGTCCATCAGGTTACTACAATTTCTTCTAATACGGGTGAACTGACCCTTAGGAATAGCCCGGAGACAGTTAGGATGGTGGCAATTTTAAAGTAAGGCATACATTTTTTTCTTTTTCTATTGCTACATTATTTATACACATATTATAATCTATTGTGTGGCTATTTAATTATTTATCTTTTTTAATGCAAATTTTCACAATAGTGCTCCTTTAACTACACTCACATTAAAACCTTTCTTATCAAATATAATACACGCACAAGGAATGGTCCAGTGCTGTATTGTATGATAATGTGTTGAAGCAGGGGGTTATTTTGGTAAAGCAAGCTTTTCTTCGGGTGTTTTTTGGGTGTGATTTGAAACCTGTTTTTTTTTTTCAACACAAGAATTTTTCAAAAAAGAAATCACCTGCATGTGTGATGGACATTTTTTTTTTATTTTCCCGCTCAGATTCAGATCTCCCTTTGCTGTATTCAGATTTCCAGTCTTTCATCAGCTAATAGGATCCTCTTTTCATCAGGTGCGGGTATTGCCACATTATATATATATATTTTTTCCCCCTCTCCCTCCCCCATCCCTCATTCCCTTCCCCCCTCCCTTGAACTGAACCACGGGACTGTTTGATTGACCAACTGCAGTCTATTACATATAAACATATATACAAAAATTACATACCAATTTTCCCTAAGCATTTGTTTGGTGGCATACTTCCTATTCCTACCATTTTTATTTATTTTATTTTTTTTCCATTTCCCCTCCTTCCCTTATCTCGTTCGTTTCCTTTTCCTTCTTCTTCTTTTTTTTTCTATTTTCTTTCCCTGCCTATCCGGGTTTATGATTCTAAAGAATTTTTTTGTAGCAGATATTTACCAAAGTCAATAAGTTGTTTCTTGATCTCTGTCTGTGTGTTCACTTCGGCTTCTATTTCAATAATTTCCTGCATCTTTCTTAACCATTTACCAAATGTGGGTTGGGTAGGATTACGCCAGTGGGTAGCAATATATTATTTAGAGCCCATAATGATGATGCTGGTCAAAGACCGCTTGGGCTTAGGTACGTCCGGTACTGGGATATTTAGGAGGATTCTAACTTTGTCTAAGGTAATATTTATTCTTCCTGTCTGATTTACGTACTGGGTTATTTCCTGCCAGAGTGCTGCTATGTGTATGCACTCCCACCATATGTGTAGTACAGTATTTGGGAACCGACTGCACCACCAGCAAAGCTTTGAGGGCATATTCCTATTATGATCAGCGGTTAAGTAGTACCTAGTGATATATTTAAAGGAGAAGGTTCTTAATGGGGCTGATATTAGAAGTGTATTTTCCTTATACATATTCTGCCAGTCTAAGTTTGAAAGTGATTTCTGGATGTCCCCCTCCCTTTTTTTTTTACACGTATCATCTTTGATTCCTTCATTGAAAGTCGAGTCACAAAGTATACTGTAGTAGGTACGTAACTGCTTGGGTCAGGGATCTGGAGTGAAAAATAGTAATTGAAGACTTGATAGGGGGAGCATAATATCTGGCTGGCAGTATGTTCTAAGGGTATTGGAGGTCGCATTATATCTTAGAAATGCCTGAAGATTATGGGCCATTTTTTCCTTACAATACATTTGGCCAATTTCAATCTCGTTTGACCAGATATCTTGTATCCTAATGAATTCCCGTGGGAATTCCAGTTTGGTGTTGTGTTTCCCAGTGACCTCTTCTATCACACTCTTTCTTTCCAGGCCTATGAGTCTATGTGGGAGTGGGGATTTTATTGGGTCCAGTATTAAGTTTTTTAAAGTGGTTAGGGTTGGAGAGACCAGAGGGTGCGAAGTAAGATGTAATGCTTCTGTTAATATTTTTGGGTTTAAGGAGAATATATCTTCAGTTTTGATGGGTTCTAGTTCCAGTTGTGGCCAGGCATCTCGGTTTACTGAATGTTTCCATCTAAAGATTCTTTGTATCTGTGCAGCATGATAGTATAGTTTGATAGGTTATCAATGGTACACACTCAGATTGGGTCACTGTTACCAGTGGAGTACCACAAGGGTCAGTTCTGGGACCAGTTCTCTTCAATATATATATAAATGACATTGGGTATGGATTAAACAGTAAAGTCTCAATCTTTGCAGATGATACTAAGCTGAGTAAAGTAATTAAAACAAAGGAGGACAACAGGCAACTACAAACAGATTTAGATAAATTGGAAGCATGGGCAGTTAAATGGCAAATGAAGTTTAACACAGATAAATGTAAGGTTATGCACATGGGAAGGAGAAATCTGTGTCATGATTACACACTAAATAAAGAAACACTTGGTACAACAACAATGGAAAAGGACCTAGGGGTTTTAGTTGACAATAAGCTCAACTGTAGTAATCAATGCCAGGCAGCTGCTGCCAAGGCAAACAGGATCATGGGGTGCATCAGGAGGGGCATGGGTGCTCATGACCAGAGCATCATTTTACCCCTGTACAAGTCACTGGTCAGACCCCATATGGAATACTGTGTACAGTTCTGGGCACCTGTGCTTAAAAAGGACATATCAGAACTGGAGCGCGTTCAAAGAAGGGCAACAAAGTTAATAAGAGGAGTGCGGGGGCTAGAGTACCCGGAAAGATTGTCCAAGTTAGGTTTATTTAGTCTAGAAAAAAGACGATTGAGGGGTGATCTAATAACTATGTATAAATATATTCGGGGTCAATACAAGGATCTGTCCCACAATCTATTTATACCCCGGAGTGTAACCATAACCCGGGGGCATCCACTAAGGTTAGAGGAAAGGTGCTTTCTCCACCGACATAGGAGGGGATTCTTCTCTGTAAGAGCAGTGAGACTATGGAACTCGCTGCCAGAGGAGGTAGTAATGAGGGATACATTAAAAATGTTCAAAAGTGGCCTTGATGCCTTCCTGGCATGTAATAACATTTCCGGCTATGGCTACTAGACCACTGGAAGGAGTTAAACAGGCTGAACTGGATGGACTAAAGTCTTTATTCAGCCTTACATACTATGTTACTATGTTACTATGTTACTATGATATTGGGGGCGCTTAGGCCACCACAGTGCAAAGGGCGGCTTACATAATCATATTTTGCCTTATGCTTCCTTCCTCTCCATATAAAGTCAGCGATGATCCTATTTATTTCTATAAAGTATTTATCTGGCAAATTTACAGGAATTACTTGAAATAGGAAGATGAGCTTAGGTAAGAAGAACATTTTAAGCAGTGCTATTCTTCCTAGCATATTTAAAGGAAGTTTGTTCCAGCTTTTTACCGTTCCTTTTAATAAGGGGATGAGGGGGGAGTAGTTTGCCTCGAACAATTGTTTATAATTTTTTGTAATATTGATTCCGAGGTATTTAAAGAGGTTATCCTCCATGTGAAAGTTAGCCATCTGTTTGAGTTCTTGTAGTTCTAGCTGTGGTATATTTAGTGGCATAATGATAGATTTCTCTATGTTTAATTTAAAATTAGAGAGCTGTCCAAAGGCTTCCAAGACGTCTAGGCATCTTTGGAGAGAAGCTTTAGGGTTTCCTAGAGTAAGTAAGATATCGTCGGCATATGCGAGAATTTTTATTTCATTTTTTCCAGTGCCTATCCCTTTTATTGTTGGATCTTCAGTAATTTTCCTTAGTAGGGATTCTAGATGTATATTGAATAGGAGTGGGGAGAGGGGGCAACCCTGCCTAGTTCTATTTCTTATCTGGAAACGGTTAGTAAGGGAGCCATTAATTTCGATCTGTGCCGACTGGTTTATATATAGACTCAGGACTTTAGAAATAATTTTTGGGCCTAAACCGATTTTTTGTAGTGCAGAATCCAAAAAGCACCAAGATACCCTATCAAAGGCTTTTTCGGCATCCAGGGCTACTATAATCGCCTTTTTTTTTTTCTCTTGAGATTTTATACAGCGCTGACAACGCCAGAGAGATATTTTGGTGTAGACCACGTGATGGCATAAATCCTGCTTGAGAGTTGGAGATCACATAAGGTAAAACTTCCTCAAGTCGTTTACAAATAATTTTTGCGTAGATCTTCAAATCAATATTAATTAAGGATACGGGTTTGTAACTGGAGCAATTGGATTTATTTTTCCCGGGTTTTGGGATTAATTTTATTATTGCATTATTCATATGTTGGCTAAGCGGATTGTTCTTATCTAATGCGTTGAAAAGCTCAGTTAGTTGTGGGGCTAGTTCTTCTTTGAAGATTTTGTAATATTCGGCTGGAAAGCCGTCACTACCTGATGCTTTATTGATTTTCAGACTGTCAATCGCCCATACAAATTCTTCGATGATGAATGGGTTTTCTAGAGTTTGTTTCAATTTTTCCTGGATTTCCTGTATATTTTTTCCTTGGAAAAAGTGGTCACCGTTCCTATTAATTGTTTCGCGGACATTGTATAGATTCTCGTAGAATTGATAAAAAATATTTTTAATTTCTGTGATGCCCTTGTTATCAGTAATTGAGGCAATAAAATTTTCAGCCCTGTTGTCTTTTGCTAGAGCGGCCAGGTGTTTTCCATTCTTATTCAAGTCGTGTTTATTTTTTATTCTTGTCGTTTTATGTTCATTGGGATTTAATATTTCCTTAAGCACCTTCCTCGTCTTTTGAATTTCCTGGTAAAGATTTTCGGTTGCCGATTGTGTATGGGATTTTTCAAGTTTGTCTAGTTTCCCTACTAGGTCTTTTATCTCTTGTGTGATCCGTCGCTTATTTTTTACTGCGATCGCAATGCAGATGCCGCGTATATAACATTTATGGGCTTCCCAGATAGTTCTGATCTTTACTTCGCTTGTCCGATTAGTTGCAAAAAATTCTCTAATGTTATGATTTAAACGTTGTTGGTCGCTAGCTGACTTTAGTATATTCTTGTTTAACTTCCATTGGTGAGTTACGTCAGTTTTGTATTTAAAGTTCAAGGTCATAGATACAGGTGCGTGATCTGATGAAACAGAAGTCTATTCTTGAATATGTGTTTTTGGCTCTATTGTAGCAGGAATAGTCTTTCAGTTGGGTGGAGTGTTCGCCAGGCATCCTCTAATATGATCCCATATCTGATGGTTGGATAATAGTTCTGCCTCCTTCCTTTTTGCTCCAGTAAAATCTAGTTCATTGTTGGCTATCATGTTGAAGTCACCTGCCCAAATTATTAAACCTTTTTTTTGTTCGTCGATTTTCTTTGCCACCTTTGTTAAATATTTTATCTGTCCCTGATTTGGGGCATATGAGTTGATAATAGTGCATGTTTGCCCGCATATCTTTATAGTTATTATTATAGTCCTTGCTTGCTCATCCAGATATTGACTGATAAGGTCATTTTTACTTATCAGTATCGCCACCCCTCGCGCTTTTTTAGACCGGAATGGGTTGGAAATAATACGCCCAAATTCTGAGAAGGCCCTGTACGGTTCTCTATCTCTTTTGAAGTGTGTTTCTTGAAGCAGAGCAATATCTATTTTAAGCCTTTGAAGTTCTTTTACTATGTTTCTCCTTTTTTCTGGGCCATTTGCTCCTCTAATATTGTAGGTACAGATTTTTTGATTAGCTTATTTTCCATGATTGGAGTTGGTATGTAACTGTGTTATACATCAAGTTTGAGGGTTCCAGTCGTGCTTTTTCTTTATTGTAGTTTGTTCCACGTGGTTCATAGCCCTCCCCAGCCCCCTACCCTTCACGAGCATGGCTCGACCGTCCAAGGATGCGGATTCCGTTCCTTGGTTTCCAATTTCCTGCCTCCTTGTATTTCAGGGGCAGATTAGGCCTGAGCCAGGGCTGCCACCCGAATATCCTTTTTTTTTTTTTTTTTTTTTGGGTTTCTCCTTCCCTCCCTTTCCTTATGTTGAATTTATTCATTCACTTGTCCTTCTCTTCTTCCTCTTCCCTCTTCTTGAAGGAATTTTTTTTTTTTTCCTCCTGGTCTTTTAATTTTTTTGACCAGTCTTCCACTAGCATTTTTTCAGGCAGAGTAGACATATCAGAGTCCATGTCCCACTCCGGAATGTGCAGAGGGGTGAGTGAGAGCTCCTGGCTGAGTGCGTCCAATGGGTCACCGTCCTTCAGTATTAATGTTTTGCCAGCGGTAGAAATTGAGAGTCTGAGCGGACCAATCCATTTATATTTTAAGTGCTTTGCATCTAGCTGGGCCAGTAAAGGCTTCAACAGGTACCTTCTGTACCTAGTACGCTTTGAATAGTCTTGGAAAATCTGAATAGTGCTAGACCTTATTCGGATTGACCTTATTTTCCTGGCTAGTGACAATATGCCTTCTTTAACCTGATAATCCGGGATAAAGCAAAGGATGTCCTGTGTGATTCCGTCCGCGGTTATTTTTATTCCTCCGTCTCGGTGACATCTACTAATGGTCACAGTTTCTTCATTCTTTGCTAAAGTTTGGAAAATTTCGTTTACGAATGTATTTTGCTCACTGTGCTTTACTTCTACAGGGATTCCTCTAATTCTTAGATTGTTACGCCTTGATCGATTTTCTAGATCATCCTGTTTTATTGTCAATTCTTTTAGGGTTTTATTAAGGGTGGTTATGGTTTTATTTTTTTCTTTGCGTTCTCTGGCGAGAACTAACATGTCTGCCTCAAGAGAATCCATTCTTTCTGTAATAGCATGCATTGCAGATTTAAATTCCCCGAATTCGGATTCTAATGTTTCCTTCACTGTGCGCTGTATTTGATCGGATATTGTATGTTTAAATTCACAGATCATATCTTCAATTGAGCTCATGTGTTCGTGATTTTGTTCTTGAAGAGGTCTAAGTCAGAGGCGAGTCCTTCCCTGAGTTCCTTTATACCTGCCCTTATTTCTTGTTTAATTAAGTGTCTAGTATCATCGCTTTCCGATTCCTGCCGGCTACTACTACTATTTGGGTCCTGATTAATATCTACCTCTGCTGGTATGTTTTCCTTGGGAACGATTTTTTGATCGGCCATTTCTTCATCTAGGATTGGAGTCTGTACAGAGACTAGATCAGTGACAGTTTTGCCCGTATCCCAGAAAAGTTCTTTTTGGATGATGTCAGCATGGGCTTTACTTATTTGCCTGTAATATTAAGAAATATCCGATGGGATGGGGGTAACCCCCGAGGGCCTTGGGGGAATGGAAGAGCGGGCTGGTGTTGTTGGTATATCTACAGTCGCCTGTTGTGACTGTTCAGTTGGATACGGGCTATTATTGCTTTTCGATCGTGTGGACAGGCCTGCATTGTATACTGGTAGCGTGGATTGTTTCTGGCCCACTCTTTTCTGATTGTGTGACATTTTTGTTAATCCGAGTAGTATGTCCGGATTTTAATAGGCAGTTGTGATAGGCGGCTCAGGGGGCACACTGATAAAAATTGTGCCACAAGTTGTCTGATGAACCCCGGTTTGCGCGCCGGCAAATCCTATTTTATAGAGCCAGTAGCACAGATCTTTCCAAACGACTCTGATAATTCAAGGTATATATAAGGCCTATATTTCTGGGGAGTACGAAAGCCAATAAGCCCCCTTTATATGCTAGTATTGATATCTGGCTGTAGGTTGTCGTGAATAGAAGTGGCTAAATGGGCCTGTGGGGATGGGGAGTATGAGGCAAATGCCTTTAGAATTCAGGGTGCACCTAGTGGCAGCCTTTAGACTTCAGTGTGCACCTAGTTGCAGAGGGTCATTCTTTTTTGGGCGACCCAGGGCGGCGGCCCTGATGTTTCTATTGGCAACGACCGGCGACACCGAATAGTGGTATTTATATGATGCAAATGCCAATAGGCGGTGTCCTATGTCCTTTCCCTACGATCACAGTAGTTTGGAGGAGCGGGCTCGGCCAGAGCCACTGCAGCCAGAAAAGATTGATTAGTACAAAAGATAGCAATGTCCAAGAAATTATATAAGACTTACGGTCTCAGTGTCGACGAAGAGGCAAGTTCATTCTTGGCGGCTAGAAATAGTAGCAGCTGCGGCGACTGTGCGATCGCAGGGGGACCGTTCTGGGTGGTGGCAGCTTCTATCCACTGGGTTCCTGTATTTGGTGAACTTCCCAATCTTCCCAGAGCAGGATCGACTGGGAGCAGTGGCAGCGCCGTACCGGTAGGGTCCCACGTGGCGGCCGATGCTTAGAAGCTGGCAGTGGCAATCGTCACTAATATAGGATCTTCCCGGACCAGAAATGGCAACGGATTGGAAAGGGGGGAAATTACAGCACTCCAGTGGTGCTCCAGGTATTGATGTTTCCCCTATCTTTTTCCTGGACCAGCAAAGGCAGCGGATTGGAAAGCGGGAAATTACAGTAGTCCAGTGGTGGTCCAGGTATTAATGTTTCCCCTATCTTCTTAATAGGGCGGCATCGTCCGGCGGTGGCTGTTTTTATATAGAGAGTTTCGGCTCCTGTGACAGGAGACCGCTTCTGGCGAGGCCTTGTTAGAAGGTGAACGGGGCGGCTGATGGCAGGAGCGATTGCCGGCGGAGGTTAGTGGCCGACCGCAGCAGGCGTGAGTAATAGCCGAGCGACGTCCACAGTGCAAGCAGGGCGGCTAACAGCAGCGGGTAACGGCGATGCCGGCGGCGGCCGGCAGGTTGAAGCCGTCAGAGGTCAGTAACGGAGCGGCGCCTATAGTACAACGAGGCGGCCGACGGCAGCGGGTGACGGCTTTGCCGGCGATCGCCGGCTGGTTGAAGCCGACAGTGAACAGTAGTGGTGCGGCGTCTACGGGACGAGCTGAGTGGTTGGCAGCAGCGGGGGGTGCCGGCGGCCGGTAGAATATTGCCAATAGTAGCGAGCGGCGATGATATACTGATCCAGGATTCCAATGCCAGTGATAACATAATCCTCTGTTCTAGCGGGGCTGAATGATTTAGGCAGATTCCAGCAGGCGGATGGTTTAGGTGAGCTGGTAGACTGCAGGAAGAATTACGGTGGTGACAGAATTACGGTGGAGAGGGAAGCCGACAGGATGAAGCCATCATAGTGGATGGTGGATGGTGGATGACGGAGCGGCAGGAACGTGGAGGATACTCCGGAGTTCAGGCGGGCAGCATTCGGGCGGCAAGCGCGTAGCTCCTCCCCTCCCTTCTCCTCCCCTCACTCACTCACACATCCTCTAGCACCATTTTTATTGATAGGGCACAGAGCTTTTCCAATGAGATAACAATATTTCAAATATGGAAATAACAGTACCCTATCAGCCTCTCCGAATTTTTTCTGCATAGCCTATAGAATGCTGTTTATCAACAATTCAGGTTTTATACTTTTTTGTGCATTGAGTGAAACATCTCACTCAGAAGCAGGTTGCAAACTGTTGGTGATATGGTACAACAACTCACAGCCTGGTATATTGCTGTAGAGACAGCAGTTTACAGTTAGGATGTTAGATGTCTCTGTTACTAATACTTATCTGAGTATTTCTAGAATGTGTTGTAGAATGTACATTAAGGTGATGTAACACTCTGCATTAAGGTGATGTAAACACTCTGCAACACAAATCACACCTAAAGCACAAACAAGAGGAAATTTATATGCGTGAACCAGTGAACCAGTTGAGTTGGTGGGTTGTGTACTTAGTGTCCTTCATGGCGTAGCTTTGATAAGATCTATGGGCATGTTAATAATAGGCAAATGATGAAAACAATAGAAATCAAATAATGAAAATATCTTGATTTATTAAAAAATTCGTATGAGCATCATGAACATAAATATATGCCCTTACATGCTTTGGCATTTTGATCATCAAGTTCTCAAATCATCAAGACAGATTGCTGGCAGGTCCCTTAGCAATTGCCATCTCAAGACGTCCCAGACGTGCTTGATGTACATGTCTGGAGATGATGCATATTTAGACCATACTAGTTGTTGACAGTGGCATAAAAAAACATGTGAATTTGCAAAGTTCTGTTCAAAAGCAGTGCCTGGGATACTTTATAGAAATGGTTCTACCACTGGTTCCATGACCAAATCAATGTAACCCCAACATGTTAGTGTATTTGAATTGTATACTAGAGGGCTTTGGCTCTATTGTTCAATATGCCTTCCCACACCTTAGGCCTGAGAACAGTCTGATCTTCCATTGTGAAGGCCTCTTCATGGCATTGCCCCATGTTTGGTCTAGACCATCTCCATCTCCCTCTGCATAATTGAGATAAACAGTGAACAAATTTTGTCACCTACCTCTTCAGCCTTAATATTCACTCAACAGCTGCACAATTGTCTTAGCGAGGGATATCTGTGTTTTACTGCACTGTGCACTGACTTGTATTTACCTTAAAGCGGACCTTCACTCTAAATAAGAGTCTATCTTATATGTTTCCCACACCCTGTACATACAGATTGCTCACATTAAAAATCATCCTACCTGCATCTACTGCATTTTATAAGCCTTTAAACATCCAAGATGGCGGCTTATGGAAGCTGCCATTTTTGCAGGCAGCCTGCAAACAGGAAGTGCCTGCAAACAGGAAGTGACTGTGCTGCTCTGCATTCTGGGACTGCTGACCTTTCCCTGACCCCAGCTCTGCTCTGTCTGAGCAAAGCACAGCTATAACCCGCCCCCCTGTACCTTATCCCACTCTCCTCTCCTCAGTAAGTGTGATGCTTCTGAGTCAAGATGGCGGCGCCCGTATCCTAAATTCCCGAACAGAGTTGCAGCCCAGTGGGGGAAAGTATAATAAATTAGTGACTAAACATGTAAAATATATTAATTTTAGATGCTGAGGAATTGTTTTTTAAGAGTTTGGGCTTTTCATTAAATCATGGTGAAGGTCCGGTTTAATACTTTTAACAATCTTATTTTGAAATTTGAAACATCACAATCAATACTTGGAGGATTGATGCTTATGCTTGTTTTTCAGAGAGAAACAGCTACATCCTGAAAGACATTACCAATTGGCTTTGAACAAGAATTGCCAACCCTTAGATGATAGACAGCATATCTACTGCTAGCTTTGTTACTGGGTACATTGAATAATTGTAGGCTGCCATACTGGTCATACCTTGCAAACAGTGCATGCTGACCTTACTACTGCACTGACTTTGGATGCTTGGTACATTCAACTGGAAGCACGTCAGTGATACAGTGCTAATAGTATGCGCTTCTCTTAGGTAAGCTGTTAAAGATGGCAAGACCAGTGGGGGTAATTGAAAAATTTTATTTTGAAAGAAAAAAATAGGTTTACCAGTTATTTAGGTATACACAACAAGAGAAGTTCCGGGAAATATGTTTTTAGATTTATATTCTTTATAATTGTGTAATGTTTAACCCTTTAAATGACAAACATAAAATTTACGTGGCTGCCTCCCCTGCAGTTAACCGCCAGCCACGTAAATTTTATGTGCCTGAATTTCCCCACTAATAGCATAAAAAGTAAATAAAAAAGTCACTTACCTGACCCCTCGTTTGATTCGGCCGGGTCTCCTCTTTAAGATAGTGGTCTCCGATCCTCCTTTGACTGCAGGGGAGGGTCTGGAATAGGGTGACCCCCCGTTTCAGCTGCCACTGGGTTTCCTGTAAAAAAATTAAAATGACATTTACTTACCTGCGTGTGCGCTGGCTCCCGACGACCTTCCTCTTTGCCTGGGGGGCCTCTGATCCCCCCCAGGACATACCGATCTTCAGGAGAGAGCCTGGGAGGCTCTCTCCCCTTTCCTCCTTGATGGCAGCCGCCATCTTGCCGCTAAGCCCGGCTAATGACGTCATCCCGGCCCCGATCACCGGCTTCAGTGCTCTCAGCTGTCAGATGCCGGTGCCCGGGGAAGGAGGTGGCAGGAGATCCTCTGATCTCCTGCCTCCCCCTTCTCTGGATGCCGATCACCGGCATCTGTCATCAGATCTAGGGATGATCGAATCGGTTCTAACGAACCTGAATTCGCTCCGAATTTCAGGGAAAATTCGATTCATCACGAACCCGGATTTTTAGTGGTTCGTGCTGACCGAATTTTCCCTGGTATAAAAAAAAAAAATGGCAGCATGGTGGGAGCGGGGAGGCCAGCTGCGCTGTCAGTGGGCGGCGGAAGCCGGCTTCTGCCGCCCGCTGACAGCGCAGCCGGCCTTCCCGCTCTAACCATGCCGCCATTTTTTTTTCCATTTCACGGCTTGATGGGAGCGGGGAGGCCGGCAGCGCTGTCAGCGGGTCGACGGAAGTTGGTGGCACACTTTCAATCAATTCTATATCTAGCATAAAAGCATCAATACATCGGGTGCTGCCTGCCTGGATACTTCTTCTTATCCGACAAACCATATGTTTCAAGATACCAGGCACACACCAATTATCCTCTATAGAAAATTTTCCTTTTTATTTTGCAATTTTAGGACCCATATTTAATGCATATATACAAAAATTCAATAGCACTTCGTCTCAAATATACATGGGGATAATAGTACATTAATTGCTACATATTAAGCGCATGAGCAGGTGGATTGGATAATAATCTCATTTGGTATGCGGGCTCTTCCTGTGATAACAATGTGAGTCACTGCTGTGTAGCCATAAACATACAGTAATCATGTGTCTAAATACCAAATGTATCAACAGTATGAGCTCGTTTACAAACCGAGAGCAAAAATATACAGAGCAATGGTATTTACATTATAAAGTTACATTAGGGTATATCAGCAAGCACTATGTTCATGTGCTGCATAGTTATACTGCCATTTATACATCAATAACCATTGTTACAGACCATAGCTTAATGAAGCAAAGAAATCTGATATAGGCATACAAAAACGTTATATCTTTACAACCTGTGGCATATAATCAGCAATGTATATACACTCATTATGCTTCAATAGAAACTATGGAGATTAGACCACAGCAAATCACAATCAATCCAACAAAAGATAACAGAATTGTATCAGTAATCAACAGTGCAGTATTACCCCAGTAATCTTAGTAGCAAAGGTGGGGGCGGTCCTCCCACGTTCCGGGGATCACGTCCCCTTTCTCAAGGAAATAACGCCCTATTTTTGCTCTCGGTTTGTAAACGAGCTCATACTGTTGATACATTTGGTAGATTATTATCCAATCCACCTGCTCATATGGTTTTCTTTAATAAAACAAATGTTTTATTTGAAATAAAGGAGACAATTTTCTAAAAAATACTTTTTTTTTATTTTGTTTTGTTTAATTTACTCAAAAATATTTAAAAAAAACAGTAAAAAAATTACAAACAAGACATTTCATGTTAAAGCCTAAACTCTGCCGCAAAAATAAATATATGATTTTCCTGGAAATTCCTGCAAAAATCACAGTTAAGCATAGCGCAAAATGGTGAAAAATTACCTGTCAAGAGAGGGTGACAAAGCCTCAAGTAGGCTGGCAGTTAAAAGGGTTAGTAGTACCTATGCATGTTGGGTATTGTTCTGCTCGGGGGATTTTGCGCTTTCAGAATTAGCTTGTTTTTTCTTGTTTGCATATTGATATTTTAGGAAAGCTCGTTTTTTATTCTGCTTTATTATACATTTTTTAAGGAAACCCTGTGCAACCAAAGAATTCTTTGAGGGATTACTTCCAGAAAGATGGGCCCACTACAACAAGCTGGGTACGTTTAGAAAGCTTATCATGTGTACTTTCAGGGAATGTATGGTTTGTGGTGGGTATTCCAAATGTAAAGGGTTGTTTTGGTAGAAAAAGCGCAAGGTGCCACTTTGTCTGCAGAGCTGAAATTTTCAAGAAAAATTTCCGTTGTGCACAAGCTTTACTTTGGGGTGTTTGGCAACTCTTCCCTTGACAGTAGCAATGCATGTTGGATATCGTTTTGTCTGGGGGATGTTGCTTTTTTTGATTGTTTTTTCTTGTTTGTATCTAGTTTTCTTTAGAAAAATGTGGCTTTGATTCTGCTTTTTATCCCTTTTTTAGGGGAGCTCTGTGTAACCAAAGAATACATTGAGGGAGAACTTCCAGAAAACTGTGGCAACATCAACAAGCCTGGTATGCCTAAAAAGCTTGAGGTGTGTATTTCAAGAGAATATATAGTTTGTTGGGGGTATTTCAAATGTAAAGGGTTGTTTTTATTGAAAAACTGCAAGGTGCGCATAGCGCATAGCATAGCTGTATTTGATCTAAAAATCTCTTAAAGCACTGTTTTAGTTTGGGGGAGTCTGCTGGGCAGGAAAGGGTTTATACCAATACATATGTGGTACCATTGTAACCGGGAGAAATTGGGATTTCACACGCAATAAGATTTTATTGACAAACTTACATTTTTTACACAAAACTACAAATTGTAAAAAATAGATTTTTTTAAATTATTTTGCACATATCTCACCCCAAAATATTAAGAATACACTTAAAAAATGACAAACAAGACATTTCATGTTAAATCCCAGACTCTGCTGAAAAAAACAATATATAATTTTTCTGGGAAATCCCTGGAAATCCCTTCAAAAATCACAGTTGAACATGCATAGTGCAAAATAGTGAAAAATGGTCTGGCAACAAAGCGTAACAAAAACTCCAGGTAGGCTGGCGGTGAAAGGGTTAACCGTGATTTTTGTCGGAATTTCTTGGAAAATATATATATATATATTTTTTGCAGCAGAATTTAGGCTTTAACATTAAATGTCTTGTTTGTAATTTTTCTACTGTTTTTTAAATATTTTTTGCGTAAAAAAAACAAAAAAATAAATAAAATAATATTTTTTAAACAATTGTCTCCTTTATTTTAAATAAAACATTTTTTTACTAATAAAAACCATATTGCATGTGATAGCCCCATTTCTCCCGATTACAACGGTACCACATATGTATCGATAGCCCCCCATTCTTGCCCAGGAGACCCCCCCCAAACTAAAAAGAGCATTTACAAATAAAATACTATAACACTATAAACATAAAGGGTTAATTTAAAATGACATAGGGACCCCCCTCTCAGGGGGAGACTCCAATTTTTTTGGGGAATTTTTGTCTAAGCCTAACTCTAACCCTTAAAATTAAAAAAAAAATAGTGCCCCCCTGGGAGGGGGGGAGGGGGGGTCCCTATGTCGTTTTTCTTTTTAAATTTGAATTCTTTACATTTTTTTTTATTTTTTCTTTTTAATCCCAGGGGGTGGGGGACCCCATTTTTGGGGGGGAATTTTAAGGGTTAGGGTGAGCCTAACCCTAACCCGTAATGTGGACCAACACCCAGGATTTTCACTATCCTGGGTTTTGATCCACTTCTACTGGGGTGCCCCCCTGCGTAAAACCCCCGAGAAAGGTATAAAAAACTCACCTCAGCCCGCTCCTACGGCGCATGCGCGAGCGCTCGTCCAATCAGAGCGCTCAGAGCCGCTGTGGTATGCACGGACAAGGGACGGACAACCACAGCGGCTCTGAGCATGCTGGCTGCCGCATCTCGCGCTTCCCTCTAACAGGGAGCGCGCCCGCGTCGGCCATTCGCAAACAACCGGTGTGTGTGGGCGCCCTGATAGAGAGAAGCGCGAGATTCGGCCTGCGCGTGCACCGTTGGAACGGGGATAAGGTAAGGCGAAGGGGGCGTCCTGGGGGGTTTCACACAGCGGGGCATCCCGATTTCGGATGCCCCGTGGGGAGGGATCTGATCCGGGCCGATCAGCCTGGGTGTTGGTCCACTTAAAAAAAAAAAAAAAGTGGGGGGGGGGCATTTTTGGGGGGTATTTTAAGGGTTAGGGTTAGGCTAACCCTAACCGTTAAACATTTTTTAAAAAATGACGTAGGGTCCCCTCATTTTTTGGGGGAAATTTTAAGGGTTAGGCTAACCCTAACCCTTAAAATTAAAAAAAAAATGACGTATGGTCCCCCCTGCCAGGGGGAGGGGGGGACCTCATTTTTTTGGGAATTTTAAGGGTTAGGCTAACCCTAATCCTTAAAATTAAAAAAAAAAATGACGTAGGGTCCCCCCTACCCGTCATAACCAGCCCGGAACCAGCTATGGGGGCTTGTAGGAACAGAGTGGGGGGGCCAGCTTTTGTGGCCCCCCACCCTGCAGCCTACGAGCCCACATAGCCTATGTGGGCCCGGGCTCTTCTGCCCCCCCCGGGCTTTGGGGAGGCAGGTAAGTGGGGGTGCAGGGGTTAATGGCAAGTCACCTGCTAGGGCAGGTGACTTGCCAGACCCCAGCCTTGTGAACTGGTACAGGGGTCTCATGGACCCCTTACTAGTTCACAAAGGGTTAGCGGGTAAATAAAACACACACAGTAAAAATGATTTTATTAAAAAAAAAAAAAACATTTTTTTTCTTTACTCACCTCCGATCGTCAGCTCCTGTGTCCCTCGCTGATCTGATGACAGATGCCGGTGATCGGCAGCCAGAGGAGGAGGGGAGGCAGGAGATCAAAGGATCTCCTGTCCCCCTCCTTCTCTCACCACCGATCACCGGCATCTGACAGCTGAGAGGCCTGGAGCTGTCAAGACGCCGGGCGAGTGACGTCATAAGGGGCGGGGCTTCGCAGCAAAATGGCGGCGCCCGTCGGAGGAAGAGGGGAGAGAGCCTGAAAGGCTCTCTCCTGAAGATAGAAAGCCCTGGGGGGGGGATCGGAGGCCCCCCGGGTGAAGAGAAGGACCTGCGAGATCGAGCGCACATGGAGGTGAGTAAATGTCATTTTTATTATTATTATTTTTTTTTTGTTTACAGGAAAAGCCAGCGGCCGCTACTCCGGGCTCCCCCCTTCCTCCGGAGGAGCCCCGACGGGGGATCGGAGCCCCCCAGGGTGAAGAGGAGACCCGGCCGGTTCAAATGAGGGTTTTTTTTAACTATTTGTAGGCGCTAGCAGGGGGCAAAGCCAGGCACGTAAATTTTACGTGGCTGCCGTTTAACGGTTGGAGAGGCAGCCACGTAAAATTTACGTGGCTGACAATAGAAGGGTTAAACATGCTGCAAAATGGGGAAAAATGACCAACTG
Organism: Gastrophryne carolinensis; assembly: GCA_027917425.1. Lineage (NCBI taxonomy): Eukaryota > Metazoa > Chordata > Amphibia > Anura > Microhylidae > Gastrophryne > Gastrophryne carolinensis. The sequence goes on from CM051242.1 coordinate 88,435,102, forward strand.
AGGGTGACAAAAGTTCAAGTAGGCTGGCAATTAAAAGGGTTAATAGTACCTATGCATGTTGGGTATTGTTCTGCTCGGGGGACCTTGCACTTTCAGATTTAGCTTGTTTTTTTCTTATTTGCATATTGATATTTTAGGAAAAGGTGTTTTTTATTCTGCTTTTTATACATTTTTTGTGAAACCCTGTGCAACCTAAGAATTCTTCAAGAGATTACTTCCAGAAAGATGAGCCCACGACAACAAGCTGGGTACGCTTAGAAAGCTTAAAATGTGTACTTTCAGGAAATATATGGTTTATGGGGGATATTCCAAATGCGAAGGGTTGTTTTGGCAGAAAAAGCACAAGGTGCGCACTTTGTCTGCAGAGCTGAAATTTTGAAGTAAAATTACTGTTACGCACATGCTTTACTTTGGTGTGTTTGGCAACTCTTCCCTTGACAGTAGCTATGCATGCTGGGTATTGTTCTGTTCGGGACATGTTGCTTTTTCAGATTTTCAGTTTTTTTCTTGTTTGCATATAGTTTATTTTAGGAAAATGTGGTTTTGATTCTGCTTTTTTATACTTTTTTTAGGGAAACCCTGTGCAACCAAAGAATATATTGAGGGATTACTTCCAGAAAACTGCACCCATGTAAACAAGCCTGGTACGCCTAGAAAGCCTGAGGTGTGTACTTCCCGAGAATATATAGTTTGTCGGGGGTATTTCAAATGTAAAGGGTTGTTTTTCTTGAAAAACTGCAAGGTGCGCTTAGCGTGTAGCATAGTTGTATTTTATCTGAAAATCTCCTAAAGCGTTGTTTCAGTTTGGGGGAGTCTCCTGGGCAGGAAAGGTGTCTACCTATACATATGTGGTATCGCTGTAACCGGGAGAAATTGGGGTTTCACGCGTAATAGGATTTTATTGACAAACATACATTTTTTATTACAAAAAAACACTACAAATTGTAAAAAAATGTTTTTGGGGGATTTTTTCACATATTTCATCCAAAAATATTGAGAATACACCTAAAAAATTACAAACAAGACATTTCATGTTAAAGCCCAGACTCAAAAACAATATATCACTTTCCTGGGAAATCCCTGGAAATCCCTTCAAAAATCACAGTTGAACAAGGGGAGCGCAAAATAGTGCAAAATGGTCTGGCAACAAAGGGTGACAAAATCTCAAGGTAGGCTGGCAGTTAAAGGGTTAAAATTATTTCTACTTTGCTACATGAGCAATGTTTATGCTAATGGATATAATAAAACAAAATAAAACACCACAGTGAAATTTTTATGTGTTTTACTTAACAAAAATCAATTCATTTGATTACCACAAAACAAATTAAAATGCATTAGCTAGAGATCAATAATATCTATTTTGAAATGCTGTATTCATCTCCTATACAGTATTGTTCATCCCCCATATATGTGCGATTAATTAGAATATGTGAGATTAATTAGAAATAATTTTCCAATTAGGTTTGATTTTCAGAATAGGTTTTGTGTGTCAACATTTAAAATCATCATATCAGATGCAATCTGATTAGTTTGACCTGGAAGCTCAGGATAAATGGTCATTTGCTTAAAGCATACTTTGATTAAGTACCAGATAACTAAAGACAAGCAATTTATATGTCTTATCTATAAAAACAAGTAATACAGTTTTCCAGAAAATTAGCCTCTTATGTCTTAAGACCATTTATTCATAATGACAAACTAGCCCAAGGCTTTTTAGAATGCCCTTCTAAATATATATGTAATTATTACGAATAACAAATAACTTCCCAACACACTGCTTGACTAGAAGTAAAATTATCCAAATTGGTCATAAATGTTACTGATTTACTGTACAACTTCACAAAAAAATAGACATGAAAATAAAGACCATTTTATGTATTACTTTTAGAGATGAGCGAACTTTTGAAAAATTCGATTCGACTGATTCGCCGAATTTTCCGACAAAAATCGTTTCGACCCGAATAAATTCGCGACGAATCGCTATTAAAAACGGCTATTTCTGAGCCTCCTAGAGCCTCAATAGGGTTGTAAACCATTCTGCCTTGCTGTAACACGCACAGGATGCGTGCTGGGTTAGTTAAATAATACTTTGAATAAATATCACATGCAGATCAGAGGCATCGCTAATAGAATCGCACAGCGGCACAATTGAATTCAAGAGAGTTGAAGTGGCATCACTATGAGAGGCAGGAGCCCAAACATTGCTTTAAAGAGACACTGGAGTTGGCAGCAGCAGGAGCCCAAAAATTGGATGAATCACACCCTGGAGTTGGCAGCAGCAGCAGGAGCCCAAAGATTACTTTATAGAGACACTGGAGTTGGCTTCAGGAGCCCAAAAATTGGATGAATCACACCCTGGAGTTGGCAGGAGTTGACAGCAGCAGCAGCAGGAGCCCAAACATTACTTTAAAGAGACCCTGGGGTTGGCTTCAGGAGCCCAAAAATTGGATGAATCACACCCTGGAGTTGGCAGCAGCAGGAGCCCAAATATTACTTTAAAGAGACACTGGGGTTGGCTTCAGGAGCCCAAAAATTGGATGAATCACACCCTGGAGTTGGCAACAGCAGCAGCAGGAGCCCAAATATTACTTTAAAGAGACACTGGGGTTGGCTTCAGGAGCCCAAAAATTGGATGATTCACACCCTGGAGTTGGCAGCAGCAGCAGCAGGAGCCCAAATATACACTGGAGTTGGCTTCAGGAGCCCAAAAATTGGATGAATCACACCCTGGAGTTGGCAGCAGCAGCAGCAGGAGCCCAAATATTACTTTAAAGAGACACTGGGGCTGGCTTCAGGAGCCCAAAAATTGGATGAATCACACCCTGGAGTTGGCAGCAGCAGCAGCAGGAGCCCAAATATACACTGGAGTTGGCTTCAGGAGCCCAAAAATTGGATGAATCACACCCTGGAGTTGGCAGAAGTTGGCAGCAGCAGCAGCAGGAGCCCAAACATTAATTTAAAGAGACACTGGGGTTGGCTTCAGGAGCCCAAAAATTGGATGAATCACACCCTGGAGTTGGCAGAAGTTGGCAGCAGCAGCAGCAGGAGCCCAAACATTACTTTAAAGAGACACTGGGGTTGGCTTCAGGAGCCCAAAAATTGGATGAATCACACCCTAGAGTTGGCAGCAGCAGGAGCCCAAATATTACTTTAAAGAGACACTGGGGTTGGCTTCAGGAGCCCAAAAATTGGATGATTCACACCCTGGAGTTGGCAGCAGCAGCAGCAGGAGCCCAAATATACACTGGAGTTGGCTTCAGGAGCCCAAAAATTGGATGAATCACACCCTGGAGTTGGCAGAAGTTGGCAGCAGCAGCAGCAGGAGCCCAAACATTACTTTAAAGAGACACTGGGGTTGGCTTCAGGAGCCCAAAAATTGGATGAATCACACCCTGGAGTTGGCAGCAGCAGGAGCCCAAATATTACTTTAAAGAGACACTGGGGTTGGCTTCAGGAGCCCAAAAATTGGATGATTCACACCCTGGAGTTGGCAGCAGCAGCAGCAGGAGCCCAAATATACACTGGAGTTGGCTTCAGGAGCCCAAAAATTGGATGAATCACACCCTGGAGTTGGCAGCAGCAGGAGCCCAAATATACACTGGAGTTGGCTTCAGGAGCCCAAAAATTGGATGAATCACACCCTGGAGTTGGCAGAAGTTGGCAGCAGCAGCAGCTGGAGCCCAAACATTAATTTAAAGAGACACTGGGGTTGGCTTCAGGAGCCCAAAAATTGGATGAATCACACCCTGGAGTTGGCGGTAGTTGGCAGCAGCAGGAGCCCAAACATTACTTTAAAGAGACACTGGGGTTGGCTTCAGGAGCCCAAAAATTGGATGAATCACACCCTGGAGTTGGCAGCAGCAGGAGCCCAAATATTACTTTAAAGAGACACTGGGGTTGGCTTCAGGAGCCCAAAAATTGGATGAATCACACTCTAGAGTTGGCAGCAGCAGGAGCCCAAATATTACTTTAAAGAGACACTGGGGTTGGCTTCAGGAGCCCAAAAATTGGATGATTCACACCCTGGAGTTGGCAGCAGCAGCAGCAGGAGCCCAAATATACACTGGAGTTGGCTTCAGGAGCCCAAAAATTGGATGAATCACACCCTGGAGTTGGCAGCAGCAGCAGCAGGAGCCCAAATATACACTGGAGTTGGCTTCAGGAGCCCAAAAATTGGATGAATCACACCCTGGAGTTGGCAGAAGTTGGCAGCAGCAGCAGCAGCAGGAGCCCAAACATTACTTTAAAGAGACCCTGGGGTTGGCTTCAGGAGCCCAAAAATTGGATGAATCACACCCTGGAGCTGGCAGCAGCAGGAGCCCAAATATTACTTTAAAGAGACACTGGGGTTGGCTTCAGGAGCCCAAAAATTGGATGATTCACACCCTGGATTTGGCAGCAGCAGCAGCAGGAGCCCAAATATACACTGGAGTTGGCTTCAGGAGCCCAAAAATTGAATGAATCACACCCTGGAGTTGGCAGCAGCAGCAGCAGGAGCCCAAATATTACTTTAAAGAGACACTGGGGTTGGCTTCAGGAGCCCAAAAATTGGATGAATCACACCCTGGAGTTGGCAGCAGCAGCAGCAGGAGCCCAAATATACACTGGAGTTGGCTTCAGGAGCCCAAAAATTGGATGAATCACACCCTGGAGTTGGCAGAAGTTGGCAGCAGCAGCAGGAGCCCAAACATTAATTTAAAGAGACACTGGGGTTGGCTTCAGGAGCCCAAAAATTGGATGAATCACACCCTGGAGTTGGCAGAAGTTGGCAGCAGCAGCAGCAGGAGCCCAAACATTACTTTAAAGAGACACTGGGGTTGGCTTAAGGAGCCCAAAAATTGGATGAATCACACCCTGGAGTTGGCAGCAGCAGGAGCCCAAATATTACTTTAAAGAGACACTGGGGTTGGCTTCAGGAGCCCAAAAATTGGATGATTCACACCCTGGAGTTGGCAGCAGCAGCAGCAGGAGCCCAAATATACACTGGAGTTGGCTTCAGGAGCCCAAAAATTGGATGAATCACACCCTGGAGTTGGCAGCAGCAGCAGCAGCAGGAGCCCAAACATTACTTTAAAGAGACCCTGGGGTTGGCTTCAGGAGCCCAAAAATTGGATGAATCACACCCTGGAGTTGGCAGCAGCAGGAGCCCAAATATTACTTTAAAGAGACACTGGGGTTGGCTTCAGGAGCCCAAAAATTGGATGATTCACACCCTGGAGTTGGCAGCAGCAGCAGCAGGAGCCCAAATATTACTTTAAAGAGACACTGGGGTTGGCTTCAGGAGCCCAAAAATTGGATAAATCACACCCTGGAGTTGGCAGCAGCAGCAGCAGGAGCCCAAATATACACTGGAGTTGGCTTCAGGAGCCCAAAAATTGGATGAATCACACCCTGGAGTTGGCAGAAGTTGGCAGCAGCAGCAGCAGGAGCCCAAACATTAATTTAAAGAGACACTGGGGTTGGCTTCAGGAGCCCAAAAATTGGATGAATCACACCCTGGAGTTGGCAGAAGTTGGCAGCAGCAGCAGCAGGAGCCCAAGCATTACTTTAAAGAGACACTGGGGTTGGCTTCAGGAGCCCAAAAATTGGATGAATCACACCCTAGAGTTGGCAGCAGCAGGAGCCCAAATATTACTTTAAAGAGACACTGGGGTTGGCTTCAGGAGCCCAAAAATTGGATGATTCACACCCTGGAGTTGGCAGCAGCAGCAGCAGGAGCCCAAATATACACTGGAGTTGGCTTCAGGAGCCCAAAAATTGGATGAATCACACCCTGGAGTTGGCAGCAGCAGCAGCAGCAGGAGCCCAAACATTACTTTAAAGAGACCCTGGGGTTGGCTTCAGGAGCCCAAATATTGGATGAATCACACCCTGGAGTTGGCAGCAGCAGGAGCCCAAATATTACTTTAAAGAGACACTGGGGTTGGCTTCAGGAGCCCAAAAATTGGATGATTCACACCCTGGAGTTGGCAGCAGCAGCAGCAGGAGCCCAAATATACACTGGAGTTGGCTTCAGGAGCCCAAAAATTGGATGAATCACACCCTGGAGTTGGCAGCAGCAGCAGCAGGAGCCCAAATATACACTGGAGTTGGCTTCAGGAGCCCAAACATTGGATGAATCACACCCTGGAGATGGCAGAAGTTGGCAGCAGCAGCAGCAGGAGCCAAAACATTACTTTAAAGAGACACTGGGGTTGGCTTCAGGAGCCCAAAAATTGTATGAATCACACCCTGGAGTTGGCAGCAGCAGGAGCCCAAATATTACTTTAAAGAGACACTGGGGTTGGCTTCAGGAGCCCAAAAATTGGATGATTCACACCCTGGAGTTGGCAGCAGCAGCAGAAGGAGCACAAATATACACTGGAGTTGGCTTCAGGAGCCCAAAAATTGGATAAATCACACCCTGGAGTTGGCAGCAGCAGCAGCAGGAGCCCAAATATACACTGGAGTTGGCTTCAGGAGCCCAAAAATTGGATGAATCACACCCTGGAGTTGGCAGAAGTTGGCAGCAGCAGCAGCAGCAGGAGCCCAAACATTACTTTAAAGAGACCCTGGGGTTGGCTTCAGGAGCCCAAAAATTGGATGAATCACACCCTGGAGCTGGCAGCAGCAGGAGCTCAAATATTACTTTAAAGAGACACTGGGGTTTTTCTTCAGGAGCCCAAAAATTGGATGATTCACACCCTGGAGTTGGCAGCAGCAGCAGCAGGAGCCCAAATATACACTGGAGTTGGCTTCAGGAGCCCAAAAATTGGATGAATCACACCCTGGAGTTGGCAGCAGCAGCAGCAGGAGCCCAAATATTACTTTAAAGAGACACTGGGGTTGGCTTCAGGAGCCCAAAAATTGGATGAATCACACCCTGGAGTTGGCAGCAGCAGCAGCAGGAGCCCAAATATACACTGGAGTTGGCTTCAGGAGCCCAAGAATTGGATGAATCACACCCTGGAGTTGGCAGAAGTTGGCAGCAGCAGCAGGAGCCCAAACATTAATTTAAAGAGACACTGGGGTTGGCTTCAGGAGCCCAAAAATTGGATGAATCACACCCTGGAGTTGGCAGAAGTTGGCAGCAGCAGCAGCAGGAGCCCAAACATTACTTTAAAGAGACACTGGGGTTGGCTTCAGGAGCCCAAAAATTGGATGAATCACACCATGGAGTTGGCAGCAGCAGGAGCCCAAATATTACTTTAAAGAGACACTGGGGTTGGCTTCAGGAGCCCAAAAATTGGATGATTCACACCCTGGAGTTGGCAGCAGCAGCAGCAGGAGCCCAAATATACACTGGAGTTGGCTTCAGGAGCCCAAAAATTGGATGAATCACACCTTGGAGTTGGCAGCAGCAGCAGGAGCCCAAACATTACTTTAAAGAGACCCTGGGGTTGGCTTCAGGAGCCCAAAAATTGGATGAATCACACCCTGGAGTTGGCAGCAGCAGGAGCCCAAATATTACTTTAAAGAGACACTGGGGTTGGCTTCAGGAGCCCAAAAATTGGATGATTCACACCCTGGAGTTGGCAGCAGCAGCAGCAGGAGCCCAAATATACACTGGAGTTGGCTTCAGGAGCCCAAAAATTGGATGAATCACACCCTGGAGTTGGCAGCAGCAGCAGCAGGAGCCCAAACATTAATTTAAAGAGACACTGGGGTTGGCTTCAGGAGCCCAAAAATTGGATGAATCACACCCTGGAGTTGGCAGCAGCAGCAGCAGGAGCCCAAATATACACTGGAGTTGGCTTCAGGAGCCCAAAAATTGGATGAAATACACCCTGGAGTTGGCAGAAGTTGGCAGCAGCAGCAGGAGCCCAAACATTAATTTAAAGAGACACTGGGGTTGGCTTCAGGTGCCCAAAAATTGGATGAATCACACCCTGGAGTTGGCAGAAGTTGGCAGCAGCAGCAGCAGGAGCCCAAGCATTACTTTAAAGAGACACTGGGGTTGGCTTCAGGAGCCCAAAAATTGGATGAATCACACCCTGGAGTTGGCATCAGCAGGAGCCCAAATATTACTTTAAAGAGACACTGGGGTTGGCTTCAGGAGCCCAAAAATTGGATGATTCACACCCTGGAGTTGGCAGCAGCAGCAGCAGGAGCCCAAATATACACTGGGGTTGGTTTCAGGAGCCCAAAAATTGGATGAATCACACCCTGTGGAGAGTCATGTGGAGAAAAAGTAGCTTAGTTAGTAATATCTACATAAAATTATGAATAAACAAAAGTATTGCCAAAGTGAAGTTTTGTTTGAGGGTGTGTTTCCACCTTTTAATTAAATCAGAAACAAGAAGGTATCATTGCCTCTGACTAATTAGCCCTCAAAAATTCTTGGAATTTTTAATCTGGAATCATGTCTGATCCGTCTTATCCGAAGAATATTAATAAAAAGTAAGAGTAACGTAAAGGATTTTTTATCAATACTTACTTGTGGTCTGATGCGGAGGAATGTCTGTAACTGCTGAGCAGCGCCTTAAATCTGTTTTGCACGATCCATCTTTCTTTAGTGTAGGTCTGGCCCCGTCATCAATCTACTGGAATACATCAGGCATTGTTGGGAGGAAAGCTTGGATGATCCATGCGCCATTCATTTCCACGCAGGGCAGTCTCTGGAAAAAAAAAGTCTGTATAAACCAGGGTCTTTTTCATATAAAAACATATGGTTATTCTTGCTTTTCAACCATATGTTCCACAGCTTTACCAGTCATTGTGTCAGCCAATGAAGCAACTTTGTCTCGAAGTGCTGCAAAAGCAGTCCACTGCATCTGACACCCCCAGTCAACTGTCTGTCTGTTATGCTTTGGGTTCAGCTCCACTATCCATTGATGAAGATCTGATAATCATAAAATTCAGCAGCTACTGCCCAGCCAAGAAGTGGAGGAGACACTCGCCTCTTCTTCCACTAGTCGGCAATTAGTGATGAGGAGAGTGTCGTGGGAGGAGGTGTTGCAAGCCGAGGTAGTGGAAGAGGGTCCCTGGAGTCTGCGGCGGTGGCGGCGGCAGCAGCAGCAGCAGCAGATTATTGCGGACTGTTGTTCGGAAAAATCAGCTACTCAGCGATGTGGCAGTGTTTCATGCAGCATCCTGTGGAGAAAAAGTAGGTTAGTTAGTGTATATACATAAAATTATGAATAGACAAATGCAATAGTATTGCCAAAGTGAAGTTTTGTTTGAGGGTGTGTTTCCACCTTGTAATTAAATCAGAAACAACTAGCTATCATTTGCCTCTGAATAATTAGCCCTCAAAAATTCTTGGAATTTTTAATCTTGATGTCTGAGGGATTTCTCCTCTCAGACAGCGTCACCATAAGTCCAGCCTGCTGCATTACACTTGGAAGAACATCTTGTTTGCGCTGCGACAAGGAAGCCAGAGTCATGCGTCCTGACATGGCACACGTGTTCAGTCTAGTTTTGAAGTCTTGCCCCCATCTGAAAGAACAACAGGAAAGAAAGTTAGCATGCACATCTGGCACTCCTACACCACCAAGCACAACCTTATTGAGCCTCAGCGTCACAACGGTGTACCCCACCATAGTCTGATTTGCGATGTTTCCACCCGTTGGAATTCCACCCTCCATATGCAGGATCCACTATAGCAGTGGTCCCCAACCCTGTCCTCAAGGCCCACCAACAGGCCAGGTTTTGCAGATCTCCACAAAGATGCACAGGTGGAGTAATTAGTGCAGCTGCAGAGCAATAGAGCTGGCTATTTGGAGATCCAAAAAACATGACATGTTGGTGGGCCTTGAGGACAGGGTTGAGGACCACTGCACTATAGGAACAGAGAAAAGCCATCACGGATTTCTGGATGATCCAAACGGATAGGGGGACACCCCTGTGTAAATTCAATGTAAACCATTGGCAGCTCATACGTGACACCGACCGTTTGCTCAGGCCCTTTGAGGAAACTACGTTATTAGTCAGTTGCCAGGACTATGAGATGAACGATGAGATTCCACTGCTTCATGTACTACAACACATGTTGGAAACCATGGCTAGTCAGGGCACTGGAGACATGGCACATACATTTCACAGCCACATGGGTGGGGCACAGCAAACCACAGTTTAGGTTTCACAAAATGACCATTTTATCTAGTCATCTGACAGGAGAGGAGGAGCAGGAGCAGCCACAGGAGCTAGAGGGTTGTGAGTAAGGCGAGACAGAGGACCCAGACACACCGTGGCAGTTTACAGTGGAGATGGAGACAGGTAGTCCCTCCGAGTCACTTGCACAAATGGGACGATGCATGCTCACATGCTTGCGTACTAGTGAGCGCAGAATTGTCTCCATTTGTCAGCGGGAAGACTGCTGGCTCTCCAACTTATTGGACCCTCGCTTCCGGCACAAAATGGGGGCATTTTTTACGCCCACTGAGAGGGAGGACAAACTGACCTACTACAGAGACATCCCACGTAGTCAGTTGGGCGATGTCTATCTGCGCCATGGCCCATACTCCCGCAGGTCTGACTCGGGGGGACCTCTGGGATCACCTTCCACTGCCATGGCTGCTGGGGGGGTGGAAGGAGCAGCAGCAGCAGCTCCATCAGCAGCAGCCTCAGTCTTCAGTCGCTAGTGAGTAGCTTTCTACACCCGCATAGTGAGTCTACTCATGAGCAGCAGGAAGACCTGGAGCTGGACCTCAAACAGCAGGTCATGTCATACCTTGACATGACCATGCCAACACACCTTTAAGATCCACTGGATTTGCTGGGAAGCCAAACTTGACTTGTGCCCGCAACTAGCAGAGTTTGCCCTGGAAAAGCTGTACTGGCCGGACAGTAGTTGATTTAGATGGCAACTGGGCTGCTCTATATAACGAAGCAAAATGGCAAATTTACCTCATTATATAAGCTATTGCCCCTCAGATTTACACAGGGGCTGCTCTATATTATGCTGCAAAATGGCAAATTTACCTCACAATATAAGCTATTGCCCCTCAGATTTACACAGGGCCTGCTCTATATTATGCTGCAAAATGGCAAATTAACCTCACAATATAAGCTATTGCCCCTCAGATTTACACAGGGCCTGCTCTATATAACGAAGCAAAATGGCAAATTTACATCACTATATAAGCTATTGCCCCTCAGATTTACACAGGGGCTGCTCTATATTATGCTGCAAAATGGCAAATTAACCTCACAATATAAGCTATTGCTCCTCAGATTTACACAGGGCCTGCTCTATATAACGAAGCAAAATGGCAAATTTACCTCACTATATAAGCTATTGCCCCTCAGATTTACACAGGGGCTGCTCTATATTATGCTGCAAAATGGCAAATTAACCTCACAATATAAGCTATTGCAGCTCTATATAAATAAAAATAAATAAATAAAAAAAGGGCCTGTAGAAGCTTATTTAGTATAACAGATAGGGTGACATGTGCTGGTTTGGGATGCCCATATGGGCTAGTGTTTTGGCAGCAGTACAAAAACCAATGCAAAATGCAATAGCTTAATAAAGCTGATGCTGATCAACGCTTATTTAGTATAACAGATGGGGTGCAACATGCAGGTTTGGGATGCCCTGCGGCCTGGTGTATTTAAAGCAGACCAAAACCAATTCAAAATGCAATAACTTAATAAAGCTGAGGCTGTAGATGCTTATTTAGTATAAACAGGTAGGGTGCAAGGTGCAGCTTTGGGGTGCCCTGCGGCCTGGTTAAATGAAAGCAGTCAAAAAGGAAGTGCAAACTGAAGTAGCTTAATGAAGCTGATGCTGATCAACGCTTATGTTGTATACCAGATAGGGTGCAAGGTGCAGCTTTGGGGTGCCCTGCGGCCTGGTTTATTAAAAGCAGTCAAAAACAAGTGCAAACTGAAGTAGCTTAATAAAGCAGCTGATGCTGATCAACGCTTATGTTGTATAACAGATTTTAAATTTAAAATAGCATGTGCCTTATGTGCCTTGGGATGCCCGTGTGGCCTGTTATATTTCAAGCTGAACAAAAAGTAACAATAATCCAAGTATGAGACATAATTTTGACCTTCTTTACAGCGCCATACTTTGAAAAAAAAAATTAATTTCATGCCGATCAATCCAAAGGTCAATGCCCCTAACAAAAATAGTGTTCGGCATAAGTTTTCCTTCTGGAAGGACGTAACCTTTAGTTTACATGGTTGGGGTAGGTTATCTTACAAATTGGGATACCCCAGGCAGCAGTGTCATTGAAAGAGACAGATTGTAATGCAGGCCATACGCAAGCAGAGAAACTCAGGCTGCAACAGGCCTATTTAGTTTACATGGTTGGGGTAGGTTATCTTACAAATTGGGATACCCCACTGTATATGAAACCGAATATAAATGCACACCCAAAAGTGGACAATCAGCCTCCAAGAGGCCTGCTTAGTTTAAATAAGAGAGCTGCTTAGTATGGTAGGTAGGTTATGTTATGTTACAGAATGGGATGCCCCAAGCAGACTTGAGATCAGTATATATGCACACAGCAGCAGTGTGTTAGCAGGCTCATACAGGCCAAATTTCTTTAAATAACTGTGCAGCTTACAGTAAATGCAGAGGCTAATGGTATGTTACAGAATGGGATGCCCCAAAGCTGACTTGAGATCAGTATATATGCACACAGCAGCAGTGTGTAAGCAGGCTCATACAGGCCAAATTTCTTTAAATAACTGTGCAGCTTACAGTAAATGCAGAGGCTAATGGTATGTTACAGAATGGGATGCCCCAAAGCTGACTTGAGATCAGTATATATGCACACAGCAGCAGTGTGTAAGCAGGCTCATACAGGCCAAATTTCTTTAAATAACTGTGCAGCTTACAGTAAATGCAGAGGCTAATGGTATGTTACAGAATGGGATGCCCCAAAGCTGACTTGAGATCAGTATATATGCACACAGCAGCAGTGTGTTAGCAGGCTCATACAGGCCAAATTTCTTTAAATAACTGTGCAGCTTACAGTAAATGCAGAGGCTAATGGTATGTTACAGAATGGGATGCCCCAAGCAGACTTGAGATCAGTATATATGCACACAGCAGCAGTGTGTTAGCAGGCTCATACAGGCCAAATTTCTTTAAATAACTGTGCAGCTTACAGTTAATGCAGAGGCTAATGGTATGTTACAGAATGGGATGCCCCAAGCAGACTTGAGATCAGTATATATGCACACAGCAGCAGTGTGTTAGCAGGCTCATACAGGCCAAATTTCTTTAAATAACTGTGCAGCTTACAGTAAATGCAGAGGCTAATGGTATGTTACAGAATGGGATGCCCCAAAGCTGACTTGAGATCAGTATATATGCACACAGCAGCAGTGTGTAAGCGGGCTCATACAGGCCAAATTTCTTTAAATAACTGTGCAGCTTACAGTAAATGCAGAGGCTAATGGTATGTTACAGAATGGGATGCCCCAAAAGCCAGAGAGCACCTGGCAGGCAGCAGTAAGACTATGCACAGCAAAAGTGTCTTTTTCAGGCCTAATTTCAATTATAATAAGTGCAAATGGTTATAGGGTCTTAAACAGAGGCTGCTGTAGTCACAGAATGGGATGCCCCAAAAAAGAAGTGGACCTGGCAGGGTCCAGTAGTGCTATGCCCAGCAAAAGTGTCTTTATCAGGCCTAATTTCAATTATAATAAGTGCAAATGGTTATATGGTCTTAAACAGAGGCTGCTGTAGTCACAGAATGGGATGCCCCAAAAAAGAAGTGGACCTGGCAGGGTCCAGTAGTGCTATGCCCAGCAAAAGTGTCTTTATCAGGCAAATTTCAATTATAATAAGTGCAAATGGTTATATGGTGTTAAACAGAGGCTGCTGTAGTCACAGAATGGGATGCCCCAAAAAAGAAGTGGACCTGGCAGGGTCCAGTAGTGCTATGCCCAGCAAAAGTGTCTTTATCAGGCCTAATTTCAATTATAATAAGTGCAAATGGTTATATGGTCTTAAACAGAGGCTGCTGTAGTCACAGAATGGGATGCCCCAAAAAAGAAGTGGACCTGGCAGGGTCCAGTAGTGCTATGCCCAGCAAAAGTGTCTTTATCAGGCTAATTTCAATTATAATAAGTGCAAATGGTTATATGGTGTTAAACAGAGGCTGCTGTAGTCACAGAATGGGATGCCGCAAAAAAGAAGTGGACCTGGCAGGGTCCAGTAGTGCTATGCCCAGCAAAAGTGTCTTTATCAGGCCTAATTTCAATTATAATAAGTGCAAATGGTTATATGGTCTTAAACAGAGGCTGCTGTAGTCACAGAATGGGATGCCCCAAAAAAGAAGTGGACCTGGCAGGGTCCAGTAGTGCTATGCCCAGCAAAAGTGTCTTTATCAGGCCTAATTTCAATTATAATAAGTGCAAATGGTTATATGGTCTTAAACAGAGGCTGCCATAGTCACAGAATGGGATGCCCCAAAAAAGAAGTGGACCTGGCAGGGTCCAGTAGTGCTATGCCCAGCAAAAGTGTCTTTATCAGGGCTAATTTCAATTATAATAAGTGCAAATGGTATATGGTCTTAAACAGAGGCTGCTGTAGTCACAGAATGGGATGCCCCAAAAAAGAAGTGGACCTGGCAGAGTCCAGTAGTGCTATGCCCAGCAAAAGTGTCTTTATCAGGCTAATTTCAATTATAATAAGTGCAAATGGTTATATGGTGTTAAACAGAGGCTGCTGTAGTCACAGAATGGGATGCCCCAAAAAAGAAGTGGACCTGGCAGGGTCCAGTAGTGCTATGCCCAGCAAAAGTGTCTTTATCAGGCCTAATTTCAATTATAATAAGTGCAAATGGTTATATGGTGTTAAACAGAGGCTGCTGTAGTCACAGAATGGGATGCCCCAAAAAAGAAGTGGACCTGGCAGGGTCCAGTAGTGCTATGCCCAGCAAAAGTGTCTTTATCAGGCCTAATTTCAATTATAATAAGTGCAAATGGTTATATGGTCTTAAACAGAGGCTGCCGTAGTCACAGAATGGGATGCCCCAAAAAAGAAGTGGACCTGGCAGGGTCCAGTAGTGCTATGCCCAGCAAAAGTGTCTTTATCAGGGCTAATTTCAATTATAATAAGTGCAAATGGTATATGGTCTTAAACAGAGGCTGCTGTAGTCACAGAATGGGATGCCCCAAAAAAGAAGTGGACCTGGCAGGGTCCAGTAGTGCTATGCCCAGCAAAAGTGTCTTTATCAGGCCTAATTTCAATTAGAATAAGTGCAAATGGTTATATGGTGTTAAACAGAGGCTGCTGTAGTCACAGAATGGGATGCCCCAAAAAAGAAGTGGACCTGGCAGGGTCCAGTAGTGCTATGCCCAGCAAAAGTGTCTTTATCAGGCCTAATTTCAATTATAATAAGTGCAAATGGTTATATGGTCTTAAACAGAGGCTGCCGTAGTCACAGAATGGGATGCCCCAAAAAAGAAGTGGACCTGGCAGGGTCCAGTAGTGCTATGCCCAGCAAAAGTGTCTTTATCAGGGCTAATTTCAATTATAATAAGTGCAAATGGTATATGGTCTTAAACAGAGGCTGCTGTAGTCACAGAATGGGATGCCCCAAAAAAGAAGTGGACCTGGCAGGGTCCAGTAGTGCTATGCCCAGCAAAAGTGTCTTTATCAGGCCTAATTTCAATTAGAATAAGTGCAAATGGTTATATGGTCTTAAACAGAGGCTGGTGTAGTCACAGAATGGGATGCCTCACAGCAGACTTAAGATCAGTTCAGTATATATGCACAGTTAGTTAGTATAAGCAGCCTGAAAACGCTAACAAAGCCAGTCAGCCAGCTAGTAAAAAAAAAAAAAATCTCCCTGTGACAGCCTCCGATTTTTGCTACCTTTCCCTGTTTTTCGCTGACTTTCTGTCTGTCTCCTGTCTGTCTCCTGCCTGTCTCCAGCCTGTCCCTGTCTGTCCCTGCCTGTCTAACTGCCTCTCTCCCTCAGCTACACAGCGTTCTGTCTCTCACGAATGCAATAGAGAAATGAGGAAGGAAAAGCAAGATGGCCGACGTAGCGCTGTGACGTCACCGGGCTTGCTGGCTGCTGATAGGCTGCATGTGAGTGCCCCAGCTTGCACTGGCGCGGGATAGATGTCCAGACATGTCCCGTCCGCCATCTTAGAATGCCTGTAAATGTAAATGAATGGATGTTAAAGGAAATCCGAATCGAATTTTTCCTGAAATTCGGATCGAATCCGGGTTCGTCCGGATCGATTCGCTCATCCCTAATTACTTTATTGGGTATTTCCTGTTTTTTTGACTTAAAGGCAGTGGAAGTAAGTTTTTTGGATTTACAGACCATTGTCCACTAGGCACAGGGTTTTCAGTTCTTGTAAACTAACTTACCCCCCCCCCACCCGCAATCAGCAACCGCTGTACTAGAAAGACATTGACCTTTTTCTAGCAGAGCTACACACCTCATTCAATAGAAGGCATGCTTTACAGCAGTGTGTGCTGCCCTTGTCCCCTGTCATATATTACTGCATAAAAGAATGGTGAGTTTCTTTTTTTCCCCCTGTTTTTCCCTTATTTCTTTTATTTACACCCCCCCTCTCTTCCCCCCTGAGGTTAGATGAGTATGTTGACAACTCATTTTTCTTTGAATGCACAGTGGTTTAATTCTCCTCACAAGATTAGTTTAACACTCCAGCCTGATATATTATTGTGGCCGGTGGAAAGTGGTCAACAACTACTTTCAGAGGTCTTTAGGGTGGTAGTTCATATCTGTCCTGGTGGTGGGCCTTGAGGACAGGGTTGAGGACCACTGCACTATAGGAACAGAGAAAAGCCATCACGGATTTCTGGATGATCCAAACGGATAGGGGGACACCCCTGTGTAAATTCAATGTAAACCATTGGCAGCTCATACGTGACACCGACCGTTTGCTCAGGCCCTTTGAGGAAACTACGTTATTAGTCAGTTGCCAGGACTATGAGATGAACGATGAGATTCCACTGCTTCATGTACTACAACACATGTTGGAAACCATGGCTAGTCAGGGCACTGGAGACATGGCACATACATTTCACAGCCACATGGGTGGGGCACAGCAAACCACAGTTTAGGTTTCACAAAATGACCATTTTATCTAGTCATCTGACAGGAGAGGAGGAGCAGGAGCAGCCACAGGAGCTAGAGGGTTGTGAGTAAGGCGAGACAGAGGACCCAGACACACCGTGGCAGTTTACAGTGGAGATGGAGACAGGTAGTCCCTCCGAGTCACTTGCACAAATGGGACGATGCATGCTCACATGCTTGCGTACTAGTGAGCGCAGAATTGTCTCCATTTGTCAGCGGGAAGACTGCTGGCTCTCCAACTTATTGGACCCTCGCTTCCGGCACAAAATGGGGGCATTTTTTACGCCCACTGAGAGGGAGGACAAACTGACCTACTACAGAGACATCCCACGTAGTCAGTTGGGCGATGTCTATCTGCGCCATGGCCCATACTCCCGCAGGTCTGACTCGGGGGGACCTCTGGGATCACCTTCCACTGCCATGGCTGCTGGGGGGGTGGAAGGAGCAGCAGCAGCAGCTCCATCAGCAGCAGCCTCAGTCTTCAGTCGCTAGTGAGTAGCTTTCTACACCCGCATAGTGAGTCTACTCATGAGCAGCAGGAAGACCTGGAGCTGGACCTCAAACAGCAGGTCATGTCATACCTTGACATGACCATGCCAACACACCTTTAAGATCCACTGGATTTGCTGGGAAGCCAAACTTGACTTGTGCCCGCAACTAGCAGAGTTTGCCCTGGAAAAGCTGTACTGGCCGGACAGTAGTTGATTTAGATGGCAACTGGGCTGCTCTATATAACGAAGCAAAATGGCAAATTTACCTCATTATATAAGCTATTGCCCCTCAGATTTACACAGGGGCTGCTCTATATTATGCTGCAAAATGGCAAATTTACCTCACAATATAAGCTATTGCCCCTCAGATTTACACAGGGCCTGCTCTATATTATGCTGCAAAATGGCAAATTAACCTCACAATATAAGCTATTGCCCCTCAGATTTACACAGGGCCTGCTCTATATAACGAAGCAAAATGGCAAATTTACATCACTATATAAGCTATTGCCCCTCAGATTTACACAGGGGCTGCTCTATATTATGCTGCAAAATGGCAAATTAACCTCACAATATAAGCTATTGCTCCTCAGATTTACACAGGGCCTGCTCTATATAACGAAGCAAAATGGCAAATTTACCTCACTATATAAGCTATTGCCCCTCAGATTTACACAGGGGCTGCTCTATATTATGCTGCAAAATGGCAAATTAACCTCACAATATAAGCTATTGCAGCTCTATATAAATAAAAATAAATAAATAAAAAAAGGGCCTGTAGAAGCTTATTTAGTATAACAGATAGGGTGACATGTGCTGGTTTGGGATGCCCATATGGGCTAGTGTTTTGGCAGCAGTACAAAAACCAATGCAAAATGCAATAGCTTAATAAAGCTGATGCTGATCAACGCTTATTTAGTATAACAGATGGGGTGCAACATGCAGGTTTGGGATGCCCTGCGGCCTGGTGTATTTAAAGCAGACCAAAACCAATTCAAAATGCAATAACTTAATAAAGCTGAGGCTGTAGATGCTTATTTAGTATAAACAGGTAGGGTGCAAGGTGCAGCTTTGGGGTGCCCTGCGGCCTGGTTAAATGAAAGCAGTCAAAAAGGAAGTGCAAACTGAAGTAGCTTAATGAAGCTGATGCTGATCAACGCTTATGTTGTATACCAGATAGGGTGCAAGGTGCAGCTTTGGGGTGCCCTGCGGCCTGGTTTATTAAAAGCAGTCAAAAACAAGTGCAAACTGAAGTAGCTTAATAAAGCAGCTGATGCTGATCAACGCTTATGTTGTATAACAGATTTTAAATTTAAAATAGCATGTGCCTTGGGATGCCCGTGTGGCCTGTTATATTTCAAGCTGAACAAAAAGTAACAATAATCCAAGTATGAGACATAATTTTGACCTTCTTTACAGCGCCATACTTTGAAAAAAAAAATTAATTTCATGCCGATCAATCCAAAGGTCAATGCCCCTAACAAAAATAGTGTTCGGCATAAGTTTTCCTTCTGGAAGGACGTAACCTTTAGTTTACATGGTTGGGGTAGGTTATCTTACAAATTGGGATACCCCAGGCAGCAGTGTCATTGAAAGAGACAGATTGTAATGCAGGCCATACGCAAGCAGAGAAACTCAGGCTGCAACAGGCCTATTTAGTTTACATGGTTGGGGTAGGTTATCTTACAAATTGGGATACCCCACTGTATATGAAACCGAATATAAATGCACACCCAAAAGTGGACAATCAGCCTCCAAGAGGCCTGCTTAGTTTAAATAAGAGAGCTGCTTAGTATGGTAGGTAGGTTATGTTATGTTACAGAATGGGATGCCCCAAGCAGACTTGAGATCAGTATATATGCACACAGCAGCAGTGTGTTAGCAGGCTCATACAGGCCAAATTTCTTTAAATAACTGTGCAGCTTACAGTAAATGCAGAGGCTAATGGTATGTTACAGAATGGGATGCCCCAAAGCTGACTTGAGATCAGTATATATGCACACAGCAGCAGTGTGTAAGCAGGCTCATACAGGCCAAATTTCTTTAAATAACTGTGCAGCTTACAGTAAATGCAGAGGCTAATGGTATGTTACAGAATGGGATGCCCCAAAGCTGACTTGAGATCAGTATATATGCACACAGCAGCAGTGTGTAAGCAGGCTCATACAGGCCAAATTTCTTTAAATAACTGTGCAGCTTACAGTAAATGCAGAGGCTAATGGTATGTTACAGAATGGGATGCCCCAAAGCTGACTTGAGATCAGTATATATGCACACAGCAGCAGTGTGTTAGCAGGCTCATACAGGCCAAATTTCTTTAAATAACTGTGCAGCTTACAGTAAATGCAGAGGCTAATGGTATGTTACAGAATGGGATGCCCCAAGCAGACTTGAGATCAGTATATATGCACACAGCAGCAGTGTGTTAGCAGGCTCATACAGGCCAAATTTCTTTAAATAACTGTGCAGCTTACAGTTAATGCAGAGGCTAATGGTATGTTACAGAATGGGATGCCCCAAGCAGACTTGAGATCAGTATATATGCACACAGCAGCAGTGTGTTAGCAGGCTCATACAGGCCAAATTTCTTTAAATAACTGTGCAGCTTACAGTAAATGCAGAGGCTAATGGTATGTTACAGAATGGGATGCCCCAAAGCTGACTTGAGATCAGTATATATGCACACAGCAGCAGTGTGTAAGCAGGCTCATACAGGCCAAATTTATTTAAATAACTGTGCAGCTTACAGTAAATGCAGAGGCTAATGGTATGTTACAGAATGGGATGCCCCAAAAGCCAGAGAGCACCTGGCAGGCAGCAGTAAGACTATGCACAGCAAAAGTGTCTTTTTCAGGCCTAATTTCAATTATAATAAGTGCAAATGGTTATAGGGTCTTAAACAGAGGCTGCTGTAGTCACAGAATGGGATGCCCCAAAAAAGAAGTGGACCTGGCAGGGTCCAGTAGTGCTATGCCCAGCAAAAGTGTCTTTATCAGGCCTAATTTCAATTATAATAAGTGCAAATGGTTATATGGTCTTAAACAGAGGCTGCTGTAGTCACAGAATGGGATGCCCCAAAAAAGAAGTGGACCTGGCAGGGTCCAGTAGTGCTATGCCCAGCAAAAGTGTCTTTATCAGGCAAATTTCAATTATAATAAGTGCAAATGGTTATATGGTGTTAAACAGAGGCTGCTGTAGTCACAGAATGGGATGCCCCAAAAAAGAAGTGGACCTGGCAGGGTCCAGTAGTGCTATGCCCAGCAAAAGTGTCTTTATCAGGCCTAATTTCAATTATAATAAGTGCAAATGGTTATATGGTCTTAAACAGAGGCTGCTGTAGTCACAGAATGGGATGCCCCAAAAAAGAAGTGGACCTGGCAGGGTCCAGTAGTGCTATGCCCAGCAAAAGTGTCTTTATCAGGCTAATTTCAATTATAATAAGTGCAAATGGTTATATGGTGTTAAACAGAGGCTGCTGTAGTCACAGAATGGGATGCCGCAAAAAAGAAGTGGACCTGGCAGGGTCCAGTAGTGCTATGCCCAGCAAAAGTGTCTTTATCAGGCCTAATTTCAATTATAATAAGTGCAAATGGTTATATGGTCTTAAACAGAGGCTGCTGTAGTCACAGAATGGGATGCCCCAAAAAAGAAGTGGACCTGGCAGGGTCCAGTAGTGCTATGCCCAGCAAAAGTGTCTTTATCAGGCCTAATTTCAATTATAATAAGTGCAAATGGTTATATGGTCTTAAACAGAGGCTGCCATAGTCACAGAATGGGATGCCCCAAAAAAGAAGTGGACCTGGCAGGGTCCAGTAGTGCTATGCCCAGCAAAAGTGTCTTTATCAGGGCTAATTTCAATTATAATAAGTGCAAATGGTATATGGTCTTAAACAGAGGCTGCTGTAGTCACAGAATGGGATGCCCCAAAAAAGAAGTGGACCTGGCAGAGTCCAGTAGTGCTATGCCCAGCAAAAGTGTCTTTATCAGGCTAATTTCAATTATAATAAGTGCAAATGGTTATATGGTGTTAAACAGAGGCTGCTGTAGTCACAGAATGGGATGCCCCAAAAAAGAAGTGGACCTGGCAGGGTCCAGTAGTGCTATGCCCAGCAAAAGTGTCTTTATCAGGCCTAATTTCAATTATAATAAGTGCAAATGGTATATGGTCTTAAACAGAGGCTGCTGTAGTCACAGAATGGGATGCCCAAAAAAAGAAGTGGACCTGGCAGGGTCCAGTAGTGCTATGCCCAGCAAAAGTGTCTTTATCAGGCCTAATTTCAATTAGAATAAGTGCAAATGGTTATATGGTGTTAAACAGAGGCTGCTGTAGTCACAGAATGGGATGCCCCAAAAAAGAAGTGGACCTGGCAGGGTCCAGTAGTGCTATGCCCAGCAAAAGTGTCTTTATCAGGCCTAATTTCAATTATAATAAGTGCAAATGGTTATATGGTCTTAAACAGAGGCTGCCGTAGTCACAGAATGGGATGCCCCAAAAAAGAAGTGGACCTGGCAGGGTCCAGTAGTGCTATGCCCAGCAAAAGTGTCTTTATCAGGGCTAATTTCAATTATAATAAGTGCAAATGGTATATGGTCTTAAACAGAGGCTGCTGTAGTCACAGAATGGGATGCCCCAAAAAAGAAGTGGACCTGGCAGGGTCCAGTAGTGCTATGCCCAGCAAAAGTGTCTTTATCAGGCCTAATTTCAATTAGAATAAGTGCAAATGGTTATATGGTCTTAAACAGAGGCTGGTGTAGTCACAGAATGGGATGCCTCACAGCAGACTTAAGATCAGTTCAGTATATATGCACAGTTAGTTAGTATAAGCAGCCTGAAAACGCTAACAAAGCCAGTCAGCCAGCTAGTAAAAAAAAAAAAAATCTCCCTGTGACAGCCTCCGATTTTTGCTACCTTTCCCTGTTTTTCGCTGACTTTCTGTCTGTCTCCTGTCTGTCTCCTGCCTGTCTCCAGCCTGTCCCTGTCTGTCCCTGCCTGTCTAACTGCCTCTCTCCCTCAGCTACACAGCGTTCTGTCTCTCACGAATGCAATAGAGAAATGAGGAAGGAAAAGCAAGATGGCCGACGTAGCGCTGTGACGTCACCGGGCTTGCTGGCTGCTGATAGGCTGCATGTGAGTGCCCCAGCTTGCACTGGCGCGGGATAGATGTCCAGACATGTCCCGTCCGCCATCTTAGAATGCCTGTAAATGTAAATGAATGGATGTTAAAGGAAATCCGAATCGAATTTTTCCTGAAATTCGGATCGAATCCGGGTTCGTCCGGATCGATTCGCTCATCCCTAATTACTTTATTGGGTATTTCCTGTTTTTTTGACTTAAAGGCAGTGGAAGTAAGTTTTTTGGATTTACAGACCATTGTCCACTAGGCACAGGGTTTTCAGTTCTTGTAAACTAACTTACCCCCCCCCACCCGCAATCAGCAACAGCTGTACTAGAAAGACATTGACCTTTTTCTAGCAGAGCTACACACCTCATTCAATAGAAGGCATGCTTTACAGCAGTGTGTGCTGCCCTTGTCCCCTGTCATATATTACTGCATAAAAGAATGGTGAGTTTCTTTTTTTCCCCCTGTTTTTCCCTTATTTCTTTTATTTACACCCCCCCTCTCTTCCCCCCTGAGGTTAGCTGAGTATGTTGACAACTCATTTTTCTTTGAATGCACAGTGGTTTAATTCTCCTCACAAGATTAGTTTAACACTCCAGCCTGATATATTATTGTGGCCGGTGGAAAGTGGTCAACAACTACTTTCAGAGGTCTTTAGGGTGGTAGTTCATATCTGTCCTGCAATTACACTACATCACCACATAATAGCACTGTTGGATAAGGAATGAATTATACTGGAGGTTTCTCAAACAGTTAACAGGAAAACCTATTAAATAGAATATAATAAATAGAATATAATATTAGAAATTAAAAAACGTCATTAGCAATATTCAGGTTTGCTGCCATTGATTAAGGTGAGTAACATTGTATTGAGACAGAAAGTATATAAGGACCCCCTTACACAACATATGGGAATCTATATAGGGAGGTCATGGATTAGTTAGAATTATTGTAGTAATTATGAGTAAGGAAGGACGGTACAAGCAGGGTCTACTAAGACAGTCACTGGAGAAGGAGAGAGCAGAGGAGCCACATTCATAACTAACAAATGACCACAGGAAATGTGAACCTTTAAGGCCAAGGTGCTGATGAAGGAAGCTAAGGTCTCAGTGTCCTGTTAAGGGACCAGACTGCTTGACCATCAATTGTACGTGTTCAACTGGATGTAATGCTGTTATCAGATACAGACCCACATTGGAGGTCTCCCAAGTCCATGACAAAGAACCTACTCCACACACACCAGAGTAGCTAAACCCCTCATGTATGCATGTTCTACAATTGAAGTCCAACTGGTGGGGCTTTAAGTGGTGATGCCCAGTGGGAGGGATAACCAGGATCCCCAAATATAGACTGTGAACATTTTGGAAAATGTCCCCCTGGTGAAGATTTTGCTTTGAAATTTGTTGAACAGTGTTGTGAATGTCAAAGGCCTGTGGATTTAACATAGAAACATAAAAGGTTGACGGCAGAAGGAGACCATACGGTCCATCTAGTCTGCCCTTATGTGTATACTGTATGTACTCTTTATCTTAGGATAGATGTGTGCTTATCCCAGGCATGTTTAAATTCAGTGACTGTTGATTTTTCAACTACCTCTGCTGGAAGTTTGTTCCAAGCATCTACTACTCTTTCTGTAAAATAATATTTTCTAACATTGCTCCTGATCTTCCCCCCGACTAGCTTCAGGTTGTGCCCCCTTGTTCTATCATTAAGCTTCTTCTTAAAAACACTTCCCTCCTGAACCTTATTCAATCCTTTCACATATTTAAAGGTCTCAATCATGTCCCCCCTCTCCCTTCTTTCCTCCAGACTGTACAAATGAAGTTCTTTAAGTCTCTCCTGATAAGTTTTAAGTTTAAGTCCTTCCACCATTTTCGTTGCCCTCCTTTGGACACGTTCTATTTGAATAATGTCTTTTTGCAGGTAAGGTCTCCAGAACTGCACACAGTATTCTAGCTGTGGCCTCACCAGGGCTCTACACAGCGGCATCACAACCTCCCTCATCCTACTGGTGATGCCTCGAGCTATGCAGCCAAGCATCCTGCTTGCTTTTCCCACTGCCTGGCTACACTGTCCACTTATCTTGTAGCTATCAGTAATCAGTACCCCTAAATCTCTCTCCTCCGAGGTCCTGGCTAACACCGTACTGCCCATACGGTACTCAGAGCAGGGATTCCTTCTACCCAAGTGCATGATTTTACATTTAGAGACATTAAACTCTAGTTTCCACAGTTTTGACCATCTATCCAGTAAAGCTAAATCATTTTCCATGTTGCAGACACCTCCAGGAATAGCCACCCTATTACTAACCTTTGTATCATCAGCAAACAGACAAACTTTTCCTACCAAGCCTTCTCCTATGTCACTTACAAATATATTAAAAAGAATGGGGCCCAGGACAGAGCCTTGCAGCACACCACTTGTAACTCGCCTTTGTTCAGATTGCACACCATTTACAACAACGCTCTAATACCGATCCCTCAGCCAACTGGAAGTCCACTGAACTATCCAGGGATTGAGTCCTACCTTCAATAACTTATCTATGAGCTCCTTATGTGGTACAGTGTCAAAGGCTTTGCTAAAATCCAGATAGGCGATATCCACAGCACCACCTTCATCTAAGACTTTAGTGACATTGTCAAAGAAATCAATAAGATTGGTCTGACATGATCTGCCCTCAGTAAAGCCGTGCTGTTTTGGGTCCAATAGGTCATTAATTTTTAGATGGGAAATGATCTGTTTTTTTAAGAGTGTTTCCATTAATTTGACAACTATAGATGTTAAACTAACTGGCCTGTAATTACTGGCTTCTTCTCTACTCCCCATTTTATGGGTTGGTATGACATTGGCCATTCTCCAATCAGCTGGAACCTCACCAGTTGAAAGGAAATGGTTAAGTAAATCAGTCAGAGGGGCTGCAATCACAAACCTAAGTTCCCTTAGAACTCTGGGGTGGATTCCATCTGGACCCATTGCCTTACTTACCTTTAGATGTGCCAGCTCGGCTAAGACATCAGCCTCCTGAAATTCCGGAGCTTTGCCCTCCCAGCGGGATGCTGTGCTATGGCCATGCCTGCTACTATCTGAAAATACCGAACAAAAGTAGCTATTCAGATGGTCAGCCACAGTCTTATCTCCGTCAATATATTTATTTTCCCTATTTCTAATTTTTGAGACTGCATTGTTTTTCTTCTTTCTGTCACCAATATATCGGAAAAAGGTTTTATCTCCCCTCTTCATAGATTTGCCCATTTCTTCCTCCTTTTGCCCTTTAGCAGTCCTTATAATCAGTTTTGCTTCCCTCTGTTTAATTTTATATGCCTCTCTGTCAGCTACACTTCCACTTACTTTATACTTCTTACAGGCAGACTTCTTATCTTTTATGATAGTGCTGACTTCCCTAGTAAACCATAATGGTTTCTTCTTTCTTTTATTCTTGCTAGTTTGTTTCACATATTGCTTAGTTGCCTTTAAGATGGCCATTTTTAATAGTGACCACTGGGCACTCACTTCTGCTACTCTGTTCCACTCACCTAATTTTCTTTCTACATACTCCGCCATTTCCTTGAAGTTTGTCTTCCTAAAGTCTAGCACTTTGGTTCTGGTGTGTGATTGCACAATGTCTCTTTTTATTCTGAACCATAAGCATTGATGGTCACTGGAACCCAGATTTTCTTCAACCCTGACCTCGGACACCCATTGGTCAGAACTAAGTCCAGAATGTTATCTCCTCTAGTTGGCAATGTCACAAGTTGTTTTAGAGACACTCCATTAAGTGCCTCTAATATAGTCCTGCTCTTGCATGTCGATGCACTTGGGATATTCCAGTCCACATCAGGCATGTTGAAGTCACCTGTAATAACAATGTCCCCCTTCTCTGCCATTCCACTGATTTCATCTATTAACAGGTTATCTAGATCCTCAGATTGTCCAGGGGGCCTATATATCACACCAATTCTGACCACAGCTCCCTCCTTAGTCTGCATAGTAACCCAGAGAGTTTCTAGTTCATTATGTGTATGCTGAATTAATGTTGATTGAAGTGTAGTCTTGACATAAAAATGGCTACTCCACCGCCCTTTCTATCCAATCTGTCTTTTCTGTACAATGTGTAACCGGGTATGGCTATCTCCCAGTCATTGTGATTCTTGAACCAAGTCTCTGTTATTGCAACAAGATCCAATTCATCTCTGGATATGATAGCCATTAATTCACAGAGCTTGTTGCCCAAGCTGCGAGCATTGGTACACATCATGTGGATGTTGTTGGTATTGTATTTTAGTGTGTCCTTGATCTTTTCCACCTCTAGCCTACCACTGACCGGGCTTCCTGCTTCAATGTCCTGCTTCATCCTAAATGGTAGGGGACAGAAATCACCCTTACAAGTTACATCTCTGTCCCCTTCCTCTAGTTTAAATCAAAAAATGCTCTGAGTTCCACTTCAAGTTCTTCTGTGCCTTTCTGTGAAGGATGCAAGCCATCCCTCTTAAACAACTCATTGTTCGACCACCTTCTAACATCATGACTAATACATCCAAAACCTTTGTCTTCACACCACTGGCGTAACCACAAATTGAACTTGGTGATGTTGAGTGCCTTTTTTCCCTGATTACATACTGGCAAAACTTCAAAAAAGGTGATGGAACCTGTTATTTTGTAAAGTTCCTGACTAAAATTTTAGAAGTCCCTCTGTACAACAAACAAATCTTTTTGGGATAAGTAAGTTTCCCTTAGTTTCCCTTTTTTGGAAGTCTTGAAGCTGGCTTGTGCGCTTGAAAAGTGGAGGACCCCTTTAGTGTGTTAAACCTTGCTGCATTAACATGGACTGTGTTTAGTTGTCACCTGTGCCAAAATCAGCTTGTTTGCAGAAAGGTGCTGTTGGTGGGAAAAAGAGGCAAAAACGCCTGTGGTTGACAGAGCCTGAAATAGAAAGCTGAAGTTGAAATGCAATGCTATTGGTTTCCACAGAGTTGCCTTGAACCAGATGTGGGAAACAGAGAGCATTATGATACCCTCCTGTCGAATTTTGAAAGTGCTGTGCATTTGGAATTGTTAAGTGTCATTAAAATAAAAATGCGTAATTCATTCCTGTGAGGCTGAGGAAGGATTAACCCGGCTGCAGTGTCCTCCCTCCTCTCAGTGGAATGTCCCCAGCCCCGTTCCCACCATACGCCCAAAGCGAGGGAAAAGTAGAGAATGCTGGGGCGGGAAACAGTACCTTATGGCAAGACAAAGGCAGAGCTTAGCACCATTCACCCACAAGACACCATGAGCAGAGCAGAAGCCCAAGATCCCAGCAAGAGTGGTAACACGAGTAACTCGGAGGAGGCCCAGGCGCCCTGGGACACCATCATGATGTACTATTGCCCCTATTGGCAGTGGCTGCCACCACCGGGCCTGAAAGGTCCGAACCAATGGAAGCAGTACCCCACTGCCTCTCAGCGACACGCAACTCCAGTTGGAGCCGTGGGAAACGGGCCATCAGTTCCATTGGAGCCACTTTCCCCACTACTTCGGGGCCTAAGGACCCATCCGGGTTGGTTGACCTGTTTGCCAATGGGTGCAGGTATGTGACAGTGGGGGCTGAAGGGGCAATGCAGCCAGTGTGCCCCAATTGCTTAAAAGTGGCCATGGGACGTCGAGCCCCAAATACATGCCCCAGCTGTGGATGGGAACTGTTTCACGCTAGCAGCGCCATTGGGAAGGAGGGCAACCTGCATTACAGCCCCATAATAGGAGTGACCTGGGAGGACTCACCAACCCCCCGTCCACCACTTGATCCGTCCACCATTATGGTGGATGCCGCCATAATGCCGAAGATGACTACCCACACTAAAGTGACTATGGACATGCTTAAAGAGGCCCTGTGAGGTGTTCAGGAGGAGATGAACTTGAGGCCCACCTGTAGCTGTGACCACTTTAACCACCCTGTCCCCGCTATGCCCCCTGTTCAAGCAGTCTCCGTGTCCACTGTAGAGACAGTTTGCAGTGTGCCCACCAGAGAACCTTTGCCCAGCCCAAACTCTGGAGACGCAGCCGCACCTAACCCGCTTCCAGTGAGCCAAGCCCAAGTGGAGGCAGAAAAGGTTTCCACCCACTGACTATATAAACAGGCCCGTCACCCATGTGTGAAACCAGGGAGAGGAAACATCAAAGAATGGCCTGAGTTCTCCCACTGACAGTGGATTGTATGGAGAAAATGTGCCTGTAAACTGCAGTTGGAGCACCCTTATCAGAGCAAAGCTGCAATGGAGTTTGTGGAAGCACAGCATGGCCAGTGGATCAAGGAGACTATAAAAGAATATTTAGTGATCCTGGAACGCATGGCCATAAAAGAGTTACCTCCAGCCATGCACCGGAGCTACAAATCCTGATATGATACTTGGCGCTGGGAAAGGCACATCCGCAAGGACTGCATCATCATTAGCAGTCCCAATCCCAAGGACATCATCAAGCAGATTGATGTGGCAGGTCCTGAAGAACACCCTATAACCCAGACTACTATGGCGCCTAAAACCTAAAGAGGACTCCCGGGAGTATTCATCCTGTACTGCCTGGTGGAGCTAACAGTGGTTACTGGGGAACAGTTTATAGCGTGACATGTCGTGCCTAAATGTTGATTTGACTAACCACTCCTTTTCTTACTGGAAAAGGGAAGAGAAGTTTTGCTAAGTTATAATGGGTTTTTTAAATAAAGGAAAAAGTTTGTGTCTAACCAGTTTGAATTACAGGAAGATGAAACTGAGGTGGTAAATTTTAAGTATGCCTAAAGTAAATACTTGTTGTTTTTGTTTATATTAAAAAAGTACTGTTCTTGAAAGTCATCTGAATGTTGAAATTGAAAATGTTAAGTGAATATTCCTAAAGAGAGAATGTGTTCTTTTATGCAGGCCAAAACTGTCAGCATTTCTAAAAAGGGGAACCCATTATTTAACTTAACCAGGGATTTTCCGTTGCAGCAAACCAAGAATGGGCTTAGTGGGTTTTCTTAAAGGGGAAGACTAAATTCAAGCAGACCTAAACTACCCAAGTATGGAATCTCTTAACTTAAGGTGTTTATGCTATGAATGGATTGGTTGTCCTCCGGCATATGTTTTTTCCAGGAGACCTCCAACCCAGATATAATTAGAGAGTGGGCCCAAAGAACTATTAACTGTGCAAGGTATTAGTTTAAATGTGTTGTGATTTGGGTATGCTAATTCTAGTAAGCAGGAAGCCAAGAGTAAATCAATATTGAACACTTCTTCTTAACTGGAAGCTGAGCTCTGGATATTAGGCTTGATTCAGAGAGACTTAAAAAACCAATCGTATCAGTGCCGCTCTTTGTCTTATTTTCGAACGTTCACGCTCTCGTATGCATATGCGAGTGATTCTGTGCATTTATTCTTTTCCTTCGGTAAAGTGGCCGTCCGTTCGTATGTTAAAGTACGAGATCATTTATCCGCGTGACTTTTCAGATTCCTTTTCTCTGGTTGCAACGGCAGCATTCGTTTTTATCAATTTCCCATCGTCTACCTCAACTACCTCAACTACCTCAACAACTTTAATAGAATTTTTCACAAAATAATCGTCTGGACCCAGAAACTTACGATCCTGCGCCTGCGCAATACAGACTTAAATCATTAAACTGTTCGCACACATATATGTGTTCCCATATCTAGCACTAACAACCTCCCCCCAACCACTTCCTGCTTCGTTTTTTCTTCATTTAGCGCACCTTAAAGCTCCCCCCAACCACTTCCCGCTTAGTTTTTTCTTCATTTAGCGCACCTTAAAGCTCCCCCCAACCACTTCACGCTTAGTTTTTTCTTCATTTAGCGCACCTTAAAGCTCCCCCCAACCACTTCACCCTTAGTTTTTTCTTCATTTAGCGCACCTTAAAGCTCCCCCCAACCACTTCCTGCTTAGTTTTTTCTTCATTTAGCGCACCTTCAAACTTACCCAAACCACTTCCTGCTTAGTTTTTGCTTCATTTAGCGCACCTTCAAACTTACCCAAACCACTTCCTGCTTAGTTTTTTCTTCATTTAGCTCAACTTAAAGCTCCCCCCAACCACTTCACGCTTAGTTTTTTCTTCATTTAGCGCACCTTAAAGCTCCCCCCAACCACTTCACCCTTAGTTTTTTCTTCATTTAGCGCACCTTAAAGCTCCCCCCAACCACTTCCTGCTTAGTTTTTTCTTCATTTAGCGCACCTTCAAACTTACCCAAACCACTTCCTGCTTAGTTTTTTCTTCACTTAGCGCACCTTAAAGCTCCCCCCAACCACTTCACGCTTAGTTTTTTCTTCATTTAGCACACCTTAAAGCTCCCCCCAACCACTTCCTGCTTAGTTTTTTCTTCATTTAGTGCACCTTCAAACTTACCCAAACCACTTCCTGCTTAGTTTTTTCTTCATTTAGCACACCTTCAAACTTACCCAAACCACTTCCTGCTTAGTTTTTGCTTCATTTAGCGCACCTTCAAACTTACCCAAACCACTTCCTGCTTAGTTTTTTCCTCATTTAGCGCACCTTCAAACTTTCCCAAACCACTTCCCGCTTAGTTTTTGCTTCATTTAGCGCACCTTCAAACTTACCCAAACCACTTCCTGCTTAGCTTTTTCTTCATTTAGCGCACCTTCAAACTTACCCAAACCACTTCCCGCTTAGTTTTTTCTTCATTTTGCGCACCTTCAAACTTACCCAAACCACTTTCCGGTCATCTGAATGTTGCTTTCTTCAACAGTAATTTACCCTTTTTTTCTTGACAATGTATTTGTGCTAATAATTGACACAGGAATTTTTGGGGATTTTTATGTGGTTTATTCTCTTAACCAGCCATTTTTGTGTGGCTTTTTTTGTTGGTTATTGATAATTTTTGAAAATGTACAAGATGTGATTAAAAACTATTTACAAAATCTGAGAACTTTTAAAATGGAACAAATAAATACTTAAAAACTATATACAAATAAAAACTGGGCCAGGACCAAGGACACTACTCTTCATCTTCTGTTGTCCCCAACGTGTCACGCATCACATGCAGATTGGCCACCAACTCAAGGACCCTCCGATTCAGCTCCGCCAGTCTTTGACGTTTGGTCCCTGTAACAATTTTTATGCCAAAAATGTGTTGCCTAACTATACATGTTTGTCACCTGTGGATTTAATGTTTATTAGTTTACAAAACCACGAAAAGCGACCTGTAATTATTTCAAGTCATTAATCAAATGAAGTGGGCACAGGTAAGTCTGTCAAGTCATTAAGCTAATGAAGTGGGCACAGGTAATTCTGTCAAGTCATTAATCAAATGAAGTGGGCACAGGTAAGTCTGTCAAGTCATTAATCAAATGAAGTGGGCACAGGTAAGTCTGTCAAGTCATTAATCAAATGAAGTGGGCACAGGTAAGTCTTCGAGTGCCATTGTCTCGGGATTGATGGATTAGTGTGTTAATGTCAAGTAACACAGAAATGTCACTAATGACATGAATACTTACTTGGTTGGTGGCCGATAGATGGCTCGTTGGGGACAACAGGATGTCCTTGGTCCTGGCTCTGCTGTGAAGAATTGCCTGTAGAAATTTAGAAAATATGGTCAGTTTTAATGTCTGATTCAGCAGTCCGCCAATGTTTTTTGCAAAGTCTGGGTCACATCACTCACCTTCTCCAGGTTCTTGTTCGAGCATATCTGCTGCCTCCTCCTCCACTACCTCACCCGCTCCCGAAGCATCTTCAAAAAAAGAAAAAAGGATTCAGTTTGTTGCTATCAGGAGCAAACATGTATATGTGTGTGCGTATACATGAAGAGTGACATACCAGAGGCTCCCGCATGCGCGGCAGGGTACGACTCCCTGCCCATGCCGTGCCGCCCCTCCTCTGTGGTAAGGTCCAGGGGCTGGTCGGAGGACCCAACAGAGGAGGGGTCGGACCGTCGCCCTGGAGATCCACCACCTTCACTACCAGCTGCAGAATCATGCAGCACTGGTCGGCCTGTGTGCTTCCGGGTGCGGCGAATTCGGTTATCCATTTCCAACACTACCAAAGAAAAGGCATTCTAAGTAAAGGCCTACCTTCTGGCTTAGTTACATATTGCATGCAATCGCAATGTACTTACTCGGAAAATGGATTCCGAAGAACCTCTGCACCCAGGGCATGTGCAGCCGTTTGAGGTCTGACCAATGCTGCATGATCTGCGTGTGGGTGAAGGTGGTGTTGGTCTGCTGTTGTATGTTCGAGATTATCTCCAGGGCGACGTTGTGTTTTTCAAATGTGTTGGGCAGGTAGTCGTACCTGCGCTCCAGCATGGTCTACAAAACAGAAAGCAAACATAGAATTTACTTCTAAATACATATCAATATGTGGCAACAATACATTTTTGTGGGAAATTACATTAACACACACACATTTCTAGGGTTCTGTAATTTCACAATCTGGCCTAAATGTTGTTTGGCACGTGTGTGGCGTGCCTTTGGTTGTGCATGTAGTTTATCACATTTATTACTAAAGCCATTTATTCCTGCACTTCCTTCACATGTAAAGCAGCATTTACAAATCAAAGCAAAGTCCTTAAAAGACACTTACGAGCATGATGATCTCTTCTTATTGGCGGGTGAAGATAGTGGGTGCCATCTTGCTTCTTGTTCTCGGCAGCAGATAAGTAATGCCCCAGCGGGTTCCGCACGACTGTGCGAACGTACGCGTCACACGCCGGCGCGTAAGCGTCACACGCCGGCTAGCTTACTTAAAGGTCCTCATTATTCTAAAAAATCAAAATGGCACCCAAAAAAACTCCTGGCAAAACGGGAAAGGAGCAAACGGGGAAGAAGGCAGCCAAGCGGCAGGAGCCTTCCGAAGGGCCAAAAACAAGGTCGCAACAGCCCAAAGCCAAATTACGGCCTAGTACCAAAGCGCCGGCCCAGCCAACTACCAGCTATGGGCAAAAAAAGGAGCAGGCAGCCAAAGCAAAGACACAGGCCTCAAAGGCTATTATGGCTATTGGGCCCAAAATGGGTAAGAGGGTCCGAACACCCACCCCACCCTGCCCCACAAGAACACCCCCAATAGGCCGCAGTAGGTCCCGCAGCACCCCAAGAGGCAGAACCAGGTCCCGCAGCCCCCCAAGAGGCAGAACAAGGTCCCGCAGCCCCCCAAGAGGCAGAACCAGGTGCCGCAGCCCCCCTAGACGCCGCAGCAGGGCACGCAGCCCACAAAGAGGCAGAACCAGGTCCCGCAGCCCCCCTAGATGCCGAAGCAGGGCACACAGCCCACAAAGAGGCAGAACCAGGTCCCGCAGCCCCCCTAGACGCCGAAGCAGGCCACGCAGCCCACTAAGAGGCAGAACAAGGTCCCGCAGCCCCCCTAGACGCCGCAGCAGGGCACGCAGCCCACAAAGAGGCAGAACAAGGTCCCCAGGCAGCCCACCTAGACGCCGAAGCAGGGCACGCAGCCCCCCCAAGAGGCAGAACAAGGTCCCGCAGCCCCCCTAGATGCCGAAGCAGGGCACACAGCCCACAAAGAGGCAGAACAAGGTCCCGCAGCCCCCCAAGAGTGGGCCAAAAAAAAAAGCAGAAGAGGGCCGGCCCTGCAAGATCGCCCTCATCCTTGGTCCGCCCTACTACCTCCAAGGGCAGCACTACTTCAGCCTCAGAACTAATCTCTCCTGCTCGCCCACATTTTGCACCGGCACAGGTGGAAAGGCAAGGTTACTATGCCACATCCACACCTGGGACTTCTGTGGCCAGCCAGGCCAGAACACCCAGTCCCTTGCCCAGTCCTGTCCAATCCCCAGGCAGCCACCATTCCCTGCATTATCCCCCACCAACCCAGGCAAGGATGTCACCCCATTTGGATGTCACCATGGAGGAGCCACAACCCCAAACAACAGGGCGCACATTGCGAAGAGGGCAGTTGAGTGGGCGTTTTGGTGAGGGCCAAATTATGGCCTTGGCTAGTGACCTGACCTTAGTTTATGAGGAGCTATATGGGCGCAAATCCAAAAACACCACCAAACAGCGCAGAGCAAACATCTTGGCCGACCTAACCAGACAAGTGAATGCAGCGGGGGAAGAGTTAAAGGATGTTGTACAGGTTCAGCGCAAGATATCGGACCTCAAATATGCTGCGCGGAAGAAAGAAAATCAAAGGCGGATTTACAGATAAAAATGTTAGCTTTAGGATTTGACTTGATGTTGTATTGGCCACCTGGTTCTAAATTAGCCTAACTATGTTTTTCAGCATGAAAACTGGAGGAGGATTTCCCTCCAAACTCAAGTTTACACCGGCTGAGGAGATGATTTTGGGATTGATGCATCCAGTCGCCGTCGAGGGACACGCGGCCCTAAGGGACACAGACTCACCGACCCGTCCTGCAGGTGAGTAAGCTTTATGTGACCTTTACAATTTGTGAGCATGCACAATTAGCCAGTAACACATATGTTAAGCCATGCGCCTAGGCTGTGGCTTGTAGGGGATTTCTGTGTTGGGCCAGGGTGTGGCATGTGTGTGGCCAGTTAACTTCTGATTTTTTGGCCACATACCAGACGTTAATGAACATTCAACCCGAGTTGAAAAGTTTGCTGGTTCCCATTAACCTGTCAGTTATGTGTTTACACTCCATGACATGACACACTTCAATCTTGATCTGTTGTCTACTTGTGTGTGAGCTGTGGTTGGTTAAAAAGCAATATACATGCTTGTTTTTAAATCGGAAAACATACATTGCTAGGCCTCCAAAAAACCAGGTCCCTGCTATGTCCAGGCTGAGTGTGTACACTTAATGGCCTATAAGGGATGTTGTCAGCCACAGAACAAGCAGAACTTGAATGTTTGGCTTAGTTGAGGTGAACAATGTGGAAGTAGTTATTGACTAAAAATTTGTAAAGATAATGGCATGGAAATTGAAGATTAATTGTCACCGTTGTTGTAGTGCCCATGATAGCTTTGACCTGTTAAATAATTCGTCATATGTCTTTTGACCCGTCAACAATGCATAGGTGTGTGTTTACATAGTGTCTTTGCTTCTCATGCAGGCCAGCATCATCCCTCAGCTACTGTGGAATCCTCTGCCATTTGGACATACCGTCAACTTCCGTGCAGCCTAGGAGGGAGGATCCGATATATTCGGTAAGTTTATTGAGCAAATGTTGGTTATCCATGTTACTTTGCATGTTACTACTAACAGATTGACATATGTAGTGCCCAAGCTAACATATAATTTGTCTCTGTCCATACAGACCCACACACTCATGGATGAAATCCAGGAGCTGGAGGAGGATGGATCCTTTATGTGTCCTTCAGAAGATCTCCCCCTGGGACAGAATCTGCAACTGGCCCAAAATGTTTCAACCCCAACTCCGCAGCAGCAGAGGGAAGCTGGCTGCATGCCGGCTGCACATCGTGGCCAGCATGCAGAGACTGACCCTCAAGTCCCCAGTGTTCTCTCTGCTGCTGAGGATTGTGTAAGCATGCCTGTGTCTGTTGAGGGGCCCAGACCAACCTCATCGGCACGACCCCGAACCAGGGGATTGGGGAGGCGGAATCAGCTACGGCGCAACCAGGGGAGGGGCATGGCAATTTTGGACGCATGGCACCACGAGA
Organism: Gastrophryne carolinensis; assembly: GCA_027917425.1. NCBI lineage: Eukaryota > Metazoa > Chordata > Amphibia > Anura > Microhylidae > Gastrophryne > Gastrophryne carolinensis. The sequence continues at coordinate 88,471,289 of CM051242.1, forward strand.
GGGTTACCTTCCAGCAACAAAACCAAAGGAACCGAGAGGCACTGCATGGCAGAATCGAGACCCTCAATAGTACCTTACAGGCTGTGCAGACAGAATTGCGGACCCTCAACAGACACATGGAGAATGCCAACAATGACAACCGTGCATACAGGGGTGAAATGTAAACTATCAGGCGAAACATTTTGGACCAGTTGCAGATTCAGAATGCCACACAGGCCCACGTTAGGTCCAATCAGCAAGGGCCACCACCTGGGTACTATGGCCATCACCCATATTAATGTCTCAACACCAAGAATCTGTACAACATCTTTGCTCAAAATCTCCACTGTATAGACTTGTCTGGTGAGGCAAACCGAGATACCCTTGGTGTATGCCTTGGGTTGTGTGGTTTGTATTTGCGCCCATATAGCTCTTTAGAGTGGTGAGGTAGGCCACTAGCCAATGCCATATCTGAATCCTCACTGAACGTGCCACTCAAGCTTTTACACCTGTACAAGGTTTACACCTGTGGCAGTGGCAAATGTTGGCAAGCAGGAGAGTGTTTTTTTTGATTTGTGGCATGGTTGATCTAACAATTTATCCTTTGTTGTTACATATATTTTGTTTCCAAATTGGAGTGAGCAGCAACTCCAAGTTTGTGCTGTTATTTTTTACAATTAAACAGTTAAAGACACCTGTGGCTCCGAAATTTGTTTGTCTCTTTTTTGGGTGTCACAGAGAAAAATATACTTGTACATTCACACAGTTCACACATCCAAAAAAGAGAGTCGTCAAGCATTATGGCTGTGGTGAGTAATTACTTCATTACTTAGTTTTACACAACAAACAAAACGAAACATACACAAAGGGAAACCAAACAAAATCCACAACACAATGTTAAACAAAGGCAAATACAGGTTAAATTAAGCAAAATGGGTCGCAATCAAATTAGTCCGCACACTTTGGCCGGACACACTACTGTGTGTGCCCAGAAATGAGTCCTCCTGGTCTTCGCTGGGTGGAGAGGGAGCCAAATCTACATACCGGGGGCCCGTTGGGAAATTGCAAAATTGTGCAGAACCGCACAGGCCATTATTATGTCTATGACCTTTTTCGGATCATATTGCAGGGCGCCCCCGGTATGATCCAAACAACGAAACCTAGTCTTCAAAAGACCAAAAGCCCTCTCCACCACAGCCCTGGTCTTGTGGTGCTCACGGTTGTAGGCATCCTGGGAGGCATCCTGGGGCCGGAGTACTGGCATCAAGAGCCACGGCAGCAGCGGGTATCCTGAATCACCTTATACATAAGATTAGAAAAAAAAACATGTAAGACCATAAACGCACCAGCAACATCAATATGAGGCTATTTGTCAATTGTGTGATCAACATGAGCAAACATTTGCCACTGTCCCAGTCCCAAACTAAACATATGTCCTAGAGGTTTTAAAAAGTACAACATACAAAGATTGAGGATGATGGCCAATCATACATAAGGATACCAGCTCTGGGTTTCAAAGTGTGCTTAGGATGTAGTTTTGGATGACCCCTTATATGCTTTGTGTGAGACCAAAACAGCAGAAACATGCCACATGCACTTTATCCCGCTCTCCTCTCCTGTGGAAGTGCAAACCATGTAAGCAAAGATGGGTCATACACTATGCTAAAGTTAAGTGCACTATTCCACACAAGGGTGGTGGAAGAGGGATTCTTAAATTAGACACACAGATAATTTATAATGTGGCTAATGCAGGCAAAACTTGGCCAAACGCTTGGTTGGTTAATAACTAACATTCAAGTGTGGTTTCACATAGCAAGAAAGTTGTTGAAGGTGAAATGTTTGCAGACATTACATCAAAATGCTAATTACAAACAAACATCCACAACTACATTATGTTGTTTCTGTTAACTTACCAAGGAGCCATGCCCCGGAAAATTCCCCCGACTCAAACCGTCGGTACAATCCTGATCATTTAAGGATGTACGCATCATGGGCTGAGCCAGGGTAGCCGGCGAGTACGTTAAGGAACCGCATGTCCGGGGCCACCACTGCCTGGACATTCAAGGAGTGGCCCATTTTGCGGTTCCTGGTAAAAAAGGAACAAAATAAAATATTAGCAAGGCTTTGTGTAAAAGTAACACACACATTTCGAACAGGAGGGATATTTACAAGGAGGTAGCATTACAAGGAGGGATATTTACAAGGAGGGATATTTACAAGGAGGGAGCTTTACAAGGAGCGAGCATTACAAGGAGGGAGCATTACAAGGAGGGATATTTACAAGGAGGGATATTTACAAGGAGGGAGCTTTACAAGGAGGGAGCTTTACAAGGAGGGAGCATTACAAGGAGGGAGCTTTACAAGGAGGGAGCTTTACAAGGAGGGAGCATTACAAGGAGGGAGCATTACAAGGAGGGAGCATTACAAGGAGGGAGCATTACAAGGAGGGAGCTTTACAAGGAGGGATATTTACAAGGAGGGAGCTTTACAAGGAGGGTTATCACAAAATGAACAAATATTATAAATTTAAATACTTACCTGTATATGTACTCGTCGGCAGCCGGAGGCACCAGGGCGACGTGGGTACAGTCAATGGCACCAATGACGTTGGGCATGTCGGCGATATTATAAAAACCAAGCTTAATGGCATTTCTGGCTACCATATCATATGGGAAAAATATATATTTGGGGGTTAGGGTAGCCATGCCTTCCAAAAAATGGGATAGTGCGCGGCTCAGCGTAGGTTGTGACATCCCCACGGAGAGGGCACCCAGCCTCTGGAACGAGCCGTTCGCCAAAAATTGCAGGCAGCCAAGCATCTTGGTCATACCTGAAATTGCTTGCCCCTTCCTTGTGGTGTGGGCTAACCATGGCCGCAGCTCACTATACAATTTATGGAGGGAAGCGCGATTAAGCCTGGTCAGCTCGAACAACTCAACGTCATGCATGCCATTGATGTTCATGCGTCGCCGCCGGTGCAATCTGGCCTCTGACCTCAGGATCCCATCAATGCCAAACAGAAGAAGAGCTTGATGCTCTTCAAAGTCACTCTCCATCACGCTTGGCTTCCTAGTCCTGAGGTCAAAAAGGTGCCGTAAGACGCTCGACAAGGAAATGACTATATGGGCGTCGGAATACTTGGCAATCAGCTCTCTGAATTAATCGCCAGCCCATTGCAATGACGTAAATATTTGGACCGATCGAAACATTTACGATTTCGAAGGAAAAATGTCCCGAAGTAGCGTAAAACAACAGATATACGAAAGAACATATACGTCTATGTTCGAACGTCCGTGCGAGTCGAAAATGTCCAAAAAAAAAGGAAAAAACACCCACAAAAACTCTCGTTTTCAAATACGAAATCAATGACATTTGGGATTTCAATGAATCGAGGCTATTGTCAATAGCAACCCTGAAGCCTGATTTTGTGGAGTCAGTGGTTTTCTTAAAGGGACATTGATTTAAGTTAGCAATTGGCGGGTGGAGCATACAGTCAATGAAATGAAAGGTGTAAGAGTGCTATACTCAGTAGTCTCTAGATGGCGCTGATATACCTCTGTTAAAGTCTAATATTTTTCTGTGATCCTCTATTTGGAAATAGTGAAATATGAGTGCATCAGGTACAGGGGTTAAGGTTTATGATGACTGAAATTGGTTCAAAGGTAATATGTTATATGGTCTAGAAGAAACACTAATATACCCCAAAATGGGTACACATTCACCCACACACCCCATAAACGGGACTTGGCGGGGATGCAGGTACATTGGGAAGGTAAGCAGAACCAAATTGGAAATGGGTTAGGGTAACAGACTAGCCCCCATGCCAACTTAATTGGGCTAGGGAGGCCAGGGTCTCTCCTTTAAATTGTCATTTGTGTGTACACTATGGTGACTTGACAGGGCTAACAGATATACATTAAAGCTACGTAAGTAGAGTGCAATTAGTACCTCTCAGGTCTGAGGGACTGTTCCAATAATTCTGCCATGACTGAACATTTCCCTAAGGTCCTGCTGAAAGTTCCTGGTGAATATGCTAGTGCAATAATTATAAAAGGACAGTGAAGCACTAACAGTTCTCAGGTGAGCTAGTGAGTTAGGAGAAGTGACAGTGTAAACTCAGAGGAATCTTACGAGACCTCAGTGACTCACCAGCACTAGGTGTTGCAGATTGAATGGTGGAGCTAGAGTTGGGATGGTAGTCGCTAGAGGGAAAAGACTTAGAAAAAGAAATAGTAAGACAGGGACCAACATTAGACACAGACGTACTTGGATGGTGTTGGGCACGAATGGGTGGGTTGCCTGCAGTAGAGATAGGGGTAGAGGGAGGTGCCCTATGGAAAAGGTTATGAGAACCTTGGGACCTTAAAGATAAACCCCAGTGGTAAGAGTCACAGTTACTCAGCTAGCACTTAAATAGCAGTGGGAACAGGCCTCTTCTTAGTGTTGGAACCACAAGTGTAGACACAGAGTGTTTTAATAACTATGATGTGGGTACAATACAGGTGCATAGTTTAGAGTGGGTGGTTAGAGGAATTAAGGTAATCCATGGTAAAGGTAATGCCATTTATTGGCCGACACAATAAAAGACTGAAAATGCAAGCTTTTGATTAAGGCACAATACAGATCTGTAACTTAGACACACATTTATACAGAAAACTAAAAGTAGGAGTGGTTTATATACCATCAGCAGAGACAGACTCTTGCAATATAAGGAATCCCAAAAGAAGAACGGTGTTATGCTGGCTGTCACATAGAATCCACATCTGGGGGTTCTAAGGAAAATTGTGAAGGAGCTCGAACCCCTTCTACACAGGAATAAGAGACTTTCTGAGATATTCCCAGGTCCTTCTTTGTTGGTATGCAGACAACCTAATCTCAAAAAACTCATTGTAAGATACTCCCTATGTTATCCAGTACAAAATGGGACATGACCCTTCCTGCAGAAAAGGTGTGAAACCTGCACACCACCGACAGAATAAATACATAAGGTATGCAACATAATTTACAAAATACAGAGTAGTTTCACATGCAAACATTTCACATGCCCACCATTAATTGTGATAATCCCCTGATTCTTATCTCACAGCTTGTGATTGTCCCCAAACGGCCCCATGTCCATAAGAGGTTGGAGATAGGTAGGCAACAAGATGGTAGATTCAGTTGGTTAATGTCACTAACAACTCACCTTCTCGCCGGTCCCGCGGCGTCTGCAGGCGGCGCGGGCTCCGGCGCCTGTCAGGCTCCCTCCCCGCTCGACGGCCGCGTCTCCGTCAGGCAGCGCCGGAGCGAGTGGGGCCGAGCGGACATGCCCCCTCTCCGCGTCGCTCCTCACTGACAGCACGCGCGAAGGCATGGCTGTCTTATGACCTCCGGCGGGCGCGCGGCCTGCAGCGGCTGAGTTAAGGTGGGCCAATGAGCCCTGTGTAAGGGGGGGCCAATGAGCCCAGAGTGCACTGGGATAAACTCACAGGGTTCCCAATTCCCATTGGTTGCACCAATCACCATTCCCCCTCCCCAGCCAATCCAATTAGCCCCCATCAGTTAAAGGTGTTTTCCCACACTTACTCGTTGCCCGTGATAGCGTGCTGCTGGGTGTGATTATCCATATCTGTACTTCCCGTTTTGATCTTGCTGTGTACTGCGTACCCGTGACCTTCTGGCTTGACCCTTGGTTCGACTTTGAATACTCTTCCGTCTCATTCTTGGTGCCGCGCTTATCTGGACTGATCTCTCGTGTATGACCCCTGCTTGTCCGACCTCGCCCAGTCTCGTTCCTGGTTCATCCACCTTCCTCCCCGTAAGTCTGCATCCTTTGTGCTACGAAGTCCTGGGGGCAACCGTGCCCGGTGAGGCGTATAAAGCGTCCCGGCAGACAGTTAATAAGTAGAAGCCCCATTAAAATAATAAGAGAAGAAGAAAAGCCCCACATGTAGGAATCACTAAAGGAATAGAAAACGGTACAAAGACATGTTTTTGAGGGTAAGAGTGAATCTACTAATAAAAGCAACTGACTGAATTGTTTTGCAATATTGTGGCTGCCCTAGCCAGCACCAAATACTGTCTGGTCAGCACTTTTATATTAGTCTCCATAATGGTGCTATTTCGAGATGAATGCCCACCTGTCTCATTAGCTTAGTCCACCATTCTAAGGGAAATTTTGCTTCTAAGTCCTTTTCCAAAGCCCCAGTATATTGGAGATTCTTTGCTTTACTCATTAATACTGAGTATATCATAAAAATACCCCCCTGGTCCCCCAGGTGACTTCATACAATATTTTTCAAAAATTGCGTATTCCACAACTATTCCTCCTTAGTGAGCTGATAAAATGCATAAATTGAATTGCACTATAACTTTCATACCTGGGCAAGGGAAGTTTCTCCTTTAAAATTGGCAAAAATACCCTCTTTTAGTGCTGAAAGAAGTGACCCATCCTATATAAGCCTCCATTCATGCACCAACTATGGTTTTCCAGCTAGGGTTGCCAAACATTGGAAGAAGTGAGAGCACTCCAATCCCAGGGGGCACATCCCCTTTACTTAATCCCAGAAGGAGGTCCATTTTAATAGCTGCCAGTCTACCTAGTCATGACAAAGGGATGCCTTAGGCTTTCTTAACAAAGGGGTATATTTGTTTTGAATAAATCCTCTATTGTAGGGGTAACCTGGTATGTAAGGTCAGATGTGTTGCCAACTGGATATTTAATAATTTACCTATTCTATCCCTAAACCCTGGGTCCAGTCCAATATCCAAGGCCAATGACTTGGCCCTGTTTATCCCCAGCCCCCAAACTTTAGAAAACTGGTCCAAGACTCCAGAATTCCAGGCAGTGACTTCTGGGGGCTGGTTATAAACAGAAGCAAATCGCCTGAAAAAAATCTGCACTTGTGTTCTCTACGGCCACTCATCCCCCCCCCCCAAAGCCTGGGTGGGACCGCATACTGGCTACTACCTGCTTCTCCAGTAAAGAACTGAATAAAACTTAAAAAAATGTCCCTTCTGTACTGTGTCAAAGAACCTTCCACACTCTTTGTCTCAGGAGGAAAGAACATTTTCCTTGTGTGTAAGTTGTTTTACCTGCATCTTACCCAGCTTATCTTTAAGCAGGGTGTTTAATTGCACTGGTGATCAATTTATCTGTATAATATATTTTAATAACTCTTATGTTTTAGCTAATATTAAAGTTACTATCATACTGAGCAGGATGATTATCTAAATCTATGTTAAAACAAATGAGCGTTTAATGTTGCCTCTGCTTACCGAAGAAGTATCAGAAAAAAACATTTTATTTTGATATTGGGCTTCATTCGACAAACATAAAAAAAAAGTTTGTCTTGATTGGAGGAAAATTGGATTGCATGTGAAAAACTTAAAGTGAACCAAAACCCACAGAGATCAGCCCAGAAATGGTAGATTGATGCCCCCCAGTGCGCCGATTGGATAAGCGACTGTGCATTCGACGTAGGACCAGGAAGAGGTGAGTTTGTTCAGGCAACCTGGGGGGTTTCACACAGCAGGCAAGGTGTCGAGAAGCCTTTACCCAAAATCGAACATTTGTTTTCTACATTTTCATACAGCTTCAGAACGATCAGGTGAGGTCCCCATGTAATATATCATTGTGAATGTGTGACAATTGTTTTTTAATGCATTTGTCGCTTTATTATGAAGGATCACATTCATCCATGTAATGCTGGATACATATTTAGTAATAGATCAAGGTAACTGGACTTACTGTTTTCTTTTACTTCATGTTTTGTTATTCATTCCACTAGGATGGGGTAGGCAGCTGGATGACTTGTGAAACATGTTGAAGTAAAAAAAAAGCTATTGCAGTTGCCGAGATTTACTCCTACAGACCTAAAGTTATGCAGGCATTAACTTTTTTCAAACAAAATCTGATATTTTTCGTTCGTTCAGATAACTTACGTTGTTGGGATGGGCTTACGTCTGATTCAGAGAGCTGATTTCCGACGGATCACCACCCTATAAATCTGTTTCATTTCCGATCCACTTACGGGACCTTTGAGGGCTCGGATTGCTATTGTTGAACATGTTTTGCGGCTATGTGGAGGAGTCTGCGCGCCTTTAGCACCAAGGCATTGCATGTATCAGCATGGCCGAGGCCATAAATTGTATAGCAATGCATACCTAAATCAATACATTTCATGTATGTCTTATAGAAGCATTTTAATGCTGACCTTAATTAGTCCTTAGCATGTAAACCATTATTTTCCCACACATCCATATAATTGCAATATTTTTTTAGACTTATGTCCTTTGTGAATTATATTTGGATTGTTGAACTTGAATCTTAATTTGTTGTAGGAGTTATTGTTTTAGTCGGTTACCTTTGCTTTGTGTATTTATTTTATATTTAGTTGCAGGAACCGCAATATGTGCCACTCACACAAGTGAGTGTTCTTACAGGGCATCCAGGGTCATCCCATGATGCTTATATATTGCAGAGCTCCGGCTAATTTCGTCAGTTTGAGTCTGGAGAATTATCTGGTGGATGGCTCCAGGGTAAATTTGCTCACATTCCATCAATCCATTTTCACTGTATGGCAATGAATATAGTTGATGACTCATGTCTTAACCTATGGCTGTTTTTAGCCCTTGATGACATGTTAAACAATATTGTAGCTTAGAATGTGTATTTTATGTTAGTATTTTTAAATTCTTTCAGGGGATTCTGGATATCCACTCCTGCCCTTGCTCCTGATGCCCGTTCTTTGCCTGCAGAATGCGGGCCAGGGGTTCTCTAATCGGGCACTATGCAAAACCCGGGCCGTGGTGACGAGGGCCCTCTGGCTTTTGAAGTCCAGATTTAGGTGTTTGGACCATACAGGGGGGGGGGGGGCACTGCAGTATGACCCCAACAAGGTTATACCAATATTTTAATTTACGTTTTTTAACAGGGACCACACGTGCCAGAGTGGCACAACTGAGTGTCAGGGTCCTTCAGTTGGTGGGCGAGATGCAGGAGCTGCGCTACTCGTTGGGGACCACAGATGAAAAGTAATGTTCTGTGGCCTGCCATTGCTATGTATTTTGTTTTTTATAGTTGTAAAAATTTGAAATTTTCAAAATTTTTAAAATTTTTATATTTTATGATGAAATAAAAAAAAAAATGTTACAGTGTCATTTCATTGACAAAATACATTAACACAAAACTAATGGGCCCAGAAATATTTAAAGATGAATATTCACATGACCAAGAAGTGATTTGGGTAAGTTTTAGGGGGCTAAAATGGAAGAAGAACCTAACCGCGAAGTGGTTTGGGCAAGTTTTAGGGGCATAAAATTGAAGAAGATCCTAACCGCTAAGTGGTTGGGGGTGAGCTTTAAGGGTCCAAAAGGGAAGATGGAGGATAGCGCTAAGTGGTTGGGGGTGAGCTTTAAGGGTCCAAAAGGGAAGATGGAGGATAGCGCTAAGTGGTTGGGGGTGAGCTTTAAGGGTCCAAAAGGGAAGATGGAGGATAGCGCTAAGTGGTTTAGCTAAACATTGGAGTAGAAATGAGGGTGTCAAATATGTAGGCGAGCACTTTAATGAGTTAAGTTTGTAGTGCGCAGGCGTAAGATCGTAAGGATTTTCATCTGGACGATTATTTTTGGAAAAAGTGAAACAGAATCTACCGGGAAACATAAAGGATTCGTTGGAGGAGACGATGGGAAAAGGGCTAAATCGAAAGCCTACGTTGTAACCTGAGAAAATTAAACAGAAAAGTCACGATGGAAAATGAAATCCTCGTACTCGTATTCTGGCATACGAACGGACGGAAACTTTACAGAAGGTTTGCAATGCATGCATAGAATCGCTCGAAACTCAAAAGCTTGGTTGTGTTTTATTCAGTTCTGGTGTATAAGTGACCCCTCCTCTCATTTTCCAAGGTGTTTGTATGAATGTTTAATATTATCCAATTTTGCAATAGTGCTCTTTTATTAAGCATAAGGGAATGTGCTGAGTATTTTTACACCTGCTCAGGGCAGCTGTAAATAATATGTTCAAAAGAGTAAAACATTGCTGATTCACACTAGTTTTTTTACAATTGTACAATTTTACAATTGTAAATTTCAATTGTATTTTTCTCACTTTAGACAATTTTATTGAGAGAAGACAAGAGAAAAAAAAATATTTTAGAAAATGAAATATGGTTTTCTTTGCTGAATCACAGTAAATTGATAAAGCTGTACCATTTTTTTTCTCAAAAATGCCAATGCCATTGTGTTTAACAGGGATAATAGTACCCTTGATCTTTCCACTGTGGACCTAATCATTTTTTTCATCTTTCTAAGAAATAATAATAATATGCCCCCTTAACTATAGTAAAACAAATAAAATGTGTACAGTAAATGAATATTGTCAGGGAACCACGGGTCACGTGATCCAACTATAAACCAGGGACCTCCGTACACACAGACCGCGCTCCCGAGAAAACCTTTGTCTGAGTCCTATCAGGAATACCAGGCCCAAAGCCTGCGGACACACAGATTCTTGGTTTAAGGCAATCAGATCACTCAAGTTAAAATGTAAGTTTTAATGCTATAAGCACACTAGGCAGTCATAACAAACATTTGGCTATGATGTAATATGAAGTGATACAGATGATACAAATATGCTGTTCTGAGATGGTTACAGGATAGAGTGAGTTACACAGAGACACAATAATCAGTTACCTTAGTATGCAGTTGCAGAGTAGTGGTTAGAGCTTCCACAAGAAATAAGTGGCAAGCTGTGTGGGTGGGCACCTCCAGCACGTGTGACTCGTGACCTCTCCAGAGAATGACCAATGCCTGGCTCAGGGTTACCCTATTTATGCGGCAAGACCCCTCCACCCCCTCCGCTCTGTGGGACGGATTGTCACCTCCCACTGTTCTGGGGCTTGCTTTAGCTCCTAAAACCCTTTAGGGGTTATAACTTGGAGCAGGGGGGTCGTATGGCTTTGGAAGCAGTACCAAACGATTGGGCTGGACGCTGGGCATCCGATGAGTCCAGAAATGGGGTCCATAAGCGGGTCAGAACCTTAGATCTCCGTTTTCCGGGTTTTCCTTTATTGCTGAGCCCGCAGTTACCTATCCCCGTGTGCGGTTTTGTGAGCCGGTTCTGATTCTGTACCTGGTTTGGTGCTGGGACACATGGGGGCGCAGCTATGGTCCGATTTCTGTTGGTGCCGGATGTCTGCAGCTCCCCTTTTTCATGTGACAAATTCACAGCCAGGGTCCAGCAAGCTGCAGACCAAGTGGAGCCTTACCAGGCTGGAGGTGTGACAGTCAGCAGGGGGGGGGGGGTCTGTGATCTGCGCTGTCCAACACATAAATGCTAATTTCTCTTCCTGAAGAGATAAGGACCTGTGCATTTATAACAGGGGGAATTAAAGGGGAACTCCAGACTTGGATATGTGAAGTTTCTGTACTTAATCTGGATCGTTCCTTCACACTCATATTCATATATTTATATTATCAACGTGTTGCCCTCATGTTGCTCCTCGGTAATGACATTTCACAACAATAAACTTTAGCCTACTAACTTTATCTTGTAACCCCCATGTGTCATAAACATTTTTAACATCTTAGTGTCAAAGTCAGGTTTATTGGTCACATACACATCAATACATCCATAGCATAACATGTAGTGAAACGTTTGTTTCTGAATGCGCCAGAAAGGTCAGCAAACATAACAGTGTGATAGCAACGAACAAATTAGTGAAAAGTTATAAAGGGTATCTAATATTTACATTACATGCAGCCTAGTATGCCCTATATCAGTACTTAGGAAATATCTGCTCAATTCCTTTGGCATAGTTCCTGAGGTGGGGGACAGGCCAAGTGGTGGGGCAGGTTGGATAAGGGCTTTAGTGTCAACACAGTTGAGAAGCCTGACAACCTTAGGAAAGAAGCTGTTCCTCATCATCTCAGTGGTAGCTCTCAGTATCCTGAAGTGTTTGCCGGATGGCATTAGAGTGAACAGCATATTGTTGTGGTGGAACTCCTAGTATCTACTTTGCTTTATTTGCACTGGTCGTAATAGGTGGTTTACTGATTAGGAATTTGGGACCGGATAATGTGTTCGGCAATACGCACTACCCTCTGCAGAACTTGTCTTGTTTCCTGCTGTTTCCTGACATCAGTGTTCAAGAGACTTTATCGCCTCGAGTTAGGCCTTCTCATTGTTGTCAGTAATAAGCCCTGTCACCATGGTGTTGTCAGAAAATTTGATGATGGTGGTGGAGCTTGAGGTGGCCGCACAGTCGTATGTGTACAGAGAGTATAGAAGTGGACTCAGCACGCAGCCTTGGGGGGCACTTTAGTATGCAAGAAATGCATACTAAGCTTAGATTGAGAGAAACCCGAAACCCAAATTCTTACTTTGACCACTTGCGGTCTGTCTATCAGAAAATTTGTAATTCAGCTTATGTGAAAGGTCCTAGGGCACAGCTGCTCCAGTTTAAGGAGTTGAAGGAATTAATGTATTGAATGCTGAATTGTAATCCATGAACAATAGTCTGATGTACCTTCCTCTCCCACTGTTTAGGTGTGATAGAATCATCTGCAGCAGGTGACAGATCACATCATCAGTGGATCGATTTGGGTGGTAGACAAATTGCATGGGATATAGAGTACCAGGGGATCACTGCAGTAAGTGCTACAGGGTGATAATCGTTGTGACAGGAAGGTTAGGGTTCTTCAAGGAATGATTAAATAATTTGGTGAATAATGGGGCAAGCTGATCGGCAAATTCAAAAGAAACAAAGGAGGGGTGGCAGCCGCTCAGACCATTTTATAACTAACCAGGGAGGTGCACATTAGCAGGGCAATTAGAATACAAAAGTCTTAAAGGGGCCACAGCACTCAAACCAGTTAGCTTGCTGACCAACCTACAATCTGTCTCTAAACTGGGTTAAAAACAGGGAGCTCGGTCACACACATCTGCAGAAGTATGCTTAAGCTGCACCACCAGCACCAAGGTGCCCCTGTGAGGTGCAGTCCTAACTCTAGTACTAATTCTAGTCTCTAATAGCCCCATTTGGGACATACAATGCAATAGATAAATTGGGAGCAGGCTTAACTGAGGCTGTATTGCAAGGTCTTTGACCCTTCCACCCCATGGCTTGCACTTGAGGTTTAGGGCAACCTCAGGTAAGCCTGCATCTATTGCATTGTATGTCCCAAATGGGGCTCTTAGAGACTAGAATTAGTACTAGAGTTAGGACTGCACCTCACAGGGGCACCTTGGCGCTGGTGGTGCAGCTGAAGCATACTTCTGCAGATGTGTGTGACCGAGCTCCCTATTTTTAACCTAGTTTAGAGACCGATTGTAGGTTGGTCAGCAAGCTAACTGGTTTGAGTGCTGTGGCCCCTTTAAGACTTTTGTATTCTAATTGCCCTGCTAATGTGCACCTCCCTGGTTAGTTATAAAATGGTCTGAGCGGCTGCCACCCCTCCTTTGTTTCTTTTGAATTTGTGCAAGCACATGGAGTGTGGGGTCTAGGCTGTATTGCAAGGTCTTTGACCCTTCCACCCCATGGCTTGCACTTGAGGTTTAGGGCAACCTCAGGTAAGCCTGCTCCCAATTTATCTATTGCATTGTATGTCCCAAATGGGGCTCTTAGAGACTAGAATTAGTACTAGAGTTAGGACTGCACCTCACAGGGGCACCTTGGCGCTGGTGGTGCAGCTGAAGCATACTTCTGCAGATGTGTGTGACCGAGCTCCCTATTTTTAACCTAGTTTAGAGACCGATTGTAGGTTGGTCAGCAAGCTAACTGGTTTGAGTGCTGTGGCCCCTTTAAGACTTTTGTATTCTAATTGCCCTGCTAATGTGCACCTCCCTGGTTAGTTATAAAATGGTCTGAGCGGCTGCCACCCCTCCTTTGTTTCTTTTGAATTTGTGCAAGCACATGGAGTGTGGGGTCTAGGCTGTATTGCAAGGTCTTTGACCCTTCCACCCCATGGCTTGCACTTGAGGTTTAGGGCAACCTCAGGTAAGCCTGCTCCCAATTTATCTATTGCATTGTATGTCCCAAATGGGGCTCTTAGAGACTAGAATTAGTACTAGAGTTAGGACTGCACCTCACAGGGGCACCTTGGCGCTGGTGGTGCAGCTTAAGCATACTTCTGCAGATGTGTGTGACCGAGCCCCCAGTTTTAACCTAGTTTAGAGACAGATTGTAGGTTGGTCAGCAAGCTAACTGGTTTGAGTGCTGTGGCCCCTTTAAGACGTTTGTATTCTAATTGCCCTGCTAATGTGCACCTCCCTGGTTAGTTATAAAATGGTCTGAGCGGCTGCCACCCCTCCTTTGTTTCTTTTGAATTTGTGCAAGCACATGGAGTGTGGGGTCTAGGCTGTATTGCAAGGTCTTTGACCCTTCCACCCCATGGCTTGCACTTGAGGTTTAGGGCAACCTCAGGTAAGCCTGTTCCCAATTTATCTATTGCATTGTATGTGCCAAATGGGGCTCTTAGAGACTAGAATTAGTACTAGAGTTAGGACTGCACCTCACAGGGGCACCTTGGTGCTGGTGGTGCAGCTTAAGCATACTTCTGCAGATGTGTGTGACCGAGCTCCCTATTTTTAACCTAGTTTAGAGACAGATTGTAGGTTGGTCAGCAAGCTAACTGGTTTGAGTGCTGTGGCCCCTTTAAGACTTTTGATTGGCAAATTCCTTAAGGACTCATCCTGGTTCCATCAGGTCTGACAGCCTTCTTTTGTTCAATGAAGGCCCACTTTACTTTGTGCTATGGGAGTACTAAAGCATCCTCCTACATGTTACCTTAATGCCCACTTTTTCCAGCAGTGGAGCAGTTAGTAGATCCTTGGGTGGAGCGCTTATCAAACCGGACATAGAAGCTGTTCAGCTGGTTGGCTAGTGCTGTGTCTGCTCCTGCATTGTGTTTGGGCAGGGGGCTTTGTAGTCTGTGATTGATCTTAGATTCTGCCACAAACTCCAGTTTCCAGCTGTATCTGTGCTTTGCTGCTCTGGCCACCCTCAGGAGGTACACCGGTAGGGAGGGGCAGCACCATTCCCACTCCTGGAGGCCCACAGTCATTAGGAGCGGCAGCTGTATAGCGGCAAGCAGTTTCTACCAACCTTCCTTATCCTAGAGTAGTCTCAGGCGATCTTGTCTGGAGGCAGTACTGGTCCTCTGAGCAAGCCCTGTACTTGACCAGATGGAAGGCAGCAGCATTGCCTTGTCTAAACTAAGAACTACTTAAGAGCTGAAATAAGAACAACAGACAGGAGCATTCGGGACAGCAGCCGACCCGGCAGCACCAACTGCAGATAGTGTTGATTCCACTAAGTGTATTTTTCACATATTCAATAAATATCCAACTTAAAATGTCCTAAAATTATTTATATATATTTAAATAATAAAAGCAATGTAGATTAGAAGCTGTAATCCACTTTTATTAAGGTTTTTTTGGAAAACAACTGCCATAGCCATGTAGTTATCTCCCCTTGGTGCGCTGTGTGTGCTTCGAGTGAGGAATACCGCAGCAAACTAATCTATAATTGTAAATGCAAAATCTCTGGTACAGATGCAAAAACTACTTAAAGAGGAATCAGTTAATAAATCACCCTCTTAGTAATTTATTTCTGCATAGCCCATAGAGTTCTGTTTCCAAACTTAAAAAATATATTTCCTTACCTCACTGTAAGAAGTATACATCTGTAAAATGTTGCAGATGAAATGTTAGACTCAAAAAGAAAAAAACTTTTTTTGCATTTTTGTGTGTGTGTTATAAAACATAACCAAAGTCAAACTTGCCTAAACAAATATATAGCATGACCCCCATGGACACGCTCACAAAGGTCGATCAATCAGTATAACCCTTTCTCGCTTGTTTTTACTTATTTTAAATTTAAAAACACGGCATGCACCCCTGCCACCCAGTATGCCAGCTTGGCATACCAAGCATAGGGGCTGGTAACCTTAGGCCTCAGAAGCCTCATTGCTGGCCTCCAGGCCAGTGCTGACAAACACCTGGTTCTTCTGGACCTCTGAACAGGAACACAGGAAGGGGTTCAGGTAATGGGGCACCTGGCCAAATGGTGGTTAGGCGACTTTCCACTTCCTACATTTTGAACTAGCAAAACCCCACTTTCACTACTTTCACAATCTATTAATAAAGAAATACATCCAATATCTCCCAACTATGTGTTGCTTGCAGTCTGCTCTGCATATTTCTAGTATTGATCCAAGGTCTTCAGACTTGCTTAAAGTTTTGCCAGTATTTAAAGTCCTGCATGGCCTCCACTTCCCTATCCTCTCACAAGCCCACCCCTTACTCAAGGTTGGGGGTTTCAAAACCCTCCCAGCACCAAACCACATCTCTTCATCTTGCCAGGCTAACTTCGTATTGTTACATTTTGGAACCAGACTGAATCCTCAACTGATGTACCAAGTTTCTGTGCATTTTTTTCCACACATAAATGTGTGATAGCACTGTGTTAGTATTAGTTGTCCTACTAGAAGTTAAGATACTTGCTAATTAAAACAAAACTTGATACTATACAAGTCCCACAAGATGTGTGTTCATATATGTACCCATAACCATTGGGTTTTGCTTGGTGCATTTACCAATTTAACTTGATCTGCCCAGATTCCAACTCTATGAAACAATGTAATCAATTTAAAGCAGATGGCACTGCAAGTAAGGATAGACACCTTTC
This sequence comes from Gastrophryne carolinensis, assembly GCA_027917425.1. Classification (NCBI taxonomy): domain Eukaryota; kingdom Metazoa; phylum Chordata; class Amphibia; order Anura; family Microhylidae; genus Gastrophryne; species Gastrophryne carolinensis. The sequence continues at coordinate 88,487,938 of CM051242.1, forward strand.
ACATTGCCCCCACCCCCTGCTGAGGATGGGAAAGTATACCAGCAAAAAACACCAACCAGGTGGCAACTTTTACTGCAAGTCTTGGAAATAGACTCTTGCGTGGAATTGCAGGGCATTCAGAAATGCCTAGCATTAAGTGATACATCGGAATTGCGGCCCTCCCATGCTCCGTGGTATAGCTAGGTGAGTTTCCATCTCTAATTCCCGGAGCTTACACACAGTCCGGGATTTAGAGATGAGGAAGCCTTTTAGAGGGGGCTGTTGTTCCTCTTTAAAGCCCACCCCTAGCCAGAACTTGTATTTAGCTTTAAATATATCAGAACCAGCTTATTGTATTTTTACAGTCTGTGATCCTTCCCCTTCTTCCTATAGTGAGCTACAGGAAGTTTACTAAACTAAAAATCATGGGCACTACAGGTAACAAAGGGGTTTCACTGACACAGGAACCTTTAAACCCTTTCTTTTTTGCCTGGTCACTACTGTTTTGGCTAAAGCTAATGTTAAAGTATTGTTTGCCAACTGCTCTGACGATGGTCTGTGTGTTTATTTTCATTAATGACACTTCTCTGCTGCTCAGCTGATAAATACCATTACGTCTAGTGAGTGCAGGGGAAAGCTTGTTACATTTAGATACATATGTAACAGAAAAAAGTCACCTCTTTCTAAATGTTACAACTTTCTCCTGCACTAGAAGTAACATATTCATCAGCTGAGAAGCAGAGAGGTGTCAATAATGAAAATAAACATACATCGTGTCGCCAGAGTAGTTGGCAAACAATACTTTTGCTTTAAGTAAAGCTTCTGTTGACTATACAGACATAGATAACTGCAAAAAGAGCATAAAATTGGCATCAACTCACCAAAATATAATCAAAATTAAAGTTGCGTTTCAAGATGAGGCTCTATTTTTATCTTTGAATGGGGGCCTGTAGTTGCACCCCAACTTTGTCATTTTTGGTAAAAAAAACTTGGTGAAGATCAATATGGTGAGAAGTGTGAAATTGCAAAAATTGAACAGAGATTGCTTTCCTTTTTTAATCATTAGACTTGATTAGTGCAACATATTTGTTGAAGAAAGCTGACAAAAGTTGTAGCTGTCATTCTCAGGACACTTTTGTATTGTGTGTGGATCGCTTCCCTATGTCATTATCTATCAACTTGATAACATTAGATTTTTACTACCATGGCAAAATCTTTCAGCAAATTTTTAACTTTATGTCAACTTCTATTTCCATAAAAGCAGGCAGAGAAAAGATTTGTCTGTAACATTTTCCCTCAGGATTAGTCCATGTTCTCTCTTTATTAGTCAGGAAGCCTCATAAAACATGAAGGTGACCAATGCGTATTAAATGGATAGTGCAATATACCATGCATAAATAATTAGCTTTGGAAAAACATCATATGCTCTAACAATTATATTTCAATATCTGGGCAAAGTTAAATTAAATCCCACAATGCAGAAATCATATGGTTGACATAAGATATTCTCTTAATTAGCTAAGTGAAAGCTTAAGGCTATTTTCTCTTTATAGGTTTAAGCCAATCTTTATCTATATTTTACTTCTATACATTTCATATATTTTTATAGCAATTGTCATGCATCTGAAAGATGTCTTTCTTAAACTGGACTAACACCCTTACAAGAATCAGTGCTCATATGCACCCCTTCCTAGGGAAATTCAGATTGCTAAATATAAAAATTAATTTACATTTTTGTAACCTGCTGTAGTCAATTTTAGAAACACAATGACACATTATAGAGTAGCAGGCCACTAGCAAAGAGGACGTTTCCTTCTGCAGTTTATTGTGAGGTGTTGCCCAGCTGGGATGCTGGGAAAGGAAGCTCCAAAATGGCCACTAGCAGGTGAAAATCTGTGAGATGGTGTTTCAGCTTTGAGTGGGTGCCAGAGCAAATGTAAGTGTTGACAATGGTTCAGTATCATGCATGTAGATGGGGCAAGTGAGTTTGGGGAGTTTTTTCCCAATGTGCAAAGCTGCTGGCCTAGTTTAAGGGTATTGTAAATCCAGTGGCAATAATAAGGCAGCAAGCAACACACCTGGTCCATGTGCCTAACCAACATTTCTATTACAACCTTTAGAGAGAGAGATAAGATAGATAAGATATGAGAGGGGGGGGGGAGAGAGAGAGAGAGAGAGAGATATGAGAGCACGGGTAGACTGGCCAAAGGGAGACCAGGGATAATGCCCAGTGGGCCACACTGCTTTGGGGCCAGTTGGGCTGCTGCTTTAAATGCCAACATTCAACCCCAGCCCCCTTAACCCCCTGTACCCAGCCCCACTAGACCCACAAGCCAATGAAGCCAGCCCCAATGCTACAGCCCTGTCATCAGTGTGGGAGGCCATAGCAAGGATTTCTCGGTCTGGCCAGGGCAAAATCTAGGGCTGATTTTTGGCCCCATCCCACCACTGAATGAGAGTGAGAGAGCAAGAGAAGAGATGAGAGATATAAGGGTTGATTCATGGTCAGAGCGCCAAAAACCCAAAACCAAATCCAAACGATACCGCATGCACCGAGGCACATGATTCATGGGTTCATGCGCGCACATGGTAAACATGCAAAGTGCACCAAATTTCATGCACCTGTGGTGAGCACAAAATTCTTCTTCTGATGACTTCCACCTGAAATTCTGCTGTTTTAAATCACAAATAGCCCTGTGCCATGAACTTTTGGCCAGCTAAGCCATTAATTGGTCCTGAGGTCCCCCCATGTTTCTCCTCTTTCCTTTATCTTTTCTCCATAGTGATTTGATCTATCCAGCTTCTGTGTATTCTGCGAAGCGGAGTGAATTCTCTGAAGAATCTGTGTTCTTCATTTTTTGGAGGTTGTTTTTTTCAGGGGATACTGATTCCAGTTAACCCTTAGCTATTGTATGCCCAACGTTTTGTCCCAGATGTTCTCTTTAATCCTTCCTCCCCTGTTTGGTTTGCATATTAATGCTTAATAATTTTACTATTATTTTTAGGGTTTGTTTAAGGTTTGCTAAACTTTGGGCTCCAAAATCCACATTTTTGTGTTTTATCTTATACTGTATTTGTAACTTTTTTTTCTCTCCTAGAAAAAAAAGGGTGAAATCCATAAAAAGAACTTGTTGCCGGCATGTGTTTTTGGAATAAATAAGTCTCATTGGAATCAGCTCCCCCTATTTGCTGGGAAGGGTATTCAAAAGCGTATGCAGGTGTTGGAGACAGTTTGGGGCGCCAAATTCACACTTGGAGAATTTTTGAGGCGCAAGTTTGCTCTTTGGTGGGTGCACAAAAGGCACCCACCAAAAAATAGGCGCATCCCATTCTGCCCACCATGAACCAGGCGGAAGCCCAACTGCAACTTGCGCTCCTAAAAACGTGCTCAAATTCGTAGGTGCATGACCATGAATCGGCCCTATAGAGAAAGAGATGAGAGCGAGATGACAGTTGAGGGAGAGAGAGATGAGAGAGATATTAAGTGATAGAGATGAAAAATAAGAGCGAGATGAGACAGATGGGAGATGAGATAGAGATATATATAAAGTGATAGAGATGAGAGAGAGAAATGAGAGAGATATATAGTGATAGAGATAAAAGATGAAAGAGAAATGAGAGTTGAGAGAGATGAGAGGGATGGGAGGTGGGATAGAGATGAGAGTTATATATAGTGATAGAGAAATGAGAGTTGACAGAAAAAAATGAGAATTAAAAGAGAGATGAGAGAATTTTATATTGACCAGGTGAAGATTGCGGGCCATTCAACGATTTCAGTTTAAGCACATATGTTATCCATGTTTATGGAATTCATTTATTTTAGTTTATCCCCATAGCATAGAATGTATACATTTTTACCTAAAGTCCTTTTGGCCCTAATGGTCTGTGAAAAGGTTCAATTCAGACTTCATTTGATCTCTGGTCCTCACTATTTTCCTTAATAAGTTTTTCTGATTATATGCTACGTTTTTCAATCTCATCTGTCCTATGTTGTCAGGTGACTGAAAATGTGGATCAATTTTTCCCTAATTTTTGAATTATGAGCAGTTGAGTTCATTCCTGTTTATGTACAGTATCATCTGGTTTAGTAAAGGCAAAAAGCTAGACATTTCTTTGGGAATTTCTTTGCATAGCCCAATGCTTCTAAATTCACTATGCCCTCCTCTAAATTTAGATAACATGCATGATAACTCCTGCAGAACTATGTTCATGAAAAAGTCATCTGTCCATGGGATTTCATTCATCTAGAGCAGAATATTTAGAGAGTAATAGCGTTGGGGACAAATATGTTGTCAGTTCTGGGAGTGAGGAGTCTGGAAAGGTAACCTCTTTGGAGCAAGCTTAAACACTCAATACACCACGAGGCAAATAATATAAAGAATCATCTAACATAACATCTGAGCCAGGTGAGAAAACTCACTCCTTTCTTAGGAGAAAAACTGCCATTCAATTTCATTGTCTACTTTGGGGCTGATACAACACCGGGAGAAATGTACATTCGGTTGTTGAGTCAGCCTCAAGGTATTCAATGAAAGTAAATGGCAGTTTTCTTTCCTAAAAAAGGCATGAATTTTCTCACCTGGCTCAGAATCGGCCCCATTGTGTGAATGTATGGAAAAATGTACCGGTACTTTATATTAGGTGCATATTAAGTAAGAATTGCGAGCCCCCTATGGATCCCTTAAACCGGACCTTCACCATGATTTAATGAAAAGCCCAAACTCTTAAAAAACAATTCCTCAGCATCTAAAATTAATATATTTTACATGTTTAGTCACTAATTTATTATTCTTTCCCCCACTGGGCTGCAACTCTGTTCGGGAATTTAGGATACGGGCGCCGCCATCTTGACTCAGAAGCATCACACTTACTGAGGAGAGGAGAGTGGGATAAGGTACAGGGGGGCGGGTTATAGCTGTGCTTTGCTCAGACAGAGCAGAGCTGGGGTCAGGGAAAGGTCAGCAGTCCCAGAATGCAGAGCAGCACAGTCACTTCCTGTTTGCAGGCACTTCCTGTTTGCAGGCTGCCTGCAAAAATGGCAGCTTCCATAAGCCGCCATCTTGGATGTTTAAAGGCTTATAAAATGCAGTAGATGCAGGTAGGATGATTTTTAATGTGAGCAATCTGTATGTACAGGGTGTGGAAAACATATAAGATAGACTCTTATTTAGAGTGAAGGTCCGCTTTAACTATAATGGTATCCTGTGAGAACTTCTTTTAATCAGAAGGAAATCGATCTGCATATTATACAGTAACTTTTCCCATTGAGGAGTCCAATAGGGGTTCCAGTTCTAAGTTCAGACCCCCCCCCCCCCCAATATACAGTAGTTCTTACTGAAATGTAGCTAAATTTAAAATAATCCACATAAAAAGTGGGCATAACCCGCTAAATTGATCTTTATGCATTATATATCGGCCTGCTCCATCTTTCAGTTTCAGTTTAAAATAAGTATGTTTCAAGAACATTATTGCCACTCCCCTTGCTTTCAATCCTGAGCACAGCTAGTGTAAACCTCAGGAAATTCCCAAGAAGTAAGCCTCCCCGAGTCCTTTTGCTTTATATGTGTCTCTTAAATACATTCTATATTTGTTTTTGACCATTTTAATTATTTAGTCAATGCTATCCTTTTTTGTAGGCTTGTTCATTCCTCTGACATTAAAAGTGGTTAAATCCAATACTTTACATTTTTATACCAGGAGGGTCGATGTGTGGTAGGTACCCTTAATTTAATAGATAAGGTTATGTATATCCTTACCATTCATATCCTCAATGCAGCCCATATTTCTAGGCCAATACCAACATATGGAAGAGCACAAATATCGCCTTGAGCAACTGGCATAGCAAATTAAATCCTATAACTAAACTAAATTCCTACCCAACCCCCAGTTCTTCAAAGAATGTTAGTTATAAAGATGCACTTTATATTAATAATACCACATCATGTTAAACCCCCTAGATCACCCACAAAATGAATCTTTCAGCTGCTCCCGTGGTGCATGTGTGGGCTCTTGTCCAATCAGCACTTTATGCTGTGCATACTAATGCATGGCATAAAGTATTGTTTTGGACTGAGCTTGGGCATAAGGAAATAGGAGGGGCCGCATCCCCAGTCTCCCTGGATTCTGAATGGCTGGGATGCTCAGGATGCGGCTACGACCAGCTGGACCACAGGAAATGTAGGTGATTGTGGGGCCTGCCAGGGAGGGGGGGTCACACAGCGTGGCATTCTGAATCAGGCAGGGGGGGGGGTGCATGACCAAAAAGTGCCTAGGGCAGCACAAATCTTAAATACGGCCCTGAGCAGCTGCCTTCCCTGACTCAATAATATGTACAACATAGGCTTATTTCCTTAATACTGCACCTAGTGGGGTTTTATAAAGGTACACTGTTGAAAATGTGTGAAAATAACCTAAGAAGCTAAATACCTTCTCTTTTCACACATTTAAAGAAATTTCAATTGCATATGCATCCATATAAAAAAAATAATTATTTTATATTTTAAAAGTGGTTTATTATTTCTGGTACCAATCCCCAAACCAGATTGTGCCAGAAGCTACATCCAATTTGGGATGTCAACCCCCAAATTATCCCTATAAGTAGCAGCATTAAATAAGCAAACTAGTTAAGTGCACATCCTTAAAAGCCCCTGTCTAGACACACTCTAAGGCCCTTATTTATCAAGGGCTAGCGCCAGGTAGTGTCTGACGAGCGCCAGGTACCACCAGCTATCGGCGGCTACCGAATCAAGTACGCCCGGCGGCGGTCACAATGACGCATTTATCACGCTAAATGAGGCTAGCGCCGGCGAGAGGGTCAACTAGCGCGGGATTCATCATGTAGCCGACTGCAACGAACAGCGCCGCTGCTAATCCCATCACAGCGACAGGTATGACCTGGCGTTCCCTGGCGTGGTCCAATGCATTTCAATGGAGCAATCTTTAACCCTTTAAGTGCCAGCCTACCTGGAGTTTTTGTCACACTCTGTTGCCAGACCATTTTGCACTATTTTGCACTCCCCATGTTCAAATGTGATTTTTTAAGGGATTTCCAGGGATTTCCCAGGAAAATGATATATTGTTTTTTTCAGCAGAGTCTGAGCTTTAACATGAAATGTCTTGTTTGTCATTTTTTAGTTGTATTCTCAATATTGTTTGGCGAAATATGTGCAAAAAAATTTAAAAAAATCAATTTTTTACAATTTGTAGTGTTTTTTTGTAATAAAATATGTAAGTTTGTCAATAAAATCTTATTGCGTGTGAAACCCCAATTTCTCACAGTTACAGCGGTACCACATATGTATAGGTAGACACCTTTTCCTGCCCAGGAGACTCCCCCAAATTGAAACAGAGCTTTAGGGGATTTTCTGAAAAAATACAACTGTGATATGCGCTATGCGCACCTTGCAGTTTTTCCAGAAAAACAACCCTTTACATTTGAAATACCCCCCACAAACTATATATTCTCTGGAAGTACACACCTCAGGCTTTCTATTTGTACCAGGCTTGTTGATGTGGCCACAGTTTTCTAGAAGTAATCCCTCAATGTATTCTTTGGTTGCAAAGAGTTTCCCTAAAAAAAGGATAAAAAAGCAGAATCAAAGCCACATTTTCCTAAAACAACTATATACAAACAAGAAAAAACAAGTATGATCTGAAAAAGCAACATCCCCCGAACAGAACGATACCCAACATGCATGGGTTCTGTCAAGGAAAGAGTTGCCAAACACCCCAAAGTAAAGCATGTGCGTAACGGTAATTTTTCTTGAAAATTTCAGCTCTGCAGACAAAGTGCACACCTTGCGATTTTTCAACCAAAACAACCCTTTACATTTGGAATATCCCCCATAAACCATATATTCCCTGAAAGTACACATGTTAAGCTTTCTAAGCGTACCCAGCTTGTTGTAGTGGGCTCATCTTTCTGGAATTAATCCCTCAAAGAACTCTTTGGTTGCGCAGAGTTTCCCTAAAAAATGTATAAAAAAGCAGAATAAAAAACACCTTTTACTAAAATATAAATATGCAAACCAGAAAAAACAAGCTAAGTCTGAAAGCGCAAGGTCCCCCGAACAGAACAATACCCAACATGCAGAGGTACTATTAACCCTTTTAATTGCCAGCTTACTTGAGATTTTGTCACCCTCTGTTGACAGGTCATTTTTCCCCATTTTGCGCCATGTTTTGCGCCATGTTTTGCGTCATTTTTGCTGGAATTTTCAGGAAAATTATATATATATTTTTTGCAGCAGAGTTTAGGCTTTAACATGAAATGTCTTGTTTGTAAATTTTATTTATTATTAATTTTATTTATTATTAAGTAAAAAAAAAATAAATAAATACATTTTTTTTTTAGAAAATTGCCTCCTTTATTTTACATAAAAAATGTATTTTATTAAAGAAAACCATATTGCATGTGAAAGCCCCATTTCTACCGATTAGAACAGTACCACATATTTATCGGTAGCCCCCTGTTCCTGCCCAGGAGACCCCCCTAACTGAAACAAGTAATTTTTAACATTTACAAATAAAATACAACTACCATCCACACTACAAAGGGTTAAATCGAGAAAAAAAAATGACATAGGGTCCCCCCTCCCGGGAGGGGGGGCCCATTTTTGGGGGGGATTTTTAAGGGTTAAAAATCCTTAAAAATAAAAATGACATGGGCCCCCCCTTACCCAAAGTAACCAGCCCGGGACCAGCTATGTAGGGCTTGTAGGAACGGGGCGCAGGGGCCAGCTTTTGTGGCCCCTGGCCCTGCAGGCTACAAGCCCGCATAGCCAGTGGGCCCGGGCTCTTCTGCCCCCCCCTGGGCTTTGGGGAGGCAGGTAATGGGGGTGCCGGGGGTTAATGGCAAGTCACCGGCTAGCGCAGGTGACTTGCCACCTCCCCCAGCCTTGTGAACTGGTATAGGGGTCATGGACCCCTTACCAGTTCACAAGGGGTTAAATGTAAAAATAAAACACAGACACACAAAGAGAAAAAATATTTTATTTTTTATTTTTTTTAATACTTATCTCCCATCCATAGTGGAGCACTCTTTCAGCCTTTTATAGCTGCTGGATGACAGAAAACAAAAGGGTTAATTAAAAAAAAAATGACATAGGGTTCCCCCTCCTAGGGGGGGAGACCCCATTTTTTTTTGGAATTTTAAGGGTTAAAAACGCCATCGAAGAGGAGAGAGGAGAGAGCCTTCCGGGCTCTCTCCTGAAGATCGGTAAGTCCTGGGGGGTGATCGGAGGCCCCCCAGGTGAAGAGGAGGGACAGCGGGAGCCAGCGCACACACAGGTAAGTGAATGTCATTTTTATTTTTTTTTTTTTTTACAGTTAGCAGCTGCTGCTGCAGAAGCGGGGGGGGGGGGGGGCGGCCTATTCCGGGGGCTCTCCTGGAGGGGGATCGGATGGCACCAAATTAAAGAGGAGACCCGGCCGGATCCAACGAGGGGTCAGGTGAGTAATTTTTTTTTTTTTTTTGCCCACTAGCAGGGGTAAATGCCAGGCACGTAAATTTTACGTGGCTGGCACTTAAGTGACGGAGAGGCAACCACGTAAATTTTACGTGGCTGGCATTTAAAGGGTTAAATAATCATAAATAATTGCTATTACTGTTTTTTTTTTTTTTTTTTTTTTAATGTCAAAAATTCTGTGACCACTTCTGCAATGTTAGGTTTTTTTTTTTAAGTAAAAAAAAAAAAATGTGCAGAATTGATATTACAGGTCTGAAATTCATGTATTCATATTACAAAATGTTTAGAAAAACTTGTATACTTTTTACATATAAAAAAAAAGGTTGTTTGGGGGTTAAAAACTACTTTACACACATCGCCACCAGCGCTCTGGGGTTTAAACAAGGAATTCACTGCGCGAGAAATTTTTGAGCGTGATTTTTTAATGAATCTGCAGCAAGCCGTTCGCTCTGGCCATTCGCTGTCAGGCGCACCCATACAAGCGGAACCTGTGAAACAGCGACCCCTAACCCCGTATTCAACATTACCGCACACTGACTGAGTCGCTGTCAACAAGCAAACCCCGGCCAAGCACAGCGAATACTAGCTGGCGCTGTGAAAATCACGCTACTGGCGCTCATCTGTCGCTACCTGGCGCTATTAATGAATCGGCCTCTAACTTACTCCCCCCTTATATGTACAAATAGTAAGAGGGCCTTATTCATGATGTACGCCATTTAGCAGCTTTTTTTTGTGGCCAGAGTGCCAGTTCCAGTCTTTTATGTGCAGAACGCTAACTAATTAGCTTTGATTGTTGCACTAGGTATTGTCAGCCTATATCCATGCCTGTTGGACCCGGTTGCCGATTATCCCAGTGCCAGTGGACCACCATTTTTCAACTTCAATCCATTTCTGCCCATTGTGCTCTATGGTATCTTGACCTACAGGTTTCATCTGGCGCTGCTTCAGCCAGAGCGCCTGGCACTGCAACCTTTTTGGTGCTAGTGTTAAATAAGACACTAGCTGGCAGCCACATCAGCACTGGCATTTTTTAATTTTTTAAATTTAACGCTGAGTGTCGCTGAGGCCAAAAATGTGTTTTTTTTTACTTAAAATTCTGAGATGTGGCTGAGCTGGAAAGGGCATTTCAAGGTGCAGATTGATGAGTTATGAGCATGCTTTGCTTTGGTAAGCTACAGCTGCAGAACCATTATGGCTTGCCATGTTCACCCACACTGAGAGCTCCAATAGACAGTAGCTGTTAGAACACTTTTTTGCTTAGTCCTGGAGAAATGAAATTTAAAATAGGGAAAATTTTGGGGCCCTGCTATGGCTTCTACCCTGCACTGCAGTAAATGGAGGCGAGACACATTTGGCCTTGTTTTTGCCACTAAGTTTTCATTCCCTTTAAAAGCCACATATTTGATTTTAATTAAGGCATTTAATTTAATTAAAGGGTCAGTGTAACATTTTAGTTAATGTTAAGGCTATGCTATAATGCAATTCACTACAGTCAATGGGCTAGGATACTCTACTTGATTAAAGGGGCCAGTGACCGATTGTAATATTTGTTATTACAATTATGACAAACTAAGAGTTAAATGACAATGGCTTTTTATGTGGGGAATAGTAGGGGGGAAAGGCAGAGAAAAAACACTTTACAGTGAGCCAGGAAGATGCTCTCTCTATATTATCGCGTGGCAAATTCCTCAGACACTCTATGGTCATCATGGATCAGTCTAGGATTATTTTAGCATCCCTGCTTGTGGCTATTGATTGGGAGCCAGATTGAAAGCCAGAGTGAAAGGTCAAAACAATCAATGGTCTCTCTAAGCCCCGAGTCAAATGACAAAATCGATTGGATGAAGCTACACTTGATTTTATGCAGTAGAAAAAATGTTCAAGAACAAATCCCAGTGTACCTGGTGAAAGCTGCATGCGTTTAAAAAGGGAGTTCGGTCAAACATGTCATCTTTGACAAGCCATGGGGTGAGCAATACATATGCCCACCTGCTAAGTTTAAGTGTTTTACGGGGAGGCCGATTCATTAAGAGCGGCAGGAAGCGACAGTTGAGCGACTGTAGCGGCATTTTCACAGCGCCCGCTAGTAGTCGCTGTGCTTGGCCGTTGTTCGGTAGTTGATAGCGACTCAGTCGGTTTGCCGTAATGTTGAATATTGGGTGAGGAGTCGCTATTTGACAGGTTCTGTGCTGTATGGGAGCGCATGATAGCGACTGGCCATAGCGACCGGCTCCCACCATATTCATTAACAAATCATGCTCAAAAAATTCTCGCGCTGTAAAATGCATGTTTAAACCCCGGAGCGCTGGTGGCGATGGGTTAAAAGTAGTTTTTTAACCCCCAAACAACCATATTTTTGGAAACCAAAAAAAAACAAGTTTTTTAAATAATTTGGTAATACGAATACATTAATATCAGACCTGTAATATCAATTCAGTACAATTTTTTTTTTTTTTTTAACTTAAAAAAATTATTTAAAATGGCAGAAGTGGTCACAGAATTTTTCATATTAAAAAAAAAAAAAAAAAAAAACAATTAATAACAATTAATTATGAATATTTAAAGATTGTTCCATTGAAATGCATTGGAGTGCGCCAGGTAGCGAGAGGTCATACCTGTCGCTGTTCAAGGTCGGATGCTGGCGCTGTGGTCTGAGGCTGGAATAATGATGAATGAGTGGCTATCTGGCGCTATCTCAGTCGCTAAGCAGGATTGGCTTGATAAATGTGTGATTGTGGTGGGGAGCCGGCGTTCTCGTGGCGGGGCCTGTCATTACCGGCCGCTCACCAGTCGCTACCTGTCGCTATCCCTTGTTAAATAAGGGCCTATATGTCACCTTTAAAGGCATCCCATTGAACATTGAAACTGTGAGTGGGTTTATTTTTTTTTTAATTTTTTGGTAATTTTTGGGAACATTTTTTCAGTCTTCAATGTTGCATTCAATTTAACATTGAAACTACCTGTGTTTTTTTTTTTATTTATTTGGGTAATTTTTGGGCACTTTTTGTTACAATTTTTATCTAATGAAGAAGAGCTTCATTTTTTATTTTTTAATTATGATATTGCAGACAAAGTCTATTGTTACACCATTGCATTAGGCTATATTTGGCACTGTCCTAAACTGTTTTCCATTTTTACATTGAAGAATAAATGGCCAGGGTATCAGGGTTTACAGGGTTTACAGGTTCACCTCGTGATTTCACTTCTGAATAAAGTGGGCACAGCCCTTGGATCTCTGATGCTGCATAATAATCAGCATATTGAACGGGGTCTGTAAGATTCTCAGAACTTGCATAAGACACCCTGGCTGTGCTTCTCCCCTTTCCCCCTGTTGCTAGGCGACATTGGAGCCTAGACCAAAACTCCCAGATACACTACCAAAGTGCATCCGTGCACTTTCAAAAACCCATGCACGCACTCCCAAAGAGCATGGCCACACTCCCAAAGGGCGTTGTCACACTCCCAAATCGCATATGTACACTTCCAAAGTGCATGTGCACACCCCCAAAAGTACATGCATGCACTCCCTAACATGCATGCACTCCCAAAGCCCCAAAGCAAATGCACCATCTCCAAAGAGCAAGTGTGCACTCCCATTGCGCATGTACTCACTCCCAATGTGCCAGGGGAGAGAGGAGGAGGTGGGGTGGCTGTCGTAGCAATGCTTTCTACCTGCATCAGCCGGGGTATAGAGTAGGAGGTGGGGTGACATGTGCTGCGATGCTCTCTCCCAGCATCAGCTGGGGGAGAGAGGGGGAGGCGAGGCAGCAGCCTCTGCAAAGCTCTCTCTAGGCACTGGCAGGGGGAGAGCATATGTGGGGAGGCAGATGCCGCGATGAGCGAGAGGAGGAAGGTGAGAGCGGCTCTGCAGCTCTCCCCACTGCTGGGCAGAGGGGAGGGTACCTGCATGTCCCCTCTTGGCAGGAATGTCGGCAGCCATGAAGTGCATGTTTATTGCTCCCGGTGGTCCACACCGAGCAGTGTGGGTTCTCCTCGTTGCTGACCGATAGGGAGGCGGCAGTGGCGGGGAGGAGGCAGTCAGTGCTCTGCGCTAACAGCAATGTGAGAGATCTGGAGGGAGGCAGGAGGTGGAGGGAAAGGTGGAGGAGTAGGCAGAGGGGGGGTCAGGAGAAGCGAGGGCCCAGCAATCTGGTTCCAGCTCTGCTGAGCTGCTTGTGGGACGGGACGGAAAAAACAATGTCATATACCTTGGGTATTTCTGCTTCAATTTAAAAATGGAACAGTGCCAAATGTAGCCCAATGCAATGGTGTAACAATTACATTTGCCTGCAGGATCTCTTTAAGTGTTTTTCTAAATTTCACTTTTGAAAGACATTCTATTTAACACTGAAACTTCCTATGGGTTTATTTATTTATTGCTGGGCAGAGGGTAGCTGCATGTCCCCGCTTGGCAGGGATGTTTATTGCCCCTGGTGGCCACGAAGGTCCCCGGCAAGCAATGTGGGTTCTCCTCGTTGCTGACTGATTGGGAGGCGGCAGTGGCGGCGAGGAGGCAGTCAGTGCTCTGCTACTGACAGCAATGTGAGAGATCTGGAGTGAGGAATTAGCAGCTGGGGGAGAAATATGGAGGAGGAGGTGGAGGCGGAGGGAGAGGTGCAGAAGGAGGCAGAAGGAGGGTCAGGAGGAGTGAGTGACCACAATCCTGTCCCAGCTCTGCTGAGCTGATTGTGGGACGGGATGAAAAAAGCAATGTCATATATCTTGGGTATTTCTGCTTTAATTTAAAAATGGAACAGTGCCAAATGTAGCCCAGCGCAATGGTGTAACAATGACCTTTGCCTGCAGGATCTCTTTAAGTGTTTTTCTAAATTTCGCTTTTGAAAAGCATCGCATTTAACACTGAAACTGCCTACAGGTTTATTTATTTACATTTTTTGTTTTTTGGGGCATTTTTCATGAGATACAATTTTTATGTAGCAAAAAAATATTTGTCAGAATTTATTATGTCACTTTTCCTTGTTTTTTTTTCTTCTTTCTTTTCTTTTTTTCTTTTTTCCTTCTTTTTTTCTTCTTTTATTTCCTATGGGGAGAACTGGTTAGGGTCCAGGGGACCCCTATACCAGTTCATCGTGGTCAGGTGCCGGTATGGCACTTGCCGGGCTTAGCGGGTGCCATGCTGGTATAATGACACCTTACATAAACTCCCATTTGGGGCACTGGGTTGCGGAAGAGCTCATGCCCATTGGTGTGGGAATGGGGTTCTTTCAGGGGTGCTGTGAGCCCTGAGCCCATACCAAACAGCATAAGGGCTTGTTACTTGCAGGGCCAGGTGCTGCCAGTAACACTGCCTCTGAGCCTTGGGTTACAAAGCACTTATGCTTGGTGCCCAGGCTGGTAGCCTTACCAAATATATAAAAAAGTAAACCCGCATTTAAAAGCAACATTTAGTAAAACCCTCAAATCTGAAAAAACACAATTAAAAAATAAAAAGTTAGACTATTCTGTGTTAGATAAAAATTGCATCTATTAAAAAATGCCAAAAAATTACCAAATATTATAAAAAAAGAAAAAAACAGGGGCAGTTTCAATGTTAAATGAGACTTTAAAAGTGTCATTTGGTAAAACACTCTTCTCCCTACATCTACCACTTATAAACATTGTTCATAACCCACTCTTTCCCCTGGGTAATGATCCTCTGGGTGCATTTGGCTGGTGGGTGTTGATTGGGTACAGTAAAGTCTACCATCTTCTAAATGGCTCACAGATCAAGTTGTGGGAGAGCTTATTAGAGAAGCACAATATTCCTTTAGTGGAGCATTTCTGCTATATTCAATTAAAGCATTAGCTTTTGGGTTTGCTACATAACAATCCTCTTGGCAGTAACCTAACCTCATTCGAGCATATCTGTGAAAAGGGCAATCTTGAAGCAGGATATATATCACTATCCACTCTTTATGGCTCCTTAGATAGCTTGCCATCACCACAAACCCATGGAATAGCAGGTGCTGCAATGGGGTGAGAGGAGGAGGGTGGGGGTAGATGCCTCTAATGTTTCTTCTCCCCCTGCTGTGTAAGCGAGTGGCGGGGGGAGGAATAACCCATGCCAAGTGGCGCTGCAGCTCTCTCCACTGCTGGCCAGCAAGGAGGGTAGTTGCATGTCAGCCATAGGGTGCCAGTTTCTTGCGCCCAGCGGCCGCTGAGGTCCCTGCTGGTGTGGGTTCTCTTTGCTGCTGAGAGGCAGACCTAAGAAGTACCAGGTCTCAAGAGGAATGGAATTAAATATGGGAAGTAACCATGAAGTGTTCCATTAACATACAATGCCTTGAGTCTGCTTATAAGGTGATGTTTAGGTTGTGCCTGACCCCCTCCTGCATTGCTAAAGCAGTACCAGGTATCAATGTAATTGTTTCCAAGGTTGCTCTGAAGATCTGTTGTCCACATATGGTGGTCTTGTCCAATGATCCAGGGTTTCTGGCCTAGAGTGCATTGTCTTTTTCATACGCTCTTTTTTCAAAAATCAGCATAAGCTAATGATTTTCATTTTCCTAGCAGCAAAACAGACCAGGAGGTACATGACAGAAGGAGTAGGGTCTTTGTGAATGAGAAACTGACCAGCATCTTAAACAATTCAAATAAAAATTCCTGGATATTTAGAAGCTATGGATAGACTATGCTATCCCCAACTTGGACAGTAGTCTGGTAAGCTGGCTGTGATCCCAGGATATCATAGGGCCTTGGGGAGAATGGATTACTTTTTCTGTCTTCTCCCACTCTTCTTGTTTGATTCTCTTCTTCCTCCTTCCTCTCATGTTCTTATCCACTTTTTTTCTCTTGAGACCTTATTCTTTTCTTTGCTTTGTCATTTTACCTTGATTGCCCTGCTGGGTTGCATTTCTTGACATGGACTACTAAGGCAAGTAAGGTGCGGTGATTGGTTAGTATGCAATAAGCTGTTTTTTCTTATCTTTATTTTTTTTAGTTACACTGCATTGTGACGCTAAAGTAATATAAGCTACAAAACTATTTACTATAGGTTCTAGGGCTTGCAGCCCATTGGACTGATTTTTACCTTGTATTACACTGGGAAAATAAATACAAATATTGTTAATGAAAACTGAAAAAGTACAATTAAAAAATTAATAAAAATGCCAAAAAATAACCAAAATATATTTAAAAAAAATAAACCCATAGACAGCTTCAATGTTAAATTGGATGCCTTTAAAAGCGGCATTTAGTTAAACACTTAAAACTGAAAAAAGACAATTAAAAAATAAAAAGTCAGCCTATTCCCTTATTAGAAAAACATGCAAAAAATATAAAAATATATGTAAAAAAAAAAATCACAGGCACAGTTACCTGCAACGGGAATGAATTTAAAATGGGGAAAATCTATTTTTTATTTATTTATTCATGTATTTAATCTTTTTATTGTTTTCTGAGATTATTCTTACTTTCTTACCCCATTTTGTGCAGGGCAATATCCCTGGTGTGTCCCCCCAATTTTCAGCTCTCTAGCCTTTGTTACCCCCATTTTACAGCCATTTTTGGGCCCCCCAAGTTCAGGTCCATATTGGCTTCAATGGGGTTCGTGGAACCGAAATGAACTTTTGCTGCAAGTTCAGCCAATGTTGGCTATTTTGAACTTCTGTGGGTTCGCTGGTCTGATGAGCTTTTCAAAACAGGAAACAAAAGCAGAATTATATATGGAAAATGGATTACCACAAAGACAATCTTCTGATTTGCAAAAGTATTTAAGAAGCCCCCCAATCTGAAGGCTCCATCTCGCAAGGTCAAGCAGCAAGGAACATGATGCATTTTGATGTATTTTTGAAGGCCTTGATGGTTTTCTTAAAGGAGCAGTATCGCAAAATTTGCATTAAAAAAGATAAATAATTAAATAGCCACACAATAGCTTCTAACATGTGTATAAATAATGTGGCGATAGAAAAAGGAAAAAATATATGCCTTACTTTTAAATTGTATAATGACAATGGCTCAGTCCATTTGCTGAATAGGGGAATCTGCTGGGTTGTATTTAGTGAGCTGCTTCATTTAGCCCACTGGTCTCCTAGCAACACTTTACCTCAGAGGCTGACACTGTAATCAGTGGTAACAGCTGTGTGTGTGTGAGGTGCTGCTTTTCTTATGAGACCAGGTGACTCAAATGTGTAAAATCTATACAAAATAAACTAAATTGACTGAAAATAACTGAAATTCTTCTTTGAATAACTGTGCAGGAAAATCAAAAGGTATTAAAGTGGAACAAAACACTGAGTGGCCGACCCTGAAGTCTATAAGACCCCGCCATTGACCTTCCCCCTTGGGCATCCTAAATTGGGATGCCCCACTATGTGAAACGAGCCCTGGATAACCACAGATCCCCCCATTTTTCTGGCGCGCTCACGCAGATAGTCATTTAGACAGGCCGGGCGGCCAGGAAGGTTACTGCTCAGGCTCCCCATCTGCGTGCAAACAGAGCTGATTGGATGAGAGCCCGCGCATGCGCTGTGGGACAGGGAAAGGTAAGTTTTCACAGGCGAACTTGGGGATTTCACATATCAGGGCATCCCAAGTCGGGATGCCCCTAGGGGCACAAAACAAAACCCCAGATAGTGAAAATCCTGGGTTGGGCTTTGCTCAAAACACACAAAGCTGAAAGAAAGATCATATGGAAAAATGAAAAATAAGAATATGAAAGAGAAAATGGTAAACTGAAAGATTCTGCAGCAGAGCCAACATGAAGGGAAAACTGTAAAAATTAAAAATGTTTAATGAAATAAAATAACCCCCCCCCCCAAAAAAAAAAGAGTCTGAGATTCGAACCAATGACTCTTGGGTTCAAACTGACATTTAATTTACCAATGAGCTAAATGACTTATAGAGCTTTTCTCTCTGTTTTAGATATATGAGTTCTGGCCAGGCAATGTTGTTATCTTATGCTGGATGGCTGCCAGCACTGGACAGCTGATACTTTGATACATTGTTTCACCCCTCTCCTCAGCATGGAACAGGCCAGAGTGTAGGGCCCCGACACTCAGCAGATATAAACATGAGCTATTAGTCTCCAGCTGCACAACCCACACATAATTTTTTTCTACATTTGTAATTCTTACTCCAACACTTACCTATATTCAAAGTACTATTTAAATTTAAGTCACCAAGAAAAATTTGCGATACTGCTCCTTTAATTTTTCTTCTTGGCAGACAAATAGGGCTTCAACTAGATGCTCTGAACTACTAATGTGAACTCTTTCATGAGATTTTTGTTTTATTAAAAATCACCTAAATTTTAGGTAGGTAAAGAGTAAGGTAAGAGTAGGTTCAGTATGTCTTCCTTTGAAATTAAATGAGCAGTAAATATTGTAATTAACATTTTTATACTGGATAAAGTATATAACTACATTTTACAAATGAAATGTTTTCTCAGACCAGAACAACACTAGCAAGGGTAAATATTAATAATAAAATATTTTTTGGCCCTATTAACAGGGTCATGCTAAAGATCTAAAGCACATTTACCTGGGTATGCTTTCTGGTGTGAACTGAAGTTTACATCTGAGTGAGCTTTTTTGCTTGAACAAATTTATTTTTTAATAATTTCCATAAAAACACCTACCCCTGTGATAGAGCAGGGGAGGTTAATCATTTTTATGATTTGGATTTTTTTTTCAAAGTTTGGAAACAACATCACCCTATGAGCTATGCCGAGTGATTTGGCAAATTCTTTAGCATAGCCCATATGACACAGTTTGTTCTTTTTGAAAAATAATTATAAATTATGCAAAAGTTTTGTTTACCCCTTTCAGTGCCAGTCTACCTAGAGATTTTGTTACCCTCTGTTAGCAGACTATTTTCCACCATTTTGTGCTTTAAATGCTTACCTGTGATTTTTGTTGGGATTTCAATGAAAATCATGTTATTGTGCAGTTTCAGCAGAGTTTGGGCTTTAACATGAAATGTCTGTAATTGTTTCTTGCTGTAGTATGTTTTTCAAGAAAATAATATTGTGTGTAAAAGCTCAATATCTCATGATTACAAAGGTGCCACATATGTATTGGTAAACATTGGTTTCTGCTAGAGGGGAGCGAACTGGTTCATCAGAACTCAAGTTCGTTCCGTATTTCAGGAAATATTCGATTCAGCACGAAACAAAATTTTTGGGGGTTCGTGCTGACTCACCACCATCCAGCACCACGCTTCGATCCAGTGTGCACGGCAGCTTCCGCCCCCCCCCCCCCCGCTGAGAGTGCGGCCGGCCTCCTTTGCTCCCACTGTGCCGGCATGTAGGTAAGCTACACACAGCACGGTGGGAGTGGGGGAAGCCAGCTGCGCTATCAGCTGTGCAAGCCGGCTTCAGCCCCCTACTGACTGTGCGGCTGGCCTCCCTCGCTCCCATCATGCTGCGTATTTTTGACTTAGAGGTGAGCGAATCTCAAAGGTTCAATTTGGACGAACACAAATTTCTCCAAGAAATTCATGTTCGTCCGAATCGAACCTTTGAGAATTGCCTGAATCAAATCAAAGTTCACTCGTCTCTAGTTTCTGCCCAAGGGACACCTCTAACTGAAAAGATCGCTTAATGAAATTTTCAAATAAAATACAACTACTATGTGCACTATCAAGGGTTAAACCCTTAAAAAATGTAAATGGATTGGGGTCCCCCCTCCCCAGGGAATCCTACACTTTCTTTCTAATATTCAAAGGGTAAAACCCTGGAATTTTTTTTAATGGCGTGGGGTCCCCCTTTCATGCAAAGCCAGGTTGTGCAGCAGCTATAGGGCTGGTGGATCAGGGCGCGGCGGCTGACTGGCTCTGAAGGCTACCAGCCACGCATAGCCTATATGGGTAACGGGCTTTTCTGATGGACTTTCTAGCTCCCCCTTTCTTGTGAACTGGCATAGGGGGTCTCAGGAACTCCCTTACCAGTTTACAAAGGGTTAAATGTAAAAAGAACACACACACAGAAAAAAGTATTTTATTTATTTATTTTCATCTCTCTGCTTAATTCTTTTTTAATTTACTTTGTTATCATACAGCTCTTTTTATTTTTAAAAAATACTGTAATTTCTCCAATTTCATGTTTCCAAAGCTTTAACTAGACTTCATGATTTTGGACCATGGCCAGCTCCATATTTCTGACAGCATCTGTCCTGTAACTAGAATGTTGCCTTAGGACATTAGTTAGTTTTGATAAGTTAGACACTGGGTTAAAAGCCTTAGGCTGGGACATTGCACAATGAAGGCCCCAAGTGCCACAAGGATATTCACATTTGCTAACAAGAATTTTGTTCTTGAGTAACTTTTCAAGCTTAAATCTATCATGCACAGTATAATATTTTTTCACCAATAATATCCACAGTATTTCTTACAATTACTAGTGCTTAGATATACTTTATATGTTATAGGCTGATCATATAGAACATAATTATTTCAACAAATGTATTGTGTTAATCAACTGCAAACATACCAGTCTATATGTTCATCTGCTCATCATAACCTTTGCAGTATAAGAAATATTTTTATAAGCAATAAAATGTCATTATATCATACTGCCAGTGAATAGTTATCAAATGACTAGTACTGATTTGCACAAGAAATGTTGTCAAATGTGATATGTTTTCAGTGTAATTTAGATAATATATTTTGTTTTTGAGCAGATGATTTTTACAGGTGCCAAATGATTCCAAAGAATACTACAGCTTCTCTAGACTTATATTCTATGATGGTGGGACATTCTGGTGGAAATTAGATCTTTTAATTTATATTGCATTGTGGTACAATATTCTGCTTTTCAATGTGATAGAAGATTGGCAGAATAAGGCTGGCTAAACATTTTACCTTCTGTCACACTCGCAGGGTCCTTTTTTATTGTAAATGTAACTGCATATATATCAATTGTAAGAAAAATATGGTAGAGGGTTGAAAGTTAAAGTTGCTTAATTATGCCAAAGACCCATTTAGAAAATTAACTATTTGCATGATTAGAGAGTTTGTTGTAATGCTTGGTTAGATACATGGCCTTGAATTATACCTGATGTTCCAAGCTTACTGCTATACTGTATGTGTCATTAAAATCAAACTGACATGGTACAGAAGCCAATTACCCTCCCCCACCCCATGCACAGCAAACATGTCAAGTAAAAGAGACACCAATTAAAACACAGCACAACAAAAAGAGTTGTAGACACATAAATTACAGTAATGGAGTATAAGTAGACACAGGTCATAAAGAAAAAGGCCAAAGGTCACAGGGATAGGTAACAGTCAGACTCAGAATGGGCAACGTTTAATGCAAGTTATCCAAGATATCACTGGGGGGATCAGAAACTTACACCTGAGTAAGCTTTTTGACTATGACACACAAAAAAGTACAATAACAAATGTTTGTTTTAATTTTTCTAAAAAAAAATATTACTTGTGTGTGTGATGAGGTACTTTTCTAGAAGAGGTTAAAAATTTTTGTCAGGGAGGTAAGGATTTTTTGGAAAAGTTTGGAAACAACAGAAGAACCCTATGGCGTATACAGAATTGTTCTTTTAGCTTACTCCAAATGGTGCTGTTGTTTCTAAACTAAAGAAATGATTTGCCTTGCCCAGAAACATGCCCCATCACAGGGGAAAAATTGCTAAGAAAAATTGCACTTTTTCGTGTGTTAAAGTAAAAAAACTCACCGAGATTAGGAGCCTCCTAAATCTGCTTGAATTGGCACACTAGCTATTGGCCGGCCTGTGTCAGCGCCTGTTTGACCCGTATGCCAGTCTTTTTTAACAACTCTTAGGTGCTTTGCTCTGGATTTATTAATTTTTTTACATGCAGGCGCTAGTCAGAATTTTTTATTACAATCACATGATATAATTGCTGTGAACAAACAGGACAAATTATAAAGTGTGTTTAGGCTGCTTTTTGGTTGTTGTGCTACAAAGTACACATTTCTAAAAAAACAGGTGTGATAAAATTTATTTTATGAGCAAAAACACTCGAGTACAGTTCTTCCCATTGTGGTCCAT
This sequence comes from Gastrophryne carolinensis, assembly GCA_027917425.1. Taxonomy (NCBI): domain Eukaryota; kingdom Metazoa; phylum Chordata; class Amphibia; order Anura; family Microhylidae; genus Gastrophryne; species Gastrophryne carolinensis. The sequence goes on from CM051242.1 coordinate 88,510,352, forward strand.
GGGATCTTAACCTATACAGTGCCACTTTAAACTTGCACAGCAAACAATATGGCGTGTGTGATAAATTTGACATCAAATTGCAGACATATCGGTAATGACTCTTTGTTGGTTAAACCGTAAATCGAGTATTGCTGAGTCGAAAATATTGGCGCTGAGTGTAATTAACAGGCGCTTATGCTTTATAATTGAGGTTCCCCGCCCAAAAGTGCACACCTAAACCTACTTTGCCACTTTGTCATGGTGACAAGAATGGTCATTCCATGATATTGGCTATCCACAAAGATACCATCTGTAACAGAGTGGAACGCAGGACTTAGCAACCTCATGAGGAACTCAATGCGGCATATACTGTAGTACACTAAAAAACAAGTGCCTCCAAACTTGGTTGGTCTGGTTGACAAGGAATATACAGTGGAAGGCAATGTAAGGCACATAGGAAATGTATATGTACTTACCTACTCCTACTCCTGGCAGGCCACCACCTCTCACACTCCCCTACCCCTCTTCCCTTTACCCTTCTGATTTTCATTAGGCAAAATACTATTCTTTTCATTTTGTAGTAGATGTTTCATAAGATCTAACTATGCATTCCCATGGGGAATAACTGTTAGACTAGTTCAGATAAGTTTAAGTTGCAATAAGTATGTTGCATTGAACCCCCTAAGGGTAATGAGTGTTAATCCAATTTAAACAAGTGTATGCTGCAATGATGACGGGAATTATATATTTAACAATGTGAAGGTGATTGAAAGGTTCCAACAGGACTATACGCGAAAACATTTAGTTTAGCAGAAATATATCATGACTTCTACGGTACTTAAAAAGTCTACACTATCAGGGGATTAAAATATAACATTTTATTTATGCTAAAATAAGAAGTAAAATGGTGACTTCATTAACTGACATGCTTTGTTGACTGAAAAAAAACATGCATCATTTGCCAGAATGTTTCTTTTTCAATGAAAAAGACAGCCGGCATATATTCTTTTAAAATACATTTTATAATTTTATTTTATAGTTTAAAAAAAGAGTACCCCCTTCCCACCAAGAGCCAACTAGGCACCAGGCATAGGGGCTGGTAACCCAGGATTTCCAGGCTGGCCCCTAGCCCTGCAGGTATATTAGCCCTTTGGCATTTTTCCAGTGCTCTTCTAGGGGTGTTGGTGGCACCTTGGAATAACTGATGGGCACTAGAGATGAGCGAACTTTTGAAAAATTTGATTCGACTGATTCGCCGAATTTTCAGACAAAAATAGTTTCGACCCGAATTTATTCGCGACGAATCCCTATTAAAAACGGCTATTTCTGAGCCTCCTAGAGCCTCAATAGGGTTGTAAACCATTCTGCCTTGCTGTAACACGCATAGGACGCGTGCTGGGTTATTGAAATTATACTGCAAATAATTATCACATGCAGATCAGAGGCATCGCTAATAGAATCGCAGAGCGGCACAATTGCAGAGAGTTGAAGTGGAATCACTATGAGGGGCCCCTATAGTGCCTGAAAAACACACCCTGGAGCTGGCAGCAGCAGGAGCCCAAAAATTAGCTGAATCACACCCTGGAGTTGCAAGCAGCAGCAGCCGCCCAAACATTGGTTGAAAGAGACACTGGAGTTGGCTGCAGGAGCCCAAAAATTGGATGAATCACACCCCGAAGTTGCAAGCAGCAGCCCAAACATAACTTGAAAGAGACACTGGAGTTGGCAGCAGGAGCCCAAAAATTGGATGAATCACACCCTGGAGTTGCAAGCAGCAGCAGGAGCACAAACATTGCATTAAAGAGACACTGGAGTTGCAAGCAGGAGCCCAAAAATTGGATGAACCAATCCCTGGAGTTGCAAGCAGCAGCAGGAGCCCAAACATTGCTTTAAAGAGACACTGGAGTTGGCAGCAGGAGCCCAAAAATTGGCTGAATCACACCCTGGAGTTGCAAGCAGCAGCCCAAACATAGCTTGAAAGAGACACTGGAGTTGGCAGCAGGAGCCCAAAAATTGGATGAATCACACCCTGGAGTTGCAAGCAGCAGCAGGAGCCCAAACATAGCTTGAAAGACACACTGGAGTTGGCAGCAGGAGCCCAAACATTGCTTTAAAGAGACACTGGAGTTGGCAGCAGGAGCCTAAAAATTGGCTGAATCACACCCTGGAGTTGCAAGCAGTAGTAGCAGCAGGAGCCCAAACATTACTTTAAAGAGACACTGGAGTTGGCTTCAGGATCCCAAAAATTGGATGAATCACACCCTGGAGTTGCAAGCAGCAGCAGGAGCCCAAACATAGCTTGAAAGAGACACTGGAGTTGGCAGCAGGAGCCCAAAAATTGGATGAATCACACCCTGGAGTTGCAAGCAGCAGCAGAAGCAGGAGCCCAAACATAGCTTGAAAGACACACTGGAGTTGGCAGCAAGAGCCCAAAAATTGGATGAATCACACCCTGGAGTTGCAAGCAGCAGCAGGAGCACAAACATTGCATTAAAGAGACACTGGAGTTGCAAGCAGGAGCCCAAAAATTGGATGAATCACTCCTTGGAGTTGCAAGCAGCAGCAGGACCCCAAACATAGCTTGAAAGACACACTGGAGTTGGCAGCAGGAGCCCAAAAACTGGAAGAATCACACCCTGGAGTTGCAAGCAGCAGTAGCAGCAGGAGCCCAAACATTACTTTAAAGAGACACTGGAGTTGGCTTCAGGAGCCCAAAAATTGGATGAATCACACACTGGAGTTGCAAGCAGCAGCAGCAACAGCAGGAGCCCAAACATAGCTTGAAAGACACACTGGAGTTGGCAGCAGAAGCCCAAAAATGGCTGAATCACACCCTGGAGTTGCAAGCAGCAGGAGCCCAAACATTACTTTAAAGAGACACTGGAGTTGGCCTCAGGAGCCCAAAAATTGGATGAATCACACCCTGGAGTTGCAAGCAGCAGCAGCAGGAGCCCAAACATAGCTTGAAAGAGACCCGAATTTATTCACGACGAATCGCTATTAAAAACGGCTATTTCTGAGCCTCCTAGAGCCTCAATAGGGTTCTAAACCATTCTGCCTTGCTGTAACACGCATAGGACGCGTGCTGGGTTATTGAAATAATACTGTAAATAATTATCACATGCAGATCAGATGCAGAATTGCAGAGAGTTGAAGTGGCATCACTATGAGGGGCCCCTATAGTGCCTGAAAAACACACCCTGGAGCTGGCAGCAGCAGGAGCCCAAAAATTAGCTGAATCACACCCTGGAGTTGCAAGCAGCAGCAGCCGCCCAAACATTGGTTGAAAGAGACACTGGAGTTGGCTGCAGGAGCCCAAAAATTGGATGAATCACACCCCGAAGTTGCAAGCAGCAGCAGGAGCCCAAACATAGCTTGAAAGACACACTGGAGTTGGCAGCAGGAGCCCAAACATTGCTTTAAAGAGACACTGGAGTTGGCAGCAGGAGCCTAAAAATTGGCTGAATCACACCCTGGAGTTGCAAGCAGTAGTAGCAGCAGGAGCCCAAACATTACTTTAAAGAGACACTGGAGTTGGCTTCAGGATCCCAAAAATTGGATGAATCACACCCTGGAGTTGCAAGCTGCAGCAGGAGCCCAAACATAGCTTGAAAGAGACACTGGAGTTGGCAGCAGGAGCCCAAAAATTGGATGAATCACACCCTGCAGCAGCAGCCCAAACATAGCTTGAAAGAGACACTGGAGTTGGCTTCAGGAGCCCAAAATTGGATGAATCACACCCTGGAGCTGCAAGCAGCAGCAGGAGCCCAAACATTACTTGAAAGAGACACTGGAGTTGGCAGTAGGAGCCCAAAAATTGGATGAATCATACCCTTTAGTTGCAAGCAGCAGCAGCAGCAGCTGCAGGAGCCCAAACATTGCTTTAAAGAGACACTGGAGTTGGCAGCAGCCGCAGCAGGTGCCCAAAAATTGACTGACACACCCTGGAGTTGGCAGCAGCAGCAGCAGCAGCAGGAACCCAGAAATTGGCTGGAAGGCACCCTTAAGTTGGCAGCAGCAGGAGCAGGAGCCCAAACATTGCTTGAAAGACACCCTGGAGTTGGCAGCAGCAGCAGGAGGCCAAAAATTGGCTGAAAGGCACACCCTGAATTTGGCATCAGCAGGAGCCCAAAAATTGGCTGGAAGGCACACCCTGAAGTTGGCATCAGCAGGAGCCCAAGAATTGGCTTAAAGACATAAATATGTTTTGCACCATTTGGAAAGTGTAAAACGTGTCACCATGCTGAATCTAGTCGCATGCATCAGCCATTGCTGGGTGGAAATCCTGGCTGATCCATCCCTGATTCATTTTGACAAAGGTGAGTCTCTCCACATTTTTAGTTGACAGATGAGTTCTCCTCGCCGTAGCTATGGCCCCCGCCGCACTAAACACCCTCTCAGATGGCATGCTACTGGCCGGGCAGGACAGCTTTTCCAGGGAAAACTCTGCTAGTTGCGGCCACAAGCCAAGTTTGGCTTCCCAGAAGTCCAGCGGATCCTCAAGGTGTGTCGGCATGCTCATGTCAAGGTATGACATGACCTGCTGGTTGAGGTCCTGCTCCAGGTCTTCCTGCTGCTCATGAGTAGCATCACTATGCGGGTGTAGAAAGCTACTCATTAGCGACTGAAGACTGAGGCTGCTGCTGCTGATGGAGCTGCTGCTGCTGCTCCTGCCAACCCCCCTAGCAGCCATGGCAGTGGAAGGTGAGCGCAGAGGTCCCCCCGAGTCAGACCTGCGAGAGTATGGACCATGGCGCAGATAGGCATCGGCCATCTGACTACGCAGAATGTCTTTGTAGTAGTTCAGTTTGTCCTCCCTCTCGGTGGGTTTAAAAAATGCCCCCATTTTGTGCCGGAAGCAAGGGTCCAATAAGGTGGACAGCCAGAAGTCATCCCGCGGACAAATGGAAACAATTCTGGGGTCACTACACAAGCATGTGAGCATGCTTCCTGCCATTTGCGCAGGTGACTCGGAGGGACTACCTGTCTCCATCTCCACTGCATACTGCCACAGTGTGTCCGGGTCCTCTGTCTCGCCTTCCTCAAAACCCTCTAGCTCCTCTGGCTGCTCCTGCTCCTCCTCTCCTGTCCACTGACTAGATAAACCAGCCATTTCGCCAAGCCTAAACTGTGCATCACTGGGCCACTCCTCCTCCTCTTCCTCCTCCTTCTCCAGTTCAGCTCCAACGGGGTTCATGTGGCCGTAAGATGTAGACGCCATGTCTCCATTGCCCTGACCAGCCATGGTTTCCAACATGTGCTGTAGTACATGAAGCAGTGGAATCACGTCGTTCATCCCGTAATCCTGCCGACTGACAAATAAAGTGGCTTCCTCAAAGGGCCTGAGCAAGCGGCAGGTGTCACGTATTAGCTGCCACTGGTTGACATTGAAGTTACACAGGGGAGTCCCCCTATCCACTTGGATCATCAGGAAATCCGTGATGGCTTTTCTCTGTTCATATAATCGGTCCAACATGTGAAGGGTGGAATTCCAACGGGTGGAAACATCGCAAATCAGACTATGTTGGGGGCTACCGTTCTGACGCTGTAGCTCAGGAAGGGTGTGTTTGGCGGTGTATGAGTGGCTGAAGTGCATGCAAAGTTTCCTTGAAGTTGTTAGGATGTCTTGCAGATGGGGGGAACACGTCAGAAACCGCTTGACAACCAGATTGAAGACGTGAGCCATGCAGGCTTCCTTGGCGCAGCGCAGACAAAATGTTCTTCCCATTGTCGGTAACCATGATTCCCATTTTAAGTTTTCTTGGAGTAAGCCATGTTTGGATTTCCTGATGAATACATTTAAGCAGTTCCTCCCCTGTGTGACTCCGTTCGCCAAGACAAACCATGTGAAGCACAGCGTGACACCTCCATGCCCTGCACACATGGTAGACTGGAGGGGCACTGAGACTTGAGCCTACATTGGAGGGTGAGGAGATGGCGGAGGATGAGGAGGCCGAGTCACAGGCCAAACGGGCAGGGAGCGCGGAGGCCGAGGCGGCGTGACCTGTCCAAGTTGCTGCTGCTGCTGCAAAGGGACCACATTCACCCAGTGGGCCGTAAACGACATGTACTGTCCCTGACCGTAGTTACAGCTCCAGACGTCGGCGCTGCCATGCACTTTGCTACACACCAACAGGCTCAAGGACTAGCCCACCTTCTGTTCAACAAAAGTGTGCAGTGCTGGTACTGCCTTCTTGGCAAAGAAATGACGGCTTGGGACTCTCCACCTCGGCTTGGCACAAGTTCAGTTCTCTGAAAGGTGCAGAGTCCACCACCTGAAAAGGGAGCGACTGCAGCACCAGCAACTTGGACAGGAGCACATTCAGCTTCTGCGCCGTAGGATGAGTGGGTGCATGCTGCTGTCTCTTGGACATGGCTTCGGTGATGGATTGCTGGCGGGATGCATGACTTGGAGGAGGAGGAGCAGGAGCGACAGAGGATGGGTATGACGCACAGCTGCCTTCGACTGAGGTGCTGGAGCCTTGGCTGGCAGAAATTGGGTGAGGAAGCAGGCTGGACCACCTCTTCGGAGCCTTGGTTCTCCCAGGCCGCTTTATGGTGACGCATCATATGTTGACGCAGGGCCGTGGTGCCAACATTTGGGCCCTGGCCACGCTTCACCTTCTGCCTGCATATCTTGCATGTGGCCATGTTACCCTCCTGCGGATGCTTCAGGAAAAACTGCCACACTGCCGAGTAGCTACTTTTCCCACCAACAGGCCGCACTGATTCACTGCTACTGTTGCCAACTCCAGGAACCCCTGCTCCACTAACTCCCGAGAAGGTAGCCTGCCGCGCAGCAGGTGCTCTACCCCGGCCCCGATTGGCTCCAGGCTTTACAATTGTGCCCCCATGCTGACTGTCAACCATGCTGCTAACACCTTGCTGCCTCAGCTGCTGACTCCGGGGCAACCTGCGGCCCTCTTCTCCTGATGATGACGATGAAGCCCCTTCATCACCCGGTTCCCAAGTGCGATCGGCTTCATCATCATCATCATCATCATCACCGAGTTGTGGCTGCACGTCACTGATGTTCTCGGTTTCCTCAACAGTGTCTGGCGCAGGAGCTGGAACCCTCGCAACACCCACGACACTGTCCACATCACTATTTGTCTGCCTAGCTAAAGAAGCCACCTCCATTTCTTGGCTGGGCAGTAGCTGCTGACTGTCCTCTATCTGATCGTCCTCCTCACTAAAGAGTGGAGCTGAACCCAAAGCATAGGATATGTCACTGGGGGAGGGAACGGCGTAGGACAGAGGCAATGGGAGGACAGAGACTGCTCTTGGGGCATGCCAACTCAATTCAAAATGCAATACTTTGATTCAGCTGAGGAAGGATCAACAAGTGTATTTAGTATAACAGATAGGCTGCCTAATGCAGGTTTGGGATGCCCTGCAGCCTTGTGTTTTTTTTGTTAAAGTCAGACCAAAAACCAATTCAAAATGCAATACTTTGATTCAGCTGAGGAAGGATCAACAAGCCTATTTAGTATAACAGATAGGCTGCCTAGTGCAGGTTTGGGATGCCCTGCGGCCTGGTGTTTTTTTTTGTTAAAGGCAGACCAAAAACCAATTCAAAATGCAATACTTTGATTCAGCTGAGGAAGGATCAACAAGCCTATTTAGTATAACAGATAGGCTGCCTAATGCAGGTTTGGGATGCCCTGCGGCCTGGTGTTTTTTTTGTTAAAGGCAAACCAAAAATCAATTCAAAATGCAATACTTTGAGTCAGCTGAGGAAGGATCAACAAGCCTATTTAGTATAACAGATAGGCTGCCTAATGAAGGTTTGGGTTGCCCTGCGGCCTGGTGTTTTTTTGTTAAAGGCAAACCAAAAACCAATTCAAAATGCAAAACTTTGATTCAGCTGAGGAAGGATCAACAAGCGTATTTAGTATAACAGATAGGCTGCCTAATGCAGGTTTGGGATGCCCTGCGGCCTGGTGTTTTTTATTGTTAAAGGCAGACCAAAAACCAATTCAAAATGCAATACTTCGATTAAGCTGAGGAAGGATGAACAAGCGTATTTAGTATAACAGATAGGCTGCTAAGCGCAGGTTTGGGATGCCCTGCGGCCTGGTGCTTTTTTTGTTAAAGGCAGACCATAAACCAACTCAAAATGCAAAACTTTGATTCAGCTGAGGAAGGATCAACAAGCATATTTAGTATAACAGATAGGCTGCCTAATGCAGGTTTGGGATGCCCTGCAGCCTTGTGTTTCTTTTGTTAAAGTCAGACCAAAAACCAATTCAAAATGCAATACTTTGATTCAGCTGAGGAAGGATCAACAAGCCTATTTAGTATAACAGATAGGCTGCCTAATGCAGGTTTGGGATGCCCTGCGGCCTGGTGTTTTTTTTGTTAAAGGCAAACCAAAAACCAATTCAAAATGCAATACTTTGATTCAGCTGAGGAAGGATCAACAAGCCTATTTAGTATAACAGATAGGCTGCCTAATGCAGGTTTGGGATACCCAGGTGTGCTGGTGTTTTTTTGGTTAAAGGCAAACCAAAAAATATTTAAACTAATCCAGTTATATATTATGATGAATGCTTGTGTGTAACAGGGTTAAATAAGCCACTGCATAGATGGCATGCACAGTGGCAAGGCAGATTTACAGCGCAAAGAACTGAAATTGAATTGAAAACTGATCTGGCTAATGAAAAAAAAAAAATTCACTGTCACTTCTAAGCTGTCCCTGGCTGGATGGTTCCGGTTTTTCCCTATCTTTCCCTATCTTTCCCTGGCTCTGTCTGCCCCTCTGTCGGCCTCTCTGACTCTCCCTACCTATCTCTAACTCTCTGTCCCTGTCTCTAACTAGCTGTGCTCTGGCCGCAATGCAAGGCTGAAATGCGCACAAGCAAGATGGCCGCCGCTTTATATAGCACGGTGACGTCACCGGGCTTCCTGGCTGCTGATAGGCTGCATGTGACTTACCCATGATACCTTGCCCCAGGGGGTATGTCTGGACATGTTCATCCACGATTTTAGAATGCCTGTAATTGAAATAAATGGAGTTTAAAGGAAAACTTTGATTCGTTCAGAATCGAATTTTCCATGAAATTCGGAACAAATCCGGGTTCGTCCGGATTGATTCGCTCATCCCTAATGGGCACCATGCTCTTCCACACATCAGTGTCCCAATAGGCAGGGTATAGCCTTGTCACCTGCAAATTCTGGAAGTTGACATGGCTCCCCTAGAACGACTACCATTGCACACTAAGGCCCTTATTCATCAAGTGATAGCGTCAGACAGTGCCTCAATAGCGCCAGGTATCGTCAGCTATCAGCAGCTACCGACTCCAGAACACCATGCTGTGAACACAATCACGCATTTATCACGCTAAATGAGGCTAGCGCCGGCGAAAGCGTCACCTAGCGATGGATTCATCATGTAGCTGACTTCAGCGAACAGCGCCGCTGCTAACCCCCTCACAGCGCCAGGTCAGACCTTTCGCTATCTGGCGCTCTCCCATACATTTCTATGGCAGACACTGTAATGTTTTTTTTTAGTGGGTTTTGTGGGGGTTTTTTTTTGCCAAAAATGAAACACATGTTGTTTAGGATATGTCTGATGAATCTGTGTTGTTTTTGGTTATATTTTGTTGAAAGATGTAATTTTTCTACTGGAATGTTGTGAGTCAAATATAAAATGCATCTCCTCCCACAAAACACATTAGCCTCAAATTAGCTTGCTTTCAAAACACCCATGGCTTGGAAAGCTATATTTTAGTCAGTCATGGTTGGCGCTCACGTCCGCTCATTGAAATTTTCAGTGCCCATGCTATTCTGCAGCCCTGTCCTTGTTGAATCTGTGGTGGTCAGTGTTTGTGCAGTCGCTGTTGTGATTCGCTATGTGCCGGCGCTAGCGTCGCTGTGCTGTTCATACATGTGCGTTTCTGCATTTTTTCCTGAATTCACTTGCAGCGACCCCAGTCGTTCTTAATGAATACACTGTAGTTCAGAGCGTGCATATGTCCACATTCTGCAGGATTTTTTCAGGCGTACAAGCTCATAACAACCCGTTATGCATTCTCCTGTGTCCCACATTATCATGTTGTTGTATAGTTATATTGTGTTCTTATTTTATTTAGGAATCAGATTTTAATTTGTAAGCAACCAGATCTGTTTTTGCTCTGTCCTATGCATTACAGGATATTGAACACCCAGCTAAATCAAGCTAATAATTAATTGCGTCTTTGCCAATAGCTTGTTGTAATGCGTAAATCTACTAATAGCGCAACTTTGCTTGCACGTAGTGGATATTAGCTTCTTCCTAGTGCGCGGAGCGTTTTTTTTTTTTTGGTTAGCTTTCGTCATATCCACTTCCGGTTTCCTCCTTTGCGTTTCCACCATGATGCCCAGGCGACGTATCCTGCGCCTCCCCAGCTCCTCCTCTGACTCTGGCCCCCCACCCCTCCCCCACCTCCCCCACCTACCTCACCTCCCCCACCTAACCCCCCTCCACCCCCCCGCCACCAAAATTGAAGAGGATGCGGGTGGATAGCCACGTAAACGGGCAGGTTGTGAAAGTGAGTATTTTTGCCTTGGATTATATGTTTAATCTGTTCTCAGTATAAATGTTTAGGCCATTGTTCTGATGTCATGTATTGATTACATTTATTTATGTCATTTCTCATAGGATTTCTGCATACAGCAGTATGACTATGCCCGTGGGGGAAAGAAGCGCATTGCCCTGGAGGTGAAGGCCACAGTGTCCCGGCTATATGATGCGTACGCTTCAGGTAAGTGGAAGTTGATGCTATGTTTATACTTTTTGGGAAATAATATTCTAAGCTGTGTCCATTTTGGGTAGTAATTGTAATTTTTTTTATTCACCCCCTCAACACAGATAAGCGTCCTACCCTGGGGAAACGTGGGAAGGGATTCTTCCCCCGCACGAGACAGGCGGACTCGGGGGAGTCATCGGGGGAGGGTCCCTCTCGGGTTTCCTATTTAGAGGACTCAGGGGAGGATGGGAATGACGCCCCAGAGGAGAATGCTGCTGGGGGGCTGGCAGGATCTAGCCTCAGCTCCTCACACTCTGACTCTGACGAGTCCCTCCAGCTAAGGGGCCACTCTCAAGTGGGGAGTCCAAGTGGGGTGGAAGTTGTGGACTCTACCACACTCCCTGAAGGAGCAGGGAGTGAGAGGGAGGAGGGTGGCCCTTTGGGTGGGGGATCTACGGATCAGAGTGTGAGGAGCCGAGGCTCCACGCCTCCTCCTCAGAGCCCTCCCTGGGCTTCAAGTGGCAGCTCATCCCCTGGTGAGTGCCGATTTAGTCAGTGTTAGTCTGTGACAGGTTCCATATGGCCATTTGTACTTAGCCCTTGCCATTCCTCTATAATTTGCAGCGCATCATATAGCCGGCACCTCCAGGAGCTTTGCACAACGCCCTTCTCCACGGGCATAGTCGTGGTAAGTGTTGTTGTTATCCCTCACATTCCATATGTTATGACATTCCTTAAAGTAGACCCACACCCATTGGTGATTGGCCCGGGAATTTATAAGCTTCCCTGGCCAATCACCTCCCTCACCGCGGGCCCCCCCCAAAGCCCACAAACTTCTTACCTCATTGGTGGCGGCGGAAGCCACCCCCACCGCCTCACGCGTGCACCCCTAGATGTGCACATGCCGGCGCTGTCCGTTTGTGAATGGCCTGCGCGGGCTCGTGCCCTGTAAGAGTGACGCGCGGGAGCCTGCAGCGGACGGGCTCTCTCTCGGATCGGGGTGCCCCGCCAAAGTGGACCAAAACCCGCCAAAGTGGACTAAATCCTGGGTGTTGGTCCACTTTAAACATACACATGTTTCCTGGTCCATAGTACAAGATGGTTTTCTAATTTACATTAACATCACAAACCCCACAACAGTGCAATCCAACTGCCAACCACCCCTATGTTTCAGCCCACACCATGATGGCCGCTAGCAAATGTGTTATTTTTGTAAGTTGTTCCGGCTAACACATGTTGCACACTAGTAAGATTCTACACTCAACTGAAAATTAGGCCTTACCATTGCCCTGTAAAGGTTATTGGCACATTATCTTGATGTGTCCATGTTGCACACATAAATAATTTACATGAACTCATGGACCAGTAAATATGCTAATGTCGGACAACATGTGTGTAACCATGCAAGCATTTTTTGGGCGGACTCTCTAAACAGATGGATGTCAAATCGTCATGTGTCATTGGCCAACTAAATTTTGGTTTCTCTTTTGCTTTCTCCTGACAGATGTTGCCACGCAGACGGAGCCGGTCACCATCCTCCCCACCCCAGCTCCCGGGACGGCCAGCAGCATGGGCCCCAGCCACAGCTGCGATGGTGAGTACATCCCACTTCATATGCCTAAAGACTTGGGAGCCCTATGTCTTATTGTAAATTCTGGAGACATTTACAATGTACCTATGTCTTTTCGAAGAACACATCTAGGTTACATGTGTTTGTCCAACAATAATAAATGCATGTTTGCTTGTTTTTGCCACATAGTGTAAAATTGTGGTTTGTTCCAAACCAAATTGGCCTGCTAAGGTGGTGACCTGTAATATGCTTGGCCCAAGCAGTTTAATCGTTAGGACTTAGGCCCTGATGTTTGGCTGTAACTAACCCAAGAAATGTACACACTGGGACTTAGACCTTAATTTATTCCCAAGAGTTCCGAGTAAATGTATGTTTCGGATGTTGGAGCCACATTTAAGGCAGCCAGTAGTACTCATATAATGGTAACACATAAGGGCACAGTGGCCCACAATGTGAATGTGTGGGTCAGCTAATTTGAGGCAATTACATTACATTGCTACATCTGTGTATGTTGAGATCACATTCTATGTTTTGATTTTTTTTTTTATACTCTCTACAGCTTGTGAAAACCAACATCGCAGACTGTGGCAGTCGATCCGGCGTCTTCGCCTTATGCTGCTGGCCTTGAAGAGGCGTCGTTAGGGTGGGGGGGATGGTTTTTGCCGCTGTGCGGCGTAATGTTGGCCCTGTTGGCCGCCTTGAGGCCTAATAAATATTTTGCATTTTTCTAATTACAGTGTGTTGTGCCTTGTCAAGCATAGTTTAAGTGTCTAGCAACCCATTAGTTTGTAAATGTTGTTGTACCTTTGTAGCCATTTAATGTGTAAACCATAGTAAGATATGGTCACCAATGTGTGTCATACATTTCTGGCTACATGTACATATCTAGATCTAGAGACTCATCCCTGACTGTGTTGTTAGCTATGTCAATGAAAAAAACATGATTCGGAGGTGGGGTACTGAAATTTAATCACACAAAATTAACCAAAATGAAACATAAATCAATATTCTTGGCTTGGTGGTCTGGGAGGTCGGGATTCATTGCTAGGGGTGGTGTTGGGGGCCAACAGTGCAGTAAAAAAAATAGACTGCTGTTGTATCAGCTGATGGATCAACAACAAAGTTTGGTCCTGGCGCTGGACAGCTTGCTCCATGGCATGTGCCATTCTTTGTTGGCCGCTGTTGTTTTGTGCTTCGAGCTGATTTTGTACGTCCTGGAGCTGGCGCTGTAGGTCCTCCACCAGCACCTGATTTTCTAACGCTGCAATGCGCTCATTAGTTCCATCACGTGGCTGTTGGCGACTGTAGTCCTCCAGCATCCGGACCCCTAGCTCGTAAAATTCAGCACTGGTGGGTGCCACACCTCCTCTTCTTGTGTGTTCAGCCTAAATAACCAAAAGAAAAGATTGGAGTGAAGCTGAAACAATGCAGGTATGCCCCTTCCAATCATTTACCCAAAGTGTAACTATAAAACTTACCCTTGATTGAGCCTCTGTAGCTTGGCCACATGGCACTTGGGAAGAGGGCCCAGCTTGGGGTTCAGGTATGGCCTCCTGCCAAAACACAAAACAAATAACATGTTACATGGTGGTTCCTGGACTACCCACTAACATGTCAATGTGGTTATTGTTCCCCAAAATAGGCCATGTTACCTCAGTGCCGTCCAGCCGAAGGTCTGGCTGCCAGAAAGGGGCAAATCCACATCTGAGAGATGGGGCAAGCTGGCATATGCTAAACAGGAAAGTCATGTTAGTTGGTCAGTGGACAAACTGCAAATTTAATATGGAGAGTCTATCGAGGCCATACCTCGCAAAAGTGGCAGATTACACAAGAGCCAAAAGTGATCTTGTAAACTCAGATTGCTCACATGTATGTAAGAGGCCAATAGCCAATAATTGGGAAAAACACTAACAGACACATTGCTCAAATTACACCTACCCGCCATCTCCCAGATGTCCTGAGTTTGGCCCTCACTCGAGTTTTCCCCCTGAAAATACATGTTTAAACACAAGTTGGACTAATAAATTTAAAAAAAAGTTTCCAAACATCCTTACTAGATAATCAAGCAAACCCAACTTACCCTCATCTCTAGCAGCCTCACGGTGAAGGGCCCTTTCCGGACAGCCACTTCCTATATTCCGGCCAACTAAAATACACAATGAATGTCTCTAAATATTCATAACACTACTCTGGTGAATGTTTTTCTTTTAATAGACCAACAAAATGCATTGCAATCACTCTAAACAGTTTACTAATGAGCCTGGGGATGGCAAATCCAATAAAAATAGCCATCTTCAAGTTGACCTAGCAAACATGTAGATTAATACACTAACCAAATAGAACCAGTGTAACATAACCAGCATAAAGGATACAGTGTTTTGGGCAATACACACCAACAGGGTACTGTTGACCTGCAACATAGGAAGTGGTGTCCAAAGATGAAGCAGTGACTTGGCCTACAAAGAAAAAACAGGAATCAAAGACATGCACTTGTGTTAAAGTGGCAAAAGCAAGGTTGACACATGCACTTACCGGCATCCAAAGAGTAGCGTGGCTCTTGAGGAGATGCTGGTGCCAATGGCGGTGCAGCTAGGCAAAAGCAAAGAAAAAATGTAGCCATTGGTAATGTGCGGCACAAAATAAACCATGAATTAAGGTGTGTGTGAGCAGCTCAATCACTAATATTCAATAATCCAGGCCAGTGTGGCTTCCACATGTATATGCAGATATATGCCCACACATGTCTGGCTTCCCACATAGCTACACATGTTAGGGCCTTGTTAGTTAGTTGCTGAGAGGTTAAAGTGGGCGTGAAATTAGTCACCAGGACCATATTAGTACTCCTCAAAAGTGGTACAAGCTATTGTTTGAGGTGCTCCCACACTCATTTTGTCCCCAAAAATCAAGCCCAAAAATTAGTGATAAATACCTTCAATGGAAGACTGGGTTAGACTTGAGGTTGGTTGAAGGGCCAGATTTGGGGTGTCCTCCTCACCCAAATCCTGGACATCATCATGTGCACCTATGCAGAAAGCAACAGACAGGAAAGGAAAACATTTATGAGGTATAATGTACTACTTCACATGTCCTACTGTTAGTTGACCAGAAAAAGACAAAGCAAATCACATACATTAACATTACCAGTCAAATATATGCACAAAATATGTACCTTCAGTCCAACCTGTGGTGTCATCCCCAGCATCAACACCCTGCAGCCGAACAAGGGGAATTTTGCACTTCAGCATCTCCTCATATGGCCTGTAGGTACTCTTTGGACCCTGGATGGTCCCACTCTCCACCTCAAGATCATGCGTCATCTTTTGCATAAGGGCCCTTTTCAAAGTGTAGAAGCGTTTCTTGCAGGATGGGCCACTACGTGGGTATTGAGCACTGCTAGTAAGCTCCTCCCCAATGGCATCCCACAATTTGCTCCTGTCTTGCTTGCCTATAGACTGGCTTTGGGAGCTCCCATTTGGCCAGGGTAAGATGCACAAGAGTATTGTTATCAGCCAAATTAAATTCTGGCTCCCTCTTGGCAAATGGGCGCCTGGCCTTGGGTGCAGGCTCACCTTGGGCCTGGGCACTTTTCCTTAAGGAAGGTCTGCGCACAGCACCCAACACACTCCTACTTGGGCCAGCTGTGGCCGGCAGATGTCCAGAATTTGGCTCCATCCTGTAGCTGCACACACACACCACTAGACAACACACAAGCACGCATACAGACTACAGAATGGCATCACCCTCTTTTGGGGGTGTGCAGGTTTTATGTGCTCTAACAACCAATCACAAAAAGGTCCACTTAATTGCTTCACACATACTGGGCAGGTGCTTGTAGCAACACCTCCACTGCACTGAGTGAACCATGTGTGGTAGCCAATTAACTAATTACAGAGCTCATTAACCAAACAACACACAACCAAAGACAACAATGTACTCAGGTAGATGAAACACTTTCATTGGTCCACCACAGAATGGTCAGGCATGTCCGCTAAAACACGCAAGTATCTGCCCACGTACGCTAGTAGCGCTACTAGCGTACGCATGCGCAATCCGTTTCTCACACACCTGGGTCAGCTAATTGCCAAAAAGAATTTTTTTCCCCAATGCACCACTGATTATTTCTTAATGATATATGAATGTAGGTGTGCCTTAAAGGAATCCCCAAAGAAAAGGGAATATATCCAAATATAAGTATACAATATGGGTGGCCCCAGCTACCACCAGGGACATCCCCAGGCACCACCAAATGAATTACTGAATCAAAAATATATCATGAGTATTCAATATTTATTAATGATTACAAAAAGTATCATCACAAGTATATTAAAAACAAGATACTAATAGCAGGGACATAGATAATCATTCCTCTTCCTCCTTGTGAAAAATATATACATCCCTATCTCACAATATATAATACAATGTAAATAAAGTGACTGGTGCAATATAAAGGTGCTAAATGCTAATAAAAGTGCTAAGTGCTATAACATTCAAAACCTATATGAATGTATCCCATATAAAAAGAGAGAACAAATAACCAATCAAATTGCCCCAAAAACTGGAATAGAAATAATGAAAAAGTGCATAAGATATCACCAAATCAGAAGTTAAGAGGTGTCCCTGCTAGTAACTGGCGTCCTGATCCCCCACGCGTTCCGTGAGACAAGCTCACTTCTTCAAAGGTGCCAGAGAGGTGGGTCAGCTAATTGCAGACAGGAAATAGCAGAGCAACGCAAAAGGCGGCAAAGCGGACCTGTCCTTTTCCCAAGTTAAGTACAAATGGCTGGATTTGACAACCTTCTGGTATTGTTACACTGTGGCAAAGGCTGTGGTGTGGTGGTGTGGTGGTTTGGTCCCTTTGTCCCTTTGTCCCTTAGCTCATTTTTGTGTCTTGCTGGGTTTGGTCCTCACTCTCTGTGGCTTGTTGGTTGATTTCTGACATCAGTGCTGTTTCTTTAGGAGATTGATTTTGTTGGCATATGCAAATATTGTGTAGCATACAGCAAGTGAGGCTTGATTTTGGGGCCTTTTGTGGGCTGTGCATCAACTCCCCTCTTGGTTGTGCCTAACTTAGAAAGCAAACTTTCAGCAGTCTGGTGGTTCAGACCACTATACTTCTGGTTTTGTGGTGAGCTGCATTGTAGTGAGTGTGTGAGGAGTGTGCTTGCTTGTGTGTGTGGTGTGTTTGTGTTTTTTTTTTTTTGGTTTGGCTTCTTTTGCATATCTGTTCAGTGAGTGTGAGATGGATAAGAGGGTGATGTATGGGTTATGGGTGCAGGGATGTGCGAGAATGCTGGAAGAACAGGAGGCCAGGGAGGAGGGTGCTGTGAGGCTTAGGGCACCCCGATCCTTTGGCATCCGTCTTTCAGTGTGGGATTTAAGTGACGAGCAGATCAGGAGCCGCTTCCGTCTGAATCGTGCAGCACTACAGTCCCTATATGATCAGATTAAGACCAAAATCGAGCCATCCACCAAACGTACCCAATCCATTCCAGGCATAGTACACTTAATATTGTGGCACGAGGGAACTTCCAGGCAACCTCTGCCCTCCTCAGCGGGATCAGCCAGGCTACAATGAGCCGCATATTTATACAGGTAGTACTGGCTATTTGTGACCTGTTTACATCAAGTTTCCTGAGGATGAGGATGAGGTTGCCCAAATAAAACATGCCTTCTATCGCATGGGAGGGATTCCGAATGTGCTAGGGTGCGTGGATGGTACACATATCCCTTTCCGCCCTCCCCATGCACAGGAGCTGCATTATAGGAACAGGAAACAGTTCCACTCCATGAATGTCATGGTGGTCTGTGACCATGACATGAAGCTGCGGGCCGTGAGATCTGGCTTCCCCGGCTCATGCCACGATTCTTACGTGCTGCAGCAGTCAGTACTGTGCAGGAAGTTTGAGAACAACGAAATGCCAGCTGGCTGGCTACTGGGTAAATAACTAACCATGTCAACGTATTTTGCTTGAAATATGTGGCCTAGTAAGCTAAATGTAAAAAATTGCAACAAATTACATGTACTAGTACTAATTGCTATCTCTCTCATTGTGTTTTTTCCACAGCGGACAAGGGATACGGGCAGAGAACGTGGGTCATGACTTCGGTCAGAAACCCACAGACATCTGCCCAACAACGCTACAATGCAGCACATCGCAAAACCAGAAGCATTGTGGAACGAACCATTGGACTGCTGAAAGCGCGCTTTCTGTGTTTGGCACGCCCAGGAGGAGAGATGTTGTACAGTCCACATGCTGTGTGCTACACAACATTTGCATATGCCACAGAATCCAACCCCCTGAAGAAACAGCACTGGTGCCAGAAGTCCCCAACATGGCCGCAGAAACAAGTGAGGACACCCAGACTGGCTTTGAGCTAAGGGAAAGCATGATCACTTCGTTTTTTGCGGTAAGCTAACTACCCTTCACTCTAATCCAAGTACTGCACTACAGGGGAACTATTTGTTGGCTCCAAACATAATTTTTCAACAACCACTATAAGGGGGGGGGGGGGAAGTTGACCCAAACCACTATAAGGGGTGTGTAAAATGACCCAAACCACTATAAGGGGGGGGGGGGGAGTTGATCCAAACCACTATAAGGGGGGGGTGTTGACCCAAACCACTATAAGGGGTGTGTAAAATGACCCAAACCACTATAAGGGGGGGGGGGAAGTTGACCCAAAAGACTATAAGGGGTGTGTAAGATGACCCAAACCACTATAAGGGGTGTGTAAAATGACCCAAACCACTATAAGGGGGGGGGAGTTGACCCAAACCACTATAAGGGGGGGGGGAAGTTGACCCAAACCACTATAAGGGGTGTGTAAGATGACCCAAACCACTATAAGGGGTGTGTAAAATGACCCAAACCACTATAAGGGGGGGGGGGGAGTTGACCCAAACCACTATAAGGGGTGTGTAAAATGACCCAAACCACTATAAGTAGGGGGGGGGGGAAGTTGACCCAAACCACTATAAGGGGTTTGTAAAATGACTCAAACCACTATAAGAGGGGGGGGGGGAAGTTGACCCAAACCACTATAAGGGGTGTGTAAAATGACCCAAACCACTATAAGGGGGGGGGGGAGTTGACCCAAACCACTATAAGTGGGGAGTAAGATGACCCAAACCACTATAAGGGGGGGGGGAAGTTGACCAACATAACAATTATGGGTGTTGTGCAAGTTGGGCAAAACTGTCACAAACCAAAAATTAAAATTGTAAATAAATGCAAAAAAAAGTTATAAATACTAACTACACTTTTTCTTCTTTTTTAGGCACCATGATGAAAAACCACCTTATTTGTTTTATTTTCTTGCACTCAAAAAAAAACAAACAAATCAACAAAGAAACATGTTGCAATGTGTTTACTACTGAAGGTCCTAACATTGATTTCAATCCAACAGCAAACAAACGCGCAGGCGCGGTGTTGAATAGCGTGTGTCAAAATGACAGCGCCTACAAAGCTCATCTGAAACATCATATTCACCAATGTAGGCATTGTTCACAACAACGCTAAGTAGCGCCAAGTAGCGACTGAGGATGCCTGCTATAGCGAATTGCAGCCGACCGCGGCGAACGCTCGCGGCGCTCATAGCGCCATACTTCAGGCGCTTATCTGTCGCTACCTGGCGCTATTACTGAATCGGCCTCTAAGTGTAAAAACACAAAGTACATTTAACATTCTAAATATACCACTACTGATATGGCCCCCATACTCTTTCTTCTGTCCCTTAAAGGGCACTGTCGACCACTGGTCCGGGTGGGGGTCCACATCCTATGCCGGGTCTATAGCCTTATCTTCAGGGCTCGTCATTCCCCCATCCTCCATCTTCTTTTGATGGCGGTGGGTCTCAAATGCTGACACCTGCTCCTCTGCCAGTTGTAGAACAGAAGGACGCAGGTCCCCACTTCTTCCATCCTTGCTCCCACACAAAAAAGTGCAAAAAAAATATTTGTTCAACTTTACCTGCGATGGGGAATTTTTACATGTGAGGGAAATCATATGTGCAATAAGGTAAGGGTGTTTTTTTTGCCCCTAAGGGCAATGCATAACCCAAAGTGTGCTGTTGTTTCTGAACTTAAAAAATAAAATAAAATATCCTTACCTCATATAAGAAAGGTGGACCTAGCCTGTAAAATGCCCCATTACAGGTAGGTGTAATTTTTGGGAAAAGGGTAGAACTAACTTTTTTGCACGTTTTGTGTCTAAAAATAAAAAAAGGCATTAAGATGCAGATTGCAATCCACTCTGCAAAGCACACTGAAAATCACACTGGCTTCACCAAATATTTAGCCTGACCCCCCCCCCCCTTGTGTAGGGGAGAGACCTAGTCGGAATAGACAGTGCCTTGCGATAGTATTTAACCCCCATTTTGTGTTTTGCTACATCACAACCTTGAATTAAAATAGTTTTTGAGGGTCAGCTTGATTTCATTTAAAGAATATGCCTATAACTGTAAACATTTGTTTTTCTGGTTATTGTGAAGCAAACAACAAAAACATCATATATCAAAACTTCAGAGTAAAAAACTACTTTAGTCACCCCTCTAAAGTACTTTATAGCGTCACCTATAAATTACCATATTTTTCACCCCATAAGACGCACCCAGAGTTTGGAGGAGAGAAATAAAAAATAAAATGTTCTGAACCAAATGGTGTGCTAAATTCCCCCAGTCACCCCATTACAGATCCCACATTACAGGCATTGAGTAGCATCTCACAATACAAGCAATAAGCGGCATCCCACATTACAGGCAGTGAAGAACATCCCTCTGTTATAGAAATATTCAAAAAAAACATTTTCCCAGGTGAATTAAAATGAAAAGATTTATTGAGAAGAAAAAGTTACAAAAAAAGAGATAAGAATAAGAGATAATAAAGCATACAGCATGATTTCATGGGGTGGTCCACACAGCACAGAATTAGTGAAGCCCACCACACTTAGCATCAGATCATTTTTATGGACCTTTTTCTAACAATTTGCCAGATACATACGTAGGCATAGTTACAATTACTAATTGATAAACATTAGACCAAGGACTTGCAGAGACAGGGATGTTTAAGATAAAGGAAAGTACATCAACAATGTGTCATCCAGACAATGGTATGTAGACCAAAAAACAACCATATTAACCTTTTACTAACCCTTTTCCAGCATATGTATACACAAGCTTAAGAAAGACATAGATGAATTATTGATAATTGGAAATCTATGACACCACATCACATGCAATGAGGGGAAATCCACATTACATAGTAACATAGTATGTAGGGCTGAAAAAAGACTTTAGCCCATTCAGTTTATCCGGTTTATTAGTGATCTAACAACCATAGCAGGTTATGTTATTACATGCAAGGAACGTATCCAGGCCACTTTGAACTCTTTTAGTGTATTCTCCATGATTACCTCCTCTGGCAGCGAGTTCCATAGTCTCACTCTCCTGCTATGCTGATGCACGATAGGCCTTTCCTTTAACCCTGGTGGATGCCCCCGAGTTTTACTTCAGTCCTGACTCCGGATATATTTAAACATAGTTATTGTCAGGGACCGCTGGACACCCTTCTCTCGTGAGCCAACGTTCCCCAATCTCCACCGCCTCTTGTTCCTATAGACAAGCCCCCGCTTGCTGGAGACACAGGTTATGCCTCTCCAGACTCGGTTGCCCCCAGAACTTACTGGCGCAAAGATTGCTGGCTTACGATAAAGACGGATGAACTGCTGG
Source organism: Gastrophryne carolinensis (assembly GCA_027917425.1). Taxonomy (NCBI): domain Eukaryota; kingdom Metazoa; phylum Chordata; class Amphibia; order Anura; family Microhylidae; genus Gastrophryne; species Gastrophryne carolinensis. Next base: position 88,532,357 of record CM051242.1, read on the forward strand.
GTATCCCAAAACAGGAGTTCCTGAGTCCGTAAACGTCAAAACCAAGGGGCAAGGCAGAGAGCAGTCGGGACTGGCAAGGGTCAAGGCCGGTTGATCACAGAAACGCGGTATCTAAGGGGTTAAGCAGAAACGAAGTCAGACAGGCAGAAGGTCGGTTCAGGCAGCGAGCAGGAGTAGTCAAGGACGAAGCCGGATCAAAAACTCTAAGACGAGATTCAGAAGCACACCCAAGCTAGTAAATAGCTATAATGGGCATTGGTGGTCCGGGCAGGAAAATATTTAAATGGTGGCTTGCCAATGGGAAGGGGAATGTACTGATTGGTGCAACACACGATCTTGCCCCTGATAGGAGAACACCCAGGGACTGGACCGCCCTGGCCAGTCAGGCTGTCCAGTCCCTGACCTCCCCAGAGCAGAGGATCCCTGGACCAGGATTGGTCCCTTTAAATCTGCCCCCGGAGAATGAACTGGGAGCAGCGCTACCGGGGGACATAAAAAGAACGTGCTCGCGCACGAGCCCGTGCATGACCGTCGGGCTCGCCTTTCTAGGAGGAGGAGGCTGCCGGCATGCCCGACCCTGGAGGCGGCCCTCCGGCGGCCAGTGAGCGTGCAGGGACAGACTCCCAGGTAAGTTCCTTACAGTTATTATCCCTCAGGCATCTCTTTTCCAAACTACATAAACCTAACTTTGACAAGCTTTCAGGTTACTCTAGTTCACTCATTCCCTTTATTAAACATAGAAGGTTGACGGCAGGAGACCATACGGTCCATCTAGTCTGCCCTTATGTGTATACTGTATGTACTCTTTATCTTAGGATATATGTGTGCTTATCCCAGGTATGTTTAAATTCACTTACCATTGATTTTTCAACTATCTCTGCTGGATGTTTGTTCCAAGCATCTATAACCATCTAACACTTATTCAAACCTTTTACATATTTAAAGGTCTCAATCATGTCCCCCCTCTCCCTTCTTTCCTCTAGACTGTACAAATTCTTTCTTTAAGTCTCTCAAGATAAGTTTTACATTTAAGTCCTTCTACCATTTTTGTTGCCCGCCTTAGGACCCGTTCTCTTTGAATAATGTCTTTTGACAAGTAAGGTCTCCAGAACTGCCCACAGAATTCTATCTCTGGCCACACCAGGGCTCAATGCAGTGGCATCAAAACCTCCTTCTTCCTACTGGTGATGCCTCGAGCTATGCATCTGAGCATCCTGATTGATTTTCCTACTGCCTGGCTACACTGTCCACTCATCTTGCAGCTATCAGTAATCAGTACCCCTAAACCTCTCTCCTTTGAGGTCCTGGCTAACACAGCACTGCCCATACATTACTCAGAACAGGCATTTCTTCTAGCCAAGGGCTTAATGTGTGCAGACACCTCCAAGAGTGTCCACCCTATTGCTCATCTTTGTATCATCAGCAAACAGGCAAACTTTTCCTACCAGGCCTTCCCAAATGTCACTTACAAACATATTTAAAAAATAGGGCTGGGGGGGCGTGGTCCGAGTATGGCGGAGTGAGGAGCGTATTTACTGAGCTCCGTGTGGCTCGAGATGGTCAGATGACGACTGACAAGGCTGGGCGGCCGGGACACACTACAATGGGGTCCCAGAACAAGAAGAAAGGCAGACGGAGGTCGGTGGCGGCGGCACGGACCGGGATCGCCAAGTTTCTGGCTCCCCCGGCCGCAAAGAGGAAGACGGAGGCGGCGGGCAAGATGGTGCCGGCTGCGGTGCCGGGACTGTGCTGCGGAGGCGGTGACGGAGGGGAGAGGAGCCCGGTCCCCCGCCCGTCACATAGCGAGGGGGAGAGGCGGCAGGCTCAGCGAGGAGGTAGCGGAGGAGCCGCAACCACGTGCGGCTGGCAGCATGACGCCCCCACGTGAGGAGGAGAGAGGAGGAGGGCATGAGACTCCACACGTGCGGATGGAGCCGGGCAGAAGCGGCGGTGAGGAGCAGTGGGAGCCCGTATGGCATGGACGGAGGGGTTCACCTCCCAAGTGGCTGCCCCTCAGCGGGATCGATCCCCACAGGCAGACAAGGAGTTTGGGGGGATGGCTTTGAGAAGTCTCTTGCAATCCTTGGCTACTAAGGAGGACCTGCAAGCTCTCCCCTCTAAGGCGGATCTAGAGTCAATTGCGCTCCATATAGAGAAGGCGGTGAGAAAAGATATTGAGGACTTACAACAACAAACGGCAACGCTAGACACAAGAGTGGGGGCCGTGGAAAGGAACCGGGACGAGCTGTCCCGAGAGATTTCAGAGCTGGCTGGTCTTCAGCGTGAGGTTCGGCGACAACAGAGGGAGATGCAGTTACAACTTGATGACCTTGAAAATAGGGGAAGAAGAAATAACGTGAAAATGAGGGGCATCCCGGAAGAGATTGGCGGCGACGGGCTCAGATCGGCAGCGCAGTCCATCTTCAATTCTCTGCTTGGAAGACCGCCAGAGACGACGTTCAGGATCGAGTGGATCCACCGAGTCATGAGCAGACCTTTGGGGGGCCCCACGGGACATTCTGTGCCGGTTGCTATCGTTTGAGGATAGGGAAGAAATAGTGCGGGCAGCCTGGGAGAGGCGTGCAGGGAATTGGAGTGGTTCCAGGATCACAATTTTGCCTGACTTTTCCAGGAAAACTCTTCATATGAGGCGGATTTTGCGCCCCTTACTTGATAAAATCAAGAACGTGGGAGCCTCCTACAAATGGAGGCACCCTTTTCATTTAATAGTACGGAAGAATGACATTACGTTTTCTTTAAGATCGCATGAGGAACTACCACTGCTGTTTTGGTGGAGGCCCTGCCACCTCCACTTCAGCCGATGCCGCAGAGGGAGAGGAGACCTTGGCTGGGGAGGGGAGGGGGGGACGGGTGGACCGAGCATGATCGTGATGAGAGGAGCAGACACGGCACCTGAGGGGGGTGGGGGGATAGCGTAAAGGAAGGAATTTTGCTTCCATCACCCCCTTTGTCTCGGGGGGCTTTGGGGGCTCGCTTCATTGCTGGCTGATATCCCCGGTCAAATTTGGCTGCCGTGCTCCCTCTTTGGTTGTGGTCGGGGGGCCTAATGTGTCACATTCTATACTATTGCATTTCTGTGATCATCCTTGCTTGTTTATGATAGATGCATAAGAACAATGTCTGGTTACTGTGGGTAGGGGGTGGTTCTGGGGGGTGTCCGTTTCCTCCTCTTGTTTCTGCCGCTGGGCGTTCAGGCCTCGGCGGGCTGGTCTCCCGCCGTGGATTGGAATACTGGTCCCTGACGGGCGAGGGGGGTATTATTGCCTCATTCTAGCGGAGGAAGAGGGGATTTCAGGGGGGGGTAGGGGGGAGGGACCTAGGTGGCCACGATGGGGGGAGGGGCTGCGGCGCCGAAGTTACGGTTTGGGGGAGGAGGAAGTTTGACGGGTTAAAACCGTGCCTTTTCTCTTTCATTGATCAGGAGGATCCTAGGAGTTCGACCTATGATCGGCTGGGGATTTCCTGGGCGGCTCTGGGCTGCGCTCCTCCTCTGGTCGTGGTCATGGGTGTTGCTATTGCTTGTTTGAGTTCATTTTTATTCATGCAACGTTTAATAGATGTTTAAGAACTGGGGTCCATTGATACTCGGCGAGCCTGTCCCGGCACCTCCGGGGGGGTGGGTGTTGAGGTGAGCCGTCCCGGCTCCCCCCCTTCCATCCCAGCGGGTGCGGGACCCGGGTGGGGGCCTCGATGGTTGGTAGGTTGCACTTTAAGATGGGGTGTCAAGCGTGCCGCTAAAAAGTCGTTTGTTGATACTGTATTATGAACCCGCATTTTGTTTACGCACTAAAAGTTGGCTGTTAAAAGGGGCTATACGGACCTCTTTGCAGCTGTATTCAACCTAGTTCCCCAAGTAGGTGACTGACCGCCCCTGGGAAGTTATACTTTGTCAGGGGTGGGCAGCTTGTTAGGAGTTACTCCCGGAATGGTTAGTTTAGGTTGGGAGGGACAGCCTTCCATAGTGTTGCATAGTGCCGGATAGGAGCCGGTGCTAGGTTTGTTTGTTGTGTGTGTGTCTCTGTTCTGTGTCGCTGGTTGTCCCACACTGTGTGTTTTTCTTTTAGGGCCTGGGGTCTTGGGGGGGATGGGGGACGCGAGGGGAGGGCGGGCATCCCCCAGCATCACATTATGTACATTTAACGTGAAAGGCTTGAATGACCCTTCTAAGAGGTCACAGATCCTGTACTTCTTACACAAAAAGAGATGTCAAGTTCTATTCTTGCAGGAGACTCACTTTAGGGCGGTTAAGATACCTAACTGTAAAGACAAAAATTTTTCCACTTGGTTTCACACCCCGAACCCTGAAGCCAAAACTAAGGGGGTATTGATAGCAATCCACAGGAACGCACCGTTTGTATCCCTGGATAAAGCGATTGATCCAGAGGGCAGATACGTATTTGTTAAGGCTCAAATAGGGGGGAGGATGGTTACACTGGCTTATGTTTATCTGCCAAACTCTGATCAGGTAAGGGCAGCTCAGAAGATCCTCCGGACCTGGGGGGGGATTTTAACATGGCGATAGAGCCGTTGATAGACACCTCAACGGGACAGTCATCTTTGTCCTACACGAAACAGAGCCTTTAAAAAACTGCTCCACGAAAGACAACTAGTTGACGTTTGGAGGACTTGCAACCCCCGGGGTCAAAGACTTTACTTTTTATTCGAACATCCATTCTTCTTATAGTAGGATTGATTATTTTTTCATAAGTCACCATGCGCTCCAGTGGTCCCCTGTGGCGACCATCGACACCAGAGTTTGGTCAGACCATGCTCCTTTGCATTTGTCATTGGAGTTGCCTGGGCTGGCGGAGCGGCCATGGCAGTGGCGGTTGAATGAGGGCCTCCTGCAGGACGAGTTGTGTTCTAAGGCGATCGCAGACGGAATCGCCGATTTCTTGAGAAATCATGAGAATGACTCGACTGGGCTCCCCATACAGTGGGAGGCCCTGAAGTGTACTCTGAGGGGGGTCCTCATTCAGCACGCATCAAGGTTAAAGAGGGAGAGGGGTGCACAGGTGAAGGGGCTGCTGGATGGTATTGCCAAGCTGGAAACTTCTCACAAGCGGAGCCCGACTCCGGCTATTACGATGACCAGCAGACAGAGGGAATTGGCGAATAGATTATATTACAAACATAATAATAAATGTGGACGTCCCCTCGCCAGACTTTTGCACCCCAGACAGCGCCAAACGTACATACCGAACATAAAAGACACGGGAGGTGGGCTTGTGCACGACCCCAAAAGAATTGTGGAGGTTTTCAGGCAGTTTTATTCACAGTTGTACAACATTGAGGGGGGGCGGGGGGTGGGGGAGGCTTCGGAGAGGGAGGTATTGAACTATGTAAAAGACACGGGGTTGCCGTTCCTTGACCCTCTAGACAGAGACGCCCTGGAAGAGCCATTTGAGCAATCGGAATTACTGGAAGCACTGGTCGGGACCCTTTCTGGGAGAAGCCCACGACCTGACGGCTTCACTGTAAAATTTTATAAACAGTTTAAAGCCCAGCTGGCCCCATTCATGACCAAGACCTTTAACGCAGTGTCAGAGGAATGCGGTTTCCCGACGCAGACTCTTGAAGCCCACATTACAGTCTTGCCCAAACCAGGGAAAGAGCTAACAGCCTGCAGCAGTTATAGGCCGATTTCTCTAATTAATGTGGATGTGAAACTGTACTCCAAAATGATTGCTAACAGACTGAAGAGGTTGCTGCCCTCTTGGGCCCATACTACCAGGTAGGGTTTGTGTTGGGAAGAGAAGCCCTGGACAACACAATCAAGACTATACTTTTAAATTCTTATGCGAGAGCCAATAAAATCCCTATGTGTCTTTTGTCAGTGGACGCCGAGAAGGCGTTCAATAGGGTTAGTTGGAGATTTCTGGAACACACCCTTAGACAGGCGGGAGTGGGGCCGGATCTGAGAGGGAAAATACAAGCATTCTATAGAGGTCCCACAGCAAGGGTAAGAACAAACGGGCTTTTGTCATCGGCTTTTCAGGTGGGAAATAGGACGAGACAGGGTTTCCCTCTGTTGCCCCTGCTGTTTGTTCTGGTGATGAAGCATCTAGCGGTTGCTCTGAGAGGGAACCCCAACGTTAAGGGGATAGATGTAGAAGGCAGAACACATAAATTAGCTTTGTATGCGGATGACCTACTTCTATACATTACATCACCCCATACTTCCTTGCCATTGATTATACAGGAGTTCAGGAAATTCAGTAGAGTCAGTAATTTCAAAGTTAGCATGTCCAAATCGGAGATGCTGAATGTAAGCCTGGTAGACCGGTGCTTGGTTCAGAGGCTGAAAGGGAACTTTCCTTTTATGTGGTGCGGGGAGGCCTTAAGCTATTTGGGGGCCTTAAACTAGCTGACCCGGCCTTGCTATTCAGTCTGAACTATGACCCTTTACTTGTTAAGACGAGAACGGACTTAGAGGAGTATGGGAGAAAAAACATCTCATGGATGGGAAGGATAAACGTGCTGAAGATGGACGTACTGCCCAAGCTGCTATATGTATTTCAGGCAGTACCTGTGTATGGCAGCAAACATTTCTTCAGGCAACTGAGGTCTTTAATTGTGAGGTTTGTGTGGGGAGGGGGGCACCCAAGTCTCCGTAAATTGGCCAGGCCCAGGGGGAGGGGGGGCTGGGCTCCCGGACATGGAGATTTATCACAGGGCAGCTGTGTTAATTAGGATGGTAGACTGGTACCATGGAGAGGGATCTAAACAATGGGTTACGATTGAGCAAGACTCGCTGGTTTGGGACGTGACGTCTCTTCCCTGAGTGGACCCGAAAACTTTGCAAAAAGGAAAGCTGTCGTTCTTAACGGCCCAGCTCCTCTTGACGTGGGAGGACTGTCTCAGGGACCTGAAAATAGCAACACGGCCGGGCCTGATGTTACCGCTGTTCGGTAACCCAGAGTTCTTACCCGGTTTGGGGGTTCCGAGGTTCCTGGGATGGGAAGCGTCCTCGCAAACTAAATTGAGACACACGCTTGTGGATGGCAGACCGCCCACGGAGGGGGAGCTGAGGGCTGGGGGGAAGGGTTGTCATGGTTGGCTGTGAACCAATTACATAATTACTTAGGCTCTTTAGGGGATCTAGGTGACATAACAAGAGACAAGACCCAATTTGAGGTTGTGCTGGAGGCCATGGAAAGACCCAGGAGAGTAATCTCGACCCTATACGCTATTCTGGGGGAGGAGGATTCAGGGAAGTTAGACTTTGTAGCGGAGTGGTAGAGGGAGATCGGGAAGACTTTTGAGGATAAGGACTGGGAAAAGGCGTTTTACCTCACACATAAAATGGCGAAACCCTGTAAATGTCAGGAAAAAAACTTTAAGCCCAGTCTGGGTACACCAGATTTTCCCCATGGTGCCGGAAACATGCTGGAGATGCAACACAGCCCGGGGTACACTGCTACATGTGTGGTGGGAGTGCCCGAGTGTACACAGCTTGTGGACTAAAGTTCTGCTCTGGTATGAGGAAGCGTTACGGGACACAGATCCCAAATTCTTCAGAAATTACGTTGTTGTCCATGCTCCCTGGTGGTAAGGAGGCTGAGAGGAGAGGGACCCTGAGACACTTTCTGACAGCGGGTAGGATGGTGATCCCGAGATACTGGAAAAGCACGACGCCCCCCCCCCCTTTGCTGGAGTGGTATGAAGAACTCAATAATATTATGAGGATGGAGGAACTAACGGCGGATCTTCGGGGGGAGGGGGAGGCGTACATGCAGACATGGGTAGCCTGGATAATGTTCAAGCGTTCAGATGTCGGTCAAAAGAGGGTATTAGAATTACAATAGTAGGAGGAGAGGGCTGTAGTGGGTTCATACAGGTAGTAGAGGTGGGTGTGGGATTCTTGCTCCCCCTTCCCCCCCCTTGGGTAGGAACCTTGTGTCTATATGTTCCTGTCGAGGTGTATGTAGGTGTTTCCTTTCGTGTTCGAGTCTTTCACCTTTTATCTGGCTTAAAATTAAATAAGGTCCGAGGGGCAGTAAGCCCCGGATGACTGCAGGCCCAGGCCGGAGGGCCTGGGGGGGATTGCCCTGGGACGCTTTTTTGGGACGGGGGCCTGTCTCCCGTCATTTGAGTCATAGTATGGGTGGGTTGGCACCTCATGCTCCGTGCATGGGGAAATGGGTAAGGGGAATGTTTGGCCAGGCGGCTAGCATTAGCAGACCCACGGGCTGGGTAGGCGGAAAGAGGCTGGTATAGAGGAGAAGGGGGTTTCGCGGTGTGGGGGGTATTGTACTGTATTGTATTGATATGTGTATTGTACTGTGTTTTGTGTCATGTATAATTGTAAAACTGTGATATGCTTAAAATTCAATAAAAAATAAGATTAAATATAAAAAAATGGGGCTTAGGACAGGGTCTTCCTATCCTTCAGCCAGCTGGAAACTATCCAGGAATTGAGTCCTAACTTCAATAACTTATCTATGAGTTCTTTATGTGGTACAGTGTCAAAGACTTTGCTAAAATCCATATAGGCAGAATCCACAGCACCACCCACATCCGACACTTTAGTGACGAAGAAATCAATAATAATTATTAATTAAGGGGCTCACCTTTGAACATGCTCAAGTTCTGATATGTCCTTCTTATGCACTTGTACCCAGAAATGTACACAATATTCCATATGGGATCTGACCAGTGATTTATAAAGGGGTAGAATTATGCTCTGGTCATGGGCACCTATGCCCCTCTTGATGCACCCCATGATCCTGTTTGCCTTGGCGGCTGCTGCCTGACATTGATCACTACAATTTAGTTTATAATTTTCTAAAACCCCTAGGTCCTTTCCATTGTTGTTTTATCCAGTGTTTCCCTATTTATTGTGTAATTATGGCACCAATTGCTCCTGCCCATGTGCATAACCTTACATTCATCTGTTTAAACTTAATTCAACATTTTTCTGCCCAAATTTTCAATTTATCTAAATCAATTTGCTGAGTATCGTGTGCAAATACTGAGTTTTCACTGTTTAACCCATTACCTATATCACTAATATATGAAGTATATTAAAAAAAATTGGGCCCAGAATTAAAGTCATTACAAGCAGTGTGCGTGGAATTCCAATTACTGGCAGCAGGAGGCATCCCAAATACAGGCAGTGTGCCGGTATCCCGAATACAAGCAGTGTGCAGGCACCCCGAATACAAGCATGCTCCCCTAAAAAGAAACTTACATTCCCCAGCTCCCACGCAGCTGCCTCAAGCCGACATAAACACACAAGCACACATTACTGGCAGTCTTCTGCTTCCGGTGTCTGCTGTCTCCGGCCTCTGCTGCCTCTGCCATTGCTGCCGCCTGCTGCCAACTCTGCTGCCACCATGGTTTCTGTTGGTGAACAGCAATCTTAAAGTCTGACCACAGATTCTCCATTGGATAATGGTCTGGGCTCTAACTAGGCAATTCCGATTCTGATTCAAATCACACTGACACAGTCTATCTATCTTCCCCTTGACATGGCTCTCTTGGCAGTTTTGTTGTGGTACCATGTTCTTTCAGTTTGATGATAATGGATTGATTTGATGTTGTTCCAGGGGGTCATCAAAGATTTGGATATGTTTTATAACCAAACCCTGGCTTTTGTCCCTGACATGTTTGGTCTTTATGGTGTTGTTTGGTTAGTGGTGCCCCTTGTTTAATGGTGTTGCAGCAGCAGCATCTATAGATGCCCTGCTGGTATCTCTTGTTCATGGGGACACAGGTTCCCCCTCTCTCTACCTTGGTCTTCCTTTTACACCACAGAAGAGCAATCCCCATGTGGCTATTTAGGTCACTGGAGGGAAGGGGACTGGAGCAGTTTACCCCAGAATATCGCTTCCATGACCATCCCAACCAGTGACATATAACCAAAAAAAAGAGATCCAATGGGCACTGCTAAACAAATCAGTGTGCACATCTCAATGGTAAGAATAAATCTAAAATGAACACTAGAAAAGCAGTTGGACCTAGGTCACAACTGATATTACTAAAAATGGGTGACACCACTAAAATACACAATCGGCCTGATGTCTGCCTGTTAATTCTCGTTTTTTGGGGGGAACTGATTGCAGAAACTGGGAAATTAAGAATGCTCGTATCATTTACAGCTGTGTTCCGAGAAAAGTTTGTTCATGTGTAAGAGGGTGTATTTGCTTTGCGTATGCATACGGTTTAGCTGAGCATTATGGTATTTACAGCTGAAGTAATCTCAGAGTTTTTATCTGTGAATCCCATTGTTCTCAGTGTGCAGTGTCCTTCTGGAGTGTGCATTTTTTTGTTTTTACCAGCTATTTTAAGGTGCTTCCCTTTGTCCCCACCAGTGTACCCATGGTAGTCTGCATGTCCTTGCACATACTTGCCTTTGTCCCCCCTGCTGACATCTAGGGCATCCCATGTAGTATGCATGTTCTTGCACATACTTACCTTTACCCCCCTGCTGACATCTAGGGCATCTCATGTAGTCTGCATGTCCTTGCACATACTTACCTTTGTACCTTGGTTGCCATGTCATCTTCGGCCACCTTCTGTTTTTGTCTTTTGCTTTACACTGCTGTTTGTTAGGTTTACATCTGTTTTATGTAGTTACATAGATAACACACCACCATGCAGCATATAACTTTAAAACTCCTGTTTTATTAAAAATGTTTTTTTGCTCTTAACTTGTTTATATAAAAATATTTATTTACATCAAAATTTTAAAATACATTATGAATGTAATTGTAAGTTTTAGCTGGGACCAACATGGCACCCGCAAAGAGAAAAAAATATACATGAGCACTTGTTTGTCCACATGTGTATCTGTACATGCACGCATATTTTTAAATGCTTACTGAAACTGGTTGACGCACAGTTTTAGGGGACCACCCTCCTCCGCGGTGCAATCCCTTCTTCAGGATCTGTAGAGGGAAAGAACCTGAGTTAGAACTTAAGGACATGTGTTGTTTGTGTAATGCTTGGATATTCTCCTGCTTCACTGGCTTGACACTCACTCAGTCTTGCGCCACTTCCGTCTCGACGAGTCCTTTCGCAGCTTTCGCACTAGTCGGACCCCTTGCCTCTGGGTGGCCTTAATCTACAGTCAGAACTCCCCAGCTACAAAAACTCATTACCCTGATAGCTCACCTCCTCTGTTGTACATCCACTTACCTAGGAAGTTCTGGCTGTAAAAATTCCTCACCGAGCGCCACTTTTGCTGCTTGCCGTCCAACCATTGCTGCATTATTTGGGTGAAGGTATAAGGCGAGGTCCCCTCACCACTCTTTTCATGTGTGTTGGGCAAGTCGTACCGTTGTTCTATAAATGTCTGCAAACAACAAACAGATGTCCATGGTTAACTTATGTCCTCTGTTTGGGTCTTCTTTAGCTCTACAAGCACACCCATGACCCGGGGACAGTGCAAGCACCCAAGCCTTGTGTACGCTACTGTATGCCAATTCTAACTAATCCAGCTCTCCCATCCCACAGTAGTAGTAGATTGCAAGTGCAGACACATTTAGGTCAAAAGGCGTGCCTAACTCTTCCCTCCGCTACTACTGTTGGATAGATCACACTGACTGCGGCCAGCAACAAGGCAAAACCAGTTCTCCAATACCACAGTAGTAGCAGATTGCATAGAAATGTCACACATAAATCACTTAGGCAGCCCTGCATCGTATACAAACATGCCAGAGTGGCAGAAAAGTACTGTGGGCCTGTAACTTTGGAAGGCCAGGTCTCCACCATTACTGTGGGACCATGTGCCTTTGCTCATATTTTGAAGCCACTCTGTCACCTGTTTGCACCTTGGCAGGAGTGTAATGCAGCACACATGCGTAGGCGAATGGCATGCAAGTGTGACTTGCCCAGACAAGAAAAAGTGGGATGACCTGAAGGTGGTGGTTTGGCTGAAACTCAGCCAGCATCAGACAGGCTAAGGGGTAAGTGCTGAACAACTGGGCTGCTTGAATAGAAAACATTGGACAGCTCACTAAAGCCACCCTTTCCTTTGTTTGAATCTAGCTTGCAAGCTGGTGGGGGGCTCCCCAAAACTCTACATTTTACCCATGCTGAGGGGGTGTCGGATACCATGGACACTGATAGGCGGCATTTGCCCACCAGTGGTAAGACTTGTTAGCAAATTGTAGCTTGGCACAGGAGGGAGTAAGACAACCAAACACCCCACCCACCAACCTAAGTTCCCACATGCACACCCAACTTTGAGTGCTTGCCTGTGCAATATATTTTATATATTATGCCTATGCCACACAGACAAAAGGTATTAGGCAAAATGTATATGTAACCCCTAACATGGTTGTGAGCAGACTAACATTTGGGGGGCCACGTTGATGTGGGACACAGTGTGTAGCCCTTGTTAGAATATTGAAGGGGCACATATACTGTTTAGAGGAAACTACCAGTGCATTTACCTTGACTTTGCAGCAACACCCCAACCAGCAGCTTTAGTTATGCCGGACAGGTTTTTTCTGTTGACATGCATACACAGTTGTGCCATAACCCGACAACTTGTGACAATTAATTACATTAATTAATTAATTAGAGAATAAAAACCGAAATCCTTTGTTTGGATGTTATCTAATCAAACCAAGACAGGGCAAGGGGTAGAATTAATCACAAATGACATAAGTGAACAAAAAAAAGAAATCAGGAATTAGAGGTGTCCACCAAATGCTGGTAAATGCTTTGGCATGCACGGCTCTGGGTGTCAGCATACAGATGACTTGGAATCTCTGGAGCAGAAGCTGGGGTCGTCTCCTCCAAATATGCTGCCACTCTCTCGCTCAAGGTAAAATTTTGAAGGTTGCTGCACGCCATTATAATTTTTACTAATTTCTATGGCTTGTATTGAAACTCGCCCCTGTGTGGTCCAGAAAATGAAATCTGGCCTTCATGAGTTGGAAGGCACATTCAACTACAGCCTGTGTGCGGCGGTGGGCCCCATTATAAGCCTCCTGGCCAGGTGTCTGGGGCCTTGAGAAGGGTGTCAGGAGCCAGGGCAGCAACTGGTAACCACAATCACCTAAAAGACAAATGAAAATGGAAATTAAATTACTAACAGGCAACACAGCATCAAAACAGCCTAGACCAAATATTAATAATATTATAATAATATAATAAGTATTACAAAAGAGTAGGGCCAAACAAGCAAACGGTAAGGCAGGATGCTCAGACTAAGCATTTATAACTACAACAGGGAGAAGGGGTCATTCAAAGAGGGGCATGAGCACAGTCGAAGTGATGGAAGGCAGGGAGACCAATTGACAAACTCAATAAACTTCGACCAATTACAAAAAGGGGGCACATGGCAAATGAAAAACACTATGCAAATGCAACATGAAGAATAAACCTGCAGATCCACAAAGGAAAAGCTCATCAGGATGAGATGCTCGGCTGCCTCCCAGATGTCAAAGCGCTGGTCACTAGATGTAAGGCAAGCATGGCCACAAGGTGGACAATTTGTGGGTAAACTGAGCATGAAACATGTGTGCACTACTACATTAAGAGATACAGCACAAATGCAGGATTAAACTTCACTACAAACACAAAAAATTGACATTACCTAACCAAGTAGCCAGCGTGTAAAAAGGTGCCTGCTGAATCATGTTCAGGTACAAAAGTAAGGTCCTCGCAGCGTAAACTGTGTGAAAATGCATTAATGCAAGGTACTGAATTGAGTTTATAGTCTGATGCAAGAGGAGTGGAAAATGGTGAAAAAAAGTTGGTCATGCATCCAGTAGCTGGGTTAAAACTGGATCTCAGCTTCAAGACCTTCTTTTAGCACGCCAGAAGGAATCCTCTGTATGGTCAGTAACGATAATTTGTTCTTTTTAAACTTAGCTTAGATTCCCTTTAACAAGTGAAGAAAATTTCAGACTCCAAAATGAAAATACTTTAAACTGGACCAAAAGTCATATTTGTTATCTTGAAATCCTCACTGCATTTTATAGCTTCTTTCTCCTAAGTTAGAGATGTCTCATGACTTTAATGATTGCTGTATCTGTACATTCTGCATGTCACCTTTAGTTCAAAGAAGCACACATGTGTCCCTGGGGAATTAGTTTGGCAGGAGGCAGTTACGTGGGGCATTATGGTGGCAATCAGGCCCAAATTTAGGATTCCCTCTCTAGCTGGACAAACATTTTAGATGTGGCATGTCTTGGGGATGCATGTTAAAATGACCTAAATTTATAGAGGTCATCTTTATCAATGATCTGATGAATGGATTTTGATTATATAAGGTATTTTGTCATTTCTAAATCTCAGCTTAGCTGTAGGTGTACAGCCCTTAGCAATTTGCCAAACGATAAAGAATAATATTAGTTCTGATATATATCACTGAATTTATGAAGAATAATAAGACATCCACTGTAAAATAGAATAGCTTCCTACTGCTTCTATCTCACAGTAATTTGGGCCTGTCAGGACGTCTTTGCCTTGTACATTCATTGCGTGACTGCCAATCCTCACCTTGATTTGTCACTTATCCTGGACCTATCATTGGCCTCCTAGCATTATCAAATCTGTCTACGCTCACACTGCTGTATAACACTTATTCCCATCCCACCTGTCAGGTTCCTGTGCTTCCTTGGGCTTATTTGCTCTACTTCTTGCTTTTTAATAATGTCCTGATCGCACTTCAGTGTTACTGAGTGGGCTTCTCCATCAATCAACCCATGTTGTGTGTTCCTGTGTTATTCTTAAATGAATATTTCTACGATGGCTGTCTTCCTCCACCTCCTTTTCTCAAAGATATGTCTCTCATGGGAGACGTAAATACTGACAAATGACAAGCAGTGCGTTAACGCTCATTATGGCGCCATCATTATAATCCACCAAGCAATGGTGCTGGGGATCCCTTAAGGACACTTAGCAGTAGAGCAGCTGCTCCACATTTGTACCTGTTCACATAGCTGCGTTAGACATTGTAATAAAAATGTGCAGCTTTAAAGTTAGGAGATGGGGGGAGAGGAGGGGGGTTAAGACAAGCAGAGATTTAAACCTCCAGCTTTCAGAATTAGAAGCAATGTGACTCAGAGGTCTTCATTTTCGTATCCAGCTTCTTTATAGACTTTTGTCCCATTTATAGAAACACCAATTTTATTTTTAAAGGTGAGATATAAATACAAATACAGCAGTGACAGTAAAGCTAGGAGTTTACTACTAAAACTACGTATATACTTTATAGAAAGTCATAGAGCTCACCTGTAGTTTACATTTGAGGCTCTATACATTAAAAATGTATTGCTAAAAGTGTACATTTGTTTTAATTGATGTAGGGAGAATTATAACTTTAAAAATCTAGCTTCTATGTCTTCCAGGCACTCATCAGGTGCACAGCTGCATTACCGGGGTCTCACTTGCCATTTTTGTTTTACATTTTTGATTTAAGTGGCATAAAGAACAATACACATTTATAATATTTGTGGGAAAATGGAGCATAAATATATTTTATTTCTGGTGCCCGTCCCTTTTCATGAAAAGCCACCTTCTAACAAACGTTCCCTTCTCAACAGCCTGCTAATGCAGCTAGGTGACAGTTTAGACAGCATATGCGGCTGTACATACGCGCATCCCGTCAGGCCAGCCTCAAAGACGATCCATGTGGCATCTCACACCACTGGCCTGAAATGTAGTCGCAAGGTCTTACCCATAAATTAGCCTATGCAGACAGCATCCCATCTTTATAACTAATATAGAACTGGATATATGGAAATCTCCATTTCCATCCATTTCCTCCGTCTCTTTCTGATCCATCCTACGCCCCAATTTGTGGATCCAAAAGATGTGTTGCATCGTGTCCAATCGTTTGGCACCAGAATCAGGGTCATACTACACTCAAGTTATGACCAAAATGGAGTTTTGAAAGCTGCGAGCCAACAGGGAAAGAGGGGGGTGTTGCAAGTATCCTGCTTAGGGTTAAATTCCAGACCACCACCTGGGAACCTGGTCTCTGTTTATAATTACTTACCTGTAAACCTGTTTTCTGCTGTCAGACCCAGGCCACTGGGACTCAGGTGATATGATGTTCCTCACACTAATGACACAGCTCTTTCTTTAAATGTATGCAGAAGACATACATGGGAACAGGGAATGTGCACAACATTTGATTCCAAAAAGTTATGTTCCCATTTTCAGCTGGGCAGTGGTACAGCTCATACACTCATACTCATCAGTGCCTGTTAATGCTATTCCTGCTTTGTCATCCATAAGCAAATTTCTGTGCTTAATCACTTGAAGGCTGAGGGATACATTTGTATGGTAGGGGCATGTGACTATGTGCTATTTACTTTTGCAGCTGCAGCTGCTTTAATTAAGATTGAGGTAAGATTGAGATTAAGGTGAGAAGCCTCTTGTGGTCAGCATTAGCCAATCACAGTGCTGGAAGTGATATGACCTGATTAGGGTTTAGTTAACTGAGGCGGTTTGCAGTAAGAACAGAAAATGGCAGTAAAGAGGGCAAGGCTATAGCTAGAATAAAGCTGGTTCAGGACAAAGTGGTAGGAAATGGAGGTAAACTAGAAAGGAACTAGAACTAGATAGAACTGGTCTAGCCCGGTTTAAAATAGGACCCCTGCACATGCCTTGCGTGGTCTGCCATGCAAGTTAGGTGACTTGATTGATCCAGTGTTGTAGTTGACCGGACCAGAGGATATTTAGTAAAGTACCCAACAGGGGTTGTTGAGTTGACCTACTGAGAGAGACAAAGCTAGAAAGAAGTCTAAACAGCCGAGAGAAAGACCTAAAACAGGTGACTGGAAGACCAGTGGCAGCCTAATATGCCTTGGGTTGGAATCAATATCTGAGAACCTACAAACAAGAATAAATCCTGCTGTGTCCAGGTTTAGCCAAAGGGCAAGTGTAAAATCTCCAGCATGAGACCTTGTATGTGTGATAGAACCTATTGTGTATCTGACTGTGAGCAACTGTAGGGACTGTGCAAAAAATAAAGTTTGTACTTCAAACACTAATACAGACGGAATACAGGATGCAGAATGTGTGGTCAGTTTACAACTGCTCTGACTCTTTTTGTCGAATGGCAGTAGCAAAATGCATGGACTGGCTGAGCGTTAGCTCAATCATCAACATCTTTTATGGGACCAAATATCCCTGGAGCATGTGACCAGAGGTGGGGCTACATCTGTATACACACATAATTAGCATGTAATGTTGTTATATATATTCGTTCCTCAATAGCCTGTAATGAAGCCTCACCCTAAGCCACACCACACCAGCCACAAAATGGTTTAAGCTGCCCCAAAAAATGGTCCATTAATGCATGGTTCATCGCTGTGTTCAGTGAGTAAGGGGCTTTTGCATGTATAGTAGCCACGTGATATTTATTTAATATCTATGCCTCAGTGTTGCTGTATGCTATATTGTACGATCTGTGTGTATGTGTGTGTGTGTGTGTGTGGGGGGGGGGATGCTGCAATCCCCACACTATATAAATATGACTAAGGGAAATATCCTCTAAAAAAAGTCATGCTTTGATTTCATTGGACTTTGCACTCGTGGGGACTATGCTTTGCATTGTGAGATTATGACAATAAAAGGCTTTCCAGGGAGCTGGATTAATCCTTTTATACAATGCTACCATACCTATGTATGATTCAAGATAGACTGGTAGCTGGAAACACTTTATTAGCACAATATTGGACAACCAGTGTAAAATGCCTGATAATTTACTGTGCAAAATGCAGGAAAGTAAGTACACATTCTGTGCTCACTACGAGGAATCATTGAAGATTGCAAGTGCAGACTACAGCCGATCTGTAATCTTCTGAAATGACATTGGGGTTGATTAAGCACAGACTATCATTTGAAAATATAACCCTTATGGGTTTAGTAAACACTAGGCCTCTTCTGACCAAGAAGGGGTTCAGGTAATTGGACAGGGATATCAGCAAGTAAGCAGGCACTGCTGGCAGGGGGATTACTTGCCCCACAGCTGGTGGGGTGCAACAAGATCTGAAGATGACACATTCAGGCACTTTTATTAAATGCAGTGTGATTCTCAACAAACTGTGTATTATCATAGCCATATATGTTCCTGTCACTACCAAGCCATAGTCCAAAAGACTGCATGGAAGCATGCCATAGGTTAGCCAGAATAGGCCAGTTAAAGACTATACCTGAAAACATCTTAGAGAATAAATTCCCATACTGCAATGGTCTAGGAGTACATGAATTGCAGCTTAGATTCCAGCAACCTCTTGGCTCCTGGCTGACTAGGCTTCACCAGTTGCCAGAGTTTGCCAAATATTAGCTGAAAGTACTATCCTGCTCTGATGCTACTGTGCTATCGGAAAGGGTATTCAGTGAAGCTGCAGGGTTACTCACTGACAAAACCCATCCGCCTGTCCACAGAAAATGTGAATCGCCTGACTTTTAGAAAAATCATTGGCTATCAGGTGACTTATACAGCCTTCCCACAAATTTCTGAAATAGATAGCTGTAATATGAAATATGCATTTAGTTGTTGCCACGGCTGTCACTGCTCCACATTTTGGAGGGAGGCCTGCCAAGGTCCTTTATACTTTCATCCTGATACTTTATATTTCTAAAACCTAGTGTGGCCAGTCAGCTGGCTACAGTGTTTCTCCAGCGGGATCTGGCCAGGAGAGGCCCAAGTTTTGTACTGAGGGAGGCCTGCCATGGACCTTCCCACTTTCATCTTGAGGCTTCATATTTATAAAATGTAGTGCAGGCAATCTGCTAGCTACATTGTTCCTCTATCAACCCTATGTAGGCAATTTAATGGCAGCCATTGTCTGTTGACATTTCCTGGGTGGAAAGTGGGCTAATTTTTGGACTAGGGAGGCCTGCTAAGGCCCTACACATTTTTCTTCAATTTTGAACTGGGGGAGTCCTGCAAGGACCTTCCACACTTTCGTCCTCTGATGTAAAAGGTATGAAACCTTTTGTGGGCAATGAGATGGCTGCTGTTGCCTTCTGTCTGAGTGGGAGGTGGGCTCATTCCTGGACTTGGTGGTTCCCTGTCAGGGCCCTCTGCACTTTCATCCCCTAATGTAAAATGCATGAAAAGTTTTGTAGGCAATGAGGTGGCTGCTGTGGTCTTCTGGATATACCGGGGGTAGGTGGTTTATTTTTGGACCATGTTAGTGCAGTAAGGAACCTACACTTTTTCATTTAATCTGGATTTAGTTTGGTGTTTGACATACTATGTCAAATGACATACTAGGAGAGCTCCTTAAAAACTTTGAAAATATCTAGCATCCTTTAAGGGATTTTCCTGTGCATTTTGTGCCTTTCAGGGACCAGTATGCACATCATTTTCCGACATAGACTATACTTGGATCCAAATTCGGGTATGCCGGATTCAGTTCCAGTTTTAGAGAAATAATAGTCAAATCTAGTTGGATTTTTTTGTGCCTTTTAGAGACCACACTACACAACAAGAATTTTTGCCCGAAGTGTATAATGGGATCCGATTTGGGTATACAGGATTCCAGGATTTAGCTGCAGTGTTTGGATCATATCTACAATGTCAACATAACTTTTCAGTGCAACTTGTTACAAAATAATCCATACTGAAACAAATGTTATGACCAAATTGGACCTGAAATTAAATTTGGCTCACCAGCCTTGATGCTTGATTCCTCCTATCATATCTGACCCTAGGGCATGGGAACTGTGGTAGTATTTACTATTGATATTTGGTTTATACTCTTTTCTACATACTGTAGTGTATGAACATTAGTGCCCTTATTTTTGACCATCAGATGCACTTGATTCTAAAGAAGGGTTTAGAGGGAGGAAAAAGTCTGCACCAAATGATTTGCTAAAATACTGCTTTCTAATCACCCCATTGCAGACAGTGTGCAGAATCCCTCCCAAACACCCCTAAAAAGAAAATGTGCAGAATCCGCCCATTACAGACATTGTGCAGTTTCCTCCCATTACAGATAGTGTGCCGCATCCCATTACAGACAGTGTACGGCATCCCCAATCGCATTGTGGGAGGAGGAGGATCGCAATGGAGGCCACCAGACAGGACAGTTAAATTTATGCTTGCTGCCTCCATTGCCCAGCACCACACACACATACAAACACACATACACAGACACCGCCCTACCTTACAGCACTCCTGCACTGCTGGTTGCCTTCCTGCTTCCAGTGGTGGATGTGGCCTATTTATAGCTGGTGTTTCATGAATGGACACCAGCTGAGGATAGTCCATGCCCACCCACCAGAGCTAGGATCACAGTCAGTGGTATGGAGGGGTGTGGAGGACTGGCAGGCAACAAGTGTGAGTTTAACTGTTTCTCCCAATCCTCCATTGCGATCCCTTCTCACACACTCATCCACTCCATAAGATGCATCAAAACCACCCCCATCCCCATACACACACTTTAGGAGGGAAAGTACATCATGTGGAGCGAAAAATACGGTAAATGTATTAAAATTATGAAAATATGTTACCTGAAATGTTAATTAATTTGATATTTTTGGTGCTTGGGTAATCAACACGTGTTTAGAATAAAATGTAGTAAAATCTTTATAGTAGTAAAAACAATAACTCTTGCATGCATATTCCTGGGCAGGAAAGTGAGAGAAATCAATCCAAATGTGAGAATATTGTATATTAAAGCGAAAGTAGAAGAAGAAAAAAATCTCATTGGAATGTTGTTGTCAAATTCTATAGAATGTAAGAAATGTTTTGTTAGAAGCAGGTGGCATTGGCTAATAAGAGAAAGTGTCCAGCCTTTGTGTTTGCTCATCCAGTCACAGGCATTATCATGTAAAACGGTGTCTCTCAACCTCAGAAAGCAGATGGTATCATAGAGGAGACCAAGAAAATAAAGCAGAATGCAAATGAATCGGAAAAACAGGCACTTTCTTCTCGATAGATTTGGCCTGACTTAAATCAGCTAGTTGATGGAGGTATCAAACTTCATAAATAGGCATTTTGTCCTGGAATTGATGCTGATCTATTTATGGGTGCATTCATAAATCTCTAAAATAGGCATCGGCAAGACGCTCTGTGCTATTTCATTTCATAAATCTACCACTTTTAAGCATGGCCTGCCAGAATCATTTTACCCAAGTAGTCTCAAAATATTTTGCATCCAATGACTCTTCTTTCTGAGAAAATCAGTTGTTAATGGTTACAAAGAACTTCTGGGATAGCTTATACTGAGCAATAAAGATTTATAGGGATTGGCGGCATGGAGAAAGAAGAGTTATAGGGAGAGGTTGTTTGCTGTAATAGAATTTACTTGGACTGAATAAGTGGGATAGTAGAAAGATTTATTGAGTTCTTTTTTATGGAACAATACTGGTGGCTGTAGGTCAGACTTAGATAAAGATGAGAGATTAAGTTACTACTGAATAATTTATGTTACAATAGTTTTTTGGACAGTGCAGAAAAAAGGCGTGTAATTTCCAAAATGTAAGAGCCTTTTTACATCTATGCATATGCTGCCTGTAACATGTACATAGATGATATTACATATTTTTTAGGGAACCAAATATGTGGTAATGCATACATATTCCATGAAGATATACCAGCATAGATCATCCATAGGGCAATCTGGTATGGGTGTGCAATCTAACCTCCACCCTTAAAAAGTGGAACAAAACCCACTGAACTTGTGAAATACATTTAGCCTAAGCCCCTGCCGATATTCACTTCTTGGGGGTTCAGAACTAGAAATGTATATTTTAGCTCTTCGAACTGTCTTGGTACATTATTATTTTGCTGACTCTCAGTTTGAGATGACAGATGATTAGTCATTGCATAGGCATCACAATTTCCGGACACAAAAGAGTGAGGCAGGAACTCTAAAAGGTACACATTTCCAACATCAGGTCCTGTGGCATTCATGCACTTGTCATTCTTTTGAAACTTCATCATTTTCAAGAGAAATAATGTAAGAGACTCACCCTCCATGACAGTGACTATAGTGCATTATATTATTCTATTTGCTGTAGAGAGGTGCGCCAAGCACTGCTTTCCCTTTAGAAGTGAGGGCGCATGGACTGGCAGGTTTCAAAACATGGTAGGAAAGTGGATATACCATCGAATGTGATTAATCATCAATAAAAAACACAATCAGAATTGTCTTCTTACATTAGTGAGGTTTATCTGCATTCCTTGTTTGACTAAAGGTCCCAGGGGTATTCTGACTTGACAACAAACATCAGCAGTGTTCTATGGTACTTAAAGAAAAGAGAACAGGAGAGGATACAGTGCATGAAGTTAAATAGAGATTGGAAGAGCTGCTACACTAGGATTCGCTTATAATAAATAATCTTTATTTATATAGCACCAACATATTTTGCAGTGCTTTGCAATCAGAGGGTTGATATACAAACAGTAATAATCACATAGCAACAAAGCAGGTAAGCCATTGAAACAAAACAAATGAGGGCCTTGCTCACGAGTTCTAAGAAAAATCTAAGAGGAGAATGGGGGTAATACCAAAGGTAATAAGTGCTTTGTACCATGATACAGCAATAATCAAGCTGTATGGTCCAGCCACAAGCTGTTTTATTGCTTTTAGGGTGCAAAGGGTGTGTTGCATACTGTTTGATAATGCATCGGGTTCAAAAAGATGTAGCTAATGTAGAAGATGTGGTAAAGAAGGAGAGGTTAGGGGATATGGTAGGCTACATTATAAAGATGCATTTCAAGGGAGCGTCTGTGAAAATAATAGGTAAAAGTGGAAACCTGGTCCCCATTTTGTCTGGATCTCATCTGCCATTTTGTACTTTGCTGTGCCATTTTGTGCTTTGAGAATAGACGCCACCCTACAACTGGCAGACATTTTGTTACCGTTGTGCTGTGGCGTAGAAAATATAAATCAGAAAACATGTCTTGACATGCCCAGGATGGAAAACAACTATGAAACAGCAAATTTAAGGAACATGTTTATCAAAATATAATATATAACATGGGGGTTTATCAGAACAGCATAAGGATTTATGAACGTATGTTCCGTGCTTATCTTACCTGGGAATTTGGCCAATTCTTGGGTGACACAGGTATGAAAGATTAGATAAACTCTTATCAATTAAACAAGTTACTTGTACCCCTTGGAGTTTGGCCAGCTCTTTGGTTTGACAACCATCTGGAATGGTATAAATATGAGAAGCAAATCACTGTGATGTCAGGATGCTCAGGAGCCATTGACGAGGAAAACCGTTCATGGACAGTAATCTGTGGGGCTGAAGACCCACCGACCTACCAAGCTTGATTCTGACATCGCTGTGCCATACGAGCGAATCAGCCATGGAGCTCCTCAGTGAACAGGACCTATGATTTACCATATGCATGCTGGGTAGGTAAGCCAACATTTCATGAACTAGCCATAGTCTTGTTTTAGTTGTTGTATCTGCAGAATATAGGATACATGTAGTTGTTGTATCTGAAGAATATAGGATACATTTTGAATAACCTAGAGGTACCATTAAGCAATGTGGATTGAAGTTGTTATGAAATGTATTTATATTTTTGTCATTATCCAAGTTCCATGCTATCCTTGTGCTTTAAGATGTCATGATTAGAGATGAGCGAATCGATTCTGACGAACCCGAATTCGTTACGAATATATGAAATATTCGATTCGTTACGATTCCGAATATCGCCGCAATTCGATCGCTCAAATCACTTCCTTAAAACTCCATTTACTGCTATACAGTCCATCTAAAATGGTGGATCCACATGCCAGGACATGTCCCATGGGGCAAGGATTGCTGGGCAAGGCTTACCGATGATGTCACAGCCCCATATAAACGGCGGCCATCTTGCGGAATAAATCACCCTCTTAAAGGGCCAGAGTGAGGAGCTGGAAAATCGCAACCGCAGATCTAACCTGAGATTCAGGGGGTTGCCGGAAACTATGGAAGACACAGGAGGCACTATCACAGCCCTTTTACAGGAGCTAGTACGTGAAATCACACTAGAGAGACTGGAATTAGACAGAGCTCATAGGGCCCTAACCAGAAGAGCTGCAGAGGGCCCACCACGTGACATCATTGTCAAATTACACTTCTACCAAACAAAAGAAATTGTATTGAAAGCTTCCAGAGATAAAGCACCCCTTACATTTCAGAAGCACAGCTATCAGATCTTTGCTGATTTATCCCAAACCACCATCTTAAAAAGAAGATCTTTTCGGCCATACCTCCTGCAGGCGCCGGGAATACGCTATAGATGGGGCTTCCCCTTTAAGCTCTCATTCTCATACCAAGGGAAACAAGTCCAAGCTTCCTCTCTCCCAGAGCTTCTGGATAAATTTAAATCTCTGGACATCCGTATACCAGAACCTGATAAGACAACCTCTTCTCTCCCCTCTACACCAAGAACGCCAAGGCCTGGCTACAGCAGCAACATTCAAGCCACCCCATCGCCATGACTCACCAAACAAGTTCTGAAAACGCCAGCGATGAAACGTCTTTTGTCCCAAATGTTCCACCCTTCACAGAAGGACTGAGTGCAACACTCCCTGGCACCTCTACTGAGTTATAACCAGATACAGGGACCCATGCTCTCTCGGCCAACTCCGTGCATATTTGGGATGCCCCGGTTATCCCGTTGGGGTCTCACCAACGACCATGTGCGCCGCTGGAGCGGGGGACTCTCAGGGATAACCCCCTCAGTACACACCCTGTGTCTGGGTACCTGTCTGACCTGCAACATTGGTCATACCAGGCGCCTGGGCTGCCTTCTAGGGTGCCAAACAACCCGCAGTTTTGTATCAGCAAGTGTTAGGGCTCTGGAAGCCCACACGTTTTTTGCTACTATAACAAAGCCTCTCTTTTCACGCTCTCTGATTTTAATAATGTTTATAATAATGTTTTTTATAAAGGTTGGCCATGCAGCCTAGATAGTCTCGGACTGGTGGGAGAAGGAGCACCGCCCTCAGGGGGGACCCCATAAGGAGGGCGTCGGGGAGCCGCCCCTGGGTGGCTGGGCCGGATCCCACCAGCCGGAGACCTTGTTTAATTCTGTTTTATATCAAAATGTTATAGCATTTAATGCCCTTTTAATATATTCAGGATAGCCTCCTGACCGGACGCCCCCTACCTTCCAAAGACGGGAAAACACTTCCCAAGCCTTTGGACAGGCTCTTTCGCACGCAGAAATGCGAGCAACGTCTACTTAATGTGTTTAATTCTTCTAACTCTACCACCCCTTTCCCCTCCCCCCTTTCCCCCTATTCCTCCACCCACCTCAAAACCAATACCCTCCCCTCCCCCACCCACCGTGGGAGCCCAGGTAAGCACAATCCACTCCTCAAGTGAGATAGTCCCTTCCTAAATGAAGATGTCACTTAATATAGTATCAGTGAATGTTCAGGGGCTAAACTCCCCGAATAAGAGGTCCAGAGCATTTAAATATTTTAATTCAATCCACGCAGACATAATTTGTCTCCAGGAAACCCACTATTCATCTAGTTGCAAACCAAAATGTCTTAACCATAAATTCCCCTAGTTTTTTCAGGTGGTCAGCCAAGGTAAGCAGAGAGGTGTTCTAATAACATTTCATAACGGGCTTTCCTTTACCTGCCATAAACAGATAGAAGACCATGGTGGTAGATATATTTTGCTTCAAGGAACCTTACAGGATGATGAGGTAACATTTCTCACTTACTACACGCCAAACACCAAGCAGATTCCTTTCCTGGCCCGTATGTGCCTATTATTGCAAAAGCATGGAAAGGGAGCTATGTTTATGTGAGGGGACTCAAATTTAACTCTGCAACCATCCCTGGATAGATCACTCCCCCCAAACGCTCTTACAATTCAAGATAGCAAACGCTTCACAGAGTTGATAGATAATGCGCATCTAGTGGACCCATGGAGAGATATGCACGCTCATAAAAGGGACTACACACATTACTCTGCCCCCCATAAGCTACATACCAGGTTAGACCACATTTTTGTCCTCTCCACCTTTATGTCACAGGTGGGTCAGACAAAAATCTACCCTGTCCCGTGGTCAGACCACGACTTGGTGGCAATGACGTGCAACTCTATGGTCATTAAACCCAAAGCGTTCTCATGGATATTGAACAACTCGCTGCTGTCCTCAAAACCCTTGGTGGAGGATGCTAGCAAAGTTGCTTTAGAATTCTTCACTATAAATGAGAACCCAGAAACCTCACCAACTATGGTCTGGGGTGCCTTTAAATCTGTTATGAGAGGACACTTTATTGCCACAGCTTCCAGAAAGAAAAAGGAAAGGTCAATACTCAGAACAACTTCAGTCCCAATATTCTAAGGATGTAGGGACCTTTAAAACCGCCCCCAGTTCCAAACATCTCCGCCAAATGGAGCTCTCCAGAACTAAACTTAACCTCTTGCAATCACAAGAGGCAGACGGACGTTATAGATGCTCTAGACAAAAATACTATGTTTCTGCAAATAAACCAGGCACCCTTCTGGCCTCCCAATTAAAGTGTCACAAGCCTACCATGAAACCAGTGAGACTGAAGACTAGAACAGGAGGGGAGACTAGCAACCCCCAAGTAATGGTTGAAGAATTCTCAGCAGGCCTATCTAAGTTATACAAAGCCCCACCCCCATTAGGGGATCATCAGATGCAGGCCTTCTTAGACAAGATCAGCCTACCACGAATCCCAGAGGGTCAGAGTGCCAAAATAGACGAAAATATAACAGTAGAAGAAGTCTTAAAAGCAATCAAGACATTGAAATCCAATAAAAGGCCTGGACCTAATGGGTTCACCGCTGCATTTTATAGAAAAATGGCCCCCATAGTAGCACCTCGACTGGCGAGGGTTTACCACTATATCAAAGGAGGCAACCCCTTAGACCGGGACATGCTTAGAGCCGTGATAACAATGATCCCGAAGCCTGGAAAGGATCACCAAAACTGGACAAATTTTCGACCCATATCACTCCTTAATATAGACTTGAAAATCCTCACGAAGATCTTAGCCAACAGAGTGAACGGGGGGATGTAATTCACAGGGATCAGGTGGATTTTGTCCCCAGAAGACAGGCTGGAGATGGGGTGCGCAGGATAATGCAACTGATACAGGGGACAAAGGACCAAAAATTAGAGGCAATGTTCCTTTCTCTTGATGTGGAGAAAGCCTTTGATTCCCTCTCTTGGCAATACCTCCAGTCCTCCTTAAATAAATGGGGCTTTGGCCCAGGATTCCTCTCTTGGATCGCAGCTTTGTACTCCAACCCGTCTGCTTGCGTTAAGTACACGGACTTCCATTCCCAAGTTTCAAGATCCAGAGAGGTACCAGACAAGGATGTCCTTTGTCCCCTGTATTATTCATCCTGGCCCTAGAACCACTTGCAATAAAACTAAGGCAAAATACCTCATTCAAAGGAATCCCCTTAGGAGGCAGGGAACATAAAGTTTCACTTTTCGCAGATGACATGCTGTTGATGTTGAGCTCCCCACATACCTCAGCCCCTAATGCCATCGACCTGCTGACCACTTTTGGCCGCATCTCAGGCATTAAACTAAACGCCTCAAAGTCCACTGCACTAGACGTCTCACTCTCTGCTAGTACAAAGCAGACTTTATCCCAAAACTTTACGTGGACTTGGACACAGAGACTGCAGTATCTGGGAATCAAATTAACAGCCAACTATACAGATTTGCATAGTGCCAACTACCCAGAAACATTTAGAAAACTAAACACTCTACTTCAGTCCTGGCAATTTATAAAATTGTCTTGGCTAGCGAGAATAGCAGCTCTCAAGATTACCTTTTTTCCAAAAATGTTATATCTCTTCAGAGTGCTCCCAGTTTAGGTCCCTAAACGTGCCCTCGACATCCTTCAACAGAAAATCATGTCTTTTACATGGTGCAAATCTAGACCAAGGATAAATAAAACAACTATCTTCTGTAAAAAAGACCAAGGCGGGCTGGCCTTCCCATCCCTGCATAAATATTATACAGCAGCTCAAATAGCGCCCCTAGTACTCCTACACGCCCCACAGCATAAACCATTATGGGTCCTAAATGACATTGCCGCTTGTGACCCAGTCTTCCCGGCATCTCTGTCCTGGATCCCTAGAACACTTAGACCGAAATGTATCCCTCCAATCCTAAAGTTCTCCTTGACAATATGGGACAAAATCAAACATGAATTCACGTCACCTCATTTGCCAGCTTCCCCCCTGCTAGGTAACCCAATGTTTCCATCAGGGGTCACGTACCCTAAAAATTAATGGTGGTCACAGAAAGGCCTAACCTCTGTAGACAAACTCTGCACCCCAAAAGGGATGAAAACCAGACAAGGCCTTGCACCCTGCGATAGCTTCCCACCTTCTGAGGTATTTAGACACCTACAAGTCCAAAATGTTGTTAAAAGCCTCCTAAAAAAGTCCCCTCCTCCATATAGGAATACGGACTTCAAAATCAGATGCATCAGGGACCATTTTGAAAGGGGCTTAATATCCAGTTTATAAACAGCTCTAGTTACACCCCCAGCCCCTGTTCACCACAACTATATGATAAGATGGGAACAAGAGCTGGGAACAACTAAAGATCCTGAGACATGGCAGAAAATCTGGAGTGATACAAGAAAATTATCCTGTAATGCGCTGGTTTTACAAAATGCCTATAAAATCCTCTTCAGATGGTATTACACTCCAGACAGAATCCACAAATGTTCCCCCTCAGATTCACCATTATGCTTTAGAGGGTGGCAAGAAAGAGGCACAATATCCCACATCTGGTGGGAGTGCCCTGTGGTTCGTTCTACATGGGATAAAGCCTATAAATTGATACCTGACATCCTACACATATCCAGTATGGGCGATCCATGGGAGGCGCTCCTAGCACTCAAATCTGGTACATACACAAAGCCAGAGTGGCGATTGATACTCCATGTATTATCGGCAGTTAGGGGGACGATAGCTAGAAACTGGAAATCGCCCCAAATACCTTGGCAGGAGATCTGTAATAGGATGTCGGATATCATGTGCAATGTGAAAATCACTGCGATAATAAACTATTCATACGACAAATTCCTCAGTACCTGGAACCCATGGATAGAGTATATTGGGCTGAGCCCTCATCAAACAGACCTGTCCCTCCCTATCTAACCACTAGTCTCCGGACTGGTCTGGTTCTAGTTCTCACTCTCCTATTAAAACATGATCCAGCATACCTGGGCTCCCACAACCCCCCCCCCTTCTCTTTCTGCCCCCCTCTCCCCCCCAACCCTCCTGAGATATACCCTGGACATCTACACCAGTCCAATGTTCGTTTATCATAGATAGAAGTTTGCCCAAGGTCAGCCAGGGTGCTGAACACCCAAAAGTGAATATACAAATAGCTCTCAAAATAATTTTATTGAGAATTCATAATCTCAATTTATACTACTTAAAGGAGCAGTATCACGAAATTTGCATTAAAAAAGATAAATAATTAAATAGCCAGACAATAGCTTCTAACATGTGTATAAATAATCTGCCGATAGAAACAGGAAAAAATATATGCCTTTCTTTTAAATTGTATAATTACAATGGCTCAGTCCATTTGATGAATAGGGAGATCTGCTGAGTTGTATTTAGTGAGCTGCTTCATTTAGCCCACTGGTCTCCTAGCAACACTTTACCTCAGAGGCTGACACTGTAATCAGTGGTAACGGCTGTGTGTGTGTGAGGTGCTGCTTTTGTTATGAGACCAGGTGACTCAAAAGTGTAAAATATATACAAAATAAACTAAACTGACTGAAAATAACTGAAATTCTTCTTTGAATAACTGTGCAGGAAAATCTAAAGGTATTAAAGTGGAACAAAACCCTGAGTTGCCGACCCTGAAGTCTATAAGACCCGGCCATTGACCTTGCCCCTTGGGCATTCTAAATCAGGATGCCCACTGTGTGAAACGACCCCTGGATAACCACAGATCCCCCCATTTTCTGGCGCGCTCACGCAGATTGTCATTTAGACAGGCCGGGCGGCCAGGAAGGTTACTGCTCAGGCTCCCCATCTGCGTGCAAACAGAGCTGATTGGATGAGAGCCCGCGCATGCACTGTGGGACAGTACGTTTTCACAGGCGAACTTGGGGATTTCACATATCCCGACTTGGGATGCCCCTAGGGGCACAAAACAAAACTCCAGATAGTGAAAATCCTGGGTTGGGCTTTGCTCAAAACACACAAAGCTGAAAGAAAGATCATATGGAAAAATGAATAATAGGAATATGAAAGAGAAAATGGTAAACTGAAAGATTCTGCAGCAGAGCCAACATGAAGGGAAAACTGTCAAAATCAGCTAAATGACTTCTAGAGCTTTTCTCTCTGTTTTAGATATATAAGTTCTGGCCAGGCAATGTTGCAATGTTGTTATCTTATGCTGGACGGCTGCCAGCACTGAACAGCTGGTACTTTGAAACATTGTTTCACCCCTCTCCTCAGCATGGAACAGGCCAGAGTGTCGGGTCCCGACGCTCAGAAGACATAAACATGAGCTATTAGTCTCCAGCTGCTCAACACACACATCATTTTTTTCTAAATTTGTAATTCTTACTCCAACACTTACCTACATTCAAAGTACCATTTAAATATAAGTCACCAAGAAAAATTCGCGATACTGCTCCTTTAAGTTCCACAAGACTTTGCGAACTACTTTTGCTGACACCAAAAGATACTGTGAGCATTTTGTTGACTTATCTTTATTGTTTATCTGCATTCCATTATGCATTCAACTATGTACGCTTTTTGCATTACTACTTTTTCAGTACGCCTGTCTTTAAAAATATGCTGTACATCACGTGCAAACTTCAATAAGAATTTTGTAAATAAATATTTCAAGACTACCTGTCTAATAACTGCTTGCATTTTATAATTAACATCACTTTTCCACAATCAAGGAAGGCCTGCTCTGTATGTGAGGAGGGGGCATCCCAAACACTAGCATAAATATTTCAAGACTATTATCTGTCTAATAACTGCTTGCATTTTATAAGCAAAGTCACTTTTCCACAATCAAGGGAGGCCTGCTCTGTATGTGAGGAGGGGGCATCCCAAACACTAGCATAAATATTTCAAGACTATCTGTCTAATAACTGCTTGCATTTTATAATTAATGCCACTTTACCACAATCAAGGGAGGCCTCCTCTGTATGTGAGGAGGGGGCATCCCAAACACTAGCATTAATATTTCAAGACTACCTGTCTATTAACTGCTTGCATTTTATAATCAACGTCACTTTACCACAATCAAGGGAGGCCTGCGCTGTATGTGAGGAGGGGGCATCCCAAACACTAGCATAAATATTTGAAGACTACCTGTCTAATAACTGCTTGCATTTTATAATTAATGTCACTTTTCCACAATCAAGGGAGGCCTGCTCTGTATGTGAGGAGGGGGCATCCCAAACACTAGCATAAATATTTGAAGACTACCTGTCTAATAACTGCTTGCATTTTATAAGCAAAGTCACTTTTTCACAATCAAGGGAGGCCTGCTCTGTATGTGAGGAGGGGGCATCCAAACACTAGCATAAATATTTAAAGACTACCTTTCCAATAACTGCTTGCATTTTATAATTAACGTCACTTTTCCACAATCAAGGGAGGCCTGCTCTGTTTGTGAGGAGGGGGCATCCCAAACACTAGCATAAATATTTCAAGACTACCTGTCTAATAACTGCTTGCATTTTATAAGCAAAGTCACTTTTCCACAATCAAATGAGGCCACCTCTGTACGTGAGAAGGGGCATCCCAAATACTAGCACGTGTCTTTTAAGAGTACCTGCCTATTAACCTTTTGCCTTTTGTATAACACAAGTTTGGTTTACAAGTTTAAAGCACCCATTGCATTTCACCGGGGCCATTGTCAGGGCTAGCACTTATCTTTTAAGAGTACCTGCCTACTAACCTTTTGCTTTTTGTGTAAAAAAGTCAGTTTTTAAAGTTTAAAGCATCCATTGCCTTTCGCCTTTCACCTTTCACCGGGGGGGGGGGGGGGCATACTAGCACTTAGCTTTTAATAGTACCTGCATCTTTACCTTTTTTACATTTTGAACAAAAAACACATTTTAAAACTGCCTGTGGTGCATTTAACTCTGACCAGGCGCATCCTGTGTAAGACCATCTGACAGGGTCTTTTTGCATTAGCTTTTAGCTACAGTGTCTGCCTATTTTAATCTAACTTTTCTACACACCTGCTGTTACAAAAATACTGTTCTAGGTGTAGTGTAGTATATTGTTTTCCCCTCCTAAACGCAGTAAAAATGTCAGGCAGAGATGTGCCAGGATGTGCACCGAGGAGAGGCCTAGATTCATCAGGCAGAGGTCACAACAGACTAGGGGCAAGTGGCAGCAGGAGTCGCGGTGAGAGGCCTGATCTCCCGATATCTGCTAGTGGTCGTGTCTCGACCAGCAACGCATCTGCTGTCATCGATTGGTTAATGCGGTCATCGACCTCATCACAAGTGACATCTGACACCCCCAGTCAACAGTCCGTAGGTTTCTCGGACACAACCCTGAGTTGGCATGGCCCGGGAGCAGCACCTGTCCATCCATTGCCTCTGTCCTGCGCCCCCCCACTCCAGCCGCCGTATCTTAGGTTCAGCTCTACTATTCAGTGAGGACGATGTGTTAGAGGACAGTCAGCAGCTACTGCCCAGCCAAGAAATGGAGGAGACATCCGCCGCTTCTTCTGCTAAGCAGACAGACACTGAGGAGGAGAGTGGCGTGGGAGGTGGTGTGGTGAGCATTTCGTCTCCTGCAGCACACGCTCTTGTGGAGAACGAGGAGGACATCAGTGACGTGCAGGCACAACTCGATGATGATGATGATGAAGCCGATCGCACTTGGGAGCCTGGTGCAAAAGGGGCTTCATCATCATCAGGAGGAGAGGGTCCCAGGTTACCCCAGAGTCAGCAGCTGAGGCAGCAAGGTGGCAGTAGGGTTGGCAGTCAGCATGGTGGCAGAATTGGGATGTCTGGAGCCACACGTGGCCGGGGGCGGGGAAGACCACCTGCTGCGTGGCAGGCTGCCTTCCCGGGAGGTAGTGGAGCAGGGGTTCCTGGAGTTGGCAGCAGTAGCAGTGATTTAATGCGGACTGTTGGAGGGAAAATTAGCTACTAGTCAGTGTGCCACTTTTTCCTCAAGCATCCGCAGGAGGATAACCTGGCCACATGCAAGATGTGTAGACAGAAGATCACGCGTGGCCAGGGCCCCAATGTTGGTACCACGGCTCTGCGGCAACACATGCAGCGTCACCATAAAGCGGCCTGGGAGAACCGACTCCGAAGTGGGGGTCCAGCCTGCTGTGTCAGCCAGTGCCACGCCACTTTCAATTTCACCCAGTCAAGGCTCCAGCACCTCAGCCGAAGGTAGCTGTGCGTCATACCCATCCTCTGCCACTCCAGATGCTCCTGCTCCTCCTACTAAAAGTCACTCTTCCCACCAGCAATCCATCAGCGAAGCCATGTCCAACAGACACCAGTATGCGCCCACTCATCCTACGGCGCAGAAGCTAAATGTGCTCCTGTCCAAGTTGCTAGTGCTGCAGTCCCTCCCTTTTCAGGTGGTGGACTCTGCACCTTTCAGAGAGCTGATGGCTTGTGCCGAGCCGAGGTGGAGAGTCCCAAGCCGTCATTTCTTTGCAAAGAAGGCAGTACCAGCCCTGCACAAATTTGTTGAGCAGAAGGTGGGCCAGTCCTTGAGCCTGTCGGTGTGCACCAAAGTGCACGGCAGCGTCGACATCTGGAGCTGTAACTACGATCAGGGACAATACATGTCCTTTATGGCCACTGGGTGAATGTGGTTCCTGCACAGCAACTTGGACAGGTCACACCGCTTCGGCCTCTACACTCCCAGGCCATTTTGCCTGTCACAGTGTGTGACTCTGCCTCATCATCCTCTGCCATCTCCTCAGCCTCCACTGTACGGTCAATTCTCAATGCCCCTTCAGCCTACCATATGCACAGGGCACGGCGGTGTCACGCTGTGCTTCACATGGTTTGCCTTGGCGAACGAGTCACACAGGGGAGGAGCTCCTGAAATTCATTCATCAAGAAATCAAAACATGGCTTACTCCGCGAAAACTGGAAATGGGTACCATGGTGACTGACAATGGGAGTAACATCTTGTCTGCGCTGAGAAAAGGAAGCCTGAGCCATGTGCCCTGTATGGCACACGTGTTCAACCTAGTTGTAAAGCGTTTTCTGAAGTCTTCCCCCCCATCTGCAAGACATCCTAACAATGGGAAGGAAACTTTGTATGCACTTCAGCCACTCCTACACCGCCAAGCACACCCTTCTTGAGCTACAGCGTCAGAACGGTATCCACCTAATATAGTCTGATTTGCGATGTTTCCACCCGTTGGAATTCCACCCTACATATGTTAGATATGAACAGAGAAAAACCATCACCGATTTCTTGATGATCCAAGCAGATAGGGGGAATCCCCTGTGTAACTTTAATGTGAACCAGTGGCAGCTCATACTTGACACCTGCCGTTTGCTTAGGCCCTTTGAGGAAGCCACTTTATTTGTCAGTCGCCAGGATTGCGTCATGAACGACGTGATTCCGCTGCTTCATGTAATACAACACATGTTGGAAACCATGGCTGGTCAGGGCACTGGAGACATGGCGTATACATTTCACAGCCACATAAACCCAGTGGGAGCTGAGGAGGAGGAGCAGCACAGTGAAGCGCAGTTTAGTTTTGGTGAAATGGGTGGTTTATCTAGTCATCTGACAGGAGAGGAGGAGCAGAAGCAGCCAGTGGAGCTAGAGGGTTGTGAGGAAGGCGAGACAGAGGACCCAGACACACCGTGGCAGTATGCAGTGGAGATGGAGACAGGTAGTCCCTCCGAGTCACTTGCACAAATGGCATGATGCATGCTCACGTGCTTGCGTAGTGGCCGCAGAATTGTCTCCATATTTCTGCGGGATGAATACTGGCTCTCCACCTTATTGGACCCCCGCTTCCGGCACAAAATGGGGGCATTTTTTAAACCCGCCGAGAGGGAGGACAAACTGACCTACTACAAAGACATTCTACGTAGTCAGTTGACCGATGCCTATCTGCGCCATGGTCCATACTCTCGCAGGTCTGACTCGGAGGGACCTCTGCACTCACCTTCCACTGCCATGGCTGCCGGGGGGTGGGTGGCAGGAGCAGCAGCCCATCAGCAGCAGCCTCAGTCTTCAGTCGCTAATGAGTAGCTTTCTGCTACCGCATAGTGAGGCTACTCATGAGCAGCAGGAAGACTTGGAGCAGGGCCTGAACCAGCAGGTCATGTCATTCCTTAAAATGACCATGCCAACACACCTTGAAGATCCGCTGGACTTCTGGGCAGCCAAACTTGACTTGTGGCTGCAACTGGCAGAGTTTGCCCTGGGAAAGCTGTCCTGCCCGGCCAGTAGTGTGCCATCTGAGCGGGTCTTTAGGGCTGTGGGAGCCATAGTAATGCCAAGGAGAACTTGTCTGTCCACGAAAAATGTGGAGAGACTCACCTTTGTGAAGATGAATCAGGCATGGATCAGCCAGGATTTCCACCCACCAATAGCTGATGCATGCGAGTAGCTGATGCATGGTAGCTCCGTCTGCTGCTGCCATCTCCTGGGTGTGTCTTTCAGGCAATATATGAGCTCCCTATACTGCTGCCAACTCCAATGTGTTTTTCAGGCAATATATGGGCTTCTAATGCTGCTGCTGCTGCCAACTCCTGGGTGTGTCTTTCAGGCAATATATGGGCTCCTAATGCTGCTGCCAACTCCTGGGTGTGTTTTTCGGGCAATACATGTGCTCCCTATGCTGCTGCCAAGTCCAGAGTGTGTCTTTCAGGCAATATATGGGCTCCTAATGCTGCTGCTGCCAACTCCTGGGTGTGTCTTTCAGGCAATATAAGGGCTCCTAATGCTGCTGCCAACTCCAATGTGTTTTTCATGCAATATATGGGCACCTAATGCTGCTGCCAAATCCTGGGTGTGTCTTTCAGGCAATATATGAGCTCCCTATGCTGCTGCCAACTCCAATGTGTTTTTCAGGCAATATATGGGCTCCCTATGCTGCTGCCAACTCTTGGGTGTGTCTTTCAGGCAATATATGGGCTCCTAATGCTGCTGCTAACTTCTGGGTGTGTCTTTCAGGCAATATATGGGCTCCTAATGCTGCTGCCAACTCCAATGTGTTTTTCAGGCAATATATGAGCTCCCTATGCTGCTGCCAACTCCTGGGTGTGTTTTTCAGGCAATATATGTGCTCCCTATGCTGCTGCCAAGTCCAGAGTGTGTATTTCAGGCAATATATGGGCTCTTAATGCTGCTGCTGCTGCCAACTCCTGGGTGTGTCGTTTAGGCAATATATGGGCTCCCAATGCTGCTGCCAACTCCAATGTGTTTTTCAGGCAATATATGAGCTCCCTATGCTGCTGCTGCTGCTGCCAACTCCTGGGTGTGTCTTTCAGACAATTTATGGGCTCCTAATGCTGCTGCCAACTCCAATGTGTGTCTTTCAGGCAATATATGGGCTCCTAATGCTGCTGCAAACTCCAATGTGTTTTTCAGGCAATATATGAGCTCCCTATGCTGCTGCCAACTCCTGGGTGTGTCTTTCAGGCAATATATGGGCTCCTAATGCTGCTGCCAACTCCTGTGTGTGTCTTTCAGGCAATATATGGGCTCCTAATGCTGCTGCTGCTGCCGCCAACTCCTGGGTGTGTCTTTCAGGCAATATATTTAGCTCCCTATGCTGTTGCCAACTCCAATGTGTTTTTCAGGCAATATATGAGCTCCCTATGCTGCTGCTGCTGCTGCCAACTCCTGGGTATGTCTTTCAGGCAATATATGGGCTCCTAATGCTGCTGCCAACTCCAATGTGTGTCTTTCAGGCAATATATGGGCTCCTAATGCTGCTGCAAACTCCAATGTGTTTTTCAGGCAATATATGAGCTCCCTATGCTGCTGCCAACTCCTGGGTGTGTCTTTCAGGCAATATATGGGCTCCTAATGCTGCTGCCAACTCCTGTGTGTGTCTTTCAGGCAATATATGGGCTCCTAATGCTGCTGCCGCCAACTCCTGGGTGTGTCTTTCAGGCAATATATTTAGCTCCCTATGCTGCTGCCAACTACAATGTGTTTTTCATGCAATATATGGGCTCCCTACGCTGCTGCCAACTCCACTGTGTGTCTTTCAGGCAATATATGGGCTCCTAATGCTGCTGCCAACTCCAATGTGTGTCTTTCAGGCAATATATGAGCTCCCTATGCTGCTGCTGCTGCCAACTCCTGGTTGTGTCTTTCAGGCAATTTATGGGCTCCTAATGCTGCTGCCAACTCCAATGTGTGTCTTTCAGGCAATATATGGGCTCCTAATGCTGCTGCAAACTCCAATGTGTTTTTCAGGCAATATATGAGCTCCCTATGCTGCTGCCAACTCCTGGGTGTGTCTTTCAGGCAATATATGGGCTCCTAATGCTGCTGCCAACTCCAATGTGTTTTTCAGGCAATATATGCGCTCCTAATGCTGCTGCCAACTCCAATGTGTTTTTCAGGCAATATATGTGCTCCCAATGCTGCTGCTGCTGCTGCCGCCAACTCCTGGGTGTGTCTTTCAGGCAATATATGAGCTCCCTATGCTGCTGCCAACTACAATGTGTTTTTCAGGCAATATATGGGCTCCCTATGCTGATGCCAAGTCCAGAGTGTGTCTTTCAGGCAATATTTGGGCTCCCTATGCTGCTGCCAAATTCAGGGTGTGTTTTTTAGGCAATATATGGGCTCCCTATGCTGCTGCCAACTTCACTGTGTGTCTTTCAGGCAATATGTGGGCTCATCATGCTGATTCCTCCTCAAGGCTCTGTAATTGTGCCGCTCTACGTCAGTGAATCTAATAGCGACGCCTCTGATCTGCGTGTTATACTTTTTTACAATAGTATTTCACTAACCCAGCATGCATCCTATGCATGTTACAGCCAAGCAAAACGTTCTGCAACCATATGGAGGCTCTCGGGCGCAAAAAAATCGAATACATTCGGACCGAAATGTTTTTTCCCGGAAAATTCGGCGAATCAGCCAAATCGAATTTTTCAAAAGTTCGCTCATCTCTAGTCATTATATCTTTGCTATCATTAAAGTCACATTTTGTGCAACATTTAGGAGTTGTAGAGCGTCCTTCAGAGCAGGAATCCGAACAACGGTCCTGGCTAGCGGGCTCCTTACCAATCAGGAATGTCACTTCTGGTTATGGCTGCTTCCGGTTCTGGTTCTCACTGGTCCGATTGGCAAAATATCGTCTAAAACTATTTGGAATCAATCTAAATACTGGGCATAGGGCTTTCCAGAGGATTGGTGCAGCTTGGGACAAGTCTTGTAGACTGCAGTGGGAGGTACGAACTGGAGGATGTTAGTTGTAGATGCAGAGTGTATGGCACAGATAGGGCAGTAGACAGAGATTAGGGAAGACAAGTAGGGGGTTGCAGCACCATGGACAGCTTTGTATTTTGGAGTAAGCAATTTAATCTGAATCCTATACTGTATGGACAGTAGATAAGTAGTAGATAAGTAGTAGATAAGGCAGGCTGCTGCATTCAGAATAGATTGGAGAGGGGAGAGTTAAGTGAGTGGAAGACCAGTTAGTAGTGAGTTACAGTAACCAAGACTGTATCAGGACAACAATGAGAGTTTTTGTTGTTTTCAAAGAAGGGGCGGATTCTAGAGATATTTCCGAAGTGCAGGTGGTATGAGCAGGAAAGCAATTGAACATAGGGGGTGAATGACAGATCAGACAGTGGCGTCCTACCTTGGCATTATTTGTAGTACCACACACTGAAAAGGAAATGTCAGGTTTAGGTAGGTTAAAGTGGACCAACACCCAGGATTTTGACTATCCTGGGTGTTGGTCCACTTAGGTGGGGCACCCCGATCGGGGGTGCCCCGCTGTCTGAAACCCCCCCGATCGCCGCAAAAACTCACCTCTCCCCGCTCCCACGTGACCTCGTCCGGCCAATGACAGCGCTCAGAGCAACTCTGGTATGCGCGTCCAAAGCCGCTTGGACGCGCATACCAGAGCGCTGTCATTGGCCGCGTCTCTCGCTTCCCTCTAACAGGGAGCGCTCCTGCGCCGGCCATTCACAAAACGGCCGGCGCGGGAGCGCGCCCTGCTAGAGGGAAGCGAGAGACGCGGCCGCGTCTCGCGCATGCGCCGTTGGCTCGCCGGTAAGGTGAGGATTGTGGGCCTCCTGGGGGGTTCCTCCCCGCGGGACATCCCGATTTCGGATGCCCCGCGGGGAGGGATCTGATCGGTCCGGGAATCTTATAGATTCCCGGGCCGATCCCCCCTGGGTGTTGGTCCACTTTAACAGATGATGAAAACACAGGTAGCCCAGTTTTTGAAAGGTTTAGTTTCATACAAAGAGAAGACATAATGTTAGAGACAGAAGAGAGACAGTCACCAATGTTCTGAATTACGGTGGGGGTGAGGTTGCGTGTTGAAGTATATAGTTGGGTGTCATCAATGTATAGATGATACTAAAAACCAAATCTATTGGTAGTCTGACCAATGGGAGCTCTGTAGAGAGAGAAGAGAAGAGACCCTAGGACTCAACTCTGAGGAATCTCAGCAGTAGGGGCAGAGAGGAGGTGGATCTAGCAAAAGATACGCTGTAGGAGCATTCAAAAAGATAGGAAGAAAACCAAGATAAAACATTCAAGTCATTCGAGTCATTAAGGTTAATAGATCAGAACATGACAAGTAGGACAACATGGTCTACTTTGTCAAATGCTACTGAGAGTTCAAGCAGAATGAGCAGTGAGTAGTCACCACTGCATGTGGCTGTGAGGGGGTAATATGTCACTTTCGTAAGGGTAGTTTCTCTTTGTGTAGAGTGGATAGGAGAGATGTGGTAGGGAAGAGGATCAATGAAAATTAGACACCCTCTGAGGCAGCCAACAACAAGGTCACTGACTAGTGCAATGTGTTTTGTGGCTTATGGCCCCCTTCATGGTTAGATAAAAAGGGAGAGAATAAAATCTAATCTTGGTATTGTAGTAACCAGGGATGAGGAAGGAGGGTACAAGCGGGGTCATTCTAGAAGTGGTCAAGAATGGATATAGAGCAGAGAAGCCAGACTACTAGCTAAAATAGACTACAGGGGAGGTGAACTTTTCAGCACAGACAGGGGTGTAATTTGAGGTGGTGCACGGGGTGACCAGAAGGTCAGGGGGGCATCATTGTTGCTCACTCTCCTTATTTTTCATATTTGTGCTCAATTGCCATCATTTAGAAAAAGGAAGCAGCAATTGTCTCTGTTGTTTCAGTATTTAGTTGTCTAGCTGCCTACAATTAATTTAAAAGACAGGAAATAGTTTACTTTATGAGCTGTGAAAGGGCGCCATTTCATTTTTGCATCAGGGCCCCATCACATTAAGCTACACCATTGAGCCCAAGGTACTTGTGGAGTAAGCCAAGAGCCCAGTATCCTGCTAAGTGACAAGAAAATGCGACAACCACCTGTGAGAGTCAAACTAGGAAATAGTGCTGCGCCAAGAAATCTGCCAATGGATTGTGAAAGAATTGTGTAAAGTGTACCTGAAGTCCTGCAATATAGATAGATCAGATAGATGTGTGCTATAGCTGCACTGCCATTTTAAAAACCTTTCAAAGGGGTTTGCAGTTACTGAGGAATGCAAATACTGTGCATATACTAATATTAAAAAAGAGTATTATAATTGTGTCAATTTATGTAAAATACTTACACTAAAGTCAGTTACCGTATATACTCGAGTATAGGCCGACCCGAATATAAGCCGAGGCACCTAATTTTACCCCAAAAAACCTGGAAAAGTTATTGACTCGAGTATAAGCCGAGGGTGGGAAATGCAGCAGCTACCGGTAAATTTCAAAAATAAAAATAGATACCAATAATGTTTTTGAATACCGTATTTATTTCAAAGAAAAACAGTAAACTAGCTCTGTAAGTGGAAAAGAGGGTCAATAAAAACAATATGGCATCAACAATAACTTTAAAAGTACAAAAACCTTAGCTCATTCAGCAACCAAGCTACAACACAAGAGTTAAAATCCTTCAAAACTGGATTCCTCCTCATCATCTGTATTTCCAAACAGAGCTTCAGCATTAGCTGGTGTGAGGTTATCAGCATAGACATTGTCATCATCACTGAGTTCGCAGTCATCATCATTACTGCTGTC
Organism: Gastrophryne carolinensis; assembly: GCA_027917425.1. Taxonomy (NCBI): domain Eukaryota; kingdom Metazoa; phylum Chordata; class Amphibia; order Anura; family Microhylidae; genus Gastrophryne; species Gastrophryne carolinensis. Next base: position 88,573,506 of record CM051242.1, read on the forward strand.
GTTGTCATACAAAGCGCTGTCTTCACTGCCATCCATAGCATTACTAATGCCACATTTCTTGAAGGCGCGTTGCACCATTTCCTCCGGAATCTCTTCCCAGGCATCACGAACCCACTTTGCTATCAAATCTAAGTCGGGCTTCATCAGATTTCCACCTTTTGTCAGTCGGGCTTGACCAGATGACATCCATTCATGCCACATCTTTCTCACACGGTCTTTGAAAGGTTTATTTAAACACACATCTAGCGGTTGCAATACAGATGTAAGCCCACCTGGAATAACGGCCAAAGTAATTTGAGAAGATTTTGCCATTTTTTTTATGTCATCAGATGTGTGGGCTCTGAACATATCCCAAACTAGCAATGATGCTCTTTTCTTTAAGGCTGCTCCTGGTCGTCCATTCCAAATTTCTTCCAACCATTTCTTTGTTCCGTCTTCATCCATCCAGCCTTTAATATGTGCGCGCACTGTAATTCGTGGTGGGAATTTCATCTTTTTAGGCAAGGTCTTTCTTTTAAAAATAATGACAGGCCGCAGCTTAGTTCCATTAGCCAAACATGAAAGAACAACTGTGAAATGGTTTTTTTCATTTCCTGTGGTTCTGAGAAAAATAGTTTTGTCTCCCAAACTTGCCACAGTTCTGTTGCTTGGAAGATCAAAGGTCATAGGTGTTTCATCCATATTACCAATATCTCCCAGGTCATAGTTATGGATCCTTCTTTGCTTTATGATGAATGAATGGAATTACATCACTTTTTCATCAAGGTCTTTTGGCAACTTCTGTGAAATCTTTGTTCTTTGCCGCAAACATAGGGAAAACCTATTCATAAAGCGGGTACACCATCCTGCTGACGCAACAAATTTTTCAATGCCTGGTGCTTTAAATGTGTCATCTTTAGCCATTTGAAGGGCACGTAAACGAATTCCCATGCGTGTTACGCAGTAACCATTTTGACGACACTCCATAACCCATTTATGCAATTCAGTCTCTAGAGCCCCATATGAAGTTGTTAAACCACGTTGAGCTTTTTTTGCCTTTGGAAACTTTTCCAAGTCAGCTTTCTTTTTCCGCCATTCCCTCACTTGTTTTTCATCAACACAAAATTCCCTACTTGCAATACTGTTATTGCTTTCTTCTGCTCTTGACACAACCTTAAGTTTGAAACCAGCTTCGAATGACCTGCGTTTTTCTTTTGGTCCAGGATTACCGGTAGAAGTATTGGGATCCATTTCTAATAGGATAAAAAAAAGACTTTTACGGGTAGCGTACGGTATCTTTTGAGGCCTAATGCAGGCTGATATTACAAAAAGTGATGACATGACTGTTTGCATAGAGCAGCCTGTGTTAGGGCTCATAATATACGGGACATTCTACCAGTGTCCTGCCTGTGTCCATGAAATATACCGTACAGCCTGCCTGTGTCCATTATAGGAAAACTGTCACATACGGTAAGCATAACCGCACTAACCAGTGGCCCAGGCTGGTAGTGCGGTTTATGCTGAGTAAATACCTGGCTCTTGCCGTTTGATTGCCCGATCCGTTCTGCCGTTATACCAGTAGTTGATTGCCGCCTTCCTCTTCAGCGCGCTGGCTCCCTCTATACACCTGGAAGCGGCCGCTTGCCAGGCTGGACTGAAGCTGCGCCGGCCGCTTCTGGGTGTACGCTATGGCAGTGCAAAAATGAACGCAAGCATCTTTCCCATTAGCTTAAACCGGACGTTCAGCGTGATTTAATGAAAAGCCCAAACTCTTTAAAAACGATTCCCCAGCATCTTAAATTAATATATTTAACATTTTTAGTCACTAACTTATTATTCTTTCCCCCACTGGGCTGCAACTCTGTTCAGGAATTTAACGGGCGCCTCCATCTTGACTCAGAAGCATCACACTTACAGAGGAGAGGAGAGTGGGATAAAGTACAGGGGGGCGGGTTATAGCTGTGCTTTGCTCAGACAGAGCAGAGCTGGGGTCAGGAAAAGGTCAGCAATCCCAGAATGCAGAGCAGCACAGTCAGGAAGCACTTCCTGTTTGCAGGCTGCCTGATGCTCCATGAGCCGCCATGTTGGATGTTTAAAGGCTCATAACATACAGTAGATGCAGGTAGGATGATTTTTAATGTGGACAATCTATATGTACAGGGTGTGGGTAACATATAAGATAGACTCTTATTCAGGGTGAGGGTCCGGATTAATGTGAGCAATCTGTATGTACAGGGTGTGGGTAACATATAAGATAGACTCTTATTCAGGGTGAGGGTCCGGATTAATGTGAGCAATCTGTATGTACAGGGTGTGGGTAACATATAAGATAGGCTCTTATTCAGGGTGAGGGTCCGGATTAATGTGGGCAATCTGTAAGTACAGGGTGTGGGAAACATAGTAAGATAGGCTCTTATTCAGGGTGAAGGTCCGGATTAATGTGGGCAATCTGTATGTACAGGGTGTGGGTAACATATAAGATAGACTCTTATTCAGGGTGAGGGTCCGGATTAATGTGAGCAATCTGTATGTACAGGGTGTGGGTAACATATAAGATAGGCTCTTATTCAGGGTGAGGGTCCGGATTAATGTGGGCAATCTGTATGTACAGGGTGTGGGAAACATACCAGTAAGATAGGCTCTTATTCAGGGTGAAGGTCCCGGATTAATGTGGGCAATCTGTATGTACAGGGTGTGGGTAACATATAAGATAGGCTCTTATTCAGGGTGAGGGTCCGGATTAATGTGGGCAATCTGTATGTACAGGGTGTGGGAAACATAGTAAGATAGGCTCTTATTCAGGGTGAAGGTCCGGATTAATGTGGGCAATCTGTATGTACAGGGTGTGGGAAACATAGTAAGATAGGCTCTTATTCAGGGTGAGGGTCCGGATTAATGTGGGCAATCTGTATGTACAGGGTGTGGGAAACATACCAGTAAGATAGGCTGTTATTCAGGGTGAGGGTCCGGATTAATGTGGGCAATCTGTATGTACAGGGTGGGGAAACATACAAGTAAGATAGGCTGTTATTCAGGGCGAAGGTCCCAGATTAATGTGGGCAATCTGTATGTACAGGGTGTGGGTAACATATAAGATCGGACCCTCACCCTGAATAAGAGCCTGATTAATGTGGGCAATCTGTATGTACAGGGTGGGGGTAACATATAAGATCGGACCCTCACCCTGAATAAGAGCCTGATTAATGTGGGCAATCTGTATGTACAGGGTGGGGGTAACATATAAGATCGGACCCTCACCCTGAATAAGAGCCTGATTAATGTGGGCAATCTGTATGTACAGGGTGGGGGTAACATATAAGATCGGACCCTCACCCTGAATAAGAGCCTGATTAATGTGGGCAATCTGTATGTACAGGGTGGGGGTAACATATAAGATCGGACCCTCACCCTGAATAAGAGCCTGATTAATGTGGGCAATCTGTATGTACAGGGTGGGGGTAACATTGAATGTTGCTACGGTAAATATCTTACCTGCTCCTCAGATGCTGCTTCTTCCCTCACACAAAAATGGCGGGCACGCTCACTTCATTAACTATGCCGGATGGGTGCGCGCCTTAGAAGAAGGCTGCTGACAGCAGGTACCGCCGTCCGCCGTCCGGCGTCGTCCCCCTCCGACTTCCTATCCCCCACCTAATGCCGGCTGTTGTGCGCTGCTGCCGGCACAGTGCCTGGCAGACCAGGCGGCCGCGGGTGCGGCCTATGCTGGCCAAAACGGACTCACTGCGGGCCCAAAGTCACACACTGACTCGAGTATAAGCCGAGGCGGCTTTTTTCAGCCCAAAAAGTGGGCTGAAAAACTCGGCTTATACTCGAGTATATACGGTATTCTCCCAGGAACAACATACAGACAAAGACATACATTACAAACAACATAAATAAGAATGGCTCTACTCGTTACTGAATGTCTGCAGTAGATTTCTTCTGAAAAGAACAAAAGGTCTGTACTGCATGCTACACTAGGTCCCTTGGTGCTTTGACAATGTACTAGAATGCTAATAATCACTTTGTTATAATGCCTTTTTTTTACTGTGTTCCATTGTTCTTTTTTGAAGTGACTGAGCACCAAAATTTTCCTCCTTTTTGGACCACCGGGCATCATTTGCCAAGTCAGTGAATTACCCACCAAACCTACTGGGAATACAACACAATGTTTGCCTGTTGCTTTATTCTGAAGCAAAGCAGTAAAAGGCTGATGACATGTCAATTACCTGTTTACTGTAGTTCATCTCATAAAGAAAAACATGATATTTCTGTAAAAGGCTTAGCTGTGTTATACCCATGAGGTATGTAAAAATAGGATTAATAGGATTAATCGACGTAGACTTGAAGAGAGGTCAGTTAGGAGGTGGAGCTGTTCCTTTTGCAGTGACTCTATTTTCTCCAGGTGCATTCTGTGGAGTGCAAGGCAAAAAGACCTACAAAAATATTTAAAGATAACTGGTTGTCCAAATTAATAATAAATAATTTTCTTTCAACACAATACCCCTAATTGCTAGGCAGTGGACTGAGTGCAGGTAAAACAGAAGTTGTCTGTGTAGGAAAATATGTTTTGCCCTTTGGACAAATGCCTGTGAGGCACATGTGAACATGTGGACCATGAGAAAAACAAGAGTTTTTCAGCAATCCTTGGGGATACACACACTCCCAAATCGAGATGCCCCACCAGGGAGAAACAAGATCCAAGAAATTAAAATTATTGGGTTTTGTTTAAAGAATTAGGGCACTTCTATTTTAAAGTGTTTCTCCACTCAAACCCTTTCCCCAGCTTAATGCAGCGCTTATCTTCTGCCTGTGGTCACAGCTCTGGCATTCAGCTTCCAAACGTCACTCGTCAGCGATTTCCGTGATAGGTTCCTCCTCTCACTGTTCCTGCTCTTTGATGACACCTCACCACCTCTTGGACATGCACTGAGGAGGCATCAGAGAGCTGGGACAGCAACAGCAGCAGCTGACAGCTGCCCAGTCCCACTTGACTACCCACCTACCAACCCGCTCATCTAGCTACCAACCAACCCATCAACCAACCAGCCAGCCCACCCACCAACCAACCCACCTAAATACCCACCGACCAACCAACCCACCCATCTATCTACCAACCAACCCACCTACCTACCTAACCTCCAACCCACCAACCCAACTACTAATCCACCTACCAACCCTCAAATCTGCCCACCAGCCCACCAATTCACCAACCAGTGGCATAACTAAATGCGACAGGGTCCTGATGCAAACATTAAATGGGGTACTTTAACTGCTCATACAGTAAACTTTCTTTTAACTCAATTGGATGCAGCTAGACAACTAAAGACTGAAATATCAGTGATATATGCTGCTTCCTTCCTTTTTCTAAATTATGCCAAGGGAGCACAAATATGATAAATAAGGTGGAGCATCAACAATAATGGGGTTGCACCGCCTGCCCTCCCTCAAGTTACCAACCCACCCACCTACTTACCAACTAGAGATGAGAACATTTTTCAAAAGTTCAGTTCGGTGGTTCACCGAACTTTTCCAAAAGTTTCCATTAATTTTAATCTAAAACGCATGGAAAACAATGGCTGGTGGCCCTAAAAGTCCCTTATAACACTTTGAAGTAACCCAAGGCTGTATAAAGACATGTCAGTGGACTAAGTAGCATTTGAATGGGCCGGGGATAATTAGCTAAGGAAATGCCTACAACCTAATTAGCATTTCAATAGCCAGTGGCTGTCTTTGAGAGTTTAAAGCACATAAAATAACTGGGAGAAGAAACAGGGTTTGCATTCCAGCAAAGTAAAAAGATGTAATGGTTTTATACTAGCGTTGAAAAATTTACCCATTTTGGGCATCACAGAGGGTAGATCTGTGGTATTTTGTAGAAGCAAGCCCTTGAAAAAATGATCCCAGGATTGGCCCATTTTGGGCATCACAGGGTTAATCTGTGGTTGTGTTGGCCTGGCAGTAGTGGACAAACCCTCAAAAATTGTCTCATCTGTAACAGAGAGTAGTAGCGGGATTGGCTTAAATATTAGCTGAAGAAGAAGCAATGGCCTTTTACAAGCACTGAAAAATGTGTCCATTTTGGGAATCACAGGGATAACTGCATTTGTGTTGGCCTGGCAGGAGCTGAGGGTGACAGGCTGGCAGCGGAGGTACTGTTGGTGGTAGTAGTAGCAGCATTACACACTCCAAAGACTCATCAAACTAATTCTTCTCATCACTATTCATAGACAACTGGCTACTGAGAAAAGCTGGCGCCACACTAGGAGAGGCAGTAAATAGATGGAAGAGAAAGGCTTCTTTTACTGTGACGTGTAGCTGTAGTGGAAGAATCCACTGAAACCTGGCTCAAAATCATTGCGTCAGAGTCTTCCTCCTCCTGAGATGAGCGAGAGCGAGTCAACCAGTTCACAATGGATGCATTGCCGAAATAACACACTCACTGTAGGAAATGGACAACTCTGACTTGCTGATGCTGCTACTGCTACCACGTATATTACTGCTGCTGCTACAACTACAGTGTACATTGCTGCAAATGGTTGCTGCCACTTCCATGGCTGGGCCTGGGCAAATAGCTGGTGCTACTTTTACTGGACCTGGGCACATGGCTGCTGACCTACTGCTGCTGGCTACTGGCACCAACATCCTTATCCTTAGTGGCAGAAGGAATTCCAGGGATGTCTTTTCCTCTATCCCGGTCCTTTCCCCTCCTCCCTTTCCCAGACATTTACCTTAGTATTTAAAAAAAAATATGTGGAGCAGCACACACAACAAAATGACACACTTGCACAGCCCAGTTAAAACAGACACGTGCCCTAAAATATCGATTGGCTGGTGAAAAAGATTTAGACTATCTAAGGTCTTGATCCTTTCCCCCTTGGCACCCCGATCAGGGGTGCCCCGCTTTGTGAAACCCCCCAGATCGCCTATGCCAACCCACCTCTTGCCGGTCCTATGACCCTAGGCTCGTCCAATCAGCGCACTCGGAGCCTTCGCCCAACGGCTCCGAGCGCACTGGCGCCTGCATCCCCTGCTTCCCATATCAGGGAGCGTGCCCGCATCTACCATTCACAAATGCCTGTCACGGACATGCATCCTGCTAGAGGGATAGCGGGGATGCGACTGCGGCTTGCGCATGTGCCATTGGACCGGGAAACAAGGTAAGTGTATGGGGTGACCTGGGCAGTTTCACACAGCGGGGCATCTCGATTTTGATGCCGGTAGATATATTATATATCGGCATGGGTTTTGGTCCACTTTGAACTGTATTTAACAAAGAGGCACCGTGAACCCCAACTTAGAGAGAGACAGGGTCTGCACATTTAACAAAGATCTGCCCCCCTTCTTTTTTAAAACTGTATTTAACAAAGAGGCACCATGTACCCTAACGTAGAGAGAGATGGGGCCTGCAGCTAAAACAGAGCTGATCCCCAAAAAAACTTCTTGGCAGGTGAATAACTGTCTCAAACTGTATTAACTGCTGAGGTACCTTGGACCCCAAATTAGAAAGAGATGGTGCATGTACACTTAAAACAGAGCTGCCCCTTCCCCCCAAAATTCTTTAGGCGTGGAAAAAGATTTTTTTTTTAACTGTATTAAACACTGAGGCACTGTGGACCCCAAGTTCCCCAACTCAGTGACAGGGGGCAGCTAAGGCAGACAGATGTAACCAAAAGATAAAAAAAAACCCTCACTGATGATTTCAGACTTTGCAGGGTGGACTACAATGACCAGCATATCCCAGTGCAAGCAGATGCAACACTGTCCCTTCTTTTCTCCTATGCTGTGTTTCAAAATGCCCTAAACTGTCCCTAAACAGTTCTTACTCTAAGAGCAATACTCTCTCTGCAACATTCAATTATTTGACACAACAGCTGCAAAACCATTGGCTTCTATTAGTTGTGGTGGGTGCAGTAATCTGGAAAACATCTGGAAACAGATGGTAATAGAGGGTATTTGTATACACTGAAAGCATAAGAGGACTGGTTTCTTAATTGATTCCAGTGCACTGAGAGCCTTGAAGAAGAGAGAGGTCATTGTTCTTGGCTTACTTTTTTACATCCCTGTTATATATTTAACTCAAGGTTAACCATTTTGAGTAGCTTTAGATTTGTTCTAAATAGCTCCATAGAGGGAGAAACACTAACATGTGACAGGAACCAAAGGAACAGAGAATGAGTCTGACAAAGTGTCCTTTACCTTAAGGAAAATAAGCTGCACATTTCTCAACCTGAACGGTTTGTCAGACCCATACCTCACAGCATAACAACAGCTGCTAAAATATAAATCAAGCTGCGAAAATGTCACTAACAGGGACTTGGTGTGCCCCCCAAGAGATGTATTTTATTCTCACTTTGGCTTGGAGAGATGAGGTCACTGAGTTGGCCAGCTTGCAGCTATGTGAGTTGTAGGTGCCCATAGGAATATACCCCGTAAATGTAAAGAATTGTAATGTTTTGATAGTGACTGCAAATGTCTAAGATTTACCGCCTCTCCCGAGAGTGTGAGCAGTGTTGTTAAGTGCTAATCCTTCTATGTACACGGCTTGTGTTTCCCGCTCATCTTCAATATATGCTGTTAGAATTCAAGACTAATCTCTAGTGTAATTTGCATGTTGGTGCTGCTAATTCATCACGTACTATGCTTGTACTTACAATGAGTATTCAATGTCATGGGTTAGTAAATTGAGTATAGATATGCAAATGATCTGTTCATATGAATATTAATTGTTCTTGTATTTTAAATTTGCAGAACATAGTACAATAACACGTAACTTCCCAAAGTTGTTGTTTTTGTTTTGTTTTTTGGTTATTATGTTTACATTTCTATAAATGTAATTGTAAATTAAGAATATATATGCAAATGTTCATTTCATATGAATATTAATTGTTCTTGTAATTTAAATTTGCAGAACATAGTACACTAAAACCTAGTGTAACTGATCAGAGTTTTTATATTTTCATTTTTTGTTATCATGATTATATTTTTATTATTTGAAGACACACTTGGATTTATTATTAAATCTGTGATAGGAAATGGAATTAAACTAATGTTCCAAGTTAATAGGGCTTTGGTACATTATGGTTTAAGATTATTTCACCATTGGCACCAGCATTTTCAGCTAAAATAGTCATTATTGCAATAGGAGGCTACAAATCTACAAATAACTGCAATGACCTCTATTGTCATGCATCCCCCACCCTTGGGAATCCCAATTTGGGATATCCATGGGATATGTGCCCATTTTATATGCTGGAAATTAGGCAAAAGAGGCAATGTGGACATTCTGCTGCATCCTCCTGAACCCCTTACCAGTACACTCCAAGTGTATGTTTAAAAGAGAGATCACACTAAAATCTCCAGCTTCACTGGTGCGTCGTCTGTCCCACGGTGCTCTCTGCTGATCTTCAGGGTTCTTCTCTGTCCCTTCCACTGTCTTCTTGTGGTGGTGCAGGACATAGGACTCCCCCTTCTGCCATCCTCATTATCCAGCAAGGAACTATTGTCTGGGCCAGGAGAGCCACCTTTTATACTAAGAGGGGGGGCCTCCATGAAATCTCCCCTACGTCACTAATGATGTCACAGTAGGGGCATAGAGGGGGTTTCCTCTGGCAAGAATAGGGCAAACAACAGGGTTTTCTCACAAAAAAAGAATCTCGTGGGGTTCTGAATCAACCCCCATGTGCACAACTAAAAAGCAGCCAAAATGCAAATGCAGCACCAGTTTTTTTCTGCAAGGAAAAAATTACTAAAACTGGTGTGTGGTGCCTATAAAGTGGTAGGATAGAGTACCACTTAATTGTGCTGTCTGAGGCAGTCACTGACACATGTCAGTGTCACTGTGCCAATTCAAGATAAATATTTAACATTTGTCAAAGACGCTATTGCTCCCTGATGCACTCACGTGCACTCACATGCTTTCAAAATTACACCAAATGGTGCTTAAAGGTACACTTCATAAATATGGCTACTGACTTCATAAGACTGGGGTAAAGCAAATGCAGAAAAGTCCTCAGATCACAATCCCATTGAGAACCCATAGAACATACACAAAAAATATGGACTATCACATAATAAAGAAATTGTGATGTAGTTCAAGCACTTATTAGGAAAAAAAGAGTTGCTATCAGTCAGACCCAGAAGCTGCATTTAGAAAGCCAGGGTAAATTATAAACATTAGGTTCTTGACAGAAAAAGTTGAAAAACATATATAACATGGCTAAAAAAAAAAAAAAATCTGAAAAAAAGACAGAAGCAGCATATTTGTGAAAATATTGTATCAAATATTTGTATCAGTCTCAAATCTTTGGACCACAAATGCATATCTGTATAGTAGCACACAGTAGAATGTAGTTCTAGGGTAATCCTTTTTCTGCAGTTCATGATTGTCAAGCACTACAACCACCTATCTATCAATTATAGGTAGGTAAACGCACTACGACCACCTGTCTATCAATTATAGGTGGGCATAATCTCCAGATACAAGCACTACGACCACCTGTCTCTGGAGATTATGCCCCTCATGTGCTGCAGTTTGATTCCATCCTGCTCTCCACCATCCCCTTCACCTGGATAAAGACCAGCATTGGCAATAGTTCTGGTATCATATTTGGCCTATGGTTTATGTGTTTTTTTCTATTGTTTTTGTGGCATTAATATCATATAGTGTATTGTGAAGGGTGTGTTGGGTTTTCTTATTTCTCTCCAAAATACATTATTTTGAGAACTTGTATTTTATTCTAACAACACATTGCTTTGTTAATGAAACATTTAGTAATATACTGATGATTACTATAGTTAAAGTATGGGCTTGTTTTATTTTCTTTCTAAAAATACATTTATTGACCAAAGGGAACCATTATTTACAGATAAATTAATGCTTGATGCAATTAAAAATGTTTCGATGCCTGTTTTTGTTATAAAACTTGCGCACTTCAATTTAGATTTGTCGATCGTAGATAAAATGCACATATATGCAAAAAATGCACCATGAGAAATCTGCATGTATATAATATGCGTGTGTTTAAGCTGTGTGTCTCTTACCAAGAGCAGGCATAAATATTACTCAGCACATTCCTGCATGTTTTTATGATAAAACAACTTTGGGGTAGGCTCTGAAAGTCTCCCCTCAGGTCCCCAGAAGGTTCGCACTCCACCCAGGAAAAATGTATATCTACAAAGGTCTATGTAAAAAATATATCTGATTTTATTAAATTAGAAAGACTCATAGACAAATACACATAAATACACAGAAAAATATAATCCACATTTTAAAATATCAAAGCACAATAGGCTCAAGGGAACTATCCCCATGAGTCTAAAGACAGGAGCACCAAACAATCACTGATACAAAGCAATATTATTTATTAATAGAAAATCCACAAAAGACATACATTACATAACACACAATACAGACTAACATATTAAAAACACTACTTAGTACCCCAAAACTTCATCCAGTGCTATATGATACAGCATGAAATATCTGGGAAAACTCCAATCATAGACACATATATACACCCCTGACACTAATTACTCTATTGTGCCGGCACAAATAGCCCCTCTATGCTGCGCTAAACTAATAATATAAATAAATAAAGTGACAGTGCATCATTTCATTAATATTACATCATGAATACATATCATTAAAATTATACCAACCATTATTTAATACCCTAATGATATACTACAAAGTGACTATGTGCAAATACATCCAATACAAACCAACAAAAAATGGTCATGAACACCTGTAAGTGCGCAAAACAAGGATAAAAATCAGACCAACCAATATGTGGCACAATAACAAACAAAGCAGATAATGGCACCAAGAGAAATGGGGGTAAATCAAGTGAAAGTACGGAGTGGGGTCTAGCAGTGGGGCCACCTATGTTCGCGGCCGCCCGTGCCGCTTCACTGGGTGAATAAAGTAACTAAACCGAGAGCCTGCTATAAATACCTGTGTCTATTGGGTGCGTGGGTGGGTCCGTGGTGAGCGCCATTCAGCAGGTGTCTATGACACGCATCTGCGTGTCAGCGCTCCTACCCCACATCCGGGTCATCCTGTTCCCGGCCGGAAGTGACATTACCTCGTGTACATGTGCATGTATGCATGTGGGTGTATGTCTGCACATGTATATGTATGCAGGCTTGAGACTGCACGCTGAGTATATAAATATATAAGCATAGTACGTGCAATTAACATTTTTCCACGGGCCTGATTATAAAGGGACTGTACTTTTGTCCCTCTTTGTGTACATTAGGTGGATTGGCCGGATGCTGTCCCTTTGTAACAAAAAGTAAACTGGCTAGACCAGTATGGCATTGTGTACAGGAGATTTCTCTTGATTAGCTTTGGGCTTGTTCATTATTGTCCATGCAGTGCAGTCATTTTTGTAACTGGGTTGCTGCAGATACCACAAGTCACTAGCCATTGGACCGTTGTATTATGTAAATACTGCATAGATAGTTCATGAATCTTTTCAAATCATGTGTATATTAATAATATTAAGTGTTTTATATGTTTTATATGTATTATTTATGTGTCTTAACGAGAGCCTGCATAAAAACAGGGACATTATATGTCCCACTCATGAGTATAGTGGTTGCGCCCTCGCTATATATGGCGCCCTGTGCGCTCGCCTGCTGTCACTTACTTTGGCCATATTCATTCTCAGAAGCGTGTGACAGCCTACCCAGGTTTTAGATTCTGTTTGGGGAGGCGGTTTGGGTGCACGAGATATGAGTGTAGCGCCGATATAGGCGCCCACAGTCCCCTGTGATCAGAGATAGGCGTGGGGGGTCCTGTCATATTAGAAGGCCGGGTGGTATATGTAACCAGTTTATGTGTGCGTTAGCACACTTATTCTGCAGCCCTCCCCTCTCCCTGTCATCCCCCTGTCATTGAGTAACGGCCCAATCTCTATGATGAGATTGGCTGCATAGGCGAGGTAATGTCACTTCCGGCCGGGAACAGGATGACCCGGATGTGGGGTAGGAGCGCTGACACGCAGATGCGTGTCATAGACACCTGCTGAATGGCGCTCACCACGGACCCACCCACGCACCCAATAGACACAGGTATTTATAGCAGGCTCTCGGTTTAGTTACTTTATTCACCCAGCGAAGCGGCACGGGCGGCCGCAAACGTAGGTGGCCCCACTGCTAGACCCCACTCCGTACTTTCACTTGATTTACCCCCATTTCTCTTGTTGCCATTATCTGCTTTGTTTGTTATTGTGCCACATATTGGTTGGTCTGATTTTTATCCTTGTTTTGCGCACTTACAGGTGTTCATGACCATTTTTTGTTGGTTTGTATTGGATGTATTTGCACATAGTCACTTTGTAGTATATCATTAGGGTATTAAATAATGGTTGGTATAATTTTAATGATATGTATTCATGATGTAATATTAATGAAATGATGCACTGTCACTTTATTTATTTATATTATTAGTTTAGCATAGAGGGGCTATTTGTGCCGGCACAATAGAGTAATTAGTGTCAGGGGTGTATATATGTGTCTATGATTGGAGTATATATGCACAGCAACAGTGTCTAAGCAGGCTCAAACAGGCCAAATTACTTTAAATAACTGTGCAGCTTAGAGTAAATACAGAGGCTAATGTGATGTTACAGAATGGGATGCCCCACAGCAGACTTGAGATCAGTATATATGCACAGCAACAGTGTCTAAGCAGGCTCAAACAGGCCAAATTACTTTAAATAAGTTTGCTGCTTAGAGTAAATACAGAGGCTAATGTGATGCTACAGAATGGGATGCCCCACAGCAGACTTGAGATCAGTATATATGCACAGCAACAGTGTCTAAGCAGGCTCAAACAGGCCAAATTACTTTAAATAACTGTGCAGCTTAGAGTAAATACAGAGGCTAATGTGATGTTACAGAATGGGATGCCCCACAGCAGACTTGAGATCAGTATATATGCACAGCAACAGTGTCTAAGCAGGCTCAAACAGGCCAAATTACTTTAAATAACTGTACAGCTTACAGTAAATACAGAGGCTAATGTGATGTTACAGAATGGGATGCCCCACAGCAAACTTGAGATCAGTATATATGCACAGCAACAGTGTCTAAGCAGGCTCAAACAGGCCAAATTACTTTAAATAAGTTTGCTGCTTAGAGTAAATACAGAGGCTAATGTGATGCTACAGAATGGGATGCCCCACAGCAGACTTGAGATCAGTATATATGCACAGCAACAGTGTCTAAGCAGGCTCAAACAGGCCAAATTACTTTAAATAACTGTGCAGCTTAGAGTAAATACAGAGGCTAATGTGATGTTACAGAATGGGATGCCCCACAGCAGACTTGAGATCAGTATATATGCACAGCAACAGTGTCTAAGCAGGCTCAAACAGGCCAAATTACTTTAAATAACTGTACAGCTTACAGTAAATACAGAGGCTAATGTGATGTTACAGAATGGGATGCCCCACAGCAAACTTGAGATCAGTATATATGCACAGCAACAGTGTCTAAGCAGGCTCAAACAGACCAAATTACTTTAAATAACTGTGCAGCTTACAGTAAATACAGAGGCTAATGTGATGTTACAGAATGGGATGCCCCACAGCAGACTTGAGATCAGTATATATGCACAGCAACAGTGTCTAAGCAGGCTCAAACAGGCCAAATTACTTTAAATAACTGTGCAGCTTACAGTAAATACAGAGGCTAATGTGATTTTACAGAATGGGATGCCCCACAGCAGACTTGAGATCAGTATATATGCACAGCAACAGTGTCTAAGCAGGCTCAAACAGGCCAAATTACTTTAAATAGGTTTGCTGCTTAGAGTAAATACAGAGGCTAATGTGATGTTACAGAATGGGATGCCCCACAGCAGACTTGAGATCAGTATATATGCACAGCAACAGTGTCTAAGCAGGCTCAAACAGGCCAAATTACTTTAAATAAGTTTGCTGCTTAGAGTAAATACAGAGGCTAATGTGATGTTACAGAATGGGATGCCCCACAGCAGACTTGAGATCAGTATATATGCACAGCAACAGTGTCTAAGCATTCTCAAACAGGCCAAATTACTTTAAATACGTTTGCTGCTTAGAGTAAATACAGAGGCTAATGTGATGCTACAGAATGGGATGCCCCACAGCAGGCTTGAGATCAGTACATATGCACAGCAACTGTGTCTAAGCAGGCTCAAACAGGCCAAATTACTTTAAATAAGTTTGCTGCTTAGAGTAAATACAGAGGCTAATGTGATGTTACAGAATGGGATGCCCCACAGCAGACTTGAGATCAGTATATATGCACAGCAACAGTGTCTAAGCATTCTCAAACAGGCCAAATTACTTTAAATAACTGTGCAGCTTACAGTAAATACAGAGGCTAATGTGATGCTGCAGAATGGGATGCCCCACAGCAGACTTGAGATCAGTATATATGCACAGCAACAGTGTCTAAGCAGGCTCAAACAGGCCAAATTACTTTAAATAACTGTGCAGATTACAGTAAATACAGAGGCTAATGTGATGTTACAGAATGGGATGCCCCACAGCAGACTTGAGATCAGTATATATGCACAGCAACAGTGTCTAAGCAGGCTCAAGCAGGCCAAATTACTTTAAATAACTGTGCAGCTTACAGTAAATACAGAGGCTAATGTGATGTTACAGAATGGGATGCCCCACAGCAGACTTGAAATCAGTATATATGCACAGCAACAGTGTCTAAGCAGGCTCAAACAGGCCAAATTACTTTAAATAAGTGTGCAGCTTAGAGTAAATACAGAGGCTAATGCGATGTTACAGAATGGGATGCCCCACAGCAGACTTGAGATCAGTATTTATGCACAGCAACAGTGTCTAAGCAGGCTCAAACAGGCCAAATTACTTTAACCCTTTAAATGCCAGCCACGTAAAATTTACGTGGTTGCCTCTCCGTCACTTAAGTGCCAGCCACGTAAATTTTACGTGCCTGGCATTCCCCAATCCCAGAAAAAAAAGTTAAAAAAAAAGTCACTTACCTGACCCCTTGTTTGGTCCGGCCGGGTCTCCTCTTCAGCCAGCGGGGCTCCGATCGCCGATCGGGGCTTCTCCGGCTGCAGGGGAGGGCCCGGAATAGGGTGCCCCCCCCCTTTCAGCAGCCGCCGGCATTTGCCTGTTACAAAAAAAAAAAAAAAAAAATGACAGTTACTCACCTCCGCTCCCGCCGACTCCCGCCGCCTCTCCTCTTCATGGGGGGGGCTCCGATTACCCCCCCGGGTCTTCTGTCTTCTGGAGGGGGGCATAACAGCCCTCCCTCCGTCGCATCTCCCGATGGCGGCCGCCATCTTGGATTTTAGCCCCGCCCCTTCGGGGGCGGGGCTAATGACGTCACCGCCGGGTGTCATCGGGCACCCGGCAGTTCTCATCTCAGATGCCGGTGATGGCTGGGCAGAGAAGGAGGGAGGTAGGCGATCCTCCGATCGCCTGCCTCCCCCCTTCTCTGCCCAGCTGTCACCTGCATCAGATCGCCGCGGGACATTGCTTCTGAAGATCGGAGGTGAGTAAAGGTAAAATGTTTTTTTTTTTTTTTTAATAAACATATTTAAAAAACTTGTGTGTTGTGTGTTATTTATACTTTTAACCCCTTGTGAACTGGTAAGGGGTCCATGACCCCTATACCAGTTCACAAGGCTGGGGGGATGGCAAGCCATCTGCGCTAGCGGGTGGCTTGCCATTAACCCCTGGCACCCCCATTACCTGCCTCCCCAAAGGCCAGGGGGGGGCAGAAGAGCCCGGGCCCACATGGGCTATGTGGGCTCGTAGGCTGCAGGGTGGGGGGGCCACAAAAGCTGGCCCCCCCACTCTGTGCCTACAAGCCCCCATAGCTGGTCCCGGGCTGGTTACTGTGGGTAAGGGGGACCCCACGTCAATTTTTTTTTTGATTTTTAAGGGTTTTTAACCCTTAAAAATCAAAAAAAAATGGGGTCCGCCCCCCCTGGGAGGGGGGACCCTATGTCATTTTTTTTTTTATTAACCCTTTGTAATCTGTCATCCAGCAGCTATAAAAGGCTTCTAGCAAGTGAGCAGAAGCCAGTGATCGCCGAGGGACAGAGTGCTCCAGGATGGATGGGAGGTGAGTACAGTGTAAAAAAAAATAAAAATTAATAAAATATTTTTTTTTTATGTGTGTCTGTGTGATTATTTACATTTAACCCCTTGTGAACTGGTAAGGGGTCCATGACCCCTATACCAGTTCACAAGGCTGGGGGGATGGCAAGCCACCTGCGCTAGCGGGTGGCTTGCCATTAACCCCCGCACCCCCATTACCTGCCTCCCCAAAGGCCAGGGGGGGGCAGAAGAGCCCGGGCCCACATATGCTATGTGGGCTCGTAGGCTGCAGGGTGGGGGGGCCACAAAAGCTGGCCCCCCCACTCTGTGCCTACAAGCCCCCATAGCTGGTCCCGGGCTGGTTACTTTGGGTAAGGGGGACCCCACGTCAATTTTTTTTTTGATTTTTAAGGGTTTTTAACCCTTAAAAATCAAAAAAAAAATGGGGTCTCCCTCCCCTGGGAGGGGGGACCCTATGTCATTTTTTTCTCGATTTAACCCTTTGTAGTGTGGATGGTATTTGTATTTTTTTTGTGAATGTTATAAAATACTTGTTTCAGTTAGAGGGGTCTCCTGGGCAAGAATGGGGGGGCTACCGATAAATATGTGGTACCGTTCTAATCGGTAGAAATGGGGCTTTCACATGCAATATGATTTTCCTTAATAAAATACATTTTTTATTTAAAATAAAGGAGTCAATTTTTAAAAAAAATTTTTTATTTATTTATTTATTTTTTTTACTTTATAATATTGTAAAAAAAAAAAAAAAAAAATTTACAAACAAGACATTTCATGTTAAAGCCTAAACTCTGCTGCAAAAATATATATATAATTTTCCTGAAAGTTCCAGCAAAAATGGCGCAAAACATGGCGCAAAACATGACGCAAAATGGGGAAAAATGGCCTGTCAACAGAGGGTGACAAAATCTCAAGTAGGCTGGCAATTACAAGGGTTAATAGTACCTATGCATGTTGGGTATTGTTCTGTTCGGGGGACCTTGCGCTTTCAGACTTAGCTTGTTTTTTCTGGTTTGCATATTTATATTTTAGGAAAAGGTGTTTTTTATTCAGCTTTTTTATAATTTTTTTAGGGAAACCCTGCGCAACCAAAGAATTCTTTGAGGTAATAATTCCAGAAAGATGAGCCCACTAGAACAAGTTGGGTACCCTTAGAAAGCTTAACGTGTGTACTTTCAGGGAATATATGGTTTATGGGGGATATTCTAAATGTCAGGGGTTGTTTTGGTTGAAAAATCGCAAGGTGCGCACTTTGTCTGCAGAGCTGAAATTTTCAAGTAAAATTACCGTTACGCACATGCTTTACTTTGGGGTGTTTGGCAACTCTTCCCTTGACAGTAGCTATGCATGTTGGGTATCGTTCTGTTCGGAGGTTGTTGTGTTTTCAGATTAAACTTGATTTTTCTTGTTTGTATATAGTTTTTTTAGGAAAATGTGGCTTTGATTCTGCTTTTTTATCCTTTTTTTAGGGAAACTCTTTGCAACCAAAGAATCCATTGAGGGATTACTTCCAGAAAACTATGGCCACATCAACAAGCCTGGTACGCCTAGAAAGCCTGAGGTGTGTACTTCCAGAGAATATATAGTTTGTTGGGGGTATTTCAAATATAAAGGGTTGTTTTTTTGGAAAAACTGCAAGGTGCGCATATTGCGTAGCATAGTTGTATTTTATCTGAAAATCCCCTAAAGCGCTGTTTCAGTTTGGGGGAGTCTCCTGGGCAGGAAAGGGTGTCTACCAATACATTTGTGGTACCGCTGTAACCGGGAGAAATTGGGATTTCACACGCAATAAGATTTCATTGACAAACTTACATTTTTTATTACAAAAAAAACTACAATATGTAAAAATTTTTTTTTTTTTTTTTTTTTTGCACATATTTCACCCAAAAATATTAAGAATACACCTAACAAATGACAAACAAGACATTTCATGTTAAAGCCCAGACTCTGCTGAAAAAAACAATATATCATTTTCCTGGGAAATCCCTGGAAATCCCTTCCAAAATCACATTTGAACATGGGGAGCGCAAAATAGTGCAAAATGATCTGGCAACAGAGTGTGACAAAAACTCCAGGTAGGCTGGCACTTAAAGGGTTAAATACGTTTGCTGCTTAGAGTAAATACAGAGGCTAATGGGATGTTACAGAATGGGATGCCCCACAGCAGACTTGAGATCAGTATATATGCACAGCAACAGTGTCTAAGCAGGCTCAAACAGGCCAAATTACTTTAAATAACTGTGCAGCTTACAGTAAATACAGAGGCTAATGTGATGTTACAGAATGGGATGCCCCACAGCAGACTTGAGATTAGTATATATGCACAGCAACAGTGTCTAAGCAGGCTCAAACAGGCCAAATTACTTTAAATAACTGTGCAGCTTACAGTAAATACAGAGGCTAATGTGATGTTACAGAATGGGATGCCCCACAGCAGACTTGAGATCAGTATATATGCACAGCAACAGTGTCTAAGCAGGCTCAAACAGGCCAAATTACTTTAAATAAGTGTGCAGATTACAGTAAATACAGAGGCTAATGTGATGTTACAGAATGGGATGCCCCACAGCAGACTTGAGATCAGTATATATGCACAGCAACAGTGTCTAAGCAGGCTCAAACAGGCCAAATTACTTTAAATAACTGTGCAGCTTACAGTAAATACAGAGGCTAATGTGATGTTACAGAATGGGATACCCCACAGCAGACTTGAGATCAGTATATATGCACAGCAACAGTGTCTAAGCAGGCTCAAACAGGCCAAATTACTTTAAATAAGTGTGCTGCTTAGAGTAAATACAGAGGCTAATGTGATGTTACAGAATGGGATGCCCCACAGCAGACTTGAGATCAGTATATATGCACAGCAACAGTGTCTAAGCAGGCTCAAACAGGCCAAATTACTTTAAATAAGTTCGCTGCTTAGAGTAAATACAGAGGCTAATGGGATGTTACAGAATGGGATGCCCCACAGCAGACTTGAGATCAGTATATATGCAGAGCAACAGTGTCTAAGTAGGCTCAAACAGGCCAAATTACTTTAAATAACTGTGCAGCTTACAGTAAATACAGAGGCTAATGTGATGTTACAGAATGGGATGCCCCACAGCAGACTTGAGATCAGTATATATGCACAGCAACAGTGTCTAAGCAGGCTCAAACAGGCCAAATTACTTTAAATAACTGTGCAGCTTAGAGTAAATACAGAGGCTAATGAGATTTTACAAAATGGTAATGTTCCCACAGCAGACTAGAGATCAGTTCAGTATATATGCACAACATCAAAAGTGTATAAGCAGCCTGAAACCGCTAAAAAAGCCAGTCAGCCAGCCAGTAACACTCAGGCTGGATGAAAAAAAAATCTCCCTGTGACTGCCTCCGATTTTTCCTAACTTTCCCTGCTTCTCGCTGACTTCCTGCCTGTCTCCTGTCTGTCTCCTGCCTGTCCCTGTCTGTCCCTGGCTCTCTAACTGTCTCTCCCTGACTACAGCAGCGTCCTGTTTCTCACGAATGCAATAGAGAAATGAGGAAAAGCAAGATGGTCACCGCCTTAAATAGCGCTGTGACGTCACCGGGCTTGCTGGCTGCTGATAGGCTGCATGTGACTGCCCCAGCATGCACTGGAGCGGGGTAGATGTCTGGACATGTCCCGTCCGCCATCTTAGAATGCCTGTAATGTAAATGAATGGATGTTAAAGGAAAACTTCGAGCGATCGAAGCACGGGGAAATTCGGATTCGATCCGAATCGAATTTTTTCATGAAATTCGGATCGAATCCGGGTTCGTCCGGATCGATTCGCTCATCCCTAGTAAAGAGAGAGACAGATAGGGAGATTTAGAGTGGTAGACAGAGCTAGGCAAAGATAGTTTTAAAACCGGAACAATCCAGCAGCATACAAGTCACAATGACAGTGTGCCTAGTGCTGGCTATGATTCATATTTCATAATTACTGGGTTACTGTTAATATGTTTGGTTTGGTTTAAATACAGCTGCACACTGTGCATGCAATGCACATGCTATTTAACCCTTTCTGCTATTTAGGCCTGAATGCTATTTTAACCCTATCTGTTAAATACAGCTGCACACTGTGCATGCAATGCACATGCTATTTAACCCTTTCTGCTATTTAGGCCTGAACGCTATTCTAACCCTATCTGTTAAGCAAAAGCATTTCGCATACTTGGATTAGTGTTAAAATTTTCTGTTCAGCTTAAAATATACCAGGCCACACGGGCATCCCAAGGCACATGCTATTTAACCCTATATGTTAAGCTAAAGCATTTCTCATACTTGGATTATTGTTACTTTTTGTTCAGCTTAAAATATACCAGGCCACACGGGCATCCCAAGGCACATGCTATTTAACCCTATCTGTTAAGCAAAAGCATTTCTTATACTTGGATTAGTGTTACTTTTTGTTCAGCTTGAAATATACCAGGCCACACGGGCATCCCAAGGCACATGCTATTTAACCCTATCTGTTAAGCAAAAGCATTTCTTATACTTGGATTAGTGTCAAAAGTTTCTGTTCAACTTAAATTATACCAGGCCACACGGGCATCCCAAGGCACATGCTATTTAACCCTATTTGTTAAGCACAAGCATTTCTCATACTTGGATTATTGTTACTTTTTGTTCAGCTTAAAATATACCAGGCCACACGGGCATCCCAAGGCACATGCTATTTAACCCTATCTGTTAAGCAAAAGCATTTCTCATACTTGGATTATTGTTACTTTTTGTTCAGCTTAAAATATACCAGGCCACACGGGCATCCCAAGGCACAAGCTATTTAACCCTATCTGTTAAGCAAAAGCATTTCTCATACTTGGATTATTGTTACTTTTTGTTCAGCTTAAAGTATACCAGGTCACACGGGCATCCCAAGGCACAAGCTATTTAACCCTATCTGTTAAGCAAAAGCATTTCTCATACTTGGATTATTGTTACTTTTTGTTCAGCTTAAAGTATACCAGGTCACACGGGCATCCCAAGGCACATGCTATTTAACCCTATCTGTTAAGCAAAAGCATTTCTCATACTTGGATTAGTGTTAACATTTTCTGTTCAGCTTAAAATATACCAGGCCACACGGGCATCCCAAGGCACATGCTATTTAACCCTATCTGTTAAACAAAAGCATTTCTCATACTTGGATTAGTGTAAAGAGTTTCTGTTCAGCTTAAAATATACCAGGCCACACGGGCATCCCAAGGCACATGCTTTTTAACCCTATCTGTTAAGCAAAAGCATTTCTCATACTTGGATTATTGTTACTTTTTGTTCAGCTTGAAATATACCAGGCCACACGGGCATTCCAAGGCACATGCTAATTAACCCTATATGTTAAGCTAAAGCATTTCTCATACTTTGATTATTGTTACTTTTTGTTCAGCTTAAAATATACCAGGCCACACGGGCATCCCAAGGCACATGCTTTTTAACCCTATCTGTTAAACAAAAGCATTTCTCATACTTGGATTAGTGTCAAAAGTTTCTGTTCAGCTTAAAATATACCAGGCCACACGGGCATCCCAAGGCACATGCTATTTAACCCTATCTTTTAAGCAAAAGCATTTCTCATACTTGGATTATTGTTACTTTTTGTTCAGCTTGAAATATACCAGGCCACACGGGCATCCCAAGGCACATGCTAATTAACCCTATATGTTAAGCTAAAGCATTTCTCATACTTGGATTATTGTTACTTTTTGTTCAGCTTAAAATATACCAGGCCACACGGGCATCCCAAGGCACATGCTATTTAACCCTATCTGTTAAGCAAAAGCATTTCTCATACTTGGATTAGTGTCAAAAGTTTCTGTTCAACTTAAATTATACCAGGCCACACGGGCATCCCAAGGCACATGCTATTTAACCCTATTTGTTAAGCACAAGCATTTCTCATACTTGGATTATTGTTACTTTTTGTTCAGCTTAAAATATACCAGGCCACACGGGCATCCCAAGGCACATGCTTTTAAACCCTATCTGTTAAGCAAAAGCATTTCTCATACTTTGATTATTGTTACTTTTTGTTCAGCTTAAAATATACCAGGCCACACGGGCATCCCAAGGCACATGCTATTTAACCCTATCTGTTAAGCAAAAGCATTTCTCATACTTGGATTATTGTTACTTTTTGTTCAGCTTAAAATATACCAGGCCACACGGGCATCCCAAGGCACATGCTATTTAACCCTATCTGTTAAGCAAAAGCATTTCTCATACTTGGATTAGTGTTAAAATTTTCTGTTCAGCTTAAAATATACCAGGCCACACGGGCATCCCAAGGCACATGCTATTTAACCCTATCTGTTAAACAAAAGCATTTCTCATACTTGGATTATTGTTACTTTTTGTTCAGCTTAAAATATACCAGGCCACACGGGCATCCCAAGGCACATGCTATTTAACCCTATCTGTTAAGTAAAAGCATTTCTCATACTTGGATTATTGTTACTTTTTGTTCAGCTTAAAATATACCAGGCCACACAGGCATCCCGAGGCACATGATATTTTAACCCTATCTGTTAAGCAAAAGCATTTCTCATACTTGGATTATTGTTACTTTTTGTTCAGCTTAAAATATACCAGGCCACACGGGCATCCCAAGGCACATGCTATTTTAACCCTATCTGTTATACAACATAAGCGTTGATTAGCATCAGCTGCTTTATTAAGCTACTTCAGTTTGCACTTGTTTTTGACTGCTTTTAATAAACCAGGCCGCAGGGCACCCCAAAGCTGCACCTTGAACCCTATCTGTTATACAACATAAGCGTTGATCAGCATCAGCTGCTTTATTAAGCTACTTCAGTTTGCACTTGTTTTTGACTGCTTTTAATAAACCAGGCTGCAGGGCACCCCAAAGCTGCACTTTGCACCCTATCTGTTATACAACATAAACGTTGATCAGCATCAGCTGCTTTATTAAGCTACTTCAGTTTGCACTTGTTTTTGACTGCTTTTAATAAACCAGGCCGCAGGGCACCCCAAAGCTGCACCTTGCACCCTATCTGTTATACAACATAAGCGTTGATCAGCATTAGCTGCTTTATTAAGCTACTTCAGTTTGCACTTGTTTTTGACTGCTTTTAATAAACCAGGACGCAGGGCACCCCAAAGCTGCACCTTGCACCCTATCTGGTATACAACATAAGCGTTGATCAGCATCAGCTGCTTTATTAAGCTACTTCAGTTTGCACTTCCTTTTTGACTGCTTTCAATTAACCAGGCCGCAGGGCACCCCAAAGCTGCACCTTGCACCCTATCTGTTTATACTAAATAAGCAAATACATAAAAATGTCAGGCAGACAAGTGCCAGGATGTTCAAAGAGGAGTGGCAGAGGCCAAGATTCAGCAGGCAGAGGTCGCAGCAGACTAGGGGCGAGTGGCAGCAGGAGTCACGGTGAGAGACCTGATTTGCCAGTATCTGCTAGCGGTCGTGTCTCCACCAGTAACGCATCTGCCATGGTAGATTGGTTAACGCGCTCATCAACATCATCACAACTTACGTCTGAGACCCCCAGTCTAGGGTCGGTAGGTTCCTCTGACACAACCCTGAGTTGGCATGCCCCGAGAGCAGTCCCTGTCCTCCCATTGCCTCTGTCCTACGCCGTTCCCTCCCCCAGCGACGTATCCTATGCTTTGGGTTCAGCTCCACTCTTTAGTGAGGAGGACGATCAGATAGAGGACAGTCAGCAGCTACTGCCCAGCCATGAAATGGAGGTGGCTTCTTTAGCTCGGCAGACAAATAGTGATGTGGACAGTGTCGTGGGTGTTGCGCAGCTTCTGCGCCAGACACTGTTGAGGAAACCGGGAACATCAGTGATGTACAGCCACAACTCGGTGATGATGATGATGAAGCCGATCGCATTTGGGAGCCGGGTGATGAAGGGGCTTCATCGTCGTCATCAGGAGAAGAGAGGCGCAGGTTGCGCCGGAGTCAGCAGCTCAGGCAGCAAGGTGTTAGGAGCATGGTTGGCAGTCAGCATGGGGGCACAATTGTAAAGCCTGAAGCCAAACGGTGCCGGGGCCGGGGTAGAGCACCTGCTGCGCGGCAGGCTACCTTATCGGGAGGGGGTTCCTGGAGTTGGCGACAATAGCAGCGAATCAGTGAGGCCTGTTGGTGGGTAAAGTAGCTACTCGGCAGTGTGACAGTTTCTCCTGAAGCATCCGCAGGAGGGTAACATGGCCACATGCAAGATATGTAGGCAGAAGGTGAAGCGTCGCCAGGGCCCAAATGTTGGCACCACGGCCCTGCGTCAACATATGATGCGTCACCATAAAGCGACCTGGGAGAACCGAGGCTGCCAAGGGGTGGTCCAGTCTGCTTCCTCACCAAGTGGCACGCCGATCCCAATTTCTGCCAGCCAAGGCTCCAGCACCTCAGCCGAAGGCAGCTGTGCATCATACCCATCCTCTGTCGCTCCTGCTCCTCCTCCTCCAAGTCATGCATCCCGCCAGCAATCCATCAGCGAAGCCATGTCCAAGAGACAGCAGTATGCGCCCACTCATCCTACGGCGCAGAAGCTGAATGTGCTCCTGTCCAAGTTGCTGGTGCTGCAGTCGCTCCCTTTTCAGGTGGTGGACTCTGCACCTTTCAGAGAACTGATGGCTTGTGCCAAGCCTAGGTGGAGAGTCCCAAGCCGTCATTTCTTTGCCAAGAAGGCAGTACCAGCGCTGCACACTTTTGTTGAACAGAAGGTGGGCCAGTCCTTGAGCCTGTCGGTGTGTAGCAAAGTGCATGGCAGCGCCGACGTCTGGAGCTGTAACTACGGTCAGGGACAGTACATGTCGTTTACGGCCCACTGGGTGAATGTGGTCCCTTTGCAGCAGCAACTTGGACAGGTCACGCTGCTTCGGTCTCCGCGTTCCCTGCCCGTTGGGCCTGGGACACCGTGCGACTCGGCCTCCTCATCCTCCGCCATCTCCTAACCCTCCACTGTAGGCTCAAGTCTCAGTGCCCCTCCAGTTTACCATGTGTGCAGGGCATGGAGGTGTCACGCAGTGCTTCACATGGTTTGTCTTGGCGAACAGAGTCACACAGGGGAGGAACTGCTTAAATGTATTAATCAGGAAATCCAAACATGGCTTACTCCAAGAAAACTTAAAATGGGAATCATGGTTATCGACAATGGGAAGAACATTTTGTCTGCGCTGCGCCAAGGAAGGCTGACCCATGCCCCCTGCATGGCTCACGTCTTCAATCTGGTTGTCAAGCGGTTTCTGAAGTGTTCCCCCCATATGCAAGACATCCTAACAACTTCAAGGAAACTTTGCATGCACTTCAGCCACTCATACACCGCCAAACACACCCTTCTTGAGCTACAGCGTCAGAATGGTATCCCCCAACATAGTCTGATTTGCGATGTTTCCACTAATTGGAATTCTACCCTTCACATGTTGGACCGATTATATGAACAGAGAAAAGCCATCACGGATTTCCTGATGATCCAAGCGGATAGGGGGACTCCCCTGTGTAACTTCAATGTCAACCAGTGGCAGCTCATACGTGACACCTGCCGTTTGCTCAGGCCCTTTGAGGAAGCCACTTTATTTGTCAGTCAGCAGGATTACGGGATGAACGACGTGATTCCACTGCTTCATGTACTACAGAACATGTTGGAAACCATGGCTGGTCAGGGCACTGGAGACATGGCGTCTACATCTTACGGCCACATGAACCCCGTTGGAGCTGAACTAGAGGAGGAGGAGGAAGAGGGGCACAGTGAAGCACAGTTTAGGCTTGGCAAAATGGCTGGTTTATCTAGTCAGCGGACAGGAGAGGAGGAGCAGGAGCAGCCAGAGGAGCTAGAGGTTTTTGAGGAAGGCGAGACAGAGGACCCGGACACACCGTGGCAGTATGCAGTGGAGATGGAGACAGGTAGTCCATCCGAGTCACTTGCGCAAATGGCAGGAAGCATGCTCACGTGGTAGTGACCCCAGAATTGTTTCCATTTGTCGGCGGACTTCTGGCTGTCCACCTTATTGGACCCTCGCTTCCGGCACAAAATGGGGGCATTTTTTAAACCCGCCGAGAGGGAGGACAAACTGAACTACTACAAAGACATTCTATGTAGGCAGTTGGCCGATGCCTATCTGCGCCATGGTCCATACTCTCGCAGGTCTGACTCAAGGGGACCTCTGCACTCACCTTCCACTGCCATGGCTGCTGGGGGGGTTGGCAGGAGCAGCAGCAGCAGCTCTATCAGCAGCAGCCTCAGTCTTCAGTCGCTAATGAGTAGCTTTCTACACCCGCATAGTGAGGCTACTCATGAGCAGCAGGAAGACCTGGAGCAGGACCTCAACCAGCAAATCATGTCATACCTTGACATGACCATGCCAACACACCTTGAGGATCTGCTGGACTTCTGGGCAGCCAAACTTGATTTGTGGCCGCAACTAGCAGAGTTTGCCCTGGAAAAGCTGTCCTGCCCGGCATGTAGCGTGCCATCTGAGCGGGTGTTTAGTGCGGCGGGGCCCATAGTTACGGCGAGGAGAACTCGTCTGTCAACTAAAAATGTGGAGAGACTCACCTTTGTCAAAATGAATCAGGGATGGATCAGCCAGGATTTCCACCCACCAATGCCGGATGCATGCGACTAGATTCAGCATGGTGCCACGTTTTACACTTTTCAAATGGTGCAAAACATATTTATGTCTTTAGGCCAATTTTTGGGCTCCTGCCTATGCCAA
The DNA here is from genome assembly GCA_027917425.1 of Gastrophryne carolinensis. Classification (NCBI taxonomy): domain Eukaryota; kingdom Metazoa; phylum Chordata; class Amphibia; order Anura; family Microhylidae; genus Gastrophryne; species Gastrophryne carolinensis. The sequence goes on from CM051242.1 coordinate 88,601,286, forward strand.
CTTCAGGGTGTGCCTTTCAGCCAATGTTGGGCTCCTGCTGCTGCTGCTTGAAACTCCAGGGTGTGATTCATCCAATTTTTGGGCTCCTGAAGCCAACTCCAGTGTCTCTGTTAGCCAATGTTGGGCTCCTGCTGCTGCTGCTTGCAACTCCAGGGTGTGATTCATCCAATTTTTGGTCTCCTGCTGCCAACTCCAGTGTCTCTTTTAGCCAATGTCGGGCTCCTGCTGCAGCTGCTTGCCACTCCAGGGTGTGATTCATCCAATTTTTGGGTCAAATGGTGCAAAACATATTTATGTCTTTAGGCCAATTTTTGGGCTCCTGCTGATGCCAACTTCAGGGTGTGCCTTTCAGCCAATGTTGGGCTCCTGCTGCTGCTGCTTGCAACTCCAGGGTGTGATTCATCCAATTTTTGGGCTCCTGAAGCCAACTCCAGTGTGTCTTTCAAGCTATGTTTGGGCTGCTGCTGCTGCTGCTTGCTACTCCAGGGTGTGATTCATCCAATTTTTGGGCTCCTGCTGCCAACTCTAGTGTGTCTTTCAAGCTATGTTTGGGCTGCTGCTGCTGCTTGCAACTCCAGGGTGTGATTCATCCAATTTTTGGGCTCCTGCTGCCAACTCCAGTGTCTCTTTCAGCCAATGTTTGGGCTCCTGCTGCTGCTTGCAACTCCAGGGTGTGATTCATCCAATTTTTGGGCTCCTGCTGCCAACTCCAGTGTCTCTCTCAGCCAATTTTTGGCCTCCTGCTGCTGCTGCCAACTCCAGGGTGTCTTTCAAGCAATGTTTCGGCTCCTGCTTATGCTGCTGCCAACTCCAGGGTGTGCCTTCCAGCTAATGTATGTGCTCCTGCTGCTGCCAACTTCAGGGTGCCTTCCAGCCAATTTCTAGGTTCCTGCTGCTGCTGCCAACTCCAGGGTGTGTCAGTCAATTTTTGGGCTCCTGCTGCTGCCAACTCCAGTGTCTCTTTCAGCCAATGTTCGGGCTCCTGCTGCTGCTGCTTGCAACTCCAGGGTGTGATTCAGCCAATTTTTGGGCTCCTGCTGCCAACTCCAGTGTCTCTTTCAGCCAATGTTGGGCTCCTGCTGCTGCTTGCAACTCCAGGGTGTGATTCATCCAATTCTTGGGCTCCTGCTGCCAACTCCAGTGTCTCTTTAAAGCAATGTTTGGGCTCCTGCTGCTGCTGCTTGAAACTCCAGGGATTGATTCATCCAATTTTTGGGCTCCTGAAGCCAACTCCAGTGTGACTTTCAAGCTATGTTTGGGCTCCTGCTGCTTGCAACCCCAGGGTGTGATTCATCCAATTTTTGGGCTCCTGCTGCCAACTCCAGTGTCTCTTTCAGCCAATGTTTGGGCTCCTGCTGCTGCTGCTTGCAACTCCAGGGAGTGATTCATCCAATTTTGGGCTCCTGAAGCCAACTCCAGTGTGTCTTTCAAGCTATGTTTGGGCTGCTGCTGCTGCTTGCAACTCCAGGGTGTGATTCATTCAATTTTTGGGCTCCTACTGCCAACTCCAGTGTCTCTTTCAGCCAATGTTTGGGCTCCTGCTGCTGCTTGCAACTCCAGGGTGTGATTCATCCAATTTTTGGGCTCCTGCTGCCAACTCCAGTGTCTCTTTCAGCAAATGTTTGGGCTCCTGCTGCTGCTTGCAACTCCAGGGTGTGATTCAGCCAATTTTTGGGCTCCTGCTGCCAACTCCAGTGTCTCTTTCAAGCTATGTTTGGGCTCCTGCTGCTGCTTGCAACTCCAGGGTGTGATTCATCCAATTTTTGGGCTCCTGCTGCCAACTCCAGTGTCTCTTTCAGCCAATGTTTGGGCTCCTGCTGCTGCTGCTTGCAACTCCAGGGTGTGATTCACCCAATTTTTGGTCTCCTGCTGCCAACAACAGTGTGTCTTTCAAGCTATGTTTGGGCTGCTGCTGCAGCTGCTTGCAACTCCAGGGAGTGATTCATCCAATTTTTGGGCTCCTGAAGCCAACTCCAGTGTGTCTTTCAAGCTATGTTTGGGCTCCTGCTGCTTGCAACTCCAGGGTGTGATTCATCCAATTTTTGGGCTCCTGAAGCCAACTCCTGTGTGTCTTTCAAGCTATGTTTGGGCTGCTGCTGCTTGCAACTCCACGGTGTGATTCGTCCAATTTTTGGGCTCCTGCTGCCAACTCCAGTGTCTCTTTCAGCCAATGTTTGGGCTCCTGCTGCTGCTTGCAACTCCAGGGTGTGATTCATCCAATTTTTGGGCTCCTGAAGCCAACTCCAGTGTCTCTTTCAAGCTATGTTTGGGCTGCTGCTGCTGCTGCTTGTAACTCCAGGGTGTGATTCATCCAATTTCTGGTCTCCTGAAGCCAACTCCAGTGTCTCTTTCAGCCAATGTTGGGCTCCTGCTGCTGCTGCTTGCAACTCCAGGGTGTGATTCATCCAATTTTTGGGCTCCTGCTGCCGACTCCAGTGTCTCTTTCAAGCTATGTTTGGGCTGCTGCTGCTGCTGCTTGCAACTCCAGGGTGTGATTCATCCAATTTTTGGGCTCCTGCTGCCAACTCCAGTGTCTCTTTCAAGCTATGTTTGGGCTGCTGCTGCTGCTGCTTGCAACTCCAGGGTTTGATTCATCCAATTTTTGGGCTCCTGCTGCCAACTCCAGTGTCTCTTTCAAGCTATGTTTGGGCTCCTGCTGCTGCTGCTTGCAACTCCAGGGTGTCATTCAGCCAATTTTTGGGCTCCTGCTGCTCCTGCTGCCAACTTCAATGTCTCTATGAGCCAAATCCAATGTTTGGGCTCCTGCCGCTGCCAGCTCCAGGGTGTGTTTTTCAGGCAATATAGGGGCCCCTCATAGTGATGCCACCTCAACTCTCTGTAATTGTGCCGCTCTGCGATTCTAATAGCTATGCCTCTGATCTGCATGTCCTAATTATTTACAGTATTATTTCAGTAACCCAGCACGCATCCTATGCGTGTTACAGCAAGGCAGAATGGTTTACAACCCTATTGAGGCTCTAGGAAGCTCAGAAATAGCCATTTTTAATAGTGATTCGTCGCGAATAAATTCGGGTCGAAACAATTTTTGTCGGAAAATTCGGCGAATCAGTCGAATCGAATTTTTCAAAAGTTCGCTCATCTCTACTCTAGAAGAAAAAGACAGAACAGTGAAAAAATATATCAAACCACACCCAACACTCAAACATGTTCTCCAATATTAATGACCCACAAGAGCACAAAAATAATTAAAAATAACAAAAATAAGAAAGCAAGTTGTATGAGGATACAACATAAAAAGATATAAAAATGTGTATGAAGGAAGGTGCCAACATATAAACCGTGCTATTATTACTATTAATCTTGTCTCCCCAAAAAAAGGAATAAAAGAGAACTCTTCATTAATACCCCTGGGTGCCCGACTCTGCAAATTAAAAATCCATTGTGCCTCTTTTTGGAGGAGTCGTTTCTTGATGTTACCTCCTCTTATGCCCAAACATACCTGATCCACCAGATAGATCTGTGTGCCCTGTATTTGGCCTTGATGGTGACTATGGAAATGTGCCGCAACTGGAGTAAGTGGTTGTAACTCGGCCATATCCCTGTCAGCTAGTCTAATGTTGGAGAAATGTTTCTGTATTCTCTGCTTGGCCACATTTTTTGTTTCTCCTACATAATCCATGGGGCATGTGCAACGGATTACATATATCACTCCTTTGGACTGACAAGAAAGGGAATGCCTTATTTTGAATGTTTCTTTGGTTTTCAAATTCGTAATGTGGTCTGTTTTAACTATAAATTTACAGACATTACAACATCCACAGGCTCTGCATCCATCAATCTTGCTTCCACGTTGTAGCCAAGAGACTGGTTTCTCCAAATGGCTCCTACATAACTTATCCCTCAAGTTTGGTGCCCGCCTGGCAGTCATAAGCGGGCCTTTATGTGTCCACTCACTCAACCGGGGATCAGACTGTAAGATTCTCCAATGTGATTTCAGTATGTTTCTGACCGTGCCCCAGTCACTATTCAGGGTTGTTATGAATCTTACCTCTTTGTGTGTTCTTTTTTGTTTATATCTCAACAAATCCTCTCTCAGTGTCCTTAGAGCCCGTTGTGTCGCTTTTTTTAATACCCTTTCGGGATATCCCCTTTTTCTAAAGCGTGTTCTCAATTTGGTGGACTCTTTGATGAAGTCCTCTTCTCCGGAGCAGTTTCTTCTGATCCTGAGCCACTGCCCAATTGGAATCCCTTCCTTGAGGTTTTTCTGGTGAAAACTGGAGTAGTGAAGTATGCTGTTCATGGCTGTTTTCTTCCTTTGTGTTTATGTATTTTAAAATGTGGATTATATTTTTCTGTGTATTTATGTGTATTTGTCTGAGTCTTTCTAATTTAATAAAATCAGATATATTTTTTACATAGACCTTTGTAGATATAAATTTTTCCTGGGTGGAGTGCGGACCTTCTGGTGACCTGAGGGGAGATTTTCAGAGCCTACCCCAAAAGTGTGTGTGTTCATTGTCTTAAACAGGCACAGACGGGTCCAGCACCCCCTGGTGCCTACATTGGCGGGCTGTGCGTATCTATCTTGTGTTTATGATAAAACAAGACATTAAAAAGACTTTTAGGGGTGTAAATGCCCTTTATAAACTTTTATATCATTAAATAACAACATGCCCCTTCCTTTAATACAACTAATCCACACACAAGCCCCAGGATCCCCTGGCCCTTGCAAGTTACCAGCTTTTTCAGAACCCAACTGCGATGGGTACTGGGCTCTTTTGCACCTTCATTGCCCAAGAATGGGTGCAGGTAATCCGGCAGTGAGCAATAGAAAGCCACCTGCCACTGTTGGCATGTAGTTTGCTGACCCCCAACTTTTTGAACTGATCCTTTGGGCTGGCATCCTTCCTGGCCCAAGGGTCCCCTATACCAGTTAAAATGGTAGGGAGGCTGGTAAGCCATCTGCCAGCAGTGGCTTGCTGATACCCACTGCCAAATTATCTGCATCTTCTTCTGGGCATATGACTTGTGCCAAAGGCCTTGCCTGGATTGGGAGCCAGCTGCTTGGCCTCCATGCTTGGGTTAGCAGCCGGTGAGCAGGGCTGGTTGCCTCTGGGAGCTTCACTTTCGCTGTTTAATTAAAAATAGTAAAAATTGCTGTCAGAAAATATAATGTTTGCATGTGCCCAAAAGAAAATCACCTTGTTTTAAAAAATACAGGTGCTATACTAAATGACCCAAACCAGTGCCATTTGTGTGCTATACATTGATTGCAAGTTCCCAATTACAAGGCCTAAGAGCTTATTTTTTTTAAGAAAAAAGGATTTTGCCTAAATTTGGTTTTGGTGGAACCGAAATTTGGGTCCAATTTACCCTTGGCCCAAATTTAAGATGCAACACTATTTATAGGGAAGTATGTCAGAACATAAAATGTATGTATGTATTAAAACTGGTTACTGAAGGACATCATATTTTGCTTTATGTAACACTAGAAGATGTGTATTTCAACCGTATATTTTCCTGTTTGATTTGGCATCTACTTGGTGGATTAATGATGCTTTAATAAATTGACCAGATTTCCCAGTTTTGGTGGGACAATCCCACTTTGAAGCATTTTGTTCAACTTGGGAGGCTTAAAAGTCCCACTTTGATGACATTATGGGGAAGACTGTCCCAAATCTGGGATGTTTCATCAGTTGAGCTCTGGCTCATTGGCTGAAATGTAGTAGAATATATGCATTGGCTAACTGTTAGGTCAATCACAAACATCCTTTACAGATCAGAGTTGTGCCTTGAGCATGTGACTTGTGAGGCACTACTCTTACTTACACACAGAGACATAGCATAGAATGCAGTGGATATTTGTTCCTCAAAAGTTACGCCTTCCCAGAAATGGTCAGTGTTTTATGATGTCCTTCAGCTTTACAAGGATGAGTATTTGATATTTTTGAGGACCTAAAGGGCTTCCTTAATCACTCCAGGAAAGAGTTAGAGGTATAGGGACAAATCCAATATACAGAGTTTAAGAACCAGGGGTAATGCACCCCAACAGGACAGCCCCCCCGACAAGAAATCCCCTTGCGACAAACTGAGATAATAACTCTAAAGGTCTAAAGCAAAAAGGAAACAAGATGAAATTTTAAGAATGGAGGGACCAGAGGATATAAGGAACCAAGAACCAAAAGCTTTTTTGGATACAACCGAAATAGGAGGAGGAACCTTAGGAGACGCAGGGGTGAGGCACGATCCACCTATAGCACAGCCATCCAAGAAGCTACCAACCCTCTTCCCGGAAAATTACAAAGAACCTGCACCTAAAAAAACCCAATAGAACATAAGGAGGTAGACATAGTCAAGCTATCCAGTATCACTTTGACGCAAGAACAAGAGAATATTGATGCTTGGGCTAAACTTCTGCCCAACCCAAAAAACAGATATATTTGAAGTAGTAAAAGACGTACATTTGTTCGCAGGGAAGATACTTTGTAAACACCAATTCACAAACAAAGAGATGGTGGATATTCATCCACATTTGAATAAACCCACCCTATCGACCCAAGTGGGAAAATATCTAATAGAACTAGAAATTGTTCTCCCCTATGATTAAAGCAAAAAAGTCATTTTTTAAGAAACCATCTACTTACCTTTAACCCTTTAAGTGCCAGCCTACTTGGAGTTTTTGTCACCCTTTGTTGCCAGACCATTTTGCAGTATTTTGCGCTCCCCGTGTTCAAATGTGATTTTTGAAGGGATTTCCTGGGAAAATGATATATTGTTTTTTTCAGCAGAGTCTGAGCTTTGACATGAAATGTCTTGTTTGTCAATTTTTAGGTGTATTCTCAATATTATTGGGTGAAATATGTGCAAAAAAATAAAAAAAAATCTATTTTTTACAATTTGTAGTGTTTTTTTGTAATAAAAAAGTGTTTTTTGTAATAAAAAATGTAAGTTTGTCAATAAAATCTTATTGCGTGTGAAATCCCAATTTCTCCCGGTTACAGCGGTACCACATATGTATTGGTAGACACCCTTTCCAGCCCAGGAGACTCCCCCAAACTGAAACAGAGCTTTAGGGGATTTTCAGAAAAAATACAACTGCAATATGCGCTATGCGCACCTTGCAGTTTTTCCAGAAAAACAACCCTTTACATTTGAAATACCCCTAACAAACTAAATATTCTCTGGAAGTATACACCTCAGGCTTTCTAGGTGTACCAGGCCTGTTGATGTGGCCACAGTTTTCTGGAAGTAATCCCTCAATGTATTCTTTGGTTGCAAAGAGTTTCCCTAAAAAAGGATAAAAAAACTATATACAAACAAGAAAAAACAAGTGTAATCTGAAAAAGCAACATCCCCCGAACAGAACGATACCCAACATGCATAGCTACTGTCAAGGGAAGAGTTGCCAAACACCCCAAAGTAAAGCATGAGCATAACGGTAATTTTTCTTGAAAATTTCAGCTCTGCAGACAAAGTGCGCACCTTGCGATTTTTCAACCAAAACAACCCTTTACATTTGGAATATCCCCCATAAACTATATATTCCCTGAAAGTACACATGTTAAGCTTTCTAAGCGTACCCAGCTTGTTGTAGTGGGCTCATCTTTCTGGAATTGATCCCTCAAAGAATTCTTTGGTTGCGCAGGGTTTCCCTAAAAAATGTATAAAAAAGCTGAATAAAAAACACCTTTTCCTAAAATATAAATATGCAAACAAGAAATGACAAGCTAAGTCTGAAAGCGCAAGGTCCCCCGAGCAGAACAATACCCAACATGCAGAGGTACTATTAACCCTTTTAATTGCCAGCCTACTTGAGATTTTGTCACTCTCTGTTGACACGTCATTTTTCCCCATTTTGCGCCATGTTTTGCTACATTTTTGCTGGAATTTTCAGGAAAATTATATATATATATATATTTTGCAGCAAAGTTTAGGCTTTAACATGAAATGTCTTGTTTGTAAATTTTAATTATTATAAATTTTATTTATTATTAAGTAAAAAAAAAAAAAAAAAAATAACATTTTTTTAAAAGATTGCCTCCTTTATTTTAAATAAAAAATGTATTTTATTAGGGAAAACCATATTGCATGTGAAAGCCCCCTTTCTACCGATTAGAACGGTACCACATATTTATCGGTAGCCCCCTGTTCCTGCCCAGGAGACCCCCCAAACTGAAACAAGTACTTTATAACATTTACAAATAAAATACAACTACCATCCACACTACAAAGGGTTAAATCGAGAAAAAAAAAATGACATAGGGTCCCCCCTCCCAGGGGGCATTTTTTTGGGGGATTTTTAAGGGTTAAAAACCCTTAAAAATCCCCCCCAAAAATGACATGGGGCCCCCCTTACCCAAAGTAACCAGCCCGGGACCCAGGGCTTGTAGGAACGGGGCACAGGGGCCAGCTTTTGTGGCCCCTGGCCCTGCAGGCTACAAGCCCGCATAGCCCGTGGGCCCGGGCTCTTATGCCCCCCCCTGGCCTTTGGGGAGGCAGGTAATGGGGGTGCCGGGGGTTAATGGCAAGTCACCGGCTAGCGCAGGTGACTTGCCATCCCCCCAGCCTTGAGAACTGGTATAGGGGTCTCATGGACTCCTTACCAGTTCACAAGGGGTTAAATGTAAAAAAAACACACCACACAGAGAAAAAATATTTTATTATTTTTTTTTTTAATACTTACCTCCCATCCATACTGGAGCACTCTGTCCCTCGGCGATAACTGGCTTCTGCTCACTTGCTAGAAGCCCTTTATAGCTGCTGGATGACAGAACACAAAGGGTTAATTAAAAAAAAAATGACATAGGGTCCCCCCTCCTAGGGGGGGGGACCCCATTTTATTTTTGGATTTTTAAGGGTTAAAAACCCTTAAAAATAAAAAAAAAACGACATGGGGTCCCCCTTACCCAAAGTAACCAGCCTGGGACCAGCTATGCAGGGCTTGTAGAAACAGGGCGCAGGGGCCAGCTTTTGTGGCCCCTGGCCCTGCAGGCTACAAGCCCGCATAGCCCGTGGGCCCGGGCTCTTCTGCCCCCCCCTGGCCTTTGGGGAGGCAGGTAATGGGGGTGCCAGGGGTTAATGGCAAGTCACCCGCAAGCGCAGGTGACTTGCCATCCCCCCAGCCTTGTGAACTGGTATAGGGGTCATGGACCCCTTACCAGTTCACAAGGGGTTAAATGTAAAAAAATAAACACACAGACACTGATTTGAAAAAATGACATTTATTTATTTTTTTTTTTACCATACTCACCTCCGATCCTGGGTCCCACGTTGCTGTCCCGCGCCGCTCACTCGGCGCCGGCATCTGTCAGATGCCGATAGTGATCGGCGCAGGGCGGATGAGAGGAGAGGAGGCTCCGATCGGAGCCTCCTCACCTCACACCCGCCCTGCTCCGATCACCACCGGCATCTGATAGATGCCAGTGCTCGGTCAGGTTATAGGAGGAGCGAGATGACGTCACAAGAAGCGGCGGAGCCATCGCCGTCATTAGAAGCGGTGAGGACCCGGAAGAGGGTCCTCACCCGAAGCCTGCGGAGCCCGGGGGGGGATCGGCCCCCCCCCCCGGTGAAGAGAAGACGGCGCGGAGCGATCGTCGAGGAGGTGAGTGACTGTTTTTTATTTATTTATTTTTAACAGCTACTGTCAGCGTTGGATACGGGGGGGCGGCCTGTTTCGGGCCCCCCCCTGAAGACGGAGGACGACGGGGGGGATCGGATGCCCCCTCAGGAAGAGGGGACCCCCAGCTTCACATCGATACAAGAGGTAAGTGTTTCTTTTGTTTTACTTTTTAACCAGTTGTGGGAAATGCCAGGCACGTAGTTTCTACGTGCTTGGCACTTAAGGGTAGGAGAAGCAACCACATAGAAACTACGTGCTTGGCATTTAAAGGGTTAAATACAAATGCACATTTAGCTATCTTTGTCAATCCATTTACATCTGAAGTAGAAAAACTTTCACATACTAAAAACTCCAATGTCCCCCAGAATCTGCACCAGGTGATGGTCCAATTAGAGACCAATCATGACCTGATTATAAAACCAGCAAATAAAGGGTATAACATTTTAGTTATATGTACTATATGTACAAGTGTGCAGAAACATTTTAGACAACCAAGAATGTATGCTAGGGCCCCCATGTCCAGGCTAAGGGGAGTATCAATCTTTTTTCAAGGAGGCCTGTGACAGCAGGGTGATCGATGGACAGACTGACGCCTACTTGGAGGTCCCATGCCCAACTATTCCAACTTTCTATGCTTTGCCCAAAGTACACAAGTCTATGGTGTCACACCCAGGCCGACCCATAGTATCGGGCATCCTGAAATCTTTGGTACACCAATTATCATCGTACCTAAAGGACACAGGCCACCTTCTCAGGATCCTTGATGGGATGAATTTTGCCCCCAGGGCTCTCTTGGTGACCCTGGACGTGGAGGCCCTCTACTCAAGCATCCCCCATGACAAGGGAATGTCTGCAACGCAATTCTTTTTGAATGCATTAGACCTTGAACATCATAACTACAACCTTTTTCTTTGCAGATTACTACACTTTGTCTTTACCCACAATCTCTTTCTCTTCGATGGACAACCCTACCACCAGATACAGGGGACAGTGATGGGAACAATCTGTGCCCCATCATATGCCAACCTGTATCCGGGTTGGTGGGAGAGGAGGTTGTGGAGTGAGGACAATTTATCACAATACCTCTGCCACATGTGGCATACATGGCATAGATACATAGACAATATAGTATGTGTGGTCAGACACAGAAACCTTGCTGAGAAAATTCATATCTGAATTAAAATAAACTAAATTTGAATTTCACACTAGAATACTGTCCCACACATATCAATTTTTTAGATCTAACTATTATGTTGGATCCATCCTGTCAGATCAGCCCTACTTATTACCAGAAACAATCAGCTCCTAGCACAATACTAAGATCTACAAGCTGACACCCAGTACACCTACACCTTACAGCGAATATATCCGCCACATGTGTACCTCTGACACGGATTTCCAGATTGCAGCAGATAGCATAAAAACAAGATTTTAGGCCCAGGGATATAGTCCCAAGACAGTAAGCAGGGCCTATAAGAAGGCAAAAAACAGATCCAGACAAGATCTTCTTTACAAGCCCAGGCTAAAAAATAAAGATCCTTCTATAGCAATAACCCTGACTTAGAACACCACAAGAAAATAAAGAATATAATAAATCATCACTGGCATGTCCTTTTAAACAACACACGTCTACAAAAATTACTACCTACAAAACCATAATTCATATTTAGACGTTCTAAAAACATAAAAGATAGACTTGTACATAGTCATTATACCTCAGAAAGAAAAAATAAATACTGTAAGATTACGGGGACATACAAGTGTTAATCATGTAGGACATGCAAATACATTAAACAGAGCTAAATAGTCTAACTGACTAATCAACAACAGATCCTTCTGAAACATTTTGTCAACTGTGAGAGTTCAGATGTAATATATATTCTATTTTGCCCTTGCAATAGTACTAATAGTACTACTATGATGGAAAAACAAATAGGAAATTTAAAAAATGAGTGTACCAACATTAATACGACATCAGGAGTGTGAATCAGAAAACCCCGATAGGCAGACATTTTGCCCTATACCACAACAAAGATCCCTCAGAAATGTATGTGCAGGGAATGGATAGAGTCCATAGAAGACCAAGCATCTAGTTTTCTGGGCCTTAATGAGACTATTAGCTCTGCTTCATTTCTATAAAAAGTTAAAACTTCCAAACCTTGTGTTCTCCCAAATATTTCTGTACAATACTATGGGGATAATAATATTTTTGTGGCGAAGTTGCATTTGCAATTCTATATCCTTTGTAATCACACAGCCCCCTGGGTGGAAGTGACAACAAGTTATTGAATATTAAGTTTTTCATTGATTATTTTCATTGAACAAATGAACATCCAAACTAAATTATATCAAGCCTTGCATTACTGATATAGATATCAACTGATATTATTTGCCTAGAAGGTACTAATTCAAATCTATACTCATTAGATTGTGGGTATAGAAAGGAACAAAAATGAACACAAATTTACATTGCAGTTTGCTAATAAACTTTTCAATATTAGTACTGCCTTTCAATTAATAAAGGCACGGTCTCCAAAAACATGGCGATTGCAATCATTTATGACATTGAGATGGGGGACATGATCTGGTGTGGGGAAGCGTCACTGAGAGTGAAGCACTAGTGCTCCCTTATCCGGGGCCTATTTCCGTCTAGCCCCAGCCCTCCACGAGCACTGTCCTTGCCTCGCAGTTGCGTTCCAGCTTGGGGGGCTGCGTCATTTCCGGCCAAAGGTAGAAATAGATGTAAGTGCACTCCAGGAGTAGCAGAAGCGGCCACATCTGCAGCCACGGAGCAGACTGCTGCAGATGTTAGTAGCGGCACGAACAAATACACCTCACAACTTGGACAAATAATCCTGATTGGCACCATTTTTTTACAAAGCATGCACGCTGCACTATAGCACAGGAGCTCCAGTTTCTTCTTAGCCACCATTGAGCCATTAACCGAAGAGTCACTCCTAACCAAATTAGACATGTCTTTTAATGCAACATATTTAATTGACACACATAGATAATATAGCTACACGATTTCCTTTCTTATCACAGATATCTTTGGGGCTATAAATTTACTCCAGTGTACATTCTCCCCATTGCGTGCCATGTTGAAATTTTGCTGCTAGAACTGCTATTAATTTTCTATACTTCTGACAGGTACATATATTGTGTATTCTTATCCCATGTTTTTAATACAATTTGAATAATCCTTACTTCAGTGTTCCAGCCTCTTGAGAATATAATTCCTGTTATCATACTCTTTCCAATACAGACCTAGATTACTATATACAAAAAACATTGAGGGCGCTGAATAAGCTGCATAGGAGAAACTAGTACGCCCCGGTTGAATCACATTTTGAATTGTAACGAAATACCATATTTAATGGACATTGACCCTTGAATATGTAATAATATAAGATGATATATGTATTGTGAAGTCCGCAGTGTATACTGTTTATGACTATTGTTTTTACCCTTATAGATAAACTCTCACTTTATACTTATATAATCAATAAAAGACATTAGTTTTTCTTTAATTAGGAGTGGTCAAAATTAGAACATACACTAGTTGGGATATGCATGTTCCCTTAATCACATTGGAAGAATCTACATTTGTCAGCCTTCAGCCTACACAGGTAAAAAATAATATTCTTTTTACTGGAAAACTTAAATCTATGCCCATGAATACCCATTTCAGCCAAATAGTGTTTTATTTTAACTTGCCTCTCAACTATAGAACAATCAGATACTTGTTTAAATTACCTTGTTACAGAGAGAAAAGCTCATTTAAATTTCTTGAACTGCAAATGGAGACTGACATTTGAATATTGTATACAATTTGAACAGCCAGAGTAATATTGCTGTAATGCTTGCTGTTGTTAGTGTTCAATATGGGCAAACTGATATACGGTAAGTGATAATTTTAACTGTTGTTTGACGTTTCTTAATTGTTTAAACCTGAGACTGCTACATGCTAAGGGAGTACAGTATTTCCACTCTAATGTGAATTTCTGATAACATAATTAGGATGTACAACATTCAGTTACACGGACTCCAGACATGCGTCCTACTTAACCATGTCATGTTGTATTGGTTTGTAGTCTTTCGAAATTAACATCGTATTTTCACTTTAGGCTTGTAAATAATAGGACCTTCAGTTTTGTTACTAAACATTGCATCCAGTGTTTGTGAATGTACTTTTACAACCTATTTATTCTTTCATTATTAAATGAAGGGGGTAACTAAAGCTCAGTTTATATTAAAAGATAAGAGTAATCTCTTGAATGGTTTGTTTCTTTGTAAAGCATAGATAAAAGCCTGCTCACCATTAACTTTTTCTAAGACTCCAATACATAATTAGCAGGCAGGTATTAGGAGCAAAAAAAAACAACAAAAAAAACAAGACAACTATTTGAGATGTTTTAATATTAAGCATGACGTTGTTGCATTCATTTCCTTTTACTAACCAAAGTGAGCCCATTTTTAAACAGGATTATTAATGGAAATGAGTAAGCTGTCTTCTCCCACTAATCATTTGGATAGCTGTGAATACATTAAAACTAATCTTTTTATTTATAAGCGGCTTCCTTCTCATGGGGATCGATTCAGAGCCAGGTGAGAATTCTCACTCCTTTTTTAGGAGGTCTACACAGGTCTTTTTTCATGGTCTACATAATGCTAAATTGGAGCATTATTATAAAATACTATTATAAAATCACAATAGGGTTGATTCAGCACCGTACTATTTTTTACTCTTTCTCACAATTTTAGTGCCATATTTAGCTGTGCAATTTTTTTAAATTGGACTAAAGCCACCCCTGGTTAGACTCCAGGACCCTGCTGTGTGAAACCTGCAGTTTGTCTGGTTGTCTTACCTTTACCACAAGCCCACGGCACATGTCCGGCCTGTGGTATCATCACTTGCGTCCCTTTCTGACTAAGTGAGGTCCTGCACAGGAAGGATGCAAGTGTTGCCATGCACCACTGATGTGTTCGGCTGGAATTCCATTCAGTTTCTCCAGCTGCACATTAATATACGCAGCTGAAGAAGCTCATTGGATGAGAGGCCATACATTCACAGGGTGAGGTTAATGGGAGAACAGGGGTTTCACAGTGGAGCACCCCAAACTGGGGTGCATCAGGGGGATGGACCAAAACCTGAGACAATGAAAACATTTGCACAGCTAAATATGATGCTGACTTGAACAGAGGGAAAAATTAAAGAGTTGGCCTGAATTTAAAAAAAAAGTTCGGGTTTGGTGACCCGATTCTTAACCTGGTCCCCATTGAAATTAATGGGAACTCCAACTTTGGTGGTGATTTTGCCTCTGGGGACCCCTCTGTCCCCACCTCACTCCTCACCCACCTGGGTGGAGGGGACCATCTCTCAAGAGGCCCCCAAGTCAGAGATGACAAAAAAAGTAATGGCATGTGTGCAGCAGCCCATCAACCAGCTTTGTGTGTTCGGGTTGAACACCAAACTCGAACATGGACTTCTTGCTGGGAACCCAAACTCACAAGTCGGGTACAAACCCGAACTTGGCGGTTCAGGTTAGCTCAATACTACTTCCAAAAAAGTGAGTAAAAATACTAATGGTGCTGAATCAACCCTAATATCTCAGCGTTTATGAGTTAAAGTGATCCAACACTCATTTAATAAAAAAGAGTATAATGAAGCTGATTGCAGCATGGGGGAGCATTTCAGTTGCTTTTGTCTCATCTGCTTAAACTTCGTAAGCCTTATGTTGGGAACCCCACTCCTACCTCTCTTGCACTTCCTTGGTGAGACCCAGTCAAACCCATCACTGTGGTGCCCTGGTCCGCTTACTCGAACACAGCTTGGAGGGTGAAAATGCATTGGCAATTTGGATAGTCCCTTGCACTGCGATCAACACCCATTTTTTATATTATCTACTTAATATAATTGTAGTAGCTCTGAATATAAAATAATACACTTAGAGATATAGGCCTCGATTCAATAAAGGTAGAAAAAAATTCTCATGGTAGTAAAAGATTCAATTCATGAGAAAAAAAGCCTGAGAATTTCACCGGATAGGAATATAATGAAAGTCAGTGGCACTTTTTTACTCCTAAGAAAAGTAGAGAACTGTTTACTCCTTTCTACACTGTAGTAAAAGCTGCCATTGACTTTCATTGTCTTTTTTCTAGTGATTCAATAACAGTGACATTCTCAGGCTTTTTTCTCATGAATTGAATTTTTTACTACCATGAGGATTTTTTTCTACCTTTATTGATTTGGCCATAGCCTTTCTTTTTGTAAACTCAAAATCACAGAAAACTCACTCACTATGCAATCTATTGCAACAAGTGTAGATATTGTTACAATTGTTACACAACAGGAAGCCTGGCTGTTACAATCTGTTACTAGAAGGGAGCTGGCTGTTATTCGGTGAAGCCAGTGTAACTTCCGGTGGCACTGCAGTGTGGATTGCAACCTGCATCTAGGTAAGCTTTTTTAGCACAAAAATAGCAAAAAAGTGATTTTTCTACCTTTTTCCCCCAAAATTACCTGTACCTGTGATGGGCATTTTTTACAGGTGAGGTACATCACTTTTCCATAAGAGGTAAGGATATTTGTTTATAAGTTTGGAAACAACTAAGTATGGAACCATATGGGCTATGCAAAAAAAATGTGAAGTCTTTAGCTGGTTTTTCCAAACTTTAAAAATATATCCTTACATGTACAGGTGAATTTGCACTATTTTGTGTGTTATTACCAAAAACTACACCGGCATGCAGGTTGCAATCCACATCACAATGCATAATGGAAGTCGCATTGGCTTCACCAAATATTTAGCATGACCCTCTATGACTAATCTCTGCTTGATACATTGTACAGCAGGAGGAAGAGACTACCTCGCAGCCCAATATTCACTGCATTCAGTAATGCTGCCACTGTTCATACAATTCCAGCAAACCAATGACAAATTCAGAGAAAAAAATCTTATACAAGGATTCACAAATTCACAAATGCCTGGCGCGGGCATGCACACTGCTAGAGAGAATGCAGCCGCCAGAGTCGCTGCTCTTAGATTCACCGTGGTACCGGGAAAAGGTTGGCTGTGGCGATCTGGGGGGGGTTTCACACAGGGGGCACCCTGATCAGGGTGTCCCCAGGGAAAGGACCAGTGCCCAGGATAGTCATAATCCTGGATTTTGGTTCACTTCAAAAGCGAATGTATTTGATCAAATTTTGTCTATATGTAATTTTAACTTTGTTATAACAAACAATCCAATTTATGTCTTAGAGATGGCCGAACCCAACTGCAAAGTTCGGGTTTCTAAACCTAGAACATGGACTTGAGCCAGAAGTGTTCGAGTTCGGGATCCAGCGTGAACTCAGAAAAGCTGGTTGATGCCATCCACCCGCTTAACCTAAGGTTGCAGACACAGGCTGTAACTCACCTGAGCACCAATCCTCTTCTGTCAGTGGCGGTGAAGTGATGGCAGTGGCAGTGTTTAAAATGGCCCACAGCCGGGGCTACAAAAAGAACGCCGCCAACTCCCATGAGTGAGGATATTCCCAGTGCTGGCACTAGAAGTGTCCTCCCTTATGGCAGCAGGCAGCCATCTTTTGTAGCCCCGGCTAGGGCCAGTTTGAAACAGTGCTGCTGTTGCCACCGCTGAAGTAGGAGGATCGGGGCTCAAGTAAGTTACAGCAGCTTCTGCTGCTCACTCTGCACCTCCCACCACAGCCACCCCCAAAGTTCGGGTCCCCATCGATTTCAGTGGGGACCGGGTTCACAGTTCAGCTGAACTTGCCAAACCCGGACTTTGGGGGATTCGCACATCTCTAATTATAAACGATAGTAAATTTTGTGCATGCAGGAGTCACCACATTTCTGCGCTGGAGGTTTCTGGCAAGAGCAATTTAGCTATGACAAGCTATGTAGACAGGATAAAGTTCAATATGGCTTATCAAGAAATGCAACACTGCAAAGCAATGCATATTTTATTGTCATAACTGTTATGTGTTTTTTATTATGACCTTCTTACATGTATTATTTGCAGTTCTAAGCCTTACTATGTTTAAACTAATCTTCAACTCACCTCGTGGGAGAGCTTATTTGTGGTCAAATAACATTAGTTGCAGTCGGAGATAAGACTTTATACTGTCCAAAATGTGTTTGTTGTTTCATCAGGGCAAAAGTCAATTTGTGACTACAATTTTGCTTTAACCCTTTTAGTGCCAGCCTACCTAGAGATTGTGTCACCCTTTGCCAGACAATTTTTCACTTTTTTGCTCTATACACGTTTAACTGTGATTATTGAGGGGATGTCCAGGAATTTCCCAGGACAATTATATTATCATATTATATTTCATTTTCAGCAGAGTTTGGGTTTTAACATAAAATATCTTCCTTGAAATGTTTCCAGTGCTTTCTCAATATTTTGGGGTGAAATATGTGGAAAAATTGTAAAAATGCTATTTTTTACATTTTGTAGCTTTTTAAAATTTTTCAATAAAATCATATCGCATGTAAAATCAACGTTCTTCCCAGTTACAACAGTACCACATATGTAACGGTAGACACCCTTTCCTGCCCAGGACACACCCAAACTGAAAAGAGCGCTTTAGGAGATTTTCAAAGAAAATACAACCACTATGTGCACCTTGCAGTTTTACAAGAAAAACAACCCTTTGCATTTAAAATACCCCCCACACACTATATGGTATATTTTCTTAAAGTACGCACCTCAAGCTTTCTAAGCAAACCGGGCTTTTTGTGATGCGTGCAACTTTCTAGATGCAAACCCTCAAGGAATTCTCTGGTTACACAGCATTTCCCTAAAAATGTAATAAAAATACAGAATAAAAACAAAATTGTCCTACAATATCTATATGCAAACAGGAAAACATAAGCTAAAACTGAAAGTGCAAGGTCCCCCAAACAGAACACTACCCAACATGCAGAGTTACTTTTAATCCTTCAGTTGGCAGTCTACTTGCGATTTTATCATCCTCCGTTGACAGGTTATTTTTCGTCATTTTGTGCTGTGTTAGCTGCAATTTTGGCAGAAATTTCCAGATATATCCAGGAAGTTTATATATGTGTTTTTCACTTGGGACTTCAACATGAAATGTCTTGTTTGTAATTTTGTATGTGCTTTTATTTTAATTTTGAAGAAAATAAAAAAAATATATTTTTTACAATTTGTCTCATTTATTTTAATTAAAGAATATTTTTCTAAAAAAACATATTGGGTGTCAAAGCTTACGCTCTCCTGATTACAATGGTACTACATATGTGTCAGTAGCCCAGGGAAATGTCAGCTATGTGATTCTTACGTAGCTGCCACTTAATGGTAGGAGAGGCAGCAATGTGAGACTCACGTACCTGGCACTAAAATGGTAACAGTTCAGACACAACTAACATCTTTTTTTATCATGTTTTGCCTAATAATTGTTGTGGGTCAATGGAACATCATTATGTAGCAAGTTTACTTACCATACTATGTTTTTTAGCTACATACATCCCCTATTGCTTATGTTTAGATCTTTGGAAGCACAAGCACACAACTTAGGCAATGTCAAACACGTATACATCTGTCATTGACTCTTTATTACAGGAGTTTGACATTCTCTGCCTATGTAAAGCATTATGCATACACTAGGGATAAACTGTCATAAATCAACACTCTATTAGACATATTCTTGAAACGTGTGTATTATGAGTGTCAAAAGATATATGATTTTGGATTTGCATATTTCTTTGTTTTGTACAAACTGAATAGTTTCACTTTTAGATTTGGTAAACTGTTCATGAAATCAGAAATAACATTTTACCAAAAGCTGCTACTTATATCTCTGTTAATTATTTTTCAAATCTTGATATTTAAAGAAGCACTATCACATAAAAATGTTCCAACAATAAAAAAAACAGCATAAATGTACTAGATCGCAAAACAAGGGTATACTTTAACACCCTGCAAAAACTTGTTCAACCACAGCCAGACTTGTTTTTTTCTTTTTCTTGTACAAATTTTTATTAAGAATAATCCTCATGCAAGAGCAATGGTACGGAGCATTCACTTGTAAGTAAAATTACAGAGCTTTCAATTGAACATTGAAAAAATAAGTGAAAGAGAAATTAACAGCTCATGGCTCAAATACATAGGTATTTCTTTTATAAAGCAGAACCATCTATGTCATAGATTGCGTAAAGGTCTTTGTAAAGCCTTCATTAAACAAGGAATAAGTACAATGTTCCATATAAATTCCAAAAACAGTCACATAGAAAGCATAAGGAGGAGATATGTATCGGACTATCAAATAACTATGATAGAGAAGTACAGTTATGTAGAGAAAGAATTGGGAGAATGAAAAATAAAAGCAGTAAGAGCTAAAAGGGGTAGATGAAAAGGGGAAACAGAATTTAGATAAGAAAAGACGTGGGTAAAGTTAGAGAATAAAGGAGGTTGAATGGAGTCAGGGAAGGGAATAGAGAGAAGATTAGGAGAGTAAGTAAAAATCCACCCCGGGTCACCGTACCAGCGCACACAAATGAGTTAATAACTTCCCCTGTATGCACAAATGTTCTATCAATGGGAGCCAAGTTTTCTCAAATTTATCATAGTTATAATGGGATATGAAGGTTAATTTTCATCATTAAATCCGAAAATCGAAATTTAACCTCCCTCCATAGTAGCCCAAGCGTTTTTCAGCTTTATGCTATCACTATTCATGTAGCAGATAAAATGTGAATAGTTAATTTCCACTCCTCAGTTAGTGTGTCTTTAGTTTGAAACTGAAGCGACAGCAACCCTAGATCACAATTTATGAGCTACTGAGCATTTCCACCATATATGCTGCTTTGTACTATTTGTGTCCTTAGTTATATCAGTTAAAGGGACAGTTCAGACAATAATAAAGCAGCTAACCTGAAGCCTGTCCTATATTTCTCTCCTTCATTTCCTGCAGCGCACTTTATATGCTTTCCGCAAAGTGTGCCCTCTATTTCAATAACTCCACAGAAATGGTGTTGCACAGGGGTCTGGTCCCTTAGCGCTCCCAATATTAGTGAGCCCGCCATGCCGCAATGGTCGAGCTTCTGGCTCCAACCACAGCAGGGCATAGTCATCACACTGCCTGCAACAATGATGCCCAGGAACGGAAGCAAAGCTGTTGGCTTAGCTTAAAAAACAAAGTGCTTTATTCATGAGGGTATAGCCCCAGGTAGGGCCTGTACAGTGGCAGGCAGCGCCAGGTAGCGGCAGGTGAACGCCGGAGACAGCACGCAATTACACATTTAGGAAGCCGAATCTGGTGAGCGACTGGAACAACGCCATGTAGCGTACGATTCATCATTATGCCAGGCGCAGTGTACAGCGCTGGCGTTCATCCTTGCAGAGCGCCACGTCTAACCTGTCGTTACCTGGCGCGCTCCCATACATTCCTGTGGACAATCCTTAAATCCCTTTCCTGATCCCATTTTTTTTTTCCCTAAAAAAAAATACAAACATTCTGACATGTATTCGGGGCAAGAAAATGACATTTTTGAAAACTTTTTGGATTAATAATATTTTTATACAGAATTGTCCTTGCAGGTCTGGTATTAAAGTGTTCATGTTACAATGTTATAACAATGTAATTCCATATGTTTTTGCTTTGTTACTAGTGGATACATGTTCAAAAACAGCCTGTAATCACACAGCCTCTGGCGCTATGGGCTACAATTACATGATTTTGAGCACCGTGTTTGAGGCTGTATTTTTGATGAATGTGGTTCAGTCGTACTGAGCTGGCGTTATGGGTCGCTCCCATGCAGCACA
Source organism: Gastrophryne carolinensis (assembly GCA_027917425.1). NCBI lineage: Eukaryota > Metazoa > Chordata > Amphibia > Anura > Microhylidae > Gastrophryne > Gastrophryne carolinensis. The sequence continues at coordinate 88,622,653 of CM051242.1, forward strand.
GTATTGTGACTCACACATCATCAATGACACCGGCATCAATGCCGGACAGCGACTGAGGAGCTCTGAAACAATGATCCATGGCCGAGCACAGCAACTACTAGCGGGCGCTCTGAAATACGCTCTACAGACACTCATCTGTTGCTACCTGGCGTTAGTAATGAATCAGCCTGAAAGTTTCCTGAATGTAGGATCACCCTGAATAAGCTTTAAATGGCTCATCCTATTCAGCAAACAGCTGAAGTACAATTCTGGTTATTTCAATCACCTAGATAATAGTATTTACAATAAGAAATTCAATTAAGATGAATTAACATAGTCAAATTAAAGCAATGCTAAAACATTAAATATGTGTTTTCCTGAAATATTAAATATTGAAATATGTTTATCTTTATACTCAGAGCCTAAAAAATAAATTATTTAAAGCAATAGTATAATGTTTTAATACAGATTCACCTGTGCTGAATTAGTAAACATAATTATAATATCATTTATTTTAAAATCTCTCATATAATCCTTAATTTAATTTAAAACAAGGCTCAATAAATAAAACATAAAAAACGTTAGGGAGAGGTTTTGTTTTACCATACAGACCATCTAGGGGAGTTATTTAAAGTAGAAAGCTAAACCTGGGATTTTCACTTTCCAGGGTTTTGTTCCTTCAAACAAGGATGCCTTACTGTGTGAAATGCCCTCCCAGAACAACTTACTTCTTCCTGGTACTACGGCACATGTGTTAATTAGAGCAGTTTGCCGTGCATATTAACTGTTGTTAACAATCCCTACATGCTCCCACCCCCCAGCCTATAAGTGCTGACCCTTATGGCTGAAATACACAGGCAGTACAGTCCTTCTCTTTCTAAAAATTGACGGGGGCAGGGTTATTTAATGTGATCCAACTCTCATTTTACACAAAATTTGTGTTGATAGAGATACAGTTTGATAGTTAACCCTTTCAGTGTCATCCTACCTAGAGTTTGTCACCTTCTGTTGCCAGACCATTTTTCACTATACAATTATATATTCTGGGCTTTAACATGAAATGTCTTGTTTGTCATTTTTTAAGTGTATCCTCAAAATTTGCAGGGAAAAATGTGCAAAAAAATTTTAAAAAATCAGATTTTTACAATTTGTAGTGTTTTTTTGTAATAAAAATGTAAGTTTTCCAATAAAATCGTATTGCATGTAAAAGCCCCATTTCTCCCAGCTACAGAGGTACCACATGTCTATTGGTAGACTTTCCTGCCCAGGAGACTCCCCCAAACTAAAACAGCGCTTTAGGAGATTTTCAGATAAAATACAATTGCTATGCGTACCTTGCAGTTTTTATTTTATAAAACCCTTTACATTTGGAATACCCCCTGGTAGTACACACCTTAAGCTTTCTAGGAGTACCAGGCTTGTTGATGTGGGCATGACCCCTCAATTTATTCTTTGGTTGCACAGGGCTTCCCTAAAAAAAGGATAAAAAAGCAGAATCAAAGCCACATTTTCCTTAACAAACAACAAGCAAATAAGTTAAATCTGAGAAAGTCAGGTCCCCCGAATAGAACAATGCTCAACATGCGTAGGTACTGTCAAGGGAAGAGTTGACAAACGCCCCAAAGTAAATCATGCGCTTAACGGTAATTTAACTTGAAAATTTCAGCTCTGCAGACCAATTGGGCGTCTTGCAATTTTTCATCCTAAACAACCCTTTACATTTGGGGTACCCCCCACAAACCATATATTCCTTGAAAGTATACATGTTAAGCTTTCTAGGTTTACCCAGTTTGTTGTAGTGGGCTCATCTTTCTGGAAGTAATCCCTTGAAGAATTCTTTGGTTTCACAGGGTTTCTCCTAAAAATTTAAAAAAGAGGAATAAAAACACATCATCCTAAAGTATCAATATGAAAATAAGAAAAAACAAGCTAAACCTGAAAGAACAGGATCCCCTGAGCAGAACAAAACACTACACGCATAGGTACTTTTAACCCTTAAGCCTACTTGAGAATTTGTCACTCTTTGTTGACAGGTAATTTTTCATAATTTTGTTCTATGTTCAACTGTGATCGTTGCAACAATGAGAAAATTGTTTGCTTGGTCCCATGTTATTGCAATTGTTTCTTATGAGAGGTCCTTCATCATATTTGTTGAAACACCTGCATGTGCCATCTAAGCTCTCGATCGCTGTGTTGCCACCTTTCCAAATGAAGTCTTCATCCATCTGTACATAAAAGGCAAGGCTGCCACACTAGAAAGAAAACAGGTCACCCTTAACATGCTGATGTTTCATTATGCATGAAAAATATTTTCTGCCAGGTAGGTGGAAGGGATGAGGTAGCCAACGCTTCAACCGCTTGCTCCTTTGCTGGCACAGCCAAGTTCTGTGGGATCCACATCCAGTTTATCTTTATAAATGTAAGGATGTCCACGTTGGTTGTGGATAGGTGGTTTCTCTTGTCTCTTGTCGGTAATGCCGCTCCCTGTGGGGATGAACACATGTTCTGAGGTAAGGACATTTGCCACAGGGCAGGACAGCATCTCCAAGGCATAGAAGGCAAGCTCTTGCCATGTGTCCAATTTACTGACTTGCCTGATGGAACTCCACTATTGCCTGCTGCTGCTGCTCACATACCCTTTCCTATTTATTTTAATAATATCATTTTTAACTAGACAAAGTGCAATTTCCGGGGAAATTGCGTGAAGTGTTCTTGCCTCCACCAGTTCTCTACAACTGGAGTGGGCAGAGTAACTGGGTGGAGTGACTTGAGTAACTATTATGTGGTTGGAGTCACTGGAGTAACTGTGGAAAGGTTTGACTGAGCAGAGTAACTGTGGAGTAGGCAGAGTAACTTTATAGATTGTTTTGAGTGAGTAAAGATAGTAAGCACTAAATTAACCAATTGATTGATCAAATTTAAAGAGTACACATGGCAGGTTTCATAGAGTGAGAAATGCATTTCAACTTTTATTTATTTATATAGCACATTTATTTGCAATGTTGTTGCTCAAAGTGCTTAACAGTTACATTAAAGCATACATTTCTAAATACCAAACAAAAAAACAGCCAGGGGCGGCACTACCTATTTACAGTAACTGGGTGGAGTGACTTGAGTAACTATTGTGTGGTTGGAGGGGCTGGAGTAACCGTGGAAAGGTTTGACTGGGCAGAGTAACTATATGGATTGTTTGGAGTGAGTAAAGATAGTAGGCATTAAATGATGAAGTATTTATATCTTGCTAAATGACTGGCTATGTCATTTGTCTAACCTGTTTTCCATAACATGTTTTCATGGGGAGTTTTCCTGAGACTGGCTGTGTGGGCGAAGCAGCTGTAAAATGAATGTAACGAGCCAGGCTGCAGGTGTGTTGCTCAGTGTTGCTATGGCAACTCACTCTGAGGTAACCAGAGAATGCACATTAAAACACATTTCTAATGCACTGGCGGTTGCCATATTCAAATGGCTGTAGCTTAAAAAGTATACATCCTACAGCAAAGAGCTTTATACTGTAAGAATCACAAGAGCCAGGCCTACATGCTATGTTATATAGCATGTCTCTGAAAATGAAGGCACAGTCGCAGTTTAGAAATTGCCATTCAAATTTGTGGTGTCTAGAGTGGAGTTTCAATGAATGTCAATGGGAGGTGTGAGTTGCAAACAAAAGGTCATATTGTGAAAACTGTTAGGGCTATGGCTTAGCCTTGGACATTTTTTGCGGCAGCAGGGATAGCTGAACGTTTTGATATAAGATTTGTGTAGGTGGGCTTAAAAATGAGGGGGAGGTCGCAGTTTAGAAATCATGTCCTGATTTTTCACACTCATCTCCCACTCTAGTTTTGAACATTCCTCCCATTCATTCCTATGGGAAAATTGCGCCAGAAAAACGCCAATATTTCGGAAACCGTTAGGCGAAACGTTCCAAGTAATAGCACACCATTCGGGAACGATCCGCACGTTTTGGTATATTATGGTCTATGTAGTGTGAAAACTGTGGGAGGAGTTACAGTGCAAAATATGGTGGAATAATATATCAGCAAGAACAATAAGTGATCTTACCATGTAATACTAACAATGTTTTCTGTTTGCTTTTGCAGATCCCCGGTGAACTATAACTTGAAACACTGTATGCCATCTAATCTATCAAAGCCTCAACTTGGTCTGGACTCCCCTCTGGCATCTGTTGGCACTTGAGGAAGGTGTACCACCAGCGAGACCCACAATGGGATTTCAGATCCTAAATGTAAAGGCACCAGATGGAGCGTTGGTGCTCTTTAATACCAATAGTTTAGGGCACCTATGTGTCAGTGCTCTTTAATACCAGTTGTTAGTGGAGTATCCACTGGTTCAGGGCATTTTACTGGGATGTGGCAGTGATGCTGCTGTTGCTGCTGGTAATGGAGCTGGTTGTGCAGGGAGAGGACGTGTTTCATCCTTGCCTGCTACACCTTCTTCTGGTGCAAACAGACACCAAGGTTTAGATTGCATTTTTGTAGTCCCCGATACTGCTGGAGGAGTGGTAAGGCCAGAATATGTTGAGGCAGTCATAGATTATATTGCACGCAGTTGTACCAGTTCCATGGGATTGTCTTCCACCCACTCCACTCTGCCGGGAGTGCTGAGCCCTCCACCTCACCCCCCTTAAAATCAGCAAGGCTGTCCCAGTCACAAGTCACAGAGTCAATAATGCTCTATGATGACACTCCTAGCTGGCATACCTTGGGCCATCCACCTGCCCCTGCCTCAGTTGCAGACCTAGGGTTTCCAGATGCCCAGCCACTTGGAGGGTGAATATGTAGCCAGCGGACTATCACAGGACACTCTCAATGATAATGAAACCCTAGTGCCAACTGCTATAATTTTGAGGCTGAGAGGGAGGCTAGCAGGGAGGAGTGGGTGGAAGAGGATGCCAAAGGTGATGACGAAGTCCTATACCTAACGTGGGATGAAGGCTATCAGTGGAGGCTGAGAGGGAGGCTAGCAGGGAGGAGTGGGTGGAAGAGGATGCCAAAGGTGATGACGAAGTCCTATACCTAACGTGGGATGAAGGCTATCAGTGGAAGAGGTCATGGTAGTCACACAGCCCCAGGCAGCCAGAAGAAGAGGGTGCCAGCGGTCAGTCCGTTGCTGCCACTGCACACCACACCCAGGGACTGAACGCTCCAAGGCACGCTGAAATGATCTCATCATCCTGGCATTTTTTCATGTAGTCTACAGCAGACAAGACACAAGTCATTTGCAAGCTGTGCCACCTGTACCTGAAACAAAGGAAAATTCTTATTAATCTCAGAACCACATTCATGATCAAGCACATGCAATCCAAATGCGGGACTCAACATAATAATGATATATATAATGAATAATTGATATGTTGTAAATTCTTCAAACACTCAGAGCCAATGGGAAATAAACCAAAATACAGATTTATAAAAATCTATATTTTAGTGGCCCTTATGAGCTATTTAAAATATTACACCAATAACATTACCGGATTCACGAACCCATACATCGGCCAAAATTTAGCACCACATACCAATCTTTTAGATACATGGACACCTAAACATGCACCTTCACAAATCTATACTTCTAGAGTCAGTAATAAGCAACCCCCTTTCGTTCACTATTTGGCTGATTTGCCAAAAACTACAATCTAGTAATAAACTAAACAGCCACATCTTTTTTTTTACCTCTGGCAGGCAACCCAGATTTTCATTTGGGAATACTCACACCTGTTTATATAGATTGACATAGAGAAGGAAAATTGATGTGGGGTCCTTAGTTTCAACAGTCTCTCTAGATTATGAAAATGGAAACTTTGGGTTACCCAAATAGTCATCCAAAGTCTCTGATGTGTCTATCATATAACAAAGTCTCTTATGTGTCTATCAGATATTCAGGTTTCTCAAGGAATTTCTATACCATTGGTCAACACTGCAGTCGAACCAATTTCGTGCGTGTGAAACCTATGTTTGCTTGGATGTAAAAGCTTGTGGAACAGCAAAAGATGTCTGTTAAAAAGGCAGATCTGGTCGAACATATAAATGCATGGATGCCTGTGGATACTTATCTGATTTCTTGGGAAATCATGAAGTAATATGCAGAGGTATACACATAGGGCCTTATTCATGAAGGGATAGCGTCAGGTAGTGCCTTGTAAATGACAGGTAGCGACAGGTAGCGTCAGGTGAACGCCAAACACGGCACGCAATTACACATTTATCAAGCAGATTCTGTTGAGCGACTGGGATAACACCATGTAGCATCCGATTCATCATTATCCCAGCCTCAGCGTACAGCGCCGGCGTTCAGCCTCGCAGAGCGCCGTGTATTACCTCTCGCTACCTGTCGCTATCCCATACATTTCAATGGGCGTTCTTTTATTTCTCTTTATTATTCATTAATTTTTTTTTTTTTAACCCCCTTGGCGGCGATCCCGAGCGTGACTCGGGGTCAATTTGCGCTGTAAGTGGTGGTGACCCCGAGTCACGCTTGGGATCGATTTGGGAGCAAGAGCGGGCGGCGCAGCCTCCTTACCTTCTCCCTGCGATCCAGCGATGTCTCCACCACGATCGCAGGTTAGAGCCGGGGCTGCGGCGTCCCTCTCCGCTTCCGGGTTCCGTCTCTGTGAGCCGCAGAGGCTCATGGGGGCGGAGCCGTGCGTGAGAGACAAATGCAATGGCAACGTTCACACTTTATTCTCTCCCCTCCCCCCTTCTCAGGGGTAGAGGGTGTCTTATTTACCATGGGTTTCCATGGAGACACTATTTAGGTAGTTTTTGGTTATTCACATTCGTATAGTTGTTTTGGTTGACCCTTCACTATTTGTGAAGATGGACACTTGTTTTATATACATTTTTTTATGCACATGCACTTACACTATGTAATATTTTTTTTTATATAGCACAGAGTTTTTTGCACAAAGGTCTCCCCAGGAGCAGCACCGGAATTGACAACGCTGGCATTTCAATATTCGGCTCCATCTGGCACATTATCAATTGTTCAACTGATGTCGTGATGTGGACCATTCAGCATTACATGATATATTTGGGACAGGCAGCATATGAAGAAGTTGAAACAACGTTACTTTAATATGGATATAGTGGGGCTAAACCTCTTGAAGGCACATTGGTCTCTCTTCCTTGATTTTTTCTTTTCTCCCCCGTTTGTTGTTGTGTTTTCCCCTCCCCCCCCCTCCTTTTTTTTTTTTTTTTTTTCCCTCTCTACTTCCTTCCCAATTTTTTTCCCTGACAGGCGATTTATAGATAGAACTATATAGATGTTTATTGGAGTAATTGTTGGCCATGCTGTACAGTTTAATGAGCACACATTGTATATAATTGTAAATAGTTTTGGAGAAGATTAGGTTTATGTAGTATAAGGCATCATACATTTCCTCCCTTTTAGTTCCCTAAATAAAATAGATTAAGGGTTAGTTATGTGATACCCGATACTGGGTCATGGCGTTATGGTTAACATATGGGATGGAGTGGGATGGATGGATGTATCTGTCCATAGGTCTGTTACAATGTGTATTCAGACCCTGCGCTAGACTCACAGGTAACGTAGCTGGTGTGGAATACCTGGGGGTGGGAGGGGGGCGGCTCGTTTACTGACAGTCATTTTCCTCCTAGTAGTAATGTGCATATGCGCTTAGACATTATCAGCTCTATGGGCTGTGTCTGTCAATAAGGATTGAGCAGGATGGATGGATCTGCCTGTGTTTGCAGCACACTATGCTTTGATTATGCTGCAGCTGGGATGATGACACAGTGAGTGTGGGCTGGCTCAGTGGGTGGGAGGGGCGGGACGGCTCTGCACCAGCACGTCTCCTAGACAACAGTGATGCGCATGTAATCGATGACGATGGTTTCCCACAATGCTCAGCGCCATAACAGGATGTAAGCAAATGCCGGCTGATTTGTTACAGCTGATATGAATCAGAGGATGGGACAACACTATTTAAGGGTAGGAATAGACATTGGATACTAACCCTCACCTTGAAGCAACATGGGAGTTGCGGGCGCGGTGATTTATATTTGATGACCCTGTGATGCTGACTCTATGTGCCATTTCTTATTCTTGAATATTCAGGTTTGCTGGTGTCATTTAGCACGCACACGTGCACTTTGAGTATATCTTTATTGTTTCCATTCACTTATAACTGTTTGAACTGGGCGAGTCTGCCAATATATTTTCTGTGGAATTTAGTTTTTTATTCATTTTCACATATGAGGTATTGTTAAGAGTTGATATTTATTAGAGGTTTTACACTTTGAGGGTTTACACATACAATTTTTATGCCGGCATAAAATAACTGTTATAATAGGATCTAATAAGTGCACATAGGGTCTTTTGATGCATTGTTCCCCTTAGGGGGTTTTTTCATTAATATTATTGTGACCATGGGGTCATCCATGTGATTTTAATTGTCCAGTGTGTTTTTGTGTATTTTAATATCTCCTTTTTCATAATAAAGAATTTTGTATCAATATTGATATTGGTGCTCCTTTTTGAAGAAAGGTGTGTAATTGGACACGTCCACTTCAGTCTTGTTTGGTTCATGTGAGTGAGCACATGTTTATATTCAGTGGTATTGTCTGGTGCACCCCTGTTACTAGAAAAACTTTTTGTGAAAGTAACTAGCAGTTTTCTATACTAAAATGTAGCACACTATTGGCACCTAGTGCTGAATCAACCCATATATGGCATATAACTGCCACACCTTTATATGAAATTTCCTATTAGGAAAAAGGCACAAAATAAAGTCTAACTACGGTAGTTATGTCTTAAGGAAATTAAGATCAATTAAATGTTATGTTAACAAATTAATTCATTTGTTTTAGTTCCTGCTGGTAAACCTTTCCAATACTCATGATTGAATCACCTTTGTTTCAAAGGTTAATGATGTGCCTTTGTCCTTTATACTATCCTAGGAATAAAATGTTTATCTGCCAGTTCCTTGTTCTGACCTTGGATATATTTATGCATATTGATTAGAACACTTCTAAGGTCACTTTTTTCTAAACTACGCATTTTCAACTTTCCTATACAGTGAATGTGAATACTGTCTCAAAATAAAAACTTGGTTTGCAATTTTAAATCAAACATGTCAAACAATACATGTGAAAAATTATGTCCCTACGATAAGAAATGGGCAAGTGGTAGAAAAGCAAAAAAATGGTAATGCTTATTGAATTTAGGGGGTTATGCAGCTGACACAGGAAGCTGGATAGTCAGTTCATGCACAAATCGATGTCTATAGAACATCTTTTGAGGTGAAAACACGAACAAAAAGGTGGCATTTAAAAGCCAGTACACAAAATAAGAAAATAATTTATAATGATTAGGAACCACTTAAAATCAACACTGATTATTTCACTGAAGATAGCTACAAGCATGCTTTAACCCTTTAACTGCCAGCTACGTAAAATTCACGTAGCTGCCTCTCCTGTCCTTAAACGCCAGCTACGTAAATTTTACGTACCTGGCTTTCCCCCCTGCTAGCTGGCAAAAAAAAAAAAAGACACTCACCTGACCCCTCATTTGATTCAGCCGGGTCTCCTCTTCAAGATGGTGGGCTCCGATCATCGGTCGGACCTCCTCTGGCTGCAGGGGAGGGCCCGGAATAGGGTGCCCCCCCGTTTCAGCTGCCTCCGGCTTTTCATGTAAAAAAAAAAAAATTACATTTATCTACCTCCGTGTGCGCTGGCTCCCGCTGTCCCTCCTCTTCACCTGGGGGGCCTCCGATTCCCCCCCAGGTCTTTCCGATTTTCAGGAGAGAGCCCGGGAGACTCTCTCCCCTCTGCTCCTCCGACGGCGGCCGCCATCTTGCCGCTAAGCCCTGCCCCTTCGGGGGCGGGGCTAATTACGTCATCCCGGCCTCGATCACCGGCTTCAGCGCTCTCAGCTGTCAGATGCCGGTGATCGGTGCCCGGTGAAGGAGGGGACAGGAGATCCTCTGATCTCCTGCCTCCCCCTTCTCTGGATGACAATCACTGCCATCTGTCATCAGAGCGGCGAGGGACAAAGGAGCTGACAATCGGAGGTAAGTACAGTAATTTTTTTTTTTTTTTATAAAATACTTTTGTGTGTGTCTTTTTTGAACAGTTAACCCTTTGCAAGCTGGTAAGGGGTCTATGAGACCCCTATACCAGCTCACAAGGTTCTGGGTCTGGCAAGTCACCTGCGGCTAGTGGGTGACTTGCCATAACCCCCAGCCCCCCATTACCTGCCTCCCCAACGGCCAGGTGGGGGGCAGAAGGGCCTGGGCCCCTTAGTGACTATGTGGGCTAGTAGCCTGCAGGGCCAGGGGCCACCAACGCTGGCCCCTGCGCCCTGTTCTACAAGCCCCCATAGCTGGTCCGGGTCGGTAACGCTGGGTAGGGGGGACCCTACATCATTTTTTGGGTTTTTTTTTAAGGTTTTTTACCCTTAAAATTCCCCAAAAAATGGAGTCCCCCCCCCCTGGGAGGGGGGACCCTATGTAAATGTTTTTTTTAATTAACCGCTTATGTCCTATTACACAGCAGGTATAAAATGCTTCCAGCATTTTGTGGTGTGGTGTGTTTGTGTTTTTTTTTACATTTAAAGTGGACCAACACCCAGGATTTTGACTATCCTGGGTATTGGTCCTTTCCCGCTGTGTGAAACCCCCCCCCCGATCGCCCACAATAACTCACTTCACCCCGGTCCTACGGTGCATGTGCGGCCGCTTGTCCAATCAGCGCGCTCAGAGCGGCTGAGTTATGGACATCTAAGAGGCGTCTAAGCTCAGCCACTCTGAGCGTGCTGGAGACCGCATCCCCCACTTCCCTCTAACAGCGAGCGTGCCCGCACTGGCCATTCATAAATAGCCAGCGCGGGCATGCGCCCTGCTAGAGGGATAGCGGGGATGCGGCCCGCGCATGCGCCATAGGACTGGGATTCAGGTAAGTGGTAGCGGGTGTTCCGGGGTGTTTCACACAGAGGGGCATCCCGATTTTGGATGCCCCGGGGGGAGGGAATAGAACGGTCTGGGAATCTTATAGATTCCCGGGCTGATCAGACCTGGGTGTTGGTCCACTTTAACCCATTGTGAACTTGTAAGGAGTCCATGAAACCCCTATACCAGTTCACAAGGCTGGGGGGCTATCAAGTCACCTGCGGCTAGCGGGTGATTTGCCATTTACCCCGGCCCCCCTATTACCTGCCTCCCCGAAGCCCAGGGGGGGCAGAATGGCCCGGGCTGATTTAGGCGGTGCGGGCTTGTAATTGGCAGGGCGGGGGGCCACCAAAGCTGGCCCCTGCGCCCTGTTCTACAAGCCCTGCATAGCTGATCCCTGGGCTGGTTATGCTGGGTAGGGGGGACCCCATGTCATTTCTATGGGAATTTTTAAGGGTTTATAACCCTTAAAATGAAAAAAAAAAATGGGGATTACCCCCCCCCCCTTGGAAGGGGAACCCCACGCCAATTTTTTTCTTGATTTAACCCTTTATAGTGTGGATTGTAGTTGTATTTTATTTTTACATGTTATAAAGTGTTCTTTTCAGTTTGGGGGGGTCTTCTGAACAGTAACAGGGGCTACCGATACATATGTGGTACCGTTGTAATCGGGAGAAATGGGGCTTTCACATGCAATATGGTTTTCTTTAAAAAAAAAAAAAAAAAGGTTTTATTTGAAATAAAGGAGACAATTTTCTAAAAAATATTTTTTTTTGTTTAATTTACTCAAAAATATTTAAAAAAACAGTAAAAAAAATTACAAACAAGACATTTCATGTTAAAGCCTAAACTCTGCCGCAAAAATAAAATATATCATTTTCCTGCAAATTCCTGCAAAAATCACAGTTAAGCATAGCGCAAAATGGTGAAAAATGACCTGTCAAGAGAGGGTGACAAAACCTCAAGTAGGCTGGCAGTTAAAAGGGTTAATAGTACCTATGCATGTTGGGTGTCGTTCTGCTCGGGGGACCTTGCACTTTCAGATTTAGCTTGTTTTTTCTTGTTTGCATATTGATATTTTAGGAAAATTCATTTTTTATTCTGCTTTATTATACATTTTTTAAGGAAACCCTGTGCGGCCAAAGAATTCTTTGAGGGATTACTTTCAGAAAGATGGGCCCACTACAACATGATGGGTACCCTTAGAAAGCTTATGTGTACTTTCAGGAAATGTATAGTTTGTGTGGGGTATTCCAAATGTAAAGGGTTGTTTTGGTAGAAAAAGCGCAAGGTGCGCACTTTGTCTGCAGAGCTGAAATTTTCAAGCAAAATTTACCATTGTGCACATGCTTTACTTTTTGGTGTTTGGCAACTCTTCCCTTGACAGTAGCAATGCATGTTGGGTATCGTTCTGTTCGGGAGATGTTGCTTTTGCAGATTAACTTGTGTTTTCTTGTTTGCATATAGTTTTTTTTTAGGAAAATGTGGCTTTGATCCTACTTTTTTTATCCTTTTTTAGGGAAGCTCCGTGTAACCAAAGAATACAGAAAACTGTGGCAACATCAACAAGCCTGGTACGCCTAGAAAGCTTGAAGTGTGTATTTCCAGAGAATATATAGTTTGAGGGGGGTATTTCAAATGTAAAGAGTTGTTTTTCTTAAAAATCTGCAAGGTGCACATAGCGCTTAGCTTAGCTGTATTTGATCTAAAAATCTCTTAAAGTGCTGTTTCAGTTTGGGGGAGTCTCCTGGGCAGGAAAGGGTGTCTACCAATACATATGTGGTACTGTTGTAACCAGGAGAAATTGGGATTTCACACGCAATAAGATTTTATTGACAAACTTACATTTTTTATTACAAAAAAAAACTACAAATTGTAAAAAAATAGATTTTTTTTATTTGTTTGCACATATTTCACCCCAAAATATTAAGAATACACTTGACAAATGACAAACAAGACATTTCATTTCAGAGCCCAGACTCTGCTGAAAAAAAAATATATAATTTTCCTGGGAAATCCCTGGAAATCCCTTCAAAAATCACAGTTGAACATGCATAGTGCAAAATAGTGAAAAATGGTCTGGCAACAAAGCGTAACAAAAACTCCAGGTAGGCTGGCAGTTAAAGGGTTAAAGAAAGCAGGGATAAAAGAAAGAAACAGGGACAAAACAGACACAATGGGCCTGATGCAGAGCCTCCTGTGAACTGCCCTTAAAACCTTTCGATTGTCCGGGGCTCCCGTTTGAATTGTGGCTCAAATGTGATGCAGAGCCTCCATCGGAATGGCTCCCTAACTGATCCGTCAATTTCACTTTACTCGGAAAGCTTTTTTTGCTCTCTCGGGTGCCTTCAATTTGATCGGGGCTCCCGTTCACGTTCACACGGGCGGCCCGTTTTTCCCTGATTTTTCCTGCCTTTTTGAACGTACCTGCTTGGTTTCCGTCGTATTTGACCTTCCATTTTGGTGGTTTTAGCAAGTATACTTACATCTCCATGGCTCTTCAGTTGCCAATCAGGCTACACGCAAGCGCACATCCCTCAAACTCCCTTGGAATATGCATATGGCCACAAATGCAAATGTGACACACATCTTTTTTTGGGGGGTTTTTTTGTGGGGGTTTCCTTGTCCTTAATGCATACCTTAATCATCTAGTAGTTCCTTCTTCCTTGTCCTTAATGCATACCTTAATCTCCTTGCTTGTTCCTTCTTCCTTGTCCTTAATGCATACCTTAATTGTTTGTGTGTTTTTCTGAATTATTGTTCCATATGTAAACCTTTGGTGTCATGGAAATGTGTGCTGATGTTGTGTGATTGTACTTTTGCAGGAAAGCCAACTCTCAAAATATGTTAATTATTTGTATTATTCAAACGTTGTTTTTTTGGGGTGGTTTTTTTAAGGTTTTTTTTTTGGGGGGGGGGGTAAAACAGCAACCAATATTTACATTTTTAAAATTGTTTTAAAAATTATGCCTCAGGGTCTTCGGGATGTCTTCTTTGATCTGTGAATGAAAAACAACATTAGTTTAGCATTGTTTTTTTGGTTTGGTTGGGCGTGGTTTTTTTGGGGCCCTTTCCCAACCGGACCTTCTGCGTGATTTCATGAAAAGCACAAACTATTTTTAAAAGATTCCGCAGCATCTTAAAATAATATATAGTAAGTTTTTAGTCAATCAATTATTATTATTTCCCCCACTGGGCTGCAACTCAGTTCAGGAATTTAGGATACGTGCGCCGCCATCTTGACTCTGAAGCATCACACTTACTGAGGAGAGGAGAGTGGGATAAGGTACAGGGGGTGGGTTATAGCTGTGCTTTGCTCACACAGAGCAGAGCTGTGCTCTGGAAAAGGTTGGTAAGATGATTTTAAAGGTGGACAATCTGTATGTACAGGGTGTGGGAAATATTTAAGATAGACTCTTATTCAGAGTTAAGGTCTGCATTAAGTGCTTTTTTATAAAAATTAATTAGGAAATGTCTCTGAATTTTAGTTTTCAAATGTAATTGTTTGCTCATTTTCTTTAGTTTAAATAAACACCACTTACAAGATTTGGCCCGCACATTGCGTCGGGGGAGGAGTCTCCCTTCAGCCTCCCTCTGTTGCTGTTGTGAATCTGTATGGATGACAAACACACTGATATTAGAGACTGTTGTTATTTCATGAATAGAATATTAAGTTAGGCTTCTAGGTATCAATCTACTCACCTTCCCCAGCAACCTCTTCCTCCTCGCCCCCTTCCTCACTCATCCCTTGGGATGTTCCAGCGACGTCTGAATCTACAACAATAGTGCACATGAGTATCTGTATTTAATGCATGTATTTCCACATATCTAACTATATTTCCCTTACCGGAGTCAGGTTGAGGCTCTGTTATGCTAGACGACCCTGCCGTCAGATCCCCCCCTCCCCTGCATGCTGAGGTCCAGCGGCTCCTCTGAGTCACTTACAGAGGAGGGGGTGGCCGTTGACCCTGGCGGTGGGCCACCTACACCTTCACCTGTTTCGCCCAACACTGGGCTGCGTGTCCTGGTCCGGGTGGGGCGGAACCGTAGATTCCATTCATGGGCTGAAATACAAACACAATCATTAAACCACACCCAGGCGATGCCAGGATTATAGGTGCATTTACATTTTCTACACTTACATGGAAAATGTTTGGTGAAGTACCGCCTCACCCGGGGCTTATGCCTTCTTTTTAAATCAGACCAGTGTTGGGCGATCTGGGTGAAGGTATAGGTGGTTTGGGTTCTGCGTTCTATCGCCTCCACCACCTCCAGGGCCAACGTCCGTTTGGCATAATCAGATGGCAGGAAGTCGTAGCGATTCCTCAGCATCATCTGTTAGAAAAAGAGACAAGGACACACCATTAATCCACAAAATACATTAACAAGTTTCCTGGCCTAAATCAAGTCACTTTATTAACCTCTTGCTGCCTCACATTGCCCTAGTTCTGCTATCTGCATGTAGGCTAGTTTGTAGCTGCGTACATGGGTTAAACTAAGGTGGGCTGGTCTGTAACGTGACAAACTAAGTTGTTTCAGACTATTCTTGCGTTTTTTTTCTTTTTTTATTACAAGGAATGTGTGCGCACGCTCGCTCGCTCGCATACTCACATCCATGATGAGCTCGTCCTGCTCCGTTGTAAAGATGGCGGGGGACATCTTGGCTTGTTTTTCAAATTCTAGCTCTGACGTTCCCCCGCGGTGACGTGCGTGCATGCGCGCAGGCGCGCAACCGCAGTTGGAAACATATTTAAAGCTCAAGGCACTCCGCTTGGTGTGGGATACCATATCAATATGGGCAGACCTAAAGGGAGCACAAAGAGCCAACCAAGGCCAAAGCCACATAGCAGCCGCACACATGCCTCATCCTAAATAAAACAGAAAAGCAGGCACAAGACACATGCAGAACATGCACCAACTAAAACGGTGGGGACTCCACAGACACAGGCACATTCCCAAAAACGCAGGAGCAAGGAGACATTAACCCATTCTCAACCACCGGCCCAAAAACCACACACGACTCCCCAGATAGCCAACCATCTATTTCAAGTGATGCAGGGGACAACACACACCCATGTGGGCGCTAACCATGCCGTGGGTCCCTAACAGCCCGTTTTTGCTAAGCACAAAGCATGGCTGTTGCCAATGGTGTTTGGGTACATTATGGTGTTCTGTCCATCGAGATACTGAACAAATCAAGCGGACAGTTGTGGACCTGAAATCATATAGTTGCCCAAAAATGGACATGCGCCGGCAGCAGAGGTAAAGCCCAAATGCATTTAGAGTCGCTTTGTGACCAGCATGTAACACTTATTAGGTGTGATTTAATCTTCCCCAGAAGATTTTCAAGAAAATACATTGGCCACAAGGTCAGCACGGATTGTGTGTGCTGGGCCACTTTGTGTACCAGTGTAAGGAGGGGTCTGCTCGTCAGAAATAGGGAAAGGTTCTGCACCCAGGTCAGTATATCGAGCAATCCTGCTTCTAATGGCAAGGTTGTGCAGGACCCCACAAGCAATAATTATTTTGATAACCTTGCCAGGCTGATACTGAAGAGAACCCCCACTGTGATCCAGACATCGGAAACGCATCTTCCACAACCCAAAGGCACGTTCCACCACAGAGCGAGACCTCCTATGGGCTGTGTTGTAGTGCTCCTGTGCCTGGGAAGATGGGTGCAGGATGGGTGTGAGCAGCCATGGTAACAAGGGATAGCCTGAGTCACCTGCAAAAATACAAAAGACAAACATAAGGTGGATGCCTAAAAAAAGGTTTAGGTGTGCATAGAAACATTAGTACACAGGGACACATAGGTGAGCTAGGTATGGTGGGAGGAATTGACATTTTTACTGAGCCTACAAACACATGCAACCTGTACACTCATTAAAAATGTCTGCGTAATGCTACTGAGTTAAGAGGGCCAGAACATAAGCCAATAGTGGAGAATACTTTCACCCATTAATTAAACCAAAAACCTTTTCAAGTTTCCAGGAAAGGTCTCACAGATTAGTGGGGTAGTGGCAAATCCACATTCAAACCTGGGGGCCAAGAAATACAACTTTAATACACATACCCAGTAACCATCCTCCAGAAATATCTCCAGATTGAAACCGTTGATAGAGGCCGGAGTTCCTCAAAATGTGCGCATCATGCGTGGACCCAGGAAAGCCAGCAAACAGACTGAAAAATTGAAGATCAGGGCCCACCACTGCCTGAACATTGATGGAATGGCCCATCTTCCTGTTCCTGCACCAAGCAAAACACAAGTGTAATTAGTGTGAGCCTTAAAAAATGTGTGATAACCAGAAAAAAAGCAGACCCAAACCACATACCTGAACAGATATTCCTGGTCCGCAGGGGGGATGAGCGAGACATGTGTGCAATCGATTGCACCAAGGACGTTGGGCATGTCGGCTATGTTATAAAAGCCCAACTTAACCACATTCCAGGCTTCCCCTGTTTGAGGGAAAAAAATGTAATTCTGTGCCAGGGTAGCCATGCCATCCAAAAACTTGGTTAGGCTGCGGCTCAGCGTAGACTAGGACATCCCCAGGGAGAAGGCACCCAGTCTCTGGAACGAGCCGTTCGCCAAAAATTGCAGGCAGCCAACCAATTTGGTCATACCTGCAATTGCATGCCCCTTTATTGTGGTGGGGGCTAACCATGGCCGCAGCTCGCTATACAAGGCATGGAGAGAAACACGGTTAAGGCGGGTGAGCTCGAATAGGTCAACGTCACTCGTGGCATCGATGTCCAAAGGCGTGCGCTGCAGCCTGGTTTCTGCCATACTCAGAACTATCAGACGGCGTAGCTGGCGCCTTTGATGTTGGCCCACAGAGGAATGCATTCCCAAAAAGCACGGAGCTCCAATACGGCTGGTCAGACTGGCCGTAAGTGAAGGCTCGGCGGCCCCGTTTTATTAGGCTGAATCCAATCGGAAATCAAGGCTCTGCATCACTGAAAAAAACGGGCCAATGAACGAGGCATCCGTTTTGCCGGCAAACAGCCTCTTGCGAGCCGACAATCGGAAAGGCGGCTGAGCGCACACCTGAGCGCATAAACGCACACTAAAATCAACGTAGCACCCTTTCCTGACCCGATCAAAGCCCAAAACCAACGGGGAAACGCACGGGGGAGCTGAACGGGGAGGCTCTGCATCAAGCCAAGTAACATGAAATACATTTTGTTGAAAAAAAATGCAGCCAGGGCTAAGACAAATTTAATTATAATGGGATTTGAATAGCGTTGTTGAAGTGTATGCTAGAGTGATGAAATGCCAGAATTTTACCTAGCCGCTCGAGCCTTGTGAACTGGTATAAGGGTTATATGGACCCCTTCTTAACCAGTTCACAAAGAATTAAATGTAAATAATGAACACACTCTTTGCTGCTCTTTGTCCCCTGCCGATCACCGCTATGCTGCCAGTGACAGCTAGTAGTGATCAGTGCAAGCTGGGTGTGGGGGCAGGGGATTAGAGATCCCCTGCCCACACACCTACCATTCATTGATCACTACCGGAATCTTGCAGGCCCACTGCCCCCCATTCCTCCTAAATATGCCCCTCCTTGCAGCAGCCAGCAGGGCTACATCATTCCACTCCTCCTAAATATGCCCCTCCTTGCAGCAGCCAGCAAGGCTACAAAAGCCGACGCGCAGACAGAGAACATGCATTCAATGCGGTGAAGACCCCGGGAGGGGGGGGGATTGGGTGTCCTCCAGTGTAAGAGGGGATCCCCATCACTGGATTCAGGCCGGATGTGGGGCAGTGCCTTCAAACAATCGTCCTGTGCACAATGGCCAAATGACACCAACACAAATTCCACTGGTTCCTCTTGACTGCCAACCTCTGGATGGCCAACTTCATGATGGTCCATCACCATGTGTCCCTGATGTGACCTGGTAATTGTGTGTATATTTGATGTTTACCTTTGTGGGCAGATTATTGCCAATACATCTTAAATTCTCACAAGCAATACATCTGAATATGTTTGTACCCAAATGGAACTGTGAATGTTGTGTTTGTAGTTTATGTTAAAACCCTGACTATTACAGCATTACGTATTTTAGAGACTATAACATTTTTAATATCATTAACCAGAAATAGGCCATCGTGTCCAAAAAAAGTACATTATTTTTTCCCTCACCAGGCATCTTCTCCCGTGTGTCCAGCAGCAGTGCTCAGAACTCCAAAACATATTGCCACAGTCTGTGATGCTCACGTATGAAGGATGTTGGGAAGAGACAAAAATTAGGGAACCATGTAAACATCACAAAGACAAAAAAAATTACAAAAAATTTCACAATTGTTGGGTACAAGATTTAATACATCCTAACACATTATGTAACCACTGCCAAGGGTTTACACCACTCTCTTAGCTTGTGTTATTAAAAGGAGCAGCAAATAATGGCTAAATATTTGCTGAAGCCAAGTTGTGCATTGTTGTGTGGATTGGAATCTGCATCCTATTCTTTTACAAACATATAACACAAAAAGGTTATAACAAATTTTTGGTCCTACATTTTCCACCACCAAATCACCTGTACATGTAATGGCACATTTTGGGTATATTACTTGAGCATTCATGTAAGGAGATTTGTTTTAAGTTTAAAACAGCACCATATGGGCTATGCTAAAGATTTCAATATTTTTGGCAGCATTGCCCATAGTGTTCGGTTGTTTCAAAAACTAGTAACAAATAGCCTTACCTCATTACAAAAATGATGTACATCACCTATAAAAATGGCACATCACACTGCAAGTAACAGTGGCTTCACCATATATTAAGAAGGACCCCCAATGTGTAGCCCAACCTGACAAAATATATCAGCAGGGTCAGCACACGTTGAAGCTCAGCTCTAATCACTAAACAAAGGAAGGGCACACTAATGTGGTTTGGCCAAAATACACACACTATCTGAGGGACTTCACACAGGGCCAGGTGTGGACGGGATGTGTAATCAACCACTAAGGGGGAGCCTTGCTTTTTAGAAGTTTGAACAACCATTGGCCCAAAAACAACTCCTTTATATTACATAGGACAGCGAGAAGGATGATTCAATCACCAAAAATAGGTAATTTGGTTGGGGAAAATAAAACACAAAAAAACAACTATAAGGCAGCAAGTGTTTGCACCCTGGGTCTAAGTTACTCACCATCTCAGCTCTGGCTGTGGACCATGTTGCTGGATCCAACTGGATGCTGGTGGGGAAAAAGAGGGCTGGTGGGGCCAAGGGACCTGCTAGCAGGAACATGAAGAGCTGTGAGAATTAATAGAAAAAACAAGCAAAACAAAGCAACAAACATTAGTCAAGCTAAAAAATAAGTAATAGGCAACACATTAGCTAGCTTTAAGTGTATGTATGCATGGCACAATTAACTGACAGCAGCTCAGGAGAAAAGACTGGAAGGGGTGTGGAGGAGGTTACTGGCCTATAATGTCCTGAAATTATATGAAAGCAAAAACCAGAAACACATAAGCAACAACATACTTGTCAATTCAACACTAGTCAGCAACATTACAACATACAAAGGCTACTCATCCGGGAATAAGGTACTGGCCTCATACCAGAGAAGGCTGTGAGGGAGGAAGTGAGGACATTGATCCTCCAATTTGGACAGATGGAGCCCAACTATGAGGGGCCAGAATCCTCCAATCCCTCTCCTGCACCCTCATGGAGTTGTGGGGAATCCACCACCTCCTCCACCATGGGACTCCCCACCTGAGACTGGCCACACCGGTAGCCAGACTTTGCTGTATTCTCCTCGGAGGAGCTGATGACCCACACAGCCCCCACCTGATGTACCAGAGGCCAACCCCTCTGGTACATCATTTTCCTCGCCCCCTTCCTCCACTGGGTCCTTCACCTCGCCATGGCATGAAGGCCCCTCCCCTGCTGATCTGGTGGGATCTGGTTGATCCTTCCTCAGCTTAATCAAAGTATTGCATTTTGAATTGGTTTTTGGTCTGCCTTTAACAAAAAAAAAACACCAGGCCGCAGGGCATCCCAAACCTGCAATAGGCAGCCTATCTGTTATACTAAATACGCTTGTTGATCCTTCCTCAGCTTAATCAAAGTATTGCATTTTGAATTGGTTTTTGGTCTGCCTTTAACAAAAAAAACACCAGGTCGCATGGGCATCCCAAACCTGCATCAGGCAGCCTATCTGTTATACTAAATACGCTTGTTGATCCTTCCTCAGCTTAATCAAAGTATTGCATTTTGAATTGGTTTTTGGTCTGCCTTTAACAAAAAAAACCCCACGCCGCAGGGCATCCCAAACCTGCACTTAGCAGCCTATCTGTTATACTAAATACGCTTGTTGATCCTTCCTCAG
The DNA here is from genome assembly GCA_027917425.1 of Gastrophryne carolinensis. Taxonomy (NCBI): domain Eukaryota; kingdom Metazoa; phylum Chordata; class Amphibia; order Anura; family Microhylidae; genus Gastrophryne; species Gastrophryne carolinensis. The sequence goes on from CM051242.1 coordinate 88,643,889, forward strand.
CTTAATCACAGTATTGCATTTTGAATTGGTTTTTGGTCTGCCTTTAACAAAAAAAAACACCAGGCCGCAGGGCATCCCAAACCTGCATTAGGCAGCCTATCTGTTATACTAAATATGCTTGTTGATCCTTCCTAAGCTGAATCAAAGTATTGCATTTAGAATTGTTTTGTGTCCTGCAGTCAAAACACCAGCCCACATGGGCATCCCAAACCAGCATGTCACCCTATCTTTTATACTAAATAAGCTTGCTCAGCCTCAGTTTTATTAAGCTATTGCATTTTGAATTGGTTTTTGTCCTGCTGTCAAAACACTAGCCCGCATGGGCATCCCAAACCAGCACATGTCACCCTATCTGTTATACTAAATAAACTTCTACAGGCCCTTTTTTATTTATTTATTTATTTTTATATAGAGCTGTAATAGATTATATAGTGAGGTAAATTCGCCATTTTGCACCATTATATAGAGAAGCCCACTGTGTAAATCTGAGGAGCAATAGTTTATACAGTATTGTGATGTTAATTCGTTGTTATATATATCAACCTAAATCCCTGTGTAAATCTGAGGAGCAATAGTTTATATTGTGAGGTAAAATTGCCATTTTATAGAGCAGGCCCTGTCTGAAAATCTCATTTTGCAATCTATGTTATATTGTGAGCTAAATTCACCATGTTGCACCATTCTTTAGAGTGGCCCTCCTGTGTAAATCAGAGCAGCAATAGTTTATATTGAACAATACATTTGCCCTGTTTTGCACCATTATATGGAGCAGCCCCTGAGTAAATCTGGGGGGCAACATTTTATATTATGAGGTAAATTCATGGTTTTGCACCATTGCATAGAGCAGTCCCTATATAAACCTGAGAAATAGGTTATATTGTGTGAGTTAAATCCGCTCTTGGTTTTGTAGCATTCTATAGAGCAGGCCCTGTGTAAATCTGAGGGGCAATAGCTTATACTGTGAGGTAAATTTGCCATTTTGCAGCATAATATAGAGCAGCCCCTGTGTAAATCTGAGGGGCAATAGCTTATATTGTGAGGTGAATTCATGGTTTTGCACTGTTATATACAGCAGCCCCTATATAAACCTGAGGAGTAATAGTTTATATTGTGAGATAAATTCAGTTTTGCACCATTATATGGAGCAGCAATTGTTTATATTGTAGGTAAATTCATGGATTTGCACCATTACATAGAGCAGTCCCTATAGAAACCTGAGAACCTGAAACCTGAGTTATATTGTGTGAGTTAAATCCGCTCTTGGTTTTGTAGCATTCTATAGAGCAGCCCCTGTGTCAATCTGAGGGGCAATAGCTTATACTGTGAGGTAAATCTGCCATTTTGCAGCATAATATAGAGCAGCCCCTGTGTAAATCTGAGGGGCAATAGCTTATACTGTGAGGTACATTTGCCATTTTGCAGCATAATATAGAGCAGGCCCTGTGTCAATCTGAGGGGCAATAGCTTATACTGTGAGGTAAATCTGCCATTTTGCAGCATTATATAGAGCAGGCCCTGTGTAAATCTGAGGGGCAATAGCTTATACTGTGAGGTAAATTTGCCATTTTGCAGCATAATATAGAGCAGGCCCTGTGTAAATCTGAGGGGCAATAGCTTATATTGTGAGGTAAATTTGCATTTTGCAGCATAATATAGAGCAGCCCCTCTGTATATCTGAGGGGCAATAGCTTATACTGTGAGGTAAATTTGCCATTTTGCAGCATAATATAGAGCAGGCCCTGTGTAAATCTGAGGGGCAATAGCTTATATTGTGAGGTCAATTTGCCATTTTGCAGCATAATATAGAGCAGCCCCTGTGTAAATCTGAGGGGCATTAGCTTATATAGTGAGGTAAATTTGCCATTTTGCAGCATTATATAGAGCAGCCCAGTTGCCATCTAAATCAACTACTGGCCGGGCAGGACAGCTTTTCCAGGGCAAACTCTGCTAGTTGCGGCCACAAGTCAAGTTTGGCTTCCCAGAAGTCCAGCGGATCCTCAAGGTGTGTTGGCATGGTCATGTCAAGGTATGACATGACCTGCTGGTTCAGGTCCTGCTCCAGGTCTTCCTACTGCTCATGAGTAGACTCACTATGCGGGTGTAGAAAGCTACTCATTAGCGACTGAAGACTGAGGCTGCTGCAGCTGCTGCTGCTGCTGCTGCTGCTGCCACCCCCCCCCCGGCAGCCATGGCAGTGGAAGGTGAGGGCAGAGGTCCCCCCGAGTCAGACCTTTGAGAGTATGGACCATGGCGCAGATAGACATCGACCAACTGACTACGTAGGATGTCTCTGTAGTAGGTCAGTTTGTCCTCCCTCTCAGTGGGTGTAAAAAATGCCCCCATTTTGTGCCAGAAGCGAGGGTCCAATAAGGTGGAGAGCCAGAAGTCATCCCGCTGACAAATGGAGACAATTCTTTGGTCACTAAGCAAGCACGTGAGCATGCATCGTGCCATTTGTGCAAGTGACTCGGAGGGACTACCTGTCTCCATCTCCACTGCAAACTGCCACGGTGTGTCTGGGTCCTCTGTCTCGCCTTCCTCACAACCCTCTAGCTCCTCTGGCTGCTCCTGCTCCTCCTCTCCTGTCAGATGACTAGATAAAATGGTCATTTTGTCAAACCTAAACTGTGCTTCGATGTGCCCCACCCCCTCCTCCTCCTCCTCCACTTCAGCCCCCACAGGCTTCATGTGGCTGTGAAATGTATGCGCCATGTCTCTAGTGAGCTGACCAGCCATGGTTTCCAACATGTGTTGCAGTACATGAAGCAGTGGAATCTCATCGTTCATCTCATAGTCCTGGTGACTGACTAATAAAGTAGCTTCCTCAAAGGGCCTGGGCAAACGGCAGGTATCACGTTTGAGCTTCCACTGGTTTACATTGAAGTTACACAGGGGAATCCCCCTATCCGTTTGGATCATCAAGAAATCCGTGATGGCTTTTCTCTGTTCCTATAGTCGATCCTGCATATGGAGGGTGGAATTCCAACGGGTGGAAAGATCGCAAATCAGACTATGGCCCTTATTCATCAAGCGATAGCGTCAGGTAGTGTCTGACGAGCGCCAGGTAGCGGCAGCTAACCGCGACTACCGACTCAAGTACGCCCGGCGGCGGTCACAATGACGCATTTATCAAGCAAAATGAGGCTAGCGCCGGCGAGAGCGACGGCTAGCGCGGCATTCATCATGTAGCCGACTGCAACGAACAGCGCCGCTGCTAATCCCATCACAGCGACAGGTATGACCTGGCGCTACCTGCCGCTCTCCCATACATTTCAATGGCAGACGCTGCAATGATTGTTTTAAGTGGTTTTTGTGTTCTTGTCTTTGGCACAAAATTCAACACATGTTTATTGGGATATGTTTCATTAATCTGGCTAGTTATTTTTCTTTTTTTGGAGAAAGTAGTAATTTTTACACTGTAATGTTGTGAGTGACATCTAAAATGCATCTCCTCCCACCAAACTCATTGGGCTCTAAATCGCTTGTTTTCACCACACACGGGGCTTGTAAAGCTACTTTTTAGCCAGTCCTGTTTGGCGGTCACGTTCGCTCTGCAAAATTGTCAGCGCCCAAGCTATTCGGCAGCCCTGTCCTTGATGAATCTATGGTGGTCAGAGTTTGTGCAGTCGCTGTTTTGATTCGCTATGTGGCGGCGCGAGCGTCGCTGTGCTTCGCTGCGCTGCGTTGTGCTGCGCTGTGCTGTTCATACATGTGCCCTTCTGCCATTTGCAAGGAATTCACTTCCCGCGACCCCAGTCGTTCTTAATGAATACACTGTAGTTGTGAGCGTGCATGTCCACATTATGCAGGATTTAATTCAGGCGTACAAGCTCATAACAACCCGTTATGCATTCTCATGTGTGCCACATTATCATGTAGTTGGATAGTTTAATTGTGTGATGATTTTATGAAGGAATAAGATTTGTCTTTTTCAGCACCAAGTTGTTTGGTTTTCAAGGACCTATGCATTACAGTATGTTGAACCCCAAGCTAAATCAAGCTAATAAATAATGGCGTCTTTGCCAATAGCTTGTTTTAATGCGTCAATTAACTGTTTCCGCCACTTAGCTTGCACATAGCTGATATTAGCTTGTGCCTGGTGCGCGGAGCGTTTTTTTTTTTTTATTATTTATTTCACAGTTGTTTTCGTCATATCTGGTTCCGGTTCCCTCCTTTGTGTTTCAAAGCCTCCTAAAGGAAAAAAATGTCTAGCGCTTAGGCCAATAGCTTGTTGTAATGCGTCAATTTACTTTTTCCGCCACTTAGCTTGCACATAGCTGATATTAGCTTGTGCCTGGTGCGCGGAGCGTTTTATTTTCAAATTTATTTCACAGTTGCTTTCGTCATATCCGGTTCCGGTTCCCTCCTTTGCGTTTCAAAGCCACCTAAAGGAAAAAAATGTCTAGCGCTTAGGCCAATAGCTTGTTGTAATGTGTCAATTTACTTTTTCCGCCACTTAGCTTGCACATAGCTGATATTAGCTTGTTCCTGGTGCGCGGAGCGTTTTATTTTATTTTTTTGGTGTCCCTGTCGCTTGGGTCATATCCGTTTCCTGTTTCCTCCTTAGCGTTTCCACCATGCTGCCCAGGAGATGGATCCAGCGCCTCCCCAGCTCCTCCTCCGATTCAGACCCCTCCACCCCTCCCCCACCTCCCCCACCTACCTCACCTCCCCCACCTAGCACCCCTCCCACCCCTTCCCCTCCTGGGCATGCGAAAAAGCGAAGAACGAGGGTGGATAGCCGCGTTAATGGCCAGGTGGTCAAAGTGAGTATGTTTTTCTTGCATTTTATGTTTAAAGTGGACCAACACCCAGGGGGGATTGGCCCTGAAATCTATTAGTTTTCTGGACCAATCTGATCACTCCCCGCGGGGCATCCCCAATCTGGATGTCCTGCGTGGATGAACCCCCCTGGAGGGCCATAAACCTTAACTCAGCCCCGTCCCATCTGTGCATGCGTGAGCTGCGGATGCGTCTTGCGCTTCCCTCTAGCAGGGTGGTCCCCTGCGCCAGACATTTGTTCATGGCCTGCGCAGGCGCACTCCCTGTTAGAGTCAAACGCCACATGCATTCTTTGGCGCTCAGAGGCAGCTGAGCTGGTATGCACGTCCAAATGGCCTTGGATGCGCATACCACAGTGGCACAGAGCGCTGTGCTAGCCTGGCGCAGTCACGTGGGAGTGTGGTCAGTGGTGTTTTTCAGGCCTTCCAAGGGGGTTTCAGACAGCGGCCCACCCCCGATTGGTGTGCCCCACCAAAGTGGACCCAAACCCAGAATATTGCAAATCCGGGGTGTGGGTCCACTTTACTCTGGTCTCAGTATAACTGTTTATGCCATAGTTCTGATGTCATGTATTGATTTGTGTTTGTTTTTCATTTCTCATAGGATTTCTGCATCCACCAATACGACTATGCCCGTGGGGGCAAGATGCGAATTGCCATGGAGGTGAAGGCCACAGTGTCCCGGCGCTTCAACACCCAGCTCACCATCCGTGCCATACAGCAGAAATGGTCCGACTTCAAGCGCCGGGACCCTGAAGGCATGTACCGCCTATATGATGCCTACGCATCAGGTAAGTTTAAGCTTATGCTATGTTTATACTTTAGTTTAAATCATCTGCTAAGCTGTGTCCATTTGTGGTCGTAATATTAATTATTTTCTTTCACCCCCTCAACACAGATAAGCGTCCTCCCCTGGGTAAACGTGGGAAGGGATTCCTCCCCCGAACCAGGCAGGCGGACTCGGGGGAGTCATCGGGGGAGGGTCCCTTTCGCGGATCCTATTTGGAGGACCCAGGGGAGGAAGGGGATGACGCCCCAGAGGAGTGTGCTGTTGGGGGGCTGGCAGGCTCAAGCCTCAGCTCCTCACACTCTGACTCTGAGGAGTCTCACCAGCCAAGGGGCCACTCTCAAGTGGGGAGTCCAAGTGGGGTGGAAGGAATGGACTCTCCCACACTCCCTGAAGGAGCAGGGAGTGAGAGGGAGGAGGGTGGCCCTTTGGCTGGGGGATCTTCCGAGCAGAGTGTGAGGAGCCAAGGCTCCCCGCCTCCTCCTCAGAGCCCTCCCTGGGCTTCAAGTGGCGGATCATCCCCTGGTGAGTGCACATTTTGTCATTGTTAGTCTGTGACAGGTTTCATCTGCCTATTTGTACTTAGCCCTTGCCATTCCTCTCTAATTTGCAGGGCATCATATAGGCGGCACCTCCATGGCCTTTTGGCGACGCATTCTCCACGGGCATAGTCATGGTAAGTGTTTGTTGTTATCCATCACATTCACTATGTTATGACATTCCTTAAAGTGGACCAACACCCATGGTTGATTGTGCTTGGAATCTCGAAGCTTCCCTGCCCAATCACCTCCCTCACCCAGGGCCCCCCCCCCAAAAAAAACCCACAAACTTCTTACCTCATTGGGGGTGGCAGAAGCCACCGGCGCAGCCTCCTGCGTGCCCCTCTAGATGTGTGTGCGCCTGCGCTCTCTGTTTTCTAATGGCCTGCGCGTGCGCACACACTGGAGGAGTGATGTGTGGAAGGCAGCGGCGGCGGACGGTGTCTCACTCAAATGGTGGTACTCTGCCAAAGTGGACCAAAACACAGAATAGTATCAATCCTGGGTCTTGGCCCACTTTTAAGAGACACATGTTTCCTGGTCCATAGTACAAGGTGGTTTGATAATGTACATTAACCTCACAAACCCCACTACAGTGCTAGCCAACTGGCAACCACCCCTATGTTTCTGCCCACAACATGATGGGGGCTAGCAAATGTGTTATTTGGTTAAGTAGTTCCGGCTAACACATGTTGCACACTAGTAACATTCGCCAATCAACTGCAAATTAGTCCTTAACATTGCACTGTCAAGGTTATTGGCACATTATCTTTAGGGGTCCATGTTGCAACCATAAAGAATTTACATGAACTCATGGTCCAGGAAATATGCTTATGTTGGACAACATGTATGTAACCATGCAAGCATTTGTTTTTTCAGACTCCCTAACCAGATGGATGTCAAATAGTCAGGTGTCATTGTCCCACTAATTTTGCTTTTCTCTTTTGCTTTCTCCTGACAGATGTTTCTACGCAGACGGAGCCAGCTCCAGGGACGGCCAGCAGCATGGGCCCCCGCCACAGCTGCGATGGTGAGTACATCCCACTTCCTATGCACTTGTGAACCCTATGTCTTTGAGTCAAATCTGCAGACATTTACAATGTACCTATGTGTTAATTTAACACACATCTAGGTTACATGTGTTTGGTCAACAATCCTACATGCCTGTCTGCATGCTTGATTGTTGCCTCACATTCTTGATTTTGCCACATCGAGTCAATTTGTGGTTTCGACACAACCAAATGGGGCTGCTTAGGTCGTGACCTCTAAGATTCTTGTCAAAACTAGTTTACGCGTTAGGACTTAGGCCCTGATGTTTGGCTGTGACTAAACACATAAATGTCCACACTGGGACTTATACCTTCTTTGATTCCCAAGAGTTAAAGTGGACCAACACCCAGGATTTTGACTATCCTGGGTCTTGGTCCACTACGGTGGGGCACCCCCGATCGGGGTGCCCCGCTGTGTGAAACCCCCCCGAACTCACCTCTCCCCGAGCCGATGGACAAGCCGCGGACAAGCGGCTCCTCCACCTCCCGCGCGTCCCTCTTGACGCGCGCGTGCCCGCGCCGGCCATTCACTGAGGTAAGGAGTTTGGGGTGTTTGGGGGGGTTTCACCCCGCGGGACATCCCGATCTTGGATGTCCCGCGGGGAGGGAGGTGATTGGCCCGGGAATCTAATAGATTCCCGGGTGCCGATCACCGGTGGGTGTTGGTCCACTTTAAGAGTAAATGTATGCTTGGGATGTGGTGGCCAAATTTCTGCCAGCCAATAGTACTCATATAATGTTAACAAATAAGCGCACAGTGGGCAACAATGTTAATGTGAGTGTCAGCTAATTGGACACACTGACATTACATTGCTACATCTGTGTCTGTTGAGGTCACATTCCATTTATTAAATCTGTTTTTTTTCTACATCTCTACAGCTTGTGAAAACCAGCATCGCAGACTGTGGCGGGAGATCAGGCGTCTGAAGCTTATGCTGCTGGCCAAGAAGAGGCGGCGGCGGCGGCGTCGTTAGGGTGGGGGGATGACTGTCCCCTTGTTTGAGGCCCTTTGTTGGGCAATGTTGGCCCTGTTGGCCACCTTTAAAATAAAGCCTTTTATATTTTCATAATTACAGTGTTGTGCCTTGGCAAGCATAGTTTAACTGTCTCCAAACCCATTTGTGTGTAAATTTTGCCATACCTTTGGAGCCATTTAATGTGTAAACCATAGTAAGCTATGGTCACAAATGTGTGGCATAAATTTACAAATACATTTACATATGTAGATCAAGATACTCATCCCTGACTGTGTTATTAGCTATGTCTTAGGAAAAACACAATTTAGAGGTGGGTTAATCAAATATATTTACAGAAAAAAAAAAAAAACAAAATTAATATTCTTGGCTGGGTGGCCGGGGAGGTTGGGAGTCATTGCTAGGGGCGGTGTTGGGGGACAACAGTGCAGTAAAAAATATAGACTGCTGTTGTATGAGCTGTTGTATCAACAACAAAGTTTGGTCCTGCCGCTGGAGACATTCTTCCTGGCGCTGTATAGATTCTTCCTGGTGCTGGAGAGATTGTTCCTGGCGCTGGAGAGATTGCTCCATTAGATTGGCCAGCATACCAAGTTCCTGGTTCTGCTGCTGTTTACGGATCAACTGGTCGATCTGGCGCTGCTGGGCCTCATTTTGTTGCTGACACATCAGCACCTGCTGTTCCAACGCCGCAATGCGCTCATTAGTTCCATCACGCGGCTGTTGGCGACTGTAGTCCTCCAGCATCCGGACCCCTAGCTCGTAAAAATCTGCACTGGTTGGTGCCACACCTCCTCTTGCTGTGGTTTGAGGCTAACAAAATAGAAAACAACATTTTAGTCAAACCGAACCAATGCAGGTATGCCCCTCCAAATCATTTGCCAAAACAGTCACAATACAACTTACCCTTGTTTGAGCCTCGGAAGCTTGGCCACATGGGACTTGGGAAGAGGTCCCAGCTTGGGGTTCTGGTTCCGCCTCCTGCAAAAACGACAAAGAAAGGAAATGTGACATGTTGCTTCATCCACTACCCACGAACATGGCAATGTGGTTATTGGTCCTCTAAATCAGCCATGTTACCTCCGTGTCGTCCGCCACAGGTAGGAGCGAGGTATCGCTGCCAGAGAGGGGCAATTCAACATCTGAGATCTCCGGCAAGTTGGCATATGCTAAACAGGAAAGTCAGGTTAGTAGGTCAGTGGACAAAACTCAAATGTAACATGGATAGCCTATCGAGGCCATACCTCCACAAAGTGCAAAATTACACACTAGCCAAAAGGTATCTGTTAAACTCAGATTGATAACATGTATGTTAGAGGAATAAGAGGCAATAATTGGGCCAAATAAGATCAGACACATTGCTAAAATTACACATACCCGCAATCTCCCAGATGTCTGGAGTGGGGCCCTCACTCGAGCTTGGACCTTTAAAATACATGTGGAAACACAAGTTGCCTGAAGAAAGTGCAACAAAAGTAGAGCCAAAATACATACTAGATCAAGCCAAAACAACTTACCCTCATCTCTGGCAGCCTGAACTTGAAGGGCCCTTTCCGGACAGCCACTTCCGATATTCTGGCCAACTAAAAAACACAATTAATGGCTCTAAATATTCCTCAAACTACTAGGGTGAATGTTTGTCCAAAAATATGTCAAACAAAATGCATTGCAATCACTCCAAAAACTATTAGACTGACCCTGGGGAGGGAATAAGCACTCCAAAGAGGCATATTCAAGTTGACAGAGCAAACATGTAGATTATTAGACTAACCAAATCGAACCAGTGTAACAGAAACAGCATAAAGGATACATTATGTATTGCTATACACACCAACAGGGTCCTGTTGACCTGCAACATCGGAAGTGGGGTCCAAAGATGAACCAGTCACTTGGCCTACCAATAAAAAAGAGGAATGAGACACATGCACTTGGGTTAAAGTGGATAAAGCAAGGTTGACACATGCACTTACCGACATCCAAAGAGTAGCTTGGCTCCTGAGGAGATGCTGGGGCCAATGGCGGGGCAGCTAGGCAAAAATCAAGCAAACATTGAGCCATTGGTAATGTGCGGGCAAAAATCCAACATGCATTAAGGTGTGTGTGAGCAGCTCATTCACTAATATTCACTAATCAAGGCCAGTGTGGCTTACACATTTATATGCAGATATATGGCCACACATCTCTGCCTTCCAACATAGCTACACATGTTAGGGCCTTGTTAGTTAGTTGCTGTGAGGGTTAAAGTGGGCGTGAAATTAGGCCGCAGGTCCATATTATTAATACTCAACAGTGCCCCACTCGATTGTTGGAGCTGCTCCCACACCCATTTGTTCCCCAAACAACCAGCACCTAAATTAGTGGTAAATACCTTCAATGGCAGACTGGGTTAGGCTTGAGGTTGGTTGAAGGGCAGGAGTTTGTGTGTCCTGAGGCAAATCCTGGACAGCACCATGTGCACCTATGCAGAAAGCAACAGACAGGAAAGTAAAAAATGTATGAGGTATAATGTACTACTTCACAGGTCCTACTGTTAGTTGGGCAGAAAGAGAAAATGCTAATCACATACATTAACATTAGCTTTTAAAAAAAGGCAGAAAATATATACCTTCAGTCCAACCTGTGGTGTCATCCCCAGGATCCACACCCTGCAGCCGAGCCAGTGGAATTTTGGCCTTCAGCATCTCCTCATACGGCCTGTAGGTACTCTTTGGAGCCTGGATGGTCCCACTGTCCACATCAAGATCGTGATTCATCTTTTTCATAAGGGCCCCTCTCAAAGTGTAGAAGCGTTTCCTGCAGGATGGGCCACTACGTGGGTGTTGAGCAGTGCTACTAAGCTCCACACAAATGGCATCCCACAGTTTGCTTCTTTCTTGTTTGCCTATTGACTTGCTTTGGGAGCCAAAGAGTAGCTCCCATTTAGCAAGGGTAAGGCGCACAAGATGATTATTCTCCGCCAAATTAAATTCAGGCTCCCTCTTGGCACCTGGGCGCTTAGCCTGGGGTGCTGCACCACCTTCAGGCTGGGCCCTTTTCCGTAAGGGAGGTCTGCGCACAGCACCCACCAAACTCCTACTTGGGCCTGCTGTGGCCAGCAGATGTCCTGAATTTGGCTCCATCCTGTAGCTGCACACACACACCAATACACAACCAACAAGCACGCATGCAGACTACAGAATGGCATCGCACTCTCTTTGGGTTGGCCAGGTTTTATGTGCTCTAACAGCCAATCACAAACCAGCCCACTTAATAGATTCACACATACTGCCCAGGTCCTTCTAGCCACACCTCCACTGCACTGACTGAAGCATGTGTGTTAGCCAATTAACTAATTACAGACCTCATTAACCAAACAACACACACCCAAATACAACAATGGACTGATGTATATGAAACCCTTGTGACATGTGGCTATCCTAACGGCTATTTAAATAAACAGCAGCTTACCTTTCATTGGCCCACCACTGAATTTTCGGCCATGTCCGTTAATGCACGCAAGTTCCGGCTCACGTACGCTAGTAGCGCTACTAGCTTGCGCGTGCGCACTCCGTTTCACGCACACCTGGGTCGGCTAATTGGCGCCCGGAAATAGCAGAGCAACGCAAAAGGCGGGAAAGTGGACCTGTCCTTTTTCAAAGTGAAGTATAAATGGAAGGAATTTGAAAGCTTCTGGTATTGTTACACTGTGGCAAAGGCTGTGGTGTGGTGCTTGTTTCCCTTAGCTCATTTGAGTCTCTGTCTGGGTTTTGTCCTCACTCTCTGTGGCTTGTTGGGTGATTTCTGACATCAGTGCTGTTTCTTTAGGAGATTGATTTTGGTGGCATATGCAAATATTGTGGAGCATACAGCAAGTGAGGCTTGATTTTGGGGCCTTTTGTGGGCTGTGCAGCAACTCCCCTCTTGGTTGTGCCTAACTTAGAAAGCTGTTTTTCAGCAGGCTGGTGGTTTGGACCACTATACTTCTGGTTTTGTGGTGAGCTGCATTGTAGTGAGTGTGTGAGGAGTGTGATTGTTTGTGTGTGTGGTGTGTTTGTGGTTTTTGTTTTTGTTTGTTTGATTTTGTATATCTGTTGAGTGTGTGTGATGGATAAGAGGGTGATGTATGGTGTCTGGGTGGATGGATGTATGCGTATGCTGGAAGAGCAGGAGGCCAGGGAGCGGGGTGTTGTGAGGCTTAGGGCACCCCGCTCCTTTGGAATCCGCCTTTCAGTATGGGACTTAAGTGACGAGCAGATCAGGAGCCGCTTCCGTCTGAATCGTGCTGCACTACAGTCCCTATATGATCAGATTAAGCACAAAACCGAGCCATCCACCAAACGCACTCAATCCATTCCAGGCATAGTACGCCTGTGTGCCACGCTTAATATCTTGGCACGAGGGACCTTCCAGGCAACCTCTGCCCTCCTCAGCGGGATAAGCCAGGCTACTATGAGCCGCATATTAATCCAGGTAGTTCTGGCGATTTGTGATTTAATCCCAATTTACATCAAGTTTCCTGAGGATGAGGAAGAGGTTGCCAAAATAAAACATGCTTTCTATCTAATGGGAGGGATCCCGAATGTGCTAGGGTGTGTTGATGGTACACATATCCCTTTTCGCCCTCCCCGTGCACAGGAGCTGTATTACAGAAACCGTAAACAATTCCATTCTCTCAACGTTATGGTGGTCTGTGACCATGAGATGAAGCTGCGGGCGGTGAGATCGGGGTTCCCCGGCTCATGCCACGATTCTTACGTCTTGCAGCGGACAGTCCTGTGCCGGAAGTTTGAGAACAACGAAATGCCAGCTGGCTGGCTACTGGGTAAATAATTAACCATGTCAAAGTATTTTGACTCAAATATGTGCCCTAGTAAGCCAAATTCTAAAAAATGAAAACCAATACATGTACTAGTACTAATTGCTGTCTCTCTCCTTGTGTTTTTTCAACAGCGGATAAGGGATATGGGCAGAGAACGTGGGTGCTGACTCCGGTCAGGAGCCCACGGACCTCTGCCGATGAACGCTACAATGCAGCACACCGCAAGACCAGAAGCATTGTGGAAAGAACCATCGGCCTGCTGAAAGCACGCTTTCTATGTTTGGCACGCCCAGGAGGAGAGATGCTATACAGCCCACAGAAGGTCTCCAAGATCATCCTCGCCTGCTGTGTGCTCCACAATATCTGCATATGTCACCGAATTCAATCCCCCGAGGAGACAGCACTGGTGCCAGAAATCCCCAACTTGCCCGCAGGAAGAAGTGAGGACACCCAGACTGGCGATGAGCTAAGGGAAAGGATGATCACTTCCTTTTTTGCGGTAAGCTAACTACCCTTCACTCTAATCCAAGTACTGCACTACTGGGTAAATTTATTTGACCTCCCATCATAATTTTGCTAAAACCACTCTAAGGGGGGTGTAAGATGACCCAAACCACTCTAAGGGGTGTGTAAGATGACCCAAACCACTCTAAGGGGGGTGTAAGATGACCCAAACCACTCTAAGGGGGGTGTAAGATGACCCAAACCACACTAAGGGGGTGTGTAAGATGACCCAAACCACTCTAAGGGGGGTGTAAGATGACCCAAACCACTCTAAGGGGGGTGTAAGATGACCCAAACCACTCTAAGGGGGGTGTAAGATGACCCAAACCACTCTAAGGGGGGTGTAAGATGACCCAAACCACTCTAAGGGGGTGTGTAACATGACCCAAACCACTCTAAGGGGGGTGTAAGATGACCCAAACCACTCTAAGGGGGTGTGTAAGATGACCCAAACCACTCTAAGGGGGGTGTAAGATGACCCAAACCACTCTAAGGGGGGTGTAAGATGAGCAAAACCAATCTAAGGGGGTGTGTAACATGACCCAAACCACTCTAAGGGGGGTGTAAGATGAGCAAAACCACTCTAAGGGGTGTGTAAGATGACCCAAACCACTCTAAGGGGGGTGTAAGATGACCCAAACCACTCTAAGGGGGGTGTAAGATGACCCAAACCACTCTAAGGGGGGTGTAAGATGACCCAAACCACTCTAAGGGGGTGTGTAAGATGACCCAAACCACTCAACAATTAGGGTTGGTGTGCAAGATTGATGCAAATGTTGGTTAACAATTAATGCAATATTTTTTTACAGCGAAAAACCCAATTTAAATATATATACTAACTGCACTTTTTAATCTTTTTCAGGCACCCCGAGATGCACCCTGACGCCCATTTTCCTTTTCATTCTAATTTCTGTTTTAATTTTCCTTTTCATTCTAATTTCTGTTTTAATTTTATTTCCTTTTCAACACAAAATAAAAAAAAAACTAAAGAAACATGTTGCAATGTGTTTAATTCTGAAGGTACTTGATTCCCAGCCCACAGCAAAGCAAAGCGCAGGCGCTGTGTTGAATAGCGTGGTCAAACTGACTGACAGCGCCTACAAAGCTGAGCTCCAACATCATATTCAGCAATGTAGGCGTTGTTCCCAACAACGCCAGGTAGCGACTGAGGAGGCCTGCTATAGCGAATCGCTACCGCCCGCGGCGTACGCTAGCGGCGCTCATAGCGCCATACTTCAGTCGCTCATCTGTCGCTACCTGGCGCTATTAATGAATCGGCCTCCCCGTTGGGGGATACCGTTCTGACGCTGAAGATCAAGAAGGGTGTGCTTGGTGGTGTAGGAGTGCCTGAAGTGCATGCAAAGTTTCCTTCCCGTTGTTAGGATGTCTTTCAAATGGGGGGAAGACTTCAGAAAACGTTTGACAACTAGATTGAACACGTGTGCCATGGCAGGACGCATGGCTCAGGCTTCCTTGTCGCAGCGCAGACAAGATGTTCTACCCAGCGTCAGTCACCATGGGTCCCATTTGCAGTTTTCGTGGAGTAAGCCACGATTTCATGTATTGAGTTCTCATTTTTAGCAGTTCCTCCCATGTGTGTTGCTCAAGGCAAACCATGTGAAGAACAGCGTGAAACCGCCATGTCCTGCACACATGGTAGGCTGGAAGGGCACTGGGGAAAAAAAAACAAAAATTTAAAAAAAGAGAAAAAATAAATATTTAGAAAAAAAAGTAAAAAATGAAAAAAAAAAATTTGTACAAAAATTCACAAAATATTAAAAGGCAATGGAAAAAAAATATTTAAAAAAATAATATATATATATATATATTTCTAAAAAATACAAAATATAAAAAAAAAAATAAAAAAATAAAAAAAATACAAAATTAACCAAAAAAAAAATGTTGATGCATTTTATATGTTACTGTTGTTATGTTATATGTTATTGCTGCTATGTTATATGTTATTATATGTTATTATTATAAATATGTTCAAATAAGATAAATGTTAACTATTAATATGTAAATGACAATTTGCCACTTTTCTCTGTGACACCATTGCTAAGTGCAAGTGCACTGTCACAGGCACAAAGGCCTAGGAGCGTGGAGGCCATAGCGGAGGGACCTGTCCAAGTTGCTTTTGTGGTTGTGCAGGAACCATAATCACCCAGTGGTCCTAAAAGGATATTTATTGTCCCTGACCATAGTTACAGCTCCAGACGTAGGCACTGCTGTGCACTTTGGTACACACTGACAGGCTAAAGGACTGCCCCACCTTCTGTTCAACAAAATTGTACAGGGCTGGTACTGCCTTCTTCGCAAAGAAATGACAGCATGGGACTCTCCACCTCGGCTCGGCCCAAGCCATGAGTTCTCTGAAAGGTCCACCAACTCAAAAGGGAGGGACTGCAGCACCAGCAACTTATACAGGAGCACATTTAGCTTCTGCATGTTGGATGAGTGGGCACATACTGTTGTCTCTTGGACATGGCTTGGCAATGGATTGCTGGCGGAATGACTGACTCAGATTAAGAGGAGGAGGAGCATCTGGAGCGACAAAGGATGGGTATGACACACAGGAGGTGGTGGAGCCTTGGCTGGCTGGAACAGAGAGCGGTGTGCCACTGGGTAATGCAGCAGGCTGGACCACCACTTTGGAGCCAACTCTCCCAGGCCGCTATATGGTGACGCTGCAAATGTTGACGCAGGGCTGTGGGTCCAACATTGGGACCCCGGCCACACTTCACCTTCTGCCTACACATCTTTCATATAGCCATGTTAACCTCCTGCGGATGCTTGATGAAAAACTGCAACATGGGCTTGTAGCTGATTTCTCCTACCAACAGTCCGCACACTGATGCTGCTGCTGCCGCCGCCAACGACGCCAGCTCCAGGGACCCTCTTCAACTACCTCCTGGGAAGATAGCCTGCCGCGCGAGTGGTCTACCCTGAGCACATTTGCCTCCATACTTTTCCCTTTTGCCACCATGCTGGCCGCTAAATCTGTCACTGTCACTACAGCATCCTGAGGAAGTGGGCGGAGCCACGTAACGCGTAGGTGCTTAGGAACCCCCCGGTGGCACTTGGGACTCAATCTTATTATGGTGATATTATTTGCTAATATTTAACTATGCCTGCTTTAATACCTCTTTATATTAATACAGATAGTTGTCTGGGAACCCAATAGACTTGTTTATACTGGTTTAGCTTCGCATTAGTCACTTTATACACTAGAGAGCACACAGCTCTGTTTATCATTACTTTGCTGCTATTTTTTAGTATGTTTTGCACATAGCTTGCTAGCACATTGCACTTTATTAATAGGGCACTTATATGTGTGGAGATTTGTTTTGTTGTTTGTTTTTTGTCACTGTTTATAACAATATCAACTGTCTATATGGCTGTATATATATATTTATTATATTTATTATTTAGTATTTATTATTGGCTCCAGACAGCTCTATGAATCTTTAATAGGCAGGCAGTCCTTTATACAATTGCTTAGAGTCAGTTACAGGATTTGCCACCGGAGGGCACTGTTTCTTTATGTTTTTTAACAGAGTCTTGTCTTTATATGTATGTATGTGGAGTTTTGGTACTTTATAACATTAAATAGATTAACTATTTTTTAAAACAAGTTTTTGGCTTGTGCGGCCTCATTTGTGAAACACCCGCTTGGGTCTGTGCTGGCAGACTCACCAGTGTGAAATCTGTCACTCTCCATTACTCCAAGCCTTTAAAAGTACCCTCAAAACTCACTGATGTCCTCCTCAGGTTCCTCAACAGTGTCTGCTTAAGGAGCCAAAACGCTTGCAACACCTCCTCCCACGACACTCTCCTTATCACTACTTGCCCGCCTAGTGGAAGAAGCGGCAAGTGTCTCCTCCACTTCTTGGCTGGGCAGTAGCTGCTGATTTTTCTGATTATCAGATCGTCCTCACTGAATCGTGGAGCTGAACCCAAAGCATAACATACAACAGACAGTTGACTGGGGGTGTCAGATGTCACTTGTGATGCAGTGGATGATCGTGTTAACCAATGGATGACGGCAGATGGGTTGCTGTTCAAGACACGACCGCTAGCTGATCCCGGGAGATCAGGCCTCTCACTGAGACTCCTGCTGCCACTCACCCCTATTCTGCAGAGAGCTCTGCTTGACGAAATGAGGCCTTATATATTACTATGTTACTAATATGTTACTATGTTACTAATATGTTACTAATCTGTCACTCTCCGTGTTTTTTTTGAGAGACTGGATTGCATAGAAATGAATCGGGCATGGATCAGCCAAGATTTCCACCCACCAATGCCTGATGCATTAGAGTAGATTGATGATGGGGCCAGACCAACACTAAAGAAATATGGATCATGCAAAACAGATTTAAGGCGCTGCTCTCCAGTTACAGACATTCCTCCGCATCAGACCACAAGAAATTATTGAGAAAATGCTTTTTGTTACTCTAACTTTTAATTATTTATTCTTCGGATAAGATATATGTGCCGAAAATCTGTATATGTTCTCTTCATGCTGCTGCCAACTCCAGGGTGTGTCTTTCTGGCAATTTTGGGCTCCTGCTGCTGCTGCTTGCAACTCCAGGGTGTGATTCATCCAATTTTTGGGCACCTGCTGCCAACTCCAGTGTCTCTTTCAAGCAATGTTTGGGCTGCTGCTGCTGCTTGCAACTCCAGGGTGTGATTCATCCAATGTTTGGGCTTCTGCAGCCAACTCCAGTGTCTCTTTCAAGCTATGTTTGGGCTCCTGCTGCTGCTGCTTGCAACTCCAGGGTGTGAGTCAATCAATTTTTGGGCTCCTGCAGCCAAATCCAGTGTCTCTTTCAAGCTACGTTTGGGCTCCTGCTGCTGCTGCTGCTTGCAACTCCAGGGTGTGATTCATCCTATTTTTGGGCTCCTGAAGCCAACTCCAGTGTCTCTTTAAAGCAATGTTTGGGCTCCTGCTGCTCCTTGCAACTCCAGGGTGTGATTCATCCAATTTTTGGCCTCCTGCTGCCAAATCCAGTGTCTCTTTCAAGCTATGTTTGGGCTCCTGCTGCTGCTTGCAACTTCAGGGTGTGATTCATCCAATTTTTGGGCACCTGCAGCCAACTCCATTGTCTCTTTCACGCAATGTTTGGGCTCCTGCTGCTGCTGCTTGCAACTCCAGGGAGTGATTCATCCAATTTTTGGGCTCCTGCAGCAAACTCCAGTGTCTCTTTAAAGCAATGTTTGGGCTTCTGCTGCTGCTTGCAACTCCAGGGTGTGATTCATCCAATTTTTGGGCTCCTGCTGCCAACTCTAGTGTCTCTTTCAAGCTATGTTTCGGCTCCTGCTGCTGCTGCTTGCAACTCCAGGGAGTGATTCATCCAATTTTTGGCCTCCTGCTGCCAACTCCAGTGTCTCTTTAAAGCAATGTTTGGGTTCCTGCTGCTGCTTGTAACTCCAGGGTGTGATTCATCCAATTGTTGGGTTCCTACTGCCAACTCCAGTGTCTCTTTCAAGCAATGTTTGGGCTCCTGCTGCTGCTGCTTGCAACTCCAGGGACTGATTCATCCAATTTTTGGCCTCCTGCTGCCAACTCCAGTGTCTCTTTAAAGCAATGTTTGGGTTCCTGCTGCTGCTTGTAACTCCAGGGTGTGATTCATCCAATTGTTGGGCTCCTACTGCCAACTCCAGTGTCTCTTTCAAGCAATGTTTGGGCTCCTGCTGCTGCTGCTTGCAACTCCAGGGTGTGATTCATCTAATTTTTGGCCTCCTGCTGCCAACTCCAGTGTCTCTTTCAAGCTATGTTGGGCTCCTGCTGCTGCTTGCAACTGCAGGGTGTGATTCATCCAATTTTTGGGCACCTGCTGCTAACTCCAGTGTCTCTTTCAAGCTATGTTTGGGCTCCTGCTGCTTGCAACTCCAGGGTGTGATTCATCCAATTTTTGGGCTCCTGCAGCAAACTCCAGTGTCTCCTTCACGCAATGTTCGGGCTCCTGCTGCTGCTGCTTGCAACTCCAGGGTGTGATTCATCCAATTTTTGAGCTCCTGAAGCCAACTCCAGTGTCTCTTTAAAGCAATGTTTGGGCTCCTGCTGCTGCTTGTAACTCCAGGATGTGATTCATCCAATTTTTGGGCTCCTGCTGCCAACTACAGTGTCCCTTTCAAGCTATGTTTGGGCTCCTTAAGCTGCTGCCTGCAACTCCAGGGTGTGATTCATCCAATTTTTGGCCTCCTGCTGCCAACTCCAGTGTTTCTTTAAAGCAATGTTTGGGCTCCTGCTGCTGCTTGCAACTCCAGGGTGTGATTCATCCAATTTTTGGGCTCCTGCTGCCAACTCCAATGTCTCTTTCAAGCTATGATTGGTCTGTTGCTGCTGCTGCTTGCAACTCCAGGGTGTGATTCATCCAATTTTTGGGCTCCTGCTACCAACTCCAGTGTCTCTTTCAAGCTATGTTTGGGCTCCTGCTGCTACTGCTGCTTGCAACTCCAGCGTGTTATTCAGCCAATTTTTGGGCTCCTGCTGCCAACTCCAGTGTGTCTTTCAAGCTATGTTTGGGCTCCTGCTGCTGCTTCTTGCCACTCCAGGGTGTGATTCATCCAATTGTTTGAGCTCCTGCTGCCAACTCCAGTGTCTCTTTCAAGCTATGTTTGGGCTGCTGCTGCTGCTTGCAACTCCAGAGTGTGATTCAGCCAATTTTTGGGCTCCTGCTGCCAACTCCAGTGTCTCTTTCAAGCTATGTTTGGGCTCCTGCTGCTGCTTGCAACTCCAGGGTGTGATTCATCCAATTTTTGGGCTCCTGCATTCAACTCCAGTGTCTCTTTCAAGCTATGTTTGGGCTCCTGTTGCTGCTGCTTGCAACTCCAGGGTGTGATTCATTCAATTTTTGGGCTCCTGCTGCCAACTCCAGTGTCTCTTTAAAGCAATGTTTGGGCTCCTGCAGCTGCTGCGGCTGCTTGCAACTCCAGGGTGTGATTCAGCTAATTTTTGGGCTCCTGCTGCTGCCAGCTTCAGGGTGTGTTTTTCAGGCACTATAGGGGCCCCTCATAGTGATGCCACCTCAACTCTCTGCAATTGTGCCGCTTTGCGATTCTATTAGCGATGCCTCCGATCTGCATGTGATAATTATTTACAGTACTATTTCGATAACCCAGCATGCGTCCTATGCATGTTACAGCAAGGCAGAATGGTTTACAACCCTATTGAGGCTCTAGGAGGCTCAGAAATAGCCATTTTTAATAGGCATTTGTCACGAATAAATTTGTGGTGAATCAGTCGATTCAAGTCTATAATAAAGTAAAAGGGAAAGAAAATAGAAATATACAGCCAAAGGAAGATTACATGTGACAAAAACAATCACAAAACTGCTGTACAGAGGCCTCAGAAAAAAAAGGAAAGAAGAAGAATGGAGCAGAAGTAAAGACACGCCCAAGAACATGTGCAGCAAACACAAACAAAACAATTACCTTAAATATCTGCCTGTTTACATGGGGATCTAGTCATTGGCGGGTGGTCTTGTGGGTGGGGGCAGGCGCCATCAGAGCCACTGTAGGATGTGCTTGGGAAGTAGTTTACCCTGCGTCCTGGAGAAGCCATCTTGTGACGGCAGAGGCAAACCGAAAGTGCACAGAGCGAAACCGAAGGCAGAACAGCTATAGAGGAGTCTAACTGACAGCGTTCAAACCAATCAAAGAGCCTAAATTTGGATTGATTGATGAGGTTGCGCTAGCAGTGAACAAAAGAAAGTGGCCACACATTTAACAAAGAAAAAATGCAGCACAGGACGAGACATAGTGCCTTTGGAGAACGGTAGAAACCTGGCGCTCAGTCAAACATCTAACACCATAAACCACAGCGCCAGCATGGGCAATGTAAAACTTGTCAGAAAAGCACACAGCGCCTGTTGCAATATGAAAAACACCTGTAAAATAGCTGGAGGGAACAGGGGCACAATTAAAACACATGGAATGACATTAGATACATGCAGGAGCCCTGCCGCTTGAAAGACAGGCCCAAAAATGCTAATTTACTGAAAATCCACAAAGTATTAAAATGATAAAAGACATCCCTAGCAGGCCAGGGAGTGGATTATGGCCAAAAAAGTAATAAAATAATTAACGTCCTATCCACTGCTATGTTTTAGGGTGAAATTGACAGCTTCATCCATATCAGGTGGTTGTGCTCTAAAAAATGAATGAATAAATAGTTAAGGCTTTTCAGGGGACCTTCAGAAAGGACCCTATGAAGGCACTATTACTTAGAAAACCTTCTTGACCATCAAAACTAACTAATTAGCTAATGAATATAATTTTAAAATATGCCAATTAAATTATAACAGCTCAATAAAGGACAGCAACAACCCCATTTAGCAAATTATTAACGTAAATGAATTACTCTATGGCATTTGGGAAGATTTTAAATAAAAAAAAAATGTTTTTTATGAAAATTATATCTAAAAACCCCACAAACAATATATTCTCTCACGTACACACCTCAAACCGTTTAGGTGTACCAGGCTTGGATGCAAACCTTCAAAGAATTCACTGGTTGCACTGCATTCTCTGAAAAATGAATAAAAAATCAAAATAAAACCACATTTTACAACTAAATCTGAAACCGAAAGGACCCCTGAACAGAACAATACCCAACATGCATATCTACTTTAAACCCTTTTAACTGCCAGCCTACTTGAGATTTTGTCACCCTCTGTTGACAGGCCATTTTTTACCAATTTGCATGTTTAACTGTGATTTTTGCAGGAATTTCAAGGGATCTCCAAAAAAATTATACATTGTTTTTTTTGGTCAGAGTTTGGCCTTTGATAATAGCCTGCATAGTCCTCACAGGCCACTTCCTTTTTTGCCCCCGCATGGAGTTTGGAGAGGCAGGTAATGAGGTTGGGGATTAATGGCAAGTCACCCGCTGGTAGTCGGTAATCGTTGGAAGCTAGGTGTGGGGGCAGGGGATTGCCTCTGCTCCTGCAATCTCACCAGCAACCTCCCGCTAGCGCAACCTCACCAGTAAAAAGCACCTTTTATATGGTGCTGAGTAAGGTTTTTTTTTTTTTTTGCAGCAAACAAGAGGAAAACGCCAGGCACATGAAATGTATATGGCTGGCAGTAAACAGTTGGAGAAGCAACCATGTGAGTGATAAATATGGAGGAAAACTTACTACGTATTTCATAATTGTAGGTCCTGGGCCTGAGTTTGATGTGTGGCTCCAGCTCTTTCTCTTTTATTCTTTCTACTTCTTTGTGTTTTTTCCTTGGTCTTCTTTTGGTTTCACTTAAATGGGCAGTGCCATGTGCTTAGAGCCGGGGATAGCTGCTTTGTGTCTTTCTGTGCGGTGGCACAAAAAGGCACAGAAAGACACAATCGTCTTTTTGACTGGCATTCTGTTTTTAATAGATACAGGGAGATAGATTCTGGAATTGACACAATAATAGGTGAACATATTGATTGCCCTTTGGTCATGTTGTTAAAGATCCAGTTAGAGTCACAGGTCTTCTAAGGTTATAGATTGAAGACTTTAAATAATCCAATAGCTACTTAGTATACTAGCAAGTTGTATGGATAGGGTGGAGATAATTATGCCCATTTCTTTGGTTTGTGGTTTCCTTACTGTAATCCTGTGAATAGGTTTATTTTGTTGTTTATGGTTATGAAGCCCTCAGCTGCTCTGCAGGTTGTATGTCTGGTTATGGAGCAATATATGTTTTGTATCACTTACTAGATTTTTTTTTTATCTGAAACGTTATTAAAAAGAGCTGTTTGATTGAAAATACCAAAATAATGGTTGAAATTAGATTTTAACCAAATCTAAACAGCATTTGGTTGATTTGGATCATCTTTCAATTTTTCCCTAACTCTTCCAGGACTACTTCCATCTATTGGTACAGTAATTTACTGCTGCAGATCTCACGGAAACAACAGTCACCACTTCTAAGGTTTATCATTTAACATCACTTTCTGCCAATCTGTGATCAAAATGGGCTGAAAGAGGTTTCTACATCGGGGATACCCCAATAGATGTCTAAGGCCAGCAATCGAGAGGGCACGTTCAACTAATCGGTCGGATTTATATGGCAAAAGACAAAGGAAGGACCAGAAACAGATCAGCGTGGTCACCAAATTCAATTCCCAATGGAATGACATCAAGGCCATTCTGGCACGCCATTGGAATATCTTGCGGAGTGACGGGGACTTGGCAGGCTGCATCCCGGACAGACCGCATCTAGTGGCAAGGAGAGCCAGAAACATTAGGGACCGACTTTGCCACAGCCATTTCCAACGCCCAGAAGGTACTTGGATGTCTACTTTGGGGGGGAACGGCTCGGCACCTTGTGGCTCCTGCTCGATATGCACCCATATGTTTAGAACAAAGGAGGTAAGGAACATTGTTACCGGTCATTCCTTCAGATTGAGGGATTTTATAAATTGCAATACTAAATCGGTCATTTATTTGATACAATGTTCTTGCCCCAAACTATATGTAGGTGAGACGCAGAATATGCTTAAATTAAGAATACAATCACACCTTTCTACCATCCGGACAGCAGCCAGAGACCTGGAGGCAGGTAAGACCCTTGTACCAGTAGCCAGGCATTTCCTTATGCAACACCGCTCCAATGTACGGGACTTGCGAGTCATTGGACTTCAAAGGGTAAGAGTGGGCCCCCGGGGAGGGAATCTCAAAAACCTGCTCCGGAGAGAGGAACTTAAGTGGATTTTCAACCTCGACACGGCTGCGCCCCGCGGCCTCAATGAGGATATCTCCTATACACCGTTTATTTGAGACCCTGGATCCATCCACATGGCTTATATTAAGCCTGGTACCATCCCCTTACATGACCTGCTTGTTTATTATTTCACACTTGGGAGTGCACACCGGGGGTATGGGTGTGAGCATATGGTTTTTCTTAATTTGTTTCCTTGCTCACCAGTTGACCTTGTTTGTGTGCATGGGGCTGGGGGGGGGGGGGGAAAGGGGGGGGGGTCTTGTTTATTTGGTTTGAATTTATATGTAAAAGAGATTTATTGACACAGCTCATTAAATATTGTATATACTTTCTTTGTTTTGTTGTATTACTCACATTTGTTTCTTTATTATCACGTTTTATGAACAGGGCACATTTATATATATTTGTATGTGGCTACTGGGAAGTACATGGTTCTACGCACTTAGTGAGGTCCTGTATAAGGTGATGTGCCAAGATGATTAGACGACAAGAAGGATCCGAGGAAGATCTTCATGAGGCTGTAACTCCGTGAGCACCTCCTAGGAAGAGATGGACCCCACGGTTGCCACGATGTATCACACGTCCCTTATACCTTCCAAGTTCCAAATTGTGAGACCCTGTGCTGGTACTGGAGGAGTTCTTCTTTAAAAGCAAGTAGCAGTCTGCCCTGCTCAACTTAGAAATTGGACTATTGGCTGATCATTTGGTTCATATGGTTTGCTCATTTTTCTCCCTTGCTTTTTCATTCCATCTAGTGATGGTAAAGGGCTATATTGGTCCATCTATGTAAATAAGGGACTGCCAGTTCTGGCAGTTCATTACCTGGAGTGCTGTATACTTTAGTTTTGTACATTAGTAATTATTGAATATAATGTAAAATGTTTCATGGACTATGGTGTTATATACTTACCTTTGTAATAATAGAACAGATTAACATCATATTCTTTATTGCTTGTGAATCATATAGATTAAGTACACTAATATACTACTATATACTATACATGTAATGGACAAGCAGCCAGCGCAGCCTCCAGCCTCGCCTCCGGCTGTGCAATGGTGTCAGCGTTTGCAGCCTCGCGCCGGCGGGCCGCGCCCCCCCTTCGCTGTGTCAGCATTAGATGACGGCGGCCGGGTCATGGGGGGGGGGCGTGGCCCGCGGACGTGAGGGCAGACGCCATTCGCGTCCACACACACCTGGACATACTGACGCCGTGCGCGTCTGGAGGCGGGACAGGAATAAAGGCTGACGGGAACACAGGCTCCATTACCCCAAACAGAAGCCGTGGGCGCACGGCGGAACGCGTGGGGCAGCCAGAGGCCCCGGGATCCCTTCTGTCGGTAGTATAATCTTCTCTCATGTTTGATTGATGTATGCTTAAGCATGGTCTGAGCGCCCCTTGCTGTATCCAACCCAGCTCCCCTCCCTTTTTGTGCTTTGTTCAGCTGCCTTAATTTTCTCATGCTAAATCATAGCTCTATATTACCTACAGCAGCAATTGCCCTGCGTCATTGGGGGAGTGGACTCTTTAAGTGTATATCCAGCAAAGCGTCTTGCAATGTTTTGACACTTGTATTATAGTTATGTGCTCACGTTATTGATTTCCTTTGCCATTGATTTCTCTTATTAATTAGGATTTATAATACATATTTATTGTTTTATTTGATTAGGTTTAGGGCATATTTATTTGCACTCAACACTTCTTTTCATATTGTATTTATGTATTGTACACTTTTTGTTTATTGGACACAGTTTAGTTTACCACATTAATTAGGTCACTGTATACTTACTTGATAAACTCTTTTGCTGGTTTAAATCATTGACCATTAGAGGGCGCCAGCCGGCCAAGCATTCGTTTGTAATTAGTTGTGGACACGTATAAATCTTGAGATTTAATATTGGTATTTAATTATACTTTTCTATATACCGGCTTGATATTTAGCGGATCCTGGGGACCCACCCACTTGTTTTTAACTTTGTCTTGTCTTCATATGTGTGTATTTGTTTTTTATTGTGTATATAGTATCTTCAATAAATTTTTCATACTTCTCATATATTATCAGTGTGAGTGCCCATACTTAGATCCCCATTTGTATTGGATTGCTTATGTTGTTTTTGGGACCTATGGGAGCACCCACTGTTTCATATAGTCTTCTGATATTATGGTAGTGCCCTTACAGTATTGTATTTGTGTTACAAAATGGGCTGAATGCATTGATTTATGCAACTTGTTTAGTGGCCCCACCATCTGCCCCTGTGGCTGCCGCCCAATTTACTTCTATTGATAGGAAAAGGGAGGGGGGTGATTTGTCTCAAACATCTCAATAGAAGATACTGGTGCAGCAGCCACAGGTAATTCCATAATGGCTGCTTCCCTGAACCACAAGAGTCATCCAGACTGGACATTTAATGTATGCCCAGATATTAGATTTGTTCATCATAGATGAACACTGCCATTGGTACTGTTAAGAGCCCATATTTGGTCTTCCCCAGCCTTGATAAGTAGCAGTACATACCAAAACAAGGTTACCTGGGTGTGTGCACCATATCTAAAGTCTTATTAGACTTAAGGGGATAGCCCAGGCAACTACATAGCCCATATAATTCCATAGCCCTATAGCCCTAAAGCTCCTGTTGTACCCTGTGTACCCTGTTTTTTTCTAAAAGGAACCCCCTTAAAGAGGAGAAAACTTATTTTATAGTTTTCATTCACTTTTGACATTTTCAGCCAGTGGGCACGGCTGCTCTCCAGTATAATAGTAGGCAGAGTGTCAGCATAACATGACACCTATGCACTGCTCTAATATCTTACTGTAGTTAAAATCATGCAAAAAGAATCTTGGGCATTTTGGAGGAGTAGCCATGGTCTATAGTTAGTGACTCAATATAAATATGACTATGTTCTAAAATGAACTTCTTTGCACATTTACAACTTAAACAAAACCAGAGCAAGATAGAAAGAAAAAAAACACCAAAGAGTGAAATCGATTAATCCTCGCAAAATGACAAGGGCAATTTCCAGTCACTTCCACCTTACTGAAATGTTAACTATGCTGACATTGTGGTAGTGAAAATGGAGCCATCGGGAGCACAAGGTAATAATGACTCTTCATTCACATCATCAATCACACAATCAATCCAGTTGCATTTAACCACCTAAAGAGAACTCTTTTCAAGGTTGACGTGGATCAAAACTGCAGCAGAGGTTACAACTTTTGTTATGGAACTACCTAGTCTCAAAAGATCAGATCAAGGTATTTTAATTAATGTTTAAATACAGTAATCCATTTCAATTCGTCTTTTTGTTTAATTTTTATATTCAGAACACTTATTAAACAGACTGTAGAATCAAGTGCTTTGGTATTACCCCAAATAGAACAAATCTAAAATATTGGAGCATAACATTTCTATATTGACTGTCATTGACAGGACCTGTTTATTTTTTTGTTACACAATAGTTATGTGTCAGTATAGATAAGGATAAAGTAAGAGGAAACACAAAAAAGTATAGCAACCGCTGGCCTAAGGTCTTTAAAAATCTACGACCGGTGGCTTCCCCTTTTGGGGGCATCTCGATTTGGGATGCACCCAATTTACATATTCCCTAGGGATCACTGTCGCCTTTCCGGACAATCCAATGGCACATGAGTAGACCACAGTGGCAACCCTGGCAACCCGCCGGCTAATTTGCTCTCCCATGCCAGGCCTATCAAAATGGCTGTGAAGGCATCCACAGCTGCAGGATGCCTGCTGCTCCCCCTCCATGCAGCAGCCATTGTTGATGATCAATATGCATGGCATAGAAAACTGATTGGGGGAGAGCCCCCACATGTGCCTTGTGATCACTGGCAAGGTAAAATACCTGCATTTTCCTAGGAGTTTCAAGGGGCATCTTAAATTGTGAAAACCCTGGAAAGTGAAAATACTGTGTTTTTCTTAACAATGCAACTCCTCTTTAACAATGCAATATTATTTATAAAAAATAAGTTGTACTTTTACAGACTTGAGTTGCATTCCAAGGGCTCTGACTGATTAAAATGGCTTGAAAGAAGACCAGCATACATGCACTTATAGTTCTGGGTGAGGCTGGCTTTCTATGAATACAATCGGTTTACAATTAAGATGCAGTGCAGAAATAACATAGAAAATTCAACTGGGCTAGAGATGAATGGCTGTTGGTGGAGGGGGGGGGGGGCAAGAAAGATGAATGTTTGTATTTTATTTTATTTCTGGCCTGCCCAGGGACATTAAAAAGTTAGAACTTTATGTCACTAAGAAATCATTTCGGATAGGATAGGTTAGGATAGGATAGGTTCATTTTGGTTAGGTTAAGGAAGGATCATAACCTTTTTTCATATCCAGACATAAATACATTAGTTTGACATTCTTTTCCATTTGACAACTGTATGTGATGCACACTTTTATTTCAATATTTTATAGAAAACTTTGTGGACATGGAATGTTCAAATAAAATGGTTCCCAGTGATGAATAGGAATGTTGTGCATGTAAATAGCCCCGGGGTAGTATTCACACTCAGCTCATAATTTTTATGTGCAAAATGCTGTTTCTATTTCAAATTGTAAAAAATCATATAATAAAAAAAAATCTAAACATCAATTTAAAGTAACCTTGGGCTGTCTGGGCTACATAGGGTCCAGAAGGCATTAGATTTTCTATGAAAGGCCATAGCCTTAGCTGAATCTGTGAGGGACAGAGGGTGGGGTGGGGTTTTGCTTATAAGTAGCAATAAAAAATGTGCTTCTTACTTACAACTACGTTAAAATGTGATTCTTTTTAGCAAAATAATACATTTCAAATTAAAAGACATGAAACTGTATATAGTGAGTCAAATTATAGTTATAGTGAAAGGATTGTTTAAAACCTTTATGCTTTTAATTATACAGTTGTAACAGCTAATAAGACTTGCTTTGTAAAAGGACTTCTAGCTTTACTATAACTAAAGGGTGTTTATATTTTTTATTCTAAAATACATAATTTGTCTAAAGTGGACCAGTGTTTTGTTTTGTACATATTTACACAGATGTTTGGTAGTATGTCATGAAATTTAAGCACACAGAAACCGGAAAACGCATCCAAAATATCTCTTATACATTTTTTTTAAAAAAGGAGAAAGCAAATATCATTAAAAAGTCAACTGAACCTCATTTGAATTCAAAAAAGAGGCTCACTACTAGCGTCACGTATTGCCAGATGCGTGTCTGTATAGCGGCACTTAGAGCGACCACTAGTAGACACTGTAAGCGGTATTGGGCGCTCTAACACAGTGTCTCCGTCACTCTAGTAACCTGGCCGGCATTGATGAATGTGATTTGTGTTGGCCGCTCTAACGACAGTACAGTGTTGCAGCAAGTGGCAGGTAGCGCCAGCTCAGTGCGTCCGGCACTTGCCGCTCAACACCATATTTAACAAAAAACTACACACGTAGCGTCGGTGCTCTAAAGCTGAGCGCTCTAGCATAGAACGCCAGCCGCTGTGTGATCAAAGTTGGTTTTTTGAACATATATACACCAGTAACAAAGCGAAAACACATGGAATGACATTGTTTTAACACTGGGACAATTTGACCCTTTAGTGCCAGACCTGTAAATACAATTCTGCATAAAAATATAAAAAGTCAAAAAAAAGTGTTTGTTTGCAGGCCAGGAGAGGTCACACAGTGATTTGAGCAAAGAAAAAAAACCTAAATTGACAAAAACACTCTTTATATACACAACTAATGAAACCCCATTGAAATGTATGGGAGATCGCTACAGAGCGGCAGGTACTACATGGCGCTCCTGAGCCTAGAGCGCTGGTGCAATATACGCTGAGCCACCTGTATTAACACATGAGGCGCTCACCAGATTCACTTTCTTAAATGTGGTTTTGCGTACAGTGCCCTGCGTTCACCAGACGCTGCCTGCTGCTAGGAATCATTACCTGGCACTATCCGTCTTAAATAACCTCTATAGTATTTAGTTATTCTACTTTATTACAGATCAGAAGACATATATATTTTATTGTTACTGTAACTGGTCAATGTGTGGGAGCAGAAAACATCCCAAATTTAAGCTAAAACATATTACATTTGAGATCTAATTTGAGAATCCACAGTAGCAAACATGCTTCGTGAAATATCCATAACAGATACAATAATTTTTTTCTCAAGCACCCTCTAGTATTTGAGATTGCATATTTGATACTGTAATGATGAGCTCCCTGGTTCCTGATAAACTAAAGCAGCTAAAAACTGTAACATTCTGGCTGGCCTGTTGTACTATATTTGTTTTCACCAAGCATGCATTGGTATTGTGGGGAAATTATGTTTAAACCCAAACAAGTCAATCTTCTGCATCTGGATAGTGTATCCATGCCATCCAGGTTGCTGTCAGAAAAAAAGTCGAAAAGTCAATATTAGGGATGATAATGGCAGCTCCTGGATGATCAATGGCCTTTTTGGCCAGCAAAGCGGAAGCTCTGCTACGCTCCCAAGCAAGTTGTGCGCTCCTGATGCCTATGAAAGTTTTGTCTGCGCATGCCCTCTCAATGGGCCTGTACTTTCAGGGGCAGTAGGAGCGCGCTGCAGCTCTTCTGCTTTGCCGGCCAAATTGGCTTCTGCTTTTGTGCTTATCATCCCTAATATGGACTTTTCTCCTAAGTTAAAAAGCTCTGGTGTGCTATCCAGATGCAGAAGATTGACTTGTTCTGGTTTAAAAGTAAAAGCTTTGCTTCCAAAAATGTACGGCTTTGTATGCCATATAGTTTGATCACCAGCTGATGAAAATAATTAATAACATGCCTAGAGAGCCTATACTTAAAGCGGACCTTCACCCTGAATAAGAGCCTAGCTTGTATGTTTCCCACACCCTGTACATACAGATTGCTCACATTAAAAATCATCCTACCTGCATCTACTGCATGAGCCTTTATACATCCAAGATGGCAGCTCATGGATTATCAGGCTGTCTGCAAACTGGAAGTGGCTTCTGACTGTGTTGCTCTGCATTCTGGGATTGCTGAGCTTTCCCTGACTCCAGCTCTGCTCTGTCTGTGCAAAGCACAGCTATAACCCCGCCCCCTGTACTTTATCCGGCGCCCGCATCCTAGAGTCCTGACCAGAGTTGCAGCCCGGTGGGGAAAAGAATAATAAGTAAGTGACTAAAAACTTAAAATGTATTAATTTTAGATGCTGGGGAATAGTTTTTTAAGGGTTTGGGCTTTTCATGAAATCATGCTGAAGGTCCGGTTTAAATTTATATAAGTGCATTTAACTTAAAAAAGAGACATTCAAATATAAGGGGTCCCTATAGTAAAATATTGTTCACTAAAGTTAAATGAGCATTGGCATTGAATGGAAGAAACTAAGAGGCCGATTTATTAATAGCGCCAGGTAGCGACAGATGAGCGACAGTAGCGTTATTTTCACAGCGCCCGCTAGTATTCGCTTTGCTTGGGCGTTGTTCGGCTGTTGACAGCGACTCAGTCGGTGTGCGGTAATGTTGAATACGGGTTAGGAGTCGCTGTTTGACAGGTTCCGCGCTGTATGGGAGCGCATGACAGCGAACGGCCATAGCGAACAGCTCCCAGCATATTCATTAACAAATCACGCTCCAAAAATTCTCGCGCTGTGAAATGCTTGTTTAAACCCGAGAGCGCTGGCGGCGATGGGTTAAAAGTAGTTTTTTAACCCCCAAACAACCATATTTTTAGAAAAAAAAAAAACATGTTTTTCAAAACATTTTGTAATATGAATACATTAATATCAGACCTGTAATATCAATTCTGCACAATTTTTTATTTATTTTTTTTTTACCTTAAAAAAAAAATCTAACATTGCAGAAGTGGTCACAGAATTTTTGACATTTAAAAAAAAAAATAAATAATAGCAATTAATTATGAATATTTAAAGATTGCTCCATTGAAATGCATTGGAGAGCGCCAGGTAGCGAGAGGTCATACCTGTCGCTGTTCAAGGTCGCTCGCTGGCGCTGTGGGGTGAGGCTGGAATAATGATGAATGATTCGCTACCTGGCGCTCTGTCAGTTGCTAAGCAGGATCGGCTTGATAAATGTGTGATTGCGGAGGGGAGCCGGCGTTCTTGTGGCGGTGAGCGTCATTACCGTTCGCTCACCATTCGCTACCTGCCGCTATCCCTTGTTAAATAAGGGCCTAAGAAAGTAATATAAAGTGGAAATATTTGCCACTACTCCTTTTGACTTTTTTTCTAAAGTCCTCAATTTTGTTTTAACTTCAATTTTTATTTGCCTTGATAAAAATATGTATTTTTAACCTAGCATTGCCAATATAACGAATACTCTAAACTAAAACTGCGCAGCTTGCATATACCTAGCCCGCAAGATATCAGGGATCTTTTCATCACCAAATTGTTAGCATCCTAAGATAAATATCTGTTACACAAAGTCCAATTGAGATTTCAGTGGTATTTTTCCTTGTGCATGATGTGTCTCCCCTTATGCTAGCTTTCATTACTCTTCCTTCCTCTTGTTATAGACCTGGGAGTCAATGATGCATGGTCTGTTTGGGTAGAGGATGCCTTTGCTTAGGCATTATATACATGTCTTGTCTGGTCCAGTTGATAATGCCATCATTTAATATAGCCAGAAGTAACTTTTCTTCTCCTTTTCATTCATTGCAACAGCCCATTGTGAACCATCTTCTGAGATAATTTAAAATGTTTGATTGCTGGCCACTGTGTTTTTCCTCTGTTTGCAGCTTTTCCATTCCCCAGATTTAATGGAACATAGACACATGAAGCTGGAAATCAGAACAATCTAGAAAGAAAAGACAAAGATAGATTTTTGTTCCTAAGTGTGAAGAAGCACTCTTTCTGTGCAGCCTGTGGCATGAATTAACTCACTCCTGTAAGAGAAATTCACTCAAATCTGGATGCTATTCATCTTTTAGACAGATCAGTAGTTAGAGGTGGTTTGGTAAGATTTAAGGAAAACTAATAGATTGGTTGATTGTTTGAAATTGATGACCACATGTCATACAAAGACATCTAAATTTTCAGTACGCTAAGGAACCAGGCTGAAGACAATAGCTATTTCAGATTCCACACATGGGAAATTTAATGAAAGTAAAAAACATTTGGGCAAAGAACATCTCAAAATGATCAGAACTGATCAAACTGATCAAACAGCTCCATAAAAAGTTGCATTATAAAAAAAAACAATATTAATAATTATATGGAAATACATAATTTGAATAACTGAGAATGTGTGCAGTGTGTACAAAGTAGTCCCTCTTTCCTATATTACTCTTTTTATATCATTACTAGAGATGAGCAAACTTTTGAAAAATTCGATTCGGCCGATTCGCCGTATTTTCCGGAAAAAATTGTTTCGGTCTGAATTTCTGGGCTTCCGAGAGCCTCCATAGGGTTGCAGAACGTTTTGCTTGGCTGTAACATGCATAGGATGCATGCTGGGTTAGTGAAATAATATTGTAAAGAAGTATGACATGCAGATCAGAGGCGTCGCTATTAGATTCGCTGTCGCAGAGCGGCACAATTAGAGAGCCTTGAGGTGGCATCAGCATGATGAGCCGATATATTGCCTGAAAGACACACAGTGGAC
Source organism: Gastrophryne carolinensis (assembly GCA_027917425.1). Classification (NCBI taxonomy): domain Eukaryota; kingdom Metazoa; phylum Chordata; class Amphibia; order Anura; family Microhylidae; genus Gastrophryne; species Gastrophryne carolinensis. The sequence goes on from CM051242.1 coordinate 88,677,632, forward strand.
TTGGCAGCAGCATAGGGAGCCTATATATTGCCTGAAAAACATACCCTGAATTTGGCAGCAGCATAGGCAGCCCATATATTGCCTGAAAGACACATTGGAGTTGGCAGCAGCAGTAGGAGCCCATATATTGCCTGACAAACACATCCTGAAGTTGGCAGCAGCATTAGGAGCCCATATATTGCCTGAAAGAGACACTGGAGTTGGCAGCAGCATAAGGAATCCATATATTGCCTGAAAAACACACCCAGGAGTTGGCAGCAGCATTAGGAGCCCATATATTGCCTGAAAAACACACCCAGGTGTTGGCAGCAGCATTAAGAGCCAATATATTGCCTGAAAAACACACCCAGGAGTTGGCAGCAGCATACGGAACCCATATATTGCCTGAAAGACACACCCTGGATTTGGCAGCAGCATAGGGAGCCCATATGTTGCCTAAAAACACACAGTGGAGTTGGCAGCAGCATAGAGAGCCCATATATTGCCTGAAAAACACACCCTGAATTTGGCAGCAGCATAGGGAGCCCATATATTGCCTGAAAAACACATTGGAGTTGGCAGCAGTATTAGGAGCTCATATATTGCCTGAAAAAAACATTGAAGTTGGCAGCAGCATTAGGAGCCCATATATTGCCAGAAAAATACACCCTGAATTTGGCAGCAGCATAGGGAGCCCATATATTGCCTGAAAAACACACTCTGAATTTGGCAGCAGCATAGGGAGCCCATATATTGCCTGAAAAACACACCCTGGAGTTGGCAGCAGCATAGGGAACCCATATGTTGCCAGAAAGTACACCCTGAATTTGGCAGCAGCAAAAAGGAGCAAATATATTGCCGGAAAACCACACTGGAGTTGGCAGCAGCATAGGGAACCCATATGTTGCCAGAAAAATACACCCTGAATTTGGCAGCAGCAAAAAGGAGCAAATATATTGCCGGAAAACCACACTGGAGTTGGCAGCAGCATTAGGAGCCCATATATTGCCTGAAAAACACACCCTGGAGTTGGTAGCAGAATTTGGAGCCCATATATTGCCTGAAAGACACACCCTGGAGTTGGCAACAGCATAAACAGAACATATACAGATTTTGGGCACATATATCTTATCCTAAGAATATTAATAAAAATTAAGATTAACGTAAAGCAACGTAACGTAAAGCAATAATTACTCAGGGTCTGATGCTGAGGAATGTCTGTAACTGGAGAGCAGCGCCTTAAATCTGTTTTGCACTATCCATATTTCTTTAGTGTTGGTCTGGCACCATGATCAATCTACTCTGATGCATCAGGCATTGGTGGGTGGAAATCTTTGGCTGATCCATGCCCAATTCATTTTCATGCAGGCCAGTCTCTCAAAAAAACATTTTCCAGCGTACTGGAGCACATTGAATTGCCCTCATCAGAGCATCACATACGCACATCTAAGAGTTTTATCACTTTGTTCCTGTTAAAGTCTTCAGGGCCTAGTTACTACTTAGTGAAAGGCCATAGATAGTTACACACCTGCTGCTGTTATCAACAAATCCTGTTTTAAATGTAGTGTAACATATTAGTAACATAGTAACATATTAGTAACATAGTAACATATTAGGCCTAAATTCATCAAGCAGAAGTCGCAGCAGACTAGGGGTGAGTGGCAGCAGGAGTCTCAATGAGAGGCTTGATCTCCTGGTATAAGCTAGCGGTCGTGTCTTGACCAGCAACCCATCTGCCGTCATCGATTGGTTAACACGATCATCAACTTCATCACAAGTGACATCTGACACCCCCAGTCAACTGTCAGTTATATCTTATGCTTTGGGTTCAGCTCCACTTTTCAGTGAGGACGATCTGATAATTTGAAAAATCAGCAGCTACTGCCCAGCCAAGAAGTGGAGGAGACACTCGCCGTTTCTTCCACTAGGCGGGCAAGTAGTGATGAGGAGAGTGTCGTGGGAGGTGGTGTTGCAAGCGTTTTGGCTTCTTAAGCAGACACTGTTGAGGAACCTGAGGAGGACATTAGTGAGTTTTGAGGGCACATTTAAAGGCTTGGAGTGATGGAGAGTGACAGATTTAGCGGTCAACATGGTGACAGAAGGGGAAGGTATGGAGGCAAATGTGCTTGGGGTAGACCACTTGCTGCGCGGTAGACCACTTGCTTCCCAGGAGGTAGTGGAAGAGGGTCCCTGAAGTCAGCGACAGCAACAGTGAATTAGTGCGGACTGTTGGTAGGAAAATCAGCTACTCGGCGATGTGGCAGTTTTTCATCAAGCATCCGCAGGAGGTTAACATGGCTATATGAAAGATGTGTAGGCAGAAGGGAAGTGTGACCAGGGTCCCAATGTTGGCCCCACAGCCCTGTCAACATTTACAGCGTCATCATAAAGCGGCCTGGGAGAGTTGGCTCCAAAGTGGTGGTCCAGCCTGCTGCATTACCCAGTGGCACACTGCTCTCTGTTCCAGCCAGCCAAGACTCCACCACCTCCTGTGTGTCATATCCATCCTCTGTTGCTCCAGATGTTCCTCCTACTCTTAATCCGAGTCAGTCATTCCGCCAGCAATCCATTGACCAAGCAATGTACAAGAGACAACAGTATGTGCCCGCTCATCCAATGCGCAGAAGTTACATTTGCTCCTGTATAAGTTGCTGGTGCTGCAGTCCTTCCCTTTTGAGGTGGTGGACCTTTCAGAGAACTGATGGCTTGTGCCAAGCCAAGGTGGAGAGTCCCAAGCTGTCATTTCTTTGCGAAGAAGGCAGTACCAGCCCTGTACAATTTTGTTGAACAGAAGGTGGGCCAGTCCTTTAGCCTGTCAGTGTGTACCAAAGTGCACGGCAGCGCCAGGAGCTGTAACTACAGGGACAATACATATCCTTTAAGGCCCACTGGGTGATTGTGGTTCCTGCACAACCACAACAGCAACTTGGACAGGTCCCTCCGCTGTGGCCTCCACGCTCCTAGGCCGTTGTGCCCGTGACAGTGCACTTCCACTTAGCAATGTGTCACGGATAAAAGTGCCTAATTGTCAATTACATATTAATTGTTAACATTTATCTTATTTGAACACATTTATAATAATAACATATAACATAATAACAATAACATATAACATAATAACAATAACATATAAAACGTATCACATTTTTTGGTAATTTTTTTTTTTCATTTTTTTTTAATATTCTGTATTTTTTAAAAATATATATTTTTTAACTTTTTTTTGTATTTTGTTTTTTTTTAAATATTGTTTTCATTGTCTTTTATAATATTTTGTTTTTACAATTTTTTTTTCCATTTTTTATTTTTTTTTTGTATTTTGTTTTTTCAAAATATATATATAATTTTTTTGGTATTTTTCTTTCTTTCTTTCTTTCTTTTTTTCAGGGACCTTCCAGCCTACCATGTGTGCAGGACACTCCGGTTTCACTCTGTTCTTCACATGGTTTGCCTTGAATCACACATGGGAGGAACTGCTAAAAATCATAAATCAATAAATGAAATCATGGCTTACCAGCAGGTAGTGTCATACCTTGACATGACCATGCCAACGCACCTTGAGGACCCGCTGGACTTCTGGGCAGCCAAACTTGACTTGTGGCGGCAACTGGCAGAGTTTGCCCTGGGAAAGCTGTCTTGCCCGGTGAGTAGTGTGCCATCTGAGCGGGTGATTAGTGCTGAAAGGACCATAGTCATGCCAAGGAGAACTCGTCTGTACACGAAAAATGTGGAGAGACTCACCTTTGTGAAGATGAATCAGGCATGGATCAGCCAGGATTTCCAGCCACCAATGGCTGATCCATGGTAGTAGCTGATGCATGGTAGCTCCTGATGCTGCTGCCAACTCCAGGGTGTGTCTTTCAGGCAATATATGGGCTCCCTATGCTGCCAGCTCCAATGATTGTCTTTCAGGCAATATATGGGCTCCTAATGCTGCTGCTGCCAACTCCAATGTGTGTACTCTTAAAAGACCCATGCTAGCATATTTGGGATGCCCCCCCCCCCCCGGTTAAAGGCAATGGCTGCTGGCAATTTGACAACGTGACTTTCTTTACAAAATGCAACCAGTTAGTAGACAGGTACTCTTCAAATATTTATGCTAGTATTTGGGATGCCCCCTCTTCAAATACATAGGCTGGCTGCTTTTACAGTGGAAAAGTGACTTTCTTTACAAAATGCAACCAGTTAGCATACAGGTACTCTTCAAATATTTATGCTAGTATTTGGGATGCCCCCTCTTCAAATACATAGGCTGGCTGCTTTTACAGTGGAAAAGTGACTTTCTTTACAAAATGCAACCAGTTAGTAGACAGGTACTCTTGAAACATCAATGCTAGTATTTGGGATGCCCCCTCTTCAAATACATAGGCTGGCTGCTTTTACAGTTCAAATGTGACTTTCTTTACAAAATGCAACCAGTTAGCATACAGGTACTCTTGAAACATTAATGCTAGTATTTGGGATGCCCCCTCTTCAAATACATAGGCTGGCTGCTTTTACAGTGGAAACGTGACTTTCTTTACAAAATGCAACCAGTTAGCATACAGGTACTCTTCAAATATTTATGCTAGTATTTGGTATGCCCCCTCTTCAAATACATAGTCTGGCTGCTTTTACAGTGAAAAAGTGACTTTCTTTACAAAATGCAACCAGTTAGTAGACAGATACTCTTCATATATTTAAGCTAGTATTTCGGATGCCCCCTCTTCAAATACATAGGCTGGCTGCTTTTACAGTGGAAAAGTGACTTTCTTTACAAAATGCAACCAGTTAGTAGACAGGTACTCTTGAAATATTAATGCTAGCACGCTTTTTAAAGAATGACACCAGGAAAAGGAAAAGCTAAAAAGGCAGGTGTGTTATTAACACTAAATAGGCTTGAAAGCTAATGCAATCTATCTATCTATCTTTCTGTCTGTCTGTCTATCCGTCCCTCTCTCTCTCTCCCTGATCTGCTCTGGCCGCAATACAGTGTCAGAATGATCTTCCGCAAAATGGCCGCCGCTTATATAGGTCTGTGACATCATCGGTAGGTAGCAGGTAACCTACCCAGGATTCCTTGCCACATGACATCATCGGTAAGTCTGTCTGCTGATAGGTAGCATGTAACCTACCCAGGATTCCTTGCCACATGGGACATGTCCTGACATGTGGATCCACCATTTCAGATGGGCTGGATAGCAGTAAATGGAGTTTTAAGGAAGCGATTCAAGCGATCGAATCGCAGCAATATTCAGAATCTTTATGAATCTAATTATTCCTAAAATTTGTAACGAATTCGGGTTCGTCACATTTTGATTCGCTGATCTGTAATTGTTACACTGTAGTTGTATGTCTTAAAGATAAAATCTGGCAACAGCAGGCAATAAAACAAATAAGAAAGCAACCGAACTGACTGATTGGCTGGGCAATGAAGTCTGTGAGGCAGTGTTCTGACTGGTAGAGATACTTACCAATGACTCAGTCAATCCTGAGATTTTGCAATTTCAACCAACAAAGGCCCAAAACCAAAGCTGTGGGCAGGGCAGGAGATGAAGTGCAGGGCCCTGACCTGGAGCAAGTCTCCCAATTGCATCAGAGGTGGACCATCAATTGCAATGACAAAGGGTGTCTTGCATTGTTGCATCTAAAGAGCAGTAACCAGATATGCAGTGATGAAGTTGTCAGCTGTCCCAAAGTTCACAAATGCCAGGAGAGAGTGGTGAACTAAGGCAGAGCTGCTGGAGCCATTTATTTATAAGCTTCTAGATGGAAACAGTATACTTACTACGACTCAGATACATCCATTTCCAGACCCGACAGACAGTGGGCCCGGAGGTAAACCTTTCCTACAAAGTAAAGAGATAATCTCTCTTTGAGCCCCTTCTTTATCAGAGAGCCTGTTAGCACTTAGTTGCATGGGTTCCTCTCTCTTGGGTTGAGGTGACCTGTTCTGTCATCTTTCATGAATTCTCAAAACAAGAACAGTGATACTGGGGTCCTGGCCAAATGCAGACACCTAGTATAAAATTGCATTGTGACAAGCCCTCAGATATATTGGTCTCTTGAGTAACATAATCCTCTTTAACTAAACCTAAAATCTAAAAATAATGTGCTAAAAAATAAACTGCTGGAAAGAAGCAAGAACCCGCACCCACATGACCTGGTAAACTTGAAGTTATTAGATTGGACAATCCATTAGAATCCCTATCTATATCTAGTGCTAGAGTTGAGCGAACTTTTGAAAAATTCGTTTCGGCTGATTCGCCGAATTTTCTGACAAAATTTGTTTCGACCCGAATTTATTCGCAATGAATCGCTATTAAAAACGGCTATTTCTGAGCTTCCTAGAGCCTCAATAGGGTTGTAAACCATTCTGCCTTGCTGTTACACGCACAGGATGCGTGCGGGGTTAGTAAAATAATACTGTAAATAATTATGACATGCAGATCAGAGGCATCGCTATTAGAATCGCAGAGCAGCACAATTGCAGAGAGTTGAGGTGGCATCACAATGAGAAGCCCCTATATTGCCTGAAAAACACACCCTGGAGCTGTCAGCAGCAGGAGCCCAAATATTGGCTGAAAGACATCCTGGAGTTGGCAGCAGGAGCCCAACAATTGGCCTGAAGACACACACTGGAGTTGGCAGCAGGAGCCCAAAAATTGGCAGAAAGAGACACTGGAGTTGCAAGCAGCAGCAGGAGCCCAAACATTGGCGGAAAGAGACACTGGAGTTGGCAGCAGGAGCCCAAAAATTGGCCTAAAGACACACTGGAGTTGGCAGCAGCAGGAGCCCAAACATTGGCTGAAAGAGACACTGGAGTTGGCAGCAGCAGCAGCAGTTGCTTGAAAGACACAACCTGGAGTTGCAAGTAGCAGCAGCAGCAGGAGTCCAAACATTGTTTGATAAGAGATGCTGGAGTTGGCAGCAGGAGCAGCAGGAGCCCAAACATTGGCTCAAAGAGACACTGGAGTTGGCAGCAGCAGCAGGAGGCCAAAAATTGGCTGAATGACACCATGGAGTTGCAAGCAGCAGCAGCAGGAGCCCAAACATTGCTTGAAAGACACACTGGAGTTGGCAGCAGCAGGGGCCCAAACATTGCTTGAAAGAGACACTGCATTTGGCAGCAGGAGCCCAAAAATTGGCCGAATGACACCTTGGAGTTGGCAGCAGCAGCAGCGGGAGCCCAAACATTGCTTGAAAGAGACACTGGAGTTGGCAGCAGGAGCAGCAGGAGCCCAAACATTGATTGAAAGAGACACTGGATTTGGCAGCAGGACCAGCAGGAGCAGGAGCCCAGCCCAAACATTGCTTGAAAGAGACACTGGAGTTGGCAGCAGGAGCCCAAAAATTGGACTAAAGACACACTGGAGTTACAAGCAGCAGCAGCAGCAGGAGCCCAAACATTGCTTGAAGAGACACTGGAGTTGGCAGCAGGAGCCCAAACATTAGCTGAATGACACCCTAAAGTTGCAAGCAGCAGCAGGAGCCCAAACATTGCTTGAAAGACACACTGTAGTTAGCAGCAGGAGCCCAAACATTGGCTCAAAGAGACACTGGAGTTGGCAGCAGCAGGAGCCCAAACATTGCTTGAAAAAGACACTGCATTTGGCAGCAGGAGCCCAAAAATTGGGCGAATGACACCCTGGAGTTGGCAGCAGCAGGAGCCCAAACATTGCTTGAAAGAGACACTGGAGTTGGCAGCAGGATCCCAAACATTGGCTCAAAGAGACACTGGAGTTGGCAGCAGCAGCAGGAGCCCAAAAATTGGCTGAAAGGCACACCCTGAAGTTGGCATCAGCAGGAGCCCAAAATTGGCCTAAAGACATAAATATGTTTTGCACCATTTGGAAAGTGTAAAACGTGGCGCCATGCTGAATCTAATCAAGCAAATAAAAGAACTGGACACTCTGGAATATCCAAGACATGCACACCAAGTAATCTGCACTCCACCCTGTTTGAATGAATAGCAATTGATACCAAACTAATATGAAATACAATTTTATTCAAGGTATAAAGCAATCAAAACAAGAAAAACCAAAAAAAAGGGGCTACACACAGTTAAAAACACATACAAGACAATTTAAAAGGACAACCAGTCCAAAATGTGAGGGGAGGGGGGAAGTTTGGCTAGGCAGTAAAGTAATCCCAGATCAAAACAATTTGTTATAACTTGAATTCATTTTGAGTCATAAAACATGACAATATTTGTAATGTCACCAAGCCAGAGTGATAGCCAGAAGTGTACAAAAAGAAGTGTAACCAGAGAGAAGCATACAGCCCTTTGAGGATCAGGGCTGAAGCTGTGAGCAAAGAAAGCAGTGAAAAGTAAATACTACATGTGTATTAAACAGTGCGTGATGACAGAGCATCCAGAGATAATCTATGTGACATGAATAGAGTCTGGCTTGCTGAACAACACAATATGATTGATTAATAAATGCATAAGGTTATGATAAACAGCAATTTGTACATCACCGTAATCCTGAGATGCCTGCCAAACGCCCCCACACACCGCACAGACCAACCGCCGACGCGCTGCGTGGATAAACCACTTCACTCCGTCCAGGTGAAGTGGTTTATCCACGCAGCGCGTCGGCGGTTGGTCTGTGCGGTGTGTGGGGGCGTTTGGCAGGCATCTCAGGATTACGGTGATGTACAAATTGCTGTTTATCATAACCTTATGCATTTATTAATCAATCATATTGTGTTGTTCAGCAAGCCAGACTCTATTCATGTCACATAGATTATCTCTGGATGCTCTGTCATCACGCACTGTTTAATACACATGTAGTATTTACTTTTCACTGCTTTCTTTGCTCACAGCTTCAGCCCTGATCCTCAAAGGGCTGTATGCTTCTCTCTGGTTACACTTCTTTTTGTACACTTCTGGCTATCACTCTGGCTTGGTGACATTACAAATATTGTCATGTTTTATGACTCAAAATGAATTCAAGTTATAACAAATTGTTTTGATCTGGGATTACTTTACTGCCTAGCCAAACTTCCCCCCTCCCCTCACATTTTGGACTGGTTGTCCTTTTAAATTGTCTTGTATGTGTTTTTAACTGTGTGTAGCCCCTTTTTTTTGGTTTTTCTTGTTTTGATTGCTTTATACCTTGAATAAAATTGTATTTCATATTAGTTTGGTATCAATTGCTATTCATTCAAACAGGGTGGAGTGCAGATTACTTGGTGTGCATGTCTTGGATATTCCAGAGTGTCCAGTTCTTTTATTTGCTTGATTAGATTGTACATGCACGGGTTCTCCTAGCACCCCCTGTTTCTGTACTAATATCCGTTTCTGATCATTGTATATTTGGCTGTGCCTATCCACTTCATATTGGTAGCCATGCTGAATCTAGTCGCATGCATCAGCCATTGGTGGGTGGAAATCCTGGCTGATCCATCCCTGATTAATTTTCACAAAGGTGAGTCTCTCCACATTTTTAGTTGACAGACGAGTTCTTCTTGCGTAACTATGGCCCCCGCCGCACTAAATACCCGCTGAGATGGCACGCTACTTGCCGGGCAGGACAGCTTTTCCAGGGCAAACTCAGCTAGTTGCAGCCACAAGTCAAGTTTGGCTGCCCAGAAGTCCAGCGGATCCTCAAGGTGTGTTGGCATGGTCATGTCAAGGTATGACAAGACCTGCTGGTTCAGGTCCTGCTCCAGGTCTTCCTGCTGCTCATGAGTGGACTCACTATGCGGGTGTAGAAAGCTACTCATTAGCGACTGAAGACTGAGGCTGCTGCTGATGGAGCTGCTGCTGCTGCTCCTGCCAACCCCCCCAGCAGCCATGGCAGTGGAAGGTGAGCGCAGAGGTCCCCCCGAGTCAGACCTGCGAAAGTATGGACAATGGCGCAGATAGGCATCGGCCAACTGACTACGTAGAATGTCTTTGTAGTAGGTCAGTTTGTCCTCCCTCTCGGTGGGTTTAAAAAATGCCCCCATTTTGTGCCGGAAGCGAGGGTCCAATAAGGTGGAAAGCCAGAAGTCATCCCGCTGACAAATGGAAACAATTCTGGGGTCACTACGCAAGCACGTGAGCATTCTTTCTGCCATTTGCGCAAGTGACTCGGAGGGACTACCTGATGGCTTTTCTCTGTTCGTATAGTCTGTCCAACATATGCAGGGTGGAATTCCAACGGGTGGAAATATCGCAAATCAGACTATGCTGGGGGCTACCGTTCTGACGCTGTAGCTCAAGAAGGGTGTGCTTGGCGGTGTATGAGTGGCTGAAGTGCCATCAAAGTTTCTTTGAAGTTGTTAGGATGTCTTGCAGATGGGGGGGAAGACTTCAGAAACAGCTTCACAACCAGATTGAAGACGTGAGCCATGCAGGGCGCTGTCCCTGACCGTAGTTACAGCTCCAGACGTCGGCGCTGCCATGCACTTTGCTACACACCGACAGGCTCAAGGACTGGCCCACCTTCTGTTCAACAAAAGTGTGCAGTGCTGGAACTGCCTTCTTGGCAAAGAAATGACTCTCCACCTCGGCTCGGCACAAGCCATCAGTTCTCTGAAACGTGCACCACCACCTGAAAAGGGAGCGACTGCAGCACCAGCAACTTGGACAGGAGCACATTCAGCTTCTGTGCCGTAGGATGAGTGGGCGCATACTGCTGTCTCTTGGACATGGCTTCGCTGATGGATTGCTGGCGGGATGCATGACTTGGAGGAGGACGAGGAGCATCAGGAGGAGCGACAGAGGATGGGTATGACGCACAGCTGCCTCGGCTGAGGTGCTGGAGCCTTGGCTGGCAGAAATTGGGAGCGACGTGCCACTCGGTGAGAAAGCAGCCTGGACCACCTCTTCGGAGCCTCGGTTCTCCCAGGTCGCTTTATGGTGACGCATCATATGTTGACGCAGGGCCGTGGTGCCAATATTTGGGCCCTGGCCACGCTTCACCTTCTGCCTACATATCTTGCATGTGGCCATGTTACCCTCCTGCAGATGCTTCAGGAAAAACTGCCACACTGCCGAGTAGCTACTTTTCCCACCAACAGCCCGCACTGATTCACTGCTACTGGCGCAAACTCCAGGAACCCCTGCTCCACTACCTCCCGATAAGGTAGCCTGCCATGCAGCAAGTGATCTACCCCGGCACCGGCCCCATTTGGCTCCAGGCTTTACATTTGTGCCCCCATGCTGACTGCCAACTAGGGATGAGCGAATCGATCCGGACGAACCCGGATTCGTTACGAATTTCAAGGAAAATTCGATTCTGAACGAATCCGAATTTCCCCGCGATTCGATCGATCCAAGTTTTTCTTTAAACTCCATTTATTTCAATTACAGGCATTCTAAAATGGTGGATGAACATGTCCAGACATAACCCCTGGGGCAAGGTATCATGGGTAAGTCACATGCAGCTTATCAGCAGCCAGGAAGCCCGGTGACGTCACCGTGCTATATAAAGCTGCGGCCATCTTGCTTGTGTGCATTTCAGCCTTGCATTGCGGCCAGAGCACAGCTAGTTAGAGACAGGGACAGAGAGTTAGAGATAGGTAGGGAGAGTCAGAGAGGCAGACAGAGAGGTAGACAGAGCCAGGGAAAGATATGGAAAGATAGGGAAAAACCCGAACCATCCAGCCAGGGACAGCTTAGAAGTGACAGTGAAAATTCTTTTTTTTCATTAGCCAGATCAGTTTTCAATTCGATTTCAGTTATTTGTGCTGTAAATCTGCCTTGCCACTGTGCATGCCATCTATGCAGTGGCTTATTTAACCCTATCTGTTACACACAAGCATTTATCATAATATATAACTGGATTAGTTTAAATATTTTTGGGTCTGCCTTTAAAAAAAAAAAACACCAGCCCACTTGGGTATCCCAAACCTGCATTAGGCAGCCTATCTGTTATACTAAATACGCTTGTTCATCCTTCCTCAGCTTAATCAAAGTATTGCATTTTTAATTGGTCTTTGGTCTGCCTTTAACAAAAAAAACACCAGGCCGCAGGGCACCCCAAACCTGCATTAGGCAGCCTATCTGTTATACTAAATATGCTTGTTGATCCTTCCTCAGCTTAAACAAAATATTGCATTTTGAATTGGTTTTTGGTCTCCCTTTAACAAAAAAAACACCAGGCCGCAGGGCACCCCAAACCTGCATTAGGCAGCCTATCTGTTATACTAAATATGCTTGTTGATCCTTCCTCAGCTTAATCAAAGTATTGCATTTCGAATTGGTTTTTGGCCTGCCTTTAACAAAAAAAGCACCAGGCCGCAGGGCATCCCAAACCTGAATTAGGCAGCCTATCTGTTATACTAAATTCGCTTGTTTATCCTTCCTCAGCTTAATCAAAGTATTGCATTTTGAATTGTTTTTTGTCCTGCAGTCAAAACACCAGCCCACATGGGCATCCCAAACCAGCACGTCACGCTATCTTTTATACTAAATAAGCTTGTTCAGCCTCAGTTTTACTAAGCTATTGCATTTTCAATTGTTTTTGTCCTGCTGTCAAAACACTAGCCCACATGGGCATCCCAAACCAGCACATGTCAGTCTATCTGTTATACTAAATAAGCTTCTAAAGGCCCTTTTTTTATTTATTTATTTATTTTTTATATAGAGCTGTAATAGATTATATAGTGAGGTAAATTCGCCCTTTTGCACCTTTATATAGAGAAGCCCACTGTGAAAATCTGAGGAGCAATCGTTTATACAGTATTGTGAGGTAAATTCGCAATTTTGCACTATTATATATATCAACCTAAATCCCTGTGTAAATCTGAGGAGCAATAGTTTATATTGTGAGGTAAAATTGACATTTTATAGAGCAGGCCCTGTCTGAAAATCTCATTTTGCAATCTATGCTATAATGTGAGCTAAATTCGCCATGTTGCACCATTCTTTAGAGTGGCCCTCCTGTGTAAATCAGAGTAGCAATAGGTTATATTGGACAATACATTTGCCCTGTTTTGCACCATTATATGGAGCAGCCCCTGAGTAAATCTGGAGGGCAATTGCTTATATTATTAGGTAAATTCGTGGTTTTGCACCATTACATAGAGCAGTCCCTATATAAACCTGAGAAATAGGTTATATTGTGTGAGTTAAATCCGCTCTTGGTTTTGTAGCATTCTATAGAGCATGCCCTGTGTAAATCTGAGGGGCAATAGCTTATATTGTGAGGTAAATTTGCCATTTTGCAGCATAATATAGAGCAGCCCAGTTGCCATCTAAATCAACTACTGGCCGGGCAGGACAGCTTTTTCAGGGCAAACTCTGCTAGTTGCGGCCACAAGTCAAGTTTGGCATCCCAGAAGTCCAGCGGATCCTCAAGGTGTGTTGGCATGGTCATGTCAAGGTAGGACATGACTTACCGGTTCAGGTCCTGCTCCAGGTCTTCCTGCTGCTCATGAGTAGACTCACTATGCAGGTGTAGAAAGCTACTCATTAGCGACTGAAGACTGAGGCTGCTGCTGATGGAGCTGCTGCTGCTGCAACCCCCCCGGCAGCCATGGCAGTGGAAGGTGAGCGCAGAGGTCCCCCCAAGTCAGACCTCCGAGAGTATGGACCATGGCGCAGATAGACATCGCCCAACTGACTACGTAGGATGTCTCTGTAGTAGGTCAGTTTGTCCTCCCTCTCAGTGGTTGTAAATAATTCCCCCATTTTGTGCCAGAAGCGAGGGTCCAATAAGGTGGAGAGCCAGTAGTCATCCCGCTGACAAATGGAGACAATACTTTGGTCACTACGCAAGCACGTGAGCATGCATCGTGCCATTTGTGCAAGTGACTCGGAGGGACTACCTGTCTCCATCTCCACTGCAAACTGCCACGGTGTGTCTGGGTCCTCTGTCTCGCCTTCCTCACAACCCTCTAGCTCCTCTGGCTGATCCTGCTCCTCCTGTCAGATGACTATATAAAATGGTAATTTTGTCAAACCTAAACTGTGCTTTGCTGTGCCCCACCCCCCTTCTCCTCCTCCACTTCAGCCCCCACAGGCTTCATGTGGCTGTGAAATGTATGCGCCATGTCTCTAGTACCCTGATCAGCCATGGTTTCCAACATGTGTTGTAGTACATGAAGCAGTGGAATCTCATCGTTCATCTCATAGTCCTGGTGACTGACTAATAAAGTAGCTTCCTCAAAGGGCCTGAGCAAACGGCAGGTGTCACGTATGAGCTGCCACTGGTTTACATTGAAGTTACACAGGGGAGTCCCCCTATCCGTTTGAATCATCAAGAAATCTGTGATGGCTTTTCTCTGTTTCTATAGTCGATCCTGCATATGGAGGGTGGAATTCCAATGGGTGGAAACATCGCAAATCAGACTATGTTGGGGGATACCGTTCTGACGCTGAAGCTCAAGAAGGGTGTGCTTGGTGGTGTAGGAGTGCCTGAAGTGCATGCAAAGTTTCCTTCCCGTTGTTAGGATGTCTTTCAGATTGGGGGAAGACTTCAGAAAACGCTTGACAACTAGATTGAACACGTGTGCCATGGCAGGACGCATGGCTCAGGCTTCTTTGTCGCAGCACAGACAAGATGTTCTACCCAGCGTCAGTCACCATGGGTCCCATTTGCAGTTTTCGTGGAGTAAGCCACGATTTCATGTATTGAGTTCTCATTTTTGGCAGTTCCTCCCATGTGTGTTGCTCAAGGCAAACCATGTGAAGAACAGCGTGAAACCGCCGTGTCCTGCACACATGGTAGGCTGGAAGGGCACTGGGGATAAAAAACAAAAATTTAAAAAAAGAGAAAAAATAAATATTTAGAAAAAAAAGTAAAAAAAAGTAAAAAATGAAAAAAAAAAATTTGTACAAAAATTCACAAAATATTAAAAGGCAATGGAAAAAAATATTAAAAAAATAATATATATATATATATAATTTCTAAAAAATAAAAAATATAAAAAAAATACAAAATATAAAAAAAAAAAAAAACAATACAAAATTAACCAAAAAAAAAAATGTTGATACATTTTATATGTTACTGTTGTTATGTTATATGTTATTGCTGCTATGTTATATGTTATTATATGTTATTATTATAAATATGTTCAAATAAGATAAATGTCAACTATTAATTATTCTCTGTGACACCATTGCTAAGTGCAAGTGCACTGTCACAGGCACAAAGGCCTAGGAGCGTGGAGGCCATAGCGGAGGGACCTGTCCAAGTTGCTTTTGTGGTTGTGCAGGAACCATAATCACCCAGTGGTCCTAAAAGGATATTTATTGTCCCTGACCATAGTTACAGCTCCAGACGTAGGCACTGCTGTGCACTTTGGTACACACTGACAGGCTAAAGGACTGCCCCACCTTCTGTTCAACAAAATTGTACAGGGCTAGTACTGCCTTCTTCGCAAAGAAATGACAGCATGGGACTCTCCACCTCGGCTCGGCCCAAGCCATGAGTTCTCTGAAAGGTCCACCAACTCAAAAGGGAGGGACTGCAGCACCAGCAACTTATACAGGATCACATTTAGCTTCTGCATGTTGGATGAGTGGGCACATACTGTTGTCTCTTGGACATGGCTTGGCAATGGATTGCTGGCGGAATGACTGACTCGGATTAAGAGGAGGAGGAGCATCTGGAGCGACAAAGGATGGGTATGACACACAGGAGGTGGTGGAGCCTTGGCTGGCTGGAACAGAGAGCGGTGTGCCACTGGGTAATGCAGCAGGCTGGACCACCACTTTGGAGCCAACTCTCCCAGGCCGCTATATGGTGACGCTGCAAATGTTGACGCAGGGCTGTGGGTCCAACATTGGGACCCTGGCCACACTTCACCTTCTGCCTACACATCTTTCATATAGCCATGTTAACCTCCTGCGGATGCTTGATGAAAAACTGCAACATGGGCTTGTCGCTGATTTCTCCTACCAACAGTCCGCACAAATTCACTGATGCTGCTGCTGCTGCTGCCGCCGACGACGCCAACTCCAGGGACCCTCTTCCTCTACCACCTGGGAAGATAGCCTGCCACGCGAGTGGTCTACCCTGACCACATTTGCCTCCATACTTTTCCCTTTTGCCACCATGCTGGCCGCTAAATCTGTCACTCTCCATTACTCCAAGCCTTTAAAAGTACCCTCAAAACTCACTGATGTCCTCCTCAGGTTCCTCAACAGTGTCTGCTTAAGGAGCCAAAACGCTTGCAACACCTCCTCCCACGACACTCTCCTTATCACTATTTGCCCGCCTAGTGGAAGAAGCGGCAAGTGTCTCCTCCACTTCTTGGCTGGGCAGTAGCTGCTGATTTTTCTGATTATCAGATCGTCCTCACTGAATCGTGGAGCTGAACCCAAAGCATAACATACAACAGACAGTTGACTAGGGGTGTCAGATGTCACTTGTGATGCAGTGGATGATCGTGTTAACCAATGGATGACAGCAGATGGGTTGCTGTTCAAGACACGACCGCTAGCTGATCCCGGGAGATCAGGCCTCTCACTGAGACTCCTGCTGCCACTCACCCCTATTCTGCAGAGACCTCAGCTTGACAAAATGAGGCCTTATATATTACTATGTTACTAATATGTTACTATGTTACTAATATGTTACTAATCTGTCACTCTCCGTGTTTTTTTTTGAGAGACTGGCCTGCATTGAAATGAATCGGGCATGGATCAGCCAAGATTTCCACCCACCAATGCCTGATGCATTAGAGTAGATTGATGATGGGGCCAGACCAACACTAAAGAAATATGGATCGTGCAAAACAGATTTAAGGCGCTGCTCTCCAGTTACAGACATTCCTCTGCATCAGACCACAAGTAATTATTGAGAAAATGCTTTACGTTACTCTTACTTTTTATTAAAATTCTATATGTGCCAAAAATCTGTATATGTTCTCCTCATGCTGCTTCCAACTCCAGGGTGTGTCTTTCTGGCAATTTTGGGCTCCTGCTGCTGCTGCTTACAACTTCAGGGTGTGATTCATCCAATTTTTGGGCAAATGCTGCCAACTCCAGTGTCTCTTTCAAGCAATGTTTGGGCTCCTGCTGCTGCTTGCAACTCCAGGGTGTGAGTCATCCAATTTTTGGGCTCCTGCAGCCAAATCCAGTGTCTCTTTCAAGCTATGTTTGGGCTCCTGCTGCTGCTGCTGCTTGCAACTCAAGGGTGGGATTCATCCAATTTTTGAGCTCCTGAAGCCAACTCCAGTGTCTCTTTAAAGCAATGTTTGGGCTCCTGCTGCTGCTTGCAACTCCAGGGTGTGATTCATCCAATTTTTGGGCTCCTGCTGCCAACTCCAGTGTCTCTTTCAGGCTATGTTTGGGCTCCTGCTGCTGCTACTTGCAACTCCAGGGTGTGATTCATCCAATGTTTGGGCTCCTGCTGCCAACTCCAGTGTCTCTTTCAAGCTATGTTTGGGCTCCTGCTGCTGCTTGCAACTCCAGGGTGTGATTCATCCAATGTTTGTGCTCCTGCTGCCAACTCCAGTGTCTCTTTCAAGCTATGTTTGGGCTCCTGCTGTTGCTTGCAACTCCAGGTTGTGATTCATCCAATTTTTGGCCTCCTGCTGCCAACTGCAGTGTCTCTTTAAAGCAATGTTTGGGCTCCTGCTGCTGCTTGCAACTCCAGGGTGTCATTCATCCAATTTTGGGCTCCTGCTGCCAACTCCAGTGTCTCTTTCAAGCTATGTTTGGGCTCTTGCTGCTGCTTGTGACTCCAGGGTGTGATTCATCCAATTTTTGGGCTCCTGCTGCCAACTCCAGTGTCTCTTTCAAGCTATGTTTGGGCTCCTGCTGCTGCTTGCAACTCCAGGGTGTGATTCATCCAATTTTTGGGCTCCTGCTGCCAACTCAAGTGTCTCTTTAAAGCTATGTCTGGGCTGCTGCTGCTGCTTGCAACTCCAGGGTGTGATTCATCCAATTTTTGGGCTCCTGCTGCCAACTCCAGTGTGTCTTTCAAGCTATGTTTGGGCTCCTGCTGCTGCTTGAAACTCCAGGGTGTGTTTCATCCAATTTTTGGGCTCCTGCTGCCAGCTTCAGTGTCTCTTTAAAGTAATGTTTGGGCACCTGCTGCTACTGCTGCTTGCAACTCCAGGGTGTGATTCAGCCAATTTTTGTGCTCCTGCTGCCAACTCCAGTGTGTCTTTCAAGCTATGTTTGGGCTCCTGCTGCTGCTTGCAACTCCAGGTGTGATTCATACAATTTTGGCCTCCTGCTGCCAACTCCAGTGTCTCTTTCAAGCTATGTTTGGGCTCCTGCTGCTGCTTGCAACTCCAGGTTGTGTTTCATCCAATTTTTGGACTCCTGCTACCAACTCCAGTGTCTCTTTCAAGCTATGTTTGGGCTCCTGCTGCTGCTTTCAACTCCAGGGTGTGATTCATCCAATGTTTGTGCTCCTGCTGCCAACTCCAGTGTCTCTTTCAAGCTATGTTTGGGCTCCTGCTGTTGCTTGCAACTCCAGGGTGTGATTCATCCAATTTTTGGCCTCCTGCTGCCAACTCCAGTGTCTCTTTAAAGCAATGTTTGGGCTCCTGCTGCTGCTTGCAACTTCAGGGTGTAATTCATCCAATTTTGGGCTCCTGCTGCCAACTCCAGTGTCTCTTCCAAGCTATGTTTGGGCTCTTGCTGCTGCTTGTGACTCCAGGGTGTGATTCATCCAATTTTTGGGCTCCTGCTGCCAACTCCAGTGTCTCTTTCAAGCTATGTTTGGGCTCCTGCTGCTGCTTGCAACTCCAGGGTGTGATTCATCCAATTTTTGGGCTCCTGCTGCCAACTCAAGTGTCTCTTTAAAGCTATGTTTGGGCTGCTGCTGCTGCTTGCAACTCCAGGGTGTGATTCATCCAATTTTTGGGCTCCTGCTGCCAACTCCAGTGTGTCTTTCAAGCTATGTTTGGGCTCCTGCTGCTGCTGCTGCTGCTGCTGCTTGCAATCCCAGGGTGTGATTCATCCAATTTTTGGCCTCCTGCTGCCAACTCCAGTGTCTCTTTCAAGCTATGTTTGGGCTCCTGCTGCTGCTTGCAACTCCAGGGTGTGTTTCATCCAATTTTTGGGCTCCTGCTGCCAGCTTCAGTGTTTGGGCTCCTGCTGCTACTGCTGCTTGCAACTCCAGGGTGTGATTCAGCCAATTTTTGTGCTCCTGCTGCCAACTCCAGTGTGTCTTTCAAGCTATGTTTGGGCTCCTGCTGCTGCTTGCAACTCCAGGTGTGATTCATACAATTTTGGCCTCCTGCTGCCAACTCCAGTGTCTCTTTCAAGCTATGTTTGGGCTCCTGCTGCTGCTTGCAACTGCAGGTTGTGTTTCATCCAATTTTTGGACTCCTGCTGCCAACTCCAGTGTCTCTTTCAAGCTATGTTTGGGCTGCTGCTGCTTGCAACTCCAGGGTGTGATTCATCCAATGTTTGGGCTCCTGCTGCCAACTCCAGTGTCTCTTCCAAGCTATGTTTGGGCTCCTGATGCTTGCAACTCCAGGGTGTGATTCATCCAATTGTTGTGCTCCTGCTGCCAACTCCAGTGTCGCTTTAATGCAATGTTTGGGCTCCTGCTCCTGCTTGCAACTCCAGGGTGTGATTCATCCAATTTTTGGGCTCCTGCTGCCAACTCCAGTGTCTCTTTCAAGCTATGTTTGGGCTCCTGCTGCTGCTTGCAACTCCATGGTGTGATTCATCCAATTTTTGGGCTCCTGAAGCCAACTCCAGTGTCTCTTTAAAGTAATGTTTGTGCTCCTGCTGCTACTGCTGCTTGCAACTCCATGGTGTGATTCAGCCAATTTTTGGGCTCCTGTTGCCAACTCCAGTGTCTCTTTCAAGCTAAGTTTGGGCTCCTGCTGCTGCTGCCGCTGCTGCTGCTACTTGCAACTCCAGGGTGTGATTCATCCAATTTTTTGCCTCCTACTGCCAACTCCAGTGTCTCTTTCAAGCTATGTTTGGGCTCCTGCTTGCAACTCCAGGGTGTGATTCATCCAATTTTTGGGCTCCTGCAGCCAAATCCAGTGTCTCTTTAAAGCAATGTTTGGGCTCCTGCAGCTGCTCCTGCTGCTTCTGCTTGCAACTCCATGGTGTGATTCATTCAATTTTTGGGCTCCTGCAGTCAACTCCAATGTCTCTTTAAAGCAATGTTTGGGCGCCTGCAGCTGCTGCTGCTGCTGCTGCTTGCAACTCCACTGTATGATTTAGCTAATTTTTGGGCTCCTGCTGCTGCCAGCTCCAGGGTGTGTTTTTCAGGCACTATAGGGGCCCCTCATAGTTATGACACCTCAACTCTCTGCAATTGTGCCGGTTTGCGATTCTATTAGCGATGCCTCCGATCTGCATGTGATAATTATTTACAGTATTATTTCAATACCCCAGCACGCGTCCTATGCGTGTTACAGCAAGGCAGAATGGTTTACAACCCTATTGAGGCTCTAGGAGGCTCAGAAATAGCTGTTTTTAATAGCGATTCGTCGCAAATAAATTCGGGTCGAACCGATTTTTGTCGGAAAATTCGGCGAATCAGTCGAATTGAATTTTTCAAAAGTTCGCTCATCTCTACTGCCAACCGTGCTGCTAACACCTTGCTGCCTCAGCTGCTGACTCCGGGGCAACCTGAGCCCCTCTTCTCCTGATGATGATTCATTCCTTTCTGCACCCGGCTCCCAAGTGCTCCCAAGTGCGATTGGCTTCATCATCATCATCACCGAGTTGTGGCTGCACGTCACTGATGTTCTCGGTTTCCTCAACAGTGTCTGGCACAGGAGCTGGAACGCTCGCAACAACACCCACGCCACTCTCCACATCACTATTTGTCTGCCTAGCGAAGGAAGCCACCTCCATTTCTTGGCTGAGCAGTAGCTGCTGACTGTCCTCTATCTGATCATCCTCCTCACTAAAGAGTGGAGCTGAAACCAAAGCATAGGATACGTTGCTGGGGGAGGGAACGGCATAGGACAGAGGCAATGGGAGGATAGGGACTGCTCTCGGGCCATGCCAACTCAGGGTTGTGTCAGAGGAACCTACTGACCTTAGACTGGTGCTTGTGTGTAACAGATAGGGTTAAATATGCCACTGCCAAGATGGGATGCACAGTGGTCAGGAATTTTTACAGCACAAACAAAAGCAATTTAAAACTGATCCGGCAAATGAAGTGAAATGAAAATAAAAAAAAAGTTTCCCTGTCACTTTCTCTGCTGTCCCTGCCTGGATCCTTCCCGATTTTTCCCTATCTTTCCCTGGCTTTCCCTGGCACTCTGTGGGTCTCTGTGGATCTTTTACAGATCTTTTACTATAGATAATAGTTATTAATAAAGCATTTTAGAGTGAAAATAAAAGAGTGAATTAAAGGAAGTCACTGCTTTATTGCTGATGGCTGTATATTTCCCACACTTTGCAAAATTTTGTTTTGATCTGCCCAAAATGAATCTGCAAAAAATAGTTTTCCCCCTCCTGCAGCCTATAGGTGCAGGTCTGATTTTGTTCTCTCTTTTGATTGGAGAAGGGGCAGGTACTACATTTGCAAACCTACAACTTAACCCAAAGTCATTTTTGTCATATTGATCAAGAAAACGTTTACAGGACAACGATTTGCAAGTCAACTATTTCTGTAGCTTTTTGAAGAGATATTTTAGCCATTCTTTAGAAGCAATAAGTGGTTATATGTGAAAGGAGAAGGTCAGGTTAGGTCTCATACTAAACACACTTCCCAGGGTTGCTATGGAAGCTGTTGAATCTGACAAAGCACATGGAGATTGTGGTGAAATGAGATAACCTCTGTGATGGGTTCCTTCTGACAAAGCTAACTGTTTTTCTCACCACGCTTACAGAACTTTGTGGCCTTTGTTCGCTGATAAGATTTCTTGGGTCACCATGGCAATGAATATTCACTGCCCATGATAAACTTGAAAGGACATGTATTAAGAAACCACAGGATAGACAAATCTGACCCTATGCGTATATTGAAGCATTAAGCGTGAACACGTTTTTAAAAAGAGATATTCAGTACAGTAGAGAATAGATTTTCATGCCTTGATAGAAACCTTTCAAGTAAGACTCTACAGTAAATGGAATGTGGTTCTCTTGATTTTTTGAGATGACATACTGATAAATATACACAAAATGGGTATTTTTTAGATAGCAGAGCACTATAGTGTGCTAACATATCGCTTACCTATGTTCCCCAGTACCACAAATTCACTTCTATTCTCAACTCATAATATTTCTGAAAAAGCACCAACTATATTGTTAGTTAACTTCAAGTTTCGATTTTTGTTGTTCTCACTGTGGAGACTAAAGCCCTAATGTAAATAAAAAGCAGCAGCATGAGAAAACCCCATAAAAGGCTGCATGCAGAACCCCAACCCCAAGGCAGCGCAGGAGGCCTCAGCGCCTTTAACCCTTTTAGTGCCAGACTATCTAGATATATTTTCACCTCTTGTTGTTAAGAAATGTAAGCATTTTGCACTATATATGTGTGATTGTGATTTTTGCAAGGAATTTCCAGCATTTTAAGCTAGTTCTTACCCCCTATTATCACAGGTGCTTTTCCACACCATCTGTCCCCAGCCGAGAGCAAGCGGTGGAGGCCAGGAGTCAGATGGAGGAGATGCATCCTCTGACCTACTCCTGGCTTTTGCCTCTCACTCCCGCTGCAGGGAGGGGCCTTTTATACTCTGCCAGTTTAAAATGCCCCTCACTGCAGGGAGATTAAGTGGCGGAAGTAAGTGTGCTAACATGTTGCTGATCCCCAATTCCAAAAATTCACTTCTATTCTCATTCCATAATTTTTTTTTAAAAACTATATTGTTAGTTAATTTCAAGTTTTGATTTTTGTTGTTCTCAATGTGGATACTAAGGCCCTAATTTAAATAAAAGCAGAATGCAAAATCCCCCACCAGAACCCCATAAAATGCCAGAACAGGCAGTGTGCTGCGTCCCCTAATCAAGAACCACTTAACAGGCAGTATTCATAATCCCCCCTACTTTTCCAGGCGGTGTACAGAACCCCTTCAAGAACTCCATAATAGGAAATGTGGCAGAACCCCCCCCAAGATCCCCTTAACAGGTAGGGTGCAAAGTATCCCACCAGAACCCCATAGAATGCCAGAACAGGCAGTGTGCTGCGCCCCCCTCCTCAAGAACCACTTAACAGGCAGTATTCATAGCTCCCCCTACTTTTCCAGGCAGTGTACAGAACCCCTCCAAGAACTGTATATTAGGGAGTGTGGCAGAACCCCCCAAGATCCCCTTAACAGGCAGGGTGCAGAATCACCCACAAGAACCCCATTACAGGTAAAGTGCAGATACTCCCCAAGAACCCCATTAAAGACAGTGTGCAGAATTCCCCCCAAGAACCCTATAAAAGGAAAAGTGCAGCTTCAACCCCCCAAGAACCCCATTAAAGGCAGAGTGCAGAATTCCCCCCAAGAACCTCATGACAAGCAGTGTGCAGAATCCCTCCTATAACCCCATAACAGTCGTTGTGCACAGTGCCCCTCCCCAAGAACAATTTTTGGTCTTTCAGGGAGTATTTCTTTTAAGTACTGGTCTGCTTATGATGCTTAAGATGTCATTGTTTCTCCACTATTTTCCTAATATTTTGTTGTTGGTTAGTGTAAGTTAGTATTAGGGTTGGTTGTATTGTATCTTTCATTCTCCTCTCATGAAGTATGGTGTTCCTATCTCTACTGCTGGCCTTCATATACGCATCATTTAGGATTTTCGGTTTGTAGCCCCTTTGTCTCAATCCCTTTTTAATATCAACTGCAGTTTGATTAAAATCCCTATCTGTGGTACAATTCTTTCAAGCCCAAAGGAATTTCCCATATGGACTACTTCTCTTTAACGGTTTTGGGTGGGAGCTTGTAGCTCTTAAGAATGTGTTTGCTGCTGTCTTCTTCTGGAAAAGAGAGGTCTCCAAGTTACCATCACCATGCTTATGGATCTCTAGATCCAAGAAGCTGATTCTTGATTATGATCCAAAGTGAATTTTAGATTATCGGCATTGTTGATTCTTTTTACAAATTCTTGAAGTAGGAATTGACCCTGACCATAAGATAAAAACGATGTCTATGTACCTGTTCCATGAATCCACATGGCACAGATACTCAGTCAGGTCAGTATTGGCCCACAACTCTTCTACCATGCCCCCAGATACAGGTTCGCAAACAATGGGGCACATGTGGTCCCCATCGCTGTCCACTATGTTCCTGTATGTCAAGTTCATTCAAAAACTTCTCGACAGCTGGATTGCCCTTGTCATGAGGAATACTGGAGCAGAGGGCCCTCGCGTCAAGTGTGACCAGGACCGTGTCGCGAGCAACCACACTTTTGGGGGGGGGGGGGCAAAAGCATTTTTGGACCAAGCCTTTAACCACAGAATATAACTACCTGAGAGAAGTTCCATCAACTCTATTGTGGGGTTTTCAACCATATTTTTCCTTCTATAAGTTCCCTCAGTGAATGACCATATTTACTTCAGGAAAGATATACTACTTCCTTAGTTCCCCAAGTGTTAAGAGGCCAGTCAGGGTAATGACATTCCTTTTCAAGTTTTAATCAAAGATCCTTGTGAAATGGAATATTTTTCTCCCTTTATTTTTGGGTCTAGGATGTCCCGATGTGTGAAATTCCTGAAACAAATAAAACTCCACAATGAGTGGAAATATAATAAATCAAATAGGGTGCAAACTAAGTTTCTGACAGATATAATGGGGTAAAGCTAAGTAATACATATTGCCACAAAACATGAACACCCAATAATATACATATAACAATCTGCTAAACTAAAATGTATACATTTATTATGTACACCAACACATAAAATAAAAGCATTGAATGGTTTAAAATGACAGTAAGTGTAATAGTCAAGGATGCTCAGTAATTTAATAAACAAATACAGATGGTAAAGCTAGAGATTAGCAAACTTTGAACAGCCAAACTTTATCCCAAAGTTCAATTCGAACAAAATTACAGTCACATGTATAAACGTGCATTTGGGGTCATTTTTTAAGCAAAAAGGGAGGGGGAGGAGCCCGGGCATCAGGGTGTTTAGCAGCCCTTTGTTCCTTTCACCACGCTGATAATCAGTTAATGAGTGTACTGACCGGGGGACCAGGGGAACCAAACAGTGCACCCCCGGAACCAACCGGGGTACACCTCATCCCAGAGAAACCCTTGATTCAATGATCCTGGGTCTCTACCTCCACTGGAGTTGATCACTAATGAGGACATAATCTACCTCTTCCAGGGGTTTTATTTCATAGGGCCACCTATTATTGTTCACTGGGGGCCTCCACCACCTGTCCCCCATAGTCATCAAATGGAACCTCAACTGGTCACCCTCCCTGAAGGGCATTCGCCCCTGTCATTCGAGAGGTGGTCATCAGGAACAAAAACATACTGCAGCACCAGCATCTGCAGTCTTATTACACCCATAAGGCCTTAAAGGTGTTTTGAGTGCCTAAGGCTTGTAAAAGCCAGTAGAGATGGGTAACAGGTGTATCAGTAGTCTCTCTAAGTGCCCAAGGCTTGTGGAAGCCAGTGGAAGTATGTAGCATGGGCATCAGCAGTCCTTTTTTAAATACCTAAGGCCTGTGAAAGCCAGTGTATGTGGGTAGCAGGGCCATCGGCAGTCTCTTTGCCTAAAGGTTTGGACATGACTTTTATACCTTTTAAACCTTTTGTTAACTGGTAAGGGGTTCCTAACCTGTTATCATACACTGGCTAAATAAGTGACAAAAATGACTATTTCTACTGTCAATATTTCTTCTGGTCCATTGCACATGCTACACAGGTACTATGTTTGCATTGCTGGATGCTACATCATCAATCAACAGATGTGGGATACCGCAAATGATTTTTTTACTTAATCTCCATACTTAAATCTAAAACTAATTTGATCTATTTTTTATTTTTGCTCTTTTTTAGTTTTTAATGTTTATCGTATTATTTTATCATACTTAAACTTGTAAAAAAAAGGAGAAGGACATTGCACAGTACATTTAGTATATTCCTATTTATAAGATCAAATATTATCACTTTATTTTAATTCCTCCACTGGTTTTATATTTATTTATTTATCTATTTATTTATATTATGTATATTTATTTTTGCTATTTTACTAAGTTCATTATATGTAACTCATTTATTTTTTACTATTTTACTAAGTTCATCATATATAACTAATTTACAACCATGCAATTGCCCTGATTTAGAGCCTGCCCTTGAATGTTAGTTTTTTTGGGAACTGAACACATAAACCGGACAGCTCATTTTATTTAAAGCTGCGTTCAGAGAAAAGTTCATTCATGCGTACACGGCCATATTTGCTTTGTGTACGCATAGGGTTTAGCTGGGCATTTACGGTATTTGCTTCCATACTAATCTTGGAAGCCGAGTTTGTAGTTTTCTGCTGTAACTTGCTGTGGAGTACAGTGTTCTTAGTGTGCCGTGCCCTTCGGTGGTCTTCCGGCGTATGCCTTTTTTGGTTTATCTAGCAATTTTTAGGTGCTTCTTGCTGTCCATGGAGAGAGGCTATTTTTATGAACACCCAGAACACATAACTATGCAAAAAGTGACATATTTTAAAAATAATGATTGATTGCATTACAATGGGTAAAATACAAAAACTACAAGAGATATGAGGCAAGGCTTTAACAGAGTATATCTATATATTGACCACTAGGTGGCACTGTGATATACATAAATAGAGGAAGTGTGCAGCAGAGCAATGCAGACAAGATATTAAAGTATCAAGTACAGGGAAACAAAGGAAATTGGCCGTTATATCAGTAATCAGTCCAAAATTGGATAAAGATAATATTGCATGGGAAAGATAGCAACGGTTAACCAGTAATCAAAAATGTGGAGCAGTATACCTAGTGGATGAAACACCAAAGAACCCTCAACGTTTCGGTGTTTATACCTTCACCTCCTGATGAAGGTCAGGGCAATTTGTGAAATAAACCAAATATGGGGCCAAGCAGCACAAAAGAAGGTTAAACTAAAAAGTCCACCAGAGCTGATTATGGGGAGTTTGCCTGGTCCTCCCTAGGAAGTTGTTGTCTGGTCTCCAGGAGGGACAGCATTCTTCAGGTGTTTTCATTTTGCACCAAAATGTGGCCCTGCAGCACCTCAAAGGTGCTGTTAAGCACCTCCAAATTAGCATTCCACCACCCCTGCAGCCAGGTCCTCATGGATCAAACTGGAGGTCCGATGCGCCACTTTAAAATACCTTGCTGAATTGCACTGAAAAGTGGCTCTATTAGCCCACCAGATTGCCTTCATGTTGCGGCAATGCTATGCCATGGACAGACAGCGCCTAGCTGCAGGGCATGGCTGGCTGGGTCCAGGGCACTCAGTGGAGGTGGTGTTTGGTTGCATCCTGCCCACACGCCTGGGTTTGGGAGATGGTAGGCGGCCCAGAGTGCCATGTGTTTGCACCGGATGGAGGGGTCTGGAGCAGATTTAGGGAAAGCTGCACACTCTCATGGGTTGGTGTCTGCTCAAGCTCCTGGATTTCTTTCAATAGAGGCAGGGTCTGTGTGGAGAAAAGTAAACATTAGTGTTTGTTTGAGGCCATGGTCACACACAGCAAAAGCAACATTTCATTTAAATTCACTAGCCTCACCCTTGACATCCCCCTGTCCATTTCCATCTGCTCATTGCGGCCTCACATTTACCTCATCTAAGGCTTGGGTCCTATCACTGTGAGTGGGGTTGGTGAATGGAGTAGGTCTCGCCGGTGGTTGCAGGGGAGGCACGGGAGAAGGGGCTGCTTTAGATGTACTGGTTGCCGCAGGTGGAGGGGGGGGGCTGCTTGCTGGATGGTTGCTGCAAAGCAAGGGAAAAGCAATGTAAGCCAAACAATTTCCTTAGCTGCACTCCTTGAAATACTCCTCATGGGTTACATACTGGGCAACCCATCAACGGGTGCCCACAATACCTTAGCTAGATCTTGTGTCCAGTTGCCATTAGAATTGGAGGTATCTAGTGTCCTAGTATGCCAAACATGTGTGTCCCAGGCAAGCACATGCTGTTTTTGCATGCGTCTGGGCACTCATGTTTGTGACAACTGCTTCCTCTCCCCTGGGCAAATCTGCAGTTGGCAGGCAACGCTTACCTCTGGTGGGAAGGTGCAACCATTCAGTGTCGAGGAGCCCTGACACCCCCTTGTAGGTATTGGGTGCAGCATCCCTGCCACACGTTCCTCTGCATGGCTAAACTCCAATGTTTTCGCAGTCAGCCACAAGTTTGCAAACTAAAAACAACACAAATGGATGAGGCTCTGAGTGGTCCAATGCGTCACCCTGAAGCAGCCCTCCTGTCCCTCAACATTACCCCACAGCCCGCCCCGTGCTAATTTTCCTCTGATTGGCCTCTGGCCCCGCATTTGTCATGTTGCGGGCAAACTGTCAGCCTGTCATAGTTGTCCGAAACCCCATTGAGTGCTGCCAAAACGATGATTGCTCAGCTAAACTCTATGCGCACACAAAGCACTTGCAATCGTGTACGCCTTGATGGGAAATTCTCAGATGTGGCTGTGAATAACATGAGCATTCCCAACTTTCCAGTTTCCAAATTCACTCACAAAAAAACAAACAATCATATTGAGGCTTTGAATCAAGCTTGCAGTGGGTTGTAACCCGGGGCACAGGGGCTGAACAGCCAGGCTATAGCATTGACAGTTTACCAGCCCCTATACCCTTCGGTACAGGACCCATATCTGGTGCAGTAAAGGTGTGGGCAGCAGCCCCCCCTGTGAACTGGTATATTTTCCCTGGCCCTCTTAACAGTTCACCCACAGTATTAAGAAGAAAAATGCCACAAAATATGTACATTTTTCTAAATTTAACTACTTACCACTCCACATCTTCTCTCTTCTGTCCCTCAACGGATAGCATCTGCTTCCTCGTCCGGCAGGGTTTTGTGGATCCCTTGCCAGAGTATTCATCAACATCCCTGGCATCTTCAATGTCAGCTGCTACCACCAACAACATCTCTTCAAAGGGGCACACAGGCCCATCCTTCCACCCTGCCTCCCAGTCAAGAGTAATGTCCCTGAGGATTCCCCTCATGTGACTAAAAATGTCACTGGAGGAAGTATATTGAGAGGGATTTCCTTCTCCATCTCCTGTCATTGGCTTCACACCAGATACAGGTGGGGTGTCTAAGATTGATACTATTTTTGGGGGGGTTTGAGGGACCCCAATACCTGTTTAAGAGCCAGGATTCGGCCCTTGAGCCTGGATTACCAGCCCCTATGCTTGGTACACTGGGCTGGTAAGATTAAGGGAAGCTGGGCCACGCTTTTTTTCAAGTTTACCCCCACCCAGGCTCAAGTGAGTCATGAAATACTAGCATTCAAGATTACACCATTTCACACATGCAGAAAATATTTAGATGGTTCTATGACTTGCCCCCCAAATATATTCCGCATGAGAATTGTTTTTACAAGTTTTTTAAATAACTTGCATGGTGCTGAAGCCTAAAGTGTGTGGCTGTAGCTTTGGTTATCGGAGTGAAAGCAGCAGAAAAGCGGGATGAGCTGACCAGCCTGGCATGCTGTGCTTCACATATGTCTGTTCCAGAAAGCAACTCGCAGAGCAGATTAAATGTTCCATCTCTGCGTGCAGCCTTGGCCGTTCTGTGCAGCCTTATATCATACTATAATAGAAATGTAAACTGCCCTTCATGCATTTTGCTTTACTACACTTAAATGTGAAGCACATTGTGACAGGCCAGTCAGCTAAAAGTTCTTGGACCGGCCTCTGGGGGGGAGGGGGGCTACGCTTCTCACTTGTCTCTCTGACTTACTGCTGGCCCTGCATTCCAGAGCCTCATCGACGCTGTGCACCCTGTCTCCTAAGCACTGTAAAGTGAAAGTATTGGCTGCTGGACTGCAGGCAATGAGCAGTGGGGGAGCATATTAATTATATGTATATATTTTTGGTTTCATGGTAATCCACCCCATCCTTTTCACAGCTGCATCTATCCACCCCTCTTTCACCCAGCTTCATCAATCCACCACTCCTTCTCCCCCCAGCAGCATCCATACAACCCTCCTTCTTCCAGGCACATTCCATCCCATCTTCTACCAATACCTTCCATCCACCCCTCCCTGTCCCAACTGCATCCATCCACTCACCCAACGCTGCTTCTATCTGTCACATCCATCCATTAATCTTTCTTCCAGTCAAATCCATTCCTCCTTTTCCTTTACCATAAACTTAAAATCACCCTGAGGCTGCCGTATCCTAATACTGGGCTCGGTACAGTACAGCAGAACTGGAGAGGCCAGGAAACCCATGGCAGCACATGTATAGTTACACTAATCTTCATTACAAACTTACATGATTACACGATACTGAGGACAAACATTTAAAGTGATCCTAAACCCAGAAAGGAAGTATATGTTGTAACCTTTCTCCCAGCCCAGTGCCCCAAAACAGCCTGTGTTGTTATTAAACCTGATTCTAAGCTTCTCTGTGGTTGTGAGCACTCAAATTATTCTCAGCCAGTCCAAGATTTTCCTGGCCAGGCCTACGTGAGCATTTTGTGTAAGCTTACGTCTAAGCTGAGCAATCACGTATTTGGCCAGGGAACTAGCCCCCTAAGCCAAGTTTGTACCTGTTACCAGCCCTATGTTGAAGCCCTTGGTTCTTGTGCTGTGTGGTCATCTCACTTGCATGCCCACATATGCATACGGGTTGTTTTTTTCCCTCGCTTAACCCCCACCTTTGGTGTTTGTGTGCACCCTTGCAGTGCAAGGGCATCCAATGTAGTGTGTGTCCCCAGTGAGACTCACCTTCATCCTTTTTGTTATTACCTGCTACCCTATGGTGGTTTCTGCCACCTTCCTGCACCCCAGCTTTACCTTCTGCACCCTGCATTACTCATGTTTGTTGTAAAAAAACACACCACACTGTCTAATTTTCTGGTTTAAAGTTTGTGCTTTATTTGTAATATTTCTTGGCTTTTATTATTTGTGACTTTTGTTAAATGCAAATCATTTTAGAAATTGTAAACATTTGGGGCCCATTTGGTCCTCGGCCCTGCACTCGGCTCCATGGCACCTGTAAAGACAGAAGAAAGGCATGTGAACATCTACTTGAATAAGTCTGCCAGTTCTCCCTGACAAATGCCCCTAATTGCTTGTTACTTACTGCATTCCTGTTTTTGGCTGTTTTACAGAGCCACCCTCCACCTTGGCACCATGCCTTCACCAGGGTCTGTAAGGACATGGAAACAGATTTTAAAACTAGGCACGCGTGTGATGTTTGGGCTGCTCTTGGGGGCATCAACTTAAGTTTTCTGGAACCCACCTGAGTTGTTGGGAGGGCCTGGCCTCGAGTGGCCCCATAGCAGCAAACTCTCCCTGGTCCAAAGTGTTTGTAGAGAAAGAGAAGCACAAAAAAACAGCACTTAGCATACATGTCTTTGGGAGTTCCTTGACTTGAGATGTGTGTTTTGTGTCTGTTATCCTGGCACTGGCTATGAATCTAGCCCAACACCTGGGCCTCTTACTCTTCGGCTTGTCCCTGTGCTGGTGGTAGGTATTTGGAAGAGGAAGATGTGGATGCTGGCAACCTTCAGGGTTGATGCCTTACCCACACACCCAGTTTTTGGAATGAAACCGGTCGGACTCTTCTACTCAGGTGGTCTTTATTCTCTGCCAGAAGCACAATTGAGTCTCACTGTTCTGCATTAGTGGGCAACTTATCTATGGGCCCGCCACTTACCTCTGAAGTTCTGGCAGAAATATGGCCTCACCTGAGGCCTCCAGCCACCCCGGCACCACATCCTACACAGAAACTGAGACCCACAGCTGTACCATCAACAAGCCCAACCCACAGTGAAGGGACCAAACCATTAAATTAGGTAATAGGGGCTCAGGTTAATAAAATGGAAATTGTATTTGTTGTGTTTGACCATTGTCACAAACAAACAATGATGTTGACCTTTATTCACAGAGACACCACCTTTCCTTAAACCAATACAGAATTTGGAGTTGCAGGGCCATCTGAGCTAGCAGCTCTCACCCAATATACTGCAGACTCCAACATACAGTCCAACACCCTGGGAACCCAGGCCGCCTGCCAGCTCCAACCCGCCGGCAACATTATGGTAGCAGGCTAGGAGCAAGCATATACATGGGCAATATGGACACATGGGTCAGGATGGCCAATGAGCAACAAGGATTCGGTGGTTTAGGGGAGCAGAACAAAGTCTAGGCTAAACATAGAAGACTTGGTAAGAAGGAGGGCCAATAAGCCTCTAAAGCTCTTGTCCTATATTCATAACAACAGGAACTAGATGCAGTTGGCCATATTGTTCCCTGGTCGAGCAGCTTCACCCCCTGACATTTTCTAGTTATGTTACATTCAGTTACAGTACACATAGCTCAGCATTAGGGGGCAGTTCAATCTATCTAACTAATCAACAAATGGCAGGCGATTTCACATCATACTGCTTCCTGTTAGTGTTTTTATGAATATTGAGCAAAGGCTTAGTAAAAAAGAAACACTGGTTGTTTTGGGGCACTGGATTGGGAATAGAAGCTGATGATATAAACTTTCTTTCTGAGTATAGGATCACTTTAAATTGGACCTGGGCCGACTGATTCCCTCCCCCCAGGGCATCCGAAGCTGGGATTCCCTGCTGTGTGAAAACCCCCAGGTTGCTCATAAACTCACCTTCATTCCCGGCACATGTGCGAGCAGCAGCCACATCCCCACTGTCCCTCTAGCAGAGCGCATGCCCATGCCAGGCATTTGTGAATGGCCAGCACCGACAAGCTCCCTTTTAGAGGGTTGCTGGGGATGCGCCCACCAGCGTGCTTGGATCTGCTTGCGTTAGACGAGGGCTTAGCTGAGCTGACATGAGCGGATCCGAAAAAACTGATTGGATGAGAAGCTGTGCATGAGCCGTAGGACCGAGGAAGGGTGAGTGCGATCGGGCATCGTGGGGGATAGTCAAAATCCTGGGTTTTGGTTCACTTTAAGACCTATTAAAATTGGAGTATGGCCTTGCCACAGCAGCCCTAAACCTAGAACAAGTACCTCCTTGTTAATAAATACCTCCACTATTTAAACAACGCAGACGCAAACTAAGGCTGCATTGCAATGCAGTGACAATTGCAACACTGCATATGAAAAATAACCCAACAGCCCATGTAGCTGCATCCGTGCCCTTACTCTTGCAGGCCTGAAAGCCTGCTTCTTCAGGGGGTTGTCAAAAGGTGCACACTTGCACAGTCTGACCCAGTAGTTGATAATTCTAGACCCTGGTTTCTGGTGAGTGCGTTTAACAGGGCTCATGGAAGAAACAAAAGGGAATTGCAACCACCTCTTTCTATGAAGTGCTGTAAGGCTGCTGGATACTGTGAGCTGCTAACGCTATAAAACTGTCAGCAACTGGGATCCCAAGTTTGTGCAGTACAGGCTTGGGGACCAGAGGTTCATACAAACTACCACTTTTTCTTCTCCAGTAGGAAAGGGTCAGGATTTCCCTTAGCAACAAAAATGCTGAAAAAAGGCCAATGCCGAGTTTTCAGAAATCTGCTTTTTCTCTATTTCTGCCACTCTTTTTTATACTTGTACACATAATGACTATATTATGACTGATGGGCTTATGTCTTCGGAGATATTAGCCCTGCAGTCTCACACACGCAGAAGCTTATTTTTATGCCTCATTCTAGCTGATTTTTTACAGATCAGGCCTCTCATCTATGAGGGCGTTTCGAATCAGAAAAGTGACATCTGCTGATATGGCCCCTGAGTGTGTGAATCCTCCTAAACATAATTATATCAGAAATGAGATAGAAGGCTGAGTACAGAGACCCCGAGGGAGGAAAGAGACTTTGAAAAGAAATAAGTTAATCAGAACAGCCATCTACTTGCATCTGTTCCACTGTTTTTATGGGGAGTAAGCCACCTCACATTACAGGACAACATGCTAAATGCTTATGCATTTGGGCCTGTGTTTTCTGTACAAGATGTGCCTTGAATGTCTTTACTGTTCTGTATTTAGATATTATAAAAACATTACTTTTTAACATTATATCTAAAACTTTATTTACTATTTTATAAGATAAGTTAATCAGAAACAAAAAAAGGGAAAGTTCCCTGTTTCATAGCCTGGTATAGGTTATTAGGACTAATGCATCATTGTCACAAGTATTTGTTATTGCCTATTAAGAGGTTTGTCAAATGTAAAAAAGCCTTCCCCTTTTTTGTAGATTTTTCAAATTCACCACAGTGCTTTTTGAAGCTGCTACATCCATGATAATGCTAAGGGTCAGCTTTATCAGGCATTATTCTGCCAATGTTTTCTTTTGTTCATAGGCGTATGTCTAGCTAACATGTCCCTTTACTATTTATAGTAAGACTTATGTGTTATACATGCCTGGGCAAAAACGAAATGATATTTCCATGAGCTATACGCACAGTGAAAAAATTGTGAAAATGCTGTTGAAAGTATTGTTGCCAAAACTGTTGTAGTGATGAAACTGCTGTGCAAAAGCCATTACCATTCCCACAACCAGAGGCCATTTAAGATGATACCTTAAGATCCCCAGTAGCCCTATCATCATACCAGGACATTTTTTGGCAGCTGATCAACATGACCAAACAATTGGAATGGCCATCCAGCTGCAGTGAGAACAGTATCAGAACTGGAACATTTCAGCCAGCTGCCATAACCAACCAGTTTCAGTCACCTGTTGGCACCATGCAGCTGAGGCCAACAGCCCAAACTGCCCCACATGAACCAGCTAATCAGTTATATCAGTCCATGACCAGTGTAATGTGCAATTACAGGGGAAATCTGAATTGAAAACTTCATTTTTGGTTACATTGCACCTAATGGTGTGCTTAACCCCCTCCCCCCACAAACCAAGCAAATGCATGGGACACAGCACTCAGCAAGCAGATGGGCTGTGGTGAGTGAGTTACTGTTTAACACAATTCAGAGTGTGCAGCACTTATGTGAGCCAGCCGCTGCAGGCTGTGCTCAACTCCATTCAGTTATGTAAGATGTTGTGACATAACAGCAGCTAGTGAGCTTGTAACGGACATATAACAAACCTCTGCTAGGAGGGGTCTGGAAAACTCTTCCGTGTGTGTGGGTGGGTGGGGACAGCCATGAGAGAGAGGCTGATGAGGTAATTCCAGCAGGTTATAAAAGGTACAGCACAGCTCTGAGGGAGCAGAGTCCATGAGGTGGGTCAAAGGGAGCACTTCTGTGTCTGTATGTGTTTCTGAGCCCACATAAATTATAGGGCCACAGTGAAGTTTTTGGTTGAAACTAACACTCTCCTTATTTACCTCACTGCTGAACTGTGTGAGGGGTGTAAAGACTTATTTTTTTTGTGTGTTATTCACTGTGTGAAGCCTCCCGCGGAGCGCAAAGAAAAGGACTCAGCGCGGTTGGAGGACACCCTTGGTAATTTAATTTAGGAGAGTTTTTGAGGCCGTGACCGCTTGAAGAAAGAAATATCCAGAAAATATTTAAAGAAACAGCATCATTTTAGTCAGCAATAACAGGACATTGTCCACCAAGATCGTTTGGTCTAAGGATAAGTGAACTTTTCTCAGTTCTCCTCACTATTTACAGCATAGTTACAAATTTAGAGCATCATCTATCTGAAGTTTATTATGTAGCGTTAATCTTACATTTTAAATAGATTGTGTGTGTTTTGATAGATTGTTTGAATTACACAGAGCATACAGTGTGTCTTAAAGTTATCCAAATAGCCATATATGATAAAGTGACCTAGACACAAGTTTATCCTTTGTTGAGATATTCTTCCCCCCCCCCCATATTCTTCAAGTAGAAATTATACTAGATTCTTCTACAATCATCAATGCTTTTCCTAATTTTCAACCGTTAAATTCTAAATTGGTTCTTATTTATCTGGTGTGGTGTGTTCCATTATTCAGACTACCCCACACTACATATTTTTGGCGTAGTCAGCAGGATCAAAAACTCAGTGCCATGAAGTCCTCTGTGAATCTAGTGAAACAATGTCTAGCCAAACTAGTGGGGTTGGGTCTCCCCTCCCCATTATTGTGCCTATGGGAACAGCGGGAGTCAATGTACCTAAATTTGATGGATATAATTTGGCAATGGTAGATTGGGCAGAAAGGCTATGCACTACTGCCAGATTATATCAAGTCCAACCTGCACACCAAGTTGACCTGGCATTACAATCACTGGAGGGAGACGCTCGTGAGGCTATACTGGTGTTGCCTCAATCTCAGAGAACTAGGCTGGATATCATTATAAAATGGCTAGAGTTACTCTATGGGTAGACAACTGAGACAGCAGAATGCAAAACTCGTTTTTATGGTCTCAAACAGTTGGAGAGAGAGTCAATTCAGAAATTTGCTGTGACATTACAAAAACTTGTGAGGGGAGTGAGCATGCTCTGAAAAGGTCCTTAAGAGATATGGTCAGGGCTGATGAGGATGTAGAATTTGATCGCTTATTAGTGAAAGCATTAGATCGAAATCGAGATGAGGGAAATATGAATCTCTATTGGACTCAACCAAGACAAACCAAAGAAAAGGGGGAGGACTACAGGGAAGCAAAAAGGGAAGAAACAAAAGTTTTGACAGATGCTATAAAAAGTTTAGGGGAAAGCCTAACTACTGTTTTAAAAAAATAATTAGCCCCATTAAAAGAGGCCGTTATGAGTAAAGGGGCGGGAGGACGGGGATATCGAAGAGCAGAATATGACTCTCAAGAACCTGACCAACGTCGATGTTGGAGGTGTGGTCAACCCGGACATCTAGCAAGACAATGTTCAGGAGGTTCTGTTTCCGGGTCATCGGGAGTCTGGTATTCCTATTACTCACACTCGACCTTTAAACTAGAGCATCCTACAGCTGAGGGGCAAGCTGTAGGAGGTGATGATACTAAGACCCCAGAGTTATTTCCGGAGGTAGTGGGCAATTGCCCAGTGATAAAAGCAAAAATTTATGGACAGATGATAAGTTGTTTAATTGATACTGGTTCAGAGGTGTCATTAATTAATAACGAAACCTATCTTCAGATCGCTGCCAACCTGGATAAATTGGATGAGACTGACATTAAGTTAAATGCTACCAATGACCAACCTTTACCCATACTGGGGGTGACTTGGGTGGACATCGAACTTTTTGATAAAATTATTGGTCAAAAAGGGTTGATCGTCACACAAAACACTGCATTGCCATCTACTTCAGTAATATTGGGAATTAATGTTCTTCGGGAACTGGATGGTCTAATGTTTAATGAATTTGGACCAGCATATTGGTCCCAAATCTCTGAAAAATGAAATGATCAAAAATGGTTGCTCAAGTTGAAAAGAGTATGTAGCATACATTACACCTTGCGTAAAAACAGAGGGAGGGTGGGAGTTATACGCACACCCCCTAAGAAAAAAAATAGTCCTCCCCCCTAGAAAAGAGGTAATCAGCCCCTTGGGGTGGGGGGTCATTGTAGAGTCCAAGATATCCCTGTGCTAGTGGAACCAATCAGAGAATTTGGAGTGAATGGGGAATGGTTGGTAGGACGTACTCTCTCCCATGTCACACAAGGGGTAGTTTCTGTCAGACTCATCAATCAAGGACAGTTACCCATAACATTGCCCCACCATTTCTTGATAGCTGAAGTACATGCAGTAGAGTCCACTGTTAATTCTGTCCTAGAGAAACCCCATCTGAAAAAACATGCTGAAATCTCCATTACCGCACAGCTTGAGAAGTTATGGACACAGTTGGGGTTGGGTGATTCATGTTTGACTCCTGACCAATTAGAAGAACTTCGAGAAGTGCTGCGACACAATATAACAGCTTTTGCCAGAAGATGACGTGGGACATACTTCAGCTATTGAACATCATATAGTCACAACTGAGGACAAACCAAGTCGTGAACGCTATAGAAATATTCCCCCAGCACTTTATCAAGAAGTAAAGGACATATTGGATAAAATGATAGAAGGAGGAGTGGTGAGACCAAGTCAGAGTCCTTGGGCTTCTCCCATCGTACTGGTCCGAAAGAAAAATGGACAACTCCGGCTCTGTGCAGATTATAGAAAATTAAACGCTTTGACATTAAAAGATGCCTATCCCTTGCCACGAGTGGAGGAATCATTGGCGGCATTAAGAAAAGCTACCTTATATACTACTTTGGATTTAGCCTGCGGATATTGGCAAGTGCCTATTAGAGAGCAAGATAAACCAAAGACAGCGTTCATTACACCCATGGGACTGAATGAGTTTAACCAGATGCCATTCGGACTGTCAAATGCCCCTAGTACTTTCCAAAGACTCATGGAACGATGTCTGGGAGATTTAAACTTTTAAACCGTTTTCATCTACCTGGATGATGTGATAATTTTTTCTAGAAATTTCGAGGAACATTTAGAACATATTGAACAAGTATTACAAAACATTATTGCATTTGGACTCAAACTGCAACCCAGCAAATGCAAATTTGCTCAACAACAAATCAAATATCTCGGGCATATAGTTGCAGAATCGGGAATAGCACCCGACCCAGAAAAAATGGAGGCCGTGAAAAATTGGCCTCGGTCAAATACTGTGAAGGAAGTAAGAGGTTTCTTGGGACTAGTTGTCTACTACAGGCAGTATATCAAAGGATTTGCTCAAAGTGCAGAACCTCTCCATTGACTACTTAGATGTAAACCGCAAGGTAAAAACAAATGCGTGGCTGGAAATATCCAATCTGTATGGAAAGAGGAACAGGAAAAAAGTTTCAATGAACTAAAGCAAAAACTTTTAGAGGCTCCAGTTTTGGGGTATGCTGATTACAGTAAGCCATTTATATTACAAACTGATGGCAGTCTACAGGGATTATGTGCACAGAAACAAGAAGGAAGAGAGAGAGAGTCATTGCGTATGCCAGTCGCTCTCTCAGACCGACTGAAAGGAATCCTAGTAACTACAGTTCATTTCGGCTTGAACTCCTAGCAATTGTATGGGCGGTAACTGAAAAATTTCGTGAATATCTAACCGGGGGTCGAGTGGATATCATTACTGATAGCAACCCTTTACTATACCTCAAAACTGCTAAGCTGGGAGCCCTTGAACAGAGGTGGGTAGCTCGATTGGCCTCATTTGATTATCATATTCACTATAGGCCAGGACAAAATCATACCAATGCTGACGCCCTATCTCGCTTCCCCTTGGGGAAACTGGACACTGATTCCGATCAGATGTTAGAAGAAGTGGAAATTCCTACCTTACGAGTTCACCCAATGGAAATCAGAGAAGAAGAGGTTTAGGAGGTTCAGATAAATGCTACAACTGCAGAAATATGTGACAAAGGGGAATGGCAGAAATGGCAGTCTGAAGACTCAGATTTGTTGAAAATTTTGACTCACCTTCAAATTAATGATAAACCCTCTTACCTCTTGATAGAGGAAGAGCCATTTGTCGACAATGGGACAAATTGTTTATCAAGGATGGAGTAATGTATCGCCGTGCATGGAAAAATGGAGAAGAGCGATGTGTTTGGCAGTTTGTAGTTCCAATTGAAATGGTGGAAGGTATTAGTTCAATTCTACACCAAATGGGTGGTCACTTCCAAGGCGATAAATTGGAGGCTCTGGGAAGAAGGTACTTTTATTTGCCACGGATGAGGGAGCACCTAGACCAAGCATGTAAAAGTTGTAAAGAATGCAATATCCATAAAGGCCAAGAACAACACACCCAACCTATGACTATAGTGGCTAATGAGCCTTTTGACCTGTTGACCGTGGACTTTATCAAGATTGCTGAATCCTCTTCTGGACATCAATTTGCTATGGTCTGTGTAGACCATTTTACAAAATTTGCAATAGTGATACCCACTCATGATCAAACAGCCCATACCACGGCTTGTCTACTATGGAAAAATTTATTCAGACCTTAAGGCTGCCCACGTAGACTACTTTCTGATCAAGGCGCTAATTTCGAAGCACAAAAAATTAAGGAACTGTGCCAGCTTCATGGAATTCGTAAAGTACATACTAGTCCCTACCATCCTCAGCGAAATGGGGTTTGTGAAAGATTTCATCGAACCCTGTTGGAATTAATCAGAACCCTGGGAAGTGAAAAGCTTGAACAATGGCCTGAACATATCGATGATGTGGTTTGGATTTATAACCATATGTTACACTCATCCACAGGATTTACACCGTACTACTTAATGTTTGGGCGACCAGGAAGATTACCCCTGGACTTCGTGTTGGGAACCCAAGAAGTGGTTGAACCTAGAGCTATTGATCAAGGGGTGAAGGAACATAGGCGGCACTTATTATGAAGTAAAGAAATGATCCATCAAAGGTTACAAACTGAGGAAAATCCTACCCAGAAGTGCCCATTACTGCAAACTGTGTTAGTCCGTCGGACCTTTGCACTAAGAAAAAATGAACTTGTTGCAAAATGGGAAACTGATCCTTATGTTGTAATAAAGCAGCCTTTTCCTAATTTGCCTGTGTATGATGTGAAAAGAGAAGATGGGAAGGGATCAGAAAGGCAGTTACATTGGAACTTGCTTAAACCATGTGGATTTATAATGTCTTCCGAAGAAGAGCTGGTAAAGACGTCTGTGGATAGTCCCAACAACAAAAACAATTGGTTAGAGGAGGACTGGTGGGTCACCCAACCCCAACTTCCTGCAGGGTTAAACAAGGAAAAAGAGAGACCCATGGAAAGGGAACTAAATTTAACAGGTAGAGGAACAGGTAGAAGAAATAGAACTGGTAGTGGAGCCCTCATCCCTCATAGGAGACCCCCAAGGGCATTCTCCCCAACAGATTGAGGAGGAAAGGGGGGAAGTGAGGAATTCTGAAATTGAAGCTAGATGTCCAAAAAGAGATACTAGAGAGCAGCTTCTACAATACTTGGAAAATTATCAATTATAGGCAGAGGACTGCTAATAAAAAAAAAGGGGGGAAATGTGTAACGGACATATAACAAACCTCTGTTAGAAGGGTTCTGGAAAACTCTTCTGTGTGTGTGGGTGGGCGGGGCCAGCCATGAGCCAGAGAGGCTGGTGAGGTAATTCCAGCAGGTTATAAAAGGCACAGCACAGCTCTGAGGGAGCAGAGTCCGCGAGGTGGGTCAAAGGGAGCACTTCTGTGTCTGTATGTGTTTCTGAGCCCACATAAATTATAGGGCCACAGGGAAGTTTTTGGTTGAACCTCACTGCTGAACTGTGTGAGGGGTGTAAAGACTTATTTTTTTTTGTGTGTTATTCACTGTGTGAAGCCTCCCGCGGAGCGCAAAGAAAGGGACTCAGCGCGGTTGGAGGACGCCCTTGGTAATTTTATTTTGGAGAGTTTTTGAGGCCGTGACTGCTTGAAAAAAGAAATATCCAGAAAATATTTAAAGAAACAGCATCATTTTAGTCAGCAATAACAGGACATTGTCCACCAAGATCGTTTGGTCTAAGGATAGGTGAACTTTTCTCAGTTCTCCTCACTATTTACAGCACAGTTACAAATTTAGAGCATCATCTATCTGAAGTTTATTATATAGAGTTAATCTTACATTTTAAATAGATTGTGTGTGTATTGATATATTGTTTGAATTACACAGAACATACAGTGTGTCTTAAAGTTATCCAAATAGACATATATGATAAAGTGACCTAGACACAAGTTTATCCTTTGTTGAGATATTCTTCCCCCCCCCCCATATTCTTCAAGTAGAAATTATACTAGATTCTTCTACAGTCATTTATTGCCTTAATCCAGTGGCTATATACACCAACTATTGTGTTCAATGCTTTGCCTAATATTCAACCGTTAAATTCTAAATTGGTTCTTATTTATCTGGTGTGGTGTGTTTTATTCCATTATTCAGACTACTTCACACTACAAGCTTATTGGTGCAGAGGGGGCCACTGGTTCCATCTCCCTAGTTTGGGAAATGCTTGGGCTGGCAAATCAGAAATGGCTGCCCCGGTTATGCGTCTAGCTAAAGGTATAGCAAAGCCGTGACCTGTGCACGCGTGCATGCGGACAAGGTTAGGTGATTAAATGGGGTTTCACACAATGGGCAATTCCCAGACAATTCCCTATGCCATGGACGAACAATGCCAGGATGCCCCTCTATGTGCAACACTTCAGGTTTGCTTGAGCTCCCACAGCGCATGAGCAGGCCATGGCTATATGTGTTAATATTGTATTTCATGATACTAAATTTGTCTTTGATTCGGGGCTCCCAGATACAACTTGCATGGGGACCCAAAAATGATAAGCCCTCCCTTGACAGCAGCACTTGGTAAAGGGCCCCCTTTACTGATTTTTCAGCCCTCAATTTGGACTCATTTTGCAAAATTAGAGGGAAAAAAGGTGGAACAAAACACCATGCGGTCAGCCCTAGATTTTAAAGGGTTTCGGGACCGGCCACCCCCTCAGGGCACTGCATAACTCAACGCTTCCAGTGGCTTCCTCAGCACTGTAAACAATGGGGAGCAAGAGCTGCCACAGACTCAGTAACTTTGGGTTGTGTGCACATTCCTACCCCCAGCTATTCAGATAGGGCTTTAGATTTGGGCCAAAACTATATTCGGCCCGGATATTAATGATTTGGTCCAGTTCGCCCCATCCCGGATACTTGCAATCACTACCATGCCCAACTCCCCCTGTGTGCCCCTCCAGGGGTTTCATTGGGGTGATTACACAGAGGCTCCTCTTCTGGGGTATAAAACCCTCCCTCACTCGGCAGCCCGGCATTAGCTTGGCGGGTTGCCAAGGAAAGAGGAGGGGGACCTGCAATTTGTGAAATGGTAAGTTCAAGGGAACTTCTAAACCAGTTCATATGCTGTAGTGGCCAGAGCTATTGTATCCAGCATTCGGGAGTACAGTCGGTTACACCAAATACCAGATACCAGATAACCAAAACTGATTGTCCCCACTCCGGCTCATCACTACTCCTGAATACACCTTTCTGTATAGTTTCAACTTCTTCCCTCTCTGTAAGAATCTTAACATCTAATAACTACTGAATAATGCCGTCAAGATTGCTCTTTTACTAGACATTTGATGTTATTTTCTTTCCTGACCACTGGCTATTGCATCAAAGAATATTCGAATACTTAAAACTAAAATCTTGATATTTGTTTAAAGGGTTGATCTGAGAGGGTATCAAATGTACATTGTGTATGCCATGGTGAATGAAGGTGTTGGAATCTTCAATTAGCTGAAGTATCCGACACAAATGTCTTTATATTTGGTGTTTAGTGTTTGAGGGTCATGCTAATTATTTGGTAAGGTGCTGTAACAAAAAATGCAATAACACATTGTTATGTAATAACTCATTTGTTTTTGGCTCCATGGCTTGGGGCAAGGCTCTTCATCATTGACCTGTCACCCCCTCAAGGTTTGACTCTTTACCATTTGCTGTCAGTATTGCTGTCTGGTGCTGGGGACAGCAGGGGGAGAGGTTGCTAAGTGTAAGCTGTGCATTTTTCAAATAGGGTAAATAAAGGGTCTAATTTGGAAGAATGCTATAACTTCCAAACAGACACGAAT
Organism: Gastrophryne carolinensis; assembly: GCA_027917425.1. Lineage (NCBI taxonomy): Eukaryota > Metazoa > Chordata > Amphibia > Anura > Microhylidae > Gastrophryne > Gastrophryne carolinensis. The sequence continues at coordinate 88,720,999 of CM051242.1, forward strand.
TGTTAGATTATTCCTTGCCCTAAGACAGCTCTGGGTTGGACATTCCTCTGACCTCACCCCCTCATTCCTGAGAATGCCTTCATATTTGAGAAATTTGAACCTTTACAACAAACAGAACTTGACCTACAATACTAGCCCAACGGCTATCCTCCCAAATAGCTATCCCCAGAGATAAATGTTCTGGGCAAATACGTTTGTTCAATTAAGCAATGGCAGGGGTCGTAAATACAGTCATAAAGGTAAATGAGAAGCTGGGAAAGCTTAAGACTGCCAAAATCACATACACTGCTCCAACTTATTACTGATCTTCAATCAACAGTATTTACCATCTTTCAGGATTTGCTTCTGACGTTTCCTGAATCTCGCCCGGAATCTGAACACATACACAAGGGCATGCCTTGGTAGAAAATCTCTAGATGGCTCACCCAGGGGACATAGTTGTGAAATTGCTTTATATCTGCACAAAAGAATACTTACTAAGAACAAAAAAATTAAAAATAGAGCTCCACTCTTAATCATACCGCTTTCAATGTGGATTTGTCTCCAGCAATCTATGCTTTTGAAACTGTGATACAGATGGATCTATTATGCATATTCAATGGGATTGCCGATCAGCAAAATTGATTTTGGCAGAAGATTTATCGGATCTTGTTTGAGATACTGGGCCACAGATTTGAAAGAACTCCACTTTTAGCTTTGATAGGAACCACATCTATTAGCTGCTCTAGAAATCAAAACATTTTAATTTAATTAATAACATTTTAATAGCATCTAGGCAAACCCTGGCGAGGGCATAGAAGAGGCAGAATATGCTTTTTCAAGAATTATATTCAAGGAGGGCAAGCATTATGGCCCATGAATAAATCTCAGCAGTCCTTTTAGATTTGGTGCATAATTTGCAGTTGATTTGAGAATCTTGGCTTTCAGTGGTATCAGGGAGTGAGACTGTGGCGGTTATTTAAGAAGAGACAGCGCCAGGTAGTGCCTCGTAGCGGCAGGCAGCATCTGGTGAACGCTGGGCGCTGTACGCAAAACCACATTTATAAAAGCGAATCTGGTGAGCGCCTCTAACAGCCCCATGTTGCGTCCGATGTATTATTACAGGCGGCTCAGCGTATAGCGTCGGCGCTCTAGCTTCCAGATATTACCAGGTATTACCTTTCGCTCACTGTCTCTCTCTCCCATACATTTCAATGGCCGTTCATTTGCTTGTGTTTAAACAGCGTGTTTGACAATGATTTGATTGACAAATCATTGTGTGACCTCTCCTGGCTGCAAACAAACACTTTTAGAAACTTTTTTGACTTTTTATAGTTTTATGCAGAATTGTCATTACAGATCTGGCACTAAAGTGTTAATGTCACAGTGTTAAAACAATGTCATTCCATGTGTTTTCGCTTTGTTACTGGTGGATATGTGTTCAAAAAGAGACTTTAATCACACAGCATCTGTGCTCTATGCTATAGTGACCAGATTTAGAGCGCCCTTCTTTGATAAGTATGGTGTGGAGCACTGAGAGTCGGTCGCACTGAGCTGGCGCTACCTTTCTCTGTACTGTTGTTAGAGCACCCAACATACATCACATTCATCAATGCAAGCCAGGTTACGACAGCGACTGAGGCCCTCCATTACAGTGCCCCATATCCGCTTACAACGTCTACTATCGGTCGCTCTAAGCGCCGCTATACATACGCTCATCTGCCAATACCTGGCATTAGTAGGGAATCAGCCTCCACGAAAAGTACTCTTTAGAACAGAAAGTTAATGAGGTCATATCTCTATTTATTTTTTCCTTTCTATTAATGCTTTTTTTATGTTTTTCTATTTGTATTATTGTTATTTTTTTATTGTTTTATTATTATTTTAACTAACACATGGCCAAGTGTATACCCACAAGTATTTATATTTTAATCATTCTAGCAAATACATGTTGAGGCCTAGTTTCAACATTAAAAGCAAAGTTCTTATGATTGTTTCTGTTGTGTTTTTGGTCCTAACAGATGTTTCCACACAGACGGACCCGGATCTAATTCTCCCCACCCCAGCTCCGGGACCCTCCACAGCTGCGATGGTGAGTACTGTAATTTCTTCTTATTACATTGAACACACGCATATGTCTGTGTCCATGACCATGTACACATGTTAGTGTCAGTCTACTGTTTACTATCAGACATGGAGACCCTCTTTTTGCAATCATCATTCATAATTGCATATAAGCATGCTAGTTTGGTGGCCCTGCTAATGTTACTTTACCCTACAGGCAGCAGTTGATTATGTGGTGGGCTTGTAATTCTGCTACTATTGTAACTCCCCATTTACTTAATTATGGATACAATCATTCATTAAATTTGATAGCTGAAGGATTTTCTATCATATTGGCTCAGGAGTAATTGACCAAGACATAAAGTACATTCTTCCACTGGTCAAGTAGGCCTTATTTGGTTAGTTTAGTTTCTGATGTGAGACGGGGTGTATAATATAGAATGGTGGTCCAGGTTTGATTATTTTGGCATCTGTTATTTATCCCAACGTGCCTGTTGTTTAAGGGTTAAAATAGTGTTCATGAATATTATTGGCAATTACTATTTTTTACACTTTCATAGGTATATACTGTCTATTTTGAGCTGCCGAACTTTTGTATTTTCTTTCCAACAGCTTGCACACAGGAGCATCACAGACTGTGGCAGTATGTCTGAAGGACAAGGCAAATGCTGCTGGGGAAGAAGAATCAGCCATAGGGTGGGGGAATTAGGGTTGCCGCTGTGCAGCCAAGTTACTTTGGGCCCATGTTGGGCCTTTTTAAAAAAATAAATAAAACAGTTTCTAGTTTTGTAATAGCGACTCACGGCTTATCTTAGCACCACAGTACAGACGCTCATCTGCTGTTACCTGGCACTAGTAATGAATTAGCCTGTTATTCTATTTTGGAAACTTTTGTTCATAGCTTATTTTATCTATAATTATTTGGTAGTGACATATAAATTTCTTTTTTGCCTTTACTAATAGTAATGTTCAAATTTCTTTCAACTTTGTGTGATTAACAAATGATTTAAAAAAAAAGGAAAGCTATCTGTACCTGCCATTTTTTTATGCATACCCTATAGGACACTGTTGTTTCTAATAATTTTCTCACCTCACTGGAAAAATGATGTATTCTCATCTGTAAAAATGCCCCATCGTATGTACAGGGGATTTTTGGGGGGAAAATTGAATTTTTTTTCATTGAATTCTTGTGTGTCAAAATTAAAAGCTTAATGAGATGCAGGCTGCAATTCACACCTCAAGGCACACCCAAAATGCACCAAATAATTAGTATTATTACTTTTGGCTTTATTGCTGTGGCTCACTTATAAGAACTTGCTGTCCCCACTTTGCTTATTCTGTAGGATTATATCTTATTTTGTTCGTAGTTTTATTCTCATAATAGACAATCTTTGGTCATACGCTATAAGAATCTGTGATTTTTATCTTTTATTCTGTCTTTCAATAAGTTTATGAACCACTGTCTTGTATCAATCGCTGTCAGCTTTTTATATACACTGCAATTTTGTTCCATTGTTTCCAGTTTAAATTGTGGTATGTTGATTTTCTGCATATACTCTTTCATTAATGGTTGTTATCAGCAAAAGTTTTATAATGGGTCATGCTGAGAGTTACATTGTGTTACATTGCTATAGCCATGAAGCAGTTGATATAATATATATTTATATATATATATATATATATATATATATATATATATATATATATATTTGTTTCTATTGTAATCAGCTGTGATACATTGCAAAAAAGTCAAGAGCCTGCTATTGGAACTAAAATAGTTTACAGCTCAATGTGATTTTTGCATTGTGCTGTGTGATGGAGAGAACGCTTTGAAGATTTATGACAATATACATATTCTTAAAATTATTTTGGATTTGGAATCATACTGTTATTTAGATGCACTGCATTTGGGATGGAAGTGACAACGGTGTTGCTGTTCACTCAGGGTGCATGTTTTTAACTCCACATGTGTGCAGGTGTTTTAGGTGGAACACCCAGGACATTTCAACAGATCCCTCAGCAGAAGTTTATTCTACTGATGCAGTGGTGCTATCACATGCTGCGGGGACCATCACACGGCATACTTACACAAAGTAATCTATTCTTGTTTGACTTTGGTTGGTGCACATTTGGTTTGCTGGGTTATGCATAATTAATGGCTATTATTATTTCCCTAAGGGTAACGGTTAATAATTCTTGTTTTTTCTGATGGGCATTTGGCAGTTTTCCGCAAGTGGATCACCTGGGCACAACCTGTATCTATATACACTTTGTTGATTATACATATATTTTTTCACATTTATTCACTCATGGCCAGATTATAGGCAGGCACACACCCCTGGGCCTCCGCCATTTGCCCTGCAAGAGGTCCTTCACCAACCTTGGGGCTATGTTTGGGGTACTGGGAATTTGTGGTGGTGCTGCTTGGTCCATTTGGCCCCAATCCATATGCCTTGGCAGGGGTGTATACCTGAAGCTCTCCCCTTTCCAATAACACCACCAGTGGGTCATTACCTCCCTAGGTCCAAAAGATCCGGCACTTGGAATTGTATCACCGTGGCATCTGTGAGCAACAGTACAGGAAATTTCGCTTGGTCTTCTCGGCCTCAATCGCATGCCCTTGCAGGGATGTATACCTGAGGATCCCCCTTTCCCAGGCTGTTAGCCCCCATAGGTCCAGAGATCTGGCACTCAGATGTGTACAACCCCCAAGCATCAGTACCATGACTTTGGGGTTGGCTTGTTTTGGTTGGCTCCAATCCACATGGCCTTGCAGGAGTGTATACTTGATGTTCTCCCCTTTCCAACGACTAGTGGTTTGTTAGCCCCTTTGGGTCCGGAGATCGGAAATGGACTAACCCGGCACCTGTGACCGATGGAACCAGAACTGTACCACCCCTGGAGGTGATGTTGGGAAGAGAAGATGCCTCAGAGTGGCATTCCCCTTACTGTACACACACCTGCCTGCCCATGTAAGGATGCTTTCTCTTCAAGATGGATTTGCTCATGGTCTGAGACAACTGGGGATGGCACTGCATCCTGACCCTTTTGCTTCTGTAACTGCTCGTACTGCCTCAGAAGCAGAGGAAGTCAGGCTGGGAGGTTATAAAGGCACTGGACATTTTATTTAATTTAAAAAAATACTACATCAGGGGCCTTCACCAGATTTTCTGCTCTGTGGCCTCCACCACACTTAGTCTCACCCTGACTGTACTTATTGGATTTTAAAATGGTAAAATGGGTATTTATATACATAGTTATAAGTAATTATTTAGATTCATGGTTATTATTGTGTAAAGAAGAGTGGGTACTGTTATCCCTTCAGTTGTATGTATATCAGCTTATTTATATAGTAATAAAATACTTCTATAATAATAATTACATATTTGTATTGATATTATTTTGATTGATGGTGCAACATCCCCATGAATGGGCTAGGAAACTCAGCTTTCCACAGTTCCTACAGTGCAGGCGCCAGCCACTTATCCAATCAGTGTGCTTGGTGTCAGTCAATTGGCTCCATTTGGCTCCGTTAGCAGAGCTGAATGTCCCGAATGGAGACGATTGAGCTGCTGGCCACATCCCTGCTTGCTTCTATAGCTGTGGACGTGCCTACCCCACCCATTCAGAAAGGCCTCATCCTGCTATGCGCACAGTTAGGGTTATGGGGGGGTGTCTGTGGAGGTAATACGTGGCGAGGACTCGGGAAAAGGTAAGACAATCGGGGAACCCGGAGGGGTTCACACAGCAGGGTGTCCTGAACAGTAAAAGGGACTCAGATCTTTTAGACTCCAGGGCCTCTGAAGTTCCTCTTTAAGTGTTGGTAGATAGGACACCTTTTGTATGTCCTAATTTTGGAATATATATTTTGATTTCCACCCACAATAGCACAGTTTTCTTTTGACAATTTGCAATTTATAACTCACTAATGTGAGTAATCCGTTTACTGGTTGACAGTAGGCTGTTTATTTGTACCACCTGCCCAGGTAATTTATTCTTGCAAATAATTTAGTTGGTAACAGCCCAAGGCATTTGGATATTCTAGTTTTCAGAAAGTGTCTCTCTTCCTTCACCATCCCTAGATGGCAATTTTGGCAATTGTTTATTAAGGAATAGGCCGCAACAACACTTTTTCAATGTCTTTGAACCACTGTTTTTTACTTTAGGTAATTCTTTTTATTTTTTTTTTCAATAAAAAATGAATAGTATAAATTCATAGATATGGTAAAATAGTTTCCTTTACTAGTTAGAAATCCCTTGTACGGCATAGTTTTATTATTACATTCTGCCAGAATCTATAGTCATTTATAGGGTTGAGCAAGCCCAAGCTGCAAACCCTAGTCCAAGCTGTGAACCCTAGCACAGACTTTATCGAACAACCAATCAACCGGTTTGTTACAAAACTACAGCCATGAACATGTTAGGCATGGCTGGGATTGGCCAGGCGAGACACGTGACCCCGCCCTAATCCAGCACTGTTTAGATAGGGAGAGGTGGTGCTGCTGTATCAGGGACAGATAGGGCCGGCACTTCTGCCTCACGCATGGGGGCAGCGGGCAACTCTGTGGCACCAGTCAGAGATATTTTGCAAGCCGGCAGGGATGTAAGGAGGAACCGCGTCGCGAGGCTGAGGTAAGTTACTTACAGCTGCTTCCAGTTGCCACATTGTGCACCCCCCTACACCGTTGTCATCACAAACTCGGGTCCCCATTGATTTCAAACCGCTCATCCTTACCTATATAGCCAACACCAAACCAGGATAGGAGTATACCACACACTGCACTAGTGCATTTCCACTGCAATGCAATGGAAACATACAGTGCAAAGCTGCCTTTAACCTGAATCCAAAGAGCAACACTAAAGCAATGTAATTTTAGTTGGCTTCTAAATATTTTTTTTTTAGCATAGTGTGTATTTTCCAATTACATTTTCACTGCACAGTTTTTTTAAGCTTGGGATGGGTCTGCGTGCCCTCAGCCTTTGAATAAGCGGAGGATAAAGGGAGCTGCAGAGCCAGGCGCAGCAGACAAAAGATGAAAACCAGTGTTCGTTATAAGCCATTAACTTATAATTCTGTTCATTTTAACAAGACTGCCAGCTGAAAGCAGATGAGGTGTTAAAGGGCTGAATTACTGCAAGAGCGGTAATCAATAGTACATTGCGTGGCTTTGATGGGAGACACATAAAGCCCTGTCTGAAAGATGATTGTATTTTAGCTTTGTTTATCATTCACTCTTGGCAGCATCTTTAGTGCTATAATGAAAGAAATAATAAGACTACTGCCAAATTTTCTTATTTTTGTTGTTAATGAAAAATATCAGTAGTCACAACGAAAGTTTAAAGAAAATGCTTTTTCACAGATTGTAAGGGCAAAAGTATATATTAAGGGTATAGAACAATAAAACAGACCTGGCCGTGGCAGACAATGTGATATATGATGGTAAAATGGAACAGTGGAAGAAAAATGAAATAATTGTTGCATTGGGCAGCTATTAAATCATAAAAAGCTATATATATAAATTTACAGGGCATTCTACTTCTAATTCTAAAGCTTGCAATTGCAACAAGCTGAAACCATATCTTACAAGTTGTAGTAGATTTAAAGATACAGAAGCATATTACTATATAAGATATAAAATGGTCCAGTGAAGAACTTTTTTTTACTTCTGCTCTTTACTTGCTAACAATATTGGCACAAGGACGCAAAACAATCTCTTGTCTTACATGTAAAATATCTAAGGGGTTATTTAAGAATGGATAGCGCAGGTAGTGCCTCGTAGCAGCAGATAGCGTCTGATAACCGCTGGGCACTGTACCCAAAACCACATTTATGAAAGCGACTCTAAAAGCATCATGTAGCATCACATGTATTATTACAGGCGGCTCAGCGTATAGCGCTGGCACTCTAGCTTCCAGAGCGCCAGGTATTACCTTTCGCTCAGTGCCGCTCTCCCATACATTTCAATGGCCGTTCATTTGCTTGTGTTTAAACAGCGTGTTTGCCTTTTTTTTGCTCAAATCATTGTGTGACCTCTCCTGGCTGCAAACAAACACTTTTAGAAACTTTTTGACTTTTTATATTTTTATGCAGAATTGTCATTACAGGTCTAGCACTAAAGTATTAATGTCACAGTGCTAAAACAATATTATTCCACTGAGCTGGCGCTACCTTTCGCTCCCTGCAGCGCTGTACTGGTGTTAGAGCACCCAACATACATCACATTCATCAATGCAGGCCAGGTTATCGACTGGGGCGCTCTTTTACAGCGCCCCATACCCGCTTACATCTGCCGATACCTGGCGTTAGTAATGATTCAGCCTCTTAGTTGCAATTTAAACTGGACCAGCTGGAACACTAACATAATGCTGCTTGGCAGTAAAAGGGAGGGGAATTATTTTATTGTGCTGTACAAGGTGGGACTTATAAGGGGGGATATTAAAGGAGAATTACAGTCAGAAATGACCCTCTTATATATCTATAATATGCAGCAGCAGGTCAGCCCAGAACAGCCTCCCTATGCTGTGCATTGCTGCTTCTAAAAGAAAGTACTGAGTTGCCCGGATATTAACCTCTTCCTGGTTGCACGTACCATTTGACCACAAGAAGCCTATCAGCACAGCCAGAGGGACAGCCTCATCTGGGCCTGCCCCACTGTGCATATTAAAGAGGGACTCTGGAAATTTCTGACCATATTTTTTAATGCTATATGGCTGAATAGGGAGAGAGTGGTATTGAAAGCGGTGTATGTGGAAGATTACTGATGCTATGGTGCTGGGTAGGGGTAGGAAGGGGGTGGAGGTCCAAGCTTTTTGTAATCCCCCCAGCCACCTATCCCTCTATCATACTCCCCTGATGCTGGGGGGGGGGGGCTCTGCATGGAATTGGGGGACTGACCTACCCCTCAAGGTCTTAAGTTATTGCCCAAATTAGGCTTTGTACTGTAGAAGGGAGAATGGGTGGACTTCTTTTTAGAGGGAGTGTGAGGGGACAATTTTGCGGGGTGAAGGAGAGAGGAGAAATATAAATAAAAACTCAGGAGCAGGTTAATAAAGATATAAAAAGCAGTGGTGGGCAGATTGATCAGGGGAGGAGATTTGTTTGTTAAAGAGATATGTTTTGGTAGATGTTACTTTTCAGCAGCAGCTGGTATTGCTGGATATTGCAATCCTAGAGAGGGGGAGCATGGCAAATCCACTCCAAGCAGGTTTAAATTTCAGATAAAAAGTGCCAGGAAGAATCAATAATGTTTTGGCTGCGCTAATGTAAGTGATATACAAAACATTCCCAGGTGGCATCATAGGCAAACAATCTTCATAATCCACTAATTAATTGCATCACAGAATTGCACATGATGCCACATAGGAATGGTCACAGGAAATTATAGACAGACTTGTCCACTGACAGAAAACTAGCTCTGAAGACGGCAGTAGTAACTGGGACACACATGTCAGCAGTGGGGGGACTTTGAATTAATAGCAACTACCTGTGACGAGGTTTTGGTCTTGAAGCGTTTTATGTGTGCAACACTAAAGAATATGTACAGTGCTACAGAAGAAGATGGTGCTACATAAATAAACAATAATACTTTTGCTAATAAGTATCAAGTAATTTGTTAATTACTCAGGTCAGCTAACTGGGGGAGACAAGATCACATGACCCCAAACAGAAAGAGGTGAATATTGTGACAGGGCTGCGGCTTTTTCATTACACACTGACAACAAGAAGTTTAATCCTTTCAGTGCCAAGCAGGTAACACCTACTCGCTCGCTTGTCCAGTCGTTAAGTGCCAAGCACGTAGGTGTTACGTGCTTGACTTTCCCCTCTGCTAGTTTAAAAAAAATACACTCACCTGACCCCTCGTCCAATCCGCCCTGGTCTACTCTTCACCCGGGGGCATCCGATCCCCTCTTCTGACTTCTTGTGGCTCCCTAAATCTTCCACCCCCCCTGCTCCTGCCGCAGCTGACAGCTGTAAAAAAAAAAAAAGAATGATATTTACTCACTTGTGGCCGCGATCCTTCCCACCAGGTCTCCTCTTGACCGGGGGCAGCGTTTGGAGGCCCCCCGGTCCCTTCCTTGGGTGAAAAAATTGCCCTCTTCCTCACTTCCTGGGTCTTGGGCTGCTAGCCCCACCCTTTGTGGCAGAGGCAGATTACGTCATCTATGACATCACCCGGCAGCCAGCATTTCTCTTCCGCCCCGAGAAGGTCAGTCACCTGGCAGCTGTCATCGGAGATGATCGCCCGGGGTAAGGAGAGGATCGGAGGTGAGTAAAGAAAAAAAAGAAATAAATGTAATTTTTTTATTCTGTGTTTATGTTTATTTTTACAGTTAACCCTTTGTGAACTGGTAGTGATCCATGAGATCCCTATATCAGTTCACAAGGCTGGGGGATGGCTAGCGGGTGACTTGCCGTTAACCCCCGGCTCCCCAATTACCTGCCTCCCCAAAGCCCAGGGGGGGCAGAAGAGCCCGGGCCTATGGAGGCTATGTGGGCTTGTAGCCAGCAGGTCGGGGGGGCCTAACAAAGCTGGCCCCTGCGCCCTGTTCTACAAGCCCCATAGTTGGTTCCTGGGCTGGTTATGCTAGGTAGGGGGGACCCCATGTTTTTTTGAGGGGGATCTTTAGGGGTTTTTAAACCTTAAAACTCCCCAAAAAATGGGGTCCCCCACCTGGGAGAGAGACACTATGTCATTTTTTTTATTATTAACCCCTTATGCTCTGTCGCCCAGCAGCTATAACAGGCTTCCAGCAACAGCAGGAGAGCAGAAACCAGAGTGATGTGCATGGGACACAGTGCCCGGGGATGTAAGTATTAAAAGAAAAACAAAACAATAAATAAAATATTTGTCTCCATGATTTTTGATCCATGAGACCCCCTATACCAGTTCAAAAGGCTGGGGGCTGGCAAGTCACCTGCGGCTAGCAGGTGACATGCCATTAGCACCCAGCGCCCCAATTACCTGCCTTCCCAAAGGCCGGGGGGGGGGCAGAAAGACCCACGGAAGCTATGTGGGATTGTAGCCGGCTAGTTCTACAAGCCCTACATAGCTGGTTCCGGGCTGCTTATGCAGAGTAGGGGGGACCCCATGTCATTTTTCGGGATTTTTAAGGGTATTTAATCCTTAAAACTCTAGGTAGGCTGGCTCTTAAAGGGTTAAATCTTTAAGTGCCAGCCTACCTAGAGTTTTTGTCACCCTGCCCTGTTGGCAGACCATTTTTCACTATTTTGTGCTACACATGTTCATCTGTGATTTTTGAGGGGATTTCCAGGGATCTCCCAGGAAAATAATATATTGCTTTTTTCAGCAGAATCCCTGAATCTGGGCTTTAGCATGAAATGTTTTTTAAGTGCATTCTCAATATTTTTGTGTGAAATATGTGCAAAAAATATATATTTATATATATTTATTACAATTTGTAGTGTTTTTTGTAATAAAATGTAAGTTTTTCAGTAAAATATTATTGTGTGTAAAATCCCAATTTCTCCCAGTTACAGCGGTACCACATATGTATTGGTAGACACCTTTTCTTGTCCAGGAGACTCCCCCAAACTGAAACAGCGCTTTAAGATATTTTCAGAAAAATTACCACTGCTATTCATACCTTGTAGTTTTTCAACAAAAACAACCCTTTACATTTGTGATCCCCCCACAAACTATAAATACTCTGAAAGTACACACTTCAAGCTTTCTATGCGTACCAGGCTTGTTGACATGGGCACAGTTTTCTGGAAGTTATCCCTCAATGAATTCTTTGGTTGCACAGAGTTTCTGTAAAAAAAGAACAAAAGAGCTGAATCAAAGCCACATTTTCCTAAAGAAACAATATACAAACAAGAAAAATAAGTTAAATCTGCAAAGACAAGGTCCCCACACAGAACAATACACAACATGCATAGGTACTGTCAAGGAAAGTGCCCAGACATCTGCGGTCACTAGTAGGCACTTTTCAATAGAAAAGAAGGCGAGCAACATTATCCCCAACCACCAGAGGGAATTCTGGGAATTGCACCACATAAAACACAGCAGAGGAAGAGACCCATTAGCTTTTAACAAACCTCATCACTAATGAAACACACACCAAGCTAAAAGAGGTGATTTTTTTTAAATGTCAGGCTTCCTTGAGGATTTACTGTAGTATGAAACTTCTATCATTTTCGAAATAAAAACAAAGAATTCTTACCAATAAGGTTGAAGACTCTATGGATAAGCTTCAGATGTACTTGTAAAAAGAAAGGACATACTCGCTGGGTATATAATTCAGACCAATAGAAAATAGACACAGATAGAATAAGCTTCCTCTATATGCAAGACACCTGTTGAAAAGAATGAAAAGGTTGTGTGGTCTGTACAGAGAGAAGGATAAGGCAGCGGGGGATGGGTAGAGATGGGTAGAGAAATTTGGATGCAGTGTTGCTAAAGTGGGAGTGGCTTTCCTGGCCCAGAGTAAAGCCCTTAGTACAGTTTTTGACTACAAATCCCAGAATACATCGACAATAACAGGTGAGATTATCAGCAACTTTGGCTAAATCATACAACAGCAATGAGCTCCCTGGGTGAGAATGCTGTCAGTAACCTTTGAGCTACTGGTACACAACTGTTCTTGAGTTGTAAGCTCAGGAATGTGGAGTGTCATCTCATCCTCAGACAATCAGATGATTAGCAAGCCAGAGTCAGGAAGCCTATGCCAGCTACACCTAACACAGTAGATGGTATAAGTTGCTAAGGCAAACATATTGTTGCTAGAGAAAACCTTTTCTTTTATGACACGGAATGGCAAATAATAAAGAAAAATGAATAACAGATAAGCTCAGCACCTTGAGAACATTATTGATACACAAAATATGGAAATGTTTAAAAATGATATAAAAATTGGACTCTCGGGGGCGTGGCTTGGCCGGGGAGCGAGATGGCAGCTTAGTTTGTGTGCTCTCGGCGGAGTCTCCACCAACGCAGCTACTTCAGCGCTCCAGCTTGGAGATGGGCCGTTTAAACAAATCTGGGGTCCCCACTAAGACCCCCAGACCCTCGCAGACCCCAAAGACGGGAACCAGAAACCTCCCAGAGATGTTTTCTAGCCATCGTCTGGAGGACTCGTCTACTCATGGGCCCAAGATGGCGGACGCTTCCTCCCCACGCGGCTCTCCAGACAGGAGAGAGGAGGAGGCCTCAGACGGAGAGGAACAGGGGCTGTCTGCACAGCTCAGCCAACTGCCCACCCGCAGCGAACTGGCCAAGTTTGCAGGAGAAATAAAAACCTCCATCGCCGAAGCGATAGCAGACCTTAAGGAGGATATACGTTCCCTCTCCCACCGGGTGGACAAGATTGAGCGGGAAGGGTCTAGCACCAGCATCAGGCTCTCGGAGGTTAAAGAGGTCATTTTGGCGCATAATAGACATCTCCTGAATTTTCACCGACACCTAGAGGACTTGGACAATCGACAGGCGGTGTAACCTCAGAGTGAGAGGAGTCCCAAAAGCGGTTGCGCCAGACCAAACCCAGGAGGCCCTAACGTCTATTTTCAACTCCCTCCTCGAGAGACCTCCAGACACCCCGATAGACTTTGTACGAGCTCACAGGGCGCTTCGCCCGCGGAGCATGGGTGAATCTTCCCCCCGTGATATCATCTGCTGCCTGCAGAGTTTCCAGCTTAAGGAAGAGATTCTTGCCAAAGCCAGAAGCAGAGAGGCTATCACCTTTAACAACAGTGAAGTCCAGCTCTACCAAGACCTGTCTGGAATCACACTGCAACACCGTCGAGCCCTGCGACCCCTTACAGCAGTCTTGAGAGAACGGGGCATACCTTACAGATGGCGCTTCCCTTTTGCCCTCTCCGCGACCAGCAATGGCAGCACCGGTGTCCTCCGGACGCCAGAGGACCTCTCGGAGTTTTGCGAGTTGTTGCGGCTCCCTCAGATCTCCCTCCCAGACTGGCTTGGTGACTTCTCGATCCACCAATTGATCCAGAGAACGGGCCGGCCGGATCGGGGTGACGCTTCCCCGCGAAGGGGCCTGGAAACCCCCCCTCCGCGCTTCGGCAGAGAACGGAGCCGCTCAAGATCCCGGAGCTAAGCGACGACAGCACCCTGGCCGGGCCGACGCATAGAGATAAGCCTATCTGTTCACTATAGTCACTTTAGACGCCTGATTCTTTCTGTTTCTTGTTTTTTTATGTTAACGTTTAGATAATCTAATGGGTGGAGGACCTCCATCTGGGACGCTCTCACCCAGTCCTCTAGGCGGTGTACCCCTATCCCACATAGTTGGCATGGGCGCCGCCGGGTGGACTGTTGGGACAGCAGATCCCTGATCGGGTGGCAGGCGGCACTTGCTGGAATAGCGGGGCCGCGGCTGCCAAGTTACTTTCATGTGTTTCAATTGATCAGTATTTATGTCATATTAGTTCCTGTGCTTCTCCCGAGGGCTGGGGCCCACGGCCTTTACTCTCAGTATCGGGACAAGCCTCAAAGATGTTTTGTTAAGTAGAGTTGGTTGAGCATTTAAGCCCGAAGTTTATTATTAACACTGCCCTCAAAACACCTGCTAAGCTCATAGCGGCTGATGCTGCCCTACCGGGCTGGATCATAGATGTTTAGAAACAAGCATATCTGAGCCTCGTTGGCAGGCTTCTCCGCCTATGTTGATTTTGTACAATATCTGCTCTAGTAGCCACACTATAGCTGCTGTGTCTATTTTTTGTGGATCATTTCTGACTATGTTTTACCCAGGCCCCGCGCTCCTCCTGGGAACTGGGGCCCGAGGGTTTGGTTCTCAGCTCCGAGACAAACTGCAAACATGTTGGAATAGGTAAACTGGGCTGTGCAATCATGAGGGGGGCTCACTAATGCTGATGGGAAAACATCCGCCCAGCAGAGTGGTCTGCTGCCGCCCGGTGGGGGGAGTGCCTCTTATTGCTGTGTCATACTCTGCCTGCTAATTGGCGCGCACCCTCCTCTTGCGGCACGCTGGTAGGATCCTGTGACTCCTAGAGATAGCTGCCGTGGCTAGGCGAGATGGGGGTAGCGGCAGCACTTTCCACATAATCCGGATCCTGGTATTGGGAGAGGTTCCTATGTGCACCTATGGTGGGGACTCCGTCGACCATACCTGGGCTGTACTAGTGCTTGGCTTGCTCAGAGCATTGGGTCCCGCTCTTCGGCCCTCCTTGTATCCCCCCGAAGGGTCTCTATTTTGGGTGGAGTGGGAGGGAATCCCTTGGGACACTCTCATCCCACTGGAGCCTTGGTGTCTTGTCCAAGGCACGGGGGGTAACTGGGGAGGTTTGTCCTCCTTGTGCATAGTTACCCCAGTAGCTTCCACCGCTTCTGAGAGCGAGTTGGTCTCCTCTAGGCCCTCCTCATATTCCCTGTAGTTACTTAGGTCTGCCCCCTGTTTTTGTCTGTGTCAACCCGTGTTGTGTCTTTGCCCTCTTGTTGTCTACCTTTCCCTCATCTTCCAGCATCCCCATCTCTTATTCTTTCTCACTTTCCCTCTCTTTCGCCCGTGGGTGCGGGAGCGGAGTCTGGTGGGTCCGGTGGCTGGTGGGGGCGGGGCGGGGACTGGGGTCAGCCTAACCAAAAAGCCTCAACATGGGGCCTCTATGCCTAAACGTCCTGTCCATAAATGCCAAAGGCCTGAACTCTCCCCAGAAACGGCATGCGCTGCTTAGAGAGCTTAAATCTTTCCAGGCGCATGTTGCCCTGATACATGAGACCCACTTCCAAAGAAACAAGACACCATACTTGGGGAATAAGACCTACACATCATGCCACTCTGCCCCATCCCCCAACAACAAAACGAAGGGGGTTGCAATCCTGCTCGCTCAGGGAGTAGACCTCAAAGTTCTTGCGATCGAGAAAGACCAGGAGGGGAGATATATTTTCCTGAAAGGGAAACTTCCTAATGGGCAGGTGGTTACATTCGCAAACATATACGCCCCGAACAGGGACCAACAGACCTTTTGCAGGAAGGTTCTTGGGTGTTTGGGGAAATTTCAGGAGGGGATCCTGATCCTGGGCGGGGATGTGAACTGCGCTCTTAACCCTCTGCTGGATACCTCAGACGCCAAAACAGCCATATCTTATAGGGCCCTGAAACAAATAAAAAGGGCACTACAGGACCTAGCGCTAGTGGACACTTGGCGCATGATGCACCCATCTGATAAAGACTTCACCTACTATTCACCCATTCACGCAAAATACTCTAGAATTGACTATATTTTCCTGTCACAGAGGGACCTGGAGAGGGTTGAAGCGGTACGGATTGGAAATATTTCCTTTTCTGACCATGCTCCAGTCCTTCTTTCCCTGACCTTGCCGTACAGGGAATGGAGGGAATGGAATTGGAGACTAAACGAAGGCATTTTGAAAAATCATACAGTGGTAGAAAAACTGAGAGTCCATCTTGCATTATATTAGGGAAAATGACACGGGCGCTGTGGACCCGGTTATACTCTGGGAGGCCCAAAAATGCACGTTACGAGGGGTCCTGATCCAGGAGGGGGCGAGACTCAAAAGGGAGAGGGGGATGAACCTAGACCGGTTGGCCCGGCAGATAGCAGACTTAGAATCACAGCATAAACAGTCACTTCAATTGGGGCTTTTAAAGGAACTAGAGGCCAAAAGACAGGAGATGCGAGACCTCTTAACCAGAGAATCGGGCAGGCTCTTCACTAGGCGATGTGGCTTGTTTTATGAACAGGGAAACAAGACGGGCCGCCTACTGGCTAGAGCGCTGCATCCTAGGGGTGCCCGGCCCAGAGTTGAGGGAATCAGGGGCTCAGACGGGGTCTTACACCAGAAGAACAAGGACATTGCAGAAGCCTTTAGTAGATACTACTCGGCCCTTTATAACTTACCAGGCCACGGGGGGGGGGGGGGGGGCAGACCGAGACAACATGATGGAGGCCTATCTGAGAGAATCCAGAATGCCGTCTCTGCCCGAGGAGGTGGTGGAGTAGCTGGAAGCCCCGGTGTCAGTACTGGAAATACAGAAAGCCATCAAATCCTCTAAACCAGGTCGGGCCCCCGGTCCAGATGGTTTTCCAACCCAGTTCTACAAACTCTTCTCTGACCAACTGGCCCCACTTATGGCTCGAGCTTTTGAATCCACGGCCTCTTCGCGTACTCTTCCCAGCACAGCTCTAGAGGCTCAAATTGCTGTGATCCCGAAGGAGGGGAAAGATGCCACTGACTGCCGGAATTACAGACCAATCTCCCTCTTGAACGTAGATGTAAAAATTTTTGCAAAGGTTTTAGCCACGAGAATGGGAGACTTATTACCAGCCTTGATTGGACAGGACCAAGTAGGATTCATCCCAGGTAGAGAGGCCCGGGACAATGTGATAAAGGCTCTGAACATACAGTGGTGGGCTAGAGCTAAGAAGGTGCAAGCGGTGATGCTTTCCACCGATGCCGAAAAGGCATTTGATCGGGTAGACTGGGGCTGGATAGAAAAGGTGTTAGCGTTTATTGGGTTAGGTGAGGCGGCAAGAAATAGGATATTGGCTCTGTACTCAGACCCCATAGCGAGAGTGAAGGTGAATAATTGCTCCTCCCCTGTATTCCATATAAAGAACGGCACGAGGCAGGGGTGTCCGCTGTCCCCGATGATTTTCGCCCTCTCCCTGGAGCCCTTCTTGAGGAAAATTGACCTGAATGGCGGTATCAGGGGTGTTCAGATCGGAACTAGAGAACGAAAAGTAGCTGCATATGCAGACGATATGCTTTTTTTCCTGAGTTCCCCAAGGGTGTCGGTCCCGAACCTACTAAAGGAATTTGAGGTTTATGGGAGACTATCGAACCTTAAGATTAATTTTACCAAATCCAGTGCCATGAATACCAGAGGTGGAAGCCCTCCAGAGTATATTTTCCTTTAATTGGGAAAATAAGGGTCTTAAGTATTTGGGAGTTCAACTACCGGCCTCCCCCTCCAACCTCTTCCAACTGAATTTTGCGCCTACTGAAGTCAGAATTAAAAGGGATCTAGAAAGATGGAACAGGTTGCAATTGTCCTGGTTTGGGCGTATGGCAGTGCTAAAAATGAATATTCTACCGAGAATTCTGTATTTACTACAGTGTATACCAATTAAACTACCAGACTCCTTCTTCAAATCTATATCAAAAACTTTCCGGGCATTTGTTTGGGCGGGCAAGCCACCCAGGATCAGACGTAATCTCCTCTTGCTTCCAAAGGACCAGGGTGGCTCGGGACTGCCGTGCATAAGATCATACTATTTGGCAGCCCATGTGAGCAGAATTGTCGATTGGCAGGTTAATGGTCCTCAGAAAGATTGGGTGAGAATTGAGGGGGAGGCAGCCACTGGAGGGGGATTGGATACTGTCTGCAGCCTACGTAGGTGTGAGATCCCGATGGGCGCCAAAAACCACCCTTATATTGGGTCCTCCCTGCTAGTGCTGGACTCTCTCTGCAAAGGGAAAAAAGCCTTGACTTCATTCCCGGGCCCTCTGACACCTATTTTAGATAACCCGGCCTTCCCCCCGGGTAGACAGCTCTCCAAGCTGCATGAGTGTGGCGGCCCAAAGCCCCTAAGGATCTTTCACTTACAGAGTTGCGGGTCGTTTAAGGATAAACAGAGCTTGCAAGAGTTGCTTGAGGGGGAGATCTCAACTTTCACATACTTACAGTTAAGGCATTTCTTTGCTTCTGGGGCTATGAGGGAGAGCTTAAAGAAAGGTTTGTCGGAGTTTGAAAAGGCATGTCTGGGGCACGGGCCCAAAGCTCACCTTTTGTCCTGGGCCTATGGACTGATCCGAGGTTTAGGAAAGAGAGAAGCTAGACCCTGGGAAGGGAAATGGGAGGCTGATATTGGAAGACCCTTCTCAGAAGAAGACTGGTGCAACATCTATAGAAATGCACATAAGGGTTTAGTGAGTAGCTCGATGCAGGAGGCAAACTACAAACTGATCACACGATGGTACCGGACCCCGAGCTTCCTACATTCTATCTTCCCCTCTGTTCCAGACGTGTGCTGGAGATGTGGCAAGGATGGAGCCTCGTTGGTTCACATCTGGTGGTCTTGCTCGCGGTTGAGGGACTACTGGGATCAGGTTAGAGGAGTCTGCTCTCAGATACTGGGGGAGCCTATCGATGGGAGTTTGGAGAATGTCCTCTTGAGTTGGTCACCAGATGGCAAGGGGGTGGCTGGCGGGTCTCCCCTGGGTCGACACCTCTTAAATGCAGCTAAGGTCCTGATTCCAAGAAACTGGAGATCCAAAAGCCCCCCCTCAATCAAAGATTGGCTCAGGCAAATTAATCATGTTGAGGCTATGGAAGAAGTTTGTCACGCCAAACATGATAGAATGGAGGATTACCTCAAAACCTGGACGATCTGGGTCATGTTTAAGAACTCTGCTCATTACAAAAGGCTATGGGATTCCTGAACCTCGGTAGATAGACACAAATTAGGAATGGCGCCGCAATGGATTAGCAGGGTCATGGCCCTACCTAGGAGACCTAAATATAGTGCAGGGGGCTGTCCCCTGTCCTGCGCCCGCCCCCCCCCCCCGGGGTCCCTATATTGAATAGACAAGATTCATCACAAGGTCTGATATTAAACAGACTGTCTGGCCTGGTGTTAGAGCAATAAAAATTCCACACACTTTCTCTCCCCCTCTCATTCTTATCAGCCCACCATTAATTGTTATAATCCCCCTGATTCTTATCTCACAGTATACGATTTTACGACTTAGCTATTTTTCACGTGTGTCAGTGTAAAAACAATAGTCACTCCTTTGTAGTTTTTTGTATAAATAAGTGTCTACGTTACAGATCTGTATTATGCCTGAAGAAGAAGCTTGAACAGCTTCGAAAGCTTGCATTTTCAATCTTATTGAGTTAGCCAATAAATGGTGTTTTCTTAACCTTGGATTTCCTGCTTACATCGTTGGCTAACACGGTACAACAACTTACTGACACTCTTCTGGAATGAAAAATAAACATGTATGTGAGGATTGTGCCTTCATATTTGTATACTTCCTGTCCCACCTCTGCCCAGGGCCGAATTTAGGATTTGTGCTGCCCTAGGCACTTTTTGGTCATGCCCCCCCCTTGCCCCGCAGATCTACAATGATGAATTTGCCAGCCCTCCCATACACCCACACCCTATTCAAGCACACACACGCGCCATTCATACACACACACACACACACACACACACACACACACCATTCATGCACACACATCCCATTCATATACACACACACCATTCATACACACACTTCATGCACACAGAAACCCTACTCATGCACACACACACACACACACACACACACACACACAAACCATTCATGTACACAGAAACCCCATTCATGCACACACACCATTCATGTACTCATACAGATACATCATTCATGTACTCATACAGATACATCATTCATGTACACACATCAATCATGCTCATGCACACAGATACCCCATTCATGCACACACACAAACACCCTATTCATGCACACACACCCTATTCATACACACACACACCATTCATGCACACACACAAACACCCCATTCATACAAACACACCCCCATTAATACACACACAGGTAGACTTCTGGCAAGTAGTGACGGCTGGAAGGAGCTCTAGGTGTGGGGTGCAGCAAGGAAATAAAGGGGCTGGCAAAGTCCGATAAACAAATACAAATTTCAGGGCTGGTGGCAGACAGGCAAAGTCCAGTAAACAATCCGAGATCATGGGCTGGCAACAAACAGGCAAAGTCCAATAAAAAATCTGAGTTCAGGGGCTGGCAGCTAACAAGCAAAGTCCAATAAACAATCGAAAGTGCTAACCTTGTAATCCATGCGAGTGTTAATCCAGTAGCTGATCAGGAAGCAGGCCAGGTCAATCCAGTATAACAGTCAGGAGTTGCAGGAAACAATAATCACAGCTTTCAGGAACTGAGCTGATAACACAGCAATGAATACAGGCCAACGCCTCACCTCTTCCAGTCAAACCCCATCCTATCTCACCTCTACCCACTTCTGATCACCTCTTTCTACCTCCCCTTTTCTTATCCCACCTCTAGCTACTTCTCCCCCACCTCATATCTTCCCATCACCTCTGCCCAGTCCTTCACACCTCACCATTTTCTGTCTCACCTCTACCCACCTTACCTCTGTCTCACCTCTACCCGCCTCTGATCACCTCTTCCCACCTCACCTCTTGCTGTCTCACCTCTACCCACCTCTGCTCACCACTCCCCATCTGCCATCTGTCCATTTCTTCCCACCACACATTCTCCTATCTCACCTCTACCCACTTCTGCTCACCTCTCCCCGCATCATCTCTTCCTGTCTCACCTTTACCTACCTCTGCTTACCTCTCCCCCACCTAACCTCTGCCCACTCCTTCCCACCTCACCTTTTTCCATCTCACATCTACTCATTTTTGCTCACCTCTACCCACCTCCCCTTTTTCTGTGTCACCTCTACCTCTGTTGGAAAACCCTGTAAAACCTGAGAATGTCTCCTGCTATAAGGACCAGGATATCAGAGTTCAGGTCCACAGGCGGTATCTGATTGGGCAGGTGTCTTAAGTGTGGAAAGTGCAAAGCAGCTTCTGATGTGGGAATGTCTTTTTAGGTAGCTCATCATATTCAATCAATGTCATCTGGGAAAAGCTTATTGGAGAGATGGCACTGTTGGAAATACAACATTTTGCAACAGCTTCTGCTTGTTTTTAAATGTTATTAGTGACTTTAGCTAGATCTACTGCAGCCTACAGCTATGACAAGTGATGCCACTAGATGGCACTATGACCAATGCTTAACTGCAGAGTCTGAGCATTTTACTGCTGTGTTATTATTTCCTGTGCTCAGTTGCTCTATGGTAATTAATTCTTTGTCCTGTCTATGCAAGCCACAATATAAAACCTCTATGGAACCAAACAGCACACTTCATAAAATACTCAAAAAATGTAAACTTGATTCAATACACATATTACAGACAAAGAGCTGATTAAAACATATACACCAAGACAAACACTGCACAAAACATAAATTGGGACCCTTCAGCCACCTGAGCTAATAAAAAGTATAATAATAAAATATTACAACTAAAAATATATAGTATTTAATCCCCTATCTGATATTTGTTTGTCCAGATACGGATCTTTATTGAAAAAGTTATTTCAGTGTGCAAATTGTGCAAATAACAGACAACCCTAAAGTGGATCTAAACCATTAAAAGTGCTAATACTATTGCCAAGTGCCCATATGCTGAAACTACAATAATCATAATTTATATGAATTAAACCCATTATCTAAAGCACATAATGAGGGGAGCCTGGGGGCACTGGGGGAAAAAAGGGAAAAACTCCCAGTGCAACCCAAGCACCACAGACGCAATACAGAAGTGAGCAAATAAAACTCCAATCGAGCAATTGGAAAAACAAATTGTAAAAAAGTGCAAGCAACTATATTAGAAATATTTATGATCCAAAGAAGGGGAAACACAACCAAAATTTCCACAGAAACAAATGACAAGCAAACCTTTTAGAATCCAGTAAGGGGATGCCAGGTGCTGGAGAGCTATATCCACAGGGCTGTTTTGGTTTGGTTTAATTCCCATAAATGACTCAACACTGCTCAGAAAGCTCTTAAAACATTTGTAAAACATTGTAAATAACTCTACAGCAGCTAATCTCATTGACTTACATTTTTACATACAGGCTGATTCATTACTAGCACCAGGTACCGACAGATGAGAGCCTGTAGCGAGGCATTGAGAGCAACCGCTAGTAGTCGCTGTGCTCAGCCATGGTTCGCTGTTTCAGAGCGTCTCAGTCGCTGGTCGGCATTGATGAATATATTCATCAAGAGTTGCTCTAACACCAGTACAGCGCTGTATGGGAGCGATAATTAGCGTCAGATCAGTGAGACACCTTCAGGGACTTTTACAACTCGCTCTATAGGCTATAGAGAGACAAAAAAATACTTTAGTTTTAGTACCGATCTGTTTTCTTTTTTGCAAATTTCCCGCTCTTGTATGAGTGTGTGAGCGATTCTATGCATGCATTGCTAACCTTCTGTAAAGTTTCCGTCCGTTCGTATGGCAGAGTACGAGTACGAGGATGTCATTTTCCAGTGTGACTTTTCCGTTTAATTTTTTCATGTTACAACATAGGCTTTCATTTTTGCCCTTTTCCCATCGTCTCCTTCCACGAATCCTTTACGTTTCCCAATAGATTCTGTTTCCCTTTTTCAATAAATAATCGTCCAGACGGAAATCCCTATGATCTTGCGCCTGCGCACTACAAACTTAACTCATTAAAGTGCTCGCCTACATATTTGCCACCCTCACTTCTACTACAATGTTTAGCTAAATCAATTAGCGCTATCCTCCATCTTCCCTTTTGCACCCTTAAAGCTCACCCCAACCACTTAGCGCTATCCTCCATCTTCCCTTTTGGACCCTTAAAGCTCACCCCAACCACTTAGCGCTATCCTCCATCTTCCCTTTTGGACCCTTAAAGCTCACCCCAACCACTTAGCGCTATCTTCCATCTTCCCTTTTGGACCCTTAAAGCTCACCCCAACCACTTAGCACTATCCTCCATTTTCCCTTTTGGACCCTTAAAACTTACCCAAACCACTTCCCGGTTAGGTTCTTCTTCCATTTTAGGCCCCTAAAACTTACCCAAACCACTTCCCGGTTAGGTTCTTCTTCCATTTTAGGCCCCTAAAACTTACCCAAACCACTTCCCGGTCATCTGAATCTTCATCTCTAAATATTTATTTCACCCTTCGTTTGGTGTTAATGTATTTGTGTTAAAAAGTGACACTGAAACTTTGTTTTTTTTTTTTTTACTTGTGGGCCATTTTTAGATGTTTTTTTAAAAACTTTTTTTAACAAATTTTAAATGCACAAACTTTAAAAATATTAAAAAATTTAGATCTTAAAAACTATTTACATAACTAAAAACAGTGACAGGACCCAGAACACTATTCTTCTTCTGTTGTCCCCAACGAGTCAACCAGCTGCTGCATATCAGCCACCAACTCAAGGACCCTTCGATTAATTTCTTCCACTCTTGCCCGTGTGGTCCCTGTATCAAAGAGGCCGATTCATTAATAGCGCCAGTGTAAATAATGGGCCTTTATGGAAAATCAATATTGTTAATAATGATATATATATATATATTTATATATATATATATATATATATATATATATATATATATATATATATATTTGAATATACAGCAGGGCATGACATGAAGTGGGAAGGCCTAAGGCAGGTTCTCCAAGCTAGATAATATCTACATTCCAAAACCAGAAAATAGAACAAAAGACATCTGAGAGGGCACTAGATAATATCAACATTCTGTGACCATACCATAAATATGTTGTATATACCTGAAATAGCAATTACACCCTCCTAGCAAAACACCTGGACATCAAAAGATTAGATAGACGCTGGCACCATAAATTATACAAACGGCTTCTGGGAATTTCCGGGATGCACCCTCTTTTGCATAACCGGTGGGTCAAGCCCAAGGGAAGAGAAGACTAGGGTCGTAAAAGATCAAAGGAATACCAGAAGCCTACTTTTAGTATAATTAGGAGAAGGAAGGAAGGGAGGAAGGATGGCAAGACAGGGGAGACAGAAGGAGGTGGACGGGAGACTGCTTGCACAGGAGAAGCTTGTGAGTGCCGTATCAGGAGGGTAATGTGTCTTTCCCTGTATATATGTATGTCAGTCTCTTAACTGGATTGTATTGTGTATTGATTTGAGATTTGATTGCATTATTGTGTTATTTTGTCAACAATATATCTCTTTATTTACTACGCGTCTCAGTGTCTCTTGCATATACCAGAAGTCAAAAGAACTACAGTCTTATAGTCTTATGCGTGTATCCATTGCGTGATTATTGGCCAGATATTGATAATATTGGTATATGTGTTGCCTATTTTAGTCGAGCCGGGCAGGATATTAATATATATACATAATATTACTAATATTTTAGTTGTTTATGCTATTAATATTGTTTACATAATTGGCTTGCGCCAGTCAGGAGGTTCTCTTGTTTACATTTGGCTTGCGCCAGCCAGGAGATACTATTAATTATTATTATAATTATTATTATTTATTTGTTTACACCAGGTAGCGACAGATGAGCGACTGAAGTATGGCGCTATGAGCGCCGCTAGCGTACACCGCGGGCGGTAGCGATTCGCTATAGCAGGCCTCCTCAGTCGCTACCTGGCGTTGTTGGGAACAACGCCTACATTGCTGAATATGATGTTTGAGCTCAGCTTTGTAGGCGCTGTCATTTTGACCACGCTATTCAACACAGCGCCTGCGCTTTGCTTTGCTGTGGGCTTGAAATCAATGTTAGTACCTTCACAAGTAAACACATTGCAAAATGTTTCTTTTAATTTTTTTTTATTTTGGTTTGAATTTTTTTTTCAAATTAAAGGAAAATTATGAAAAAAACAAAAGGAAAGTTCAAGATGATTCTCGGGGTGCCTGAAAAATATTAAAAAGTGCAGTTAGTATTTATATTTAATGTGGCTTTTTCGCTGTTAAAAAATAATGCATTAATTTGTTACAAACATTTGGGTCCAACTTGCACAATAACCCTAATTGTTATGTTGTTCAGCTTCCACCCCCCCCCCTTATAGTGGTTTTGGTCATCTTACACCCCCCCTTATAGTGGTTTGGGTCCTCTTACACCCCCCTTATAGTGGTTTGGGTCCTCTTACACCCCCCTTATAGTGGTTTGGGTCATCTTACTCACCCCTTATAGTGGTTTTGGTCATCTTACACCCCCCTTATAGTGGTTTTGGTCATCTTACACCCCCCCCTTATAGTGGTTTGGGTCATCTTACACCCCTCTTATAGTGGTTTTGGTCATCTTACACCCCCTTATAGTGGTTTGGGTCATCTTACACCCCCCTTATAGTGGTTTTGGTCATCTTACACCCCCCTTATAGTGGTTTGGGTCATCTTACACCCCCCTTATAGTGGTTTTGGTCATCTTACTCCCCCCTTATAGTGGTTTTGGTCATCTTACACCCCCCCTTATAGTGGTTTTGGTCATCTTACACCCCCCTTATAGTGGTTTTGGTCATCTTACACCCCCCTTATAGTGGTTTGGGTCATCTTACACCCCCCTTATAGTGGTTTTGGTCATCTTACACCCCCCTTATAGTGGTTTTGGTCATCTTACACCCCCCCTTATAGTGGTTTGGGTCATCTTACACCCCCCTTATAGTGGTTTTGGTCATCTTACACCCCCCTTATAGTGGTTTGAGTCATCTTACACCCCCCTTATAGTGGTTTTGGTCATCTTACACCCCCCTTATAGTGGTTTTGGTCATCTTACACCCCCCTTATAGTGGTTTGGGTCATCTTACACCCCCCTTATAGTGGTTTTGGTCATCTTACACCCCCCTTATAGTGGTTTGGGTCATCTTACACCCCCCTTATAGTGGTTTGAGTCATCTTACACCCCCCTTATAGTGGTTTTGGTCATCTTACACCCCCCTTATAGTAGTTTTGGTCATCTTACTCCCCCCTCAAAGTGGTTTGGGTCCTCTTACACCCCCCTTATAGTGGTTTTGGTCATCTTACACCCCCCTTATAGTGGTATTGGTCATCTTACACCCCCCTTATAGTGGTTTTGGACAAATTATGATTGGAGTCAAAAAAGATTTGCCCTGTAGTGCAGTACTTGGATTACAGTGAAGGGTAGTTAGCTTACCGCAAAAAAAGAAGTGATCATGCTTTCCCTTAGCTCATTGCCAGTCTGGGTGTCCTCACTTCTTTCTGCGGGCAAGTTGGGGATTTCGGGCACCAGTGCTGTCTCTTCAGGGGATTGAATTCTGTGGCATATACAAATGTTGTGGAGCACACAGCAGGCGAGGATGATCTTGGAGACCTTCTGTGGACTGTACAGCATCTCTTCTCCTGGGCGTGCCAAACATAAAAAGCGTGCTTTCAGCAGGCCGATGGTTCGTTCCACAATGCTTCGGGTTTTGCGGTGTGCTGCATTGTAGCGTTCATGGGCAGAGGTCTGTGGGCTTCTGACCGGAGTCAGCACCCACGTTCTCTGCCCATATCCCTTGTCCGCTGTAGAAAAAACACAAGGAGAGAGACAGCAATTAGTACTAGTACATGTGTTGGTTTTCATTTTTACTAATTTCGCTTACTAGGCCACATATTTTAGGCCAAATACTTTGACATGGTTAATTATTTACCCAGTAGCCAGCCAGCTGGCATTTCGTTGTTCTCAAACTTCCGGCACAGGACTGTCCGCTGCAGGATGTAAGAATCGTGGCATGAGCCGGGGAACCCCGATCTCACCGCCCGCAGCTTCATTTCGTGG
The DNA here is from genome assembly GCA_027917425.1 of Gastrophryne carolinensis. Taxonomy (NCBI): domain Eukaryota; kingdom Metazoa; phylum Chordata; class Amphibia; order Anura; family Microhylidae; genus Gastrophryne; species Gastrophryne carolinensis. Next base: position 88,748,390 of record CM051242.1, read on the forward strand.
TCACAGACCACCATGATGTTAAATGAATTAAATTGTTTCCGGTTTCGGTAATACAGCTCCTGTGCACGGGGAGGGCGGAAAGGGATATGTGTACCATCAACGCACCCTAGCACATTCGGGATCCCTCCCATTAGATAGAAGGCATGTTTTATTTTGGCAACCTCCTCCTCATCCTCAGGAAACTTGATGTAAACAGGGATCAAATCACAAATCGCCAGAACTACCTGGATTAATATGCGGCTCATAGTAGCCTGGCTGATCCCGCTGAGGAGGGCAGAGGTTGCCTGGAAGGTCCCTCGTGCCAAAATATTAAGAGTGACACACAGGCGTACTATGCCTGGAATGGATCGAGTGCGTTTGGTGGATGGCTCGATTTTGTGCTTAATCTGATCATATAGGGACTGTAGTGCAGCACGATTCAGACGGAAGCGGCTCCTGATCTGCTCGTCACTTAAGTCCCATACTGAAAGGCGGATTCCAAAGGAGCGGGGTGCCCTAAGCCTCACAGCACCCCGCTCCCTGTCCTCCTGCTCTTCCAGCATACGCATACATCCATCCACCCATACCCCATACATCACCCTCTTATCCATCACACACACTCAACAGATATACCAAATCAGCCAAACAAAACCAAAAACCACAAACACACCACACACACAAACAATCACACTCCTCACACACTCACTACAATGCAGCTCACCACAAAACCAGAAGTATAGTGGTCCAAACCACCAGCCTGCTGAAAAACAGCTTTCTAAGTTAGGCACAACCAAGAGGGGAGTTGCTGCACAGCCCACAAAAGGCCCCAAAATCAAGCCTCACTTGCTGTATGCTCAACAATATTTGCATATGCCAACAAAATCAATCTCCTAAAGAAACAGCACTGATGTCAGAAATCACCCAACAAGCCACAGAGAGTGAGGACCAAACCCAGCCAGACACTCAAATGAGCTAAGGGAAACAAGCACCACACCACAGCCTTTATCACAGTGTAACAATACCAGAAGCTTGCCAAATCCAGCCATTTATACTTCCCTTTCAAAAAGGACAGGTCCGCTTTGCCGCCTTTTGCGTTGCTCTGCTACTTCCGGCCTCCAATTAGCTGACCCAGGTGTGCGTGAAACGGAGTGCGCACGCGCACGCTAGTAGCGCTACTAGCGTACGTGAGCCTAAACTTGCGTGCATTAACGGACATGGCTGAAAATTCTGTGGTGGACCAATGAAAGGTAAGCTGCTCTTGATTTAAATAGCCGTTTGTATAGCCACATGTCACAAGTGTTTACTATACATGAGTACATTGTTGTCTTTGGTTGTGTGTTGTTTTGTTAATGAGGTCTGTAATTAGTTAATTGGCTACCACACATGGTTCAATCACTGCATTTGAGCTGTGGCTACAAGCACCTTGCCAGTATGTGTTAATCAATTAAGTGGGCCTGTTTGTGATTGGCTGTTAGAGCACATAAAACCTGCCCAACCCAAAGAGAGGGCGATGCCATTCTGTAGTCGGCATGCGTGCTTGTTGGTTGTGTATTGGTGTGTGTGTGCAGCTACAGGATGGAGCCAAATTCAGGACATCTGCCGGCCACAGCAGGCCCAAGTAGGAGTGTGCTGGGTGCTGTGCGCAGACCTCCCTTAAGGAAAAGGACCCAGCCTGAAGGTGGTGCAGCACCCCAGGCTAAGCGCCCAGGTGCCAAGAGGGAGCCTGAATTTAATTTGGCGGAGAATAATAATCTTGTTCGCCTGACCCTTGCAAAATGGGAGCTGATCTTTGGCTCCCAAAGCAAGTCACTAGGCAAACAAGAAAGAAGCAAACTGTGGGATGCCATTGGTGAGGAGCTTACTAGCAGTGCTCAACACCCACGTAGTGGCCCATCCTGCAGGAAACGCTTCTACACTTTGAGAGGGGCCCTTATGAAAAAGATGAACCACAACCTTGATGTCGAGAGTGGGACCATCCAGGGTCCAAAGAGTACCTACAGGCCATATGGGGAGATGCTGAAGGGGAAAATTCCACTTGCTCGGCTGCAGGGTGTGGATCCTGGGGATGACACCACAGGTTGGACTGAAGGTACATATTTTCTTTCTATTTTGTGATGGTAATGTTAATGTATGTGATTAGCTTGTTCTCTTTCTGGCCAACTAACAGTAGGATCTGTGAAGTAGTACATTATACCTCATAAATGTTTTACTTTCATGTGTGTTGCTTTCTGCATAGGTGCACATGGTGCTGTCCATGATTCGGGGGAGGAGGAGGACACCCAAAATCCTGCCCTTCAACCAACCTCCAGCCTAACCCAGTCTGCCATTGAAGGTATTTCACACTAATTTAGGGGCTGGTTGTTTTTTCCCAAAATGGGTGTGGGAGCACCTCAAACAATAGCTTGTACCACTGTTGAGGATTACTAATATGGACCTGCGGCCTAATGTCACGCCCACTTTAACCCTCACAGCAACTAACTAACAAGGCCCTAACATGTGTAGCTATGTGGGAAGCCAGAGATGTGTGGCCATATATCTGCATATACATGTGTAAGCCACAATGGCCTTGATTAGTGAATATTATTGAATGAGCTGCTCACACACACACCTAAATGCATGTTTTATTTTGTGCAACACATTACCAATGGCTAAATGTTTGCTTTGTTTTTGCCTAGCTGCCCCGCCATTGGCACCAGCATCTCCTCAGGAGCCAAGGTACTCTTTGGATGCCGGTAAGTGCATGTGTCAACCTTGCTTTAGCCGCTTTAACACAAGTGCATGTCTATCATTCCTCTTTTTGATTTGTAGGCCAAGTGACTGGTTCATCTTTGGACCCCACTTCCGATGTTGCAGGTCAACAGGACCCTGTTGGTGTGTATTGCAATAAATAATGTATCCTTTATGCTGTTTATGTTACACTGGTTCAATTGGGTTAGTCTAATAATCTACATGTTTGCTCTGTCAACTTGAAGATGCCTATTTGAGTGCTTTTTCCATCCCCAGGGTCAGTCTAATAGTTTTTGGAGTGATTGCAATGCATTTTTTGAGTATATTTAAAGACAAACCTTCACCCAAGTAGTTGGAGGAATATTTAGAGACATTAATTGTGTCTTTTAGTTGGCCAGAATATCGGAAGTGGCTGTCCGGAAAGGGCCCTTCACGTTGAGGCTGCCAGAGATGAGGTTGTTTTGGCTTGATGATCTAGTATGTATTTTTGCTCTACTTTTGTGGCACTTTATTCGGCCAACTTGTGTTTAAACATGTATTTTCCAGGGCAAAGCTTGAGTGAGGTCCCCACTCCAGACATCTGGGAGATTGCGGGTATGTGTAATTTTAGCAATGTGTCTGATCTAATTTGGCGCAATTATTGCCTCATATTCCTCTAACATACATGTTAGCAATCTGAGTTTCCAAGATACCTTTTGGCTAGTGTGTAATCTGGCACTTTGTGGAGGTATGGCCTCGAAAGGCTATCCATGTTACATTTGAGTTTGGTCCACTGACCTACTAACCTGACTTTCCTGTTTAGCATATGCCAACTTGCCGGAGCTCTCGGATGTTGATTTGCCCCTCTCTGGCAGCGATACCCCGCTCCTACCTGTGCCGGACGACACGGAGGTAACATGGCTGATTTAGAGGACCAATAACCACATTGCCATGTTCGTGTGTAGGCGATGAACCAACATGTCACATTTCCTTTCTTGGTTGTTTTTGCAGGAGGCGGGACCAGAACCCCAAGCTGGGACCTCTTCCCAAGTGCCATGCGGCCAAGCTTCAGAGGCTCAAACAAGGGTAAGTTGTATTGTTACAGTTTGGGCAAATGATTTTGAGGGGCATAGCTGCATTGGTTCTGTTTGACTAAAATGTTGTTTTCTATTTTGTTAGCCTCAAACCAGAGCAAGAGGAGGTGTGGCACCAACCAGTCATGATTTTTATGAGCTAGGGGTCCGGATGCTGGAGGACTACAGTCGCCAACAGCCGCGTGATGGAACTAATGAGCGCATTGCGGCGTTGGAACATCAGGTGCTGATGTGTCAGCAACAAAATGAGGCCCAGCAGCGCCAGATAGACCAGTTGCTCCAAAACCAACAACATAACCAGGAACTTGGTTGCCTCGGCAATCTAATGGAGCAATCTCTCCAGCGCCAGGAAGAATGTCTCCAGCGCCAGGAAGAATGTCTCCAGTGGCAGGAACAAAGTTTGTTGTTGACACAACAGCTCATACAACAGCAGTCTATTTTTTTTACTGCACTGTTGGCCCCCAACACCGCCCCTAGCAATGACTCCCAACCTCCCCGGCCACCAAGCCAAGAATATTAATTTGTTTGTGGTTCTAATTTTTTTGTGTAAATAGATTTGATTAACCCACCTCTAAATTGTGTTTTTCCTAAGACATAGCTAAGAACACAGTCAGGGATGAGTATCTTGATCTACATATGTAAATGTAGGCCAAAATTTATGCCACACATTTGTGACCATAGCTTACTATGGTTTACACATTAAATGGCTACAAAGGTATGGCAAAATTTACACACAAATGGGTTTGTAGACACTTAAACTATGCTTGGCAAGGCACAACACACTGTAATTAGAAAAATAGAAAATTTTTAATTTGAAAGGTGGGCAACAGGCCCAACATTTGCCCACAAAGGGGCTAAAACAAGGGGCCAGTCATCACCCCACTTTAACGCCGACGCCTCTTCTTGGCCAGCAGCATAGGGCGAAGACGACGGATCGACCGCCACAGTCTGCGATGCTGGTTTTCACAAGCTGGAGAGAGTAAAAAAAAAACAGATTTAATAAATGGAATGTGACCTCAACAGACACAGATGTAGCAATGTAATGTCAGGGGGTCCAATTAGCTGACGCTCACATTAACATTGTTGCCCACTGTGCCCTTAGGTGTTACCATTATATGAGTACTAGTGGCTGGCTTAAATGTGGCCACCACATCCCAAGCATACATTTACTCTTAACTTTTGGTAATCAAAGAAGGTATAAGTCCCAGTGTGGACATTTATGTGTTTAGTCACAGCCAAACATCAGGGCCTAAGTCCTAACGAGTAAACTAGTTTGGCCAAGAATCTTAGAGGTCATGACCTAAGCAGGCCCATTTGGTTGGGTACAAACCACAAATTGTCTCTATGTGGCAAACTCAAGAATGTGAGGCAACAATCAAGCATGCAGACATGCATGTAGGATTGCTGGCCAAACACATGTAACCTAGATGTGTGTTGCTTAAACACATAGGTACATTGTAAATGTCTGCAGAATTGACTATAAGACATAGGGTTCACAAGTCTTTAGGCATATGAAGTGGGATGTACTCACCATCGCAGCTGTGGCGGGGGCCCATGCTGCTGGCCGTCCCGGGAGGTGTGGTGGTGATGTACACCGGCTCCGTCTGCGTGGCAACATCTGTCATGAGAAAGCAAAAGAGAAAAGCAAAATTAGTGGGCCAATGACACATGACTATTTGTCATCCATCTGGTTAGGGAGTCTGCAAAAACAAATGCTTGCATGGTTACACACATGTTGTCCAACATTAGCATATTTCCTGGTCCATGAGTTCCTGTAAATTATTTATGGTTGCAACATGGACACATAAAGATAATGTGCCAATAACCTTGACAGTGCAATGCTAAGGAATAATTTGCAGTTGATTGTAGAATGTTACTAGTGTGCAACATGTGTTAGCCGGAACAACTTAACCAAATAACACATTTGCTAGCCCCCATCATGGTGTGGGCAGAAACATAGGGGTGGTTGCCATTTGGATTGCACGGTAGTGGGGTTTGTGATGTTAATGTACATTATCCAACCAGCTTGTACTATGGACCAGGAAACATGTGTCTGTTGAAAGTGGGCCAATACCCAGGATTGATACTATTCTGTGTTTTGGTCCGCTTTGGCAGAGCACAACAATTTGAGTGAGACACCGTCCGCCGCCGCTGCCTTCCGCACATCACTCCTCCAGTGTGTGCGCACGCGCAGCCCATTAGGGAACAGAGAGCGCAGGCGCACACACATCTAGAGGGGCACACAGGAGGCTGGGGCAGTGGCTTCTGCAAACCCCAATGAGGTAAGGAGTTTGTGGGCTTTTTTGGGGGGGGGCCCTGGGTGAGGGAGGTGATTGGGCATGGAAGCTTAGAGATTCCAAGCACAATCAACAATGGGTGTTGGTCCACTTTAAGGAATGTCATAACATATGGAATGTGAGGGATAACAACAAACACTTACCATGACTATGCCCGTGGAGAAGGCGTTGCCAAAAGGCCATGGAGGTGCCGCCTATATGATGCCCTGCAAATTAGAGAGGAATGGCAAGGGCTAAGTACAAATGGCCATATGTAACCTGTCACAGACTAACACTGACTAAATGTACACTCACCAGGGGATGATCCGCCACTTGAAGCCCAGGGAGGGCTCTGAGGAGGAGGCGGGGAGCCTCGGCTCCTCACACTCTGCTCCGAAGATCCCCCAGCCAAAGGGCCACCCTCCTCCCTCTCACTCCCTGCTCCTTCAGGGAGTGTGGGAGAGTCTACATCTTCCACCCCACTTGGACTCCCCACTTGAGAGTGGCCCCTTGGCTGGTGAGACTCCTCAGAGTCAGAGTGTGAGGAGCTGAGGCTTGATCCTGCCAGCCCCCCAGCAGCACACTCCTCTGGGGCGTCATCCCCTTCCTCCCCTGGGTCCTCTAAATAGGAGCCGCGAGAGGGACCCTCCCCCGAATCCCTTCCCACGTTTCCCCAGGGGAGGACGCTTATCTGTGTTGAGGGGGTGAATGAAAATAATTAATATTAATACCCCAAATGGACACAGTTTAGCAGATTATTTAAACAAAAGTATAAACATAGCATAAGCTTAAACTTACCTGATGTGTAGGCATCATATAGGCGGTACACGCCTTCAGGGTCCCGGCGCTTGAAGTCCGACCACTTCTGCTGGATAGCTCGGACTGATAGGTGGGTGTTGAAGCGCCGGGACACTGTGGCCTTCACCTCCATGGCAATGCGCTTTTTGCCCCCACGGGCATAGTCATATTGGTGGATGCAGAAATCCTATGAGCAATTAAAAACAAACACAAATCAATACATGACATCAGAACAATGGCATAAACAGTTATACTGAGAACAGATTAAAGTGGACCAACACCCTGGATTTTGACTATTCTGGGTTTGGGTCCACTTTGGTGGGGCACACCAATCGGGGGTGGGCCGCTGTCTGAAACCCCCTGGGAAGGCCAGAAATACACCACTGACCACGCTCCCACGTGACTGCGCCAGCCTAGCACAGCGCTCTGCACCGCTGTGGTATGCGCGTCCAAGCCAGCTATTGGACTAAGCGCTAGTAATTTTTAACTTTATGTGGCTTTGAAACGCAAAGGAGGAAACAGAAAACTTTTTCAAGACTTGCTGGATAAGGATTAAATGTTGTGGAAAGAAGGAAATCTACACAGCAGCAGAACCAAAGCTTCATTTGGAGTATTTTACTCTGCATACCATCTGGTAGGAGTAATTTAAACAGGTGGTGGGCACGTGGTGGAAAATTGAAAGTGGAGTAATTGTAGCTACTACCAACAGCACAGTACCAGTGCATGCATTTTGGGATACCCACTTTGGACTTAGATGGAAGCCTTTTGACATTACACTGTTAGACAGTGGATGATCTATTGCCTTGGACTTTAACCATGATTGTTATAAGTTTGCTCTGTGTTTATTTATTTTCAAATACTATAAGCAAGTGGGCACAGGTCAGTCTGCTAATGCCATTGACTATGGCTTGATGTATCTGGGTGATCATGTCACTTAACACATACTGCAAAGAATGACATTACAACTTACTTGGTTGGTGGTCGACGGATGTCTCGTTGGGGACAACCCTACGTCCTGGGCCCTGCCACTGTTGTGAAGTAGAGGCTGTCGAGACATGACAAATAGGGTCACTTATAATGTCTTAGTCAACAGTAATCAAAATTCATTTTCAATGTGTGTGTCACATCACTCACCTTCTCCCTGTGCCTCCTGGGCGAGATCTGCTGCAGCCTCCGCATCTTCACCCGCTCCAGAAGCATCTACAAAAACAGATTAAGGGAATCAGCTTGGGTGGAAATTGCATGTATATGTGTGTGCGGTTACATGAAGAGTCACATACCAGAGGCTCCCGCCTGCGTTGCTGGGTACGACTCCCTGCCCACACCGTGCCGCCCCTCTCCTGTGGAAAGGTCCAGGGGCCAAAAGAGGAGGGATAGGACCGTCGCACTGGAGATCCACCACCTTCACTTCCAGCTGCAGATTCATGCAGCACTGGTCAGCCTGTGCGCCTCTGGGTGCGGCAGATTCAGTAATCCATTTCCAACACTAGAAAAGAAAAACAATTATAAATAAGTGCCTACCTTCTGCATGAGTTACATCTGCCATGCAATCGCTATGTACTTACTAGGGAAATGGATTCCGAAAAAGTGCCGCACCCGGGGAATGTGCAGCCATTTCAGATCTGAAATTCTGCATGATCTGCGTGTGGGTGAAGGTGGTGTCCGTCTGATGTTGGATTTGGGCAATGATCTCCAGGGCGACGGTGTGCTTCTCAAAAGAGTTGGGCAGGTAGTCGTACCTGCGCTCCAGCATGGTCTACAAAACACAAAATAAAGCTAGGTTTTAGTTCAAACTGCATACAAATATCTGTCAACAATCGATCATTTGACTAAATGACATTAACAGACACATTTGTAGCCTAATACAATCCTTTAAGCCGGCCTCAGTGTTGGTTCGCACGTGTGGGCCCTCACTTCGGTTTGGCACGGAGTTTGAGACACTTTTTAAACCAACCATTTCTTCATGCGCTTCCTTAAGGGCTAGGCACGCATTTAGATGGCAAATCAAAGGCAGTAAAAGACACATACAAGTATGATGATCTCTTCTTGTTGGTGGGTGAAGATTGTGGGCACCATCTTGCCTCTTGTCTGCAGCAGATAAGTAATGCCCCTGCAGTTTCCGGGTTCCGCATGGCCGGACAAACAGCTGTACGCACGTCCGTACGCACGCGTACGCGTAGTGTGAGACCCCGGCAATCTTATTTAAAGGGTCCTGGACACACAGCTCATTCTCTTTCAGAGTCCATGAGCAATGGCACCGAAAATAGCTCCTCAAATAGCAGCAAAGGAGGCCACCACCAAACAGGCAGCCAAACGGCAGGAGCCTGCTGAGGGGCCCAAGACTCTGCCTCAGATGACCAAAAAGAAGTTGCGGCCAACCCACAGTGTCCAGGCAAAGGCACTCAGCACAACTAGGCAAAAAAAGGATGCCGCTGGAAAAAGCAAGCCACAGGCCAGAAAGCCAACCCCAACGGAGGGGAAAAAAGGGACCAAGAGGGTGCAAAGCCCCAGCCCCCCAAGGTCACCATCACCCCACCCACATGGCTACCATGGCAAGACAACCAAAAGGAGACACCGGGAAAGAAGCCCCACCAGTTCAACTCCCCATCAACACCACCCACACGGGGCCACAAGGCTCATGTCAAGAGGGCAAGGCACAGGGCCAGAAGTCCGAGTTCGCCCTCCCCACCCGCACGGGTGTCAAAATCATCGGACAAGAGAGCAAGGCACAGGGCCCGAAGTCCGAGTTCGCCCTCCCCACCCGCACGGGTGTCCAAATTAGTGGACTAGAGGTTAAGGCACAGGCCCCGAAGCCCAAGCTCTGGGTCACCCCTGGATGGCAGTCTACCTCCAAGGGGCATGGGTATTCTAAGGGCCCTAAGAGGCACCGGGCCCCAAGCACGACTTCATCCACAACACCCTCTCCTCCTCGGCCACATTTGGCACCGGCACAGGTGGAAAGGCAGGCTGAAGATGCCACAGCTACACCTGTTAGTTCAGTGGCCACCCAGCCAAGAACCCCAAGTCCATATCCAAGTCCAGTTCAATCAGAAGCCAGCCACCTGTCCTACATTTCTCCCCAACACAGCCAGCCCAGAATGTCCCCCAATTTGCCACCAACCACTGATGAGCCAGAACGTCTAGCAACAGGGCGCACATTGCGCCGAGGCCACTTGAGTGGCAGGTTTGGTGAGGTCCAAACTCTGGCATTGGCTAGTGGCCTCACCTTGTATTATGCTGAGCTATATGGGCGCAGATCCAAAGCTACAAGCAAGCAGCGCAAAGCCGAGATTTTGGAGGAGCTCACCAGACAGGTCAATGCAGCGGGGGAAGAGCTCAAAGATGTGGAGCAGATACAAAGGAAAATATCGGACCTAAAGTATGCAGCACGGAAGAAAGAAAATAAATGGCGTAATTACAGGTACATATATACTTTGTGGATTTGGCTTCGTCTTGTATTGCAAACATTTAGCTAAATGTGTGCAACTCTCTTTTTCAGCTTACAAACTGGCGGCGGATTCCCCACCAAACTGCAATTTACCCGAGCTGAGGATATGGTGCTGGGTCTGCTACATCCTGTGGCCTTAGAGGGACCCTCGGCCCACCAGGACACGGACATCCCTACTATTCCTGCAGGTTAGTAGTGTTAGTGTGTATGTGAAATGTGAGCTACGTGTAAATCTAGGCACAAACCCATATATTAACACATGCCCCTAGGGTGTGCCTTGTAGTGGAGGTAACAATTTAAACAGGGTGTGTTATGTGTGGCGACTCATCATTTGCTTTTTTCCTTGCTCATACATTATTTTGGAGAGTCTTGAGGAACACTATTGAGATTAGCAAAGGACTGCCTGTTATGTATTTAGAGTCAATTACATACAACACTTCCAGCTTTATCTGTAGGCAATTTGGTTTTGAGCTGTGCTTTGCTCATAAAGACTTGATCTGGGGTGCTTGAAAGTTTGACCTAGAAAGAATGGCAAACAGGCTAATCTAATGGCAAATGCTATTTGCAAGCTGAGTGTGGTCCCATAATGGGCTTTTAGGGATGTGTGAAGCCTCAGAACAGCCAGTACATGCATGTTTATTTTGGTTAAGGAGACCAATGTGTATGTACTTGTTGACTAATGCATCTAACAGATAATGGCATTCAAAGTCAAGTTAAACTTGGTCCGTTGGGGTAGTTGAAATTCATGCATGGGCCCATGTTTTAGTGAACCATATGTGTTAATACACATCAGCAATGCCTAGTTGTGTGTTAACATGCCTTCTTTTCCCCATTGCAGCCCAGCATCATCCCTCAGCTAGCGGGGAATCCTCTGCCAGTTTTACCATGCCGTCTACTTCCGTGCTTCCTCGGACCCAGGATCCAATATATACGGTAAGTGTCTTTTTCTGATGTTGCTTATGCATGTACCTTGCCATGTTTCTTTTTGCTGAATTACATATGTATTCCCCAAACTGAACCTTTTTTATTTACATGTCCCAACCGACCCACACACTGATGGAGGAAATCCAGGAGCTGGAGGAGGATGGACCCTTCATTGGACCTTCTGAACAGCTCCCCCTGGGACAGAATCTGCAACTGTCCCAACATGTTTCTACACCAAATCCTCAGCAGCAGAGTGAAGCTGGCTGCATGCTGCCAGCCCATCGTGGGTAGCATGCAGAGACTGAGCCGACAGTCCCCAGTGTTAGCTCTGCTGCTGAGGATTTGCCAAGCAGACCTGTGGCTGTTGGTGGACCTAGAGGCACATCATCTGCACGCCCCCCAACCCGGGGAATAGGGAGGCGTAGTCGACTACGTCGCCCAGTTGCCCAGGGAAGGGCGCGCCGATGATGGAGTCAGCATGGCACCATGAGAGGCGGCTATTTAGCCTCCAAAATCAACAAATCCACGAGCATCTTCATGGGCAATTAGAAACATTAAACAACACCTTAAACTCCATGCTGACTGAATTTAGGTCCAACAACAGCCCCATGGCCACCTTATCCAATTATTACAGTGCCATGCTTGAGCATGGCCACCTTAACTAACAATCTCAGTGCCATGATGGCTGAATTTCGAACTTCCAATAGAAACATGTTGGAACAGTTGCAGATTCTGGATGCCACACAGGCCCAGGTGAGGGCCCACCTCCCAGGGCCCCAACCTGGGTTTTATGGGCATCCCCCATTTTAAGGCCTATTTGGCCTGTATCTGCTCCACATCTTTGCTCTACATCCCCACTGTATTGACCTGTCTGGTGAGCCCTACCAATATACCCTTTTGGGGTGGCTTTGCTTGTTTGCTTTGGATTTGCGCCCATATAGCTCATTAGAGTGCTGAGGTAGCCACTAGCCAATGCCGGAGGTGAAGCCTCAATGATCCTGCCACTCAAGCTGTTGCGCTGCATGTCACACTGAGTAACAGGTGTAGATGTGGCATAGGTTTGGCTGCTTTACACCTGTGCCTGTGGCAAATGTGGCCAAGCAGGAGAGGGTGTCTGTGGGCCTATTTGTTGCTGCACAATGTGGACAGGGCCATGCTTGTCACCTATGTTTATTACATTTTCATTTGTCCGAAACTTTGCACACGAGTGCCTTACTTTAAAACTCCTGCCTCTGGGCATTTGCTACTGTATGTGGCCTGATTTGCCTAAACTTTCATTTGTGTTTTGCCCATGTATTTTATGCAACTATGGGAGTGACCATCAACTCCAATGTTTGCTTTGGAAATAAACTACATAAAATTGTAATTAACCTGTTGTGGACTAACTTTATGCCTTTATGTTTTTGGGGAATAAATATGAGTTAAAGTAGGCAGTAACAAATTTGGAACATCCCAAAAACAAAAAAATAAAATCATGTGTGAGGTTCTTTGTAATTATTTCTTTACTGTTTGTAAAAGTAAGAAACAAACATACAAACACAAAGGTCCAAAAACACAAGTAACAAAAAATAAAGGGACAAAACAAACAAAGGAACACAAAATTAAGCAAAATGTGTCTCAATTAAATTAGACCGCACGGCTTGGCAGACGCACTCGGTGGGTCACGATAGTCCTCGTCTGGGTCATCGGTGGGTGGAGAGGGGGGCAAATCCACATACCGGGGGACACGCTGCAAAATAGCAAAATTATGCAACACTGCACAGGCCATTATAATATCTATGACCTTTATGGGGTCATACTGAAGTGCTCCCCCGGTATGGTCCAAGCATCGGAAGCGGGTCTTCAATAGGCCAAACGCCCTCTCCACCACAGCCCTGGTCTTCCTGTGCGCCCTATTATATGCCTCCTCGACTGCATTCTGGGGCCGGAGGACGGGCGTCAACAGCCACGGAAGGAGTGGATAGCCGGAATAGCCTGCCAAAATGTATTATAATAAATACATAAACTATACATTACTCAATAAATGGAATCCCCTAAACGGCCCATCAACATGACTTAGGCCCTTATTTATGAAGGAATAGCGACAGGTAGCGACTGGTGAGCGCCCGGTAATGACGGCCCCGCCACGAGAATGCCGGCTCCCCACCCCAATCACACATTTGTCAAGCCAATCCTGCTTAGCGACTGAGATAGCACCATATAGCGACTCATTCATCATTATTTCAGCCTCAGCCCACAGCGCAAGTATGACCTCTCGCTACCTGGCGCACTCCAATGGAACAATCTTTAAATATTAATAATTAATTGTTATTAATTTTTTTTTTTTTTTTTTAATGTGAAAAATTCTGTGACCACTTCTGCCATTTTAAATAATTTTTTTAAGGGAAAAAAAAAAAATGTACAGAATTGATATTACAGGTCTGATATTAATGTATTCAAATTACTAAATTATTTAAAAAACTTGTTTTTTTTGGTTTCCAAAAATATGGTGGTTTGGGGGTTAAAATAATACTTTTAACCCATCGCCTCCAGCGCTCTGGGATTTAAACATGCATTTTACAGCGCGAGAATTTTTTAAGCGTGATTTTTTAATGAATATGGTGGGAGCCGGTCGCTAGGGCCAGTCGCTATCATGCGCTCCCATACAGCGCAGAACCTGTCAAATAGCGACTCCTCACCCAATATTCAACATTACGGCAAACCGACTGAGTCGCTATCAACTACCGACCAACGGCCAAGCACAGCGACTACTAGCGGGCGCTCTGAAAATGCTGCTACAGTCGCTCAACTGTCGCTACCTGCCGCTATTAATGAATCGGCCTCTAAGAGGATAGGTCACATTTGCTACACAACATGAGCATACATAGTGCACAGGCCAAAAAAAAACAAAACATTCAAATAGATGTGGAAACAAATTAAACATCAAAGATGGCGGATGAGGGCCATTCAGCCAGACTGCTAACAGGTATTGGTTTCGGACTGTGCTGCTCAGCATTCTTGGATGTCTTAAATTCTCAGAACCCTGTATCTGCTTGGTATGAGTCCAAAACAGCTCTAACCCGCCCCCTGCACTTTATCCCGCTCTCCTATACACAGTAAGTGTAATGCATCTAATCAAAGATGGCGCAGACCCTATTATAAATTCAAGGACATAATTTAAGCAGAGTGTGGGGAAGACTAATTCTTACTTTACTCTAAATTCAATTTCAACATTTTGCTAATGCAGGGCTAACATTTGGCAAGGCTTGGTTGCTTGAAAAATCTAATGGTTAAGGTCGTGTTTCACATGTAAACAAGGTGTTCAAATAGGCATAGTTTCATACATGGAACACAAATTAAATTCATAGCCATACATATAAAAAAAAAGGACGTTATTGGCGTCAACTTACCAAGGAAAATTCCCCAGACTCAAACCGACCGTACAATCCAGATCTTCGAAGAATGTAGGCATCATGGGATGAGCCTGGGAACCCGGCGAGCAGACGGGGAACCACATGTCCGGGGCCACCACTGCTTGGACATTCATTGAGTGGTCCATTTTGCGGTTCCTGGGATTAAAAAAAAAACAACAAAAACATTATAAAGGGGACGAAAACTAGGGAGACACTAACTAATCACACCCTAAGCAAAATCTGTGGCCCAATTAAAATAGCAATAAACAAGTACATATACAAGTATTTTGTCTTGCCAAAAAAGAATACGTATGTTTGAAAAAGGAAAGATTAATTTTCCAGTGTCTATTTCAGGTACACATTAAAATGTTTCCTTGGTGAACACATGTGACATTTATATGCAACTAAATACGGTCCATGGTTCCACAGGGACTCTTTGCAAGGAGGGAATACTTAAAAGGAGGGATACATTACAATGAGGGCTAAATTGCAAGGAGGGATAAATTACATGGAGAGATTAATTGCAAGGAGGAATTAATTAAAATAATGGAAGTATTTGAAAGGATGGGTAACTTACAAGTAGGGAATAATTACAAGGAGGGAATAATTCTAAGAAGGGACATTTTACAAGGAGGGACTTTTTAAATTTTTTGGGACAAAATTTGACTGATTGTACTTGCCTGTAGATATACTCGTCGACTGCCGGAGGGACCAGGGCAACGTGGTTGCAGTCAATTGCACCCATGACGTTGGGCATGTCGGCGATGTTATAAAATGCCAGCTTAATCGCGTTTCTGGCTACTATGTCGTCAGGAAAACAAATATATTTGCGAGTAATGGTAGCCATGCCTTCCAAAAGCCTGGATAGCGCGCGGCTCAGCGTAGGCTGGGAGATCCCCATGGAGAGGGCACCCAACCTCTGGAACGAACCGGTCGCCAAAAATTGCAGGCAGCCAAGCATCTTGGTCATACATGAAATTGCTTGCCCCTTCCTTGTGGTGTGGGCTAACCATGGCCGCAGCTCACTATACAATTTATGGAGGGAAGCGCGATTAAGTCTGGTGAGCTCAAACAGCTCAACGTCATGCATGCCATCGATGTGCATGCGTCGCCGCCGGTGCAATCTGGTCTCAGCCCTCTGGACAATTTCAATGCCCATGAGCTGCAGATCCTCATGCTCCTTAAATACACTAGAGTCATCCATAGCTGCTAGTGTCGAGGTCAAAATGGTCCTGTAAGGGGATCGCAAAGGAAACGGATTTATAGGGTGGTGGTCCGTCGGCAATCAGCTCTCTGAATGAGACGCAAGCCCATAGCAATAACTAGAGATGAGTGAACTTCTCAAAAATTCGATTTGGGCGATTCGCCGAATTTCTCAAAGAAATTCGGGTTCGTCCGAATTGAACTTTAACGAATCGCTAATCTCCGATGGGAGCGGGGAGGCCGGCTGCGCTGTCAGCAGGCGGCGGAAGCCGGCTTCCGCCGCCCGCTGACAGCGCAGCTGGCCTCCCCGCTCCTACCAAGCCCTGAAATGGAAAAAAAAAATGCCGGCATGGTGGGAGCGGGGAGGCCGGCTGCGCTGTCAGCGGGCGGCGGAAGCCGGCTTCCGACACCCGCTGACAGCGCAGCCAGCCTCCCCGCTCCCACTATACAGCAAACACTTACCGGCAGCTGGCTTCCTCTGATGATGCGCCCTCTGATGACAGCTGACAGCACAGCCGGCCTCCCCGCTCCCACTATGCCGGCATTTTTTTTTCCATTTCACGGTTTGGTGGGAGCGGGGAGGCCTGCTGCGCTGTCAGCGGGCGGCGGAAGCCGGCTTTCGCCGCCCGCTGACAGTGCAGTCGGTCTCCCCGCTCCCACCATGCCGGCATTTTTTTTTTTTTATTTCAGGGAAAATTCGGTCAGCTGGAACCACTAAAAATTCGGGTTCGTGCTGAATTGAATTTTCCCTGAAATTCGGAGCGAATTCAGGTTTGTTAGAACCGATTCGCTCAACCTTAGCAATAACGTAAGTTATCTGAACGTACGAAAAGTATCAGATTTGGTTTGGAAAATGACACAAAGTAACACAAATGTTCAGATTTGCTTTCGTTCATCGAACGCGCATATACGCATTTGGCCGAACGTTCGTACGAATGAAAAATGAATGAAAAAAAAGCAAAAAAATTAAAAACACCCACTAAAACTTTCACAGGGAGCTACGGAAGTGCAGACGAATGTGCCTCTGAATCGAGCCTTATAACATATGTAGCCCCGGCCTCTCTGCCCCGGATGCTCGAGCGACCCCTGAGGCCCTGGATGCCTACATAGTGGATTCTCCGCTTCCTGTCATCCCCTCGGAAGAAGCCGAGGCTCTAGAGCTGCCCTTCTCAGAACAGGAGGTAGCTCGGACAATCAAAGAGTCACCATCGGGCAAGTGCCCCGGGCCAGATGGATATTCCATAACCCTTTGTTAACATTTAATGCTGTTAACGAACGCTGCCCATTCCCCAGTCAGTCCCTGGAAGCAACTATTTCGGTCATTCCAAACCAGGCAAAGATGCCACCTTGTGTGGCAACTTCAGACTGATATCGCTCATTAATGTGGATCTCAAGCTTTTTGCCAAAGTTATTGCTCTGAGGCTGCAACCTTTGCTTCCGGGCCTGATCCACTTGGACCATTTTGGATTCATCCATGGCAGGGAGGCCATGGATAACACCAACAAACTGTTCATTCTAATATCATATGTTTCTTCAACAAAGACACCCGCATGCCTTCTCTCGTGCAATGCGGAGAAGGCATTTGACAGGGTAGATTGGACATTTGTGGCGGCTTCCCTTAAACAGGTTGGTGTGAGCCCTGGCCTCCTCTCCAAGATCCTTGCCTTGTATACCACCCCCACGGCTGGGTCAGGCTGAATGGACTCCTCTCAGCCCCATTCCCTATAAGCAATGGCATGCATCAGGGGTGTCCCCTGTCACCTCTCCTATATGTCCTTACTATGGATCACCTGGCTGTGGCCATTCGGAATAACCCTGATATTAAAGGCATACAAATAGCTGATCACCAATACAAAGCTTCCGTTTTTGCGGACGACTTGATGCTACACCTTATGTCACCGCACACAATTTTTCCAGCAGTATTGAGGAAATTTGACCGCGTCAGCAACTTTAAAACTAATTACTCAAAATCTGAGGTGCTTAACCTATCGCTTCCCAGCCAGGAAGCAAGCCGATTAGAATCCAATTACCCCTTAAAGTGGAGGCCCGATGCCATCCAATATCTAGGCATCCAAATCCCTGCCAACCTTTCCAGGATTTAGAAACTGAACTACTCTCCGCTCCTCGCTAAAATAGGGACAGTTTTAAACTCATATGCAAGGAAGCCAATGTCCTGATTCGGAAGAATAAACAGTATAAAAATGGACATCCTGCCTAAGCTTCTATATGTCTTCCAAACAGTGCCTGTAAAACCCCCCAACAGCTTCTTTTGTAAAATAAGGTCAGCATTTTCTAAAATTGTCTGCAGATTGACCAGGCCCAGAGTGCTGCTCTCGACCTTCTCGAGGAGTAAAATGAAGGGGGGGGGGGTTCAGTCCTCCCCAACTTAAAGGCTTACCACAAGGCCGCTATCCGCCAGAGGGTTGTGGACTGGACACACAGGGCTGAGGACAAGCTATGGGTGCAGCTGGAAAAGTCGCTCTCTCCATTCAACCCCGCCACTGTTATCTGGGCAATTCCCTTGACTAAATCGCAAAGGGAATCCACGGCCTCTCTCTTGCAACACTTTTTAGAGACCTGGGATCCCCTCCAGAACAAGTACAAACTGGTGAGTAGACCGGGCCCTTTAACGCCATTGTTCGGTAACCCCGTGTTTTAACCTGGGCTACTTCAGACTGATATCGCTCATTAATGTGGATCTCAAGCTTTTTGCCAAAGTTATTGCTCTGAGGCTGCAACCTTTGCTTCCGGGCCTGATCCACTTGGACCATTTTGGATTCATCCATGGCAGGGAGGCCATGGATAACACCAACAAACTGTTCATTCTAATATCATATGTTTCTTCAACAAAGACACCCGCATGCCTTCTCTCGTGCGATGCGGAGAAGGCATTTGACAGGGTAGATTGGACATTTATGGCGGCTTCCCTTAAACAGGTTGGTGTGAGCCCTGGCCTCCTCTCCAAGATCCTAGCCTTGTATACCACCCCCACGGCTGGGTCAGGCTGAATGGACTCCTCTCAGCCCCATTCCCTATAAGCAATGGCATGCATCAGGGGTGTCCCCTGTCACCTCTCCTATATGTCCTTACTATGGAACACCTGGCTGTGGCCATTCGAAATAACCCTGATATTAAAGGCATACAAATAGCTGATCACCAATACAAAGCTTCAGTTTTTGCGGACGACTTGATGCTACACCTTATGTCACCGCACACAATTTTTCCAGCAGTATTGAGGGAATTTGACCGCGTCAGCAACTTTAAAACTAATTACTCAAAATCTGAGGTGCTTACCCTATCGCTTCCCAGCCAGGAAGCAAGCCGATTAGAATCCAATTACCCCTTAAAGTGGAGGCCCGACGCCATCCAATATCTAGGCATCCAAATCCCTGCCAACCTTTCCAGGATTTAGAAACTGAACTACTCTCTGCTCCTCGCTAAAATAGGGACAGTTTTAAACTCATATGCAAGGAAGCCAATGTCCTGATTCGGAAGAACATCCTGCCTACCCTGTCTTCCAAACAGTGCCTGTAAAACCCCCCAACAGCTTCTTTTGTAAAATAAGGTCAGCATTTTCTAAAATTGTCTGCAGAGTGACCAGGCCGAGAGTGCTGCTCTCGACCTTCTCGAGGAGTAAAATGAAGGGGGGGGGTGCAGTCCTCCCCAACTTAAAGGCTTACCACAAGGCCGCTATCCGCCAGAGGGTTGTGGACTGGACACACAGGGCTGAGGACAAGCTATGGGTGCAGCTGGAAAAGTCGCTCTCTCCATTCAACCCCGCCACTGTTATCTGGGCAGTTCCCTTGACTAAATCGCAAAGGGAATCCACGGCCTCTCTCTTGCAACACTTTTTAGAGACCTGGGATCCCCTCCAGAACAAGTACAAACTGGTGAGTAGACCGGGCCCTTTAACGCCATTGTTCGATAACCCCGTGTTTTAACCTGGGCTACTCTACAAGAATTTCCTTATCTGGGAGGCGTCAGCCAATACTACAATGGGACAAACACTAAAAGATGGGAGAGTGTTCTCCTTGGAGGAACTGAAGGCGAGGGCGGGGGGCAAGCATGTATCATGGCTGTTGCATAGACAGCTCTATGCGTTCATTGCAGCCAACAATATAGTGAAAGCTGCACAGAGCCCGCCTACAGAGCTTGAAGCCCTAATTACCCAAAACACCCCTCCCACCCATGTTATATCCTACCTCTATGCACTCCTGAACAGAGCAGACCACCCTGCGCCCCCTAAATTTATAGGTAGATGGGAAAAGGAGCTGGGACTCAGGCTTTCAGAGACTGACCTAGCCAAAATCTTTGCTTGCACCCATGGAACATCATTAGCTAACACCACTCAAGAGCGGAATTATAAAATACTTGCAAGGTGGTACAGGTGCTCGGCGGACCTCCACCGATTTGCTGGGTCATGTACTGACAAATGCTGGAGGTGCCAGAGGGAGGAGGGGAACATGGCCCACATTTGGTGGAGCTGCCCAGTTTTTATGGCCTTGTGGGACCAAATTTTCACCATCTATGAGCAGATCTGAAATTAGGTAGCCAACACACCCCAGGTAGCACTCCTATCTCTTTTTCAAAACTCTGCATCCAGCTCAAAAAAAGACATACTAAGACACTTTGTTTCAGCTATGAGGGCTATTATCCCAAGACACTGGAGGACACAAGACCCCCCCCCCCCCACATTGATGGAATGGGTGCAGGAACTAGAGCAAACCCGCTATATGGAAAGTTTAAATTCCAGTGATAGAGGAACTGCGAATAGATATGTGGGAACTTGGGCGAGGTGGTTGGCCTACCGGAACTCGCACCTTCGAACTCTGATTCAGCCTAATGGATAATCCAAGAACTGCAGGGGGATGCCCTTGTGCTGGCCTGGGGTCTCACCAGGCCACCATGGGTCAGGAGGTCCTCGGTATAAGTACTAGGCCTGGGGTTAAATACAGTGTAGGTGTGGGTTGCGGTCCACTCTACTCTCTGATACCTCCTGCCCAACAGCAGCGCCACCGCCCATTGTATTCCATTCATGCCTCAATCTTCCTAAATCCTTCCCCCTCTGCTCCTAGCCACACCCAATCTCCTAGGCAGAAATGGCAAAGAACCTAGGGTACAGTCACTATCACCCAACTTGGGTATATAACAGGGGCCCTTTGCCCACAAAGTACCCACAAAGGTCCACATTTTACTGATAGTAGACAGTGATTTTGTGAGCAAAATGTGTGAACAGCATTATTTGACGTGAATGTTAATTGTTAAGGACGACAGGAAATCAAACTGGACAACACACCAGTATATGCTGTACTCCATCTCCCCCCTGTACCCCCCCTTTTTTTGCTTTCTGTACTCCCCTCTTCCGTCGTTTTGAAAATCAATAAAATTTGATTATACAAAAAAAAGCCTCACACAGTGCCTGCACCCAAAATCGGGTCGTTGTAGCCCAGAGTGCCAGAGGCTGTGTGATTAAAGTCTGTTTTTGAACACATATCCACCAGTAACAAAGCGAAAACATATGGAATTACATTGTTATTACATTGTAACATGAACACTTTAATACCAGACCTGTAATGACAATTCACTGTTAAAGTCGCTCACCAGATTCGCTTTGATAAATGTGGTATTGGGTACCTGTTCGCTACCTGTCGTTACCTGTTGCAGCCAGTCATTACCTGGCGCTATGGCTTGATGAATAAAGCCCATAGTTAGATTCATCTCCGCCAGTAGCTGTTAATTCAATGTAGACAGCATTATCTATTTCTAATATTCTGTGTGGAAATAGAAAAAGTTCCTAGCTCAACTGCAGTGTGTCTGTGTGCTAGAAAAATCTTTCCCCCATCCGCCCACATATGTATAATCAGGGATCACTGGTGTGATCCAAGATGGCAGCTCTCATGTAATTCTAGGAGAGCTGCTATTCCACAACATCTGCATGGAGTTAAGCCCTCTCAAACAGTACACACCACTGATCACCAAAGAAGGGCTTAAGGGGAGCAAATTGCTAAATTTTATTTTCTTGACTGGAAGTCCAACACATGCTTTTAATTCTGTTGTGTCATCATCAGAATGTAGGAAAACCGAGATGAATTTCATACTTCTTTTCCATGGGTCCAGGGCTTTTAGTGTTGGGTCAATCATACTTTTTGATCTAACAGTGGGATCTTTATTAACTGCTTCATGTGTGTCTGAGACATTATGAATACGCTCTAATACATCAATAATGGACTGTACAGAGCTTGCTCTAGACACATTTTTTTTAAATAGGTGGTATTGCCACTTAAATCCACATCAGTTTAAGTAGGCTGGAGACACAGTTTAGTGCAACTTAGATGTACCAAGCTGTAATGCTTGGCAGCCATGTGCTTCCATAATATGGAGTATGGCAGATACGCTAGAAGACTGTCACACATGGAACCCAGAGGCAGACAATTATTTTCGTCTATTCTGCTGCACCAGCTTAATGTGTGAAGGTACAAGTTACTAAGACCATCCAATCCTCTGATCTGTAGTAGAGAGCAATCTCTATTATCAAACTGTGTGACAGAGAGGACACCCTGTGACTTTTCCATCTCAGCTCCCCATGTAGCAGACTGAAGAATGATGCAGTGGGTAACTTTAAGTGATTTATTCCAAATACCTTGAGACAGGAAAAACAGTTACAGCGGTCGAAAATAATATCACACTTCTGTCTAGTGCTGTCACTCCTGATAAGGAACATGTCCAGACTAGAGGAGGACATAAGGACCCCACTAGAAGGTGCAAGTGACATGAAGAGCTTTAGTAACACAAACAAGCTCACTATTGAGGAAATTGCAGGGCTGCAAACACAATCTAAAACATAACCACATTAAATACACAATTAACAGATTACATTTCTTAGCAACTGGAGATTGTGTACCAGAACACTTGGTTATTCTTTCAATTCCTTACTTCCTTGACCATGCATGTGGTCTCGCCAACCGTCCCTGTCCCTTGGCTCTGCTTTCCGGAATAAGCCTGGCAATTGTATGAGTGACAGCGCTCTATGCATGACCTGCTACAGCATCTACAGTGCATTGAAGGAAATGGAGGAGAGACACATCGGACAGATTTCAGGTGAGATCCTTGCTGCCTTATTATTGCCATTGCCTAAAATGTCTCTTTGAATTAAACTACATTTTTGTAGTGGAACATATGATTGAGAGGGAAAAAACTAGGAAAAATAATATTCTGAACCAAATGGTGTGCTAAAATAGGCCTTAGAATAGCAGCAGGCAGTGTGTAGAATCCCCCCCCAATCACCCCATAACAGACAGTGTGCAAAATCGCCCCAATCACGAGTGTGAGGAGAGAGTGTACACACACACACACACACACACACACACAGAAACAGCAGTGGTGCGGGACAACACACACATACACACACACACACACACACACGCATGCATACATACATACATATGAAAAAGTCCATACCCTATAGCACTCCCACGCTGCTCCTGCATCCCCATCTTCATCTGGAGAGTAGACATGGCCTATGCCCGGCCGGCGTCCATGATTGGACGGCGGCTGTGCATAGGTCATGCTCACTGGCCAGATGGAAACATGAATGTGGCAGCACTGTAAGATATGGACTTTTTCATGTGTTTTTATGTGTGTGTGTATCTATGTGTGTTTGTGCGCCCACGTTGCTGCTGCATTCCCGCTTCCAATAGTTAGGTGACCGTGGCCTATGTCCAGTCGACGTCTATTAATGGACTCTGGCCGTCGGGCAGAAGTGCGGACACAGAGTGGACAGGAGCGCTCTAAGGTATGGACTTTTTTCATGTCTTTGCATGTATAATTTACGCTTTTTTATGAATTGTTTAGTATTTTTACTCCTGACAAAAAAGGTATTACAAAGAAAAGTTATAATATGATGTTGAGGTGACCTAGCACAACGGCAGGCCTTTTCAGTGCCAAATTGGTAGTAATTAGGGATGGGCGAATCGATCCGGACGAACCCGGATTCGCTCCGAATTTCATGGTAAATTCGATTCTGAACGAATCCGAATTTCCCCGCGATTCGATCGATCGAAGTTTTCCTTTAAACTCCATTCATTTCAATGACAGGCATTCTAAGATGGTGGACGCATATGTCCAGACATGTACCCTGGGGCAAGGTATGATGGGACAGTCACATGCAGCCTATCAGCAGCCAGGAAGCCCGGTGACGTCACCGTGCTATATAAAGCGGTGGCCATCTTGCTTGTGCGCATTTCAGACTTGCATTCGTGAGACAGCGGTGGTTGCTGCAGACAGGGACAGACAGTTAGCGATAGGTAGGGAGAGTTACAGATAGGTAGGGAGATTTACAGATAGGTAGGGAGATTTAGAGAGGCAGACAGAGCCAGGGAAAGATAGTGGAAAACCGGAACAATCCAGGGACAGCATAAAAGTGACAGTGACAGGGTGATTTGCCTGATCAGTTTTCAATTCAATTTGATTTCTTTGTGCTGTAAACCGTAATCTGACTTGCCACTGTGCATGCCATCTATGCAGTGCCTTATGTAACCCTATCTGTTACACACAAGCATTTAAATAACTGGATTAGTGTTAATATTTTTGGGTCTGCTTTAAATACACCAGTCCACTGTGCTTGCCATCTATGCAGTGACTTGTGTAACCCTATCTGTTACAAGCATTTAAATAACTGGATTAGTGTTAATATTTTTGGGTCTGCTTTAAATACACCAGGCCACTGTGCATGCCATCTATGCAGCGCCTTATGTAACCCTATCTGTTACACACAAGCATTTAAATAACTAGATTAGTGTTAATATTTTGGGTCTGCTTTAAATACACCAGGCCACTGTTCTTGCCATCTATGCAGTGCCTTATGTAACCCTATCTGTTACACACAAGCATTTAAATAACTGGATTAGTGTTAATATTTTTGGGTCTGCTTTAAATACACCAGGCCACTATGCTTGCCATCTATGCAGTGCCTTATGTAACCCTTTCTGTTACACACAAGCATTTAAATAACTGGATTAGTGTTAATATTTTGGGTCTGCTTTAAATACACCAAGCCACATGAGCATCCCAAACCTGCACTTAGCAGCCTATCGGTTATAATAAATAAGCGTTGTTTAGTCTCAGCTTTATTAAGTTATTGCATTTTTAATTGGTTTTTGTCCTGCTGTCAATACACCAGGCCGCAGGGTATCCCAAACCACCACATTGCACCCTATCTGTTATACCAAATAAGCGTTATTCAGCATCAGCTTTATTAAGTTATTGCATTTTGAATTGGTTTTTGTCCTGCTGTCAATACACCAGGCCGCAGGGTATCCCAAACCACCACGTTGCACCCTATCTGTTATACTAAATAAGCGTCTACAGCCTCAGCTTTATTAAGTTATTGCATTTTGAATTTGTTTTGGTCTGCTTTAAATACACCAGGCCGCAGGGTATCCCAAACCCGCACATTGCACCCTATCTGTTATACTAAATAAGCGTCGTTCAGCATCAGCTTTATTAAGCTATTGCATTTTGAATTGGTTTTTGTCCTGCTGTCAATACACCAGGCTGCAGGGTATCCCAAACCACCACGTTGCACCCTATCTGTTATACTAAATAAGCGTCTACAGTCTCAGCTTTATTAAGCTATTGCATTTTGAATTGGTTTTTGTCCTGCTGTCAATACACCAGGCCGCAGGGTATCCCAAACCACCACGTTGCACCCTATCTGTTATACTAAATAAGCGTCTACAGCCTCAGCTTTATTAAGTTGTTGCATTTTGAATTGGTTTTTGTCCTGCTGTCAATACACCAGGCCGCAGGGTATCCCAAACCACCACGTGGTACCCTATCTGTTATACTAAATAAGCGTCTACAGCCTCAGCTTTATTAGGTTATTGCATTTTGAATTGATTTTTGTTCTGCTGTCAATACACTAGGCCGCAGGGTATCCCAAACCACCACGTTGCACCCTATCTGTTATACTAAATAAGCGTCTACAGCCTCAGCTTTATTAAGTTATTACATTTTGAATTGGTTTTGTCCTGCTGTCAATACACCAGGCTGCAGGGTATCCCTAACCACCACGTGGCACCCTATTTGTTATACTAAATAAGCTTCTACAGCTTCAGCTTTATTAAGTTATTGCATTTTGAAATGGTTTTTGTCCTGCTGTCAATACAAAAGGTCGCAGGGAATCCCAAACCACCACGTGGCACCCTATCTGTTATACTAAATAAGCTTCTACAGCTTCAGCTTTATTAAGTTATGGAGCTATCTGTTATGCTAAATAAGCGTCTACAGCCTCAGCTTTATGAAGTTATTGCATTTTGAATTGGTTTTTGTCCTGCTGTCAATACACCAGGCCGCAGGGTATCCCAAACCACCACGTGGCACCCTATCTGTTATACTAAATAAGCGTCTACAGCCTCAGCTTTATTAAGTTATTGCATTTTGAATTGGTTTTTGTCCTGCTGTCAATACACCAGGCCACTATCAAGCGGGAGGGCGATGCATTACTCACTTCCACCTTTAGAAAGCCCACTGCTGGCAACACCCTCTTACATTACTCCAGCCATCATCCAGCACCTCTACGACGTGGGATCCCTTTGGGACAATTTCTGCGTATTCGCAGGAACTGTGGGACAAAACAAGAGTACATACGAGAGGCACGTCAATTGACCAATAGATTTCGGGATAGAGGCTATCCAAACAGGCTGTTAGAAAGGGAGGACTTGCTAAGAGGTAAAGGTAGTCGATCACGGTCCCCGGGTGATCAATCAGTGAGAGTCATTACACAATTCGGGACGCACTGGGAGCAGTTTCGCTTGATTTTGGAGTCAAATTGGCACATATTGTGCCTTGACCCGGCAATAGCTAAATGTGTGGGCCCGAGACCACTTCTGACAGCACGCCGCGCACCAAACATGCGGGACTTGTTGATGCACAGTGACCTAGTGGAGGTAAATAAGGATATTAGAGTTGAAAAGTTACAAGGATCGTTCAAATGCGGCCACTGTAAGATTTGTCCGTTTATGGACAAAACTACCTCATTTTGGGGCCCAAAAAATCCTAATAGACCTCGGTTGATTAGAGGGTTTATCAACTGTGCTTCCTCCTTTGTGGTGTACATGCTCACCTGCCCCTGTGGTAGAAAGTACGTTGGTAAGACCAAGCGGGAACTCAGGGTGCGTATAGGTGAGCATGTACGCGACATTAGGAGGGGAGACGATAGGAGTCCCGTGGCGGAACATTTTCGGTTGTTCCACCAGGGAAGACCGACAGGCCTTAAGGTATGTGGGATCTTCGCCCTTAGGAAAGATGGGAGGAGGGGCTTTTTGGATAAGAGATTAATGCAACAGGAAGCCCGTCTGATCTACGAGTTGGGTACAATGGTGCCCGCGGGCCTAAATACTGAAACAGGACTCAGTGCGTTTCTATAAATCCAGTGAAATATATAAAGGCCCCCCCTTTTCTCCCCTTCCTTCCCCCCCCTTTCCCCCCCTCTCCCCCTCTCTCCCCCCCCCCCCCCAGCTGCCCCCCCAATGGTCCGTTATATTGGTATACCGGTATCCTAGTCTCTACGGTTTTCCCTTTCCCTCCCCCCTCACTCACCCTTCATCTCCCCATAGTTCAGGTGCTGGTTATGATCATTGACCTGGTGGGATCGGTGTGTTGTCTGGATTAGTTACTATTGTGTATACGCGCCAAGGGGACAATGAGTGGGGTTGGGGCCACCGACAGTTTTGGGGTATAGATATGGGAGTGAGTAGAGGGACTAGGGATTTGGTTGTAGTCCACTTAAAACGAGATTGATATCTTTGAGTAGTTATATGGACAATGGCAGGGTAGGATTACAGATAACATATTCAGAAATGAAGGATGCATGGGTGAGACAAATAAGAAATCATAGTGAGGCCTGGTGAGGCTCCCTAATCCCTTAGAGGTAGTGTGGCAGCTCGGTTGTCACTAGCCATTACAGTTTGAGGGGTTAGAGGGTTGGAGCCACATTATTTTTGGCGGATCTGAGGGGATTGGCTGGTGGATTTGCATGCACAAATTAGGAGTGCTTTGTGGCTTAGGTCTGCTTCAGATTAATCCGTCAGAGTGGGATGGGAGCCCTCGGACCTGTGGGCTGTATCTATAGGATAACCAATCTAGGTATTCCTGAATGGGATTGGGTTGGGTTGGGCAGGTGGAAGGGGGGTGAGGGGTAGTTCCTTAATGTATTCATTGACATCAATTATGTGCAGAAACCCCCCCCTCTCTCTTCCCCCCCCCCCCTCCTTATGCAGGTACGTCATTCTCCCCACAATGAATTTAGCTTCCCCCATTATCCCCCATCTATCACTGGAATATATATTCTTGGTGGTGAAAAAAGTAGTGATGACTAAGAATATAGTATATAAATAGAGGGATGTACAGGAGGTGCTGCAAGTGTGTGTGTCCCAAAGTTAAAAAGATGCCAGAATGTATGAATAGATACTAGCCATACTTCATATGTAGATAGAAAGTAGATGTGTGATTAAAGAGCACAGCACGGCCCCCTGAAGGGCCAAGTATTAGGTGGCCCCACCTAGCGTGTGCGTTTGTTTAAATAGCCTCAGGTAATTGCGTATACTAGGGGCGGTGTGGCATTCACAGGGTTAAAGATGGCTGGGACCTGTAATCCGTGTGGCTAGGTTATGAGGACTGATTGAATTAGTCGAGATTAATGGCCATTGGCCCAAGGATACGAAGAGGCGTGTCCATCCAACATTCAAAAAACCCGTGCGTATGCCCGCCCCCCACCCTGACGAAGCTCCGGTGGGCGGAGCGAAACACGTGTCGGCGGACGGCCGGCCCTCCACCTTCCCCGCTCCTCCAACCCTCTGCTCTCCGAATGCGCTGACGTCACCGGGAGCGCGCTGGCCCGCGGACACATGTGACTACCGCGTGCGGCACAAAGGAAGTCTATCAGCTGAGGACTGACATCGCCCGCATTCAGGGCTGCATCACAGAGGCTTGCCTGGCCGTCAAAAGTAACCGCTATTGGTTGAACGCGGGACTGTACAGTACAGCTAAGTACCTGTTACAAAGCGCACATAATAATATGTTTATTACAGCGAGCGGCGGATGTTGGTTACATTGAAGTGTCCCACAGTGGCTAACAGTTGAGCTGGCAACGGGCTGATTACATAGCCATGCAGAGCTGCGGTGGCACCATGTGATAACAAGAGGGGATCCCCTAGTGAAACAGGCCTGCAACGGTGGATTGTGCACAACAAGTTAACCCTTTATAGTGTCTAGCTCATGGTGGCAGCCACAGAGGCTTTATATACAGCTGAACATTATATTCAAGATGCTGGCCTATATATGATTAAATGGCCAGTTTAGGTGGTGAACACTCCTTGAATTACAACGGATAAAGTCAGCTCCGGGAATAAATCATCTTTTCTAATTTAGAAAGTTACTACACATCCTTTAGATTTAGGTTGGGCTAGAGAGGAGGAGGAGTGATTGAGAAGTGAGTGTGGCTGTTGAGGCTGCATGACTGGGGGGGCCCCCGTTTTTTAGATTCACTGTAAATGTGTTTTTATAAATGTTGTGTACCCTTAATAGTGCCATGAATTTTTGCTAACAATAAATTCTGTTTTGTAATGGCCATGTGGCTGTTTGATGTTATTGGGCCAGTTCCAGCAAGTAACCGTGTTTAAATGTATGTGTAGTGCAATACACCAGGCCGCAGGGTATCCCAAACCACCACGTTGCACCCTATGTGTTATACTAAATAAGTGTCTACAGTCTCAGCTTTATTAAGTTATTGCGTTTTGAATTGTTTTTTGTCCTGCTGTCAATACACCAGGCCGCAGGGTATCCCAAACCACCACGTGGTACCCTATCTGTTATACTAAATACCGTATTTTTCGCCCTATAAGACGCACTTATTTTCGTCCCCGGCGCTCCCGCGTTGTCTGGCACACTGCGAAAGGCCAGAGGAGCGGCGGGGGCTCTGTCCCGGCCCCGCCGCTGCGATCGCTGTCTTTTCAGGCAGCGATGACAGCGGCGGGGCCAGAGACAGAGCCCCTGCCGCTCCTCCATCTGCTGCCGGGCTCAGAGCACACGCGAGCACGAAGGTCCCGGCAGTGGGTGGGCGTGGCCTGCACCGGCGCAGGCCACGCCCCCCGCTGCCTGGACCTTCGTGCTCGCATGTGGAGAAGCAGATGGAGGAGCGGCGGGATCGCTGTCTCTGGCCCCGCCGCTGTCATCGCTGCCTGAAAAGACAGCGATCGCAGCGGCGGGGCCGGGACAGAGCCAGCTCGTGAATGGGGTGGGCGTGGCCTGCGTCGAAGCTGCGGCGCAGGCCACGCCCACCCCATTCACGGAGCCGGCCGCTCAGCGCAGTGGTGTCAGCGGACAGGTGAGTTTAACTTTTTTTTTTTTTTTCATATGGCGCCTGCCTATACTAATGGGGGGAGGGGGGTGGGAATGGGAGGAGAGGGGCCACACAGCCTATTCTAATGGGGGGAGAGGGGCCACACAGCCTATACTAATGGGGGGAGGGGGAGGAGAGGGGCCACACAGCCTATGGGAATGGGGGAGGGGTATGCCACGCAGCCTTTGGGAATGGGGGGAGGGGTATGCCACGCAGCCTTTGGGAATGGGGGGAGGGGGATGCCACACAGCCTATGGGAATGGGGAGAGGGGGATGCCACACAGCCTATGGGAATGGGGGGATGGGGATGCCACACAGCCTATGGGAATGGGGAGAGGGGGATGCCACACAGCCTATGGGAATGGGGGGATGGGGATGCCACACAGCCTATGGGAATGGGGGGATGGGGATGCCACACAGCCTATGGGAATGGGGGGATGGGGATGCCACACAGCCTTTGGGAATGGGGGGATGGGGATGCCACACAGCCTATGGGAATGGGGGGAGGGGGATGTCACACAGCCTATGGGAATGGGGGATGCCACACAGTCTATGGGAATGGGGAGAGGGGGATGCCACACAGCCTTTGGGAATAGGGGGAGGGGTATGCCACACAGCCTATGGGAATGGGGGGAGGGGGATGCCACACAGCCTATGGGAATGGGGGGATGCCACACAGCCTTTGGGATTGGGGGGATGGGGATGCCACACAGCCTATGGGAATGGGGGGATGGGGATGCCACACAGCCTTTGGGAATGGGGGGAGGGGTATGTCACACAGCCTATGGGAATGGGGGGATGCCACACAGCCTTTGGGAATGGGGGGAGGGGTATGCCACACAGCCTATGGGAATGGGGGGAGGGGGATGTCACACAGCCTATGGGAATGGGGGATGCCACACAGCCTATGGGAATGGGGGGAGGGGGATGCCACACAGCCTATGGGAATGGGGGGATGCCACACAGCCTTTGGAAATGGGGGGAGGGGTATGCCACACAGCCTATGGGAATGGGGGGAGGGGGATGTCACACAGCCTATGGGAATGGGGGATGCCACACAGCCTATGGGAATGGGGGGAGGGGGGTGCCACACAGCCTATGGGAATGGGGGGATGGGGATGCCACACAGCCTTTGGGAATGGGGGGAGGGGTATGCCACACAGCCTATGGGAATGGGGGGATGGGGATGCCACACAGCCTATGGGAATGGGGGGATGGGGATGCCACACAGCCTTTGGGAATGGGGGGATGTCACACAGCCTATGGGAATGGGGGATGCCACACAGCCTATGGGAATTGGGAGAGGGGGATGCCACACAGCCTATGGCAATGTGGGGAGAGGGATGCCACACAGCCTATACTAATGGGGGGAGAGGGGGATGCCACACAGCCAATGGGTATATGGGGAATGGGAGGGGGGGATGCCACACTGCATATACGGGGAATGGGATGGGGGCATGCTACACTGTCTATGGAATGGGGGCATCCCACACTGCCTATGGGAATTGGATAGGGGAATGCCACACTGTCTGTAATGGTGCGTTTTTGGTTTAAAATGTTTTTTTTCTTATTTTCTTCCCCCAAATCCTAGGTGCGTCTTATGGGCAGGTGCGTCTTATAGGGCGAAAAATACGGTAAGCGTCTACAGCCTCAGCTTTATTAAGTTATTGCATTTTGAATTGGTTTTTGTCCTGCTGTCAATACACCAGGCCGCAGGGTATCCCAAACCACCACGTTGCACCCTATTTGTTATACTAAATAAGCGTCTACAGCCTCAGCTTTATTAAGTTATTGCATTTTGAATTGGTTTTTGTCCTGCTGTCAATACACCAGGC
Organism: Gastrophryne carolinensis; assembly: GCA_027917425.1. Lineage (NCBI taxonomy): Eukaryota > Metazoa > Chordata > Amphibia > Anura > Microhylidae > Gastrophryne > Gastrophryne carolinensis. Next base: position 88,780,443 of record CM051242.1, read on the forward strand.
TGCAGGGTATCCCTAACCACCACGTGGCACCCTATCTGTTATACTAAATAAGCTTCTACAGCTTCAGCTTTATTAAGTTATTGCATTTTGAATTGGTTTTTGTCCTGCTGTCAATACACCAGGCCGCAGGGTATCCTAAACCACCACGTGGCACCCTATCTGTTATACTAAATAAGCATCTACAGCCTCAGCTTTATTAAGTTATTGCATTTTGAATTGGTTTTGGTCTGCTTTAAATACACCAGGCCGCAGGGTATCCCAAACCTGCACGTTGCACCCTATCTGTTATACTAAATAAGCGTTGTTCAGCATCAGCTTTATTAAGCTATTGCATTTTGAATTGGTTTTTGTCCTGCTGTCAATACACCAGGCTGCAGGGTATCCCAAACCACCACGTGGCACCCTATCTGTTATACTAAATAAGCGTCTACAGCCTCAGCTTTATTTTGTCCTGCTGTCAATACACCAGGCCGCAGGGTATCCCAAACCACCACGTTGCACCCTATCTGTGTTATACTAAATAAGCGTCTACAGCCTCAGCTTTATTAAGTTATTGCATTTTGAATTGTTTTTTGTCCTGCTGTCAATATACCAGGCCGCAGGGTATCTCCAAAAACCATGTTGCACCCTATCTGTTATACTAAATAAGTTTCTACAGCCTCAGCTTTATTAAGTTATTGCATTTTGAAATGGTTTTTGTCCTGCTGTCAATACACCAGAACGCAGGGTATCCCAAACCACCACGTGGCACCCTATCTGTTATACTAAATAAGCTTCTACATCCTCAGCTTTATTAAGCTATTGCATTTTAAATTGGTTTTTGTCCTGCTGTCAATACACCAGGCCACAGGGTATCCCAAACCTGCACGTTGCACCCTATCTGTTATACTAAATAAGCGTTGTTCAGCATCAGCTTTATTAAGTTATTGCATTTTGAATTGGTTTCTGTCCTGCTGTCAATACACCAGGTCGCAGGGTATCCCAAACCACCATGCGGCACACTATCTGTTATACTAAATAAGCTTCTACAGCCTCAGCTTTATTAAGTTATTGCATTTTTAATTCGTTTTGGTCCTGCTGTCAATACACCAGGCCGCAGGGTATCCCAAACCACCACGTGGCACTCTATCTGTTATACTAAATAAGCGTCTACAGCCTCAGCTTTATTAAGTTATTGCATTTTGAATTGGTTTTGGTCTGCTTTAAATACAGCAGGCCGCAGGGTATCCCAAACCTGCACGTTGCACCCTATCCGTTATACTAAATAAGCTTCTACAGCCTCAGCTTTATTAAGTTATTGCATTTTGAATTGGTTTTTGTCCTACTGTCAATACACCAGGCCGCAGGGTATCCCAAACCTGCACGTTGCACCCTATCTGTTATACTAAATAAGCGTTGCTCAGCATCAGCTTTATTAAGTTATTGCATTTTGAATTGGTTTTTGTCCTGCTGTCAATACATCAGGCCACAGGGTATCCCAAACCACCACGTTGCACCCTATCTGTTATACTAAATAAGTTTCTACAGCCTCAGCTTTATTAAGTTATTGCACTTTGAAATGGTTTTTGTCCTGCTGTCAATATACCAGGCCGCAGGGTATCCCAAACTACCACGTGGCACACTATCTGTTATACTAAATAAGCTTCTACAGCCTCAGCTTTATTAAGTTTTTGCATTTTGAAATGGTTTTTGTCCTGCTGTCAATACAAAATGTCGCAGGGAATCCCAAACCACCTTGTGGCACCCTATCTGTTATGCTAAATAAGCGTCTACAGCCTCAGCTTTATGAAGTTATTGCATTTTGAATTGGTTTTTGTCCTGCTGTCAATATACCAGGCCGCAGGGTATCCCAAACCACCACGTGGCACACTATCTGTTATACTAAATAAGTTTCTACAGCCTCAGCTTTATTAAGTTTTTGCATTTTGAAATGGTTTTTGTCCTGCTGTCAATACAAAATGTCGCAGGGAATCCCAAACCACCACGTGGCACCCTATCTGTTATGCTAAATAAGCGTCTACAGCCTCAGATTTATGAAGTTATTGCATTTTGAATTGGTTTTTGTCCTGCTGTCAATACACCAGGCCGCAGGGTATCCCATACCACCACGTGGCACCCTATCTGTTATACTAAATAAGCGTCTACAGCCTCAGCTTTATTAAGCTATTGCATTTTGAATTGTTTTTTGTCCTGCTGTCAATACACCAGGCCGCAGGGTATTCCAAACCACCACGTTGCACCCTATGTGTTATACTAAATAAGCGTCTACAGCCTCAGCTTTATTAAGTTATTGCATTTTGAATTGGTTTTTGTCCTACTGTCAATACACCAGGCCGCAGTGTATCCCAAACCACCACGTTGCACCCTATCTGTTATACTAAATAAGCGTCTACAGTCTCAGCTTTATTAAGCTATTGCATTTTGAATTGTTTTTTGTCCTGCTGTCAATACACCAGGCCGCAGGGTATTCCAAACCACAACGTTGCACCCTATGTGTTATACTAAATAAGCGTCTACAGCCTCAGCTTTATTAAGTTATTGCATTTTGAATTGGTTTTTGTCCTGCTGTCAATACACCAGGCCGCAGGGTATCCCAAACCACCACGTGGTACCCTATCTGTTAACTAAATAAGCGTCTACAGCCTCAGCTTTATTAAGTTATTGCATTTTGAATTGGTTTTTGTCCTGCTGTCAATACACCAGGCCGCAGGGTATCCCAAACCACCACGTTGCACTCTATTTGTTATACTAAATAAGCGTCTACAGCCTCAGCTTTATTAAGTTATTGCATTTTGAATTGGTTTTCGTCCTGCTGTCAATACACCAGGCTGCAGGGTATCCCTAACCACCCCGTGGCACCCTATCTGTTATGCTAAATAAGCTTCTACAGCTTCAGCTTTATTAAGTTATTGCATTTTGAATTGGTTTTTGTCCTGCTGTCAATACACCAGGCCGCAGGGTATCCCAAACCACCACGTTGCACCCTATCTGTTATACTAAATAAGCATCTACAGCCTCAGCTTTATTAAGTTATTGCATTTTGAATTGGTTTTTGTTCTGCTGTCAATACACCAGGCTGCAGGGTATCCCAAACCACCACGTTGCACCCTATCTGTTATACTAAATAAGCGTCTACAGCCTCAGATTTATTAAGTTATTGCATTTTGAATTGTTTTTTGTCCTGCTGTCAATAAACCAGGCCGCAGGGTATCCCTAACCACCACGTGGCACCCTATCTGTTATACTAAATAAGCTTCTACAACTTCAGCTTTATTAAGTTATCGCATTTTGAATTGGTTTTGGTCTGCTTTAAATACACCAGGCCGCAGGGTATCCCAAACCTGCACGTTGCACCCTATCTGTTATACTAAATAAGCGTTGTTCAGCATCAGCTTTATTAAGCTATTGCATTTTGAATTGGTTTTTGTCCTGCTGTCAATACACCAGGCTGCAGGGTATCCCAAACCACCACGTGGCACCCTATCTGTTATACTAAATAAGCGTCTACAGCCTCAGCTTTATTTTGTCCTGCTGTCAATACACCAGGCCGCAGGGTATCCCAAACCACCACGTTGCACCCTATCTGTGTTATACTAAATAAGCGTCTACAGCCTCAGCTTTACTAAGTTATTGCATTTTGAATTGTTTTTTGTCCTGCTGTCAATATACCAGGCCGCAGGGTATCTCAAAAAACCACGTTGCACCCTATCTGTTATACTAAATAACTTTCTACAGCCTCAGCTTTATTAAGATATTGCATTTTGAAATGGTTTTTGTCCTGCTGTCAATACACCAGAACGCAGGGTATCCCAAACCTGCACGTTGCACCCTATCTGTTATACTAAATAAGCGTTGTACAGCATCAGCTTTATTAAGTTATTGCATTTTGAATTGGTTTTTGTCCTGCTGTCAATACACCAGGCCGCAGGGTATCCCAAACCACCATGCGGCACACTATCTGTTATACTAAATAAGCTTCTACAGCCTCAGCTTTATTAAGTTATTGCATTTTGAATTCGTTTTGGTCCTGCTGTAAATACACCTTCCGCAGGGTATCCCAAACCACCACGTGGCACTCTATCTGTTATACTAAATAAGCGTCTACAGCCTCAGCTTTATTAAGTTATTGCATTTTGATTTGGTTTTGGTCTGCTTTAAATACACCAGGCCGCAGGGTATCCCAAACCTGCACGTTGCACCCTATCTGTTATACTAAATAAGTTTCTACAGCCTCAGCTTTATTAAGTTATTGCACTTTGAAATGGTTTTTGTCCTGCTGTCAATATACCAGGCCGCAGGGTATCCCAAACCACCACGTGGCACACTATCTGTTATACTAAATAAGCTTCTACAGCCTCAGCTTCATTAAGTTATTGCATTTTGAAATGGTTTTTGTCCTGCTGTCAATACAAAATGTCGCAGGGAATCCCAAACCACCACGTGGCACCCTATCTGTTATGCTAAATAAGCGTCTACAGCCTCAGCTTTATGAAGTTATTGCATTTTGAATTGGTTATTGTCCTGCTGTCAATACACCAGGCCGCAGGGTATCCCAAACCACCACGTGGCACCCTATCTGTTATACTAAATAAGCGTCTACAGCCTCAGCTTTATTAAGTTATTGCATTTCGAATTGGTTTTTGTCCTACTGTCAATACACCAGGCCGCAGGGTATCCCAAACCACCACGTTGCACCCTATCTCTTATACTAAATAAGCGTCTACAGTTTCAGCTTTATTAAGCTATTGCATTTTGAATTGTTTTTTGGCCTGCTGTCAATACACCAGGCCACAGGGTATCCCAAACCACCACGTTGCACCCTATGTGTTATACTAAATAAGCGTCTACAGCCTCAGCTTTATTAAGTTATTGCATTTTGAAATTGTTTTTGTCCTGCTGTCAATACACCAGGCCGCAGGGTATCCCAAACCACCACGTGGTACCCTATCTGTTATACTAAATAAGCGTCTACAGCCTCAGCTTTATTAAGTTTTTGCATTTTGAATTGGTTTTTGTCCTGCTGTCAATAAACCAGGCCGCAGGGTATCCCTAACCACCACGTGGCACCCTATCTGTTATACTAAATAAGCTTCTACAGCTTCAGCTTTATTAAGTTATTGCATTTTGAATTGGTTTTTGTCCTGCTGTCAATACACCAGGCTGCAGGGTATCCCTAACCTCCCCGTGGCACCCTATCTGTTATGCTAAATAAGCTTCTACAGCTTCAGCTTTATTAAGTTATTGCATTTTGAATTGGTTTTTGTCCTGCTGTCAATACACCAGGCCGCAGGGTATCCCAAACCACCACGTTGCACCCTATCTGTTATACTAAATAAGCGCCTACAGCCTCAGCTTTATGAAGTTATTGCATTTTGAATTGGTTTTTGACCTGCTGTCAATACACCAGGCCGCAGGGTATCCCTAACCACCACGTGGCACCCTATCTGTTATACTAAATAAGCTTCTACAGCTTCAGCTTTATTAAGTTATTGCATTTTGAATTAGTTTTTGTCCTGCTGTCAATACACCAGGCTGCAGGGTATCCCAAACCACCACGTTGCACCCTATCTGTTATACTAAATTAGCATCTACAGCCTCATCTTTATTAAGTTATTGCATTTTGAATTGGTTTTGGTCTGCTTTAAATACACCAGGCCGCAGGGTATACCAAACCTGCACGTTGCACCCTATCTGTTATACTAAATTAGCGTTGTTCAGCATCAGCTTTATTAAGCTATTGCATTTTGAATTGGTTTTTGTCCTGCTGTCAATACACCAGGCTGCAGGGTATCCCAAACCACCACGTGGCACCCTATCTGTTATACTAAATAAGCGTCTACAGCCTCAGTTTTATTTTGTCCTGCTGTCAATACACCAGGCCGCAGGGTATCCCAAACCACCACGTTGCACCCTATCTGTGTTATACTAAATAAGCGTCTACAGCCTCAGCTTTATTAAGTTATTGCATTTTGAATTGTTTTTTGTCCTGCTGTCAATATACCAGGCCGCAGGGTATCTCAAAAAACCATGTTGCACCTTATCTGTTATACTAAATAAGTTTCTACAGCCTCAACTTTATTAAGTTATTGCATTTTGAAATGGTTTTTGTCCTGCTGTCAATACACCAGAACGCAGGGTATCCCAAACCACCACGTGGCACCCTATCTGTTATACTAAATAAGCTTCTACATCCTCAGCTTTATTAAATTATTGCATTTTGAATTGGTTTTTGTCCTGCTGTCAATACACCAGGCCGCAGGGTATCCCAAACCACCACGTTGCACCCTATCTGTTATACTAAATAAGCGTTGTTCAGCATCAGCTTTATTAAGTTATTGCATTTTGAATTGGCTTTTGTCCTGCTGTCAATACACCAGGCCGCAGGGTATCCCAAACCACCATGCGGCACACTATCTGTTATACTAAATAAGCTTCTACAGCCTCAGCTTTATTAAGTTATTGCATTTTGAATTCGTTTTGGTCCTGCTGTCAATACACCAGGCCGCAGGGTATCCCAAACCACCACGTGGCACTCTATCTGTTATACTAAATAAGCGTCTACAGCTTCAGCTTTATTAAGTTATTGCATTTTGAATTGGTTTTGGTCTGCTTTAAATACAGCAGGCCGCAGGGTATCCCAAACCTGCACGTTGCACCCTATCCGTTATACTAAATAAGCTTCTACAGCCTCAGCTTTATTAAGTTATTGCATTTTGAATTGGTTTTTGTCCTACTGTCAATACACCAGGCCGCAGGGTATCCCAAACCTGCACGTTGCACCCTATCTGTTATACTAAATAAGCGTTGTTCAGCATCAGCTTTATTAAGTTATTGCACTTTGAAATGTTTTTTGTCCTGCTGTCAATATACCAGGCCGCAGGGTATCCCAAACCACCACGTGGCACACTATCTGTTATACTAAATAAGCTTCTACAGCCTCAGCTTTATTAAGTTATTGCATTTTGAAATGGTTTTTGTCCTGCTGTCAATACAAAATGTCGCAGGGAATCCCAAACCACCACGTGGCACGCTATCTGTTATACTAAATAAGCTTCTACAGCTTCATCTTTATTAAGTTATGGAGCTATCTGTTATGCTAAATAAGCGTCTACAGCCTCAGCTTTATGAAGTTATTGCATTTTGAATTGGTTTTTGTCCTGCTGTCAATACACCAGGCCGCAGGGTATCCCAAACCACCACGTGGCACCCTATCTGTTATACTAAATAAGCGTCTACAGCCTCAGCTTTATTAAGTTATTGCATTTTGAATTGGTTTTTGTCCTACTGTCAATACACCAGGCCGCAGGGTATCCCAAACCACCACGTTGCACCCTATCTGTTATACTAAATAAGCGTCTACAGTCTCAGTTTTATTAAGCTATTGCATTTTGAATTGGTTTTTGTCCTGCTGTCAATACATCAGGCCGCAGGGTATCCCAAACCACCACGTTGCACCCTATGTGTTATAATAAATAAGCGTCTACAGCCTCAGCTTTATTAAGTTATTGCATTTTGAATTGGTTTTTGTCCTGCTGTCAATACACCAGGCCGCAGGGTATCCCAAACCACCACGTGGTACCCTATCTGTTATACTAAATAAGCGTCTACAGCCTCAGCTTTATTAAGTTATTGCATTTTGAATTGGTTTTTGTCCTGCTGTCAATACACCAGGCCGCAGGGTATCCCAAACCACCACGTGGTACCCTATCTGTGATACTAAATAAGCGTCTACAGCCTCAGCTTTATTAAGTTATTGCATTTTGAATTGGTTTTTGTCCTGCTGTCAATACACCAGGCCGCAGGGTATCCCAAACCACCACGTTGCACCCTATCTGTTATACTAAATAAGCGTCTACAGCCTCAGCTTTATTAAGTTATTGCATTTTGAATTGGTTTTTGTCCTGCTGTCAATACACCAGGCCGCAGGGTATCCCAAACCACCAAGTTGCACCCTATCTGTTATGCTAAATAAGCTTCTACAGCTTCAGCTTTATTTAGTTATTGCATTTTGAATTGGTTTTTGTCCTGCTGTCAATACACCAGGCCGCAGGGTATCCCAAACCACCACGTGGCACCCTATCTGTTATACTAAATAAGCGTCTACAGCCTCAGCTTTATTAAGTTATTGCATTTTGAATTGGTTTTTGTCCTACTGTCAATACACCAGGCCGCAGGGTATCCCAAACCACCACGTTGCACCCTATCTGTTATACTAAATAAGCGTCTACAGTGTCAGCTTTATTAAGCTATTGCATTTTGAATTGGTTTTTGTCCTGCTGTCAATACATCAGGCCGCAGGGTATCCCAAACCACCACGTTGCACCCTATGTGTTATAATAAATAAGCGTCTACAGCCTCAGCTTTATTAAGTTATTGCATTTTGAATTGGTTTTTGTCCTGCTGTCAATACACCAGGCCGCAGGGTATCCCAAACCACCACGTGGTACCCTATCTGTTATACTAAATAAGCGTCTACAGCCTCAGCTTTATTAAGTTATTGCATTTTGAATTGGTTTTTGTCCTGCTGTCAATACACCAGGCCGCAGGGTATCCCAAACCACCACGTGGTACCCTATCTGTGATACTAAATAAGCGTCTACAGCCTCAGCTTTATTAAGTTATTGCATTTTGAATTGGTTTTTGTCCTGCTGTCAATACACCAGGCCGCAGGGTATCCCAAACCACCACGTTGCACCCTATCTGTTATACTAAATAAGCGTCTACAGCCTCAGCTTTATTAAGTTATTGCATTTTGAATTGGTTTTTGTCCTGCTGTCAATACACCAGGCCGCAGGGTATCCCAAACCACCACGTTGCACCCTATCTGTTATGCTAAATAAGCTTCTACAGCTTCAGCTTTATTAAGTTATTGCATTTTGAATTGGTTTTTGTCCTGCTGTCAATACACCAGGCCGCAGGGTATCCCAAACCACCACGTTGCACCCTATCTGTTATACTAAATAAGCGTCTACAGTCTCAGCTTTATTAAGCTATTGCATTTTGAATTGGTTTTTGTCCTGCTGTCAATACATCAGGCCGCAGGGTATCCCAAACCACCACGTGGTACCCTATCTGTGATACTAAATAAGTGTCTACAGCCTCAGCTTTATTAAGTTATTGCATTTTGAATTGGTTTTTGTCCTGCTGTCAATACACCAGGCCGCAGGGTATCCCAAACCACCACGTTGCACCCTATGTGTTATACTAAATAAGCGTCTACAGCCTCAGCTTTATTAAGTTATTGCATTTTGAATTGGTTTTTGTCCTGCTGTCAATACACCAGGCCGCAGGGTATCCCAAACCACCACGTTGCACCCTATCTGTTATACTAAATAAGCGTCTACAGCCTCAGCTTTATTAAGTTATTGCATTTTGAATTGGTTTTTGTCCTGCTGTCAATACACCAGGCCGCAGGGTATCCCAAACCACCACGTTGCACCCTATCTGTTATGCTAAATAAGCTTCTTCAGCTTCAGCTTTATTAAGTTATTGCATTTTGAATTGGTTTTTGTCCTGCTGTCAATACACCAGGCCGCAGGGTAGCCCAAACCACTACGTTGCACCCTATCTGTTATACTAAATAAGCGTCTACAGCTTCAGCTTTATTAAGTTATTGCATTTTGAATTGGTTTTTGTCCTGCTGTCAATAAACCAGGCCGGAGGGTATCCCTAACCACCACGTGGCACCCTATCTGTTATACTAAATAAGCTTCTACAGCTTCAGCTTTATTAAGTTATGGAGCTATCTGTTATGCTAAATAAGCGTCTACAGCCTCAGCTTTATGAAGTTATTGCATTTTGAATTGGTTTTTGTCCTGCTGTCAATACACCAGGCCGCAGGGTATCCCAAACCACCACGTGGCACCCTATCTGTTATACTAAATAAGCATCTACAGCCTCAGCTTTATTAAGTTATTGCATTTTGAATTGGTTTTTGTCCTACTGTCAATACACCAGGCCGCAGGGTATCCCAAACCACCACGTTGCACCCTATCTGTTATACTAAATAAGCGTCTACAGTCTCAGCTTTATTAAGCTATTGCATTTTGAATTGGTTTTTGTCCTGCTGTCAATACATCAGGCTGCAGGGTATCCCAAACCACCCCGTTGCACCCTATGTGTTATACTAAATAAGCGTCTACAGCCTCAGCTTTATTAAGTTATTGCATTTTGAATTGGTTTTTGTCCTGCTGTCAATACACCAGGCCGCAGGGTATCCCAAACCACCACGTGGTACCCTATCTGTTATACTAAATAAGCGTCTACAGCCTCAGCTTTATTAAGTTATTGCATTTTGAATTGGTTTTTGTCCTGCTGTCAATACACCAGGCCGCAGGGTATCCCAAACCACCACGTGGTACCCTATCTGTGATACTAAATAAGCGTCTACAGCCTCAGCTTTATTAAGTTATTGCATTTTGAATTGGTTTTTGTCCTGCTGTCAATACACCAGGCCGCAGGGTATCCCAAACCACCACGTTGCACCCTATGTGTTATACTAAATAAGCGTCTACAGCCTCAGCTTTATTAAGTTATTGCATTTTGAATTGGTTTTTGTCCTGCTGTCAATACACCAGGCCGCAGGGTATCCCAAACCACCACGTTGCACCCTATCTGTTATACTAAATAAGCGTCTACAGCCTCAGCTTTATTAAGTTATTGCATTTTGAATTGGTTTTTGTCCTGCTGTCAATACACCAGGCCGCAGGGTATCCCAAACCACCACGTTGCACCCTATCTGTTATGCTAAATAAGCTTCTACAGCTTCAGCTTTATTAAGTTATTGCATTTTGAATTGGTTTTTGTCCTGCTGTCAATACACCAGGCCGCAGGGTAGCCCAAACCACTACGTTGCACCCTATCTGTTATACTAAATAAGCGTTGTTCAGCATCAGCTTTATTAAGCTATTGCATTTTGAATTGGTTTTTGTCCTGCTGTCAATACACCAGGCTGCAGGGTATCCCAAACCACCACGTGGCAGCCTATCTGTTATACTTAATAAGCGTCTACAGCCTCAGCTTTATTAAGTTATTGAATTTTGAATTGGTTTTTGTCCTGCTGTCAATACACCAGGCCGCAGGGTATCCCAAACCACCACGTTGCACCCTATCTGTGTTATACTAAATAAGCGTCTACAGCCTCAGCTTTATTAAGTTATTGCTTTTTGAATTGTTTTTTGTCCTGCTGCCAATATACCAGGCCGCAGGGTATCTCAAAAAACCACGTTGCACCCTATCTGTTATACTAAATAAGTTTCTACAGCCTCAGCTTTATTAAGTTATTGCATTTTGAAATTGTTTTTGTCCTGCTGTCAATACACCAGAACGCAGGGTATCCCAAACCACCACGTTGCACCCTATCTGTTATACTAAATAAGCGTTGTTCAGCATCAGCTTTATTAAGTTATTGCATTTTGAATTGGTTTTTGTCCTGCTGTCAATACACCAGGCCGCAGGGTATCCCAAACCACCACGTTGCACCCTATCTGTTATACTAAATAAGTTTCTACAGCCTCAGCTTTATTAAGTTATTGCATTTTGAAATGGTTTTTGCCCTGCTGTCAATATACCAGGCCGCAGGGTATCCCAAACCACCACGTGGCACACTGTCTGTTATACTAAATAAGCTTCTACAGCCTCAGCTTTATTAAGTTATTGCATTTTGAATTCATTTTGGTCCTGCTGTCAATACACCAGGCCGCAGGGTATACCAAACCACCACGTGGCACTCTATCTGTTATACTAAATAAGCGTCTACAGCCTCAGCTTTATTAAGTTATTGCATTTTGAATCGGTTTTGGTCTGCTTTAAATACAGCAGGCCGCAGGGTATCCCAAACCTGCACGTTGCACCCTATCTGTTTTACTAAATAAGCGTTGTTCAGCCTCAGGTTTATTAAGTTATTGCATTTTGAATTGGTTTTTGTCCTGCTGTCAATACACCAAGCCGCAGGGTATCCCAAACCACCATGTGGCACCCTATCTGTTATACTAAATTAGCGTCTACAGCCTCAGGTTTATTAAATTATTGCATTTTGCATTGTTTTTTGTCCTTCTGTCAATACACCAGGCCGCAGGGTATCCCAAACCACCACATGGCACCCTATCTGTTATACTAAATAAGCTTCTACAGCCTCAGCTTTATTAAGTTATTGCATTTTGAATTGGTTTTTGGTCTGCCTTTAACAAAAAAAAACACCGGACCGCAGGGCATCCCAAACCTGCATTAGGCAGCCTATCTGTTATACTAAATACGCTTGTAATCAAATTTTAGCATTTTGAATTGGTTTTTGTCCTGCTGTCAAAACACCAGCCCACATGGGCATCCCAAACCAGCACGTCACCCTATCTTTTATACTAAATAAGCTTGTTCAGCCTCAGTTTTATTAAGCTATTGCATTTTGAATTGGTTTTTGTCCTGCTGTCAAAACACTAGCCCACATGGGCATCCCAAACCAGCACGTCACCCTATCTGTTATACTAAACAAGCTTCTACAGGCCCTTTTTTTTATTTATTTTTTTATTTTTTTATATAGAGCTGTAATAGATTATATAGTGAGGTAAATTCGCCATTTTGCACCATTATATAGAGAAGCCCACTGTGTAAATCTGAGGAGCAATAGTTTATACAGTATTGTGAGGTAAATTCGCTGTTTTGCACTATTATATATATATATCAACCTAAATCCCTGTGTAAATCTGAGGAGCAATAGTTTATATTGTGAGGTAAAATTGCCATTTTATAGAGCAGGCCCTGTCTGAAAATCTCATTTTGCAATCTATGTTATATTGTGAGCTAAATTCGCCATGTTGCACCATTCTTTAGAGTGGCCCTCCTGTGTAAATCAGAGCAGCAATAGTTTATATTGGACAATACATTTGCCCTGTTTTGCACCATTATATGGAGCAGCAATAGTTTATATTATGAGGTAAATTCATGGTTTTGCACCATTACATAGAGCAGTCCCTATATAAACCTGAGAAATAGGTTATATTGTGTGAGTTAAATCCGCTCTTGGTTTTGTAGCATTCTATATAGCAGCTCCTGTGTCAATCTGAGGGGCAATAGCTTATACTGTGAGGTAAATTTGCCATTTTGCAGCATTATATAGAGCATCCCCTGTGTCAATCTGAGGGGCATTAGCTTATACTGTGAGGTAAATTTGCCATTTTGCAGCATAATATAGAGCAGCCCACTTGCCATTTAAATCAACTACTGGCCGGGCAGGACAGCTTTTCCAGGGCAAACTCTGCTAGTTGCGGCCACAAGTCAAGTTGGCTTCCCAGAAGTCCAGTGGATCCTGTTGGCATGGTCATGTCAAGGTTTGACATGACCTGCTGGTTCAGGTCCTGCTCCAGGTCTTCCTGCTGCTCATGAGTAGACTCACTATGCGGGTGTAGAAAGCTACTCATTAGCGACTGAAGACTGAGGCTGCTGCTGATGGAGCTGCTGCTCCTGCCACCCCCCCCCCGGCAGCCATGGCAGTGGAAGGTGAGCGCAGAGGTCCCCCCGAGTCAGACCTGCGAGAGTATAGACCATGGCGCAGATAGACATCGCCCAACTGACTACGTAGGATGTCTCTGTAGTAGGTCAGTTAGTCCTCCCTCTCAGTGGGTGTAAAAAATGCCCCCGTTTTGTGCCAGAAGTGAGGGTCCAATAAGGTGGAGAGCCAGAAGTCATCCCGCTGACAAATGGAGACAATTCTGTGGTCATTACGCAAGCATGTGAGCATGCATCGTTCCATTTGCGCAAGTGACTCGGAGGGACTACCTGTCTCCATCTCCACTGCAAACTGCCACGGTGTGTCTGGGTCCTCTGTCTTGCCTTCCTCACAACCCTCTAGCTCCTCTGGCTGCTCCTGCTCCTCCTCTCCTGTCAGATGACTAGATAAAATGGTCATTTTGTTAAGCCTAAACTGTGCTTCGCTGTGCCCCACCCCCCCTCCTCCTCCACTTCAGCCCCCACAGGCTTCATGTGGCTGTGAAATGTATGTGCCATGTCTCTAGTGCCCTGACCAGCCATGGTTTCCAACATGTGTTGTAGTACATGAAGCAGTGAAATCTCATCGTTCATCTCATAGTCCTGACTAATAAAGTAGCTTCCTCAAAGGACCTGAGCAAACGGCAGGTGTCACGTATGAGCTGCCACTGGTTTACATTGAAGTTACACAGGGGAGTCCCCCTATCCGTTTGGATCATCAAGAAATCCGTGATGGCTTTTCTTTGTTCCTATTGTCGATCCTGCATATGGAGGGTGGAGTTCCAACGGGTGGAAACATCGCAAATCAGACTATGTTGGGGGATACCGTTCTGACGCTGAAGCTCAAGAAGGGTGTGCTTGGCGGTGTAGGAGTGCCTGAAGTGCATGCAAAGTTTCCTTTCCGTTGTTAGGATGTCTTTCAGATGGGGGGAAGACTTCAGAAAACGCTTGACAACTAGATTGAACACGTGGCAGGACGCATGGCTGAGGCTTCCTTGTCGCAGCACAGACAAGATTTCCCAGTGTCAGTCACAATGGGTCCCATTTGCAGTTTTCGCGGAGTAAGCCATGATTTCGTGTATTGAGTTCCTCCCATGTGTGACTCTGTTGCTCAAGGCAAACCATGTGAAGAACAGCGTGAAACTGCCGTGTCCTGCACACATGGTAGGCTGGAAGGGCACTGGGAAAAAAAAATAAAAAATAAAGAAAAAGAGAAAAAAAAATATTTAGAAAAAAAAGTAAAAAAAAAAAATGTGTACAAAAATTCACAAAATATTAAAAGGCAATGGAAAATAAATATAAAAAAAATTATATATATATATATATATATATATATATATATATATATATATATATGTTTCTAGAAAATACAAAATATATAAAAATACAAAATTAACCAAAAAAAAAAAATGTTGATAGATGTTATATGTTACTGTTATTATGTTATATGTTATTGTTGCTATGTTATATGTTATTATATGTTATTATTATAAATATGTTCAAATAAGATAAATGTTAACTATTAATATGTAATTGACAATTTGCCACTTTTCTCTGTGACACCATTGCTAAGTGCGAGTGCACTGTCACAGGCACAAAGACCTAGGAGCGGAGGGACCTGTCCAAGTTGCTTGTGTGGTTGTGCAGGAACCACAATCACCCAGTGGTCCTAAAAGGATATTTATTGTCCCTGACCATAGTTACAGCTCCAGACGTAGGCACTGCTGTGCACTTTGGTACACACTGACAGGCTAAAGGACTGCCCCACCTTCTGTTCAACAAAATTGTAAAGGGCTGGTACTGCCTTCTTCACAAAAAAATGACAGCATGGGACTCTCCACCTCGGCTCGGCACAAGCCATCAGTTCTCTGAAAGGTCCACCAACTCAAAAGGGAGGGACTGCAGCACCAGCAACTTATACAGGAGCACATTTAGCTTCTGCACGTTGGATGAGTGGGCACATACTGTTGTCTCTTGGACATGGCTTGGCAATGGATTACTGGCGGAATGACTGACTCGGATAAAGAGGAGGAGGAGCATCTGGAGCGACAGAGGATGGGTATGACACACAGGAGGTGGTGGAGCCTTGGCTGGCTGTAACAGAGAGCGGTGTGCCACTGGGTAATGCAGCAGGCTGGACCACCACTTTGGAGCCAACTCTCCCAGGCCGCTTTATGGTGACGCTGCAAATGTTGACGCAGGGCTGTGGGTCCAACATTGGGACCCTGGCCACACTTCACCTTCTGCCTACACATCTTTCATATAGCCATGTTAACCTCCTGCGGATGCTTGATGAAAAACTGCAACATGGGCTTGTAGCTTATTTCTCCTACCAACAGTCCGAACTAATTCACTGATGCTGCTGCCGCCGCCGACTCCAGAGGCCCTCTTCCACTACCTCCTGGGAAGATAGCCTGCCGCGCGAGTGGTCTACCCCAAGCACATTTGCCTCCATACTTTCCCCTTCTGCCACCATGCTGGCCGCTAAATCTGTCACTCTCCATCACTCCAAGCCTTTAAAAGTGCCCTCAAAACTCACTGATGTCCTCCTCAGGTTCCTCAACAGTGTCTGCTTAAGGAGCCAAAATGTCTCCTCCACTTCTTGGCTGGCCAGTAGCTGCTGATTTTTCTGATTATCAGATCGTCCTCACTGAATAGTGGAGCTGAACCCAAAGCATAACATACAACAGACAGTTGACTGGGGCTGTCAGATGTCACTTGTGATGCAGTGGATGATCGTGTTAACCAATGGATGACGGCAGATGGGTTGCTGTTCAAGACACGACCGCTAGCTGATCCCGGGAGATCAGGCTCCTGCTGCTACTCACCCCTATTCTGCAGAGACCTCTGCTTGATGAAATGAGGCTTTATACGTTACTATGTTACTAATATGTTACTATGTTACTTATATGTTACTAATCTGTCACGCTGCTCTCCAGTGTGATTCATCCAATTTTTGGGCTCCTGCAGCCATCTCCAGTGTCTCTTTCAAGCTATATTTGGGCTCCTGCTGCTGCTGCTTGCAACTCCAGGGTGTGATTCATCCAATTTTTGGCCTCCTGAAACCAACTCCAGTGTCTTTTTAAAGCAATGTTTGGGCTCCTGCTGCTGCTTGCAACTCCAGGGTGTGATTCATCCAATGTTTGGGCTCCTGCTGCCAACTTCAGTGTCTCTTTCAAGCTATGTTTGGGCTCCTGCTGCTGCTGCTTGCAACTCCATGGTGTAAGTCATCCAATTTTTGGGCTCCTGCAGCCAAATCCAGTGTCTCTTTCAAGCTATGTTTGGGCTCCTGCTGCTGCTGCTTGCAACTCCAGGATGTCATTCAGCCAATGTTTGGGCTCCTGCTGCCAACTCCAGTGTCTCTTTCAAGCTATGTTTGTGCTCCTGCTTGCAACTCCAGGGTGTGATTCATCCAATTTTTGGGCTCCTGCAGCCAAATCTAGTGTCTCTTTAAAGCAATGTTTGGGCTCCTGCTGCTGCTGCTTGCAACTCCAGGGTGTGATTCATTAAATTTTTGGGCTCCTGCAGCTAACTCCAGTGTCTCCTTAAAGCAATGTTTGGGCTCCTGCAGCAGCTACTGCTGCTGCTTGCAACTCCAGGGTGTGATTCATCCAATTTTTGGGCTCCTGCTGTCAACTCCAGTGTCTCTTTCAAGCTATGTTTGGGCACCTGCTGCTGCTGCTGCTTGCAACTCCAGGGTGTGAGTCATCCAATTTTTGGGCTCCTGCAGCCAAATCCAGTGTCTCTTTCAAGCTATGTTTGGGCTCCTGCTGCTGCTGCTGCTGCTTGCAACTCCAGGATGTCATTCAGCCAATGTTTGGGCTCCTGCTGCCAACTCCAGTGTCTCTTTCAAGCTATGTTTGTGCTCCTGCTTGTAACTCCAGGGTGTGATTCATCCAATTTTTGGGCTCCTGCAGCCAAATCTAGTGTCTCTTTAAAGCAATGTTTGGGCTCCTGCTGCTGCTGCTTGCAACTCCAGGGTGTGATTCATTACATTTTTGGGCTCCTGCAGCTAACTCCAGTGTCTCCTTAAAGCAATGTTTGGGCTCCTGCAGCAGCTACTGCTGCTGCTTGCAACTCCAGGGTGTGATTCATCCAATTTTTGGGCTCCTGCTGTCAACTCCAGTGTCTCTTTCAAGCTATGTTTGGGCACCTGCTGCTGCTTGCAACTCCAGGGTGTGATTCATCCAATTTTTGGGCTCCTGCAGCCAACTCTAGTGTCTCTTTAAAGCAATGTTTGGGCTCCTGCTGCTGCTTGCAACTCCAGGGTGTGATTCATTCAATTTTGGGCTCCCGCAGCCAACTCCAGTGTCTCTTTAAAGTAATGTATGGGCTCCTTCTGCTGCTGCTGCTGCTGCTGCTGCAGCTGCTGCTTGCAACTCCAGGGTGTGATTCATCCAATTTTTTGGCTCCTGCTGCCAACTCCAGTGTCTCTTTCAAGCTATATTTGGGCTCCAGCCGCTTGCAACTCCAGGGTGTGAGTCATGCAATATTTGGGCTCCTGCAGCCAAATCCAGTGTCTCTTTCAAGCTATGTCCGGGCTCCTGCTGCTGCTTCTTGCAACTCCAGGGTGTAATTCATCCAATTTTTGGCCTCCTGAAACCAACTCTAGTGTCTCTTTAAAGCAATGTTTGGGCTCCTGCTGCTGCTTGCTACACCAGTTTGTGATTCATCCAATTTTTGGGCTCCTGCAGCCAACTCCAGTGTCTATTTCAAGCTATGTTTGGGCTCCTGCTGCTGCTGCTGCTGCTGCTGCTTGAAATTCCAGGGTGTGATTCATCCAATTTTTGGGCTCCTGCAGCCTAGTGTCTCTTTCAAGCTATGTTTGGGCTCCTGCTGCTGCTTGCAACTCCAGGGTGTGATTCATCCAATTTTTGGGCTCCTGCTGTCAACTCCAGTGTCTCTTTCAAGCTATGTTTGGGCACCTGCTGCTGCTGCTGCTTGCAACTCCAGGGTGTGAGTCATCCAATTTTTGGGCTCCTGCAGCCAAATCCAGTGTCTCTTTCAAGCTATGTTTGGGTTCCTGCTGCTGCTTGCAACTCCAGGGTGTGATTCATCCAATTTTTGGGCTCCTGCAGCCAACTCTAGTGTCTCTTTAAAGCAATGTTTGTGCTCCTGCTGCTGCTTGCAACTCCAGGGTGTGATTCAATCAATTTTGGGCTCCCACAGCCAACTCCAGTGTCTCTTTAAAGCAATGTATGGGCTCCTTCTGCTGCTGCTGCTGCTGCTGCTGCTGCTGCAGCAGCTGCTGCTTGCAACTCCAGGGTGTGATTCATCCAATTTTTGGGCTCCTGCTGCCAACTCCAGTGTCTCTTTCAAGCTATGTTTGGGCTCCTGCTGCTTGCAACTCCAGGGTGTGAGTCATCCAATATTTGGGCTCCTGCAGCCAAATCCAGTGTCTCTTTCAAGCTATGTTCGGGCTCCTGCTGCTGCTTACTTGCAACTCCAGGGTGTGATTCATCCAATTTTTGGCCTCCTGAAACCAACTCCAGTGTCTCTTTAAAGCAATGTTTGGGCTCCTGCTGCTGCTTGCTACTCCAGGGTGTGATTCATCCAATTTTTGGGCTCCTGCAGCCAACTCCAGTGTCTCTTTCAAGCTATGTTTGGGCTCCTGCTGCTGCTGCTTGCAACTCCAGGGTGTGATTCATCCAATTTTTGGGCTCCTGCAGCCAACTCCAGTGTCTCTTTCACGCAATGTTTGGGCTCCTGCTGCTGCTTGCTACTCCAGGGTGTGATTCATCCAATTTTTGGGCTCCTGCAGCCAACTCCAGTGTCTCTTTCAAGCTATGTTTGGGCTCCTGCTGCTGCTGCTGCTGCTTGAAATTCCAGGGTGTGATTCATCCATTTTTTGGGCTCCTGCAGCCTACTCTAGTGTCTCTTTCAAGCTATGTTTGGGCTCCTGCTGCTGCTTGCAACTCCAGGGTGTGATTCATCCAATTTTGGGCTCCTGCAGCCAACTCCAGTGTCTCTTTCAAGCTATGTTTGGGCTCCTGCTGCTGCTGCTTGCAACTCCAGGGTGTGATTCATCCAATTTTTGGGCTCCTGCAGCCAACTCCAGTGTCTCTTTCACGCAATGTTTGGGCTCCTGCCACTGCTTGCAACTCCAGGGTGTGATTCATCCAATTTTTGGGTTCCTGCTGCCAACTCCAGTGTCTCTTTCAAGCTATGTTTGGGCTCCTGCTGCTGCTTGCAACTCCAGGGTGTGATTCATCCAATTTTTGGGCTCCTGCAGCCAACTTCAGTGTCTCTTTCAAGCTATGTCTGAGCTCCTGCTGCTGCTGCTGCTTGCAACTCCAGGGTGTGATTCATCCAATTTTTGGGCTCCTGCTGCCAACTACAGTGTCTCTTTCAAGCTATGTCTGGGCTGCTGCTGCTGCTGCTTGCAACTCCAGGGTGTCATTCAGCCAATTTTTGGGCTCCTGCTGCCAACTCCAGTGTCTCTTTCAAACTATGTTTGTGCTCCTTCTGCTGCTTGCAACTCCAGAGTGTGATTCATCCAATTTTTGGGCTCCTGCAGCCAACTCCAGTGTCTCTTTAAAGCAATGTTTGGGCTCCTGCAGCTGCTGCTTGCAACTCCAGTGTGTGATTCATCCAATTTTTGGGCTCCTGCTGCCAACTCCAGTGTCTCTTTCACGCAATGTTTGGGCTCCTGCCACTGCTTGCAACTCCAGGGTGTGATTCATCCAATTTTTGGGTTCCTGCTGCCAACTCCAGTGTCTCTTTCAAGCTATGTTCGGGCTCCTGCTGCTGCTTGAAACTCCGGGGTATGAGTCATCCAATTTTTGGGCTCCTGCAGCCAAATCTAGTGTCTCTTTCAAGCTATGTTTGGGCTCCTGCTGCTGCTTGCAACTCCAGGGTGTGATTCATCCAATTTTGGGCTCCTGCAGCCAACTCCAGTGTCTCTTTCAAGCTATGTTTGGGCTCCTGCTGCTGCTGCTTGCAACTCCAGGGTGTGATTCATCCAATTTTTGGGCTCCTGCAGCCAACTCCAGTGTCTCTTTCACGCAATGTTTGGGCTCCTGCCACTGCTTGCAACTCCAGGGTGTGATTCATCCAATTTTTGGGTTCCTGCTGCCAACTCCAGTTTCTCTTTCAAGCTATGTTTGGGCTCCTGCTGCTGCTGCTTGCAACTCCAGGGTATGAGTCATCCAATTTTTGGGCTCCTGCAGCCAAATCTAGTGTCTCTTTCAAGCTATGCCTGAGCCCCTGCTGCTGCTGCTGCTTGCAACTCCAGGGTGTGATTCATCCAATTTTTGGGCTCCTGCTGCCAACTACAGTGTCTCTTTCAAGCTATGCTTGAGCTGCTGCTGCTTGCAACTCCAGGGTGTCATTCAGCCAATTTTTGGGCTCCTGCTGCCAACTCCAGTGTCTCTTTCAAGCTATGTTTGTGCTCCTTCTGCTGCTTGCAACTCCAGGATGTGCTTCATCCAATTTTGGGCTCCTGCAGCCAACTCCAGTGTCTCTTGAAAGCAATGTTTGGGCTTCTGCTGCTGCTGCTTGCAACTCCAGGGTGTGATTCAGCTAATTTTTGGGCTCCTGCTGCTGCCAGCTCCAGGGTGTATTTTTCAGGCACTATAGGGGCCCCTCATAGTGATGCCACCTCAACTCTCTGCAATTGTGCCGCTTTGCGATTCTATTAGCGATGCCTCCGATCTGCATGTGATAATTATTTACAGTATTATTTCAATAACCCAGCACGCGTCCTATGTGTGTTACAGCAAGGCAGATAGGTTTACAACCCTATTGAGGCTCTAGGAGGCTCAGAAATAGCCGTTTTTAATAGCGATTCGTTGCGAATAAATTCGCAATTCGAAACGACTTTTGTTGAAAATTCAGCGAATCAGTCGAATCGATTTTTCTCAAAAGTTCGCTTATCTCTACTAGTAATATTAGTAATATTTCTTCAGTAAACAGAAAAGTGAAATGTTGCCTTTAGTTTAAGGACTATTTCTCCTGAATGTTGTTTTGTGTACCATGCTGAAATGAATTATATTTTCTTTCCAGAAGATCATGAGGTTTCATTAAGATGTGTAAGTAGTAGTTAATGAAAAATGAGTACCAGAACATCAATTCATTAACCACAAAACACAAATATTACATGGATTAGCAACATGCTAGATCACTGGCTCCTTATAATTTTACTTTATTGACTCATTTAAATATTTTAAGTCAATATAGCACTTCACAGAAAACAATCTGGCACACTCAGCTTTAACTCTTTAAAGTGGACCAACACCCAGGGGGGATCGGCCCCGAAATCTATAAGATTCCCGGACCGATCAGATCCCTCCCCGCGGGGCATCCGAAATCGGGATGTCCCGCGGGGAGGAACCCCCCCGGAAGGCCCACAAACCTTACCTCAGCCCCGTTCCATCGGTGCATGCGCGAGCCGCGTCTCGCGCTTCCCTCTAGCAGGGCGCGCACCCGCGCCGGCCGTTTGTGAATGGCCGTGCAGGCGCGCTCCCTGTTAGAGGGAAGCGCAAGACGCGGCCTCCAGCGCTCAGGGCCAGCTGAACTGGTATGCGTGTCCAGGCAGCCTTGGACGCGCATACCACAGCGGCTCTGAGCGCTGTGATTGGCTGGCGCGGTCAAGTGTGAGCGGGGAGAGGTGAGTTTTTTGGGGTTTTCTGGGGGTTTCAGACAGCGGGGCACCCCCGATCGGGGGATTTCCTGGGATTTCCCAGGAAAATTATATATTGTTTTTTTTCAGCAGAGTCTGGGCTTTAACATGAAATGTATTGTTTTTCATTTTTAGGTGTATTTTTCATATTGTTGTGTGCAATATGAGCAAAAAAATTAAAAAAAAACTAACTTTTACAATTTGTAGTGTTTTTTTGTAATAAAAAATATAATTTCGTCAATAAAATCTTATATACTCCCAGTTAAAGCGATACCACATGTGTATTGGTAGACACCCCTTTCCTGCCCAGAACACGCCCCCAAACTGAAACAGCGCTTTAGGGGATTTTCATATAAAATACAACTGTGCTAGGTACTATGCGCACCTTGCAGTTTTTCAATGAAAACAACCCCCAACAAATTACTGTATGTTTCGCCCTATAAGACGCACCTGCCCATAAGACACACCTAGGATTTGGGGGAGAAAAATGAGAAAAAAAATTTTAAACCAAAAACGCACCATTACAGACAGTGTGGCATTCCCCTTTCCCATAGGCCGTGTGGGATGCCCCCATTCCATAGACAGTGTAGCATGCCCCCATCCCATTCCCCATATACCCAGAGTGGCATCCCCCTCCCATTCCCTATATAGGCAGTGTGGCATTCTCTCACCTCCGATTCCCATATAGGCAGTGTACACCCCATTATCATAAGCAGTGTGGCATTCCCCCCTCCTATTCTCCATATAGGCAGTGTGCCCCCCATTCCCATTGGCTGTGTGGCATCCCCCTCCCCCCATTAGTATAGGCTGTGTGGCATCCCCCTCTCCACCCATAGGCTGTGTGGAATCCCCTCTCCCCTCATTTGTATAGGCTGTGTAGCATCCCCATCTCCCCTCATAGGCTGTATGGCATCCCCTCTCCCCCCATTTGTATAGGCTGTGTGGCATCCCCCTCTCCCCCCATAGGCTGTTTGGCATCCCCCTCTCCCCCCATAGGCTGTGTGGCATCCCCTTTCCCCCCATTTGTATAGGCTGTGTGGCATCCCCCTCTCCCCTCATAGGCTGTGTGGCATCCCCTCTCCCCCCATTTGTATAGGCTGTGTGGCATCCCCCTCTCCCCCCATAGGCTGTGTGGTATCCCCCTCTCCCCCCATAGGCTGTGTGGCATCCCCTCTCCCCCCATAGGCTGTGTGGAATCCCCCTCTCCCCCCATAGGCTATGTGGCATTCCCTCTCCCCCCCATTAGTATAGGCTGTGTGGCATCCCCCTCTCCCCCCATAGACTGTGTGGCATCCCCCTCTCCCCCCATAGGCTGTGTGGCATCCCCTCTCCCCCCATTTGTATAGGTTGTGTGGCATCCCCCTCTCCCCCCATAGGCTGTGTGGCATCCCCTCTCCCCCCAGTATTATAGGCTGTGTGGCATCCCCCTCTCCCCCCATAGGCTGTGTGGCATCCCCCCTCTCCCCCCATTTGTATAGGCTATGTGGCATCCCCCTCTCCCCCCATAGGCTGTGTGGCATCCCCCCCCACCCCCATTTGTATAGGCAGGGAGGCACAATAAAAAAAAAAGTAAAACTCACCTCTCCACTGACACCGCTCCGCTGAACGGTCGGCTCCGTGAATGGGGTGGGTGTGGCCTGCGCCGCGTCAGCGCCGGCACAGGCCACGTCCACCCCATTCACGGAGCTGGCCGTAAGAAGCAGCGGCGGGCTCTGTCCCCGCCGCTGTCATCGCTGCCGGTAAAAGACAGCGATCGCAGCGGGGGGGCCGGGACAGAGCCCCCGCCACTCCTCTGGGCTCCCGCAGTGTGACAGGCAACGCATGAGCGCCGGGAATGGGTGAGTTTTTTTTTTTTTTCACATTCGCCCGATAAGGCGCACGGACATTTTTCCCCCACTTTTGGGGAAAAATAAGTGTGTCTTATAGGGCAAAAATACAGTATATATTCTCTGAAAGTACACACCTCAAGCTTTCTAGGCGTACCAGGCTTGTTTATGTGACCACAGTTTTCTGGAAGTATTTTCTCAATGTATTCTTTGGTTGCAAAGATTTTCCCTTAAAAAGGATACAAAAGCAGAATCAAAGCCACATTTTCCTAAAAAACACTATATACAAAAAAGAAAAAACAAGTTAAATCTGATAAAGCAACATTCCCCGAACAGAACAATACCCAACATGCATAGCTACTGTCAAGGGAAGAGCTGGCCAACACCCCAAAGTAAAGCATGTGTGTAACGGTAATTTTCTTTGAAAATTTCAGCTCTGCAGACAAACTGCACACCTTGCGATTTTTCAACTAAAACAACCCTTTACATTCGGAATATCCCACATAAACCATATATTCCCTGAAACTACACATGCTAAGCTTTCTAAGTGTACCCAGCTTGTTGTAGTGGGCTCATCTTTCTGGAAGTAATCCCTCAAAGAATTCCTTGGTTGCACAGGGTTTCCCTAAAAAATGTATAAAAAAGCAGAATAAAAAACACCTGACTGGAAGCTCTTTTACAGGCTATTTCATGTCGACCCGATGTGGATTCGGCTACAAGTGTGCAAGCTTGGACAAAAAACTAAAATGGGCCAGTGCCTGTCTGATGCAATTCTGTGGCATTTTTCCTGAAAAGGTGATGTAACCCAAAAAGGATATTTTGTGTTATGGACTTTTTGTGTGAATAAACACGGACTTTAAGTTGAACTTTTCGCCTCTGAGCCTCTATACTGCTAACATCCTGCTGTCTACCAGAGCTGATCCTCACTATATATATATATATATATATATATATATATATATATATATATATTGCAGCAGAGTTTAGGCTTTAACATGAAATGTCTTGTTTGTAATTTTTCTACTGTTTATTAAAATATTAAGTAAAAAAAAATATATATATATATATATTTTTTTTAGACAATTGTCTCCTTTAGTTTAAATAAAACATTTATTTTATTAAAGAAATCCATATTGCATGTGAAAGCCCCATTTCTCCTGATTACAACGGTACCACATATGTATCTGTAGCCCCCCATTCTTGCCTAGGAGACCCCCCAAACTGAAACTAGTACTTTATAACATTTACAAATAAAATACAACTACTATCCACACTATAAAGGGTTAAATCAAGAAGAAAATGGGACGGTAATGGTTAAAAATCCCCCCAAAAACTGACCGGGACCAGCTATGCAGGGCTTGTAGCACAGGGCGCAGGGGCCAGCTTTGGTGGCCTTAATTCAGAACTGGAAGAGATTGCATCTCTTTTTTTTTTTTTTGTTTACTATGATTTAAAAAAAAAGTGCCCCCCCAGCTGTGTGGCCCCTGGCCCTGTTAGTTACCAGCCCTTTTGCCCTTTGGTATGGGTTCAGGACTCTTCCAGGGGCCCTTGCCCACCCCGGTGTCACAAGTGGGGGTTCAAGTAATAGGGTGCCATGTCACCCATCAATGCTAACAAGTGACATGCCGGCCCCCTAACCTTGTTAACTGGTCTAGGGGTCCCCCAAACCCCTTATCAGCTCAAGTAAGTGGGGAAAAAAGCACACCACAAAAAATTCTTTATTATTCATAAGTTCACTACTTACTGGTCTTGTCTTCTTTTTTCTATCCTGCATTGAATGCCTCCCTCCTCCAGTTTGCTGGGTCTTCCTGTGTCCCACACCAGGTCTCTACTGTATCTTCACGTCTCAATAGTGATGGTGGCCACTGCATGCTGTAGAGCAGTGTGACAAATGGTCCCTCCTTCTGACATCCTCACTACACAGTGAGGGAATTAGTATGGCATGGGGGCCTTTTATATCAAGAGGTGGAGCCTCTGTGAAAACATAAGAAGCTCTACATCATGGAAGGTGAAGCGAGAATTCATGCCGGCGAGTTGCATCGAGCAACTGAATGAGATTTTAGAAAATGGCTCTGCATCAATTTTAATGTGTATGTCCTTGTGTTTATATGTCCTTGTATATATACTATGTCAGTTTTTTTTTTATATATACTGTGGAGTTGCATATTTTTGTAGATTGTAAATAAAGTTGGTTATTTGGCTTATATTGTGTGTGCTACTATGTTTATATAAAGATTGTTTGGGGTCTATCTGGAGACTCTGGAGTTCTTTCATTGCATATACATTAGGCCCTTTGTGCAAACACTTACCCATTATCTGTGCTGTGTGGATTATCTTTGTGTTCTGTTTTAATATACATATTAAACATCGACATAAAAACCCAAAAGAGGCTACCGTATATAGAGCAAGTACCACACCACACCATCATTGCATTGGGGAGGCTGGGTGAGCGTGCCAAATATTTGATACCTAGCTTAGCTATTAAAATGGATTTCTGTGCACTGGTGGTAAAGTATACATTAAGATGCAAATATTCAAAGTCTTTATTTCAGTGTTTCTAGATTGTTTAGTTAAATGCATAAGCTTTATGTAAATAATGACAATGCTGATCCATATTTTTTAAAACTTCAGCAATTCCCCCTTACATGCTGAAAATGAGCTGGACCAAATCCTGATCGATGGCAAACTATTCTTGCCTAGTCAGTGCTTTATCACAATTTCTGTATTTGTGTTTGTCCACCAGCTTTGAGGATTGACTACATGATTAAAATATGTAATATTAATATAAGTGTGTCTTATAGGGCAAAAATACAGTATATATTCTCTGAAAGTACACACCTCAAGCTTTCTAGGCGTACCAGGCTTGTTTATGTGACCACAGTTTTCTGGAAGTATTTTCTCAATGTATTCTTTGGTTGCAAAGATTTTCCCTTAAAAAGGATACAAAAGCAGAATCAAAGCCACATTTTCCTAAAAAACACTATATACAAAAAAGAAAAAACAAGTTAAATCTGATAAAGCAACATTCCCCGAACAGAACAATACCCAACATGCATAGCTACTGTCAAGGGAAGAGCTGGCCAACACCCCAAAGTAAAGCATGTGTGTAACGGTAATTTTCTTTGAAAATTTCAGCTCTGCAGACAAACTGCACACCTTGCGATTTTTCAACTAAAACAACCCTTTACATTCGGAATATCCCACATAAACCATATATTCCCTGAAACTACACATGCTAAGCTTTCTAAGTGTACCCAGCTTGTTGTAGTGGGCTCATCTTTCTGGAAGTAATCCCTCAAAGAATTCCTTGGTTGCACAGGGTTTCCCTAAAAAATGTATAAAAAAGCAGAATAAAAAACACCTGACTGGAAGCTCTTTTACAGGCTATTTCATGTCGACCCGATGTGGATTCGGCTACAAGTGTGCAAGCTTGGACAAAAAACTAAAATGGGCCAGTGCCTGTCTGATGCAATTCTGTGGCATTTTTCCTGAAAAGGTGATGTAACCCAAAAAGGATATTTTGTGTTATGGACTTTTTGTGTGAATAAACACGGACTTTAAGTTGAACTTTTCGCCTCTGAGCCTCTATACTGCTAACATCCTGCTGTCTACCAGAGCTGATCCTCACTATATATATATATATATATATATATATATATATATATATATATATATATTGCAGCAGAGTTTAGGCTTTAACATGAAATGTCTTGTTTGTAATTTTTCTACTGTTTATTAAAATATTAAGTAAAAAAAAAAATATATATATATATATATTTTTTTTAGACAATTGTCTCCTTTAGTTTAAATAAAACATTTATTTTATTAAAGAAATCCATATTGCATGTGAAAGCCCCATTTCTCCTGATTACAATGGTATCACATATGTATCTGTAGCCCCCCATTCTTGCCTAGGAGACCCCCCAAACTGAAACTAGTACTTTATAACATTTACAAATAAAATACAACTACTATCCACACTATAAAGGGTTAAATCAAGAAGAAAATGGGACGGTAATGGTTAAAAATCCCCCCAAAAACTGACCGGGACCAGCTATGCAGGGCTTGTAGCACAGGGCGCAGGGGCCAGCTTTGGTGGCCTTAATTCAGAACTGGAAGAGATTGCATCTCTTTTTTTTTTTTTTGTTTACTATGATTTAAAAAAAAAGTGCCCCCCCAGCTGTGTGGCCCCTGGCCCTGTTAGTTACCAGCCCTTTTGCCCTTTGGTATGGGTTCAGGACTCTTCCAGGGGCCCTTGCCCACCCCGGTGTCACAAGTGGGGGTTCAAGTAATAGGGTGCCATGTCACCCATCAATGCTAACAAGTGACATGCCGGCCCCCTAACCTTGTTAACTGGTCTAGGGGTCCCCCAAACCCCTTATCAGCTCAAGTAAGTGGGGAAAAAAGCACACCACAAAAAATTCTTTATTATTCATAAGTTCACTACTTACTGGTCTTGTCTTCTTTTTTCTATCCTGCATTGAATGCCTCCCTCCTCCAGTTTGCTGGGTCTTCCTGTGTCCCACACCAGGTCTCTACTGTATCTTCACGTCTCAATAGTGATGGTGGCCACTGCATGCTGTAGAGCAGTGTGACAAATGGTCCCTCCTTCTGACATCCTCACTACACAGTGAGGGAATTAGTATGGCATGGGGGCCTTTTATATCAAGAGGTGGAGCCTCTGTGAAAACATAAGAAGCTCTACATCATGGAAGGTGAAGCGAGAATTCATGCCGGCGAGTTGCATCGAGCAACTGAATGAGATTTTAGAAAATGGCTCTGCATCAATTTTAATGTGTATGTCCTTGTGTTTATATGTCCTTGTATATATACTATGTCAGTTTTTTTTTTATATATACTGTGGAGTTGCATATTTTTGTAGATTGTAAATAAAGTTGGTTATTTGGCTTATATTGTGTGTGCTACTATGTTTATATAAAGATTGTTTGGGGTCTATCTGGAGACTCTGGAGTTCTTTCATTGCATATACATTAGGCCCTTTGTGCAAACACTTACCCATTATCTGTGCTGTGTGGATTATCTTTGTGTTCTGTTTTAATATACATATTAAACATCGACATAAAAACCCAAAAGAGGCTACCGTATATAGAGCAAGTACCACACCACACCATCATTGCATTGGGGAGGCTGGGTGAGCGTGCCAAATATTTGATACCTAGCTTAGCTATTAAAATGGATTTCTGTGCACTGGTGGTAAAGTATACATTAAGATGCAAATATTCAAAGTCTTTATTTCAGTGTTTCTAGATTGTTTAGTTAAATGCATAAGCTTTATGTAAATAATGACAATGCTGATCCATATTTTTTAAAACTTCAGCAATTCCCCCTTACATGCTGAAAATGAGCTGGACCAAATCCTGATCGATGGCAAACTATTCTTGCCTAGTCAGTGCTTTATCACAATTTCTGTATTTGTGTTTGTCCACCAGCTTTGAGGATTGACTACATGATTAAAATATGATTAGGATCTAGGTATTTTCCTAGCCATGAACTCCATGTTTTGTTTACCAAACCACATAGTTATCATCTTTGCCTCTTGACATCAAGCTCTAGTGCCTTTGGGATAAGTTGCCCCTAGAAGGATGTTTGGTTACCATTCTATTCATGGCAATGTTCTTGCCCGATCAGCTGCACAGGACAAAAAGTAAGAGGCCGATTCATTAATAGCGCCAGGTAGCGACAGATGAGCGCCAGTAGCGTGATTTTCACAGCGCCAGCTAGTATTCGCTGTGCTTGGCCGGGGTTTGCTTGTTGACAGCGACTCAGTCGGTGTGTGGTAATGTTGAATACGGGGTTAGGGGTCGCTGTTTCACAGGTTCCGCGTTGTATGGGTGCGCCTGACAGCGAATGGCCAGAGCGAACGGCTTGCTGCAGATTCATTAACAAATCACGCTCAAAAATTTCTTGCGCTGTGAATTCCTTGTTTAAACCCCAGAGCGCTGGCGGTGATGTGTGTAAAGTAGTTTTTAACCCCCAAACTACCATTTTTTTTTAATGTAAAAATTATACAAGTTTTTCTAAACATTTTGTAATATGAATACATGAATATCAGACCTGTAATATCAATATCAATTAAAAAAAATCAAAATTCTTTTTTTTTTTTACTTAAAAAAAAATCCTAACATTGCAGAAGTGGTCACAGAATTTTTGACATTAAAAAAAAAAAAAACATTAATAGCAATTAATTATGATTATTTAAAGATTGCTCCATTGAAATGCATTGGACAACGCCAGGGAGCGCCAGGTCATACCTGTCGCTGTGATGGGATTAGCAGCGGCGCTGTTCGTTGCAGTCGGCTACATGATGAATCCCGCGTTAGCTGACGCTCTCGCCGGCGCTAGCCTCATTTAGCATGATAAATGCGTCATTGTGACCGCCGCCGGGCGTACTTGATTCGGTAGCCGCCGTTAGCTGGCGCTACCTGGCGCTCGTCAGACACTACCTGGCGCTAGCCCTTGATAAATAAGGCCGTTAGTGTCCTGTTGTTTTTTCATTAGTCTGCTGAATCCCCTAAATGTTTTCCTTGGGAGAGAAGTGGTCTCTGCCTTTCTTGACACCAGACCATCCTCCAAAGCATTTGTCTTACTGTGCGTACAGATGCAAGGACCCCTACCTGCTGCCATTTCTGAGCAAGCTCTGCACTAGTGTTGAACTGATTTAGTGGCTCAGTTCTCTTTAAGATATGAGGCTTGATTCAGAGAGACTTTAAAATCAATTCGTTTTAGTGCCGATCAGCTTTTATTTCGCATAAGTTCCCGCTCTCGTATGAGTGTGCGATCGATTCTATGCATTCATTAGTTTCCTTCTGTAAAGTGCCCGTCCGTTCGTATGCTAGAGCACGAGTTCGAGTATGTCATTTCCCCGCGTGACTTTTCTGTTTCCTTTTCTCTGGTTGCAACGGCAGCATTAGTTTTTACCCATTTCCCATCGTCTACCTCAACAAATCCATTACGTTTCCCAATCAATTCAAATTGTATTTTACCCAAAATACTCGTTCGAGCGAAAATATTTACAATCTTGAGCCTGCGCACTATAAACTTAACTCAACCACTACCAAGCTCACCCCAACCACTTGGCGCTAGTCTAACACTTATATTTAGGACCCCTAAAACTTAGCCAAACAACTTTCCGGTTAGTTTATTCTTCATTTACCGCACCCTAAAACTGACCCAAACCACTTCCAGGTTAGTTTATTCTTCATTTACCGCACCCTAAAACTGACTCAAACCACTTTCAGGTTAGTTTATTCTTCATTTACCGCACCCTAAAACTTACCCAAACCACTTCCAGGTTAGTTTATTCTTCATTTACCACACCCTAAAACTTACCCAAACCACTTCCCGGTTAGTTTCTTCTTCATTTTCATCATCCTAAAACTTACCCAAACCACTTCCCGGTTAGTTTCTTCTTCATTTTCATCATCCTAAAACTTACCCAAAACACTTCCAGGTTAGTTTCTTCTTCATTTACCACACCCTAAAACTTACCCAAACCACTTCCAGGTTAGTTTCTTCTTCATTTACCACACCCTAAAACTTACCCAAAACACTTCCCGGACATCTAAATCTTGAGGTCAAAATATGTATTTGACCCTTTGTTTGGTGGAAATGTATGTGTTTAAAGAAATGACACTGAAACGTTGGTTTCTTAGTTGTTTTTTATATAAATTATTTGTATAATCTTATACATTTTTTTTTTAATTTACATTTTGTTATTAAAATTTGGGAACTTTTATTAAAACTTTGTTATTAACTTTTTTTTTAAATTAAAACTTGGTTAATAAAATTTTTGGTTTTAGAACAAATTTAAAAAATTTGCGCAGCAGAACAGGGTCAGGACCCAGGAATCCTCTTCGTCTTCTTCTGTTGTCCCCAACGAGTCAACCATCACCTTCATATCGGCCACCAACGCAAGGACCCTCCGATTCATTTCCAAAATGTTTTGGCGTGTGGTCCCTGTAACAAATAGAGAAAAAATCATTAGTTTGAGACCAATACATGTTTGCCACCTGTGGATTGAATGTTTTGAAGTTAACACATTAAATAAAGGCGACATATGAAATTCTGTCAAGTCATTAAGCTAAGGAAGTGGCCACAGGTCAGTCTGTCAAGTCATTAAGCTAAGGAAGTGGCCACAGGTCAGTCTTTCAAGTCAATAAGCCAAGGAAGTGGCCACAGGTCAGTCTTATATTGCCATTGACTAGGGCTTGATGTATCTGTGTGTTTATGTCAAGTACCACATAAATAATCGCATGACTACTTACTTGGTTGGTGGCCGAGAGATGGCTCATTGGGGACAGCACAATGTCCTGGGTCCTGGCTCTGCTGTGAAGAAGTGCCTGTAGAAACATGGGAAATACGGTCAGTTTTAATGTCTTATTCCACAGTAATCAAATGTCTCTTGCAAAGTCTGGGTCACATCACTCACCTTCTCCAGGTTCTGCTTGTAGCAGATCTGCTGCCCCTTTCACTACCTCACCCGCTCCCGAAGCATCTAGAAAAACAGATGAAAGGAATCAGTTTGGTAGGAGATAGCATGTATATGTGTGTGCGTATACATGAAGAGTGACATACCAGAGGCTCCCGCATGCGTGGCAGGGTACAACTGCCGGCCCACGCCGTGCCGCCCCTCCTCTGTGGTAAGGTCCAGGGGCTGGTCGGAGGACCCAACAGAGGAGGGGTAGGACCGTCGCCCTGGAGATCCACCACCTTCACTTCCAGCTGCAGAATCATGCAGCACTGGTCAGCCTGTGCGCCTCTGGGTGCGGCGAATGCGGTAATCCATTTCCAACACTACCAAAGAAAAGGCATTATAACTAAAGGCCTACCTTCTGTCTTAGTTACATCTTGCATGCAATCGCTATGTACTTACTTGGGAAATGGATTCCGAAAACCTCCGTACCCAGGGCATGTGCAGTAGTTTCAGGTCCGACCAATGCTGCATGATCTGCGTGTGGGTGAAGGTGGTGTTGGTCTGATGTTGGGTTTCCGAGATGATCTCCAGGGCGACGTTGCGTTTTTCAAATGAGTTGGGCAGGTAGTCATACCTGCGCTCCAGCATGGTCTTCAAAACAGAAAAAAAACATAGCATTTACTTCTAAATACCTAGCAATATGTGGCAACAATACATTATTTTAGGAAATGCCATTAACACACACACATTTCTAGGCTAAGGCCATTTTTGAATGTGGCCGAACTGTTGTTTGGCACCTGTGTGCCGTGCCTTTGGTTGTGCATGTACTTTAACACATTTTGTTCTAAATCCCTTACTTCCTGCGCATCCTTAACATGTAGAGCAGCATTTAGATGTCAATTGAAAGGGCTACAAAGACACTTACGAGCATGGTGATCTCTTCTTGTTGGTGGGTGAAGATAGTGGGCACCATGTTTCTTCTTCTTCTCGGCAGCAGATAAGTAATGCCCCAGGTGTGTCGGCATGCGCCTTTCCGATTGACGGCTCGCAAGCGGCTGAATTCCGTGAAAACGGACGGCCCGTTGATTGGTCCATTTTTTAGTGGGCGCCATGTTTCTTCTTCTTCTCGGCAGCAGATAAGTAATGCCCCAGGTGTGTCGGCATGCGCCTTTCCGATTGACGGCTCGCAAGCGGCTGAACTCCGTGAAAACGGACGGCCCGTTGATTGGTCCATTTTTTAATTGATTCAGGGCCTTGATTCCCAATTTAAACCAGCCCAATTTAACGAGGGTGTCGACGCTTCACTTACAGGCAGTCTTAGCAGCCGTATTTGCTCTCCGGGAGTTTGAAATGCATTCTTCTGTGAGCGATCATCAAAGGCGTCAGCTCCGCGGGCTGGTTCTTTTGAGCATGGCAGAAACCAGGCTGCACCGAACACATTTGGACATCCATGGCATGCATGACCTTGAGCTATTCGAGCTCACCCGCCTTAACCCTGTTTCTCTCCAGGACTTGTATAGCCAGCTGTGGTCATGGTTAGCCCGCACCACAAGGAAGGGGCATGCAATTGCAGGTATGAACAAATTGGTTGGCTACCTGCAGTTTTTGGCAAACAGCTCATTCCAGAGACTGGGTGCCTTCTCCGTGGGGATGTCCCAGTCTACACTGAGCCGCAGCCTTACCGAGTTTCTGGATGGCATGGCTACCCTGGCACCAAAATTTATTTTTTTCCCTGACACAGCGGAAGCCTGCAATGCGGTTAAGTTGGGCTTTTATAATATAGCCGACATGCCAACGTATGTGTTTAAAAATAGTTTGTGCCATCCAGCATGATTTTTCTGATTGCTCCGTGCCTGTACCCCACTAATCTGTAATAGACTCCAATGAAACAGTAGAAGTTAACACTTACTTACCAGTATTTCCTCCTATGGCTTTGTTTGTGATTCGCCACTATACCTTTCTGTCCTGGGCCTTTTAGCTATGTTACATCCCAGAGTCATTGTACAGGAGTGTGCTGGGTGGATGTGCATGTTGCCTCATCAGAACTGTGCTTTGCACTGACACTGCACAACTCACCTATTGTCCCTGTTCACTAATGCTGGAATGCTAAACAGCACATTATTGAGCCTCTTCCCCTAAGGCCTCTGTCTGTTGTTCCCTGTTCTTAGCAGTTTAAAGTAACCTAACATGCCGTATTTGGAAGTAGCATGTAAGGTACTTGTGGCTCTTCCTTAGTAGCATGATGGTACTTGTTTAGATACACTTTAGATGGTTGTTGTTTAGGTTTCTCTGTCTCGGCTGGTTATGGGGCCTGCCACTACATATGTGGCAAAGGGGCCCATTTGTCATTTGTTTTTTGTATTATGGTGTGTGCTTATTTTGTGTATCTTTTTTGGCAGGTGATTCTGGCTATCCATTGCTCCCCTGGTTACTCACCCCCATCCTCCACCCATCCTCGCAGGCCCAGGAGCGGTATAACACTGCACATAGGAGGACTCGCTCAGTGGTGGAACGGGCCTTTGGCTTGATGAAGATGCACTTCCACTGTCTGGACCAGACTGGGGTTGGCCTGCTGTATGAGGTCGCCCAGGTCATCAAAATAATAATTGCGTGTGGGGTCATGCACAACCTGGCCATACAAAGCCGGGTATCAAGATACACTGACCTGCCTGAAGCCACTTTACAGATTTCGGAAGAAGTCACACCTCCCTACTCCGGATACCAAAGTGGCACAGCACAGGCGATCCGTTCCCAACTTGTGGACAATGTTTTATTATCAATAACATTCCTTTGTTTGTTTGGTTTTGTTTAATTTTTGGGGATCCCGGAAAAATTAAAATACAAACTTTTTGGTCGTATTCTGTAAAGCTTAACGTGGGGTCAAATACATAAACTCATCCATTTAGTGGTATGAAGAGTATGAGGTGGCAGTTGATGGCTGGTGTGGGTGAATGTTTGCTGCAATATGTGCAAGGCTCTGATTAATGAGCTGCCATTGGTGGACCATTTCACCCATATGCCTGGTTAGTTGTCTGGTTTCTTGCAGCAGGCCAGAGACATTTTGGTTTAAAACCTCTAATTGGGTAGAGGTGATTTGGGAACACACAGTTTCATTAAATCTCTGTGTGTTTGCAGAAAATTCAACATTCTCCTGGTGCCAGGCTTCCTCCATAATCTGCAGCTGTCTCCTCTGGCTGATATGTCGCCTTGGATGTGTTCTGCCACTGGCACGGGTGGGTGGTTCTGCTCCAGATTGAGTGGCTGCAGGTGGCTGGCTTGGTGCACAGTCTGTTGTGCGGACGGCAGAAGAGGTTGGTGCCACAGAGGTTGGGCTAGAGGACACCAGGGGCTGAAGTTGCTGGGCCTGTTGGGTCTGATGTTTGCCCACTGGTTTGGTTGCCCTTGGCTGCATCTGAATTGTTTCCTCCTCCTCCAAATCACGAATGTCTTCTATAATTTGTGGACTGGGTAGGTTCTGCCAAGAAATGTAGCAGGTATTGAGTCCACTATTTAACATTAAATGGATGCAAGTGCAATTTCATAAGTCTACACAGTGGACCATTGACTTACCTCATCCAAACTCTCAGGTTGGTTTGTGTGGACTGAGTTGTTGCATGGTCCTCCTGGACAAGCCAGGGGTAGTTTGGCCTAGTGGCGTGTCTTGAGTTGGTTCTGGGATGAGAGAATGTACTTTTAGTGTTTCAGCAAAGGTCAGTGTGTATTAAGGATTCTAAAACTGTTTGGGTACCCATTTAAAAGGCTCAATGTAAAAACATACTCACCTCCGGACCTGACATTCCTGTCTGTGTCTTGGCCCCCTGGCAGGCCCTGAAGGGTTGCCGGCTGAATATATGTAAAGACATGTTCTTCTGCTGGTGTTAGGATGATTTTAGTTGGGATTCCACCCCCTGTCTGCAGGCTGGGGAAGATTAAAGCACACCTAATAAGTGTTACATCCTGTTACAAAGCAGCCTATACATGCATTTACACTCTAAATGGACTTTACCTCTGCTGGCGGCGCATGTCCATTTTTTTTTTACCATAATGTTTCAGGTCATTTTCACTTAATTTGCTCAACATCTCTCCTCACAGAACCAACACTATTAACTTGGTTTGGAATAACGCCCAAATAGGGCATCATAGTGCTCACAAACACCAATGGCTACAGCCATGCTTTGGACATCACAAAAACGGGCTGTAAGTGAGCCACGGCGCAGCTGGCGCCCACAGGGGTGGCTGTCTGGGGAGTAGTTTAGGTTTCTTGGGCTGATGGGTGAGTGTGATAGAGTGTGGGTGGTGGTATGTGATAATGGCTGGGTGCTTGTTGAGCTGTCGCCTGTGGAGCTCTCTATTGATTCTGTGGTTGTGGTACTTGGGGACACAGAGTGTTGAGGAGGAGGGGTGGTTGGCCTGGGTGGGCTAGTGGTTTTTGACCTACGCTTCCCCTTGGTGGTGTGTCTGGTTTTTGCCGCATGCTTTGTGTGTGGAGTTGGAGGCTGCAGGGTTGAAAGAGATTTGTGTGTCTTGTGAGGCCTGGCTGATTTAGCAGGTGGTGGCGAATGTGGCAAGGGCTCCTTGCTCCTGCATTTTTTGTGAGCAGCCTGTGTGTCTGGCTTATCCACCCTTTGAGTATGTGCATGTCCCTCCCGGCTCTTGTGCCTGCTCTTGTGTTGTTTTTGGTGAGGTCTATCTGTGCAGCTAGTATGTGCCTCTGGGCTTTTGGGGGTCTTACGGCTCCCTTTTGGTCTGCCCATAGTGATATGGTAAGCAACACAGAGCTGAGGGCATTGACCTTTAAATAGTTTTCCCGTGAGGGCGTGTTTGGCAGCGTGTGTGGCTGCGTGCGCGCGTGCACGCATGCCACTGCGGGAGAACGTCATAACCACACCCGGAAGGAAGAGCAAGATGTTGCCAGCCATCTATACTGAGGAGCAGGACAAAATAATCATGGATGTGAGTAGGCGAGCGTGCGTTTATGTGTGCGCACAAGGCGCTAAACAAAAAATAGCAATGGCAGGCTTAGATTAGTGAGGACCAACTGACTTGTTTAAGTAAACTACTAGACCAGCATAGATTGAAACATGTGCGCAGCAGCACACTAGCCTAGAGGCAGATAGACTAAGCAGGCCCATGTGAGTAGGAATGAGTTACCAAAACTGGCTTTAGATGCATGAGTGCATGCATGCATGCATGAATGCATGAGTGCATGAGACTGTATCATCTATTTGTGTCACTAATGCTGTGCCATTGTGTTTTTTTATACAGATGATGCTGAGGAACTGTTATGATTTGACTGTTATATGACTTCGAGAAGAGGACGTTGGCACTGGCAGTGGTGGAGGCAATTGCCAGGAATACTGGAACCACCTATACCTTCACCCAGATCACCAACACTGGTCGGATTTGAAGAGGAGGCATAGGCCCCGGGTGAGGCGGTACTTTGCAAAGCACTTTCCAGGTAAGTCTTGGTACATGACATGCAATAAACACACTGCCCTTGCCTGGGCCTGTGTTTATGATTGTGTTTATATTGCAGCGCATGAATGGAATTTGCGTTTCCGCCCCACCCGGACCAGAACCCGAAGCCCAGTGTTGGGAGGTACTGGGGAAAGTATAGGTGGTGCCACGCCAGTGCCAACGCCCACCCCCTCCTCTGCCAGTGAGTATGAGGTGCCGCTGGACCTCACTATACAGGGGGGGGGAGTCGCACGGCAGGGAGTCAAACCAGCCACAGCCCCCACCTGACTCCGGTAAGACTCTCAAACCTACATATGTCCGGATACATGCAATAAAGACATATACTAATGTGCACTATTGGTATTTTTGGATGATGACATCGCAGGACCATCCCAAAGGATAGTGGAGGAAGCAGGCCAACCTCAAGAGGTGCCTGTGGAAGGTGAGTGATTTGATGCATAGAAGCCTAACCTAATCTGACATTCAGGAGGCACAATCAGTCAATAATATCCTTGTGTTTGGGATCCCAACAGCTTCACAGCAGGACGAGATGGTGGACCCAGGGAGGAGGCTGCACCCCCCATGCCCTGTTGGCCCCAAGCCTTGTAAGTTTGTTAAATATATCATACATGTAGTTTAAACTCCGGCCAAAAACAACAAAAACATGGTCCAATACACATTAATGTAATAAGTTAGGGGAAATTTAACCCTAATAATGGACCAAACCAAAACCCCTAGATAAGCTAAATACTTACAAGGCAAAACTGATGATGTTTTTAATTCACAGATCAAAGAAAAGGGCAACAATGAACACGAAGAAGAGCCTCCTGCCTGTGCTGTTGTTTTAAATTTTTTAATACCAAAAAACATTTTTTTCAATTTTAAACAAAAATCTTTTAAATGTTCTCAAACAAAGTTTAAGTAAAAAAAAACTAAAAACAATTTGTGGTGTGTTCTCTTTCATGGCACTGTACGTTCTCACAACATAACCATACAGTTACATGTCCCAAAAGGTAAGTATATGGGACAAGGAATAGGAGGAAGAAGAAGGAGAATAAGAAAAAGAAGAAGGAGAAGAGATTAAGGTAAGCATTAAACACAGGGAAGAAGATAAAGAAGAAGAAGGAGAAGAGATTAAGGTAAGCATTAAACACAGGGAAGAAGATAAAAAAGAAGGAGAAGAGATTAAGGTAAGCATTAAACACAGGGAAGAAGATAAAGAAGAAGAAGGAGAAGAGATTAAGGTAAGCATTAAACACAGGGAAGAAGATAAAGAAGAAGAAGGAGAAGAGATTAAGGTAAGCATTAAACACAGGGAAGAAGATAAAGAAGAAGAAGGAGAAGAGATTAAGGTAAGCATTAAACATGGGGAAGAAAATAAAGAAGGAGAAGAGATTAAGGTAAGCATTAAACACAGGGAAGAAGATAAAGCAGAAGAAGGAGAACAGATTCAGGTAAGCATTAAATACAGGGATGAGGAAGAAGAAGAAGAAGGATAGTAGTTTAAGGTAAGTTTTGGTGTTGTTAAAAGTGTCAGTTTGATGTATGAGGGAAGCTTGAGGGAAGACTAGGGATGTGCGCTTGCGTGGACACATCCATGGAAATGTAAGTATACATGGAAAAACAATCGGAATCGTGGTGAAAACGGAAACAGATGGCAAGAAGGTACGTTTGGAAACGCATTAAAAAGGAGCCAAAAACGGATCGTCCGTGTAAACGGCAACGGAACCCATGACCACACGGAAAGCACCCGAGAGGGGAAAAAACACCGAATGAAGGCACATAAACAGATCAGTAACGGAGCTCTCCCGACGGTGGCTCTGAATCACATTTGAACCCCGAGACAAACGGAAGGAAAACGGGCCATAGGAAAAACGGAACAAAATAAGGTCAGATTGGGGGAGGCTCTGCATCAGGCCAATTGGTCTTAATTAGCCTAATTATGTTTTTCAGCTTTCAAACTGGAGGAGGATTTCCAACCAAATTACAATTTACAGCGGCTGAGGAGATGGTGCTGGGCCTGCTCCATCCTGTTGCGGTCGAGGGACACGCAGCCCTAAGGGACACAGACAACCCGGCCATTCCTGCAGGTGAGAAAGCTTGATGTGACATTTGAAATTTGGGAACATGTACAATTAGCCAGTAAGACATATGTTAACCCATGCCCCTAGGGTGTGCCTTGTAGTGGTTTTCAGTCTTTGAACAGGGGGTGTCATGTGTGTGGACACTTACATTCATAGTTTGTTTGGCCATACATGACGTTACAGAGCAGTTAACCACAGTAATGAAGTAGTGAGATAAGCCTTAAACTGCCGGTTATGTCTTTACACTCCATCACTTCCCACACTTCAATGTTGATCTGTTGTCTACTTGTGTGTGAGCTGTGGTTGGGTCCAAAGCACCAGACATGCTTCTTAACACATTTGACAATATACAATGCTATTCAGCCTCAACTTCTTGTAACTGCTAGTTGCACGCTGAGTGTGTACACTTAATGCCCTATAAGGGATGTTGGCAGGCACAGAACAGCCAGTACTTGAATGTTTGAAATAGTTCAGGGGACCAATGTTTAAGTACTTGTGTAATTATCAATTTAACATATAATGGAATGTGAAGTGAAGGTCAAGTGTCACCGTTGGTGTAGTGCCCATTACAGCTTGGCCACGTGAATTAATTAAGCATATGTCTTGTTACACAACAACAATGCATAGTGGTGTGTTTACCTAGTTTGTTTTCTTCTCATGCAGCCCAGCCTCATCCCTCAGCTACTGGAGAATCCTCATCCAGTTTGTCCATGCCGCCAACTTCTGTGCTGCCTAGGACCCAGGATCTGATATTTTCGGTAAGTTTAATGACCAAATGTAGTTTGGCCATGTGAATTTGCATGTTAATATTAAAATATTGACATATGTAGTGCAAAAGCTAAACCTCATTTTGAACATGTCCCTACAAACCCGCACACTCATGGAGGAAAGCCAGGAGCTGGAGGAGGATGGATCCTTGATGGGCACTTCTGAAGAGCTCCCCCTGGGACAGAATCTGCAACTGTCCCAAAATGTTTCTCCCCAAACTCCTCAGCAGCAGAGGAAAGTTGGCTGCATGCTGCCTGCACATCGTGGGCAGCATGCAGAGAATGAGCCTCAAGTCCACAGTGTTCTCTCTGCTGCTGCAGATTTAGGAAGCATGGCTGCATGGGAAGCATCATCGGCACGCCCCCGAACCCAGGGAATTGGGAGGCGTACTCAGCTACGTCGCCCAGTTTCCCAGGGGAGGGGCATGCCGATTTTGGAGGCATCATGGCACCAGGAGAGAGGTTCCTTTCAATAAATAAATCAAAGAAACAGAGAGGTTCTTCATGGGCTGACAGACAACGTAAATACTACATTACAGGCCGTGGTGACTGAATTTAGGACCCTCAACAGCCACCTGGCCAACGCTAACAACGAGAACTGTGCCAACATGGCAGAAATTATAAATATACAGAGAAACATTTTGGAACAGTTGCAGATTCACAATGCCACACAGGCCCAGGTTAGGACCCACTACCAAGGGCCCCAACCTGGGTTCTATGGGCATCCCCCATATTAAGGTCTATTCATCCTGAATCTGTTCGACATCTTTGCTCCAAATCCCCACTGTATTGACTTGTCTGGTGAGGCAAACCAAGATACCCTTTGTGTATGCCTTTGCTTGTCTGGTTTTGATTTTCACCCATATAGCTCATTAGAGTGCTGAGGTAGGCCACTAGCCAATGCCATAGCTCAATGCTCACTGAACCTGCCACTCAAGGTGTTGGCCTTCCGCCTTGTGCGTAATTACATTGGTTGTGGCTCCTCCTGTTTCGAGACATGATTGGGTGACATTCTGGCCTGTATGTCTGCTTTCCACCTGTGCCTGTGCCAAATGTGGGCAAGCAGGAGAAGGTGTGTTGTGATTTCTTAACTTGTAAAAATGCTAGATATTTGTTGCAAATTGTTTGCCTATTATATCTTTATATGTTTAATTTACATTAACGTCGGCAAGGAGGAAGTTACTTCAAAACTCCTGCCTGTGTGCAATTGTTATGTGGCATGGTTGCTCCTCATTTTTGTTTTGTGATTGGCCATCTATTTGGGCATAAAATTGCAGTGACCATCAACTGCTAGGTTTCTATGTTACATTAGAAAATTAAACAGATAAACACACCTGTGGCTCACTAATTTCGTTTATTTCATTTTTTGTGTCAGAAAGATTAATTAACTATTACATTCACACATATCACACATACACAAAAATGAGGTGTTAAGCATTATGGATGTTGTGAGTAATTACTGCATTACTATGTATCAAATGCCAAAAAAATATACAAACACAAAGGGGAAAAACAAACACAACCAACAACACCATTTAAACAAACAACAAAATGAGGTAAAATTAGGAAAAATGGGTGGAAATAAAATTGGCCAGCACAGCTTGGCCCGACACACTGTGTGTGCCCCGAAATGGCTCTCCTTGGTCTTCGTGGGTGGAGAGGGAGCCAAATCAACATGCCCGGGAACCCATTGGGAAATCGCAAAATTATGTAAGTGTAAGGCAATAAACGCACCAGCAACATCAATAAGAGCCTATGTGACAATTGTCTGATCAAGATGGGCAGACATTTGGCACAGTCCAAGTCATTGAATAAACATGTCATAGATGTGGGAACTAGTTCCCCAGCCAATATTGAGGATGATGGCCAATCAGACATACTGATCCCAGCTATTGTTTTCGAAGTGTGCTGCCCAAGAAGCTTTGAGGTTTTAGGTTTGGATGACCCCTTATCTGCTTGGTCTGAGGCCCAAACAGCAGAAACCCACAACATGCACTTTATCCCGCTCTCCTCTCCTCCGGAAGTGAAATGCATCTAAGCAAAGATAGGGCACACACTATGATAAAGTTAAGTGCACTATTCCAGACGAGGGTGGGGAAGAGTGATTCCTAATTAGTACAAAATAACAAGTTAGAATTTGGCTAATGCAGGACAAACATTTGGCAATGCTTGGTTGTTTACTAGAGATGAGCAAACTTTTGAAAAGTTCGATTCGGCCGATTCGCCGAATTTCACAAAGAAATTCGGGTTCGGCCGAATCGAACTTTTACGAAGTTCCCCATCAAAAATGCCGGCATGGTGGGAGCCGGCCGGCCGGCCCGCTCCCACCATGCCGGCATTTAAAAAAAAAAAAAAAAGAAAAAAGCATTTTTGCCGGCATGGTGGGAGCGGGCCGGCCGGCTCCGCTGTCAGCGGAACCGGCCGGCCCGCTCTCACCATGCCGGCATTTGAGAAAAAAGGCAAACACTTACCTGCAGGTCCGGAGCGTGGAGGAGGTCATGATGACGCGCCCTCAGATGACAGCTGAGAGCGGCACCGGCCTCCACGCTCCGGACCTGCAGGTAAGTGTTTGCCTTTTTTTTTAAATGCCGGCATGGTGGGAGCGGGCCGGCCGGTTCCGCTGACAGCGGAGCCGGCCGGCCCGCTCCCACCATGTCGGCAAAAATGCTTTTTTTTTTTTTTTTTAAAATGCCGGCATGGTGGGAGCGGGCCGGCTGGCTTTACCAGCCCGCCGGCCGGTTCCGCTGTCAGTGCGGAACCGGCCGGCCCACTCCCACCATACCGGCATTTTTTCTTTGTTTTTTAAATGCCGGCATGGTGGGAGCGGGCCGGCCGGCTTTACCGGCCCGCCGGCCGGCTCCGCTCCCACCATGCCGGCATTTTTTTTTTTTAATTTCAGGAAAAATTCGATCGCCACGAACCACAAAATATTCGGGTTCGTGCCGAATCGAATATTTCCTGAAATTCGGAGCGAATTCCGGTTCGTCCGAACCGGTTCGCTCATCTCTATTGTTTACAATCTAAAATTAAAGTGGGGTTTCACATGGCAAGAAGGTTGTTGAAGTTAAAATATTTTCAGACATACCAACAAAATGCAAAGCTTACCCAAACATCCAACATAAAATGATGTTATTGCCGTTAACTTACCAAGGAGCCATGCCCCTGAAAATTCCCCAGACTCAAACCGACGGTACAATCCTGATCGTCTAAGGATGTAGGCATCATGAGATGAGCCTGGGTAGCCGGCGAGGACGCTAAGGAACCGCATGTCCGGGCCACCACTGCCTGAACATTCAATGAGTGGCCCATTTTGCGGTTCCTGGGAAAAAGAAAGCCAAAAAAAAAAACATCAGTCAGGCTTTGGCTAAAAGTTAAACACTCATTTCTAACAGCATATAAGGCAAACGTGGGTGAACCAAAATATAACAATAACCAAGTACATAAGGATTTAGATCACACACAAAGGATATGTGTGTTTGCAGAATATCAAAATACACTTTAAGTGTGTATTTAAAGATCACTTTTAAGTGTTTGGCTTGGGAGCACATGTCAATTGCGGAACAACTAAATAACGGACCATTGTTTCACAGGCACTCTTTGATAGGAGGGACTGTTTGTAAGGAGGGAATCTTTCCAAGGGTGGAATTATTTCCAGGATTTATTAACACAAGGAGGGACTAATTCTAATGAGGATTCAATTTCAAGGAGGTACACTTTTCCAAGATGTTTTCTTTGCAAGGAGGGATAACTAACAAGGAGGGACATTTCTCTCGGAGGGATCTTTAATTATGAATTATAACAATACAATCATGGAATATTGGCTATGAGGGTGAATTACAAGGAGGGATAATTCAAATGAGGGATATTTACAAGGAGGGTTTTTTTTAAAGGAGGGATCTTTAACTATGAATTGTTACACTACAATGAGGGAATATTGGCTATGAGGGTGAATT
The DNA here is from genome assembly GCA_027917425.1 of Gastrophryne carolinensis. NCBI lineage: Eukaryota > Metazoa > Chordata > Amphibia > Anura > Microhylidae > Gastrophryne > Gastrophryne carolinensis. The sequence goes on from CM051242.1 coordinate 88,825,063, forward strand.
ACAAGGAGGGAAAATCCAAATGAGGGCTATTTACAAGGAGGTTTTTTTTTAAAAAGGAGGGATCTTTAACTATGAATTGTTACACTACAATGAGGGAATATTGGCTATGAGGGTGAATTACAAGCAGGGATAATTCAAATGAGGGATATTTACAAGGAGGGTTTTTTGACAAAAGAGGAATAAAAAAAAACCTACCTGTATATGTACTCGTTGGCAGCCGGAGGGACCAGGGCAACGTGGGTACAGTCAATTGCACCCATGACGTTGGCCAGGTCGGCGATATTATAAACCCAATCTTAATGGCGTTTCTGGCTACCATATCTTCAGGAAAAAATATATATTTGTTAGCAAAAAATTGCAGGCAGCCAAGCATCTTGGTCATACCTGAAATTGCTTGCCCCTTCCTTGTGGTGCGGGCTAACCATGGCCGCAGCTCACTATACAATTTATGGAGGGAAGCGCGATTACGCCTGGTGAGCTCGAACAGCTCAACTTCATGCATGCGATTGATGTCCATGCGTCGCCACCGGTGCACTCTGGCCTCTGACCTCCGGATGACATCAATGCCAAGGAGAAGCAGATCCTGGTGCTCTTCAAAATCACTCTCCATCACGCTTGGCTGCCTTGTCCCGAGGTCAAAAAGGTGCCGTAAGGCGATCGTAAAGGAAACGGCTATATGGGCTTCGGCACACTTGGCAATCACCTCTCTGAATTAATCGCCAGCCCATTGCAATAACGTAAATGTTTAGAACGATCTAAACATTTTCGATTTTGAAGGAAAAAGGGCCCGAACTAGTGTAAAACCAAAGATTTACTTTCGACAATCGAAAAAGAGCATATACGTTTATGTTCGAACGTTCGTGCAAGTAGAAAATGGACGAAAAAAAAGGAAAAAATGACAAACACCCACCAAAACTACGAAAGATACAAAAAACACAGACAATTTGCATTGTGAATCGAGCCTATGGTCTTGGTACATGCTGGACTTTCTTTGTCACAGTGAAGTCTTATTCAGAATTACTAAACACCTCTCTCCTACACTGCGTGTGTTTTCTTGGAGATAACCATGTTTAACAGACATGTTATTTCAAACACCAATCCTATTTTAAAGCAATCTGCCAATGTATTCTTAACGACAGAGTGATATCAACTGCCTTGCCCTCATTAACACTTTATCCCATGCTAATGAGAAGATCAATGTAAAGGCTAATATAAAAAGTATGAGGAAAATTTAATGTAAAATCCCCTCATAAGACAAGAGGGCACTCCCCCTGTCTGCAGAAAAAAGATTTCATCTTATTAGGTGCCAATACTTCTTTATCATAAGAATTATAAATCTTTGAAATAACCTCTCATAGGGGATTGTTACAGCATTGACTCCTGACAACGTAAAAAAAAGGTTAGATTTATTTTAGAAGAATATAAAATTAACTATTACTGATATCAGTTATATGTAAATATATTTATTCTTCTACCCATTTCTGCCTGCTGCTAAGAAAAAGGCACATCATGGCACATACCTGTATGGGACAGAAGCAGCACCATAGGATGGGTGAGGAGGGGACAGAATTTTGTTCACAAACTTTTTTGTAATTTTTTTATTAAATACATTTTCATGGCAAGGAATTACTTTGAAATGTTTTGAAATTTATCTGAACACGAAAACTTCATGTCTCAAAAGGTTTGGTCGCCACAGTATGCTCGCCATTTCCAGTTCCATTTCCATTGGCGAACTATGGTTTTGCCATTTGGCAACCCTGTGCTTTTTATTAGTTGTTCTTAGCGTAATTTATTTAGACTTATGTTTAGGTATGGAAAATTAGCTGATTTATTTTAGCTGATGGAAAATGTTTAAAGTGTTTTCCTGAAAATGATTTACATACCTATTGATTTATTTTTGACATACAAAAAAATGTCACCCTTTTTGAAGACTAATGTAATTTAAATAGCAAACGGAATGGCAAGAATATGTCGTTCTTTATAGAAGTCTTCTACTACCTGCAGCTATTTATTTTTAACTTTTTTCAAAATGCCGACTAGCTGTCAAGCAACACATTTTCCTTCAGAAAGCATTTAGTGAAATATAGTTTGTAAGGTCGATTCACAGCCTTTCTTAAACGCACTTACGCATGAAAAGGTGCTCATATGTGTATTTTTTGGTCCATTCTCAAGCTTTTGGTGTGTTCTTTTGGATGTATTAGAGTTTGCATAAGTGAATTTAAGCCTTTTCACTATTGTATCTGTAGCGTATTCTCCCAGTGTTGTTTTCACTTTTAAGCATATAATACATGATTAGTAAGGGCTTGCGCATGATTCACAGCCTTGATTAGGCATGATTGGGCCTTCGAGATGGGCCAATAAAATGGGTTTGTTCACGCTCCATATATGGGCCCTATTTCCTGGCGGGAGTGTAGTGGTGTGTTGTGAGGGAAATGGTAATGCTGCCCTCCGAGGAATACCTTGCAAATTGCGAGCATCTGCAGCACCGTGGCTTGCTTTGCATGTATCTGTCAGACTTTCAACTGCATCGGCTGCATGCAGATGTTGACTTGAGAAATTGTATGGCTGGCCCCCACCACAAGCAAGGGGCATGCAGTTGTGGGTATGACCAAATTGGTTGGCTGCCTTCAATTTTTGGTGAACAGCTTGTTCCAGAGGCTGGGCAGCATTTCTGTGGACATCTCCCAGCCTACGCTCAGCCGCACCCTCAATACATTTCTGGATGTCATGGCTACCTTGGTGGACAAGTATATTGCTTCTCTGACACCATGATAGGCTGACATCATTGTATCGGATCCGGTAAAGCAGACCTCAGTCCCCCCTTTCAACTAGTAGTCCCTTGTTTCCTGTAGCTGCTTTGCTTTAAAATAAGGTAATTTTAATGAGCACTTCTTTCTCCTTTCCTCCTTTTTTCTCACCCAATCTGCATTTGGCCTCACCCAATCTGCCTTTTTCTTACCAGTGGTAATCCTTTTCTGCTTAACATCTGTTCTGTCAGTGTAGGTGTGCTTGAATGTTCTTTTGCTCTTAACCGGTATGCTTTGTGTCTTTTGTGCAGGAACCGTAAGATGGGATATTTCATCAATGTCCAATATGTAGCGGCTCCCGACTTTTTAAATGTGATTTCCGGGCTCTACCCATGACACATATATTCTTATGAATTCCAGCCTCTATGGGCATTTTGAGTCTGCCTTTTTGTCTAGCGGGTGGCTACTTGGTAATTCTTATCATCAGTCCTTTATAGTGTTTTTTTACCCCCTGCTTCCATGGCTCATGACCCCAATTCAGCTGCCTCATACTCAGCCACATGCTGCCTACAACCGGGCACATATATAGACCAGGGCTGTTGTGAAGTGAGCATTTGGATTACTTAAGACCCAGTTCTGGTGTCTCGATCACACAGGTGTTCCCTCCAGTTCCAGCCACATACATTAATTAAAATGATTGTGGCATGCATGGTACTACATAACTTTGCCCTCCTGCAGAAGGTACCCCAATATTGGGATGTCTCCCGCTCTCCAGCAATTCTGGATATTTCACAAAATGTTTATCAGGGCACACAGAGTTCCTCTGGTCAGTCTGTCCAGAATCACCTCATCTCATTTCATTTTAGTTAATTTGTGTCTATTTTTTTGTTCCCAGTGTCATTTTTGTAGTATCTCTATGTGTATATGTTTATATGTATATTTGGTTTTGATGCAAGGCTTGGCCTTTAAGTGTTTTCAGTAAATTCCAATCTCTCTTTTCATGTATTCAAACTAAACTGAATTGCAAAAAGATTTATGCTAGTTTTGTTTATTGTTCTCAAAAAACTCTGACATACTACTTTATTGTGGGCCCATATTCCTAAACTACTGAGATTTCCCAAGAAAAAGAAAAAAAAACAAATATTTATACCCAATTTTCTTATTGCTATAGTTGCTAGCCTGGAACATTTGATGGGTCTCTGACTTCTCAGAGTACCACCATGCTAGGTTGTCATTTTGACTCCCTCTGACAGTAGCTGTTCTGTTGTTTAGCCACCATTGCTTGGAGGTCATTGTGGAGCATCATTATGTTTTTCCTATGGTTTGTCGGAACCGGGCAATGTTTTGCCTGAAGGCTCTGCTATCTGCTCGCCAATCTGCCTCCAACAACTGCACCTGCCTCACCAGGGGAAGATGGCGACAGACCTAAAGCCATTGTCCTCTTCCCTGGGTAGAGACACTTGTTGTAGCTGTACTTGGCCTTTCAACATGTGTTGTGCTTGATGTGGGTGATAGGAAATCCTCGGCAGCAGAGCAGACCCATGGAGGCGATGGCTGCAGCTGCTTCCCACTGAAGCTGAAGCTGTGGATCCAGCTGTGGCAGCAAAAGGGAGTCAGGGAGGCAGCTGTGGCAGGGGGAGTGGGATGGCATCTTCTGCTGCTGTTGCAGAGGGAGTGTGGGAAGCAGCTGTTGCAGAAGGAGTGTGGGAGGCATCTGCTGCTGCAGTAAAAGCTTTTGAGGCTGCTGCTGCAGTGGCAGCTGTTTAAGCTGCCGCTGCAGTTCCAGCAAAGAGTGCGGCCCACCCGGAGGCAACAGGGGGACATGTAGGTGGTGGCGACCGGGTGCCTCTGCAGGTGATCCCCAACCTGCAGAGGAGAAGGCCGAGATGTCTGGCAGGGAGTCTGAAGATGGTGGCCATGAGGAATCAGGTATGAGCCTAGAAACATATATTATATAATATTGTTAAAATATTGTGTAATATTTTAATCTATTTCTGTATGTATAATCAATTTCAGTTGACCATTCAGGCTTTGGTCCCTCTCAATCCTAGAGGCTGGTCATCCCACATTCCTCTGTCCTACTCTAATAACAAAACAGGTTTCAATTCAGGTTTGAGAGAGCAGACTATGAGGATGTTTAAATCCAGTTTCACGGGCTGGGCTTCAATACTTGCCCACTGGAGTGTCCTTCAAGATAAGTCTGGAGATCAAAGGTTTTTCTGTGTATAACTGGGGGAGCCTGAGGAGAGAGAGCAGAGAGAAAGTAGAAAAGAAGGCTGCCAGCTTGATGGTTGGCTGATGGGTTCCCTGGTCAGGATGGTAATTGTATGAGTTGCTGGTCAGGTAATTGCCTTCATCATTGAATATATGTATGCCGGTCATAGAACTCTGATCATAGCGTGTTGTATTTTGTTGTAAAATTTAATTGCATTTTGTGTTATTTTATCAACAATACATCTCTTTAGTTTCTATTTGTCTCAGTGTCCTTCTTAAATATTGGAAGTCCAAAGAATCTTTTGCATGTATCCATTGTGTTATTATTGGCCAGATATTAATAATATTTATATATTTGCCTATTTTAGTCGAGGATAAATATATATATATATTATATTATTAATATTTTAGTTCAGTAGATATTAGATTAAACTGTTTACATAATTTGGATGAGCTATTCAGGAGTGAATTGTTTACAATTTGACGGCAGAAGGAGACTATATGGTGAATCTAGTCTGCCCTTATGCGTATACTGTATGTACTCTTTATCTTAGGAAAGATGTGTGCTTATCCCAGTCATTTTTAAATTCAGTGTTGATTTTTCAGCTACCTCTGCTGGAAGTTTGTTCCAAACTTCTACTACTCTTTCTGTAAAATAATATTTTCTAACATTGCTCATGATCCCCCCCCCCCCCCCCCAACTAGCTTCAGGTTGTGCCTCCTTGTTCTATCATTAAGTTTCTTCATAAAAACACTTCCCTCCTGAACCTCATTCAATCCTTTCACATATTTAAAGGTCTCAATCATGTCCCCTCTCTCCCTTCTTTCCTCCAGACTTTACAAATTAAGTTCTTTAAGTATTTCCTGATAAGTTTTAAGTTTAAGCCCTTCTACCATTCTACCTGTTCTATTTGAATAATGTATTTTTTTAGGTAAGGTTTCCAGAGCTGCACGCAGTATTCTAGCTGTGGCCTCACCAGGGCTCTATACAGTGGCATCACAACCTCCCTCTTCATGGGTAGCAGCGCTTGGAGCATCATACACAAACTCACACAGGAATACACTGACTGAACAATCACACATATGTGTTGTAATGTGGATTTTCGGGATACTTCCATCTAGATGGGCAAGATGTTCCTGCGGGTAAACAGCGAGGGGTGGAAGCTACTGGGATCTGGCCTCAGCAGCCAGGTAATGTAACAAACACACCACAAGTCAATTCACACATTGACTAACACTTTTATTTTGGTTTCTTCTACAGTCTCAGACCAAGAGGTTTGGCAGGTCCCAGTGCGAAGGGTGGCTCCCCAACCTCGACTACCCCACTAGCCTAGTAAGTTTATAGACATGTGACTATTTACTAACATGCCTTACTTCAAGAGTTTTGCAAAAAGCAGAGGCTAGACACTAGGGGGTTTATTCATCAATGGATAGCGCCAGGTAGTGCCTCGTAGCGGCAGGAAGCGTCTGGTGAACGCCGGGCTCTGTACCCAAAACCACATTTATGAAAGCGATTCTGGTGAGCGACTCTAACAGCGCCATGTAGCGTATGATTCATCATTACAGGTGGCTCAGCATATAGTGCCGACGCTCTAGCTTCCAGAGCTACCTGTCGCTCTCCCATACATTTCAATGGATGTTTCTTTTCTTCTGTTTAAACAGGGTTTTTTGTTTTTTAATTTTTTTGTCTCTCAAATAATTGTGTCACCTCTCCTGGCCTAGAAAGAGTCATTTTTAAAACTTTTTTGCTTTTTATATTTTTATGCAGAATTGTCATTACAGGTCTGGCATTAAAGTATTAATGTCACAATGTTACAACAATGTCATTCCATGTGTTTTTGCTTTGTTACAGGTGTATATTTGTTCAAAAACAGACTTTAATCACACAGCGTCTGCGGCTCTATGCTATAGCGACCAGATCTATAGCACCGACGCTGTGTGTGTTTTTTGTTGAATATGGTGTCGCTATGGAGTTGCTGAGAGTCGGTCGCAATGAGCTGGTGCTACCTTTTGCTCCCTGCAATGCTGTACTGGTGTTAGGACTCCCAACATACATCTCATTCATCAATGCCGGCCAGGTTACTACAGCGACTGAGGCGCTCTTTTACAGTGCCTGATAGCCGATCACAGCGTAAACTAGCGGTTGCTCTTAGCGCCTCTGTACAGACGCTCATCTGCTGATACCCGGCGCTAGTAATGAATCAGCCTGTCAAGTCAAGTCGAAGTGTGGTCAAGTGTAGTCAAGTCGACCACTCTACTCAGTCCCTCAGTTTTCGAAGGACCTTGTGGAGGTGATCTGTTGGGGAAGAGGGCTATTTCGCTTGTCTATTAGCAGCTTAGTGCAGCATCTTGGGCGGGACCTCCAACGTATGCTCAAAAGTGGGAGGCTTAGAGATACACTTTCGGACAGCGACTGGAAAACTATTTGGAAGCGTATATTTGCAGGGTTTTTAAATGTTAGAGCCCTGGGGGTCTGGTTAATTATACTAATATTTGTGTCAACTGGAATGTTCATACCATGTTTGTATAGTTTCAAGAGTGCTAGTTGCAAGTCGCATGTAAGGAACAAAATGTACAAAAAAGCGTGTTTTATGTAACATTGTTATTTGCTAATCTCTTTAATAAAAACCATTTTGCAAAAAAAAAAATGTACTGCTTCTGAATGACATATAATCGTTTTTCATTTACGATGCTGAATGGACTATGCTTTCCCACTTGACCCAAAGGGTCTCCAATTCCATTGTATTTTGCAGTGATATTGCATTTAGCTTAATGCATCTTTTCCTTTTTGAGTGGTGATCAGTAGTGGTGTAGGCTTTTTAAGATACAAGTTAAACCATATGCATATTTGGTATGATGGATTTTCTGATATATATATATATATATATATATATATATATATATATATATATATATTTGTTGAAGGGAGTTGAGGGTAGTGATTGTTTGGTGTATCAGGTTAGTTTTAGTGGAGGGGGGACACACTTTTTTGGGGGATGCCCCACTGTGTAAAACTCTATGAAATTTTTTATTTATTCCTACCTCCACAATGCATGTGTGGGCTTTCCTCCAATCAGTTTTCTATGCCGTGCATATTTAATATTGAGGGAGATACATGTATTCCACACTATCATTCAGATAGGCCTGGCATGGATGCATACAGCAGAGGGATGCTGTGCCATGCATGTGCCATAGGATCGTAGGAAAAGTGAGTTTCAAGGTGATTCTCAGGTTTTAGACAAAATGGGATACTTCAAAAAGAAGAAGACCACTGGCTCTAGGCTCTAGGTCAATGGTTGCTCCTCTGTAGGTAAACCTGCCACTTCATTGTAAGTACTTTGTCCTATTTGTCCTGTTTAAGAACTACAGACCCTTTGTAATATCTAAGTCATGGGCATGTTGTACAAGGTCTCAGCCTAGGAACAGCAGCGCAAGAGTGGTGCTAGGGTTAGTGGCTCACCTCGTGTCCCTATCTCAATCCTGATCTGACAAAAATAGACTTTTTTTAACACAGTACTAAAGTGGCAGGCGTACATTAAAACTACCAATGTTGGGGAAAAGGGTTAGTACTCATACAATGAAATTGCTATGCAGTTGTCCTACACAAAGTGTTTTCCTCTTGCTTGTAGTGTTCTTAATAAATCTGACCCATTTTCCCCTTTGACAAGCAATTGAAACAGGCTTTTTTTCAAGCATAATCATTGCTGATATTAAAAAAAGAAATTACACTGCATTTACATTAAAAATTGTTTCTCTTACTTTTAAGTGTATTTTAGGAGTATGGTTTTGTACCATTTTTATTTGCTCCAGAAATAGGTAACTCAACCTTTAACAAATCGAACTACACAAACCAATTAATTCTACATTACTTCATAATTGTCACAGCAGCCAAAAGGTCCTACATCATTTAATGGCAAAACCCTTCACTTTTAGTTAATTTCGTAGAAATAACATTTCAAGGCTGCTCAAAATTACCTTTAGCATTTTACTGGAATGCCCAGGTTAACTGAAGATCTCTCTTTGATGTCTTAAAATGTTAATCCCCAGACATTTGAGTCCAAAATGAGGCTGTGAGTGTTCATTTCACAAAAATCAATACTTATCTTTTCATTCTTATAGTCTGTTTCCATATAATGAATTGTGTCAGGGAGCAGAGGTGATAGCTGATGAGGGACTAGGCCTTGGTGAAAAAGCTAGCGATTGTAGTATCACTCTTTATTTAGACAGCCAGCTGTCAGGCCTGGAACACTGTCACAGATGAATAAGACATCTGAGGTTTGGGGTTTTTAAATTCTGATTTCACTAATAAAACCCCCTGAAAATGTCTGGAAGTAAGAGGAGAACCAGTCACTGTAACAGTTCTCTTAACAAGTGAGACTGATGCAATTTACACAGAGTGAAAATAGGCCCTTCCGCACTGAGGTCCCCTGCTGAAACCAAATCAGACATCTAAGGCCAGAAAAAAAAATGAGAATTTTGTAGCATATTGCTGTGAATGCCATGAAATCAGCTGAAGCACAGTTAAATTAACTAATCTACAATAAAATAAAAAAAATCTTAATGGCTTTTGTCAGGTTTGTATCTTAAGTTAAGAATATTTTAAATATCAGCATTGCTTTCAACACTGCAAAGCTCATATAGAGATTATTGACTTTTTATTATTAGATTGTGTACAAATGAACAATTCTCTGTACACCTTAATGGTTCAAAGCATGGGCCAAGCACATGTACATTTCTCTTCAATCTAATCGGGTGTCTCTATGCAAAGCTGCTTTATACTTTATACTGCTGTATAGAAATTCAGACACACACAGCAACATGTGGTTTAACCCTTTAAGTGCCAGCCTACCTAGATTTTTTGTCACACTCTGTTGCCAGACTTCTTTTCACGTTTTTGCGCTACACATGTTCAACCTTGATTTTTGAAGGGATTTCCAGGGATTTTCCAGGAAAATTATATATTGTTTTTTTGGCCTTTGTCTTGGCTTCAACATGAATTGTTTTGTTTGGCCTTTTTTTAGTGTATTCTCAATACTTTTGGGTGAAATATGTGCAAAAAAATTATAAAAATCTATTTTTTACAATTTGTAGTGTTTTTTTTTTGTAATAAAAAATGTAAGTTTGTTAATAAAATATTATTGTGTGTGAAAGCCCTATTTCTCCCGGTTACAACGGTACCACATATGTATTGGTATACACCCTTTCCTGCCCAGGAAACTCCCCCAAACTGAAACAGCAGTTTGGGAGATTTCAGATAGGATACAACTATGCATTATGATTGCCTAGTTGTAAGGGGTTAATGTAAAAAAAAAGGGGACCTCATTTTTTTGGAATTCTAAGGGTTAAAAACCCTTAAAATACCCCAAAAAAATGATGTAGGGTCCCCCTTACCCAGCATGACCGACCCGGACCAGCTATGGGGGCTTGTAGAACAGGGCGCCAGGGCCAGCGTTGGTGGCCCCTGGCCCTGCAGGCTACTAGCCCACATAGCCACTAAGTGGCCCGGGCCCTTCTGCCCCCCCCGGCCTTTGGGGAGGCAGGTAATGGGGGGCTGGAGGTTTTGGCAAGTCACCCGCTAGCCGCAGGTGATTGCCAGCCCCAGAGCCTTGTGAACTGATATAAGGGGTCTCATAGACCCCTTACCAGTTCACAAAGGGTTAAGTAAAAAAAAAAAAGACACAGACACAAAATTATTTATTCTTTTTTCACTTATACTTACCTCTGATCCCGTGTCCCACGCTGCTGCAGATGATAGTTGTCGGTAGTGATCGGAGCAGGGAGGGCGGGAGGCATGGAGATCAGAGCCTCCCTGCCTCCCACCCTCCCTGCTCCGATCGATACCGACAAGAGACAGATCGGAGCCGGGTGCCGGTATACGATGTCATCCCGCTCCTCCCACAAGTGGGTGGGGCTAGGGGCGGGGCCAACGCCGGCTGAAGAGGTTGGTGAGGGCCCGTTGCTGGGTCCTCACCTTAAGCGTGGTAAGTCCAGGGAGGGGATCGGAGCCCCCCTGGTGAAGAGAAGACATCGGAGGAGCGAGTGAGTGAGCAGGTGAGTTTGTGTCATTATTAATAATTTTTTTTTTCTTTTAGATGACGGCGCGGCGGAAGCGGGGGGGGGGCTATTGGCGGCCCCCTCCTGAAGATCAGAGGCCCGGGGGCGGAAATCAAACAAGTGATGACTGAAGAGAATCGTTGGCACTTTCAAACAAGGGGTCAGGTAAGTCTGTATCTTTTTTACTTTTTTTATGGGGCTCTAAAGTCAGCTACGTGAGTCTCACGTAGCTGGCACTTAACGGTTGGAGAGGCAGCTACGTGAGACTCACATAGCTGGCACTAGAAGGGTTAATGTATTGAAAATAAGCAGCCCAGGCACCATTAAGCATCATACAGCCTTTATGACAGCTAAGTAATTTTCAGAAACTAACATGGCCAGATTCTTCTCTGCCATTGAAATAAAAATTACACAAAAGCAAGTTTAACTTGCTAAGGTGGGCTTATGGGTGTGAACTGAAAATCTCATCTGAGTGGGGCTTTTAACACACAAACAGTGCAATAAAAATGTTGTCCTACTTTTTCCCCAAATAATTACTTGCACCTGCAATGAAGCATTTTTGCAGGTGTGATAATTAATTAATTCTAGGATAACGATACTTACTTAAGCTTAAAAAAAAAAGTGCAAAGATGACTGTTAGACAGAAACATTTGAAAAATAAGGAAATAACATACCAGAAAAAATGTAGAGACACAAAATGAAAGGGTCTAGGTAAAATGCATAAACTATCATTCAGCAGCTCACCTCATCATGGCTGTCTGTCTTAACGCAGTTGCTCCTGGAAGTAGAAATTAAAAAAAAGAAGCGGCACCCCCCCCCGAATTCCTTTGCTATAGACCACCAATCATATTGCTTTATAACTCTTCCCCTCTTTGTCAGCTCGGCAAGCTTGCCATTCTACCTATCTGCCCCCGCCCCTCCCCCCTGCTTGTGTACTGTGACCCTAATTAGAATATAAAAGCTGTTGTGTCTAATTAGCATTTCAATCACTGCCAAGCATAATTCGCATTTGAATCTCTGCCTGGCTGCCTGTGTGCTTGCAGTTGTGATGAGGTGTTACAATCATACTTTGGAACAAGACAACAGAATCTACTGTGGACGATGGGAGAGAGAGAGAGAGAGAGAGAGAGGAGAACAGCCAGGGTGATGAGATTGCCTGTTATGCCAATTATTATGTTGATAATTATGCAGCTTAACAGAGCAAAGGGCCACACCCACATGTTTCAATAGAGAAATCATAAGAGGAAATGTAAATCGTGATATATCTTGATACTTTTTCTTCTATTTTGAAACAGAAAACAGTTTAGAACAATGCCAAATGTAGCTAAACACAATGATTTAGATGAGTATAGGAGTGTGCTACAGAATACAGGGAGGCCAGGAATGTGGCAGATCCCACTACCTATGCCTGAGCTCTGCCTGTATCAGCGCTCTGTAACATGCTTTAATATGCAAGGCACATCATGGTGATTAGAAGAGAGCTTGGGCATGTGCCATGAGAACATCAGAATTGTACATTTTAGGGGCAATTAAAGGCCTTTCACACAGTGTGGAATCAAAAATTGCCATGGATCGGAATCCAGGATAGTGGAAATTCTGAGTTTTTGGTCCACTTTAATGTATTATCATGGTGAGCATGTGTCCCTGGTCATATAGGAGACCTGCCCCCACCCCCCCATGTCAGTCTCAGTGACTCGAGCATGGCGCCACCTCTGTCACTCTATTCTGTATGGTGCATTGTGCCCGTGGATGCCAGGGGACCTGATCTCAGAACCCTGCTTGAAGGAGATGGATCAGCTGCAAGGAATGTAAACGAACCTTGTACCCTCAGTGAGTTCTGCCTTTTTCTATCAGAGGTCCACCTGACAGGAACAGGAAACATATGCACACAAATTTAGAAGATCTTCCTCCAGTAGGTGACTTTCACACTGCATTGTGCAGCTGTTTCATGCCCAATGCCATACAGAGCTCTATTCCTTAATTTTACATTTTGAGAGATGTTTAACTGGAGGGTGAATTGCAAATAAGGATGTCCCAAGGGTGAGCATTAAAGGTATCATAAAGGTATTTTTTCTTTAAAATCACACACATTACCTAAAGTGGACCAATCACCACTGCGGCCAGCTCTGAAGTCTAAAAGACTTTGGGATGCCCCACTGTGTGAACCCCCACATCACTTGCAAACCCATTACCTTGCTTCTAGTCCCTCAGCACTATTAAATGCCATAACCGCATCCCTGGCATTCCTGCAGCTGTGCATTCTGCCATGCTGAGCTTGGTAATGGCAGAAGGTGAGTGGAATGAGCGATCTGGGGGGGGGGTTAACACAGTGGAGCACCCCAAACTGGGATGACCCAGGGCAAGGACCTATCACCAGGATAGTGCAAATCCTAGTGATAGGTCCACTTAAAAAGAACTGTCCAGGCAGTCAAACAAATAAAAATATATGTATACTTATCTTTGTCCACGGCAACTCCATGTTCTGGCTCTGGTGGTTTGAAACTTAATAATTACCAAGATGTTCCCTTACGGCTCTCCATCATCCACCACCTTCAGCATGTAAGAACCCTTTTTAAAAGACTGTACTAGGTGCCAGTGGGGCACAGAGGACCCAGTGGGGACCAGCGATGGATGGGGAGATGGAAGTCTTGAATAGTATTGAGCGGAAAGTTTGGATCCACGTCGAACTTTGCGCGTTCATGTGCTTTCAAAATGAAATCCGTGCATGCATTCAACATTTGGGCCAGACCTACAGCAGCCACTCAGCCTTTCTCCTTCCCCTCCCTTCACTGGCCCAGTGGGACCCGTGAACCCATACCTATAAAAGGTGGGATCCGCATCATGCCAAACTTGCTGTGCGCTCTGCAGCAAATAGGGACAAGTTGCTGGCTGTTGCTGAGGGACAGATTGGCCTATTTGCTTAAAAACTTCCCTTTTCAGGGCAATATTTAGTCAGGCATAGCAGCTGAAGTGAGAGTAGGTTAAGGTTGAACTACAAGAAGCTATAAGCACTGGGTTTTGTGTGTGGCCCCTTAACCCACCTTTTTATTTAGGCACTATAGTTTTGTGTGCAGTCTCAACGCACATTTCCATTTAAGCACTGGGGTTTTTGTGCACTGTAATTCCACAATACCTTTTAAGCACTGGGACGAACTGCACTTCAATTGTTCATGGTACTTGTGTGCTCTTCATCACCTATTGTTAGTGGAGTATCCACTGGTTCAGAGCACTTAAGACCCTCTTGGGAAATACAAAAAAATGTGTGGTTACCATGAGTTCAAGGCACCTGTTAGTGCTTTGCAATACACATAGAGGCCGATTCATTAATAGCGCCAGGTAGCGACAGATGAGCGACTGTAGCGTGATTTTTTCAGCGCCAGCCAGTATTCGCTGTGCTTGGCCGGCGTTAGCTTGATGACAGCGACTCAGTCGGTGTGCGGTAATGTTGAATACGGGCTGGGGGGTCGCTGTTTCACAGGTCCAGCGTTGTATGTGAGCGCCTGACAACGAATGGCCAGAGCGAACGGCTAGCTTCATATTCATCAACAAATCACGCTCCGAATGTGCTGTCGCTGTCCATTCCTTGTTTAAACCCCAGAGCGCTGGCGGCGATGTGTATTAACTAGTTTTTAACCCCTAAACAACCATATTTTTTGAATGTAACATTATACATGTTTTTAGAATCATTTTGTAATATGAAGACATTAATCTCAGACCTGTTAGATCAATTCTGCACATATTTTTTTTAATTTTTTTTTTTACTTAAAAATAAATCCTAACATAGCAGAAGTGGTCTCCGATTTTTTGACATAAAAAAAAAAAAAAAAAAAAAAAATAATACCAATTAATTATGAATAATTATAGATTGCTCCATTGAAATGCATTGGACATCGCCAGGGAGCGACAGCTCATACCTGGCGCTGTGAGGGAATTTGCAGCGGCGCTGTTCGGTCCAGGCGGCTTCATGATGAATGCCGCGCTAGCCGTCGCTCTCGCCGGCGCTAGCCTCATTTTGCTTGATAAATGCGTCATTGTGACCGCCGCCGGGCGTACTTGAGTCGGTAGTCGCCGTTAGCTGCCGCTACCTGGCGCTCGTCAGACACTACCTGGCGCTATCGCTTGATGAATAAGGGCAATAGTTTAAATCACATGTTAGTGCTCTGCAATACCTATAGTTCAAAGCACTTGTTAGTGTTCTGCAACACCGATAGTTCAAAGCACCTGTTGGTGATCTGTAATACCTATAGTTCAAATAATCTTTTAATGCTCTGCCATGCTCTGCTCATCCTAGTCAAAGCCCCCTGAGGGTGAGACGCGTTGGAGGAGTCAGCTTTTAAATTTGGATTGGAATACACGCTGCCTTGGATACCTGTGTGGTGAGAACTACCATGGAAAATGGAGCTGTATTTTAACTCTGCTTATTTTTAACGATTGTTTGTGAGTGCATTCTTATTTTATTAAATACCATCGGTTATTTCTAGACATATTGCACTATATGTGTTTTTATTTTTGTATGGTCCTTCACTTTGAACCTTTACTGTGGAGTCCCTGATGAGCGCAGATCTCTGGAATAAGAGGGGGTTGCTCTTCCCTGACAATTATATGCTTTAAATTCGATTTGTTGAAAGCATTTCTTTTGGAGATGAGTTGGAGCGAACATGATGGAGACCAGGATATACCCCTCGATTCAAAGAGCCAAAGTTAATTGATTTCGTATCGAGAATCGTAAGTTTGGGTGGGTGTTAGTCATTTTTTCCTGTTTTTTTGGCCATTCCCGACTCGCACGAGCCTACGTACGAATGCGTATATGCTCTTACGATCAGCGGCAGTGCGTTCGTAAATTTTAGGATCAAAACGTAAAACTTAGGATCAAATCCTAAAACTTACGATGAAAACGTAAAACTTAGGATAATTGGATGTGTTTAGGTGTGATTCAGAGAAACCTGTAAACGCGTTTTAAAAGAAAGCCACAGCCGACACCTTTTAGCAGCCGGATTGCTGTTCGTGAACAGGTTTTTTGGCTATGTGGAGGAGTCTGCGCGTCTTGTGCTCCAATGAACTGCATGTATCAGCATGGCCGAGGCCATTAATTGTATGGCAATGCATGCCTGATTTAATACATTTCCATGTATGCCTTATAAAAGCATTTTAATGTGGACCTTAATTAGTCCTTTGCATGTAAACCTTTATTTTGCAATATATTTGCGTTAATTAAAGAAACTTATGTCCTTTGTTATTTATTGTTAAATTGATGTACTAGAATAATATTTTTAGATTGCATTTATTGTTTTAGTTGTTTACCTTTGCTTTGTTTAATTAGTTAAGCACATCTTTGGTCAGATGCATCACACTTACTGAGGAGAGGAGAGCGGGATAAAGTGCAGGATGTGGGTTACTGCTGTATTTTGCCCCCAGAGCTGGGGGCACGGACAGTCACAAGGCCCTTTCTGTTTGCAGGCTGCCCGAGAATACCTGAGCCGCCATCTTGGCTGTTTCTAGACTCATAACATGCAGAAGTTGCTGGGTGTTTTTTAATATTTGAGAGCAATCTGTATGTAGAGGGTGTGGGTAACCACACACCAAAAATTTAAGTTGTACCATTTGAAGCCAAAATATTAAAATTAAATCCACAAGTAAAAAATGCAAGTTAACTAAAAATTAAACAAAGTAAGATTTTATTATGCAAATGCATTCATTAATGGTTGGTTTCAACAAAATGAATGAAATAAAGAAAAATAAGACCAAATATTTAGAATGCACTTTAATGAGCTAAGTTTGTAGTGCGCGGCCGCAAGATCAGAAGGATTTACGTCCAGACAAAAAAGGAAAAAGGGCAAAACCAATGTTGCAACCTGAGAAATGAAACGGAAAATTCAGGATGGAAACTGACATAGGTCTGATTCCCGAACTGCCATACGAACGGACGTATATTTTAGGATAGAAGCGTATTTGCTTATTGAATCACTCGCAAGTTCATACGAACGCACGAGCGGACGTGAAAAATAGGATGATCGTGAGCCAAATCCAAGCTGTTACATGTTTCTTTGAATCAACCCAATAATCTGAATGACTACATCTGTATTTTGCCTATTAATATTGGCTGTCCAGTAAGAGGCTTGATTACTTGGTGGTGGATTATTTAGCCTAAGAAGAACACGCGTGGATTGATTTGCACCACTGTGGACTTTTTGATAGCTCTGTGTAAATTTGGATATATACAATTTGTTATTTTTTGGTAGGAAGTGGAATCCTACATACCACACGTCGAGCTATACCTTTCTAAATCTTAACATAGTTTTGAGCAGCGCGGTATTTTACATCTGTACAATGCTCTGCCATACCTATAGTTCAAAGCACCTGTGTGTCCCCCTTTTCTGGGGCACTTAAGGCACATTTGCCTGCATTTTGTATTTGTCCATTTTGGGCCGCTGTAATTGAAGGTGTCTAACAATGCAGAAAGCAGCAAATAATGGACAGGGACATTGCTGTGCTGCTGCTGGCAATGAAGCTGGTGCTCATCCAGTTACTGGTGCTGCAGGAAAAGGACATATTTCATCCTTGCCTGCTACACCTTTGATGATAATGAGACCCAGGCACCGACTGCTGCAGGTTTCTGCAACGTTGAGGCTGAGTGGGAGGCCATCAGGGAGGAGTGGTTGAGGTTGCCAAGGGTTATGACGAGGTCCTTGACCCAATGTGAGCTGAAGGCCATCAGAGTTCAAAGGAAGAGGTGGTGGTCAGGATCTCACCAGCATGGAGTTTTGTCAAACAGTCCAGAGCGGACAAGACAGAGGTCATTTGCAAGCTGTGCCAACTCTGCACCTCGTCCATGACCAGGCATCTGCAAGCAAAACATGAGCTGCAGTGGCAAAACTACCAGAAAAAAACCTGCAAACACCCGAATCTCCCTTTGTCTCCAACTCCACAACAATAAAAGCATCTGTCTCCTCCCAAAGGGAGAATGTGAGAACCCCACCTCATCCAGCACCAGCAGCAGCACCACCACCACCACCTCCACTAAGCCAGTCCACATCATCCCAGGGAAGCGTTCAGCTTCCCATCATGCAAACGTTAGAGAGAAAATGAAAGTTGGGCCCATCTCAGCCACGAGCCCTGAATGTGAGTATTTCAAAATTGCTGGCCTTTGAAATACTATCGTTCTGCCTGGAAGATATGGACAGTTTTAAAGATCTCATGGTGGCCGCTGTCCCACAATATACTGTTCCCAGCTGCCATTACTTTTCTCACCAGGCCATGCCTTGCACTAACAGCTTGTGAAAAAATAAAATGTGCACTGGGCAATGTCATTAGTTCTAGTGTCCACCTCACCTCAGACACGTGGACAAGTAATCATGGGCAGAGACATTACATCTCTCTAACTGCCCACTGGGTCAATGTAGTTGCGGCTGGGACTGAGGTGGTCCTTCCACCACTCAAAATAGAGCGTATCAGGGAGCATCGGGTCACAAGATCCAACTCGTCAGCCCGCTTTCCCAAAGCATCCATTCGCCCGCCTAGTGGGGCTACAAAGCCCAGCAAGGCCCGGGACACACAGATTCTTGGCTAAGGCAAAAAGATTGCTCACGTTAAATAATAGCTTTTAATGCATAAAGCACATTAGGCAGTGATTACAAACATTTAGCTATGATGGAGTTAATACAAATGCTGTTCTGAGTAGTGAGTTACAGATTACTGTGCGTTACAAGCAGAGATACAACAATCAGCATTACCTTAAAATGCAGATGCAGAGTAGTGCAACACGGCCTCCCCCAGAAAGTGACCAAGTCCTGGTCTCCCAGGCCTACCTTTAAGCTCAATCCCTGTGTCTCCTTCCAGGGACAGGTCCTGGGGAATTCTTTTGAAGCCCCATATGCTATCACACCTCCCCAGCTACGGTGGATGCTGGCTGTCGCTGTCTGACAAAGGTGTTAAGGGAGCCGCAGGGGGGATTTCAACCTGGAACTGCTTTTTCTGAGTGTCAGAACCTCATGCCCATATATGGACTTCCTTTTCCTGCTAGGCTTGTAAGGGTGACATTTGCTAAGAACCGAGAATCTTAAAGGGGGGAGGCATCAGCAATAAAATGAAATATAATATTTGCCCTATTCCTCTATTCCTCGCAGAAGGAATCAGTCGGTGCCACCTGTAGCCTCCTCCTCCTACTCTGCTTCCTCCTCTGATTCCTCCTCAGGCAGTCAGCACAGCCCCTGCACCTCCAATTTCAGTACAGCCATGGGGAAATGGCAGCATGCAGTGAAAAAACTAATCTGCCTGGGCGGAAGACCCCACACCACCCAGGAATTGTGGACCGGCATCCAGGACCTGACAAATGAGTGGCTACTGTTGGACCTGAAGCCTGGCAAGGTGGTGTGTGACAATGGGCCAAACCTTGTAGCAGCCTCGAGCTGAGGCGGGTTGACGCACATCCCGTGCCTGGCACATGTGCTCAACTTGGTGGTGCAGAGCTTCCTGGCCCATTATCCAGGGATGCCGGAGCTGCTGCATAAAGTCACCTGTCTGAATTGCATAGGAATTGCATTGCATTGCAGAGGAATTTCAGCCTTCCCCCATTGCCTCATATGTGACTTGCCCATTAGGGTGTGTTCCAACTCCAAAATGCCCGGGTGAGTCAAAGTGCAGACGAGCAGCACTACACCACCAGTGAGTGGTTCTCCATGAGGGACACCTGCGCTGGTGCTGCAGTGCTTCAAGTATAGTCAGCGCTGATGATACCATCATCAGCACTACCATCCCTTCTTCTTTCTGCTTCTTTCAGGCATGACTGAGGAGGAATCAGAGGAGGAGGAATAAGACACATTTTTCCCGATGTCAGGGCAGTGCACACGTGGTTCAAAGGGTGGGTTACTGGGCGGTCAGCAGGCAGTTACGCCAATGTCCAGCCATAGGACAGTTTTGGAGGAATCAGAGGAGGAGGGGAGGAGGACTTTCTCTCACAGCAGGGTGGCAACCAGCGCAGCATCACTGAAAAGTGGCCGGAGGGAGGAACAAGAGGAGGAGCAGGAGACACCTGACACTGAGGACAGCTTGTTCTTGACTCAGGGCAGCCTGGCTCACATGACCCACTACACGCTCCAGTGCCTTCGCAACAAACGCTGAGTTGCCTACATAGTCACCAGTGCTGATTACTGGGTGGCCACGCTGCTTGATTCCTGCTGTAAGCACCATCCCTGATTCCAGCAGTGGAGTGGGATTGAAAAATGAGTAGAAACACATGTTGGTGGATGCACTACAGACAGAGTTCGCAGCTGACTTTGAGGGCACAGTGGTGGCAAAAGAAGGAGTTGGAGGAGGAGGAGCAAGTTGCCAATGTAGCAGGTGCATCGGCAGCACCTCACAGTGGAGGGTGAGCATGGCCATTCCGCCACAACCACTTCCATTGGTTACTATGGCCTGTAGTACAGGGGGGAAGACTTTGACTCGCATGGTGGATGACTACCTGTCCATGCGTCTCCTTGTACTGAGAGATGGCTTCTCCTCGTTCAATTTCTGGGTTGCTAACTTGGAGCCTTGGAGGTGCTGGCCTCCCATGCGGCAAGTTTCCTATCAGAATGTGTGTTCAGCACCACAGGAAGTGTCATTACCGACAAGAGGATCTGCCTTTCCACAGCCAACGTGGACATCCTTACATTCCTTAAGTTAAATCCGGGCGTGGATCCCATGGGACTTGGCTGTGCCAGCACCTGAGTGCCTGGTTAAAGTGTTTGCTATCTCCTTCTCTCCCTTTTATGCTTAAAGCACCACGTCTGACTGATATGTAAAAAAATGTAATATTTTAATGTATATATTTATTTACTGATGTATATATGTATATGATGATATGAGGATATGATGTATATATTTTTTAATGGATGTATATATGTATAGATTGATGTATTTAATTATTTATTTGTGTATATATGTATAGCTTGATGTATATATTTATTTATTGATGTATGTATGTATAGATTGATGTAAATATTTATTTATTTATGTATAGATGTATAGATTGATGTATATATTTATTTCTTTGTGTATACTGTTATTTATTGATGTATATATGTATACATTTTTGTATATATCTATATATTGATTGATTCATTTATTTTTTTCTTTATTTGTGTATTTCTTAAATTTTTTTAGTTTTCTGTTATTTTGCATACTTTCACTAGCCCATTTTGTACAGGGAAAACACCGTGGTGGATTTATAACCCTCTATAGGATTCGGGGCCCCCGGACCCAAAATTTGGCGACAAGTTCGGCCGAACTCAGCAAACCCGAACTTCAATCGACCCGCTCATCACTACCCTTGACTCAGCATTGGCTGTTCTTGTAGGCAAAAAATATAATTTATTTAAAGCTTTGCCACAGAGGCCACAAAATCGCAATTCAGAAGAGTGTGGCATATACCGTAATTGTGAGAAAAAGCAGACCTTGACAAAATGGTAAGAAGGTGAATGGTAGGCTCAGAACCAGACACTATGGAAGAACCATCTAGAGAAAAGTGACCACCAATAAGCAAAGTCCACTGATAGCCCCTAGAGTATAGGTTGAAGTTTTCTGCATTGTCAAAGGCAGAGATTCTACATGTACGATACATGCAAGAAATTACATAAATAGTCACAAACATGGACCATGTTTAAGTGTAGTTTGACATTTACTGTATTCATTTGCGCCCACCAGCAAATCACAGCTGGGAATCGTTACAATAGCAGAAGATTTGCACTAAAACTTTAAAGAATTAATAATATTTTGACAGAAAACACCAGTCATCATCTATTTTGTCTTTTAACGGCACATGCACAATTCTGCAATCATTTTCTTTTTATATGCTTTCTGCTGAAGACAATTTCGGAGCCAGCTCTTCGGAGAACTCAATTGCTTGTAATAACATTGTAAATCTAGGGGATTGTTTTAGATGGTACAGAACTGGTGAAGTCTGCCTAAGTATATGGATTAAATATTAAAGCCCAAATCATATCATGGTTCTATTCAGAAATCAATGAGATGGTTTAAAAACATGGATATCACACAAGGTATTATTGTAAATCATGGTCTTCCAATGTAATGAGAGATTACGGATTGCTTTGTTAATGTTATAAGTGCCCCACAGTGTATTATTACCTGTGCTTCAAAAGACTTTCAGTTCATAATCCGTTATACTGCTGCAAAATAAAAAGTGGTACAGTACACACATAATCATTTTCTAATGAGTCATTATATTCTATGGATATTGTATATCCATATTGCCACTTTATAGCATCATAATAAAATATGGTAAAGGAGTATTATGCCTATGTATGTGAGCCTAAAGTAGAGCAGATCGTTTTCTACCTTCCTGCTAAATACTATGTGTGAACTTGATATTTCTAAAAATATGCGACTTTAGCATACCTACATGCACCTTAAAAATAAAAGGTGCACTGTTAGAACCAAGCGTCTCATATGCCTTGCGGCATTGTATTACTGCTCGTTGTGGTCAGCAAAGCTAAATTGTTAATTCATAGGTTCTGTCTGGCTCCCTAGGAATGTGTGTCAATTAAGCAACTGTTTGCAGCCCTGGCCTTCTACCTCCTATTCATCAGTGGTCACATAAAGCTGTCCAGGCTTCAGCACACAATGCCTGTGTTAGCGGCTAGCTTGGGTGTGTTACTCTGCTCTATACCGGTTTGAACAGCAGTCTGTGTTCTTGTGATCTGAAGCTATGTGAGGAGACGGAAGCCTGTCTTGGAGCCATTGGAGTCCAAGATGGATGACGATGGAGGTGGAATGCTGAATGCGCTACCCAATTCAATTCACATGCAAGTGCAGGATGGCCACCAGAACGAGGTCGATCTAAAAGTGTTTGTGGAAAGAATTTTAAAGGAACGTCTAACAGCTGCATACTCTGAGATACATACTCGCCAGGAGTTTCCTTTTCAATGGTCTTGTGATGTTACTTTTTTTTTCAGAAGAAATTGCTTCAAGGATCTATAATCAATGGCTGAGCAAGAAAAAGTGTGGTGATACTTACCTGAATATAGTTAATTTACCTGCAAGGAGAACAGTAATGTGCAATGTTATAATCCATTTTTGAAGATTGAAAAACTGACAGAATTTATAAAGAGGCATTGTTTGGGACCTGTAGTGAACTATTATAAGATGAAGACTGGTAAGGTTTTTTATATAGTTAAATGGATAAAAATAAACGGATGAGGAAGGTAAAGTGGTACATTTGACTGCTGCATATTCCCTGGGTACATTACTTACCATGATTTCCCTAAATTTTGCCGTAAATGCAGATAATATGGTCACCTTGTGTATACCTGTACTTCTGCTGGTCCTGTGTGCTGCAGTTGTGGGGAGATGGATCATAACGTAAACGCATGTAAAAAGGCATGAAAATGTGATTGGTGTGGAAACCTGGGCCCATGATGGGGAATTGCAGGGAGAATCTCTTTGGGTGCTCCTTTGCTGTTGCTATGAAGGGGCAGCCCGGCAATATGGCAAGAAGTATGAGAGAAGAAATGACGAGTCTCAGAATGGCAGGAGGCTCAGGAAAGAGAGGAAGGCCAGTCGCCGTTACTGGCTGTGCATGAGTTACCTCACCCATGGATCCTTCCCTGACTGACATGGAGCTTGCCAATCTAACTATGCCAAATGAAGGGGGTGGGGGGAAGAGCCAAATTCAGATCTTATTGGGCATCTCGGCTCCAACTTCCCAGGGTAGAGTGACATTTCAGCAAATGACGAGGAGAAGCCTGCAGCCGAGGTGACCCCCCTGTCTGAAAAAGCTGTTCGCATTTTTAACCCATATTCAGATGGAGATTGTTCTTACTCAGGGAAATGCTCGTCGCCTGGAGGAAAAAGGAGAAGGTAACGTCCCTAAGAGGTCATGCACTGAAGGGCAAGAAGAGCTCATGGACGAGGGGGTGCACTCAGAGGAGAATGCACTGCAGATCCAGAGAATGACACAGCAGCTGATGGTGGGAGACAACCCTCTACTAGTGGGAGCCAGATGTTTAAACAGGAGTCAAAATGGCTAACCTTGTAAAGTATATATTCCTTTCCAATATCATGGTACTTTCTTTGATTTTCCAATGTAAGAGGTAATAGAAGCAAGAACCGCAGAGCCATTGTTTTTAATGTGATAATAAAACTAAAAGCTGACATAGTGTGCTTACAAGAATGTGCCATAAAATGGGAAGCAGTACAGGTGAAATGGTTAGCTGACCAAAGTGTGCGGTCTGTAATAGGTGACAACAACAGTGCAGGGGTTTTAATTTTAGTCCATAATCCTAATGTTACCATTGATTCTTTTTGTATTGATTCTGGTATGTGAGAAAAAGGGGCGGGTAATGTTTTTCAATGAGCCCAGAGTGCACCCTCCTGAGAGGGTCAACACTGTCCTTGCTAGTGACTTTGACACCATTTGTGCCATTTGAATTTTGTAAAGCCGTAAGGTGGTGCTTTGAGAAGGAAGAACTATCTAATTCAATGCATGAGGGAGTGGTGAAGCTATTACATGAAAAGGAACCTAAGGAAGACCTAAAGAATTGGCACCCAATCACCCCTATAAAGTTATTTAAAAAATACTTGATACAAGGATGAACAGGGTGATTGGTGATATAATAGGGGAGTGGCAAGTCTGTGCCATCCCTGGCAGAAGAGACAATGAAAACCTAGTTTTAGACCGAGATATCATTCGTTATGCTAAAGATAACAACAATTCAACAGCACTCGATACTATAGACATTGAAAAGGCATTTGATAAAGTCATCCATAAGCAGCTTTTTCATGTTTTGACAGGTATGGGTCTTCCTAGGTAGTTTGTCAGGAACATACTTGTTGTTGTTACTGCAATGCTTATATCTTGTAGCCAAATAACGATAAATGGGTTCCTGACTAACAACAATAAAGTGGCATCGGAAGTAAGGCAGGCTCTACTGACCAGGCTTATTCTATTACTATTTTGCACATTACCTATCCAAATCCCCATATTTTACACTTCCAATCTCATGCCAATACATTTATTTAGAACAAAAAAAAACAAGGGTTAGCTGAAATATTATGTACTTGTAGAGGAGTTTAAACCTGCCTAAAATTGCTCTCTACTACAAAGCAGCTCATTTAACTGAGATAGCTGCTGGCAGTCTGATTTACCAGGAATGCCACAGGTATACTTTAAAGATTATAATTCTGATTTCTTCAGAGACCTTCAGTGGTTGAGAAAGCAGTGATTGAAAAGGTGGGTGCTATGCTCAGTGAGGACAGGGTTTTACCCTTCTCTCTTCCAGTGGTGATCTGGGGCCAAAAATCTGCCTGGGATTTTACCAGCACTTATCTCTCCCACTTTGAATTCTGTTATATAGGAGGAATACCTTCTTGTCAGGGATCCTCCCTATTCACAGCAGCACACTGGAAGAGAGGCTTGCAGTGAATGAGCAACGACAGAAAGCAGATTTAAGAGAGCCACCCACAGGGCTTGGCAAAATATTTTTGAACTTGGGAAAATCTTTAGGGCAGTAAAAGAAACTGCATATATAAAACTTGATTTAAAGCCTCACCATGATTAGGTCCCCATGCACGCTAGCCATCCCCCTTTAAATTCCTGTGTCTCAAAACTCCCCCATGTGCAGCAGGCCAATGCATGTATTGCACATGCGGTAGACATGAGCCACAAGAGGAAACATTGCTGGGATAAGTGTCCCGCCTCAATCATGGGAAGGTTAGTGTGCATGTGTAGCTAAATAAGCAAAATATTTTTGTCTGACATAATTAGTCAGACAGTCTGACATAATTAATCAGACAGTAAAACACACACCCACACACAAATCATTTTACTCTAAATGTGAGTTTCCAGTCCCTGTCTTCTTTCTTCTATCCCGCGGCCCCGGATGTAAGGAGTGATGCCAGACGCCGCCACATAAAGAACGTGGGGACGTAGGTTGCCCTTTCTTTCATCCTCGCTACCCGGTGAGTGAATGAGTTTTGGCAGGAGCCTTTGGGATTTCCCCCATGTGACTACATATGTCACCGGAGGGGAAGGGCATGGAGGGAGATTCCTCAGAAGGTCCCCCTTTGCTCACGTGGGGGAGATTCTAGAGAAGCCACGCCTCTTAGTATAAAAGGTGGCTCTGTAGGCATTACTCGGCCTGGTGCCGCAATGAAGGAGAGGAGCCGTGTTCCCCTTTGATCTAAATGCAGGCAGAGCATCAATAGACCCTCTGTCATTAATTAAGAGTTCATAATGAAAGTATTTTTCTCAAACTGTATTGTGTTTTTTATGTTTGACAATTTTACTTTGAACTGGTAAGGTTTCCAATTATCCGCCCCACCAATGGGCATGGTGATGTGGATAAGCCCGTTGGCCCACAGCATGGGGCAGTGCTGGGCACCAGACTCTTCTATAGGGCCAGACTCTGCTAAAGTGATTAGGGCCAGCAGTTCAGGCTTTGAGCCCTGGAATTAAAAACCCCTATGCTTAGTTTGCAGGGTTGGTAAGCCTTAAAGGGGGAGGGACCCCATTCATTAAAAAAAACATTTTTGAAAATTAGCCCTGCCCCACAATTTTTAAAAAAATAATGTGTGGGGCAATAGCTCTTAATCAAGCTTAACATAAAAGACATGCAAAAAAATGAAGAGAAGAGGCTCAGGATGGGGCGCTATTACAAAAGACCAAGCGGGCAAAGAAATGTAACAATGAGTTTTATGCTAATGATTTGGTGACGGTGTAGGGCTAGGGTGTTGTGGTAGTCCCACTGAGGTCAACGGGCCACCAGGGGATTCCCTGATAACCTGGTAGGCCAGTCCAAGCCTGTTTGGTGAAGCAAGTTTCAACTTTGACTGTGCATTGCATTGCGCAAAAAAGTGCAATAAGGTAAGGATTTTTTTTTAAATAAGGACTATTTAGAAATTAGGCATTTCTTCTGCAGGCCTCATTCTATACAGTACTTCAGTGGAAAAAGTATGTGACTTACAAGACATAACTTTACACAGCATCCCAACTTCTTTGGAATTGGGGTTGTACATCTGATTTTTGGAAAAGTTTGTAGACTTAGTTATTTGACGTTTTTTAATCATAATGAAACACCTAAAAAAATGTGTATTGTAGAAATGACCAGAAAAAATGACTGCATGTCATTAACTGCAAATTTGCTCTAGATAAATGATAAGGATTCTTACATTAGGCTTCAACTGTCACAGAGATTCCTAATTACATTTCTATGTTGGAGTCTGCTACCAACTGTTGTGAGCAGAGAATGTAATATGGGCCAGTCAGGTACATAATAATTAAGCACACAATGAATTTTAAACTAGCAACATCCTCTAAAAAGTCTAAAAAAATATTTTACTTGATATGCCTAATTTAGGCATGCGTTCTTCTCTTCAGATTAAGGGTCCCCATTGATAGGTGCCCAGCTGCGATCCTTACACCACAGCTTGATTCCTCCTCTCCAACTGAACAAGGCATATGACATTTACATTCATCTTTATGGATGACTGCAGAAGCTTCTTATACGCATAGTAACTCTGCTGTTCTGTTTCTGATACAGTTTGGGAATATGCATCTGTTCCGGCTGCAGTTCAGCTGTTTTTTATAGATATTCTGTTCTGATCAAACCAAATCCAATCTTTGGTCAAAATTCAACAAATTTCCTCTAGAAATTTGTGCACGTCGAAATCGAAGTTGTAGCGAAATATTATTAAAAAATTCACTCAAAAGAATAACCTCCATCCTTGTCCCAGCATCGGGCGATGTCCTCATGTCCATTGGGGCTCGGGATCTTCAGCGGGACAAGTGGACAGGAAGCTTCCACCCCACACTGGGCCTGCGGTGGGGACCAAGGTGGCGGGAGCCATGGAGCAGGAGGTCACTAAGCACTACAAGCTAAACTGCCACATAGTTTAGCTCATAACTGAAAGTATCTTCGCTGGAAAGCACCAGGGGGGCACTGCTGCATGCACTACCAGGGAGCCAAATGGCCGCCATTCACTCATCATACTGCATCTTGTTCATGGTTTCATGAACATTGGCCAAAGACTTTAGTATAAAAAAGAAATACAGGCTGTTTTGGGGCACTGGTTTTAGGACAGAAAGTGAAAACATACATTTTCTTTCTGGGCATTGGATCACTTAATTTCACAGAGAACATATTTGTGCCAGTCAGTGCTCCACTGTTTGCATTACACATTGCTCATATCCCATTCATTCGTATGCCAGAGTACGAGTACAAGGATGTCATTTTCCATCGTAACTTTTCTGTTTCATTTTCTCATGTTCCAACGTGGGCTTTCGAATTTGCCCTTTTTCCATCGTCTCCTCCTACGAATCCTTAACTGTTCCCGATAGATTCTGTTTCCCTTTTTCAATAAATAATCGTCCAGACGGAAATCCTTACGATCTTGCGCCTGCGCACTACAAACTTAACTCATTAAAGTGCTCCCCTACATATTTGCCACCCTCACTTCTACTACAATGTTTAGCTAAACCACGTAGCACTATCCTCCATCTTCCCTTTTGGACCCTTAAAGCTCACCCCAACCACTTAGCACTATCCTCCATCTTCCCTTTTGGACCCTTAAAGCTCACCCCAACCACTTAGCGCTATCCTCCATCTTCACTTTTGGACCCTTAAAGCTCACCCCAACCACTTAGCGCTATCCTTTATCTTCCCTTTTGGACCCTTAAAGCTCACCCCAACCTCCTAGCGCTATCCTCCATCTTCCCTTTTGGAACCTTAAAGCTCAACCCAACCACTTAGAACTATTCTCCATCTTCCCTTTTGGGCCCTTAAAGCTCACCTGCAACCTGCAACACTATCCTCCATCAGTGCTCCACTGTTTGCATTACACATTGCTCATATCCCATTCATTCGTATGCCAGAGTACGAGTACAAGGATGTCATTTTCCATCGTGACTTTTCTGTTTCATTTTCTCATGTTCCAACGTTGGCTTTCGAATTTGCCCTTTTTCCATCGTCTCCTCCTACGAATCCTTTACGTTTCCCGATAGATTCTGTTTCCCTTTTTCAATAAATAATCGTCCAGACGGAAATCCTTACGATCTTGCGCCTGCGCACTACAAACTTAACTCATTAAAGTGCTCGCCTACATATTTGCCACCCTCACTTCTACTACAATGTTTAGCTAAACCACGTAGCACTATCCTCCATCTTCCCTTTTGGACCCTTAAAGCTCACCCCAACCACTTAGCGCTATCCTCCATCTTCACTTTTGGACCCTTAAAGCTCACCCCAACCACTTAGCGCTATCCTTTATCTTCCCTTTTGGACCCTTAAAGCTCACCCCAACCTCCTAGCGCTATCCTCCATCTTCCCTTTTGGACCCTTAAAGCTCAACCCAACCACTTAGAACTATTCTCCATCTTCCCTTTTGGGCCCTTAAAGCTCACGTGCAACCTGCAACACTATCCTCCATCTTCCCTTTGGGACCCTTAAAGCTCACCCCAACCACTTAGCGCTATCCTCCATCTTCCCTTTTGGACCCTTAAAGTTCACCCCAACCACTTAGCACTATCCTCCATCTTCCCTTTTGGACCCTTAAAGCTCATCCCAACCACTTAGCGCTATCCTCCATCTTCCCTTTTGGACCCTTAAAGCTCACCCCAACCACTTAGCACTATCCTCCATCTTCCCTTTTGGACCCTTAAAGCTCATCCCAACCACTTAGCGCTATCCTCCATCTTCCCTTTTGGACCCTTAAAGCTCATCCCAACCACTTAGCGCTATCCTCCATCTTCCCTTTTGGACCCTTAAAGCTCACCCCAACCACTTAGCACTATCCTCCATCTTCCCTTTTGGACCCTTAAAGCTCATCCCAACCACTTAGCGCTATCCTCCATCTTCCCTTTTGGACCCTTAAAGCTCACCCCAACCACTTAGCACTATCCTCCATCTTCCCTTTTGGACCCTTAAAACTTACCCAAACCACTTCCCGGTTAGGTTCTTCTTCCATTTTAGGCCCCTAAAACTTACCCAAACCACTTCCCGGTTAGGTTCTTCTTCCATTTTAGGCCCCTAAAACTTACCCAAACTACTTCCCGGTTAGGTTCTTCTTCCATTTTAGGCCCCTAAAACTTACCCACACCACTTCCCGGTCATCTTAACCTTCATCTCTAAATATTTATTTCACCCTTCGTTTGCTGTTAATGTATTTGTGTTTAAAAATGACACTGAAACTTTATTTTTTTTTTTTGTTTTCTTACTTGAAGGCCATTTTTTTGAAGGCTTACTTGAAGGCCATTTTGCTTGCATGTCCGTGCCTTAAGTGGCAAGCACATAGGTGTTACGTGCTTGAATTTACCCCCCTGCTAGGTAAAAAAAAATAAATAAAAATACTCACCTGACCCCTCGTTGGATCCAGCCGGGTCTCCTCTTTAATTTGGTGCCATCCGATCCCCCATGGAGAGCCCCCAGAATAGCCCCCCCCCCCCGCGCGGCAGCAGCAGCAGCTGCTAACTGTAAAGAAAAAATTACAAATAAAAAAATGTTATTTGCTTACCTGAGGCCGCGCTGTCTCCCGACGGGTGTCCTCTTCACTGGGGGGGCCTCCGATCGCCCCCCCAGTCATTGTGATGTCACCAGCAGCCGCCTCTTAAGTCCAGCACCTGAGACAGAAAATCAGTCTGCTCGAGTGGTTGGAGGAGAGAGGTGGGGAGGAGGAGAGGGCTGAGATCGCCCCCCCTCCCCAGGCTCTCACTTCCAAACACGCAATCAGACTGTCATCCCAGATTGCAGATCGCCGGGGGACAGAGGATCGGAGGTGAGTAAAGTAAAAAAAAAAAATATATATATATATATATAAAGATCTTTTTTTTTTCATATGTGTCTGTGTCTTTTTTATTTAACATTTAACCCCTTGTGAACTGGTAAGGGGTCCATGAGACCCCTTATACCAGTTCACAAGGCTGGGGGATGGCAAGTCACCCGCTAGCCGCAGCGGGTGACTTGCCATTAACCCCCGGCACCCCCATTACCTGCCTCCGCAAAGCCCGGGGGGAGCAGAAGAGCCTGGGCCCACACAGGGTATGTGGGCTTGTAGGCTGCAGGGTGGTGGGCCACAAAAGCTGGCCCCTGCACCTTGTTCCTACAAGCCCCCATAGCTGGTCCCAGGCTGGTTATGATGGGTAGGGGGGACCCTACGTAATTTTTTTGGGGGGATATTTAAGGGTTAGGGTTACCCTAACCCTAACCCTTAAAGTTCCAAATGACGGGAGGGGGAATCCTATGTCAATTTTTTTTAATTAACCCCTTATGCTCTGTCGCCTAGCAGCTATAAAAGGCTTCCAGCAGCAGCAGGAGAGCAGAAGCCAAAGTGATCAGCACAGTGCCCAGGGATGGCAAATAAAATATTTTTTTCTCCATGTGTCTGTGTGTTTTTTTTTACACTTAACCCCTTGTGAACTGGTAAGGGTTCCATGAGACCCATATACCAGTTCACAAGGCTGGGGGCTGGCAAATCTCCTGCGGCTAGCGGGTGACTTGCCATTAACACCTGGTACCCCCAATTACCTGCCTCCCCAAAGCCCAGGGGGGGGGCAGAAGAGCCTGGCCCATGGAGATTGTAGCCGGCAGGGCGGGGGGCCACCAAAACTGGCCCCTTCGCCCTGTTCCTACAAGCCCCCATAGCTGGTCCCGGGCTGGTTATGATGGGTAAGGGGGACCCTACGTCATTTTTGGGGGGGGATTTTTAATGGTTTTTATCCCTTAAAATTCCTAAAAAAATGGGGTCCCCCCATTAACCCCTTTTGTTTATAGTGTGGATAGTAGTATCTTATTTGTGCTCTTCTCAGTTTGGGGGGTCTCCTGGGCAAGAATGGGGGGCTACCGATACATATGTGGTACCGTAGTAATCGAGAGAAATGAGGCTTTCACATGCAATATGGTTTTTATTAATAAAAAAAAGGTTTTATTTAAAATAAAGGAGACAATTGTCTAAAAAATATTATTTTAATTATTTTGAAATTTTTTTAAGCAAAAATATTTAAAAAACAGTAGAAAAATGACAAACAAGACATTTCATGTTAAAGCCTAAACTCTGCTGCAAAATATATATATATATATATATATATATATATATATATATATATTTTTTTTTTCCTGGAAATTCCGGCAAAAATCAAGGTTAAACATGGCGCAAAATAGGGAAAAATCACCTGTCAACAGAGGGTGACAAAACTTCAAGTAGGCTGGCAATTAAAAGGGTTAATAGTACCTATACATGTTGGGTATTGTTCTGCTCGAGGGACCTTGCGCTTTCAGATTTAGCTTGTTTTTTTCTTGTTGGCATATTGTTATTTTAGGAAAACATGTTTTTATTCTGCTTTTTTATAATTTTTTTACTGAAACCTTGTGTAACCTAAGAATTCTTCAAGGGATTACTTCCAGAAAGATGAACCCACTACAACAAGCTGGGTACACTTAGAAAGCTTAACATGTGTACTTTCAGGGAATATATGGTTTGTGAGGTGCGCACTTTGGGCCTGATGCAGAGCCTCCCCCGGTCTGAGCTTAAAACCTTCCGATTGTCCGGGGCTCCCGTTTGAATCGTGGCACAAATGTGATGCAGAGCCTCCGTCGGAATGGCTCCCTAACTGATCCGCCAATTTGTCTTTACTCTGGAAGTTTTTTTTGCTCTCTCGGGTGTCTTCAATTTGATCGGGGCTTCCGTTCCCGTTCACACGGGCGGCCCGTTTTTCCCTGCTTTTTCATTGGTTTTTGAACGTACCTGCTTGGTTTCCGTCGTATTTGACCTTCCATTTTGGTGATTTTTCCAAGTATACTTACATCTCCATGGCTCTTCAGTTGCCAATCTGGCTACACACAAGCGCACATCCCTAAACCTCCATTGGAATATGCATATGGCACCAACTGCCAATTTGACACATATATATATTGTCAAATTTATTTTTGGGTGTTCCTTCTTTCTTGCCATTAATGCATACCTTAATCTCTTTGGTGTTCCTTCTTCCTTGCCTTTAATGTTTACCGTAATTGGTTGTGAGTTTTTCTGATTTTTTGTCCCATATCTAAACCTTTTGTGTCATGTAAATGTGTGATGATGTTGTGTGATTGTACATTTGTAGGAAAGACAACTCACAAAATCTGTTTGTTTTTTTTAATCAAACTTTTTTTTTGGTTTTGTGGTTTTGAGATTTTTTTTTGTTAAAACAAAAGTAAAAAACAATGTAAATTTGAATTAAACATGTTAAAAATTAGGCCTCGGGGTCTTGTGGCTGTGTTTTTCTTTGATCTGTGAATGAAAAACAACCTTAGTTTAGCATTGTTTTTATGGTTTGGTTGGGCGTTGTTTTATTGGGGCCCTTTTTAAACCGGACCTTCAGCGTGATTTAATGAAAAGCCCAAACTCTAAAAAAACGATTCTGCAGCATCATCTGTAAAAAAAAGATACAAGGACCCACCATTAATCCACAAAATACATTAACAAGTTTCCTGGCCTAACTAAAGTCACTTTATTAACCTTTTGCTGCCTCACATTGCCCTAGTTCTTCTATCTGCATGTAGCCTAGTTTGTAGCTGCGTACATGGGTTAAACTAAGGTGGGCTTGTATTTGTGTTTAAAACGGAACAAGCCATGATTAGTTTAATGACCTTTGCAGGCGTATATTGTAGTGCCCCACCAGTCTGATCAAGACAATGGAACCTCATCTTCAAGAGACCAAAGGCTCGCTCCACCACAGAGCGAGTCCTCCTGGGGGCAGTATTGTAGGGCTCCTCTGCCTGTGAAGATGGGTGCAGGATTGGGGTCAGCAGCCAGGGGAGCAAAGGATAGCCAGAGTCTCCTGCCCAAAAACAAATAAAAAAACAAAAACAAAATAAAAATAAAAAAAGGTGTGCATTGCAACAATAGAAAAGAGGGACAAATAGGTGAGCGGGGTAGGGTTGGAGGAAAGGACATTTGTAATGAGCATACATGCACATCCAACCTGTACACTCATTAAAAAAGTCTGGGGAATACTACTTACATAAGAGGGCAAGAACATGACGCAATAGGGTTCTATCACTTAACCCATTTAATTTAAAGTTAAAAAATTAGGCTAAAAATATACTAACAAAAAATTACCAAATAGTGTGTTAAGGGAAAAAACAAAGTCAGACAGGGTGGGCAACCAATACAAGTTTCATACACATACCCAGTAAGGCGGGTGAGCTCAAATAGGTGCAGCCTGGTTTCTGCCATACTCAGCAGGACAAGACCGCGGAGCTGGCGCCGCTGATGTGCTCCAACAGAGGACTGCATATTATTGCCCGAGTGCAAATACGGCTGCTCTGACTTGCCGTAAGTGAAGGCTCGGTGGCCCCGTTTCATTAGGCTGATTTCAATCGGAAAACAAGGCTCTGCATCACTGAAAAAAACGGAACAATGAACGAGGCGTCCGTTTTGCCGGGAAACAGCCTCGTGCGAGCCAACAATCGGAAAGGCGGCTGAGCGCACACCTGAGCGCATAAACGCACACTAAAATCAACGTAGCACCCTTTCCTGACCCGATCAAAGCCCAAAACCAACGGGAAAACACACGGGATAGCTGAACGGGGAGGCTCTGCATCAAGCCATAGGTCTTCTCCAGGAAATTACAGACCTGTAAGTTTAACATCCATTGTGGGAAAATTGCTTGAGGGGCATGAATATATAACTATGTATAATGTTATAAGTGACAACCATAAAAAAAACATGCCCAAGTCCCCCAACTATGCCAGAAAGAAAACTGCACCACTAGTTGATTTAAAAAAGCATTTTTTAACAAATCTTTATTATCCAAGGCAGACTACATACAGAGACAATGTTAAAGTCTTTAAAAAACATATATACAATATGACACAATACCAGAGGAGCTCTGCCTGTTGACTCCCATAGCCCACCAAAAAAATCTCAAAAAATCCTCTACTCCCTCTATAATTACCTAACCCTCAATAGTACAATAAAGTGCATGTGCCAAAATATCCAAAAATTATATAAAGTGCATGAATTTCAAAGCAATCCTCCTAATACCAAATAATTATATTTCCAAAGTGCTAACCAAGTAGAAGAGGACAACAGTATGGAGAGGGTAGGAGAGGGTTGACAAATAGTATCATCGGTATACATCACCAGCGGGCCTCCTGGCAGTGGAACCCCTGCTGGCCCATGCGTTCAGTGACGGCCTCAACCTTCCTCACTTCCTTCCATCACTTCCTCAAGGCAGTGTGTCGCACAGGGTGTAAACAGAGCCTAAGGCTTAATAGAAGTCTATGGCAACACAAGGACGAATCAGGTATAATGTAATTTGCCTATGTTGCTTTTGCATTGCCATAGAATTTATCATTTACTGAGTGTGCAAAACATTTCTTTAAAAAAATGCAAAGAAAATTTAATTATTTGCCAAAGCACCAAAAGCACTGCACATGTTTAGATACAATGCACCTTACAAAATACTTACAAAACACATGCTCTTAATGCAACAGATAGGTGTGAACAGAGCCTTAGTGTGACCTCCTCTCATTAGCCAACATGTTTATTTGGATTAAACAATTTTGTGAAGATGGTCATGTTCATCTAATATCAAATGACTAATATATAGATCTAGATCTAAGCAGATCTAGATATACTCCCTGTTGAATATATTTATCAGAATGTTGTCCCAAAAATCCCCCCAAAAAGTCACACCCATTATATCTAGATAGTCTTCTCTGCAAAAATTGCCAATGAACTGCACAATATCATACTTCATTACATTTATACTGCATTATGTAACCCCAGAAAGGAGTCCCACTACTCCACACCCTAACCCTATAATAAATGCGTGGCACCACTGTTTACATATGCAACCATTTAATATTTTATTTAGAGGTACATCTACATTTAATAGGACATGTTAAAAAACATAAAACACATGAGACAAAGCATTAGAGGAGGACGGGATATAAGATGGCAAAAATTGCTATTACATGGCCATAGAAAATAATAAGCATATGTACATTTGTAATTGTGCGTACTCTCAGGACTGGCTAACAAGGAATAAGAAAAAACGTGGCCAATTATACTAAAGTGTCATATATACACATATATGAGGACCAGCCGGGAAGATTACAGAAGAAACATAAAAACCAAACATGAAAATGATCTTACATCTCACAAAGGACCAACAAGCCTCCCCCCGCTCTCCGACACGTTGCGTGACGTCAGCGCGTCACTTGCTCAGGGCAACAAAGACTAACATCCCTCACTACAGAAACCCCCTTATGTACTCACCCATCCCGCGCCTCCCGCCGACAGCACACCGAGCGCCAGACGCGGGCCGGCCGGAAACACGTCAGGTGAGAAAGGAGCTCCGACGCGCTCCGGCCGGAAGAGCGTCAAAGCACCAGCGTGCGCTCTGCGACCCGGAAGCGCGCGCCCCAGCTGAACGTGGACGCGCACACCCAGCCATGGAGCAGCAGCAGACATGCGCAGGAGCCAGGACAGGTAAGCATCGGGGACAGCAATGCAGATAACATACTATTTTACTACATACAATGTACAAAACAAAAATAATGTTAAATACACCACAAAGTAACAGCAAAATAACAAGCTCTGCCCTGATATGCTTGCAAAATTCTACTATATGGGACACAGAATAGACGATTAGTTGAAATAACAGCATATTGCCGCTAACAAGTGCAGACAATAAATACATGGTATATATTCTTAGTTATTGTAAAACCCTATACTCTACATAGTTGGATAATATTCACATTTAAATATAATTAGCAAAATATACTATTAAGTACCTGCAATAATCCTGTGCCTTAATTCTCTACAGCAAACCTAAGTGATTATGATACAATGGACTATGACACCAAGGCTTTACTGAACTTCCACACCTCCGGCCCATATTTATCTCTGCTGTTAGATTTAACAGCTGAGGCAGTAAATTATGGAAATCTTGCACACATAACATGGCACAAACACCACACCGATGCCATGCTACTGCCGAAGAGTTGGTAAACCATACACGCCTCAATAGGTAGGAGGAGCGAAACTCTTTATGCAACAATTACTACTGAAAATGTAATACAGAAAAAAAAACAATAAAAAGAAAAAGGACAAACATGATAAATAGGCTTCGAGATTTCATTTTTGAAGCTCAAACGATATTGTCCTCATCTTCACCAGTTATATGGCATCTTGTTCTTTATTTATCTTGTTGACTCAGGTGGACCACTCAGTCACCCCAACCCCTACGGACTGGAGGACCACATAAGTAATTTATGTGACTAAACCATCTGTGACTAAACCTACAAAACAACAAAAATCAATATAAACAAGCAAAAAACTCCACAATCTCGTGCATTCTGTGCCCTAAACACATGTGTATAAAAATATATTCGCCCACACCCACAGTATAAACCAACCCGTACATAGTGCCCCTTATGTGAAAATCATGGGCCCAAAAAGGGTGTAAAGGCTAAGTCCTAGTTCGTTCCAATAGGAGACTGAGAGTCGAGATCAAAAATCCACCGTAGCTCTTTTTGCTGGAGAACTTTTTTAATATTGCCACCACGTGGTCCCACATTAACTTTCTCGATACCGGTAACCTTCAGGCTACTGAAATCACTCTGGTGTTTATTAAGAAAATGTAAGGCTACAGGGGGAACTACTTTGCCCTATTGGATATTTCTATTGGCTAAACGAATACTTGAGAAATGTGCTTGCACTCTTGTCTTTAGGCTATTACGAGTTTCCCCTATGTAAGTCATAAGGCAATTACATGTAAGTGCATAAATCACTCCTGTGGATCTACAATTAATTAGTTGACGTATAGGGAATTCTTTACCCATTTGTAAATTTCTAATAGACTTCTGCTTAGTCATGTGTGAACAAACAGAGCATCCCCCACATGGAAAACTCCCACTAATGTCTCTCTGATGTCGCAACCAATTTGGGAGTGCATTAAAATGACTGCTGCAGACCCTATCGTGTAAATACGCGCTGTCATACGTGGTCCCCCCCGTATCCATCTGACCTGATATGGATCTGTTTTAAGTATATCCCAGTGATTTTTCAAGAGACGTCTTAATTGATGCCACTCAGAATTATATTGCGTTATGTATCTTACCTCAGAGTCTCTATAGTTTCTTTTTTTCGGAACCAAAAGATTCCTTCTAGGGGTCAATTTGGCCCGTTCCAAAGCTCGATTAACCACCACTTTGGGATACCCTCTTCTATAGAGACGATTTGCAAGATCTTTGGCCTGATATAAAAACTCTTCCTCACTGGAACAATTTCTACGAATTCTGAAAAACTGTCCAGTCGGTATTCCGCGTTTTAAACTGGTATGATGGAAACTTTCGTAGTGTAATAGGGAATTGACTGCCGTCTCCTTCCGAAAGAGACCTGTACATAACGTGCCGTCCTTCTTGATGGTGATCATTAAGTCAAGAAAACAGATTGGTTTTTTGAAGCCTGTGGGGTAAGAAAAATATTGTAATTGTTTACATTAAGACAATTCAAAAATCATTAAATTGTGCCTCGGTCCCCTGCCATAACACCAGCACAACATCAATATATCTGTGCCAACCCAGCACGTTCCGGTGATGGTCACGCATGGATGCAACTTCCCTCTCCCACCACCCAAGAAACAGGTTGGCGACTGAGGGGGCACAGCAGGCCCCCATGGCCACTCCACACACCTGCCGATAATACATGGAATCAAACATGAAGAAGTTGTGCGACAGCACAAATTCTAACAATCTTAAAATAAAGTCTTGCAGTGGGGGAGGGTCTGCGCTACTCATGCTCAAAAAGTACCGGCACGTGCGGGCGGCACAGATATGAGATATGCTGGTGTAGAGGGCCTCGACATCAAGAGTGACTAATAAGATGTCGTCCGATTCAAGTTGTTTAAGTAAATCCATTGAACATATGAGTCTAGCGAGATGACAAAAGGTTGAAGATGTTTATCTACAATTACACAAGCTTTCTCCGTTAAACCCCCGATGCCCGCCACAATGGGTCTACCGGGCGGACACCGGGGGTTTTTGTGTATTTTAGGTAACATGTAAAACGTGGCCACAAATATGAGAATCTTATTCATAAAGCATGGTCTGATGGAACTATAAATCGTAGGCTGCAGGATTTTCTTTCTGTGGAATTCCGTGGAAAACAGCTAATAGTAACTGTTAATGTTATATTTTTCTAAATAAGCATCTAATCCTCTTTTGAAGCTGTCAGTGGTTGATGCAGTAGCAAGCTTC
This sequence comes from Gastrophryne carolinensis, assembly GCA_027917425.1. NCBI lineage: Eukaryota > Metazoa > Chordata > Amphibia > Anura > Microhylidae > Gastrophryne > Gastrophryne carolinensis. The sequence goes on from CM051242.1 coordinate 88,864,310, forward strand.
TGTGGGAGGCTATTCCATAGATTTATAGTTCTTATGGTAAAATTGGTAAGATTGAATTTATTTTTTTCCAGTGGGAGTGCCCCCTTGTCTTTAGAGAGGATTTTACCTGAAAGAGTGTTTCCCCATATTTTTTGTATTGCCCATTTATATATTTTTACAAGTTAGTCATGTCCCCCCTCAGTCGTCTACTCTCAAGACTAAACTGATTTTATTCTCGCAATCCTTCATTCCTATTATTAGTTTGGTGGCTCTCCTCTGCACCCTTTCCATAGTTAGAGCATCCTTTCTATGAACAGGAGCCCAGAACTGTATGGCATATTCCAGATGAAGGCGCACCAGTGTCTTATAAAGAGGCAAAATTACATCTCTATCCTGTGATTCTATGCCTCTTTTAATGCATGATAATAGCCTCGATTCAGAGACACATTCGTCTGGACTTCCGTAGCTGTCTGTGAAAGTTTTGGTGGGTGTTTGTCATTTTTTTGCTTTTTTTCTTCAATTTTTCATTCGTACGAACGTTTGGGAATGCGCTTTCGATGAACGGAAGCAAATTGGAACATTTCCGTTAGTTCGGATCATTTTCCAAACAAAATCGGAAATTTTCCGTTCGTTCAGATAACTTCCATTGTTGGGATGGGTTTCTGTCTGATTCAGAGAGCTGATTTCCGACGGATCACCACCCTATAAATCCGTTTAATTTCCGATCCACTTACGGGACCTTTGAGGGCTCGGATTGCTATTGTTGAACATGTTTTGCAGCTATGTGGAGGAGTCTGCGCGCCTTTGGCATTGCATGCATCAGCATGACCGAGGCCATAAATTGTATAGCAATACATACCTGAATCAATACATTTCATGTATGCCTTATAGAAGCATTTTAATGCTGACCTTAATTAGTCCTTAGCATGTAAACATTTATTTTCCCACACATCCATATAATTGCTATATTTTTTTAGACTTATGTCCTTTGTGAATTATATTTGGATTGTTGAACTTGAATCTTAATTTGTTGTAGGAGTTATTGTTTAAGTTGGTTACCTTTGCTTTGTGCAATTATTTTATATTTGGTTGCAGGAACCGCAAGATGTGCCACTCACACAACATACAAGCAGTCTTTGGTCCAGCTATGCGATTCCTCAGTGTTCTTGCAGGGCATCAAGGGTCATCCCATGATGCTTATATATTGCAGAGCTCCGGCTTATTTCGTCAGTTTGAGTCAGGAGAATTATCTGGTAGATGGCTCCTGGGTAAGTTTGCTCACATTACATCAATCCATTTTCACTGTATGGCAATAAATATAGTTGATGACTCATGATTTAACCTATTGCTGTTTTTAGCCCTTGATGACATGTTAAACAATATTGTAGCTTAGAATGTGTATTTTATGTTAGTATTTTTAAATTATTTCAGGGGATTCTGGATATCCACTCCTGGCCTTGCTCCTGATGCCTGTTCTTTGCCTGCAGAATGCGGGCCAGGGGTTCTCTAATCGGGCAATATGCAAAACCCGGCCCGTGGTGGCGAGTGCCCTCTGGCTTTTGAAGTCCAGATTTAGGTGTTTGGACCATACAGAGGGGGGCACTGCGGTATGACCCCGACAAGGTTATACCAATATTTTACTTTAAGTTTTTTAACAGGGATCACACGTGCCAGAGTGGCACAACTGAGTGTCAGGGTCCTTCAGTTTGTGGGCGAGATGCAGGAGCTGCACAACTCATTGGGGACCACAGATGAAGAATAATGTTTGGTGGGCTGACATTGCTATGTATTTTGTTTTTTATCGTTTTAAAAATTAGAAATTTTCTAAATTTTAAAAAATGTTATATTTTATGATGGAATCCAAAAAAAAATGTTACAGTGTCATTTCATTTACAAAATACATTAACACAAAACTAATGGGCCCAGAAATATTTAAAGATGAATATTCACATGACCAAGAAGTGATTTGGGTGAGCTTTAAGGGTTCAAAAGGGAAGATGGAGGATAGTGCTAAGTGGTTTAGCTAAACATTGTAGTAGAACTGAGGGTGGCAAATATGTAGGCGAGCACTTTAATGAGTTAAGTTTGTAGTGCGCAGGCGCAAGATTGTAAGGATTTCTGTCTGGACGAATATTTATTGAAAAAGGGAAACAGAATCGAACTGGAAACGTAAAGGATTCGTTGGAGGATACGATGGGAAAAGGGCAAAAACGAAAGCCTACGTTGTAACATGTGAAAATGAAACGGAAAAGTCACGATGGAAACTGACATCCTCGTATTCGTAAGCTGCCGTATGAACGGACGGAAACTTTACAGAAGGTTTTCAATGCATGCATAGAATCGCTCGCACGCTCATACGAGAACGGAAACATTTCACAAAAAAAACAGATCAGCACGAAAACTGAAGTTTTTTTTTGTCTCTCTGAATCGAGCCTAATATCTTGGTTGCTTTGGAAGCAGCTGCTTGGCATTGCATGCTCTTATTTAGCATGTGATCCACCAGCACCCCCAGATCCTTCTCAACAAGTGTTTCTCCAAGTTTTGCTCCCCCGAGGACATATATGGCCTTCATGTTATTAGACCCCAAGTGACTTATATTTCTCCACATTGAACTTCATTTGCCAAGTGGATGCCCAGACACTCAATATGTCCAAGTCAGCTTGAAGCTTGTGAACATCTTCAATAGGCTGCACTGTGCTACATATCTTTGTGTCATCTGCAAAAATAGAGACAGTGCTTTTAATTCAATCTTCTATGTCGTTTATAAACAAGTTGAATAATAGTGGATCCAGCACTGAACCCTGGGCTACACCGCTTAAAACTGGCAAGCATTCAGAGTAGGTATCATTAACCACATCTCTCTGCACACGATCCTTCAGACAGTTTTCAATCCAGTTACAAACTGTATTGTCTAATCCTGAAGACTTCGATTTCCCCAATAAGAGTCCATGGGGGACAGTGTCAAATTCTTTTTCAAATTCCAAAAAAATGTATCTACAGCCGCCCCTCTGTCCAGGCTTCTACTCACCTCTTCAAAGAGGCCAATCAGGTTAGTCTGGCAGCTTCTGCCCTTGGTAAAATCTTGCTGGTTGTTACTTATAATATTATGCATAGTTACATATTTGTGTATGTAGTCCCTTAACAGCACCCTCAAGCAATTTGCCCACAATGAATGTTAAGCTAACAGGTCTGTAATTGCCCAGAGAAAGCCTAGAGCCCCTTTTCTCTCTTGGCACTATAAAAGTTATTAGTTAGTCTTTAAAGATCAAGAACAGGGGTAATGAGATAACTGAGTTATTTAAGAACTCTTGGATGAAGTCCATCTGGTCCTGCCTTATTCACATTTAAATGATTTAGTCTTTCTTGGATGACATCCATGTTTAGCTTGTTGAGTATTCAATTCAGGCTATAGTTATCAGTGGCATGTGTTGGCTCCTTGCTCCTCTCTTGTGTACACATGGCTAAACAATCCATTTAACAGCTCCGCCTTCTCTTTATCCCCAGTGATCATTTCCCCATTATCAATAATTAGGGCACCTACCTGTTCTGATTTAGTTTTCTTTGAATTTATATATTTGAAAAAAAAAAACATTTACAGAGACACATCTCTTTCAATTTGTGCTTTTGCAAACCTTTTTTCTTTCTTACATGTTTTATTTACAATTTTTACTGTTTAAGGGTTACAGCTGAGAGCTCAGCCTTGTAATTTTTTAATTGCCCTTTTCTTGTCCTTTATTGCCCTTTTAACAGCAGGTGTCAGCCATGAGGGTTTAATTTTAGCCTCTTATATTTGTTACCCATAGGAATAAATTTTGCACCGCTGGTACTCACAATTTATTTAAAGCACTCCCATTTGCATCTGTATCGTTATTCCTTAACAGATGCTCCAAGATTATAGGGTTGATTCAGAGACACATACAATGAATTTAGTTTTAGTTTTTGTTCCGCTTGCGTATGAGTATATGAGTGATTCTAAGCATGCACCGCAAGCCTTCTGTAAAGTGTTCGTCCTTTCGTACGCCAAAGAGAATGTCATTTTTCAGCATTTCGTTTTTCATTTACGTTACTTAGGAAACAAAGTAGGCTTCCGTTTTTTTGCTTTTTCCAACGTCGCCTCGAACAAATGATTTACTTTTCCCGTTAGATTCTGAATTCCTTTTTCTATAAAAAAACGTCCAGACGGAAATCTTTCCTACCTTACGCCTGCACACAACAAAATTAACTCATTCATGTGCTCGTCTCAATATTTTGATCACTAACTTCTGCTACAATGCTTACATGAATTCCATCGTGGTTTCATTCTTCTTCATTTTGCGCCCTTAATGCTTACCTCAATTCCATCGCGGTTTCTATATTCTTCATTTTGCGCACGTAATGCTTACCTCAATTCCATCACGGTTTCTAGATTCTTCCCTTTGCGCCCCTAATGCTTACCTCAATTCCATCACGGTTTCTATATTCTTCATTTTGTGCACCTAATGCTTACCTCAATTCCATCACGGTTTCTATATTCTTCATTTTGCGCCCCTAATGCTTACCTCAATTCCATTGCAGTTTCTATATTCTTTATTTTGCACACCTAATACTTACCTCAATTCCATCGCGGTTTCTATATTCTTCATTTTGCGCGCCTAATGCTTACCTCAATTCCATCGCTGTTTCTATATTCTTCATTTTGCACACCAAATGCTTACCTCGATTCCATCGCGGTTTCTATATTCTTCCCTTTGTGCCCTTAATGCTTACCTCAATTCCATCGCGGTTTCTAGATTCTTCATTTTGCAGTCCTACGTTTTCCTGTAACCAACTCTTAATGAAATTTTATTTTATATAAAATGACACAGAAACTAGTTTTATTTTTTTATTAATAACTGGCAAATTCTTTTGCCTTTTTTTTGTTTGTAGAATAATTTTTTGGGTTTTCAACAATTTTTTTTTTATTTTACAAATGTCAAAAATATAATAACATTTTTAAAAATTAAAAAAAATTTAAAATGTATAAAACTATATACAAAGGCATGGCAGGTCCCAGATAATTACTTAATCTGTGGGTCCCAATGAATCTCGCAGCTCCTGTATATCGCCCACCAGCCGAAACACCGTCGCAGTGAGTTGTGCTAATCTCGCATGTGCGAGTCTGTAAAAAAAATAGAAGCAAATTACTGTTCTGCAAATACATGTTTAACAGCTGTGGATGTAATGTTTATTAGGCTGAAATCTAACTCATGAGGCTATATGTCATTATGCTAAGGAATTTCTTAAAGGAAGAGGCTATATGTCATTATGCTAAGGAATTTCTTAAAGGAAGAGGCCATATGTCATTATGCTAAGGAATTTCTTAAAGGAACAGGCCATATGTCATTATGCTAAGGAATTTCTTTACCCTTCTAGTGCCAGTCTCCTACCGTTAAGTGCCAGCTACGTGAGACTCACGTAGCTGATTTTAAACCCCACAGTAAAAACAATATAAAAGTAAAATACTCACCTGACCCCTCATTGGATCCAGGAATAGCGCCCCTCCCCCGCTTCGGCAGCAGCAGCTGCTAACTGTAAAAAAAATAAAATAAAAATGACATTTACTTACCTGTGACCGCACTGCCTCCCGACGGGTCTCCTCTTCACTGGGGGACCTCCGATCGCCCCCCAGGCTCTTCCGTGGTGAGGAGAGGGCAGAAATCACCCTCCCCCCACTTCCTGCATTGTGACTGCTAGCCCCGCCCCTCTGTGATGTCACCAGCAGCCGGCTTCATAATACCGGCACCCGAGACTCTGAATCAGTCTGCTCGGGTGTTTGGAGGAGAGAGGTGGGGAGGGGGAGAGGGCTGTGATCATCCCCCAGGCTCTCTCCTCCAAACACCCGAGCAGACTGTCAGCTGTCATCGGAGATCGCGGGGGGACAAAGGATCGGAGGTGAGTAAAGTAAAATAAAAAAAATAAATGTCATTTTTTTTCCTTATGTGTGTCAGTGTTTTTATTTATTCTGTTAACCCCTTGTGAACTGGTAAGGGGTCCATGAGACCCCTTATACCAGTTCACAAGGCTGGGGGCTGACAAGTCACCTGCGGCTAGCAGGTGACTTGCCATTAACCCCCGACACCCCCATTACCTGCCTCCCCAAAGCCCAGGGGGGGCAGAAGAGCCCATAGCCATGGGCTATGCAGGCTTGTAGACTGCAGGGCCAGGGGCCACAAAAACTGGCCCCTGCGCCCTGTTTCTACAAGCCCTGCATAGCTGGTCCCGGGCTGGTTACTCTGGGTAAGGGGGACCCCATGTCATTTTTTTTAAGGGTTTTTAACCTTTAAAAATCCCCCCAAAAATGGGACCCTCCCCCCTGGGAGGGGGGACTCTATGTCATTTTTTTTTCTCGATTTAACACTTTGTAGTGTGGATGGTAGTTGTATTTTATTTGTAAATGTTATAAAGTACTTGTTTCAGTTTGGGGGTCTCCTGGGCAGGAACGGGGGCTACTGATAAACATGTGGTACCGTTCTAATTGGTAGAAATGGGGCTTTCACATGTAATATGGTTTTCTTTAATAAAATACATTTTTTATTTAAAATAAAGGAGACATTTTTTAAAAAAAATGTTTTATTTATTTATTTTTTTTACTTAATGACAATATTGTAAAAAGAATAAAATTTACAGACAAGACATTTCATGTAAAAGCCTAAACTCTGCTGCAAAAAATATATATATTTAATTTTCCTGAAAATTCCAGCAAAAATGGCGCAAAAATGGCGCAAAATGGGGAAAAATTACCTGTCAACAGAGGGTGACAAAATCTCAAGTAGGCTGGCAATTAAAAGGGTTAAAATTAGCTATGCATGTTGGGTATTGTTCTGTTTGGGGGACCTTGCGCTTTCAGACTTAGGTTGTTTTTTCTTGTTTGCATATTTACATTTTAGGAAAAACAAGTTTAATCTCAAAAAGCAAGGTCTCCCGAATAGAACGATACCCAACATGCATAGCTACTGTCAAGGGAAAAGTTGCCAAACACCCCAAAGTAAAGCATGTGCGTAACAGCAATTTTACTTGAAAATTTCAGCTCTGCAGACAAAGTGCGCACCTTGCGATTTTTAAACCAAAACAACCCTTTACATTTGGAATATCCCCCATAAACCATATATCCCCCATATAAACCATATATTCCCTGAAAGTACACATGTTAAGCTTCCTAAGCATACCCAGCTTGTTGTAGTGGGCTCGTCTTTCTGGAATTAATCCCTCAAAGAATTCTTTGGTTGCGCAGGGTTTCCCTAAAAAATGATTAAAAAGCTGAATAAAAAACACCTTTTTCTTGTTTGTATGTAATTTTTTTAGGAAAATGTTGCTTTGCTACCAAAGATTACATTGAGGGATTACCTTCAGAAAACTGTGGCCACATCAACAAGCCTGGTACACCTAGAAAACTTGAGGTGTGTACTTCCAGAGAATATATAGTTTGTTGGGGGTATTTCAAATATAAAGGGTTGTTTTTCTGGAAAAACTGCAAGGTGCGCATAGCGCAGTTGTATTTTATCTGAAAATCCCCTAAAGCGCTGTTTCAGTTTGGGGGAGTCTCCTGGGCAGGAAAGGGTGTCTACCTATACATACAGTATGTGGTACCACTGTAACCGGGAGAAATTGGGATTTCACACGCAATAAGAATTTTTTTGACAAACTTAGATTTTTTATTACAAAAAAACACTACAAAGATTTTTTAAATTTTTTTCACATATTGAACCCAAAAATATTGAGAATACACCTAAAAAATGATAAACAAGACATTTCATGTTAAAGCCCAGACTATGCTGAAAAAAAACAATATATCATTTTCCTGGGAAATCCCTGGAAATCCCTTCAAAAATCACATTTGAACATGGGGACCGCAAAATAGTGCAAAATGGTCTGGCAACAAAGGGTGACAAAAACTCCGGGTAGGCTGGCACTTAAAGGAAGAGGCCAGTTGTCATTATGCTAAGGAATTTCTTAAAGGAAGAGGCCATATGTCATTATGCTCATGACATTGACAATGGATTTAGGTTGATTGGTGATGGTGATGTAATTTTCCACATACTCAAACTATTTACATTACAACTTACTTCGGTGGTGGGCGACCTCTGCTTCGGGGACCACCCTACGGTCTGGGGCGGTATGTACTTACTTGGGAAATGGTTCGCAAAAAATCGCCACACCCGGGGCATGTGCAGTCCCTTCAGGTCCGACCAGTGCTGCATGATCTGCGTATAAGAGAAGGTGGTGTCCGCTTCCTGTTGGATCCTGGCCACGATCTCCAGGACCAGATTCCTCTTCTCAAAGGCGTTGGGCAGGTAGTCGTACCTGCGTTCAAGCATAGTCTAAAAAACACAAAAAAAAAATAGTTGTTAGATCAAACAGCATACAAATTTCATTCCCAATTAGATCAGCTGACTAAATGACATTCCACAATACATTTCTAGCCTTAACCTATCCTTCTAGATGCAAGTGAGTTGGTTTGCACATGTGCGCACTAACTTCTGTTTGTCACGGAGTTTAAATCGCTTTTAAAAACAACTGTTTCTTCCATGAGCTTCCTTAAAGCCTATGCATGCATTTAGATGTCAAATCAACGCCCTTACAATACACTTACGAGCATAATCAGATCTTGTTGTTGGCGAGGAAAGATCGTGGGCACCATCTTTCTTCTTGTCCGCAGCAGAGGGTTTCCGAGATCCGCACGGCCGTACGCACGCGTACGCGAACTCGTAAGAGTCATACCCAGTCATTAGTATTTAAAGGGTAATGTACACACAGCTCATTCTCTTTTAGATTGTCATCATGGCACCCAAAAAAGCAAGTGCAAAGCAACCAGCAGCAAAGGAGGCCAAGACCAAAAGGCCAGAGCGGCATGAGGACACTTCATCCTCCAGACCGAGCATTCGGTCGCACAAATCTACTACAAAGGTGCCTGAAACGCGGAGCGTGGCCACCACAAGGCTACATTGGCCACAACTCCAGGCCCATCAAAAACATCAAGCACCCGCAAGGAAGGATGCTCCAAGAAGAAGGCTCCCCGCGCAACCACATCCAAACAGCAAGGTAGCACAACGTCCAAGGGGAAAAGTAAGCAGAGGGCGAGAAGCCCGAGCACCCAAAGCACACCCTCTCCTGCTCCCTGCACAACCACATCCAAAGAGAAAGGGAGCAAAATGTCCAAGGGGAAAAGTAAGCAGTGGGCAAGAAGCCCGAGCCCCCAAAGCACACCCTCTCCTGCTCCCCGTGCAACCACATCCAAAGAGAAAGGGAGCACAACGTCCAAGGGGAAAAGTATGCAGAGGGCGAGAAGCTCGGCCTACCAAGCACACCCTCTCCTGCTCGGCCACATTTGCCACCGGCACACGTGGAAACCAGCGAGACCTATGTCACATCCACGCCTGCTAGTTCTGTGGCCACCCAGCCAATGACCCCCAGTCCTAATACCAGCCCAGTCAATTCTTTTTCCAGCAACATGACGGCCTATTCTTCACCACACGCCCAGCAAAAGATGGCCCCTGAATTGGCACCAACCAGAGAAGAGCCAGAAGAACAACCAGTAGGCCGAACCTTGTGGCGAGGCCAATTGAGCGGCCGGTTTGGGGAGTCACAAACCCTAGCCTTGGCAAGAGGCCTTACACTGCATTTTGATGAGCTATTTGGGCGCAATTCCAAAGTGCGAAAAAAACAAATCTGGGAAGAGCTCACCAGACAGGTGAATGCAGCGGGGGATGAGAGGAAAGATGTGGAGCAGATCCAGAGAAAAATATCTGACCTTAAATATGCAGTAAGGAAGAAGCAGAATAAACGGTGCAATCACAGGTACATATTTGATGTTTGCATTTTGCTGCTTGTTGTAGTGAGCACACTGCAAAATGATCCTGGCTTTAATCCACCCCGTAGCATTAGAGGGCCTCTCTGGCAGACACGGCACGGACACCCAGGACATTTCTGCAGGTTAGTAATGATTGTTTTAATGTGAACTATTGTAAACTTGGGAAATGAGGCTCACAGGCAGATATGAACACAGGCCCCTAAGGAGTGGCTTTGAGGGAAGGTTACTGTTTTAGGCGGGTGTTAAATGTCTGAGGAATGGGCTTCATGATGGACACTCTCCCAGGGTGCAGTAGTTAATGGTCCTTAGAAAGGTTTTCCGTCGATACACGACCTTTGACATTATTTCTGGAAAATATTAAACAATTTATCTGACCAAAGCACTGCATGTGATGTGAATAGGGATGAGCGAATCGATCCGGACGAACCCGGATTCGTTCCGAATTTCATGGAAAATTCGATTCTGAACGAATCTGAATTTCCCCGCGATTCGATCGATCGAAGTTTTCCTTTAAACTCCATTTATTTCAATTACAGGCATTCTAAAATGGTGGATGAACATGTCCAGACATACCCCCTGGGGCAAAGTATCATGGGTAAGTAACATGTAGCCTATCAGCAGCCAGGAAGCCCGGTGACGTTACCGTGCTATATAAAGCGGCGGCCATCTTGCTTGTGTGCATTTCAGCCTTGCATTGCGGCCAGAGCACAGCTAGTTAGAGACAGGGACAGAGAGTTAGAGATAGGTAGGGAGAGTCAGAGAGGCAGACAGAGAGGTAGACAGAGCCAGGGAAAGATAGGGAAACATAGGGAAAAACCGGAACCATCCAGCCAGGGACAGCTTAGAAGTGACAGTGAAATTTTTTTTTTTTCATTAGCCAGTTCAGTTTTCAATTCAATTTCAGTTCTTTGTGCTGTAAATCTGCCTTGCCACTGTGCATGCCATCTATGCAGTGGCTTATTTAACCCTGTTACACACAAGCATTTATCATAATATATAACTGGATTAGTTTAAATATTTTTTGGTCTGCCTTTAACAAAAAAAACACCAGGCCGTAGGGCATCCCAAACCTGCATTAGGCAGCCTATCTGTTATACTAAATACGCTTATTGATCCTTCCTCAGCTGAATCAAAGTTTTGCATTTTGAATTGGTTTTTGGTCTGCCTTTAACAAAAAAAACACCAGGCCACAGGGCATCCCAAACCTTCATTAGGCAGCCTATCTGTTATACTAAATAAGCTTGTTGATCCTTCCTCAGCTGAATCAAAGTATTGCATTTTGAATTGGTTTTTGGTCTGCCCTTAACAAAAAAAAACACCAGGCCGCAGGGCATCCCAAACCTGCATTAGGCAGCCTATCTGTTATACTAAATACACTTGTTGATCCTTCCTCAGCTGAATCAAAGTATTGCATTTTGAATTGGTTTTTGGTCTGCCTTTAACAAAAAAAACACCAGGCCGCAGGGCATCCCAAACCTGCATTAGGCAGCCTATCTGTTATACTAAATACGCTTGTTGATCCTTCCTCAGCTGAATCAAAGTATTGCATTTTGAATTGGTTTTTGGTCTGCCTTTAACAAAAAAAGCACCAGGCCGCAGGGCATCCCAAACCTGCATTAGGCAGCCTATCTGTTATACTAAATACGCTTGTTGATCCTTCCTCAGCTGAATCAAAGAATTGCATTTTGAATTGGTTTTTGGTCTGCCTTTAACAAAAAAAAAAACACCAGGCCGCAGGGCATCCCAAACCTGCATTAGGCAGCCTATCTGTTATACTAAATAAGCTTATTGATGCTTTCTCAGCTGAATCAAAGTATTGCATTTTGAATTGGTTTTTGGTCTGCCTTTAACAGAAAAAACACCAGGCCGCAGGGCATCCCAAACCTGCATTAGGCAGCCTATCTGTTATACTAAATACGCTTGTTGATCCTTCCTCAGCTGAATCAAAGTATTGTATTTTGAATTGGTTTTTGGTCTGCCTTTAACAAAAAAAACCCACCAGGCCGCAGGGCATCCCAAACCTGCATTAGGCAGCCTATCTGTTATACTAAATACGCTTGTTGATCCTTCCTCAGCTGAATCAAAGTATTGCATTTTGAATTGGTTTTTGGTCTGCCTTTAACAAAAAAAAACACCAGGCCGCAGGGCATCCCAAACCTGCATTAGGCAGCCTATCTGTTATACTAAATGCGCTTGTTGATCCTTCTCCAGCTGAATCAAAGTATTGCATTTTGAATTGGTTTTTGGTATGCCTTTAACAGAAAAAACACCAGGCCGCAGGGCATCCCAAATCTGCATTAGGCAGCCTATCTGTTATACTAAATACGCTTGTTGATCCTTCCTCAGCTGAATCAAAGTATTGCATTTTGAATTGGTTTTGGTCTGCCTTTACCAAAAAAAATGACCAGGCCGCAGGGCATCCCAAACCTGCATTATGCAGCCTATCTGTTATACTAAATACGCTTGTTGATCCTTCCTCAGCTGAATCAAAGTATTGCATTTTGAATTGGTTTTTGGTATGCCTTTAACAAAAAAAAACAGCAGGCCGCAGGGCATCCCAAACCTGCATTATGCAGCCTATATGTTATACTAAATACGCTTGTTGATCCTTCCTCAGCTTAATCAAAGTATTGCATTTTGAATTGGTTTTTGTCCTGCAGTCAAAACACCAGCCCACATGGGCATCCCAAACCAGCATGTCACCCTATCTTTTATACTAAATAAGCTTCTACAGGCTCTTTTTTTTATTTATTTATTTTTTTTATATAGACCTGTAATAGATTATATAGTGAGGTAAATTTCCCATTTTGCACCATTATATAGAGAAGCCCACTGTGTAAATCTGAGGAGCAATAGTTTATACACTATTGTGAGGTAAATTCGCTGTTTTGCACTATTATATATATATATATGTGACAAAAATAAACACAGAGCTAACTGATTATACCAATAGTTCACTAACCCTTTGGTGAATAAGAAAATGTCCAAAGTGTATAATAGTCCAATAAAAATAAATTATATGCTCTTCTATGTGCATCACACCCAAATGTGCATATCCTTACCAGAAAGACATCATAAAAAAAGCCAACATGATTGATAATCTGAATCTCCTCCCCGTGCTGCTGAATCACCGATTTAGAGAAAGAATCCACATCCACTTAGATCCCCAGGAATAGACGTTTCAGTCATAAATTCTCAGGAAATGATATAGCAATGGATCATAATCCGCATATAGAGGAAGATAAAAATATTGTAAATCTAGTGCAATGATGTTTAAAAGCTCGTTTATTACAAATAAGTATTAAGAATCACACTCACAATTTTGAAGAAAAAAATCAGCATGTCAGCTCTCTATCCAGAGCAAAGTGAATGGAGCAGGTCTCATCACCAGATTACAATGTTCCTGTCGGCCGATGGAAAAAACATATAGGTGATGGGTACTGTATCAGGAAAGCAGCCTTAGTCCTCCTGTCCTCCTGTACCAAATCCCAACGTGTTTCGTCGCAAGCAGCGACTTTAACCAGGTATTTGGTAACAATAAATCAATAGTGATTTTATACCGGAAGTAGAGTGGTCACTCCCGCTCTCCTCCTCCGGCGCGCGCCAATCAGCGTCTCGGCTTCTCCAAAACCCGCACAACCGCCTCACACACTGGGCGGAGATACAGGGGCGGAGGACGCTCTCCCCGTCATCCTCCTATGACGTATGCTGATAGCGTCTCTGCTGCTAGGTTACCGCAACATAAGACAGAAACCTCGCACACTAGGCGGAAGTACAGGGGCGGGGGACGTTCTTCCCGCTCTCCTGTGACGTATGCCGATAGCGTCTCTGTTGTTAGGCTACCACAGCCTAGGACGGAGATAGAACAGAGAAGGCTTGCTCCCGCCCTCCCACTTCAGCCGTCACTGCCATGTTGTTGGTTACCCAGGTAACCGCTTCACAGCGCTTTTTTGGCTTTTTTTATGATGTCTTTCTGGTAAGGATATGCACATTTGGGTGTGATGCACATAGAAGAGCAATAATAAGCACCTTGTGGGAAGTGGATGATAATAAGAAAAAAACTCTTTTTCACAGAAATTGTTTATTTGATATATCATTTATTTTTATTGGACTATTATACACTTTGGACATTTTCTTATTCACCAAAGGGTTAGTGAACTATTGGTATAATCAGTTAGCTCTGTGTTTATTTTTGTCACATTTTGATTGGAGATATTGGGAATATTTCAACACGTTGAGCTGCTATTTAAAATTTAAAATTTATTTTTGATTTTATGCAGATATAATTTTGAAGCGCGGTGTTACACCAACTATTCATTATTATATATATATATATCAACCTAAATCCCTGTGTAAATCTGAGGAGCAATAGTTTATATTGTGAGGTAAAATTGCCATTTTATAGAGCAGGCCCTGTCTGAAAATCTCATATTGTGAGGTAAATTTGCCATTTTGCAGCATAATAAAGAGCAGCCCCTGTGTCAATCTGAGGGGCATTAGCTTATATAGTGAGGTAAATTTGCCATTTTGCAGCATTATATAGAGCAGACCCTGTGTAAATCTGAAGGGCAATAGATTAGATTGTGAGGTAAATTTGCCATTTTGCAGCATAATAAAGAGCAGCCCCTGTGTCAATCTGAGGGGCATTAGCTTATATAGTGAGGTAAATTTGCCATTTTGCAGCATTATATAGAGCAGGCCCCTGTGTAAATCTGAGGGGCAATAGCTTATATTGTGAGGTAAATTTGCCATTTTGCAGCATAATATAGAGCAGCCCCTGTGTAAATCTGAGGGACAATAGCTTATACTGTGAGGTAAATATGCCATTTTGCAGCATAATATAGAGCAGGCCGTGTGTAAATCTGAGGGGCAATAGCTTATATTGTGAGGTAAATTTGCCATTTTGCAGCATAATATAGAGCAGCCCCTGTGTAAATCTGAGGGGCAATAGCTTATATTGTGAGGTATATTTGCCATTTTGCAGCATAATATAGAGCAGCCCAGTTTCCATCTAAATCAACTACTGGCCAGGCAGGACAGCTTTTCCAGGGCAAACTCTGCTAGTTGCGGCCACAAGTCAAGTTTGGCTTCATCGTTCATCTCATAGTCCTGGCGGCTGACTAATAAAGTAGCTCCTTCAAAGGGCCTGAGCAAACGGGCAGGTATCACGTATGAGCTGCCACTGGATTACATTGAAGTTACACAGGGGAGTCCCCCTATCCGTTTGGATCATCAAGAAATCTGTGATGGTTTTTCTCTGTTCCTATAGTCGATCCTGCATTTGGAGGGTGGAATTCCAACGGGTGGAAACATCGCAAATCAGACTATGTTAGGGGATAACGTTCTGACGCTGAGGCTCAAGAAGGGTGTGCTTGGCGATGTAGGAGTGCCTGAAGTGCATGCAAAGTTTCCTTCCCGTTGTTAGGATGTCTTTCAGATGGGGGGAAGACTTCAGAAAATGCTTGACAACTAGATTGAACATGTGTGCCATGGCAGGACGCATGGCTCAGGCTTCCTTGTCGCAGCGCAGACAAGACGTTCTTCCCAGTGTCAGTCACCATGGGTCCCATTTTCAGTTTTCGTGGAGTAAGCCATGATTTCATGTATTGAGTTCTCATTTTTAGCAGTTCCTCCCAAGTGTGACTCTGTTGCTCAAGGCAAACCATGTGAAGAACAGCGTGAAACCGCCGTGGCCTGCACACATGGTAGGCTGGAAGGGCACTGGGAAAAAAAAAAAACTAAAAAATAAAATTAAAAAATTAAAAAATTAATTTGTACAAAAATTAACAAGATATTAAAAGGCAATGGAAAAAAAAATATAAAAAAAAAAAAAAAAAATATATATATATATATATATATATATATATATATTTCTAAAAAATAAAAAATATAAAAAAAAATACAATATTAAAAAAAAAAAAAACAATACATAACAAAAAAAAAAAAAATGTTGATACATTTTATATGTTACTGTTATTATGTTATATGTTATTGTTGCTATGTTATATATTATATGTTATTATTTTAAATATGTTCAAATAAGATAAATGTTAGCTATTAATATGTAATTGACAATTTGCCACTTTTCTATGTGACACCGTTGCTAAGTGCAAGTGCACTGTCACAGGCACAAAGGCCTAGGAGCGTGGAGGCCACAGCGGAGGGACCTGTCCAAGTTGCTTTTGTGGTTGTGCAGGAACCACAATCACCCAGTGGTCCTAAAAGGATATTTATTGTCCCTGACCATAGTTACAGCTCCAGACGTAGGCACTGCTGTGCACTTTGGTACACACTGACAGGCTAAAGGACTGTCCCACCTTCTGTTCAACAAAATTGTACAGGGCTGGTACTGCCTTCTTCACAAAGAAATGACAGCATGGGACTCTTCACCTCGGCTCGGCACAAGCCATCAGTTCTCTGAAAGGTCCACCAACTCAAAAGGGAGGGACTGCAGCACCAGCAACTTATGCAGGAGCACATTTAGCTTCTGCACGTTGGATGAGTGGGCACATACTGTTGTCTCTTGGACATGGCTTGGCAATGGATTGCTGGCGGAATGACAGACTCGGATTAAGAGGAGGAGGAGCATCTGGAGCGACAGAGGATGGGTATGACACACAGGAGGTGGTGGAGCCTTGGCTGGCTGGAACAGAGAGCGGTGTGCCACTGGGTAATGCAGCAGGCTGGAACACCACTTTGGAGCCAACTCTCCCAGGCCGCTTTATGGTGACGCTGCAAATGCTGACGCAGGGCTGTGGGTCCAACATTGGGACCCTGGCCACACTTCACCTTCTGCCTACACGGATGCTTGATGAAAAACTGCAACATGGGTTTGTAGCTGATTTGTCCTACAACAGTCTGCACTAATTCACTGATGCTGCTGCCGCCGCCGACTCCAGAGACCCTCTTCCATTACCTCCTGGGAAGATAGCCTGCCGCGCGAGTGGTCTACCCCGAGCACATTTGCCTCCATACTTTCCCCTTCTGCCACCATGCTGGCCGCTAAATCTGTCACTCTCCATCACTCCAAGCCTTTAAAAGTGCTCTCAAAACTCACTGATGTCCTCCTCAGGTTCCTCAACAGTGTCTGCTTAAGGAGCCAAAACGCTTGCAACACCTCCTCCCACGACACTCTCCTTATCACTACTTGCCCGCCTAGTGGAAGAAGCGGCAAGTGTCTCCTCCACTTCTTGGCTGGCCAGTAGCTGCTGATTTTTCTGATTATCAGATCGTCCTCACTGAATAGTGGAGCTGAACCCAAAGCATAACATACAACAGACAGTTGACAGGGGGTGTCAGATGTCACTTGTGATACAGTGGATGATCGTGTTAACCAATGGATGACGGCAGATGGGTTGCTGTTCGCTAGCTTATCCCGGGAGATCAGGCCTATCACTGAGACTCCTGCTGCCACTCACCCCTATTCTGCAGAGACCTCTGCTTGATGAAATGAGGCCTTATATGTTACTATGTTACTAATATGTTACTAATCTGTCACTCTCCATGTTTTTTTTGAGAGACTGGCCTGCGTGGAAATGAATCGGGCATGGATCAGCCAAGATTTCCACCCACCAATGCCTGATGCATTAGAGTAGATTGATGATGGGGCCAGACCAACACTAAAGAAATATGGATCGTGCAAAACAGATTTAAGGCGCTGCTCTCCAGTTACAGATATTCCTCCGCATCAGACCACAAGTAATTATTGAGAAAATGCTTTGCGTTACTCTTACTTTTTATTATTATTCTTCGGATAAGATATATGTGCCGAAAATCTGTATATGTTCTCTTCATGCTGCTGCCAACTCCAGGGTGTGTCTTTCTGGCAATTTTGGACTCCTGCTGCTTGCAACTCCAGGGTGTGATTCATCCAATTTTTGGGCACCTGTTGCCAACTTCAGTGTCTCTTTCAAGCTATGTTTGGGCTCCTGCTGCTGCTTGAAACTCCAGGGTGTGATTCATACAATTTCTGGGCTCCTGCAGCCAACTCCAGTGTCTCTTTCAAGCTATGTTTGGGCTCCTGCTGCTGCGGCCTGCAACTCCAAGGTGTCATTCATCAAATTTTTGGCCTCCTGCTGCCAACTCCAGTGTCTCTTTAAAGCAATGTTTGGGCTCCTGCTGCTGCTTGCAACTCCAGGGTGTGATTCATCCAATTTTTGGGCTCCTGCTGCCAACTCCAGTGTCTCTTTCAAGCTATGTTTTGGCTCCTGCTTCTGCTTGCATCTCCAGGGTGTGATTCATCCAATTTTTGGGCTCCTGCTGCCAACTCCAATGTCTCTTTCAAGCTATGTTTGGGCTCCTGCTGCTGCTGCTTGCAACTTCAGGGTGTGAGTCATCCAATTTTTGGGCTCCTGCAGCCAACTCCAGTGTCTCTTTAAAGCAATGTTTGTGCTCCTGCTGCTGCTGCTTGCAACTCCAGGGTGAGATTCATTCAATTTTTGGGCTCCTGCTGCCAACTCCAGTGTCTCTTTCAAGCTATGTTTGGGCTCCTGCTGCTGCTGCTTGCAACTCCAGGGTGTGATTCAGCCAATTTTTGGACTCCTGCTGCAAACTCCAGTGTCTCTTTCAAGCTATGCTTGGGCTCCTGCTGCTGCTGCTGCTTGCAACTCCAGGGTGCGATTCATCCAATTTTTAGGCTCCTGCAGCCAACTCCAGTGTCTCTTTAATGCAATGTTTGTGCTCCTGCCGCTGCTGCTTGCAACTCCAGGGTGTGATTCAGCCAATTTTTGGGCTCCTGCTGCCAACTCCAGTGTCTCTTTCAAGCTATGTTTTGGCTCCTGCTGCTGCTTGCATCTCCAGGGTGTAATTCATCCAATTTTTGGGCTCCTGCTGCCAACTCCAATGTCTCTTTCAAGCTATGTTTGGGCTCCTGCTGCTGCTGCTTGCAACTTCAGGGTGTGAGTCATCCAATTTTTGGGCTCCTGCAGCCATCTCCAGTGTCTCTTTCAAGCTATGTTTGGGCTCCTGCTGCTGCTGCTTGCAACTCCAGGGTGTGATTCATCCAATTTTTGGGCTCCTGCTGCCAACTCCAGTGTCTCTTTCAAGCTATGTTTGGGCTCCTGCTGCTGCTGCTTGCAACTCCAGGGTGTGATTCATCCAATTTTTGGGCTCCTGCAGCCAACTCCAGTGTCTCTTTAACGCAATGTTTGTGCTCCTGCTGCTTGCAACTCCAGGGTGTGATTCAGCCAATTTTTGGACTCCTGCTGCAAACTCCAGTGTCTCTTTCAAGCTATGCTTGGGCTCCTGCTGCTGCTGCTGCTTGCAACTCCATGGGTGTGATTCATCCAATTTTTGGGCTCCTGCAGCCAACTCCAGTGTCTCTTTAAAGCAATGTTTGTTCTCCTGCCGCTGCTGCTTGCAACTCCAGGGTGTGATTCAGCCAATTTTTGGGCTCCTACTGCCAACTCCAGTGTCTCTTTCAAGCTATGTTTGGGCTGCTGCTGCTTCTTGCAACTCCAGGGTGTGATTCATCCAATTTTTGGGCTCCTGCTGCCAACTCCAGTGTCTCTTTCAAGCTATGTTCGGGCTCCTGCTGCTGCTGCTTGCAACTTCAGGGTGTGTTTCGTCCAATTTTTGGGCTCTTACTGCCAACTCCAGTGTCTCTTTCAAGCTATGTTTGGGCTGCTGCTGCTGCTTGCAACTCCAGGTTGTGATTCATCCAATTGTTGGGCCCCTGCTGCCAACTCCAGTGTCTCTTTCAAGCTATGTTTGGGCTCCTGTTGCTGCTGCTGCTTGCAACTCCAGGGTGTGTTTCATCCAATTTTTGGGCTCCTTCTGCCAACTCCAGTGTCTCTTTCAAGCTATGTTTGGGCTGCTGCTGCTTGCAACTCCAGGGTGTGATTCATCCAATTTCCGGGCTCCTGATGCCAACTCCAGTGTCTCTTTAAAGCAATGCTTGTGCTCCTGCTGCTGCTGCTTGCAACTGCAGGGTGTGATTCATCCAAATTTTGGGCTCCTGCTTCCAACTCCAGTGTCTCTTTCAAGCTATGCTTGAGCTGCTGCTGCTGCTTGCAACTCCAGGGTGTGATTCATCCAATTTTTGGGCTCCTGCAGCCAAATCCAGTGCCTCTTTAAAGCTATGTCTGGGCTCCTGCTGCTGCTGCTTGCAACTCCAGGGTGTGTCTTTCTGGCAATTTTGGACTCCTGCTGCTGCTGCTTGCAACTCCATGGTGTGATTCATCCAATTTTTGGGCACCTGTTGCCAACTCCAGTGTCTCTTTCAAGCTATGTTTGGGCTCCTGCTGCTGCTTGCAACTCCAGGTGTGATTCATACAATTTCTGGGCTCCTGCAGCCAACTCCAGTGTCTCTTTCAAGCTATGTTTGGGCTCCTGCTGCTCCTGCCTGCAACTCCAGGGTGTCATTCATCAAATGTTTGGCCTCCTGCTGCCAACTCCAGTGTCTCTTTCAAGCTATGTTTTGGCTCCTGCTGCTGCTTGCATCTCCAGGGTGTGATTCATCCAATTTTTTGGCTCCTGCTGCCAACTCCAGTGTCTCTTTCAAGCTATGTTTGGGCTCCTCCTGCTGCTTGCAACTTCAGGGTGTGAGTCATCCAATTTTTGGGCTCCTGCAGGCAACTCCAGTGTCTCTTTAAAGCAATGCTTGTGCTCCTGCTGCTGCTGCTTGCAACTCCAGGGTGAGATTCATCCAATTTTTGGGCTCCTGCTGCCAACTCCAGTGTCTCTTTCAAGCTATGTTTGGGCTCCTGCTGCTGCTTGCAACTCCAGGGTGTGATTCATCCAATTTTTGGGCTCCTGCAACCATCTCCAGTGTCTCTTTCAAGCTATGTTTGGGCTCCTGCTGCTGCTGCTTGCAACTCCAGGGTGTGATTCATCCAATTTTTGGGCTCCTGCTGCCAACTCCAGTGTCTCTTTAAAGAAATGTTTGGGCTCCTGCAGCTGCTGCTTGCAACTCCAGGGTGTGATCCATCCAATTTTTGGGCTCCTACAGCCAACTCCAGTGTCTCTTTAACGCAATGTTTGTGCTCCTGCTGCTTGCAACTCCAGGGTGTGATTCATCCAATTTTTGGGTTCCTGCTGCCAACTCCAGTGTCTCTTTCAAGCTATGCTTGGGCTCCTGCTGCTGCTGATGCTTGCAACTCCAGGGTGTGATTCATCCAATTTTTGGGCTCCTGCTGCCAACTCCAGTGTCTCTTTCAAGCTATGTTTGGGCTCCTGCTGCTGCTGCTTGCAACTCCAGGGTGTGATTCATCCAATTTTTGGGCTCCTGCAGCCAACTCCAGTGTCTCTTTAACGCAATGTTTGTGCTCCTGCTGCTTGCAACTCCAGGGTGTGATTCATCCAATTTTTGGGCTCCTGCTGCAAACTGCAGTGTCTCTTTCAAGCTATGCTTGGGCTCCTGCTGCTGCTGCTGCTTGCAACTCCAGGGTGTGATTCATCCAATTTTTAGGCTCCTGCTGCCAACTCCAGTGTCTCTTTAATGCAATGTTTGTGCTCCTGCCGCTGCTGCTTGCAACTCCAGGGTGTGATTCAGCCAATTTTTGGGCTCCTGCTGCCAACTCCAGTGTCTCTTTCAAGCTATGTTTGGGCTCCTGTTGCTGCTGCTGCTTGCAACTCCAGGGTGTGTTTCATCCAATTTTTGGGCTCCTTCTGCCAACTCCAGTGTCTCTTTCAAGCTATGTTTGGGCTGCTGCTGCTGCTTGCAACTCCAGGGTGTGATTCATCCAATTTTCGGGCTCCTGCTGCCAACTCCAGTGTCTATTTCAAGCTATGTTTGGGCTCCTGTTGCTGCTGCTGCTTGCAACTCCAGGGTGTGTTTCATCCAATTTTTGGGCTCCTTCTGCCAACTCCAGTGTCTCTTTCAAGCTATGTTTGGGCTGCTGCTTGCAACTCCAGGGTGTGATTCATCCAATTTTCGGGCTCCTGCTGCCAACTCCAGTGTCTCTTTAAAGCTGTCTCTGCTCCTGCTTGCAACTCCAGGGTGTGATTCATTCAATTTTTGGGCTCCTGCAGCCAACTCCAGTGTCTCTTTAATGCAATGTTCGGGCTCCTGCAGCTGCTGCTGCTGCTTGCAACTCCAGGGTGTGATTCAGCTAATTTTTGGGCTCCTTCTGCTGCCAGCTCCAGTGTGTGTTTTTCAGGCACTATAGGGGCCCCTCATAGTGATGCCACCTCAACTCTCTGCAATTGTGCCGCTTTGCGATTCTATTAGCGATGTCTCCGATCTGCATGTGATAATTATTTACAGTATTATTTCACTAACCCAGCACTCGTCCTATGCATGTTACAGCAAGGCAGAATGGTTTACAACCCTATTGAGGCTCTAGGAGGCTCAGAAATAGCTGTTTTTAATAGCGATTTGTCGCGAATAAGTTCGGGTCGAATCGATTTTTGTCGGAAAATTCAGCGAATCAGTTGAATCGAATTTTTCAAAAGTTCGCTCATCTCTAGATGTGAATATAGTCAATAATTGACAACACTTACTTCTTTGGCTTTCTACCACTGGGGTTCTAGCTGTGCTTTGGTTAGACAATTTTGAGCTGGGAAAGGTCAACATTGCAAGAATGCACAGCAGCATACTCAGAAGCCAAATACTATTTGCAAGCTGACTGTTGGCCCCTAAGGCGCCATTTTGGATGTGTAAAGCCTCCTAACATGAAATACATGCATGTTTGGATTATTTAAGGTGACCAATCTGTATGTAAAGGGTGAGGCATACATATAAGATAGACTCAGATTCTTTGTGAAGGTCAACTTTAACCGTTGGGGGAGTTGTCATTCCTGCTTGCCCACGTGTTTTCTAAAGCATATGTACTAATCAGGCTCATCAAGGGATGTTTGTGTATTTACGTGCCTTTTACTTTTTATCACAGCACAACATCCAGCCTCTGGAAGTGTGGAAGCATCCGAGCACGCCGTCTACTTCCCTGCTGTCTAGGACACAGGACCAGATATATAGGGTAAGTGGACTTTGCTGAAACTGGTGATGCATGTGAATGCACATGATTAATTTGGTTCCAAAAGATATTTAGGCTCAAATCTGACACACTTTTTCACATGTCCCAACAGACTCCCACACTAATGGATGTAATCCAGGATATGGAGGAGAAGGATACCAGCCGGATTGGACCTTCGCAAATTACCCCCCTGGAACCTAATCTGCCACTGCCCCAGCATCCTATTGCACCAAATCCTCTGCAGCAGAGTGAAGCTGGACGCATGCTGCCAGTCCATAGTGGGCAGCAGGCTGAGACTGAGCCTACAGTCCCCAGTGCTAGCTCTGCTGCAGAGGTTTTGCCAAGCACATCTGGTACTGTTGCTTGCCCTAGACCTCCAGCATCTGCATGCGCTCAAACCCGGGGAATTGGAAGACGCAGGCAACAACGTTGACCAGTTTCCCAGGGGAGGCGTGTGCCATGACAGTCATTTCTTTAGGCAGGTGACTCAACGAACAACAGAGCAGATTACTGCACAATTAGAGAACTTCAATACTACATTCACCACCATGCTGACTGAATTTAGGACGAGCAACAGCCAGATGGCTGAACAAATGGCCACCTTAAACAGACAGATGGCAGAACAAACGGCCACCTTAAATACAAACTTCACTGCCATGCTAGATGACAGATGCTGGAGCAGCGGCAGATTATGAATGCCACACATGCCCAGGTGTTGAACTACCTCCAAGGCCCAACACAACCTAATTATGGGCAACATCAATATTAATATCAATTTGACCTGGATCTGCTAAACATCTTTCCTCAAAATCCAACTCTATTTACTTGAGTGGTGAGTGCAGCCAAGGTTGGGTGGTTTATAGCTTTGCTGGTTTGTTTTGGAATTCCCCCATATAGCTCATTAGAGTGCTCACATACCCCACTAGCCAATGGCTGAGCGTAAGCCTCCCTGAAGTGGCCGCTCAAGCTCCTACGCAGCCGGCTTGGCCCTAAGCAAATGCTGGATGCCTCATCCTGTTTGTTGGCAATATTGGAGGACATTCTTGGCTGGACAAAATCAACATTTGCCCATGGCAAAGATTGGACTGGACTGGCATGGGGTCTGGCTGTCATAGGCTGGGAAAATTACAAGCAGGAGAGGGTATGTATGTGGCCCTATGTATCCCTGGCCGACTATTCCCCTTGAAAGTCGTGCTTCCTATGGATTTTGATGTTGGTGGGCGGGTAAACTTCTGCCTGGAGTCAGTTACCTTAGAACTCCTGGATGTGGCAAATTGCTAGGGGCCAGGAATCTGCCCCAATTTATACTTATGTTTGAAAATGTATGTCCATGGAGTCAGCGAGCTGCTCTTGCCTAAGTTGATGTGTTGTTTTTACATTAATGAAGGTTTGTAATCCCAAACATGAGAAAATAAACTGCATTACGCTCAAATCAGGTGTAAAATGATTTGGAATTAAGGCATTACAACATTGTTATACCAGCAAAAAAGGCCTTCACATAGCCAACAAATACAACAAACAGACAAAAACATAAACAAAATAAACAAAAGTTAAGAAAATTAAGATTCAATAACATGGGCACGGACAGATTGCCCAGAGGCACTTGGGGTGCCATCATATATGTCATCTGCCTCCTGCCTGGGTGGAGAGGGGGGCAGATCAACATAACGGGAGACACGCTGCATCAGGGCAAAACTATGCAGCATGCAAGGATGATTTGGATGACCTTGTTGGGGTCATATTGCAGTGCCCCCCCCGGTCCAAACAACGGAATCTGGACTTCAGCAGTCCGAAGGCCCTCTCCACTATGGCTCGGGTCTTCCGGTAGACCCGATTATATGACTCCTGGGCCGCATTCTGTGGGCGAAGAGCGGGCGTCAGGAGCCAGGGCATGAGTGGATATCCAGAATCCCCTGAAAGAATAACAAAATACTCACATAAATTACACATTCTAAGCAACATTATTGTTTAACATGGCATCAAGGCCTAAAAACAGCCATAGGTTAAGACATGGGTCAGCAACTATATTCATAGCCATACAGTGAAAAGGGAATGATGGAATTTGAGCAAACTTACCCAGGAGCCATCCACCAGATAATTCTCCAGACTCAAACCGACGAAATAGGCCGGAGCTCCTCAATATATATGCATCATGGGATGAGTCTGGATACCCTGCAAGTACACTGAGGAATCGCATGTCCGGGCCAACCACTGCTTGGATATTCAGCGAGTGGCCCATCTTGCGGCTCCTGAAAGCAAAAAAAATAAATATTGCAGGCCAAGGTAACCAACTAAAACACTAACTCCTAAAACCAAAAAATAAACATGTTCTACAAACTATAAATAAATAACAAAGGACATAAGTAGTTTAAAAACCAAATATTATATGGATGTGTTCGAAAAGAAAGTTTGAGATGCTAAGGATTAATTAAGGTCAGCATTAAAATGCTTTTATAAGGCCTACATGAAAAGTATTGATGAAAGTATGCATTGTAAACTGTTTCAAAGGGACACTTGAGAAGGAAGGATTAAGGTATGCATTGGAAAGTGGTTCAAAGGGACACTTGAAAAGGAGGGATTAATAGATGCACGCGGCTCAGCGTAGGCTGGGACATCCCCACGGAGAGGGCACCCAGCCTCTGGAACGAGCCGTTCGCCAAAAATTGCAGGCAGCCAGCATTTCCTTGTGGTGCGGGCTAACTATGGCCGCAGCTCGCTATACAATTTATGGAGGGAAACGTGATTAAGTCGGGTCAGCTCGAACAGCTCAACTTCATGCATGCAATCGATATGCATGCGTCTCCGGCGCTCATACTTCTCCACATAGCCGCAAAACATGTTCAACAATAGTTATCCGAGTCAAAAATGGTCCCGTAAGTGGAGCGGAAATGAAAACGGTTTATAGGGCGGTGGTCCATTGGCAATCAGGTCTCAGAATAAGACGCAAGCCCATCCCAATAACGTAACTTATCTGAACTAACGTAAATGATCAGATTTGGATCCGTAACTTATCCAAACTAGCGCAAATTATCAGATTTAGAACATACGCATGGAAAAAGTAACGTAAAAACCTAAAAAACATGGCAAACATTCAAAATAAATACACATACACATGGGAAAGTGCATGTGAATGTGTCTCTGAATCAACCCTCATGTCCTGGAGTGCAGCTCTGAACCTGGGGAAGTTGGCCTTCCTAAAATTCAGTGTTTTTGTCCTCCCAGACAGAAAATCTTTCATACAGTTTATGATAAATACAACTATATTGTGGTCACTGTTACCAAAATCTTTACAGACTGTTACTGTCCCTAT
The DNA here is from genome assembly GCA_027917425.1 of Gastrophryne carolinensis. NCBI lineage: Eukaryota > Metazoa > Chordata > Amphibia > Anura > Microhylidae > Gastrophryne > Gastrophryne carolinensis. The sequence goes on from CM051242.1 coordinate 88,890,339, forward strand.
CAGGTCATTAATATTTGATATTGTCAGATCCAAAAGAGCATCACCTGCAGTAGGTGCCTCTAAGAACTGATTCATATTGTTATCTTGTAGCAAGCTGAGAAATGCTCTGCCCCTCTTGTAGTAGACGCAGAACCATGTCTCCAGTCGATAGCCTCCTGGATAGTTGAAGTACCCCATCACCACCACTGTACGAGTCTGTGATGCCCGCTGTATCTGCTTGTGCAGCTGACCCTATATTTCCTCAGTTACATTTTGGGGCTATAGGTTACTTCAGTTTGTATTTTAACATTGTATACATGCACTTCTACCCACAAGGATTCTACATTATCACAAACTTCTGCTAGTAAAACCTTGAAGATTGTTGGTCCAGTCATGTATGGAATCCAGCCATGTCTCAACCACAGCAATATCATCAATATTTTCTTCCAGTACCAGAGCCTCAAGCTCCCCCACTTTACTTGCCAGTTTTCATTGTGAACATATAGTTATCCAATGAAAAGTCAGCCCAGTGCACCAGGACTTCAGCCATGCATTTAATTCTCTAAGCTCCCACTGTCATTCATGTAAAGCGCATGGCACAGGCAGTATTTCAGAAATTACAACCTTGGAGGTCCTCCTCTTCAACTTCATGCCAAATTCCTTAAATGTATTCTTAAGGGTCCTCCATCTCCAATCAATTCTGCCATTGGGCCCCATGTGGACCACGACAGCTGGGTCATCCCCAGCCCCTCCCAGTGATTTAGCCACCTTTTCCGCCACATGCCGAACCCTAGCACCAGGGATACAGCAAACCATTCAGTTGAGGTGGTCTTGGTGTAAAATTATTCTATCAGTCCGCCTGATAGTAGAATACCCTATTACCACTAACTGTCTAGTCCTACCTGCAGTCCCAAAAACCTGCTCACTAGCCTCCTGGCTGTTAGGGCTGTTAGGGAGATCAGTTTCTGCTAGGGCTGCCATTTCTGAGACTGACACTCTTGCATCATTACCCAACTTGGCAACTGTGCTAGGGTGCGCAGACACAGGTATGGCCTTCCTTTTCTGTGCACCCTTTCTACTCCCTCTATCTACATTTACCCAACTACTTATCTGCTTCTCCTGACCCATTACTTCACCCTCTGTTTTTACCCCACTTAATGCCTGCTCACTGAGCAGAATGCCCTTTTCCATATTGTCAGTCTTCCCCAGTGTTGCATTTTGCACCTCCAGATCTCTAACCCGAGCTTACAATGTTGCAATATGCTCACATTTAACACAGCGGTATTCACCCTGGAACTGCTGCTCCTGAAGTGTATACATATGACAAATTGTGCACTGATGTAGACCTCCAATGTTGTTAGACATTATTCCAGTTACAAATACAGCATTAAAACCACATGTTTAGTGCTTACAGTTACAACAACTTTGGCTTTTAACTTCTTATTTTAGCTCTATAACACTTAGGCAATAAACATTTAAAGTCCCCCAATATAAAGTCCCTTAATGAAAAGTCCTCTCACTAATAATACAACCTCACTTGAAGATACAACCAGAACTCGCTTTAAAACAATCTTATTTATAGCAAAGCCATATTTCTCTTCACCAGTGTCAGTCTTGGATAGTCTGGCAAAACAGACATTCAAAATGTACTTAAGCTTAATTCTTTTATAATTGCTGTAATTATCATTTTGTTGTGTTTTACTCTGTCCTTTTCTCGGCAAACATTACAAATGTCTTTTTATTGCCAAAACTCTTATTCAGTTTAATCTTGTTTGAGATTATACAAAGTCTTTTTTATCCACCTTTATATTGAAACATGGTATCTGTAAAGGACACATATGAGTAAAAAGAAATGATGGGGATTTACTCTACATTATACTTATTAATTTGCTCTAGTCTATAATTTATGTTGACAAAAAACAAAACAAAAACAGGAGCAAAAAACAAAACAAAAACAGGAGCAATGTTAGAAAATATTATTTTACAGAAAGAGTAGTAGATGCTTGGAACAAACTTCCAGCAGAGGTAGTTGAAAAACAGTCACTGAATTTAAACATGCCTGGGATAAGCACACATCTATCCTAAGATAAAGAGTACATACGGTATACACATAAGGGCAGACTAGATGGACCGTATGGTCTCCTTCTGCCGTCAACCTTCTATGTTTCTATGTTTCTAAAAGACTGCACCAACTACATAGGTAATGAGTGTGCTACACTGGAGGGTGGTATAAGGGTAAACCAATAATTAATCCAGACGGGGGTCCCACAAGTCCCCAAAATCAGTGGCACCACTATTTATATCAAAAAATCTATACAGGCTTTATTAATACATATATTTACAATACAAAAATGGGACAATTTAAAACCACATTAAAAAACATATAACAAATTGAATACAGAAGGGGGAGGGGGACACCAAGATGGCAAAAGATGCAGCTGTATTTTCTAATCCAAATAATTATATATAAAGTCTGTCCATACCACAGGCTGGAAATAAAGTGCACAGCTAATAACCCATCATACACAATACACAGTGAATATTATCAAATCACTTCACTGATAAACAATAAATTAATCACCCAAATCTATATCTCCTATCTAAAAATTATTACTAATCTAACTTATCAAACCTAAGAAAGTACAATGTGCCACACAGCATATAGAATATACATTAATAAACATTAAGGACCATCCGGGTGGAGAACAACACAGACATACAACATGTAACATAAAGATCTCACATATCCAAAGCAGCAGCGTTCCGGGCGCGTCAGGTGGCCTCATCAGCGGTCACGTGAACGGGGGCCGCTGACGCACTTCCGTCCGGAGTGCGTGTGGCGGATCCCGGCTGTGTACTGGCGGGGCGGTGCGCGGGAGCGAGGGGGCAGTGAGTAGAAGAGTCCACTACTGGGGAGCCTCACTCGCCCTGAAGAAGTGACGCGGTGACGTCACGGAACGCGTCGGTGGTGAGGTGTTGGGGGGACACTGCTGTGGCTCTGCTTTGGATATGTGAGATCTTTATATTACATGTTGTATGTCTGTGTTGTTCTCCACCCGGCTGGTCCTTAATGTTTATTAAAACTGATAAATGTCAATATCATCATCCTCCGTCTGTCCCAAGGTGGTCTCTACTGGGCTTGCCGCATCTTTGTTCCCAGTTTCAGGGAGGGGCATTTATACTGGGAGTGAGCTGTGAGCCCCTTCCTGCAGCGTGTAGCTGAGCTGTCACTGACAGTTGAACAGCGATCGCCGGATTGGCGAGGGACACAGTGTTGGATGTCTGTGGAGACCGGATGGATTAGAGGTAAGTATGGGGGGGATATAAATGTATAAAAAAAACTCCCCAAAGCCCAGGGGGGTGCAGAGGAGCTACAGCCTCTGACAGGAAAAAAAATGTTTTATTTTACCTCTAACCGCCGGTCTCTTTAGATATCCAACACTGCGTCCCATGCCAATCATTCCAGCTGTCAGTGACAGCTCGTCTCCCTTCCATAGGAAAGGGCTATTTATACTGTTATGTCACAGCTCACCCCCAGTATAAATGCCCCTCCCTATGGTGGAGAGCAGAGATGTCGGAGCCCACTTACCGGTGACGTAATTTCCCGGAGCTCTCATGTTGACATTGGTGAGAGGACGGAAAGGACAGGAAACAGAAGAGTATTTGGTAAGTTTTTGAGCTCCACCCTTCCATCTTCAGTGTAATAACATAGTACTTCTCAGATGGTAATTTTGTAACTATACATTATCTATTCCTTTAATAACAGTTTTTTTTTTTTTGGGGGGGGGTGCTGTGTCAACATGAGAGCCACATGAGAGCCAGTAAGTATAATTATGTTTTTCCCTTACACTCCGTGATGACGCAAGTGAGATCTATTAGAGATTACTTTAAGGGTGAGACACTGCTGACAACACCACTCTTCCGAATGACACATGCTTGTCATCCAGAACGGCCAGCCAGTGCTTGCCCACATTGCTTCTCTACAGATTTCCCCTAACGGAATGGAGGATGTCTCAACCCAGGAGGTAGCCACTGTTCTAGTAGAATGAGCTTTGCACTTCTTAAATTGGACCTTCACCATGATTTATTGAAAAGCCCAAACCCTTATAAAATGATTTCCCAGCATCTAAAATTAATATATTTAAAGTTTTTAGTCACTTATTATTCTTTTCCCCACTGGGCTGCAACTCTGTTCAGGACATTAGGATACGGGCGCCGCCATCTTGACTCAGAAGCATCACACTTACTGAGGAGAGGAGAGCGGGGTAAAGTACAGGGGACAGGTTATAGCTGTGCTTTGCTCAAACAGAGCAGAGCTGGGGTCAGGAAAAGGTCAGCAATCCCAGAATGCAGAGCAGCATGGTTAGAAGGCCCTTCCTGTTTGCAGGCGGCCTGATGTCCCATGAGCCGCCATCTTGGATGTTTAAAGGCTCATAACATGCAGTAGATGCAGGTAGGATGATTTTTAATGTGAGCAATCTGTATGTACAGGGTGTTGGAAACATATAAGATAGACTCTTATTCAGGGTGAAGGTCTGCTTTAACTGTTACTATGTCACCTTCATGAACCTTTGAAATAACATTCTTGATCCATCTTGCAAGGCTAGGTTTTGACGTACCACACCTTTCCCCTGTTTGCCATATAAAACAAATAGTTTCTTGTCACACCTCAATTCTTTTGTGGCTTCCTGATACTAAAAAATACACCTTTTAGTATCTAAAGAATTTGTTTCATCCTCTGATACTCCTGCAAGATCTGGATGAAAAGAGGGAAAAACTATTTCTTGATCTTTATGAAACTTAGTTAACCTTTGGTATAAGTAATGGATCCCACTTCATAACAATCCAATCCTCAAAAACCATAAAATAACCTGGTCGGGTTGACAAAACTTGTATTTTTGATACTCTTTTTACAGATGAAATTGCTACAAAAAACGTTGTCTTCCAGGAGAGGTATTTCAATGCAACCTCCTCCATAGGTTCAGTCAGATGGGGCACATGTAGCTCTTATCACCGGTCTAATATTGAGAGCCCCTCGAAAAAACCTTATTATAAAACATCTTCCGCAATACAACTATTATAGATACTCCCCGGGGATGACACTTTGGTCCTCAATGTTGATACCTTAAAGTGGACCAACACTCAGGGGGGATCGGCACGGGAATCTTATAGATCTATAAGATTCCCGGGCCGATCAGATCCCTCCCCGCGGGGCATCTGCAATCGGGATGCCCCGCGGGGTGAAACCCCCCAGGACGCCCAGAAACCTTACCTTAGCCCCGTTCCAAAGGCGCATGCGTGGGCTGTGGCCGCATCTCGGGCTTCCTTCTAGCAGGGCGCGCACCCGCGCTGGCCGCTCGTGAATGGCCAGCGCGGGTGCGCTCCCTGTTAGAAGAAAGCGCGAGACGCGGCTTCCAGCGTGCTCAGAGCCGCTGTGGTTGTCCGTCGCTTGTCCGTACATACCACAGCGGCTCTGAGCGCTCTGATTGGACGAGTGCTCGCGTAGGAGCGGGGTGAGGTGAGTTATTTAGGGTTTCACGCAGCGGGGCACCCCCGATCGGGTAGCCCCGCAGAAGTGGACCAAAACCCAGGATAGTGAAAATCCTGGGTGTTGGTCCACTTTAAGACCCTTTTGAAGACCTGTTTATAAAAACTCCAGAATTTTTGGAATGTCTGGCCTGCTCACAAGTTTTGCATTGTAGCCGCAAAACCTGCAAAATGTATTCCAGATCCTCCGATATATATTGTACATCTGAGCATTCTTTGCTCTCACCAGCCTTCTTTGCTCTCAGCGCTCCCTCAGGAGGGATCCCTATTGCTAATAACAGTTGCCATTCAAGTTCCAAGTTGCTAGGTTTAAGTTGGTTGTTTTGGGATGAAAAAATGAGCCCCAGTGTAGGAGGTTGCTCCTCACTAGTAGTGCCCAGACTACGTTTCGTGCTTCCTTGGGAATCGGGACAATGGAGGAAAGGCATAAAGGAGATCCCCACATCCTCAATTTTGACTTAGCACATCCATTGCTTCTGGACAGTCGCTGGGGTTTAGACAGAGGAATCTGTGGAATTTCCTGTTTTCCCTCGGTGCAAACAAGTCTCAAATCTTGTGGATGCCCTATAATGCTGAAATCTGTCGAAAGACCTTGTCGTTTAAGGACCATTCTCCCATCTGCAAAAGCTTCCTGCTGAGGAAGTCTGCCTGTCCCTTTCAGGCAAACTGCTTTTAAGGACATACGTAAGTTGTTCCTTTGCCCATAGAAAAATGTCCTACAGCAGCCGCACTAGATTCACAATTTGCAGTCCCTACTTGTGTTGTTTATGTGAATCACTGTGGTAGTGTTGTCTGTCATAATAAGCACATTCTTGTTCCAACATAGTAAATGGGATTCCTCCAGAGATGCCACTGCCAGAAGTTCTCTGAAATTCGAACTCAGACGGCATTGAACCGCCTGGTCTCCTTTTCACGCTCCCTTAACCTTGCTGGTTGGCATCTGTCGTGATGACTACCTTGGGTTCGGTGCTCTAAGAAACCCCTCCCCCTAAGTTGTCCAAGTTCATCCACCAGGATAGGCTGTATAGTACCTGTGGGGAGAAATATATCATTTCATCAAGGTAGTTCTGATCTCTATTCCACTTATGCAAAATTTCCCATTGAATCTCCGTAAACCTGGCCCAAGCCCATCTCAACGCTGGAACAGCTGCTATCAATTGATCTAATACAGACATAGCCACCCTGATAGTACAACTGGTCTTACGCTGAATATTGTCATTTGTGGTCATGATCTTCACCAGTTTTTCAGCTGGTATTTTCTCTTGTACTAAATCTAATATTAATTCTAAGAATATCCTACATTGGGCCAGTACTGGACTTTTCAAAGTTTATAATTCAAATTAATTGATGTAAAATGTCACATACCTTCTGCTTGTGTCGGAGCAACATTTGGGAGGATTTGACTGCCAGTAGGAAATTGTCCAGGTAATTTTTTGTTGCCTCAGGAATGCGGCCACTTCCGTCATTACTTTTGTGAACACACAGGGCACCGAAGTGATCCCCTGCTTCATCTCTAAGGTCATTCTCAGGCATTTTTGATGTCCCACCCAGACTGGAACAGGATAGTAGGCACAGATCTATTGTGACACCATCCAAGCCTTTCTGATAGTTTGCTGATGATACAGTTTCCATTTTGAAATTCTTGTAGGCTCTACATATGTTTAAGGTCTTCAGGATTATTGGTTTGTTTAGTGGAAAAATCCTGGAAAAACAGGAAAATCACTAAAACTTTCACTTGATCCAGAACTGCGGACTGCAGAGAGAGTGCTACATGGGGGTAAACCCTACATGGTCTCTCCAAACAGGGCTGGCGTCAGCACCCGGCAAACCCGGGCAGCTGCCGAGGGCCCCACCCCCCAGGGGGGCCCACTGACAGCTGGCACAATGCATACCCCCCAAGTGTCCCAATTTGCCGGGACTTTCACGGGATGCCCCCCATGTGCCGCCCCTTTAAGAGACATCCCGGCCGCCCCCGCTGTGGAGTGGTGTGCCCAGGGCCAAGGTAATAACGTACTGTGCGGCGGCATCAGAACTTCTGGCCAGCGGAGGAGGAGGTGGTTTGTGGGGGCTGAGGGAGGCCCAATCACGGCTGGGCCAATGATGGAGGAGTGGGCGGGGCACAATTGCGCTGTGCCCGGGCTCTGCTGAAGACAGGGTAGGTGGAGAGGGAGGGGGACATTAAGGCAAAAGCTCCCACAGCACTTTATTTTCAATCATGTTTGGCTGGCCGGGAGCTGATTGACCTCTACCTGCCCCCCCCCTACCCTGACTGGCAAATCCACATGACTGCACAGGGGGCTGGCTGAGTGAGGCTGTTCTCGCGTACCCAGCCCCCTCCCAACCCCCCTCCCCCCGCTCTGCGATCATCAGTGTCCTGGAGGGTGTCAGACTTGCAGGACACAACAATAAAGGAGAGAAAAGGCAAGTCCCACCCATGATGTATTAGTTGTGGCCAGTCTGCCTCATTCACTTCTATTCTGTGTTTCCTTTCCATTCTCTGTCTCCCTCTCTCACTTTATCACTGTTCTTTTTCTTTCTTCTTTCCTTCCTCATCCCTCTCTCTCTATCTCCCTGCTTCTTTTATTTGTCCCTTCCTTCCTTCTTTTTCTCTTCCTCTATCTTTCTCCCTCCGCACCTCTCGCTGTGTTCTTCTCTTTCTTTATTTTCTCCCTTCTTCCCTGCCTCTCTTTCTCTCTCTCCACCACACTTTTATCTATCTCGTTCTCAACTTTCCTTCTCTCTTTCTCTTTTGTACTCTTTTTTTCACACCTTTTCTTTCTTCCTTACATTCTTCCCTTTCCACCTTTCACTCCTTCTCCCTCACTCCCCTATTGCCTTCTTCCTTCCTTTCATTCTTTCACTCCCTCTGTCCTCTTTCTTATTCCCTGTCCTTGCTCTTCTCTCTTCCTTTCTTCAGTTCTCACTTCTCTCCCTCCTTACCTTCCCTCCCTGTTTCTTTTCTTACTTCAATCCTCCTCTCCTCTTCCGATCCTGTCTTCTTCCCGTATCTTTACTCACTCTCTTTATTTATTTCTTTCTCACTCCCCTTCTCCCTCCCCTCTTTCTTTCCCTTCTTCCTCCCTTCTCTTTTTTTTTCACTCACTATTACTATACATTGTTTCTCTCTTTTTTAATTACCTCTCCCACTTCTGTTTTCCCTCTCTTCCTTGCTTCACTCACTTCCTTCTTTTTATTTTCCCCTCTCTCTATTTCTTACCTTCTTTTTTTCTCTCCCTTTCTTTCTTTACTCTTCTTCCCAACCTCCTTTCTTCTTTTTTTTTCTCTGACTTTCTTTTTCCCGCTCTCTCTTTCTTCCTCCATTTTCTCCTTTCTCTTGTCTTTCTCCCTCTTCTTACACTATCACACTATTGTATGCATGTGTGTGCGTGGGTGTGCCAGTTTTATTATTATCATTATGTAATTCTTAGGTGGTGTTTCCCTTTATGGGCATGACTAGGCGGCGTGGCTAGGGGCATGGCTTAATGGTAACAAAAATGCCACATTTGTCCCTCTTTCTTGTTTTCAAAAGTTGGGAGGTATACACAATGTACTTTAGGAACTGCACACTCTTCCTTTCTCTGTCTCTCTGCTCTATCTATCCTTGTCTCCCCAGCTCTGACCCATTCATCCCTGTCCCCTCTGCTCTGCCCCACAACCTTGTCCCCTCAATTCTGTTCCATCCACCCCTCTACCCTCAGCTCGGCCCCATCCCTGTCCTCCCAGCTTTGCCCATCTAGCCCTCTTCCTTCCAGCTCTGCCAGTCTATCCATCTTTTTTCCAGCTCTGTCCATCCCCCACCAGCTCTGCCCAGCCATTCCTGTCCCTTTAATTTTGCCGATCCATCCCTCTTCCTCCCAGCTATCTCTCCATCCATCCATTCCTGCCCTCCCTGTTTTGTCGATCCCTCTTCCTCAATACTCTGCCTATTCATATGGGACCAAACTAAAAAAACAGCTCGAATGTGGTGTTGGAGGTGAGCAGTCCTTCTTAGAGGCCGATTCATTAATAGCGCCAGGTAGCGACAGATGAGCGCCAGTAGCGTGATTTTCACAGCGCCAGCTAGTATTTGTGCTTGGCCGGGGTTTGCTTGTTGACAGCGACTCAGTCGGTGTGCGGTAATGTTGAATAGGGGGTTAGGGGTCGCTGTTTCACAGGTTCCGCTTGTATGGGTGCGCCTGACAGCGAATGGCCAGAGCGAACGGCTTGCTGCAGATTCATTAAAAAATCACGCTCAAAAATTTCTTGCGCTGTGAATTCCTTGTTAAAACCCCAGAGCGCTGGCGGCGATGTGTGTAAAGTAGTTTTTAACCCCCAAACAACCTTTTTTTTTTATATGTAAAAATTATACACGTTTTTCTAAACATTTTGTAATATGAATACATGAATATCAGACCTGTAATATCAATTCTGCACATTGTTTTTTTTTTTTTTTTTTTTACTTTAAAAAAAAACCTAACATTGCAGAAGTGGTCACAGAATTTTTGACATTAAAAAAAAAAAAAAAAACAGTAATAGCAATTAATTATGATTATTTAAAGATTGCTCCATTGAAATGCATTGGACCACGCCAGGGAGCGCCAGGTCATACCTGTCGCTGTGATGGGATTAGTAGCGGCGCTGTTCGTTGCAGTCGGCTACATGATGAATCCCGTGCTAGCTGACGCTCTCGCCGGCGGTAGCCTCATTTAGCGTGATAAATGCATCATTGTGACCGCCGCCGGGCGTACTTGATTCGGTAGCCGCCGATAGCTGGTGGTACCTGGCGCTCGTCAGACACTACCTGGCGCTAGCCCTTGATAAATAAGGGCCTTAGTTTTGGCCATGGAATTTATAGACCCCTGACCCGCGACTCTCCACCGCAAAGGGGCCCACTGAGACCATGCCACCCGAGGGCCCACATAAACCTGGAGCCGGCCCTGTCTCCAAGTATGCTGGAACTTTATCTTGTATCCCTCTCTGACTAGTTTCAGAACCCAACTTTGTGAAGTGACCTTTTCCCATGCTTCCGGAAAGTAAATGAGCCTTCCCCTGACCCCCACGAGTCATTACTTAGATGCAGTTGCCTCCCCTCCTTTATTGAAGGAGTTACACAAGAAACCTACCAGAGGCAACCCACATAACCTGGTCTAAGTAAACTGGTCCCCCACCAAGGCTTAAGCCACAATGCCCTCCTGGCTGTGTTCATCACGGCAGTGGATTTGACCCCAATACGCACCTCTTCCACGGACGCATCACACCCAAAATTAATAGCCTTCTTTATTACTGTAAGGCTGTAAAAAATGTCTGGCCTTTCTGTTTCTTCTAACACTTTCTTCTGGATGCCAGACATCCAGATCCCCATGGATCTGGCTACTGAAGCTGTGGCTAGCTGAGTTTTAATGTTAGCTGAATAAGCTTCCCAGGACCTTTAAATGATTACATCCATTTTCCTATCCATGGGGTCTTTAAGACGTTGGCTAATGTGAGGAGGGGTCACTTATACACCTGAACTGAATAAAACTCCTACCAAGCTTGTGGTTTTCTTCTCTTGGTAGAAATAAAATCCAGGGGTGACAGGTTTTGTACCTCAAGGGCGACAGGGTGATTTCCTCTTCCTTTCATTAAAATAAAAAATAAAAGTCTTGCTGGATATTTCTTGATGCCGGGTGTATAAGTGAATTTTAATCATTGGGCCATTGTTCGTCATAGTGCTTCTTTAAGACTACCCATGTCCATGAGCATCTAGAAATTTTAGAAACTGACAAATCCAACTTGCATTATTCCAAGTTCTAATATCCCCCCTAAAGGGAAATCTTTGTTTGAATGTTCTAGGCAGAAATAGGCAGGATATTGCTATTCTTTATTAAATATATCCTTAGTTGCCTTATATACCAAAAAAGACCTGCTCTGGGCCTCCTAAAACCCCTCATACGACTTGACCTCTTTGGCCCTAGGGGTTGGAACACTCTGCTTGTCAAATACATCATCAATTGCTTTAAGCAATTTCTCTGTTCCAGAAAGAAATATCTCACTTTCTTTTCAGGTGTAGAGGCCTCAGCCTTGTCATCCTCCTGGGACACCTGTTGTGAGTCCCCACTTTCTTCTCCTTCCTCCTCTTCTTCCCTAAAATGTGTCCTGCCCCCTGAAACCCTGAAACCCCCTGGATCAACTGAGGGAGCAGGGGCGGACACTGTTGCAGATTTCTGGATTTCAGTCCTGCAAAGGTTCATGGTTTTTATCATAGAAGGGGATTTGTCCTGCACTACTTTCTTCATGCATTTCCGACATAGCAATTTCTTTTATGATTCAGGCACAGTGTTACTACAGCCTGAATACAGCCTAGCTTATTTCTCTTTAACTTTCAATGGTTTCTGCTTATCACCACTCTTTTCACTCTTTTCCAGTTTTTCAGTATTTTTCTGTGACATGATTTCCTCCTCTGTCTGTAAAATACAATCACAGAACAGAGTTTTAGCTAGTACTATAGTACAGTATAGTATAGGATATAGTACAACATTTCACCCAAATGTTAAAAACAAAGCAGAACATACTGGGTGCCCCAAAACACCACCCATCGGACACACAGCAGCCCCCAGACCTGAGGTATTTTTCTCTGAGCCACGAAATGGATCTCCGCTTGTGGAATCAGCAGCATCATCCTGGCACAGGCAGCTTTTGAAGCCTCCTGCTAGATATGCCCTGCTGAATTTTTATGAGGGGAATATCTCTTATATTCCTGCCCCAAAGTAAAGGCCATGAAGGACTTACCTCAGTGGAGGGAAACACCTCTGCCTTGCGCCCCCACAGGGGAAAGATTTCCGTCATCCTTAGGCCCCACATGCCTCTGTCTCCCTCAGGAAGGATGGAAAAAGCACTGAAGATGGAAGGGTGGAGCTTAAAATGTATACTCTATACCTTTTTCTCCCGCCCTTTCTAATTGGAGAGACCAGCTTTCACCCGTGTCATCATGGAGCAAAAAAAAGCATATAAGTGACCATTTTTGCCATGTGATATTTGCCTTATACCTGTAAATACTTTAAATATTGTGGTACAATCCTGTAAGTGAGTAGTATCATGTCTTTCAGCAAAAGGTTTCAAAAACATTTCCAATAAGCACTCACCAGCATAGAACAAATCAGGGAGGAATCCACGTCCACCTAAGTGAGCCCAGACTGCCCTGCTGTTGCCGGTGATGCTCCCACTGTCACCGGAAGACACAAGTGTGCAAGGGCCTATGCCCTGCCGATGCCTAGAGCATTTCCACCCTATATTGAAAGGAAGGAGGAAAGCAGGCAGATAGATGCAGAGGTCCACCTGAGCCTGACTAAAACATAAAGAGTAAGGTTTTGAACCATTTGTCTGCTGATAAGGAAAGTCATGCCCACCCCTGACAAAAAAGCAAAACACAATAGAACTGTGTAAACCCAGGGGTGTCCACTCACTGGGGACACAACACCCAATAAATAGTTTACTAAAATCAAATATTTGTGACAAAGTTAAAACTATAAAAGTATTCTATATATTAACGTCGAATAGTAACTATAAATAATCTAAATGTCAAGAGAAAATAAATATCTGTGCAGTATCAGTAGGTCAACAGGCAGGATATATTTGTAAGAGTGAAGCAGCAAGGTAAATTTTGATCCATAATTCAGTCTTGTCAGTTAGGAGTACACAGAACACCAGTGAAGAACAGTAAACAGGTATCCAGTAAACACAAAATCGGTATCTCTCTCACCTGTTATTTGCTTATTGTGAGGTTCTGCAGGCCTCATTGTGGTTCTCTCTCTTTAAGCTCCTGACTGGGAGACATGTACAGGATCCTCTGGTTTTGGTGCAAAAGAGCAGCCCTCAGCGCACCAAGGATCCCAGCTATGGACAATTCTACACACCCTCTAGGATTTGTCCAGCCCCAGAAGTACAAAGTTGGTGGTCCCTCATATGGACACCAAAGGGCAATACACACTTAGGCATACAGTATCCCTGGCAGTGCCGCTTTGCATGAACCAGGAGACTGCAGGAAATGTTGAAGACATGGGGCTTCTAAATATCCAAACACAGCCTCATATGTTGCCCTATATCAGGTGTCCAGGTCACGAAAACCATAAAACTTAACATTTAATATTTCTATTAAAAACATACATGTCCTGTGTGAGGTGTAGTCTCATCTCATCCCCCTTCAAAAGGTGACGCGTTTCTGGGTAAGATGCCCCTTAATCATACCTTAGTTCTGGGGAATGATGTTCCAGTATAAGAAGACCGGCTTTCCTTCATGTGGTGGGCGCCATTGTGCTAGTGCATGAAAATTCACATAAACGAGCGCACCGCCTGTATCGCAGTGGAATTCACAGTGGAATTACATTTATTCCCTCTCTTGATAAAACCGCAACATGCACATCTGCTAGATCCACAAGGGAAGGTACCTTTAATACTCAGCCATGTGTCCCCTCTTATATGCTCTGTTTGTAACATGGATGGTGCCAAGTGGGTACTGAGAGTGGGAACCCTTCCCGATACCACTCTCACACCTTGGGAAATAATCTGTTCTGAAGTATCACACTTAAGTATGGAGAGATTAGACATTATTATATGTTTCACCTGGTTAAAATCTCTGGAGTAAGCTGTTACCATGGTAATTTTTTTCCCCTTTTCCACTTTGACATCATGCATCTAGTTACCTTTCAAGATTTCCGATCTTTGCCTTTTCCTGGCTCTCTCCTCAGCATGTATCAAGAGGGGACGCCAGGTACCCCCGGACTCTCAAGCGTTGCCTTATTTTTAGGCATTCTGACTTAAATTCTTCCTCAGTCAGACAATTACGCTTAGCTATAACAAACTCCCCATATGGGATAGCCCGTATGGTGTGTTTAGGGTGGCAGCTTCTGGCGTGAAGTATCGTATTCCCGTTACTAATTTACGGAATGTATTTGTATGTATCTTACCACTGACAAGATCTGCTCTTAGTAATAGATCTAAAAACTAAATTTTGTCCTAGTGCCAGTAAACTTCAAATTACAGTCATTATCAATAAGATAAGCCAAAGATTCTTGAACATTGTTACCTTTATAAATGCAGATGATATAATCTATGTATCTGGCATAAAACTCCAAATATCATTGATGTGGGTTCTCATCCCCAAAGATGTGGTGTTCCTCCCACCACCCCATATAGATGTTGGCCAGGGAGGGTGAGAAGGGGGCCCCCATGGAAGCACCGCATCTCTGTAGATAGAAAACCCCATCAAACATAAAATAATTGTGAGTAAGTAAATATTCTACACAGGTATATAGAAACAAAATTCTGTCCTCTGCATATGCTGTATGCTTGAATAACGTGCTGTATGCCACAATGGCCATATCATGTGGGATTGAGGAGTACAGGGTCTGAACATCAAATGTGGCTCATATGTACCCCCCATTCCACTTCAACAATTCCATGGCACGTAAAACGTGGGTAGAGTCCTTAATAAAACCCGGAATGGAACCAACCAGAGGCTGGAGCTGGGAATCTACCCATTGCCCCAACCTCTCGTTGAGTCCCCCTATACCTGAAACAATAGGTCGGCCTTTTGGGGGGAATTCCCCTTTATGGACTTTTGGGAGGTGGTGAAAAATTGGTACTGAAGGAAAGGGGTTAATTAATTAGTCTCAAATGTTTCTAGAGATCACCCCTAGTGCCATGCCCTCCTCCACAATAGATTCTAGAATGGCTTTATATGTTTACATGGGATCTGAGCTTAAGTTGGACTTGCTCGGACCCCATCTAAATTATAATAACCTGTGTTATTAAAAAAAAACAACAGCATTTGGGTATGGGTCATGCATATACGCTACTTTATTATAATCTGACGTCTGGGTGGTGATAGGATTGGAATTTATTTTCTTTCTCTCTCCCCTTTGCCATATAGTAAATGTCTTAAAATCATGCAGGGTAGGAAACTGTTAAATGGGTGCACCTCAGTGTTCCTTTACTAACCAATCAGGTCCTAGCATATGACACCATTCCCTTTCTCACCCTTTCTCATTCCCGATCCGGGCGGTGCACTCGTTCATGTGAATTCTCATGCACTAGCACAATGGCGCTCACCACATGAAGGAAAGCTGGTCTTCTTATTGTGGAACATCTTTTCCCAGAATTAAGATATGATTAAGGGGTATCTTACCCCGAAACGCGTCACCTTTTGAGGGGGACGAGATGAGACTACACCTCACACAGGACATGTATGTTTTTAATGGAAATATTAAATGTTAAGTTTTATGGTTTTGGTTGAGCTGGACACCTGATACAGATTACTTGTTATGGATTTGCAGAGATCCATCCGTGCTTCCATGCCAGCACAAGGGCTGGGGGTTTCTGAACTGACTTTGTGACTGTTTCATATGTTTCCCTAGTCCCAAGTAAGGGCAGCAGCCACAATAGTGCCCACAGGGGAGGGCAGAAAAGTGTTGCCCTCATAGCGCCCTCTAAAGGGGGGAGGTATGAGGAAAATATAATATTTATAATTTCACATATGTAGCCTGATTCAAAGCCTCACTGTGAATGCTCAATTTTGTACGAAATTTAACTCAGAAACTGGGATTTTATGAATGCTTGTAATATTCACAGCCACGTTCCAAGACATTTTCGGACATGCTTACGTGGTCCTAATTGCTTTGCGTACGCATGCGATTTAGCCAAGCATATATGGTTTTGGCTCTCGGAGTCGTCTCGGAAGCCGAGTTTGTACCTGTTTTGGTCCCTAAGTTTCCGTGTAGTCCATCCATCTTGGTGTTCCATGCCCCTCACTGGCCTTCTGCCATATGCACTTTTAATGGTTCTTTCAAATGTGCCAGACCTGTGTGGCATCCCATGTAGTGTGCATGTCATTCAAGACACTTACCTTCTCCCAGATTTTACATTCACTGGCCTCCCATGTCATCTGCTTCCACACAGTGTTACTCAACTTTATTTGTTAGACATCCTTGTCCCCTGCTTGAATTGTGTTGCATTATTAAGGGGCACCAGACAGCCTCAACATTTTGCAGCAACGTGTTTATTTACTTTTTTTAAGAACAGCTTTTTAAATACAATTAAGAAACAGATTTTTAAATATTTAGAGCATAAAAAATATATTAAATTCTTAAGGACCAACATAGCACCTGTAAAGACAAAAGAAAGGGATGTGAACACCTGTTTAAAATGGCACACCTGCATAGGCAAATGACATAGCTTGGCATAGCATGGAGACTTACCCTCAGAATTTAGTCCTGTTGCTCCCTGGTGTAGATTGTAGGTTATGTTGGTCCTTTGTGTTGGCGTGGCACACCCCCCATGCCCCCGCCCTTGTGCACCCCCTCCTTTGGATCTCCAGATGCCCAAACACAGGTGTCACCGCAGCCTCCAGAGGCCAAAACACAGGCATGGTCGATGTAGCCACAGTACCCAGCCAAGGTACTGCAGCCATAGACCAAGGCCACACTATTCCTCCCTCAGACACTCCCCTGCTGGCTCCCACACTACCCAGTCTGAGTGGGCCACCTGCAGCAGTGTGAGATGGCAGCAAGAGACCCCACCCAGAGCTCCCTGGGCTCCCAGCACAACCCACCACATTGCACCCATGGGAGCACCTCTAATGGATGCAATATAGGAGCTTGAGAGCCAGCAAAGTGTGGTTCGCACCCCGAAATATCCTGTTGATATCACTGTGAAAAACCCCAGCTCTACCTTGACACACAACAGCAGTCTGGCTGCAGCGGGCACAACATCTCCAGTGAAGCGATGGGAGGAAGCCAGACCCGCTCTGCCCCCATGCACCACTTGCCTTTGTTAAAGTCATGCCAAATCATGGAAGCAAATTGGCAGGCCAATAGCCACACTTTTAGCTGCTACTCCACTCGCCATACCAGCAAAAAGATCCAGGAGAACATGGATGCAGTGGTGGAGGAGCAGCGGCACCACAACCAAATGTTGGAGGCGCTGCAGGGCCAAATAGTGTAGGCAAACCAGCAAAATGGCAGAATGCGCCCATTGCCTGAGGTACATCAACCAGCAGAAAGTGTCAACCAGGCCACTGATGGGCTTTAAGGGGAAATCTTCTGATCTTGCCGAGGGGCAAACATTTATTTCGCTGACATTTTGCCACTGTGTTGCCCTTGAGCCACCCATGGAGGGGTGCATTGTAGATATATCCCCTAAATTAAAGACATCAAACATCCACTCGTTTTGGCTGTTTCAATTTCACAATAGCGGGTAAACAAAAACAAAAGACACAAATACATCAACACACATTAGGAAAAAGAGTTGTTGACTAAATGCTGCCGAACAGATTGGGCACCTCGGTTTGGGGTACCAGAATAAAGTAGGCCATGTATCTCCAAAGCTACAGCAGGGGCTGACTCCTCCACATATGCCGACACCCTCTCCGTTAGGGCAAAATTGTGGAGGGTGATACAGGCCATGATGATTTGAACAAACTTGTCAGGCTTGTATTGGAGGGGGCCCCCTGTGTGACTTTAATAGGCTAAAGGTGCATTCCACAACTGACTGGGTTTGGCGGTGGGCCTGATTATAGCTCTCCTGGCCATCTGTCTCGGACCTTTGAAAGAGTGTCAGGAGCCAGGGAAGCAGGGGATAATCCAAATCCCCTAAAAGGACATAAAAAAACAACATTAACACCAAATAATGAACAAGACACACAGACAGCATACACCAAGTCCAAAGTGTAACCAGTAGGAGATTGGGAAACACATTTTGTAAGAGGCAACAATTTAGTGTTGCCTAAGGCAAATCACTGAACAATCAAGCAAAACAGAAGGCAGTATGCATGGACAAGGGGTTTGATTAGCTACAGGGAGAAGGGTCATTTGAACTAGCCACATGATCACATAAGTAGTGATGTAGGGCAGGGATAAAACTAGGCATTCACAACAAAGTAGCAACACAAGGACAAATACCTTTAAACTGGATAAAACAGTGGAAAAGCAATGCTAACAATTGACATGCAGGGCCAAGAGAAGAATAGACACACTTACCCAGAAGCCAACCGCCGCTCAGCTCGCCATTCCCAAAACGGGTATATAAGCAAGGTTATACTCCGCAAGATGAATGTGTCAGGGGACAAGCCTGGGAAGCGGGCCAAATCGCTGAAAAACAAAGATGCAGTTGATGCCGCCCGTGTCATTTGGCATATTCACTATGTTGAAAAAACCCAACCTCACCACGTTCCAGGCCGCCATGTTGTCAAGAAAAGAGAAGTATTTCTCCTGCAGGACAACCATGCCATCAAGAAATTTAGTCAGGGCATGGCTCAGCGTATGCTGGGACATGCCAACTGACAGTACCCCTAGCCTCTGGAAGGAGCCATTAGTTAAAAATTGATGGCAGCCAACTAAATTCTTCATTCCTCCAATTGCATGCCCCTTCCTTGTGGTGGGGGCCAACCATGAGTAAAGTTTCTCAAGAGAAAGGCAGTTCCATCAGGTCAATTCGAACACCTGCTGATCAGACATCGGATCAATATCCAGGTGACTATGGGTATACCTAAGCTCTGGAAGGTAACTGGTTAACAGCCTCCACTGCTGCAGATGCTGGTACTCATCACAGAACTTCTCAAGGGGATCCATCATTAGCATGTATGGCAGTTTCTGCTTGCAAATGAGGGCATAATTTTGAACTGGAAACATACGTTATTTATAGGGCCGAAAAGGGGCAAATCAGGGCTGAGGATCATGCACAACTGCAGGGTAAACCCGTAAAATTACGGTCACAGAAACAAAAAAAATCTAGGCATCAACTGGCGAAAACTCTGTAAAACATCTAATACGGAAGAAATAATCAACCGCCACATTAAAACATTCACATCATTCCCACATGCGGAAATGCCTGTGTGAGAGGCTTTGCATAAGGCCGATGGTCTGTTCATGTCCAGTCAGTAAGCAATAGAGCTTATTCAAACAGCTTCAGACCTTAGCTGAAAAAAGGCCCTATACTGAATGGGTTTACACACCTTGTAGCTAAGCAGATAAAAAACACCTACTTAGACACTTCAAAGAATTTCTCCTAGAAACACTGGGGCCAGGATTTAAAAAATTAAATATAATGCCGTTGTGTACATTTTTTGGGAATCTGAAAATCACACATATGTGGTTCTCATGTCATTCCTGGACATTCAGATACTGATATCCTCAGAACTCAGATTAACAGCCAGCAGGGTCTGACCTCATAGCGTGCACAGAATGCGACTGGGTCTGTGGGCACCATTATGGGATCTCTAAGACTTTCCACCAAACAGTTATAGATAATAGTTTTCAAGAGTTTAAGATAGCCTCTAGCAGCGAAAACATTAAAACCCTACCAGAAGAAAAACAAATATCTCATTTACATACAGCAGGGCTGCTATGTTGCAGGAAAGATCTGCTGAAAAGTCTACATCTCCTGTCATGCTCTAGCAAAGCTTCTGTGACACCCAGGTACAAACAAAATTCATCAAAAGTGAAGAATGAATGCATGCGCTACTAGCACCTTGACAACGTTCTTTGGACAAAACCCGCGTCGGAATGCAGCACCGCACAGGGAGATGCATTTTTGAACTATTCACCTTCGTGGTTGAACTTAGAGAGACAAAACGTTCATTTATTTTATTTGTTTTAACATGTTAAAGCCTGTATGCAAAATTAAATTTCGCAAATAAAGCAAGGAAAAGAAAATACTATCTTGGGCTTCCTTGTTACCTTGATCCTGAACCTACTTGTTTGTGTTTCTTGGTTATATTACATGCTACCAGGCTAGCTTCAGGCCTGACATAATATCATTAAAGGTCCGGAGGTATATCAGACAGAGCTGGTCGTATTTCTATTTGGCTGGCAGGTCTCTGTTCACTGGTGATAGCGAAAGAACCCGGAAGCCTGTATTAAAGGCCTGTATTGAACCCAAGGCAACAAGGTATGGATTTCCTCACAGAGTGAAAAAAGATTCCCCTTTAAGTCCTTTAAAGAAAGTTAGGGTTCATGACAGAGGTGATTGGAGTGAAATTCTTGGCCTTATGTTGGTCCACAACTGACAAATGATAATAGAGTCGTCTATACAGTAAATAGGAAAAACAAAGTACCTATGCATCTGTGATTGCTATTCGCTCCACAAAGATTGCAAATGTCATTGTGGCTAAAATGCTGTATGCACAAATATTTGGGGAGAGTGCGATTGCCCCACAAGTATCTAAAATTGCCCATAGAATCCTATGGGCCTCTTTTACTGGCAATTGCAGGGCAATTTTGTGATCACCCTGCAATAGCCACAGTGTGAAAGGAACCCTCTCTCAGTATACACCAGTGGCATGTGTATATTATCAGTCATTACTTTTTAGCACTAATCTTTGGGGATGCTGCATTTTCCTCCTGATAGGGTACAGTATATTCTTCAATGGTGAAGTCTTAGCTGACTCCCTTCAGTCAATTAGGACTGTTCAGAGATTGTGATGAAATAGGGAGGTTGAAATTAACTCAAAAACAGTAAAAAGTCTTTAGCCTTCTGAGGAGAGTACACAAAATGTTAAAGTCTCAAAAAAGTACTAATTGATTGGGGTTTCCAAATGAAATGAATCTTACATGATTTTTCCAGGTTCATGAGCCACAGAAAAATTAACTCTGCACATCCATTACAAACTGGCCTGGGATGTGGATTACTCATTCTGCTGTAACATCTAGAATTTCAGAACCTTTGTAAGCTTTAAGGAAACAAAATCAGATCAAAGGAGCAGTCTAATAGAAAAGATTTCCAGTTTCAAAAATAATATTTAGATGTTAAATTTACCAAAATAAACGTATTTACATTGTACATTTTAACAGTATAGTGTCAGTATTAAAATATTTACAGAATAGTAAAAGGTTAAATAGTACAAAAAAGGTTGCTTACATAAAATGTCCCTAAAGTTCCTGGATTATGTTCGCTTCAATTTACCACTAGCTTCTGCTGCTTCACTGAGCTCTAAACTAGCTGTGTGCTGGATATTTCCTTCTCCCTCCTTCATCTGACCTTTAAAGAATTACATAAGTTAGAGGGGAGTTATTTTTTCTTTGCTTTCTTTCAAGAAACATATATGGACGTATCTGGCGTCTGTAAGAGGGCAGCTGTTTAAAGCAGAGTCCAGTCATAAAAATCAAAGCTTAGTTAATTGCTCCCCTCAAGCCCCCTCAGTGGCAGTGACATAAACTGTATGAAAGGACTTAGCCACATGCAGATGTTGTGAAACAGAGTGAAGCTGCTGCACTCCTGAAGGGAGCAGCCAACTTTCTACATCTTGCCTTGGAGCCCTGCTTCTGAAAAAAAGTCAAAATTGCTTTACATCTCTGTGCAATCATCCATTTTTACTGGCTAGAAGTAGAAAGTATCATCATCTGGGATAAGTCAGCATTGGTCTGCTCAGAGCAGAGAGCTCCTGGATACATTTTTCCACTGATAGAATGCTCTGTGCATGCTGGCCCATGAGTTACATAGTTATGGGGCGTTTGTGGGGCGATCCAGGGGAGGTTCACACAGTGAGATGGAGGCTGTCTGGTGATTTTGGTGTTATTTGTCAGGGATGGGTGCAGTGAGTAATGCTGGGTGTTGCACACCCCCTTTTCCCCATAGCCCCATTTTTCCCCTCCTCTCCATTTTCCCCATTTCTCCCCTCAGTATGCGTGATGCTTCTGAATCAGAGTCCTGAACAGAGTTGCAAACTTGAAATATATGAGTTTTAGATGCTGCGGAGTAGTTTTTTAAGGGTTTGGGCCTTTCATTAAATCACTAATGGGTTAAAAACCCTTAAAAAGACTAAAAACAAATGAAGTAGTGTCCCTCATTCCCAGTAAAACCAGCCTGGGCACCAACTCAGAGTCCCCTGCCCTGACACCCACCCTCCAAAGATAAGTTTCAGTATCTTGCCTGCTGCCACCGAAAGCCGCTTTTATATAGGAGGAATGGATGACATCATTCCACTCCCCCTATATGCCCCTCCCTGCAGAAACCGTTGTGATGCAGGAGTGGCGTACGGGGCATAGAACGGGCATAGACCTTGGGGAGGGAATCAAATACCCCCTGGTGGAAAAGTAGACCCCCAGCCCAGGCCTTGTGTGAGCATGCATTTAAGAAAAAGTGCATTTACCTGCACAGTATTAAATCTTTTCCTCATATTCTTGGTGTTTTTTGTGGTAATTAAAAGAAGTATATCTTGAACATCAGAGTAAGCAAAAAATAGTTATTTATGCTATTTTATTGGAGAGTTTTAAAACTGTTTTTAAAATGATGATTCCGATATCTCCTAATTTAGAATATGATTACTAGTTTTAGCAATGTTTGCGCCTGGTTATGTAAATATAAGCGTTAACAAATATATTTGTAGTTCAGATTAAAGATGTATTGCTAACAAGGCAGATGGGAAAGATGCTTTTCTGTCCAATAATCCCAAAAATAAATACTGCTAATTACCACGGGTAAAATTAAATCATTGTAAAAAAAGTATAAAAACAGCTTCTCGGCTCCCAATGTTATTGCAAATCCAATTTACTTTAAGCTTACCTTTGGGCAGAAAATACAGAATATGGAGGGTCATCCAAATGATTTATTCAGTTTTAGAGAGGCTGAGTTTTGAGAGTATTTTATAGTATTAAAATATCTAGAAACATAGAAAACTGACGGAAGAAGGAGACCATTAGCCTCGATCCATAGACACATTCGCCTGGACTTCCGTAGCTGTCTGTGTATGTTTTTGTGGGTGTTTGTCATTTTTTTAGGTTTTTTCGTTCCTTTTTTCATTCGTACGTTCGTTCGAGCTCATGCGTATTTGCGCTTTCGATGAACGAAAGTAAATCGGATCCTTTGCGTTCGTTCGGATAATTTTGCCAGTTAAATCTGATATTTTGCGTTCGTTCAGATAACTTATGTTATTGGTATGGGCTTGCGTCTCATTCAGAGAGCTGATTGCCGAGGGACCACCACCCTATAAAACCGTTTCATTTGCGATCCCCTTACGGGACCATTTTGACCTCGGATACCTTGCTTTCAACATGTTTTGTGCCTTTGTGGAGGAACATAATCAACTCCAGCTAATGGGGATTGAATATATCAGCAGGGCCGAGGCCAGATTGCACCGGCGACGCATGCATATGGATCGAATGCATGACGTTGAGCTGTTCGAGCTGACCAGACTTAATCGCTCTTCCCTCCATAAGTTATATAGTGAGCTGCGGCCATGGTTAACCCGCACCACAAGGAAGGGGCAAGCAATTTCAGGTATGACCAAGATGCTTGCCTGCCTGCAATTTTTGCTGAATGGCTCGTTCCAGAGGCTGGGTGCCCTCTCCGTGGGGATCTCCCAGCCTACGCTGAGCCGCGCGCTATCCAAGTTTTTGGAAGGCACGGCTACCATTAGTCAGAAATATATTTTTTTTACTGACGACATGGTAGCCTAGAACGCGCTTAAGCTGGCATTTTATAATATCGCCGACATGCCCAATGTCATGGGTGCGATTGATTGCACCCATGTTGCATTGGTCCCTCCTGCAGCCGACAAGTACATCTATAGGTAAGTTCAATCGGTCATTTTGTTATCTAGTTTTGAACATTTGTATTTTAACTATCTATTAATCCCCCCTTGTAAATTGTCCCTGTGAAACAGCTTACACTGTATATCTATTAATCCCTCCTTGTAAATTGTCCCAGTGAAACAGCTTACAATGTATATCTATTAATCCCTCCTTGTAAATTGTCCCTGTGAAACAGCTTACACTGTATATCTATTAATCCCTCCTTGCAAATTTTCCATGTGAAACAGCTTACACTGTATATCTATTAATTCCTCCTTGTAAATTGTCCCTGTGAAACAGCTTACAATGTATATCTATTAATCCCTCCTTGGAAAATGTCCCTGTGAAACAATTTACACTGTATATCTATTAATCCCTCCTTGTAAATTGTCCCTGTGAAACAGCTTACACTGTATATCTATTAATCACTCATTGTAAATTGTCTCTGTGAAACAGCTTACACTGTATATCTATTAGTCCCTCCTTGTAAATTGTCCCTGTGAAACAGTTTACAATGTATATCTATTAATCCCTCCTTGTAAATAATGTCATTAAGCTTACACTGTATATCTATTAATCCCTCCTTGTAAATTTTCCCTGTGATACATTTGACCGTCTTTAGCTTCATCAATGTGTTTCATGTCGGCCAAAGCCAAACATTTTCATGTGGACCTTAATTATTCATTTTAAAGTTAATCTTTAGTTGATCCAATATACATATCCTTTTTGGGCCAAAACATACTTAGATACTTAGTTGGTGTTATTTGTATTGCCCAACATGTTTTTGGAGGGTGTTAGGAGTTAGTCTTGCTTTGCTATTTTTTTTAACTTTTCTTTTTTCCCAGGAACCGCAAAATGGGCCACTCACTGAATGTCCAAGCAGTGGTGGCCCCGGACATGCGGTTCCTTAGCGTCCTCGACGGGTTTCCAGGCTCATCCCATGACGCGTACATATTGCGACAATCTGGATTGTACCGTCGGTTTGAGTCTGGAGAATTTTCCGGTGGATGGCTCCTTGGTAAGTTGACGCAAATAACGTCATTCACTTTTCAATGTATGCCTATGAATATAGTTGATGACCCATGTCTGAGCCTATGGCTGTTTTTACCCCTTGATGATATGTTAAACCGGACCTTAACCATGATCTTTAGCAAAGCACACACCCTTAAAAACTGATTTCCCAGCATTTCAAAATAATATATTTTTACTTTCTAGTAAATTACTTATTATTCTTCCCCACACTCGGCTGCAATTCTGTTCTTGACTTTATGATAGGGTCTGCGTCATCTTTGCTCAGATGCATGACACTTGCTGAGTAGAGGAGAGCGGGATAAAGTGCAGGGGGCGGGTTCGAGCTGGGCTTGGCTCAGACAAAGCAGATCTGGGGTCCTGAAAAGGTAAGACATCCCAGAATGCTGAGCAGCACAGTCCTAAGCCAATTCCTGTTTGCAGGCTGCCTGATTTGCCCTCATCCGCCATCCTGCATGTTTAAAGGCTCAGAACATGCATTAGATGGTGTTAGGCTTTTTTTTTAGCTGAGCAATCTGTATGTACAGGGGGTGGCTACAATTTAAGATAGGCTCCTAGTCAGAGTGAACTACCGCTTGTCACAAAATGTATTTTTTTAATGTGTAATTTATATAAGTATTTTCTTATTCTTTCAGGTGATTCCGGTTATCCGCTTCTTCCCTGGCTGATGACGCCCGTCCTTCAACCACAGAATGCGCCCCAGGACGCCTACAATCGGGCCCACCGGAAGACCCGGGCCATTGTGGAGAGGGCCTTTGGCCTCTTAAAAACTCGCTTCAGGTGTTTGGACCATACCGGGGGGGCACTCCAGTATGACTCCAACAAGGTCATAGATATAATACTGGCTTTCTGTGTCCTCCACAACTTTGCCATAATGCAGCGTGTCCCCCGGTATGTGGATCTGCCCCCCTCTCCACCCAACCAGGACCCAGTAGATAACTACCGTGGCACACCTAGTGCCTCTGGCCAAGCTGTTCAGGCCAATTTGATTAACACACATTTTGCCTAGTTTGTTTTTCCTGTGTTTGTTGCATGTAATTATTTTTTAAATATAATTTGGCTTTGTGAATAATTTAGTATTGTTTTTTGTATCAAATAGTAATGATTTAATTACTAAAATATTCACACATGATCTGAGCCTCATGCATATTTTTTTGGGACATGTTTGTTTAGAAAAAACGTAATTAATCTCAAAAAAACCCAAACATTAATGCATCGACTTAGTCAACAACAGCTAAAGTCACATTCAATATTTTTTATTTAAATATTAAAAATTGGAGTTGAAGGGCACTCGCAGACTTCATGTACATACATGGGACACCATAAATACACAGCAGAATCATGGCACCTAGCAATTGGCCACATCCACGAGTTTTTAAGTAATGCACTCCAGGCCGAAGTTTCAATAACAAATAAAATAAACAGACATTGGGAGCAACCATTTGCATGTCAATATTTGGCCAGTAATACACAGGGCCACATACACACCCTCTCCTGCTTGGACACATTTGCCACAGGCACAGGTGGAAAGCAGCCATACCTATGCCACATCTATGCCTGTAAGTCAGTGGCCCACCAAAACAATAACCCCCAGTCCAAGTGCAAGTCCAGTCCAATCTTTGCCAGGGTTCAAGGTAGTAGTTTGCCAGCCCAGAGTGTCCCCCAATCAGGCCTACAAACAGGATGAGCCAGACACAATTTCATTAGGCCCAAGCCTGCAGTGTGGCAGCTTGAGTGGCAGCTTCAGTGAGGCTTTAGCTCAGGCATTGGCTAGTGGGGTATCTCAGGACTCTAATGAGCTATGTGGGTGAAAATCAAAATCATACAAGCACAGCCATAAAAAAGGCAATCTTGGTAGCGCTCACCAGACAGGTCAATACATTGTGGTTGAAGAAGAAAGATGTGGAGATGTGCAGATACAGGGCAAATAGCTGTTAAAATGGTTGTTGCCCATAAAACCCTGGTGGTGGGCCTTGGAGGTGGCCCATCACCTGAGCATGTGTGGCATTCATAATCTGCCACTGTTCCAACATGAGTCTATTGCTAGTTCTAAATTCCTCGAGCATGGCTGTGAAATTATTAGTTAAGGTGGCCATGTGGCTGTTGCCCGTCCTAAATTCTGTCAGCATGGTGGTGAATGTATTATTTAATGTATCTAATTGGGCACTAAGCTGCTCTGTGGTTCTTTGAGTCACCTGGAGAAAAAAATGCCTCTCATGGTGCCACGCTGACTCCAGGATTGGCACGTGCCTCCCCTGGGAAACTGGTCGACGTTGCTAACTATGTCTACCAATTCCCTGGGTTTGAGCACCTGCAGATGCTGGACCTCTAGGGTGAGCAAGAGTCGCAGATGGGCTCAGCAAATCCTCTGCAGCAGAGCTACCACTGGGGACTGTAGGCTCAGTCTCAGCTTGCTTCCCACGATATGCTGGCAGCATGCGTCCAGCTTCACTCTGCTGCAGAGGTTTTGGTGCAGTAGCATGTTGGGACAGTGGCAGATTAGGTTCCAGGGGGGTCAGTTCTGAAGGTCCCATCAAGCTGGCACCCTCCTCCATCTCCTGGATTTCCTCCATCAGTGTGTGGCTCTGTTGGGACAAGTGCCAAAAAAGGTTAAGTTTGGGCCCCAAATATATTTGTTTTGCAAATTAGTCATGTTCATTCACATGCATCAGCAGATTCATCAAAGTCCACTTGCCCTATATATCTGGTCCTGGCTCCTAGGCAGCCAGAAGTTGACGGCGTGGTCAAACTGGATGAGGCTTCCACACTTGCTGAGGCTTGATGCTGGGCTGCATTTTAAATAAAAAGTCACGTAAACACCCAAAAATCCCTTGATGATCTGGATTACTACATATGCTGCGAAAAAAGATGTGGCCAAGCAGGAATGCCAACTCCCACAACTGTCCAAGGTGACCTTCACTATGAATGTCATTATCTGTTATATGTATGACTCACCCTGTACATACACATTAGTCCCCTTAAATAATACAAACATGCATGTGCTGCATGTTATGAGGCTTCATTCACACATCCATAAAGGCCCATTAGGGACCCACATGCTTGCAAATAGCATTTTGCTTAAGAGTATGCTGGTGGGCATTCTTCCTATGTAGACCTTTCCCTGACCCCTGATCAAGTATTTGAGACCAAAGCACAGCTAAACCCAAGTGGCCTAAAGACAAAGAAGGAAGTGTTGTATATGATTGGGTAGAATCACATAACAGGCAGTGCTTTGCTAATATAAAGACTTTAATAGTGACCACAAATTCTGTCCAAGGTCGAGTATGGCCTGCCAAATTGAAAAATGAACAGACGGCAGACATTAAACACCCTGCTAAAACTGTAACCTCCCCTACAAGCTACTCCCTAGGGGCATGTGTTCATATATGCCTGTGAGCCTAATTTTACACATTTACAACATTTCACATACACACTAACATTACTAACCTGCAGGAATGGTAGGGATGTCCGTGTCCCGTCGCCCAGAGTGGCCCTGTAATGCCACGGGATGTATCAACACCAGCACCATCTCCTCAGCTCGGGTAAATTTTGATTTTGTGGGGAAGCCTCCGCCAGTTTGTAAGCTGAAAAATATAGGTTGCCAAATTTAGTAAATTGTGGACAATACAACAAGCAGACAAATGCACAACTCAAATATGTACATGTAATTGCACCGTTTATTTTCTTTCTTCCGTGCTGCATACTTCAGGTCAGAAAGTTTGCGCTGGATCTGCTCCACATCTTTAAGCTACTCCCCGCTGCATTGACCTGTCTGGTGAGCTCCTCCAAGATTTCCTTCTTTCGCATTTTGCTTGTAGAGCACTCAATTGTCCTCGCCGCAATGTCCGCCCTATTGCTTGCTGTTCGGGCTCATCTCTGTATGTAGGCAATTCTGGGGACATTCTGGGCTGGCTCTTTTGTGTTGAAATGTTGGACAGGTGGCTTGATAAATAATGGACTGGACTTGGAAATAGACTGGGGGTCCTTGACTGGGTGGCCACTGAACTTGCAGGCGTGGATGTTGCATATGGATAGTTGCTTGCCACCTGTGTCGGTGGCAAATTTGGCCAAGGAGGAGAGGGTGTGCTTGAGGGTGTGGTGCTTCTGGCCCTGTGCCTCTTTGTGCCCTTGCCACTTGTGGTTCCATGCCCCTGGGAGGTACTTGCACGTGGCTCTGGAGATGCTGAGCTGGCTGTGCTTGGCCTTCTGGGCCGGTGGCTCTTGCTCTTTCCATGGCCATGGGTGTGTTTCCCACGTGGCTCTGGAGATGCTGAGCTGGCTGGGCTGGGGCTTCCGGGCCTGTGGCTCTTGCTCTTTCCATGGAAATGGGTGTGTTTCCCACGTGGCTCTGGAGATGCTGAGCTGGCTGGGCTGGGGCTTCTGGGCCTGTGGCTTTTAGTGGCTTTGTCAGTGGAGCATTCTTTCAGAATGGATGTGGTAGGCCGGGGAGGAGGGGATGGTGTTTTTTGGGGGCTGGGGCTTCTCACCCTCTTAGTGGCCTTTTTTGTGGGTGTACCTGCCTGCTTGGTTGTGGGCTTCTTCTTCGCCGCTCCCTCCTTGGCTTTGCTGGATGGTTTGGGTTTAGCGGACTTGGTGGGTAATGTCGCCTTGGCTTGGCCACTGTGGCTGCATGTTTCCCGCACCTTCTGCGTTGTTATTTGGGACCGAGTGGTCGGCCGTGAAGAAAAGCCTCCTCAAGCCGCTGTGGAATTTTGCTGCTGGCCTCCTTGCCTGGTTTGGCCTTACCGACTTGTTTTTTGGCTGGCATGTTGAAACTCACAAAGAGAATGAGCTGTGTGTCCAGGACCCTTTAAAAACTAATGCCTGGGTATGACGTTTACGCGTTCGTGTACGCGTGCGTAAGGCCGTTCGCCCGGAAACTGCTGGGGCATTACTTATCTGCTGCGGACAAGAAGAAAGATGGAGACCACGATCTTCACCTGCCAACAAGAAGAGCTGATTATGCTTGAAAGTGTAATGTAAGGACTTTGATTTGCCATCTAAATGCATGCCTAGGCCTTAAGGAAGCACAGGACGAAACAGTTATCTTTAAAAGTTTGTCTAAATCCGTGCCAAACAGAAGTGTGCAAACCAACTCAGTAACATCTAGAAGGATAGTTTGAGGCTAGAAATGTGTCTGGGAATGTCATTTAGTCAACTGATCTAATTGTGACAGATATTTGTATGCCATTTGATCTAACAACTATGTTTATTTTGTGTTTTTTAGACGATGCTCCAGCGCAGGTATGACTACCTGCCCAACTCTTTTGAGAAGAGGACCGTCGCCCTGGAGATCGTTTCCAGGATCCAGCACGAGACGGACACCACCTTCACACATACGCATATCATTCAGCATTGGTCGGACCTGAAACGGCTCCACATGCCCCGGGTGCGGCGATTTTTCGGGCTCCATTTCCCAAGTAAGTACATAGCGATTGCATGCTAGATGTAACTAATACAGAAGGTAGGCCTTTATTTATAAGTGCTTTTCTTTTCTAGTGCTGGAAATGGAGTACCGAATACGACACACCCGGAGGCGCACAGGCCGACCAGTGCTGCATGAATCTGCAGCACTAAGTTAAGTGGTGGATCTCCAGGGCATGGGCAGGGAGTCGTACCAAGCGACGGAGCCCTTAGCCTCTGGTATGTGACTCTTAATGTAACCGCACACACATACATGCTATTTAAACAAAAGCTGATTCCCTTAATCTCTTTTTCTAGATGAATATGTATCGGGTGAAGGATCTGTGGAAGAGTCTGCAGCAGATCATGCCCAGGAGGCACATGGAGAAGGTGGGTGATGTCACACACACATTCAAATTGTCATTTGCTTACTGTTGACTCAGACATTAGAAGTGACCCTATTTGACATGTCTCTACAGCCTCAACTTCCCAGCAGTGGCAGGTCCCAGAACCCAGGGTGGTCCCCGAAGCAGACGTCGGCCACCAACGAAGTAAGTTGTAATGTCATTCTTTTGAGTATGTGGTAATTGACATGATCACCAAGATACCTAAAGCCATAGTCAATGGCATTAGCATAATTACATATGCCCTCTTCCTTAGATTACTTACTTAGCATAATGACACATGCCCTCTTCCTTAGATTAATTACTTAGCATAATGACATATGCCCTCTTCCTTAGATTAATTACTTAGCATAATGAAATATGCCCTCTTCCTTAGATTCATTACTTAGCATAATGACATATGCCCTCTTCCTTAGATTCATTACTTAGCATAATGACATATGGCGTCATGAGTTAGCTTGCCACCTAAAAAACATTCCATCCACAGCTGAGAAACATGTATTTGCCAACAAATAATGTTTGTTTCTTTTTTATATAGGGACCACACGTGCCAGAGTGGCAGCAATGAGTGCAAGGGTCCTTGCGTTGGTGGCCGACATGCAGGAGCTGCGCGACTCCTTGGGGACCACAGATGTTCTGGGTCCTGCCATTGTTATGTATATAGTTATGTATTTTTAAAATTTTAAACAAAAAATTCTACATTTCTAAATGTTATTTTTTATAGAAACACATTTTTAACGTAAATTTCAACAACAAAAAAAATAAGCCAAACAATAAGTGGCATTTGTTATTAAAAAAAGCAAAAAAAATGTTTCTGTGTCATTTCCTTTTCTAAATACATTACCACAAAACGAATGGGCCAAGAAATATTTAGAGATTATGATTCGCAGGACCGCAAAGTGATTTGGGTAAGTCTTAGGGATGAGAAATGGAAGAACATGACCGCAAAGTGATTTGGGTAAGTTTTAGGGGTGAGAAATGCAAGAAGAACAAGATCGCGAAGTGATTTGGGTAAGTTTTAGGGGTGAGAAATACAAGAATATACTGACCGCAAAGTGATTTGGGTAAGTTTTAGGGGTGAGAAATGGAAGAAGAACATGACTGCGAAGTGCTTTGGGTAAGTTGTAGGGGTGAGAAATGGAAGAAGAATGAGAACGTGAAGTGATTTAGCTAAGCATTGTAGCACAAGTGAATGAACCAAATATGTAGGCCAGCACTTTAATGAGTTAAGTTTGTAGTGCGAAGGCGTAAGGTCGTAAGGATTTTCATCTGGATGATTATTTATTGTAAAAGGAAAACAGAGTACCATGGGTACACTGATGGGGTAGCACATTAAAACAGCTGCTTACAACAAAAAAAGGTCTACGTTGGAAAGCCAAGGACACGGTACACAGAGAACAATCGGATCCACAGCAAGTTCCATCCCAAAACAGGTAAAAGCTACTTTCGCTGCAAATACCGTAAATGCTCACTTAAACTGTATGTGTATGCAAAGCAACTACGGCTGCTTAGGCATGTACAAACTTTTCTCGGAACGCAGCTGTGAATGATACAAGCATTCACAATGTATCAGTTACCAAGATCAGTTCTAAAAAAAAAGAGCATTCATGGGCAGGCTCGGAATCAGGCCGAATGAAAGTGAATGGCAGATTTCTTCTCACTCGGTCTGAATCGACTCCTTTATGGTAAACCCAAACTCTGCTGAAAAAAAAACAATATATAATTTTATTGAGAATTCCTGAAACAATCACAGACAAACATACATAGCGCAAAAATGGTCTCTCAACAGAGGGTGACCAAATCTCAAATAGGCAATTAAAGGGTTAAAAGGTACCTATGCATGTTGGGTATTGTTCTGTACGGGGAACCTTGCACATTTAGATTTAGCTTGTTTTTCCTGTTGGCAATAATTTTTTGAGGGAAATGCTGTGCAACCAGTGAATTGTTGGAGGGTTTGCATCCAGAAAGACGCGGGAGTATTGTGGGAGTATTTCAAATGTAAAGGGTTGTATTTCTTGAAAAATTGCAAGGTGTTCATCGCAATTGTATTTTCCTTGTAAATCTCCTAAAAATACCATTTTGTGAATACTCACCTGTAAAATGGGTATTGTAAGTATGTCACACACCCCGCTTCAAGAAATTCATAATGTGTGGGTAATACTGACCTGTAGAGGGCGATATGCAGAGATGCCAGGAAAAAAGAGAGCCCCTCCCGGTCCATAAATACCTGGGACCTCCCACTCATTACCCAGTATAAGAACAGCAGTAAGGTAAGGGACCAGGAAGAGCCCAACACAAAGCATAACAACGCAAAGTTCACCATATAAAGGATCCAGAATACAAAAGGGCAGGGTGAAGCGGGGTGTGTGACATACTTACAATACCCATTTTACAGGTGAGTATTAACAAAATGGTATTATTCTAAGTATGTCACACACCCCTCTTCAAGAAATTCATAACGTGTGGGACATCCAACAGCAGTGTCCATAAAGGGCGGGGATCCAAAACAAGACAACAAGGCACAACTTAAACCACTGCAGCTTGCAGAACTTTGCGGCCAAACACAGCATCCGCTGAGGCCCGAACATCAACCTTGTAAAACTTGGAAAAAGTGTGAACAGAAGACCAAGTAGCAGCCTTACAAACTTGCTCAACAGAGGCCTGGTGCTGAAAAGCCCAGGACGCCCCAACCGCACGAGTAGAATGAGCAGTAACAGGAAAAGGGGGTACCTTCCCTTTGGCAGAATAGGCCCCAACTATGGTCTGATGGATCCATTTACTAATGGAAGACTTGGCAGGCACCAAGCCTTTTCGGGGCCCGGAGGGCACCACAAAAAAGGCATCCGTCTTACGAAAGGAAGACGTTACCTCCAAATAATACTTCACAACACGAACCACATCCAAAGAATGCAGGGCCCTCTCCTTGTCATTGCTGGGATTAGGACACAGAGAGGGCAGAACAATGTCTTGGTTTAGGTGAAAGGCAGAAACAACCTTAGGAAGGAAATCGGACTTGAAACGAAAAACCCCCTTGTCCTGATGCTCCTCAAAGTACGGGGCTTGAATGGACAAAGCCGCCAACTCAGAGACACGCCTAACCGAAGGGATGGCTACCAAAAAGGCCACCTTCTGCGTAAGTGAAGACAAGGCAATATCATTCAAGGCTCAAAAGGAGAATCCTGAAGAGCAGAAAGAACCAAATTCAAATCCCAAACAGGGAGCAAAGGTTTTCTAGGAGGCCGCATGTGCGTGACTCCCTGGAAAAAAGTCTTAACCAAAGGATGTAGGGCAAATGACCTTTGAAAGAACACCGCCAGGGCAGAAACCTGCCCCTTCAGAGTACTAAGCTGGAGCCCCAGGTCCAGACCAGGTTGAAGAAACTCCAGGATTCTGGAGATGGAAAATTCCCTACAAGGCAACGCCCTGATCTCACACCAATCAATATAAGACCTCCAAGTCCTATAGTAGATATTAGAGGAAGACCGCTTCCTAGCACTAATGAGAGTTCGAATCACAGCATCGGAAAGACCTTCCTCCTTCAAGATGGAGGTTTCAGCAGCCACGTCGTCAAAGCCAGCGTTGGTAAATTGGGATAACGTAGTTGACCCTGGGTGAGCAGAGCCGGCAGCAGGGGCAGAACGAACTGATCCTCTGCTAACCTTACCACATCTGCGAACCAAACCTGTCTTGGCCACCTTGGAGCCATCAGAATTGCTGACGCACCCTCCAGGGCCAGCTTGCGCACCACTCTGGCCACCAAGGGAAACGGAGGGAACAGATACAGAAACCCCAGATCCCTCCAGTTCAGAGACATGGCATCCACTGCCAGAGCCAGTGGATCCCGTGAGAGAGACACAAATGTCGGAGGTTTGTGATTGTGATGAGAGGCAAAGATGTCCACCACCGTGGACCCCCACCTGAGACAAATCAAGCGAAACACTTTGGGGCTGAGAGACCATTCCCCCCGGCGAGCTGAGAACCTGCTCAGAGAGTCCGCCTCCGTGTTCTCCACTCCCGGAATGTAAGCTGCTGAAATGCACGGGACGTGGGTCTCCGCCCAGGCCAGAATCAAAGACACTTCCTTGAGGGCACTCCTGCTGCGAGTCCCTCCCTGGTGATTGATGTAGGCGACCGCCGTCCGATTGTCCGACCGGACTTGAACCGGCAATCCTTGCAACTGATGAGTCAAGCGAAACAGAACAATCCTGATGGCCCTCAATTCCAGAACATTGATGGACTCGTGAGCCACCTGAGGCCCCCACAGTCCCTGAAACTGACGATCCTTCCAGAACCCCCCCATCCTGATAGACTGGCATCCGTGGTGACCGTCTCCCAACAAGGGGCCAGAAAGGATCTGCCCCTCGACAGATTGATTGGATCCAGCCACCACTGAAGGGAGCACCAAACTCGGGGGATCATCAGGAAGGACTGATCCAACGACAGTGGGGACCCTTCCCAGGCCGCCAACAGATGGAGCTGGAGTGTCCTTGTGTGGAACTGAGCAAAGGGAACCGCTTCGAAGGAAGCTACCATCAATCCCACCAGCCTCATCCCCAGTCTGATGGCCGGACGAGGGATAGACAGGAGGAGTCGAACCAACTCCTGAATCAAGAGAACCTTGGACTGAGGAAGAAACACCCTGGCCTGGGAAGTATCCAGGGACATTCCCAGAAAAGACACTAACCTGGACGGAAAAAGGGAGGACTTGGGGTAGTTGATCACCCACCCGAATCTCTCCAGAGTGGACACCACAGTTCTGATGTCCAATACCGCTTGGCTGAAGGAAGATGCCATAATGAGAAGGTCGTCCAGATAAGGGACAATGCGAATACCCTGGGCTCTGGGGAGAGCCATCACCCCGGCCAGCACCTTGGTGAAAACCCTTGGAGCCGAGGTAAGACCGAAAGGAAGTGCCACAAACTGAAAATGCCGATCCTCCACCACGAACCTGAGAAATCTATGGTGCGCTGGAAAAATCGGCACATGCAGACAGGCGTCCTTGATGTCTACGGACGTCAGAAAGTCCCCCTGCTGAAGAGAATGGATAGCTGAAAGCAGCGTTTCCATGCGAAATTTCCGCGTACGGACGAACCTGTTGAGGATCTTTAGATCCAGAATGGGTCGAACCGAGCCGTCCTTCTTGGGCACCGTGAACAGATTGGAATAAAAGCCCCGACCCCTGTCTGAGGGGGCACTGGGCAAATAACTGCCATATCCAACAGACTCTTTACTGCCGCCTGGAGCTCCTGCGCGGCCAGAAGGTCTGAAGGCACCCGAGACCTGAGGAATCTGGGAGGGGGTCGAAGCTCGAACTCCAGCTTGTAGCCGGAAGTCACCACTTCCCGGATCCATCTGTCCGAGACCTCCCGGTCCCAGACCTGGGAGAAGTGTTGCAGCCGTCCCCCCACCCACATGGGTGAGGGCGCCCCCTCATTGCTGAGCTGGCTTGGCAGCGGGTTTGGGCTTAGAGCCCCAGCTGTATCCTGGGCGGGCACGTCCTCTGCCCCTGTTCCAGGAATCTCCTCTGGCTGCGGGGAAACAATTCCTCTGCCAGCTCTAGCCCCACGAAAGGAAGGAGCAAAGGAACCCGCCCCCCGAAAGGGATGACGCTGTTTTTTGCGTTGAGGTAACTTACCACCCTTGGCAACTGAATCCAACTTCTCACCAAAGAACCGTAATCCCACAAAGGGAAGAGCGGTCAGTGACTTTTTAGACACAAAATCAGCCGCCCACTGGCGCAACCAAACCGAACGCCGAACAGTCACCAATAGAGCCGACGTTCTGCCACACATCATCAGTGTGTCATCCAAGGCGGCTAGTACAAATGACAAAAACAATTCACACCTTTTAAGGCCAAGGAACTCGTCACTATCCGTATCTAACCCGGAAGAAGTCAACAGGTCCCTGACCACCGACCTGGTAGCCACCACCAGCAGCGCTGAAGCCCAAACCGGCCTCATGGCTGACCCAACACTGGCAAAACCATGACAAGCCATTTGGTCAATGCGTTTATCCTCACTATCTTTAAGCGTGGAGCAATCAGGAGAATTTAAAACATTAGTGTTGGATAAACCCAGAATTTGTTCATCCACCTCGGGAGGGGACGCCCAACGCTTAACCGTATCCAAGGGAAAGGGATATATTTTGTCCCAACCCTGAGGGACACCTGGGAGCCGGGCAGGCCTCTCCCATTCCTTAGCAATAATCCCATCAAAATGCTTTTGGTTAGGAAATTCCAAGCGCGGCCTGGATTCTTCGAAAAATTCCCCCTTTTGCTGTGGAACCGCCTCAGAAGGAGAAATTGCCAAAACCTCAAACATCTGAGCCAGAACATTAGGAGTATCCGAAGACCTCCCCAAGCCCCGCTCGGTATCAGCACCCACAAACTGCTGATCGTCTGAATTATCTGATTCTTCATATACCTCCCCTTCCTCAAGTTGGGAGTAATCAGACCAGTCCAGATTATCAAGATCATCCAAGTCGGCCGCCGGTGAAGACGGCGACAAGTGCTTTCTCTTAGCCGGAGCCTTTCTGGTGACCGTGCTGGAGAATAATTTTTCAAGATTGGCCAATCGGGCACACATCTCCGATTGCAACTGCCCGCCCATGACAACGTCAGACTGGGCACGGATCAAACTGGGAGGGGGGGAGGAGAGACCGGTGGCGCTGAACCAGACGCCTGGGGTCCGGACTGCCGCGTAATAGTCTGCTGTGCGCATGGTATACACAGATATACATCATCGCCAGTAAGGGATGCCCCACACCCCATACACTTCCGGGATTGCCCCGGGGGAGCCCGAGCCCAGTATCCGGGGATGCCTCCATAAGGTGAACTTATAGTTGGTTGCAATGACCGAGGGAATTACGCATATAAGCAACCCAGGATGCCCCTTTAATGTCCCAAGTGGGAGGATTTGCAATAAGCCAATTAAGAACCCAGGGACCCTAGGACCGGGAGAAACCCCCTAACACCACTATAGGTTATATCTGAAAGACATAATAAAAAAGGCTAATAAGAAAAGCGGAGTATAATATATATATATATATATGACATAAAAATATATAATTATAGGTGATGGGACAGAAGGGGGGCCACTCACTGTGGTCCTGAAGACAGCTTCCTCTCTCCGTGAGGTAAAGAGCAGCTCTGAGGAGAGAAGGGGGCGTGGCCAGCTCCTTCTGAGGAAACAGGCACAGAGAAAAGCACCTCAGCGGTGCCTGTGACACAGGGGCGGGCCGCAGCGCTGGAAAGCCCGGCCCCGCCCCCAGAGTGAAAGCGTGAGGGGAGAAGCTCCCCTCCACCATGACAATGCAAAAAGGCCGGCACCGCAGCCATGTGCGGCCGCGGCGCCGGTCTCAGAAGAGACAGAAGGAGGGGAGCGGGCCGTGGCTTTGACCACCCGGCCCCGCCCCTTTTACCTCAGGGAGAAAGCCTGCATAAAAATGGCGGCCACAGCGCCGTTTTGACAGAGAAATACACGCTGTTATGAAGTAATAAATACGTTAATAACTATTGGGAGGATAATTTATTAATACATTAAAACATTATTAAGAATTAATGATTACAAAATTTGGACCTAACACCGAATAAGGGGCCCTGCTCCTACCCTCCGCTATCCCGCTAGAGAGAGAGGCATTACCCAAAGGGGGGGACCACCCAAAGTGTAAGGCCAAGGGATGGGGCATCCCAAACCGGGGTCACCATCCCGGATGACCGCCTACCCTCTTATATAGGGTCTCACGAGAGAGCATTTGCTCTTAAGCACCAAGGGTGCTTTTCTTCCCTCACCCGGACCGTCAGCCTAGGCTGGGAGGCATGAGGTAATAGAAAAAAAAAAAAAAAAGGTCCGGACAGAAATAGATAACTAAAGGGCCGGGAGTCATCCCGGCTACCTGAAATCCCCCTGTGCAAGGAGGAGACCACATCTTCTGACTTGCTCGCCGACTGCAGAGATGAAGACTGGGTAATGAGTGGGAGGTCCCAGGTATTTATGGACTGGGAGGGGCTCTCTTTTTTCCTGGCATCTCTGCATATCACCCTCTACAGGTCAGTATTACCCACACATTATGAATTTCTTGAAGCGGGGTGTGTGACATACTTAGAATACCCTCTTTTCAGTTTGGTGTGTCTCTAGGGCAGGAAAGGGTGTCTACCAATACATATGTAGTACCAATGAAACAGAGAGGAATGGGGCTTTTACACACAAAAGACTCGATTCAGAGACACATTCGTCTGGACTTCCGTAGCTGTCTGTGAAAGTTTTAGTGGGTGTTTGGCATTTTTTTGTTTTTTTTTGTTCATTTTTCATTCGTACGAACGTTCGGGAAAATGTGTATATGCGCTTTCGATGAACGGAAGAAAATCGGATCATTTCCGTTAGTTCGGCTCATTTTCCAAACAAAATCTGATATTTTTTGTACGTTCAGATAACTTACGTTGTTGGGATGGGCTTGCGTCTGATTCAGAGAGCTGATTTCCGACGGACCACCACCCTATAAATCCGTTTCATTTCCGATCCACTTACGGGACCTTTGAGGGCTCGGATTGCTATTGTTGAACATGTTTTGCGGCTATGTGGAGGAGTCTGTGCGCCTTTAGCACCAAGGCATTGCATGTATCAGCATGGCCGAGGCCATAAATTGTATAGCAATGCATACCTAAATTAATACATTTCATGTATGCCTTATAGAAGCATTTTAATGCTGACCTTAATTAGTCCTTAGCATGTAAACCTTTATTTTCCCACACATCCATATAATTGCTATATTTTTTTAGACTTATGTCCTTTGTGAATTATATTTGGATTGTTGAACTTGAATCTTAATTTGTTGTAGGAGTTATTGTTTTAGTCGGTTACCTTTGCTTTGTGTAATTATTTTATATTTGGTTGCAGGAACCGCAAGATGTGCCACTCGCACAACATACAAGCAGTGTTTGGTCCGGATATGCGATTCCTCAGTGTTCTTGCAGGGCATCCAGGGTCATCCCATGATGCTTATATATTGCAGAGCTCCGGCTTATTTCATCAGTTTGAGTCAGGAGAATTATCTGGTGGATGGCTCCTGGGTAAGTTTGCTCACATTCCATCAATCCATTTTCACTGTATGGCAATGAATATAGTTGATGACTCATGTCTTAACCTATGGCTGTTTTTAGCCCTTGATGACATGTTAAACAATATTGTAGCTTAGAATGTGTATTCTATGTTAGTATTTTTAAATTCTTTCAGGGGATTCTGGATATCCACTCCTGCCCTTGCTCCTGATGCCCGTTCTTTGCCTGCAGAATGCGGGCCAGGGGTTCTCTAATCAGGCACTATGCAAAACCCGGGCCGTGGTGGCGAGGGCCCTCTGGCTTTTGAAGTCCAGATTTAGGTGTTTGGACCATACAGGGGGGGGGGGCACTGCAGTATGACCCTAACAAGGTTATACCAATATTTTAATTTACGTTTTTCAACAGGGACCGCATTTGCCAGAGTGGCACAACTGAGTGTCAGGGTCCTTCAGTTGGTGGGCGAGTTGCAGGAGCTGCGCGACTCGTTGGGGACCACAGATGAAGAATGATGTTCTGTGGCCTGCCATTGCTATGTATTTTGTTTTTTTATAGTTGTAAAAATGTTAAATTTTCAAAATTTTTTAAGATTTTATATTTTCTGATGGAATAAAAAAAAAATGTTTCAGTGTCATTTCATTTACAAAATACATTTACACAAAACTAATGGGCCTAGAAATATTTAAAGATGAATATTCACATGACCGGGAAGTGATCCTAAAATGGAAGAAGAACCTAACCGCGAAGTGGTTTGGGTGAGCTTTAAGGGTCCAAAAGGGAAGATGGAGGATAGTGCTAAGTGATTTAGCTAAACATTGTAGTAGAAGTGAGGGTGGCAAATATGTAGGCGAGCACTTTAATGAGTTAAGTTTGTAGTGCGCAGGCGCAAGATCGTAAGGGTTTCAGCCTGGATGAATATTTATTGAAAAAGGGAAACAGAATCTAACGGGAAGCGTAAAGGATTCGTGGGAGGATACGATGGGAAAAGGGCAAAAAAGAAAGCCTACGTTGTAACATGAGAAAATGAAACGGAAAAGTAACGCTGGAAAATGACATCCTCGTATTCGTAATCTGCTGTACGAACGGACGGAAACTTTACAGAAGGATTGCAATGCATGCATAGAATCGCTCGCTCACACATACGAGAGCAGAAACATTCCAAAAAAAAAACAGATCGCCACTAAAACGAAAGTATTTTTTTGTCTCTCTGAATCGAGCCTAATATGGTTTTATTGAAAAACTTGAAAAATACAAAAAACACTGCAAAATGTAAAAATTAAAAAAAAATTGAACATATTTCTCCCCAAAATATTGAGAGTTACACGGTTAAACATGTCTAGTGCAATATAGCGAAAAATGTCTGGCAACAGGGTGACTTAGAGGCTGATTTATCATTAGCGGCAGGTAGTGACAGATGAGCATCTGTAGCAGGCATTTTCAGAGCGCCCGATAGTAGTCGCAGTGCTCGGCCGTGAGTCACTAATTAATAGCGACTCAGTTGCTGTTCAGTAATGTTGAATACATTGTGAGGAGTCGCTATTTGACCAGTACAGCGCTGTATGGGAGTGCATGTTAGCGACTGCTCATAGCGACCGACTCACACCATATTCAGGAAAAAAACAGCTTCACAAATCTCTGGCGCTGAAAAATAGTTGTTTGAAGCCCAGAGCGCAGGAGGCGGTGTGTTTAAAGTCTGTTTTCAAGCATCTATCAACTAGTACCAAAACATATGGAATAACATTGTAACAACATTGTAACATGAACACTTTAATGCCAGACCTGTAATGTCATTTTTGAGGAAATATTTAAAAAATGAAAAAAATATGAAAAAACTGCTTTTTCAATGCCAGAAGAGGTCAAAGAATTATTTGTGATTTTTTTGAAAAAAAAAACCCTGTTTAAAGAGAAGAAAAGGATCGTCCATTGAAATGTATGTGAGAGCGACAGGTAGCGAGAGGTCATACCTGGCGCTGTGCAAGGCTGAACGCTGACGCTGTTTGCTGAGGCTGTGAAAATGATGAATCAGACGCTACATGGCGCTATCCCAGTCGCTAAACAGATTCTGCTTAATAAATGTGTAATTGCGTGCCGTGTCCGGCGTTGACCAGTCGCTATCTGTCGCTACCTCTCATTAACCAGGCGCTACCTGACGCTATCCCTTCTTAAATAAGGGCCAAAATCTCTAGGTAGGCTGCCACTGAAAGAATTAAAACTTTGTATGTAATACTAGAAGACCTCTAAAAGGTAAAAAGGATTATTCATTTAATGTTTCACATTTACATGATGTTGCCACTGCTTGTCTTAGCTAGAACTATTAGGTAT
This sequence comes from Gastrophryne carolinensis, assembly GCA_027917425.1. Taxonomy (NCBI): domain Eukaryota; kingdom Metazoa; phylum Chordata; class Amphibia; order Anura; family Microhylidae; genus Gastrophryne; species Gastrophryne carolinensis. Next base: position 88,932,593 of record CM051242.1, read on the forward strand.
TTTCAAATGATCAGTCAACTCTATTTGACATGTGCAACATGTGTACCTGCAACTGAGGTGGCTAGTGCTTAGTGGGATGTGTATTCAGTGGCGAGCGTATCCACCACACAAACCATGCAAATGCACCCCCCCCCCAGGGCAGGGGGGGTCTGATCAGTGACAACTTTTTGTTTAAAAAAATAAAATAAATGAGGTATAGCGACCTGCGCATGCATCATTGGAATGAGGTTAGGTGAGTGGGTACGGCGATTTAATGGGGTTTCACACAGCGTAAAATCTGAAATGCCCCTAGTGCATCTTATTTTGGGATGCCACAGGGAGTAGAAATTGGACTGCTATTTCTGTGTCATTGTAGTCTACAGTCTACAATGCAGGGGCTGAGGGTAGCTTCATCATAGAGAAGGGGATCATTTTATTTGTGGCATACCTAGGGTAATCAAAAATAATATAGATAATCCAGAAGTTTATCCATCTATCCCTAATGTCACAAATATAACCATCAACTGCCCTTTGCCAACCTCCCCCTCTACTTTAAGTTTCATCTTATCTTATCAAATTTACATGCCTATGAAAACAAGCCAGAAAAAGTAATATTTGCTCTTTGATATTCCATTGATTTGAATATGTATCTCTATAGCTGTCAAAGAGCAATAAATCATACAGTACTTTAGCAGGAAAAGGTGTTGCTTAGAAAAACAACATGTTTAAAGTCGGCAACAAATCATTCAGCTCTCTATTTAATAAAAAAATGTTTCCCTAGTCTGTCTATTATCAGCCTTTATAAAACACATCTGTATATACATTTAACTATATTGTATATGCAAAAAATAGAAAAAATGGCCATAGTGGTTTAAAAAAAAGCAAAACTGCATGAAATGTTTTCCTTTACTGGAAAAAGAACCGTGCAGATTCCAGTGTCTATAACAGAGTATTCACCTCCTCAAAAATGTTCCTATTTTATTATCACAATATGTGAAACCTGAGGATATTTATAAATGTTTCTGAACATCTTTTATTGGCATTTCTACTTGATAATTTAGCTTTATTGCCCTCAGACAAAAACAATGTTTTGTAATAATTAGCAATATTCATCATACATACTGTAGATCATTTTTACTATGGCGAATGGTTTTGCCACCCTTTGCAGCAGGCCATGAAAAGGCTTATGAGGATAATGCTAAAAAGAACAACAGACAATGGTGGGTCTGCAAACGGTTGTAAATTCTTTATAAAGTTACCAACACATTTGTATTTTTTGCCTGTCAGCAAATACTAATAAATGATAGAATCTGCAACAAACACTGATTTAAGGCACAGTATGTTTATTAAATGCCCTAGGGAATATGGTAATACCTCCAAACCTCACCCCCATGCCAGAACCCCACTCCAGCCCTGTTCTGATGGGGGTCAAAAGCCTTTTATACAGGTAGGCGTGGATGGTGACATATTTTCTTATAAGTTATTCCAGAGCATTGCACAGCTTGGCCGATCTGGGTGCTCTGGATATAGCTTTAAGAGGTGTAAAGGGATACATTGCAGGGGATTTTGATTTTTAAATATAAAAAAAGATGTTATTTCACTCTTGTGTGCTAAGTAAAAACATTTTCCACTTCCTCTCAAAACTCAGCATCTTCAAAAATTGGGAGGCTAATTTAAGACTAGCGCCATGTATTGCCATTTGAGCGTCTATGTAGCGATGCTTAGAGCGTCCGCTGCAAGCGGGTGTCTGGTGCTATAACCTAGCGTAACAGCTGGACAAGTGACGCTGTAGTATCCTGTCCAGCAGTGATAAATGTGATGTCTGGAGGGTGCTGTAGAGGTGCTCTCCCTGATTCACTGCAGAGCCAATCGAGGTCAAAGCGCCCAAGACAACGCTACATCTAACAATAGGACAATGCTCCAGCGAACGATAGGTAGTGCCAGTTAAGTGCGTCTGGCACTCAGCGCTGAAGCCCATATTTAAGAACAAACTACACACAGCCAGCGCTAGTGCTCTAAAACTGGGTGCTCTAGCAGTGTAAAGAGTCTGTTTTTCAAAAAATATACACCAGCGCCAGCGAAGACATATGGAATGACATTGTTTTAACACTGTGACAATGAAACTGCAATAGCAGACCTGCACATACTATTCTGCATAAAAAAAGCACAATAAAGGTGTTTGGTTTCTGGGCAGGAGAGGCCACACAGCCATTTGAACCAAAAATATAGAACATTACTTTAGAAAAACGCTATTTATACACAACCAAATAAAGCACCATTAAAATGTATGGGAGAGCGCTACTGAGTGACAGGTGCTACATGGTGCTCCTGAACACACAGCTAGTGACACATGTGACGCTACATGACGCTACATGACGCTACATTAGAGGCGCTAACCAGATTGACTTTCATATGTATGGTTTTTACACACTGCGCCCCGGCGTTCACCTGACACTATGTGACATTACGTGGTGTTAGTGTTTCTTAAATAACCACCATAATCAATTGGATAACCAGAATCATGATATGGGAACTAGATCCCTTTATTTAGATCCCTTTTATTTAGAGTATCAGAAAAATGAATTGTAGGGAAATGTGGGTTATCTCATGACATGCATCTTACATCATATCAAGCCATAGGAAATTGTAAAGAACACATCTGTAGCTTTATTTTCTGTTTGGTGCCAAAAGACAGAACAGGCCATAACCAGCACAATATATGGTGTTGGTGCGCTGCATTTATCTTGCATTTATTCCTGTTTGATCACCACAGGTAGAAAGTCATATCTTGCAAATGATAAGAAAATAACATTTGTTCAATGCTAGAATCAGAAGCATATATATGGCAATGTTCTTTTACTGTCATTGACCCATTGGGAGTATCTCCATTCAGCTGTGATGACCTAGCTAAAAGTTCAAACTATAGGAAATGTGGAGATATCTCTCCAATACTGTAAACTGCAGACAATTTGTATGTACATTGGCTTTTATTTGCCAAGTATATCCTTAATGATGTCTTCTGACGTACCTATATGTTTTGCAAATTGTTCCTTAACACTGACAGGCGTGCAACGTTTGAACACCACTCATTGTATTGTTATGTACCTATTTCTGCGGAACACTGCTGCCACCCTGTGCTATTTTATTTAAACAGAAATATATTGACTTTCCAAAACAGAGGAAGGCTCTGACTTAATTCCAGTAACTAACACATAGAGGAGGAGGAGGATAGGAGTATGCAACCTTGCAGCCAATTTCAAGATACATTAGATTAGCAGATTAATTAGCATTAACTGGTGATATCCTGTCTCTGGTAAATGCCATAGTCAGTTAAAGAGAAGAAGCAAATGCTGCGTCCCCAGCCACTTTCATGTCATGCATGCTGCTTTCTTTACTGAATGCCCTATTCAGCCGGAGAAGCAGAATCCCAAGAGATGCAGGACTTTCAGTTTAAGGTAGCCGTACAGATGTGTCTAGGCAATGGCAAAAAAAGGCTTAGAGCAGTTCAGTTGATGCCTGTCCCATGTGCCTCTGCTCTATTGCTTGCACCATCAGACAGAAGCCTTAGCAGGCCTCCTTTCCATTCCTTTAAAACTTCCTAACTAACAGGATCCAAAGGTAAGGCTTGGCCTATTCCTTTCAATAATAAGACCCACAAATACCAGTGCCCCTCAAGGTTGTGTATTCTCCCTCTCCTGGTCTATCCTACAAATTACTGCTCCTCAGTGAACTTGATTTAAAATGTGTAAGTTGATGATGATGTCATGGTTGTTGTTTGTATGTATGTATGTATCCATTGTATACTGTATAGATACTTAAAGTGATACTGCAGGCTTAAAGATACTTAAAGAGATACTGTAATTGTTACACCATTGAGTCAGGCTATGTTTGTAACTGAGAGACAATAAAAAGACAGAGAGATCCCTATGTATAGAAGTCATATTCACTACCGTATACCCATCTAAATGTGTCCCACTAACCTGATTACTAGCACAACACAACATCAAAAAGACACGTGGTTAAATGTGGGACCAGGCACTAATGACATGGGCACTCACATAAATGCCAAACCAACAATACTTTATTTCGATATTGCACATAAACCCTAGCAGACAATACTGTACATAATCCCATAATACATGACACATAAAAACACAACGTTGTGTCATTAAAAACTAAACGGGCCCCCCCATACACCCATGCATCCACGCATCCGTCCACACTCATCCACACTATTGCATCGAGATGACTGGCCAGATGATTAAATATCATCAGGAATGCCAAGTCCATCCAGGTTAAAGTTACCACAGTCTACCACAGCCAGGTGAGAGTTACCACAGGGAAAAAGCCAGCTATGTGAAATTTACATAGCTAGCACTTAACTGAGGCATCTACGTGGATTTCTCATAGTTGGCGTTTAACCCTTCTAACGCCAGCTACGTAAAATTCACGTAGCTGCCTCTCCTGTCATTAACTGCCAGCTATGTAAATTTTACGTATCTGGCATTCCCCCATGGACAAGAAAGAAGAAAAGACACTCACCTGACCCCTCTATCGAACCGGCTGGGTCTCCTCTTCATCCGGGGGGGCTTCGATCCCCCAAACATGGAATAGGGCCTCCCTGCTTCAGCAGCCGGCGGCATTAGATGTAAAAAAAAAAAAAAAATGACATTTATTCACATTCGTGCCTGATCACTCCTGCCGGGTCTCCTCTTCACCAGGGGGGCCTCCGATCAACCCCCCTGGCTCTGCCTTTCAGATGGGGGCTGCCATCTTGACGAGTAGATGACCATGCGGGTGTCATCCCAGCTCTTGGCAGCTCAGTTCTCAGTTGCAGGTGATTGCTGGGCAGAGGAGGACGGGGAGGATCTCCGCATCTGTCATCGGATCAGCGAGGGACACAGCAGCTGATGATTGGAGGTGAGTAAAGAAAAAAACATAATTTTTTTTTTACATAAAGTCATTTTTCCATTGTGTTGTGTGTTTTTTTTACTGTTAACCCTTTGTGAACTGGTAAGGGGTCCATGAAGTAGGGTGGCACTTTTTTTCTTTCAATGATTTTTATTGAGTTATTACAAGCCAAGATTCACAACATTATAATATTTCTCAGATTAGTAGAAAATAAACAATTCTGAGCTTTTACTTTTACATATGCATTGCCTCAACATTACACAATATATCGACAACTCGTAGTCATTAAATAGGGTAAATAGCAACTTGACACACTATTAAAATTAGCATGTAACCTTAATATTAGCTAAGATACTACAACCTCCCCTAGGAGGAAGACAGTACTAAAAGAAGAAACTCCAGGTCAACCGTGAACGAACAGAATAATAAAATATAAGGGGAAGAAAAGAATAAATAATACATAAAAAAAAATAATAAATAAAAAAAGAAGGGGGGAGGGGGGGAGGAAAGAAAGAGGAAAAAGAATTAGATGGTGCTAGCACAATTAGATGGTCCAATAGAACAATTCTTCAAATGCTTAATAACATCAAATGATGCAGGAAATATCGCTTTAATCCAGGGAGTCCACACCTCTCGGAAACTCCTCCAGTTTGTTCAAATGAATAGCTGTTAATTTTTCCATCGCCTTAGTATTGTTCACTCTATTCTTGAATTCCAAAAAACTCAGATCTACTGTTCTCCAGGCTTTTGCAATGACCAATTTGGCGCACGTACTTAAATGATAAGTCAACTGAATTTGCTTAGCCGAGCACCCTGGAGGGGATTCATTCAATAGTGCTACCCACGGATATAAACGAATACATTTCCCCAAGGCCTTACTTAAGACCTCAAAAACTTTACCCCAGAAACTCTTCGCTATTCCACATGCCCACCAGATGTGACAATATGATCCAGGGGCATCGCAACCCCGAAAGCAGTTTCCCTGGGATCCGCCTGGCATATGAACCATCCATTCTGGCACCATATACCAATGAAGCATGACTTTCAGGTTCACTTCAACAGCTTGAGCCGAGGCCATCCTCCCAAAAGAGGCCCGCCACATCCTTTGCCACATTTCAGGATCTCTATCCGTCCTCAGATCCAAATTCCACTTATCCCTATAAGAAAGGGACCCCTGACCCAACTTAAGACACAGTGATTGATAAATAGCTGATACCACTCCTCTACCTCTCGGATCCCGCAAGCAACGTACCTCAAAAAAAGTAAGATCATCTAATACCTGGTGACTCTTCACAACAGATTTTATAAAATGAGTAACTTGCAAGTACCCAAAGAGATCCTTTAGCCAGAGATCATATTTGTCTTTCAGCTGTTGGAAGGAGGGAATCCCCGGCCCCTGATAACAGTCTCTCATACGATGAATCCCTGCCATCCTCCATCTACTGAAGCGAGATGAATCAGACACTCCCGGGACAAACATCGAGTTCCCCCAAAGAGGCGTTAATGGTAGGTGGGGGGAAGCAAGTCCACCTGAATACTTGATACCATCCCAGATCTGTAGAGAGTGGGCCATTATTGGGTTGCGGATCTGTTTCCTTGCTACCGGCGTAAGCCATAACAGGTCGTCCACCTACAATGGGTATACTAGACTCGACTCAATCTGAACCCAATTAGGTATAACCTCAAGTGCATGATATGATAAGAGTTGAGCTACTTGAGCCGCTTGGTAATACTTCTGGATACACGGTACACCCAGTCCCACCTCAGACTTAGGCCTAAACAAAACCCTTTTTGCTATCCTTTGCTTTTTATAGTTCCAGATAAATGCAAGAATTTGCCCCTGTAACTCCCTCAGAAACCGAGCCGGAAGCCGCACTGGCAAGGTTCTTGCCTAATAAAGAAACTTTGGCAATAGAGACATCTTAACTGCTGACATTCTCCCCCACCACGACAGATTATACTCTTTCCATTGTACTAACAGGTTATTGAATTTTTTACGTAGTGGAAGGTAGTTGGCTGTAAATAATGATTTAGAAGTGTTCACTTGGAGACCCGATATCCCAGCGAAACGCTCCAGAATTTGCAATAAATTTGGTATGGAAATAAGAGGATTCGAGATGTACAGAAAGACATCATCGGCAAACAAACCAAGCTTATGTTGTCTATCCCCAATTACCAACCCCGAAACATCCGAGGCATCCCGGATCATCTGAGCTAATGGCTCCATAGCCAGGGTGAACAGGAGGGGAGATAAGGGGCAACCCTGCCTCGTGCCCCTAGCCAAGGGAAAGGAATCCGATTTATAACCACAATATTTTACATATGCAACTGGAGCCCTATAAATGCTCGCAATACATCTAAGAACAGTGAACCAAAGCCCCATCTCTCTAATAAGTGGAAGAGGTAATCCCAAGAGACAGAGTCAAAAGCTTTTCTTATATCAAGGGATAATAGCAAAATAGGTATCCCTCTCTCCCTGGCTATACACGAGACCTGAATCACTCTCCTAATATTGTCCCCTGCCTGTCGCCCTGGGATGAAGCCAGTCTGATCAATATGAGCCAGATGGGGCATATACCCAGATAATCTATCAGAGAGGACCTTAGCCAAAATTTTGAGGTCTAAATTGATGAGTGAGATCGGCATAAAATTGGACCAAACAGTATGATCTGTGTCTGGCTTCGGGGTCATACTGATTTATGCTGTTTCCTGTGAAAAGGAATCACCTTTCCATATAGCGTTAAAAGGCTGCAGTTAACCTTGGGGCCAAAATAGAACTAAAAGTTTTATAGTAAGCGGCTGAAAAGCTATCTGGGCCAGGTCTTTTATTAAGCTTCAGTCCCGCTATCACCCGCTGTATTTCAGCCAGATCAAAGTCTCTATCTAAAAGCTCCCTCAGCTGTTCAGGGAGAGCAGGTAGAGAGAGCTCATTTAAAAAGACTGCAATCTCTCCCGCTGCAGACGGGTTAGGGTCAGAATACAATTTCAGAAGCTGCGAACTAAAAGTCTCTACAATCTTAGCTGGATTACTGGAAACACCACACCTATCGCTCCTCAGCCTAATCGGGCGATAACTCTGTTCAGGGGTCTTCAGCTTTTTTGCCAACAGGGAGTCTGGCTTGTTAACTTTACAGTAATACCTATGTTTGAGCCATCTCATAGCATTCTCAGCTTTTCCAGCCAAAGCCAAATTAAGGTTGTGCATTACTCTATTAAGATCTGAGCGTATACTCGGGGACATATTACTCTTTGCCTTTTCTGCAATCTGCAAATATTCCCTCTCCAATTGATCTATATATAGATTTCTCTCTCGTTTCTTTTTCGAGGCCAACTGAATTAGTTTACCCCTAATTGTGGGCTTGTGTGCCTCCCAGCAAATCGTGGGTGAGACCTCCGATGTTGCATTCATCTCAAAGTACTCAGTCAGTGCATCAGTGAGGGAATGAACTATTACTGGGTCTGACAGGAGGGAAACATTAAGAAACCACAAAGACCCTGGTTGTCTGCTAAGCAAAGAATTTAATTTAAGAAGTAGTCCGTCGTGGTCAGACCAAGAGATCAGAACTATGTCTACACTTCTCGTTTGTGCCAAAGTGCCAAGAGGCAAGAACATATGGTCTATCCTTGTATACACCCCGCGTGGATGAGAAAAATGTGTAAAATTTTGGGATCCAGGATGAGCCTCCCTCCAACAATCAGCTAGCATACACCAGTCCAACAGCTTTCTAAAAGCTTTAGAAGACGCAACCATTTGGGCAGAAGCCATAGAATTAGCCATAGATAGTCTATCCAAAAGGGGATTTAACACTAAATTTCAGTCACCACATATGATAGTTGTACCAAATGCTTTCCTCAAAACCAAAACTTCTTTAACCCTTTCGCTGCCAGCCTACCTGCAGCATTTGCCACTCCCTGTTGCCAGACGATGTTTCACCATTTTGCGCTACACATATTCAACTGTCATTTTTGAAGGGATTTCCAGGGATTTCCCAGGAAAATTATATATTGTTTTTTTCAACAGAGTCTGGGCTTTAACATGAAATGTCTTGTTTGTATTTTTTAGGTGTATTCTCAATTTTTTGGGGTGAAATGTGTGAAAAAAAACAAAAAAAAAACATTTTTTTACAATTTGTAGAGTTTTTTGTAATAAAAAATGTAAGTTTGTCAATAAAATCTTATTGCGTGAGAAACCCCAATTTCTCCCGGTTACAGCGATACCACATATGTATAGGTAGACACCCTTTCCTGCCCAGAAGCCTTTTATAGCTGCTGGATGACAAATGGTTAATTAAAAAAAAAAATGACATAGGGTCCCCCTTCCCGGGGAGGGGGACCCCATTTTTTTTTGGATTTTGAAGGGTTAAAAACCCTTCAAAATCCAAAAAAAAAAATGACGTGGGGTCCCCCTTACCCAAAGTAACCAGCCCGGGACCAGCTATGGGGGCTTGTAGGCACAGAGTGGGGGGGCCAGCTTTGGTGGCCCCCCCACCCTGCAGCCTACGAGCCCACATAGCCTATGTGGGCCCGGGCTCTTCTGCCCCCCCCTGGCCTTTGGGGAGGCAGGTAATGGGGGTGCGGGGGTTAATGGCAAGCCACCCGCTAGGGCAGGTGACTTGCCACCCCCCCAGCCTTGTGAACTGGTATAAGGGGTCTCATGGACCCCTTACCAGCTCACAAAGGGTTAATGTGAAAAAAAAACACTACACAATAATAAAAAGTATTTTATTAGAAAAAAAAAAAATTTTTTTTTACTGTACTTACCTTCGATTGCAAGCTCTTGTCCCTCGCCGCTCAGCTGACAGATGCCGGTGATCGGCATCCAGAGAAGGAGAAGGCAGGAGATCAGAGGATCTCCTGCCACCTCCTTCCAGGGCACCGATCACCGGCATCTGAGAAGCTGAGAAGGCTGAAGCCTGAGATCGGGGCCGGGATGACTTCATAAGCCCCGCCCCCAAGGGGGCGGGGCTTAGAGGCATGATGGCGGCCGCCATCGTGCAGAAGAGAGGAGAGAGCCTCCCAGGCTCTCTCCTGAAGATCGGTAAGTCCTGGGGGGGGATCGGAGGCCCCCCAGGTGAAGAGGAGGGACAGCGGGAGCCAGCGCACACACAGGTAAGTGAATGTCATTTTTATTTTTTTTTTTTTTTACAGTTAGAAGCTGCTGCTGCAGAAGCGGGGGGGGGGGCGGCCTATTCCGGGGGCTCTCCTGGAGCCATCCGACCCCCCACGGGGGATCGGATGGCACCAAATTAAAGAGGAGACCCGGCCGGATCCAACAAGGGGTCAGGTGAGTATTTGTTGTTTTTACTTTTTAAACTACAAGCGAGGAAAGTCAAGCACGTAACACCTACGTGCTTGGCACTTAAGGCCCAGCCAAGCCAGCACGTAGGTGTTACGTGCTTGGCAACAAAAGGGTTAAGGAAGCTTGATAAAAATGTAAACTGACCCGTATTAGGAGCATAATAAGTGGCTATCGTCACCTCCACATCTTGCAATTCCCCTACAAGAATTAAAAACCTACCATCTGGATCGCTAATCTCTTTCCTACAGGTGAATTGGGATTCTCTCCGAAAGCCCACAAGGACTCCTTTCTGCTTGGTGGCCGCACAAGACAAGTAAATTTGCGGGTATTTGGCATCAAAAAATTTAGGCTTGGAGGAGCCCGAGAAGTGTGTCTCTTGGAGGCATAAGACATCTGGACGTAAAGCGTTAGTCTTACAGAATGCTAAGCTCCGCTTATTAGGCGACTTAAAACCTTGAACATTCAATGAGAATATTGTAGTCATGCAATATGGCCTAGATGATTATTACAAGATAGAGAAGGGGAAATATACAAGCAGGAACAATAAACAATATTAAATCAGTACAAATCATAATAAAAAAAAAAATAAATAAAAAAAAAAAGGGGAGAAGGGGAGGAAAAGGATAGGGTTAGGATCACAGAAAGAAAACCGCAAGCTAAAAAATAAGGGCTACAACAAGAAAATCCCCAGTTATAGTGGGAATACTATTTACAGTTCAACTATATGGAGAACAACCCTACTAACTAAGGCAGGCAGCCGCACTCCCTACAGTCTACACCCCACGATCGAGTAGTATTGGCCTGATGCAGAGCCTCCTCGTTCAGCTATCCCGTGCGTTTTCCCATTGTTTTTGGGCTGTGATCGGGTCAGGAAAGGGTGCTACGTTGCTTTTTGTGTGCGTGTATGCACTCAGGTGTTTGTTCAGGCGCCTTTCCGATTAATGGCTCGCAAGAGGATGAACTCCGTGAAAATGGACGGGCCGTTGATTGTTCCGTTTTTTAATTGATTCAGAGCCTTGATTTCCGATTGAAACAAGCCCAATTTAACAAGGGTGTCGACGCTTCACTTACGGCCAGTCTTAGCAGCCGTATTTGATCTTTGAGACTTGGAAATGCATTCTGCTGTGCGTGAGCATCAAAGGCGTCAGCTACGTGGCCTGGTTGTTTTGAGCATGGCAGGTCCAAAAAACATTAAGGAAAAAACTTAATTAACCCTACAAATGGACCAAAAAAAAAAAACCCCTAGATAAGCACAACATACTTACAGGGCAAAACTGATGATGTTTTTCATTCACAGATCAAAGAAAAGGGCAACAATGAGCACCAAGAAGAGCCTCCTGCCTGTGCTGTTCTTTAAAATGTTTTTTTTTTTTTTTAATTTAAGTTACTCCACAGAACCTCAAATCTTTACCAGGAGGTTTGAACTCTGCCGTTTCCCAGTGTGCTGGTGCTTCGGTGATTCATCCATACTTCTAGGGAATTTGAAGCTTACATTCCTGGACAGATGTAGGGCCGTCACATGTTGTTGAAGTTCCTCTAAGGAAGTCGCAGTATAGGTATTGCTCCTGTAAGTAAAGCAATTAACTTTGTCTATCTCTCTAGAGAGATGGTCCATAATCAGCCTGGTATTGGAGGATAGAGCAGACTGCAATAGACAATCTATCTCAGGCAGAAGACTAGTGCCTACCTCCTCCTGCGCTGACTGGCCAGTCAAAGAGATGTCTTCTTTCTCGCTGGCGAGGAAGGAAGCCTCGCTACATTCCACCTCTGCGAGCTCTGCTGCTGACAGGCCCTCCGCCATCTTGACAGCAGGCTGCGATACAGCCTCGGCTCCCGCTTGGTCACTGAGTCTTCCCCTGCAACAGGGAAGGTAAGCTGCACAACCGCCTCTGCAGAAAGTCCCGCTACAGGTCCGGTGGACGCGGAGCACAGCTATAGCGCTGCCATTAGCTGTCCACGCGCATGCGCTCCCCGGGTTGCACTTTTTGACTTTTAAACTTCCGCTTTTAGATAAGACTTGCATAAAATGTGATTGGCGTATTCTGATGAGGGTCGCAAATTATTGGCAGAAACCAGTGATATTCAGGGGGTTTAGAATTCTCATGTGGGTATGCAATTTCAGGGACCTTCCAGTCTTTTTTGACAATAGCTTTAACCCAGGCATATATTTTGTATAACTTTGTATGAGTGTGTTTTGTGTTTAGGCTGACTGAATAATAACTATTTTTCTCTATTTATATTTTAGATTTATTTTTTTAAGCAAAAATGATTTAGATATTTGCTGCTCAATATGAACTATGAGCGCAATACAATTTGCACTGCTGCTTTGCTATACAATGTAACAAGGAAGAGTCCTGTTAATGTAAAAAGGCAGCCAGCACCCATTGTCTAGTAGCCATAGCTGGAAATGTTATTACATGCAAGGAAGGCATCAAGGCCACTTTTGAAAGTTTTTACTCTATCCATCATTACTACCTCCTCTGGCAGCGAGTTCCATAATCTCACTGCTCTTACAGAGAAGAATCCCCTCCTATATTGGCAGAGAAAGCATCTTTTCTCTAACCTTAGTGGATGCCCGGGTTATGGTTACGCTCCGGGGTATAAATAGATTGTGGGACAGATCTTTGTATTGACCCCGAATATATTTATTTATTTTTTTGAAATTCTTTATTTATATTTTCCAGAAAAAAAGTATACATTTGTAACATACTCTTGAAATCACAGAGAAAATAGTTTACAAAACGATTAGCCAGAATCCACAAGCTAACTGTAACTTTTATCAATAAAGATTCATCACGATACTTTCAGCATTGGATTTGATGTTCAAATCTGTGTCGAATCACTAGAGGTTAACAATGAAGGGGGGGGGGAGGGCAGGGAATTTAATGTTTAGTGCGCGGATCCCTGGGTACCCCCCCCGCAGGGTCCTTCACTCTGCGGACTCCGAAAACTGCAACCAGTTGTACCATGTTATCGTAAAGCTCTCAAATCTATTCCCTCTAGAGAGTATCACACTTTCGAATCTCATCAGATCAGTCACCTTCAGGATCCACATCGATATTGAGGGTGGCTTCTTAGATCTCCATTTAAGTGGAATGCACATCTTAGCCGCATTAAGAAGATGGCACAACAGTGATATCTTATAGGATTTTAGGGGGGACCCCGTCATGTGTAGGAGGCAGGAGGCCAGGTCAGTTGGCACTTCTTCCTCTGTTACCTTGCCTGCGATCTCTCTGACATCCTCCCAAAAATGCCTTAGTGTTGGGCAGGACCATAAGATGTGTAGCAAGTCGCCTCTAGCCCCGTCACACCTCCAGCACCTATCCGAAGTGTCCGGTGACCACTTGTTAACCCCCGCCGGCACTATGTACCACCTCGAGAGAATTTTATAGTTACACTCTTGATAGCGGGTGCAAATAGATGTTTTATGTGGCATGGCTAGTAGTTTTCTACCCTGTTCTGGGGTAAAAGAAATCCCCAGGTCCTCTTCCCATCTCCTCAAGCATGGGGGTCGTTCATCCTCCGGTGGAGTAATGAGCAGCTTATATATGTATGATAGGGTGTGTTTAAATGCTTCCTTACTGGCACAGAGGCTCTCAAATGGGTTGGTTTTACTCATGCCGCCACTAAAGTCTTTAAGAGAGTGGAGAAAGTGGACCATTTGATTAGTCTGCCAACCTGACCAGGCTGTGAGGCCCCTTGATTGGGCAAGTGTCTTTAGGTCAGACCAGCCCCTCTCCGTCCAGAAGTGTCCAGCCCTAATTACTTTTGCTCTTCTCCACTCTCTCGAGACGGGTCCCTCATTGGGGGAAGCGTGGGTTACCAGGCTAGGGGAGAGCTCAGGGTGTTTAAAGTGTCACCGATTAGCCCTAATGATAGCTCCAACTGTGGGGTGTTTCATAGCTAAAGGGATGTCCGTATCATCCAACCATGTAGCCCCCTCTATCTTGGACTCTACGAACCCTTGCTTTAACCCCACCCACTGCTTGTGCATCCCGTGTAAGCACCAGTCTACCGTTCTGCTAAGGTGGACCGCCGCATGGTAGAGGGTTGGGTCTGGGAAGCCTAGTCCCCCACTTTCTTTTGTCCATGTAAGCAGTGTCTTGCTTAACCTTGGCCTCTTTCCTCCCCATACGAATTTGATGAATAACCCTCTGACCTTTTGTAAAAAACTTTGTGGGATCACCACCGGGAGGGCCTGCACTAAATAAAGCAAATGGGGGAGCAGATTCATTTTGGTCGCATTACAGTGGCCAAACCAAGATATTTTACCTTGGGCCCATCTCGATGTTTCCTCCTCTAATTTTTTCAGTAGCAGTGGGAAGTTTAAGTCAAAGATTTTGGACAAGTTGTTCCCAATTTTTGTCCTTAAATATGTGACGCTATCCCTAGCCTATTTTAACGGGAATTGCCAAACCTCTCAGGGGGGATATTTATATTGAGGGCTTCCGATTTTTGATAATTAATTTTGTATCCAGATAACGCTCCGTATTGTTCAGTTGAGATATTAGGTTAGAAAGAGACACCTCAGGGCAGGACAAACTAAAGATTAGATCATCAGCATACGCTATAACCTTATATTGCTTTGAGTTCTAGGACAGGCCCCTAATATCAGGGTTATCACGGATCCGACACAAGAAGGGTTCTAAGGTGAGTATGAAAATGAGGAGGGACAAGCCCTGTCTTGTGCCATTTGTAATCCTAAAATAATCAGAGAGGACCCCATTAACCCTGACCGCAGCAGACAGGGAACAGTATAAGCTTCCGATCCAGCTCATGGCGTTAGGGCCAAGCCCTATGTGTCTGAGCGTGGCTAGCATGAACTCCCAGTTCACCCGATCGAAGGCTTTTTCAGCGTCCGTCGCCAGCAGGAGAGTAGGGTCCCACTCCGTTGTGCCAGATGAATGAGGTTCAACACCTTATTTTGTGTTGTCCCTGGCCTCCCTGTGCGGCATGAACCCCACTTGGTCTAGATTTATGATGTGATGGAGGTGAGGAGCCAGTCTGGAGGCAAGAACTTTGGTAAATAATTTCAGATCTGCGTTCAGAAGGGAAATCGGTCTGTAACTTGTGCACTGGGTCGGGTCTTTGCCCTCTTTCGGGATGACCGAGATATGAGCTCTCAGGGTATCCGAGGGGAGGGTGTTCCCGTCTTTAATCGAGTTAAAGGCTTTTAGAAGTTTCGGGGCCAGGAGAGGGAAGAATTTCCTATAATATGGTAAACTTAAACCATCAGGGCCCGGGCTTTGCCCCCTGCCGCCCCAGCAACTGCCTTATGCAGTTCAGTCATTGTAATGGGTTCCTCCAGACCCTCGAGGACCTCCCTTGGTAATTTAGGAAGCCCAGAGTCCGCTATATATTGCTCCATGGGTCCCCCACTCCTCTGCTCCCGGTCCTTCGGGAGGTTGTATAGACGTTCATAGAACCTCCGGAAGGCTCCCCCTATTTCGTTAAATAGTTGCGTCACCTGTCTCTCTGAGTTGGTTATCTTGGGGATATAAGTTTTAGCACGTTCCACCCGCAGTGCTTTGGCCAAAAGCCTACCACACTTGTCTCCCGACTCATAATAAAGTCTGCGGCAATTACTGATTTGTGCTTTAATCCTGTCGCAGCATAATGTTTTAAATTTCTCCCTAAGGGAGGTTAGGGTGGGTAAATATTCCGCGGCTAGTGACTCTTTATGTTTCCTTTCCACTATCCCAATTTCTGCTAACAGGTCCAGCATTTGTTTAGACTTCTCTTTTTTATTCTAGACCCAATTTTAATAAAGATGCCCCGGATAACACATTTGTGTGCCTCCCATAGAATTCCAGGGCTAATTTCGGGTGAGGAGTTGAGCTGGAAAAATGTTTAATTTCTGTCTGTACCTCCTCCAGGATGATTTGGTCCTCAAGTAAGGACGTATTGAGTCTCCTGGACCAGCTCCTCGGAATTCGGGTGGGGCAAGTAACTGTTAAAGAGACCGGGGCATGGTCAGAGACCGTAATATTGCCTATGTGTTTTGCTAATGGCCAAAACATATCCAAATATCAATAAATTCAGGTTCTTGGTATTGTTTTTAAAGAGATCAGATATTGTAACAAAGATGTAATTTATTACAAACAATATACATATAGAACATAAATATATGAATATAACAGAATATAACAAATGCAGTCCTTAATTAGTAAATACAAAAACAAAGGTACAACACTATAGATACATAAACATAAAACTTACATCACCATGAGCTTTGTATCATCGTCTTTCAAGAGAGAGACTCAAATGGGAAATCGACACCACTTCACCACGAAACAGAGGGGGCTTCTGTTGTCAATCTGTCTGCATCAGCCGGAGGAATTTTCCAGGGGTACGGCGAAGACAAAGATTATTCGTGGGAGACCACACTGTGTTAAGACGTCTCACAACACAGGTTAATAATTCCTCCTTTTCGCAGCACTCTGGCTCTCTTTTTAAGAAGGCAAAGCCAGCTGTTATTTGCTGACTAGACTTTTGAGGATCAAATACCCTCTCAGTTTCGTATTCAGACAGCTGAGGTAAACAGTAGCAAACATATAGCAATATAAAGACCGGAGATGTAAATTTAGCAAGCAGATGTAAATAGACACATTCTCACACATAGACAATGGCAGTTTTTATGACAAGGACAGAGCTGTATCTCTCAATGTTTGAGTCAACCCAGTAAAACAAAGTCAGCAACTTAAAAGCTTATACCATGTCATGTTTTCAATAAAATATATACATTACATCTAAAAATTCTGTTGCATAACATTCCACCCTTATAATTTATTTAAAACAAACATGGTACCTGATAAAAATAGGCCCAGGTGAGATACCCTAAAAATACAGGAACCAGTCCCACCACCCTTGGTTATCTATATCTATCCCATATCTCATTGGGAGGGGGGGGGGACTATAAGGCCTATTTATCTATGCTAAAGAAAAACTTAAATATGGCCTATCAACTATCTGATTTACCCTACAGAAATTCTCCAGTGTTAGGGCTGTAAAAACAAAAACATTTATATAAAAAAAAAACATTTATGTTGGACCAAACTGTAAAAAGTTTAACACTGTAGCAATTCTCCACAGACAACAGTTGCAGGACAGCAGGGTCGGTGCTGTATATTGAAGTCTCTTTATCCTCAGGACCTGTGCAGTTCACAAAGTTCTACTGTATATGTGCAATGATTTAATCATCATATCGCATGAAGCTTTGCCCCAAACAGATCAGCTGTGTATGACTGGCCCCCTAATCATATTCCTCTTCAGCATCATGGCTTATGGTTGACTTGTCTGTGACGAAGACAGTAGAACTCCATCTTGCTGAGGACACACTCTTGGTGAGGACACGCTCACTGAAACACAAAGGCCTGGGGTCTGTGGATAGGCCTGGTTAGTGCCTCTGGAAAGTCGCTTTGCTTCTTGTAGACAAGTAGAGCACGGTAGACATCAGGTGTGCTAAACCAATACAAAGCCAGAATTGGAGGTAGAGGGGGAAATGCAGCTCGCAGAAGGGTTAAGCAGCTCTGGCTCACAGCAATTCAGCAGTGGTAGGGGCGAGCAAAATCACAGTTGCAATTGCACAGATGTAGCAGCTGAGAGTGGTCAGAGGAGAGAGTGTTAGAGACAGTTCAGAATCAGGACAGTTCATTACTTATAGTCAGTCCAACAACTCAAAAATATGGCCCATACACACCAAAATAAATTTCTGCAAGGGTAAATAATAAAACAAACTATTCTATTATTTGCTTCACCTAGCTACCCATGGAAATCTATTCTATTCATTCTATATTTTAGGCTATGGTACACCTAACTTTAACCTTTAACTACCCCTATTTTTAACTACCCAGTGGAGTCAATTTTTAAACTATGGGAGACCTTTTACCCAAAACCAATCCTTTTGAACTTTAAACAAGTATGGAGCACTTTTTTAACTAAAACAAGTATGGGGAACTTTTCACCCACAAGGAAAATATAAAACCTGCACCCATTCAAATTTCAATTTCAAAACACACATAATCAGTATTACAAGTACAGTATATCTAGTGCCTTGTAAAGCATTATTAATATGTCACTCTCCGCCCCTTGATTTACAAGGTAATTTGTTTATTTCCAATGAAAACTGAAGCTCTATTAGCTTTATTTTTCAAGTCATTTACTTTTAGACAATTCAGTCTTTTTACATTCACATGTTTTCACCTTTTGTTTACTGAAGAGGGAGGGGGGAACTCCCTCCTTTGTGTTCCTCAAAAACTCACACTGACACACTCGTGTGTGTCTTTCAAAAAAAATCACTCTGGTAGGTGTCTTTCTAAATCATCATTCATTACAGAAGAATCATCATTGCATTCAAACTAATACTCTGTAAATCATTACAGAGCATAAGATCCATTTGATGCAAGAAATTTCCCCAGCTTTTCACAAAAAGGAAAAAACAAAAAAACAAACACCAAATAGTTTCAATGTGTGCTTGTAAACAAAAAAGCACAAAAATGTATCTAAACTGTAAAAAACAAAACATAAAAATCAATCAAAAAACTTTCCAAATTCACAAAAAATGGAAAAAAAAACAACTACATTTTAAACCAAAGAAGGATTTAACCATGGTGGTCTCTCTGCTTTTCGCCGTACTCCTCTGGCTGATGCTGAGGCAGATGATAGAAGCCCGCTCTGTTTCGTGGTGCCGATTTCCCATTCAAGTTCTCATTCAAGTTCCCATTGGAAAGGTGATGTTACTGAATGGTGATGCTGTATTAGTGTGTGGATATTAGGGTGCGCTACCTGTGTCAGGGACATAGTGTTGTTTTCCCACAAACCCCTTGTCTGTCGCCTCCCCTGCTCCTGGCTGATGAATCTCAGACAATGGTTATTTCTGTGGTGATGTCATATATATCCCACTAACCTTTAAAGCTATTTATGACAGTTTTCCTGTATTTATATGTATTTTTACCTTTGTTAAGCTTTCTTTCTGTACATAAGTATATTGTATATATATATATATTCTTTTTATATCTTATTTAGAATAAAATAATATTCTTTATTGGTTACGCTCTGATCTCTTTAAAACAATATAAAGAACCTACATTTAGATTAGTAGCCCTGCCCTGGGCATTAATTAGTAAAATATCTGGTATTTGGGTGTGTTTTGGCCACCAGCAAAACATTATGGTGGTATCCGCAATCCGGCACAGAGAGGCATGGGGTACCAGGAACCAATCAATTCTCGAGTATGACCCATGGGGACCAGAGTAGAAAGTGCAGTCATGCTCGTTGGGATGGAGAACTCTCCAAGGGTCAACCAGTTTATGAAGTGCTAGGGTTTTCTTCAGCTTTTTACGTTTTGCGTAAGATTCATGTGGGCTACCCCTGGATGTATCCAGGAGGGGGTCTAGGGCAAAGTTGAAGTCCCCTCCCAATACTAGCTCCCCGTCTTTGAAGGTGGACAAAGCATCAAGAACCGATTCAAGGAAGGCTCCCTGGTTCACGTTCAGCAGATACACATTGGCAAATGTATAGCTAAAGGAGGCTATCTTTCCTTTAAGGAAGATCCACCGCCCCTCATCGTCTGCCTTGTAGTCCTCCAGCTCCCAAGGGAGAGAGGTGCTTAGGAGTATGCTGACTCCCCTAGATCTGAAGTCCGCGGAGTAGCTATGATAGGCCCTTGTTTAGAATTTATTGCCGAGAGAAGGCGAGTTGCCAAGCTTGAAGTGGGTTTCTTGTAAAAAGGCCACTTGTGCCTTTAAACCTCTGAGATTCCTTAAGATAAGTGACCTCTTTTCGGGGCTGTTGAGTCCCTTGGTGTTGAGGGAAACTATCCGGACCTCCGCCATGTGTGGGTCCACTCAGGGCAGATCCGGTGACCCGTCAATCCACGTTAGGCACCCAGTGATCCACACACAGTGAGGAGGAACAGAAAAGGCAAGGGGGGGAAACCAGATATATTGTAGGGGAGTGTGATTAGTGGGGGAAGAGGGTTATTAAACCGGGATGGGGGGGAAGCTGTAAAACAGTAACTAAGATTTCCCTCAAATGGGGTGAATTCAGTCAACTAGGACAGCACGTGTCCGAGAGACCAGCCTATTGGGGAGTACTGCGTCTAACAAGGACTAGGAGGCACTACGAAGATCTCCGCCTGTCCTCCCCCAGCCCATACTGACACATCACTCTGAACCATCAGGCGATCTGAAGAATTCTGCCCGAGAGGCGAACTCGCCTCTCGCGCAGGATTCCCGCTCAAATATTAGCTTTAACATTCCAAAACACACGTATCCATCTGGTAAACTAAAACAGCACAAAGAAAAGACAAAGAACTTATTGCGTGAGGCTAGTGAGACATATCACAGCTACGACTTCAGTGAAGCTGACTACAGATAATTCTTCAATTATCAGCCATTCATCGTCCCCTCTCCCACCTCAGACGGAAAGACCGAAGGGGAGGGGGGACGTAGCTGCCCGTATACACGGGATACTTTGGATTTGCTGGCCGTATAGCCTCCGTGGCGGGGGGGGGCTCTCGGAAGTAACTAGGGGGCTCCTGCATTGGACCTCTGAGGCATTTGAGATCTCTGTAGCTCCTTGGGCCGGGGTTTCCCCTTCTTGGCGGTCGTACAGGTAACTGATGCCCACTAGGATCAAGCCAATCTGGGATATTGACTGGAGCACACTCTAGGAACCCGAACAGTTCCCCTAGGTCTTGGTGTGTCTTCAGGAGGAATATTCCTTTAGCATTCTTGATGAGCAGATGAAAAGGAAAGCCCCATCTGTATGTTGCTCCCTTGTTGACGATAATCTCGAGCAGTGGTTTCAGCATTTTGCGCATTTGGAGAGTCCGTTTGGACAAATCCTGTAATATTTGGATTGCTGCTCCTTTGAAGCTGATAGGGTCCTTGTTCCACGCTTTCCTCAGAATTTCCTCTTTTAGAGTGAAAAGATGCACCCTGCAGACTATGTCCCTTGGGTAGGCTGGGTCCACGCTCTTGGAACCGAGTGCTCTATGGGCTCTGTCAAGTTCGATGGGAGCGGAGGGGTCCCTTTCAAGCACTTCATTAAATATGGTGGTAACGATCGCTTTAATATCTTCCGAGCTTTGCGTTTCCGGGATGCCCCTAATCCTCAGGTTGTTCCATCTGCTGCGATTTTCTAGATTGTCAAGGTGCAGGTGACAGGTCTAAATTATTGCGTCTTGGGAGTCGCATCTAGCTTCAAGCGCCCGAATTTGGCTATCATATGTTGGACCCACTACCTCGAGGACCTGAACTCTGGATGAAACTTGAGCTACCTCCTGGCGAACCGCAGCTATTTTACGCCTATGCTTTGCCTCATATTTTGCGATTAGATTTTCAATCTCTGACTTTGACGGTATGCCTCTCAACAGAGAGATAGTTTCCATCTGGATCTGCTGCTCCTGAAGCTTTTCCTCCGATGGAATTTCGACTTGGATCTCTGCGCCCCAATCATCAGGCGCATCTGGAATCAGAGTTGAGGTCTCCAGAGAAGCCACTGGTGACATTATTATGGGGCTACAGCCCTGGGCAGCTGGAAGTCTTTCAGGGGAGGATTGGGGTGAGGATGCTGGGGACCTCAGAAATACCTCCGTGTTCTCCCTTACTGTAAGTTCACCCTTTTTCTCTGGTCTGGGCCTCACTGATCTCTGAGGGAGGGCTGTTGGCTGTGCACCTAGTGTCATCCCCGTATATCGCTGTGGGGAATGGGGGGGTATGCCGGTCTCTGCTCGGCTGGAAGGCGAATCTGCCCAGATTTGTTGAGATTTTATCTCGGCCGCTGGTGTCCTGCTCTCGTTCTCCCAAAGGAAAGCTTGTCTCCCCTGATTCCTTAGGGCACAGCATGGGGCTCTGAGGTCTCATGTTTCCTTCGGCCACCGGCACTGTGTGGTGCTCTGCCTGCTGCCTTCTTGTCTCAGGGGTTTGCTGGGCAATCTGCAGGTCATGTCCTCCACTTTTCTCTCCCCCCTCTCCCTCCTGAGGGCGCTGTCTCTGTCTCCCAGTATTGCCACTCTGTATGTTCATATTGCCCGCCTGTGCCTTTAAGGTCAAGCCAGCAGTGCTGTTCCCGTGCCCGGAGGTCTCATGTGTGTCAGGGGAGATGGTGTCTGCCATTATGCTACTCCCCTCCACTCTCCGCACTGCAGCCTCCCAGTGCGGCCTGGGTCCCTGCCCGCTCCTGTCACCGCCGCATGTGGCCCCGGGTCCTCCCGCGTCACTCACCAGGCGCTCCCCTTTCTCCACTCCGTCTCGACTGTCGCTGTCTGCAGGCTCAGCGTGCACTGTTGGATGGGTGGAGGACGCCATCTTGGTCCACCCATCTGTGTCTACCTGCGACACCACTCCGGCCCCGCCAGCTCTCGTCGGCTGCCTTTCTCCGCTCCTCTCCCAAGGTCGCTGCGTCTCTTCACTTTCGCCGCTGGAGATGTCACAGGATGAGGATGTTGCACGCTCCTCTTCCTCAGAACTGTACACAGTACTCCATATGTGGTCTGACCAGTGACTTGTACAGGGGTAAAATGATGTTCTGGTCATGAGCACCTATGCCCCTCCTGATGCACCCCATGATTTGCTTTGGCAGCTGCTGACTGGCATTGATTACTACAGTTGAGCTTATTGCTAACTAAAACCCCTAGGTCCCTTTCCATTGTTGTTTTACCAAGTGTTTCTTTATTTATTATGTAATCATGACACAGATTTCTCCTTCCCATGTGCATAACCTTACATTTATCTGTGTAAAACTTCATTTGCCATTTAACTGTCCATGCTTCCAATTTATCTAAATCTGTTTGTAGCTGCCTGCTGTCCTCTTTTGTTTTAATTACTTTACACAGCTTAGTATCATCTGCAAAGATTGAGACTTTACTGTTTAATCCGTACCCAATGTCATTTATATATATATATATATTGAAGAGAATTGGTCCCAGAACTGACCCTTGTGTTACTCCACTAGTAACAGTGACCAAATTTGAGTGTGTACCATTTATAACCACCCTCTGCTTCCGATCATTAAGCCAATTTCTCACCCATTTGCACACGCTTTCCCCTAGTCCAAGCATTCTTATCTTTTGTACCAGCCTTTTATGTGGCACAGTATCAAATGCTTTAGAAAAGTCAAGATATATGATATCCAATGACTCCCCCGATCCAATCTTGAACTTGCCTCCTCATAAAAGCTGATTCAGTTTGTCTGGCAGGAGTGATTCTTCATAAATCCATGCTGATATGGAGTAATAAGGTCATTTTCCCCAAGATGCTCCAGGATAGTATCCCTTAAGAAACCTTCAAACAGCTTGTCCACCACAGATGTTAAGTAGAGATGAGCAAACTTTTGAAAAGTTCGATTCGGCCGATTCGACGAATTTCACACTTTTACGAAGTTCCCCATCAAAAATGCCGGCATGGTGGGAGCGGGCCGGCCGGCCCGCTCCCACCATGCCGGCATTTAAAAAACAAACAAAAAAAAAAAAAAAGCATTTTTGCCGGCATGGTGGGAGCGGGCCGGCCAGCTCCGCTGTCAGTGGAACCGGCCGGCCCGCTCCCACCATGCCGGCATTTAAAAAAAAAGGCAAACACTTACCTGCAGGTCCGGAGCGTGGAGGCCGGCGCCTCTCTCAGCTGTCATCTGAGGGCGCGTCATCGTGACGGCATTTTTTTTTTAATTTCAGGAAAAATTCGATCGGCACGAACCACAAAATATTCGGGTTCGTGCCGAATCGAATATTTCCTGAAATTCGGAGCGAATTCCGGTTCGTCCGAACCGGTTCGCTCATCTCTAATGTTAAGCTGACCAGTCTGTAGTTCCCAGGTTCCCCCCTAAATCCCTTTTTGAATATTGGCACCACATTTGCCAAGCGCCAATCCCTCGGAACAGCCCCTGTAGTTATTGAATCCACAAATATTAGAAATAACGGCTTGTCTATTACTGTACATAACTCCCTTAAAACACGAGGATGTATGTCTTCCTTTAATTAAACACATACCCCCAATGATCTACAAACACATTTAGACTCAGTTGAAGCTATGACAGTGTTGCTTACAGAGCTCTTCTAAAAAATTAAATTTCTAACTCTGCTCTTTTTGTTGTTCTGCCTGTCCTTATTCAGAACCCTGGAACATCTCAAGCTGACCATTGTTATGCATAAGTAAATAATATACTCTACAAAACAATTAATTGTAACTTCAAATAATATGGTTCAGATGATATTTTACACAGCTGTTCCTTATTATTACAAAAGTAACTGTAAAAAAGCCACATTCGAACGTAGATGTTTGTAAATGGTTTCCCCTCAAGATGCTTTTTTAAATCTCAAGATATGCTATCAGCTTTCATAGCTCCATTTATGTGATTTATGTGACATCAAGTGGCTGGACAGAATAATCGCCTATGGTATTTGTAATACTATAGAGATTCCTTTTTGAAACATCCATTAACTTCTATCAAACCTCATATAGAACAGATACTTTAGTTATTTTTTTCCCTCCGTAGTAACAAAGCGCATGTCTGTATGAATTGCTTTCCTCTTACTTTCAATCAGCCCAACAAAGCAGAGTCTATTTTTGGGATTTATGTATTACTAATCCTTGTTATCAGCAAGTGAAATATAACTATTACTGTCATTTGCCTTAAATGAAAGGTCTGGAGTAAGTGCAGCTTTTTCTAAATATCAGGGTTGCCTTTAGAAATCACAGGGCCTCATATAGTTTCCCATTTAGATGCTATCTTGTTCCCGCTGTGTAAGAACCAGAACAGGGCAGATTAGGTAAAGCAAAAGGGCTTTAAAAAGAGTCATGGTCTTTATCACTTTAGGCCCCTTTCAGACCTTTTCCATTGAGTTGGGCTGGAGTTGATATACTTTAATGCAGCAAAATCAGTGGGCACCTTTGCATCTATGCACTGCATTGTGACATGGTTTAGAAAACACTGCATGCAGCATTTGTCCGGCAATGCGATGACAGATTACATGTATACTAGAAAATATGAAAAAAATACCGCGCTAAAAAATTAAAATACGATCTTAGAAATGGATTAAAGTCTTAAAAAGTTCTTATGGTGATACACGTGCTGAACTTCTCAAGCCAAAAAGTCCAATGTGAAACAGTGTAGAAAAAGCACAGAGCTCCAGAAAGCGTGATCTCAAATCACATGCACCTCACTGGTTAAAATCACTGGTGTATCCTCCACCAACCACACTGCTTCTTACCAGATTTCCTCAAACCAATGCACTTATACACCAGTGAAAAAAGGTACAAAAACTGCGATTGCAATAAAAGTACAAACACCGCGCTTTAAATTAATAAACAAATTAATATACAAATTAATATACAAAATGAGAGTCCAAAATCCAAGTGCTCAACGTGTAATAGTCCTCAATCCCAAAAGACCAACTGTATAAGACCATAAATTTCAAAAACACAGAGCAGTCTTTAAAATAAATAGATGCAAGGAGATGATTTCTATCCCACAATGCGTGCTCCTCCACACAGTGAAAGATCCAAAACCACCACCGATTGTGCAAATCCTTACCGACTAGGGAGGATAACAGAAGCCTTCATAATCTGTCCATAGGTAGGCAGCAAGCAGATCCTATCGTCAGATGTTGCTCACCAGCATTCACAGATTAGTCAGACCAGCCGACAGCATTCACAGGCAGACCGGGCCAACCGATTACCGAAAAATAGTAACAATAAAAAGGATCTCGTGTAACTCCGTTTAGACCCAAGACAATTTAATAAGTATTTAAAATGTGCACTCACAAACAAATGAATAAAACCAGCATCAAATATGAAACAGGCGACGTTCGTCTCACCAACTCCTGGAGTGAAGCAGCTTATGCCAACAGGAGGGCTGTGTCAGCCGAAATTGAAAATGGAGATGTAGGTACCTCAGTAATGTTCCGCCACCACCGACGCGTTTCGTTGCCAGGGGCAACTTTAACTAGGCCTAGTTAAAGTTGCCCCTGGCAACGAAATGCGTCGGCTGTGGCGGAACATTACTGTGACAGAGACTCTGAAGGAGAGGAGATGTGTGGCGAGACTCTGAGGGGCAGACGTGTGAGAGAAACTCTAAAGGAGATACTAGTGTTTGCTGACAGAGCAAGAGGCCCAAATGGAGGAATAACTGCAGCTATAGGAACTTGTGATAGAAGCTGCATTATAGATTGTACGGGATGTAATGCTGGATAAGAGACCAATAGAGAAGTGCTACCTCACCACCTGTGTTGTATAAGAGTGACATTGCCCCCACAGTGAGTACCACCGCACCCCACACTGAGTCTCTCCCTAGATCAAAAGAATCCCCCAGCTCTTCTAATTCCCCCATTACCTAGCTGGAATGGGACTTTTACAATAAGAATAAGCACAGCACACGTCGGTACTTTGCACTTTAACAGTACATTATTTTAGCTTTTACTGTTACAGTTCTTTTCTACAACAAATAAAGATAGTTAAAGGGGACCTTTATATGATCAAATGCAATGCTGGGGTTAAAGGAGGGGGGTTATTTCCTTTTAAACAGAAATGATTTGGCTAATGGGGCAACTGATGTGCCAACTGAGCACATTCTTTCCTGGTTCCCTTCATTCTAGTCCAAGCTGGAGGCATTTGGCTGCTTAATTATTTTCCATAGAAAGTAATAGAACCCAATATTTTCTGAATTGAGCCCCTGTACATATTTGAATGTTATTCAGATTTAGGGGCAGCAGAAGATTTCAAGATATTTGACCAAAATACATCAGAACCAATGCATGTTGTTTATTACGCCACCATTCTTAATGCAAGAAGAAACCTGGAAAGATATATATAGTACAGCTAGACTTTGCTGTACTTTGTACTGCTAATGTGCAAATTACAGTCATCTAATTTGGATAATAGTATGTCTAAAATGATAGAACATTTCATTAAAGGATAACTGTACTTGAACACCCATAAAAATGAAATGCTATTATATAATAGGCTACAGCAAACATATTTGACTATTATTTTTCTGTGTAGGAGGAAGAGGGAGGCAGTCTGTGTCTGCTCACAAAGTTTTCAACCCAATGTTTTGTCTTAAACTGGACCTTCAGCATGATTTAATGAAAAGGTCAAAGCCTTAAAAAACTATTCCCCAGCATCTAAAATTGATATATTTTAAGTTTTTAGTTACTTACTTATTACTCTTTCCCCCAACAGGCTGCAACTCTGTTCAGGACTCTAGGATACAGGCGCCGCCATCTTGCCTCAGAAGCAACACATATACTGAGGAGAGGAGAGCGGGATAACATACAGAGGACGGGGTTATAGCTGAGCTTTGCACAGACAGAGCAGAGCTGGGTCAGGGAAAGGACAGCGATCCCAGAATGCAGAGCAACACAGTCAGAAGACACTTCCTGTTTGCAGGCTGCCTGATGCTCCATGAGCCGCCATCTTGGATGTTTAAAGGCTCATAACATGCAGTAGATGCAGGTAGGATGATTTTTAATGTGAGCAATCTGTATGTACAGGGTGTGGGAAACATATAAGATATGCTCTTATTCAGGGTGAAAGTCTGCTTTAAGAAAAACAGATCATACGCTCTGACCTGGTGTGACAGGAAATTACAGGCACCGGATTGAAACATATGGTATGCCAGGGCTTGATTTCTGTGTCTGAATAGCAACAGTGGGAGACTCTAACCAGGGCCGGATTAAGAGCATCCCAGGCCTGGTGCTGTAGATTTTGACGGGCCCTAGTCACTAGAGAGAAAGATGGAGGGAATGTGGAAAAGAGAAAAAGATGGAGAGAATATGGAAAAGAGAAAAAGATGGAGAGAATGTGGGGAAGAGAGAAAGATGGAGAGAATGTGGGGAAGAGAGAAAAAGATGGAGAGAATATGGAAAAGAGAAAAAGATGGAGGGAATGTGGGAAAGAGAAAAAGATGGAGAGAATATGGAAAAGAGAAAAAGATGGAGAGAATGTGGGGAAGAGAGAAAGATGGAGAGAATGTGGGGAAGAGAGAAAAAGATGGAGAGAATATGGAAAAGAGAAAAAGATGGAGGGAATGTGGGAAAGAGAAAAGGATGGAGGGAATGTGGGAAAGAGAGAATGATGGAGGGAATGTGGGAAAGAGAAAAGGATGGAGGGAATGTGGGAAAGAGAGAATGATGGAGGGAATGTGGGAAAGAGAGAAAGATGGAGGGAATGTGGGAAAGAGAAAAAGATGGAGGGAATGTAGAAAAGAGAAAAAGGTCGAGGGAATGTAGAAAAGAGAGAAAGATGGAGGGAATGTGGGAAAGAGACAAAGATGGAGGGAATGTGGGCAAGAGAGAAAGATGGAGGGAATGTGGGAAAGAGAGAAAGATGGAGGGAATGTGGGAAAAAGAGAGAAAGATGGAGGGAATGTGGGGAAGAGAGAAAGATGGAGGGAATGTGGGAAAGAGAGAAAGATGGAGGAAATGTGGGAAAGAGAGAAAGATGGAGGGAATGTGGGAAGGAGGAAATGATGGAGGGGGAGGGAATGTGGGAAAGAGACAGAGAAAGAGGGAAAAAAGAAAGATAGAGAGAATGTGGAAAAGAGAGAAAGAACAAGGGAATGTGAAAAAGTAGGAAAATCGGAAAATGTGGGGGGGGGGGGTTGATAAGTGTGGGCTGAGAGGCAAAGAACAGAGATGAAAATGGAAGGGGCATAGGATAAAAAATGACCTGTGTCCTCCAGCATTACATACATACTATGGTGTAACCTGCCCACTGATGAGGCTGCACTTGCTGGTGTTGGGATTGGAGCTGGAAGTTGTGCATTTGAATTAGATGCCCCCAGGGATGATTCAGGGAAGCTGCCGTCCAGCCAGACACCTTGCAATGGCCACCACAAGGATGCCTGTCAGCCCCCCTATCACCCGCTGATCATGGGGCAAGGAGAATGCCGGCTTTCTGTTTGCAGTCTCCCTTCTCCTACTGGCTTGTGTGACCCCTGTGATTGCCTGCACACACTTACCCAAGAAAGAGGGACAAATGTGGCATTTTTGTTAACATTAAGCCACGCCAGAATGACATAATGATAATAAAACTGGCAAGCCCCCGTGCACACATGCATACAATAGTGTGATAGTGTGAGAAGAGGGAGAAAGACAAGAGAAAGGAGAAAATGGAGGAAGAAAGAGAGAGGGAAAAAGAAAGTAAGAGAAAAAAAAGAAGAAAGTTAGGAGGTTGGGAAGAAGAGTAAAGAAAGAAAAGGAGAGGAAAAAAAGGTGAGAAATAGAGAGAAGGGAATGTAAAAAGAAGGAAGTGAGTGAAGCAAGGAAGAGAGGGAAAACAGATGTTGGAGAGGTAAGTGAGTGAAAGAAAGGAGAAAGGGAAGAAGAAGGAAAAGAAAGAGGGGAGGGAGAGGGGGAGTGAGAAAGAAATAAATAAAAAAGAGAGCGAGTAAACAGACAGGAAGAAGACAGGATGAAAAGAGGAGAGGAGGAATGGAGTAAGAAAAGAAACAGGGAGGGAAGGCAAGGAAGTGAGAACTGAAGAAAGGGAGAGAGAGAAGAGCCAGAACAGGGAATAAGAAAGAGGAAGGGGAGTGAAAGAACAAAAGGAAGGAAGAAGGCAGTATGGGAGTGAGGGAGAAAGAAAGAGTGAGGTGGAAAGGGAAGAATGTAATGAGGAAAGAAAAGGTAAGGAAACGAGAGGGGAAAGGGAGGAGTGGGGGAAGAAAAAAGAGAGAGGAAATGCAGGAAGGAGGAGAGAGAGGGAAGGGAAGGGTGAAAGGAAGGAGTGAGGGAAAGGATGAAGGAAAGAGCACAAAAGATAAAGAGAGAATGAAAGTTGAGAAAGAGGTAGAATAAAGCGTGGTGGAGAGAGAGAAAGAGAGACAGGGAAGAAGGGAGAAAAAAAGAAAGAGAACACAGTGAGAAAGGTGCGGAGGGAGAAAGATAGAGGAAGAGAAAAAGAAGGAAGGAATGGACAAATAAAAGCAGCAAGAGAGGACAAAAAAAGGAAAGCAGGGAGAAAGAGAGAGATAGAGATGGGGATGTAAGGGAGAAAGAAAAAGGACAGTGATAAAGAAGTGAGAGAGGGAGAAAAAGACAGAGAATGGAAAGGAAACACAGCATAGAAGTGAATGAGGCAGACTGGCCACAGCTAATTCATCACGGGTGGGACTTGCCTTTTCTCTCCTTTATTGTTGTGTCCTGCCAGTCCATTACACTGATGATCGCAGCGTGGGGGAGGAGAGGGGGACGCGAGAACAGCCTCACTCTGCAAGCCCCCTCCCCTGTGCAGTCATGTGGAACTGACAGTCAGAGGAGGGGAGGGGGGAGGCAGAGGTCAATCAGCTCCCGGACAGCCTGAGCCTGACGTGATTAAATAAAAGTCCCGCCGGGCAGCGGGAGCCTTTACCTTATTGTCCTCCTTCCTTTCCAGCCATGAGCCATCCTATCTTCAGCACAAAGCCCGGCCACAGCGTAATTATGCCCCGCCCACTCCTCCATCATTGACCCAGCCATGATTGGGCCTCCCTCTGCCTCCACAATGCACCTCTGCTCTGCTGGCCGGAAGTTCTGATGCGGCCGCCGCCGCACAGCAAATTACCCGGGCACACCGCTCCACCAGCAGCAGCCGGGACATTTCTTAAAGGGGCGGGACAGGGTGGGCTTCCTGTGCGCGGACGGCAGATGGGGCTGCGCGGCCGCGCACCTTGGGGGGAACACTGCAGTGGCAGACCAGGCGGCCTATGCGGGCCTCGTTTGCAGGCTGCTGGGCCTGTCTCAACGTAGGGGCCTGGAGCGGCAGCTCCATCCGCCCCTACGTTAATCCGGCCCTGACTCTAACCTGTAATAAACAAATTTTGTATTTTTGTTCACAAGCTGTTGTTTTTTTCTTTATTGAGAAACATGTGGGGTGAAATAAAAAACAAAAAAAATGTGAAATGCATTTTCCTAAAATGTGCAATACTGCACATGCTATAGTAAATTATATATATATATATATATATATATATATATATATATATATATATATATATATATACATGGTTTCAGACCAAACAGCCCTTTATAATTAAAAAACTGTCCAGCATACACAGATGCCTTCAGCTGGTAATTACCTGTAAAGTAATTATTCGTCCATGCCTTCCAGGCCACACATCCTGGCCACACAGCTCCTGGCAGACCTAAACACTTCTTTCTCCTACAGGTTCTTATCCTGGGGATTCAAGACTAGTTATACATCCCTCAATTAAACAGTACAGCAGATTGAATTCCAATGCCACTCCGATGACACTCTGATGACGCAACAATGGATGAAACCTGTCAGAGCTACTACTAAGAACATACAGCTCCAATAAAGGTAAAACCAAATACCTAGTGACCTAACTGAGGAATATAGACAATTGAACTGATTCTTTCAAGCTGGAATTTGCTCAGAATTTTGAGGAAAAATCGATATGTCACAAACATCAGTTTTCTTGTACTTCGTGACCATTTTTTTCCATAAAATCCTAAAAGTGGACAAAAACCCAGGATATTTATTGGGCACCCTGGGAGGTTTTACAAAGCTCTGAATACCCCGGGGGTCACATAGACCACTGGTTCTCAATCTGTGGTATGTGTACTTCAGGGGGTACATGGGAATGTTTGGAGGGGAACCTACAACAGTGGTCTGATGGGTCTATTATATTATTTTAACAGTAAAAGATTATTCCTTTTTGCTTTAAAAGTGCTACCAGGCCTGTGGCCTACTTATTTTGTTCAAATTTATAACTGCCCCACCTCCCCCCCCCTTTGGGGGTACTCTGTTGGAACCTCTTGTCTCTAGGGATACTTGGATTGAAAAATTTGAGAACCACTGTCAGACTCCTTGGTGGGTTTTGCCCTTCTGGTTCGTACACACTGTCCCATTCTGCTCGCCAACAGAATTTCAACCCCCACACATCGTTCTCCACCACAGGGAGGTGGGGCTATTTATAGACTAGAAGCAGTGTGGCTGGCATCATTTATCCGGCCACCTCCCTCTTCGTAAGTGGAGGGGCCCAGTACAGGGCATAGGATCTTTTGAAAAAAATAAAGATGTGGGTTTCCCCCTCCTGCAGAAGGGGCCCCAACGCTGTTAAAAAATAATGTAAGGGTTCATTCCTGAAAAAAGTCTGCCAGCCCAATTGCCCACATGGGCACTGGGCTCTTCTGTACCCTCCTGACCTTTTTAAAAATAAAAAAATATCATGGGAGACCCCCTATCCATTAAAACCACTGGGGCACCAGATATGAGGGTCCCCAGACCCTGGCTCTAAAGACTACCAGCCCGCAAATGCCACATGGGCAGCAGGCTCTTCTGCACCCCCTGGGCTGCATGTGATGGGGCGGGGGTAGTGGCTTGCTGGAAGGTGATTTGCCAGCCCCCTACCTTGTGAACTGGTATTATTTTACTATTTTATTATTTTCTTCTTTTAACTCCCCGCTGATCACTGCTGCTGCTTCAGAGCCAGAGGTGAACGGAACATGGCAACCTGCTTAGCATTTAAAGGGGTTTCTATTTAGAGCAATGCTTACCCACTTTCATCACCATGCCGTCTCTCCGCTCTCCACTGTTTTTAGCAGAGCAGAGGACACAGATACTGGCAATGTGGCCACCGATATTTACATTTCTGTAGGAGCCAGGTAAGTTTTGTGGCAACCCACGCGGGTTCACACAGCTGTGCATCCCTTTTGGGGATGCCCCAGGGGAAGACCAGCGTCCAGCCCTGGATTCTTTTAGAATCCAGCTGATGTGGGGTTGTTCCGCTTTATCTACTACCCCCCCATCCAGGCAGATCCGTTGTTTTAAAACGTATCAGCTCCATTAATTGCTAATTAATTGCTGAGGTCAGAGCAGCCAGCTGTGGCGACATCCAGCTGCTTCAGGGCCGAGTCGCTGCCCCCCCACCGGCTTAGCTATCTGTTAGCTCTTCAAAGTCTTGCACCGATCAGCAAGGTCTCACAGGATTTTGCCTGCAGTTTCTTATGGGATGCAAGATGGCGCCGCCCGTTGGAAGGTCGCTTGGAAACTGTGGGTCCTGAAAGATGGATCCCTTGGCGAGTTGAGTAAAGAATTACCTAAGGTAAAACCGGAGGGGGGAGCAGATCGGTGAGGTTTTAACCTCCCTTGATGTTCCTCTTTAAGCAGACCAAAACCTGTGATTTTTACTATTCTGAGTTATGTTCCTTGCCCCGCTGGATTCCCAGTTTGTGATCTCCCTTTCCCATGTCCTATGGCACATGCGTGGGCTCTGGTCCACTCGCTCCATAAGGTGTGCATTTTAGGGAAGGCAATATGCCACTGTTTGCATGCAGCGCTTGGCAATCGGGAGCGAGAGTGACTGCATCCCTTAGTTCTCTTTACATTGTAACACACTACTGCCTCCAAACTATTTGGGGAAAGCCTGTGGCCAGCCTTGGTATCTTGTAGAGTACAGGGCTGTCCACTCTGGGTTATCCTCCTACATACAAGCCATCAAAGAAATGTCAAAATGCCCATCCCATGAACAGTACACTTTGGCCCTTATTTATGAAGGAATAGCGACAGGTAGCGACGGGTGAGCGACTGGTAATGACGGGCACCGCCACTGTCGCTATCAACAACCGAACAATGGCCAAGCACAGCGACTACTAGCGGCCGCTCTGAAAATACTGCTACAGTCGCTACCTGCCGCTATTAATGAATCGGCCTCCTAGTGCACTGTGAACCAGGGCGGGTCCCCACTGACCAGGTCCTACCTTGGTAAAAAGTTTCTGCTATGTGCACAATATTCATAGTAAGTGATAAATACTGTATATTCCACCAGGGCTTGCGAAACATTGGCTTATAGATAGAACTTGATGTTATCCAATGCTTTCATGTCTGAAAATAGTCTGAAGTATCCAATTTCTTCACATTTCAAAATCTGAATGTCTAAAGCACGCTGATTAATGTATTAAAATGTTATTTTCCACAAATAAGTGCCACTTGCTAGTTGTTGACTCTGACTGGGCTGCTTAATAATGGCCACTAGCCTACAAGGAAATGTACTGAGATGTAACAGCACGAAACAGCATGCTATAATAGAGTGAGATTTGGACCTGCATTGTAATAACATATTTTCCTCGTCTGAATCTCAAAGTGCCTTCGGTTTACATACCATGCTGGAACATTAATTGTGTTCTAAAGGTGACAATGACTTCTTTACCCAATTTATTTAAAGTAACATGAATGCAAAGTGCTTTATTTTGTAAGAACAGTTTCTTTTTGTCAGCAGGCATTTTATGAGTGTAGTCATTATGTGTGCATTAAAAGAGCTCTGTGCTGATCCACTTAAAGTCGCTATATGACATGTCAAAAAAATTATTTTGCACTTAACCTGAAAGTGTAGCATTGTCTAATAGTGAGGAGAAAATGCTGATTCCAGTACAGCTAGGTCAGGTAGTCTTTACTAAAAATCGATTTTCCAGCTAACTAAAAGACATAGCATCCTAAACAGAAGCCTTATTACAGTAAATGTATATCTATGAAAGTAATGTTGTATGAAGTTTATTTTAATTGATGTTAACACATATTTATAATCACCTTTGATGGACAATGGAGTTGTGGGGTTTGTAGTATATGGTTTGGAGTATATCATATGAAGAAGCAACAAAGGTGTAGTGAGAAAGAAAACCAACTGTTGATGGGATAAGGCAGAAAGAGAGGAAGAGGAGAGTTTGCCAATGGTCTAGCACAGGAATCATCCATGAAATCTATAGCATGAAGTTATTATATATTTTATTTATTTATTTTATTTTTTTCCTTTTCGGCCATTTACCTTTGAGTGTAGGGGCCCAAATAATTATATTTGTATTGGAGGTTACAACAACCGAATAACCATTATCTCTGTGTTAAGCCACCTTTTGTCTCTCTTATAAGCAATGAGCAGCTTTTCTAATGTTGTTTAATCTATGAAACTAGAGATTCCTTTTTTTGTATTCGTTTTGTAATAGGAATAGATAGATATATATATAGAGACGTGGAGGCTGATTCATTACTAACTAGGTATAGGCAGATGAGCGTGTATAGCGGCACTTAGAGCGACCACTAGTAGACACTGTAAGCGGGTATCGGGTGCTGTAACAGAGCCTCAGTTGCTGTAGTAACTTGGCCGCATTGATGAATGTGATGTATGTTGGGCGCTCTAACACCAGTCCAGCGCTGCAGGGAGCGAAATGTAGCGCCAGCTCATGCGACCGACTCTCAGTGCTCCACATCATACATAAAGGACACACTCACAGCGTCGGCGCTCTAAATCTGGCTGCCATTGCATAGAGCGCCAGACGCTGTGTTTGAACACATATCCACCAGTAACAAAAGGAAAACACATGGAATGACATTGTTTTAACACTGTGACATTAACACTTTAGTGCCAGACCTGTAATGACAATTCTGCATAAAAACATTAAAAGTCAAAAAAGTTTCTAAAAATGTTTGTCTGCAGCCAGGAGAGGTCACACAATGATTTGAGCAAAAAAAAATGTCAAACATGCTGTTTAAACACAAGCAAATGAATGCTCATTGAAATGTATGAGAGAGCGACAGTGAGCGAAAGGTAATACGTGGCGCTCTAGAAGCTAGAGTGCCGGCGCTATGCGCTGAGCCGCCTGTAATAATACATTGGACGCTACATGGCGCTGTTAGAGTTGCTCACCAGAATCGCCTTCATAAATGTGGTTTTGCGTACAGCGCCCAGCATTCACCAGACGCTTCCTGCCACTACGAAGCACTACCTGCCACTATCCCTTCATGAATAACCCCATTAATTGTCGATCAGATTATTTGTATTGCACATATTTCACCTGTATTATGGATTTCCGTCTTCCTGTATAGGCTCCGGTGGGCGTGGCATATCTGCATCGCCGGATGGTTCCGCCTCCCGCCCTGGCTGTTGTCCAGCACGCTTCCCCCTTTGCCAATGGCGGTGGGCGGGTCATCATGGAAGGTGTAGCTGTGACATCAGAAAGTGCGAGGTGCAGTGGCGGGGAGCTTGACACAGTGTGCTGCGGATGGCGGGGCCTACATAAGGAGGGACGTGGAGAGGTAATGGTACCTCTGGAGAAGCTGTGGGCACACAGAGGAACACGTGGGGTTTGCAGGCTCACCTACCTGGACCTAATAATTTAAACAGGGAAGCATACTTTTTTTCTCTGTTTTGGGGTTTCTACTGTGTGATCTTTCCTTCGGATTGTCTGCAGTGATTCTGTGATTTATATAGTCATTTTGAGGCACACAATGGAGCAAGTATTATGCACCATCCTCGCTCGTTTGGGATAATGATTTATATGCACTGTGGTATTGTTTATTAAGAGGCTGATTTAATAATAGCGCCACGTATCGCCATATGAGTGTCTGTATAGCGGCGCTTAGAGCGACTGCTACTAGTGCTGTAAGCGAGTGTCCGGCGCTGTAATCTAGCATAGCGGTCGCTGTAGTATCCTGCCCGGCATTGACGTGATGTGTGGTGGGCGCTGTAGAAGCACTCCTGATTCGCTGCAGAACCATTGGAGAAACGTCCAAGACTGCACCACATGTAACAAGAGGACAACGCTGCAGGGAGCGAGAGGTAGCACCAGCTCAGTACATCCGGCACTCAGTGCTACACACCTTATTTAAGAAAAAACTACACACTCCCAACGCCGGCACTCTAAAGCTGAGCGCTCTAACATAGAGCGCCAGACGCTGTGTGATCAAAGTCTGTTTTTGAACACATATACACCAGTAACAGAGTAAAAACACATGGAATCATTGTTTTATCACTGTGACATTAACACTTTAGTGCCAGACCTGCACATACAATTCTGCATAAAAAAAAATAAAAAAATAATATATATCTATTTATATCTATCTATATATATCTATATATATGTGTGTGTGTGTTTGTTTGCAGGCCAGGAGAGGTCACACAATGATTTGAGCAAACAATTTTACATTTCAATTTTAAACACGCTATTTAACCACAACCAAATGAAACCCCATTGAAATGTACAGCAGAGCGACACTGAGCGAAAGGTAATAAATGGCGCTCCTGAACCTAGAGATTCCCGGGCCGATCACCTCCCTCCCCGCGGGACATCCGAGATCGGGATGTCCCGCGGGGTGAAACCCCCCCAAACACCCCAAACCCCTTACCTTATCTTCGGCGGCGGCCGGCCGCCGCCTCCCTCGCGACCCTCTAGGTGTGCGCGCGCCCGCGCCGGCCGTCTGCAAATGGCGGGCGGGCGCGCGCGCGCGTCAAGAGGGACGTGCGGGAGGCGGCGGCGGAGGAGCCGCTTGTCCGCGGCTTGTCCGTCGGCGCTGGGAGCGGGGAGAGGTGAGTTTTTCGGGGGGTTCGGGGGGGTTTCACACAGCGGGGCACCCCGATCGGGGGTGCCCCACCGAAGTGGAC
This sequence comes from Gastrophryne carolinensis, assembly GCA_027917425.1. NCBI lineage: Eukaryota > Metazoa > Chordata > Amphibia > Anura > Microhylidae > Gastrophryne > Gastrophryne carolinensis. Next base: position 88,970,151 of record CM051242.1, read on the forward strand.
CAAGACCCAGGATAGTCAAAATCCTGGGTGTTGGTCCACTTTAAAGGTGCTCACCAGATTCGCTTTCTGAAATGTGGCTTCACATACACTGGCGTTCACCAGGCGCTACCTGCCTCTACGTAGCACTACCGGGCACTTTCTTAGTTAAGCGTTTCTTAAATAACATCCTTATTCATATTCAAGCTATTACATGGATTGGAAATTCTTATTTATTTTTTTTTGTAGACACTTTACTGCACTTTTAATAACTTTTAATAACAATAACATTTAATAAAGGGGGGGGGGGGGGGGATTTCTCCTGCATCAATATATTTTTTGATATTTTTTGGTATCTCAAGGAAGCACTTGGTCACTTTAGCTTATTGGTAGTTCAGACTCTACAGGGTCTTTTTGTCACAAACTAATCATCTTCTGCCCTTTTTTATTAATATATATTTGATGTATTAGCAATGTGTCCAGTAGAGTTTATAATGGTGTTGTATGATGTCTGATTGTTGTTTTTAACCTTTTGTGTCTGATAAATAAATTATGTAAATTTTGAAAATATTATTGCGGTGTGAGTGCCCCCCTTCTAGACTCATTTTGTTGTTTCTTGTAACATATATATAATAATGCATTATTAGTTGTTTGGAGTGCATTAAAATTAGATTAAAACCAATAAAAATGTACTGATTCAGCATAATTCAATGCCAGCATATATCATATAACTTTGTTCCTACATGATTTTAACCCCTCAGCAGTTTTTCCTTTTTATTAAAGAAACTTTTAGGATTAGTTGAATAGACTGTTGACCCTTAATGTTTCTGCACCCTATGTGCTAGGATCCCACACTTTAAACTCAGGGTCCAGAGCTGCCCCTGCAAATTGAGACACACCTTTGGAAGTTTAATTTTTTTTTCCATTTCACTAGGATAGTTAGTGGGTTTAATTATTTGCCTTGTCTGTTCTGCCGAAGAGCAGCATTTATGCTAATAAAGAAATCCTGTTGGTGCAGTGACTGCTACTTCCACCATTTAGGTGACAACACACAAATTGAACCTAAAGTTATGACAAGTCCGCAGTTGAAGACCCATGAGCAGGCCCATGAGGGTGTTTGGAGGAAAAGGTAGCAAGGGAGGATGAGATGCCAATATAGTTAGGCAGGCCGATGAAGCAGTATCACTGGCAACCTCATACCTGAGGTAAAGTGTACAATCTAATCTACAGCGACTCTGGGTCTGTGTATCTGGCGTTTGTGGCAGTGGAGAGATTGTTTATATTGCAGGTAATCAAATGAACAGAACCTCACTGGATTAATTAATATAGAAAGTACCCTGCTAATAGATCACAATACATACGCCTGCAAAGGCCTACATTACTTACTGGAACCTGAGAAGAAATGATTATTTGTTTTCTTGTGAAATGCAATTTGAGTTAGTGGGGCATGATTATTTGACTGTTTTAACAACTATAGGATAATCAGCTTCTCTTCTTTTCAGTGCAACAGCCTGACAGGCACATTACAATATTAACCTATACATTGTATGCAATGCTGTCTTAAAGTAATCCCACATCCATTTTATGGCACCCTGATTGGCAATACCCCCTTTTCACATGGGGCTTAGAGAAATGGGTGTTGACTACTAACCAGCAGTGGGGGAGGGGGAGACACAGATGCTGATGCCCACACATGCATATGCCCCCTGCAAGCCCAGATTTCTTTTACTTGCTCCTTTCAGCGAATCATGGCCAAATGATGGCCTGCCAGTGATCATTTTGGTGGAAGAGGACAGCTGGTGATCAAAGGGCTGGTATTGCAGAGGTAGAATAGTACAGATAAGAAAAATCTTGGCCTAAAGGGAGGTGTATGCTTTGGGGGAGACATCCACAATCTTTTTGTCCCAGCACTGTGCTGGTCAGTGATCTATAGCTGTTTGCTCTCAGTGTATTTGTTTTTTCCAGCCATATGGCATCTTCTAGGTATATACCAAGATTTATGGTATTTTGCCTCATCATTATCGTGGGACATTACCAGGAGTAGAGTATAACCAATTTATAAAACTTCATATGCCAAAATTATAGTTTTTATATCTGTTTTTCTTTCTATTTTTCCAACAGTAGAGAAGTTGCTGTGTTCTCTGTATATGAATATTGCCACCGCCGTACACCTGATTCATTTACCACAATTTATTTTTACGCAACGTTTTGTACACCATCTCTTTCTCTCCGCATATTTAATACTTCACTTTTATTTGTGCCTAGTTTAAAATACAAAACAAAATAGAAGATAGAAAAAAAATAGTTCTTCACATACATGCCCAACAAACAGTGGGATCAAAGTAGATTGTTTATAGACCAGAAATAGGGTCTTCTCCCTAAACCCTCAACTACAAATGATGTACAGAGACAGCAGCACTGAGTATGATTACTTGTGCTGCGGCCATGCTGTAACATTTAACAAGCAGAATATTGTAAAAACCCGGCTAGCTCTCTGATGTGTTACATTGTAAACAGTCAGGTGCTTTACTGCTGTTACAATGTAACAAGGGGTGTTCCATGCTGTGTTGCATGGTGTAATATCCAGTCACCCTGTTATTACAATGTAAACAGCATCACAGCAAACACACAGCTGACTGTGATGTATGCATAAGCTCTACAGTGCTGCTGTAATGAAGAGATCACTCTTGCTCTGTCTGTAACTACTTTCATATTATGATATACCACTGCTCCACAAAAGCAGTATATGCGAAATTATCACCTTTTGATAATCTGATCTCATAATTAAGCTACACAACAATAATACAATTAAAAATGCCATTTCAAGACCAGTGTTTTGCTTTTGCTGGTGCATTGCATCAGTTATAGGGATGCTCTGATTACCCCCCCCCCACCTTACATTTGCCAACATCAGTACCTGTGACTGGTTTTGTTATACTGTAGAATCTAGAATCTGCAGCATCCTCAAGCAAGTGTACGTGCCTAATTTTCTGCATATGCAGCCAAAGAGGGGATTATTTTGGAATGGACATACAAAGGACAATCAGCATGGGCAGACTGATTCATTACTATCGGCATTCGCCAGCTATCGGCAGATGAGCGTCTGTACAGGGGTTCTAAGAGCGACCGCTAGTATGCGCTGTGATCGGCTATCAGTCGCAGTAACAGAGCGCCTCAGTCACTGTAGTAACGTGGCCGGCACTGAAGAAAAGGTAGCGCCAGCTCATTGCGACCGACTCTCAGCGACTCCACACCATGTTCAACAAAAAAACAGACACACAGAGCGTAGGCGCTCTTGATCTGGTCGCTATAGCATAGAGCGCCAGATGCTGTGGGATTAAAGTCTTTTTTTGAACACATATCCACCAGTAACAAAGCGAAAACACATGGAATGACATTGTTGTAACATTGTGACATAGTAATGACAGACCCGTAATGACAATTCTGCATATAAATATAAAAAATCAAAAATGTTTTCAAAAATGACTCTTTCTAGGCCAGAAAAGGCGACACAATTATTTGAAAGAAAAAAAAATATTAAAAACAAAAAACCCTGTTTAAACAGAAGAAAAGGAACATCCATTGAAATGTATGGGAGAGCGACAGGTAGCGACAGGTAATATCTGGTGCTCTGGAAGCTAGAGCTCCGATGCTATACGCTGAGCCACTTGTAATTATGAATCGTAAAAAACTTGCTGCCTCACTATCCAGTGTGGTGGGATCTCAAGCTGTCCGATGCTGCTCCCCATTCCCCACAGCCCACCTCAGGATGTCCCACGTTTTCAACTGCCATCACCAGGGTGACCAACCGCAGTGTCCGCTGCCTGGCTGCAGAGCAGGGCGTGGCATGGGAAAGACGGGCTTCACCTGGCAATGAATAGTGAGACAACAGGTGAGATTTTGTAACTTTTTCCTGGAAAATTTCAATCTGCTAGAATCCTAAGAAGCTTGGGTTCTTGCTGCATTTTTCCCGGAAATTCACGTATCATGATCTAAAATGTCCTTTCCAATGCATATATAAAAAAAGAAAATACAGTACCGTATTTTTCGCCCTATAAGACGCACTTATTTTTCCCCAAAAGTGGGGGGAAAATGTCCGTGCGCCTTATCGGGCGAATGTAAAAAAAAATAAATAAATAAATAAAAAAAATTTGAAAAAAAAAATTTGAAAAAAAAAATTAAAAAAAAAAAAAAAAACTCACCCGTCCCCGGCGCTCCCGCGTTTTCTGCCACACTGCGAGAGGCCAGAGGAGCGTCGGGGGCTCTGTCCCGGCCCCGCCGATGCGATCGCTGTCTTTCAGGCAGCGATGACAGCGGCGGGGCCAGAGACAGAGCCCCTGCCGCTCCTCCATCTGCTGCCTCTTCCGGGCTCAGAACATGCGAGCACGAAGGTCCGGGCAGTGGGTGGGCGTGGCCTGCACCGGTGCAGGCCACGCCCACCCGCTGCCCGGACCTTCGTGCTCGCATGTGCACAGGAAGCAGATGGAGGAGCGGCAGGGGCTCTGTCTCTGGCCCCGCCGCTGTCATCACTGCCTGAAAAGACAGCGATCGCAGCGGCGGGGCCGGGACAGAGCCAGCTCGTGAATGGGGCGGGCGTGGCCTGCGCCGACGCTGCGGCGCAGGCCAGCCCACCCCATTCACGGAGCCGGACGCTCAGCGCAGCGGTGTCAGTGGACAGGTGAGTTTAACTTTTTTTTTTTTTTTTTACATGGCGCCTGCCTATACTAATGGGGGGAGGGGGGTGGGAATGGGGGGAGAGGGGCCACACAGCCTATTCTAATGGGGGGAGGGGGATGCCACACAGCCTATGGGAATGGGGGGAGAGGGATGCCACACAGCCTATGGGAATGGGGAGAGGGGGATGCCACACAGCCTATGGGAATGGGGGGAGAGGGATGCCACACAGCCTATGGGAATGGGGAGAGGGGGATGCCATACAGCCTATGGGAATGGGGGGAGATGGATGCCACACAGCCTATGGGAATGGGGAGAGGGGGATGCCACACTGCCTATGGGAATGGGGGGAGAGGGATGCCACACAGCCTATGGGAATGGGGAGAGGGGGATGCCACACAGCCTATGGGAATGGGGGGAGATGGATGCCACACAGCCTATGGGAATGGGGAGAGGGGGATGCCACACTGCCTATGGGAATGGGGGGAGAGGGATGCCACACAGCCTATGGGAATGGGGAGAGGGGGATGCCACACAGCCTATGGGAATGGGGGGAGAGGGATGCCACACAGCCTATGGGAATGGGGAGAGGGGGATGCCACACAGCCTATGGGAATGGGGGGAGAGGGATGCCACACAGCCTATGGGAATGGGGAGAGGGGGATGCCACATAGCCTATGGGAATGGGGAGAGGGGGATGCCACATAGCCTATGGGAATGGGGGGAGAGGGATGCCACACAGCCTATGGGAATGGGGAGAGAGGGATGCCACATAGCCTATGGGAATGGGGGGAGAGGGATGCCACACAGCCTATGGGAATGGGGAGAGGGGGATGCCACACAGCCTATACTAATGGGGGGAGGGGGATGCCACACAGCCTATACTAATGGGGGAGGGGGATGCCACACAGCCTATGCTAATGAGGGGAGGGGGATGCCACACAGCCTATACTAATGGGGGAGGGGGATGCCACACAGCCTATGCTAATGGGGGGAGGGGGATGCCACACTGCCTATGGGAATGGGGAGAGAGGGATGCCACACTGCCTATACTAATGGGGGGAGGGGGGATGCCACACAGCCAATGGGAATGGGGGGAGAGGGATGCCACACAGCCTATGGGAATGGGGATAGGGGGATGCCACACAGCCTATGGGAATGGGGGGAGAGGGGGATGCCACAGAGCCTATGGGAATGGGAAGAGGGGGATGCCACACGGCCTATGGGAATGGGGGGAGAGGGATGCCACACAGCCTATGGAAATGGGGAGATGGGGATGCCACACAGCCTATGGGAATGGGGGGAGAGGGATGCCACACAGCCTATGGGAATGGGGAGAGGGGGATGCCACACAGCCTATGGGAATGGGGGGAGAGGGATGCCACACAGCCTATGGGAATGGGGAGAGGGGGATGCCACATAGCCTATGGGAATGGGGGGAGAGGGATTCCACACAGCCTATGGGAATGGGGAGAGGGGGATGCCACATAGCCTATGGGAATGGGGGGAGAGGGATGCCACACAGCCTATGGGAATGGGGAGAGGGGGATGCCACACAGCCTATACTAATGGGGGGAGGGGGATGCCACACAGCCTATACTAATGGGGGGAGGGGGATGCCACACAGCCTATGCTAATGGGGGGGAGGGGGATGCCACACTGCCTATGGGAATGGGGAGAGAGGGATGCCACACTGCCTATACTAATGGGGGAGGGGGGATGCCACACAGCCAATGGGAATGGGGGGAGAGGTGGATGCCACACAGCCTATGGGAATGGGGGAGGAGGGATGCCACACAGCCTATACTAATGGGGGAGAGGGGGATGCCACACAGCCAATGGGTATATGGGGAATGGGAGGGGGGGATGCCACACTGTCTATGGAATGGGGGCATCCCACACAGCCTATGGGAATGGGATAGGGGAATGCCACACTGTCTGTAATGGTGCGTTTTTGGTTTAAAATATTTTTTTTCTTATCTTCTTCCCCCAAATCCTATGTGCGTCTTATGGGCAGGTGCGTCTTATAGGGCGAAAAATACGGTGTTTATAAATTATCTCATTAAAAAGAAAAGAAATAAATAACTAACACACATTAAAGGAGATTCATATCTTGAAAGAAGGACAAACAAGCAGATAATTGGTGATTAGATTATGACATGGATGCCCCCATAAAAGTGCCTATTGCCTTATGCAACCCAGCTGTTACTTTCCTGGGAGCAATGGCAAGTAATTGGCGATTAGAAATATGACATGAATTCCCAGGGAATTGGGAGCACCAACACCCCTCATTTTTTGTGGTCTTTGGCTGGTTTAATGCAGGCTCCGGCTGGTCTTCTTTATGATTGAAATGGATAATTCAGTACACGGTTATGTACAGACAGCATTTCTTGAACTCAGGAGCTTAACTTAAAAGGATGGTATACACAAAGGCAATAATAGTGCAGCAATAAGCTCACCTGATTAATGTCCCATGTACCTCTCCTCAATTTCCTACAGCACTGAATAGAAGCTGTATCACCCCTCCTTTCAATTCCATTCCTCCATGGCCATGCAAACAGCCACTCTGTCCCTTAGAACTCTCAGTGTTAGTGATCATGGCAAGCCACAGTGGTCCCACAGCGGTCTCTGGCAACAGCAGGGCATATTTATAATACATACAGCTGTGCCATGACATGGCCTTCTTAGCTCAGACATGAGCCAGTAATTGATGCAAGCAATGTGGCTTCAATTAGAACGCATAAGGTTTGTACATATGATCATAGATTTTGGGATGCATTCAAATTTTCTTTTTACACTGTTACCATGGGGAATAGGTTGAGAGGAATAGTGTTTGGAAAGGGACTTTACCTGAGTTTTCTCAATACAGAATCCATAGAAAAACAGTGATTTCAAGCAAACTGCATTAAGTTTGATTTTAAAGAGATGCTGCAACTATAATTGAACCCTGGTCAACTAAAACTGCTAAAAATCAAGCTCTTGGTCTACAAGGATCTCTAACATTAAGTCATAGTAATACCAAGGTATACATAGCTATACAGCAGCTTACTGTGATAGTCTTGACCGGAAGAGAATTTGGATGTACAAATGCAAAGGCTTCCTTTTGGCCATCTTGATGTTTCTCTTCACTTACTTATTATATTATAGATTATAACAGAGAAAAATATTTAGAACTTCTGTCCTTAAGATTTTATTGTCAAGATCATACAACTGGCAAACCATTGCTTTGCTGAAATAAGGAGAAAAACCTGAAATGCAAATTCTCACTGCTTTTGGGATTTCCAGCTTCCAGCTCTGCAGTTCAGCAACATGTTTTAGATCTTGAGTTGTCTCCCTCTAAACTAGTGAAGATTTATGAGCAAATATGCTACCTGGACAACTGGGACAACATGTCAAGTGAAACAAAATATTTCTTTTCAACTTAAAGTAAAAAAAAAAAAACGCTCTCCTTACACTGCCACACTTTTACCTAGTTTTACAAAAGCATTTTCTTCTATCTAACAAGAAAGATATCAAAACAAATCTTTGGAGGAATACTATTCAAAAACAAAATTATGTAGATCTGTCACCCGCATCAAGGGATGCACCAGCTGAAGCTAAGCAGATGGCCAGCCAATAGTAATATGCAGCTAGTAAATAGATTATGATTTAAATACATGCAATATACAGGGTCTTGGGAGGTGACATGATGAAAATGACATAATACATCTTGAAAGATACATTTAACAAGATAATGAGATGTTATGTGGTGATAAAAAGAAATGAATAGTTATACCAAAAATGAAATCTTCAAAACAGAAAGCAGATATTCTGTTGCTTTGTAAGGCACCAAGGAGGGCATATTTATTATTATCTGTATTGCCTATAGATTTACTGACAGTGTAACACAGAACAATAGCTAAACCTTATTTGTACTGGGCATAACCGAACATTGTAAATGAAACCAAAAATTGACAGCACAAACTGTAGGAATCTGCAATGAGTGTAGGTAATACTTTAAGTTTTATGTAATAATCATGCAAACATGAGGGGTTAATCACGATTTGCACATGCTGGCTGTGATCAGATTTTGTTCTGCTCTCCACTATATTCTTTTGCAGCTGTATCTTCAGCATATGTTATCTGCAGCATTGCCAGCTACCATGACATCTCTATTGCCCATGCTCCTTGCCACATGCTTAGCACATATGTGTATGTAGATGAGTAAGCTGGGGTTGTCTACGGTATGTCTGTTTTGAAGCAAGTCTTCAGGCTAATAAAACAACAAAGCCATACTCACCTTTTATCCACAACAGCTGAATGCTGAACTTACACTAGAACAAATCGTGTGTTGTCTGGGCCCAAACTTGGGTTTCCAGTTCCTCTGAGACATGTCCCCAGGGCCAGACTATGATGGGGGCTTAACGGGTCCCCCACCACTTGCCCTGCAAAGGGGGCCTCCACCAACCTTTGGGTTATTGAATATAGGCAGGTGTCAGGTAACCACCAATCAGTTACTTGGCTGGACAATTATTTTAAAGGAAAAAAGGACTGCGGCCTCCACCAGATTCTTTGCCCAGGGGCATCCACCACACTTAATCCAGGCCTGCATGTCTGATCTATTGCAGTAAATGGAGAGGCTGTAACAATGTCACTGTGAGTAAGGGGGCCTGTGCTCATCACTGAGGCATTTGACTCAAGATCTTGTGGAAATAACCTAACCATGAAGTGAGTTTCTCAGATCAGGGGTAGGAGCATAAGTCCATCTGCCAACTGAGATAGTTGTACCCCCTTAGAGTGTGAGAGGCCTTCTGAGTATGTTGCCCTTGACATTGTGCTACTTCTGCTACTGCCGTACTATTCCTACAAAGAAATAAGGACAAAATATGTTTTTAAGTGGAGTTCCTTTGTATAATAAGGACCCTTGCTAAACTTACACCATTCCATATTCAGGGCAACTTCCAAAGTATTCCTGCTACTCACCACACTGCCACTAACCAGGTGTGTGTGGGCTACATATGGCTTTGTGAAAATGACCGGAGCACAAAAAATACATAAATAAGTTACTGACCTGGGATAATGAAACGCAATGAGATGCTGCTTCCTCAGGCCACCTCATTGCATTAGTTTCTCAGCCTTGTCTCCACGCTGCAGTTCCCATAAACCCATGCAGTTTCTTTTGCCTCAACCAAATGGGGAAACTGGTACTCTCTCAGCCCTGGTTACAAAACTTGATTGGATGCCCCATCGGTCATTCACATATCCAGATATAATAGCGATGATCCTTCTTTATTGTAACAATGGTTGGTAACATACAAAAATAAGTCCATATGATTAGTGTGAAGAGATTTTAATATGGGCTTTCATATGTGGCCATTTTAAATCTATATAGAACATATACAGAACGGTTAGTGAAATTAGTGGAGCGCACAACATTGACTTTCCTATCAAAAATCTATACTTGTATTTGCCAGAAAGGAAGTTCTCTCTCAAACGATGTATAGTATACAGTATTTGCAGGTGCACATAAGATTTTCCCAGTGATAATCAAGTAGAACACTTTTGGATGAAGTTTATGATTATTTCCAGAAGCCAGGTGTTTTTACATTGGCTAGCTACAAGGCAAACCTGCTCCAGCCATCCAGAAATACCTGGTGTGGGTACGTGTCAGAGAACCAGGACTGTTCCCTCTGTAGTCCAGCAGAGGGCGCCTGTTCGCTTATGTCGGAGAACCAGGACTGTTCCCCTGTAGTCCAGCAGAGGGCGCCTGTTCGCTTATGTCGGAGAACCAGGACTGTTCCTCCTGTTGAACAGCAGAGGCCGCCTGTGAGTCCTCTCTACTGAGCATGTGCAGGGGCCTATAAAAACAGACAAGGCCTGTCCTCAATTACCAGTTGGTCTTTTTCCTGCATGCTCCTGAGTTCCTGTGATTCCTTCCTGTGTACCGACCCGGCTTGCTTCTGACTACGATCCTGCTTTCCTGATGACTTTGGCTTGTTTTGTGATCATGATCCTGTTCTGCTTGCCCCTGACCTCTGCTTGTTTCTCGACTTTGATCCAGATCTGCCAGCCCATGACTTCCGCCTGCCTCACACTCCCAGATCAGCTCTGGTCTGTCTCCTACCCGGCATTCTGCAAAACCCACTCCTAGGTTGCCTGACCTGGGGCCTTCCTGCAGCCCAGCCTATCCTCACCATCAGATGCTCTAGTGAATACCAGGTTGGTTCAGGCTTCCCGGTCGAGAGGTGAGCATAGTTGCAGTCTCCTCAATCGGGTTTCACACCCGGTGTTCTGACAGTACGTGCCCAGCTAAAAGTATATCTGGAATGTGGCATGGTATCGCAAGCGAGGGGAATGCACCAAGTGATTCTGGGGGATAAACACAGTGGGGCAGCCAATATGGGACAGCACTAGCCCTAGACTCTAGGTAGGTGCTTGTAGTTGTTCCTTTATAATCTCTTCAACTAGAGATAGTCAAACTGATATAGAGAGAATCAGATTTTGTCTACAATTACTAAAATCTCAGATTGCAGAAGCCACATGTTTGCAGAGAGGAAGAATCATATTGCAGCCTCCAGGCAGGGTGGGGACTACAGGTGTTATTCAATCATTCATAAAAGACTATGTGATGATTCTGTCGGTCCACCATTAGGGTTGAGTAGACTCGGTCCTTGACGAACTTTGCGTGTTCAAGTCCTTGAAACACGGATTTCAAAATAAAATCTGTATGCACTTTTGGCGTTCGGCTCTAACATGGAAAAAGGCTGATTTGGCTCCACAGCTGAGTAAGAGTATATTGGCGTATACCCTTACTCGGAACACTTGGTTGTCACTGCAATGCAATATCAAGTAATACTGGAGTATACCCTTGCTCAGATTGCTTGCCTGTCACTGCAGTGTAATATAAGTAATACAGGAGTATACCCTTGCTTGGAGCACTTGGCTGTCATTGCAGTTTAATATCAAATAATACTGGAGTAAACCCTTTCTCAGGCCACTTGGCTGTCACTGCATTTTAATATCAAGTAATAGTGGGGTATACCCTTGCTCAGAACACTTGGATGTCATTGCAGCTTAATATCAAATAGTAATTAAGTGTCCACTTGCTCAGACCATGTAAGGGCCAGTTAATGGAATTGTATATCACATTTCATCTACATTGTTAAGTTAGTGGGAATTATATACCACATTTGATCTATATTGTACAATCAGGGTGAATTGTACACCACATGAATTGTATGGCATGTATTGACTTGGAAAGTCTTTATACCTCCATTGCCCACGCGGTGGGCCTGGAGGTGGTCACCTGGTTCTTGGAGGAGTTGGGCCCTTGTGAAGCAGCCTACAACAAATTTGTGGTAGAGCTGCTGGATTTTGTCTTGAAAAACAACTATTTTAGGTTCAACGGCCAATACTATCATCAGGTTCGTGGGACAGCCATGGGGGCAGCCTGTGCCCCGTCGTATGCCTGCCTCCACCTTGGGCGGTGGGAGAGCTTGGAGGTGTTTGGGCGGGCAGACTTTGGGGCACGGGTCGCTCTCTGGCTTCGCTGCATCGATGATGTACTTTTAGTGTGGAAGGGCACCACCGATGAATTTGAACAGTTTGTGGCCTCCCTAAACCAAAATGATAGAAATATTGGGTTGACGTACAAAATTGGGCCCCGGGAGTTGGAGTTTCTCGATCTATTGATCCGACAGGAGGGTAATGGGTTAACAACTACCACTTTTTCGGAAACCGACCGCGAGTAATACCCTCCTGCACTTCAATAGTCACCACCCCATGCCGTTGCGGCGGGGTATTCCTCTGGGCCAATTCCTACGAATACATAGGAATTGTAGCTCAGTTGATGACTACAAAAGGGAAGCACGACAACTTACAGACGTAGGGCGAGAGGGTACCCCCATAGGCTCCTGAGAACTTGCTTTAAGAAAGCGTTGGAGTCCACGTGAGTTGAGTTGTTAAGGACGAAATTTCCAATTATTAAGCACAAAAATAATGGGCAACCAATTCGCCTGATTACTCAATATGGAGCACACTGGGAACGGTTTCGTGGGATCCTAGAGGCCTACTGGCATGTGCTTGCGTTAGATCCGGCAGTGGGAATAGACATTATTCAAATAGAACGTGTCCAAAGGCGGGCAACGAAAATGGTGGAAGGACTTACACTTAAAACTTATCAGGAGAGACTTAAAGAACTTAATTTGTACAGTCTGGAGGAAAGAAGGGAGAGAGGGGACATGATTGAGACCTTTAAATATGTGAAAGGATTGAATAAGGTTCAGGAGGGAAGTGTTTTTAAGAAGAAACTTAACGATAGAACAAGGGGGCACAACCTGAAGCTAGTCGGGGGGAAGATCAGGAGCAATGTTAGAAAATATTATTTTACAGAAAGAGTAGTAGGTGCTTGGAACAAACTTCCAGCAGAGGTAGTTGAAACATCAACAGTCACTGAATTTAAACATGCCTGGGATAAGCACACATCTATCCTAAGATAAAGAGAACATACAGTATACACATAAGGGCAGACTAGATGGACCGTATGGTCTCCTTCTGCCGTCAACCTTCTATGTTTCTATGTTTCTAGTAGGCCCGCACCCCTTACTTACTGCGCGTAGAGCCAGAAATGTACGGGATATTTTGGTAAACAGTGAGTATCAATCAAAATGCAGTGATGGTAGTCAGTCAGTAGAAAAACTGAACGGCTCTTTTAAGTGCGGTCACTGCAGTACTTGCAGTAAATATATGTTAAAAACCACCAGTTACGAGGGGATGAATGGACCCCCCCTCAGGCGGATAAAGGGGTTCATTAATTGTGCCACATCCATGGTCGTGTACATGCTCACCTGCCCGTGCGGTAAAAAAATATATCGGCAAAACCAAACTGGATCTTAGGGTACAGGTGGGTGAGCATGTGCGCGACATCAAGAACAGGAATAAAAATGATAAAATTCCAGTGGCGGAATATGGCACCAGGGTGATCCTAAAGGGCTCCAGGTGTGTGGGATTTTTGCCCTTAAAAGACAAGGGAGAAGAGTTCGATGAGCAGCGATTACTACAGCAGGAATCTCGCCTAATATATGAATTAAATACTATGGCCCCAGCAGGGTTAAACACTGACACTGGCCTGAGTGCCTTTTTATAAGTTGGGGCATACTGAAACTACCTCCTAAATATAATTTCTCCTTCCTTGCCCTTATCCCCTGAAACTTAGGAATGGTAGATTTGAGTTTCGTGGGATATGTGGGTCCCCTGCAGATAGCGGGAGTGTATAGTTACATGCATATATACAGCAATTTGAAAGCTATAGTTAATGGGCTTCAATGTGCCTGTAAGGGGTGTTGCTTTGCCGTTTGCTGAATGTGAGTTTGGGTGACGTACGTTTCCAGCATTGCGAGGTTGAGTGGGGAGACGGTCTGCTGGAAATGTGGCTACGCTGAATGGTCACTGTGGTGTAGTTTAAGTGCGGCTGCACAATGCTTTGTAGAGATTGACAAGCAAAGGCCGCTTGGTAATCGATGAAAACACTCCTGACGTTGCGATGGGCGGAGCCTACTCTCTGATAAGCGGCACCCTGATTGGCCACGCGGCACCCTGACGAAGACCCGGTGGGCGGGGCGAAACGCGCGTCGGAAGTGGGAGGCCTCACTTCACCTCAAGTCCCTCTACCACGTGTTACCAATGACCGGTGCATCGACTTGATGTTTTGGGAGCGCCTGTAACGATTGAAGGACACATGCATACCTGCCGGCGGATGTCCTCATCTTATGCAGCTATATAGTATATAAGTTATTATGCGGGAGCAGCAATACTGGCCATTAAGGTATGATGTATGATTCAGGAGCTGTGCAGCGCGAATGTGCCACTTATCATGGTGAACTGAAGCTGTCATGCGGGAGCAACAATGCTGGCCATTAAGGTATGAGTCATGATTTATGAGCAGCGCGGAGAGAATGTGCTATGTGCCTATACGAGCTGTGCTTGTTGACTCTAAATACCCCGTGTGACAAGGCTGTGAGGAAAAGGAATTTGTACGCTGCTTAACATACGCACCTTATGATGGACTGCTTGATCTGCATCTTTGATGCCGCATACTGGCATGGCCTAGCCGCGACCTAATGTGTGGACCGGTTAGATGCCTGTTATGGGAGAGTGTACTTTGAGCTAGTTGCAACTTTTTGGCTGCTCACTATTCAGCACATGTACCTTATTAAATGGAGTCGACGATTGGCAGTTTTGGAATTTGAAGGAGTGCACTGATATAGTGTATTGAGTGCTGGACTAGCTGTGCTTCCATCTTGACCATAGGATACCAGCTGAGGAGTGTTACCTTTAGAGATGAGCAAACTTTTGCAAAATTCAATTCGGCTGATTCGCCGAATTTTCCGACAAAATTCGTTTCAGTCCGAATTTATTTGCGATGAATCGCTATTAAAAACGGCTATTTCTGAGCTTCCTAGAGCCTCAATAGGGTTGTAAACCATTCTGCCTTGCTGTAACACGCATATGATGCGTACTGGGTTAGTGAAATAATACTGTAAATATTTATGACATGCAGATCAGAGGCATCGCTATTAGAATCACAGAGTGGCACAATTACAGAGAGTTGAGGTGGCATCACTATGAGGGGCCCCTATATTGCCTGAAAAACACACCCTGGAGCTGGAAGCAGCAGGAGCCCAAATATTGGCTGAAAGACATCCTGGAGTTGGCAGCAGGAGCCCAAAAATTGGCCTGAAGACACACACTGGAGTTGGCAGCAGGAGCCCAAAAATTGTCCGAAAGAGACACTGGAGTTGCCAGCAGCAGCAGGAGCCCAAACATTGGCTGAAAGAGACACTGGAGTTGGCAGCAGCAGCAGGAGCCCAAAAAATGACTGAGAGACACACTCTGGATTTGCAAGCAGCAGCAGCAGCAGGAGTCCAAACATTGCTTGAAAGAGACACTGGAGTTGGCAGCAGGAGCAGCAGGAGCCCAAACATTGCTTGAAAGACACACTGGAGTTGGCAGCAGGAGCAGCAGGAGCCCAAACATTGCTTGAAAGACACACTGGAGCTGGCAGCAGCAGGAGCCCAAACATTGCTTGAAAGACACACCGGAGTTGGCAGCAGCAGCAGAAGGAGCCCAAACATTGCTTAAAAGAGACACTGGAGTTGGCAGCAGCAGCAGCAGCAGCAGGAGGCCAAAATTGCTTGAAAGACACACTGGAGTTAGCAGCAGGAGCCCAAACATTGCTTGAAAGACACACTGGAGTTGGCAGCAGGAGCAGCAGGAGCCCAAACATTGCTTGAAAGACACACTGGAGTTGGCAGCAGCAGCAGCAGGAGCCCAAAATTGCCAGAAAGACACACCCTGGAGTTGGCCGCAGCATTAAGAGAACATATACAGATTTTCGGCACAGATATCTTATCCGAAGAATATTAATTAAAAGTAAGAGTAACGTAAAGCAATTTCTCAATAATTACTTGTGGTCTGATGCAGAGGAATGTCTGTAACTGGAGAGCAGCGCCTTAAATCTGTTTTGCACGATCCATATTTCTTTAGTGTTGGTCTGGCCCCATGATCAATCTATTCTAATGCATCAGGCATTGGTGGGTGGAAATCTTGGCTGATCCATGCCCGATTAATTTCCACGCAGGCCAGTCTCTGAAAAAAAAACATTTTTGAAGCATACTGGAGCACATTGAATTGCTCTCATAAGAGCATCACTTACGCACATCTAAGAGTTTCATCACTTTGTTCGTGTTAAAGTCTTCAGGGCCTAGTTACTACTTAGTGAAAGACCATAGATAGTTACACACCTGCTGCTCTTATCGACAAATCCTGTTTTAAGTGTAGTGTAGCATTTTGTCCTCCCCTCATATACGCACTAAGTATGTCAGGCAGAGAAGTGGCAGGATGGGCACAGAGAAGTTGCAGAGGCCTAAATTCATCAAACAGAGGTTGCAGCAGACTAAGGGAGAGTGGCAGCAGGAGTCTCAGTGAGAGGACTGATCTCCCGGGATCAGCTAGCGGTCGTGTCTTGGCCAGCAACCCATCTGCCATCATCCATTGGTTAACATGATCATCCACTGCATCACAAGTGACATCTGACACCCCCAGTCAACTGTCGGTTATGTCTTATGCTTAGGGTTCAGCTCCACTATTCAGTGAGGACAATCTGATAATCAGACAAATCAGCAGCTACTGCCCAGCCAAGAAGTGCAGGAGACACTCGCAGCTTCTTCCACTAGGCGGGCAAGTAGTGATGAGGAGAGTGGCATGGGAGGTGGTGTTGCAAGCGTTTTGGCTTCTTAAGCAGACACTGTTGAGGAACCTGAGGAGGACATCAGTGAGTTTTGAGGACACTTTTTAAGGCTTGGAGTGATGGAGAGTGACAGATTTAGCGGCCAGCATGGTGGCAGAAGGGGAAAGTATGGAGGCAAATGTGCTCGGGGAAGACCACTTGCGCGGCAGGCTATCTTCCCAGGAGGTAGTGGAAGAGGGTCTCTGGAGCGGCGGCAGCAGCAGTGAATTAGTGCGACTGTTGGTAGGAAAAATCAGCTACAAGGCCATGTGGCAGGAGGTTAACATGGCTATATGAAACATGTGTAGGCAGAAGGTGAAGTGTGGCCAGGGTCCCAATGTTGGACCCACAGCCCTGCGTCAACATTTGCAGCGTCACCATCAAGCGGCCTGGGAGAGTTGGCTACAAAGTGGTGGTCCAGCCTGCTGCATTACCCAGTGGCACGCCAGCCAAGGCTCCACCACCTCCTGTGTGTCATACCCATCCTCTGTCACTCCAGATGCTCCTCCTCCTCTTAATCCGAGTCAGTCATTCCGCCAGCAATCCATTGGACAAGCCATGTCCAAGAGACAACAGTATGTGCCCACTCATCCAACGTGCAGAAGCTAAATGTGCTCCTGTATAAGTTGCAGGAGCTGCAGTCCCTCCCTTTTGAGTTGGTGGACCTTTCAGAGAACTGATGGCTTGTACTGAGCAGAGGTGGAGAGTCCCATGCTGTAATTTCTTTGCGAAGAAGGCAGTACCAGCCCTGTACAATTTTGTTGAACAGAAGGTAGGCCAGTCCTTTAGCCTGTCAGTGTGTACCAAAGTGCAAAGCAGTGCCTACGTCTGGAGCTGTAACTACGGTCAGGGACAATACATATCCTTTAAGGCCCACTGGGTGATTGTGGTTCCTGCACAACCACAACAGCAACTTGGACAGGTCCCTCCGCTGTGGCCTCCACGCTCCTAGGCCTTTGTGCCTGTGACAGTGCACTTGCACTTAGCAATGGTGTCACCACCAAAGTGGCTAATTGTCAATTACATATTAATAGTTAACATTTATCTTATTTGAACAGATTTATAATGATAACATATACTAACATATAACATAGCAACAATAACATCTAACATAATAACAGTAACATATAAAATTTATCAAATTTTTTATTTTTTTTATTTGTGGATTTTTTTTTATTTTGTATCTTTAAAAAAAAAAAAAAAAAAAAAAAAATTATATATATATATATATATATATATATATATATATATATATATATTTATTTTTGAATTTTTTTTTAATATTTTTTTTCCATTGTCTTTTTTTAATATTTTGTGAATTTTTGTACCAATTTTTTTTTCTAAATATTTTTTATTTTTTTTTCCCAGTGCCCTTCCAGCCTACCATGTGTGCAGGACACGGTGGTTTCACGCTGTTCTTCACATGGTTTGCTTTGAGCCACAGAGCCACACATGGGAGGAACTGCTAAAAATTAGAACTCAATAAATTTAAAGTGGACCAACACCCAGGATTTTGACTATCCTGGGTTTTGGTCCACTTCGGCGGGGCACCCCGATCGGGGGTGCCCCGCTGTGTGAAACCCCCCAGAAACCCCAATAAACTCACCTCTCCCCGCTCCCACGTGACTGCCCGGTCCAATCCCCGCCAACGTCCAGGCGGGGAACAGGAACGTCCAAGCGGCTTCCGCCGCCGCCGCCTCCCTCGCGTCACTTTCGGCGCGCGCGCGCCCGTGCCGGCCATTCACAGACGGCCGGCGCGGGGGCGCGCACGCCTAGAGGGGCGCGAGGGAGGCGGCGGCGGCGGAAGATAAGGTAGGTGATTTGGGGTGTTTGGGGGGGGTTCACCCCGCGGGACATCCCGATCTCGGATGTCCCGCAGGGTGGGAGGTGATCGGCCCGGGAATCTTATAGATTTCCGGGCCGATCACCTCTCGGTGTTGGTCCACTTTAATCATGGCTTACTCCACGAAAACTGCAAATGGGACCCATGGTGACTGACACTGGGAAAAACATCTTGTCTGCGCTGCAACAAGGAAGCCTGAGCCATGCGTCCTGCCATGGCACACGTGTTCAATCTAGTTGTCAAGCGTTTTCTGAAGTCTTCCCCCCATCTGCAAGACATCCTAACAACGGGAAGGAGACTTTACATGCACTTCAGCCACTCCTACACCGTCAAGCACACCCTTCTTGAGCTTCAGCGTCAGAACGGTATCCCCAAACATAGTCTGATTTGCGATGTTTCCACCCGTTGGAATTCCACCCTCCATATGCAGGATCGACTATAAGAACAGAGAAAAGCCATCACAGATTTCTTGATGATCCAAATGGATAGGGGGACTCCCCTGTGTAACTTCAATGTAAACCAGTGGCAGCTCATACGTGACACCTGCCGTTTGCTCAGGCCCTTTGAGGAAGCTACTTTATTAGTCAGTGGCCAGGACTATGAGATGAACGATGTGATTCCACTGCTTCATGTACTACAACACATGTTGGAAACCATGGCTGGTAAGGGCACTGGAGACATGGCGCATACATTTTACAGCCACATGAAGCCTGTGGGGGCTGAAGTGGAGGAGGAGGAGGGGCACAGGTTTGACAAAATGGCCATTTTATCATCTGACAGGAGAGGAGGAGCAGGAGCAGCCACAGGAGCTAGAGGGTTGTGAGGAAGGTGAGACAGAGGACCCAGACACACCGTGGCAGTTTGCAGTGGAGATGGAGACAGGTAGTCCCTCCGAGTCACTTGCACAAATGGCACGATGCATGCTCACGTGCTTGCGTAGTGACCGCAGAATTGTCTCCATTTGTCAGCGGGATGACTTCTGGCTCTCCACCTTATTGGACCCTCGCTTCCGGCAAAAAATGGGGGCATTTTTTACACCCACTGAGAGGGAGGACAAACTGACCTATTACAGAGACATCCTACGTAGTCAGTTGGGCGATGCCTATCTGCGCCATGGTCCATACTGTGATGCCCAGCAGGACACCAGCCTTCTGTAAGCAGGCAACCCCCAATCTCCACCGCCGCTTCTGACTATAGTCAAGCCCCCGTTTGCTGGGACGCTAGGTACGTCTCACTGGACACGGTTGCCCCCAGGTCTTAATAGGCGCAAAGGATGGCTGCTTACGGTGAAGGCCGATGAACCACAAGGGTATCCCAAAGCCGAGCTCGTTCACAGGTAGTCAATCCGGAGGGTGCGTCAGAGTACAGGGATGAGACAGGTGCGTAGTCAGGAGTAGCCAAAGGGTCAAGCCAAGAGGTCAGAGATCGCGGGGTATCCAGAGGGGCAGGCAGCTTTGTGGTCAGACAAAACAGAGGTCAGTACAGGCAGCAGACAGGAATGGTCGATCAAGCCGTGTCGGAACTGAACCGGCACAAAATGGGGGCATTTTTTAAACCGGCCGAGAGGGAGGACAAACTGACCTACTACAAAGACATTCTACGTAGTCAGTTGGCCGATGCCTATCTGCGCCATGGTCCATACTCTCGCAGGTCTGACTCGGGGGGACCTCTGCGATCACCTTCCACTGCCATGGCTGCTGGGGGGGTGGAAGGAGAAGCAGCAGCAGCTCCATCAGCAACAGCCTCAGACTTCAGTCGCTAATGAGTAGCTTTCTACACCCGCATAGCGAGTCTACTCATGAGCAGCATGAAGACCTGGAGCAGGACCTGAACCAGCAGGTCGTGTCATACCTTGACATGACCATGCCAACACACCTTGAGGATCCGCTGGACTTCTGGGCAGCCAAACTTGACTTGTGGCCGCAACTAGCAGAGTTTGCCCTGGAAAAGCTGTCCTGCCTGGCCAGTAGCGTGCCATCTGAGCGGGTGTTTAGTGCGGTCATGCCAAGGAGAACTTGTCTGTCCACGAATAATGTGGAGAGACTCACCTTTGTGAAGATGAATCAGGCATGGTTCAACCAGGATTTCCAGCCAACAAGGGCTGATCCATGGTAGTAGCTGATGCATGGTAGCTCCTTATGCTGCTGCCAACTCCAGGGTGTGTCTTTCAGACAATATATGGGCTCCCTATGCTGCTGCCAACTCCTGGGTGTGTCTTTCAGGCAATATATAGGCTCCCTATGCTGCTGCTGCCAGCTCATATGTGTGTCTTTCAGGCAATATATGGGCTCCTAATGCTGCTGCTGCCAACTCCAATGTGAGCACTCTTAAAAGACGCATGCTAGCATATTTGGGATGCCCCCCTGTTAAAGGCAATGGCTGCTGGCAATTTGACAAAGTGACTTTCTTTACAAAATGCAACCAGTTAATAGACGGGTACTCTTGAAATATTACTGCTAGTGTTTGGGATGCCCCCTCCTCACATACAGAGGAGGCCTCCCTTGATTGTGGAAAAGTGACTTTAATTATAAAATGCAAGCAGTTATTAGACAGGTACTCTTGAAATATTACTGCTAGTGTTTGGGATGCCCCCTCCTCACATACAAAGGAGGCCTCCCTTGATTGTGGAAAAGTGATGTTAATTATAAAATGCAAGCAGTTATTAGACAGGTAGTCTTGAGATATTTATGCTAGTGTTTGGGATGCCCATGTGGGCTGGGGTTTTTACAGCAGACACAGAAACAATTCAAACTGCGATATATTTATGAGAAACAGCCTTTAAAAGCTGCTTTAGTGTAACAGATAGGGTCAAATGTGCAGGTTTGGGATACCCTGAGGCCTGTGTTTTTTACAGCACACACAAAAACAATTCAAACTACAATATATTTATGAGAAATAGCCTTTAAAAGCTGCTTTAGTGTAACAGATAGGGTCAAATGTGCAGGTTTGGGATACCCTGCGGCCTGGTGTTTTGGCAGCAGGACAAAAACCAATTCAAAATGCAATAGCTTGATTAAGCCGAGGATGAACAAGGGTATTTAGTATAACAGATAGGGTGCTACGTGCAGGTTTGGGATACCCTGCGGCCTAGTGTTTTGGCAGCAGGACAAAAAACAATTCAAAATGCAATAGCTTGATTAAGCTGAGGATGAACAAGGGTATTTAGTATAACAGATAGGGTGCTACGTGCAGGTTTGGGATACCCTGCGGCCTAGTGTTTTGGCAGCAGGACAAAAACCAATGCAAAATGCAATAGCTTAATAAAGCTGATGCTGAACAAAGCTTATTTAGTATAACAGATAGGGTGCCACGTGGTGGTTTGGGATAGCCTGCGACCTGGTGTATTGACAGCAGGACAAAAACCAATGCAAAATGCAATAGCTTAATAAAGCTGAGGCTGTAGGTGCTTATATAGTATAACAGATAGGGTGCAACATGCAGGTTTGGGATACCCTGCGGCCTGGTGTATTTAAAGCAGACCAAAACCAATTCAAAATGCAATAACTTAATAAAGCTGACGCTGTAGACGCTTATTTAGTATAACAGACAGGATGCCACGTGGTGGTTTGGGATACTCTGCGGCCTGGTGTATTGACAGCAGGACAAAAACCTATGCAAAATGCAATAGCTTAATAAAGCTGATGCTGAACAACGCTTATTTAGTATAACAGATAGGGTGCCATGTGGTGGTTTGGGATACCCTGCGGCCTGGTGTATTGATAGCAGTACAAAAACCAATTCAAAATGCAATAGCTTAATAAAGCTGATGCTGAACAACGCTTATTTAGTATAACATATAGGGTGCAACATGCCGGTTTGGGATACCCTGCGGCCTGGTGTATTGACAGCAGGACAAAAACCAATTCAAAATGCAATAACTTAATAAAGCTGAGGCTGTAGACGCTTATTTAGTATAACAGATAGAGTGCAACGTGGTGGTTTGGGATACCCTGCCGCCTGGTGTATTGACAGCAGGACAAAAACCAATTCAAAATGCAATAGCTTAATAAAGCTGATGCTGAACAACGCTTATTTAGTATAACAGATAGGGTGCAACGTGGTGGTTTGGGATACCCTGCGGCCTAGTGTATTTAAAGCAGACCAAAACCAATTAAAAATGCAATAACTTAATAAAGCTGAGGCTGTAGACGCTTATTTAGTATAACAAATAGGGTGCCATGTGGTGGTTTGGGATACCCTGTGGCCTGGTGTATTGACAGCTTGACAAAAACCAATTCAAAATGCAATAGCTTAATAAAGCTGATGCTGAACAACGCTTATTTAGTATAACAGATAGGGTGCCACGTGGTGGTTTGGGATACCCTGCCGCCTGGTTTATTGACAGCAGGACAAAAACCAATGCAAAATGCAATAGCTTAATAAAGCTGAGGCTGTAGACGCTTATTTAGTATAACAGATAGGGTGCCATGTGGTGGTTTGGGATACCCTGTGGCTTGGTGTATTGACAGCAGGACAAAAACCTATGCAAAATGCAATAGCTTAATAAAGCTGAGGCTGTAGACGCTTATTTAGTATAACAGATAGGGTGCCATGTGGTGGGTTGGGATACCCTGTGGCCTGGTGTATTGACAGCAGGGCAAAAACCAATGCAAAATGCAATAGCTTAATAAAGCTGATGCTGAACAACGCTTATTTAGTATAACAGATAGGGTGCCATGTGGTGGTTTGGGATACCCTGCGGCCTGGTGTATTTAAAGCAGACCAAAACCAATTCAAAATGCAATAACTTAATAAAGCTGAGGCTGTGCAGGGTGTTGATGCATGTGCATGGGGGGGCCCCCGATTTTTAATATCGCAACATTGTGATTTTTTACATTTCTTGGGTGTACTATTTTGGTGCTTTGAGGGGTTGTGCAATATACTTTCCAATAAAGATGTTCTCATCACTCTGTAATTATCCCCTTGCGTAATTCTGCAATATTTGCCATTGAGCCAGTGCCCTTAAGTAACCCTGTGTGTGTGTTCAGGCTTGGTGAATTGTATACCACATTTCATCTACATTCTTCAGTTAGTGGTAATTGTATACCACGTTTGATCTACATCCTACAGTTTAGTGGGAATTGTATAAAACATTTGATGTACATTATACAATCAGTGTAGATTGATCAGTCTAGATCAAGTGCATTTGATGTACAGATCAGAGACTTTCTCACTCTGGCCTGCTAATAATATGATTGACTAAGGCAGATGTGACAGGTTTAACCCCTTCTGCTGTAATTTAACAATTTCATAGAGTGGGATCACAGTCTTGTGTCCTTAGCTAAAAGATTACTGGAAGCGTTCTCACCTGGGGAGGTCATTATTCCTGCTTGACATAGCCTAAGCTGCTGATAACCTCACCTGTTGCATTGGACAAATTCTGGGATTTTAGTCAGTAGTTTTTACTCAAGTAAATAACAGATATAGTGGCACAGTCCTAACACAAATGTTTATTTCACATTCAAAAAGTTATAGAATATTGAGGAAGAACACCAAAAACCTGCCAAAAAGGGAATTTTACTTTAAATCCCCCAGGCTGTATATGGCGACATCCGTACACACCCTACTGTCCACAAAGTTGTTTATGTAGGCTGTGGTGGAAGATGATAGTTGTACCCAACCTGTAAGCCACGTGTGAAATGGATGTCAGTCCACAGCTCATAGCCGGTGTGCGGTCTTTGACGCAGACAGAGAAGTTTCAGCATAGCCTACTGCTGTTTACCCATGGCTGTGCTTAAACTGATGCTGCAGGCAGAAGCGGACTGACACCACTCAGGGCCCCCGGACCAAAAAAAGCAAGAGCCCCCAGCGAGACCCCACCCCTGGTCCCACCTCTGTCCCACCCCTGTTCCCGCCCAAACCACTCCATATGCCCCACCCCTACATATCAGAGTACAAATTCCATTTTCTGAAAACTGTTTAATAACAGAATTTTTACACACAAAAGAACGAAAAAGAACCAGTGGAATAACACAAATAGTATGTATAAGAATAGTTGCCATAGAAAGGAAGAGGGGGTGCAGTGCATTTAAGGCTATGGTGTACTTCAAGGGGTGGCAATGCCAACCCGCCTAACTACACCAAAAGCTTCAACACACTGAACTATCCTCCTCCTTTTTATGCCAACTTGGATCTCTGTCTGTGATACCCAGTCCAACTTGGCTTCAGCCACCACTCACCTCAATTACTGAAGCTGGCTGCTAAGGCAAACGGGCTGCTTTGGCTGGCAGGATACTGTGGCTGGCTGGCAGATTGCTAAGGCTGGCTGGCAGGCAGGGAGGCTGTTATGGAATAACACAGTATGTTTAAGAATAGTTGCCATAGAAAGGAAGAGGGGTCTAGTGAAGAGGGGTTTAGTGACAGGAATAGACTGGAAATAGTTGTGGGTAGAGGGATGAGTGGGTAACAGGGGCAGACTGGGGATGAATGTGGATGGAGGGATGAGTGGGTGACAGGGGCAGGCTGGGGATAAGTGTGGATGGAGGGATGAGTGTGGATGGAGGGATGAGTGGGTGACAGGGGCAGGCTGGGGATGAGTGTGGATGGAGGGATGAGTGGGTGACAGGGGCAGGCTGGGGATGAGTGTGGATGGAGGGATGAGTGGGTGACAGGAGCAGGCTGGGGATGAGTGTGGATGGAGGGATGAGTGGGTGATAGGGGCAGGCTGGGGGTGTGGATGGAGGGATGAGTGTGGATGGAGGGATGAGTGGGTGATAGGGGCAGGCTGGGGATGAGTGTGGATGGAGGGGATGGAGGGATGAGTGTGGATGGAGGGATGAGTGGGTGACAGGGGCAGGCTGGGGATGAGTGTGGATGGAGGGATGAGTGGGTGACAGGGGCAGGCTGGGGATGAGTGTGGATGGAGGGATGAGTGGGTGACAGGGGCAGGCTGGGGATGAGTGTGGATGGAGAGATGAGTGTGGATGGAGGGATGAGTGTGGATGGAGGGATGAGTGTGGATGGAGGGATGAGTGGGTGACAGGGGCAGACTGGGGATGAGTGTGGATGGAGGGATAAGTGGGTGACAGGGGCAGGCTGGGGATGAGTGTGGATGGAGGGATGAGTGGGTGACAGGGTCAGGCTGGGGATGAATGTGGATGGAGGGATGAGTGGGTGACAGGGGCAGGCTGGGGATGAGTGTGGATGGAGGGATGAGTGGGTGACAGGGGCAGGCTGGGGATGAGTGTGGATGGAGGGATGAGTGGGTGACAGCAGGGGCAGCTTATGAATGAGGTACAGAGGGGAGACATAACATATTACAGCATAAGCAGGTGAACTTATACAATAATTTAAGCTGGCTGCAGCAGCATTACTTCTATTACTGGTAACAGCTGCAGCCTGTGTCTGTCTCACCTCACTGAGCAAAGGAATCTGACACAGAGCCAGAGGTCACGTGTCAGGCAGGCTGGAGATCCGGCGAGCGGGGCATCACCACCATAATGCCGGTATCAGGAGCTTGCTGCTCGCACCTTGCCTGGCCCTCCCTCCTTTCACAGTGCAGCGGGCCCAGGTGCATCAATGCTGGCCAGCTGCATGATATATGCGATGGACAGGGCTCATGACATAAATCTTAAAGATTTTCCCCCCTCTCACCTCTGATGTCGGCCTTGATCTGGGACTCCTCGGATTTCCAGCCTCGCTGGGGACCAGAGAAAAGCCCCACCCACTCTGGAGGGAGCCCGTCCGCTGCGCTGCACAGCCAATCATTCATTGGCTGTGACAGTTGTCAGTAGACCCTCCGACTGCCCTATCATACAGTTCAGTGTTGCCACGCGGATGTCATGTGCTGCAGCACAGTGCACCGGGCGACCATGGCAGCTCCTTGTTGCCAGCCAGCTGTGGCCGCAGCGGCCCAACATTACAAACTATGGGGCAGGGGGGAGGCGGCCTACTGAGATTTGTCCCGGTACGCCTTATGGCCAGTCCGCCCCTGTGGTGGAGGCCCCTGGGCACAAAATTGGTGGAGGCCCCAGTTTTTTTTCCTGGGTGAGGGAATCGACTGGCACTGGAGTCTATTAGACTCCAGGACAGGCAAAATATGCCTCTTTACAGTGAAACAAAACCCAGGAAATTTGGCTTACCCGGGTTTTATTCCAGTCCCCTGGGGAATCCCAAATTGGGATTTTGGATGCCCCGCGGGGAGGGATCGGATCTAGCAGGGTGTTGGTCCACTTTAATATGACTGCCTGACTCATGACTACATATAATGTATGTACCAGTATAGCATGCCCAGCTACAAGCATCTTAGACCCTGTACATACACATCACAACACGCAGACAGCACTATATACACACATACTACAAGATGCAGATGGCACTACATTCCCCCCCCCCTTCCCCAGGATGCAGACAGCACACATACACACACACACACACACACACACACACACACACACACACACACTGTACAACTTTAAAACCTTTTCATTGCTGCAGTGTGTCTGTCTCCTGTCAGCACACGGAGCAGAGCATTGGAGGAGCTGCTCACGTTATTCTGTTTCCTGGTGAAAGGCTTGTGCTGTGCAGAGGAGGGGGAGGGGGAGAAGGCGCTTCCTTGTCTGCCACACACACCTATGACTGCTGAGCTTCAGAGAGATACAGAGGGGGAAGTGACGCTGCAGGAACAGCCTACGATCCATCCAGACACCCGGCACTGGCGATCATTAGGACTCCTGAATGTGAGTCCTCACTATGGCCTTCCTCCCTCCGGCTCCGAGCAATGTGTCACTCTCGTCTGCTTTTAGTGGACAGCCCGGGCCTGGAAAAGGCCGCAGTCCGCCGCCAGTGTCGGCGGACTGCGGGCCCTTTTCCAGGCCCGGGCCTTAGGACGACTGACCTGTCAGTCCGCCCCTGGCTGCAGGTAATGTTTGGCAATCCTGGGTGGTGGAAGTATATGCACCAAATAGCTTTGTGACTCAGGCACGGCCACCACTACATTAACCCAGTTAAAGAGATGTACATGCCTGCCCATGCTTAGCTGTCCCCATGTTAGTTGTGATGTTGTCCTTGCAACATATAGCATTGCGCAGTGCATTTCTCCACAACCTGTTGGTGCAGGGCAGGGATGGCCTGCTGAGAAAAACTGTGCCATCTGGGAATGATGTATTGTGGGCTGCCACAGCCTTAAGTTTACTTTAAGATTTTTAAAGCTATCCACCTGCATCATTTCAAAGGAAAGCAAATGCTCGCATTCAAAACTTCTAATTTCTGTCCATTGTTTGGGAAACAGAAAGCTGAATGCTTCCCTGGGATGGTGTGGACTGGTGGTGGCGATGGTCTCACATCATCCCCATGGAGCCATGGAGACAGGAGGCCGAGACAACAGAAGCATCAAAGAGAGCCTTGGGTGTTTGCATGTATTTATTTCAATAATATAATTTTTAATAATATTAATAATGTTTTGTTGTTTGCTTTGCAGGTCCATGGGGATGAATGTTGTACACAGATTTTCCTAGCTTAAATGAATAGTGGTAAATAGTGGTAAAGCATGCAAATCACCATTGTCTCCTTCCTCCTCAGCCTTGGCCTCGTGCCACCACTGAGCCCTCAGTGTAATTTGGGAACTCCACCAGTAGTGCCTCCGCCAGGTTGTGTATGTTCTCTCTAAATTTTTTTATCACACTCCAGTTGTGGAATCAAGGATGTGATGCCATCTTTATCAGGGTGGCCACCCAGTAATTGGCAATGATGACTATGCAGGCAGTTCTGCTGGCAATGGAGCATGTAGTGGCTCATAAGTGGAGTCAATAAGAAGCTGTCCTCAGTGAGAAGTGTCTCCTTCTCCACCTCCCCCCAGCCACGCAGCAGTGATGACCATGAGTTGCACTGGGTCCCACCCTGCTGTGTGGAGAAATCCTCCTCCGAAGCCTTCAAAACTGTCCCTTGGCTGACCACTGTCAGTCAACCCACCCTATAAGCTACATGTAGACTAGCCTGACACCAGTGTAAATGTGCCCTCCTCTTTCCTCTCTGCTTCCTCCTGTGGCACCATTATACCCTCCATCATGGCCTGAAGGTTTTTTACTAGCAGGAGGTGGATAGGGATGGTAGCGCTGACGAAGCATCAGCAGCACTGACCGTATTGGTGGCGTATTGTAAACACTGCAGCACAGCACAAATGTCCCTCATTGTGTCCCACTCATTGGTGGTGAGGTGCTGTTGGTCTGCAATTTGACTCACCTTATGGAGCTGAAGCTCTATTGAGCACATGCACCATCCAACAGATGTGCCTCAACCCATCTTGGCCCAAGGCTGCTACTACCTTCTGCCCCTTGTCGCACACCACCTTGCCAGACTTCAGGTTCAGGGGCAGCAATCACTCATCTGTCTGCTTCTGGATCCCATGACTGGATGAAGAGGCAGGAAAGAAGGAAGCAGAGGCAGAGGCAACAGGAGGCAAGGAGTGGAGGCAAATAATAACACTAACAAGGTGTTTCTGTTTGCTTTACAGGTCCCTGGTTACGGACATTAGGCCTGATTCAGTGCCTCCTCAAAACCGTGTCGTATTAGGCCCGTTCAGTGTATTATAAATTTTTTCCCGTATGCATATGAGCTTACGCATGATTCAGAGCCTCCATCGGAAGCCTTCTGTTTACTGTTCGTAGCAGCGTAAGCCAACGAGGATGGCATTTTCTGCCTCTCGTAGTCGTAGCGTCCTCGACAGGACAAGGGTAACGTATACGTTACCCCGTAAAGGATGGGGGTCATCAGCCATGGCAGTAGTGGGTTTCCCGAATCACCTGGAAACACACGAAAAAAACAGTTAGGGTCCACTTCTTAGCTACATTGGATATGATGTCATCAGAGGAAAAGAACAGCCATATGTTACTAAAGAGACCCACTAGGGTTATTGAGGTGGCACCAACCAATCAAGAGTACCTGTGGTGCACAACTTTGGTTATCCCAACAATATGTACACAAAATGGGGATGCCCACCAAATCCCCCCCGGGAAAGATTTACCAAAGATATTACTATTGCACACACCCAATTAGAAAAATATATGTATTTTTATTACTGAATCATTATCCAAACATAACAAAGATAAAGTTTAAAAAACATATAAGACATGCTATTTCATAATCTGCCACAGGAGGGCCCAGCTGTACCGTGCTGTTTAGAGCCCAATTATATATACACATACCATATGTGTCAATACTCACACCTAAATTACAATATAGAAAAAATATATTTATAAAAGATACAAAGTGCAATGTGCCAACCCATTAAAGTGCATCAACTGTTAGTAAAAACTCCGTACAGATAATACATTAGCCCATCAATATCAATATCAAATGTAGACCCAAATCACAGAAAAAAGAGTGCTACTTAACTCCTCCTATTATGGTCCGTGACAGCATGAGAGGCGCCCCCCCACAAAGCCCACGAGTTCCGAGACTATACGTCTCTTCCTCAAGGCAGAGTGTGAAGCAGAAGATGCTGTGGGTGTCCCTGATATACCCACCCACCCCCGCTCCCCCGCAGACTTGATAGAAAACCGGTGTGCGGTGGGACGCATCCCGGCCGGAAATGCATCACACCGCCACCACCGGAAATGACATAATCCGTGCTCCAACGTGGAGCGTGGAAGTACATTGAACAAACGCTCTGCGCATACGCGCCAGGCCTCCTCCTGCAGAAGAGAGACACTTGTAGGCTCGTCTCTCGCAGAGCGTGGCACGGGACTGGGAACGAGGAAGGTGAGCACTACCTGGTGAAACCCATAAAAACATATGCAAATACAGACTAAAAGACAACAATATTTGATGTAAAAGTCTCATATATTTTATACTCACTAATAGACTATTTTTAAGTAAATTCTTAAAGTGGACCAACACCCAGGATTTTGACTATCCTGGGTTTTGGTCCACTTCGGCGGGGCACCCCGATCGGGGGTGTCCCGCTCTCTGAAACCCCCCAGAAACCCCAAAAAACTCACCTCTCCCCGCTCCCACGTGACCGCGCCGTCCAATCCCCGCCGACGTCCAAGCTGGTGTCAGCGGTGTCCAGGACAGCGCGTCCGCCGCTGCCTCCCACGCGTCACTTTCGGCGTGCGGGCGCGCGGGAGGCGGCGGATCAGGTAAGGAGTTTGGGGGTTTTCTGGGGGGTTTCACCCCGTGGGACATCCCAATCTCGGATGTCCTGCGGTGAGTGAGGTGATCGGCCCAGGAATCTTATAGATTCCCGGGCCGATCACCCCTGGGTGTTGGTCCACTTTAAAGGCATCTTTTTTCCAAAGTAATTTACATAGATTTTAACGGACAGAGACATGCCAACCTGCTTAATCTAATTCCATACATAGGTGTTCATAAAGGATACAACGAAAGCCTATAATGTTAAAGGATTACTCCACCTCCCAAGGAACCATGTCCCATTCTCCATAAAAATAGACATAGTTTATGCCAACAACGGCAAATACACACCCATGATATCTAAGGGGGCCACACACTATCTATAAGCCCTTCCTATAGTGACCCCAAAAAGGTCTAAAATACAGGGAAAGAGGGAGAAAACAGGGCACCAATCCCAAGAGGGGCCCCACACAGATATAAAGACAGTGGCAGCGGACAGGCCATATTCCAGTTATACAATTAATTTAAAGGCCATCCTGCACTGATGTTATTCATACCAATCTGAATAGAGGACAATTCCTGCAATTGGTAAATTTTGGGCAGTGCAAATACAATTACATCTAAACATCAATTTTTACACCAATAATTTATTCAAATTAATGTAGATCTTATGTGATGATGTTACTCCTCTTGGTGCCCAGTGTGGTATTGATCAATGCCCGGGAATCACATCAAATCAGTGGGCTCCAGATCCTCCTGATGTTCTGCGTTTCAAGGGCCTTCAAGAACACCTCTATCTAATAACAAAACAACAAAACGAGGGGATCAACCGTCCCCACACATGTGCTAAATTGCAGTATACCCACCCCAAACCGTAAAAGAAATATAATATCTAACAACAAGGTAAAACTCCACACCTATTCAACCCCCCCTAACCTTTAGCCCCCCCCACCTACCTACCAACCCCCCGACACCCAACCCGTCCACCAGTCCCATGTATATGTAAACACTACCAATGTGCTACAAACTAAAAACCATTTGCAAATGCAAGTGTGCTCTAAAAAGACCACATTTAGCCCAGAAACAGAGAAAATGAGGTGTCCTCATGGAGTCCAAATGGTTTTTGGGCATCCAATTGGAAAATCCATCGCAATTCTCGTTGTTGCAATCGCTTTTTTATATCACCTCCCCAGATGCCCAGCTGTACCCGACCCGACTATCTGTAAACCCTCAACATGGCCCCCATGTCGTTCTAACATGTGCATGGCCACTGGTGGTATTGGTCGCCCCTGTTCCACATTTCTTCGTACCAGGCGGATCGAGGAAAGGTGTGCCTGGATCCTCGCCTTTAGTGTATTTTTAGTCTCACCTATATACATTTTTGAGCAGGCACAGATAATCAAATACACTGCTCCTACAGTTCTGCAATTAAGGAATTGTCTAATGGGATATATCTTCCCCGTTTGTGCATTAGACACCTCCCTCTTGGGGGTCATATACCTACAGATGGAGCAACTCCCACAGGGGAAACTCCCCTGTGTTTTGCCTCCCTGTAGCCAGGTATTAGGCCTTGAGAAATGCCAGATTCGGGGCCCTCTGGGCTACCATTTGTGGGCCCCTTCTGACCCACCTGGCCAGATAGGGGTCACTCTTAAGTATGCTCCAATGTTTGTGTAATACACCACGTAGCTGTGCCCATTGGTTATTATAATGAGACACAAATCTCACCTCAGGTTGTTGTTTCTCCCTCTTTTTGGGGACCAGTAGGGACTCCCTAGGGGTGCGTTTTGCCCTTTCCAGGGCCCTTCTCACCACTTGTTCCGGGTATCCCCGTCTCCGAAATCGGTCTGATAATGCTGTTGAATGCTTGTTGAAATCCTCCTCAGAGGAGCAATTCCGTCTTAATCTAAGGAATTGCCCCACCGGTATACCTTGTTTCAATTTTTTACCATGAAAGCTACTATAATGTAATAAACTATTGACCGCTGTAGCTTTTCTGAATAGAGTCGTCTCTAGGTCACCATTGTCTCGTTTGGAAATTGAGAGATCCAGAAAGTCAACTTTAGTATCTGAAATGTATGACGTGAGAAAGATTTTATACTGATTGTCATTAAGCAGATTAATAAAGTCTATACATTCATCTTGGGTGCCCTGCCAAAGAAAAAGCACATCATCGATATACCGAAACCATCCTAGAATGAGGGAATGATGCAAAATCTGTACCAAATACTATCTCTCTCTCCCACCACCCTAGGAATAAATTAGCCACTGATGGGGCACATTGTGCCCCCAACGCGACTCCACAGGTTTGCCTGTAAAAGGAACCATCAAACGTGAAAAAATTGTGTGTAAGCACAAATTTCAATAAACTAATGATGAATTCCTGTTGTCTATGGTCTCTTAGATCTTCCATATCAAGAAAATATTTACAGGTCTGAAGAGCTAGGCTGTGGGAGATGTTAGTATAAAGAGCTTCCACATCTAGGGTGACCAATAGTGCCTCACCCGGAACATGTATGTGGTTTAATTGGTTTAACAGGTCCAAAGACAAGACATGTGTCTGTAAACGTTGATCAATATATGTACATGCCATTTCCGTCAGACCCCCCGCTGCCCGCCACAATAGGTCTTCCTGGCGGGCAGCGGGGGTTCTTATGGATCTTGGGAAGCACGTAGAAGGTGGGGATAACTGGATGTTCTACTCTGAGAAAGCCCAACGTTTTCTGGCTAATGACCCATGCCTCATCAATAAGTGAATCAAAGTCATTTTTATATGCAGATGGGGGTTGGCGGTCAGTTTCTCGTAACTCGCCGGATTAAGGAGTTACCGAAGGGCTTCGCTTCGATAGTACTCTGTGGACATAACCACGATATTTCCGCCCTTATCGGACTCCTTAATGGTAATATCCGTGCGTGTCCGTAGATTCTGAATAGCCGTCAATTCCCCTTTAGTGAGGTTACTAGGGACATGTTGAATTACTTCTTCACTTACCACTTGAAAAAAGGTAAAGATGGCAGGGCTTATTGTCCAGGGGGTGTGACTTTAGAAGGTTTCCGAAGCCCACTAACCCCCGGCAAAGTGGCATCCTGTTCCTGTAATAATGATGTTAGGTCATCAATCGCAACCCCCTCCTGCCAATTGATCATAGTACTCGTATGTTCTGGGGCCTCAAAGTATTTTTTTTTTTTTTTTTTTTTTAATCCTTTAACATTGTAGGCTTTCGTTGTATCCTCTATGAACACCTATGTATGGAATTAGATTAAGCAGGTTGGCATGTCTCTGTCCGTTAAAATCTATGTAAGTTACTTTGGTAAAAAAGATGCCTTTAAGAATTTACTTAATAATAGTCTATTAGTGAGTATAAAATACATGAGACTTTTACATAAAATATTTTTGTATTTTAGTCTGTATTTGCATATGTTTTTATGGGTTTCATCAGGTAGTGCTCACCTTCCTCGTTCCCAGTCCCGCGCCGCGCTCTGCGAGAGACGAGCCTATAAGTGTCTCTATTCTGCAGGGGGAGGCCTGGCGCATTTACCAAACATTTACCGACACAACACCAAATAAGGTATCCTTATTGTTAAAGCGAAAATTGAACATTTACAACCCCAAACAATTTCTACCAAAAACATAATACAATAGACCAGTCAGTGTGAAATCTGCTATACATGATAAGGACAAATTACGGTATGCATGAACAAATTTAGTTCATACATACATGCAAATAATTAGTTAAGGTATGCATGAAATAAGGTATTCCAGACATGATAATTATTAGTTAAGGTATGCAAGAAAATGGTTGCTTTACATATAAATTTGATTATACTGAAAAACAATTAGTTAATAAAAGTCATAATGTGGACCTAACAAACAAACCTAAAAAGATATTCCTCATCGACGGGCGGAACTAACGCAACATGTGTGCAATCGATCGCACCCATGACATTGGGCATGTCGGCTATATTAAAAAAGCCCAACTTAACCGCATTCCAGGCTACCATGTTGTCTGGGAAATAGATATATTTTTTAGACAGGGTAGCCATGCCATCCAAAAACTTGGTTAGTGTGCGGCTCAGCGTAGGCTGGGAGATCCCCACGGAGAGGGCACCCAGCCTCTGGAACGAGCTGTTCGCCAAAAATTGCAGGCAGCCAAGCATCTTGGTCCTACCTGAAATTGCATGCCCCTTCCTTGTGGTGCAGGCTAACCATGGCCGCAGCTCACTATACAAGTTATGGAGGGAAACGCGGTTAAGGCGGGTCAGCTCGAACAGCTCAATGCCATGCATGCGATCGATGTCCATGCGTGCGCGGTGTGATCGGGCTTCTACCATGGCGATGCACAGCATGGCGTTCAGCTGCAGGCGCTCATACTCCTCCACGTCCTCCTCAAACATGTTAACAGCTTGCTTTCATCTACAAAATGACCCCAGAGTCCAGCGGAAGTAAACATGTTTTATTGAGTGGCTTGTCATCGGCAATCAAGGCTCGGAATCACCCACCAGCCCATACCAATCACGTAAGTTGTCCAAAATAACGGCAAATTGACGATAAACATAAGCTTTTCGAGAGCGCGTATACGCGTTAGCGTAAACGCATATACGCATGAAAAAAGTAATGTACAAGCCGCAAAAGCATGTAAAAACGCGCAAAAAATACACAGACACATGCGAAAGTCCATGTGTAAGAGGCACAGAATCAGAGCTATTGTGCAGAGATTATTCAGAATTTTCCCTCTTCAGGCGGTATAGTGTGCAAATGACCCGAGACTTTTTGTCTGTGCACTGTGGTGGACAATAGTAGCAAGAAGCTGACTGCTTATGGTTTCTCCCTCTTTTGTTGGCTGCCTGTGTGGCCACCACTTCTTCCAGCGAAATCTGACTGCTTTCAGTACACGTTGGGTCTAGGACTTTGTCATCACCCCTCAATTCGTCTTCCACCCACTCCTCCCAGCTACCCCCCTTCTCAGCCTCTACATTGCAGAAAGCTGCTGCAGTTGGCACTTGAGTTTCATCCTTATCTTAGATGTCCTGCAATGGTCCAATGTCCATGTCCTCATCCTCCAACACAAGTTGTTGGTCATGTGGGAACCCCTATGTCTGGAATTGGGACAGGGGCTGGTGGATGGCCTATGGAATCCCAGCTGGTAAAGTCATCATAGAGCATTTGTGACTGCTCCATGACTTGTGCCTGAAACGGCCTTGCTAATTTGAAGGGGGGTGAGGTGGAGGGCTCTGCAGTTTCGGCAGAAGTGGAGTTGGTTGAAGACAATCCAGCAGAACTTGAAGCTCTGTGTGCCATCTAATCTATCAATGCCTCAACCTGGTCTTGCCTCACCATTCTAGCAGTGATGTTGGGGCCTACAAGACCCCGGGACCTGCTTGCACCAGAGGAAAAAAAGAGTGATGGAAAAAAAAGAAAAAAATATAATGATTATACTAAATGTTTTTCTGCTTGCTTTGCAGGTTCCTGGCCATGGACATAGTGAAGATTATTCAGAATTTATTTGCGACGAATCACTATTAAAAATGGCTATTTCTGGGCTTCCGAGAGCCTCCATAGGGTTGCAGAACGTTTTGCCTGGCTGTAACATGCATAGGATGCATGCTGGGTTAGTGAAATAATATTGTAAAGAAGTATGACATGCAGATCAGAGGCGTCGCTATTGGATTCGCTGTCACAGAGCGGCACAATTACAGAGCCTTGAGGTGGCATCAGCATGATGAGCCCATATATTGCCTGAAAGACACACTCTGGACTTGGCAGCAGCATAGGGAGCCCATTTATTGCCCGAAAAACACACCCTGGAGTTGGCAGCAGCATTAGGAGCCCATATATTGCCTGAAAGAGGCACTGGAGTTGGCAACAGCATTAGGAGCCCATATATTGCCTGAAAGAGGCACTGGAGTTGGCAACAGCATAAGGAACCCATATATTGCCTGAAAGACACACAGTGGAGTTGGCAGCAGCATAGGGAGTCCATATATTGCCTGCAAGACACACACAGGAGTTGGCAGCAGCATTAGGAGCCCATATATTGCCTAAAAGACACACTCAGGAGTTGGCAGCAGCAGCAGCTTTAGGAGTCCATATATTGCCTGAAAGACACATTGGAGTTGGCAGCAGTATTGGGAGCTCATATATTGCCTGAAAAACACATTGGAGTTGGCAGCAGTATTAGGAGCTCATATATTGCCTGAAAAACACATTGGAGTTGGCAGCAGCATAGGGAGCCCATATATTGCCTGAAAAACACACCCTGAATTTGGCAGCAGCATAGGGAGCCCATATATTGCCTGGAAGACACACCCTGAATTTGGCAGCAGAATTAGGAGCCCATATATTGCTTAAAAGACACACCCAGGAGTTGGCAGCATCAGCAGCATTAGGAGCCCATATATTGCCTGAAAAACACATGGATAAGTTGATCTCTGACATCTTACATATCCCGCAAGTGGCAGACCCCTGGGAAGCAATTCTTTCACTGAAGATAGGTCAATACACTAAACTAGGATGGCGGCTAACTCAGCACATCCTCTCAGCTGTAAAGACGACCATAGCCAGAAACTGGAAGTCCCCCAACATACCTTGGCCTGAAATCCAGAACAGGATATCAGATATAACGAAAAAATAACAGCAATAGTGAATGATCAATATGACATGTTCTATGAGACCTGGAGCATATCAGGCTGATCAATAACCAGATTGACCCCGTGTTTTCAATTTGATAGATCCATGCGTCCCTTCTTTGGTAATTGACCCCTAAACTATAAGCTCATTATCTCTATATATACTTTGGCTTAGGTCCACCCCGCTCCACTCCCTGTTTGATTCTCCTGCCCTACCCACCCCCCCCACCCAGTTACATTTGCCCCAAAATAGAAGTTCTTGCTCTAAATAATCCCTGAGCGCTGGAACTCAGGAAGTAATCTCTGTAGGTATACCTCATGTTCCCATGACAATATTTAATAAGCACACGGCTTATCATCCCATGAGACCTTATTAGGTACTGTTAAGTATACAATCTGTTACATTAGATATGTTTTATTGATTTGCTCTCGATATATTATACAATTAAGCAGACTACAGTACTGTGTATTTGGAAGAAGCTGTATACCTCAGAACTATTAGTATGCATCTCATCTATGTTTTCCAGTATGCTTTTTTTTATATATGTATACTGTGTATCTTATGCAAACTTCAATAAAAATTTTGTAAAAGAAAAACACATTGGAGTTGGCAGCAGCCTAAGGAGCCTATATATTGCCTGAAAGACACACCCTGGATTTGGCAGCAGCATTAGGAGCCCATATATTGCCTGAAAGACACACAGTGGAGTTGGCAGCAGCATAGGGAGCCCATATATTGCCTGAAAAACACACCCTGAATTTTGGCAGCAGCATAGGGAGCCTTAAAAACACATTGGAGTTGGCAGCAGTATTAGAAGCTCATATATTGCCTGAAAAACACATTGGAGTTGGCAGCAGTATTAGGAGCTCATATATTGCCTGAAAAACACATTGGAGTTGGCAGCAGTATTAGGAGCCCATATATTGCCTGAAAAACACATTGGGGTTGGCAGCAGTATTAGGAGCTCATATATTGCCTGAAAAACACATTGGAGTTGGCAGCAGCATTAGAAGCCCATATATTGCCTGAAAGACACACAGTGGAGTTGGCAGCAGCATAGGGAGCCCATATATTGC
Source organism: Gastrophryne carolinensis (assembly GCA_027917425.1). NCBI lineage: Eukaryota > Metazoa > Chordata > Amphibia > Anura > Microhylidae > Gastrophryne > Gastrophryne carolinensis. Next base: position 89,008,682 of record CM051242.1, read on the forward strand.
CTGAAAAACACACCCTGGAGTTGGCAGCAGCATCGGGAGCCCATATGTTGCCAGAAAAATACACCCTGAATTCAGCAGCAGCATAGGGAGCCCATATATTGCCTGAAAGACACACCCTGGATTTGGCAACAGAATTAGGAGCCCGTACATTGCCTGAAAGACACACCCAGGAGTTGGCAGCAGCAGAAGGAGCTCATATTTTGCCTGAAAGACACACCCTGGAGTTGGCAGCAGCAGCATTAGGAGCCCATATATTGCCTGAAAGACACACCCAGGAGTTGGCAGCAGAAGAAGGAGCTCATCTATTGCCTGAAAGACACACCCTGGATTTGGCAACAGAATTAGGAGCCTGTACATTGCCTGAAAGACACACCCAGGAGTTGGCAGCAGCAGAAGGAGCTCATATTTTGCCTGAAAGTCACACCCTGGAGTTGGCAGCAGCAGCATTAGGAGCCCATATATTGCCTGAAAGACACACCCTGGAGTTGGCAGCAGCAGAAGGAGCTATTTGCATGCATCAGCTATTGGTGGGTGGAAATCCCGGCTGATCCATGCCTGATTCATCTTCACAAAGGTGAGTCTCTCCACATTTTTCATGGACAGACGAGTTCTCCTTGGCGTTACTATGGCCCCCGCAGCACTAAAGACCCGCTCAGATGGCACACTACTGGCCGGGCAGGACAGCTTTCCCAGGGCAAACTATGCCAGTTGCGACCACAAGTCAAGTTTGGCTGCCCAGAAGTCCAGCGGATCCTCAAGGTGCGTTGGCATGGTCATTTCAAGGTATGACACGACCTGCTGGTTCAGGCCCTGCTCCAGGTCTTCCTGCTGCTCATGAGTAGCCTCACTATGCGGGTGCAGAAAGCTACTCATTAGCGACTGAAGACTGAGGCTGCTGCTGATGGAGCTGCTGCTACTCCTGCCCCCCCCTAGCAGCCATGGCAGTGGAAGGTGAGTGGAGAGGTCCCCCCGAGTCAGACCTGCGAGAGTATAGACGATGGCGCAGATAGGCATCGGCCAACTGACTACGTAGAATGTCTTTGTAGTAGGTCAATTTGTCCTCCCTCTCAGTGGGTATAAAAAATTGCCCCCATTTTGTGCCGGTAGTGAGGGTCCAATAAGGTGGAGAGCCAGAAGTCATCCTGCTGAAAAAATGGAGACAATACTGCGGTCACTACGCAAGCACCTGAGCATGCATTGTGCCATTTGTGCAAGTGACTCGGAGGGACTACCAGTCTCCATCTCCACTGCATACTGCCACGGTGTGTCTGGGTCCTCTGTCTTGCCTTCCTCAAAACCCTCTAGCTCCTCTGGCTGCTCCTACTCCTCCTCTCCTGTCAGATGACTAGATAAACCACCCATTTCGTCAAAACTAAACTGTGCTTCACTGTGCTCCTCCTCCTCCTCCTCAGCTCCCACAGGGTTTATGTGGCCGTGAAATGTATGTGCCATGTCTCCAGTGCCCTGACCAGTCATGGTTTCCAACATGTGTTGTATTACATGAAGCAGCGGAATCACGTTGTTCATGCCGTAATCCTAGCAACTGACAAACAAAGTGGCTTCCTCAAAGGGCCTGAGCAAACGGCAGGTGTCACGTATGAGCTGCCACTGGTTTACATTATACTTACACAGGGGAGTCTCCCTATCTGCTTGGATCATCAAGAAATCATTGATGACTTTTCTCTGTTCGTATAGTCGATCTAACATATGTAGGGTGGAATTCCAACGGGTGGAAACATCGCAAATCAGACTATGTTGGGGGATACCGTTCTGACGCTGTAGCTCAAGAAGTGTGTGCTTGGCGGTGTAGGAGTGGCTGAAGTGCATACAAAGTTTCCTTCCCGTTGTTAGGATGTCTTGCAGATGGGGGGAAGACTTTAGAAAATGATTGACAACTAGGTTGAACACGTGTGCCATACAGGGCACATGGCTCAGGCTTCCTTGTCGCAGCACAGACCATATGTTACTCCCATTGTCAGTCACCATAGTCCCTATTTGCAGTTTTCGTGAAGTAAGCCATGTTTTGATTTCTTGATGAATGTATTTCAGGAGCTCCTCCCCTGTGTAACTCCGTTCGCCAAGGCAAACCATGTGAAGCACAGCGTGACAAGCCGTGCCCTGCACACATGGTAGGCTGGAGGAGACGGCGGAGGAGGTGGAGTCGCACACTGCGACAGGCAAAACGGCCTGGGAGCATGGAGCCGAAGCGGCGTGACTTGTCCAAGTTGCTGTGCAGGAACCACATTCACCCAGTGGGCCATAAAGGACATGTATTGTCCCTGACCGTAGGTACAGCTCCAGATGTCGGCGCTGCCGTGCACTTTGGTGCACACCGACAGGCTCAAGGACTGGCCCACCTTCTGCTAAACAAATTTGTGCAGGGCTGGTACTGCCTTCTTTGCAAAGAAATGACGGCTTGGGACTCTCCACCTCGGCTCAGCACTAGCCATCAGCTCTCTGAAAGGTGCAGAGTCCACCACCGTAAAAGGGAGGGACTGCAGCACCAGCAACTTGGACAGGAGCACATTTAGCTTCTGCACCGTAAGATGCGTGGGCGCATACTGTTGTCTCTTGGACATGGCTTCGCTGATGGATTGCAGGCGGGATGACTGAATTTTAGTAGGAGGAGCAGGAGCATCTGGAGTGGCAGAGGATGGGTATGCTGCACAGCTACCTTCAGCTGAGGTGCTGGAGCCTTGGCTGGGTGAAATTGGAAGCGGCGTGGCACTGGCTGACGCAGCAGGCTGGACCCCCACTTCGGAGCCTCGGTTCTCCCAGGCCACTTTATGGGGACGCAGCATGTGTTGCCACAGGGCCGTGGTACCAACATTGGGGCCCTGGCCACGCTTCACCTTCTGTCTCCACAGCTTGCATGTGGCCAGGTTACCCTCCTGCGGATGCTTGATGAAAAAGTGCCACACTGCCGAGTAGCTAATTTTTCCACCAACAGTCTGCACTAATTCACTGCTACTGCTGCCAACTCCAGGAACCCCTGCTCCACTACCTCCTGGGAAGGCAGCCTGCCGTGCAGCAGGTGGTCTACCCCGCCCCCGGCCACGTGTGGCTCCAGACATCCCAATTCTGCAACCATGCTGACTGCCAACCCTACTACCACCTTGCTGCCTCAGTTGCTGGCTCTGGGGCAACCTGGGACCCTCTTCTCCTGATGATGATGAAGCCCCTTCTGCACTGGGCTCCCAAGTGTGATCGGCTTCATCATCATCATCATCATCGAGTTGTGTCTGCACGTTACTGATGTCCTCCTTGGTTTCCACAACAGCGTGTGCTGCAGGAGACGGAACGCTCGCCACACCACCTCCCACGCCACTCTCCTCCTCAGTGTTCGTCTGCCTAGCGAAAGAAGCGGCGGATGTCTCCTCCATTTCTTGGCTGGGCAGTAGCTGCTGACTGTCCTCTAACACATCGTCCTCACTGAAAAGTGGAGCTGATCAAAAAGAATAAGATATGTCGGCTGGAGGGGGGGGGTGTAGGACAGAGGCAATGGGAGGACAGGGGCCGCTCCCGGGACATGCCAACTCAGGGTTGTGTCCGAGGAACCTACCGACTGTTGACTGGGGGTGTCAGATGTCACTTGTGATGAGGTGGATGACCGCGTTAACCAATCGATGATGGCAGATGCGTTGCTGGTCGAGACACGACCGCTAGCAGATACCGGGAGATCAGGCCTCTCACAGCGACTGTTGCTGCCACTCGCCCCTAGTCTGCTGCAAGCTCTGCCTGATGAATCTAGGCCTCTCCTCGGTGCACATCCTGGCACATCTCTGCCTGACATTTTTACTGCGTTTAGGAGGGGAAAACAATACACCACACTACACCTAGAACAGTATTTTTGTAACAGCAGATGTGTAGAAAAGTTAGATCAAAATAGGCAGACACTGTAGCTAAAAGCTAATGCAAAAAGACACTGTCAGATGGTTTTACACAGGATTCCCCTGGTCAGAGTTAAATAAATGCACCACAGGCAGTTCTAAAATGTGGTTTTTGTTCAAAATGTAAAAAAGGTAAAGATGCAGGTACTCTTAAAAGCTAAGTGGTAGTATTCGGGATGCCCCCCCCCCCTCCCCAGTCAAAGGCAATGGCTGCTTTAAACTTGAAAACCAAACTTTAAAAAAAAAAAGGCAAAAGGTTAGTAGGCAGGTACAAGATAAGTGGTAGGTAGCACTGACAATGGCCCCCGGTGAAAGGCAATAGGTGCTTTAAACTTGAAAACCAGACTTTTTTTTTACAAAAGGCAAAAGGTTAGTAGGCAGATACTCTTAAAAGATAAGTGGTAGGTAGCACTGACAATGGGCCCCGGTGAAAGGCAATAGGTGCTTTAACCCTTTAACCGCCAGCCTACCTTGAGATTTTGTCACCCTTTGTTGCCAGACCATTTTCACTATTTTGTGCTCCCCATGTTCAACTGTGATTTTTGAAGGGATTTCAAGGGATTTCCCAGGAAAGTGATATATTGTTTTTTTCAGCAGAGCCTGGGCTTTAACATGAAATGTCTTGTTTGTCATTTTCTAAGTGTATTCTCAATATTTTTGGGTGAAAATTGTACAAAAAAAAAAAAACTAGTTTTTACAATCTGTAGTGTTTTTTTTGTAATAAAAAATGTAAGTTTGTCAATAAAATCTTATTGCATGTGAAACCCCAATTTCTTCCGGTTACAGCAGTACCACATATGTATAGGTAGACACCCTTTCCTGCCCAGGAGACTCCCCCAAACTGAAACAACGCTTTAGGAGATTTTCAGATAAAATACAACTATGCTATGCAATATGCGCACCTTGCAGTTTTTCAAGAAAAACAACCCTTTACATTTGAAATACACACCTAGAAGTACACACACCTTAGGCTTTCTAGGCGTACCAGGCTTGTTGACATGGGTGCAGTTTTCTGGAAGTAATCCCTCAATGTATTCTTTGGTTGCACAGGGTTTCCTTAAAAATGAATAAAAAAGCAGAATCAAAACCACATTTTCCTAAAAAAAACGATATGCAAACCAGAAAATCTGAAAAAGCAACATGCCCCGATCAGAACAATACCCAACATGCATAGGTTCTGTCAAGGAAAGAGTTGCCAAACACACCAAAGTAAAGCATGCGCATAGCGGTAATTTTACTTCAAAATTTCAGCTCTGCAGACAAAGTGCGCACCTTGTGCTTTTTCTACCAAAACAACCCTTTACATTTGGAATATCCCCGATAAACCATATATTCCCTGAATGTACACATGTTAAGCTTTCTAAGCATACCCAGCTTGTTGTAGTGGGCTCATCTTTCTGGAAGTAATATCTCGAAGAATTCTTAGGTTGCACAGGGTTTCACAAAAAATGTATAAAAAAGCAGAATAAAAAACACCTTTTCCTAAAATATCAATATGCAAATAAGAAAAAAACAAGGTAAATCTGAAAGCACAAGGTCCCCCGAGCAGAACAATACCCAACATGCATAGGTACCTGTAACCTTTTAACTGCCAGCCTACTTGAGATTTTGTCACCCTCTACTGACAGGATATTTTTCACCATTTTGCGTGATGTTTAACTGTGATTTTTGCATAAATTTTGTGGCAGAGTTTAGGCTTTAACATGAAATGTCTGGTTTGTATTTTTTCTACTTTTTTTATATATTGTTAAGTAAATAAGTAAAAATAAATAAATATATATATATATTTTTTTTTTAAATTGTCTCCTTTATTTTAACAAAAACATTTATTTTATTAAAGAAAACCATATTGCATGTGAAAGCCCCATTTCTCCCGATTACAATGATACCACATATGTATCGGTAGCCCCCCGTTCCTGTCCAGGTGATCCCCTAAACTGAAAAGAGCACTTTATAACATTTACAAATAAAATGCAACTACTATCCACATAATAAAGGGTTAAATAAAAAAAATTGGTGTGGGGTCCCCCTTCACAGGGGGGGGAGGGGGCACACCATTTCTTGGGGGAATTTTAAGGTTTTTTTTGGGAGGCAGGTAATGGGGGGTCTCGGAGTTAATGGCAAGTCACCCACTAGCCGCAGGTGACTTGCCAGACCCAGAGCCTTGTGAACTGGTATAGGGGTCTCGTAGATCCCTTACCAGTTCACAAAGGGTTAAAAGTTAATAAAAAACACACAGAGACACACTTTAAAAATAACTTTATTAAAAAATAATACATGTTTTTAATTATTTTTTTAAATACTTACCTCCCATCCATCCCTGTGTCCCACGCTAATCACTTAGGCTTCTGCTCTCCTGCTGCTGCTGGAAGCCTTTTATACCTACTGGGTTACAGATAACATAGGGTTAATTAAAAAAAAAATGACATAGGGTCCCCCCTCCCAGGGAGGGGGACCCCATTTTTTGGGGGGATTTTTAAGGGTTAAAATCCTTAAAAATCCCCCCAAAAAATGGTGTGCGGTCCCCCCTACCCAGCGTAACCATCCTGTGACCAGCTATGGGGGCTTGTAGAACAGGGCGCCGGGGCCAGCTTTAGTGGCCCCTGGCCCTGCCGGCTACAAGCCAACATAGCCTAGGGCCACGGCTCTTCTGCCCCCCCCCCTTGGCTTTGGGGAGGCAGGTAATTTGGGGGCTCAGGGGTTAATGGCAAGGGGCATGGACCCCTTACCAGTTCACAAAGGGTTAAAAATAAAAAAAAAGACAAACACACTTTTTTCAAATGACTTTATTAAAAAAAAATTTTTTTTTTACTTTACTCACCTCCGATCTTCATCTCCTGTGTCCTGCGGCGATCAGATGCAGGTGACGGTTGGGCAGAGGAGGGGGGAGGCAGGTGATCGGAGGATCGCCTACCTTCCTCCTTCTCTGTCCAGCCATCACTGGCATCTGACAGCTGAACTGCCAGGTGCCCCGAAGACACCCGGCGGTGACGTCATCTGCCCCGCCCCCAAATGGGCGGGGCTAGAATCCAAGATGGCGGCCGCCATCGGAAGCTGCGGAGGGCTGTTATGCCCCCTCCAGAAGATGGAAGAGCGGGGTGGGTGATCAGAGCCCCCCCCCCCCATGAAGAGGAGAGGAGGCGGGAACCGGCGGGCGAGGAGGTGAGTAACTGTCAATTTTTTTTTTTTTTGCAGGCAAATCCCGGCGGCTGCTGAAACGGGGGGGCACCCTATTTTGGGCACTCCCCTGCAGCCGGAGGAGCCCCAACGGGCGATCGGAGCCCCTCTGGCTGAAGAGGAGACCCGGCCGGATCAAACGAGGGGTCAGGTAAGTGATTTTTTTTTTAAACGTTTTATTCTATTAATGGGGAAAGTCAGGCACGTAGAATTTACGTGGCTGGCGGTTAACTGCAGGGGAGGCAGCCACGTAAATTTTACGTGGCTGCCGTTCAAAAGGTTAAACTTGAAAACCAGATTTTTTTTTTACAAAAGGCAAAAGGTTAGTAGGCAGGTACTATTAAAAGATAAGTGGTAGGTAGCGCTGACAATGGCCCCCGGAAAAAGGCAATGGGTGCTTTAAACTTGAAAACCAGACTTTTAAAAAAAAAAAAGGCAAAAGGTTAGTAGGCAGGTACTCTTAAAAGATAAGTGGTAACACTGACAATGGCCCCCGGTGAAAGGCAATGGGTGCTTTAAACTTGAAAACCAGACTTTTTTATACAAAAGGCAAAAGGTAAGTAGGCAGGTACTCTTAAAAGACACGTGCTAGTATTTGGGATGCCCCCCCCCCTTTCTTTACAAAATGCAACCAGTTTGCAGACAGTTACTCTTCTTTCACTGTCACGGCCTCTCTCCCTCGCTTCTTCTGTTCTTTGTTCTATCTATCTATCTATCTATCTATCTGTCTATCTGTCCCTCTGTCTCCCTGCCTGATCTGCTCTGGCCGCAATACAGCGCCGAAATTAGCTTCCGCAAAATGGCCACCGCTTATATAGGACTGTGACATCATGGGTAAGCCTGTCTGCTGATAGGTAGCATGTGACGCCTACCCAGGATTCCTTGTCCCATGGGACATGTCCTGACATGTGGATCCACCATTTTAGATGGGCTGGCTAGTAGTAAATGGAGTTTTAAGGAAGCGATTCGAGCGATCGAATCGTGGCGATATTCAGAATCGTTAGGAATCAAATTTTTCTTTTAATTCGTAAGGAATTCGGGTTCGTTAGATCAGATTCACTCATCTCTACTGGTGAACTGAAACTTGAAGCACTGTGTTTAGCAAGCACAAATATAACCTCCTACCACAGCAAGTTCCATCACAAGTAACAAGCAGCAGCAGTATCATGGCTACATCCCTGTCTCTTATTTGTTGATTTCTTAATTTTATATGGCCTGTGCCCCTCAGTATATCATCCACCTGTCCCTGGAAGTGGCCTGAAATAGACAATAAGCAGATGTTTTTCTCTCTATCTCAGTATATGAGCAGCCTGTCCCTGGAAGTGGCCTGAAAACTAGCAGAGGTGTCTTTGTCTCTAGCTGTCCCTCAGTATGTGAGCCACCTGTCTATGGAAGTGCAATGAAATGGAAAATTAGCTTTCGAAATGGACTCCCTCCTTTCTAATGAGAAACATGATGTACTGTATATCTGAAAAAAAATCTTCTCTCTCTCGCTTTTTTATTTTTCTGTTATTATTTTTAGTACTTTCCTTACCCATTTTGTACAGGGTAATCACCCAGGTGCCCCCCCCCCCCCAGATTTAGCATCCGACATCCGACATTTTTTTCTGTTATTGTTTTGAGTAATTTCTCTACCCCATTTGTGCAGGGCAACCACCCTGGTAGTCACCTTGATTTACAGCCCTTTAGCCCTCGCTACCCCCATTCTGACATCAGCTCACTCCACCGATATAAAAAACCTGCGGCGGGGAGCGAGCTGGCTAATGCCCAGCGTATGAAAGAGAATCAGTGCTCTAGCTGGCAGTTAAAGGGTTAAAGCATTATACCTTAAACCTTCAGAAACACACCTTACTGCAGCCAATGACACATTTGGCAATTACTGTCAAACAACGAAGGGATTGTGAGGCTGTGTAAAGGGTCCAAAAATTAGAAAATAAAAGATTTATACAATCATGTGTGCTAACCTGGGGTGTATCCAAGTACTGTACCTCAAGTAAAAAGCCAAGCTGCTCTAGCATCCTTTGAATCCACAAGTGATGTATATGCCCTTTAATAAAGGTTCTGACCAGACAAGTGAAAAAAGGCCCTACCCATCTTTTGTCCCCACTTAGCTGATCTGTATTATTCTGGCAGTTCCCGAGTTCCAGAGATCCTGAAATCCATGCATACTGGTCTAGAGATTCTAACATCAGAACAAAGTGGCTATATGGTGAAAGTGCAGAATTTGTGCTTAGGATTCCATATATAGCATACATACCTAAAATAATGCAAACTAATGCAAACTCTGCGTACCACGATCAGTCCTCGTCCCACTTTTTAAAAAAGCCCCTTTGTATCTATTTGATTATATTTTATGGCAAATTATGGGTTAAGGTTAGCCTTCTCCCAAAACAGGGATACCTACAGTACTTTTATATTTGTTTGTCATACGGTGAGGCTTGGAAATCTTGATTCAGGGACACCATAATAAAAGTTAAACAAAGAGCAAATAAACCGTTATGAAATCGATTGGCTTTTGGCTCCATATGCAGTCAATTATAGACATATGTCTGTAGGTCTAAATGATCCAATCTACCAGATTTATACATGTATATAGCCACCATAAAAACTGCTTTGTGAAGGAAAACATAAAACATTGTGGGGTTAGAGGCCTGAAGACACAAAAACACTTGAGTTCTGGGGAAATATATGACTAATGGAAATAAGGGATTAAATGTGTAATATGTCTGGTTAGAGGATTCAAATTGCATAATAAATGTAGTCTAAAACAAAGCAATATTTTACATTTAGTAATACAGGGTTAAATGTTTATTATCTGATTGTGAAGACTGCTCAGTAGTGACCAAACAGGTCAAACTAGCTTTTTTGGGGGGTTAAAGGGACCAGGGTGTCACTGGTACAGAGCCCCTAAGCATTACTTACTGATGGTCAATAGAAGTTTCAGGTTAGAGGTTCTGAACTTTTTCACTTTTTACTTGTAACAAAGTGTTCCCTCCTCCCCCTAGGAATTTAGCTCAGCACACCATGCATTACGGTGGGTAACCTAGGGCTTGGACGGCAAGCAGCCAGTCCCTGACCCTGGCAAGAGACCATCTCCTTTGCTCTTTTCGCACAGGTCTGGTGCTTTACGAAGGGTTTCCTGGAGAATCCCGGGTTACAGGTAAGGGAGCCTTAGACACCAAAGTTAAGAGTTGAGGCCTCTGGTGACTCCTCTCCATTAGACAGTACATCACTGTGGAGGGGATTCTCCAGGGAATTTCCCCTGCTGGGATACCAGGGTGGAAGGATAAGGGACCTTTGTCCCCTATCCCCAAAGAAGCTCTCGTTTTGACCACTACTGTCGGCATTGTATAAAGTTCTTTGTATTGCATGGTTGTTTTTTCTTGGACACTCCATTTATCTACCGTTATCTAAATTGTAACTACTTTTTATTATTAAATGTTAAACAAATTTTACCTGTATATTTCCAAAAGTAGCGGGCATGCCAAGCAGACATGAATAGCATCAAAATTATGCAAAATGGCAGAGAAAGGTGCACTTCATAAATCTGGCTAATGGGTTTATTTAAGAAACGCTAGCGCAATGTAGGACCACGTAGCAGCAGGTGTTTTTCCGGTGCTTCTGCAGAAAGCAATATGTATGACAGTTAAAATGTCTAGCGCCTCGCATAGTGTCATAGAGCGCTGGCGCTGTATGTCCTGCACCACATGATATCAAATGCTCCGTGTCGTTCTAAACTTCTGCTTAGAGTTTTTCATTTTTTTTTGGCCACAATCAACTGACAGGGGATCCCAGGCCTGCTCGGGATGTATCTGACCTTCATTAAAGGTGTTTTTTTTTTTATGTAAACTAGCATTTTTGTGCCATTCAAGTGCCTTAGGGCCTTTGGGTGTCCCCAATGTTATTCCCAGTTCTCTGTTGCTCTTTTTCTGTGTTTTTTAATCCTGCAACAGGCACTATGTGCCTTAGCACCCAGCCTTACAGCTCCCACACTGGCGCTGTGTTTTTTGCTCATAAATATTGCATTGAGCGCCAGGTTTCAGGCGCTCATCAATGGCGCTACGTCTCGTCTTGTGCAGTGTTCTTTTGTGTTAAATGTGGTGGCCGCTTTTTAGCATTCACACCTAGCACAACCTAGCGTTCTTGTAAATCCTGCCAAATTGCAGTACTTACATTTGTTCTGACGCATTCATTTATGCTCCTCTATTACTGTTCTGCTTTTGGTTTCGCTTTTTGCACAGCCTCAGCAGCTCTTCCAGCAGGTGTGAGGCTGCCCCCCCCTCCCAAAGAGCACGCGCCAGCATGTGGATCCTCTACCTATCTGTATTCACTGGAGTGAGACTGTCCCCTTGTACCAAACCTATCTGTAAAGATTGAGGTGAGAGCAGGGCCAGCGTCAGCACCCGGCAAGGTAGGGCAGGTCCCTGGGGCCTCCATCCCCCGGGGGCCCACGGACAGGGCTAGCCTTTGGGGTGTGCAACGGCGCTTGACCGGCGGCGGACTGGGAGGGCACTGCCCCAGCTGATGCCCACACCTCCTCGAATGGCGGGGTTCCACACAACGGGGCATCTCAATTTAGTTTCCATGGTAGGAAGTGCTGGATTTTGTTCTGCTTTTAAGTTGCCCACCCCAGTTGATTTCCTATCCCTGGAGCATCCCAATTTGTTATACCCTACTATGTGAACCCCCCTAGGATCGCTGGCTTACCAACTATGCAAGCAATTTCACCTCCGAATTTTGCTCCGCTTTACAGGGGCATATCAATTTGGGATGCCCCTGTTTGGCCGTTAACTCAAACTGGCGATCCCACAGTGCATTCTCCAGTTCGAGGAAAGTAATGAACAAAGGGGGGGGGGGGGGGGCATACACAGGGGCATCCAAAATCAGGAGAATCGAGATCCATTTAGACTCCGAGGTCAGGTTTGAAGGGGTTTGGTGTGCTTCAAAGTAGACCAAAAAGTTTTGGTCCAAATAGCATGATCTTTAGGGGGCATCCAGATTTGGGAATCCCTCAGTGATGTGATTAGACAAAGGGGCCCACTGAGACCATGCCGCCCAAGGGCTTACATAAACCTGGAGCCGGCCCTGGGTGAAAGTGTCCCTTTATAGCAAACCTGTATTCACTGGGGTGTTTGTGTCCACTTATACCAAACCTATCTGTAAAGACTAGGGTGAGAGTGTCCCCTTATAAAAAAGCTGTATTCACTGGGGTGTTTGTGTCTCCTTAGAGCAAACCTATCTATAAAGACTGGGGTGAGAATGTCCACCACACCTATCTGTATTCATTGAGATGTTTGTGTTTTTTATAGCACACCTAGCTGTAAAGCCTGAGGTGTCTGTGTACCCCCAAATACCAAACCTAGAGTGTCCCCTTATATCAAGCCAATTTTGTATTTACTGGGGTGTTTGTGTCCCCTAGACCGTACATGGACTGGTGGTCACACAGCCCCAGTCAGCCAGCATAAGAAGAAAGGTGCAAACCCTCAGTGGTCAGCCCGTTGCTGCCACTGCCCTTCACACCCAGGGACTGAGCAAGTCAAAGCAGGCTCACAGGATCTCACCAGCGAAGAACATATGCCAACATGACAGTTGCACTCTTACCCGATATTTTGTGGATGCCAGGTTTGCGGAGGCGCTGTAGTAACTCCAAAAGCAGTGAATAACCGGCACACCATAGCCAATTCAAATCCCTGTGTATTAGATGCTCCAATATTTACAACTGTGTAGGAATACAGTAAGCATGTATCATAAAGTCCATGCAGTCCATCATTATCTTAGCCAACGTTTCAAACGTGGTGTCTGGCCACCAAGCACGACCGGGACTCAAGAATGTCTCGACATACCCCCGGAGGTGAGTATTGCAATGCGTTTTGTTGTGTTACACCTTACAAATTATGTTATACATTGTATAATTACCTGACCCCCAGAGGTCCTTGCTAGCCTCTGAGATGGGAGTATTTAGCAGGGCTAAATAATGGTGACTAAGCCATTTAACTTAAATAATGCACATGTTGTTTATTTCAATGTGAATCAAAATTTAAATTAAAACAAATCAAATTAACACCTCTATTTTATTCCACATATACCGTATTTTTCGTCCTATAAGACGCACCTATTTTCCCCCAAAAGTGGGGGGAAAATGCCAGTGCGCCTTATCGGGCGAATTTAAAAAAAATAAATAAAAAAATAAAATTAAACTCACCCGTTCCTGGTGCTCCCGCGTTGCCTGCTGCACTGCAGGAGGACAGAAGAAGACAGAAGAGCGATGGGCCACTGCTATTGCTGAGGCAGTGATAGCAGCGGCAGAGACGGAGGCAGCGCCTGCCGCTTCACCATCATCACCTGCCCTCCAGCTGATGCCTCTTCAGGCAAGGGCAGGAGTGAACAGCCGGGTCCGTGCAGCAGGTGGGCGTGGCTTGCATCGCGTAGCGCAGGCCACGCCCACTCACTGCACGGACCCGGCTGTTCACTGCTGCTCTTGCCGGAAGAGGCAGCAGAGAAGTTGCGGAAGAGAGGAAGGAGCGGCTGTCCCTGTCCATGTGAGTTTATTTTTTTTTCTTTGTTATTGTGTGCCTATGGGGAACGGGGGGGGGGGGGGTGTAACACTGCTTCTATGGGGAATAGGAGGGGGGTGCCACACTGCCTATATGGGGAATATGAGGGGGGTGCCACATTGCCTATATGGGGAATATGAGGGGGGGTGCCACATTGCCTATATGGGGAATGGGTGGGGGAATGATACACTGCCTATATGGGGAATGGGAGGGGGGAATGCCACACTGCCTATATGGAGAATGGGAGGGGGGATGCCACACTGCCTATATGGGGAATGGGAGGGGGGAATGCCACACTGCTTATATGGGGAATGGGATGGGGGAATGCCACACTGCCTATATGGGGAATGGGATGGGGGAATGCCACACTGCCTATGGGAATGGGATGGGGGGAATTCCACTCTGCCTATGGGAAGGGGGAATGACACACTGGCTATTGGGAATGGGAGGGGGATTACTGTAATTGGAGGATACTGCACTTTGCCTAGTATTTGGTTAAAAATATTATTTTTCTTGTTTTCCTCCCCCAAATTCTGGGTGCGTCTTCTAAGCCGGTGCGTCTTATAGAGCGAAAATACGGCATTACATTGCAAAACTTGTGTTATTTTTTTCACATATATTACAATCATTAATTGCAAGCGCGACTGTAGACAGGTTGTAGCAAGTATACCATATAAATACGTTTGTAGCAAGTTCAGTTGCGCTTTCAGGTTTCAATTGAGAATGTCCACCACACCTATCTGTATTCATTGAGATGTTTGTGTTTTTTATAGCACACCTAGCTGTAAAGCCTGAGGTGTCTGTGTACCCCCAAATACCAAACCTAGAGTGTCCCCTTATATCAAGCCAATTTTGTATTTACTGGGGTGTTTGTGTCCCCTAGACCGTACATGGACTGGTGGTCACACAGCCCCAGTCAGCCAGCATAAGAAGAAAGGTGCAAACCCTCAGTGGTCAGCCCGTTGCTGCCACTGCCCTTCACACCCAGGGACTGAGCAAGTCAAAGCAGGCTCACAGGATCTCACCAGCGAAGAACATATGCCAACATGACAGTTGCACTCTTACCCGATATTTTGTGGATGCCAGGTTTGCGGAGGCGCTGTAGTAACTCCAAAAGCAGTGAATAACCGGCACACCATAGCCAATTCAAATCCCTGTGTATTAGATGCTCCAATATTTACAACTGTGTAGGAATACAGTAAGCATGTATCATAAAGTCCATGCAGTCCATCATAATCTTAGCCAACGTTTCAAACGTGGTGTCTGGCCACCAAGCACGACCGGGACTCAAGAATGTCTCGACATACCCCCGGAGGTGAGTATTGCAATGCGTTTTGTTGTGTTACACCTTACAAATTATGTTATACATTGTATAATTACCTGACCCCCAGAGGTCCTTGCTAGCCTCTGAGATGGGAGTATTTAGCAGGGCTAAATAATGGTGACTAAGCCATTTAACTTAAATAATGCACATGTTGTTTATTTCAATGTGAATCAAAATTTAAATTAAAACAAATCAAATTAACACCTCTATTTTATTCCACATATACCGTATTTTTCGTCCTATAAGACGCACCTATTTTCCCCCAAAAGTGGGGGGAAAATGCCAGTGCGCCTTATCGGGCGAATTTAAAAAAAATAAATAAAAAAATAAAATTAAACTCACCCGTTCCTGGTGCTCCCGCGTTGCCTGCTGCACTGCAGGAGGACAGAAGAAGACAGAAGAGCGATGGGCCACTGCTATTGCTGAGGCAGTGATAGCAGCGGCAGAGACGGAGGCAGCGCCTGCCGCTTCACCATCATCACCTGCCCTCCAGCTGATGCCTCTTCAGGCAAGGGCAGGAGTGAACAGCCGGGTCCGTGCAGCAGGTGGGCGTGGCTTGCATCGCGTAGCGCAGGCCACGCCCACTCACTGCACGGACCCGGCTGTTCACTGCTGCTCTTGCCGGAAGAGGCAGCAGAGAAGTTGCGGAAGAGAGGAAGGAGCGGCTGTCCCTGTCCATGTGAGTTTATTTTTTTTTCTTTGTTATTGTGTGCCTATGGGGAACGGGGGGGGGTGTAACACTGCTTCTATGGGGAATAGGAGGGGGGTGCCACACTGCCTATATGAGGAATATGAGGGGGGTGCCACATTGCCTATATGGGGAATATGAGGGGGGGTGCCACATTGCCTATATGGGGAATGGGTGGGGGAATGATACACTGCCTATATGGGGAATGGGAGGGGGGAATGCCACACTGCCTATATGGAGAATGGGAGGGGGGATGCCACACTGCCTATATGGGGAATGGGAGGGGGGAATGCCACACTGCTTATATGGGGAATGGGATGGGGGAATGCCACACTGCCTATATGGGGAATGGGATGGGGGAATGCCACACTGCCTATGGGAATGGGATGGGGGGAATTCCACTCTGCCTATGGGAAGGGGGAATGACACACTGGCTATTGGGAATGGGAGGGGGATTACTGTAATTGGAGGATACTGCACTTTGCCTAGTATTTGGTTAAAAATATTATTTTTCTTGTTTTCCTCCCCCAAATTCTGGGTGCGTCTTCTAAGCCGGTGCGTCTTATAGAGCGAAAATACGGCATTACATTGCAAAACTTGTGTTATTTTTTTCACATATATTACAATCATTAATTGCAAGCGCGACTGTAGACAGGTTGTAGCAAGTATACCATATAAATACGTTTGTAGCAAGTTCAGTTGCGCTTTCAGGTTTCAATTGTGACAGCCGTGGAAAGATAAAAGATGTGCAGACGTTTCGCTAAATAAAAGCTTCCTCAGTGCACTTTTACCTTAATAGTAAATGATAATTGCATTTATAGGGTGTTGGTATACTGTTTCATACAGTTTTACACATACATTTGGGAATAGTTAGGTGCACTCACTTTTTCAGATTCCTAATGGTAGTGTGGTCCTCACTATTGGAGGGGAAGGATAAATATATCAGGTTCTTGCCAATGATCCTTTTAAAAGTGTACAGTAGTTTATTTGTGTGGCTCTATCCTCAATCAATATAGAAAGGGTAGTATAGGAATAAGATTCTTATGATGTACCTTAGTGTGCCTTCTGATGCTGATTCCTAGGCAGGTGTTCTTGGTGTGCCCTCAGACGTTGCACTGGGTCTCGCCTGTGGCAGGGAGTGCCAGCATTAACATATCTAATGTGTTTTAGTTGTTAGTATATAACTTGTTAATAGTGGCTAGGATTAGCACTTACCATATAAGTAGGGACCTGAATTGCCGATGCACCCTGTATGTTCTGGGGTGAAGTTTATGCTTTGCTCCTTCTCCTTGCACTTGTGGTGCTGCAAATGTTGCGCTGTGTGTCCGGTTTCCTGGGTTTGTAGTGTAAAGTGAGTAGCATTGCTGCGGAGCTGCCTGAAGGCGGACTTCGGGCGGGAGTCCCGCCCTCTAGTTTGCCTCACTGCCATTTAGATGGCAGTACGGGAGGGGCGGGCACGCACAAGGTACGCGCCACGCCACTTCCGGGCCGCCAGCCCCTATCGACTATTGGACTTCGGTCTAAACTCATGGGCAGCGCCATTTTGCTCGAGTACATCACTGTGTTTGTGGCAGGCGTTCTCTCCACTAACCAGACATTGTGTTTCCAGGACATACGTTGCAGTGAAAACACTAACACAAGTTTTTTTCCAGTTTTTTCTCACAGTCTATAACGTTTTCCCTCCCGACACCACGCCTAATTCTAACCTTTCCTGAAGGAGCCCCTCTCCTCCAGAGACAGTTTAGTTTTTTTCCCACTTGTTCTAGGATTTACAGGTTCAACCCCCCCCCTAGGTGCAGCTCCCAATCCACATCCTTGCGCTGATCCAACACACCTTACAAACCATATGTGTTCTTTTGTCTATGTCCTATTTCTTACTTGTTTATTGTATATGTACCCTCGTATGAGTGTTTTGATGCGAGAGGCCATTTTATTGGTTAGGAAAACATTTTATTAAGTATTAAGGTACAAGTATATTCAACTTTTTGGGTTGGAGCACAATATCTGGGTAATTGGTAAATTTCATAATGGCATCTGGAATCGGTATTGCACCTAACTTTACAGAATGTAATTAGTAATGTCCACAGGTGGTAGTGTTATTATATTATGTATAGGTTTATTGAGAATGGAGTCCTATTTTTGTAGTTTTTTTTATGGGTTAATGAGGGATAGAAGGATCTCACTGATTTTAGGTTTTTAGGAATGGGACAAAGCTACACATATCATTCAGGCCGGGTGAATCGTTGCTTTTAATTTTGTGATCCATTTTGTCTCATTTTGTAGGGTCCTGTTACGTATGTCTCCCCCTCTGGGGTGTTTGTGGATTCTCTCTATCACATTCTCTCTATCATGGTGTGTCGTAAAGTGTCTACACACTGGGGTTAAGGTATTTCTGTTCCTGGTGTCCCTAATATGCTCCTACATGCGAACCCTGTGTTTCCTGTTCATTTTCCCTATATAGAATTTTGGACAGGTGCATGTCAAATATGTAAATAACGTCTGTGGTGTTACAGTTCGAAAAGTGTTTTTGTTTGATATTTTCTCCTGCGAGTGAGTAGGATCTCTCTGACCGTTTTTATATACTGGCACATAGTACATCCCTTGCACCTGTAGGTGCCTATTGTTTTGCAGCATTCGTTGGTCTTGGGCTCTCTGGTGTAATGGCTTCTTACTAGAAGGTCATTTATTGCCCTCCCTTTTCCCTTTTGATTTTCAGCTTGTCTGGAATTAGCGTATTCAATATAGGGTCTTTCTTTAATATATACCAGTGCTTTTGTAGTGAGTCCCTGATCTGTTGGCGTTGTGAGTTGTAGGTCAGGATCAGGGGGGCATATTCTAGTTCCTTCTTATTGTTAGTTCTGAGTGTATTTATCATGGTATGTCTATTTTTTTGTTGCACCTTTTGGTAAGCTCTCTTGAGTGTCTTGTTTGTGTAGCCCCTTGCTTTGAGTCTTTTTCTTATTCCATCAGCTGCTGTTTTGAAGTCCTGTTGTGTGGTGCAGTTTCTTTTTGCCCGTAGGGAATACTCTATATAAGTGTGGTGGGGTGTGAACTACTGGCCCTCAATATATTATTGCCGGCTGTGGGCTTCCTGTAGAAATTCTTGATAATGGTACCCTCAGGGGTAATCTTGATATTTAAGTCTAGGAAATGTATTTCTCTATCGTCATGTTCTAGGTTGAACTTAAGATTGAAATTATTTTTGTTCAGTATGTTTACAAAGTCTTCCAGTAGTTGTGTGGTTCCCTCCCATATTATGAGGATATCGTCCATATAACGATGCCATTTTATAACATGGTCCAAGTACCTATTGTTCGAGTCGTCTCCCCATACCTGTTGCTCCCACCAGCCCAGATATAAATTAGCGAAGGAGGGAGCACATATAGTGCCCATCGCCGTTCCTTGGAGCTGCTTCTCCACACGGGACAAACCGTGAAAACACTATAAACTTTTTCACAATATTCTCGTGGGAGACAGGATAGAATCCAGAAACCCAGAGAAGAACTTACTCCCAGACAGTATACCCAAAGAGACAAGAGGAAACAACTACCGTCACCAGATCAAATAACTCAAGAGCAACAATGTACAGGGGCTACCTCTTTTTTAGGTATCCCCAGACCAGACACCACACAAGGCCCAGGACCCCTAACGAAAAGAGGGTCTTTCACATGAGGGAACCCGGGAACCAAACAAAGAGAGAGAAAATAGATCCACACATAGAGATAGAAGGTATGAACAACATAATTAATCTGGCCAATATACCATTAACGGAAGCACAAATACAAGTACTACAATTAGGACTGAACTTTTGTCCAGACCAAAATATGAATAAATTTTAGGTCATCAAGGACATTCATCTCTATGCAAGAAATCTACTATTAAAACAACAATACCAAGACAAAGATCAACTATCAGAAAACACAGTAAGCCTAACCCAAAATGATACCCCCACCTTGAAAATATTAGAATCTCTACAAACTACCCCAGAACAAGAAATAGAGCCCGAGATAGAGAATAAAAAACGGGTATTTAGAAAACCTTCAACCTACTTTCCCTCTCTTAACATGAACTCAAGTGTTAAGACATTCGTGAACATAATTACACAAGAAATAGAAAACACAATCACAAAGGGGACCAGACCCAAGAATGTTTCCCATCAAAAAACACAAGCACTTAAAGAACTTGAACAAAATAGAGACATAGAGATCAAACCCGCTGACAAGGGGGGCAACACGGTCATCATGACCAAACAACAGTATGAAAATATGTGCAACAATATCCTAAAAAACAGGGGATGGTACCAAAAAACGTCTTCACTAACCCTAAAAAAAGACCGAATTGAATATGACAGTATAATCAACCAAGCCCATGAGCATAAAGTTATCGATAAATCCACTTGGAAATTCCTCAAAGTAGACAACCTCACCATTCAAACCTTTTACTCTCTACCTAAGGTTCACAAAGATAACTCCCCGGGACGCCCCATAGTGGCTGGGATAGGGTCTCTAACGTGTAAAGCCAGTGAATATGTTGATACCCACCTTAGACCATTTGTAGAAGCCCTCTCCTCGTATGTAAAGGACACTCCTCATCTCCTGAAAATATTACAAGACCTAACAGTTCCTCCACATTCAAGACTAGTTACTGTGGATGTGGAGGTGTTATACTCCAGCATACCACATAACCTGTGACTAAGGGCAACTAAATACTATCTAGACCAGCTTGACATAACGGAAGAGGAACATAATCAGTTCCTTTTAGAACTCTTAAACTTCATCCTCACTCACAATACTTTTACATTTGATAAACAACTGTTCCACCAGCTCCAAGGAACGGCGATGGGCACTATATGTGCTCCCTCCTTCGCTAATTTATATCTGGGCTGGTGGGAGCAACAGGTATGGGGAGAAGACTCGAACAATAGGTACATGGACCATGTTATAACATGGCATAGTTATATAGACGATATCCTCATAATATGGGAGGGAACCACACAACTACTGGAAGACTTTGTAAACATACTGAACAAAAATAATTTCAATCTTAAGTTCACCCTAGAACATGACGATAGAGAAATACATTTCCTAGACCAAAATATCAAGATTACCCCCGAGGGCACCATTATCACGAATTTCTACTGGAAGCCCACAGCCGGCAATAATATATTGAGGGTCAGTAGTTCACACCCCATCACACTTATAAAGTGTATTCTCTACAGGGAATATTTAAGGGCAAAAAGAAACTGCACCACACAACTGGACTTCAAAACAGCAGCTGATGGAATAAGAAAAAGACTCAAAGCAAGGGGCTACACAAACAAGACACTCAAGAGAGCTTACCAAAAGGCGCAACAAAAAAATAGACATACCATGATAAATACACTCAGAACTGACAATAAGAGGGAACTGGAATATGCCCCCCTGATCCTGACCTACAACTAACAACACCAACAGATCAGAGACTCACTACAAAAGCACTAGTATATATTAAAGAAAGACCCTATAATGGGTACGCTAATTCCAGACAAGCCGAAAATCACTTACCAGAAAGGGAGGGCAATAAAGGACCTTCTAGTAAGAAGCCATTACACCAGAGAGCCCAAGAACAATGAATGCTACAAAATAATAGGCACCTACAGGTGCGAGGGATGTACTATGTGCCAGTATATAAAAACGGTCAGAGAGACCCTACTCCCCACGGGAGTAAATATCAAACAAAAACACTTTTCGAACTGTAACACCACAGACGTTATTTACATATTGACATGCACCTGTCCAAAATTCTATATAGGGAAAACGAACAGGAAACTCAGGGTTCGCATGTATGAGCATATTAGGGACACCAGGAACAGAAATACCTTAACCCCAGTGTGTAGACACTTTACAACACACCATGATAGAGAGAATGTGATAGAGAGAATCCACAAACACCCCAGAGGGAGAGACATACGTAACAGGACCCTACAAAATAAGACAAAATGGATCACAAAATTAAAAGCAACGATTTACCAGGCCTGAATGATATGTGTAGCTTTGTCCCATTCCTAAAAACCTAAAATCAGTGAGATCCTTCTATCCCTCATTAACTCATAAAAAAACTACAAAAATAGGACTCCATTCTCAATAAACCTATACAAACTATAATAACACTACCACCTGTGGACATTACTAATTACATTCTGTAAAGTTAGGTGCAATACCGATTCCAGATGCCATTATGAAATTTACCAATTACCCAGATATTATTATTATTATTATTATTGTTTATTTATATAGCGCCATCAACTTCTGTAGCGCTTTACAAGGTATGAAAACAGACAGGGTAAAACATATAGTACAGAGAACAATACAAAATTAGATGCCAAAGGTTAAAACCAAGTGTTGTGAGCACAGGAGACAATAGGAAGGAGTGCCCTGCCCTTGCAGGCTTACAGTCTAAAGTTTGGGGGTAGAGACAAAGGGAGTGGGGTCACAAGTGGTAGAGCTTGAGTATGCCTGCATGTGCCATTGAAGGTTATAGGAGTTGCTTACTAGAGATGAGCGAACTTTTGAAAAATTCGATTCGACTGATTCGCCGAATTTTCCGACAAAAATCGTTTCGTCCCGAATAAATTCGCGACGAATCGCTATTAAAAACGGCTATTTCTGAGCCTCCTACAGCCTCAATAGGGTTGTAAACCATTCAGCCTTGCTGTAACACGCACAGGATGCGTGCTGGGTTAGTTAAATAATACTTTTAAGAAATATCACATGCAGATCAGAGGCATCGCTAATAGAATCGCAGAGCGGCACAATTGCAGAGAGTTGAAGTGGCATCACTATGAGGGGCAGAAGGAGCCCAAATATACACTGGAGTTGGCTTCAGGAGCCCAAAAATTGGATGAATCACACCCTGGAGTTGGCAGGAGTTGACAGTAGCAGCAGCAGGAGCCCAAATATACACTGGAGTTGGCTTCAGGAGCCCAAAAATTGGATGAATCACACCCTGGAGTTGGCAGGAGTTGACAGCAGCAGCAGCAGGAGCCCAAATATACACTGGAGTTGGCTTCAGGAGCCCAAAAATTGGATGAATCACACCCTGGAGTTGGCAGGAGTTGACAGCAGCAGCAGCAGGAGCCCAAATATACACTGGAGTTGGCTTCAGGAGCCCAAAAATTGGATGAATCACACCCTGGAGTTGGCAGAAGTTGGCAGCAGCAGCAGCAGGAGCCCAAATATACACTGGAGTTGGCTTCAGGAGCCCAAAAATTGGATGAATCACACCCTGGAGTTGGCAGAAGTTGGCAGCAGCAGCAGCAGGAGCCCAAATATACACTGGAGTTGGCTTCAGGAGCCCAAAAATTGGATGAATCACACCCTGGAGTTGGCAGGAGTTGACAGCAGCAGCAGCAGGAGCCCAAATATACACTGGAGTTGGCTTCAGGAGCCCAAAAATTGGATGAATCACACCCTGGAGTTGGCAGGAGTTGACAGCAGCAGCAGCAGGAGCCCAAATATACACTGGAGTTGGCTTCAGGAGCCCAAAAATTGGATGAATCACACCCTGGAGTTGGCAGGAGTTGACAGCAGCAGCAGCAGGAGCCCAAATATACACTGGAGTTGGCTTCAGGAGCCCAAAAATTGGATGAATCACACCCTGGAGTTGGCAGAAGTTGGCAGCAGCAGCAGCAGGAGCCCAAATATACACTGGAGTTGGCTTCAGGAGCCCAAAAATTGGATGAATCACACCCTGGAGTTGGCAGGAGTTGACAGCAGCAGCAGCAGGAGCCCAAATATACACTGGAGTTGGCTTCAGGAGCCCAAAAATTGGATGAATCACACCCTGGAGTTGGCAGAAGTTGGCAGCAGCAGCAGCAGGAGCCCAAATATACACTGGAGTTGGCTTCAGGAGCCCAAAAATTGGATGAATCACACCCTGGAGTTGGCAGAAGTTGGCAGCAGCAGCAGCAGGAGCCCAAATATACACTGGAGTTGGCTTCAGGAGCCCAAAAATTGGATGAATCACACCCTGGAGTTGGCAGGAGTTGACAGCAGCAGCAGCAGGAGCCCAAATATACACTGGAGTTGGCTTCAGGAGCCCAAAAATTGGATGAATCACACCCTGGAGTTGGCAGAAGTTGGCAGCAGCAGCAGCAGGAGCCCAAATATACACTGGAGTTGGCTTCAGGAGCCCAAAAATTGGATGAATCACACCCTGGAGTTGGCAGAAGTTGGCAGCAGCAGCAGCAGGAGCCCAAATATACACTGGAGTTGGCTTCAGGAGCCCAAAAATTGGATGAATCACACCCGGGAGTTGGCAGGAGTTGACAGCAGCAGCAGCAGGAGCCCAAATATACACTGGAGTTGGCTTCAGGAGCCCAAAAATTGGATGAATCACACCCTGGAGTTGGCAGGAGTTGACAGCAGCAGCAGCAGGAGCCCAAATATACACTGGAGTTGGCTTCAGGAGCCCAAAAATTGGATGAATCACACCCTGGAGTTGGCAGGAGTTGACAGCAGCAGCAGCAGGAGCCCAAATATACACTGGAGTTGGCTTCAGGAGCCCAAAAATTGGATGAATCACAGCCTGGAGTTGGCAGGAGTTGACAGTAGCAGCAGCAGGAGCCCAAATATACACTGGAGTTGGCTTCAGGAGCCCAAAAATTGGATGAATCACACCCTGGAGTTGGCAGGAGTTGACAGCAGCAGCAGCAGGAGCCCAAATATACACTGGAGTTGGCTTCAGGAGCCCAAAAATTGGATGAATCACACCCTGGAGTTGGCAGAAGTTGGCAGCAGCAGCAGCAGGAGCCCAAATATACACTGGAGTTGGCTTCAGGAGCCCAAAAATTGGATGAATCACACCCTGGAGTTGGCAGAAGTTGGCAGCAGCAGCAGCAGGAGCCCAAATATACACTGGAGTTGGCTTCAGGAGCCCAAAAATTGGATGAATCACACCCTGGAGTTGGCAGAAGTTGGCAGCAGCAGCAGCAGGAGCCCAAATATACACTGGAGTTGGCTTCAGGAGCCCAAAAATTGGATGAATCACACCCTGGAGTTGGCAGGAGTTGACAGCAGCAGCAGCAGGAGCCCAAATATACACTGGAGTTGGCTTCAGGAGCCCAAAAATTGGATGAATCACACCCTGGAGTTGGCAGGAGTTGACAGCAGCAGCAGCAGGAGCCCAAATATACACTGGAGTTGGCTTCAGGAGCCCAAAAATTGGATGAATCACACCCTGGAGTTGGCAGGAGTTGACAGCAGCAGCAGCAGGAGCCCAAATATACACTGGAGTTGGCTTCAGGAGCCCAAAAATTGGATGAATCACACCCTGGAGTTGGCAGAAGTTGGCAGCAGCAGCAGCAGGAGCCCAAATATACACTGGAGTTGGCTTCAGGAGCCCAAAAATTGGATGAATCACACCCTGGAGTTGGCAGAAGTTGGCAGCAGCAGCAGCAGGAGCCCAAATATACACTGGAGTTGGCTTCAGGAGCCCAAAAATTGGATGAATCACACCCTGGAGTTGGCAGAAGTTGGCAGCAGCAGCAGCAGGAGCCCAAATATACACTGGAGTTGGCTTCAGGAGCCCAAAAATTGGATGAATCACACCCTGGAGTTGGCAGGAGTTGACAGCAGCAGCAGCAGGAGCCCAAATATACACTGGAGTTGGCTTCAGGAGCCCAAAAATTGGATGAATCACACCCTGGAGTTGGCAGGAGTTGACAGCAGCAGCAGCAGGAGCCCAAATATACACTGGAGTTGGCTTCAGGAGCCCAAAAATTGGATGAATCACACCCTGGAGTTGGCAGAAGTTGGCAGCAGCAGCAGCAGGAGCCCAAATATACACTGGAGTTGGCTTCAG
Organism: Gastrophryne carolinensis; assembly: GCA_027917425.1. Taxonomy (NCBI): domain Eukaryota; kingdom Metazoa; phylum Chordata; class Amphibia; order Anura; family Microhylidae; genus Gastrophryne; species Gastrophryne carolinensis. The sequence continues at coordinate 89,034,155 of CM051242.1, forward strand.
GAGCCCAAAAATTGGATGAATCACACCCTGGAGTTGGCAGAAGTTGGCAGCAGCAGCAGCAGGAGCCCAAATATACACTGGAGTTGGCTTCAGGAGCCCAAAAATTGGATGAATCACACCCTGGAGTTGGCAGGAGTTGACAGCAGCAGCAGGAGCCCAAATATACACTGGAGTTGGCTTCAGGAGCCCAAAAATTGGATGAATCACACCCTGGAGTTGGCAGGAGTTGACAGCAGCAGCAGCAGGAGCCCAAATATACACTGGAGTTGGCTTCAGGAGCCCAAAAATTGGATGAATCACACCCTGGAGTTGGCAGGAGTTGACAGCAGCAGCAGCAGGAGCCCAAATATACACTGGAGTTGGCTTCAGGAGCCCAAAAATTGGATGAATCACACCCTGGAGTTGGCAGAAGTTGGCAGCAGCAGCAGCAGGAGCCCAAATATACACTGGAGTTGGCTTCAGGAGCCCAAAAATTGGATGAATCACACCCTGGAGTTGGCAGAAGTTGGCAGCAGCAGCAGCAGGAGCCCAAATATACACTGGAGTTGGCTTCAGGAGCCCAAAAATTGGATGAATCACACCCTGGAGTTGGCAGAAGTTGGCAGCAGCAGCAGCAGGAGCCCAAATATACACTGGAGTTGGCTTCAGGAGCCCAAAAATTGGATGAATCACACCCTGGAGTTGGCAGGAGTTGACAGCAGCAGCAGCAGGAGCCCAAATATACACTGGAGTTGGCTTCAGGAGCCCAAAAATTGGATGAATCACACCCTGGAGTTGGCAGGAGTTGACAGCAGCAGCAGCAGGAGCCCAAATATACACTGGAGTTGGCTTCAGGAGCCCAAAAATTGGATGAATCACACCCTGGAGTTGGCAGAAGTTGGCAGCAGCAGCAGCAGGAGCCCAAATATACACTGGAGTTGGCTTCAGGAGCCCAAAAATTGGATGAATCACACCCTGGAGTTGGCAGGAGTTGACAGTAGCAGCAGCAGGAGCCCAAATATACACTGGAGTTGGCTTCAGGAGCCCAAAAATTGGATGAATCACAGCCTGGAGTTGGCAGGAGTTGACAGTAGCAGCAGCAGGAGCCCAAATATACACTGGAGTTGGCTTCAGGAGCCCAAAAATTGGATGAATCACACCCTGGAGTTGGCAGGAGTTGACAGTAGCAGCAGCAGGAGCCCAAAAAATGGCCTAAAGACATAAATATGTTTTGCACCATTTGGAAAGTGTAAAACGTGGCACCATGCTGAATCTAGTCGCATGCATCAGGCATTGGTGGGTGGAAATCCTGGCTGATCCATCCCTGATTCATTTTGACAAAGGTGAGTCTCTCCACATTTTTAGTTGACAGACGAGTTCTCCTCGCCGTAACTATGGCCCCCGCCGCACTAAACACCCGCTCAGATGGCACGCTACTTGCCGGGCAGGACAGCTTTTCCAGGGCAAACTCTGCTAGTTGCGGCCACAAATCAAGTTTGGCTGCCCAGAAGTCCAGCGGATCCTCAAGGTGTGTTGGCATGGTCATGTCAAAGTATGACATGACCTGCTGGTTCAGGTCCTGCTCCAGGTCTTCCTGCTGCTCATGAGTAGCCTCACTATGCGGGTGTAGAAAGCTACTCATTAGCGACTGAAGACTGAGGCTGCTGCTGCTGATGGAGCTTCTGCTGCTGCTGCTGCCAACCCCCCCAGCGGCCATGGCAGTGGAAGGTGAGCGCAGAGGTCCCCTCGAGTCAGACCTGCGAGAGTATGGACCATGGCGCAGATAGGCATCGGCCAACTGCCTACGTAGAATGTCTTTGTAGTAGTTGAGTTTGTCCTCCCTCTCGGTGGGTTTAAAAAATGCCCCCATTTTGTGCCGGAAGCGAGGGTCCAATAAGGTGGACAGCCAGAAGTCATCCCGCCGACAGATGGAAACAATTCTGGGGTCACTACGCAAGCACGTGAGCATGCTTCGTGCCATTTGCGCAAGTGACTCGGATGGACTACCTGTCTCCATCTCCACTGCATACTGCCACGGTGTGCCCGGGTCCTCTGTCTCTCCTTCCTCAAAAACCTCTAGCTCCTCTGGCTGCTCCTGCTCCTCCTCTCCTGTCCGCTGACTAGATAAACCAGCCATTTCGCCAAGCCTAAACTGTGTTTCGCTGGGCAACTCCTCCTCCTCCTCTTCCTCCTCCTCCTCCTCCAGTTCAGCTCCAAGGGGGTTCATGTGACCGTAAGATGTAAACGCCATGTCTCCAGTGCCCTGACCAGCCATGGTTTCCAACATGTGCTGTAGTACATGAAGCAGTGGAATCACGTCGTTCATCCCGTAATCCTGCCGACTGACAAATAAAGTGGCTTCCTCAAAGGGCCTGAGCAAACGGCAGGTGTCACGTATGAGCTGCCACTGGTTGACATTGAAGTTACACAGGGGAGTCCCCCTATCTGCTTGGATCATCAGGAAATCCGTGATGGCTTTTCTCTGTTCATATAATCGGTCCAACATGTGAAGGGTGGAATTCCAACGGGTGGAAACATCGCAAATCAGACTATGTTGGGGGATACCATTCTGACGCTGTAGCTCAAGAAGGGTGTGTTTGGCAGTGTAGGAGTGGCTGAAGTGCATGCAAAGTTTCCGTGAAGTTGTTAGGATGTCCTGCAGATGGGGGGAACACTTCAGAAACCGCTTGACAACCAGATTGAAGACGTGAGCCATGCAGGGGGCATGGGTCAGGCTTCCTTGGCGCAGCGCAGACAAAATGTTCTTCCCATTGTCGGTAACCATGATTCCCATTTTAAGTTTTCTCGGAGTAAGCCATGTTTGGATTTCCTGATGAATACATTTAAGCAGTTCCTCCCCTGTGTGACTCCGTTCGCCAAGACAAACCATGTGAAGCACTGCGTGACACCTCCGTGCCCTGCACACATGGTAGACTGGAGGGGCACTGAGACTTGAGCCTACAGTGGAGGGTGAGGAGATGGCGGAGGATGAGGAGGCCGAGTCGCACGGTGTCACAGGCCCAATGGGCAGAGAGCGCGGAGGCCGAAGCGGCGTGACCTGTCCAAGTTGCTGCTGCAAAGGGACCACATTCACCCAGTGGGCCGTAAACGACATGTACTGCCCCTGACCGTAGTTACAGCTCCAGATGTCGGCGCTGCCATGTATTTTGCTACACACCGACAGGCTCAAGGACTGGCCCACCTTCTGTTCAACAAAAGTGTGCAGCGCTGGTACTGCCTTCTTGGCAAAGAAATGACGGCTTGGGACTCTCCACCTCGGCTCGGCACAAGCCATCAGTTCTCTGAAAGGTGCAGATTCCACCACCTGAAAAGGGAGCGACTGCAGCACCAGCAACTTGGACAGGAGCACATTCAGCTTCTGCGCCGTAGGATGAGTGGGCGCATACTGCTGTCTCTTGGACATGGCTTCGCTGATGGATTGCTGGCGGGATGCATGACTTGGAGGAGGAGGAGGAGGAGCAGGAGCGACAGAGGATGGGTATGACGCACAGCTGCCTTCGGCTGAGGTGCTGGAGCCTTGGCTGGCAGAAATTGGGAGCTCACTTGGTGAGGAAGCAGACTGGACCACCCCTTGGGAGCCTCGGTTCTCCCAGGTCGTTTTATGGTGACGCATCATATGTTGACGCAGGGCCGTGGTGCCAACATTTGGACCCTGGCCACGCTTCACCTTTTGCCTACATATCTTGCATGTGGCCATGTTACCCTCCTGCGGATGCCTCAGGAAAAACTGCCACACTGCCGAGTAGCTACTTTTCCCACCCCCTGGCCTCACTGATTCACTGCTGCTGTTGCCAACTCCAGGAACCCCTGCTCCACTACCTCCCGATAAGGTAGACTGCCGCACAGCAGGTGCTCTACCCCGGCCCCGGCCCCGGCCGGCTCCAGCCTTTGGAATTGTGCCCCCATGCTGACTGCTACCACTTTGCTGCCTCAGCTGCTGACTCCGGGGCAACCTGCACCCCTCTTCTCCTGATGATGACGATGAAGCCCCTTCATCACCCGGCTCCCAAGTGCGATCGGCTTCATCGTCATCATCATCATCATCACCGGGTTGTGGCTGTACGTCACTGATGTTCGTGGATTCGTCAACAGTGTCTGGCGCAGGAGCTGGAACGCTCGCAGCACCCACGACACTGTCCACATCACTATTTGTCTGCCTAGCTAAAGAAGCCACCTCCATTTCTTGGCTGGGCAGTAGCTGCTGACTGTCCTCTATCTGATGGTCCTCCTCACTAAAGAGTGGAGCTGAACCCAAAGCATAGGATACGTCGCTGGGGGAGGGAACGGCGTAGGACAGAGGCAATGGGAGGACAGGGACTGCTCTCGGGGCATGCCAACTCAGGGTTGTGTCAGAGGAACCTACCGACCCTAGACTGGGGGTCTCAGACGTAAGTTGTGATGATGTTGTTGATGAGCGCGTCAACCAATCTACCACGGCAGATGCGTTACTGGTGGAGACCCGACCGCTAGCAGATACTGGCAGATTAGGTCTCTCAGCGTGACTCCTGCTGCTACTGGCCCCCAGTCTGATGCGAGCTCTTCCTGCGGAATCTTGGCCTCTGCCACTCCTCTTTTCACTTCCAGGCACTTGTCTGCCCGACATAGTCTAACTGGCGTGGTAGTAGGTGATATTTAAAAAAACCCCGGGCAGCGGTGGGTCTATATGAAACAGAATATAATGCACACCAAAAGTGAGCAGTAACACTCAGCCTCCAACAGGCCTGCTTAGTGTAAATAAGAGAGCTGCTTAGTGTAAATAAAGAGGGGTATGCTATGTTACAGAATGGGATGCCTCAACAGAAGTGCACCTGGCAGGCAGCAGTAAGCCTATGCCCAGCAAAAGTGTCTTATAATATAAATATAATAAGAGCAAATGCTTATATGGTCTTAAACAGAGGCTGCTTTAGTCACAGAATGGGATGCCCCGGGCAGGAATCGAGCTGGCAGGGTACAGTAGTGCTTTGGCCAGCAAAAGTGTCTTTATCAGGCCTAATTTCAAATATGATAAGAGCAAATGCTTATATGGTCTTAAACAGAGGCTGCTTTAGTCACAGAATGGGATGCCCCGGGCAGGAATCGAGCTGCCAGGGTACAGTAGTGCTTTGGCCAGCAAAAGTGTCTTTATCAGGCCTAATTTCAAATATGATTAGAGCAAATGCTTATATGGTCTTAAACAGAGGCTGCTTTAGTCACAGAATGGGATGCCCCGGGCAGGAATCGAGCTGCCAGGGTACAGTAGTGCTTTGGCCAGCAAAAGTGTCTTTATCAGGCCTAATTTCAAATATGATAAGAGCAAATGCTTATATGGTCTTAAACAGAGGCTGCTTTAGTCACAGAATGGGATGCCCCGGGCAGGAATCGAGCTGCCAGGGTACAGTAGTGCTTTGGCCAGCAAAAGTGTCTTTATCAGGCCTAATTTCAAATATGATTAGAGCAAATGCTTATATGGTCTTAAACAGAGGCTGCTTTAGTCACAGAATGGGATGCCCCGGGCAGGAATCGAGCTGCCAGGGTACAGTAGTGCTTTGGCCAGCAAAAGTGTCTTTATCAGGCCTAATTTCAAATATGATAAGAGCAAATGCTTATATGGTCTTAAACAGAGGCTGCTTTAGTCACAGAATGGGATGCCCCGGGCAGGAATCGAGCTGCCAGGGTACAGTAGTGCTTTGGCCAGCAAAAGTGTCTTTATCAGGCCTAATTTCAAATATGATAAGAGCAAATGCTTATATGGTCTTAAACAGAGGCTGCTTTAGTCACAGAATGGGATGCCCCGGGCAGGAATCGAGCTGCCAGGGTACAGTAGTGCTTTGGCCAGCAAAAGTGTCTTTATCAGGCCTAATTTCAAATATGATTAGAGCAAATGCTTATATGGTCTTAAACAGAGGCTGCTTTAGTCACAGAATGGGATGCCCCGGGCAGGAATCGAGCTGCCAGGGTACAGTAGTGCTTTGGCCAGCAAAAGTGTCTTTATCAGGCCTAATTTCAAATATGATTAGAGCAAATGCTTATATGGTCTTAAACAGAGGCTGCTTTAGTCACAGAATGGGATGCCCCGGGCAGGAATCGAGCTGCCAGGGTACAGTAGTGCTTTGGCCAGCAAAAGTGTCTTTATCAGGCCTAATTTCAAATATGATAAGAGCAAATGCTTATATGGTCTTAAACAGAGGCTGCTTTAGTCACAGAATGGGATGCCCCGGGCAGGAATCGAGCTGCCAGGGTACAGTAGTGCTTTGGCCAGCAAAAGTGTCTTTATCAGGCCTAATTTCAAATATGATTAGAGCAAATGCTTATATGGTCTTAAACAGAGGCTGCTTTAGTCACAGAATGGGATGCCCCGGGCAGGAATCGAGCTGCCAGGGTACAGTAGTGCTTTGGCCAGCAAAAGTGTCTTTATCAGGCCTAATTTCAAATATGATAAGAGCAAATGCTTATATGGTCTTAAACAGAGGCTGCTTTAGTCACAGAATGGGATGCCCCGGGCAGGAATCGAGCTGCCAGGGTACAGTAGTGCTTTGGCCAGCAAAAGTGTCTTTATCAGGCCTAATTTCAAATATGATTAGAGCAAATGCTTATATGGTCTTAAACAGAGGCTGCTTTAGTCACAGAATGGGATGCCCCGGGCAGGAATCGAGCTGCCAGGGTACAGTAGTGCTTTGGCCAGCAAAAGTGTCTTTATCAGGCCTAATTTCAAATATGATTAGAGCAAATGCTTATATGGTCTTAAACAGAGGCTGCTTTAGTCACAGAATGGGATGCCCCGGGCAGGAATCGAGCTGCCAGGGTACAGTAGTGCTTTGGCCAGCAAAAGTGTCTTTATCAGGCCTAATTTCAAATATGATTAGAGCAAATGCTTATATGGTCTTAAACAGAGGCTGCTTTAGTCACAGAATGGGATGCCCCGGGCAGGAATCGAGCTGCCAGGGTACAGTAGTGCTTTGGCCAGCAAAAGTGTCTTTATCAGGCCTAATTTCAAATATGATAAGAGCAAATGCTTATATGGTCTTAAACAGAGGCTGCTTTAGTCACAGAATGGGATGCCCCGGGCAGGAATCGAGCTGCCAGGGTACAGTAGTGCTTTGGCCAGCAAAAGTGTCTTTATCAGGCCTAATTTCAAAATGATAAGAGCAAATGCTTATATGGTCTTAAACAGAGGCTGCTTTAGTCACAGAATGGGATGCCCCGGGCAGGAATCGAGCTGCCAGGGTACAGTAGTGCTTTGGCCAGCAAAAGTGTCTTTATCAGGCCTAATTTCAAATATGATTAGAGCAAATGCTTATATGGTCTTAAACAGAGGCTGCTTTAGTCACAGAATGGGATGCCCCGGGCAGGAATCGAGCTGCCAGGGTACAGTAGTGCTTTGGCCAGCAAAAGTGTCTTTATCAGGCCTAATTTCAAATATGATAAGAGCAAATGCTTATATGGTCTTAAACAGAGGCTGCTTTAGTCACAGAATGGGATGCCCCGGGCAGGAATCGAGCTGCCAGGGTACAGTAGTGCTTTGGCCAGCAAAAGTGTCTTTATCAGGCCTAATTTCAAATATGATAAGAGCAAATGCTTATATGGTCTTAAACAGAGGCTGCTTTAGTCACAGAATGGGATGCCCCGGGCAGGAATCGAGCTGCCAGGGTACAGTAGTGCTTTGGCCAGCAAAAGTGTCTTTATCAGGCCTAATTTCAAATATGATTAGAGCAAATGCTTATATGGTCTTAAACAGAGGCTGCTTTAGTCACAGAATGGGATGCCCCGGGCAGGAATCGAGCTGCCAGGGTACAGTAGTGCTTTGGCCAGCAAAAGTGTCTTTATCAGGCCTAATTTCAAATATGATTAGAGCAAATGCTTATATGGTCTTAAACAGAGGCTGCTTTAGTCACAGAATGGGATGCCCCGGGCAGGAATCGAGCTGCCAGGGTACAGTAGTGCTTTGGCCAGCAAAAGTGTCTTTATCAGGCCTAATTTCAAATATGATAAGAGCAAATGCTTATATGGTCTTAAACAGAGGCTGCTTTAGTCACAGAATGGGATGCCCCGGGCAGGAATCGAGCTGCCAGGGTACAGTAGTGCTTTGGCCAGCAAAAGTGTCTTTATCAGGCCTAATTTCAAATATGATTAGAGCAAATGCTTATATGGTCTTAAACAGAGGCTGCTTTAGTCACAGAATGGGATGCCCCGGGCAGGAATCGAGCTGCCAGGGTACAGTAGTGCTTTGGCCAGCAAAAGTGTCTTTATCAGGCCTAATTTCAAATATGATAAGAGCAAATGCTTATATGGTCTTAAACAGAGGCTGCTTTAGTCACAGAATGGGATGCCCCGGGCAGGAATCGAGCTGCCAGGGTACAGTAGTGCTTTGGCCAGCAAAAGTGTCTTTATCAGGCCTAATTTCAAATATGATTAGAGCAAATGCTTATATGGTCTTAAACAGAGGCTGCTTTAGTCACAGAATGGGATGCCCCGGGCAGGAATCGAGCTGCCAGGGTACAGTAGTGCTTTGGCCAGCAAAAGTGTCTTTATCAGGCCTAATTTCAAATATGATAAGAGCAAATGCTTATATGGTCTTAAACAGAGGCTGCTTTAGTCACAGAATGGGATGCCCCGGGCAGGAATCGAGCTGCCAGGGTACAGTAGTGCTTTGGCCAGCAAAAGTGTCTTTATCAGGCCTAATTTCAAATATGATTAGAGCAAATGCTTATATGGTCTTAAACAGAGGCTGCTTTAGTCACAGAATGGGATGCCCCGGGCAGGAATCGAGCTGCCAGGGTACAGTAGTGCTTTGGCCAGCAAAAGTGTCTTTATCAGGCCTAATTTCAAATATGATTAGAGCAAATGCGTATATGGTCTTAAACAGAGGCTGCTTTAGTCACAGAATGGGATGCCCCGGGCAGGAATCGAGCTGCCAGGGTACAGTAGTGCTTTGGCCAGCAAAAGTGTCTTTATCAGGCCTAATTTCAAATATGATAAGAGCAAATGCTTATATGGTCTTAAACAGAGGCTGCTTTAGTCACAGAATGGGATGCCCCGGGCAGGAATCGAGCTGCCAGGGTACAGTAGTGCTTTGGCCAGCAAAAGTGTCTTTATCAGGCCTAATTTCAAATATGATTAGAGCAAATGCTTATATGGTCTTAAACAGAGGCTGCTTTAGTCACAGAATGGGATGCCCCGGGCAGGAATCGAGCTGCCAGGGTACAGTAGTGCTTTGGCCAGCAAAAGTGTCTTTATCAGGCCTAATTTCAAATATGATAAGAGCAAATGCTTATATGGTCTTAAACAGAGGCTGCTTTAGTCACAGAATGGGATGCCCCGGGCAGGAATCGAGCTGCCAGGGTACAGTAGTGCTTTGGCCAGCAAAAGTGTCTTTATCAGGCCTAATTTCAAATATGATTAGAGCAAATGCTTATATGGTCTTAAACAGAGGCTGCTTTAGTCACAGAATGGGATGCCCCGGGCAGGAATCGAGCTGCCAGGGTACAGTAGTGCTTTGGCCAGCAAAAGTGTCTTTATCAGGCCTAATTTCAAATATGATAAGAGCAAATGCTTATATGGTCTTAAACAGAGGCTGCTTTAGTCACAGAATGGGATGCCCCGGGCAGGAATCGAGCTGCCAGGGTACAGTAGTGCTTTGGCCAGCAAAAGTGTCTTTATCAGGCCTAATTTCAAATATGATTAGAGCAAATGCTTATATGGTCTTAAACAGAGGCTGCTTTAGTCACAGAATGGGATGCCCCGGGCAGGAATCGAGCTGCCAGGGTACAGTAGTGCTTTGGCCAGCAAAAGTGTCTTTATCAGGCCTAATTTCAAATATGATTAGAGCAAATGCTTATATGGTCTTAAACAGAGGCTGCTTTAGTCACAGAATGGGATGCCCCGGGCAGGAATCGAGCTGCCAGGGTACAGTAGTGCTTTGGCCAGCAAAAGTGTCTTTATCAGGCCTAATTTCAAATATGATTAGAGCAAATGCTTATATGGTCTTAATCAGAGGCTGCTTTAGTCACAGAATGGGATGCCCCGGGCAGGAATCGAGCTGCCAGGGTACAGTAGTGCTTTGGCCAGCAAAAGTGTCTTTATCAGGCCTAATTTCAAATATGATTAGAGCAAATGCTTATATGGTCTTAAACAGAGGCTGCTTTAGTCACAGAATGGGATGCCCCGGGCAGGAATCGAGCTGCCAGGGTACAGTAGTGCTTTGGCCAGCAAAAGTGTCTTTATCAGGCCTAATTTCAAATATGATTAGAGCAAATGCTTATATGGTCTTAAACAGAGGCTGCTTTAGTCACAGAATGGGATGCCCCGGGCAGGAATCGAGCTGCCAGGGTACAGTAGTGCTTTGGCCAGCAAAAGTGTCTTTATCAGGCCTAATTTCAAATATGATTAGAGCAAATGCTTATATGGTCTTAAACAGAGGCTGCTTTAGTCACAGAATGGGATGCCTCACAGCAGACTTAAGATCAGTTCAGTATATATGCACAGTTAGTTACTATAAGCAGCCTGAAAACGCTAACAAAGGCTGGATGAAAAAAAAAAAATCTCCCTGTCAGCCAGCTCCGTTTTTCCTACCTTTCCCTGGCTTTCTGTCTGTCTCCTGTCTGTCTCCTGCCTGTCTCCTGCCTGTCTCCAGCCTGTCCCTGTCTGTCCCTGTCTCCAGCCTGTCTAACTGCCTCAGCTACACAGCGTTCTGTCTGTCTGTCACGAATGCAATAGAGAAATGAGGAAAAGCAAGATGGCCGCCGTTAAATACCGCTGTGTGACGTCACCGGGCTTGCTGGCTGCTGATAGGCTGCATGTGACTGCCCCAGCTTGCACTGGCGCGGGATACATGTCCAGACATGTCCCGCCCGCCATCTTAGAATGCCTGTAATGTAAATGAATGGATGTTAAAGGAAAACTTCGAGTGATCGAATCGCGGGGAAATTCGGATTCGATCCGAATCGAATTTTTCCTGAAATTCGGATCGAATCCGGGTTCGTCCGGATCGATTCGCTCATCCCTATTGCTTACGCCAGGTCATATGCTTGTCTGAAGAAGTGAGTTTTTAGGGCACTTTTAAAGACTTGGAGTGATGGAGAGTGGCGGATTGAGCAGGGAAGTGAATTCCAGAGAAGTGGGGAGGCACGGGAGAAGTCTTGAAGGCGGGAGTGCGAGGAAGTAACCAAGGAAGAGAACAGGAGAATATCAGAGGCAGAGCGGAGGTTGCGCTTGGGTTGGTAATGCTAGATCAGAGATGAAATGTAGGAAGGGGCCTGGTTAGAGAGAGCTTTGTAGGTTAGCGTTAGAAGTTTGAACTGAACTCTATGGGAGACAGGTAACCAGTGGAGGGATTGACAGAGGGGGGCAGCACTGGAGAAGCGAGAGGAGAGATGGATGAGGTGAGCAGAAGAATTTAGAATAGATTGGAGGGGAGCCAGTCTGTTTGTTGGCAAACCACAAAGGAGGGTGTTGCAGTAGTCCAGTCGGGATATGACCAGGGCATGCACTAGCATTTTAGTGGGGACAGGTGAGAGGAAGGGACGGATGCGGGAGATATTTTTGAGTTGGAGATGACAGGAGGTGGCTAGGGAGTGAATGTGAGGTTGGAACGAGAGAGAGGAGTCCAGAATGACACCCAGGCATCAAGCTTGATGAGTTGCAGTTATTGTAAGATTATTTACAGAGATTGTGGTGTTAGAGAGGGGAGGGGAGTGAGATGGTGGGAAAATGACCAGTTCAGTTTTGCCCATGTTCAGTTTAAGGGAGAGAGATGTCATGAAGGAAGAGATGGCTGTTAGACAGTCAGGAAGGTGAGAGAGGAGCGAAGAGAGATTCGGACCAGAGAGGTAGATCTGAGTGTCGTCTGCATAAAAGTGATATTGGAAGCCCAGCAAGGTTATTAGTTGTCCTAGACCAGAAGTGTATATTGAAAAAAGTAGGGTCCTAGGACTGAGCCTTGTGGTACCCCAACAGACAGAGGCCGGGGAGAGGAAATGGTGTTTGAGTAGGATACACTAAATGTGTGGTGAGAGAGATAGGAGGAGAGCCAAGAGAGCGCGAGACCTTGGATTCCAAGAGAAGAAAGAATATTGAGAAGCAGAGCATGGTCGACAGTGTCAAAAGCAGATGATAAGTCGAGAAGAATGAGAGCAGAGTAGTGGCCTTTGGATTTGGCTGTTAGTAGATCATTGGTGACTTTGGTGAGTGCAGTTTCGGTAGAGTGACACGAGCGGAAACCAGATTGGAGGGGATCTAGGAGGGAGTTTGTAGACAGATAGTTGGTAAGCTCTGTATGGACATGCTGTTCAAGAAGCTTGGATGAGAAAGGGAGCAGAGAAATTGGGTGGTAATTGGGGAGGGCAGAGGGGTCCAGTGAGGGTTTTTTGATGAGTGGAGTTATAACAGCATGCTTATAGGTGGAGGGAAAGTTACCAGTGGAGAGGGAGAGGTTGAATAAAGATGTTAGGGCTGGAATGACAGATGGAGACAGTTGAGGGATAAGGTGGGATGGAATGGGATCAAGGGAGCAGGTGGTCAGGTGAGAGACCAGGGAGGAGAGACCTTGAGCAGTTAACACTGTGAAATGAGTTAATGAGTGGGGCAGGGGGGATGTTGGTAGGAGAGAGGTGTTCTGAGGGGTGAAGCCACTTCGAAATCGTGTCGATTTTGTCTTTGAAGTATGTGGCAAATTGCTCAGCCGTTAGCTGTGAGGATGGAGGAGGTGGCGGTGGGCAGAGAAGGCAGTTGAAAGTGTTAAATAGCTGTTTTGGATTCCGGGCCTGTGCCGATATGAGTGATGTGAAATATTCCTGTTTAGCAGATAAAAGGGCACTTCTGAGTTCCTGAAGGGCTTTCTTGTATAACAGGAAGTCCTCCTTGGTTTTGGATTTCCTCCAATGCCGTTCAGCAACTCGAGAGTGTCGTTTCAATGTTGCAGTGTTAGTGTTAAGCCATAGATGTCTTTTTTTGGCCTGAGGGCGGCTGTAGATAAGGGGAGAAACAGAGTCAAGGGCAGCAGTTAGTGTATTGTGGTAGTATGAAGCGGCAGTGTCTACATTGGTAAATGAGGTCAGGGTGTGAAGGGGATGTAAAGCATCAGAGAGAGATTGAAGGTCTAGGTTTCTGAGATTCCTGTGAAGAATTGCAGGTTTGTGTGCAGGGGGGGGTAGTGTTAAGGGAAGAGAGTGTTAGTGTTAGTAGGTTGTGATCAGAGAGGGGAAGTGGGGATGAGGCAAGACTGGATACAGAGCAGAGGTGAGTAAAGAGTAGGTCAAGTGTATGTCCATCTTTGTGAGTGGGGCTGGTAGACCATTGTTTGAGGCTAAAGGAGGTGGTTAGGGATAATAGTTTGGTGGTTGCAGGGTTGTTGGTGTCAACGGGTATGTTGAAGTCCCACATGATTATAGCCGGGATGTAAGAGGACAGGAAGTGGAGAAGCCAAGTGGAGAAGTGGTCCAGAAAGAAAGTGGCAGGTCCAGGAGGGCGATAGACAATGGCATTATTTAGATGACAGGGAGAGTAGAGACGGACACAGTGAACTTCAAAAAAAGGGAAGGAAAGGGAGGGTAGAGCAGGGATTGGGTTAAATGAGCAGTATTCAGACAGAAGGATGCCAACACCTCCACCCTGTTTGTTGCTTGATCTTGGGGTGTGGCTGAACTGTAAGCCCCCATATGAGAGGGCAGCGGGTGAGGCTGTATCAGAGGGAGTGAGCCAGGTTTCAGTAAAGGCCATGAAAATGAAGAGGTTGGGAGTGAGGAGGTCATGGATGTATGCAAGTTTGTTGCACACTGAACGTGCATTCCACAGTGTGCAGGTGACAATGGGGGGAGTGCGTGGGGAGGGGATGATTGTTAAGAGGTTGGCTAGATTCCGTGTGTTTGTTGGCTTGCTACCATGGTGAAGGCTAGTCTGTGATGAGTTGTGGGGTGTAGAGGAGCAAGGAGGCGAAGGAAATGGACCTGGGTTTTGAGCAATGTCACCAGCAGCAAGTAGGAGCAGAGAAAGGGACAGGAGGTGACTGTGGGATTTGAAAGTGGCAGAGCGTGTTTTGCAGGTGCATGGAGAAAGGGAGAGAGTTTTAGCCAGTGAGATAAATTCATGCGAGCACAGGTAAGGGGATGAGAGCAGTGATAGAGAGATATAGAGACACTTACCAGGTGCAGGAGGATGCTGGGAGTTCAGGAATTTTAAAGTCAGTGGAAGCAGGACTGTAAAATACCAGAGGAGCATTGTTGGGGATGAGTTCTTCAGACGAGCAGAGTCTGGTGCCAGATATTGTCCTCCAACCCAAAAAGTTGAATATACTTGTACCTTAATACCTAAGAAAATGTTTTCCTAACCAATAAAATGGCCGCTCGCATCAAAACACTCATACGAGGGTACATATACAATTAACAATTAAGAAATAGGACTTAGACAAAAGAACACATAGGGTTTACATAATAACATTTTATTAAAGTGGACCAACACCCAGGCTGATCGGCCCGGGAATCTATAAGATTTCCGGGCCGATCAGATCTCTCCCGGCGGGGCATCCGAAATCGGGATGCCCCGCTGTGTGAAACCCCCCAGAACGCCCCATTCACCTTACCTTACTTCCATTCCAACGGCGCATGCGCCGGCTGCGGCCGCATCTCGCGCTTCTCTCTAGCAGGGCGCAGGCCCCTGCCGGCCGTTTGCGAATGGCCGGCGCGGGCGCGCTCCCTGTTAGAGGTAAGCGTGAGATGCGGCAGCCAGCGTGCTCGGAGCCGCTGTGGTTGTCTGTCCCTTGTACGTGCATACCACAGCGGCTCTGAGCGCGCTGATTGGACGAGGCCTGCGCATGCGCCGTAGGAGCGGGGTGAGGTGAGTTTTTTCTGCCATTCTGGGGGTTTCACGCAGTGGGGCACCCCGAGCGGAAGTGGACCAAAACCCAGGATAGTGAAAATCCTGGGTGTTGGTCCACTTTAAGGAACCAAAAACTGTTATTGTTATATAAAATGGCTATAGAACAGCAGGACGCCAGCACAGCCTGCCACAGACACACCCCAGCAAAATGGCGCTGCCCATGAGTTTAGACCAAAGTCCAAGCATGGAGGCCGGCGCCGCTCTCAGGCGCCCTCTGATGACGCGTCCTCTGATGACAGCTGAGAGCGGTGCCGGCCTCCACGCTCTGGCGCCGCTCTCAGCTGTCATCAGAGGACGCGTCATCAGAGGGCGCGGCACCGGCCTCCACGCTCCGACCATGC
Organism: Gastrophryne carolinensis; assembly: GCA_027917425.1. Classification (NCBI taxonomy): domain Eukaryota; kingdom Metazoa; phylum Chordata; class Amphibia; order Anura; family Microhylidae; genus Gastrophryne; species Gastrophryne carolinensis. Next base: position 89,049,343 of record CM051242.1, read on the forward strand.
AGGTAAGTGTTTGCTTTTTAAAAAAATGCCGGCATGGTGGGAGCGGGCAGGCCGGCTGCGCTGTCAGCGGGCCGGCTTCCGACGCCCGCTGACAGCGTAGCCGGCCTGGCCGCTCCCACCACGCCGGCATTTTTTTTTTTTTATTTCAGGGAAAATTCGTTCGGCACGAACCAAAAAAAATCTGGGTTCGTGCCGAATCGAATTTTCCCTGAAATTCGGAGCGAATTCCGGTTCGTCCGAACCGGTTCGCTCATCCCTATTTATGACCATATGACGTGATGATGTCAAGGCGGGAATCCAGCTGTCTGCTACTACTTAACCTCTTGTTAGGATGGTAGTCTGCTTGCTATTTGGCACTGAGGAACCAGGGCTCTGATCCCCTGAAACATTGGCTATGATTATGATAGACTAAGTGGACTTTATGATTGATTTATGACATGCTTATTGTATTCCTACACACTTTTTTGGGAATTTTGGATCTAATACACATGGATTTGTTGGTTATGGTGTGCCAGTTATTCACTGCTTTAGGATGTCACCAGCGTGGCATTTTTTCACATGGTCCAAAATGGACAAGACAGAGGTCATTGCAGTCGCTGAAGAGAGGGAAAGCTGCTAATCATTTCTACATCTCATGCATTACCAGGCATCTGCAAGCAAAAACATGATCTGCAGTGGCAAAACAACCAGCAAACCTGCAAACATCCAAGTCTCCCTCTGTCTCAGCCTGTAGCTCCAACTCCTCAACAACAAGGCAGCCAGTATCATCCCAGGAGAGCGTTCAACTTTCCATCCTGCAAACTTTGGAGAAAGAGCAGAAGTTGGGCCCATATAACCCATGAGCCCAAAATGGGAGCATTTCAAAGTTGCTGGCCTTTTAAATGTTCCGAAATGGGCTGGTGGAGATGGACAGTTTTAAAGATCTCATGGCGGTGGCTGCCCCACAATTTACTGTTCCCAGTCACCCCTACTTTTCTCGCCAGGCTATCCCTGTCCTGTACCAACAGGTTGTGAAAAAAATGTGCACTGGGCAATGCCATAACTTCCAGTGTCCACTTTACCATGGACACGTGGACAAGTATGCATGGGCAGGAACGTTACATCTCTCTAACTGCCTACTGGGTGAATGCAGTGTGAGCTGGCGGGAAGCTCTGTGGCGCAGATCCTTGGCCCAGGAGCTGTGGACAGGCATCCGGGATCGGACAGATGAGTGGCTGCTGCCGTTTGACCTGAAGCCTCACAAGGTGGTGTGCAATAATGGCTCCAACCTTGTAGCAGGGTTGAGCTGAAGCAGGTTGACGCACATCCCATGCCTGGCGCATGTGCTCAACTTGGTGGTGCAGAGTTTCCTGGCCCATATTCCAGAGATGCCGGAGCTGCTGCATAAAGTGTGTAGTGTATGCTCGCACCTTTGCTGTTCCCACCCTGCTGCAGCTTGCCTGTTTGAATTGCAGAGGAATTTTGGCCTTCCCACCCACTGCCTCATAAGTGACTTGCCCTCCAGCTGGAATTCCACATTGTATATGCTGGAAAGAGTTTGCTAGCAGCAGCAGGCCATAGTGGAGTTTCAGCTCCAAAATGCCCGAATGATTCGAAGTGCAGACCAGCAGCACTTCACCACCAGTGAGTGGGCCTCCATAAGGGACATGTGCGTGGGGCTGCAGTGCTTTCAGTACGCCACCAATATGGTCAGCGCTAATGACGTCATCATCAGTGCTACCATACCCATCCTTTGCCTGCTGAAAAAAATGCTTCAGGTCATGACTGAGGAGAAGTAGGAAGGAGGAGGAGGAAGGCCCATTGTCAGGACAGTACACACGTGGCTTGCAGAGTGGTTTGCTGGGCCAACAGCGGGAGGGTAATGGCCAATTTCCAGCCAAAGGACAGCTTTGGAGGAATCGGAAGAGGAGGGAGAGGAGGTAAACTCTTTCTCACAGCAGGGTGACGCCCAGCACAGCTCATGGGTGTCACTGGAGTGTGCCTGGAGGGAGGATCAGGAGGAAGAGAAGGGGACATCTGACACTGAGGACAGCATCCCCTTACTTAGGGCACCCTGGCTCACATGAGCACTATATGATCCAGTGCCACCAGTGTCCAGTGTCACCAGTGCTGATTACTAGGTGGCCACCTGCTTGATCCCTGCTACAATGACAACATCAGCTTCTTGATTCAACAGTGGAGCAAGATGAGAGAGTACAAACCCATACTGGTGGATGCACTACTGGCAGAGGTCCCAGTTGACTTTGAGGGCTCAGTGGTGGCACGAGGAGGAGTAGTCAACGTACCAGGGGAAATGGCAGCACCTCACAGGGGTGAGCATGGCCACAATGTGGAACAACTTATTCCATTGTCCGCCACATCCACCACCATCGGATACAGCCTGCAGTACCATGGTGGATGACTACCTGTCCACCCATGTCTTGGTGTTGAGCAATGGGTCCTCCGAGTTAAATTTCTGGGTCGCTAAATTGGACATGTGGCCAGAGCTTGCCATCTTTGCCTTGGAGGTTCTGGCCTGCCCTGTGGCAAGTGTCCTATCAGAACATATGTTCTGCACTGCAAGGGGTGTCATTACCAACAAGCTGATCGGCCTATCCACAGTCAACATGGACATCCTTAGATTCCTTTAGATGAACCAGGTGTGGATTCCATGGGACTAGGTTGTGCTAGCGCCTGAGAGACTGGCTAAAGTGTTTGCTGTTTGCTACCTCCTCTTTTGCCTAAACTGCCACATCCACCTCCCCTCCATGCCTGAATCTCTGACATCTGTAAAAAAAACCCAATATTTTAATATCTATATATATATATATATATATATATATATATATATATATATATATATATAGATTGATGCATATATTTAAATATTAAAGTATATATTTATAGATTGAGGTATATATTTATTTATTGATGTATACATGTAGATGTATGTATATATTTATTGATATATATATATATATATATATATATATATATATATATATATATATATAACTGTATTTTTTTATTTGTATATTTCTTTAATTTTTTTTTTCTGTTATTGTTTTGAGTGCTTTCCCTAGCCCATTTTATCCAGGGCAATCACCCAGGTGTTACCTCCCAAATTAGGCCACCGGTCAGAAAACTAATATTTAATTTGTTTTATTTATTTATGTAATTTTTTTTTGTTTTTGTTTTCTGTGATTATTGAGTATATTCGCTACCCCATTTTTTACAAGGCAATCTCCCTGGTGTCACCCCCCAATTAGACGGCTGACACGCGTAAAAAAAATATTTAATTTTTTTTATTTATGTATTTTTTTTGTATTTTTTTTTTGTTGTCTGTTACAGATTTGTGTACTTTCCCTAGTCCATTTTATGCAGGGCAGTCGCCCTGGTGTTCCCTATGGTTTATAGCCCTCCAGCCTTTGCTGGCCCCATTTTACAGCCATTTTTTGGGACCCCAAAGTTCAAATCCCCATTGACTTCAGTTGGAATTCGGGTTCGGGGTCTCGGATCTGAAGTTTGGCGGCAAGTTCAGCTGAATTTGTCGAACACGAATTTCAACCAACCCGCTCATCACTACTTATAAACAAGCAGCAGCATTGAAATGCAGAGACACTATTTAACACAGGGAGTCTGCTTCGTTAGCGCGCAATGTACATTACTTTTATCAAAGTCAAACAGATGGACACAGCGCCATTTGCCTGTCTGCTGCATTCTGCCTCAAATGCTGTCAGCCTCTTCTTAGCGTCCCAAGTAGCGCTAGCAATAAATTACTCGCTAAATTTTCCTAACAGGGGTACACACAACATTTTATCAACACCTAAAACTAAAATCATGACTATATTTTAGTTAGGCTTAAATTTGTAATCATGAGAAGCTAAACTGTATGATTTTTCAGTTTTTCCTTTTGTTCCATATGAACAGAACAAATTTATGTATCGTAATAAATAAGCTTATGTTTCTAAAAGCAGGCTGGCTACTGTTAGGACAAAGGTCATTTTTCCTAACCTCTATTTGATGGGCATTTATTTTGCTTTAATACAGAAGAAATCTCTGCTTATATTTTTCCATTACTTTGTCTAAGTTACCTTGTCATTTCACTTCACAGTGCTGCTTCAACAGATTTATCCTGGCAGCTCACTAGCTACTATAGTGACATTTATATCTTTGCTTACAGAAGCCATTTATTTGTCTTGTTTTAACTAGGGATGAGCGAATCGATCCGGACGAACCCAGATTCGTTCCGAATTTCATGGAAAATTCGATTCTGAATGAATCCAAATTTCCCTGCGATTCGATCGATCGATCGAAATTTTCCTTTAAACTCCATTCATTTCAATGACAGGCATTCTAAGATGGTGGACGCACATGTCCAGACATGTACCCTGGGGCAAGGTATGATGGGACAGTCACATGCAGCCTATCAGCAGCCAGGAAGCCCGGTGACATCACTGTGCTATATAAAGTGGTGGCCATCTTGCTTGTGCGCATTTCAGACTTGCATTCGTGAGACAGCGGTGGTTGCTGCAGACAGGGACAGACAGTTAGCGATAGGTAGAGAGAATTACAGATAGGTAGGGAGATTTACAGATAGGTAGGGAGATTTAGAGAGGCAGACAGAGCCAGGGAAAGATAGTGGAAAACCGGAACAATCCAGGGACAGCATAAAAGTGACAGTGACAGGGTGATTTGCCTGATCAGTTTTCAATTCAATTTGATTTCTTTGTGCTGTAAACCGTAATCTGCCTTGCCACTGTGCATGCCATCTATTCACACAAACATTTAAATAACTGGATTAGTGTTAATATTTTTGGGTCTGCTTTAAATACACCAGGCCACTGTGCTTGCCATCTATGCAGTGCCTTATGTAACCCTATCTGTTACACACAAGCATTTAAATAACTGGATTAGTGTTAATATTTTTGGGTCTGCTTTAAATACACCAGGCCACTGTGCATGCCATCTATGCAGTGCCTTATGTAACCCTATCTGTTACACACAAGCATTTAAATAACTGGATTAGTGTTAATATTTTTGGGTCTGCTTTAAATACACCAGGCCACTGTGCATGCCATCTATGCAGTGCCTTATGTAACCCTATCTGTTACACACAATCATTTAAATAACTGGATTAGTGTTAATATTTTTTGGTCTGCTTTAAATACACCAGACTACTGTGCATGCCATCTATGCAGTGCCTTATGTAACCCTATCTGTTACACACAAGCATTTAAATACCTGGATTAGTGTTAATATTTTTGGGTCTGCTTTAAATACACCAGGCCACTGTGCATGCCATCTATGCAGTGCCTTATGTAACCCTATCTGTTACACACAAGCATTTAAATAACTGGATTAGTGTTAATATTTTTGGGTCTGCTTTAAATACATCAGGCCACTGTGCATGCCGTCTATGCAGTGCCTTATGTAACCCTATCTGTTACACACAAGCATTTAAATAACTGGATTAGTGTTAATATTTTTGGGTCTGCTTTAAATACACCAGGCCACTGTGCTTGCCATCTATGCAGTGCCTTATGTAACCCTATCTGTTACACACAAGCATTAAACAACTGGATTAGTGTTAATATTTTTGGGTCTGCTTTAAATACACCAGGCCACTGTGCTTGCCATCTATGCAGTGCCTTATGTAACCCTATCTGTTACACACAAGCATTTAAACAACTGGATTAGTGTTAATATTTTTGGGTCTGCTTTAAATATACCAGGCCACATGGGCATCCCAAACCTGCACTTAGCAGCCTATCGGTTATACTAAATAAGCATTGTTCAGCCTCAGCTTTATTAAGTCATTGCATTTTGAATTGGTTTTTGTCTGCTTTAAATACACCAGGCCGCAGGGTATCCAAAATCACCACGTGGCACCCTATCTGTTATACTAAATAAGCGTCTACAGCCTCAGCTTTATTAAGTTATTGCATTTTGAATTGGTTTTGGTCAGCTTTAAATGCACCAGGCCGCAGGGTATCCCAGACCACCACGTTGCACCCTATCTGTTATACTAAATAAGCATTGTTCAGCATCAGCTTTATTAAGCTATTGCATTTTGCATTGGTTTTTATCCTGCTGTCAATACACCAGGCCGCAGGGTATCCCAAACCACCATGTGGCACCCTATCTGTTATACTAAATAAGCGTTGTTCAGCATCAGCTTTATTAATTATTGCATTTTGCATAGGTTTTTGTCCTGCTGTCTATACACCAGGCCGCAGGGTATCCCAAACCACCACGTTGCACCTATCTGTTATACTGAATAAGCGTTGTTCAGCATCAGCTTTATTAAGCTATTGCATTTTGCATTGGTTTTCGTCCTGCTGTCAATACTAATTTGAGAACAGTTGCTTTCAGTTTACCCTGGTTTCACCCCTCCACAAGAAAGAGGGGGTAACACCAGAGTTAAGTTTGACCCACCACTAAAAATGAAATGATCAGTTTACAGATGGTAGATGTGTCCGCGTTTCCTCAGAAGACTAAGGAAACATTTTAGTTAGGCTGGTTGAATCGTTGGCCCCTCTAGCAGATAAATAGGTGATTAGGCCAGGGTCTGATGGACCACCCCCCTGTGCCACGGAAGAATAAACGGGGCTCAACTTGAGCCCTGTTTATTCTTCCGTGGCACAGGGGGGTGGTCCATCAGACCCTGGCCTAATCACCTATTTATCTGCTGTCAATACACCAGGCCGCAGGGTATCCCAAACCACCACGTGGCACCCTATCTGTTATACTAAATTAGCATCTACAGCCTCAGCTTTATTAAGTTATTGCATTTTGAATTGGTTTTTGTCCTGCTGTCAATACACCAGGCCGCAGGGTATCTCAAACCACCACGTTGCACCCTATCTGTTATACTAAATAAGTGTTGTTCAGCATCAGCTTTATTAAGCTATTGCATTTTGAATTGGTTTTGTCCAGCTGCCAAAACACTAGGCCGCAGGGCATCCCAAACCTGCACTTTGCAGCCTGTTATACTAAATATGCTTGTTCATCCTTTTTCAGCTGAATCAAACTATTGCATTTTGAATTGGTTTTTGGTCTGCCCGCAAAACACTAGGCCGCAGGGTATCCCAAACCTGCACTTAGCAGCCTATCTGTTATACTAAATCCGCTTGTTTATCCTTCCGCAGCTTAAGCAAACTGTTGCATTTTGAATTGTTTTTTGTCCTGCTGCCAAAACACTAGGCCGCAGGGTATCCCAAACCTGCACTTAGCAGCCTATCTGTTATACTAAATACGCTTGTTCATCCTTCCTCAGCTTAATCAAACTATTGCATTTTGAATTGGTTTTTGGTCTGCTGCCAAAACACTAGGCCGCAGGGTATCTCATATTGCCAATTTTCATAGTATCTGGTGCAGAGAAGCAGTTCCTCACTTTATTTAGCTTCTTCTTTTTAAAGTAAACACATTTTTTATCGTACATATTGCGCATTTCAAATACATAAAAATGTCAGGCAGACAAGTGCAAGGATGTTCAAAGAGGAGTGGCAGAGGCCAAGATTCAGCAGGTAGAGGTCGCAGCAGACTAGGAGTGAGTGGCAGCAGGAGTCACGGTGAGAGACCTGATCTGCCAGTATCTGCTAGCGGTCGCGTCTCCACCAGTAACGCATCTGCCGTGGTAGATTGGTTAACGCGCTCATCAACATCATCACAAGTTACATCTGAGACCCCCAGTCTAGGGTCGGTAGGTTCCTCTGACACAACCCTGAGTTGGATGCCCCCCGTGCAGTCCCTGTCCTCCCATTGCCTCTGTCCTACGCCGTTCCCTCCCCCAGTGACGTATCCTATGCTTTGGGTTCAGCTCCACTCTTTAGTGAGGAGGACGATCAGATAGAGGACAGTCAGCAGCTACTGCCCAGCCAAGAAAAGGAGGTGGCTTCTTTAGCTAGGCAGACAAATAGTGATGTGGACAGTGTCGTGGGTGTTGCGAGCGGTCCAGCTCCTGCACCAGACACTGTTGAGGAAACCGAGAACATCAGTGACATGCAGCCAGTCGGTGATGATGATGAAGCCGATCGCACTTGGGAGCCGGGTGATGAAGGGGCTTCATCGTCATCATCAGGAGAAGAGGGGCGCAGGTTGCCCCGGAGTCAGCAGCTGAGGCAGCAAGGTGTTAGCAGCATGGTTGGCATTCAGCATGGGGGCACAATTGTAAAGCCTGGAGCCAAATGGGGCCGGGGTAGAGCACCTGCTGCGCGGCAGGCTACCTTATCGGGAGGTAGTGGAGCAGGGGTTCCTGGAGTTGGCGACAGTAGCAGTGAATCAGTGAGGCCTGTTGGTGGGAAAAGTAGCTACTCGGCAGTGTGGCAGTTTTTCCTGAAGCATTCGCAGGAGGGTAACATGGCCACATGCAAGATATGTAGGCAGAAGGTGATGCGTGGCCAGGGCCCAAATGTTGGCACCGCGGCCCTGCGTCAACATATGATGCGTCACCGTAAAGCGGCCTGGGAGAACCGAGTCTCCGAAGAGGTGGTCTAGCCTGCTTCCTCACCAAGTGGCTCCCAATTTCTGCCAGCCAAGGCTCCAGCACCTCAGCCGAAGGCAGCTGTGCGTCATACCCATCCTCTGTCGCTCCTGCTCCTCCTCCTCCTCCTCCAAGTCATGCATCCCGCCAGCAATCCATCAGCGAAGCCATGTCCAAGAGACAGCAGTATGCGCCCACTCATCCTACGGCGCAGAAGCTGAATGGGCTCCTGTCCAACTTGCTGGTGCTGCAGTCGCTCCCTTTTCAGGTGGTGGACTCTGCACCTTTCAGAGAACTAATGGCTTGTGCCGAGCCGAAGTGGAGAGTCCCAAGCCGTCATTTCTTTGCCAAGAAGGCAGTACCAGCGCTGCACACTTTTGTTGAACAGAAGATGGGCCAGTCCTTGAGCCTGTCGGTGTGTAGCAAAGTGCATGGCAGCGCCGACGTCTGGAGCTGTAACTACGGTCAGGGACAGTACATGTCGTTTACGGCCCACTGGATGAATGTGGTCCCTTTGCAGCAGCAGCAGCAACTTGGACAGGACACCGTGCGACTCGGCCTCCTCATCCTCCGCCATCTCCTCACCCTCCACTGTAGGCTCAAGTCTCAGTGCCCCTCCAGTCTACCATGTGTGCAGGGCACGGAGGTGTCACGCTGTGCTTCACATGGTTTGTCTTGGCAAACGGAGTCACACAGGGGAGGAACTGCTTAAATTTATTCATCAGGAAATCCAAACATGGCTTACTCCAAGAAAACTTAAAATGGGAATCAAGGTTACCGACAATGGGAAGAACATTTTGTCTGCGCTGCGCCAAGGAATCCTGACCCATGCCCCCTGCATGGCTCACGTCTTCAATCTGGTTGTCAAGCGGTTTCTGAAGTGTTCCCCCCATCTGCAAGACATCCTAACAACTTCAAGGAAACTTTGCATGCACTTCAGCCACTCATACACCGCCAGACACACCCTTCTTGAGCTACAGCGTCAGAACGGTAGCCCCCAACATAGTCTGATTTGCGATGTTTCCACCCGTTGGAATTCCACCCTTCACATGTTGGACCGATTATATGAACAGAGAAAAGCCATCACGGATTTTCTGATGATCCAAGCGGATAGGGGGAATCCCCTGTGTAACTTCAATGTCAACCAGTGGCAGCTCATACGTGACACCTGCCGCTTGCTCAGACCCTTTGAGGAAGCCACTTTATTTGTCAGTCGGCAGGATTACGGGATGAACGACGTGATTCCACTGCTTCATGTACTACAGCACATGTTGGAAACCATGGCTGGTCAGGGCACTGGAGACATGGCGTCTTACATCTTACGGCCACATGAACCCCGTTGCAGCTGAACTGGAGGAGGAGGAGGAGGAGGAGGAGGGGCACAGTGAAGCACAGTTTAGGCTTGGCGAAATGGCTGGTTTATCTAGTCAGCGGACAGGAGAGGAGGAGCAGGAGCAGCCAGAGGAGCTAGAGGGTTTTGAGGAAGGTGAGACAGAGGACCCGGACTCACCGTGGCAGTATGCAGTGGAGATGGAGACAGGTAGTCCCTCTTGCGCAAATGGCAGGAAGCATGCTCACGTGCTTGCGTAGTGACCCCAGAATTGTTTCCATTTGTCGGCGGGATGACTTCTGGCTGTCCACCTTATTGGACCCTCGCTTCCGGCACAAAATGGGGGCATTTTTTAAACCCGCTGAGAGGTAGGACAAACTGAACTTCTACAAAGACATTCTGCGTAGTCAGTTGGCCGATGCCTATCTGCGCCATGGTCCATACTCTCGCAGGTCTGACTAGGGGGGACCTCTGCACTCACCTTCCACTGCCATGCCTGCTGGGGGGGTTGGCAGGAGCAGCAGCAGCTCCATCAGCAGCAGCCTCAGTCTTCAGGTGCTAATGAGTAGCTTTCTACACCCGCATAGTGAGGCTACTCATGAGCAGCAGGAAGACCTGGAGCAGGACCTCAACCAGCAGGTCATGTCATACCTTGACATGACCATGCCAACACACCTTGAGGATCTGCTGGACTTCTGGGCAGTCAAACTTGGCTTGTGGCCGCAACTAGCAGAGTTTGCCCTGGAAAAGCTGTCCTGCCCGGCAAGTAGCGTGCCATCTGAGCGGGTGTTTAGTGCGGCGGGGGCCATAGTTACGGCAAGGAGAACTCGTCTGTCAACTAAAAATGTGGAGAGACTCACCTTTGTCAAAATGAATCAGGGATAGATCAGCCAGGATTTCCACCCACCAATGGCTGATGCATGCGACTAGATTCAGCATGGTGCCACGTTTTACACTTTCCAAATGGTGCAAAACATATTTATGTCTTTAGACCAATTTTTGTGCTCCTGCTGATGCCAACTTCAGGGAGTGCCTTTCAGCCAATTTTTGGCCTCCTGCTGCTGCTGCTGCCAACTCCAGGGTGTCTTTCAAGCAATGTTTGGGCTCCTGCTTATGCTGCTGCCAACTCCAGGGTGTTCCTTCCAGCTCATGTTTGTGCTCCTGCTGCTGCCAACTTCAGGGTGCCTTCCAGCCAATTTCTGGGTTCCTGCTGCTGCTGCCAACTCCAGGGTGTGTCAGTCAATTTTTGGGCTCCTGCTGCTGCTGCTGCCAACTCCAGGGTGTCTTTGAAGCAATGTTTTTGCTCCTGCTGCTTGCAACTCCAGGGTGTGATTCATCCAATTTTTGGGCTCCTGCAGCCAACTCCTGTGTCTCTTTAAAGTAATGTTTGGGCTCCTGCTCCTGCTGCCCCTGCTGCTGCTTGCAACTCCAGGGTGTGATTCATCCAATTTTTGGGCTCCTGCATCCAACTCCAGTGTATCTTTAAAGCAATGTTTGGGCTCCTGCTCCTGCTGCTGCTCCTGCTGCTGCTCCTGCTGCTGCTGCTTGCAACTCCAGGGTTTGATTCATCCAATTTTTGGGCGTCTGCAGCCAACTCCAGTGTCTCTTTAAAGCAATGTTTGGGCTCCTGCTGCTCCTGCTGCTGCTGCTTGCAACTCCAGGGTGTGAATCATCCAATTTTTGGGCTCCTGCAGCCAACTCCAGTGTCTCTTTAAAGCAATGTTTGGTCTCCTGCTGCTGCTGTTGCTGCTCCTGCTGCTGCTGCTTGCAACTCCAGGGTGTGATTCATCCAATTTTTGGGCTCCTGCAGCCAAATCCAGTGTCTCTTTAAAGTAATGTTTGGGCTCCTGCTCCTGCTGCTTCTGCTCCTGCTGCTGCTGCTTGCAACTCCAGGGTGTGATTCATCCAATTTTTGGGCTTCTGCAGCCAAATCCAGTGTCTCTTTAAAGCAATGTTTGGGCTCCTGCTGCTGCTGCTCCTGCTGCTGCTGCTTGCAACTCCAGGGTGTGATTCATCCAATTTTTGGGTTCCTGCAGCCAACTCCAGTGTCTCTTTAAAGCAATGTTTGGGCTCCTGCTGCTGCTGCTGCTTGCAACTCCAGGGTGTGATTCATCCAATTGTTGGGCTCCTGCAGCCAACTCCAGTGTCTCTTTAAAGCAATGTTTGGGCTCCTGCTGCTACTGCTTGCAACTCCAAGGTGTGATTCATCCAATTTTTGGGCTCCTGCAGCCAACTCCAGTGTCTCTTTAAAGCAATGTTTGGGCTCCTGCTGCTGCTGCTCCTGCTGCTGCTGCTGCTTGCAACTCCAGGGTGTGATTCATCCAATTTTTGGGCTCCTGCAGCCAACTCCAGTGTCTCGTTAAAGCAATGTTTGGGCTCCTGCTCCTGCTGCTGCTTGCAACTCCAGGGTGTGATTCATCCAATTTTTGGGCTCCTGCAGCCAACTCCAGTGTCTCTTTAAAGCAATGTTTGGGCTCCTGCTGCTGCTGCTGCTCCTACTGCTGCTGCTTGCAACTCCAGGGTGTGATTCATCCAATTTTTGGGCTCCTGCAGCCAAATCTAGTGTCTCTTTAAAGTAATGTTTGGGCTCCTGCTCCTGCTGCTGCTGCTCCTGCTGCTGCTGTTTGCAACTCCAGGGTGTGATTCATCCAATTGTTGGGCTTCTGCAGCCAACTCCAGTGTCTCTTTAAAGTAATGTTTGGGCTCCTGCTGCTGCTGCTCCTGCTTGCAACTCCAGGGTGTGATTCATCCAATTTTTGGGCTCCTGCAGCCAAATCCAGTGTCTCTTTAAAGCAGTGTTTGGGCTCCTGCTGCTGCTGCTTGCAACTCCAGGGTGTGATTCAGCTAATTTTTGGGCTCCTGCTGCTGCCAGCTCCAGGGTGTGTTTTTCAGGCACTATAGGGGCCCCTCATAGTAATGGCACTTCAACTCTGCAATTGTGCTGCTCTGCCATTCTATTAGCGATGCCTCTGATCTGCATGTCCTAATTATTTACAGTATAATTTCACTAACCCAGCACGCATCCTATGTGTGTTACAGCAAGGCAGAATGGCTTACAACCCTACTGAGGATCTAGGAGGCTCAGAAATAGCTGTTTTTAATAGCGATTCGTCGCGAATAAATTCGGGTCGAAACGATTTTTGACGGAAAATTTGGCGAATCAGTTGAATCTAATTTTTCAAAAGTTCGCTCATCTCTAGTTTTAACATTTTAGTTCAATTTTGAAAACCATTTGTTTCTATAACAAAGGCTTATTATTTGGTGGCTAATGACTATTGTGACTAATGGATATTAGAGTAACATCTTCAAAGGTAACAGATTATACATATATATATATATATATATATATATATATATATATATGACACTAGGGGCCTTATTTAAGGAGCTCTAACACCACGTAGTACCATGTAGCATCAGGTGAACGCCAGGCATAGTATGTGAAAACCATATATGTGAAAGTCAAGCCTCTAATAGCACCATGTAGTGTCACATGTATCACTAGCGGTGGCTTAGTGTAAAGCGCCGGCACTGTATCTATACAGCACCACATAGCACCTGTCGCTCAGTTGTGTTTTCCCATACAATTCAATGGTCTTTAATTTGTGTATAAATAGAGTATGGATCCACTTTTTCCCAGTTTTTTTTTATCATATGATGATTGTGTCCCCCTCTGGCTAGCAACCAAAGACTTATTTTGTCATTTATTTAATTTTTTTTATTTTTGTCAGAATTGTATGTGTTGGTCTGCCATTGTAGTGTCAGTGTCACGGTGTTGAATTCATTCAATGTGTTTTTGCTCTGGTGCTGGTGTATATGTGTTCAGAAACAGACATTTTTTATTGCGTCCAGCGCTCGGCGCTGGAGTGCCCAGTTTTATAGTGCCGACGCTGGCTTTGTGATATTTTTCTTAAATTTGGGCTTCAGCACCTAGCATAGTCCTGTTGTCATATGTAGCGTTGTCTTGGGCGGCTTTCCCTTGAGGCATTACATTGCATTGATTCAGGGAGAGTGCTTCTACAGCACCCTCCAGACATCACATTTATCAATGTTGGACAGGATACTACAGCGTAATTTGTCCAGTGCCAAAGCTACGTTATAGCGCCAGACACCCGTTTTTAGCGTACATTTGTGAACGCTCTAAGCGCTGCTACCTAGATGCACAAATGGCAATATGTGGCGCTAGTCTTAAATAAGCCTCCACATCTTAGTTTCAAAACAAGGCTTGCCTGTTTTTATTTTGTTGGATAAAAAGACATGGCCATCCACCTAAACTGACAGCCCAGGCAAGGAAAGCACCTAAGAGATCCACAGCTCAGGTGAAACAAACTAAACCCAGGACAACTATTAGTCATGTACTCTACAAATCTGGCCTTTATGGAAGAGTGGAAACACGAACGCCATTTTTGAAAGTAAGCCATAAGAAGTCCTATTTGTAGTTCTCCTCAAGCTGTGTATGGGATGATAGAAGATCACTATAAAACTTTTTGGACCTAAATGCCAAACTCTATGGGGTCGATTCAAAGAAACATGTAACAGCTTTGATTTAGGTGCCGATCATCCAATTTTTCCCGTACGCTCGTGCGCTCGTATGAACTTGCGAGTGATTCTATAAGCTAATACGTTTCTATCCTAAAATGTACGTCCGTTCGTATGGCAGTTGGCGAATCAGACCTATGTCAGTTTCCATCCTGAATTTTCCGTTTCATTTCTCAGGTTGCAACATTGGTTTTGCCCTTTTTCCTTTTTTGTCTGGACGTAAATCCTTCTGATCTTGCGGCTGCGCACTACAAACTTACCTCATTAAAATGCATTCTAAATATTTGGTCTTTTATTTTTCTTTATTTCATTCATTTTGTAGTAACCAACCATTAATGAATGCATTTGCATAAGTAAATCTTACTTTGTTTAATTTTTAGTTAACTTGCATTTTTTACTTGTGGATTTAATTTTAATATTTTGGCTTCAAATGGTACAACTTAAAATTTTTGGTGTGGTTACCCACACCCTCTACATACAGATTGCTCTCAAAAATTAAAAAACACCCAGCAACTTCGGCATGTTATGAGCCTAGAAACAGCCAAGATGGCGGGTCAGGTATTATCGGGCAGCCTGCAAACAGAAAGGGCCTTGTGACTGTGTTGCTCTGCATTCTTTGATTTCTGACCTTTCCGTGCCCACAGCTCTGCTGTGTCTGTGCAAAATACAGCAGTAACCCACATCCTGCACTTTATCCCGCTCTCCTCTCCTCAGTAAGTGTGATGCATCTGACCAAAGATGAGCTATAATAATTAAACAAAGCAAAGGTAACCAACTACACCAATAAATTCAAATAAAAAATATTATTCTAGCACATCAATTTAAAAATAAATAACAAAGGACATAAGTTTCTTTAATTAACGCAAATATATGGATGTATTGCAAAATCAAGGTTTACATGCAAAGGACTAATTAAGGTCCACATTAAAATGCTTTTATAAGGCATACATGAAATGTATTGAATCAGGTATGCATTGCCATACAATTTATGGCCTCGGCCATGCTGATACATGCAGTTCATTGGAGCTCAAGACGCGCAGACTCCTCCACATTGCCAAAAAACCTGTTCAAGAACAGCAATCCGACTGCTAAAAGGTGTCGGAAGTGGCTTTCTTTTAAAACGTATTTAGAGGTTGGAAAACTGCTCTCTGAATCACACGTAAACACATCCGATTATCCTAAGTTTTACGTTTTGATCCTAAGTTTCAGGATTTGATCCTAAGTTTTAGGATTTGATCCTACAATTTAGGAACGAACTTCCGTTGAGCGTAAGAGCATATACGAAATCGTACGTAGGCTCGTAGTCGGAAATGGCCAAAAAAACAGGAAAAAATGACAAACACCCACCCAAACTTACGATTCTCGATCCGAAATCAATTAACTTTTGCTCTTTGAATCGAGGGGTATGTGTGGGGGAAAATTAATGCTGGTGGCAGCATCATGCTAATGGGTATTGGAGAAAAAAGACTTGAGACTGGAAGTGGTTTATCTTCCAGCAGGACAACAATCCTAGACATACAGCCACAGCTAGAATGGAATGGTTTAAATCAAAGCCTATTCGTGTTTTGGATTGAGAATCATGGCATGACTTTTGCTGTTCAGAATCTGACTGAGCTAGAGCTTTATACAAAGAAGAATGGGCAAACATGTCTCTTGATGTTTAAAACTGGTAGAGACGGGCAGGCTGATTCATTACTATCACTAGGTATCAGCAGATCTGCGTCTGTAAGAACAACCACTAGTAGACGCTGTGATGGGCTACCAGGCGCTGTTAAAGAGCATCTCATTCTCTGTAGTAGCCTGGCCGTCAATGATGAATGAGATGTATGCTTGGCGTTCTAACACCAGTATAGCGTTGCAGGGAGTGAGAGGTAGCGCCAGCTCATTGCCACTGAATCTCAGCGACTCACACCATATTCAACAAAAAAACACACAACGTTGGCGCTCTGGATCTGGTCGCTATAGCACAGAGCGCCAGACTCTGTGTGATTAAAGTCTGTTTTTGAACACATATCCACCAGTAACAAAGCGAAAACACAGGAATTACAATGTTGTAACATTGTAACATTAAAACTTTAATGCCAGACCTGTAATGACAATTCCGCATATAAATATAAAAAATCTAAAAGTTTTCAAAAATGACTTTTTCTAAGCCAGGAGAAGTGAGAAATTATTTGAGAGAGAAAAAAAAAACACAAAAAACCCTGTTTAAACAGAAGAAAAGAAACGTCCATTGAAATGTATGGGAGAGCGACAGGTAGCGACAGGCAATACCTGGCGCTCTGGAAGCCAGAGCTCCGGCGCTATACGCTGAGCTGCCTGTAATGATGAATGGCACGCCACATGGCGCTGTTAGAGTCGCTCGAAATAATCACCTTCATAAATATGGTATTGCGTACAGCGTCCAGCGTTCACCAGACGCTGCCTGCCGCTTACAAGGCACTACCTGCCGCTGTCACTTGATGAATAAACAGACTAGCAGCTGTAACATCTGCTAAAGCTGGTCCTGACTAAGGTTGACAAAATACATATGTATGCACACAATTTTTAAGTTTTTTCATAATTTGGATAAGCATTTATCATTTCCATTTATTTTCTTCACACTTCACCTGTGTCTGTGACATTTTAAAAAGTGTAAACAGTTAAGGGACATTAAAAAAAAACTATGTATAAAAAACATAGATAGACTCCGCGGGATATAAGGGGTTAATTAGTCCTCTTATTTTTCTCTTTTCTTTCCGTGCTGAACAACACCTCCAATGTGTGCGCCGCCACCAATAATTTAAGTTGCACGTACCAGATAAAATCTTGTCATCAAGCCCATCATATAAATAAAGATGATGTAGTGATAATTGGTCAAATAATTCTCATTCACGTTATATGATTTTCCGTGGATATGACTACGAACTCATTGAAAGGGAGAAACAGAGAAACCAAACATAGCGTAACACCGTCTGTGTCTGACCCTTAATAGAATTTATTGTGCTTACCATATAAACTTTTCACACACGCAGTATCAGTATCTAACACTGTTTCCAGTGCCAATAGATCTTGCCTCGCGTTCCCGCTAATACAGGAGTAGTCTTCAATACCTCTAAGCCCCGGCCGTGGGCTGTAGAGCAAAATCAAAGGTGCGCAGCTGCCAAGATAGAGCGTTCTGACGATGTGGTGAAGCCCCGCCCAATGCATTTCGTCTCTTCCGACTTACTCATTAGGCTACGGGCCCACCAAAGTGAGGTGAATAAATTAGTGACGATTTGGTGGGCATGTCCCAGCCTTCGTTAAACCATGCGCTGACTACATTTCTTGATAGCATGGCTGTCCTGCAGAAGAAATACATGTCTTTGCCTGGCAGCATGGCAGCCTAGAGTGCATTAAGGTTGGTCTTTTTTCAACATTGCGAATATGCCAAGTGTCATAGGCACCATTGATTGTATACATGTGTCCCTGTGACCACCACCTTCAGGTCGTCCCACTTTTTCTTAGCCTGGGCACCATCCCTGGGTTCTGGCCCTACCCCTGTCATGTTGCCGCCAATCTCAACCATAACTTCTGCCACAACGCTTTGGGGGTTGAGCGGGCCCGGGACCCAGCCAGTCAATTGTGATTTTCGAACACCATCCAGCAGAACCTCCAGCTGTGGACTCTGCATGGGGGCTGTCCTGGGGTCTGCATAGTGCAGCATTGGTTGGTCTGTTGTGGCTTGTGCCGAAAGCCCCAAAAGCCCTGGCTCTGGGGGCTGTGGTGGCGCCTATGGTGTGGCATAGTAAGTTCCAAAGTCAGCAGTGGCAATAAATCAGACACTTTGCTGTGTTCTTTTATACCTGAGTGGGTAATTGTATTGGAAACTATTTGGTTTATTTAGCAGGCCATCACAGGTGCAAGCAAAATATAGGTTACATGTGGGTATGGTCTCAAGCACACTTGTGCACCTCAGGGCAGGGGTGCATCATACAGATGACATCCAAATGTCCAATATGGCACCCACCGTGTTCAGCTGTGAGCTGCAGGAGGACATTATGATGGTAAGTCACACTTTTATGCCATTAACCTATACATGTGTGTTGAATTACACTCCTGCCAGGTTGCAAACAGGGGACAGAGTGGCCGCAAAATACGAGGGAAGGCACATGGTGCCATAGTAATGGTGGAGGCCTGGCCTTCCAACATTACAAGGCCACAGTTCTTTGTTGCCACTGTCACGTAGACCACTGTGACATGTTTGTATACGGGGCAGGGGTGCTTAAGTGATTTAGTTTTGACATTTCTATGTAATCTGCTACTATTGTGGGATGGGAGAGCTGGCTTTGCCTTGTTGCTGGCCCCGGTCAGTGAGCCAAATCCGACAGTAGTAGCAGAGTGGAGAGGTAGGTGCGCCTCTTGGCCTAAGTGCGTCTGCCCTTGCAATCGCTAATATTGAGGGATGGGAGAGCTGGATTAGCTAGCATTGGCATACACTAGGGTATACAAGGCTTGGGTGCTTGCATGGTCCCCGAAAATTACTTTAAAAAGACATGTTAACAATGCACATCTGTTTTTGTTTGCAGACTTTCATAGATCAAAGGTACGACTTCAAGCCCAACACATACAAAAAGAGGATGTTGGCATAGGAAGTGGCAGCCCATATGAGTGGCAAGGGAATGTCGCCTTACACCTTCACCCAAATAATGCAGCACTGATTGGTCTCAAACGGCGAAAGTGGCCCTGGGTGTGGAGTTTCTACAGCCAAAACTTCCCAGGTAAGTGGAGCTATCAGGGTAATTCGTTTTCTTTTGTAGCTGGGGAGTTCTGGCTGTGGATTAAGGCCCCCCAGAGACGAGGGGTCCGACCAGTGGGGTCAAAAAGACAGGGTATGGGTGTAAGGCAGCGGCCCCAAACCCTGCGAATGTCCTCTTCCTCCTCTGAAGCAGCACCACCACCAGCCATGGAACCTGCTGAAGAGGAGGGTATGTTGGGCTTGGAGTCGCCCACAGCTCATGCACACTCCAGTAGGCCAATACGAAAAGAACTCACAGGTTGTGCTGCATGTATAGTCTAATAACATGTTTGCTAAGCACTGGTGTATTGTGCTTCTCTGTCCCTACAGAATCATCAGAGGGTGAGTATGCCTCGATGGGGCCACCCCATACAGAAGCTTCAAGTCAGTGAATCAGAACAATGCCCAAGCAAGCATTACACAAACAACTCATGGCCATAAATACTTCATCAGGTTTCTTTTTCAGGTTCTTTCCCCCTACATACCAGAAAGAATCGAATATATATATATATATATATATATATATATATATATATATATATGTGTGTGTTTTTAATATACATAACCTTTTTTAAAGTTATTAAACCAAAAAAAAAATATATAATTAAACAGTTTTAAAGTAATATGCTGTGGCTTGAGAACAAATACAAAAAGTATAATAAAAGATAGCAGAGTGGGTAAGGAAAAAGGCTAGTCAGCAAAGACGTACGTCTACATCCCACTGGGTATTTAGACCATTAGGTACGTTTGTGCCCAAAGTGAAGATCCAGAAATTTTCTGTTATGTAATTTCTTTTCCAAATCACCTCTCCTAATGTTCAGAATTTTTTTTCAATACCCATGCATCTCATGTTACCAAAATTACTTTGATGACTATTCCTAAAGTGGCAAGCTACATTAGAGGAGGTATTAAAATATGCATTACTACTACAGTGACATAGTACCAGCCCACTGGGCATTCTCCTTGTGCTCCTGATGGCCTGCCCCTCCTTACAGGGATGGATAATTGCCAGAATTAAAGTTAAAGTTAAATTAAAGTTAAAGCACATTTAATCTCCCAATATATTTTATCAGGTGCTTCAGCAGTTAGGTAGCAGATATCTTTTACCTATTTCCTATAAGCCACTTCAGTATGCTTTTAGGTATTTTTATGTTTTGAATCATAGCACTTCATAACACCTTTGTGGAGGACAATAGCATGCAATTTTAAATCTCAGGAGAACATTCTAATGTGCCAAAGGAAGCCAGAGCCAAACTCAAAAATATAGTAACAAAACATCTACAACCCACACTCCCACTACTGGCAACAAAAGCTCATTATCTGGCTGTCATCCAGTATCTACTTTATCCCTTCCCTTCTCTCTCCCTCCAAAAAAATGTTTAAAAAAAATAGACAATGTTGTCTAATGTAAAATATCGAGGTACATCACACACCCATACTCTGAAATCCAATCACACTGGCAGCTTCCATAGTATAAAAGCTATAATAAGTACATTGTTGAGCAGACTTTCCACTGGAGACGTATGGATAAAAGGGGTGGGACTGTGAGAGAAGGAACAAACTGTCAGTTCCCACTGAGTTTCCCCTCACTAAATTGGCTACCACCCATGTCTCTGAGCCATGATCATGCTGGAGCCTACTAGATGATGCCAGCATAAGCATACCAGGGAGTAGCGCTCGCTAAATGGGCTGTATAGTCACTGTGTCCAGACCTTAGTAAAAGGTCTCTCCAGATTTCAGCAACAATTAGCAATTGTGGTTTTCTTGAAAGTAACAAAAGGCACCTGTCCCAAAGTCATCTTTGTCAGGCTCAGCAGTATATAACTAATATATGTTCGAGCATAGGGCGGCCAGCAGTCAAGAGTGGACACCCTCCTGGCCTTCTGCCCAGTATTACCACTCAAGATGCAATCACTGCTTCCATCTACCCATGCCCATTTCAAAAAAGGTTCCTCATTGGCCAGCTCCAGCTGGTCTCATGTTTCACGCCAGCAACCATCCCGCCTTAAAGTGGACCTTCAGCATGATTTAATGAAAAGTCCAAACCCTTAAAAATTTCCCAGCATCTAAAATTAATACATTTCAAGTTTTTGTCATTTACTTAATAATCTTTCCCCACCGGGCGCAACTCTGTTCAGGACTATAGGATACTGGAACCGCCATCTTGACTCAGGAGCATCAAGGTCAGCAATCCCAGAATGCAGAGTGACATAGTCAGAAGACACATCCTGTTTGCAGGCTGCCTGATGCTCCATGAGCCACCATCTTGGATGTTTAAAGGCTAGTAACATGCAGTAGATGCAGGTAGGATGATTTTTAATGTAAGCGATCTATATGTACAGGGTGTGGGAAACATATAAGATATGCTCTTATTCAGGGTGAAGGTCCACTTTAGGAGGACCTTGTTCCAGTGCATTGCCTCAGTCTTCCAATCATTAAGCCCAGACATGGCAGGCCAAGGATGATATATATGAACTTGAATTGATCATTACAAGATGACTAGATATCTCAGTTCTTTGAAGTTTGTGAGGGGGTAAAATAAAAAAAAAGTACCAAAACCTAAGGAAATGCTGACAGGCATATGTTAAGATATTTTGATTATTTGTATGAGTTTCTTACCTGCACAAGGGAAGTGTGGCACACTTAAGCTTGAACCATATGATTATAAAGATCTGCATGTTCCTGCTGTCTTAAAGGAGCACTATTGCTAAATTGTGTAATATTAAAAATACATATAAACATGTCAGCTAATAAGAGAAGGGGTCACTTATACACCTGTACTGAATAAAATGTCCGCCAAGCTTGTGGATTATTCTCCCATGGCAGGAGTAAAATCCAGGGGTGACTGGTTTAGTCTATCAAGGGTGACAGAGCCTGTCACCCTGGATGTCCTTTTCCTTCCATTAAAAGAAAGAAAAATAAGCCTGGCTGGATATTTCTTGATGCTGGGTGTATAAGTGACCCTTCCCCCCACCATCCAGCATATTTATATGGATTTTTATCATTGGGCCATTTTTCGCGCTAGTGCTCCTTTAAGGAACTACAAATAGATTCTGTTATACCATGTATTCAAGGTCTGCTTGAAATAAATTATTTTGGATTATTTTGCATTAATCAAGGTCTGTTTGCCCCATGCCTCACAAAGTTAAAACAAATAGGAGTTACCTCACAATAAATTAAGCAATTGACCAGTGGCACTGGCCACCCTGTATACACATATACCTATCATGGGAGAATTTTCAGCCAAACCATTAATCTACCTGCTCACAGACATTATGTTAATATCCACAGACCATACATTACAGTAATTATGGTAATCCGGCCTGATTATTTAATCCCTGCAAGACTAATGTGCCTAGCAGACAAATCATCAGATTCCTTTTGTAAAATAATTTTGTCACTGTCTTTTCTGCTGCTGACAGTTTAAGGGAATAAATCCCCAGATTTTTAAGCCCAAAGGGGACCCATGATGATGTACAGCAAAATGCTCTGCCACCGGTGTCTGTAGATTGTCACTGGTGATGTCCCTTATGTATTCACCGGACTAATGTAATTCCTGCACCTTATGATCTGTGGATAGTAACATAGGCCCTTATTTAACAAGGTATAGCGCAAGCTAGTGAATGGTGAGCGAACGGTAATGACGGTCACCGACACAAGAACGCCGGCTCCCCTCTGCAATCACACATTTATCAAGCCGATCCTGCTTAGCGACTGACAGAGCGCCAGATAGCGAATCATTCATCATTATTCCAGCCTCACCCCACAGCGCCAGCGAGCGACCTTGAACAGCGACAGGTATGACCTCTCGTTACCTGGCGCTCTCCAATGTATTTCAATGGAGCAATCTTTAAATATTCTTAATTAATTGCTATTAATGTTTTTTTTTTTTTTTTTAAATGGCAACAATTCTGTGACCACTTCTGCAATGTTAGATATTTTTTTTAAGGTAAAAAAAAAAAAAATGTGTGCAGAATTGATATTACAGGTCTGATATTAATGTATTTATATTACAAAATGTTTTGAAAAACTTGTTTGTTTTTTTTTCCAAAAATATGGTTGTTTGGGGGTTAAAAAACTACTTTTAACCCATCGCCGCCAGCGCTCTGGGGTTTAAACAAGCATTTCACTGCGCGAGAATTTTTTGAGCGTGATTTGTTAATGAATATGCTGGGAGCCGTTCGCTATGGCCATTCGCTGTCATGCGCTCCCATACAGCGCAGAACCTGTCAAATAGCGACTCCTCACCCAATATTCAACATTACGGCAAACCGACTGAGTCGCTATCAACTACAGAACAACGGCCAAGCACAGCGACTACTAGCGGGCGCTCTGAAAATGCAGCTACTGTCGCTCATCTGTCGCTACCTGGCGCTATTAATGAATCGGCCTCATAGTGTATGGGCTAGCTGGTAGATTAATGATTTGGCTATAAATTCCACCATGATAGGTTAATGGGGGGGATCAGTGTGTTTGGAGCCACTCATTTCATTGGCAACTCATATTTGTTTTTAACCTATAGGAACTGAGATATCTAGACATTTTGTAATGGTAACTTCAAGCACAAACATATAGTCCTTGGCCTGCCATGTCTGGGCTTAATGATTGGCAGACTGAGACAATGCACTAGAGGGATATCCTCTTGAGGCAGGATGGAAACGTGATAATGCTACCGTGACAAAAAACTCATTGGAGGCTTTAGACATGAGATCCACCCCCCACCTAGAAAAGATGATCACACCTGAGCCAGCCGGATGATGCCGGTATAAGCATACCAGGGAGTAGCCGCTGTTGCAACAACAGCAGGCAGGTGAGCTTGCACATAGGTGTGCTAAGGCTGCGCTCATGTAGCAGGTATTAACCTAAGCCCTCTCCTGAATGCTGGAAGCCCTATATACATTATGGTAAATTAAAGGTGTCTTTGGAACAGATGGGCAACAACAATTGATTATTGTTGCTGCAATCTGTAGAAATGATTAGTGGGACATAGTGACTATACAGCTCATGTAGCGATGGGACATGCAGTGGGAACTGAATTTTTTTTTTTGGCAAACTATCAGAATTGTACTCTAAGACCCAGTTAAAGTTGACCAATACCCTCCCCTGATCGGCCCGGGAATCTATAAGATTCCCGGACCGATCAGCTCCCTGACTGCGGGGCACCCCGATCGGGGGTGTAAAACCCCCCCAGATCCCCGAAATTCCTACCTGATCCTCGTTCCAGCGGCTCTCTAGCAGGGCGCGCACCCGCGCTGGCCGTTAGTGAATGGCCGGCACGGGCACGCTCCCTGTAAGAGGGACGCGCAGGAGGCGGCGGCGGCCCGCGCTCAGCTTGTCCGTCGCTGCCTCTCCTTGTCCGTCGGCGGTGGATGACCCCATGGTCTCAATAATATTCATGAAAAAAAAACCCTAAGGGGAACAATGCATCAAAAGACCCTATGTGCGCTTATTAGATCCTATTATAACAGTTATTTTATGCCGGCATAAAAATTATATGTGTAAACCCTCAAAGTGTACAACCTATATCTACTACATATAAACCATGAGACATGCTGATAGTCTCCTATACAAATAAGTGTCAACTCTTAACAACAATACCTCATATGTGAAAATAAATAAAAAACTAAATTCCACAGAAAATATATTGACAGACTCGCCCAGTTCAAACAGTTATAAGTGAATGGAAACAATAAAGATATACTCAAAGTGCACGTGTGCGTGCTAAATGACACCAGCAAACCTGAATATTCAAGAATAAAGAATGGCACATAGAGTCAGCATCACAGGGTCATCAAATATAAATCAACGCGCCCGCGACTCCCATGTCGCTTCAAGGGTCGCACATAGGGTCTTTTGATGCATTGTTCCCCTTAGGGGGGTTTTTTCATGAATATTATTGAGACCATGGGGTCATCCATGTGATTTTAATTGTCCAGTGTGTTTTTGTGTATTTTAAAAGTATCTCCTTTTTCATAATAAAGAATTTTGTATCCATATTGATATTGGTGCTCCTTTTTGAAGAAAGGTGTGTAATTGGACGAGTTACTACGTTTGTTACTAATTACTATATTTGTGACAAATATAATTTTTTCTGTGAGGTTTTTCATTCTCCAAACATCCACTTGTTTCATTACCCTAAGTAGAGGTGTGCCTGTACTATCCTCACTTTCAGTTGGCACCATTTTAAATTCACCGCCATAAGTATGCCCTGTATTATTAAATATGTTAACCAAAGTATATTTTAGCCCTCTGATTTCTTCTATCAATATTATATATCTACCCGCTAAGTAGCATTTTTGTTCCAAAACAATAAAAACATTTTTTTTAAATGATGACATATGGTTGTTAAATATAATGCTGAAGATTTTTCCCCTCCTAAAATGCCTTTCATGGATAAAAGCTATATCAATTTTCCCCTGTCATAATTCCTTAGTTAGAATACTTTGCTTATAGGCTGAATTTGGCCTCTGAAATCTGAGACTGAGAATGAGAATGTGCAATAAAGAAGTATCACTGGTTTACATAGGCCTATATTAGGTTTGGTCCCTGCCTTCTACACATTTTACTCCTATCTGAATTGTTGAAAACCCTATCTTAATTACAAAGAGTCCTTCCCAACCCCCCCTCTCATTTACCCCACCTAAAGCTCATTCCCAAAAAGTGACTTAATAATTAGGCCCAAAGACAAGAATTGGAGCCCTAGACTAGCTCCCAATCACCTATTTCACTGCCGCACACCAGAACTTATGCTAGAAACTTCATAAAAATGTATATATTTATTAAATCAACCTTAAAAGTTACAAACAACATACAGAAGACTCATTAAAAAACATACAGACAATTTAAACGCTGAGGAGGTACTCCCTCTTAATGGCTCTAATATAATCCCAATATTACATGTTAATATAGAAAAACTACTGATAGTCTAATCTGAATGTGAATGGCGTGTTAGCAAAGTGCAATGTGCAAAAGTAAAAGTGTGCTAAAGTGCTATAAGTATAACTACCAAAGTGCCTAAGTGTCTCATTTGATTCTTTAAAGTGCAAAAGTGTCATACCATAGTGGTTATATGTCCCACAGACATTTAAGAGAAAAAAGTGTGCAAAGTAATGGTCAAAACATCACCGCCATTATACATTCAATTGATATGAATAATGCATAAGATTACATCACCAATAGAAAGAGCCCAGGGTCGCCTCACAGCAGCCCGCCACCGACGCGTTGCATGGCCAAATGCCACTTCGCCAGGGTTAGTGGGCTACTGTGGGAATCCCCTCTCTTTTGTACTCACCTGCAATAACAGATAGTCCAATGTGCCGAGATCCCGCCGCCATCCGAACGCGCGCCCCACCCGGCCGGCCACTTCTGCCGTAAGGGCAACGAGTCGGAGGCCGCGTCATCTCCGCATCATGGACCGCGATCCCAGGAAGTGCGGCCTGGTGTGCGCGCCCGAGCGCACGGCCGCCCAGGCATACTCCCCTGCAGTAGGAGGTCCCAGGCGGCCGCGCGCCCGAGTGCGCACCCCCCCACGCCACCACCCCCCAGTCCACTCAGCTTTACTATCAAAGATAGTATTGCGGATCGTGGAGGGTAAGTATCACACAGAGGGGGATACTATGTACCAGACAATGCCACAAAACATCAAAAAGACATAAGACGCTAATCATGACATATAACTCCATAACAACAATATATATTTCATTAAATGATGCTACCAGCATACCAACTGGACAGTTTCTCAGGATGAGGTGGAACTGTTCCAAGGATAAGAAATTTATGGAGGAGGCCACCGCCATGAGAAAACGTTTCCAACAAAGGGGTTACCCTCGTCGGGTGATCAAGAAGGCGGAACAACGGGCAGTAAATACACCAAGGGAGGAATTACTCCGATATAAAAATAAGAGTAAAGAACAAATGGAGGTAAGATTCATTTCAACCTTCAACAATGATTGGCAGAATGTAAGATAAATTTTGCAAAAATATTGGCCAATATTACAATCAGATCCAATATTAGCAGAATACACCACACAGGGACCACTCATGACAGCGAGACGGGCACCAAACCAGAAAGATCGACTGTGCAACAGTCATTACTCTAGACCACCAAGTTGGTTAACTACAAACAAGGGTACAATGGGCTGCAGGCCCTGTGGGAGGTGTAACATATGCCTGCTGGTCATTAAAACATCTACAATCAGGGATTTACAAACTGGGAGAGATATAAAGATCAAGGGACATCTTAACTGCAGATCGGAGGGACTTATCTATGTCATCCGCTGTACATGCCCAAAATACTATTTTGATGAAACTATGAAGGCTGTGAAGATTCGGATTCAGAAACATCTGTCCACTATCCGGTTGGCAGCGAGGGATGCCAGTGAAGGCCAAACCTTAACACCAGTGGCAGCGCATTTTTTACATCATCACGAGGGCAGTACCAGCAATCTACAGGTAATGTTTATAGAACAGGTCAACATGGGAATCAGGGGGGGTAATCGTAAGAGGAGACTCCTACAAAAATAGACCCAGTGGATTTATACACTGCAATCCAAGACACCGGGGGGTATGAATGAGGACTTTTCGTTCCATTCGTTCTTGGGCTGGGATTAGACCCACTTTAAATGCCGTATTCATTTGCCTCTCGATATTAGACTCTTTGGGATTACTTCACATATTAGGGACATTGGGATCATGGTTTTTGTGTTTTTTTTTGTTTGTTTCTTTGTTTTGTCTAACTATCCAATACTTGTATGATGGTGGAGGTTGAGTTTGTAGAAGTTGTAAAATTTGGATAATTGGATTATTCTTGCACGTGTTTTGACGGCACTGTAGATGGGATACAGGAGTCTTTTATGAAGGGGCCTTTGTTGATTCTCTTTTTTAGGTGTCTTCATATATCCGAGATCTTTAACGATTGGTTGTGTCCTTTCAGATATCCACCTTGTATGGAGATGCTTACTCTCAGTCTACAATGGCTGCCCACAGTGGATTCATCTTTCTAATGGGCAGGAATACCTCCCAGGATTATGTACATCCTTGTATGGAGGACCCTGGATAAGATTCTCTGATTGGATATTGGACCTTCTGATTCCGGTTCTAGAGCAGGATTGGGGTTTCCCTCCCCCCCCCCCTCACTGAGTTATGGGGAAACTCCAGGAGTGCTTTAAAGCAATATATGGGACTTGCTGGTGTGAAGAAATAGTTGGACGGCATGGAAGTATAACAGACCTTAGTGGTCCCTCTTTCCAATGAAAATCTTGTGGATATCCTGGCCAAGATTTCCAACTAATAAGGACACATTTCCTTTTTCTTTCTTTTTTATTGAAGCCTGGATACATTTTTAATACTATCTTGAATATGTCTTTTATCCTAAACAAGCATTTAGGGTTAGTAAATGCCGAAATATATAACACAATGGGTATCCCTCTGGGTGTTGATATTACATCGGCTGAGAATGTGCCCATTCACGGGGCTTTGTAGATGGTCACAGATTGGCAGAATATGGCCTGGTGTTTCCTCCATGGGAGATTACCATTATATATTTCAATCTGGGCAGCTGCTGCAGTAGCATATCTCAGAGGCTCAACAATAGGCAACGCCATTATTTTACTTAAATGGGCCATTTGGTCAACCTTATTTCATTTTCACACATATCTTAATAGCATAATTTAATGAAATATATATTGTTGTTATGGAGTTATATATCATGATTAGCGTCCTATGTCTTTTTGATGTTTTGTGGCATTGTCTGGTACATGGTAAGGCAAACAATCTAAAATAGCTGTGCACATCCAAATCTCTTAACCTTAATAATTAGGCCCACCTAATTCCTTAGGTATCTCTCTACAGGGTTGCTTCACTACCTCTTTCTTTCACCCTGCTAAGGAGGTAGGGCCTAACCCCTACCCGGTTTAGCTTTAGTCCAGGCACCAGAGAGAAAAATAAATACATAAATAAATGGTGTCGAAAAGACATTTCTCTACTGTGTGAAACCCCCATGTATCCCCATGGGATAGCGGACCAGCAATCCCATGGCCCATTGGAAAATCCTGGTGATATGTCCACTTTAAAGAATGCCACCTCCTGCCCAGGTGTTTTCTCTCACTTTCATCCTTCCTGCATAGCATAGGCTACAGTGTGTTGGCCAGCTGCCAGTGTCCTCAATCATGGAGGCAGCCATCCTGCTGTAGCCCCTACATGGGGCCCATGCTGTCAGATGAAAAAACACCAGCCAATAATTAAAGACACGGGTAGGTTGCGGATTAAAATACAGCTCTGCCGTTAAAATAATGGATACGTAGCAACCCTAGTGCTAGCCAGGGTGCCCCAGAGTCCTGGGGGCCCCAGACAGCTTCCTGGTTTGCCTGTTTAGAACAGGCAAACCAGGAAACTGGCAGCCAATTGATTTTTTCTGAGGGATTACAATGGTGGGGATGAAACCAGATTTTTCAGGGGTTTGTGCACGGGGTAGGGGAGCTCTTGCAATCCAAAAGATGGGTGTTGGACCACTATAGGAGAGATCTGATGAAATCTTTCAAACTAGACTGCAATTTTCTATCAAACACACACACGCATTGTGTACTTTCTACAGCTTCCTTGCTAGCAGCCAAATGATTTATCTGAGGAATTACAATAGCAGGGGTGAAACAAGGGTTTTGAGGGGTTTATGCATGGGGGGAGCTCTAGCAATCTAAAAGATGGGTGTTGAAGAGCTATTGGACAGATCTGATCAAATAGTTCAAACTGAAATGTGCAGTTTTCTATCAAACACAAAATTGAGTTGTGCACTTTCTACAGCTTCCTTTTGGTATTTGTACACACAACCAACCATTTGGAACATTCTATAATTTCTATAGACTTGACTAGAGTTTCTAATTAAGTACAGTGGTACACACTCTTCACTGCAGTAGTATATGAGAAGCACCTAGCAGGTCAGAAGCTGGGCGTAAAGTGCTGCAGGCTAGCTGTTCCACAAGCATCTAATAAAAAATGTAATTGAAGGTCTGTCGCTTACACATCCATAGCTCTAATTCTCCTGCTTTGTGGCAAATCAAAACTGAGATGGTTAAAGGCATTTCAATCACATCCTACCCGAAAGATGTATCAAACATGTGTCAAACTCCCTACTGAATGGCCAGCAACAGGCCAGGTTTTGCACATCTCCATACAGATGCACAGGTGTGGTAATTAGTGCACATACATGACTATAGAGACAGCTATGTGGAGGAGTAAGTTTGGCATGCCTGCTGTAGCAGTACAGGCAGTAGTTTAATCTCTGTGCATTTCAAGTTCCAATGTATGTTATTTATTAGTAGGAAGGAGGAATTTAATAGAGAAATGCACTCACGTTAAAGATAAGGCAACTCTCAAAGTGGATGTTCACCCTTGTTAGATGCCAAATGGTAAGCCTACCCCTGTGGAATACCTCTACTTTCTCTAAGTGTTTTATACTCATCTTTTCCAGGCTTGGTCTGTATTACAGTGTATGGAGAATGGAAGACATGTTTTTTTCAGCTGGATAATTCATTAAATTGTGACAAAAATACAATCCTACCAATTATGAAAGCATGTGGCCTTATGTGAGCTTACCATCTCAGCTGGCCCATATTCAGTAATATTTTAACAACATGAAGCAAATTAAATCCTTAGTTTTCAGAGCTGGCTGAATATTTTAGATACAAAACCAATTAAACACAACTGTGTGGTGCAAAGTAAACATTTTGTAAACTATTCTGACCAATCTAGTATAGTGAATGCATTGACTTATTTTACTTTACCTTGCAAAGATCTCAGTCTTAAATATTGTCCATTATTCAGCCTAAAAGTATTCCATTAGAAGTTGCATTTTATGTGTGCACAATGTGTGTCTAAAACATTTTCCTAAAAAAAACATCCACTTTAGACTATAGGTGATATTTCAAAAGTATTCAGATATGCAGCCTAATAGACCCATTATTATATGGTATCCAAATCACATTTTAGCATATAATTTGGGGGTTCTTTGTAGCCTCTCCTGGAATTGCTTTTTTTTTTTTTTTTTGCTAGCTTTCA
Organism: Gastrophryne carolinensis; assembly: GCA_027917425.1. Taxonomy (NCBI): domain Eukaryota; kingdom Metazoa; phylum Chordata; class Amphibia; order Anura; family Microhylidae; genus Gastrophryne; species Gastrophryne carolinensis. The sequence continues at coordinate 89,080,483 of CM051242.1, forward strand.
ATCACAATTCCGTATAAAAAGAAAATTTGCTTTTTTTGAGACAAAATCCTGGCTTACTTTAAAATGAGAAAAATAGAAAGGGACGAGTTCAAAGACACTGAAAAACGTACGTAAATCTGGAGTGCCCTCTGCAGGTAAGGTTTAGTTTTGTAAGCAACTTAAAAAACGCTCTGAATTTCTACCTAAAGTACATGTTAATTTTTGCAGTGTTTAATTTAGCCACACCTTTTTTTTGTAACATAAATTGCACCCATAGCATATGTGAAGTACGCTGATAATATATAAGACGTTTTTATTTTTCAAGGATAAACTAATAGGAAATAAATAACAACTTCTAATCTTGTCTGCAATTCTGTATTAGCAATGTCTAGTGGTCCGTTTCACAGTGGTCAAGGGTTTTAAGGCAATGGTCCCCAACCCCTTCCTACAAGACCCACCAACAACTCTTGTTTTGCAGATCTCCACATAGCTGCCTCTCTAGCTCTGCTGCTGCACTAATAACTTCACCTGTGCATTTGTGTGAAGATCTTCAAAACCTGGCCTGCTGGTGGGTCTTGTACGAGAGTGCTGGGAACCCCTGTATTAAAGGGTAATATCACTCCAACCTTATGTAACAAGCTTTTGTCTGAGTTGGAGTTTGGGGAAGAGAGGTTTCCTCATGTAAGTTGCACAGTTTGGTAAAGAGATATTTTTTGGTAAAAGATATTTACTAAAGAGTGATAGATGACTTACCACATAAAGCTTTGAGTTTTTCATGTCTGGCCAGACCGTGATAGTGGAAAGATTCAGGTCAACTTATCTTTGGTTTGTATTTATGGTGCCCTATGATGACTTGCTTGAGGATCTCTAGTGGGTGCTAACTTCTTTGCAGAGTGCTAGATGTCAGGAACCGCTTACCTGTTCCCCGTTCCAGCGACGTCTCCAGGCGGCCAGCTGCAGCTGTCACTGTGCGGCGGCCGCGCCGAGCGGCGTCGGCTCGAGCAGCGTCGGCTCGAGCGGCGCCCAGCTCAGCCACGCCCCCCGCTTCCTCCTCCAGGAGACGTGCTCGCGCGCGGCCGCGAGCACGTGTCTGTTATGCCCTCCGGCGGCGCTGTGCTGCGCGCACCCGCCGGAGGATCAATTAAAGGGTTAATGAATCCTAGGGGATTGAGGGCTTCGCCCTCTTCTGCTCTGCAGCCAATTACCCTTGGAATCCTATGTGCTCCAGTCAGTACACTGCTTCCCTCAGACCTGTTCCTATAAAGGCAATTCCCTCTCAGTTGTGAATTGCCTGTGATAGCGCTCAGAACCCTGTGTTACCTACTCCTGTGAAGTCTAGCCTGTTGCCGATTTGATTGTACGACCATTCTCGATCCTGAATCCTTGTTGCCGACCTCTGCCTGAATTGACACCTCTCGATCCTGAATCCTTGTTGCCGACCTTTGCCTGAACTGACGCTTCTAGATCCTGATCCCCAGTTGCTGACCTCTGCCTGAACCCCGACTACGTCTTGCCTGACCCCTGGTGCCGCTACGATCTCTGCCTTCCCGTTATCGACCTATTGCCTGTCTCTGGACTTCCGTCACTCACGCTCTTGCTATTGGTTCTCCAGTCCTCACACACATAAGCTTACATCCTTTGAGCCATTAAGTCCTGGGGGCAACCGATCCCGGGTAGGCGTATCTTGCGTCCCGGCAAGCGGGGGCTCCTACAGGTGAAGCTGGCTGTGGAGATTGGGGGTTGTGAGCTTATTAAGAGGGCTGGAGTTACCCCGAGTGTGACATTATCACAGGCCACAAAATGGATGACCTGGTACAGCAGGTGCAAGCTATGGCCACAGTGATCAACCAACTCGCTCAAAGAGTGGCCACTCAGGAATCTCGTCAAGTGCCAACTTCCTCTGTACCACCTCATTTCTCCGAACCTAAGATTCCACTGCCTGAGAAATTTTTTGGAGAACGAGCAAAATTTTCCAATTTCAAGGATGCCTTAGTCAATTTTCCCCCGCCAGCGGACCTGGATCAATTAATGCAGGTCTCCATTAAAATAGACCGACGTCTTAGAGAAAGGGCCAGGGAGAGAGTCGGGGCTCCCACGCCCTTTAGACCAGTCCAGAGTCATAGATCCCCGGTTCCCCGTGGAGAAAATACCTCATCATCTTCCCAGGAAGAACCTATGCAATTAGGGAGAACCCGCTTATCCCAAGAGGAGAAACAGCGTAGGCGATCCGAGGGGTTATGCCTGTATTGCGGGAATTCTGGTCATTTTGCAGGGTCCTGTCCCAACAAGGGGAAACCGGCGGAAAACTTCCGCACCCAGACCAGGTAGAGAGTACTGATCTGGGTGAGTCAGTTTGTAACTCTCGCCAGAATAAGATGCTTGTACCTATTGATTTGTTTTGGGGGTCCTCTAAGCAGACAGTTTCCGCCTTCATAGACAGTGGTGCGGCTGGAAACTTTTTGGACAGGAGCATGATCTCCACCTTAGGGATCCCTGTAGTTCCTCTTGAAAGATCCCTACAAGTTTTAGCTATCAATGGAAAGGCAATCCAGGGAGGTCCTATAAATACCAAGACCCCACCTCTCAGACTAACTGTCGGCTCTTCTCACTCTGAATTCTTAGAATTCTTTATTTTTGATTGTCCGGAAACTCTGGTGGTTTTGGGATACCCCTGGTTGCAACTCCATAACCCGGTGTTAGATTGGCGGGCTGGGGAGTTGGTCAAGTGGAGTGACCACTGTAAAGGTCACTGTTTTAATACAGGCCTCAGAAGCGTTCAAGTCTTACCACAGGAATTACCTCAGCCATACGCTGATTGGATCGATGTATTCTCTGAACGCTCTGCTGATACTCTTCCTCCACATCGGTCCTATGACTGCCCCATTGACTTGCTGCCTGGCACAATTCCCCCGAGGGGAAAGATCTATAACCTTACCCTGCCCGAGGAGCAAGCAATGAGGGAGTATATTACCGAAAATCTTAGGAAAGGATTTATCCGTCCCTCTACCTCGCCTGCTGGGGCCGGGTTCTTTTTTGTAGAGAAAAAAGATGGTGGCTTGAGACCGTGCATAGATTATCGAGCCTTGAATAAGATCACTGTAAAAAAACGATACCCCTTACCCTTGATTGGGGATCTGTTCAATCAAGTCACAGGAGCTCGAATTTTCTCCAAATTGGATTTGAGAGGGGCTTACAATCTGATTCGCATCCGACAGGGGGACGAGTGGAAAACTGCATTTAATGTGAAGGATGGGCACTATGAGTACCTGGTCATGCCCTTCGGTCTTTGTAATGCGCCAGCCGTTTTCCAAGATTTTGTTAATGATATATTCAGGGAATATCTCGGTAGATTTGTAGTCATCTACTTGGATGATATTCTCATTTTTTCTAATTCTTTATCGGAGCACAGACACCATGTTAAGTTGGTGCTACAAAAATTAAGAGAGAACAACTTATTTGCTAAACTGTCTAAGTGTGTGTTTGAAGTCACTACAGTTCCCTTCCTAGGGTATGTTATTACCAACCAGGGTTTGGAGATGGACGCGGGGAAGGTTTCAGCAGTTCAGGATTGGGTCCAACCCAAAACTTTAAAGGAATTGCAACGTTTTCTAGGTTTTGCAAATTTTTATCGGCGTTTCATAAAAGGCTTTTCCCATGTTGTTGCACCCCTTACCAACCTTACCCGCAAGGGGGCTTTTACTGCTAACTGGTCCCCCTCTGCCTGTGAGGCCTTTCTAACCTTGAAACGGGCCTTTACTTCGGCACCTGTCTTAGTGCATCCAGATATTCATAAAGCTTTTATTATTGAAGTGGATGCTTCTGAGCTGGGAGTGGGTGCAGTTTTGTCACAATATTCTGGTAACCCTGAGCGTCTCCATCCATGTGCTTATTTTTCGCGTAAATTCAGTACCGCGGAACAAAATTATGATGTTGGCAATAGGGAACTATTAGCTATTAAACTGGCATTTGATGAATGGCGACACTGGTTGGAGGGTTCATTACATCCTATAACTGTGTATACCGATCATAAAAATCTCGAATACATAGGTTCTGCCAAGAGGCTGAACTCTCGTCAGGCACGTTGGGCATTATTCTTCTCGCGCTTCAATTTTATTATTACTTTCAAGCCGGGTGTAAAAAATACTAAAGCTGATGCTCTATCTCGCATGTTCGGTGAATGTAAGGATCGGGGTGATTCTGGTGAACCAATTTTACCCACAGGTTGTGTGGTGGGGGCGTTACTTCCTGATCTCTCCAATACCTTGGCGCCGTTTCAAGATGAATCTCCTAGTGATGTACCCTTGGGGTGCCAGTTTGTTCCGCCGCACCTGCGTTCGGATGTAATTCGCGAATTTCACGATGCCAAAACTGCTGGTCATTTGGGTAACCGTAAGACGTTTATGCTTGCCCGTCGTCATGTATGGTGGCCTACCATGAGACGCGATATCACTGCCTTTATCGACGCTTGTGCTATTTGTGCTCGAAGTAAAGGAGTTCACAAGGCTCCTAGTGGCAGTTTGGTTCCTCTTGAAATTCCTGCTGAGCCATGGACCCATATTTCTATGGATTTTATTGTAGATTTGCCTCTCTCACATGGTAATACTGTCATTTGGGTGGTCGTAGATCGTTTCAGTAAGATGGCACATTTCGTTCCTTTGGCCAAACTTCCTTCTGCACCTGAGCTTTCGCGGCTGTTTACTTCGCATATTTTTCGTATTCATGGTATTCCGTCCAATATAGTCTCTGATCGGGGTGTTCAATTTACTTCCCGTTTTTGGAAACACTTCTGTTCGCGGTTGGGAATACAGATCTCTCTTTCTTCTGCCTACCATCCCCAGACTAATGGGCAGACGGAAAGAACTAATCAAACTTTGGAACAATACTTAAGGTGTTATGTTTCTGATGCCCAAGAACAATGGGCGGAATTTATTGATTTCGCCGAATTTGCTTACAATAACGCGCCTAGTGAGAGTACCAAGGTATCTCCTTTTTATTGTAACTTAGGGAAAAATCCTAGAGCTTCTTCCCTTTCAGGGTCACCTTCCAATCTGCCGGCGTTGGAGGAGTGGCTTCAAGAACGGAAGAATATCTGGACACACGTTCAGGAGATTCTTAAGACCACTGGTTTGAGGTATAAGAAATTTGCCGACCGCCGCAGATCACAGGAACCTACTCTTCGAGTAGGCGATCTAGTTTGGGTCTCCACTAAAAATATTGCGCTCCGTCAGCCATCTAGCAAATTAGGTCCAAAATTTATTGGTCCTTTTCCAATCGTCAAGAAGTTGAATAATGTGTCTTTTAAAGTTCAACTCCCGCCAACTATGAAAATACCTAATTCCTTTCACGTTTCACTGTTAAAACCGGCGAAGAATGCTCCTCTTGCTGGTCCTGCACCAATTCTTCTTAATAATGAGCCCGAGTATGAAGTGAATAAGATCTTGGATTCACGTAAAGTGCGTAATTCTTTACAGTATTTGGTGGATTGGGTTGGCTATGGTCCGGAGGAAAGATGCTGGGTGGCAGCGAGGAATGTTCATGCCAAGGCTCTTGTAAGAAGGTTCCATCGTGACAATCCAGGGAAACCGGGTGAGGGTCCGGAGGCCCCTCGTGAAGGGGGGGGTAGTGTCAGGAACCGCTTACCTGTTCCCCGTTCCAGCGACGTCTCCAGGCGGCCAGCTGCAGCTGTCACTGTGCGGCGGCCGCGCCGAGCGGCGTCGGCTCGAGCAGCGTCGGCTCGAGCGGCGCCCAGCTCAGCCACGCCCCCCGCTTCCTCCTCCAGGAGACGTGCTCGCGCGCGGCCGCGAGCACGTGTCTGTTATGCCCTCCGGCGGCGCTGTGCTGCGCGCACCCGCCGGAGGATCAATTAAAGGGTTAATGAATCCTAGGGGATTGAGGGCTTCGCCCTCTTCTGCTCTGCAGCCAATTACCCTTGGAATCCTATGTGCTCCAGTCAGTACACTGCTTCCCTCAGACCTGTTCCTATAAAGGCAATTCCCTCTCAGTTGTGAATTGCCTGTGATAGCGCTCAGAACCCTGTGTTACCTACTCCTGTGAAGTCTAGCCTGTTGCCGATTTGATTGTACGACCATTCTCGATCCTGAATCCTTGTTGCCGACCTCTGCCTGAATTGACACCTCTCGATCCTGAATCCTTGTTGCCGACCTTTGCCTGAACTGACGCTTCTAGATCCTGATCCCCAGTTGCTGACCTCTGCCTGAACCCCGACTACGTCTTGCCTGACCCCTGGTGCCGCTACGATCTCTGCCTTCCCGTTATCGACCTATTGCCTGTCTCTGGACTTCCGTCACTCACGCTCTTGCTATTGGTTCTCCAGTCCTCACACACATAAGCTTACATCCTTTGAGCCATTAAGTCCTGGGGGCAACCGATCCCGGGTAGGCGTATCTTGCGTCCCGGCAAGCGGGGGCTCCTACAGGTGAAGCTGGCTGTGGAGATTGGGGGTTGTGAGCTTATTAAGAGGGCTGGAGTTACCCCGAGTGTGACATTATCACAGGCCACAAAATGGATGACCTGGTACAGCAGGTGCAAGCTATGGCCACAGTGATCAACCAACTCGCTCAAAGAGTGGCCACTCAGGAATCTCGTCAAGTGCCAACTTCCTCTGTACCACCTCATTTCTCCGAACCTAAGATTCCACTGCCTGAGAAATTTTTTGGAGAACGAGCAAAATTTTCCAATTTCAAGGATGCCTTAGTCAATTTTCCCCCGCCAGCGGACCTGGATCAATTAATGCAGGTCTCCATTAAAATAGACCGACGTCTTAGAGAAAGGGCCAGGGAGAGAGTCGGGGCTCCCACGCCCTTTAGACCAGTCCAGAGTCATAGATCCCCGGTTCCCCGTGGAGAAAATACCTCATCATCTTCCCAGGAAGAACCTATGCAATTAGGGAGAACCCGCTTATCCCAAGAGGAGAAACAGCGTAGGCGATCCGAGGGGTTATGCCTGTATTGCGGGAATTCTGGTCATTTTGCAGGGTCCTGTCCCAACAAGGGGAAACCGGCGGAAAACTTCCGCACCCAGACCAGGTAGAGAGTACTGATCTGGGTGAGTCAGTTTGTAACTCTCGCCAGAATAAGATGCTTGTACCTATTGATTTGTTTTGGGGGTCCTCTAAGCAGACAGTTTCCGCCTTCATAGACAGTGGTGCGGCTGGAAACTTTTTGGACAGGAGCATGATCTCCACCTTAGGGATCCCTGTAGTTCCTCTTGAAAGATCCCTACAAGTTTTAGCTATCAATGGAAAGGCAATCCAGGGAGGTCCTATAAATACCAAGACCCCACCTCTCAGACTAACTGTCGGCTCTTCTCACTCTGAATTCTTAGAATTCTTTATTTTTGATTGTCCGGAAACTCTGGTGGTTTTGGGATACCCCTGGTTGCAACTCCATAACCCGGTGTTAGATTGGCGGGCTGGGGAGTTGGTCAAGTGGAGTGACCACTGTAAAGGTCACTGTTTTAATACAGGCCTCAGAAGCGTTCAAGTCTTACCACAGGAATTACCTCAGCCATACGCTGATTGGATCGATGTATTCTCTGAACGCTCTGCTGATACTCTTCCTCCACATCGGTCCTATGACTGCCCCATTGACTTGCTGCCTGGCACAATTCCCCCGAGGGGAAAGATCTATAACCTTACCCTGCCCGAGGAGCAAGCAATGAGGGAGTATATTACCGAAAATCTTAGGAAAGGATTTATCCGTCCCTCTACCTCGCCTGCTGGGGCCGGGTTCTTTTTTGTAGAGAAAAAAGATGGTGGCTTGAGACCGTGCATAGATTATCGAGCCTTGAATAAGATCACTGTAAAAAAACGATACCCCTTACCCTTGATTGGGGATCTGTTCAATCAAGTCACAGGAGCTCGAATTTTCTCCAAATTGGATTTGAGAGGGGCTTACAATCTGATTCGCATCCGACAGGGGGACGAGTGGAAAACTGCATTTAATGTGAAGGATGGGCACTATGAGTACCTGGTCATGCCCTTCGGTCTTTGTAATGCGCCAGCCGTTTTCCAAGATTTTGTTAATGATATATTCAGGGAATATCTCGGTAGATTTGTAGTCATCTACTTGGATGATATTCTCATTTTTTCTAATTCTTTATCGGAGCACAGACACCATGTTAAGTTGGTGCTACAAAAATTAAGAGAGAACAACTTATTTGCTAAACTGTCTAAGTGTGTGTTTGAAGTCACTACAGTTCCCTTCCTAGGGTATGTTATTACCAACCAGGGTTTGGAGATGGACGCGGGGAAGGTTTCAGCAGTTCAGGATTGGGTCCAACCCAAAACTTTAAAGGAATTGCAACGTTTTCTAGGTTTTGCAAATTTTTATCGGCGTTTCATAAAAGGCTTTTCCCATGTTGTTGCACCCCTTACCAACCTTACCCGCAAGGGGGCTTTTACTGCTAACTGGTCCCCCTCTGCCTGTGAGGCCTTTCTAACCTTGAAACGGGCCTTTACTTCGGCACCTGTCTTAGTGCATCCAGATATTCATAAAGCTTTTATTATTGAAGTGGATGCTTCTGAGCTGGGAGTGGGTGCAGTTTTGTCACAATATTCTGGTAACCCTGAGCGTCTCCATCCATGTGCTTATTTTTCGCGTAAATTCAGTACCGCGGAACAAAATTATGATGTTGGCAATAGGGAACTATTAGCTATTAAACTGGCATTTGATGAATGGCGACACTGGTTGGAGGGTTCATTACATCCTATAACTGTGTATACCGATCATAAAAATCTCGAATACATAGGTTCTGCCAAGAGGCTGAACTCTCGTCAGGCACGTTGGGCATTATTCTTCTCGCGCTTCAATTTTATTATTACTTTCAAGCCGGGTGTAAAAAATACTAAAGCTGATGCTCTATCTCGCATGTTCGGTGAATGTAAGGATCGGGGTGATTCTGGTGAACCAATTTTACCCACAGGTTGTGTGGTGGGGGCGTTACTTCCTGATCTCTCCAATACCTTGGCGCCGTTTCAAGATGAATCTCCTAGTGATGTACCCTTGGGGTGCCAGTTTGTTCCGCCGCACCTGCGTTCGGATGTAATTCGCGAATTTCACGATGCCAAAACTGCTGGTCATTTGGGTAACCGTAAGACGTTTATGCTTGCCCGTCGTCATGTATGGTGGCCTACCATGAGACGCGATATCACTGCCTTTATCGACGCTTGTGCTATTTGTGCTCGAAGTAAAGGAGTTCACAAGGCTCCTAGTGGCAGTTTGGTTCCTCTTGAAATTCCTGCTGAGCCATGGACCCATATTTCTATGGATTTTATTGTAGATTTGCCTCTCTCACATGGTAATACTGTCATTTGGGTGGTCGTAGATCGTTTCAGTAAGATGGCACATTTCGTTCCTTTGGCCAAACTTCCTTCTGCACCTGAGCTTTCGCGGCTGTTTACTTCGCATATTTTTCGTATTCATGGTATTCCGTCCAATATAGTCTCTGATCGGGGTGTTCAATTTACTTCCCGTTTTTGGAAACACTTCTGTTCGCGGTTGGGAATACAGATCTCTCTTTCTTCTGCCTACCATCCCCAGACTAATGGGCAGACGGAAAGAACTAATCAAACTTTGGAACAATACTTAAGGTGTTATGTTTCTGATGCCCAAGAACAATGGGCGGAATTTATTGATTTCGCCGAATTTGCTTACAATAACGCGCCTAGTGAGAGTACCAAGGTATCTCCTTTTTATTGTAACTTAGGGAAAAATCCTAGAGCTTCTTCCCTTTCAGGGTCACCTTCCAATCTGCCGGCGTTGGAGGAGTGGCTTCAAGAACGGAAGAATATCTGGACACACGTTCAGGAGATTCTTAAGACCACTGGTTTGAGGTATAAGAAATTTGCCGACCGCCGCAGATCACAGGAACCTACTCTTCGAGTAGGCGATCTAGTTTGGGTCTCCACTAAAAATATTGCGCTCCGTCAGCCATCTAGCAAATTAGGTCCAAAATTTATTGGTCCTTTTCCAATCGTCAAGAAGTTGAATAATGTGTCTTTTAAAGTTCAACTCCCGCCAACTATGAAAATACCTAATTCCTTTCACGTTTCACTGTTAAAACCGGCGAAGAATGCTCCTCTTGCTGGTCCTGCACCAATTCTTCTTAATAATGAGCCCGAGTATGAAGTGAATAAGATCTTGGATTCACGTAAAGTGCGTAATTCTTTACAGTATTTGGTGGATTGGGTTGGCTATGGTCCGGAGGAAAGATGCTGGGTGGCAGCGAGGAATGTTCATGCCAAGGCTCTTGTAAGAAGGTTCCATCGTGACAATCCAGGGAAACCGGGTGAGGGTCCGGAGGCCCCTCGTGAAGGGGGGGGTAGTGTCAGGAACCGCTTACCTGTTCCCCGTTCCAGCGACGTCTCCAGGCGGCCAGCTGCAGCTGTCACTGTGCGGCGGCCGCGCCGAGCGGCGTCGGCTCGAGCAGCGTCGGCTCGAGCGGCGCCCAGCTCAGCCACGCCCCCCGCTTCCTCCTCCAGGAGACGTGCTCGCGCGCGGCCGCGAGCACGTGTCTGTTATGCCCTCCGGCGGCGCTGTGCTGCGCGCACCCGCCGGAGGATCAATTAAAGGGTTAATGAATCCTAGGGGATTGAGGGCTTCGCCCTCTTCTGCTCTGCAGCCAATTACCCTTGGAATCCTATGTGCTCCAGTCAGTACACTGCTTCCCTCAGACCTGTTCCTATAAAGGCAATTCCCTCTCAGTTGTGAATTGCCTGTGATAGCGCTCAGAACCCTGTGTTACCTACTCCTGTGAAGTCTAGCCTGTTGCCGATTTGATTGTACGACCATTCTCGATCCTGAATCCTTGTTGCCGACCTCTGCCTGAATTGACACCTCTCGATCCTGAATCCTTGTTGCCGACCTTTGCCTGAACTGACGCTTCTAGATCCTGATCCCCAGTTGCTGACCTCTGCCTGAACCCCGACTACGTCTTGCCTGACCCCTGGTGCCGCTACGATCTCTGCCTTCCCGTTATCGACCTATTGCCTGTCTCTGGACTTCCGTCACTCACGCTCTTGCTATTGGTTCTCCAGTCCTCACACACATAAGCTTACATCCTTTGAGCCATTAAGTCCTGGGGGCAACCGATCCCGGGTAGGCGTATCTTGCGTCCCGGCAAGCGGGGGCTCCTACAGGTGAAGCTGGCTGTGGAGATTGGGGGTTGTGAGCTTATTAAGAGGGCTGGAGTTACCCCGAGCGTGACACTAGAGATCTTCAAGCAAGCCTCCCATGTTTGAGAGTACCACTTAGAGTAATTTACCTAGCCAGACCACTTCTGTACTGGATAGACCCTTGTCCATCACTGCTTATCACCACATTTTGGTGAATTGCTACAGTAGTAGCAACATGAAATAACAGCATCATCTAGCATCATCTAGTTTGATTGGAAGTAAAAGGAATGTACATTTTTGAAAGTTGCAAATGTGTCACAAATTTGTGTGAGTCACAAAAGTCACAACTGTACTAATTAGGTCGGCCTTAAATCTAAAAGATTCCAGGGCTGACCACTGGCCTTCTCAGTGTGAACCACTCCCCCACCCCGCCTTTTCTGTGAAAAAGTGAGCACTTTTTCTGGTGGTTCCCTCAGCAATGTAATCAATATTTCTATATTGTTTACATTGCTGAGTGAACCACCAGAAAAAGAGGACTGCATCCCAGCATCTCAGACATGTGCCAGTGCCCAGCCATTCAAGCTGGGGTTGGGAGCATCCCCTGTTTGTGGATACGGGGCCACTTTCAATTCCAATTGCCAAACACAGAGCCATATTGACGATTATTCATATGCACGGCAAAATACTCTGATTAGACGAGAGCCCCAACATGTGCCATAGAAGCGTGAAAAGGTGAGTTTGTACTGGACAGTCTGGGGGAGTTTCACATATTCCATATTCTGTATTCCAAATTGGGATGTCTTGGCGCCAATGAACAAAACCGGGCATAGTCAAACTCCTGCTTTGAATAAATTGATTATAATTACATTAGGAATATGTGTGGAAAAATATCTCCATCCATTAAACTTTCAGCTGCTCAGTAGGTTAGTAGTGGCACAGATTGCAACATGTGGGGTAAAATCAACAGTTAGGATTGACAGCCCAGCAGTAAATTAGCGACAAGGATGAGACCTGGTGACAGAAGGGGTAAGGTGACTAATGTGGTACTTACTGTATATGTGTGTCTAGCTGTTTAAACCTCAGGTTCCAATTTTTCTGCTTTACAATTCTTTACACTGTATTGGAGTGCCAAGCATTGCCGCAACACTTTCCATTTGCATTAGGGAGCAGGGGGCGCCAGCATGTTGTAGGATTTGATTTCAAAGATTTTAATTTATTAAAATTGACGTCTAGGCAAGGGACTCCTCCAGCTTAAAGCAGTATGGTTAAACACTCCCCGGGATTTTACAGAGCGGAGTGAGAAGAAGCAGCAACCCAGGAATGCAGTTAATTTCTTCCCATTTGACTAGCATCGGTAGGGGCTCATGTGGTGACTCAACTGGCTGTGTAGTCTGTAGGGTGGTCTCATATGCATCCTCCTCCTCTTATTACCACATGAACCAGCAGACAGCTGTGGAATATTCCCCTGGATGGTGGCATCATGCTGGCAGTGCTTGGAAGATCTTTGAGGAGGACCAGCGGGTGTCTGGTGGTGGGAGAAGTCCTAAGACATAAGCCGATTCCCTGGCAGGCAGCATCTTGTGGTGGTGGGATATGAGGTCCGGGGACAGTAGCTTATTCCCCAGCTGGAGACGACCTTGAGCAGGGCAATCAAAGGCCTGTGGCATCAGCCAACTCCCTGGCTTGTAGCATCTGTTGGTGGTGGGAAGCAAGTGTCCCAGAGGATGCAGTCGATCTTCACACACAACCACAGCTTTGAGTTCTACTTGTGACTTGAATCCCCTATTTTGAGTGACTAACATGGAAGTGCCACTGAGGATCAGACACACTGGAATGTGGCATCTGATGTATGTTGTGTGGATATAGCTCCAAAAGCTTTGGAAGAACTTTGCTCTATAGTTGGCATCCAAATGTGAGTTTTTATGCTGCGTGCTGGTTCCTTGCTTTTGACACAGAACCATTGAGACCAACAGCCCCCTTGCCTCCCCCTTGATTTCCAATAGCTTTTATCAATCTTTTAATTCAGCAAAATGGCTGCCAAGTCACTAAGCCCTCCACTTCCCCACATGTCATCTCCCCAAGCCCCTTAATTTTTGGCATGGATAATGAAACTGTCAGATTCTACACAAAGGGTGACTTACTACCTTTCACATACAGTTTTAAAAGATCTATGATTCGATTAAAGGAATTTTTCAGGCAAAAGTTTAATAAAATAAACAGCAGCTTACCTTACCAAGCATTCCTCTCATCTTGGCGTCCTAAATATATCTATTCATCTGCCCTTCCAGCACCACCCTGCCGATGTAAGCCACTAACACTAACTACAGATTTAGTCAGACTCACCTTATCTCTAAATTGGTTAAATTGAGCCCTTTGTCAGGAGATGAGTGTCATCGCTTAATTAGCTAGGATGCCTTATTTCAGAAAATCCTGCATTTCACCTAGCAACCACTAAGGGGAGTAGTGTACTACAAAGGTTTCATTCAGTTGCAAATATAGCACATACAGTAAACACTGGACAATTTTGGAAAAAAATCTCAATTCCCTGCTGTATCTTTTCCTGCTTATGATATATTTCAATGTTCCCATTTCATACAATCAATAAAAATTTATTTTCTTTTCCCTTTTGTAATTTTTAAATGTAACCTCCTCAGATCTAAACCCTGCAGGGAAATTATATAATGTTTGGTCTGTGCATTAACATGAAATGTCTTCTTTGGTCTTGTATTAGTTTCCCTAATATTTTTGGGGGCAATATGTGCAAAACAATTTTAAAATCTATTTCTTACAAATTGTAGTGTTTTTTGTAATGAAAAATGTTCGTTTTTCAATAAAACTGCAATTTTTCAAGAAAACAACCCTTGACATTTGAAATCTAAAAAAAGAATAAAAAAGCAGAATCAAAGCCACATTTTCCAGAAGAAAAAACAAATTACATCTGAAAAAGCAAGGTCCCCAAACAGAACAGTACCCAACATGCATAGGTAATGTCAAGGGTAGGGTTGCCAAACACCCCAAAGTAAAGCATGGTAATTTTACTTGAAAATCTCAGCTCTGCAGACAAAGTGCACGCCTTGCACTTTTTCAATATATTCCCTGAAAATACACACTTTAAGCTTTCTAGGAACATCCAGCTTGTTGTAGTGGGCCCATCTTTCTGGAAGTAATCCCTCAAAGAATTCTTTGGTTGCACAGGGTTTCCCTAAAAAAAGTATAAAAAAGCTGAATAAAAAACACATTTTCCTAAAATATCAGTATGCAAACAAGAAAAAACAAGCGAAATAAGTGCAAGGTCTCCTGAACAGAACAATACCCAACACGCATACTTTTTACCATTTTAAATGCCAGCCTACTTGAGATGTTGTCACCTTCTGATGACAGGTTATTTTTCATTTTGTTTAAAAAATAAATAAAAATGATGTTTTTTAAAATCTGTTTCTATTATTTTAAATAAAAAATTTATTTAATTCAAGAAAACCATAATGCATGTGAAAGCCCCATTTCTCCCTATTACAATGGTACCACAGTTGTATCTGTAGCCCCCCGTTAATACCCAGGAGAACCCTGGGAAATTATGGCGTGGGGTCACAGGGCATGTAGAACAGGACACAAGGTCAAGCTTCTGTGGCCCCCGGATACAAGCCCACGTAGCAGTTGAGGCCCTGGGATCTTCTGCCCCCCTGGGCTTTGGAGAGGCAGGTAATGAGGGGGCTGGGGGTTAACGGCAAGTCACCCGCTAGCTGCAGTTGACTTGCCAGACCCCAAGCCTTGTGAATTGGTGAACTGGGGTCTTGTGGACCAACACTCCTAATCCAGGGCTGCAGCACTTACCTGAAAGGCTGGATGCAGGTCTCTTCGCTGCCCGGCACCATACACAGTGATGCCCTCTGTTCGTGCGTCTCTTCCTGACTCCCCTTCCATTGCAGTGAATTGAGGGGGGGCAGCTCACTGTGACAATTTTTTTTTCTTTCTATGTCACATATAGAGATTCATTTACCATTAGTTTCCAATTCTTTTCCTTATAAATGTGCTGGAAACAATATGGGATGCTAATGGGGGCTAGGATGATAAAAGAGGTTTAGTTTTTTTAATGAAGCTAGTGATAACTCAATGCAATGTCCATGCAGAAACACAATAGATAGAAACACAATAGTCTAATTCATAATGAAGGTGTAAGAATACTCCACAGGGACATCAAATTACTTTCTCATTAGATACTCAGTCACCATTTTTTGGGGATTCCTCACTGTGAGAAACCCCTCCCCAGATTGCCTAAAAACGTACCTTTCCCTGCTCCCACGGCACATGCGTCGGCTCTTGTCCAGATAAACTACAATTTAAGTTAGCTCCAAAGGTTACTAACTTTTTACATTTTTACAACAAGTAAAACTCTGACACAGACGAATATACCTAAGAATATACCCAAGCCAGCATTTCCACAGGTACTTCAGAGCAAAGCCTAGCAGGGAACACCATCACAGGCAATGCATGCCGGGAGGTACCTGGTTTTATGTGGACATTGGCCAATCAGAGATGGAAGGCAGAGTCAGCCCCCTAACATTAACCATCTGAATTACCTGTGGAAATGCTTGCCTACAATGAACAACCACAAGACACAGCCAGAATAGATTATAGGGAGACAGCACATCTAGAGGTGTGCAGGGGATGCGTAGAGCAAAGCGCAGGTGATTAGCCAGCATGTGGAGGATATGAAAGCCTGACAGTGACAAAATCTCAAGTAGGCTGGCAGTTAAAATGGTTAAAGTGGACCAACACCCAGGGGTGATCGGCCCGGGAATCTATAAGATTCCCGGGCTGATCACCTCCCTCACCGCGGGGCATCCGAGATCGGGATGTCCCGCGGGGTGTAACCCCCCCCAAAAGCCCCAAAAAACCTTACCTTATCGGCGACGGATCAGCCGCCGCCACCTCCCGTGCGCCCTTCTAGCAGTGCGCGCGCCCTGTAAGAGGGATGCGCGGGAGGCGGCAGCGGCAGCTTGTCCGTCACCGAAAAGGTAAGTTTTTTGGGGCTTTTGGGGGGGTTTCACACAGCGGGGCATCCTGATCTCGGATGCCCCGCTGAAGTGGACCAACACCCAGGATAGTGAAAATCCTGGGTGTTGGTCCACTTTAAAAGCTTGTGTTTTCTTATTTGCATGTTGATATTTTAGGAAAATTTGTTTTTTATTCAGTTTCTTATATTTATTCATATATTTTTTAGGGAAACTCTGTTCAACCAAAGAATTCTTTGAGGGTTTACTTCCAGAAAGATTAGCCCTCTACAATAAGCTGGGTATGCCTAGAAAGCTTAATGTATGTACTTTCAGAGAATATATGATTTGTGGGCAGTGTTCCAAAGCTAAAGGTTGTTTTGGTTGAAAAAGTGCAAGATGCCCACTTTGTCTGCAGAGATTAAATTTTCAAGTAAAACGGCCCTTACACACATGCTTTACTTTATTGACAGTGGCCTATGGATGTTTAATATTGTACTGTTTGGGGGAACCTTGCTTTTTCTTCTTTTGTATATTTTTTTAGAAAATGTGTTTATTTCTTGAAAAACTGCAAGGTGCAGTGGTTGTATTTTATCTGAAAATCAGGATAGGGTGTCTATCTGAAACACCAGGATAGGGTGTCTACCAATAAAAATGTGGAAGAAATTGAACTTTTACAATAATATGATTTTATTGAAAAACTTAAATTCGTTTGTACAACACAACAAATTGTAAAAAATAGATTTCTTTTTTTTTATGCACATATTTCACACAAAAATGTTGAGAATACACTAAAAAAATTGAGAAACAAGACACGTCATGTTAAATCACTGACTCTGCTGAAAAAAAACAATATATAATTTTACTGGAAAGTCTCTTAAAAATCACAACATGTATAGCGCAAAATAGAAAGAAATGGTCTGGCAACAGAGAGACAAAAACTCTAGGTAGGCTGGCACTTAAAGTGTTAAAGTGAAAGTCCAGTCTCTAGGCTACCTAGTCTATTTAGACTGGTAGCATTCAGGACCGGGGGGAGCAGCTGCTTGACCTCCATGCCCTGGAATACCAGCCCACATAGCTGGTGCCTGGGCTGGTTTTGCTGCAGAGGGGGGGGCCACGCCATTACAAATAATTCTAAGGTTTTAACCTTTAAAAATTAAAATAAAAATCCTAATAAAATCCCCCACAACATTTTTTTTAAACTAAGCGGGTGAACCCTTAAGGCTGGCTGTAATTGACCCTTTTGTATAAAAAGCAGAGTCCATCTCAGCACGCTCAAAGTCCTCCTGCAGCAGATAGAGAGAGGTGCAGATAGGGCTTTTTTTCAAATACTGTCCCTGTAAGGACATTATTTAGGGGCAGTGGCTCAACCATGTGGATGTCATTGCAGTTTAATATGAAGTAACAGTGATTATAACCTTGCTGGGGCCACTTGGCTGTCATTGCTGTTTAATATCATGTAATACTGGAGTATACCCTCGCTCAGACCACTGTGCTGTCATTGCAGTTTAATATCAAGTAATAGTGGGGTTACCCTTGCTCAGGCCACTTGTGTGTCACTGCTCTTTAATACCAATTATTAGTGGAGTATCCAATTGCTCAAACAGCTGTAAGGAACTTACCTGCGGGCCATTCCCACGGCGCGGCTCCGGGTGTCCGGCTGCCACTTGGGGTGGTCGCCTCCCTCCCGTCCGTCCGTGCTGGGGCTCCGGCTTCCACCTCCTCCCCTGCGGCGGCGGCGGAGCCGCTGCTTCGGCCGGCGCGTCCTCCCCCTCCTCCTCCTCGGGGGGGGGGGGCGCGCCTGGCAGGGTCTCCCGTGCTCGCGTGGGGACAGGTTTGATTGGACCTATCGGTCCAGGAGAGGGGTCCTGTGGGAACTATGAACCCAGGGACTGGACAGCCTGGCTGGTCAGGGCGGTCCTGTCCCTGGGGGGCTCCTATCAGGAGCAGGTTCATATGTTACACCAATCACCAGTGTTGCACCAATCACACGCACCCCTTCCCCCCTGCCCATTGGCCAGTTCCCCTTTAAAAGTGTCCTTGCCCTGACCATCAGTGTCCGTTATAGCCGTTATTAGCTTGGGTGTGCTATTGGATTTGCGTTTAGTGTGTTCTGATCCGGCTCCGTCTTTGACCATTCCTGCCCGCTGCCCGCACCGACCATCTGCCTGTCTGACCTCGTCTCTGCCTTACCCCTTTGATACCGCGCTTTGGTGACCACCAGGCTTTTGACCCCTGCCTGTCTCGACCATTCTCCGTCTAACCCCTTGGATACCGTGCCCTGTGACCACCCGGCTTTCACCCCTGCTCGTTTCGACCATTCTTGCCTAACCTGCTGGACTCGACGTTTCGGACTCAGCCCGCTCGAACTTCCGATTTGGGATACCCCGCCGTTCACCTATCTTCACCATAAGCCAGCAATCTTTGTGCCAGTAAGTCCTGGGGGCAACCGAGTCTGGAGAGGCATAACCTGTGTCTCCAGCAAGCGGGGGCTTGTCTATAGCACAAGAGGCGGTGGAGATTGGGGATTGCTTGGCTTATGAAAGAGGGGTGTCCAGCGATCTCTGACAGTATAACGGGCCCGAAAACCCATGGACCAAATTTTGGAGCAGGTGCAGGCCTTAACTGCGGCCATGGAGCACCTGGCCCATCGTGTGGTGGCTCAGGAGAACTGTCCAACTCCTATCAACACCGGCCCTCATGGGGCCTCGGCCGCTCACCCAGTGGAACCCAAGATTCTACTCCCTGACAAGTTTTCCGGGGATAGAAGTAAGTTCTCCAATTTCCGGGATGCTTGCAAACTCTACTTCCAGCTCCATCCGTATTCCTCGGGGTCCCAAGATCAGCGTGTGGGCCTGGTCATCTCTGCAAGGAGACCCTCAATCCTGGGAATTCAGTTTGTCACCTCAGGATCCAGCAAGGCAGTCTGAGGAAGCTTTCTTCTCCACGATGGAGATCTTGTATGATGATCCGGACAGAGGTGCCACCGCAGATGCCAAACTCCGTACCTTGCGTCAAGGTCATCGGCAGGCTGAAGAATATTGCTCTGAGTTCCGCCAGTGGGCCGTGGACCCTCGATGGAACGACCCGGCCTTATGTGGTCAATTCCGTCTGGGCTTGTCCGATGCCATTAAGGACATTTTCGTGAACCATCCAGTACCCCAATCTCTGGATGAAACAATGCAACTCGCAATCCAAATCGTCCGACGCTTGCGGGAGAGACGCCTTGAAAGAGGGGCGCATCCCGACACCAGCTGGAACTGAAGAACCAATGCAGCTGGGAGCTACCAAGCTTTCCGAAGCTGAGAGGCGTTGGCGATTATCGGAAGGGCTGTGTCTTTACTGTGGCGGGATCGGTCACCTGGTCAGAGTTTGCCCTAAGAAGCAGCCGGAAAACTTTAGGGTTGAGGGAACCCACCTAGGCTGCAAGGTATTTCCTCAAGTTCTTTCACAATTTATGGTTCCAGTCCAGGTTAAAGTGGACCTTGGGTTTGTGAATTTGGAGGCCCTTCTAGATTGTGGAGCGGCGGGGAATTTCCTTGACTTTGAGTTAGCTTGAAGTCTGGGAATTCCTCTCCAACCTCTTCCTAAAATAAACCAGGTGTCCGCAATCCACCTGTGTTACTCAGAGTGGGAGCAGGGCACTCTGAGCTGATCAGTTTCCTAGTTTTAAAGATACCCTCAACCCCGTTAGTACTCGGGTTGCCCTGGTTACAAAAACATAACCCTCAAATTGATTGGGTAGCGAGGCAGATTGTTAAATGGGGCCCACAATGTTTTCACTCTTGCCTGGAACTCCCAGTGCATGTCACACAGCTGTCCTCTGAGGGTGTTCCAGGCCCCTACCACGACTTTCTTGGCGTGTTTTCGGAGAAAGCAGCTGATGTACTTCCTTCCCATAGACCCTTTGACTGTCCCATAGAGCTTCTCCCAGGGACCATGCCACCGAGGGGGGAAATCTTTAACTTGACCCAGGCAGAAAATAAAGCTATGCGGGAGTACATCTCTGAAAATCTAAAAAAAGGGTTCATACGGGCGTCCGCTTCCCCGGCTGGGGCAGGTTTTTTCTTCGTTGAGAAGAAAGACGGGGGGGCTCCATCCCTGCATAGACTACCGGGGGCTGAATAAAATTACTATTAAAAAAAAAATACCCCCTTCCGCTGATCGATGGGTTATTTACACAGGTCATTGGGGCCCAAGTCTTTTCTAAATTAGACCTCCGAGGGGCCTATAACCTGATAAGAATCCGGCAGGGGGACGAGTGGAAGACCACATTTAACTCCCAAGATGGGCATTACGAGTATCTTGTGATGCCCTTTGGTCTGTGTAACGGCCCGGCAGTCTTCCAGGACTTTGTGAATGAAATTTTTAGGGACTATCTGGGTCACTTTGTTGTAGTATACCTGGACGATATTTTGATTTTTTTCTTCCTGATTAGCAGAACATCGTAAGCATGTTCGCCTGGTCTTGCAAAAGCTTAGAGAAAATCGTTTATTTTCAAAACTCAAAAAGTGCTTGTTTGAAGTTACGGAGGTTCCTTTTTTAGGATATATCATTTCCAATACAGGACTGTCCATGGATCAGTCCAAGGTTACTGCAGTACTTAAATGGGAGCAACCCAGGGATTTAAAGGGTCTTCAAAGATTCCTGGGGTTCGCTAACTTTTATAGGAACTTCTCTACTTTAGTAGCACCTCTCACTGACCTCACCAAGAAGGGGGGTTACCCTTCCATTTGGCCGGAATGGTCCGTCCTGGCCTTCAGAAGGATGAAGGAAGTTTTTAGCTCTGCCCCCGTACTAGTGCATCCAGATTGTCAATTAGCCTTCATTGTGGAGGTCGATGCCTCCGAGCTTGGCGTCGGGGCAGTCCTTTCACAATATAGCGGTTCCCCAGAACGACTTCACCCCTGTGCTTTTTTTTCTAAAAAATTTACTTCTGCCGAACGTAACTATGATATTGGTAATCGTGAGCTCTTGCCAGTTAAATTGGCCTTTCAGGAGTGGAGGCACTGGTTAGAAGGGGCTCAGTTTCCTGTTACGGT
This sequence comes from Gastrophryne carolinensis, assembly GCA_027917425.1. Lineage (NCBI taxonomy): Eukaryota > Metazoa > Chordata > Amphibia > Anura > Microhylidae > Gastrophryne > Gastrophryne carolinensis. Next base: position 89,101,629 of record CM051242.1, read on the forward strand.
CTTTACCGACCATAAAAATTTGGAGTATATTCAGTCTGCTAAAAGATTAACCCCTAGACAAGCTCGATGGTCCCTGTTCTTTTCCCGGTTTAATTTTACCATCACCTACAAACCTGGGCCAAAGAATGTGAAAGCCGACACTTTGTCTCAAAGTTTTTCCTCGACTAGCTTACCCGAGGGGAGAAACTTACCCATTCTGCCTCAACACCTGGTGGTAGCCGCTATCCAGCCGGAGCTTTCCAACCTGAATCAGTTTCAGTCCGAGGCTCCGCCTGGTAAACCTGTTCATGCCCAGTTTGTGCCCATGTCCCACCGTGCTGCCATCCTACAGCAATTTAATGCTTTCAAGACTGTAGGTCATCCAGGAGTTAGGAAGACCATTTCCTTGTTGTCCCGTCATGTTTGGTGGCCGTCTTTTAGGAAAGACGCTCAAGATTATGTGCGGGCCTGTAAAGTCTGTGCCCGGAGTAAGACCCCCGAGACACTCTCCTGAAGGTTCCCTGTTGCCTTTGCCCATTCCTTCCTGTCCCTGGACTCATCTTGCCATGGATTTCATCACCGATCTTCCACCATCCCAAGGGTTTACCATCATCTGGGTGGTGGTCGACCGGTTCAGCAAGATGGCTCATTTTGTCCCGTTAAAAAAGTCACCCACAGCTCAAGATCTTGCTCAACTTTTTTTAACTCATATATTTAAATTCCATGGGATCCCGGAGGATGTGGTGTCCTACAGGGGGGTTCAGTTTGTCTCTCGGTTTTGGAGGGCTTTTTGTGCCAGGTTGGGATTCACGGTCTCCTTGTCCTCAGCATTTCACCCCCAGTCAAATGGGCAAACAGAGAGAACCAACCAATCCTTGGAACAATACCTGCGTTGCTTTGTTTCCGATGTCCAGACGAATTGGTTATTGTTTCTTCCATTTGCAGAGTTCGCCCTGAATAATGCCACTTACTCTTCCACTGGGGTATCGCCGTTCCGTTGTGTTTTTGGTAGAGACCAGAAATTTTCTGCTTTGTCGGACCTACCCCCTAGCGTGCCCTCACTCGAGGAATGGGTGTCCCAATGGCCGGATCTGTGGGCTAAGATTCAGCAAAATCTGACCAGGGCTGTCGCCCAGCAGATCGTAGTCGGTCCAGTAACCCTGATTATGAGGTTGGGGAGCTAGTTTGGCTTTCCACCAAGAATTTGGCTTTACGTCAACTTTCTGCCAAGCTAGGCCCATGGTTTATTGGTCCTTTTCCTGTACGGCAGAAAATTAATCAGGTTACTTACCGTCTAGATCTTCCGCCCTCTATAAAAGTTTTTAGTTCTTTCCATGTGTCCCTGTTAAAGTCTGCCAACGGTATTGAGCTAGATGTTTCCCCGGCGGCCATTTTAGTTGATGGGCATCAAGAGAAATTACTCGGATTTTAGATTCACGCTTCTTCAGAAACTCTCTCCAGTACTTGGTAGATTGGAAGGGTTACGGCCCGGAAGCAAGGTCTTGGGTCCCGGCCAGAGAGGTCCATGCGGGGAGGTTGGTTAGGAAGTTCCACAGGGAAAACCCTCAGAAACCCAGGTTGGAGGGTCCAGAGACCCCTCCTCAAGGGGGGGTAATGTAAGGAACTTACCTGCGGGCCGTTCCCACGGCGCGGCTCCGGGCGTCCGGCGGCCACGTGGGGTGGCTGCCTCCCTCCCGTCCGTCCGTGCTGGGGCTCCGGCTTCCGCCTCCTCTCCTGCGGCCGCGGCAGGGGCTTCTGGCGGCGGCGCCGCCACTGCTTCGGCCGACGCGTCCTCCTCCTCCTCGGGGGGGGGGGGGGGGGCGCGCCTGGCAGGGTCTCCCTTGCTCGTGTCAATTATGTCCCCCGGCGTTGCTGCTCCCAGCGCATTCGCCGGGGGCAGGTTTTATTGGACCTATGGGTCCAGGAGGGGGGTCCTGTGGGAACTATGAACCCAGGGACTGGACAGCCTGCCTGGTCAGGGCAGTCCAGTCCCTGGGGGGCTCCTATCAGGAGCAGGTTCATATGTTACACCAATCACCAGTGTTGCACCAATCACACACACCCCTTCCCCCCTGCCCATTGGCCAGTTCCCCTTTAAAAGTGTCCTTGCCCTGACCATCAGTGCCCGTTATAGCCGTTATTAGCTTGGGTGTGCTATTGGATTTGCGTTTAGTGTGTTCTGATCCGGCTCCGTCTTTGACCATTCCTGCCCGCTGCCCGCACCGACCATCTGCCTGTCTGACCTCGTCTCTGCCTTACCCCTTTGATACCACGCTTTTGACCCCTGCCTGTCTCGACCATTCTCCATCTAACCCCTAGGATACCGTGCCCTGTGACCACCCGGCTTTGACCCCTGCTTGTCTCGACCATTCTTGCCTAACCTGCTGGACTCGACGTTTCGGACTCAGCTCAATTTGGGATACCCCGCCGTTCACCTATTTTCACCATAAGCCAGCAATCTTTGCGCCAGTAAGTCCTGGGGGCAACCGAGTCTGGAGAGGCATAACCCGTGTCTCCAGCAAGCGGGGGATTGTCTATAGGCACAAGAGGCGGTGGAGATTGGGGATTGCTTGGCTTATGAAAGAGGGGTGTCCGGCAATCCCTGGCAACAGCATGGGTGTCACTGCTCCTTAATAACAATTGTTAGTGGAGTATGCACTAGTTCAGGCCACTTGTGTGTCACTGCTCTTTAATATCAATCATTAATGGAGTATCCACTTTTTTCAGAGCACTTGTGTGTCACTGCTTGTTAATACAAAATGTTAGTGGAGTATTCACTTTTTCAGAGCACTTGTGTGTCACTACTGTTTAATACCAGTTGTTAGTGGAGTATCCACTTACTGAAACCATGTTTGTCACTGCTCTTTAACACCAATTGTTAGTGTAGTATCCTCTTGTTCAGGGTACTTAGAGCTCTTTTGAAAAAAAAAATGTAGGGTCCACTGGTTCAGGCCTGGTGAAGCTCTTTTGTGTTTAAAAACAAATAGTAATTGGGTGTCCACTAGTTCAGGCTTTATTACCAATTGTTAGTGGAATATTTATTTGCTCAAACAACTTGGGTGTAAATACTCTTTAATACCATAATACCAATTGTTAGTGGAGTATCCACTTGCTTAAACCACTTGTGTGTGACTGCTCTTTAATACTGATCATTAGTGGAGTATCCACTTGCTCAAACTACTTGGGTGTCAGCACTATTACCAAGCCTGTTCACACAATCCCATGGAAGCATTCAGCTTTCCATCCTGCAAACTTTGCAGAGAAAGTGGAATTTGGGCCCATCCCACCCACAGGCCGTGGCCCTGAATGCAAGCACTGGCCTTTTGAAATGCTCCCATTCTACCTAGTGGAAACGGATATTTTTAAAGATGTCATGGCGGTGGCTGTTCCGCAGTATATTGCTCCCAGCTGCCACTACATTTCTCACCAGGCCATCCCTGTCCTGCACCAACAGGTTGTGGAAAAAATATGATGTGCACTAGGCAAGGCCATTAGTTCCAGTATCCCCATCGCCACCGACATGTAGACAAGTGAGCGTGGGCATCTTTCTAACTGCCCACTGGGTCAATGTAGTGGTGGCTGGAACTGAGGCAGGAAGCACTGAGATGCATATTCTTCCACCACCCAGGATAGCTGGAAATCAGTTGGTGTTTTCTTTAACCTTCCCCTCCTACTCTGCTTTCTCCTAATGCAGTCAGCACAGCCTCTGCACCACCAATTTGAGCACTGCCATAGGGAAATGGCAGCATGCAGTGCAAAAACTGTCTGGGTGAAAGACCCCACACTGCCTAGGAGCTGTGGACCGGCATCCAGTAGTAGACAGATGAGTGGATGCTGCCGTTGCACCTGAAGCCTGGCAAGGTGGTATGCAACAAGCATGTGCTTAACTTGGTGGCGCAGAGCTTCCTGGCACATTATTCAGAGTGTGTGGCGTGCGCATGCGCTTTTGCTGTTCCCATCCTGCTGAGGCTCACCTGACTGAACTGCAGAGGGACTTTGGACTTACCACCCACGCCTCATATGTGACTTGCCCATCAGGTGAAATTTCAAATTGTATATGCTGGAAAGTGTGTGTGAGCAGCAGTAGGCAATAGTGGAGTTCCAGTTCCAAAATGCCTGGCTGAGTAGAAGTGCAGACCAACAGTACTTCACCACCAGTGAGTGGACCTCCCTTGAGCTACATCTGTGCAGTGCTGCATTGCTTCCAGTACACCACCAATATGGTCAGTGCTGATGACACCATCCAGTGCTACCATCCCCATTCTTTGCATGCTGGAAAAAAAACCTTCAGGTCACAGAGGATGTGATGGTGGCACAGGAGGAAGCAGAGAAGGAGGAGAATGGCCCATTTTCCCAGGCATCAGGGTAGGGCACACGTGGCTCGCAGGGTGGGTTGCTGGGCCTACAATGGCCAGGTACTCCACTATCCAGCCAGTGGACAATTTTGGAGGATTCAGAGGAGGAGAACTTTCTCTCACAGCAGAGTGGCACCCAGCGCAGCTCACTGCCGTCACTGGAGTGTGGCTGGAGGAAGGGGCAGGAGGAGAAGACACCTGAGACAGCTTCTCATTGACTCAGGGTAACCTGGCACAAGTGAACGACCGCAGAGTTGCCCCCATAGTCACCAGTGCCGACTACCAGATGGCCACCCTGCTGGATCCTCGTTAAAAGGACAGCATCAACTCCTTGATTTCAGCACTGGAGCAGGATTGAAAAAGGAGAGAGTACAAACGCAGGCTGGTGGATGCACTAGTAGCGGAGTTCCCACCGCAGCAGGGGCACCAGCAGGACCTCACAGAGGAGAGTGACCAAGTTCTGGCCCCCATTAACTTCAATTGGGGTCAGGTTCTGATTTGGGTTTGGGTCGAGTCTGTGGACTCCAACTGGACTTTTGTGCCAAGTTCAGCTGAATTGGTCGAACCCGAACTTCGACGGGTCTGCTCATCCCCATTTCATACGTGCCAGTTCTGTGCATATCATTTATAGTAATTTCTGCTGATACAGAACAGAAAAATTAGTGGACGTGAACTAAAGTCACACCTTCCTCAAATGAGAAGCACCAACCACAAATAATATACAAATATTTTAAATTTTTATTGACTATAAAAAAAGTATAAAATACACACAACATAAACCACAATATAATGTAATGTTGCTATCAAAAGCAAGACTAACACAATACATAAATGTAGTCCTGTAGTGCCCCGAATTGATATATATATATATATATATATATATATATATATATATATATATATATATAGGGATGCCCTCTGAAATCTTTTTTTGTGCCAGCACAAAGATCTAAAGTGCAACCATAATCAATAAACGATTATATTAAACAACTGTGCAAAATAACAAAAAAGAAAAAAAAAAAATATATATATATATATATATATATATATATATATACACACACCGTATATATATACTTGTAAATCTCCAAAAACAAAGGCTCCCAATGAGTCATATAAAGTGACTAAGTGAAACAACACAATATTACAATACACTGAAACCACTACATAATTAATAAGCTGTGTAAAGCAATTCATGAATACATATTATGTATAAAAAGGACCCATATATGTGCACAGAGCAAAGGTACCCAAATAAGCAATATAAAGCAGCAGTAAATTTAAAGCAGCAATCATATACAAATACAAAGTACGAGTACAGTATAAGAGGGCAATTAACAAACCATCCACAGATATGGGGCAAGGACTATCCAAACAAGGGGAGATGCAGAGGATCAAGCAGCACCCACGCACGTGGCTACCATGCCACTTCGAAGGGTGAGGTCATTTCTGCTGACACTGCAAGTTTTTTGACTTTCAAGTGGATAAAAAGTGCAGAAGGAACGATTTTTTAAAATAGAGTATATTGGTGAAATGTTTTTTTTCTAAGGTCTATAATATAAGAACAAAACATTTACAGAGGCTTCTAATAATAGTTGTCTTTTAAGTTGTCAAAAACCAAGGCTCAAGGAGGTAAAAAAATGGTCAGTGGAGGCCAGTGAGCATCTTCAGGCCTGCACCGACTGGGAAGTGTTTGAATCCCCAGACTGACTTTATTGTTTTTTACACCTCCTTTTGTGAGGATATGGTAATTCCAACAAAGATCTACTATGACTATGGACAAACCCTGGTTCAACAGCAAATTTAGTCAGACTCATAAGATGATGAAAGAAGCACACAGGGATGGACTAAGAAATATGCTGTCAAGGGAGATTAGGTTGGAAAAGGAAGAATATGCAACGAAGTTGGAAGACCAATTTTCCTCAGTGAACACCAGAGCATCTGGGAAGGTCTTCCTATCCCGTGATTCCATGCCTAATTAATGCATGATAATATCTTGGTGGCCTTGGAAGCAACTGCTTGACATTGCATGTTACTTAGCCTGTGGTCTACCAGCATCCCCAGATCCTTCTCAACAAGTGATTCTCCCAGTTTTACTCCCCCATGGACATATGTGGACTTAAGATTATTAGACCCCCAAGTGCATGACTTTACATTTCTCTACATTGAACTTCATTTGCCAAGTGGATGCCCAGACGCTCAAAGTGTCCAAGTCAGCTTGAAGCTTGTGAACATATTCAATAGATTGCACTGTGCTACATATTTTTGTGTCATCTGCAAATATAGAGACAGTGCATTTAATTCCATTTTGCCATTCCGTCATGTCGTTTATAAACGATTTGAATAAAAGTGGGCCCATCAGCGAACACTGGGGTATGCCACTTAGAACCGGTAACCATTCAGAGTAGGTATCATTAACCACAACTCTCTGCACATGATCTTTCAGCCAGTTTTCAATCCAGTTACAAACTGTATCGTCTAATCCTGAAGATCTCATTTTCCTCAATAAGTGTCTATAAGGGACAGTATCACATGCTTTAGCAAAATCCAGAAAAACAATATCTACAGCCACCCCTCTGTCCAGGCTTCTGCTCACCTACTCATAGAAGCCAATCAGGTTAGTCTGGCAGCTTCTGCCCTTAGTAAAACCGTGTTGGTTGTCACTTATAATATTATGCATAGTTACATATTTGTGTATGTAGTCCTTTAACAGCCCTTCAAGCAATTTTCCCACAATAGATGTTAAGTGAGTCTTTAAAGATCAAGAACAGAGGTGATGAGATAACTGAACTGATATCTTTAAGAAAGATATTTTATTCACATTTAAAGTATTTAGCCTTTGTTGGATGAAATCCATGTGTAGCTTGTTGAGTATTATCATCGCTATCAGTGGCATCTCCTGTGTTGGCTCCTTACTTCTCTCTTGTGTACACAAAGCTAAAAATCCATTTAACAGCTCCACCTTCTCTTCATCCCCAGTTACCATTTCCCCCTTATCATTAATTAGGGCACCTACCTGTCCTGATTTACTTTTCTTTGAATTTATACATTAAGAAAAACTTTTAGGGTTTGTTTTGCTTTCTTTGGCCACATCTCTTTCTTTTTGTGCTTTTGACAACCTTATTTCTTTTTTACATGCTTTATTTACTAATTTATACTTCAAGGGTTACAGCTGAGAGCTCAGCCTTGTAATGTTTAAATGCCCTTTTCTTGTTCCTGTCATTGGATGAAATCCATGTCTAGCTTGTTGAGTATTATCATCGCTATCAGTGGCCTTGTAATGTTGAAATGCCCTTTTCTTGTTCTTGTTGTTGGATGAAATCCATGTTTAGCTTGTTGAGTATTATCATCGCTCTCAGTGGCATCTCCTGTGTTGGCTCCTTACTCCTCTCGTGTACACAGAGCTAAAGAATCCATTTAACAGCTCTGCCTTCTCTTCATCCCCAGTGACCATTTCCCATTATCATTAGGGCACCTACCTGTCCTGATTTATTTTTCTTTGAATTTACACATTTAAAAAAATGTAGGGTTTGTTTTGCTTTCTTTGGCCACATCTCTTTCTTGTTGTGCTTTTACCAACCTTATTTCTTTTTTAGATGCTTTATTTACTAATTTATACTTCAAGGGTTACAGCTGAGAGCTCAGGCTAGTAATGTTTAAATGCCTTTTTCTTGTTCTTTATTGCCCTTTTAACTGCAGATGTTAGCCATGAGGGGTTTAACTTTAGCCACTTATATTTGTTACCCATAGGAATGCAATTTGCAACATTGGTACTAATAATTTAATTTAAAGCACACCAATTTGACATATGTATCCTTATTTCTCAATAGATGCTCCCAGACGTGCACATTTTTTTTCAGACTGTTTTTTAGAGGCTTCCTAAACACCCCAGACACTTTAGAGATACCATACATACATATTGAGACACATTCCATGCTGCCCTAAGCTGTTAAGTAGGTTTCCAGCATCATTTCTGGTTTTGTAACAGCAAACTGCATCAGTGAAGTTCACCCACTGTCAAGAGCACCCTGTTTGCTAGTAAGTACCACACATTTTGACTGATGAAGTGCGGCGTAGACACAGAAAAATGCCAACAGAAATGTAGTTGTTCCCTACATTCACCGGCACTAAATAGCTTAGATCACTTCTATCTTATTCCGCACTCCCAGCACACATGGCGTACCTGGTCAGGTGTAACTTGGAGAACAGGCGCGAGTGTAGTAAATTACCCCCTCCCGTCTCATAAGAATACAAAAACAGAGTCGCAAGCCTGTATGTGGAGAGACCCATGAGGCTTAATATAGGGGGGCTAAAGAGGCCAAAAATACTTAGGTAAAGGAAGAGAGGAGCTTTCCTAGAACGGAAAGTATTTGCACAGTACCCAATACAAGGACAGATAGCATTACCCATCTACCCTTGCAGCAGACGGGGCTATGCAAATGATCTCTTTATGTCTCTGTGCCATCCAAGGCCCTTAAAAACGCTAAGGGTGCAATGCCAAGGATTAGCTTTAAATTTACACAGCCATACACATCCATGGATGTAATGCACAGACACTCTTCTGGCCATAAGCAACACTTTACATAGATTTGCACCATTACAGTGCCATGATTTTTCACTATCTCATGTTTTTTTCCTTGCCCTGGTGGCACCCGGTATGCTAGGCATATTAATGATTGGCAATATAGCTCTATTTAGACACAGAGCTTGGCAATAGTGAGGGGGAGCAGCTGCATCCATGGTTTCCCTATGGAGTGCACATGCTACCACATCTCCCTATCTGAATGGGGAGGTTTCACACCCGGGAGATGCCCCAGGGGATGGCAAGCTGCCTGGGAGTGTATCTACTGAACTATAATCAGTTTCAACATACACATAGGCAGTCTTAGTATTAGATAAATCCCCCCCCCCCCAAATGTAAGCACACAGAGGAAAAAGTAGATGAATTTCCCCCACAGTGGACCTAGAGCAGTTGTTAAACACCCAGTTATAAGCAGGGCCACTAAACACTCACATAGCGTTTGTAGTTAGATTAAGTACATTTTTTGAACATTCACACTAAAACTCACCTGTAACTGCACAGAGAGAAGGTAGATGTAAGAAAAACTCAAATTGGGCCTTGTACAATTTCGCAAACATGCAGAGCCCCTTAATACACTTTTTTTTCTACACAAACCAAATCAATTTTTTTTTTATGTAGAATGCTAGCTTCTTTGGAAAATCATTCATCTGTGCAATAGATTGAGAGGCAATGGCACTGTTGACAGCATGGATATTTGTTATATTCCCCAAAGGTGTGGCCAATTGTGAACTTGTGTATCATGGTAAATCCATATCTGTATTAAGACTAACCATGAACTTTTATCTCTCACAAAGAAATAGAAAGGCTGTGTTCAGATGGTGACTCAGTTCATGGTGTTAATTGTGTGTATCTTTATTGGCAGTTGATAGGGATACAAAGGCTGAAATCATGATTTAAAAAGTACTGTCTTTTTTGCCCTCTCTGCTAAAACAGCAGAGAGGAGTGGTGCTTCCTTTCTGTAAATGATGCCAAGTCAGCACAAATATGATAAATATGGCGAATGAGTAACAATGATGGGGCTCATAAAGTAAACTTTTTCTGTCTTTTAAATCAGTTAAATTAGGATGCCCCGCTGTGTGATACCCCCTGGGCACCTGTAAACACTCACCTTTCCCCACTCCAACAGTGCATGCGCGGGTTCTCGTCTCAGCCATTCTGATAGGCCAGGGATGCGGCTGCATGCTCTTCCTATTCTAGTCAATGAAAATCATCTACCAAGAGACATAGGGGTTGATTCACAGCCAGGTGAGAAAAGTCACTCCTTCTTTAGGAGAGAAAACTGCCATTCACTTTCATTGTCTACCTTGGGGCTGATCCAACAACCAGATGTAGCCCCAAGGTAGACTATCCCCTCGATTCAAAGAGCAAAAGTTAAGTGATTTCGTATCGAGAATCGTAAGTTTGGGTGGGTGTTTGTCATTTTTTCTTGTTTTTTTGCCCATTTCGTATTCGCACGATCGTTCGCGCATAGACGTATATGAACATACGCATTTCGTACGAGAATCGTATAATTTGCGTTAGTTCGTGTGTTTTTCCCGTCCAAATCGTATTATTTGCGTCCGATCCTATTTTTTACGTCCTTCACATGGGCTTGCGCCCAATTCAGAGAGGTGATTGCTAATTGTTTTGAAGCCCATTAAAGAGCTGCTTTACGAAATGTTTGCCGGCAGCTATTTGGCCTCGGGAGTAGGATGGAGCGGAGCGAGTTTGTGGCACATCAAGGGCTTATGCTTTTTGGCATTGAGTTGATCGAGATGTCTGAGAGCAGATTGCCCCTGCGTCGTCGCATGAACATCGATAGCATGAATGATGTTGAGCTGTTCGAGCTGACCAGGCTTAATCGCGCTTCCCTCCATAAATTATATAGTGAGCTGCGGCCATGGTTAGCCCGCACCACAAGGAAGGGGCATGCAATTTCAGGTATGACCAAGATGCTTGGCTGCCTGCAATTTTTGGCGAACGGCTCGTTCCAGAGGCTGGGTGCCCTCTCTGTGGGGATGTCACAGCCTACGCTGAGCCGCGCACTGTCTAAATTTTTGGAAGGCATGGCTGCCATAACTCAAAAATATATTTATTTTCCTGATGATATGGCAGCCAGAAACGCCATTAAGCTTGGGTTTTATAATGTGGCCGACATGCCCAACGTTATTGGTGCAATTGACTGCACACATGTGGCACTCGTACCTAGGGCAGCCGACGAGTATATATATAGGTATTGAGATTGGTTATTATGTTGCCCAACGTGTCATGTAACCTGTTTTCCTTTGCGGCAGCATATTTGTTTATCCCTCATTTGTGTAGCTGCTTTATCTCGGCTTTTCATTAGTCTTTCCCAATAGAGTGCAGACATGTTTTGTGGTTAATTTATTAGTTTGGGTCAAATATCAATTACCCTTTTTGTATGTTTTTTCCTTAAGGAATCGTAAAATGGGACACTCACTTAATGTCCAGGCCGTGGTTGGTCCGGATATGCGGTTTATGAGTGTCCTTGCCGGCTACCCCGGATCGTCCCACGACTCCTATATCCTCCGGCGATCTGGGTTGTTTCGGAGATTTGAGGCAGGTGAATTTTCGGGGGCATGGCTGCTTGGTAAGTGTGTCCTATTTGTGTGTTATTAAATGTGGCATTAATCTTGTATTTGTTGATATGTTTTTTAAGGATAAATTTACAGAAGCGTACAACTGCCTTTTTCTTGGCTCATATATTAGGAACTTACCCAAAAAATCCTTGTCTCGCTGTGGCCTTCAGAATGTTTTCCCTTTAGTTAGGATGTCTGTAAGTTCCTTGTGCCTAAATATATTGGTTTGGAGTTTATACCCAAGGATCTTTGACCTTTGGCTCCTTTGGGACTATTGGTCTTTAAATGTCAAAGTGGACTTAAACTGCATACATTGTATTTTCCAGTGAAATGTGGATAGGGATCTTTGACCTTTGGCTCCTTTGGGACTATTGGTCTTTAAATGTCAAAGTGGACTTAAACTGCATACATTGTATTTTCCAGTGAAATGTGGATAGGGATCTTTGACCTTTGGCTCCTTTGGTACTATTGGTCGTTAAATGTCAAAGTGGACTTAAACTGCATACATTGTAGTTTCCAGAGAAATGTGGATAGGCCCTCCGCAGCATCCTAATTGTAACATGTCTGAAAACTACAAATATATGTAAAATACAAATACCCTTGGCCGTGCAGATGTTTGTTAATTAATTGGTATATAGAAGTGCCATTTTTATTTAGGTGATACCTTAGTGCAATTTTTGTGGGCCCTAATGTGCCCTGTTTTTTTTTGGGAACACTTTACCTTACATCATTATGATATCTGTGAAATTTTTGGTGTTGGTTGTGTTGCCTTTTTAATTTTGATTACATTTAATTCTCTGTTTAAGGTGATTCCGGGTACCCACTTCTACCCTGGCTCATGACGCCTGTGCTGCGGCCCCAGGATGCCTCTCAGGAAGCGTATAACCGTGCGCATCGCAAGACCCGGGCTGTTGTGGAGAGGGCCTTTGGTCTGCTGAAGACACGTTTTCGTTGCCTTGACCATACTGGGGGGGCCCTGCAATATGATCCCAAGAAAGTGATCGACATTATAATGGCATGTGCTGTTTTGCACAATTTTGCCATCATGGAACGTGTCCCACGTTATGTGGACAGCCTGCCCTCTTCAGCCGTCGAGGATGAAGCCGAGAATTTTGAGGGGCCCCCCAGTGAGTCTGGCCAATCTGTTCGAGCCAACCTGATCAGCCAGCATTTTAGTTAACTTTTTTCCCTGTCTCACCATTCTGTATGTCTGTGTTATCCTTTTTGAAACATATGTTGTTTTGCCGTAATGTGGCATTACCTCTAAGTAAAACATTTAGACCTTAATTGTTGCCTAATGTATTTCATGTAGTTTCCTTAGCTTTCGCTTTGCATTGTTACACCTCTTCAAACCAAAATTATCTGGTTTAGGCCAAGCTGTTAAAAATGTCTTCCCACTAAAAACGCCACAAGTATTGGAAGTGAAATTTTTGTTTTACTTTGAAAATGAAAAATTATAGTGGTTAACAGAAATCAGTCCACATACATCTGTGGTAACAAATGGATAACATTAAAAAAAAAACATCGAGCACATCTACACCTGGAAGTGAGTGGCACAACCAAACAAGGACACCCAGTCCAAAGGCCAGCCTAGTCCAGTCATTAATATTGCCTGTGCCCAGGGATATTTGGGCATGGCCATAATGTCACACAAACATGTCTGCAAACAGGAGGAGCACCAACCAAATACATAGGTAAAGCCATAAGTGGCCAGATAAACTCCACATAGACCTATGGCATTGGCTAGTGGCCTTAAGCATTACTCTAAGGAGCTATATGGGAGCAAATACAAAACACAACCTGCCAGAGCAACACAAAATGGATTGTTTGAAACCTCAAAGGACAAGTAAATACAGTGGGGGTTAAGAGAAAAGATGTCCCACACACCCATGGCTTAATAGGGTGGCTGCCCATAATACCCAGGTGGAGGTCCAGGTGGAGGTCCATGGGAATGGGACCTAGCCTGGGCCATGGCAGCATTGTGAATTTGAAACTGCTCCACAATGTTTCTCTGCATATTGGTCATCTCAGCCATGGCTGACTGGATGCCATTACTTGCATTGGCCACGTTGCTGTTGAGGGTACGCAACTCCGCGAGGATGCCCTGTAGACTGGTATGGATGTTCACCATGTCGGCATGCCTTTGCTCACGCTCTGTAACGAGCTGGGCGTCATAAGAGTCCCTTTGTTGGGTCCATAATTGAAGCAGGGCACTCTGCCTCCCCTGGGAAATTGTGGGGCGGCGTAATGGCGTCCGCCGCACAATTACCCTGGCTCTTGGGCGTGCCCTGCCGCGTGGTGTCGTACCCTCAACAGCAACCGGCCTGCTTTGCAAATCCTCAGCAGCAGAGTGAACACTGGGGACTGTAGTGTCAGTCTCCCCATGTGCAAGCACAATGGATGGAGATTCACTCTGCTGCTGAGGATTGGCCAGAGAAACATTATGGAGCAGTTCCAAATTGGGACCCAGGGGGAGTTCATCCGACGTGCCCTGTACGGAGACATCATCATCTTCCTCCATGTCCTGGATCTCTTCCATGAGTGTGCGGCTCTGTAGGGACATATCAAAAAAAAAAGGCTAAGTTTGCGTCCCAATTTTGGATTTCAACAGTTTAACACATTCTTAAGCACTTGTTAGTATTTATGCTACTAAATTAACTTACCGAAAATCTCTGATCTGGGCTCCGATGCTGTACGGACCTGGTAGGCATAACCAAACTGGGGGGTGAGTTTACCCTTGCTGAGGGATCATGCTGGGCTGAAGAAGAGAAAAAAAAACCACGTAAACACACACACATAACCTTTTTTTGGATAGGTAATCAAATATAGCTCTATTTGTAATATTATTCAACTCTAGAGCAATGGTGACCTTTGTTCAAACCCACGCAAGTTTACATAGGTGCAATGGCTCGGACAAACTGCTAAGTGACCTCAGTTCTAAGTCATGAAGTGTACCCAGTCAGCATCCAACTTTCAAGGCACATTTTTGGATTTAGCCTACCATTCGCTAGGTCCGGGGTACTCAAACAATTGTTTGAAACGCCCATTTAAAGGTATGTGGTGAGAGGTGAATGTCTGGCCATGGTGCTGACGCAGGGGGTGTCTAGTTAAAAATAAAGACACTGGTGGAGGGGCTGGAGATTTCTAAGTGCCAACTAATAAAGGCTGCTTGCCCTTGCTGGGCTGGATGGGCCAGAGCTGAGGGGACAGGGATTGGATGGCTAAAGGGGGGAGTTAACGTATTGATGGTGATGGGATGGATGGAGCCAATCTGTTACAAATGTATGGGGCTTATGTGGGGGGGGGGCATGGGGGGACTGTGGCACATGGGCCAGAGCAGGGGCAGCGGGACACGATTGTGGCCAGTGAAAATTTAAATAAGTTACTGTGTACCTTGCAATGCCACTTCCTGGGCAGTACTTCATATTGCAATGCTATGTTTCACGGAGCCATGACATTGGGCAGGAGACCAACCACTACATGGCCGATCAAGGGGGCAGCTCTGAGCACGTCAACACAGAAGTAACTGAGTGCAGGGCTGTCTGGGCAGGGGTCCTTGAATGTGGTGGCAAGGTCCGCATTGGGACCCCGGGCCGCCAGTTGAGTCTCGCTGCTCTTGGTCACATATGTTTGTGGGTGGCTAATTAAATTGTTAACTCAAACACAACTCACACAAGCAAAAGGCAACCCATACATAATGATGTGTGTTTTGTGATTGATTCCAAATATCTCACTTATCTTGCGAAACTTCATGACTTTAACAATACAATTGGACATTTGAACTTTGCCATAATGGCTGTGGGCCTAAATGTGTGATTCCCAGGGCCAAAAAGAGGACACAAACAGCCACAGTAGTGCGAGGCCAAGCAAGGCAAACCATAGGGGCATCCCGTTAGCTTGTTACTAGTGAACTGTCGATTATTTAGCAAACAGGCAAACATGCAGATTTAAGAGTACTCACCGTGGGTACGGGTCGGTGAGTCTGTGTCCCTTAGACCAGTATGTCCACCGACCGCGACCGGATGGAGAAGTCCAAGCACAATCTCCTCAGCAGGGGTAAACTCCAATTTAGATGGAAAGCCACCGCCAGTTTTCAGGCTGAAAAGAGAAAATTGTTTGGTACTCAGAAAAGGTGCATACAGTACATCCAAAACATTAGATTTAGCGTAAACATTTAGTTACCTGTAATTATGCCTTTTAATTTCTTTTTGCCGTACAGCATACTTCAGATCAGAGATTTTCTTCTGAATTTGGGACACATCTTTCCTCTCTTCCCCCGCTGCATTTACTTGTCGGAGGATGGTTTCAAACAATTCCATCTTGCGCTGCTTGGTGGTGTGTTTTGATTTGCTCCCATATAGCTCGTCATAGTATAATGTAAGGCCACTAGCCAATGCCATATTTTGGTCATGGGAGAATCTCCCACTCAACTGGCCGCGGCGCAATGTGCGGCCAGATGGTTGGCTTGGCTGCTCCTCCATGTGTGCAGACACATGTGGTGACATTATGGCCTGGGGCTGGGTAGGGGAATGGCCGGATTGGTGGCTTCCCAATGACTGGACTGGACTGGCCAAGGGACTGGGTGTTCTTGCGTGGCTGGCCACCGAACTTCCAGGTGTAGATGTGGTCATGGGGGCAATTCGGGGCCCTCTTGGGGGGCTAGGTTCCCGGCTGGTGCCAGGTCGTGGGCTCTGTTCCCGGCTGGTGCCAGGTCGGGGGCTTCTGGCCCTGGATTGGGTTCGTCGGGCCCTGTAGGGGCTTCTGGCCCTGGATTGTGTTCTTCTGGGCCTGTCGGGGCTTCTGGCCCTGGATTGGGATCTGCGGGCCATGTAGGGGCTTCTGGCCCTGGATTGGGTTCGTCGGGCCCTGTAGGGGCTTCTGGCCCTGGATTGGGTTCGTCGGGCCCTGTAGGGGCTTCTGGCCCTGGATTGTGTTCTTCTGGGCCTGTCGGGGCTTCTGGCCCTGGATTGGGATCTGCGGGCCATGTAGGGGCTTCTGGCCCTGGTTTGGGATCTGCGGGCCCTGTAGGGGCTTCTGGCCCTGGATTGTGTTCTTCTGGGCCTGTCGGGGCTTCTGGCCCTGGATTGGGATCTGCGGGCCATGTAGGGGCTTCTGGCCCTGGATTGGGATCTGCGGGCCATGTAGGGGCTTCTGGCCCTGGATTGGGTTCGTCGGGCCCTGTAGGGGCTTCTGGCCCTGGATTGTGTTCTTCTGGGCCTGTCGGGGCTTCTGGCCCTGGATTGGGATCTGCGGGCCATGTAGGGGCTTCTGGCCCTGGTTTGGGATCTGCGGGCCCTGTCGGGGCTTCTGGCCCTGGATTGTGTTCTTCTGGGCCTGTCGGGGCTTCTGGCCCTGGATTGGGATCTGCGGGCCCTGTAGGGGCTTCTGGCCCTGGTTTTGGATCTGCGGCCTCTGGATGGGCTTCGGGGCCTGGATGGGGTTCGGGCCCTGGATGGGGTTCGGGCCCTGGCTGGGCTTCGTGCCCTGGATTGGGTTCTTCGCCCTCTGGCTGTGCTTCGGGCCCTGGATGGGGTTCGGGCCCTGGATGGGGTTCGGGCCCTGCTGCGGGGCATGGGTTTCCGAACTGCCCTACTTGAAGGCATGGCCGGTGTGGGCTCACTGGTGCTGCCTGTTCTGGGGGCAGAGGTGGTGGGTGCTGCAGTTGCCAGCTTTTTGGCTGCAGGAGGGGCACGAGGCTTGGGGCCCCTTTTTTGGGTACCTGAGGGTCCAGGGTCCCTTGGTGGGGCCGAGGTGGGAGTCTTGGATCTCAGTTTTCGGCCAGCTTGCTGGGACCTTGTGGTGGGGCCCTCCGCGGTCTTGCTTGCCTGGGGTCGCTTGCTCATCGCCTTTTTTGGTGCCATCGTACACAAATGCTCAAAGAGAATGAGCTTGGGGGGAAGGGACCTTTAAATAATGAGCCCAGCGTGTGACGCCTATGCGCACGACTACGCGCTCGTACGAACGTACGTTCGAGCGGAACCAGGAAACCGCTGGGGTTTCACTTATCTGCTGCCTGGAAGAAGACTAAAGATGGCGCCCACTATCTTCACCCGTCAACAGGAAGAGATCCTCATGCTGGTAAGTGGCTGCCTGTGCATTTTAATAGAATAGTCAATGATGGCCTAAATGTAAATGATGCGTTGGGAACTAGTTTGGGGTCTCTTAATGTTTAATCACTGGCTCCTCACACTTCATCCTCAAGGGCCGAGCCTGGCCACGTTTTCACCTGTCTATGCTGATGTCCTAATTCGGCCAATTGCTCCGGCTTAGCAACAGTTAATTAACCTGTGGAGTAGCGGGGCGAGCTGTCAAACCTGGCCTGTCTCGGACCTTGATGCGGATGTTTGCGGAACACTGTTTTCCTAAGCCATAAAAACACAACGGGAATCCACACACGTGGTCCAAAAGCCTAAGCATTAGGCTACATCTTGGATGTTTAAACCATCCTAACATGCCATAGATGCAGGTGGCCTGATTCTTGATGTTGGCTATTATCTGTATGTACATGGTGTGTGATACATATAACATAAGACCAGACTGTCAATCACAGTCAACGTCCTCTTTAAGGCACTCCCCAAAAATGGCGGCCATTCGAAATGTGTGTGTTAATGACATTAAATACTCAACTTGTGATGCAACACATATGGGTCTGTGTGTAAAAGTAAAAGCTCTGTGTCCATTATGTTTTTCAGATCATGCTTCAGCGCCGGTATGACTTCGCGCCCAATGTGTGCGAGAAAAGGGACATCGCCCGGGAGATCATCGCCGAGATCCACCGTGTGACCAGCACCACCTTCACTCACACCCAGATAATGCAGCATTGGTCGGACCTGAAGCGTCTGCACATGCCCCGGGTGCGGAGGTTTTTTGGGATCCATTTCCCAAGTAAGTACAAAGCAATTGCATGGTATATGTTCCAAATGTCTAAGTTATGCCTTTATTTATAATGACTTTTCTTTGGTAGTGTTGGAAATGGATTTCAGAATTCGCCGCACCCGGAGACGTACAGGCCGACCAGTGCTGCATGACTCTGCATCTGTGAGTGAAGGTGGTGGATCTCCCGGGCGACGGACCTACCCCTCCTCTGTGGCCTCCTCAGACCAGCCCCTGGACCTTACCACAGAGGAGGGGCCAAGGCGCGTGGGCGTGGAGTCATACCTGGCCACGCATGGGGAAGGCTCTGGTATGTCACTCTTCATGTATAGGCACAAAGATATACATGGCAGGCCAAAAACTAAGTTATCCTTTATTATGTATTTGTAGAAGCTTCAGGAGCGGGTGAGATAGTGGAGGAGGAGGCAGCAGAGATGCTTGAAGTCGATCCTGGCGAAGGTGAGTGATGTCAGCCAGACTGGGAGCCAGATATGTTGGGGATAGTGACTCTCTACAAATACTAACCAAATGTCACATGTTTCTCCAGGGACTTCTTCACAGCAGAGCCAGGACCAAGGGCAGCCTGTTGGCCCCAACCAGCCATCTGTCGGCCACCAACTCCGTAAGTCTCCATGCCATTATTCATATTAATGTTTGCTTAGCTAATAACACACACATAACTAAAGGCGTAGCCAATGTGTAGTTCACACTTTCATGTGGGCACTTCGTTAGCTTAAAGAGGACCCAAACTAGTATTAAGAACCAAAGACTTAGCCATCACACTGTACCTACAGATTAGAAACATGGAAAAACACCCTTCACCCATCTAATGCATGTTATTAGACAGAACAAAACCAATATTGGGGAATATGGAATGCACAATATTTACAGGCAGCATGGGATACAGATTGAAAAAAGGAAGGTGCTGCCATGCATTGTGTGAGTGATGACCTTTCCCTCAACCCAGCTATGCTCTGGATTCCCAACGCACCACTGTAACCTACTCCCCTGTACTTTATCCAACTCTCCACTCCTCATTAAGTGTTATGCTTCAGAGTCCAGATGGCGGCGCTGTAATCCCAAAAAAGCCCTAAATAACTTTGAGGTGGTGCAGAATCATTTGTGAATAGTTTTTGGTTTTCATTAAATAATGTTGAAGGTCCGGTTTAAGGAGTTTAAACACTTACCTGTGGGAAATGCATTAACTGTATCCCTTTGAAGAAGGACATATGTCATGCATTTACATGTATTTGATTAACCCTAAATCTATTTCCAGCATACAAACCGGTCTGGGAGTCCTATTTATGTTTCTTTCTCTATTGGTTACAGGGATGATCCCCCAAACCTTGGCGGGAAAAAAAAAAAGAATGAAGGAGTTGGTGGCCGAGCTGCTGGCCATACAGGCGACGTTGGGGCCAACAGATGAAGAAGAGGATGATGAATAGTGCCCTTGGTCCTGGCTCCTTTCTTTAACTTGTTTTTAAAGTTGTTCACATTTGAGAAAGTGTTTTATAGTTTTAAAAAAAAAAAAAAAAATTTTATATGTTTTACCGAGGCCAAAAAAAAAAAAAGGTTTTACAAAAAAAAAACAAACAATATAAAAAAAATTTGGAATTTGATTCCAAACAAAACAAAGAAAATATTTTAAATAAATTATATTTTAAGCCTTCCTAAATGTGTCTTTTCTAATATGCACACACCCAAAAAATTACACAAACCAGAAACAACACACTTAGAAACATATAGACATATGTAAATTATGTGATTTTCTTACGTTTTATGGACCGAGAAATGAAGTGGGATGCAGCCGCTACGGGGTTTAGGTAAGTTTGAGGGACCGAGAAATGAAGTTGGATGCAAGCGCTAAAGGGTTTAGGTAAGTTTGAGGGACCGAGAAATGAAGTTGGATGCAGCCGCTAAAGGGTTTAGGTAAGTTTGAGGGACCGAGAAATGAAGTTGGATGCAAGCGCTAAGGGGTTTAGGTAAGTTTGAGGGACCGAGAAATGAAGTTGGATGCAAGCGCTAAGGGGTTTAGGTAAGTTTGAGGGACCGAGAAATGAAGTTGGATGCAAGCGCTAAGGGGTTTAGGTAAGTTTGAGGGACCGAGAAATGAAGTTGGATGCAAGCGCTAAGGGGTTTAGGTAAGTTTGAGGGACCGAGAAATGAAGTTGGATGCAAGCGCTAAAGGGTTTAGGTAAGTTTGAGGGACCGAGAAATGAAGTTGGATGCAGCCGCTAAAGGGTTTAGGTAAGTTTGAGGGACCGAGATATGAAGTTGGATGCAAGCGCTAAGGGGTTTAGGTAAGTTTGAGGGACCGAGAAATGAAGTTGGATGCAGCCGCTAAAGGGTTTAGGTAAGTTTGAGGGACCGAGATATGAAGTTGGATGCAAGCGCTAAGGGGTTTAGGTAAGTTTGAGGGACCGAGAAATGAAGTTGGATGCAAGCGCTAAGGGGTTTAGGTAAGTTTGAGGGACCGAGAAATGAAGTTGGATGCAGCCGCTAAAGGGTTTAGGTAAGTTTGAGGGACCGAGAAATGAAGTTGGATGCAGCCGCTAAAGGGTTTAGGTAAGTTTGAGGGACCGAGAAATGAAGTTGGATGCAAGCGCTAAGGGGTTTAGGTAAGTTTGAGGGACCGAGAAATGAAGTTGGATGCAAGCGCTAAAGGGTTTAGGTACGTTAGAGGGACCGAGAAATGAAGTTGGATGCAAGCGCTAAGGGGTTTAGGTAAGTTTGAGGGACCGAGAAATGAAGTTGGATGCAGCCGCTAAAGGGTTTAGGTAAGTTTGAGGGACCGAGAAATGAAGTTGGATGCAGCCGCTAAAGGGTTTAGGTAAGTTTGAGGGACCGAGAAATGAAGTTGGATGCAAGCGCTAAGGGGTTTAGGTAAGTTTGAGGGACCGAGAAATGAAGTTGGATGCAAGCGCTAAAGGGTTTAGGTACGTTAGAGGGACCGAGAAATGAAGTTGGATGCAGCCGCTACGGGGTTTATGTAAGTTTCTGGTTGAGGGTGCGCATGCGCAAGATCTTATAAACATACGAACGCACGAATCTAAGAGGCCAAAAACCAATGAAAACCAGAGGCAAACGCAAGTAATTGGAAGAGCTGGACGATGGAAGCAGCCGAAAAAACAGGCTGCCGCCGCAACAGGTGAGCACATGAACGTGATTTTTACGATTGCCAACTGACTGAGGCAAGTTCGGGAGATATCATACGAACGGACGTATCTTTTAGGATAGAAACGTATTTGCTTATTGAATCACTCGCAAGTTCATACGAACGCACGAGCGGACGTAAAAAATAGGATGATCGTGAGCCAAATCCAAGCTGTTACATGTTTCTTTGAATCAACCCATATGCATGTAAATTGTAGTTTTTTCTCCTAAAAAGGAGTGAGTTTTCTCATCTGGCTTTGAATCGATTCCATAGTTAAGGCCGACGGCTCTCATTGGACGAGTGCTTGTGCATGTGCCATTGGATCCGCAGAGAGGTGTGAAAAGCGGTGTTCTGCTGGGTTTCAAACAGCAGTTCTGGAGGGTTTCACAGAAGGGCATATATGCAGGATGCCCCTGAGGACTGGAACAAAGCTGGGGAAAGTCGAATTCCTGTTTTTTGTTCTGCTTTAACTGCAGGTAGACAACCAAAGACTAAGATAGCAGAGAGGAGCACTGCTTCCTCTCTGTAAATGATGCCAGGTCAGCACAAATATGATACATATGGTGGATGAGTGACAATGATAGGCTCCCCCTGACCTCCTGGGCCCCGGTGTGGTTGCACCCTTTCAAGTTACGCCCCTGCTTCTTATGACTTGTTATGATATAATGCCTTGGCTGATCACGGTCCTTTGTTTAGCTGTGAATTCTCAACCTAACATTCTATTCAATTCTCAGTCTAACCATTCATTTACCTATAGCCAAGTCTCTGCTTACCTATACCTAAATGAAAGCAGTTGCCCTCAGGGCTTACACATGCAAAGAATGACATCTGAGGTTGTGAAGTCCAATGTACAACCAAAATTAACTAGTATACTTGTTTATCTTCTTTCAGATTTTTACACTGTTTTCCACATTTATTCTTTTTACTACCCTATGGGCAAATTTCATAGTTACTTCAGTTTTGTTGCTAAGGAATAAATGGATATTAGGGTTGATTCAGAGAGACAAAAAAAGACTTTAGTTTTTGTGTCGATCTGTTTTTTTTTTTAAATGTATGCTCTCGTATGAATGTGCGAGCGATTCTATGCATGCATTGCAAGCCTTCTGTAAAGTCTTCGTCCGTTCGTATGCCAGAGTATGAGTACGAGAATGTAATTTTCCAGCGTTAGTTTTCCGTTTTCTTTTCTCATGTTACAACGTCGGCTTTCGTTTTTGTCCTTTTCCCATCGTCCCCTCCCACGAATCCTTTTCATTTCCCGTTAGATTCTGATTTCCCTTTCAATAAATAATCGTCCAGACGAAAACCCTTACGATCTTATGCCTGCGCATTACAAACTTAACTCATTAAAGTGCTCGCCTACATATTTGGGTCACTCACTTCTGCTACAATGCTTAGCTAAATCACTTTGTGCTTTCCTACATCTTCCATTTCTGACCCCTAAAACTCACCTAAATCACTTTGCGCTTAGGTTCTTCTTCCATTTCTGACCCCTAAAACTCACCCAAACCACTTTGCGCTTTACTACTTCTTCCATTTCTGACCCCTAAAACTTACCCAAACCACTTTGCGCTTTGCTTCTTCTTCCATTTCTGACCCCTAAAACTTACCCAAACCACTTTGCGGTTAGGTTCTTCTTCCATTTCTGACCCCTAAAACTTACCCAAACCACTTTGCACTTTCCTTCTTCTTCCATTTCTGACCCCTAAAACTTACCCAAACCACTTTGCGGTTAGGTTCTTCATCCATTTCTGACCCCTAAAACTCACCCAAACCACTTCGCGCTTAGGTTCTTCTTCCATTTTTCACCCCTAAAACTCACCCAAACCACTTTACGGTTAGGTTCTTCTTCCATTTCTGACCCCTAAAACTTACACAAACCTTCGCCTTCATATGAATCTTCATCTCTAAATATTTCTTTGCCCATTCGTTTTGTGTTAATGTATTTTTGAAATAAAATAGCACAGAAACTTTTTTTTGTGTGCCTTTTTTTTAGAATATTTTTTTGTTAAAAATGTACAAACTTTGTTTTTGTTTTTTTCTTATAAAATTTGTAAAATATTTAATATATATATATACAAAACAATGGCAGGACCCAGAACATTAGTCTTCTTCTGTGGTCCCCAACGAGTCACGCAGCTCCTGCATGTCAGCCACCAACTGAAGGACCCTTTCACTCATTGCTGCCACTTTGGCATGTGTGGTCCCTGTATAAAAAAGAAACAAACATTATTTGTTGGCAAATACATGTTTCTCAGCTGTGGATGGAATGTTTTTAGGTGGCAAGCTAACTCATGATGCCATATGTCATTATGCTAAGTAATTGATCAAAGGAAGTGGGCATACATCATTATGCTAAGTAATTAATCTAAGGAAGAGGGCATATGTCATTATGGTAAGCAATTAATCTAAGGAAGAGGGCATATGTCATTATGCTAAGTAATTAATCTAAGAAAGAGGGCATATGTCATTATGCTAAGTAATTAATCTAAGGAAGAGGGCATATGTCATTATGCTAATGCCATTGACTATGGCTTTAGGTATTTTGGTGATCATGTCAATTACCACATACTCAAAAGAATGACATTACAACTTACTTCGTTGGTGGCCGACGTGTGCGTCGGGGACCACCCTGGGTTCTGGGATCTGCCACTGCTGGGAAGTTGAAGCTGTAGAGACATGTCAAATAGGGTCACATCTAATGTCTGAGTCAACAGTAAGCAAATGACAATTTCAATGTGTGTGTGACATCACCCACCTTCTACATGTTCCTCCTGGGCATGATCTGCTGCAGTCCCTGCTCCAGATCCTTCACCCGCTCCATTAACATCTAGAAAAAGAGATTAAGGGAATCAGCTTTTTTTTAAATAGCATGTATGTGTGTGCGATTACATGAAGAGTCACATACCAGAGGCTAACGGCTCCGTCGCTGGGTACGACTCTCTGCCCATACCTCCTCTGTAGAAAGGTCCAGGGGCTGGTCGGAGGCCTCTACAGAGGAGGGGTAGGACCGTTGCCCTGGAGATCCATCACCTTCACTTTCTGCTGCAGATTCATGCAGCACTGGCCGGCCTGTGCACCTCCGGGTGCATCGGATTCGGTACTCCATTTCCAACACTAGAAAAGAAAAGCATTTATAAATAAAGGCCTACCTTCTGTATAAGTTACATCTAGCATGCAATCACTATGTACTTACTTGGGAAATGGACCAGTGCTGCATGATCTGCGTGTGGGTGAAGGTGGTGTCAGTCTGTTGTTGAATCCTGGAAACGATCAGGGCGACGGTCCTCTTCTCAAATGAGTTGGGCAGGTAGTTGTACCTGCGCTCAAGCATCGTCTACAAAACACAAAATAAACATAGGATTTAGCACAAACTGCATACAAATATCTGTCACAAATCGATCATTTGACTAAATGACATTACCAGACACATTTCTAGCCTCAAACTATCCTTCTAGATGTAATTGACTTTGTTCGCACATGTGGTCCCTAACTTCTGTTTGGCACAGAGTTTTATACACTTTTAAACCAAATCGTTTCTTCCTGCGCTTCCTTAAATGCTAGGCATGCATGGCAAATCAAAGGCATTAAAATACACTTACGAGCATAATCAGCTCTTCTTGTTGGCGGGTGAAGATCGTGGGCGCCATCTTTCTTCTTATCTGCAGCAGATAAGTAATGCCCCAGCGGTTTCCGGGTTCCGCACGGCCGGACGACTGGCAGTATGCACGTGTACGCGAACGCGTAAGCTTCTTACCCAGGCATTAGTATTTAAAGGGTCCTGGCCACACAGCTCATTCTCTTTGAGAGTCTCTTAATAATGGCAACAAAAAAAGCCGGCGCAAAGGCCAAAGCAGCAAAGGAGGGCAGCAGCAAAAAGGCAGAGAAGCGTGAGGAGGCTTCTGCAGGCCCCACCACTCAGAAATGCCAAGGGCTATGGTGCGGGAAACCCGCAGTGGGCAGGCCAAGGCGACCACAACCACAAAGGCACCAACAACCACCAAACAAAAGGAGCCAGCGCCAAAGAAGAAGCCCCAGGCCAGCAAGCACACAGATACGGCCCCTAAAAAGCACACCAAGAGGGTGAGAAGCCCCAGCCCCCAAAGGTCAGCATCACCCCACCCATGTGAGAAAAGCTCCCATGGTAAGAGGCCAACCAACCGGGCCAGAAGCCCCAGCAGCCAGAGCTCAGCATCACCCCACCCACGTGGGAAAAGCTCCCATGGCAAGACGCCAACCCACCGGGCCAGAAGCCCCAGCAGCCAGAGCTCAGCATCACCCCACCCACGTGGGAAAAGCTCCCATGGCAAGACGCCAACCCACCGGGCCAGAAGCCCCAGC
This sequence comes from Gastrophryne carolinensis, assembly GCA_027917425.1. Classification (NCBI taxonomy): domain Eukaryota; kingdom Metazoa; phylum Chordata; class Amphibia; order Anura; family Microhylidae; genus Gastrophryne; species Gastrophryne carolinensis. Next base: position 89,127,489 of record CM051242.1, read on the forward strand.
AGCCAGAGCTCAGCATCACCCCACCCACGTGGGAAAAGCTCCCATGGCAAGAGGCCAACCCACCGGGCCAGAAGCCCCAGCAGCCAGAGCTCAGCATCACCCCACCCACGTGGAAAAAGCTCCTATGGCAAGAGGCCAACCCACCGGGCCAGAAGCTCCAGCAGCCAGAGCTCAGCATCACCCCACCCACGTCCAACAACCCCCCAGGGGCATGAAAGTGTGAAGGGGCCACAGAGGCACAGGGCAAGAAGCCCAACATCATCCAGCACACCCTCTCCTCCTCGGCCACATTTGCCACTGGCACAGGTGGCAGGGCACTCTCCATATGCCACATCTACGCCTGCTAGTTCAGTGGCCACCCAGCCAAGAACCCCAAGTTCCGTTTAATCTGAAGCCAGCCACCTGTCCTACATTTCTCCCCAACACAGCCAGGCCAGAATGTCCCCCGATTTGCCTGCAACCACTGTTGAGCCAGAACATCAAGCAACAGGGCACACATTGCTCCGAGGCCACTTGGCTAGTGGGCTCACCTTACATTATGATGAACTATATGGGCGCAGATCCAAAGCAACCAGCAAAATGCGCAAAACAGAAATTTTAGAGGAGACACCAGACAGGTCAATGCAGCGAGGGATGAGCTCAAAGATGTGGAGAAGATTCAACGCAAAATATCGGACCTGAAGTATGCAGCGCGGAAGAAAGAAAATAAACGGCGAAATTACAGGTACATATCTGCTTTGTGGATTTGTCTGCTTCTTGTTTTGACCACATTTTCCTACATTTGCCAAACTATCTTTTTCAGCTTACAAACTGGCGGAGGCTTCCCCACTAAATTACAATTTACCAAAGCTAAGGAGATGGTGCTGGGCCTGATACATCCCGTGACCTTAGAGGGACACTCGGGGCGACGGAACACGGACATCCCTACTATTCCTGCAGGTTAGTAATGTTAGTGTGTATGTGAAATGTTTTCAACGTGTAAAATGAGGCTCAAAGGCATATTTAAACACATGAAACAAAGGAGGGGTGGCAGCCGCTCAGACCATTTTATAACTAACCTGGGAGGTGCACATTAGCAGAGCAATTAGGATACAAAAGTCTTAAAAGGAGCCACAGCACTCAAACCAGTTAGCTTGCTGACCAACCTACAATCTGTCTCTAAACTTGGTTAAAAACAGAGGGCTCGGTCACACACATCTGCAGAAGTATGTTTAAGCTGCACCACCAGCACCAAGGTGCCCCTGTGAGGTGCAGTCCTAACTCTAATCTCTTAGAGCCCCATTTGGGACATACAATGCAATAGATAAATTGGGAGCAGGCTTACCTGAGGTTGCCCTAAACCTCAAGTGCAAGCCATGGGGTGGAAGGGTCAAAGACCTTGCAATACAGCCTGGACCCCACACCCCACGTGCTTCCACAAATTCAAAAGAAACAAAGGAGGGGTGGCAGCCGCTCAGACCATTTTATAACTAACCTGGGAGGTGCACGTTAGCAGGGCAATTAGGATACAAAAGATACAAAATATATGAACACATGCCCCTAGGGAGTGCTTTGTAGCGGAGGTTACAGTTTTAGAAGGGTGTGTAATGTCTGTGGAATGTTAAATTTCAAATTTGCTTGCCCATACATGACCTTGGAGAGTATTTATGGACACTATAAAAGTCTTTACATTAGCAAAGGACTGCCTGTTATGTGATTCGAGGCAATCAGATCCGATACTTCCATCTTTGTCTTTAGGCCACTTGGGTTTGAGCTGTGCTTTGGTCTCAAATACTTGATCTGGGGTCAGGGAAAGGTCTACCTAGAAAGAATGCCAACCAGCATATTCTTAAGCCAAATGCTATTTGCAAGCTGAGTGTGGGCCCCTAATGGCCCTTTAGGGATGTGTGAAGCCTCATAACAGCCAGTACATGCATGTTTATTTTATTTAAGGTGACCAATGTGTATGTACATGTTGATTAATACATCTAACAGATAATGACATTCATAGTGAAGGCCAACTTGGACCATTCGGGGAGTAGCCATTCCTGCTTGGCCACGTGTTTTAGTGAAGCATATGTAGTAATACAGATCACCAATGCATATTTGTGTAAACAATACAGCCCAGCATCATCACTCAGTTAGTGTGGAAGCCTCAGCCAGTTTGACCACGCCGTCAACTTCCGTGCTGCCTAGGAGCCAGGATCCGATATATATGGTAAGTGTATTTTTCTGAATCTGCTGATGCATGTGAATTTACATGAATAATTTGCAGTACAAAAATATTTAGGGCACAAACTGAACCTTTTTTTTCACATGTCCCAACCGACCCACACATTCATGGAGGAAATCCAGGAGCTGGAGGAGGATGGCACCTTGATGGGACCTTCAGAACAGACCCCCCTGGAACATAATCTGCAACTGTCCCAACATGTTTCTACACCAAATCCTTTGCAGCAGAGTGAAGCTGGCCGCATGCTGCCAGCCTATCGTTTGCAGCATGCAGAGACTGAGCCTACAGTCCCCAGTGGTAGGTCTGCTGCAGAGGATTTGCCAAGCACATCTGTGGCTGTTGGTCAAACTAGAGGACCATCATCTGCACGCGCCCCAACCCGGGGAATTGGTAGGCGTAGTCAGCTACGTCGCCCAGTTTCCCGGGGGAGGCGCATGCCAATCATGAAGTCAGCATGGCACCATGAGAGGCGTTTATTTCGCTAACAAAATCAAAGAAACAATGAGCAGCATCATGCACAATTAGAGACCTTAAATAATACCTTAAACACCATGCTGACAGAATTTAGGTCGACCAACAGCCACATGGCCACCTTATCTAATAATTTCAGTGACATGCTTGAGGAAGTTCGAACTAGCAACACCCACATGGCCACCTTAAGTAGTAATTTCAGTGCCATGCTGGATGAAGTTCGAACAACCAATAGAAACATGTTGCAGAAGTTGCAGATTATGAATGCCACACATGCCGGGTGATGGACCACCTCCAAGGCCCACAACCAGGGTTTTATGGGCATCAACCATTTTAACCCCTATTTGCCCTGTATCTGCTACACATCTTTGCTCTACATACCCACTGTATTGACCTGTCTGGTGAGCCCTACCAATATAGCCTTTTGGTATGGCTTTGCTTGCATGCTTTGGATTTGCGGCCATATAGCTCATTAGAGTGCCAATGCCTGAGCTCAAGCCTCACTGAACCTGCCACTCAAGCTGTTGCGCTGCAGGCTTTGGCCTAATTACATTTCTTCTGGCTCATCCTGTTTGTAGGCATGATTGGGGGACATTCTGGGCTGGCAAAATAATACCTTGAACCCTGGCAGAGATTGGACTGGACTTGGATTTGGACTGGGGCTTCTTGTTTGGGTGGGCCACTGACTTACAGGCGTAGATGTGGCATAGGTATGGCTGCTTTACACCTGTGCCTGTGGCGAATGTGACCAAGCAGGAGAGGGTGTGTATTTGGCCCTATGTATTACTGGCCCAATATTGACATGCAAATGCTTGCTCCCTATGTCTGTTTTTTTTTTTTAAACTTCACCACGGAGTGCATTACTTTTAAAGTCCTGGATGTGTCCAATTGCTAGGTGGCATGATTTGCCAACAATTTTTATTTATGTGGTCCTATGTATGTACATGAAGTATGCAAGTGCCCTTAAACTACAAATGTACATATTTATAATAAATATATTGAATGTGACTTTACCTGTTGATGACTACATTGATGCATTAATGTTTTGTTGAATTTTAGCTTTTGGAATGAATTTGCAAAAACAACAGGCCCAAAAAAATGCATTACTCTCAGATCAGGTGAGAATTTTTTAGTAATTAAATCATTACTAGTTGTTAACCAAACAAAAACTTCCAGATTCACAAATCAAAATTATAGTCAAACAAAAACATTACATACACAAAACAAAAACAGGACCAAAAAATTAAGAAAAATGTGTCGAAATCAAATTGGCCCGAACTGCTTGGCCAGAGGCACTAGGTGTGCCACGGTATCTGGGTCCTGGCTGGGTGGAGAGGGGGGCAGATCCAAATACCGGGGGACACACTGCATTATGGCAAAGTTATGTAACACACAACATGCAAGAATTATATCTATGACCTTCTTGGGGTCATACTGTAGTGCCCCCCCGGTATGGTCCAAACAACAAAAGCGGGTTTTTAACTGCCCAAACGCCCTCTCCACCACGGCCCTGGTCTTCCTGTGGGCCCGATTGTAGGCGTCCTGTGGCGCATTCTGTGGCCGAAGGACGGGCGTCAGCAGCCAGGGAAGCAGTGGATAGCCGGAATCCCCTGAAAACATAAGAAATAAATAAAAATTAAGTCCACATTACTAAAACATTAAAAAACGGGCCATCACCATGACTAAGAGGCTATGTAATATTTGAGAGACACCCTGAACATACATATTGCTCTGATTAAAAAACAGCCTAACACCATCTAATGCATGTTCGGACCATTAAAACAGCCAAGATGGCGGATGAGGGCAAATCAGGCAGACTGCTAACAGGTATTGGTTTAGGACTGTGCTTCTCAGCATTCTTGGATGTCTTACCTTTTCAGGAACCCAGATCTGCTTTTCCTGAGGCAAGCACACCTCTAACCTACCCCCTGCACTTTATCCCGCTCTCCTCTACTCAGTAAGTGTCATGCTTCTATGCAAAGATGGAGCAGACCCTATCATAAAGGCAAGAACAGAAATGCAGCCGAGTGTGGGAAAGAATAATAAGTAATTTACTAGAAAGTTGACATTTTTAATTTTGAAATGCTGGTCAAACATTTGTAAAGGGTTTGTGCTTTGCTAAAGATCATGGTTGAGGTTCAGTTTAACATGTAATAAAGGGGTAAAAACAGCCATAGTTTCAGACATGGGTCATAAACTATATTCATAGGCATACATTGAAAAGGGAATGACGTTATTTGCGTCAACTTACCAGGGAGCCATCCACCGGAGAATTCTCCAGACTCAAACCGACGGTACAATCCAGATCGACGCAAGATGTACGCGTCATGGGAGGAGCCTGGAAACCCAGCGAGAACACTAAGGAACCGCATGTCCGGGGCCACCACTGCTTGGACATTCATTGAGTGGCCCATTTTGCAGTTCCTGGGATAAAAGGAAATAAAAAAAAATTAGCAAGGCAAGGTAAACTACTCAAACACTAACTCCTAACACCCTCCCAAAAACATGTTGGCCAATACAAATAACACTAAGTACATAAGTATTTTCACCCCAAAAAAGGAGAGGTATGTTGCATCAAGTAAAGATTAACTTTAAATTGCCTATTTAAGGACCACATGAAAATGTTTTTCTTTGGGCGACATGAAAAACATTGTATAAGCTAAATACGGTCCAATGTTTCGCAGGGACTAGTTACAAGGAGGGATTTTACAAGGAGGGTTTAAGAAATATACAGAGTCAGCTATTTCACAGGGACTAGTTACAAGGAGGGATTTTACAAGGAGGGATTAAGAGATATACAGAGTCAGCTATTTCACAGGGACTAGTTACAAGGAGGAATTTTACAAGGAGGGATTAAGATAAATTTAAAATACCATTTATGACAACTATATAAAAAAAAAAAACATAGAACTTGCCTATAGATGTACTCGTCAGCTGCCAGAGGCACCAAGGCAACGTGGGTGCAATCAATGGCACCCATGACGTTGGGCATGTCGGCGATATTATAAAATGCCAAATTAAGCGCGTTCCAGGCTAACATGTCGTCAGGAAAAAAAAATACCATTTTGTGATTACTCACCTGTAAAATGGTTATTACAAGTATGTCACACACCCCGCTTCCGAATATTCATGACACTTGGGTAACTGTCCTGTAGAGGGCGATCTTGCAGGGATGACATGAAAAAATGGAGCCCCTCCCGGCCCATAAATACCTGGGACCGCCCTCCATTCCCCAGTATAAGACAGCAGTAAAGGGACCAGGAAGAGCCAAATGTAAACAGCAAAGAAAAAGGTTCACCATATAAAGGATCCAAGAAACCAAAAAAGGGTGGGATGAAGCGGGGTGTGTGACATACTTGTAATAACCATTTTACAGGTGAGTAATCACAAAATGGTATTATTCCCAGTATGTCACACACCCCGCTTCCGAATATTCATGACACTTGGGACATCCAATAGCAGTGTCCATAATGGGTGGGGATCCAAAAAGGCAATAATGCAAACTTAAACTACTGCAGCTTGCAGAACTTGGCCAAAAACAGCATCCGCTGAGGCCCGCACATCAACCTTATAAAACTTAGAAAAAGTATGAACGGAAGACCAAGTAGCAGCCTTGCAAATTTGTTCAACAGAAGCCTGATGCTGAAAAGCCCAAGCTGCTCCAACAGCACGAGTAGAATGAGCAGTAACACGAAAAGGGGGAACCTTCCCCTTGGCAGAATAGGCCCCAACAACGGCCTGTCGAATCCATTTACTAATGGAGGACTTAGCGGGCGCCAAACCTTTCCTGGGCCCGGAAGGCACCACGAAAAAGGCGTCCATCTTACGAAAAGGAGAAGTAGCCACCAAATAATACTTCACACAGCGAACCACATCCAAAGATGTCATTGCTAGGCTTAGGACACAAGGAAGGGAGAACTACATCTTGATTGAGGTGGAAGGCCAAAACCATCTTAGGAAGGAAATCTGGCTTGAAGCGGAAAACTACCTTGTCCAGGTGCCTCTCAAAGTAAGGAGCCTGAATGGACAAAGCCGCCAACTTAGAGACACGCCGAACAGAGGTAATAGCCACCAAAAAGGCAACTTTCTGAGTGAGCAGAGAAAGAGCAATATCATGCACCGGCTCAAAAGGAGGCCCCTGGAGAGCCGACAGAACCAAGTTTAAATCCCAAACCGGCAGCAAGGGCTTTCTAGGAGGCCGCACATGAGTAACCCCCTGGAAAAATGTCTTAACCAGGGGATGAAGGGCAAAAGACCTTTGAAAGAAAACCACCAGGGCAAAAACCTGCCCTTTCAAAGTACTAAGCTGGAACCCCAATTCCAGACCATGCTGAAGAAACTCCAGAATTCTGGGAATAGAAAACACCCTACAAGGCAAGGCCCTAGCTTCGCACCAGTTAATATAAGACCTCCTAGTCCTATAGTAGGCGTTAGAGGAAGATCTCTTCCTAGCTCTAACAAGAGTCTGAACCACCGCATCAGAAAGACCTTCCTCCTTTAAGATGGAGGTTTCAGCAGCCACGCCGTCAAAGCCAGCATTGGTAAATTGGGGTAGCGTAGCTGACCCTGGGTGATAAGATCCAGAAGAAGAGGCAGATAAAACCGATCTACTGCCAGCCGCACGATGTCTGAGAACCACACTCGTCTTGGCCACCTTGGAGCCACCAGAATTGCTGGTGCCCCTTCTAGAGTTAGCTTGCGCACCACTTTGCTCACCATGGAGAAGGGGGGGAACAGGTACAGAAACCCCAGTTCCCTTCAAGCCAGGGACATGGCATCCACTGCCAGGGCCAGAGGATCCTGAGACAGAGACACAAAAGCAGGAAGCTTGAGATTGTGACGTGAGGCAAAGAGATCCACCTCCGGAGTCCCCCACTTGTGACAAAGGGACTGGAATACCTTGGAATTGAGAGACCATTCTCCTCGTCGAGAGGAGCTCCTGCTCAGGGAGTCCGCCTTCATGTTCTCCACTCCCGGGATGAAAATGGCTGAGATGCATGGGACATTGCTCTCTGCCCAAACAAGGATCAGAGATACCTCCCTGAGGGCACTCCTGCTGTGAGTCCCTCCTTGGTGATTGATGTAAGCGACCACCGTTCGACTGTCCGATTGGACTTGAACTGGCAATCCCTGCAAGAGAAGAGTCAAGCGAGACAGAACCAACCAAATGGTCCGCAGCTCCAAAACGTTGATGGGGGTATGAGCCTCCTGAGGCCCCCATAACCCCTGGAACTGATGTTCCCTCCAGAAGCCCCCCCAGCCCGACAGGCTGGCGTCCGTGGTGACCGTTTCCCAACAAGGGGCCAGAAAGGAACTGCCCTTCAACAGATTGCTTGACACTAGCCACCACTGAAGGGACTATTGAGCCCGGGGAGACAGCAGAGAAGACTGATCTAATGACAGCGGACACCTGTCCCAAGTCGCTAGAAGATGGAGCTGAAGTGTCCTCATGTGAAACTGTGCAAAAGGGACTGCCTCGAAGGAAGCCACCATCAAACCTACCAATCTCATCCCTAGCCGGATAGACGGGCGAGGATTGGATAGTAGAAGCCGAATCAAATCTTGAATCAGAAGAATCTTGGGCTGAGGAAGGAACACCCTGGCCTGAAAGGCATCCAGAGTCATGCCCAGAAATGAAACCCCCCTGGACAGGGAGAGGGAGGACTTGGGATAGTTGATCACCCAGCCGAACCTCTCCAGCGTGGATACCACAAATCTGGTGTCTAGCTCCGCTTGGCTGAGAGAGGAAGCCAAAATGAGAAGGTCGTCCAGATATGGTACAATGCGAATGCCCTGGACTCATCACCCCCGCCAGTACCTTGGTGAACACCCTTGGAGCCGAGGTAAGCCCGAATGGAAGGGCCACAAACTGAAATTGCTGATCTTCCACCACGAACCTCAGGAATCTCTGGTGTGCCGGGAAGATAGGTACATGCAGATACCCATCCTTGATGTCTATGGACGTCATGAAGTCCCCCTGACGAAGAGAATCGATCGCTGAACGCAAGGTTTCCATGCGAAACTTCCTGAAACGGATAAACCGATTGAGAAGCTTCAGATCCAAAATGGGTCGAACGGAGCCGTCCTTCTTGGGCACCGTGAATAGATTGGAATAGAAGCCCAAGCCCCTTTCCGCGGAAGGCACTGGGCAAATGACAGCCATGTCCAGCAGATAACTTGCTGCCGCCCGGAGCCCCTGTGCGGCCAGTGGATCCGAAGGCACCCGACCTGAAGATTCCGGGAGGAGGCCGGATCTCGAATTCCAGCTTGTAACCGGAAGACACCACTTCCAGAATCCATTTGTCTGAGACCTCTTGGTCCCAGACCTGGAAGAAGTGTCGCAGCCGTCCCCCCACCCGCAAGGGTGAGGGCGCCCCCTCATTGCTGAGCTGGCTTGGCAGCGGGCTTGGGTTTGGAACTCCAATTGTGACCTGGACAGGCATGTCCTTTGCCTCTATTCCAGGAATCACCTCTGAGGGTAGAGAAGGCCAAAACTCTGCCAGTTCTGGCACCACGAAAGGAAGGGTTAAAGGAGGCCGCCCCCCGAACGGGATGACGTTGCCTCTTACGCTGCGTTAACTTCCCTCCTTTCATGACTGAATCTAATCTTTCTCCAAAAAGCCGCAACCCCACAAAGGGAAGTGCTGTAAGCGACTTCTTGGCCACAAAATCAGCCGCCCACTGGCGCAACCACACCGACCGCCGCAGGCAAGGCCGAGGTTCTACCACACATAACTATGGCGTCATCCAGGGCGGCTAGCACAAAAGACATGAACAATTCACACTGCTTAAGGGCAGCGAACTCATCACTGGCCGGGTCAAGCCTGGAAGTACTCGACAGGTCCCTAACAACAGACCTGGTAGCCACCGCCATAAGCGCCGAAGCACAAACAGACCGCAAGGCTGAACCAACATTAACAAAAGTGCGGCAAGCCATCTGATCAATGCGTTTGGCCTCACCATCTTTGAGAGTGGTGGAGTCAGGAGAATGCAAAAATAGAAGTATTAGATAACCCGAGCACCGAGGCATCCACCTCGGGAGGGGACGACCATCGTTTTACCACGTCCACTGGAAAGGGATATTTCTTATCCCAACCCTGAGGAATACCTGGAAGCCGAGTAGGCTTCTCCCATTCCTTAAGAATAATGTTATCGAAGCGCTTTTGATTTGGGAATTCCAAGCGCGGCTTAGAAGTCCCAAAGAACTCCCCCTTTTGCGGAGGAGCCTCCTCTGGGGGAGAAATCGCCAAAAAAAGGTGAGCCAGGAACTTCGGGGTGTCCACAGCATCCCCCTGCCCCTGCTCAGTATCAGCACCAACAAATTGCTGATCGTCAGAACAATCAGAATTATCAAATAATCAGACCAGTCAAGAAAATCATAATTATCAAACTCAAAAGCTGGCGCGGCTGAAGACAAATGTTTTCTCTTAGCCGAGGCCTTTCTGGCTACAGAGCTAGAAATACATTTCTAAATATTAGCCAATCTGGCACACACATCAGATTGCGACTCCCCGCCTGTGACAACATCACTAGGGGTACGGATAAGGCAGGGTGGGGTAGGAGAAGAGGCCGGGCCCACGGACCCAGACGCCCGGGCCCCCGACTGCTGCGCTATGGCCTGCTAAGCACAAAGTATGCAAACAAGTACATTATCCCCCGCAAGGGATACTTCCACAACCCACACACTGCCGCGATTGCCCCAAGGGGAGCCCAAGCCCGGTATCCTGGGAAGCCTCCATATGGTGATTTTTAAGGTAGTCGCAATGACCAGAGGGAATTACGCTGTTAAAGCTACCCGGGACACCCCTTCAAGTCCCAAGTGGGAGGATTTTTTTTTTAGGAACCCTAAATCAAATTCTAAGGGACCCTAGGACCGGAAGAACCCCCCTTTTTAAACCTCAAAAAAGGGATCCCCCTGGAAGACATAAGAACAGGGAGTACATAAGTGTCAAACATGCACATCACCCCACAACAACATATATCAATAGATATAATGGAGAAATAACAAACATAATGCCAAAAGGAATTACTCACCACCACAGCAAACAGCGACTGTCACAGCAGCGAGGGAATGTTGAAAGAGAGAGACAGAGCTGGAAGAAGAGGGGTGGGCCAGCGCACATCACGCACTGCACCTGGCCCTGCCCCCTCCCCTCACGCCGGGCCCGGCCCCAGCCAGCACCAGAGCGCCTCAGTGGAGCCAACATCGAGGGAGGGGCGGGCCGCGATGAGCACGCCGAGCGCCCAGCCCCTCCTTAACCACACCTGAAGAGAAGCAGCCTGCCCAGCTGCAAGCAACGCCGCCCACACACACCACGTGTAAACACACACACACAAAACCTTTCCCCCCCAAAAAAAGTTCAAAAACACACGGGAGAAAAGGCCACCCCCCCCAAGGGGCACAGAGGGACACGGTAAGGGGGGGAGACCCACACCAATAGTTGAAAGGGCAAGAGAGACGGGGCATCCCAAGCCGGAAGCACCAACCCGGACACCGCCTACCCCTTTGTATGGGGTCTCACGGGGGAGCTAGCTCCCATATACACCACAAGGTGCAGCCTACCATTGCCTGGACCTTCAGCCTAGGCTGGGAGGCATACTGCTATAGTTTAAATTAAAAAAGGTTTAGGCAGCAATAGAAACAAAAGGCCGGGGGGTTACCCCGGCTACCTGCAAGGAGGAGATAGCCATCTTCTGACTTGCTCGCCGACTGCAGAGACGAAAGACTGGGGAATGGTGGGAGGTTCCAGGTATTTATGGGCCGGGAGGGGCTCCTTTTTTCATGTCATCTCTGCAAGATCGCCCTCTACAGGACAGTTACCCAAGTGTCATGAATATTCGGAAGCGGGGTGTGTGACATACTGGGAATATATATTTCTGACTAATGGTAGCCATGCCTTCCAAAAACTCGCGCGCGGCTCAGCGTAGGCTGGGAGATCCCCACGGAGAGGGCACCCAGCCTCTGGAACGAGCCGTTCGCCAAAAATTGCAGGCTGCCAAGCATCTTGGTCATACCTAAAATTGCTTGCCCCTTCCTTGTGGTGCAGGCTAACCATGGCTGCATCTCACTATACAATTTATGGAGGGAAGCGCAATTAAGTCTGGTGAGCTCGAACAGCTCAATGTCGTGCATGCCATCAATATGCATGCGTCGCCGGTGCAATCTGGTCTCGGCCCTCCGGACAATTTCTATGCCCATTAGCTGGAGTTCCTCATGCTCCACAAAGGCACTAGACTGGTTCATAATAAGGCTATTTGAGGTCAAAATGGTCCCGTAAGGGGATCTCAAATGAAACGGTTTTATAGGGTGGTGGTCCCTCGGCAATCAGCTCTCTGAATGAGATGCAAGCCCATAGCAATCACGTAAGTTATCTGAACGAACGCAAAATATCAGATTTTGATGGGAAAATGATCCGAATTAATGCAAATGATCCGATTTGCTTTCGTTCATCGAAAGCGCATATACGCATTAGTCCGAACCTTCGTGCGAATGAAAAATGAACGAAAAAAACAAAAAAAATGACAAACACGCAAAAAAAACTTTCACAGACAGCTACGAAAGTCCAGACGAATGTGCCTCTGAATCAAGCCTATTGTGCTAATTTAGAACTGTAAAAACTTGACCCAGAAACTGTGTGCTCTTTAAGTAGTTAGAAAGGTCACATAATATATATTGTAGATGTATATGTATCTCATGGAAACCTAACCAGTTCACCACGAGGAGCAATTTGTTGGTGCTGATACTGAGCAGGGGCAGGGGGAGGGGCACATTTTTTGTTCTCAGATATTTTTTGGTGAGAAATTAAAAAATAAATTCCCCCCCCCCAAAAAAAGCATACCTCCCCACCTGAAGCTTGCCAGCCCGGCACATCAAGCATGGGGGCTGATAATCCAGGGCCCAAAGGCTTCCATCTTAGGGTAATTACAGATATCATGGGAGCAGGGCTTTTATTCTAGAGAGGTGCCTTCCTCTTCTCCCCCACCCAAGGGTAAGGACAGATTTCTTTTAAGAGAAGCCTCTCTGGGAATTCCCCCATGTGACTTTTCCCCCTTCATACAACTCCCCTCCAGTGACGTATTTAGGCACATGGTGGGAATCCTCAGAGGCTCCACCAGCATGTAACCTACAGGCACCAGCACCAGGTGACATACCGATACACCCTGTCAGGGATTTCTCAGCAGAGAATCCCGATTGTAGTAAGTGACCAGAAATTGAGACTGAGAGACAGAGGTGGATATGTGGTAAACTGTGTTTAATAGTAATAAACAGTGATAAGTCAACAGAGCACACTTCGCCCAGACTGCTGTACAGATTACAAGTGGAAAACATAACATATGTGTAAGGAAACTATACAAGAATACCAGTGATCACAGAGTGCTACAGCTGCTGTGCAGAAATATAGGTGAATTGGAAAGCATAAACACGCTCTGGCTGTACATACACAAGATGGAGCCAGGAATCATGCACGCATAAGGATCCAAAGAAAGTCCAAAATCCAAGGCAGAAACACAGCTGAGATAGAGGAAGCAAAACACAATAGCTGAGGCAGGAGTCCTGGGTTCAGAGTTCAGGGTACCTGGGATCTGGGTACAGCAATCTGGGTACAAGGTAACAATCCAATGTTGATCCACTGCCTGAATGAGTAGATCAGTTTATATAGGCTAAGAAGTCACAGGTGCTGGCTGATTACCAGCACCTCTGCAGGACAGAGCGATCTGCTGTTGGAGCGAAATATTGCAGGGGAAAGTTTCAGAGAAGGAGACAGCCAGAAGCAGTATTAAACAGAGGCACGCACTGAAGCTGTGGAGGAACTCCACACCTGACACACCCGCCCCCTCTTAGGGTTTCAGCAGTGCAGAAGAGCCAGGTGCCCACCAGTATGATCTAGGTGGGCAAAAGACCCATACAGAAGGGCATAGCGGTTGGTAAACCAGCAGGACCAAGGGCCAGACCGTTGGTCTCTGAGCCCTGGGTTACCAGCCCCTATGTCTGGTGCCTAGGCTGTTTGGCTCTGGGAGGGACGGGCCATGATTTTTTATTTTTAAATATCAAACAAAAAAAGTTAAAAGACACTCCTGCATGTTATTTTCATTGATACAAACTATGCAGGCATTTGCAGCGTGTATATTGTCTGAAAAAAGCTTGCCAGTTGGTGAAGCCAACTTTATACACCTGCTGGTAGGGGTAAAAAGTCTCCACCAAAAAGGCACATGGATTTCACTTTCGGAGAGATTTTCATGCAAGAAATTAACAGATTTGCTGAAGTTTCCTACATGATAGAAATTATTTGCAGAAAAAATCCACACGAAAAAAAAAAAAAGTGCATTTTCGTATACTGCTGAATCAACTATATAGAGGGAGAGAGCACAGAAAGGGCAGTTGAGAGCAAAGGGTGCATATAAAAGTTCATTGGTTCAGATAGGAGTACTGAAGTACCAACTTAAAACAAAAAAAGATGCTGGATATTAGATATATCTTAGGCCCTTATTCATGAAGGGATAGTGTCAGGTAGTCCCTTGAAAATGACAGGTAGCGTCAGGCAGCGGCAGGTGAATGCAGGACACGGCACGCAATTACACATTTATCAAGCAGATTCTGTTGAGCGACTGGGATAACGCCATGTAGCTTCCGAATCCTCATTATCCCAGCCTCAGCGCACAGCGCCGGCGTTCAGCCTTGCAGAGCGCCAGGTATTACCTCTCGCTTCCTGTCGCTCTCCCATACATTTCAATGGACGTTCTTTTATTTCTCCTTAAACAGAGGGTTTTTATTATTTATTTATTTTTTTATTCTCAAATAATGTTGTGACCTCTCCTGGCCTAGAAAAAGCCATATTTGAAAATATTTTTCATTTTTTATATATTTATGCAGAATTGACATTACAGGTCTGGCATTAATGTGTTCATGTTACAATGTTATAACAATGTCATTCCATATGTTTTCGCTTTGTTACTGGTGGATATGTGTGCAAAAACAGCCTTTAATCACACAACCTCTGGCGGTGTGTGAGGCTGTTTTTTTGATGAATATGCTGTAAGCCGGTCGCACTAACCAGTCTCTACCATTCGCTCCCATACAGCGCTGTACTGCTCATATAGCGACTCCCCACAACATATTCAACAATGCTGCACAGCGACTGAGGCGCCCTGAACTAGCGGCCCACGGCCGAGCACAGCTACTACTAGCGGGCGCTCTGAAATGCCTGCTACAGACGCTCATCTGTCGCTACCTGCCGCTAGTAATGAATCAGCCTGCCCATGTCTTATCTAGTACCAGGCACTTGATATCCCGGTTGCCGCAAACAGAGCCATTTGTCAAACACTTAATATGTATGGCAAACGGCTCTGATTGGATAAATAGGAGCTAGCGCCAAGGACCGAGACAAGGTGAGTTTTACTGGGGGGAGGGGGGTTAACACAGTGAGCAATCCCAAATCAACATACCTGAGGTAAGGAACAAAACCCTCGATAATCAAAATCACAGGTTTTGTTCTGTTCTGAGATAAAAAAAAGGTAGATTTTGGTAGCTTAACTTGCTATAACCACAATTTTTTGTGACAATTTTCCTTATAGCAGTGCAAGACAAAAAAACAACTCTAGTCTGTAACAAACTATTTGATTACCAGTCTGACACACATACAAAATAGTTTTTTTCCAGCACCGGCAATATCATTTTACAATACAGAACACTGCTTCTATTCTTCATGTGCCTGCAAATCCAGGCCATGAAATATGTGTAATGAGCAACTGTTTGTTTAGAGGGTGGAGTGTTTCTAAGCAGCACAGGTTTGTGTGTAACGGCAATGCGGCTTGTTATTTCCTGGGCTTTTTTTTCTCTCCATGAGGAGTTATTGAAGCCCATGACTTGGCAAACGGTTTGTAAAATGATGTTATTGTGTTATTTCCATTACTTCTCTTGGGTATTCAGCAAATTTGATTCAGACTGTGTACTGCTTTTGACAATAGTGATAGGTTAAACATTTTGGAGTGTGTGGGTTGTTGCTGTATGCGGCAAACATGTTTTATCCTCATAGCTAAGTTTTGTAAGTATGTTTTTTTGTATGTTTATAATACATTTTTATAATACAGTTTTTATAATACATGAATAGCTCAGTATAGTAGCCTGGTTGTTCCCTTTACACAGTGTGGGTTCACTAAATGTTATTATTTCAGAAAAAAAAAAATATGAATGACTTTAAGTATACAAAGTCACCCAGTGGTAGATTTAAAGATGTCATTAAGCAGTAAAAAATCCATCCTTGCCTTTTTGGGCCCATTTTGGGCCAATATTTGATTTTGAATTCCCAAATATCTGAGCACTGGTTTATAACTTGTAAATGCAACTACATTGTATTTTTGTGTGACTGTTAACTGCTTGGATGGTTCAATTCTTTAAATATAAAATGTAACAAATAACCCACAGAGAGCATAAAGAGAACAAGATGACCTCACATATCTCTAATGTGAATCACTATCTAAAACTATTATTTTACAATTCTTGTCTATTCACTATGCTGAACTCACACCACAGGAGCAGTTTCTCTAGGGCATGAACACACTTGCATTCAGAAAGCATGTGCAAGCTCCACTGTAGAGCTGTATGCAGTAAGGGAGCCTGCTCATATGATAGCTCCCTTGTATTCTGTTGGTTTTCCTGAGGGCCTAAAGCGGACCAAAATCCCAAATTTTTACTTCTGGGTTTTGTTTCTTGCCCCCAGGGCATCCCAGACTGGGAACGGAAGCAGGTGAGCATTGCGGCGTTCTGGGGGGGGGGAGGGATTCACACAGCAGGGCATCTCATTCTGGGTTGCCCTTGGGGAAGGCCAGCCGAAGGTCCTAAAATCTTTTAGATGCCTTGAGGGTTTTGTTCCACTAAATAATTCTGATCCAGCATGGCTCTGTTTGGGTCAAGAGCAATTTGCCCAAACTTCCATCCATCCTATGGAGCTTCTGGGTACTGTATGTGCCATGTTGTGTCTACATTAGCAGCAGGCAGTGCCCCTCACTGTGACTGAGCTTAATATGGGGGAATGAAGGGGCCAGGGCCAGATTATAAGGGGGGCTCAGGGGGGCGCATACATCAAGGCCTCCACCACTTGCCATGCAAAGGGGGCCTCCTACCTTTGGGTACTTAGCCACCAAGTACAGCCCCTGGTGGCTCAATGCAGGGGACTGTTTTCTGCTGGACCAGGTGGGCATCTACACTACTCCCCCGTCCAGAATGGCAAAGCAGGTGTTCCCGAGCAGCACGCACCTGCACAAGGGACTCAATCTAATGTTCCAGTAAGTAGGCGGGTGCCAGAAAACCATCAATCAGTTATTGGCTGGACTTATTTTTAAGGGAAAAAAAATACTGTATCTGGTGCCTCTGCCAGATTTTGTGCCCAGGGGCCTCCACCACACTTAATCCAGCCCTGAAGGGGGTTATCTTAAGACCTGCACTAGGGATGAGCGAATCGATCCGGACGAACGAGGATTTGATCCGAATTTCATGAAAAATTCGATTCGGATCGAATCCGAATTTCCCCGTGCTTCGATCGCTCGAAGTTTTCCTTTAACATCCATTCATTTACATTACAGGCATTCTAAGATGGCGGACGGGACATGTCCAGACATCTACCCCGCGCCAGTGCAAGCTGGGGCAGTCACATGCAGCCTATCAGCAGCCAGCAAGCCCGGTGACGTCACAGCGCTATTTAAGTCGGCGGACATCTTGCTTTTCCTCATTTCTCTATTGCATTCGTGAGAGACAGGACGCTGCTGTAGTGAGGGAGAGACAGAGAGCCAGGGACAGACAGGGACAGGCAGGAGACAGGCAGGAGACAGGCAGGAGACAGGCAGGAGACAGACAGAAAGTCAGCGAAAAGCAGGAAACGTTAGGAAAAATCGGAGGCAGTCACAGGGAGATTTTTTTTTTTTTCATCCAGCCTGAGTGTTACTGGCTGGCTGACTGGCTTTGTTAGCGTTTTCAGGCTGCTTATACACTTACTGTGCATATATACTGAACTGATCTCAAGTCTGCTGTGAGGCATCCCATTCTGTGACTACACCAGCCTCTATTTACTATAACCCTTTGCACTTATTCTAAAAGTCATTTGGCCTGATAAAGACACTTTTGCTGTGCATAGTAGTACTGCTGCCAGGTGCACTGCTGGCTGTTGGGGCATCCCATTCTGTGACTACACAAGCCTCTATTTACTACTATAACCCTTTGCACTTATTCTAATAGAAATTTGGCCTGATAAACACACCTTTGCTGTGCATAGTACTACTGCTCACAGGTGCACTGCTGGCTGTTGGGGCATCCCATTCTGTGACTACACCAGCCTCTATTTACTACTATAACCCTTTGCACTTATTCTGATAGAAATTTGGCCTGATAAACACACTTTAGCTGTGCATAGTAGTACTGCTGCCAGGTGCACTGCTGGCTGTTGGGGCATCGCATTCTGTGACTACACAAGCCTCTATTTACTACTATAACCCTTTGCACTTATTCTAATAGAAATTTGGCCTGATAAACACACTTTTGCTGTGCATAGCAGTACTGCTCACAGGTGCACTGCTGGATGTTGGGGCATCCAATTCTGTGACTACACAAGCCTCTATTTACTACTATAACCCTTTGCGCTTATTCTAATAGAAATTTGGCCTGATAAACACACTTTTGCTGTGCATAGTACTACTGCTTACAGGTGTACTGCTGGCTGTTGGGGCATCCCATTCTGTGACTACACAAGCCTCTATTTACTACTATAACCCTTTGCACTTATTCTAATAGAAATTTGGCCTGATAAACACACTTTTGCTGTGCATAGTAGTACTGCTCACAGGTGCACTGCTGGCTGTTGGGGCATCCCATTCTGTGACTACACCAGCCTCTATTTACTACTATAACCCTTTGCACTTATTCTAATAGAAATTTGGCATGATAAACACACTTTTGCTGTGCATAGTAGTACTGCTGCCAGGTGCACTGCTGGCTGTTGGGGCATCCCATTCTGTGACTACACAAGCCTCTATTTACTATTATAACCCTTTGCACTTATTCTGATAGAAATTTGGCCTGATAAACACACTTTTGCTGTGCATAGTACTACTGCTCACAGGTGCACTGCTGGCTGTTGGGGCATCGCATTCTGTGACTACACAAGCCTCTATTTACTACTATAACCCTTTGCACTTATTCTAATAGAAATTTGGCCTGATAAACACACTTTTGCTGTGCATAGCAGTACTGCTCACAGGTGCACTGCTGGATGTTGGGGCATCCAATTCTGTGACTACACAAGCCTCTATTTACTACTATAACCCTTTGCACTTATTCTAATAGAAATTTGGCCTGATAAACACACTTTTGCTGTGCATAGTAGTACTGCTCACAGGTGCACTGCTGGCTGTTGGGGCATCCCATTCTGTGACTACACCAGCCTCTATTTACTACTATAACCCTTTGCACTTATTCTAATAGAAATTTGGCCTGATAAACACACTTTTGCTGTGCATAGTAGTACTGCTGCCAGGTGCACTGCTGGCTGTTGGGGCATCCCATTCTGTGACTACACAAGCCTCTATTTACTATTATAACCCTTTGCACTTATTCTGATAGAAATTTGGCCTGATAAACACACTTTTGCTGTGCATAGTACTACTGCTCACAGGTGCACTGCTGGCTGTTGGGGCATCCCATTCTGTGACTACACAAGCCTCTATTTACTACTATAAACCTTTGCACTTATTCTAATAGAAATTTGGCCTGATAAACACACTTTTGCTGTGCATAGTACTACTGCTCACAGGTGCACTGCTGGCTGTTGGGGCATCCCATTCTGTGACTACACAAGCCTCTATTTACTACTATAACCCTTTGCACTTATTCTAATAGAAATTTGGCCTGATAAACACACTTTTGCTGTGCATAGTAGTACTGCTGCCAGGTGCACTGCTGGCTGTTGGGGCATCCCATTCTGTGACTACACAAGCCTCTATTTACTACTATAACCCTTTGCACTTATTCTGATAGAAATTTGGCCTGATAAACACACTTTTGTTGTGCATAGTACTACTGCTCACAGGTGCACTGCTGGCTGTTGGGGCATCCCATTCTGTGACTACACAAGCCTCTATTTACTACTATAACCCTTTGCACTTATTCTAATAGAAATTTGGCCTGATAAACACACTTTTGCTGTGCATAGTACTACTGCTCACAGGTGCGCTGCTGGCTGTTGGGTCATCCCATTCTGTGACTACACCAGCCTCTATTTACTACTATAACCCTTTGCACTTATTCTAATAGAAATTTGGCCTGATAAACACACTTTTGCTGTGCATAGTAGTACTGCTCACAGGTGCACTGCTGGCTGTTGGGGCATTCCATTCTGTGACTACACAAGCCTCTATTTACTACTATAACCCTTTGCACTTATTCTAATAGAAATTTGGCCTGATAAACACACTTTTGCTGTGCATAGTACTACTGCTCACAGGTGCACTGCTGGCTGTTGGGGCATCCCATTCTGTGACTACACTAGCCTCTATTTACTACTATAACCCTTTGCACTTATTCTAATAGAAATTTGGCCTGATAAACACACTTTTGCTGTGCATAGTAGTACTGCTGCCAGGTGCACTGCTGGCTGTTGGGGCATCCCATTCTGTGACTACACAAGCCTCTATTTACTACTATAACCCTTTGCACTTATTCTAATAGAAATTTGGCCTGATAAACACACTTTTGCTGTGCATAGTACTACTGCTTACAGGTGTACTGCTGGCTGTTGGGGCATCCCATTCTGTGACTACACAAGCCTCTATTTACTACTATAACCCTTTGCACTTATTCTAATAGAAATTTGGCCTGATAAACACACTTTTGCTGTGCATAGTAGTACTGCTCACAGGTGCACTGCTGGCTGTTGGGGCATCCCATTCTGTGACTACACAAGCCTCTATTTACTACTATAACCCTTTGCACTTATTCTAATAGAAATTTGGCCTGATAAACACACTTTTGCTGTGCATAGTACTACTGCTCACAGGTGCACTGCTGGCTGTTGGGGCATCCCATTCTGTGACTACACAAGCCTCTATTTACTATTATAACCCTTTGCACTTATTCTGATAGACATTTGGCCTGATAAACACACTTTTGCTGTGCATAGTACTACTGCTCACAGGTGCACTGCTGGCTGTTGGGGCATCCCATTCTGTGACTACACAAGCCTCTATTTACTACTATAAACCTTTGCACTTATTCTAATAGAAATTTGGCCTGATAAACACACTTTTGCTGTGCATAGTACTACTGCTCACAGGTGCACTGCTGGCTGTTGGGGCATCCCATTCTGTGACTACACAAGCCTCTATTTACTACTATAACCCTTTGCACTTATTCTAATAGAAATTTGGCCTGATAAACACACTTTTGCTGTGCATAGTAGTACTGCTGCCAGGTGCACTGCTGGCTGTTGGGGCATCCCATTCTGTGACTACACAAGCCTCTATTTACTACTATAACCCTTTGCACTTATTCTGATAGAAATTTGGCCTGATAAACACACTTTTGCTGTGCATAGTACTACTGCTCACAGGCGCACTGCTGGCTGTTGGGGCATCCCATTCTGTGACTACACAAGCCTCTATTTACTACTATAAGCCTTTGCACTTATTCTAATAGAAATTTGGCCTGATAAACACACTTTTGCTGTGCATAGTACTACTGCTCACAGGTGCGCTGCTGGCTGTTGGGTCATCCCATTCTGTGACTACACCAGCCTCTATTTACTACTATAACCCTTTGCACTTATTCTAATAGAAATTTGGCCTGATAAACACACTTTTGCTGTGCATAGTACTACTGCTCACAGGTGCACTGCTGGCTGTTGGGGCATTCCATTCTGTGACTACACAAGCCTCTATTTACTACTATAACCCTTTGCACTTATTCTAATAGAAATTTGGCCTGATAAACACACTTTTGCTGTGCATAGTAGTACTGCTGCCAGGTGCACTGCTGGCTGTTGGGGCATCCCATTCTGTGACTACACAAGCCTCTATTTACTACTATAACCCTTTGCACTTATTCTAATAGAAATTTGGCCTGATAAACACACTTTTGCTGTGCATAGTAGTACTGCTGCCAGGTGCACTGCTGGCTGTTGGGGCAATCCATTCTGTGACTACACAAGCCTCTATTTACTACTATAACCCTTTGCACTTATTCTAATAGAAATTTGGCCTGATAAACACACTTTTGCTGTGCATAGTACTACTGCTCACAGGTGCACTGCTGGCTGTTGGGGCATCCCATTCTGTGACTACACCAGCCTCTATTTAATACTATAACCCTTTGCACTTATTCTAATAGAAATTTGGCCTGATAAACACACTTTTGCTGTGCATAGTACTACTGCTCACAGGTGCACTGCTGGCTGTTGGGGCATCCAATTCTGTGACTACACCAGACTCTATTTACTACTATAACCCTTTGCACTTATTCTAATAGAAATTTGGCCTGATAAACACACTTTTGCTGTGCATAGTACTACTGCTCACAGGTGCACTTCTGGCTGTTGGGGCATCCAATTCTGTGACTACACAAGCCTCTATTTACTACTATAACCCTTTGCACTTATTCTAATAGAAATTTGGCCTGATAAACACACTTTTGCTGTGCATAGTAGTACTGCTCACAGGTGCACTGCTGGATGTTGGGGCATCCAATTCTGTGACTACACAAGCCTCTATTTACTACTATAACCCTTTGCACTTATTCTAATAGAAATTTGGCCTGATAAACACCCTTTTGCTGTGCATAGTACTACTGCTCACAGGTGTACTGCTGGCTGTTGGGGCATCCCATTCTGTGACTACACAAGCCTCTATTTACTACTATAACCCTTTGCACTTATTCTAATAGAAATTTGGCCTGATAAACACACTTTTGCTGTGCATAGTAGTACTGCTCACAGGTGCACTGCTGGCTGTTGGGGCATCCCATTCTGTGACAACACCAGCCTCTATTTACTACTATAACCCTTTGCACTTATTCTAATAGAAATTTGGCATGATAAACACACTTTTGCTGTGCATAGTACTACTGCTCACAGGTGCACTGCTGGCTGTTGGAGCATCCCATTCTGTGACTACACAAGCCTCTATTTACTACTATAACCCTTTGCACTTATTCTAATAGAAATTTGGCCTGATAAACACACTTTTGCTGTGCATAGTACTACTGCTCACAGGTGCACTGCTGGCTGTTGGGGCATCCCATTCTGTGACTACACAAGCCTCTATTTACTACCATAACCCTTTGCACTTATTCTAATAGAAATTTGGCCTGATAAACACACTTTTGCTGTGCATAGTAGTACTGCTGCCAGGTGCACTGCTGGCTGTTGGGGCATCCCATTCTGTGACTACACAAGCCTCTATTTACTACTATAACCCTTTGCACTTATTCTGATAGAAATTTGGCCTGATAAACACACTTTTGCTGTGCATAGTACTACTGCTCACAGGTGCACTGCTGGCTGTTGGGGCATCCCATTCTGTGACTACACAAGCCTCTATTTACTACTATAACCCTTTGCACTTATTCTAATAGAAATTTGGCCTGATAAACACACTTTTGCTGTGCATAGTACTACTTCTCACAGGTGCACTGCTGGCTGTTGGGGCATCCCATTCTGTGACTACACCAGCCTCTATTTACTACTATAACCCTTTGCACTTATTCTAATAGAAATTTGGCATGATAAACACACTTTTGCTGTGCATAGTACTACTGCTCACAGGTGCACTTCTGGCTGTTGGGGCATCCAATTCTGTGACTACACAAGCCTCTATTTACTACTATAACCCTTTGCACTTATTCTAATAGAAATTTGGCCTGATAAACACACTTTTGCTGTGCATAGTAGTACTGCTCACAGGTGCACTGCTGGATGTTGGGGCATCCAATTCTGTGACTACACAAGCCTCTATTTACTACTATAACCCTTTGCACTTATTCTAATAGAAATTTGGCCTGATAAACACCCTTTTGCTGTGCATAGTACTACTGCTCACAGGTGTACTGCTGGCTGTTGGGGCATCCCATTCTGTGACTACACAAGCCTCTATTTACTACTATTACCCTTTGCACTTATTCTAATAGAAATTTGGCCTGATAAACACACTTTTGCTGTGCATAGTAGTACTGCTCACAGGTGCACTGCTGGCTGTTGGGGCATCCCATTCTGTGACTACACCAGCCTCTATTTACTACTATAACCCTTTGCACTTATTCTAATAGAAATTTGGCATGATAAACACACTTTTGTTGTGCATAGTACTACTGCTCACAGGTGCACTGCTGGCTGTTGGAGCATCCCATTCTGTGACTACACAAGCCTCTATTTACTACTATAACCCTTTGCACTTATTCTAATAGAAATTTGGCCTGATAAACACACTTTTGCTGTGCATAGTACTACTGCTCACAGGTGCACTGCTGGCTGTTGGGGCATCCCATTCTGTGACTACACAAGCCTCTATTTACTACCATAACCCTTTGCACTTATTCTAATAGAAATTTGGCCTGATAAACACACTTTTGCTGTGCATAGTAGTACTGCTGCCAGGTGCACTGCTGGCTGTTGGGGCATCCCATTCTGTGACTACACAAGCCTCTATTTACTACTATAACCCTTTGCACTTATTCTGATAGAAATTTGGCCTGATAAACACACTTTTGCTGTGCATAGTACTACTGCTCACAGGTGCACTGCTGGCTGTTGGGGCATCCCATTCTGTGACTACACAAGCCTCTATTTACTACTATAACCCTTTGCACTTATTCTAATAGAAATTTGGCCTGATAAACACACTTTTGCTGTGCATAGTACTACTTCTCACAGGTGCACTGCTGGCTGTTGGGTCATCCCATTCTGTGACTACACCAGCCTCTATTTACTACTATAACCCTTTGCACTTATTCTAATAGAAATTTGGCCTGATAAACACACTTTTGCTGTGCATAGTAGTACTGCTGCCAGGTGCACTGCTGGCTGTTGGGGCATCCCATTCTGTGACTACACAAGCCTCTATTTACTACTATAACCCTTTGCACTTATTCTAATAGAAATTTGGCCTGATAAACACACTTTTGCTGTGCATAGTACTACTGCTCACAGGTGCACTGCTGGCTGTTGGGGCATCCCATTCTGTGACTACACAAGCCTCTATTTACTACCATAACCATTTGCACTTATTCTAATAGAAATTTGGCCTGATAAACACACTTTTGCTGTGCATAGTAGTACTGCTGCCAGGTGCACTGCTGGCTGTTGGGGCATCCCATTCTGTGACTACACAAGCCTCTATTTACTACTATAACCCTTTGCACTTATTCTGATAGAAATTTGGCCTGATAAACACACTTTTGCTGTGCATAGTACTACTGCTCACAGGTGCACTGCTGGCTGTTGGGGCATCCCATTCTGTGACTACACAAGCCTCTATTTACTACTATAACCCTTTGCACTTATTCTAATAGAAATTTGGCCTGATAAACACACTTTTGCTGTGCATAGTACTACTGCTCACAGGTGCACTGCTGGCTGTTGGGGCATCCCATTCTGTGACTACACAAGCCTCTAGTTACTACCATAACCCTTTGCACTTATTCTAATAGAAATTTGGCCTGATAAACACACTTTTGCTGTGCATAGTACTACTGCTCACAGGTGCACTGCTGGCTGTTGGGGCATCGCATTCTGTGACTACACCAGCCTCTATTTACTACTATAACCCTTTGCACTTATAGTAATAGAAATTTGGCCTGATAAACACACTTTTGCTGTGCATAGTACTACTGCTCACAGGTGCACTGCTGGCTGTTGGGGCATCCCATTCTGTGACTACACAAGCCTCTATTTACTACTATAACCCTTTGCACTTATTCTAATAGAAATTTGGCCTGATAAACACACTTTTGCTGTGCATAGTACTACTGCTCACAGATGCACTGCTGGCTGTTGGGGCATCCCATTCTGTGACTACACCAGCCTCTATTTACTACTATAACCCTTTGCACTTATTTTAATAGAAATTTGGCCTGATAAACACACTTTTGCTGTGCATAGTAGTACTGCTGCCAGGTGCACTGCTGGCTGTTGGGGCATCCCATTCTGTGACTACACAAGCCTCTATTTACTACTATAACCCTTTGCACTTATTCTAATAGAAATTTGGCCTGATAAACACACTTTTGCTGTGCATAGTACTACTGCTCACAGGTGCACTGCTGGCTGTTGGGTCATCCCATTCTGTGACTACACCAGCCTCTATTTACTACCATAACCCTTTGCACTTATTCTAATAGAAAATTGGCCTGATAAACACACTTTTGCTGTGCATAGTAGTACTGCTGCCAGGTGCACTGCTGGCTGTTGGGGCATCCCATTCTGTGACTACACAAGCCTCTATTTACTACTATAACCCTTTGCACTTATTCTAATAGAAATTTGGCCTGATAAACACACTTTTGCTGTGCATAGTACTACTGCTCACAGGTGCACTGCTGGCTGTTGGGGCATCCCATTCTGTGACTACACTAGCCTCTATTTACTACTATAACCCTTTGCACTTATTCTAATAGAAATTTGGCCTGATAAACACACTTTTGCTGTGCATAGTAGTACTGCTGCCAGGTGCACTGCTGGCTGTTGGGGCATCCCATTCTGTGACTACACAAGCCTCTATTTACTACTATAACCCTTTGCACTTATTCTAATAGAAATTTGGCCTGATAAACACACTTTTGCTGTGCATAGTAGTACTACTGCCAGGTGCACTGCTGGCTGTTGGGGCAATCCATTCTGTGACTACACAAGCCTCTATTTACTAATATAACCCTTTGCACTTATTCTAATAGAAATTTGGCCTGATAAACACACTTTTGCTGTGCATAGTACTACTGCTCACAGGTGCACTGCTGGCTGTTGGGGCATCCCATTCTGTGACTACACCAGCCTCTATTTATTACTATATCCCTTTGCACTTATTCTAATAGAAATTTGGCCTGATAAACACACTTTTGCTGTGCATAGTACTACTGCTCACAGGTGCACTGCTGGCTGTTGGGGCATCCCATTCTGTGACTACACCAGCCTCTATTTACTACTATAACCCTTTGCACTTATTCTAATAGAAATTTGGCCTGATAAACACACTTTTGCTGTGCATAGTAGTACTGCTGCCAGGTGCACTGCTGGCTGTTGGGGTATCCCATTCTGTGAATACACAAGCCTCTATTTACTACTATAACCCTTTGCACTTATTCTAATAGAAATTTGGCCTGATAAACACACTTTTGCTGTGCATAGTACTACTGCTCACAGGTGCACTGCTGGCTGTTGGGGCATCCCATTCTGTGACTACACCAGCCTCTATTTACTACTATAACCCTTTGCACTTATTCTAATAGAAATTTGGCCTGATAAACACACTTTTGCTGTGCATAGTAGTACTGCTGCCAGGTGCACTGCTGGCTGTTGGGGCATCCCATTCTGTGACTACACAAGCCTCTATTTACTACTATAACCCTTTGCACTTATTCTAATAGAAATTTGGCCTGATAAACACACTTTTGCTGTGCATAGTACTACTGCTCACAGGTGCACTGCTGGCTGTTGGGGCATCCCATTCTGTAACTACACAAGCCTCTATTTACTACTATAACCCTTTGCACTTATTCTAATAGAAATTTGGACTGATAAACACACTTTTGCTGTGCATAGTACTACTGCTCACAGGTGCACTGCTGGCTATTGGGGCATCCCATTCTGTGACTACACCAGCCTCTATTTACTACTATAACCCTTTGCACTTATTCTAATAGAAATTTGGCCTGATAAACACACTTTTGCTGTGCATAATACTACTGCTCACAGGTGCACTGCTGGCTGTCGGGGCATCCAATTCTGTGACTACACAAGCCTCTATTTACTACTATAACCCTTTGCACTTATTCTAATAGAAATTTGGCCTGATAAACACACTTTTGCTGTGCATAGTACTACTGCTTACAGGTGCACTGCTGGCTGTTGGGGCATCGCATTCTGTGACTACACCAGCCTCTATTTACTACTATAACCCTTTGCACTTATAGTAATAGAAATTTGGCCTGATAAACACACTTTTGCTGTGCATAGTACTACTGCTCACAGGTGCACTGCTGGCTGTTGGGGCATCCCATTCTGTGACTACACAAGCCTCTATTTACTACTATAACCCTTAGCACTTATTCTAATTGAAATTTGGCCTGATAAACACACTTTTGCTGTGCATAGTAGTACTGCTCACAGGTGCACTGCTGGCTGTTGGGGCATCCCATTCTGTGACTACACAAGCCTCTATTTACTACTATAACCCTTTGCACTTATTCTAATAGAAATTTGGCCTGATAAACACACTTTTGCTGTGCATAGTACTACTGCTCACAGATGCACTGCTGGCTGTTGGGGCATCCCATTCTGTGACTACACCAGCCTCTATTTACTACTATAACCCTTTGCACTTATTCTAATAGAAATTTGGCCTGATAAACACACTTTTGCTGTGCATAGTAGTACTGCTGCCAGGTGCACTGCTGGCTGTTGGGGCATCCCATTCTGTGACTACACAAGCCTCTATTTACTACTATAACTCTTTGCACTTATTCTAATAGAAATTTGGCATGATAAACACACTTTTGCTGTGCATAGTACTACTGCTCACAGGTGCACTGCTGGCTATTGGGGCATCCCATTCTGTGACTACACCAGCCTCTATTTACTACTATAACCCTTTGCACTTATTCTAATAGAAATTTGGCCTGATAAACACACTTTTGCTGTGCATAGTACTACTGCTCACAGATGCACTGCTGGCTGTTGGGGCCTCCCATTCTGTGACTACACCAGCCTCTATTTACTACTATAACCCTTTGCACTTATTCTAATAGAAATTTGGCCTGATAAACACACTTTTGCTGTGCATAGTAGTACTGCTGCCAGGTGCACTGCTGGCTGTTGGGGCATCCCATTCTGTGACTACACAAGCCTCTATTTACTACTATAACCCTTTGCACTTATTCTGATAGAAATTTGGCCTGATAAACACACTTTTGCTGTGCATAGTACTACTTCTCACAGGTGCACTGCTGGCTGTTGGGGCATCCCATTCTGTGACTACACAAGCCTCTATTTACTACTATAACCCTTTGCACTTATTCTAATAGAAATTTGGCCTGATAAACACACTTTTGCTGTGCATAGTACTACTGCTCACAGGTGCGCTGCTGGCTGTTGGGTCATCCCATTCTGTGACTACACCAGCCTCTATTTACTACTATAACCCTTTGCACTTATTCTAATAGAAATTTGGCCTGATAAACACACTTTTGCTGTGCATAGTAGTACTGCTGCCAGGTGCACTGCTGGCTGTTGGGGCATTCCATTCTGTGACTACACAAGCCTCTATTTACTACTATAACCCTTTGCACTTATTCTAATAGAAATTTGGCCTGATAAACACACTTTTGCTGTGCATAGTACTACTGCTCACAGGTGCACTGCTGGCTGTTGGGGCATCCCATTCTGTGACTACACTAGCCTCTATTTACTACTATAACCCTTTGCACTTATTCTAATAGAAATTTGGCCTGATAAACACACTTTTGCTGTGCATAGTAGTACTGCTGCCAGGTGCACTGCTGGCTGTTGGGGCATCCCATTCTGTGACTACACAAGCCTCTATTTACTACTATAACCCTTTGCACTTATTCTAATAGAAATTTGGCCTGATAAACACACTTTTGCTGTGCATAGTAGTACTGCTGCCAGGTGCACTGCTGGCTGTTGGGGCAATCCATTCTGTGACTACACAAGCCTCTATTTACTAATATAACCCTTTGCACTTATTCTAATAGAAATTTGGCGTGATAAACACACTTTTGCTGTGCATAGTACTACTGCTCACAGGTGCACTGCTGGCTGTTGGGGCATCCCATTCTGTGACTACACCAGCCTCTATTTAATACTATAACCCTTTGCACTTATTCTAATAGAAATTTGGCCTGATAAACACACTTTTGCTGTGCATAGTACTACTGCTCACAGGTGCACTTCTGGCTGTTGGGGCATCCAATTCTGTGACTACACAAGCCTCTATTTACTACTATAACCCTTTGCACTTATTCTAATAGAAATTTGGCCTGATAAACACACTTTTGCTGTGCATAGCAGTACTGCTCACAGGTGCACTGCTGGATGTTGGGGCATCCAATTCTGTGACTACACAAGCCTCTATTTACTACTATAACCCTTTGCACTTATTCTAATAGAAATTTGGCCTGATAAACACCCTTTTGCTGTGCATAGTACTACTGCTCACAGGTGCACTGCTGGCTGTTGGAGCATCCCATTCTGTGACTACACAAGCCTCTATTTACTACTATAACCCTTTGCACTTATTCTAATAGAAATTTGGCCTGATAAACACACTTTTCCTGTGCTTAGTACTACTGCTCACAGGTGCACTGCTGGCTGTTGGGGCATCCCATTCTGTGACTACACAAGCCTCTATTTACTACCATAACCCTTTGCACTTATTCTAATAGAAATTTGGCCTGATAAACACACTTTTGCTGTGCATAGTAGTACTGCTGCCAGGTGCACTGCTGGCTGTTGGGGCATCCCATTCTGTGACTACACCAGCCTCTATTTACTACTATAACCCTTTGCACTTATTCTGATAGAAATTTGGCCTGATAAACACACTTTTGCTGTGCATAGTACTACTGCTCACAGGTGCACTGCTGGCTGTTGGGGCATCCCATTCTGTGACTACACAAGCCTCTATTTACTACTATAACCCTTTGCACTTATTCTAATAGAAATTTGGCCTGATAAACACACTTTTGCTGTGCATAGTACTACTTCTCACAGGTGCACTGCTGGCTGTTGGGTCATCCCATTCTGTGACTACACCAGCCTCTATTTACTACTATAACCCTTTGCACTTATTCTAATAGAAATTTGGCCTGATAAACACACTTTTGCTGTGCATAGTAGTACTGCTGCCAGGTGCACTGCTGGCTGTTGGGGCATCCCATTCTGTGACTACACAAGCCTCTATTTACTACTATAACCCTTTGCACTTATTCTAATAGAAATTTGGCCTGATAAACACACTTTTGCTGTGCATAGTACTACTGCTCACAGGTGCACTGCTGGCTGTTGGGGCATCCCATTCTGTGACTACACAAGCCTCTATTTACTACCATAACCATTTGCACTTATTCTAATAGAAATTTGGCCTGATAAACACACTTTTGCTGTGCATAGTAGTACTGCTGCCAGGTGCACTGCTGGCTGTTGGGGCATCCCATTCTGTGACTACACAAGCCTCTATTTACTACTATAACCCTTTGCACTTATTCTGATAGAAATTTGGCCTGATAAACACACTTTCGCTGTGCATAGTACTACTGCTCACAGGTGCACTGCTGGCTGTTGGGGCATCCCATTCTGTGACTACACAAGCCTCTATTTACTACTATAACCCTTTGTACTTATTCTAATAGAAATTTGGCCTGATAAACACACTTTTGCTGTGCATAGTACTACTGCTCACAGGTGCACTGCTGGCTGTTGGGGCATCCCATTCTGTGACTACACAAGCCTCTAGTTACTACCATAACCCTTTGCACTTATTCTAATAGAAATTTGGCCTGATAAACACACTTTTGCTGTGCATAGTACTACTGCTCACAGGTGCACTGCTGGCTGTTGGGGCATCGCATTCTGTGACTACACCAGCCTCTATTTATTACTATAACCCTTTGCACTTATAGTAATAGAAATTTGGCCTGATAAACACACTTTTGCTGTGCATAGTACTACTGCTCACAGGTGCACTGCTGGCTGTTGGGGCATCCCATTCTGTGACTACACAAGCCTCTATTTACTACTATAACCCTTTGCACTTATTCTAATAGAAATTTGGCCTGATAAACACACTTTTGCTGTGCATAGTACTACTGCTCACAGATGCACTGCTGGCTGTTGGGGCATCCCATTCTGTGACTACACCAGCCTCTATTTACTACTATAACCCTTTGCACTTATTCTAATAGAAATTTGGCCTGATAAACACACTTTTGCTGTGCATAGTAGTACTGCTGCCAGGTGCACTGCTGGCTGTTGGGGCATCCCATTCTGTGACTACACAAGCCTCTATTTACTACTATAACCCTTTGCACTTATTCTAATAGAAATTTGGCCTGATAAACACACTTTTGCTGTGCATAGTACTACTGCTCACAGGTACACTGCTGGCTGTTGGGTCATCCCATTCTGTGACTACACCAGCCTCTATTTACTACCATAACCCTTTGCACTTATTCTAATAGAAAATTGGCCTGATAAACACACTTTTGCTGTGCATAGTAGTACTGCTGCCAGGTGCACTGCTGGCTGTTGGGGCATCCCATTCTGTGACTACACAAGCCTCTATTTACTACTATAACCCTTTGCACTTATTCTAATAGAAATTTGGCCTGATAAACACACTTTTGCTGTGCATAGTACTACTGCTCACAGGTGCACTGCTGGCTGTTGGGGCATCCCATTCTGTGACTACACTAGCCTCTATTTACTACTATAACCCTTTGCACTTATTCTAATAGAAATTTGGCCTGATAAACACACTTTTGCTGTGCATAGTAGTACTGCTGCCAGGTGCACTGCTGGCTGTTGGGGCATCCCATTCTGTGACTACACAAGCCTCTATTTACTACTATAACCCTTTGCACTTATTCTAATAGAAATTTGGCCTGATAAACACACTTTTGCTGTGCATAGTAGTACTGCTGCCAGGTGCACTGCTGGCTGTTGGGGCAATCCATTCTGTGACTACACAAGCCTTTATTTACTAATATAACCCTTTGCACTTATTCTAATAGAAATTTGGCCTGATAAACACACTTTTGCTGTGCATAGTAGTACTGCTCACAGGTGCACTGCTGGCTGTTGGGGCATCCCATTCTGTGACTACACCAGCCTCTATTTATTACTATAACCCTTTGCACTTATTCTAATAGAAATTTGGCCTGATAAACACACTTTTGCTGTGCATAGTACTACTGCTCACAGGTGCACTGCTGGCTGTTGGGGCATCCCATTCTGTGACTACACAAGCCTCTATTTACTACTATAACCCTTTGCACTTATTCTAATAGAAATTTGGCCTGATAAACACACTTTTGCTGTGCATAGTAGTACTGCTGCCAGGTGCACTGCTGGCTGTTGGGGCAATCCATTCTGTGACTACACAAGCCTTTATTTACTAATATAACCCTTTGCACTTATTCTAATAGAAATTTGGCCTGATAAACACACTTTTGCTGTGCATAGTAGTACTGCTCACAGGTGCACTGCTGGCTGTTGGGGCATCCCATTCTGTGACTACACCAGCCTCTATTTATTACTATAACCCTTTGCACTTATTCTAATAGAAATTTGGCCTGATAAACACACTTTTGCTGTGCATAGTACTACTGCTCACAGGTGCACTGCTGGCTGTTGGGGCATCCCATTCTGTGACTACACCAGCCTCTATTTACTACTATAACCCTTTGCACTTATTCTAATAGAAATTTGGCCTGATAAACACACTTTTGCTGTGCATAGTAGTACTGCTGCCAGGTGCACTGCTGGCTGTTGGGGTATCCCATTCTGTGACTACACAAGCCTCTATTTACTACTATAACCCTTTGCACTTATTCTAATAGACATTTGGCCTGATAAACACACTTTTGCTGTGCATAGTACTACTGCTCACAGGTGCACTGCTGGCTGTTGGGGCATCCCATTCTGTGACTACACCAGCCTCTATTTACTACTATAACCCTTTGCACTTATTCTAATAGAAATTTGGCCTGATAAACACACTTTTGCTGTGCATAGTACTACTGCTCACAGGTGCACTGCTGGCTGTTGGGGCATCCCATTCTGTGACTACACCAGCCTCTATTTACTACTATAACCCTTTGCACTTATTCTAATAGAAATTTGGCCTGATAAACACACTTTTGCTGTGCATAGTAGTACTGCTGCCAGGTGCACTGCTGGCTGTTGGGGCATCCCATTCTGTGACTACACAAGCCTCTATTTACTACTATAACCCTTTGCACTTATTCTAATAGAAATTTGGCCTGATAAACACACTTTTGCTGTGCATAGTACTACTGCTCACAGGTGCACTGCTGGCTGTTGGGGCATCCCATTCTGTGACTACACAAGCCTCTATTTACTACTATAACCCTTTGCACTTATTCTAATAGAAATTTGGCCTGATAAACACACTTTTGCTGTGCATAGTACTACTGCTCACAGGTGCACTGCTGGCTATTGGGGCATCCCATTCTGTGACTACACCAGCCTCTATTTACTACTATAACCCTTTGCACTTATTCTAATAGAAATTTGGCCTGATAAACACACTTTTGCTGTGCATAGTACTACTGCTCACAGGTGCACTGCTGGCTGTTGGGGCATCCCATTCTGTGACTACACCAGCCTCTATTTACTACTATAACCCTTTGCACTTATTCTAATAGAAATTTGGCCTGATAAACACACTTTTGCTGTGCATAGTAGTACTGCTGCCAGGTGCACTGCTGGCTGTTGGGGCATCCCATTCTGTGACTACACAAGCCTCTATTTACTACTATAACCCTTTGCACTTATTCTAATAGAAATTTGGCCTGATAAACACACTTTTGCTGTGCATAGTACTACTGCTCACAGGTGCACTGCTGGCTGTTGGGGCATCCCATTCTGTGACTACACAAGCCTCTATTTACTACTATAACCCTTTGCACTTATTCTAATAGAAATTTGGCCTGATAAACACACTTTTGCTGTGCATAGTACTACTGCTCACAGGTGCACTGCTGGCTATTGGGGCATCCCATTCTGTGACTACACCAGCCTCTATTTACTACTATAACCCTTTGCACTTATTCTAATAGAAATTTGGCCTGATAAACACACTTTTGCTGTGCATAGTACTACTGCTCACAGGTGCACTGCTGGCTGTTGGGGCATCCAATTCTGTGACTACACAAGCCTCTATTTACTACTATAACCCTTTGCACTTATTCTAATAGAAATTTGGCCTGATAAACACACTTTTGCTGTGCATAGTACTACTGCTCACAGGTGCACTGCTGGCTGTTGGGGCATCGCATTCTGTGACTACACCAGCCTCTATTTACTACTATAACCCTTTGCACTTATAGTAATAGAAATTTGGCCTGATAAACACACTTTTGCTGTGCATAGTACTACTGCTCACAGGTGCACTGCTGGCTGTTGGGGCATCCCATTCTGTGACTACACAAGCCTCTATTTACTACTATAACCCTTAGCACTTATTCTAATAGAAATTTGGCCTGATAAACACACTTTTGCTGTGCATAGTACTACTGCTCACAGGTGCACTGCTGGCTGTTGGGGCATCCCATTCTGTGACTACACAAGCCTCTATTTACTACTATAACCCTTTGCACTTATTCTAATAGAAATTTGGCCTGATAAACACACTTTTGCTGTGCATAGTACTACTGCTCACAGGTGCACTGCTGGCTGTTGGGGCATCCCATTCTGTGACTACACAAGCCTCTATTTACTACTATAACCCTTTGCACTTATTCTAATAGAAATTTGGCCTGATAAACACACTTTTGCTGTGCATAGTACTACTGCTCACAGGTGCACTGCTGGCTGTTGGGGCATCCCATTCTGTGACTACACAAGCCTCTATTTACTACTATAACCCTTTGCACTTATTCTAATAGAAATTTGGCCTGATAAACACACTTTTGCTGTGCATAGTACTACTGCTCACAGGTGCACTGCTGGCTGTTGGGGCATCCCATTCTGTGACTACACCAGCCTCTATTTACTACTATAACCCTTTGCACTTATTCTAATAGAAATTTGGCCTGATAAACACACTTTTGCTGTGCATAGTACTACTGCTCACAGGTGCACTGCTGGCTGTTGGGGCATCCCATTCTGTGACTACACAAGCCTCTATTTACTACTATAACCCTTAGCACTTATTCTAATAGAAATTTGGCCTGATAAACACACTTTTGCTGTGCATAGTAGTACTGCTCACAGGTGCACTGCTGGCTGTTGGGGCATCCCATTCTGTGACTACACAAGCCTCTATTTACTACTATAACCCTTTGCACTTATTCTAATAGAAATTTGGCCTGATAAACACACTTTTGCTGTGCATAGTACTACTGCTCACAGGTGCACTGCTGGCTGTTGGGGCATCCCATTCTGTGACTACACCAGCCTCTATTTACTACTATAACCCTTTGCACTTATTCTAATAGAAATTTGGCCTGATAAACACACTTTTGCTGTGCATAGTAGTACTGCTCACAGGTGCACTGCTGGCTGTTGGGGCATCCCATTCTGTGACTACACCAGCCTCTATTTACTACTATAACCCTTTGCACTTATTCTAATAGAAATTTGGCCTGATAAAGACACTTTTGCTGTGCATAGTACTACTACTCCCAGGTGCACTCCGGTTGGGGCATCCCATTCTGTGACTACACAAGCCTCTATTTCCTATAACCCTTTGCACTTTTTCTAAAAGAAATTTGGCCTGATAAAGACACTTTTGCTGTGCATAGTACTACTGCTCCCAGGTGCTCTGCTGTTGGGGCATCCCATTCTGTAACATACCATACCCCTCTTTATTTACACTAAGCAGGTCTCTTATTTACACTAAGCAGGCCTGTTGGAGGCTGAGTGTTACTGCTCACTTTTGGTGTGCATTATATTCTGTTTCATATAGACCCACTGCTGCCTGGGGGTTCTTAAAATATCACCTACTACCACGCCAGTTAGACTATGTCGGGCAGACAAGTGCCTGGAAGTAAAAAGAGGAGTGGCAGAGGCCAAGATTCCGCAGGCAGAGGTCGCAGCAGACTGGGGGCCAGTAGCAGCAGGAGTCACGCTGAGAGACCTAATCAGCCAGTATCTGCTAGCGGTCGGGTCTCCACCAGTAACGCATCTGCCGTGGTAGATTGGTTGACGCGCTCATCAACAACATCATCACAACTTACGTCTGAGACCCCCAGTCTAGGGTCGGTAGGTTCCTCTGACACAACCCTGAGTTGGCATGCCCCGAGAGCAGTCCCTGTCCTCCCATTGCCTCTGTCCTACTCCGTTCCCTCCCCCAGCGACGTATCTTATGCTTTGGGTTCAGCTCCACTCTTTAGTGAGGAGGACGATCAGATAGAGGACAGTCAGCAGCTACTGCCCAGCCAAGAAATGGAGGTGGCTTCTTTAGCTAGGCAGACAAATAGTGATGTGGACAGTGTCGTGGGTGCTGCGAGCGTTCCAGCTCCTGCGCCAGACACTGTTGACGAATCCACGAACATCAGTGACGTACAGCCACAACTCGGTGATAATGATGATGACGATGAAGCCGATCGCACTTGGGAGCCGGGTGATGAAGGGGCTTCATCGTCATAATCAGGAGAAGAGGGGCGCAGGTTGCCCCGGAGTCAGCAGCTCAGGCAGCAAGGTGTTAGCAGCATGGTTGGCAGGCAGCATGGGGGCACAATTGTAAAGCCTGGAGCCAAACGGGGCCGGGGCCGGGGTAGAGCACCTGCTGCGCGGCAGGCTACCTTATCGGGAGGTAGTGGGGCAGGGGTTCCTGGAGTTGGCAACAGCAGCAGTGAATCAGTGAGGCCAGGGGGTGGGAAAAGTAGCTACTCGGCAGTGTGGCAGTTTTTCCTGAAGCATCCGCAGGAGGGTAACATGGCCACATGCAAGATATGTAGGCAGAAGGTGAAGCGTAGCCACGGTCCAAATGTTGGCACCATGGCCCTGCGTCAACATATGCAGCGTCACCATAAAGCGGCCTGGGAGAACCTGGGCTCCGGAGAGGTGGGCCAGACTGCTTCCTCACCGAGTGGCACGCCGCTCCCAATTTCTGCCAGCCAAGGCTCCAGCACCTCAGCCGAAGGCAGCTGTGCGTCATACCCATCCTCTGTTGCTCCTGCTCCTCCTCCTCCTCCAAGTCATGCATCCCGCCAGCAATCCATCAGCGAAGCCATGTCCAGGAGACAGCAGTATGCGCCCACTCATCCTACGGCGCAGAAGCTGAATGTGCTCCTGTCCAAGTTGCTGGTGCTGCAGTCGCTCCCTTTTCAGGTGGTGGACTCTGCACCTTTCAGAGAACTGATGGCTTGTGCCGAGCCGAGGTGGAGAGTCCCAAGCCGTCATTTCTTTGCCAAGAAGGCAGTACCAGCGCTGCACACTTTTGTTGAACAGAAGGTGGGCCAGTCCTTGAGCCTGTCGGTGTGTAGCAAAGTGCATGGCAGCGCCGACGTCTGGAGCTGTAACTACGGTCAGGGACAGTACATGTCGTTTACGGCCCACTGGGTGAATGTGGTCCCTTTGCAGCAGCAACTTGGACAGGTCACGCCGCTTCGGCCTCCGCGTTCCCTGCCCGTTGGGCCTGTGAAACTGTGCGACTCGGCCTCCTCATCCTCCGCCATCTCCTCACCCTCCACTGTAGGCTCAAGTCTCAGTGCCCCTCCAGTCTACCATGTGTGCAGGGCACGGAGGTGTCACGCAGTGCTTCACATGGTTTGTCTTGGCGAACGGAGTCACACAGGGGAGGAACTGGTTAAATTTATTCATCAGGAAATCCAAACATGGCTTACTCCAAGAAAACTTAAAATGGGAATCATGGTTACCGACAATGGGAAGAACATTTTGTCTGCGCTGCGCCAAGGAAGCCTGAGCCATGCCCCCTGCATGGCTCACGTCTTCAATCTGGTTGTCAAGCGGTTTCTGAAGTGTTCCCCCCATCTGCAAGACATCCTAACAACTTTAAGGAAACTTTGCATGCACTTCAGCCACTCATACACCGCCAAACACACCCTTCTTGAGCTACAGCGTCAGAACGGTATCCCCCAACATAGTCTGATTTGCGATGTTTCCACCCGTTGGATTTCCACCCTTCACATGTTGGACCGATTATATGGACAGAGAAAAGCCATCACGGATTTCCTGATGATCCAAGCAGATAGGGGGACTCCCCTGTGTAACTTCAATGTCAACCAGTGGCAGCTCATACGTGACACCTGCCGTTTGCTCAGGCCCTTTGAGGAAGCCACTTTATTTGTCAGTCGGCAGGATTTCGGGATGAACGACGTGATTCCACTGCTTCATGTACTACAGCACATGTTGGAAACCATGGCTGGTCAGGGCACTGGAGACATGGCGTTTACATCTTACGGCCACATGAACCCCGTTGGAGCTGAACTGGAGGAGGAGGAGGAAGAGGAGGAGGAGTTGCCCAGCGAAACACAGTTTAGGCTTGGCGAAATGGCTGGTTTATCTAGTCAGCGGACAGGAGAGGAGGAGCAGGAGCAGCCAGAGGAGCCAGGACAAAGGCAATATTTGCAGCGCCCCTGGGGGGATTTCACATAGCAGGGCATCTTGATTTGGGATGCACCAGGGAAAGGCCAGTGGCCAGCCCTGGAGTCTTTAAAATTCAACCAGTATTTTGCTGATTTAGTTAGATTTAATCCAAACTGAATTTTCCAAAACTAAAACCCCATGGATATTGTTGCCCTAGGGGCCCATAGCTCATTCCAGTTTCTGTCTCTATAGTTTATGCCCTCCCTATATTACAGTATGTGTCACAGAAAAGGCATACTGACATTTGTAAAAACAAAAAGATATTTTCTACGAAAGGTTCTCTTTGAGATTTCCATGATGGATAAGATTGAAAAAAAAGCCAATAGTAGAGAAATTACATTGCCAAAAATGTTTGAAATGTACAGTAGCTATTTTGTATCTGTCAAGCACAGACCCGAATAGCCATCAAAAAGAGATGAATAAATGTAACTTTTTCTGATGTTTATTCCAGTTTCAGTGGTTACATAGTGTACTGTTTTGCCTTTGACAGATACTGATGGAAGCTGCTGTTTCTTTGATGGCTTGGTGACAGAAATGGAAATGCTGATTTCATGTCAGATAAATGGGGCTGACTTTTTATGGATTTTTGATCAGTATTACAAGAAGAGGTTTCTTTTAGGATTGCCTATATTCAGGGCATTATCGGTGTATGTTATTGTACCTACCGTGCTAGTCCATTTAATTAGAGTGTACCAAAACCTGTGCGGCTGCCAGCGCTCCCCTGGAGCATTAGAATGGCCCGCTATGTGCAACCCCTGTGTTGCCTGCAAAATTCACTTTCACCAGGGCTCCCACAGCACTGCCCCTGCCCGCACCCAATCCCCAGCTTCCCTTTAGCTGTGGCACAATCCTGCACTCTCCCAGCCATTGGGACTGGGCCACTAATGTACTCAGCAGGGAGGGGGGAGGGGCGGGAGCAGGTAGGGTTTTGTGCTGCTTTGAACCCTCTTCTCTGCTAACCCTGATTAAGCTATTGGGAATAACTTCTAACTCATCTGCTATTCATGTCCATGCTATCTACTCAGTCTCAGGCTGAAAGGCAAGTGCTGTATGCTGAGCCAGGGCCGCCATCAGGGGGGGAGTGGTGGTGGTGTTGTCCCAGGCCCAGCCTCTGGGGGGCCCGGCTCATCCCACCCCAATGGCGACAAAGTTCTGGGCCCTACTTGCCACTGCTAGGCCATTGCTGACACAAAGAAAAATCTTGCTAGCCCTGCCCCCACACCACTCCCAACAGTGGCAAATGAAGTAGGCCCAGTGTGGCCCAGGAGGCCATCATTGTTCCTTCTTCACCTTATTTATCATATTTTGCTCACTTGCCATCATTTAGAGAAAGGATGTGCAACTCATCTCTGCTGTTTCACTCTTGTGGACTAAAAGAGCCACCTGATCACCTCTACCAGGGTGGCATCCTGATTTGGGATGCTCCACTGTCTGTAAACCTCCCCCCGTATGCTTACCTTGCCAAGGAGCGCACCATGCATGGGCAGCAGTGCGTGGCTATGCACAGCCGAAGGATGCAAGTGATGCCGCGCACCGCCAATGTGTGTGGCTGGGATTTCATTCATCTTCTGCAGCTGCATATTGATATATGCGGCCGGAAAAGCTGATTGGAAGAGAGTAGCGTCTCTCATGTATGCTCAAGAAAGGGTAAGAACAGTGCACAATCAGTAGGGTTTCACACAGCAGGCCATCCCAAACTGGGACACTGCCTCAGGAGGACAGATCAAATCCCGGGATACTAGAAATCCTGGGTTTTGGTCCACTTTGGTGTCTAGCTGTTGTCTAGCTGCTTTAGAATTGAGTTAAAGTTCCACCTGCTGGGACTATATATTCAGCAGGCAGCTTTTATTGACTTGAAGGGGGGAGCCCACACTGCCACATGCCCCGTGGCTTGCGTGCTCCTGCCCCGGCCTATCTTAATGTTTGGGACAGGAGCATGCACACAACGCTGGGGATGCAGCAGCTCACGCTCTCTATTCACAACAACAGACTATGTCATTCAGCAATGCATGAGAGCCCTCGCCTGTTGGAGCCAGGAATGGTGAGCATTTACAGGCATCGCCAGGGGGAGGCCAGCCTCTGGGTGGGTTTTCTTCCGCTTTAAAATCTTTTAGGCAAAGTTTATTTTTACCAAGAGAAAAAAAAAATTATTTATAGATTTGTATAGGATCAAAATGGAGGTGGGGGTGGATATTGGGGCCCTGACCCTGTGCTGAGCTTCTGCACCTCCAGAGCTGCAAGATATCAAGTTTAAGTCCATATTTAAAGTGGACCTAGCATACACCCAAATTGCTCCTTAGCACCTAACTCCCTCTCCCACTGCCAGCCACACAGTGAGCAATGATCACTTTTATTTTGGGTCGCCATACGATGAGGGGTCAGAAACCACACTCCACCACCGGATAGAGACTGGGCTTGAAAAAAAAAAGGGAGCGAGTTTTTAAAATAACAGCAACAACAGAAAAAAATGATGCCAGCGCCCAAAAGCTTTCATCAGGACGCTAAAAGGGGCACTTCTTAAATACGGCCCTACATCACACAAGTCCTCAAATGGACTAAAACTTAAAATGGGAGTAACCCCACCCTGCCTGCTTTGGGAGTTAAAATGCAGCAAATACTGACCCCATCCCTGCCCAATCCCATGCTGGAATCTGAGCACTGAATGCTTAGACCCTTATTTATGAAGGAATAGCGACAGGTAGCGACTGGTGAGCGGCTAGTAATGACGGGCCCCGCCACGAGAACGCCGGCTCCCCACCACAATCACACATTTATCAAGCCGATCCTGCTTAGCGACTGAGATAGCGCCATATAGCCACTCATTCATCATTATTCCAGCCTCAGCACACAGCGCCAGCGTCCAACCTTGAACAGCGACAGGTATGACCTCTCGCTACCTGGCGTTCTCCAATGCATTTCAATGGAACAATCTTTAAATATTCATAATTAATTGTTATTAATTTATTTATTTATTTTTTTAATGTGAAAAATTCTGTGACCACTTCTGCTATTTTAGATAATTTTTTTAAGGTAAAAAAAAAAATTGTACAGAATTGATATTACAGGTCTGATATTAATGTATTCATATTACAAAATTATTTTAAAAACCTTTTTTGGTTTGGGGGTTAAAAAACTACTTTTAACCCATCGCCGCCAGCGCTCTGGGGTTTAAACATGCATTTTACAGCGCAAGAATTTTTTGAGCGTGATTTTTTAATGAATATGGTGGGAGCCGGTCGCTAGGGCCAGTCGCTATCATGCGCTCCCATACAGCACGGAACCTGTCAAATAGCGACTCCTCACCCAATATTCAACATTACGGCAAACCGACTGAGTCGCTATCAACTACCGAACAACGGCCAAGCACAGCGACTACTAGCGGGCGCTCTGAAAATGCCGCTACAGTCGCTCAACTGTCGCTACCTGGCGCTATTAATGAATCGGCCTCCCCGTAGTTACACCTCAGCACCACAGGGGATCATGGGGATGGTTGCTGATGTGATTGTGAAAACAAGAGTCACCCCTGATATCTTGCAGCTCTGAAGGTCAGAGAAGCAGAAGCTCAACCCAGGGCCATCATCATTGCATGCCTCCATGTTATCCCCAAAATTTACTATGGGAGTTTGCCCAACTCCGATCTCTGGGCAGATCTCGCACACGTGACAGGGCATGTCCTTGAGGAGACTGGGCGGAGTGCCTTAAATGGGAAACCACTGTGAGAGATGCGATTGATAAATATGTACTGTAGGGGCGGCATTTACATCACCTGCCACTCCCAACAACAGTAATGTCTCAAGGAGGGGGATGTAGAACTTAGAACAGGTGACATTAGAGGGGAGCAAAGTGAAACAGGAGCAGATAAAAATACTTTATGAGAGGGGGGAATAATTCCAGAGATGCTAGTTAAAATGTATTCTCTTTGAGGCTATTTTGAAAGTCAACCAGCCTTGCTTCTGGAAATTGTGGCCTGTGAAAAAAAGACATAAATTATAAAAAAATGCAAATCTGAATCAGTACATACACAAAACTGTCCAGTGCTAACTATTGTGGCAAACTGCCAACTGTTTTCTTTTCCATTAACAGTTTTGTTTTTCTCAAAATACAGACAATACCTGATGGCGTCAGGCAAAACTGCAGGGACCTGGGCGGATCTCCAAGAAAGGTAATTTCATTGATAGGGAATTAAATGCACCTAAAAGCCATCATAATTATTTTTGCAGGAATTTCTAGGAAAATGATTGTTATGATAAAATACTATTTTATTCAGCACAGTTTGGGCTTTAAATTGAAATGCCCTGTTCATCATTTTGTCAGTACTTTTTCAATATTTTTAGGTGAAATATGTGGGGAAAAATGACTAAATCTATTTTTAGATTTAGTTTTTTTGTGTTTTTTAATTGAAAATGTTTGTCAAAGCCCCATTTCTCCCGATTACAATGATGCCATGGTATCAGTAGACACACGTTCCTGCCGAGGAGATACCCCAAACTGAAAAGCGCGCTTTATGAGATTTTCAAAAAAAATATAGGTACTATGCGCACTAGGATTGAATGGCAGGGAGCCCCCCCACTGCAAAACCAGCCCGGGCACAAGCTGCTGTAAGTGGGCTGGCAGACCAGGGCTTGGAGGCCAACTGACCACCCTCCGGCATTAAAACCAGCCCACGTAGCCCTCTCGGGCAC
Organism: Gastrophryne carolinensis; assembly: GCA_027917425.1. Classification (NCBI taxonomy): domain Eukaryota; kingdom Metazoa; phylum Chordata; class Amphibia; order Anura; family Microhylidae; genus Gastrophryne; species Gastrophryne carolinensis. The sequence goes on from CM051242.1 coordinate 89,171,414, forward strand.
TTGATTGCCAACAAGTGACTTGCCGGTCCCTTCTGCCCTTATACCGGTATATGAACCGGTATATGGGTCTCAAGTACTCCTTACTGGTTCACTAAAGTTTAATTGAAACACACACACATCCTTTTTTCATTTTTATTATTATTTGGGTTTAGGTCTGCTATAAAACTAAAGATCTTTTAAAGCTACCTGGTTAAAAAGTTAGGAGATGAATTGTCAAGTCTCTAGGTTGAATAAATAACTACATAAAAACATGAGTATGACATATTTGTAAATTTGCCATGTCAGCCATCTGCCAAAATGTAGATGCACAGCTTAGGCACAAGACAGTGTGGGGCTGATTTATGAACACAAATCTATGCTGTACTGGAAGCACCACGGTGTATTATTTTATCTAGGCTGAAGTGTTGAAAATGGATGACATTTATGTAAATAAGCAAAAGAGTAACAAAAATATTAGGTTATGACAGTGAAATTTCTTGGAGGAGACGAATGGAGGTGCCAGGTACCCGAGGGTGATATATTCTGGACCCTTTTTTAATGGCTGCTTCGGGGTGGGGGGGGGGTGAAAGGTGCAGGGCACCTGTAATTGTTTGTTTTGTCTAGGGACAGCCAGGGTTGCACCTTAATCGGGCCATGTGAGGCAGCCATCGGGCCATGTGAGGCAGCCACCTCAGGTGGCACTGCTGGGGGGCAGCAATCGATGGACCTGTTTTTTAATATATATAAATGTTACTATCCCCTTAGTGGTTCAGCAGAGATTAAGGATGCCCTTGCTCTCTCTGTCATGTTTCTGCAGTCAGAAATTGGTGGCCCAGCATACACAGCCCCACCCCTGAAGTGAGTTGGCCCTGCTCCCATCATAGGAAGGAGCCAGGAATAGAGGTGCATTGCTCTATTGGGGAATGGAGCAGAACATCCTGGGGGGGGGGGGATTTTTACATTAAAAGGCTTCCGCTGGTTCTCTGCACTGTGCATATTAAGGATTGTGTCTGTATACAGGATACACTGACATATTAATGTTAGTCTCTGCAGAATCTGATAACATTGTTATTATTAATGTTTGTGTCTGGGGACAAGATCCATTGGCACTGTGCATATAGATGTTTGTGTCTGGTGACAGGATATGCTGGCACTTTGCATATTAACATTTAATCTTTAAAGGAGGCAGTGAGAGTATTTGGCTGCTTTAATTACATTCACTATAACCAGACTTTTTTCCAATTACCTGTTGGAGGCACATTTCTGACCAGGGGTTACTGTACATTATCCCCACTGACTTGAAGCATTGTGAAAATTTCACTTGCGTTCAAAATAATTCTCAAATGGATGACAGTAAAATATGAATGATAGGGGCGTGGCTTGACTATGGCCACTTGAAGATGTGAATAGCGGTTGAGTATTGGCTGTCCCCATCCCTGAGCTACCTGTTGTCCCTCCGACTCAATGCTACCAGAGAAAGCCCTTGCCTGGAGGCACCAGAAGGAGCAGATAGTGAGTCCACAGTTGCCGTCAGCATACCCAAGTTGACTCGGGACCTGGCCTACCTAAGGAACTTGGTTTCCCCTGCAATGCTCATGGTCGCCAAACCCAATGTCCACACCTTATGTGGAAATGTAGATGTGTAGGTCTATACCCTCTCCAGTGAGCAAGAGACTACCCAGGGGAAGCTTCTGGTCAGTGCTCTTGCCCCCTGCGTCCAGATGCCTATCCGCACTGTCGGTATAGCCTGGGGTAGTGGGGCAGCTGTTAAAGTGGCTTTCTTCTGTCTAAAGTTTTAAAAAAAAGTGATTTAACATGTGTACTAACACCACATACATTTTCTGTAGGAAACTTATACCTCATGGGTGACTTCTGGACCTCATGTGTAAGCAGGGGTGGGGGCAGAACTCACAGGGTTCCACGGGTGGGCCACACCGTGATGTCAGATGCTGGGTCCCAACTGGGAGGCAAATTGGGTTCTTGAACTGAGACCTAAATAAGTTTAATTTTTAGCATACGTTTCTTTACAATATCTAGTGTTGTCAATGTTATATTGATTGATTTGTTCTTTTATAATTTAACTTTAGCCTCGGGGTTCTTTCTTGGGGACGCATTACGGGCCAGACGATCGAGACATAGATTGTGCTGTGCCTTAATGTCGTGGCAAGCAAAGGCAGAAATGTGTAGCATCCTTTACTCTGCTTCTCTTTAATTGTGCACCTTCAAGTTATCACATTGAGGATATGGTTTAGATAGTAACACAGTATGTAAGGCTGAATAAAGTCCATCCACTTTAGCCTGTATATAAAAGAAGATCTCCTTCCAGTGGTCTAGTAGCCATAGCTGATAATGTTATTACATGCAAGAAAGGCATCCAGGCTCTTTTAGTGTATTTTCTATAACTACCTCCTTTGGCAGAGAGTTTCATAGTCTCACTGCTCCTACAGAGAAGAATCCCATACCATGTCAGTGGAGGAATCTCCTTTCCTGGGACAGTTCTTTGTATTTTCCCAGATATATTTATACATAGTTATTAGATCACCCCAGGGCCGGATTATGAGAGGGGCTTAAGGGGCGCACGCCCCGGGGCCTCCACCACTTGTCCTGCAAAGGGGGCCCCCACCAACCTTTGGGTTATGGTCTGGTCCAGGAGGCTTTTCAGTCTTTGGTCTGATGGGGCGCAAGGCAACAAAGCTATTGGCGTACATGTGCAAGCATTTTTTGTTTTTTCAAACCTGCAGCCATAGCCATCACAGTCTAGAGCAGCAAAGCCGCATTCAGCAATGCTACAGTGATGCGTGCGTGCAGAGCGATCATTCGGCATCTGCTCACTGCACATAAGCCACCAAGCACAGCTGCTGGCAGCTCAATAGGCTGGCAGTCAGTAGACAGGTGGCAGACAACCACCAATAAGTTACTTGGCCGGACTATTTTGAAGAAAAAAAATACTGTATCTGGGGCTTCCACCAGATTTTGTGCCCAGGGGCCTCCACCACACTTAATCCGGCCCTGATCACCCCTTAGGTGTCTCTTTTCCAAACTAAATAATAATAACTGATAATATTTCAGGGTACTCTATGGATACCAAGGCAAGGGGAGGGGGAACCTGTTTTCCCCTCCATTACAGATGCCAGAAGAGGGTTTCAGACCCCTCTTCCACGACTATTTATTTCCCATGTAAAATCCTTGTAGGAAGTAGAATCCACAACCGATGGTATTTAAAAACAGGGATTTCACTTCATCCACCATCTTGTGCTTCAAAGAAAACTGGTTATGAGGATCTATACCTGACTGTGCTCCATCTGACAGGCTTCCAGCTATTCCATATCCCAACACAGAAATCTAAGGCTCCTTTCACACTGGGGTAAGGCGTAGCTACGCCTTGCTCCTGTGTACTGGCGACTGACAGAAGTTTTAGTAGCGATGGTGCTTGGGAATGCAATCGCCATTTCTGTGAAAACGCTGCTTGCAGGGCAAGTGGAACCACCTCGCATTCGCCCCCCAGATTGTAAAAGCACGCATAGATTTCTATGAGCAGGAGTTCACTGGCGATTGCAGGGCGATTGCAAGCGTTTCGCATTCGCCCAGCAATGCCTGTGACAGGTACATTGAGGCATCTTTCCCTATTACTGGAACCTTTTTTTTATCTACTGCAAGCCTTTTCACTCGCCACCTGAGTTCACCCCATACATACTGGTCTGAATTTACATCTCACTACAGGCTAATGTGCAGGAAGCACAGAGAAAACTAACTGACCACATACTGTACAATGTGTGGAGCACTCCTTAGTATTGTCCTCTGTGACTTTAACAAAGGAAACCACAAACTTCATAAATACATTTAAAGCCTGATTTATCAAACATCAGCGCCGGTAATACTGTACCACTCAGAGCCATTTCTTTTGCCCCAGCGGCACAAAGCGTGTGATTTAACAAACAAAAAAAAACGCAGCATCGATGCGGCCTCCTTTGTCTAATTTAACACTAGAGCAAAGGGGGTGGGAGTAGCTCCATCACTATTATTTATACAAAATTATCATCATTATTATTCAGGGCCTGGGAACCAATTTACCACCCATTTTAACCCTCTCCTCATCTAAGTTAGACATGTTTGGTGCTTAATATTTAGATGATGAGAGGGTTAAACTGGGCGGTAAATTGGTTCTCAGGCCCTGAATAATAATGATGATAATTTTGTATAAATAATAGTGATGGAGCTACTCCCACCCCCTTTGCTCAGTTTGAATTCCCATGAACACACACAGGGAGGAATTCAGCCACCATGGATCTCTCCGTATGGAGTGTTCTAAAGTGAGGCTGGCAACTTCCCAGGTGAGTAGCTCTGGCTGCATTGCATGTCCCAACTTTGGGGACTCAAAAATAAGAGCAGGGACTACTAAACACAGAGTGCCTTGTCGGGGCAGTGTGGCTTCCACATGTACCTGCAGATATGTGCAACCAAATCTGTCTTTCCAAATAGTTAGACATGTTTGGTGCTTAATATTTAGATGAGGAGAGGGTTAAACTGGGCGGAAAATTGGATTCCAGGCCCTGAATAATAATGATGATAATTTTGTATAAATACTTAATTACTCTACTTAATTTAACACTAGCGCCATAAAGGTTGCAGCATTGGGTGCTCTGGTTGAAGCTGAGCCAGTTTATAGTGACGCTGTAGATCAAGATCCCATAGAGCACAATGGGCGGAAGTGTATTGTATAAGTGTTAATATTATAAATATTACCCACATTTATTTACAGAACTTGCATTGTGACTTGTCAATAATGTAAAAACAGGACATACATGTCGCCAAATGTCATTTTATATTTTTGTGCTTTGTGAATCTCCACAGGGTGCAGGTAATCCTGGTCCACTGGTGCATGTTTGGGCTCTTGGCACACAGCTGTGATTGTTTACAATGGGGAGTGGCTCTTTCAGATAGACTGGGGTGGGAGCGTGCACATTTCCGGGGATGCGGGGGATGCTCCCCATTGAAGGCAATCAGAGCCCTTTTGCCAAAGGATTGGATGAGAGCCTACATGCTCCGTTGGACCGAAGAGAGGTGAGTTTTGCTGGGCGTACTGGGGGGGGGGGGGGTTCTGGCAACGGGGCACGGAACTAAACCCGGGAAAGTCAAATTCCCGGGAATTGTTATGCTTCAAATAACAGAAGTCTATAGGGGTATTCAAACTCATAAAAATAAACATTACCATTTAAGTCCAGTCACAGCTGGACCTTGGAGCTTGCAGCCACCCGCACCTCGCCTAGTGCTGAGTCCAATTGGGCTAGTAACATTTTTTTTAAAATGAGGCATACCTGCGCTTCTGCAATTGTAAGCTGCCGCCTTGAATGTGGCTGACAGCTTGGAAACCATTCATTTAACCATCCGTGTGTGATCACAAGCTTTCTGATACCAAGTGTTACATTTCGTTTGCAGAAATCTTCTCGTAGCTGCTATTAATGCAGGAGCTCAGAGAAATGTCCCAGCTTTCAAATAAATCACAGTGTCGTGTTTGCTTTGAAAGCTAGTAAACATTACACTATGTTTTGAAACTAAGCTGTGACTGGCAAGTGCTAATAATGCTCCATTTTAAAAATAAGCTTGGTCCCTAAAGCAAACCTAATTTGCCAAAAAATCAGTGAAGCCCACTGTGTGGAGGTGATCATGCTGGGGGGAAAATAACAGCATGAAAGCATATTTGTAGATGGATATCTCAAATGTTGGAGCCTGTGGGGCAGGGGGTGCAGTTGCTCTGAGGACTGCTGTAGTATGTAGTGACCATTAACCCATTTTTTAGGTTTTGACTTACCGTATTTGCCGGCGTATAAGACGACTTTTTCCCCCTGTAAAACATGCCTCCAAGTGGGGGGGTCGTCTTATACGCCGGGTGCACCTGGGTTCAGGGCCGTATCCCCCGCAAGGCAGACCTAGGGTGCTTGCGTGGCAGGGGGGGCAGCCATTAGTGTCTGCTGTAGCAAAAAAAAAAAAATTCTGTACGGCCGCGGGGCTCCCGCGCGTATGCCCGCCAGCAGCGCGTGCCCGCGGGGGCATTTGCGCCGCTCGTTCGGAGGCTCCGGCGCCCCCACATCCCGCCTCCCCCTGTGTCAATGCCTCCGTCAGTGTTCCTCCTTGACTGGCGGACCCGCCCCGGCCATTGGTTAAGGAGAAGTGCCGGCGCGGGACATGAGAGCGGGCCGCCGGGCTCCGCCCTCCTGCTGAGTCACAGATGTGTGACTAGGTGCTGCTGCATAGACCTGGGAGGATAAGGTAATATTTTTTTTATACTAAAATAATATTAAAAATAGATGATTATTTTGGAGAGGGAGTGTGTCACCGGCTCCGCCCCCTGGCATCATGTACTCCCAGTGCTGGATAAAATGCATGCATGGGTGCTCCCAGAGACAAGTGAAATGTAATGGGTGAGTGGGCAGGGTAGTGTACAGTCGGAGACTGGGGTGGGGGGGGCAGCACCACACTTTCTTTTAAAGTTATGTGATGAACAGTCCATGCCCATGCTGCACTGTGAAAGTAGGTGACCCGGGCACAAGCAGTTCTGTTATATCAGTCCCGGATGTGTAGATCCTCGGCCTGCCCCTAACATCCATCTCTCCATCTGCACCTATCCTCATCCTGCCCCTAACACCCACCCATCTCTCCATCTGCACCTATCCCCAGCCTGTCCCTGACACCCATTCCTATATCTGCACCTATCCCCAGCCTGTCCCTGACACCCATTCCTATATCAGCACCTATCCTCATCCTGCCCCTAACACCCACCCCTCTCTCCATCAGCACCTATCCCCAGCCTGTCCCTGACACCCATTCCTATATCAGCACCTATCCCCAGCCTGTCCCTGACACCCATTTCACCATCAACACGTATCCCCCACCTGCCCTGGTCACCCACCCATCTCTCTATTTGCACCTATCCTCTTCAAGCACCTGACATCCATCCCTCGGGAGTAGGGATATAGAGGGAGTAGTCTTATACGGCGAGTATATAACAAACTCTATATTTTGAGTGGAAATGTTGGGGGGTCGTCTTATACGCCCAGTCGTCTTATACGCCGGCAAATACTGTAATTTATTTCAAATCTGAAGATTTTCTAAACCTGTACATTACTCATTTTTATTTATTTTTTTACACAGCTTAACACGTGTAAGACAACAGTATGGCCTTCTGCCACGAGCTGGTTGGGATAACCTGATAGCATTGGCCTCCTATGAAAAGGCTCTTTCAGTAAAACAAAAGAATAAACATTTGTCCAGACCACTCTTGCCAAGGTAAGATTAAATGACCAATTTGTGTTGTAGAAACATTCTAAATTCGTGTATGAGCATTAGTGCTTTTTTTATGCATTGTTTACTGTGTGAAAAGAGCACTTGCGTTACAATTCATTTTTCACATATTGTGCACTTTTTTCTCGAAAGCACATTTTCTGCACCTGGTACTATAGTGACCCTTGTGTGTGTTACTGTTGTTGAACGTTTAGTAACTAGTAAAACCTTATTGCAACTCTTTTGTCCCGCATATTTCCCACATTCTACGAATGACTCAAATCTATCTTTCTTTCCTAACTAATTATGTGAGCCGGAAACCATTTCAGAGAATACATGTTCCTATTGGCTGATATTCCGTATGCTAAAAGATCGTTTTGGCAGATACTTGTTCTCAGATGTGACAACAGCCTTGATACATTTCTACATCCAGAGATTGTTTTTATGGGAGAAACTTTCCTGATAAACGGGTTGTAATACACCATTAGCAGTGGTACTCAATTTCAGTGGAGCACCCATTATTTTATCTTCAAAGGCGGGGTGCAAAAGGGAGTGTGGGGGTTTTCCCTGCTAGAACATCTGTGCGTTATTTTAATGGCTTTCTGGGTGCTCCTAAGCTGCTTTGGAACAATTTGTGACCAGACAAGCACTCCCCACAACCCCCTAAACTGTGATATCCTGCTTCTTGTGAGATGGGACCTGAGCTCTATCAACTTGTATCTTCCTCTCCTGGCCCCTCTTCCCCATCACTGGTTTTCTTCGAGTGCTGCTCTCACTTGGATAATAGTCATTGCCCAGCTTCTTATCACTTCTACCAATGTAAATGCGACAAAAGTCAGCTATAGTGACACTGTGTTCCATACCATGTCTGGGGGCAGATCCCTGGACCACCCCCTTTGGTGCTCACCTTCTTACCTTTCGCCAGTACCACTTTATTCCAACAGCCAGTGCAACTCTATGGTTTAGGTTTATATTTCATCTTGCCCCTTGCCATGCAGGTCTCCTAAATGTCTACACTTGGCCATAATACCAGGAACCCTGTGGCTTCTGGCCACAGCCAAGTCACCAAAGATTGGGCAAGCTGTGGGTTTGCAGCAGTGGAATCAATCTGTAGGAGAGGTAGCATCACTGATGTGCCTTCTAATATCTCATATATAAGAAAATCAGTTTCTTCTCTGGTTTTAATGGTTGTCTGTATATATGTTTTTAAGATAAATCTGTACATGCCTTTTTTGACCACATTTCCAGATTAAAGTTACTGCCGACCGTAAGATTTGTTAAGATTAAGCTCTGGCCATAAAAAATCCAAAGCAGCATAGCATTGCATTATATTTTTTAAAGTCTATAGGGCAATTGAAAAAAAAAAATATTTGTAAAGTTTAAAAAAGGAAACATTGCCCTGGGCAACAATGAGCCCAAAAATGACTCATTCATTTTAGGTTTGTCTCTGAAAAACACGTTAATAGGGTGTTAGGTTAACCCGCAGACATTGTGGTGAACCTGGAGCACAAACTGTATCAGATATTGGTGGTTTTGCCATTGTTCTCTGGTTCCTTCCAACTTAGGAAGATAATGTTGGTATTGGTCGATCTATTATCATCTAGGGTTTGTTATGGACCTGATTTGGTTTAAATTTCCTATACCTTTATTTTTTCCCTCCCCTACTTGAAATTATTATTCATTAGTCTGGTCTTAGGTCAGTATTAAGTCATGCTTCTGAACATGATGTTGTTAAAAGTCATTAGGTAAGCAGAAAATGCATATAGATTTAGCTCATAAACCTATTTAAGTAGTGTAAGATCCCCAGGATATTGAGATTTCCAGTGATCTGTTTTTCAGCTTTCCCTTTAACCCTTTAAATGCTAAGCAAGTAAAATCTATGTAGCTGCTTCTCTGACCGATAAGTGGCAGCTACATAGATTCTACATATTTAATGCCCAGTTAGACACTTGCCTTTGAGTCCGATCACAACCCCCTATCACCGCTGCTACTTCTGCCTATAGACAAGCCCTCATTAGCTGGGTCGCTGAAAACTCCTTTCTGTACATGATTGCCCCCAGGAATTGATAAGCACAAAGGATGTACTCTGGCAGACTGAGGGCAGGTGAGCCCCCGAGGCACTTGGATGTAGAGCTATAGGCAACTGAGCCAACAAGGGGTCGGGGACTGAAGCTGACAGCTGATTCAGCAGGGAGCCGGAGATATGTGCACAGAAGTATTCCAAAGACAAGCAAGGTTCAAAAACCGGGAGGTCAGAGAGCTTCGCAGTATCAATGGATGAGACAGGCAGTTGGTCATGGTCGTGCCAAGGTTATGCCAGGAGATCAGAATCCAAACGCAGTGTCAAGGGACTAGACGGAATATGTGGTCAAAAGGTGAGATCACAATAAGAGTTCAAAGAGGGCAAATTTAGCTGCGGCAACACTATCTACAAATGCACCGGCCTGGGTCAAATAGGGACCCCAGGAAATCATAATTGGCAAAGCTAATGTTCGACAGGCACTAGGCAATTTCAGGACACCAAAACTGGGAGTAACGGAAACATCAGGATGCTGAAGCCTTTTTTCAGGCTTCCGGGGGCAGGTTCTGACAAAGTGGCCGGCTTCTTTACATTACAGAAACAGACCGTACATCCCGGTGCCTTAAAGAGCACCAAAACCCAGGATTTTGGTTCTTGCCCTGCATTTAATTTTTATGGTTACGGTTTCACAAAAGGTTTTATTGAGCACATTTGGTGTGTATACAACTCCATGGGAAGGATTCATTTCTTTTCTCAGTTTGAGACGGTTTACACCCTTGCTGGAGTTTGCACAGAGTAGAGCCCCCCATAGCTTCAAAGAAAGAGTCCACAGTTTGCAGGGCCTGAACTTCAGGCAACAGTCCAAACAACCAGGTCTGAGGGTTTCCCCGGAGCAGAGAAATTGTAATGCCCACTCTCTGCGGCTCTGGTCCAGTTAAATGGGGGCCAGGTTTATATGCATTTTGAGAATTAGCAAACTTATGTCAATCTCTTTTCCGGGCAACGGAAGCTTGGGTTCCCCAGATGGTGTCGCCATGACTGTTAAACTTAAAACTTATCAGGAGAGACTTAAAGAACTTAATTTGTACAGTCTGGAGGAAAGAAGGGAGAGGGGGACATGATTGAGACCTTTAAATATGTGAAAGGATTGAATAAGGTTCAGGAGGGAAGTGTTTTTAAGAAGAAACTTAACGATAGAACAAGGGGGCACAACCTGAAGCTAGTCGGGGGGAAGATCAGGAGCAATGTTAGAAAATATTATTTTACAGAAAGAGTAGTAGATGCTTGGAACAAACTTCCAGCAGAGGTAGTTGAAAAATCAACAGTCACTGAATTTAAACATGCCTGGGATAAGCACACATCTATCCTAAGATAAAGAGAACATACAGTATACACATAAGGGCAGACTAGATGGACCGTATGGTCTCCTTCTGCCGTCAACCTTCTATGTTTCTATGTTTCTATGACTACAGTACTTTGACATGGAGGAGTAAGGAAAAAAGCACAGTGAACCCCCTCCCCAGCAAGCACCATCTGTGCATGCAGGACTTTGAAAAAGATCTTTTAAACATCCAATGGATTTTTTAATGGATGTTTAACTGGAATTTGTTTTCCCCATTATCTAAGCCCCAACCCACTGTATATTCCCCACAATAAAAGTGTGAAGTGTAACCGCTGGCAATCCAGGTTGTGCATAGTGATTGGCGCTCCACAATAAAAGGACACAGCATCTACAGCTGCAGTAACAGCAGCCAGCAAAAGCCCGGGTGAGTCTTGAAAACCCTGGGCTGCGGTGGTGAGTCGTTCCTATTGTTATCTACTCACATTGATGTATAGTGTGGCACCGGTATTCCAGGAAACTCACTATAATCCAATGTTTAAAATCAGAGCGGCATAAGGAGGCAGCAACTGCGTTTTCACAACTGCCGGCACAAAGACAAGCCATTATTCCCGCAGCTAGCATTTAATATATAATCCTTTGGATATACCCCCCCCCCCCCATAGTGCACTACTTTCTGTGAATAGAAAATCAGGCTCAAATAGCTGGTGCCCGGGCTGGTTTTGTTGGAGAGGGGGAACCCCGTGCAGATTTTTTTTTCAACATTTTAAGGGTTTAACCCTTGACATGCAGGACATATTTTATTTGAAAATCTCATAAAACGCTCTTTTTTTTGGGGGGGGGGGAGTGTCTCTGGTGCAAGAACAGGTTTCTACCAATACAATCAGAAGGAATGGAGATTTACACACCATATGGTTTCCATTAAAAATCACATATTTCATCCCAAAAAATTGAGAAAGCTTTGAAGAAACAATATATATTTTACAGGCAATTCCTACACAGTTAAACATATATAGCACAACATGTTGAAAATAGTCTGGCAACATAGGGTGGCAAAATTTCTAGGTAGACTGGCAGTTAAGGGGTTAAAGAGGAACAGAATTCAGGATTTCTCTTTATAATTTTAGTAAGAGAACTTGAAAGATTTGGCAAACTTTTACATTTCATGTTTGTGCACTCCACTACCAACCAGGGTTTTAGACCATATTTACCCATTTATGCTGCAATATAAAACGTTTTAAGTGTTAGAAAAAAAAAGGTTTAATGGTTTGGCAGAATTATGTTACTAACCTAAGCTTTATGGTGTGATGGCAGCTCCGGAGATTGAACTTTTTAAATAATTCATGCATTTAGCCATATTAGCTGAATGGCATACTTTTAGCAAAGAGAAGCAATGGGTGAACACGAAATCAGAACTTAGACAAAAGAACTTTTGGACTAAATATACTCCTTTATCATGGCAACTTTATATGGTTACCACCATTACAGTTGAAAATTTACACCCCATTGTTTTGCCCCAGGGTAGACAATAAAAGTGAAAGGCAGTTTCCCTTCTAAAAGAGGAGTGAGAATTCTCAACTCAGAATCGATCCCAATATTTTTTTTTTATTGCATGTTATTGTGGACCAAAACTCAGGATTTTAACTATCCCCCAAGGGTACCTGGGTTTGGAGTGCCCTTCTATGTGAAGCCCCACCGTTTGGTAGTGTAATACTTTTTCATTTAACTTATCTTGCTCCTTATCCAGAACAATTTAAAATGTACTCTTTATGCAGAATGAGCTTAGTTGAAAAATGTTTTACTAAGATGTCAGGAAACATTGTAACTATGTGACATCTTTGTAGTACCACTCCCCTCCCTTGTCTGACATTTTAATTATAAGGTTTATTATATTGTATAATTTTGTTAAGCAGCGCCTTGCTGTTCCATTTTAACAAATTCCTTTGAACTTTGTTCTTTGTCTACAGATAATCTTTAACAACATGGCAAGCATAACATCCAGATATCTGAGATATACATATAAAGTTAGGTCCATAAATATCTAGACAGAGACAACATTTTTTCTAATTTTGGTTCTGTGCATTACCACAATGAATTTTGAACAAAACAATTCAGATGCAGTTAAAGTTAAGACTTTCAGCTTTCGTTTAGTGGGTTAAACAACATGATTGCCTAAAAATGTGAGAAATGTATTCCTTCAGTTCAGAGGCTCAAAGGTAATTGGACAAAATAAATAATTGAAAATAAAATGTTAATTACTAATACTTGATTGGAAACCCTTTGTTGGCAATGACTGCCTGATATCTTGAACTCATGGGCATCACCAGACACTGTGTTTCCTCCATTTTAATGCTCTGCCAGGCCTTTACTGTAGTGGTGTTCAGTTGTGTTTGTGGGCCTTTCTGTCTAACGTTTAGTCTTTAACAAGTGAAATGCATGCCCAACTGGGTTGAGATTAGGTGACTGACTTGGCCATTCAAGAATATTTCACTACTTTGCTTTAATAAAGTCATGGGCAGCTTTGGCTTTATATTTTTGGTCATTGCCCATATGTATTATGAAACGCCGGCCAATCAGCTTGACCGCATTTGGCTGGATTTGAGCACACCGTATGTCTTTGAATAGCTCAGAATTCATCAGCCTGCTTCTGTTCTGTGTCGCATCATCAATAAACACTACTGACCCCATGCCACTGGCAGCCATATATGCCCAAGCCATCACACTACCTCTGCCGTGTTTTACAGATGACGTGCTATGCTTTGGATCATGAGGCGTACCACGCCTTCACCATACTTTTTTTCTACCCATCATTCCGGGAGAGGTTTCATCTGTCCAAAATATGTTCTTCCAGAACTGTTCTGGCTTTTTAGATGTTTCTCTTAGTCAATCTAGCCATTTTATTCTTGACGCTTATGGGTGGTTTGCACTGTGCAGTGAACCAGTCTTGTCTTTATATTAGATTAGGATATTGATATGCCTCCATTCTGGAGTGTTTTGATCACTTGGTTGGCTGTTGTGAAGAGGTTTCTCTTCACCATGGAAATTATTCTGCGATCATCCACCACTGTTGTATTCTGTGGGTGACCAGGCACTGGTGAGTTTGCCGGTGCTTTCTTTCCTTCTCAGGATGTACCAAACTGTAGATTTTGCCACTCCTAATATTGTAGCAATTTCTCAGATTTTTTTCTTCTGTTGTCACAGCTTAAGGATGGCTTGTTTTACCTGCATGGAGAGCTCCTTTGACCGCATGTTTTCTTTACAGCAAAATCTTCCTAATGCAAGAACCATGCCTCAAATCAACTTCAGGCCTTTCACCTGCCTAATTGAGAATGACATTATAAAGAAATAGCCCAGTATCTGCTACAGCTATTCAGAAATGTCTGGCATAGGTATGTGCATCAGCCAGATGGAACCTGGTTATGCAGCCACGGGATCACCGGCACAGGTATACAAGTTGATCTGGTGGCATAATCCCTCTCCTCCTCCTCCATTAATGTCTCAGTGATGGAAACACATGATATGCTGCAATTGACACTGGCAGAATGACAAATCTGCCTTGTGTAGTGTTATCTTTCTTGACCCCCCCCCCCAGCATCTTTAAACTTGAACTTGTCATAATAAAGCTGTACTGGTGCTTCCCATCCACCAAGAGAGGGCAGGCATATTGAGGACTGTCCACAGGTTGGCTATCTTGACACATACAGCCTTGCGTGGCTGCCTGGGCCTGGGAAGAAAAAGTAGTTCTTAGCCTGTGGGGCTGTAGAAGCCATATAAACCAATTTGTGTATGCTTCAAAAGCAAATGGGGTTTATATATGGGCACTCTCACCACAATTATAAGAATTTAATTAGAAATTTTATTGAATGTGCTATACAAAATTATTTAAAACCACATATATGACATACACATACGTGCCCTTACAGTTCTATCTTTTGCGAAGCCATATAAACAATACAGAACAGGAACTGACTGGAAATGGTTCCAAATAAACATCCAGCGAAGTGATGTATGGAATTGTGGTGGTGTCACAGTGTTGTGCCCCCCCCTCAAACATATGTTCACACACTTTCAGCCAATCCTATGCAGGAAGATACCTAAAAAACACTCTTCTGCATTCCCATGGCCAATGTAACCTCTAGCAGCACACTTGTAGACATCCAGTTGTGAGTTGCATGGTCTTTTTAAAAACAAACAAAGGCCTCCCTGAAGTCTAAATGAAACTGCAGAGGTGATTTTCTAATCCCTTGACTTGGGATGCCCTTCCGTGTTAACCCCTGGGGTTATACTGATGTAGATGGTGTTCCCACTGTGCATGTTTGGGCCACATCCCTGTTATTACTTTAGCTGAGGTGCATGCTCACACCAGGCATTTCTGGCTGGCACAGGTAGGTGCGGCCAGTGGTGCAAGCTCCATTTAATTTTCCCAGCCAATCTGATCTTAGAACTTACATCTGGACCAATAAGTATGGTATGAATGGATTGCGAAAGCTGATTGTTTCATGGGATCACCAGGAGTTTTACAGTCAATCTATGGGGAAACGCATAGTGAGGCATCCCAAATCGGGGAGTGGAACCGCACCCCAGCGAATGAAAATACCAAGTGTCTTTCCTCTTGGAAGCATAAACATTTGCTTATCAACTCTGTGCCAGGGAGAGTCCTGGTATGCTAGGACTCTAGCACCTCCTTCCTGAGCTCAGATAGCAAGACAGGTTATGGTAGGGTCCCTTAGGACCAGGATTCTTCCAGAGCTGCTAATTCTTCCTAGGAAAAACACCCAATTTACAAAAAAATCCCTTTGCACCAGAATATTGGTTCAAAGACATAGCACACTACAGCTCCTCTTTGCAGACAGCTCCTACTGTTGGTGCCAAAGGAAAGGGAAAAGCTGGTGCCTCATACAAAATTCTCACTGTAATCCAACTCCTGCCAGCCAGAAACACAAACAAGGTGCTGACCCCAGCCTCTAGTGTCTCCTAAACACAAGCTATACGCAGAACAGGAACAGAGACGTTCATGGCTCATGCATGACTATGTAATGTATGAGGACATGCAAACTAGTTTGGTGAGCTGTGCTGTGTTTCCTCCTGGCCATGTTTTCCCCCGAGGCTGCAGTTCAGTGAGTGCTTTGAGCATTGTGCTTGGTTTACTTGGCACTTAGCACATCACACATTATTTGTGGCTCCCAAGGAGCATGTGAAACACACAGATGGGGGCTGCAAGCCACTGGTTGGGGATTACTGTTATAGACCTTGAAAAAAGAAACCTTTCACCAATATACTTTATTTTAAAAAATCTTTCCTTCTGTCGTTTTTTTCCACTTGAGAGTCAGCAGAAATCATTCTAAATAATATGCACAATTATTACAGGTGAGGGATTGTGATGTCTGATGATACAGCACTGTGCTTAAAATCCCTATTGAGCACAATCCTCCTGTCAGGGTTGCTGCACACTGATGACTAACAAGGCACCACCAGCAGGGGTGGGAGAGCACAATGTGGAAGGGCTGCTCCTGATAGGGGATGCATTGTTAAGGTGAGTCTCATTTGGAATTTTAAAATGCCCCAATCTAGGTAAGTATTGACGTGGGGGGTGTTATCGGCAGTGAAGTCTGGGCTTCCTTTTAAACCATTTATTAAAGTGGACCAACACCCAGGATTTTGACTATCCTGGGTCTTGGTCCACTTCGGTGGGGCACCCCCGATCGGGGTGCCCCGCTGTGTGAAACCCCCCTGAAACCCCCGAACAACTCACCTCTCCCCGCTCCCAGCGCCGACGGACAAGCCGCGGACAAGCCGCCTCCCGCACCTCCCTCTTGACGCGCGCGTGCCCGCGCCGGCCATTCACAGACGGCCGGCACGGGCGCGCGCACGTCTAGAGGGGCGCGAGGGAGGTGGCGGCGGCTGGCCGCCACCGAAGATAGGGTAAGGAGTTTGGGGTGTTTGGGGGGGTTTCACCCCGCGGGACATCCCGATCTCGGATGTCCCGCGGGGAGGGAGGTGATCGGCCCGGGAATCTTATAGATTCCCGGGCCGATCACCCGTGGGTGTTGGTCCACTTTAAGAAGATTTACAACTTACATTTCTTCCTTCTGCTGTAGTCTGCACATGGTCATTTACAGTTTGTAGCTCACATTATTATTATTAGCTCCATCATCTTCCTTGGTGCTGTACAGTGTGAAATTGCAAACGGGGTAAAACAACTAACATACAAAGCATAACAGAAAAGCACAAAAATACAGCCACACTGAAACTAGGAGAAATGGCAATTCTTCAGCTTTAATCAGCTTGATTAGGCGTGGAGGGCAAAAGCTCATCAACTACAGAGGAAAATGGGAGTTATTTAATATGTTTCAGTCTTCTGAGGCAGTGAGAGGTTCTTGAAGTTTTCCTTCACCTACCAAAGCATAAAGAAAGTGCCCTTTTTTTAATAATAAAAAAAAAGCTTGCCAGAAGGAGCACTGTGGACTGGGAGGACTGGCTTCTACTGCAAAGACTCGCTTCCCAGATCCCAAGCTTGAACCTGCAGGACCGGAATCTAAGGACCACCATGGTCTTCCCCAGAGCTCCCCACAAGGGCAGACAAGGAGGCAAGACTGAGGTCAAAGGTACAGGTGCAGGTCAACAGGATAGTCAAGGTCATACTTGTGGAAAACAGTCCAAAGGTTAATCCAGCGGCAATGTCCAAAGGTAAGCGGGTCATGCACAGAAAGTAGCCCAAGGTTAAGGTTTCAAAGATACAAAGGCTGGCTCATTCAGAGTTATGTGGGAATCCTCTGGCGACATAAATGCCAGAAGCTTCTTTAAATAAGTCCAGGGAGGTGCTGGTTGGTGCTACGCAGGTCAGCTGACAAGGATCAGCTGACAAAGAGCACCTATCAGAAGGATGGCCAACCGGGAAAAGGGATTGCAAGACCTATGTCATTGAGTGGCCCACGCCTACACAATAGAGTCTGCCGCACACACTACACTGCCCGCTGTTCATGCCAGTGCCAAGGAGGCTGACAATCGTGCATGCGCAGCCAAGCTCTTGGCCTGCCCAAGCACAGGTACATTAGTCACTGGCCACCCTGGAGTCTCAACCCGAGACCCTAAACGCAGGCACTGTGAACTCCACAATCTAGCCCCAGGTGCAGGAGGGGAAGACACCACCAGATTTGCCGGTATGTGACAATGCCCCCATGAGTTCTCCTTTAGGCCATAACCCTTCTATTTAACCAGATATTGAACTCTTCTACCTCTGATCCACGAGTCCAGCACCTGCTCAAGCTCAAATTCTTTGGACCCATCAATAATCACCATCTCAGGAAGGCTAGTTGGAATGCATTCTCTGTTACTGGTTTTGATTTAATCTTTGAGAGCTTGGTATAAATGGTTCCAGAAACAGGAGGTGAACTATGAACCACGGTCAGAGACTCTCTTTAGGGAGACAATGGAGATGGGCAATCTCACGAATAAAGATATTGGCTAATTTGGCAGTGGACGGAAGGGCCTTGAGAGGAACAAAGTGGCTAGTCTTAGTAAATCGATCCATGACTACCAAGATGGTGGTAAAGCCGGCCGATGGGGGTAGTTCGACAATATTGGTAATGGGTAATGTCATGAAACTACAGACAGGCCAAGAAAGCAATGCCTTACTTTGGGCACAGGCCTTACAGTCCTACAAGAACTGAGTACAATCATATCTAACCTTGGGCTACCAGAAATGCCTCAGGGCAAGATCATAGGTCTTGAGTTTCCTAAAGTGCCCCTCCAGGGGGTTGTCGTGACCTAGGGCCGCACATTCTCCAAGACCATGATCTTCCCCTGTTAAATGGCTAGGCCTTCAGTCACTCCCAGCTGCAGCTATCAAGGCAGTTGACTCCCTTCTTATCTTGGCGACCAGATCAGATTCTATAACTTGGAAATATTGATCACTCAAGTGAATGACAAGTGATGGGAGCCTTCAGGAAACAATTGAGACAGGGCACTGGGCTTGCTGTTTTTACTCCCCAATCTGTAGGAAATATGGTAGTTGAACTAGGAAACCACAGTGTCCAACGTGCCTGTCTGGGTTTCAGCCGGCGAGCAGACCACAGGTTTTCCAAGTTACGGTGGTCAGTCAGTCAATTTATGGATGGGATGCTTAGCGCCTTTTAAGATATATCTTGTTTCGCTAGTGGCAGTTTTATGTAGAGGAGTTCCTATCTACAATATCGTGGTTACATAGGCTGGCGACTACTTCTTGGAAAAGAAACCAACCGGTTGTAGCACCTCTTTCTAGCCGAACCTCTGGGACAGAACAGCACCCACAGTGAATGTAGAAGCATCTTCTTCCAGAATGAATGGAAGTGCCAGGTCCAGGTGCCGTAAAATGGGAACAGAAGTGAACTGGTTAGTTTAGCTTCCTCCGCCTAGGCAAACCACTGTTGCTTCTTCGTCAGGTCAGTGATGGGTTTGACAAGTTTAAAGAAATTGTGGATACCTTTTCTGTAGAAATTGGCAAATCTGATGAACCGTTGGACTTCTTGTCGAGAGGTGGGACTGGCCCATTCTCGAACAGTGGTAACCTTATTGGGGTCCATAGTAATCCCAATAGTAGTCCAATACAATGAGGCCAAGAAACAGGACAGAGGTTCTTTCAAAGTCGCATTTCTTGACATAGAGTCGCCTTGACATAGAGGTGACGATCCCGCAACTGGGAGAAGATTTGCCGAACATGCCCTAAAGGGTGTCCTCCAGGTAGACCACTACAAACACATCCAGCAAATTTTGGAAGAAGTCTGAAGGGCATCACTAGATACTCAAATTGCCATACTTGATACTAAAATCGGGCTTTCATCCGCCCCCCCCCCCCCCCTCCAAGATGCAGATCAACAATACAAAATACAAAACTTTTTTTTTCATATAGTGCCTCCCTCATCACAACCAGGTTTCGGGGCTGGGAAGGGCTAAAGGGCGTAGTGTGGGCGGATCGGTGCAGACAGAATTTTGTGTGTGTGTGTCTTAGGACACTTTTTAACTGTTTAATGTCTTATTGTTTGTTTGTATTAGTACTCAAACTTCAAAATACTTATTAGACCTTAACCTTAAAGTGGTTGTGCGGCATTTGTTTAACAGTGTTTTCTAGGCACCAGGCCTGGTGTCATATTCTGTTTTGCCAGTATGTGACACTAATTGGATTAATAACATTCAGGGAATTATGGATATGGATGAGCTGACTTCGGTGCTACATGATAAAAATGAACACCTTAACATGTTCCATGTCACACTTAAAAAGCTCACTGAGATGCAGGTGGCAATTAACACCAAAACCACAAAATGAAACTTGCTTAACCAAAAAATTAGCAGAACCACTATAGTGTGGCTGGATTGGCTAATCATTTCAAACAAATTGTAAACCCTTATTCATGGGCAATTAAAATATATGGAAGATTGTACTCCCCAATTGTATTCAGAGTCATCCCCCTCCCCTTTTTTTTGTTCTCTCTTTTACTTCTCTTTCATGTGTACTTTTATCTTCCTGCCACTCTCTTTAGACTATAAACATGGGGCATACCTGTGATTGGCACTATGGTATAAGCTAGATCATTGGTCCTTTACCTTTTTATGCCAAGTACCCCCTAGCAACAAGTCCATAATAACCCACTTGCTGGTGCACACTATGTGCATCTAGCCTTTTTTCATTTACAGCACATATGCTCAACCTTTGGCCCCGGGGAGTTTTTTCTATATTTAATTGTATGTTTAGCATTGGTAAGCATTTAGACTGGTTGAGCATTAGGGATACGGTTACAATTTGAGACTGATGGTGGGATGGTCTATAAATATGGGACCCATAAATTTGGAGAGTTAAAGCAATCCGCATGTGGGGATTGTTAGATATAAATGTGGTAATGGGATGGTGAGGAAGACCATTCAAATTGTGTTTGTGGAGGCAGTGGGTAATGTGTGTTGTAGAAAGTATTTGCTATGCTATTCATGCTGATAACTTTGAAATTCTGAACCCATTTATTGTGGCCTGTGACCAGTTTCCAAATCACTTGTGCACCAAAACCCCTGGAGATCGGCCCAGGAATCTATAAGATTCCCAGCCCATTGATTCCCTTCCCCCCCCCAGGGCATCCAGAATCGGGATGCCCTGCTGTGTGAAACCCCCCAGGTCGCCCAGAAACTCACCTTCTTTTCCAGTCCAACAGCACATGCACGAGCAGTGGCCGCATCCCGCTATCCCTCAGCAGGACGCGTGCCCTTACTAGGCATTTGTCCTTGGATGAAGGGGCATTAGTGGCTCCAAGCACACTGATACATGCATCATAGAACCGGGAAGAGGTGAGTTTGTTCGGGCAACTTGGGGGGTTTCACACAGCGGGGCACCCCTGGTTGGGGAGCCTTGAGAGCAAGGACGAAAACCCTGGATAGTCAAAAATCCTGGGTTTTGGTCCACTTTAAGTGACCCACACTCTAAAAGTTAAGCACCCCTGGTTTGTAGCCTATTGATTACTATCGTTCTAAGTTGCATAGTGCTTTTCTCTTGCAATTTGAGGGCATTTGGCTGCTTAACTTGTTTTCTAGAAACCAGAAAGAATTGCCAGAATTTTCTTGACATGTGCTTACATATTTGAAATTAGCAAGAGGACTTCCCCTTTGGGGGGAAATGCGTCTGAATTGAACAAGGGTGTATTTGTGCAACACTATCCAAGACCAGACATTTCTTTATTTAAAACCTAGACCAGCTAGTATCCCCTGCAATATTTGCCCGTTGTACATTGCCCATTGTAATACTTCAAACTTCATGTACTGTAGGTAAGCTAGGAGTTTGTGTTTATTTTTCTTTTATCCTAAAGAAATTAAATGCAAGTATATAGTAATTCTTCTCAAAACAGCAATTTAGACTTTTTCTCATCCAGAAAAAAAGTATTATAGGATTGCTCTTAAATTTTAAAAGTATTCACCACGATTGCTCCAGGAGAAAATTGTGAAGAAAATTGACGGACACAACACTTTGATTGAAATTGCACTAAATTGCAATCTTTTTCATGCAATTATGGCATTTTGACAAATAGGTCCCAACAGAATCACTTAGCACATTAGCTTCTTCTTGGTGCTTTAGCTAAAGTGAAGATGGAAATACAGCCAACTGAATTGGATTGTTTTGCTTCGACTGATAAATATAAGAGGCTGGAAGTGGACTAAAATGACTTGTCTAAGACAATTTTAGGTTATACACAATTTAAAGGTTTTACTGATTCTCTTACAATCTTGGCCTACATCCATCCTATAGAATAGGACAACCAATGGAATGTGGGGGTGAAGGAAATGTATGTATTCAATTTGGATGTGCAGGCTAAGCATTTAAATCCCTTAGGCTAATTTAATTAATCAAATCTAGTTGACTTCAGTGTGGCTGGACAATATAAAACGAAAAAAAACATGTAACATATTATGAAGCAAAGCAAAATGCACCATTAATTAATATTTACATGTAATATTGCAGTATCACAGGTGACATTTCCAGACCAGTTTTAGATCACAGAAAGAAAAACAAGACACACCATGAACAAGGTCTAGACAAGGTGAATGCCAGGTCTGTCACTTTCTATGCTTTTTACTTGTTGTACTGAAATACTAATTGTCTAAAAAAGAATGCATACAAATATTTGACATTTATACCTTAAAATGGGAATCTATTCAAAAATGGACCTCTAGTCACTTGCTCTGGGAGTTTAAGGGGACATGCCAAATTATTGTTCCTAATTGGCAGTAGCAAGTCAAATCCAAATCATTTGACCATGCCAACCCAACTTAAAGTAATTCATCAGGGAAACAGAAAAACAAAAGGGTACTTACCTTTTTTCCTGTACTGCTGATCACTGCAGGTCTGAGGCTTCAGAATTCAAATGATCTCTTTATTTGAGGCTCCTGCTGTAGCCACCCCTTCCTGTGCCGTTTAGTTCTAAAACTCTATTCTCTGGCACTTCCTTGCCAAACCACGCCCCATCCATCAGTCACAGGGTGTGTACCCATGCCCGCTCCATTCACTACAATGGAGAGGGGACATGTAATTCCTCACCCACTACCTCCGTTGCAATGAATGAAGAGGGTGTGACCACACCTCGGTGATTGATGATGAGTTGTGATTCCGTCCCGCCATCAATCCCATCCTCAAGAGTTCTGGAGCGCCAGAGCTGCAGTCACCGGCAACGCAGGACAAAAACTATGTACCCCTTTGTTTTTTTACCTGCTGAATCACTTTAAGATGGATTTGGATTTTTCTGCACCCAAGAAATTCAAGCTTGTGGTTCCCACAAATTGCGCCCCCTATACATTTCCAGGTCAATCCAATAGACACAATAAGCATGGCAAAATCTATCAAGGCCTGGTGCATGTTTTATTACATGCTATAGCTAGGACTTTGTTTTTTTTCTGCACTGTGTCAAAGAAGGCCAGTTAGTAACAATTAGGAATCTGACAGGTGGATGAAGATTTAAATTATCTGGAAAAAATAATGACATCATCCATTATGAACTTATTACCAAATACACCAATTTATTTTATCAAAATAACTCAAAAAGTAAAAGACAAAGAGGCTATTGAATTGTCTGTTAAAGTAAGTAAGCCTAGTTTTGTTGTATCTCCTCATTTAGATTCAGGATGATCAGCTTATTGTTATCAGCCACTGTTAAATTCAGTGTACTTATTTCAGCAATGTGTACAGTAACAAAAACATAGCCAAGCTTCTTGAAGTGATTTCAGGCTTTGCAGTTTCAGAATATAGAATCAAACTAGGGCACAGGCTCCAAACAGAAAATAACATATTTTGTTTAGAGCAGAAAGCCAGATGCATACATAATGCTGCATAATTCTGTATAAGCCAGTACAACATCTGCTCAGACAACATGCTGGAAAGCCTATTGGAGCAGCAAAGAACCATTAGCGGCTCTACAACACTACATGAGTAGAACAAAGTGCAGTCTTACATTATTCCAGTACAGTAACGAATAATGTTGGTTTGTTACTTAAGCTCCTTAGAAAGAACAGCTCCCGGAATAGCTATTGTGGTTGCTGCAATATATTTTAAAAAACAAACAGCAAAATGATCTTGCTGTCCTTTAAAAAATGTAATGTAACAAAAAATAACTAATACTGATATTGCAATATTGTCAAGCTGCTGTAAAAGTACCACCAAAAATATTTTATTAAATTAAGTTAATAAACAATACTTTACCTACCTTATGCCCCCTGACAGCATCTGTAGTTAAGGAGGATGCGGTGCCCCCTCCTCCCTACTTGGCATCCAGCCAAGGATAATGCCAGTTACCAGGGAGGGGAAGCAGCCTCTGTGGATTCTCCCCATGTGACTCTTATGTCATTGGAGGGGAGGGGCATAGAGGGGCATATAGGCCTCGGGGAAATCCAAAAGTAGCGAATTCTAGAGTGATATCAGTTACTCCAGATGGTTGGTAGATCAAGTCCAGTAAGAACTAAGGACATGGAATAATCAGAATATAGGATAGAAATCAAAGAAGGATATGAAGGGAGTGGGTGGGATAATATGAATAATGGTCAAGTATAAGTAAGGATGAAGGATATATTAGATAAAAGGAAACGGTGGTATAGACATAAATATACCGCCATTAACTAGCAAATTTATTCCATCCGCTATGATGTCCATGACCAGCTGCAAAAATCAAAAATAACTGGGGTTATGCCGATCCCAGGAATATAAGGGAAAAGCAAAAGCAGAGGGATCGATAACTGAGTGGGAAAAATACATTTTGAAAAAGACTGAGGTGGAGTCTCCCAGGTTGATGTAAGAGGTTAGTCTGTTTAGACTTTGTGACCTCTGGGCCAAGAAGCTTGCAGCCAGGTTGCTTGAGCTGAGGTTGTGAATGGAATTTTGACCACAATACTTATGACAAATAATGTATAAGGAATGTCCGCTGTGTGAGAACTTTGCAGCAGTTGTAAAAAATATATCAAATAATACCATTCATTAATGCACTGATTAAGGTTTGTGTGTTATTAACATTTACTGGGCCCACCTTTTCTAGGGAAACCCAGACTGCATCAACTTCGCCTTTTATTATTTGTAATGATGATCCAGCTGCCATCCACCACACTTGGTTTCAAATGCTTATCCTGGCCACTTTCCTCTGTAGTCACAGAAGTTTGTTAAAAGTCCTTGGGGGTCCTCCCAGCTTATAACATCATCCTGTGGGATGCCGAAAAGCGCTTTTTTCATTTTCCCTCTTTCATCAGGAATCTGTAGGGCACCGCCAGGCAGAGATTGGAAACCCAGAATGGTGGACGACAGCCAGACCATCATTACATATTAAAGGCAACGTTAATTTTGTCTGAGTTTCCCTCAAAGAGAGAGGCCCAGAATAATGGTAAGAACACACAAACCTTAATCTATGCATTAATGGTATTATGTGTTACACTTTTCAAAACTGCTGAGAAGTTCCTGCACTGCGGACATTTATTTTTTTTTTTTCATTATTTTTCATGGATACAGTAGCAGTTTACCTGGTACTTGGTACAGCTGAGACGAGCCTACACATTATCCTACAATTTTTGCATAAAGGATCATAAGTGAAAAATACTATTCTATTGGGACCAACATGTGTTGTGTTAAAGTGTACACAACAAACTATAGATGGATAAGCACAGCCTAATAGATAATGAATGAGTCACATAGGGGGGTGCCAGACGATCCGGTGCTCGTAAGGCTTAAGCAATTAGGGAACATGGGAGGGACACTCTGGTATGTCCCATACATGCACCAAGAGATGATCTGCACTCACCCTAAAAAAGTTAGTACAAACCAGTATATAGAAAATATATTGAGCTATTTTATTAGAATCAGACAATGAAAATCACAATGAACCCAAATGGGCATACACATTTAAAAAAACATATACAAGACAATATAAAAAGAAAAGGTGGTAGGGGCATGGGCAAGGCGATGCTAAATAATCAATTTGTCACAATCAATATATATTGATAGTTGCATGCCAAACAGTAAAAGGGCATGACATTGTGTACTATTATCACCAAGCCAGTGAGTATAGGTTTGACCAGATATAACCCAGAATATATTAGGGGGTGTGTAATCCAGAGAGGTGATAGAACCAGAAGGACAGTGTGTGTGAAAGAGTGCAACAGTGTGTTAGATATGTGAAACCAAGTGCCAGAGAATGGTGCCGAGAATTAGCTGTGAGGAGTGGATGAAATAAATGGTATAACAAGACACTCACTGGCTGGTGTATAGTATAATACAATTAAATACAAAGTAATAAAATCTGAAATAGTAGATACATCACCGTAATGTAGCAAAGCCTGCCGATCCCCCCGACACACCAAGATTAAACAACCGCCGACGCGCTGCGTGGATACGCCACTTCACCTGGACGGACATTTGCTGTCTATCAATTCCCTCTTTTTATCTGTGTAGGCGCGCTCCCGTGTGACCCGTGTCACATCCGCCCCAGCCGGCACCTCCCGCCTATGCAATCAGCGTGGAGGAGAAGTCGGAGGCAGCGGGGAACGCCGAGCACACGCCGCACTTTAACACTTTGTGTTAAAGTGTAGTTTAATTCACCCTTTCAAACCAGGATGTTATACATCTTAATTGTACCTGTGTCTGGACAATGATTTTTATTAAGATTTCAGTTACTATATCAGGCAGTGACCCAAAGTGTTTTCTCCTTGAAGGTGCTGTACTCTTAAATGTAAGTTATATTACTTGCATATGTAAAGTGTGTTTATTTTTTTCCCAGGAAAAGGAGGAACGCTAGCTCATTACCCAGTAAAACTATGTTACTGAAGACTATGGATACAGCTAGTTCTCACATAGTAAGAAAAGTGTTTATTCTACCTATCGTTGCAGAAGATTGTTGTATTTTAAAGTGGACCAACACCCAGGGGTGATCGGCCCGGGAATCTACAAGATTCCCGGGCCGATCACCTCCCTCACCGCGGGACACCCGACATCGGGATGTCCCGCGGTGAGGGACCCCCCCCCAAAAGCCCCAAAAAACTGACCCGATCGGCGGCGGCAGCTGCCGCCGCCTCCCGCGCGCCCCTCTAGGCGTACTGTCAAAGGGGCGCGCGGGAGGCGGCGGAGGACGCGTTGTCTTGTCCGCGCTTGTCCGTTGCTACATGGGAGCGTGGTGAGGTGAGTTTTGGGGGGTTTCTGGGGGGTTTTACACAGCGAGGCACCCCTAATCGGGGTGCCCCCCTGAAGTGGACCAAAACCCAGGATAGTCAAAATCCTGGGTGTTGGTCCACTTTAAGCAGAATTTTAGCCTCCGGGTAACCCCCAGGAGGGTTGCAAAGAAATCATTGCCTACCTCGCCCATGGCCCAGAGTCGTTCTCCTCGACACATACGCCGCATGGAAGGAGCACAAAGCGGCATTCCCCGCTATGTGCAGGAAAGAGACAGAAGAAATGGGAGCAAAAAAGTTTGAAGGAAAGAAAGAAAGAATAAGAAGGACTGACAGAAAATAAGAAAGAGAAGAGATGATGAAAATAATAGAAGGAATCACAGAAAAAAATTATAGAAGGAAAGAAGAAATGGAATGGCAGAATTAACAGACCAAAGAAATAAAAGATGGAAAGAAAGAAAGGGTTACAAGGAAAGAAACTTAGAAGGACTGACAGAAATAAGGTCTCCCCCAAAGGCCAATCTGCCTGTAGCTGACAGTCCTTAGACCTGGTTACTGAATGGCCCATATGTCCTGAGGTGCTTCACAGGGTAGAAGAAATGAGGTGGGCCCTTCCTAGGTTCAGATGCCCGGCACCTGCGCAAGTATGCCCTGTGGTAGGTCACATATTTGATGCAATACCCAAAAATATATAGATAATGATCAGGTAAGTAACCTGATTTTCTCCTGAAGTTCATATGAATTTTCTTTTGTGACTAAACAATATCTCTGAAACCTATAATAAAGGGATTGTCCATGCTAAGTGTAAAACAAATCATTGTTTGCTTACCTGCCATGAAGATAATTTATCCTGCTGTGCCACGAATATCATTGCTGAAGTGAGGATCTGGCCTGTATTCTGTAGCCCAGCATCTGGATTTTATTTATGAATGACCACATGTTTTTCCTCCTGAGAGGTGGACCTATTTTCAGCCCCCTTTGCATCAGACTATGTGGGAAACACTATTCCCTGTGTGTGATTCTCTTTGTTTGTCTGTCTTTTCTGCGACGTGGACAGCAAAATAAAAAAAATGCAACATCTACCACCAGCAGAGAAGCCTAAAAATATTCTCATCTGAATGCCTTGGTGAACCCAACTTCAAATACCCATAGAATACATGTTGCACACACCACCTAAGTGCATCAACTTAAGGAAAAAGGTAAAAAAGACAATGTTGAAAAACCTGTAGTTTCAAATACACAGACAGGAAGAGAAAATGAAACCACTGCTTTTCTTCAGACATTTGGGGCAATCCCAGCCCACTTTTGACACAGACACACACATCGGAAACATGGCTGTATACAGTATCATTAAAAAGTCTGATCAAAATGACTTTTACTTTGAAGAATAACGTCAGTTAAAAGATGAAATATGTATTGAACGTGTCATGATTTTTTAAGATTAACATGAAATTCTAACCAAATGCCAGTGAGATGTCGGGAAACCTATCCAATCCCCATATGCAAAGAAATAAAACCATAGATGTTCATAACTTAACTTATGTATAAAAATTAGAAATGATAATGATAATGCCGCTAAAGCTGAACTTGAACCCTATTGAGGTCAAATGTGACCCAAATTTGGGGGCCCAAAAATTCCTGTAAAATGGGGATAGCAAGGCTGCAAACCGAGGGGAACACCAGGGGGATTGACCTGTGCAAAGTGGGCTGGGGAAAGTACTCAAAATAATAACAGAAAACCTAAAAAAAAAGAAAGAAATACATAAATGAAAAAAAAACAAAAACATTTTTAATGGGGGTTTAAGGCCAAATTGGGGGTGGAACACATGGGCGATTGCCCTGCACAAAATGGGCTAGGGAAAGTACTAAAAATACTAACAGAAAACTAAAAAAATAAAGAAATACATACCTACATAAAAAATTTGTTTTTTTTAAGGGTTTAGGAAGCCAATTTGGGGGGGGGGGGGGGCAACACCTTGGCGATAGCCCTTCACAAAATGGTCTAGGGCAAAATAAATACATAAAACTAAAAATAAGAGACATTAATAAATCAATAAAAAGATATATACATATATAAATAAATGAGCATCAATAAATGTATACATAAATAAGCATATACATATATACATAAATAAATATATAAATAAACAAACCTATACATATATACATTTTTACAGGTGTCAGAGGTGCGGGGGGGAGGAGGTGGTGGAGGTGCAAGTGGCAGAGGAGGTAGCAATCACTTTAACCACTCACTCAGGTGCTGGCACCGCCAAGTCTCGATGGATCCATGCTTTGTTCATCTTAAAGAATGTATGGATGTCCACTCCCCTGACACCTGGGCCTTCCTCCTACTTTTCCTCCTCCGCTTCCATTACATCCTTCATCATGGCCTGGAGTGTTTTTTCAAGCAGGCAAAAGATTTGGATGGTAGCTCTAACTATGGCTTCATCAGTGCTGACCAATTGATGCCATACTGGAATCACTGCAGATGTCCCTCATGGGGGCCACTTATTGGTGTTGAAATACTGTTGGCCTGCACCTTTACTCACCCAGTCATTTTGGAACTGGAACTCCACTATTGCCTGCTATATGCGCCACAGTGCTTCCCACCTCAGTCCCAGCCACCACTACATTGATCCAGTGGGCAGTTAGAGAGATGTAACATTCCTGCCCATGCTTACATGTCCACGTGTCAGTGTTGATGTGGACAGTGGAACAAATGACATTACCCAGTGCATTTCTCACTGGTACGAAAAGTACTGGCAGCTGGGAATGGTTTAGATGTTGGGAAGGTGGTGACAGAGCCTGAGTCAACCGAAGCAGCAGACAGAGCCTCAGGTGTTTCCTGAATGTTTTTGAGATGTTTCTGCCACTGCAGCTTGTGTTTGGATTGCAGGTGCCATATCATGGATGTGGTGCTGAGATTATTAAGAATTTTCCCTCATTTCAGGCACTGGTGGCACAGCTTGCAAATGACCTGTGTCTTGTCCTCTGTGGGCTGCTTGAAAAAATGCCACATTGGTGAGATCCTTTGAGCTTGCCTTGGCACAATCAGTCCCTGGGTGTGGTAAGCAGTGGTAGCAATGAGCTGACTGCTGGAACCCTTCCCCCCCTTCTGCTGGCTGCTTGGGGCTCTGTGACTACCACCTCTTCCTCCGAACCCCGATGGCCTTCAGTCCAAGTTGGATGTAGGACCTCATCTTCCCACTTGGCATCCTCTTCCACCCACTCCTCCCTGCTGGCCTCCCTCTCAGCCTCAACATTGCAGAAAGCTGCAGCAGTCAACACTAGAGTTTCATCATCATCGAGGCTGTCCTGTAATGGCCCGCTGGCCACATACTCATCCTCCAACATAGGTTGTTGGGCATCTGTGAAGCCTAGTTCTGCAACTGGAGCAGGTAGATGGTATCCCAGCTAGGAGTGTCATCATGGAGCGGCCTTGCTGATTTTAAAGGGGGGTGAGATGGAAGGCTCTGCACTCTCAACAGATGTGAAGTGGGGGGAAGACAATCCCATGGAACTGGTATCACTGCATGCCATATAATATACGACTGCCTCAACTTGTTCTGGCCTCACCTCACAGTATTTTAGTCTACAAAATTGCACTCCAAACCCTGGTGCCTGCTTGCACCAAAGAAAAGTGTAGCAGGCAATTATGAAACACCTCCTCTTGCTGCAGCACCAGCTCCGTTACCAGCAGCCGCAGCAGCAGCACAACGGCCGTGTCCCTGCCCCTTATTTGCTGCTTTCTGCATTGTTAAACACCTGCAGTTACAGCAGCTAGAAATGGACAATTAAAAAAAAATGAACAGGAACATACCCCTCAATTGAACCTGAACCAATGGATACTCCACTAACAATTGATATTAAAGAACAGTGACACCCACGTGGTTTCAGAAAGTGGTATTAAAGAGTAGAGACCCACAGGTGCCCCGAACAATTGGTATTAAACTGTAGCAAAACACAAGTGCTATGAACAATTGGTATTAATCTTTAGTGATCCACAAGTGGCCTGTACAATTGGTATTAAACTGTAGTGACAGACAAGTGCCCTGAGCAATTGGCATTAAACTAGTGGCAGACAAGTGCCCTGAACAATTGGCATTAAACTGTAACAAAACACAAGTGCCCTACACAAAAATGTTTTCTTTTTGTTTTCAAGTGACCTGAGCCAGTGGATACTCCACTAACAATTGGAATTAAAGAGTATTAAAAACACACCAGTGGTTTGAGCAAGTGGTATTAAAGAGTACTGACACACTTGCGGCTTGAGCAAGTGGTATTAAAAAGTACTGACACACCAATGGTTTGAGCAAGTGCTATTAAAAAGAACTGACACCCAACCTATCTAGCCCTCACACCAGCCACTTTCCCTTAATAAATGCCCTTGCAAATTTTTGTAAAGAAACAAAGCCCTATCTGTCCCTCAGCAGCAGCCAGCAACTCTCCCTATCTACTGCAGATCATGCCAGGAGACGGACCTCCCTTATATACATTGGGGTCACATGTCCCACCTGACCAATCCCAGCTCTGCCCAGAATGGGCATGGCTGTAATTGCTAGGGCTGGAGGAAGGGTGTTTGGATGCCGTGCAGCCAATCAGCTTTCTTCCGGTTTCGGGCCATGCTCTGGTTCGGGGACCTGAACTCGCAAAGTTCGGTACAAATCCAAATTATAATTACTCATCAGATAAAAAGCTTTTCCTTACATATTAGCATAAAACATAACAAAAATACAAGAAAATGGTTAATATTGTGTTTCTGCCATTTGGAAAAATTTCCTAATATTTTATTTATTTGCAGGAGCCCAGGATAAATACATTATTTACAGAAAAACAACATTTTGGCTGGGATTTTGCGGAGTCCCTTGTGTCTGAGATCTTGTTAGATGAAATTCCAAATGTGGTTATTGAGGTTATAACCGATAATCCTTCAAAGGTAAAATACATATCATTTTGACAAATAGCATGTAATTTCTGTAATGTTATCATTGATCTAAATGTATGAAATGTATTGCTGTCAAGGAGGCATTTTTTTCTGTTCACAGATATGTTGTCATTACTTAACCTTAAAGTGACCATAAGGGAGTTGAGTCAATATACTGTTTTCTGATCATTGGCTCTTTTTTGATGCTTGGTTATGCCTATGGTCTGATGCAGTTCAACCATTTTTTTTAATTTGCTGGCCCAGAAGGCAACTAAATCTAATAAACATTCAAGTCCATGGGAAGAGGGTTGTTACTTGCATCTCCTAGTCTTTGGAAAGTAACTAGGGCAGCCAACTGATCTGTGATTCAGTCATAATGTATTTTAGAACAAAAGAATACCACTTTACTTTAGCTTTTCCTACCGCTAGATGCCAGCCACCTGAGTTTCATGTGCCTGGCTTTCCCCCTGATTGCTGCCCAAAAAAAAACAAAAACAAAAATGCTTACCGGATCCCACTCAGGGGGCCTGCTCTTTCCCGGTAGGAGGCCTTCGATCCCTTGTCCTGGGTCTTTAGTGGGGCAAAGAACAATACAGTAGAATGGGGTTGGACAAACACCCACATCCTGAAGCCTTGCTCCACACCACACTTAAATTAAAATTTTACAGATACTCTATTATTAAAATATTTCCTTGTTGTCACCACATCCTACATGTATACAAGGTTTTTTTTTTTAAAGCCGCCACAATGTACAATCACAGTATATCCCAGAAATCGTCTCTTCCGGGCAGACATGTTTCACCACACCTTGGCTTTGCTTCCTCAGCACCCATACGAAGTGACTACAATATATAAAATACATAAGGTGACTGTTACATTTTAGTCAGTTCTCACACTGTGACATACCTGATATACATAGAGGAGTTGTCCCATACTACATCAGTCTATTGCAGAGGTCTCAGTGTGAATTATGGGCGCACCAGCATTACTTTGATTGTATTGCACCCAGTGCTACCCAACAGATAAGCAGATAGTGACATTTCATCTCAGCCACTTCCACCAGTAACTGGGTGTGATGGATGTGTTCCACGACATGGAGCGCAGGTAAAGGCGCACCTGAGTAAGGAAGGCGTGTTTCGTCACCACACACCCACCGAGCCATTTCACCTGTGCTACTAAGACAAACAGCTGTTGACAAGCGGTGTCCTCCCTAGGCCATATACATCCAAGCTGGGGTAGACGGGCATGCTGCGGCCAGTCCAGCTGGGGAAGAGGACACCCCCACCTTACAGCAGGCCATTCCACACATTGTACAAGCATTGGGGTAAGCCTTATATCTATATTAAGTATATTAATTGTATTACCCTCAGGCGCCATCTCTTTGGCGCTTTATAAAATAGGCTATGCTTACAATCCATACTAAAATGATACTTGGCAGCCTCAAGTATTTCTTAGAGATACTAAAGTGTAGTGCCGACAGGCCAAACTTCACGCTAAGATCTCTGCAATAGACTGATGTAGTGTGGGACAACTCCTGTATGTATATCAGGTATATCACAGTGCTAGGAATTTTCTATTTTGACTATGACTAAAATGTAAACTACTCTGCTCATGTATTTTATATATTTTAGTCACTCCGTATGAGCCCTGAGGAAGCCAAGCCAAGGTATGGCGAAAACATGTCTGCCCGGAGAAGATGATTTCTGTGATCATATGCTGTGATTCTACTGTGTGGCTGCTTTTTAAATAAATCACTGTAAACATATAGGATGTGGTTAAGGTGAAAGTATATGTAAATTTTAAATTTAAGTGTGGTGTGGGCCCCATTACCTACATCCCCAAAGCGCGGGGTGGGTGCAGAAGAGTCCAAACCCATGTGGGCTATGCAGGCTGGTAGCCCTCAGGGCCAAGAACCGCCGCTTCATCTCCGCTCCCTGGTCTACCATACCCCATAGCTAGTGCCCAAGCTGGTTTCACTGGGAAGGGATGATCCCACAAAATATTTTAAAAACATTTTTTGGGTTTGATCCTTGAAAGTGGGCATTGTAGTTGTATTTTATTCGAAAATGTAATAAAATGCCCTTGTCAGTTTGCAATGTCTTCTGGGAAAAAGGGGTGTCTGCAGTGGACATAGTAGATGTATTTTATTTGAAAATGTCATAAAATGCCCTTGTCAGTTTGTAGTTTCTCCTGGGCAGGAACAGGTGTCTGCCGATACATATGGGGTACAGTTATTGTGTGGAATCGGGCTTTTACATACAATATGATTTTCTTGAAAAACTTTTTTTTATTTACAAAAGTGACAAAAACTCACCGTTGCCTGGTTGGGCATCCCAAGTGACCGTGAGCAGCCTCTCAGGGTCATCAGCCACTGAGCACATTACTGTGCAGCTACTGGCTATGCGAGCCAGCTGCCGTAGAAGGATCCCAGAAAAGAAGCGTTTAAAGCTGTCTGTAGTATAGCTCTGCTTATGCACAACCTGACAGCCCAATGCGGGCTGCCCCACTTTTGCATATCAAAGAGGGAGTCCGGTCATTTCTGACCAGAGTTCCTCTTTTATGAAAATAATATAGTAGGCTGCATTGCTAAACTAAAGAGAAATAGTATAGATTAATAACAATTGCACTCTAAACTACAGTGTAATAGTAAATGTATTGTTGTTCACTAAAACTTGTTAAGCTCTCCACCTGTGTGGAAAATCCAGGTGCCTTATGTGTTGAGCTTGCAGGCTTATAAGAAGAGTTTTCCACATTAATTTAAAGTGGACCAACACCCACGGGTGATCGGCCCGGGAATCTATAAGATTCCCGGGCCGATCACCTCCCTCCCCGCGGGACATCCGAGATCGGGATATCCCGCGGGGTGAAACCCCCCCAAACACCCCAAACTCCTTACCTTATCTTCGCTTCGGTGGGGCACCCCCGATCGGTGTGAAACCCCCCCGAACCCCCCGAAAAACTCACCTCTCCCCGCTCCCAGCGCCGACGGACAAGCCGCGGACAAGCGGCTCCTCCGCCGCCGCCTCCCTCGCGCCCCTCTAGGCGTGCGCGCGCCGGCCGTCTGCGAATGGCCGGCGCGCGCGCGCGTCAAGAGGGACGCGCGGGAGGCGGCGGCGGAGGAGCCGCTTGTCCGCGGCTTGTCCGTCGGCGCGGGGAGAGGTGAGTTTTTCAGGGGGTTCGGGGGGGTTTCACACCGATCGGGGGTGCCCCACCGAAGTGGACCAAGACCCAGGATAGTCAAAATCCTGGGTGTTGGTCCACTTTAAAGGCCTTGTATGAGTTATTATTTAAATAATCCTATTTCAGGAGATGATGCTACTAAAAAAATGTTTTTTGCATTTCCACAAGCTGGTGATAAAAAAAAAATGCTAAATGAAATATGCAGCAGCGGTAGCTGTGGATGGGTAGGGTTGTAGGGGGTCTAGCCGTGCATTAGCTTCAAAAATAAAACAATCTTTAAAAGCATTCTCTAGTACAAAATGCTAAGATAAGAGCTCCCATGGTGGCTGGGAACACACTCTGAGGTTGGTAGTGGAGCCTAAGTAAAAAGGGCTAAAGATTTTGCTGAATTTTTGAAAACTGTGGTCTGGCCAGGATCACAAAGAGACACGCAGTCCTTCTGCAAGAGGACGTAGCTAGCAGACAGAAGGTTAGAGCCTTGACTACGTCCAGCAAGTGCAACCTCCTCTCACTGTGGTGAGAGGGGTTGGGATACAAGGATGGTTAGAGAATATCCTCATTGATGTGGAGAGATGACACCTCTATCCTTGTGAAAAGCAAGGTAAAAGGCTTCAGCTGGTAAAGCTGCCAGCTTGGCCTCTGCAAACAGGCGTTAATGCAACCAGTAGGGCTAATCTCTTGCAGGGATAGACAGAGGAGAACTATGACCTGAGCTCCAATAGAGGATCCTGGAGCACTGAATAACAAGGTTAGGGTCCTAGTGAGGCAATGGCACTGTGAAGGGAGCACTGTGTGAGCTACATCCTTTATAGAGTTTGCAACAATCAACATCCTACAGAGAGTTTCTACCCCATTAGTATCACCTCGACGTACTATGGTCTGCGCTGCCCGAAAACCGCTTGGATGTTAACTATGCCTGGAATGTGCAATGCCAGCATGAGGTTGATGAAAGTGACAGCAGTAGCGTTGATCAACTGTATGCAGAGTGCAAGGATCAAGGTCCCATGGCAGAGGGACTGATGAATGGCACTGAGCTCCAAAATATGAGAGCTTGGGTTCCTGTTAGGTCCAGCAAACCTGGATCCTCTGATGCAAAAGCACACCTCCCCAGACCCAAGAAGGGCATAGGTTGTAACCACCACACCGCTCTGTGGTAGAAATAATTCACTCCTATTGATCTGTGGACCAGACCACCACCAAAGAAGACCAGCCTGGACTAGAGCTGACAAGGGGCGTGATTGGTCTAGCAAGTCCTGTGACTTGTTCCAGGCTGAGAGCCAGCTGAAGGGATTGTGACTTAATTGTTGACAACAGCAGACCTAAAAGTCTCCAGCCTGTCTGGAGGTTGGGGAGGGGAGGAAGGAATGTTCCCTACTGACAGGAGGAGGCGTTCCCCTAGTCCTAGATTGGGCTCACTGGACAGTATCCAGTTGCATCCCCAGAAACCAAGAGTGCTCTGGATCGATTAAGCTCGGACTTGTCCCTGATCATGAGCTGGGTAAATTGTCCC
Organism: Gastrophryne carolinensis; assembly: GCA_027917425.1. Taxonomy (NCBI): domain Eukaryota; kingdom Metazoa; phylum Chordata; class Amphibia; order Anura; family Microhylidae; genus Gastrophryne; species Gastrophryne carolinensis. Next base: position 89,207,790 of record CM051242.1, read on the forward strand.
AGTGTGGCTAAACCATAAGGCATTCCACATATGCCAGAAGGGACGCGTCTTGATGCTTCTTTGTTGCGACCTGCAAAGCCAGAAGGGATGGAGTCTGCCTAAATGATGGACCGATGTTTCATCATCTGTAACAATATGAGAATAGAAGACTCCTGGACTTTCTCTGCGCGTGTCTAAAGTGGGGGCAATAGGTTTTGCCAACAGAAACAGACCTTTGGTATCATCGGAGCTTCATGAATGGCACTTGAAACCATGCCTAATGAAATAACTAGTTCAGGAGCTATAACATTGGCTTTGACCCGATGATTTTTCAAAATCATGGCTTTTTAAAACATATTTCCTGTAGAGATGCTTCAGATTGCCTGCCTGAGGGCCATCTTCAGTTGATTCCCTACCCCATTTAAACTGCTTGGCCCAAAACTTCACCTGGTATTAGGAAGGTGCATCATCGCCATATACAGCAATCACAGAACACAACTTCAAGCCCCATATTTTCTTTGTAGACCTGCACTGTACTGCACTTGTCATCCTGTCACTTCCAGTGCTTTCATCAGTCTAAACTGCTACCGTGTGTTCCATGTCCAGACATGTATCAACCTGCACAGACAAGCTTGGCTCTCTAAATCTGATGAAACATACTGGGGTAGATAACCTGTTGAACACTCCTTGTAAGACTGTATGGCGACTGTACAACCAGAATGTAAGATGGGTAAGTGTGTGGCGAGTTTGGGGCAGTTATGTTGCCAGCTTTAGGCAATTACAGTGTACTTTTGAGTTGTCATTTACCCAACCTATTTGCATGTTCAATATAAAAAAAAATTCTAATGTATCTGCTGTGCAACAATGTTTCCTAAGCTCTAGGCAGCTTCTAATAGAACACAATGGGTGACAAAAATTCACAGCTTTCCCTTTGCCCTGCAGTGCTGCGGTGAGTGAGAAATGCATGCAGGGTCTGGCACACCTGTGTTGCTTCTTGTGAGGCACTATATGGGAGCACACAGGGCATACTGAGGAGGTACCTGCTGTGAAAGTCGAGATCAGAGGGTGTTTTATTCTTGCAAGTCTTACCAATCAGGTCAAGAACAACATAAATTATGGTGACATTAAAAGAAGTCTCCAGTCTCAAAGTAGTCTGAAACACCTCCTTTTGTACACATTGCATGAAGCTGCAAATTCCATTTACTGCAATGTCTGTAGGTGGAGTTATGTCCACCAGAAGACTGCAAGGAGCACATTCATGTCATGCAGTCAAATCCTAGGACACTATTGTAGATCTGGACACCAAGAGATCTGCTACAAGTAAAATTGTGGCTATTTTTTTTCCTGAAGAGAAAAGTTCTGGTCAGAAATAATTAAAAATAAAATTACCGTAGTTTAATTGATCATTATGTTTATTGCATGACAATATATATTACACTATTAATGTTTCTAAATTTTAAAAAGCATTGATGCAGAGTATTTTTTTTGTTACAGCATATGCAGATGCGAGTGAACAAACAGTACAGTAAGGAACTGAAGACGACGTGGCAATCAGAGTATGTGTCTAAAATGTGTAACTGTAAATATGTAAATGTTACACAGTAGAAAACCTTGTATCAATTCCTAATGAAAAATAATAATATAATAAAAACTATACCCAGACCAGCATCATTCAAATCTGAGTATAGATTACCTGATTCCTAGGGGCCAATTTAGAGCCAGGTGAGAATTCTCACTTCTTTTTTTAGAAGAGAAAACTGCCTTTTACTTGTCTGCTGTGTATAACATTTCACCTGGCTCTGAATCAGCCCCAGGGTACTCTAGGCAATGAAAGTGAATGGCAGTTTTTTCCTAAAATAGGAGTGGGAATGTTCACCTGGCTCTGAATAGACCTCTAGTGTCAGTTTTAAAAACACACAGTTCTTGATGCAATGAAGTGGTCACTTGATTTTAATGAGGACCGAAATTAGCACCAAAGTCTATAAAACTTTAGAGCCCCATCAGATTCTCTGCCTTTGGGAAAGTGGATTCAACCCCCCCCCCCCCCCCCCGCTTGGGGGTTATCCCAATTTGGGATGTTCCAAGAATGGACTGAAGAAATGGCCAGGTTCTACTGCAGAGAAGAGCATCCAACCTGCCCCCCTCTCTACTCATGAGATTTGCCAGGTACACATGCCTATTAGCTGTCACATGTAAAACAGATTGTTGTGAAGAAATCTAGCTTGATCCTAAGGGAGGAAATGGAAGGGCTGCTTTAAAGCACATTATATCACATGAAAGATCACTTACCATGTGATTCATCCAAAACAATGTAGAGGTTACAGCTGCATCCATGCAACAGGGGTTCCCAGTGCTAAGCCTTGCCAGAAAAAGAAATCTGCTCCCTTGTGCCTGGAAGCTAGCTAGGGGGCACACTACAGTAACTGGAGCTGCAAGTATCAGAATAGGATCAGCCCAAAATAATCTGAGAGATCAAGTCTGTAGGAAGTTGAGTACAAAAAAAATTCCCTTCATTGAGCTACCCTTATTCCTATTTTTAGCAACGTTCTTATTTTGGATAAGCATTATTAGAGGGTGCTACATATAGGTATTTATAGTACTTATTATATTTCCCTTAATATTTATATTTGCAATTTGTAGAGAATCACACACATCTTTGCTGCAGCATCTCCTGGATGAATTGCTAAATGAGCTATTAAAAGAACTCTCTGCTTTTGTTCTGAAGATGGAGATAAAACATTTTGTAAATGATTACCTTGTTAAGACCATACTGGAAGATTCATTGAATGAAATGATCAATAGCATAATTCAGGCTGAGCTTTCATCCCTGGTTTGTACTTTTCTTTTCTTCTTCTAATACATATAACAAGTGTTGCTATGGTATAAAGAAACTTTCTGATTTTAAATGACCAAGTAAAATTGTTGCTTTTCACCCACCCTGAAGCTGTTCTGATAGTGCTCCACAGCTTTCCTCACCATACCATAGAATTTACAAAGCAGAATGGGAGGGCCAATCCTGGCATTCTCTGCCCACAATTACTAAATAAGCATATCCAGAAGAAGACCAGAATGAATATAAATTAGTTGGTCCTATTTATTAGTTTTGTCTCAATTTGGCATTCCCCATAGCATGAAACTCTGTCCCAGAAATCTCATTTCCTTCCTCAGTCCCAATGATGGGCATCGGTGGCATCCCTTCTCTGCACACCCATACCCTCTCCAGACTTGTCTGCAGAATGTCCGCCAGCACAAATGCATTAAGTAAAGGGAATATGGGAGGAGCTGAGTGTTGTCGAGCAGAGATGTTTAGTGTGCTATGGAATAAATGTTTTCTACTTCATTAAACATCATGTCTGGTGAAGTGAACAAAGTAAATTCAAGAGCTCATCTTAAAGTGGATCAAATTTCATATAAATGAGTTGCCCCCTTTAAGAGATCTTCCTAGGGGACTTCTGATTTAGGATACACCACAATGTTAAATGCCAAGGGTCCAAGGGTCACGCCCACTTTTTTCAGAAGAAAAATGATAAGCTGAACTTGTAACCTCGATATCTCGGCTCTTTGTTTTCCAGTTTAAAAATGCAAAACAGCTTAGCACTTTAACCACACTTTGCAGCACCACCACTTCCTCTGGCCTGCATTGGAATGCTTCAAAAGGCCTATGCATGTGCTGTGGGCTTGAGGTCATTCTAAATTGAAAACCAGGGGTGCTTGGTCCACTTTAAATATACTAAGTTACCTTTAAAAGGTATTGTCCTATTTCTTCATTTTCTACTGCTCTCAATCGCTCAACACTGTAAAAGGTTCTGCTGGATGTACTCAACCTCTGGCCTACTATCAGAACCACCCTGAATGAAACTATGTTCTGTGCGTCATTACAGACTTTTTAATGTGTTTTATATGTTTCCATAGGCAACCGAATTAAACAGAGAACTTGAAGATGAGACATGGTTAGACAGTTTTATTCAGTATGTAACACAAAAAGAAGTGAAGGATATTGTGATTTCAGTAATTGGTGAATATAGTAATGATCTGTCAGAACTTCAGAAAAATCAGGTAATTTGGTGCACCTTTCCGAACTGTTAAGTGGAAGCTAAAAGACGGTTTTATTGCTTAAAAATCCTTCTGTAACAGATTCTGAAATCTGAAGCATGGCCAAAGAGAGAAACAATAAAACAACTAAAAGGGGTTATTTACTAAGATTTACTCTGTTTATTCAATGAATACCCGCTCTAAGTGGTCGAAAAAAAATTCACCTTTCTGGAAAACACCTCCATCTTAAATACCAATGAAATACAAACGATTTTTCAAAACATTTAATTTATTTGGTTGCACATGATGTCCAAACTTGAAAATGTCCCCTTAAGAGCAACATTACGAGAGAGTTCAACTGATGTACTTCATATAAAGGCTATTATTGGGTTCAGTGGGTGCTTCACCACTACCACAGGCAGTGGTGGCCAGGGGTCAAAAATCCAGACTTTGACAGCCTCTGTCTAGCCCATATCAAGTTTCTGAAGTGGATCAAAACCCATGGAGATCAGCCCAGGAATCTACAGGTCCTTCTCAAAAAATTAGCATATAGTGCTAAAGTTCATTATTTTCCATAATGAAATGATAAAAATTAAACTTTCATATATTTGAGATTCATTGCACACCAACTGAAATTTTTCAGGTCTTTTTTTGTTTTAATACTGATGATTTTGCCATACAGCTCATGAAAACCCCAAAATCCTATCTCAAAAAATAAGCATATCATGAAAAGGTTCTCTAAACGAGCTATTAACCTAATCATCTGAATCAACTAATTAACTCTAAACACCTGCAAAAGATTCCTGAGGCTGTTAAAAAAGCCCAGCCTGGTTCATTACTCCAAACCGCCATCATGGGTAAGACTGCCGACCTGACTGCTGTCCAGAAGGCCATCATTGACACCCTCAAGCAAGAGGGTAAGACCCAGAAAGAAATTTCTGAACAAATAGGCTGTTCCCAGAGTGCTGTATCAAGGCAGCTCAATGGGAAGTCTGAGGGAAGGAAAAAATGTGGCAGAAACCCCGGCACAACGAGAAGTGGTGACCGGACCCTGAGGAAGATTATGGAGAAGGACTGATTCCAGACCTTGGGGGACCTGGTCTGAATCTGGAGTAGAAACATCCAGAGCCACCGTGCACAGGCGTGTGCAGGAAATGGGCTACAGGTGCCGCATTCCCCAGGTCAAGCCACTTTTGAACCAGAAACAGCGGCAGAAGCGCCTGACCTGGGCTACAGAGAAGCAGCACTGGACTGTTGCTCAGTGGTCCCAAGTACTTTTTTCCGATGAAAGCAAATTTTGCATGTCATTCGGAAATCAAGGTGCCAGGGTCTGGAGGAAGACTGGGGAGAAGGAAATGCCAAAATGCCTGAAGTCCAGTGTCAAGTACCCACAGTCAGTGATGGTCTGGGGTGCCATGTCAGCTGCTGGTGTTGGTCGACTGTGTTTTATAAAGGGCAGGGTCAATGCAGATAGCTATCAGGAGATTTTGGAGCACTTCATGCTTCCATCGGCTGAAAAGCTTTATGGAGATGAAGTTTTCATTTTTCAGCACGACCTGGCACCTGCTCACAGTGCCAAAACCACTGGTAGATGGTTTACTGACCATGGTATTACTGTGCTCAATTGGCCTGCCAACTCTCCTGACCTGAACCCCATAGAGAATCTGTGGAATATTGTGAAGAGAAAGTTGAGAGACGCAAGACCCAACACTCTGGATGAGCTTAAGGCCGCTATCGAAGCATCATGGGCCTCCATAACACCTCAGCAGTGCCACAGGCTGATTGCCTTCATGCCACGCTGCATTGAAGCAGTCATTTCTGCAAAAGGATTCCCGACCAAGTATTGAGTGCATAACTGAACATAATTATTTGAAGGTTGACTTTGTTTTTATTAAAAACACTTTTCTTTTATTGGTCGGATGAAATATGCTAATTTTTTGAGATAGGATTTTGGGGTTTTCATGAGCTGTATGGCAAAATCATCAGTATAAAAACAAAAAAATACCTGAAAATTTTCAGTTGGTGTGCAATGAATCTCAAATATATGAAAGTTTAATTTTTATCATTTAATTATGGAAAATAATGAACTTTAGCACTATATGCTAATTTTTTCAGAAGGACCTGTATAAGATTTTCAGGCCGATTGATTCCCTCCCTCCAGGGCATTGAGAATGGAAGGATGGCCTGCTTTCTGAAACTCCCCAGGTCACCCATAAACTCCTCACCTTCTTTCCTGGTCCAACGCCGCATGTGCGAGCAGGAGTTGCATCCCCGCTATCCCTCTAGCAAGGGGCATGCCCCCTCAGGCATTTGCGAATGGCTGGCACGGGCACGCTCCCTGTTAGAGGGTAGCGGGGGATGCGACCATCAGCTCGCTCAGATCCGCACGTATTAGACAAGCTCCTGGGCAAAGGGGCTCAAGCGGATCCGAGCACGCTGATTGGACGAGGGGCTGCACATGCGTCATAGGACCGGGAAGAGGTGAGTTTGTTTGGGGGACCTGGGGGGTTTCACACAGCGGGACACCCCCAATCATGGCGCCGTGGGGGCAAGGACCAAAACCCAGGATAGACAAATTCCTGGGTTTTGGTCAACGTAAACATGGCCAGTCAAAAAATGCACTCTATGGTCACTGTTAAAGCATTAGCACTGAAGCTTTAGTATTGTAGAGACAGATCACTTAGGGTTAGGTATGGACCCCCACAGCCTTGAATTTATGTTTATTTATTATTGTCTTTTTTAGCACTGTACAAAGTAGCAATTACAGACAGGGTAAAACACACAGTACATACACTATTACAGACAAGATGCTAAAGTTCAAAGTTAATTCTTCAAAAACAAGATACAATAGGAAATGGAGCCCTGCTCTTAAATCAGATTAAAACCCTGCTCAGTAGATACCTGGTCATCTCTATTCTGGCACCCAGACCCAGGCTAGCCAGTCAGTATGCCAGCACCTGGTGGACTCTTCTTTTAGTTAATTGTTGGCTGCTTTGTTTTGTATTTTTTGCTAGTTTACCGAACAAATAAGTAACTGCTCAGCTAAAAAGAAAGCTTATGTGAAACACTTATGCTCATGTACTCCTGGCCGAGAAAATTTAGGATGCGGCTGAGAATAATACGAGCGTTTGCAAAATCCCCGTCTGCGAGTTTGCTTCTGCGCAGAACTGAGTAATGATGGAGAGGCTTAGAATCAGACTTATTGTTGGATTCAAAAAGTATTTTATTTATTGATAAAAAATATATATTTATTGATTAGATTGCGTTAACTGCAAATAAGCACATTGTGGACACGATTGTTCTGGAGCAATTACTTATACTGGTTGGAAAGCAGGAACCAATGATGTCTGGAAAGAATTCATCAGCTTGTCTACTAGACGGTAGGTTAAGCAATACTGTATACAAATAGTGTTATGGTTCAGATTCATGCCATGGTTAAATTAAGCCCTGTAACACAGGAACAACTGGGACAAATATATACAAAGGATACACAGGTAGGTAAAAAGTACATGCAGTTTGGCATGTACAGACATACATCTGTTGGGATTGTGGCGTCAACAGGTGTGACATCATGTTCCTCAAGAATGCATATTTATTTTGCTATTGTAAGCTGTTTTGGTTCAATAAAAGGACTTTGTGATTGATACAATAAAACATCCCTTGTTCCTTCCCCTTTGCCATCCTGTTAATCGCTTAAAGATCACTCTAGGTGCAGTGGCTCCAAGGTACTGCAAAGGAATTAAAGGGCGGAGAGAAGGCGGAGGAGAAGGAGAAGTAATTATTTATTCCTAGCAGCCTAGAAATACAGGATACAAGGTCTGCTAGGTCATAAATAATAGATTCCAAACTCCCTGGCAATCTCCAGATACAGGATTCAGTGTAGAGACCTGCCTGGTAGCTTCTAGACTTGAGGTACAGTGACATACTTACAGAATACAGTTGTACATGGCTGAAAGTGGACCAACAGTCGAAAATAGATAATAACCGGACCAACACTACAAACATGCATCATATGCAGATTGCTGCACATAAAAATAAATAAAAACAGAATGAATCTGCAGGCCACCTGCAAACAGGAGGTGCTGCTGGATTCCCTGTGCATTGTCGGTTTTGTCCGTTGAAACCAGGCAGCAGCACAGCTGAGATGCTGGGAAAGGGAGCTCCAAAATTGCTGCTTCCACTAGAAAATCAGTGAGGTGGTGAATCAGCTTTGAGTGGATGCAGAAGCAAATGTAAGTGCTGATAATTCTTCAGTATCATGCGTGCAGATGGGGCAAGTGAGTTTTGAGGAGTTTGCTTTGCCAACTGTGCTAGGCTGTTGGCCCGGTTGAAGGATTCTTGGGAGAATAAGTGGCCTCCTGGACAAGTGTTGAAGATTAGTAATGCTGATGGCTAGAACAGCTCAAGGAGCCACTAATCGATGACCATTGCAATGGAAATAGTGTTTGTAGACAAAACAGTGGAAACAGAGGTTTGTCCTAAGAACTACCTGGACCAATGAAGAGACAAAATACTGTAGTTAATAACTTCCAGTAGTGCAGTGAATTGATAACATTTAGACGAGTTAGTCAAACTAATCTTAGATTAAAGAAAACCTGCACTAACCAGCTTTCCTTTTGGATGTAGCCCAATTTAATTTGCATAGGCTCATCTTTACTGGCATTTAGGAATGTATTCTTTTGGTTTTCTTGATTGCTCTAACCATGCCTTAGCAAGGGTGATCTCAAGTAAAAATGATTGTCATTGCTTTTTGTGAGCAGCAGACTTTGGACATTTGCAGATACCAGTGGGAAGATGCAACAGTTCTCGCCTCTATCTCAAATAACAATTAGTGGATTTTAAAATATATTTGCACTTGTGTTAGGAAATTCTCTAATTCTTACATAATACTGCTGTAGATTGCTCATTTCATTTTGTTTAATGATGAGGGCAAAGATCCAGAAATGCAGAGGGCAAATTTATTTTATAGAGGGCAAATTTATTTTATGTAAACATTGCAGAAGAGCTTGGCTGCTGTGTCTGCAGCCAGGTAGGAAGCTTTAGTTTCCCAATAGAACATACAGTTCCGAGAACATTCAGGGCTAGAAGAAACAAGAGGTTGAGCAATGTCATTCATGCACTATAAGATGTATTCACTAGACTTTGTGTTCTAACTTCAGGTATTCATTTTTAAGCTTTTTATTTACAGGTATAATGCTTGACGTTCTTCTAAAACAGTATGCCATCAAGCAGGAAATGCTTCAAAAGACCACTGAAAATTTTCCAGCAAGAAATTTCCATCAAAGTACTTTTAAGCAAGTGGTATGTGAGACTGAGTCTATAAATGTACAACAAATTAATATTGCCTATGTGAATAAACACATTAAACCATAATTTCAATGTGAAAAGTTTCCATATATTGGAAACTCGCTAAATTAGAGATTATCGCCACACTTGAATTCAGTCCCCTTAAGTCTAGTTAATTTAAAGTAGTATTTACTGCTGATGATATCACCAATGACCTTGTTATCTATAGGTGGCACCCTTGTCATTGGTTTCCATTGTATGATTTCAGCTAGCTTACTGACCTATGGTCACTTGTGTATAACCTGACCTCTCACCTCTCCCTGGACATCCATGTTTTCTGTTCTGCCCCAGCCTCACTGTCATCCTTTGAGCATTGAAGGGGTTATAGCACCTGTTAGCAGGGGCTTGCCTATAGGTGAAGCTCATAAGTATACATTGAGGGGTGAAGATAGAACCAGTTGAGACACTTTCACAAAACCATGAAGTTAATTTAACAAAGAAAGACGATCTTTAAATTTTAAACTAGACCAAAACCCTGGATTTTCACTGTGCTGGGTTTGGGTTCGGTGGTCACCTGATATTCATTTCTTGCCAGCGTTCCCATGGTGCAGCTGTGCATCTGCTCCAATCAGCTTCTTTGGTGGTGCATATTAAGCAGCTAAAAAAATTGAAAAGGAGCTTACCCCCTGAATCCCTCTATGGTTGTGCGCTGTAATGCCCTGTGGAACACCTGCCTTCAGGTGAGCTGCCAACCCCCACCACTGCTGCTTCTGCATATAGACAAGCCCAATTTGCTGGGATACATCTAACCAGACATGGTTACCCCCAGGACTTATGAAGCACAAAATATGCCAGTTTACTGATGAAGGCAGGTGAACCTAGGGCACACAGAAGGATAGTCAGGAAGCCGGGGTCGTAAACGGGGTATCAGTCCAATCAGCACCACAGCACGGGGATGGAGCGGATGGACGGTCAAGGATAGCCAAAGGTCGCCCCAGGGAGTCAGAGATAGTGAGGTGCCCAAGGGGTCAAGCGGAATCATAGTCAGACGGGCAGAGGTTGATTCAGGCAGCAGACAAGAATGGTTAGATGGAGCAGTCAGCAACAGATGATAACCACAGAAATCAAAATGCACACCCTTCTTTGGAAGCAGGGTTCTAAGATTCATTTGTTTCATGACTCAAATATGAATTTTGATAATCCTTCCTTGACTGCCATAAGCCTCTAGGAAACCTAACCATGATTCCCCATGTTGGGCATTTCCATCACAAAGTCCTCAGAAACCTAAGTTCTGCCAATTTTTAATTAATAGTATTTAGATGCATTTAAAGTCTCTTGTCATTTTTGTGAGTATGGTCAATGTTATAATTTTGCATTGGATTCCCCTCAAACAAAAAGCTGAATTATTAGAATGTAATCTATGTAGAGAGGGTCATTGTCCAGGCATCAAAACAAAAAACACTAAGGGTCATCTCCGTGTCCTGGAGTCAAATCTAAAAAAACATTAGTTCCAGATCCTTGGCCAAGAAAGATAAGGGGAATAAACAAACAGGACAAAAGCAGGCCCCAGGGGAAACGTGCAAGTGAACTGAAAGCTCATGCACATGGAACCCCCTGCCTAGCAACCTCTTAGCTAATGTCCAGTACATAGTCAACAAGATGGATGAACTCACAGCCAGAATGACTGTAGATTTCAGAATCATATTAGAGAATGCAATATCCTATGTTTTACAGGGACATGCTTGAATCTGCCCTTACCAGATCATGTAATCCAGCCAGCTGAATTCTTCTCCGTGTATCGTACAGACAGAAAATGTTGCAAACAGCAAGAATCATCACATACTCTCCTGTCACCTCTTCTACCTCTCCCATGAATTCTCATTGGTTATACTCAGAGTATAAATAGCACTACAGAGAGAACTACATGGGGCCCTCACCCACTACCAGATCCTCTATCAAGATTCTGCAATTATAGTAGCTGGAGATTTCAAAAATGCCAAGCTAAAACGTGTGACACCCCAGCTATATCAACATATCGGCTTTGCAACCAGGGCTGGAAGGACCCTGGATCACCAATACATTCTGTTGATGATTACAAAGCCCTACACCAACCATCATTTTGGAAATCTGACCACAGCTGAATTTTTCTCATGCCCAGGTATAAACAACCTGTGAAGAAATTCACCTGCCCTGGTCAGAGCAGTCATTTTACAGACTGAGACATGTTTTGTAATACCTCAAGATAACATTGATACACTTACAGACTCAGAACTGGGATTTATTGTGAAATTAGTGGAGAACATATTACCCTAGGTCACTGTGAGGAGAATATAAAGTTTAATCGTATATAAATACCTGAATACCACGATACCACTCCAGAGTTCTCCATTATTTTCCCTTGTCACATTTGGCTTGCCAGCCATAAACATGCACATGAACTTAATCTCTTCAGGAAGGTGAATTAGCACTTATCTGTGAGTTGAGCTAAGCCCTGGTTCTGATCTCAGACTCCCTGCTGATTCTCTCACACCTTCGTCCAGGCTGAATGAAACCACAAGGGACCCTTTACTGGGAAGGCTCCGGGAAAAGGACTATTGGCCTGGTGCAGAGCCTCCCCGTTCAGCTATCCCGTACATTTTCCCATTGGTTTTGGGCTGTGATCGGGTCATGAAAGGGTGCTACGTTGCTTTTTGTGTGCGTTTATGCGCTCAGGTGTGTCGGCATGTGCCTTTCCGATTGACGGCTCGCAAGCGGCTGAACTCCATGAAAACGGACGCCCCGTTGATTGGTCCGTTTTTTAATTGATTCAGAGCCTTGATTTCCGATTGAAACCTGCCCAATTTAACGAGGGTGTCGACGCTTCACTTACGGGCAGTCTTAGCAGCCGTATTTGCTCTCCTGGAGTTTGAAATGCATTCTTCTGTGCGCGATCATCAAAGGCGTCAGCTCCGCGGGCTGGTTCTTTTGAGCATGGCAGAAACCAGGCTGGACCAAACACGTTTGGACATCCATGGCATACATGACCTTGAGCTCTTCGAGCTCACCCGCCTTAACCGTGTTTCTCTCCAGGACTTGTATAGCCAGCTGCGGCCATGACCCGCACCCCAAGGAAGGGGCATGCAATTGCAGGTAAGACCAAATTGGTTGGCTGCCTGCAGTTTTTGGCAAACGGCTCGTTCCAGAGACTGGGTGCCTTCTCCATGGGGATGTCCCAGTCTATGCTGAGCCACAGCCTAAACAAGTTTTTGGATGGCATGGCTACCCTGGCACCCAAATTTATTTTTTTAATACATTTTAAAAATTTACAGTTTGATTAAAAAAAAAAAAAAATTGTGTGGTGTGTTCTCTTTCCTGGCACTGTACGTTCTCACAACATAACCATACACTTACATGTCCCAAAAGGTAAGTATATGGGACAAGGAATAGGAGGAAGAAGAAGGAGAAGAAGAAAAAGGAGAACAGATTCAGGTAAGCATTAAACACAGGGAAGAAGAAGAAGAAGAAAAAGGAGAACAGATTCAGGTAAGCATTAAACACAGGGAAGAAGAAGAAGAAGAAGAAAAAGAAGAAGGAGAAGAGATTAAGGTAAGCATTAAACACAGGGAGGAAGAAGAAGAAGAAAAAGGAGAAGAGATTAAGGTAAGCATTAAACACAGGGAGGAGGAAGAAGTAGAAGGATAGTAGTTTAAGGTAAGTTTTGGTGTTGGTAAAAGTGTCAGTTTGATGTATGAGGGAAGCTTGAGGAAGGACTAGGGATGTGCGCTTGCGTGGACACAGGTTGTCCACAGGAAATCCATGGAAATGTAAGTATACATGGAAAAACAATCGGAATCGGGGTGAAAACGGAAACAGATGGCAAGAAGGTACGTTTGGAAACGCATTAAAAAGGGGCCAAAAACGGATCGTCCGTGTGAACGGCAACGGAACCCACGACCACACGGAAAGCACCCGAGAGGGGAAAAAACACTTCCCGAATGAAGACACATAAACGGATCAGTAACACATTTGAACCCCGAGACAAACGGAAGGAATACGGGCCAGAGGAAAAACGGAACAAAATAAGGTCAGATTGGGGGAGGCTCTGCATCAGGCCATATGCCCGCACAGGCACTCGTGCAGCCAGTGCTGACACAAATCAGACTGGTTGGAGCTGATGTGTGTCCCAGCATTAAACGGATACACAGCCAGAAAAAAACTGAAGAAAAAGAAAACTCGGATTCTGAGCCAGCTTACACCCCGGTTCTTGGACCCAAGCAGCACAAGTAGCCCATTAGCTTGATGGCAGAATCGAACTGGCATTGGTCTCGGTTTAGGAATTAGGCCCAAAATAGTGTTTGTAAGTTGCAAGCTGGATCCTCCACCCAGAGGGAGCTGCTTGTCCAGATGGGGGTTAAATTCAAGACCTCAAATGAAGGCAAGCGGTTCTTCTTCCTGGGGGTCACCTAGCACATGTCAGGAGAGGTTCCAGCATCGCAACAGGCTGCTTTATTCGCCTGAAATCCACTCTGCCTAACATCTCATCCAAACGCATTTACAATAAATCTGAACCTATTTCTAAGACTGATATTGTAAATTTCAATAACTGCCTAGTGTGCCTTTTGCACGAAAATCGATATTTAACTTGAGCATTTTTTTTACCTTAGTCAAGACTGTGTGTGAATTCCGCTAGGCTGGAAAAATGGATGGTGGTTTAGGAAAGCATGCTGCATGATCATATAGGTGCTGGCCTGTTAGCGTGTTCAAGTGATATGCATTTCCCTGACAGTCACCATCAAGATTTTCCCGAATCAGAAACCATGGGTGGACAAGCACATCTACAAGGCACGTACCACGTATGTATCTCTGGGAACATGGAGGAATATAAAGTGGCATACTTTGGAGTGTGGAGATCAGTAAAAGAAGCAAAGTGCTGTTATGGTCAGAAGATTGAGTAACAATTTCTCCAGTGTGACATAAAGTCACTGACTACAAAGCCCTGCCTCCACACCTGAAATCAGATTGTAACAGTGTTTACTGAAATATTGAAGGGCTTTGAGAGACTGATAAAGACCATCATCACCAACTCTCCAGCACTCTTGTTCTCTTATAGTTTGTCCAACCGATGATGCCACCTACTGAATACCACCTTATCACACTTGGACAAAGGATGGAAACATATGCAAGCGCTTACCTCAAGTCTTTTGTCTCAGCACTGGTCTTCAGTTTGCTGGCACTGATTTCCTGGTGAAGCTGGCGCCCCGCTCATCCCATCCACCATCCCCCCAATCAGGTTTCTGCGAAGGGCTAGAATAGCATTTCCATATTAGCATGAGCTAGCCCCCTCCTAGACCATCCTGTCCATCCTTCCTGTTATCTCTCACATACTGCCAGAGTGTGGCTTCTCTTGCTGCTTGTGCCCACTGCTACTGTTGCTGTCCCTGCTCTCTGAGGCCTCCTCAGCACCTCTTTCACATGCGCTGAGGAGGCATCAGAGAGCGGGGACAGCAACAGCAGCAGTGGTGGACACAAACAGTGAGAGAAGCGCTCCCTTTCCGTTCATGGTGGTACTATGTCCCCTTTCCTTCTCTCTGTGATCAATACAGTGCCCTCCTTCCTCCTGCCTGGTGCCCAGGAGCAAGAGAAGTGACCCCCCCTTTCAAGTGGTGCTGTGTCCCCTCTTCATTTCCTCCTCTTGGCCCTGAGTAAGAGCAGTCCGGTGCCCCCCCCCCCCGTCATCCGCCCTAAATCCTCTCCTCCTGGCTGGTGCCAGGAGCAAAAGCAGCTGTGGTCGGCAGAGGCGGTGCCAGCTTTCTGCCGCCCCGGCTGAAGCTGCTGGGGGGGCTGGGGGTTGCTAATAGCTGCCCAGCCCCCCTTGATTACCACACCACCTAGCTACTCACTAACCAATCAACCCACCAATCAAGCAACCCACCTATATACTCACCAACCCACATACCTACTCACCAACCCACCTACCACCAACCAACCCACCAAACCTACCAACTCACCTACCGACCCACCAACCCTCCTTTGGGAGTGCACACATGCCCTTTGGGAGTGCGTGTTTGGAAGTGCGTGCATGTGCTTTGGGAGTGAACACGTGCTTTGGGAGTGTGTGCATGCATGTTTGGGATTGTGCGCATGCACTTTGGAAGGGCATGCATGTCTGGGAGTGTGTGCATGTTTTTTGGGAGTACATGCATGCGCTTTGGGAGAGTGTGCATGTGCTTTGAAGTGCACACATAAATGTATGGGAGTGCGCACATGCGCTTTGAGAGTGCAAGTATGCATGTTTGGAAGTGTGTGCATGCATTTTTGGGTGCAGGAGGCAATTGGGATTGCAACCATGTGTGTCTGAGTGCTGGTCTAGACTTTAATGTTGCCTAGCAACAGGGAGAGAGGGGAGAAGCACAGCCAGGGCGATTCATGCAGGTTCTGTGAATCTTATAGACCCCGCCTGAAAAAGGGGAAAAATTATGACTTATAATATTTGCTGCACATTTATCTCCAATATCTCTACTAGAGATCAATGCTATAAATGTCGCAAATACTAACAATCATATCAGCCCAGCGGACACTAATCTGATACAAACCGATGGCCGCTAAGGCTCTCCCTACACAACCAGTGAACTGTCCTAAGGAGAATATACTATTTACCTTCAATACTTTGCAACTACAATATATTGTGTGAGAATTATCCACCACACACACAGTAAGATGTATATATTAAAGACGGGTTTAATTAGCAGCACAGTAATTAACCTTACTAACCCAATATGTTCCTACAGTTCCCAGATAACCTTATATTACAGGCAGTTGTTACATAAAAGTAAGAAGAAAGTAAGTTACATTAGTTACAGTACAATATATGTAATAGTGGTAAGAGAGATAGACATATACACAGATACTTATGGTTTCAGTTCATGGTCATTCAGGTCCAGGGCCATTCATTCACTCATGGACTCCCTGCCATACATCGACCCTGAATGCCTCCTGGACGCAGCTTAATGTATGAACACTAGGGGGAGTGGCCAGCATTCCCCACCTCTGCCAAGGTCAGCCCACATCAGGTCTCTTATGAAATTAGATGTATATTTCATAAAGGGTATAAATCCCACAATATGCATGTTATCAACATGTAACCAAGAAATCCATGATCCCCACTTAGTTAAATGAACCCAGACACCTCATATATATCATCCAGGGTCCGGTACTATGTGGATTACCAGGTTCTGAACAACATATACATGTTATGTTTCATATCAAATGAAAGGTCTCATTGTCCTGAATAAGATCACCTCATCAATATAGTAATAGCCGACATATTACAAGAGTTACAATACTTCCCAGAAATAACAGCCAATGCCCATATGCGCAATGTGTATTCAATGTCTGGAATAGTCTGGAGACCTTATTAGGAATTCAAAGATTCCTTTTCACTAGGTGAGATAGGTGTCTATTGTTTACCATAGACATGGTAGGACTACCACAACCTACTTTGAGAGTCGTCTGGAGACCTCATTAGGAATTCAAGGATTCCTTTTACAAGTATAGCTTATTGCCAGCTAGGTGTGAATAGGTGTCTATTATCAGGATGTGGGACCACTATTTGAATGTATGAATGTATGTATGAATTAGGGACAGCGTCCTTTAACACTGCCCATTATGCTGATAATTATGCAGCCTCACAGATCCAAGGACCACGCCCACTTTTTTCATAAGAGAAATGAGAGGTGAACCTGTAAACCTCGATATCTCTGCCATTTTATCGTCAATTTCAAAATGGAAAATAGTTTAGGATAGTGCTAAATGTAGCCCAATGCAATGGTGTAACAATTACCCTTGCCTGCAGTAACACTTTAACATGTCCCTGTGTAGATGGATAAAAAAAACT
Organism: Gastrophryne carolinensis; assembly: GCA_027917425.1. Taxonomy (NCBI): domain Eukaryota; kingdom Metazoa; phylum Chordata; class Amphibia; order Anura; family Microhylidae; genus Gastrophryne; species Gastrophryne carolinensis. The sequence continues at coordinate 89,224,960 of CM051242.1, forward strand.
CCTGACAGGCAGACCTCAAGTTATAAGAGTAGGAGAATGTATATTAGCAAAGGAGCCCCCCAGGGATGTGTGCTGAGCTCACTACTGTATGCACATAACTGTGTGGTAGGCCTGATCCCTAACAATAATGAAAAGGCCTGTGGGAACACGATAAAAAAGCTAGAACACCGGTAGGTAGTAGACTTTATGTATCTTTATGTATTTATGTAGTATAGTATAATCATGAAAAAAGTTATGGGGAATTTCTATTTAATAAATATAATAATAAAAAATATTACTGTGCATCATTCTAAACAAATTTTATTATAAGTTCTGGAAATATACCTGACCTTTTTGCAGAATGATTTGTCCTGAAAATACACAACAGAGAACAGTTTTGTGTAAAGTACAATTTATTTGAATACAGTTTATATGGGCAGGTTGAGGCCTAAATATGGAGGCCTTAAGAACATGTTAACTAATATGATTTTACCTAAATCTCTGCCGTTTGGATCAAAAAACAAGTTTCAGCAGAGCCACTTTTTGATGTATTGGCTTATCTTGATAACTATATTTAATGTGTGTATTTGTGTCTAATTTACAATACAGAATCATAATTATTAAATCAAACTTTAAGAAAACTGTTAAAATTTATATTTCCTGTTCCTTTAGCCATTTGATAGCACATAAAACATTACTTCTTGTGATCTGATAAATTGGATTAAATTAAAATAAGCAATAAATTAACTGTAAACCTTACTGCATGCAGGACCCCTCTCGCACGTCTCCCCCCCCCCCTCTTGTTGAAAAAAAAAAAAAGCTACAAATCAAAGGTAAACTTTTCTTACAATTTCCTAAAAGAAGAAAAATATAAGTTACACCTAGAATTTGGAGGAGGAAATTAAGAAAAATAATATTCTGAACCAAATGTTGTAAAATAGACAAGGTGCAGAATCCTCCAATTACATGCAGAGTGGCATCCCCCCTCCCATTCCCCATAGGCAGTGTGGCATTCCCCCATCCCATTCACCATAGGCAGTGTGGAATTCCCCTCATACCATTCCCATAGGCAGTTTTGCATTACCCCCATCCCATTCTCTATTGGCAGTATGGCATTCCTCCGCTCCCAGTATGGCATTCCTCCGCTCCCATTTCCCATAGGCAGTGTGGCATTCCACCCATCCTATTCCCTATAGGCAGTGGGGCATTCGCCTCTCCCGTTACCATAGGCAATGTGACACCCTCACTGAATGACTGGGCAAGGATTGGCATTCCTGCATGGCCAGAATAAACATAAGCCAAACATAGTGGGGGGACATGATACTGCACTGCCCACAGTGTCACACAGGGCCCACACTACCCTTTGGCTCACCACCTCTTTCAGGGGCAAAATAATACCACGGTCAATACTTTATGGCACAGTGAAAACCAATGACAGCATTTATTTAGCCACATCTACTTGAGGAAATTGTACTTAATACTATCACAATGGACTAAAAAGATTTAACGATAATGTCCAGGGTAAAGTAAAAAACACTGTATACTCACCTTTTGTCCCCCGCAAGTGATCGCTTCTAGTCTCGCAGTGGCTAATTTACCTGATCATTTGATCCATGTCCTGTATCACCAGGCCCGATCATCAGTGCTTTCTGCTTCTCAACATGGCCTCTGCCATCAGTCATAATGGCGTTTCCTGCTTCTCGATTTTGTACAGACCCTGCCTTCAGTCATAGTGATGCCGGCACGCCCCTCCATTGCATGGGCCATGTCGCATTGAGAAGCAGGAAGTGCCACTATGACTGATGGCAGAGGCCACGGCATGTCGAGAAGCAGGAAGCACCTTTGATCGAGCCAGCACTGGACTAGAAGTGATTATCTGTGCGGGGACAGAGGGTGAGTATAGAATGCTTTTTATTGCGTGGCAGTCAGATGCAGTTTTCTCTCCTGAAAAAGGAGAGAGAATTCTCACCTGCCTCTGAATCGAGCCCAACGTTTTAACTGAGTTGATCTGGGGTAACTTCTTATTTTCAATTGTGCCTACCGAGGCCCTTTTACAGTGGTGTGGCATCATCAAGTGTAATTTTAGGATCACTACTTCATGAGTTGGCTCTGTAATCACTGATATATTCCACTTATTTGGAAGCACTAGCATGGTATCTGCGTATGACTTTTTAGCTGCCAAGTAAGTTAAGGGCACAACCCGACATGGGGTATTCCAAATTAGCATGCACCCTTGCATGTTGCCCTGTTATTAGAAGTGATCAAAACATGACTTTTGGATTGCTTTAATGGGAAAATTCTATTTTTCTTCACAGGTACATTTACAATAACACTCCATGCCAAAATACCTTAATGCCTTCCCCCTTCTCTCTTTTCTTCCTGTAGTTTTTTAACTAACAATTATTTTGGCATACAAGAGATTGTATATATAACTTTGTTCAAGAAATAGCTATAATAATTTGTCAATATTTGTGCCTCCTAATAGTCATTGCTGCCCTAAGAATATTTTTAGATTGATTATTTTGTTTTCATTATGCATAAAATGCAATAAAAAGACCAAGAGGGACAATAGAAAATGTGTCTCATGTACCCATGGAGACAAGCCATCTTAGTCAAGACATAGACCTTGCATCATGAGGGATCAGACTTGACTGCTGAAATACAATATAATGATTATAAAATATAATACTTTATATTTCTGTCTTTCTTTCAGGCTCTAGAAGTGATTTTAACTGAACTAAACATGATGTTGATTGAAGACATGGAAGATATCTTTGAATACGAGAAAGATATAGAGTTGGGATAAAAGTGAATAGCATAACTGTTATTAGTATTAATGTGAGAAGGATATCGAATTGGGGTAAAAGTGGATATTAACACTTTTATTAGTATTAAATGTTTTCTGTTTCTATTTATGTGATTCCTCATTCTAATTGCCAGAGGCTAAAGCATTTACACAATGATTGGGGCCAAATCTTGTTACAGTTTATGAAAAGATAGATAGATAGATAGATAGATAGTCTGGTAATTTGGTAAATTATGACATGTGGGTGCAGGATGCAATGTGCTCCTTAGCTCAAAGCATAGTAAATACTCAAGTGTAAACAATGTAATATATAAAATATAATAAAACATTATGTGCATGGATTTTGACATACTTGATTTTCCATGACATTTGGAATATGTTATGTCCTGGTATTAGTCTTGGTACAGTTTGGCCAAATGTTTGGGAATATTTTGCTTTGGCATTCTGAATAACAAATCTGAATAACAATCAAGTCGATAGGATTAGGGGGACTGTTTGTTTGCTTTGGTCTCTGGAAAACAACAAAATCAACCAACAAATCAATTAAAAAACAAAAGTTTAGCGACACACGGTATTGTACTTTTAGAGTGAAAAAATGTGTATATTGTGCTAGAGTTTCCCTTTAACATACTGTATTTCCTTTGTTTAGTTTCAGTTTAAGTGAAATAGAAGAAAATGCTATACCCTTTAAATTTTATAAATTAACCTGATAACTATTAACTTTATTTGCATTTTTAAAGAGTAAATTTTGTAACATATTTAAATTTAATTTTCTTTCTTGGTAACAGTAAAAGTAAAAACAATTATAGTAAAAAAAAACAGTAGTAGTTACAAATATTTAGCACTCCTTTCTTCTAGAAAAATTTAAAATGTATTACTTGGGTAAAAGGTAAGGTTGTCCTTAATGGAATATGAATTACCATGAATTATGATTTTTTTCACTCAACAATATTTAAAAAAACACTGGAAAAAAATAATAAATGTCATTTTTTCTTGATGTGATTGTGTGGTGTTTTTTCCCACTTAAACCCCTACCAGTTCAGAAGGCTTGGGGAGGCTGGTAAGTTACCTGCAGTAAGCGGGTGACTTACCATTAACCCCCATAATACGCAAAGGCTGTCATGCCTTGTAGCCTCCAGGGCCACTGGCCACTGAAGCTGGCCTCTGCACCCTGGTCTACAAACCCCCATAGCTGGTGCATGGACCATGGACCGGTTTTACTGGGAGGGGGGGGGGCATGCCATTATTTTGTTATTTTTAGTGAATAGTAGTTGTATTTTTTTTACATTTTGACAAATAAGACATTTTTTAAAGGGATAGTACATTTTGGCACAACAGGTTTATTGATCTTTTGTACATATACTATCAATTGTGATCTCACAATGTTTAATATCTAATTATTGTATGTATTATCCAGTTCCAGGGAGGGGGGCAGTTGTTTTAATTTAATTTTAATTTTGTCTTGTGTATTGATGTGTCAGTGTTTTTTAGGTCCTATCGTGGCCACTAATAAAACCATTTTATATGCTATAAGCTTGGTTGGAGTGCCCATCTTTTCTGAGTTCCATAAGGAGTTTTTGGTTCTAAAGAAGACATTTCATGTTGAATCACAAACTCTGCTGAAAAAAAATATGTGGAGGCTTATTTATTATTATTGGTGCGGGTGCCGCCTGAGCGCCTCATCCACAGAGTCAGCTTCTGGCTGGGAGCGCTGTCAGCTGTAGCATTTCCGGCCAGGCAGCGTTCACAGCGCACAGCTTATATAAGCCCATGCGCTAGCGACACCTAGTGCCAGCGAAGAGCGTTGCAAGATGACAAAATTTATCAAAAAAATACCAGGCGCTCCAAAATTATTTTAAAAATAAATTAAAAATGGGAATTGCATTAGGGACATTAGACAAACATGACATAGCTTTCTCATGGCTCAAATCACAAGTTTGCAAAGTGCTAAAAATGCATATAAAAATAATTCCAACCAGCCCAGGGATCTCCGTGGCACATGCACCAGCCCCCATTAAAAAATTCTAATAAAATGCTTAAATAATCGTAACCAGCCCAGCCCAGCTGTACTGTTGTTAGATCACCCAACACACATCATATTCATCAGTGCCGGCCAGGTTACTAGAGCGACTGAGGTGCTCTGTTACAGAGCCTGATACCTGCTTACAGCTTCTACTAGCGGTTGCTCTAAGCGCCACTATACAGGCGCTTATCTGGCAATACATGGCGCTAGTAGTGAATCAGCATCAAAGTCTCTAGGTAGGCTGACATTTAAAGGGCTAAAAATAATTAAAAAATAATGACAAAGAAGATATATATATATATATATATATATATATATATATATATATAGATAGATAGATATAGTCTTCGAACAGAAAGTATTTATATATTGAATATAGTCAAAAGTTTTATCATGATTCTTAATGAGAAGGTGGAGCAGTGCAAAGCATTCGTTTATGTCTTTTTGGCTCCTTGAAGTTCCAAGAAATTGCAGGGGATGAAATGCTTGGAAATAGATATTATTAATTGCACAGCCTTCCATTACACTCAGACATGTGTTTCAAGGTGTTGACTCTCATCAGCACAAGGCCAGAGATAGATGGATTTATTATCATTAATCCTGCATTTTTTTGGAGAACAGTTTGCTACTCCCATGGGAAAATGTTATTAAATGTTATTAAATATAACCAGTCTCCCCTCCTGGGGGGGGGGGCGACCCCATTTTTTGGAATTTTAAGGGTTAAAGATCCTTAAAAATCCCCCCAAAAAGGTCTCCCTTACCCATCATAACCAGCCCAGGGCCAGCTATGGGGGCTTGTAGGAACAGGGCACAGGGGGCCAGCTTTGGTGGCCCCCCGCCCTGCTGGCTACAAGCTCTGTGGGCCGAGCTCCTCTGCCCCCCCGGGCTTTGGGGAGGCAGGTAATTGGGGGTGCCGGGGGTTAATGGCAAGTCACCTGCTAGCCTCAGGTGATTTGCTAGCCCCCAGCCTTGTGAACTGGTATAGGGGTCTCATGGATCCCTTACCGGTTCACAAAAGGTTAAGTGTAAAAGAAACACACAGACACAAAGAGAAAAAATATTTTATTTATTGTTTTTTTTTTAATACTTACCTCCCATCCATCCCTGGGCACTGTGTCCCACGCTGATCACTCTGGCTTCTGCTCTCCTGCTGCTGCTGGAAGCCTTTTATAGCTGCTGGGCGACAGAGCATAAGGGGTTAATTAAAAAAAAATGACATAGGGTCCCACCTCCTGGGGTGCCCCCCAGGCACTTTGGGGGGAATTTTAAGGGTTAAAAACCCTTAATAAAAAGTAAAAAAAAATTACATGGCTACAAGCTCCGTGGGCTCGGGCTCTTCTGCCCCCCCTGGGCTTTGAGGAGGCAGGTAATTGGGGTGCTGGGGGTTAATGGCAAGTCACCTGCTAGCCGCAGGAGACTTGCCAGCCCCAGGGCTTGTGAACTGGTATAGGGATCTCATGGACCCCTTACCAGTGCACAAGGGGTTAACAGTCAAAATAAACCACACACACACACACAATAAATAAAATGACATTTATTAGTTTTTTTTTCTACTCACCTCCGATCCTATCCCACGACGCTCTGGTGACAGCTGCTGGTGATCGATGAAGGAGGGCTGGGGGGGGCGAGAGATCAGAGCCATCTCGCCCCCTCCCACCTTCCTCATCCGATCTCCCTCAGCAACTTAGCTTCTCGGGTCAGAAAGTGAGGGAGAGTGCAATTTCTCGCCCTCTCCTTAACACGGAGGCCCCCCCCCCTTCCCCAGTGAAGAGGAGACCCCGCGGGAAGTATCGCGGGCCGCAGATGAGTAAATGTCATTTTTTTTTTACAGTTATTTGTGTCAGCGGCCGAAGTGGGGGGGGGTAGCGTTGTTTTGGGTGCTCTCCTGAAGAGAGAAGAGCCCCATGGGGGGGGGGTCGGATGCCCTCCGGGTGAAGAGAAGACCCGGCCTAATCCAACGAGGGAACAGGTGAGTTTTTAACTTATAAATTTTTTTCTGTGGGGGTTTAAAGTCAGCTATGTGAGTCTGACGTAGCTGCCTTTTAACGGTAGGAGAGGCGGCTACGTGAGATTCACGTTGCTGGCACTAGAAGGGTTAAATGAGGTTTTGCATACAGCGCCCGACGTTCACCTGACGCTGCCTGCCACTACGGGGCACTACCTGGCGCTATCTCTTCTTAAATAACCCCCTTAATTTGTCTTATGGTAGTAAGACACTGAGCAAACTATTGGGTTGATTCAAAGAAACATGTAACAGCTTGGATTTGGCTCACGATCATCCTATTTTTCACGTCCGCTCGTGCGTTCGTATGAACTTGCGAGTGATTCAATAAGCAAATACGTTTCTATCCTAAAATATACGTCCGTTCGTATGGCAGTTCGGGAATCAGACCTATGTCAGTTTCCATCCTGAATTTTCCGTTTCATTTCTCAGGTTGCAACATTGGTTTTGCCCTTTTTCCTTTTTTGTCTGGACGTAAATCCTTCTGATCTTGCGGCTCCGCACTACAAACTTACCTCATTAAAGTGCATTCTAAATATTTGGTCTTTTAATTTTCGTTATTTCATTCATTTTGTAGTAACCAACCATTAATGAATGCATTTGCATAAGTAAATCTTACTTTGTTTAATTTTTAGTTAACTTGCATTTTTTACTTGTGGATTTAATTTTAATATTTTGGCTTCAAATGGTACAACTTTAAATTTTTTGTGTGGTTACCCACACCCTCTACATACAGATTGCTCACAAATATTAAAAAACACCCAGCAACTTCTGCATGTTATGAGCCTAGAAACAGCCAAGATGGCGGCTCAGGTATTATCGGGCAGCCTGCAAACAGAAAGGGCCTTGTGACTGTGTTGCTCTGGATTCTTTGATTTCTGACCTTTCCATGCCCCCAGCTCTGCTGTGTCTGTGCAAAATACAGCAGTAACCCACATCCTGCACTTTATCCCGCTCTCCTCTCCTCAGTAAGTGTGATGCATCTGACCAAAGATGTGCTTAAATAATTAAACAAAGCAAAGGTAAACAACTACACCAATAAATGCAATCTAAAAATATTATTCTAGTACCTCAATTTTAAAATAAATAACAAAGGACATAAGTTTCTTTAATTAACGCAAATATATTGCAAAATAAAGGTTTACATGCAAAGGACTAATTAAGGTCCACATTAAAATGCTTTTATAAGGCATACATGAATCAGGTATGCATTGCCATACAATTTATGGCCTCGGCCATGCTGATACATGCAGTTCATTGGAGCTCAAGACGCGCAGACTCCTCCACATAGCCAAAAAACCTGTTCACGAACAGCAATCCGGCTGCTAAAAGGTGTTGGCTGTGGCTTTCTTTTAAAACGCGTTTAGAGGTTTCTCTGAATCACACCTAAACACATCCAATTAACCTAAGTTTTACGTTTTGATCCTAAGTTTTAGGATTTGATCCTAAGTTTTACGTTTTGATCCTAAAATTTAGGAACGAACTTCCGCTGATCGTAAGAGCATATACGCATTCGTACGTAGGCTCGTGCGAGTCGGAAATGGCCAAAAAAACAGGAAAAAATGACTAACACCCACCCAAACTTACGATTCTCGATACAAAATCAATTAACTTTTGCTCTTTGAATCGAGGGGTATATGTATTGTTAGTGCAAAATAGTTTAAAATGATAGAGAAACATGATAGCACTCTTCGTGGTTCCTGAGTATTCATTCATAGGCAGGAGACTAAAAAATAAAAAGACATGCTCTTCAGTGTTGAGGGCAATGTTGGTGTATTTACAACTCTGATATCAATTCTTAAGGGAACAAACTATAAGATCCCACTTGAATGACTGAGCAATCGCCAACATTACCCCTTACATTTACTAACCAAGCCCTCGAAACTCAGAACTATAAGGAACATTTGGATTACAGTGGTTAAGAGTAATCACATATTTGCTGGAAAAAAAGGAAGACATATTTTATGCTGTAAATGTCAAATGAAATTTTAGAAGTTTAGAGAGCTTTCGTCTTTTGCCAAGATATCTACTTGCCTACTTTGCTAGACCTTAGGGTAAAGTAAGATGGAAGCATTTTTTTCTAGTCTTATGATAAACTGAAAATTACATGCAGACTTCTCAGCGGTAATTATTATATAATAACCTTGTTGAAGTTGGAGGAAAGTACATGTAGAAAACTTTTTGTCTGACAGGTACAAAGATTTCATTTCTAAAATATGATTTTAATTCTAAAAAACATGTTACACAAGAAATACTAATGCTATGAAATTACATGGTTTCTCCAGAATAGTAACAGTGTAACCATTTTTGTATGATACGTATCTCCCCTCATGCTGCCTTACACCTGTGTAGTACAGGGTGCCAAACCCAGCAATTTTACCCCCATCGGCACCAGTAGCTGCCCCCCAAGCCAATTATGCTCCCTGTGGCAAATCGTATTATGGACAACAGGGGCAGCATGGGGCCGGTAAGTATCAACCTAAAAAAAATAGGTACATTATTACTTTAATTATAGCAGACTGGATGGAGAAAGGAGGCAGGTCCTGATAATAGGGAGAGCTACGGGGTAGAGCGTGTAGGATGAGCACTGACCACAGGAGCGTGTCTATGGAGATCCTCCCTGACTGGGCAGAATTTCTGAGGTGAGCTGTTCCCCCGCCTGATAGCGAGGGAGGCTGCATTATGCTGGTTGGAAAGAGTGACTGTTGTCGGGGGGTTCCTGCTGTGAGGGGGATTCTGAGGCCTACTCCCCAGACAGAGGATTGAAGTACACTCAAGGAAACCCTGTTAAAAGTAGCTTTGCGCATGGCAGGCACCCTGAGGGATTGTCACCCTGCCATGAGAAAGATTGTAATTATGATTGTGCGGTGGTGGCCCATGCCTTGCCAGAACCACGGGAGACATTACACATCCGGCACCTGTGGATTGTGCCCAGCCCCAGCAGGGGGCGAGCAATTGACTGTTGAAGTGTTATATGCGGTGAAGTGAACCCTTTTGCTGAGCTGTTTGAAATAAAGTCATCTGCAGTTTGAAAATAAATCTGTGTGGCCAAGGATTACAATTTGAGTTGGGGTGCAGAGGTTGAGATTATCTTGTCCCCCTTTAACTTTCAGCCTACCTAGAGATTGTCACCTCTTGTTGCCTTGTTGCACTAAATATGTTTATCTTTTGCTGAATTTTCCAGGGATTTCTAGGTAAATTATATATTGTTTTTTTTCAGCAGAGTTTGGGCTCTGAAATGTTTGCAATTTGTTTAGTGCTTTCTCAATATTTTTTAGTGAAATATGTAGAAAAAAATGTAAAAATCTACATCTACATTTTGAAGCTTTTTTAAATATGCATGTAAGTATTCAAGAAAATCCTATTGTTTGTAAAAACAATATTGATAATATATATATATATATATATATATATATATATAATTACATTGGTACCATACATGTATTGCTAGACACCTGTTCCTGCCCAGGAGATACCCCAATTGAAAAGAGCACTTTATGAGATTGTATTAAGGGTTAAACAATTATTTTATTTTTTAAATGGCGTGGGGTCTTCCCCCTCTCCAGCAAACCTAGCCCAGGCACCAGCTATGTGGGCTGCTAGACCAGGGCATGGAGGGCGAGCCCCTGTCCCCAGCTCTAAAGGCCACCAGCCGACATGGGCATTTGGCAAGTCACCCACTTGCCAGCAGGTGACTTGCCGGCCCCTCCTACACTTATAACTGGTATAGGGGTCTCTAAGACCCCCTTCTTAGTTCACAAAGAGTTAAATGTAAAAACACACACACACAGGGTTATCCAAATGATTGTGTGTTTTTCTATTTAATAATCAAAATTCCCCGGACATGCGATGGGAAAGTTCTGCAGCAGCCGTGCTCAACCATTTGATGAGTGCGAGACACTTAAATGATTTGGAAACTGGTTCTGGAATATGAATAGGTTCAGAATGCTTTCATGTGGAATATAATGAAGATTTTCTACAACAATCAGGATACACACTGACAACACAAACTATACTCTTATGTCCTTCCACCACAAGCCTAGACGCAAGAGCCGGCATTAAACTAGAGGGCTGGCAGGTAGCCAGTGCAGGGGAGGTGGCGGCCTTCCTATGATGACCAGGCAGTACACAGCGTCGTCATGAGGGTCCCAGCTCTGACAGAACTCTCATGCTATTGCTATGTTGCTGCCCGGTCATCACAGGCTGCTGCACAGCGACGGGCATCGAACCCCATCTTCCAGCGATGTGGCAAGCCCCAGAAGCAACAGCGAGGTGAGCAGGGCCAGGGGGGTTTGGAGTGAGTGAGGGGTTCTGCCACTTAGCTTAGCGTGTTTTGGATCTGGGTCATTCTGCAACTCAGCCTGTTACGAAAGGGTTCTGCCACTCAGCATGTTATGGGGGTATTCTGCCACTCAGCATGTTATGGGGGTATTCTGCCACTCAGCATGTTATGGGGGGATTCTGCCACTCGGCATGTTATAGGGGGGATTCTGCCACTCTGCATGTTATAGGGGGGATTCTGCCACTCGGCATGTTATGGGGGTATTCTGCCACTCGGCATGTTATGGGGGGGATTCTGCCACTCGGCATGTTATAGGGGGGATTCTGCCACTCTTCATGTTAAGGGGGATATTCTGCCACTCTGCCTGTTATAGGGGGGCTCTGCCACTCGGCATGTTATCGGGGGTTCTGCCACTCGGCATGTTATGGGGGGTTCTGCCACTCGGCATGTTATGGGGGTATTCTGCCACTCGGCATGTTATAGGGGGGATTCTGCCACTCTGCATGTTATAGGGGGGATTCTGCCACTCGGCATGTTATGGGGGTATTCTGCCACTCGGCATGTTATAGGGGGGATTCTGCCACTCGGCATGTTATAGGGGGGATTCTGCCACTCTTCATGTTAAGGGGGATATTCTGCCACTCTGCCTGTTATAGGGGGGCTCTGCCACTCGGCATGTTATCGGGGGTTCTGCCACTCGGCATGTTATGGGGGATTCTGCCACTCGGCATGTTATGGGGGGATTCTGCCACTCAGCGTGTTATGGGGGAATTCTGCCACTCTTCAAGTTATGGGGATATTCTGCCACTCTGCATGTTATGGGGGGCTCTGCCATCCGGCATGTTATGGGGGCTTTGCCACTCGGCATGTTATGGGGATATTCTGCCACTCTTCATGTTATGGGGATATTCTGCCACTCTGCATGTTATAGGGGGGCTCTGCCATCCGGCATGTTATGGGGGGCTCTGCTACTCGGCATGTTATGGGGGGCTCTGCCACTATGCATGTTATGGGGGCTTTGCCACTCGGCATGTTATGGGGGGCCCTGCCACCCTGGCATGTTATGGGGAGGGGGGTTCTGACACGCAGCCTTCTATGGGGTGATGGGGGGTTCGGCACACTGCCTGTTGTGGGGGCGCAGATAACGGGCTGGACACACTGTAGGGCCGTTGTGACCAGAAAAGTCCCCGGCCGTTTATTTACCTCCAGTTCGCCCGTGCTTGCAAGGGTAACAAAGCAGGAATTCTTTTATTTTTATTTTATTAAACCTGGTGTTAGAAAGTGTTCATTATATGCATGTGAACGTTTCAGACCTTTTTATTAATCCACCAATTTTTGTGCACTTATTCAATCACATGTACTCAAAAATAACACCTATTTTCCTTTAATGAATTTCACAATTCACAAGGAACAATCGCATTTATGGCTAAAAAAGGTTGACAACATAATCATATTTTTTACAGAAAAAATGTAAAAAAAAAAATACTACAGCAACTACAACACTGTAAAAGAACCTTAAACTATAATATTGATATAGGTCTTTATTCTGTCAGCCATTATTTATATACGCTGCAAGCCTAATGCTGACATTTATTTCATCCCGAACGTTGATGTTAAGCCAGTAAATTGGTGCCTCCAATTTTTCCTTTAGCTCAATTATGCGAGTTTAAATGAAGGCTTATGTGTTCGCTTAATAGCTAGGAGCCATTCAGTAAGAGTCATTACTGAAAGTGTAAACGAAAGTTCAGTAAAAAAGCAATTCTGTGAGTATTCACCTGTAGAATTGTTTTTGTTCTTGCATGGCACGGCCCGCTTCGGTATTCATAACAGTTGGTACTGCAGAAAAGCTGTGGCTTGTCCCTAATCCCTATAAAAACAGGCTTAAAGTGGACCAACACCCACCGGTGATCGGCCCGGGAATCTATAAGATTCCCGGGCCGATCACCTCCCTCCCCGCGGGACATCCGAGATCGGGATGTCCCGCGGGGTGAAACCCCCCCAAACACCCCAAACTCCTTACCTTAGTTTCGGCGGCGGCCGGCGCCGCCTCCCTCGCGCCCCTCTAGACGTGCGCGCGCCCGCGCGCGCCGTCTGTGAATGGCCGGCGCGGGCACGCGCGCGTCAACAGGGACGCGCGGGAGGCGGCGGCGGAGGAGCCGCTTGTCCGCGGCTTGTCCGTCGCCGCGGACAGAGGTGAGTTCGGGGGGTTCGGGGGGGTTTCACACAGCGGGGCACCCCGATCGGGGGTGCCCCACCGAAGTGGACCAAGACCCAGGATAGTCAAAATCCTGGGTGTTGGTCCACTTTAACCATAGAGTTCCCCAGCGTAGACAAGCAGTGAGACAAGAAGCAGGGACAGAACAACACTGAGATGCAGGGAACATGCTGTTCCACCCAAGGCAGAATCAGGGACACTTCCTTGAAGGCTCGCTTGCTCCGAGTCCCTCCCTGATGGTTGATGTATGCAACCGCCGTCTGGTTGTCTGAGCGAATCTGAACAGCCCGACCCCGAAGGTGAGTGGATAGGCGAGAAAGAACCAACCTGATCGCCCTCAGTTCCAGGACGTTGATGGAGGCATGGGCCTCTTGTGGACCCCACCGACCCTGGAACCTCAGGGACTTCCAGAAGCCTCCCCAGCCGGTCAGACTGGCATCCGTGGTGACCATTTCCCAGCACGGGGGCAGGAAGGACCTGCCCCCCAGAAGGTTCCTTGAGTCCAGCCACCACGAGAGAGACTGTCTGGCCAGGGGAGATAGAACAAATTCCTGATCCAGGGAAGTAACACCTTGACCTGAGAGGTATCCAGAGTCATGCCCAGAAATGACCTCACCAAGGACGGGGACAGAGAAGACTTGGGATAGTTGATCACCCAGCCGAAAGACTCCAGAGTGGATGTCACCATTTGAGTGTCCCGCTCAGCCTGAGGAAAAGACTCGGCCACAATCAGGATGTTGTCCAGGTAAGGAATGATGCGGATGCCCTGGTTCCTTAGCAGAGCCATCACTCCCGCCAGCACCTTGGTGAACACCCGAGGTGCCGAGGTGATACCGAAGGGTAGAGCCACAAACTGGTAATGCTGATCCTGCAGCTCGAACCTTAGAAATCTCTGATGACCTGGGAAGATAGGCACATGAAGATAAGCATCCTTGATGTCCACAGTGGTCATGAAGTCGCCCGGGCAAAGGGTACTGACAGCAGAGCGCAGCATCTCCATGTGAAAATGCTTAAATCTGACAAATTTGTTGAGGCCCTTCAGATCCAGAATGGGCCTCAGAGAGCCGTCCTTTTTGGGGACGGTAAAAAGATTGGGATAGTACCCCTGACCTCTTTCTTGATGACGCACCTATCAAATGACTCCGGACTCTAACAGGCAATAAACCACCAGAAGCAACCCCTGAGCGGACAGGGTGTTTAAAGACATCCGGGATCTGATGAATCTTGGGGTGGGGGGCAGGCTGCAAACTCTATCTTGTAACTGGAGGACACTACCTCCTGAATCCACCGGTCTGAGACATGAAGCCTCCAGACGTGAGCAAAGAGCTGAAGCCGTCCCCTTCATGCCTGAGGGGGCTTGGGAGAGGGTTTGGGCTAAGGATTCCAGGGACGACCACGGGTTCTGCCACGGCCCCAAGAATCTCTGCGACCACTGGAGAGGAGGGAGCCACGGCCCCCTCTGGGAATGCGAAAGGAAGGGAGGGGGGCAGAGGATCCCCAAAAGGGCCGAGACTGCCTCCTACGCTGAGGCAGCCTCCCATCCTTGGCTAGAACATCAAGACGTTCCCCAAACAGCCGCAGCCCCATGAAGGGGAGGCCAGTGAGAGCTTTCTTAGCCGCAGCGTCAATTGCCCACTGGCGCAACAAGACAAAGCGCGCATAGCCACCAAGAGCGCAGTGGTCCTTCCACACAGCCGCACAGCATCATCCATAGCAGTAAGGATAAAGGCCACAAAATCAGTGCAAAGTAAGAGAGTCCTATATTCCTCCCCCACACTACCAGCTGTTGAGCCATCAAGAAGACGCTTGAGCAGTTTCTTAAAGAGGACCAACACCCAGGGGTGATCGGCCCGGAAATCTATAAGATTCCCGGGCCAATCACCTCCCACCCCGCGGGACATCCGAGATCGGGATGTCCCGCGGGGTGAAACCCCCCAGAAACCCCAAAAACATCTTACCTGATCCGCCGCCGCTTCCGCCGCCCCTCCAGACGTGCGCGCGCCCGCGCCGGCCCTCTGTGAATGGCCGGCGGGGGCGCGCGCGCGCGCCGAGAGTGACGCGCGGGAGGCGGCGGCGGCGGAAGCGGCTTGGACGTTCCTGATCCCCGCCTGGACGTTGGCGGGGATTGGCTGCGGCGTTCACGTGGGAGCGGGGAGAGGTGAGTTTTTTGGGGTTTCTGGGGGGTTTCTCACAGCGGGGCACCCCTGATCGGGGTGCCCCGCCGAAGTGGACCAAAACCCAGGATAGTCAAAATCCTGGGTGTTGGTCCACTTTAAGGGCAATAGCAGTAATGGAGGCAGCACAAACGGGGCGCAAGCCTGCCCCCACACAGGTAAAAGCATGGCAGGCCATTTGATCCATGCACCGGTCCTCACCGTCCCTCAGAGTGGTAGTGTCAGGGGAAGGCATGACCGAAGTATTGGGCAAGTCTAGTACGGGAGCGTCCACTTCAAATGATCACCTCTTAACAAGATCAACAGGAAAGGGATACCTTTTATCCAAACCCTTGGGTACCGCAGGAAACTTGTTAGGACATTCTTATTCTTTAAGCACCAAGGTGGTAAAATGTTCCTGCTCAGGGAACTCTAGATGCTGTTTACCAGGGCGAAAAAGCTCCCCCTGCTTTCTTTTAGCTACCTCAGGCTCAGCAATGTGCAATATTTCAAAAATATGTGACAGCAGATTATCAGTGTCCTCAGGGTACCATGATTCCTCTCCAGATGCAGACCCAGGGTCACTATCGCAACCCTCCTGCTGGATCCCAGAGGAGTCAGAATCCTGGGAGAGCTCCCCCATCTCAAGGGGGTGACGGTCACCAAGATCATCAATCCCCACATACATATCAGTAAGGGGAGCAGGCCTGGGGTCCAGGTGTCTCTTCTTGCCTTCCTAGGAACATTCCTGGCAAGCTGTTTTTCAATGTTAGCCACCCGCAGAGCCAAATCAGAATGTGACTCCCTGCCAACATTTCCCTCACTGGGGCCCAATTGCAGGAGCGGGGGAGTAGGTGAAGCCGAGTGAGGCGCAGAGCTGGGAAGCGAAGCAGGCAAACCAGCTTGAAGCTCAAGGACACTTTCAGTGCACGGCACACACACCGTGACACTGTTACTCATAGGGGATACCCCACACATGGAACACAGCCGGGCTTGCCCCGAAGGGCCCCCAAGCGTGCTATCCCCAGAAGCTTCCATATGGTGATTAGCACAGGTGCAATAGGCCAGCAGTAGGTACAGGCTTAAGACAGAAGCCACTCGGGATGCCCTCCCACGGGATGCCCCCAGAAGTTAATAAAGGGGGGATGAGGGGGAGGAAGGAGTGGAGCCGGGAGAAACCACAACCCAATGGTATCCCGTCTGAAAGACATAAGTAAAATCACACATGAGCATCCGGCAGCAAAATACCCCAATTCAATAAAAAAAACCCCAAGGGGGACTCACAGACCAAAGACACCGCGGGGTCACACAGGCACAGACCGCTGAATAAGGCGACCCACCGGAGGAAGCAGCACTGCAGCCAGGAAGGGAGAAATCCAGACGGGCAGCTTGTCCAAAATGGCGCCGGCAGTGGTACCTCGAGGGGCGGGCCGCGAGGTGAACGACGCGATACCCAGCCCCGCCCCCCCCAAAGAGTGTGAAAAATGGCGCTCACGTGACCCGGCCGGCGCCATGACAAAGCAAAATCACCTCAGGTTATAGCGCCCACAGCCACAGAACGCAGTACAAAGCGGCGAGGCAGCTAAAAACACCAGAAAAAACACCAATAAATGTAAAAACACCACAGATATGACTACTCGCCGCTACCACCCACCCCCCCTTTCCCCCCAACTAAGTTAGAGGGGGGGGAAGAGAGAGAGACGAGAAAGCAGCGGCGAGCAGGCATGATCAGGGAGGGAGGGGGGGCGCGGGGGGTACCCAAAGGAAAATGAGAGGACACAGTCCCCAAACTACTTACCCCCTCAGAAGCCAGGACAGAAACATCCCTAATAGGCTCACCATAAAGCCTATGGCCGGCTACCCTTTGTGTTACAGGGTCTGCGGCTTGGAGCAGCGCTCCAGGAGCACTTGACCCTAGTGCTCTTCTACCTTCACCCGATCTGTCAGCCAAGGCTGGGAGGCAGTGAGGGTCCAGAAACGGATGGAAATAGACTTGCAGGGCCGCAGGCTTGGTTGCCCCGCTCACCTGCGCAAGAGAGAGAGCCATCTTCTAACTTCGCAGTTCCACTGCAGAGGAAACACTGGGGAACTCTATGGTTAAGCCCGTTTTTATAAGGAGCCGGGACAAGCCACAGCTTTTCTGCAGTACTACTGCGCCACATTGTGGTGGAATAACCCAACTGTTATGAATACTGAAGCGGGCCGTGCCATGCAATAAGAAAATAAAGGTTTGGCAGTGTAGATGGCTCTGGCTCCTTTTCTTTCTGTCATATAAATTAACATATTTTAGTGTGCCTGCAGAGCATGTCACAAAGTTGCAAATTTATGAAAAATGTTTTCATTTTCTGATTTAAAGGTTGTTATGTTACTATTTATATGCCAGTATAGTATTATTTTAACTGCATCACTTCATCTCATAGGCACTAGAGGGCACTCAAAATGACACCTAACTGTAAAACTGACAGCCAGGGCATATCAGCCAGTCACCTAGCAACTACAGGGAAGTCAGAAGCCAAGCTGGCTCCCCTGCTGATGCATATGCTGTGAATGTAAAGGATTGCCCAGATGGAGGGGCCTATGCTACACTAGCATTTATTACAGGTTCTCTAATAAAGTAGATACTTCTCAAGTATCACACGTACATACTGAGGAACTATTGTTTCACCTACTCAGTGGCAAAAGGTTTAATTATTATATAATTTATAATTACTTTTAAAACAACATGACCCCCCCCTCCCTGAGCCAGCTAGCTCAGGCACCATAAATAGGGCTGGTGAGCCGAGGCTCAGGGACCGAACCAGCCCCTATGTCCTATGGGTCCGTTGCTCATCCAGGGTGCCATTTCTGATTGGCATTGGGTGACAGACTGCCCCGCTACCCTTCGAACAGGCACCAGTGCACCAGAAGTAATAAAAAAAGTAGAGACCATACAAAATACATTTATTAGTCTAAATTTGACAATTTACCAGTTCACACCTTCTCAGCCTTTTCAGGTCCGATTGTTCTTTTGTTTTCCTCGTCTGGTCTTTTGATGGCTTTTATCCAAGCCTCTAATGTGCAGCTGAAGAGAGCCTTTACTGCTGTAGGTTGGTGTTCTCCAACCAGTGGCACAAAAACCACTTGGTGGTACACAAGATTCTATCAGGTGGATATGCGACAGCAGTTTGATGTGTATCCTATACCATCCAGCATGCTCTGTCACTGCCACTCTAAAAAAAATTATGAATGAAAACCCAATGGGACAATTTAAAAACCATTGTTGGGATTAGCTTTTCAATTACAGATTATAATCTGTGAGGTCTACTCAGCACCAAGTGTAAAATGTGCACTATGTTTTGGGAGTAAACAGTAACAGTAACAAAGCAAAAACACATGGAATGACATTGTTGTAACATTGTGACATTAATACTTTAATGCCAGACCTGTAATAACAATTATATAAATATAAAATATAAAAAATCTAAATAGTTTTCATGACTCTTTCTAGGCCAGGAGAGGTCACACAATTATTTGAGAGAAAAAAAAATAAAAACAAAAAACCCTGTTTAAACAGAAGAAAATGAACGTCTATTGAAATGTATGGGAGAGCGACAGGTAGCGACAGGTAATACCTGTCGTTGCCGCTATACGCTGAGCCACCTGTAATGATGAATCGTACTCTACGTGGTGCTGTTAGAGTCACTCACCAGATTCGCTTTCATAAATGTGGTTTTGCATACAGTGCCCAGCGTGCACCAGACTCAGCCTGCCGCTACAAGGCACTACCTGGCGCTATCTGTTGATGAATAAACCCCATAATCTCAGTGTTTGTGGTTACAATGCCTGTATAAAATATTGCATTGAGGCTAACACTGCCACTGGCCAGTTGATGTTAACTACACTTTGCTACTCTGAAGACGTTACATTTGCCAATGATCCATCAAAGGTGTTGTCTGGACTCTAGAAAAGGATTAACAGCAAAAAAATAGTTGTTTTTAAGAGCCTCTTCAGCTCATCAGTGCTTCCCAGACATTTGTTTCACATTCTTTGGTCTCTTCAAATAAAAATCTTTGTATGTTACTCTGTTATACAATAGGTGGGTACATTCTAATATTCATTTAAATTTGAGTTCAGAACCTTTCTCAAGTTTCTTTGCCAAATATCATCTGTAGTGCACCAAAAGCTTGATGTGTTATTTTTCTTCTACTTTGCCAGAATATGTTGTGCTGAAAAATTTGTGATATCTATTTCTACCACTAGAGGGGGCTCTAATACTGCCAGATGTTTCCAAACTTTACAACATAAATTCACGAACTGAAAGTATATGAGAAAATAAGCATTTCATAAAAGCATCACATATCTTATCGCTCGGTTATTGCTCGTAGCGTTAGACATTTTGATCTTTTTAGGATAATATTCCAGTCTTATGGCAACAGGTTATTTTGCAATCAGGTTTATTATTAATGTTATAGGGTTATTATAGGGTTTTACCTATATTTTTAAGTGTTCCCTTAATATTAAAAAATAGGGTATAGAATTGTGTGTGTGTGTGTGTGTATTTTTTTTTAACCCCCATTGAATTTTGTTTTTTAATTTGAGGGTAGGAGGATCTGCTACCTTCAATTTCCCTCTTTTTTACTTGCTTTACAACTTCATTTCCTTTTCCACATTCTTTTCCCTCTTTTCCCTCCATTTTCTCCATATACCTTTCCTTTCATTCTCTTCCATCCTTCTTCTCATTTACAACTTGTTTCTTTTTGTTTACATTTCCTCATTCTTTCTCACAATTTACCTTCTCTAAATTTGTCTCAGCCTTTACCTTTTCCTTTAAACCCTCCCTCCATTCCATCCCTCTCTTTGTCTTGTCAACTTCCTTCCATTTCCTTTTCTTTTCACCTTCTCTTTTCCATTCTGCTGACGCTGGACCAACAGCCTGGCACAGTTGGAAAAAAAATATTCCCAAAGCTTACTTGCCCTATCAACATGCATGGTACTGAATCATTGTCAGCACTTACATTTGCTTCTGCATCCATTCAAAGCTGGATGTGATTTTCTTGTGGTAGCAGCCAGTTTGGAGCTTACCAGCAGCACTTTCTGCTTCCTGACATTTTTTTATTCACCGCAGCAGCAATTCGAAAAAGATAAATTTTTTTTAAGTCTCCTCCTTCCTTTTTTTCTGCATTTTTTTTCTTTTTCCATTTTTTTCTCAAGATCCGTAATTATTTTCTGTGCTCTTTCTTTTTATTCTTGTCTGGCTGTAAAGGTATGTATATGTCAGGTATCCCAGGAAGGAATCCCGCCAAGAAGGAGGAACCAGATACAGAAACTGAGTATTGATAAACAAGCCAGAGATATAGATATGCTGTTATTCTAGTATGTCACACACCCCGCTTCAAGAAATTCATAACGTGTGGGTAATACTGACCTGTAGAGGGCGATATGCAGAGATGCCAGGAAAAAAGAGAGCCCCTCCCGGTCCATAAATACCCGGGACCTCCCACTCATTACCCAGTCTTCATCCCTGCAGTCGGCGAGCAAGTCAGAAGATGTGGTCTCCTCCTTGCAGTAGGTTTCTGCCCTGGCGGTGTTCTTTCAAAGGTCATTTGCCCTACATCCTTTGGTTAAGACTTTTTTCCAGAGAGTCACGCACGTGCGGCCTCCTAGAAAACCTTTGCTCCCTGTTTGGGATTTGAATTTGGTTCTTTCTGCTCTTCAGGATTCTCCTTTTGAGCCCTTGAATGATATTGCCTTGTCTTCACTTACGCAGAAGGTGGCCTTTTTGGTAGCCATCACTTCGGTTAGGCGTGTCTCTGAGTTGGCGTCTTTGTCCATTCAAGCCCCGTACTTTGAGGGGCATCAGGACAAGGTGGTTTTTCGTTTCAAGTCCGATTTCCTTCCTAAGGTTGTTTCTGACTTTCACCTAAACCAAGACATTGTTCTACCCTCTATGTGTCCTAATCCCAGCAATGACAAGGAGAGGGCCCTGCATTCTTTGGATGTGGTTTGTGTTGTGAAGTATTATTTGGAGGTAACGTCTTCCTTTCGTAAGACGGATGCCTTTTTTGTGGTGCCCTCCGGGCCCCGAAAAGGCTTGGCGCCTGCCACGTCTTCCATTAGTAAATGGATCCGTCAGACCATAGTTGGGGCCTATTCTGCCAAAGGGAAGGTACCCCCTTTTCGTGTTACTGCTCATTCTACTCGTGCGGTTAGGGCGTCCTGGGCTTTTCAGCACCAGGCCTCTGTTGAGCAAGTTTGTAAGGCTGCTTACTTGGTCTTCTGTTCACACTTTTTCCAAGTTTTACAAGGTTGATGTTCGGGCCTCAGCGGATGCTGTGTTTGGCCGCAAAGTTCTGCAAGCTGCAGTGGTTTAAGTTGTGCCTTATTGCCTTGTTTTGGATCCCCGCCCTTTATGGACACTGCTGTTGGATGTCCCACACGTTATGAATTTCTTGAAGCGGGGTGTGTGACATACTTAGAATAATACCATTTTGTGAATACTCACCTGTAAAATGGGTATTATAAGTATGTCACACACCCCGCTTCACCCTGCCCTTTTGTATTCTGGATCCTTTATATGGTGAACTTTGCGTTGTTATGCTTTGTGTTGGGCTCTTTCTGGTCCCTTACCTTACGGCTGTTCTTATACTGGGTAATGAGTGGGAGGTCCCAGGTATTTATGGACCGGGAGGGGCTCTCTTTTTTCCTGGCATCTCTGCATATCGCCCTCTACAGGTCAGTATTACCCATACGTTATGAATTTCTTGAAGCGGGGTGTGACATACTTATAATACCCATTTTACAGGTGAGTATTCACAAAATGGTATTTTTAATGGTGAGCAATGGTAATATGAACTATGGAAAAAACAGACACTGGTGCATACACTCCAAATGACACACAATAACAGCTTGTGAGTGATATGTGGATTATGTCAAATACGTGGACAAAAAAAGCAAACAAGGCTTATAGAAACTCAGGCAACAGGTGAGTATAGGAAGAGGAAGCCAGTGAAAGGATGCACCTGGGGGCTGGGGGAGGGTTGGGAGCAAACCTGGAATGTAGAGATACCTGAGAGATACTGTAGATAACAAAGTCCAGTGTTCAGCGAAAAAAGTCTAATAAAATTCAAAGAAGTCCTGCTCAGCCTCCAGCCACAAGGATGACATTGATGCTTGTGCTCTTGGGTTGAGGGTGGACCAGCTTATTAATAGTGTTGGGTGAATCTGAACCGCAAATTTTCAGGTTCGCAACAAACTTTGTGCTCAGGTTCCAAACCCGAACACGAACTTCCGTGTTCGAGTTTGGCATACAAACCAAATGTAGAAAAGCTGGTTGATTGGCTGCTCATCAACCCAGCTTACCTATGCAGAGTGTACAGCAGGAAGCACTGTAACTGACCTGAGTTCCGATCCAGGCCCTGGTCATCATTCCTGTCAAATAGGCTACAACCAGGGCCACAGAAAAATGAGTTTATATATATCTTTATTAAAGCAGACCTAAACCCTCCCCTCACTAGACAAAGGTCATTTTTCCATTAGAGGCTTTTCTGCAGGTCGGTATTTCCTGCTCTCTGTCACCCAGAGCCCCTTGGAGGAAAGGCGAGTCTGCTTTAAAGGAGGTATAATTAAAAAAAATAATTGAAAATAAAAAATAAATCATTTAATTGAATGAAATGTGAACTGCAGTAAAAGCGACAGTACTGTGGTGTTGATTCAGCACCAGGTGGACTTTGGGGTGAGATTAAATAGAACCAGCAATCCGTACAACATCCTGCTGTCAGGTATTCACAGATTGAGGCAGACCAGTTTTAAAATTGAACTGAGGTGCTTTAAGGTGGTAGTGTCGGGCAGACTGATTCATCACTAGCGCCAGGTAGCGACAGATGAGCGTCTGTAGCAGGCATTTCAGAGCGCCCGCTAGCAGTCGCTGTGTTCGGCCGTGGGTCGCTAGTTCAGAGCGACTCAGTCGCTGTGCAGTAATGATGAATACATTGTGAGGAGTCGCTATTTGACCAGTACAGCGCTGTATGGGAGCGCATGTTAGCAACTGGTCAGTGCGACCGACTCATATACATATTCATTAAAAAACAGCCTAACAAAACTCCGGCGCTGAAAAATACTTCTCTGAAGCCCAGAGCGTGGGAGGCTGTTTGAATAAAGTCTGTTTTTTAGCATGTATCCATTAGCAACAAAGTGAAAACATATGGAATTACATTGTTATTACATTGTAACATGAACACATTCATGCCAGACCTGCAATGTCAATTCTGCATAGATATATAAAACATGCAAAATATTTGAAAAAAATGGCTTTTTCTAGGCCAGAAGGGTCATAACATTATTTGAGCTTTTTAAAAAAAATCAAAAACCCTGTTTAAAGAAAAAAAAAAGGACGTCCATTGAAATGTATGGGAAAGCGACAGGTAGCGAGAGGTGATACCTGGCGCTCTGCAAGGCTGAACGCCGGCGCTGTTCGCTGAGGCTGGGATAATGATGAATTGGACGCTACATGGCGTTATCCCAGTTGCTCAACAGATTCTGCTTGATAAATGTGTAATTGCGTGCCGTGTCCCGCGTTCACCTGTCGCTACCTGTCGTAACCTCTCATTTAGAAGGCATTACCTGACGCTATCCCTTCATGAATAAGGGCCTAAATCTCCAGGGAATACATTAACAGGCTGATTCATTACTAGCGCCAGGTACCGACAGATGAGAGTCTGTAGCGAGGTTTTGAGAGCGACCGCTAGAAGTGGTTCGCTGTTTCAGAGCGTCTCAGCCGCTAACCGGCATTGATGAATATATTGTGTGAGTCGCTCAAACACCAGTACAGCGCTGTATGGGAGAAAATGTGCGACCGACTCACACCATATTTATAAAAAAAATAGCCTCACACAGCGCCAGCGTTCAAAATCGGATCGTTGTAGCCCACAGCGCCAGACGCTGTGAGGTTAAAGTCTGTTTTTGAACATGTATCCACTAGTAACAAAGCGAAAAACATATGGAATTACATGAACAATTTAATACCAGCTAAGCCTGCTTAGCTGGTTGGTTTAATCACCAGCCAAGCATGTAACTCTCACATAGTTGGTGCTCCTGAAATTTGTCTGGAAATTCCTGCAAAGGGGTTGTTGAAACTCTGTGCAACCAAAGAATTAATTGGGGTATTACATCCAGAAAACTGCACCCATGTCAACAAGCCTGGCACACCTAGAAAGCTTAAGTTGTGTACTTCCAGAAGTATATATAGTTTGTTGGGGATATGTAATGTAAAGGCTTGTTTTTCTTGAAAAACTGGTGTGCATAGCAGTTGTGTTTAATCTGAAAATCTCCTAAAGCTCTGTTTCAGTTTGGGGGAGTCTCCTGGGCAGGAAAGTACCATTGTAACCAGAAGAAATAGGGATTTAACACGTAAAAAGATTTTATTGAAAAACGTACATTTTTATTACAAAAAACACTAAAAATTGTAAAAAATAAATTATTGAGAATACACATAAAACATAACAAACAATACATTTACAGTTTGTGTCTCCTCTTCAAGGTGGAAGAGGTTAATCGGCTAACCATTCTGGAGGACTACCGGAAATTCCATTACCCGTAAGCTAATTGGGATTTTAGGAGAAAGATGGAAAAATTTATATCATGGGTACACTCTAGTTCTATGATTTTTTATCCTTCAGATTGTAAACTCTCATGAGCAAGGACCTCAATCCTAATGTTACCTAGTATCAATGCGTATGGACAGTTTTTTTAAGAATACATGAGAAAAATAATGCTGTTGTGTGATCAATGCAAGTGTCACTGAAGAGGACGGAGGAGTAACAGCCTGGATATCAATAGATAGATAAAAAAAAAACATATGAAGTGAGTACACTCTAATTCTATGTTTATTTATTTTTTTATATGATTTTGGTAGTTTGTCCTTTTAGCTCTCATGTTCAATCCTAATGTACCCCTGTATCAATGAGTAGGGACTGCTTTCTAAGAATACTCAAGAATGAGGAACAAAATGCCGTCATTTAATAGCTGCAAGTGCCACTGAGGAGTAACAACCTGGACATCAATATATACCATTGTTTTAGGAGAAGGATGGATACACTTTTGTCTGAGGCAAAGAATGCTGTCATACTCGAGGATGAGGAAAAGAATGTCATTGCATGATACCTGCAGGTGCCACTGAAATCCAGGCATAACCACCTGGATATGAATGGTTACCATCATTTTAGGAGAAAGCTGGAAATGGTTAAGATGTGAGTACACTCTATTTTATATATTTTATCATTATTATTTCTGAAGTTTATCTCCTTTAGATTGTATGCTCTCAAGGGCAGGGACCTAAATCCTAATGTACCCCCGTATCAATGCGTATGGACTGCTTTCTAAAAATACTCGAGGATGAGGAAGAGAATGATGTTGTGTGATCAATGCAGGTGCCCCCAAAGAGGTTGGAGGAGTAACAACTTGGATATCAGTGGATACCATCATTTTTAGACAAAGATAAAGATAAAAAAGCTTATGACGCGAGTACTCTCTATTTCTATGTTATTTTTTTTGAAAATGTGATTTCTGTAGTGTATGTCCTTTAGATTGTAAGCTCTCATGGGCAGAGACCTCAATCCTAATGTACCCCTGTATCAATGCATATGGACTGCTTTCTAAGAATACTAAGAATACTTGATGGTGAGGAACAGTGTGATGACTGCAAGTGCCACTGAAGAGGACCAAGACGTAACGACCTGGGCATCAATGGATACCATTGTTTTAGAAATAAGATGGATACATTTATGCTGGAGGTGATGGATGCTGTCATAATCAAGGATGAGGAAAAGAATGCCGTCGTATGATACCCGCAAGTGCTACTGAAAAGGAACAAGGAGTAATGACCTGGACATCAATGGATACCATCTTTTTAGAAGAAAATGGATTTATGCCTGAGGCGATGGATGCATCATACTCAAGGATGAGGAACAGAATGCTGTCGTGTAATAACTGCAAGTGCCACTAAAAATGACAGAGAAGGAACAAACTGGATATAATTGGATACCATAGGAGAGAGATGGAAACATTTATAACATGCTTACACTCTAGTTCTGTGATTTGTTTTTATTTATATGATTATGATTTATATGAAAATATGATTCCTGTAGTTTATGGCCTTCAGATAGTACGCTCTCTTGGGCAGGGACCTCCAATATGCCAGTAAATGCAGATCCACATGAAATTTAGGTG
This sequence comes from Gastrophryne carolinensis, assembly GCA_027917425.1. NCBI lineage: Eukaryota > Metazoa > Chordata > Amphibia > Anura > Microhylidae > Gastrophryne > Gastrophryne carolinensis. The sequence continues at coordinate 89,251,622 of CM051242.1, forward strand.
GCTGGCACTTAACAGTTGCTGATACCGCTATGTAAATTTCATGTGGCTGGGGTGAGGGCTTGTAAGCATCAGGTAATGCAGACACATGCCCGTGGAACAAGGGGGTAAGCTGCCTTCACCATCTCTGCAGTATGTACTACATGTGCATGCTTATCCAGCCATGCCACCTCCTCCACACTGACTCCCTCGTCGCCACGCTACTCCATCAGCCCTGTATGCATGCTTCTCCCTCGCCACTGTTTGTCTCCACCCCAGCTGTCCACACGCTGCGTATCTCCTTCACTGCTCAGTCTCATGTGGACCTGGCTGGTAAGTGTTGGCCCTGGGGGGGGGGTTGTAATGAAGGCCCTGCATTAAGGGTAGAAAATATCTAAATGGTAATGTACCTGGGGTAGGGGAGCAAATGTTTTTTCATTTGTTTTTTAGGGTTTTGGTCCGCTTTAACAGATGCAGTTCCTGACTGACTGGGTGCAGGCCTAGTGCCAGCCACCCTGATTTAGCAAGTACATTCAGTTAAGATCAGCTTTCAATGGCTCACATCGAATATATTGGTATCACAACAAGATGTGGATTGCAGCCACCTGCGAAAGGCTCCTATAGTAATCTATGGGCGATTTCACGTATACTTTGGGCTTTGCGGATAGCACAGAGGCCTTGAAAAAGCCTTGCCCAGAGTGTCCTGAGGATGCACCGCTAGCGATCCCTCTCCATGTGAGTGAAGAGCACTAGCCCTGAACACCCTCCACACACTGCATGCAGTAATTGTGGGGTGTTCTGCAATTGGCCAGGCTCAGAGCCCTGACATTTTTTAGCTCCAGACTTTTCAATGCTTCCATAACTGCAGCCTTATTAATTCATTCACAATCCAAACCCTGGTCTGTTAGCCCTGTGATAGGTGGAATTGGATGCTCACCCTGTTCCAAACCAACTCGAGTAGACCAGGCCTTAATACAAGTTTTTTAATCAAAACCTAGAGCAAAGTGTTTAACTTCCTTGGTGCCTAATAGAGATGAACACATCAATCTTGTCAAAAAAAGTAAAAAAAAAGGTGCAACAGAAGTGACATCAAGTGAGGGTGAAAATATCATCCAGTGTACAAAGAACAAAAGGGCAACAGAAAAACTAAACAGTGCTGCATTAATTATCCAGACAACAGATAAACTAGCAACCATTTAATAATCTCTATCCGTGTTCCCATGTTGTACTGTGTGTAAGGCCTCTTCTCCAATCAAAATAGATTGCTTCGAATATTTAAGCCTTGCAATTTATTCTGAATGAAATAAAACCTGAGATGAGTGAGGTATGGAAAACGCACGTGGGTTCATACAGTGGGTCATCCAAAATTGGTCTTTCCCTGGTGAGGGCTTTTACCCAGATCTGGAGTGTTTTAGGCAGAAAGGGCTTTGGTCAGCTTTAAAATTTTTGGAAAGCCCTGACACCCTTCCCTAAGGCGATTTTTCAACTGAATTTCAGAGTGAACTTTGATTCTAACGAACCTGTTCGCTCAGCTCAAGCCTCCAGTAACACTACACACTCATCTTACTTCACAACAGGTTTGGTCCCCATTTCATGATACAAAGATGCAGTACAATCTGGTCCCCTCTTTCTGGCTTCCCCCCACAAGCTCATGAGCTGAATGGCTGGCTTATACTTCTACAATTCACGGTTTCCAATCATGGATTCTCTCCTGCACAATGATTAGTTCCACATTCCAGTTATTTAAAACGCTGATTTAATGGGGGTCCTGAAGTTATTTAACTTTTAGTCCTTTCCAGCCCATAATGTTATTGTATAATATTAAAATTGTGTAAGTATAATTTAAAGTCATGGGGGTCAATTCAGGGCCTGGTGAGAATTCTCACTCCTTTTTTAGAAGAGAAAACTGTTGTTGACTTTTATTGTGGCAGTTTTCTCTCCTAAAAAAAGGAGTAAGAATTCTCACCTCGCTCTGAATCAACCCCCATGGTGACAAAATGCTGGATATGATATCAGATCAGAAAGGTAGGACCGCCATATTGCACGGTCAATCAACATGTAACCAGGAACCCACAGGAAATACGTGGGACTGGGGGCAGCAAAACAGAATCCTGATGTGACGCAAAATGGAAGCCAATTCCCTCCCTGCTTTGGGTTTTAAATAATATTTTGCAACATGTCCAATCTTCTGTGATTCAGTCCTTAACAATTTCTAAACCATAATTGGCTGGGAAATGTTAATTTGTTATGAACTATTTTTATTTCTTGTGTATATACTTTTCTGAGTTTTGAAGTTATTTTAAGCTAGAAGATGCTGCCCAAAACATTGGTGGATTCAAGCCTATAAATCTAATTTGCAAGACTAACAGATTTACAAACGGACTTGTGCCGAGGCGGGCCCATATTGCAAGAATGGAGTGGGTATGCTGCAGGGGGAATAGAATGAATTCCACCACAGCCGCCACCTTGAACCGGAGAGAACCAATAGAATGTGTGTTCTCTGCTTATTCTTTAAAGTAAATTAGACTACCGATACACCAATTATAGATGCTATGAAAGTATTTATATTGATTTAAAATTGTAGCGGGAACAGATTCAAAATTTCAATCCTTGGCAATTCTTGCAGATAAGATCTTGCATCTTAATGTTCTGCTAATGCCGTCCCATCTCCTGGCCACCACTGATTTTCTGAATAAATTGCATTACTTAGGATCATTACCCACCCAATGCATATTGGCAACCATGGATGCTTCGAGTCTGTATAGGTCCATCCCACATGATGAAGGTATTGAGGTAATAAGGGGGATATATACAACGCTCTTCATTGAATACAGCCTTCCAGTCTTTTATCCTCGAGCTATCGCATACTATTATTTTATCAAAACTATTTTAATATTCAATGATGAATAGTTCTTTCAACTTAGGGGCTCGGTGATCAGATCCAACATGACTCTGAATTATGCAAACCTCTTTATGGCCAACTATGAGGATACTTTAGTTTACGCTTCAGAGTAGTATCAGGTACATGTCTCCCTTGGGTTCAGATTTATAGATGATGTGTTCCTTATCTGGATGGGCACTGAGGAATAATTGAAATTATTTTTTAACACGGGATGCCCTCCTTGCATGTAATAACATTTCCAGCTATGGCTACTAGACCACTGGAAGGAGTTAAAGGCTGAACTGGATGGACTAAAGTCTTTATTCAGCCTTACATACTATGTAACTATGTAACACCTCACTACAGTGCACCCCACAATTAAATTCAAACCACTGAACATTTTTTGGATGTGCTAGTGAGGATTGATGGAGGATAGATCATAAGATCTGTACAAAAAAGTACCTAAAAAAGATAGCCATCACCCCCAGCCTATGATACAGAGTCTGTCATATAGTCAGTTTATATGTACCTGAGGGGTTACAAGCACAGATTAACTGTACTAACTGAAGTCAGCGGAAATGATCTCAGACTTTTAGGCCCAGAGATATGATGTACATGAGCTCTGTTGACAATACTTTTATTTTGCAGTCTCACTGTTACATATCAGTTCTGATATACAGCAATTGGAGTCAGCACACACTTTACACAGGGAGATTCCCTGGGGAACTGGCTGTATGGGACCTCTCAGCTGATGTGTGTGAATGCAAATATTAAAATCCAGTAAGTTATTTAAGTCAATCGACTTATTAATGGCTTAATAACTTACAAGATTATTACCTGACTATTGTTTAATTCATTATATTACATTTATTCAATTGTATTGTCTAATTAAGTAATATTACTACTTAAAGTGGCAGTGGTTTATTTCTTTTTCTTACTTGATTAGGAAAAATCACAGCTCTCTGCGATACCAAGTTTGTTTGTCTTGTAGAGCTTAGTTTTCAGCTTCTTTGATCTGTTTAGTGGCTTTCTTTTCTGGAAGCAGAATTATGTCTTGACAACTCACATATGCTAATAAATGTATGAAAGACAAATAGGTGGCTTACCTTTGTTCTTGTGAATAATGCATTGGCTTTGCATAAGGTCTTGGTTATGTCTGCTCAACTTTGTCATTAATTTTGATGCCACCTTCAGCTATTTGTTCTGGAGATGTACATGCTAAGTGCTGTGTAGTGCCAAAGAATTACACTAATAACACTAGGATTATACTAGATTATAGGGTAGCTATAGTAACACACAGGAAGTTCGTCCCTGAAAGGGACACTAAAAAAACAAACTGGTGACTAGCTTATGACCAATAAAGTATGTATTTCATGCCCCACTGCAGCAATGTTTTGAGTGATAGCAACAAAGATTCAGAGCTTGTGGTTAACAACCTCCACCACATTCTCCTCACTGGACATTTTGCTTACACTTCTCCTGCATCTCCATTTTATCTTCTGCTATCCCCCGCCCCTCCCAGACTGCTGTTTGCCCATCCTGGATTTGTGTGTGTTTTTCCCTGAAATAAAACTTCACTGAATTACTCTAAACTCTGTGTCTGTTCTGCCAACCCATATTAATCCACATTAAGCAATAAACATTTGTATGTATTCAGACACAAAATAATCATGTAGTTGATTCCCCCAAAATCAGATCCAAAACTAATCCCAGAACATTAGCTTATCTCTAGGCCTCTTAAGTCAATTGTATTTTTATAGAGAAAAAGAGAAAAAGAGTAGTACAATTTAAAGTGATTCAGCAGCCAGAACAAAAACTTTTTGTTCCACGCAGCTGATCAGTGCTAGTCTGGCAATCAGTAGCCTGATCACTGGAACTGAGCCTGCTCCACAGCATGCCGCATGGGGCCTTGGGGCCTGAACTCCATTCACCGCTGCTTGTGAGCCAAATTCTGCCCCCTGCCAGCAGTCAGTAAATACTTTTTTTGTTTTTTTTGCTGGCTGCTGAATCTTCACTATAAACAACTTTTTATTGTAATACAGTGAGGGTCGTGCTAAAGGTTTAGTGAAATAAATTCAACTCTGGGTGCAAGTTTGAATTTTGCATTTCAGTGAGCTTTTAAACTTTAACATAAATAAAGCAACTGAAAATATTAAAATTTTTCCTAAAAAAAAAACCACCTTCACATGAAATGGGGCATTTTCACAGGTGAGACCCATCATTTTTCCAACGAGGTAAGAATATTTTCTCCCCTCGTCCTTCAGGGCGGCCACTTGAGAAGACTCCTTCCCCTAGACAGAAAACACAGTTTAAAACCCCTATCCTTTCCTCCCAGCCCTCAGTATTTTGTGTTTCCTCTCCAAGGAATTGGCTGGGACTACGGACTTCATCAATTTTATTTTTTTAATTTTTTATCCACAGAAGTTCCTGGGGTTGGGTTTGCCAGTCCCGGGCTTTACTTCCACTGGATAGTCTTCCTGCGGCCCAAGGGGTCTGCCGAACCCCTCTTTCCCCCTTGTATTGCTGCTGCCAGAGGGTGCTGAGGATCCTGGTGTTGTCAGTGACCATCCAGGGGTAGTCACAGGTGGATGTCTGGTCACCTGTCCCGGGTCCGGGGGTACTGCACTCCAGGCTCCAGTGAAAAGTTAGCTGCCGGCTGTATTTTCTGTTGGCGGGCACTATTGGCGCAGGCCCAGTTGTGTCCAATAATGTAGTTCTGATGGCACCGGAGAGGGCAGAGCAGGGACTCTAGGCACTCCCAGCTTCCAGGGCAGAGGTCGGGGACGCGAAACCAGAAGTGGAGGCCTGGAGCATGCTAGAACCCTCACATGAACCCGGACCGCAGAGGTGAAGCTTGCTGTTGGATAGGCCAGCGAAGGAGCAGTAGATACAGCAGCAATGCCTCACTTGAAGCTGGTCAGAAGTATATTTGTTATGAGCCTTAATTATCATTTGCTAATGAGATTATTTCTCCTTCTCTCAGCCTGGTATTTCTAATACCAAAACCCAAAGGAGAAAGAAAAGGAAAAAGAAAAAGACATAGGCCCCAGAATTAAAGGTCATGATTCTAAACTTGCTAACTTTTGTCTAAACCGACAGACCTGAAATCCTGGAACAGACCCTTTTGTCAAAATTGCATTGACAATAAATTGGAGGGTGAGGCCTTTATATTAGAAACTGTCAGTTCCATGAAAATTGATATGGCCTCGGACCTGGAAATTTGCAAGGCGGCTCTGTTAGCCAGGACAGTCCCCCAAATAGCCACGTTTCCTCCACCATAGAATTTCTATAACTCAGACAGCCTTTATGGTGCCACCGATTACTCACGCACTATATCAGCTTGCTCTCTCTCACCCCCTCGCTACCAGTCACAGTCAGGGAAAAAAGGAGATGATGATTCCCTAAATGCGGGTTTTGGAGGGTAAGGGTCTCAGGAAGAAGGAACCCCAAAAAGCCCAAGAATAAGAGGTCGGAGGAAACTGCTGCTCTCCTTTTCAATACTAGCGATTTCTAGCGATGAACAGAATCAGCTCAGGATACTTTATCATAAACTCATGGGTAGAATTTAAAGATCTTTTCCTATTCACTCTAAATTAATCAAAAAGGAATGGCAGTTTCGAAAGAGAAAGCTCTTTTTCTCAAACTCCATTAAGCATAAATTCCCATTTGAAGAGACTGCCTGCCACAGGTCTCCTGATCCCCAGACCTGAGATTAGAAGATTCAGGTATGTTTAGAGACCCTATGGAGAGACGAGCAGATGGAATCCTCAAAAGGATTTGGGATGCAGTCTCATGTACATTTAAACCAAACCTGGCATCAGATTGTGTTGCCAGAAATCTTGAAGTCTGGGTGCAAACTAATGCATAGAAAACGATACATCAAAACAATCCTTTTTGGGCCATTTCCTTCCTAGAGGAGGTTAGAGCCACGGCCAGGGACTCAGCCCTAGTTAATTCTGCTAGACAAGCTATCTGGTTAAATACCTGGCAGGGGGACATTACCTCCGAAGCCAAACTGTGTGGAATTCACTTTGAATGGAACCTCATGTTCAGTACAGAACTGGAAACAGAACTGGAAACAACACTAGACCCATTAGACCTAGTAATGTAGAAGAAAAACACCATTTAGTCAAAGAAGAAATCGCTTTCAATAGAAGCAGGTGGAACCCACAAAGCATTGGGGTCAACATAAAGGGAGGTGCAAGCCAAGTTTGGTCTGTAATCCCCCCAACATCTTCCCAAAAACCTTGATCCTGACGCCAGGTTGGGGGAAGGTTAACCTTCTTTCTGGTCGCATGGCAGTCCATAACTTCAAATCCTTTTGTGTTTGGAGTGGTGTCTCAGGGGTACCAATTAGAATTCTGTTCTAGACCTCCACAGAAGTTTCAGATCACGAGGTGGGCACGAGACACCAGAAAGAGGGTGGATTTTCGACAAGTTATCCAGGAATTACCTTACAAAGAAGTAATAGAGACAGTCACTTATGTCAGTCAGGGCAAAGGGTATTATTGTCACACTTTTCTGGTTCAAAAGCCATCGGCCCTAAATCATTTTATTGTCTACAAAAGATTCAGGATGGAGTCAATATTCACAATAAGAAACATGCTCAGGCCAGGGGACTTTATGGTGAATATCGACCTTCAGGATGGCTATTTGTATATACCCATCTTTCAGACTTACCACGGTATTCTAAGGTTTGCAGTCCACCTAGATTCAGAAGTCCTGCACTTTCAGGACAGGGCTTTGCCATTTGGAATCTCATCGGCTCCCAGAATATTCACAAAGGTACTGGCAGAAGCCATGAGCGTCCTGAGGAGCCAGGGGATTTCACTTTTCACTGCCAGACAAGCAACAAAGGTTAGTTGCCTAGTTTGGCTGGCTAATCCAGCATCAATCCACTTTGCTGCAGGAGATCATGAGGATACTGGGCCTTATGACTTCGGCAATCCCAGCTGTGACTTGGGCACAGCTGCACTCCAGACCTCTCCAGTCCTTCCTATTGCAGACCTGGGATCACGATCCAGAGTCTTTAGACTACGCGGTAAGAATTCCGGAGTCTATCAAAAACAGCAGGCTTTGATGGATAAACCCATGGATCTTGCAAGAAAGCAGGCCTTGGAGACAGACCCGCCCAGTCATTATTATAACAGATACCAGATGCCCCACATATTCAGGGGCACTGGTCCAAAGATGTTCAGACAAGATCCAAGAATTTCAGAGAACTAAAATCAGTAGAACAGGCCATCTTCCATTTGCATTATATACTGACCAGAAGGGATGTTCAGGTGTGATCAGACAATACCATGACAGTAGTGGTATATGTAAAGTGACAGGGGGGAAACCAGATCCGCAGTTCTTCAGTAGTTGACAGCCGTACATCTGAAAGGATCCCTAAATGTGGTGGCAGACTACCTGAGCCTAACAAAGATTTCACAGTCAGAATGGGTGCTAAATCAGGAGGTGTTTTGCCAAAAAAACTAGAGGTGGGAAGTTCACCAGAGAGATCTCTACACAACAGCCCAGAATGCAAAGTGCAGAACCTTCTTCTCTCTGTGTCAGGGGCGGGGCACAAGGTTTGGACGCCCTGGAAGAGCCCTGAAGCTTTCCTCTAGCCTACACATTTCCCAACCTTCAGCTGTTCCCTTTGGTGATACAAAAGATTGAGGAAGAAAAAACAACGGTGACTCCTGCCTGGTTTGCAGCTCTAAAGAACATGTCCAGGGACACTCCGTGGCAACTTCCACAAGCCTACTGGCTCAGGGTCCTATTTATTACCCAAATCTACAGAATCCAAATTTAACAGCCTGGATCCTGAGAGGACACTCCTGAAAAAGAAGGGGCTGCCTTCAAGGGTAATTTAAACTCTTATAGGAAGCAGCAAAGAGTCCACTAGAAGTATTAACCGGAAATGTTCAGTTCATTCTGTGAAGTTAACGGCTTGAACAGGAATAATTTGTTGTCTGTCCTGGAATTTCTTCAGGAAGGTTCTGAACTGGGACTGGCAGTAAGTAATCTTAAGACTCAGGTATCGGCAATTTTGGTTTTCCTAGATAAAGCTCTAAGAAAGTATAGCCTGAATAATAGATTCTTCATAGCCATTGCTAAAAAGAGACCAGTCTCCATCTCAAGATGTCCTATGTGGGACCTAACCCAAAAGCTCCTTTGAGCCACTTGCTGAGAGTTCAGACAAAATTTTAACCCTAAAGATGTGTTTTCTGCTTGCCATTACCTCAGTACTCTGGGTTAGTGACTTACAGTCCCTCTCCATTCCAGATTCCTTTTGCATAATCCTACCAGATAATGCCATACTTTACTTACTCAAGATAGCCTCTACCTTCCACAGGTCACAAGAGATAGTTCTTCCATCCTTTCAAGGCAACAGGGAGGATGTGGAGGAGATCATATAGTTTCTAGATGTCAGAAGAAAGAGACTACATATCACTGTTGCCTGCTATTCACAGTGTAATAAGCAGTCATGTGGTTTTAATCTTTTGGTAAAAAAGAACTGTAACTAAGAGTTTCATTCAGACCAAGAACTATATGGGCTCTCAATTGATGTATACGTTTAGTTTCGGTTGTAAAATCTTTTCCATATCTGGAACCTTAAAAAGCATTTATTGAGATTATTTTGATGTCTTTAAAGAAAATGTCTACCCAATAGAATCTGTATGTTTATAATGTGCTAATCATAGGTGTGATCATGTATTCATATGCGCAACTTGCGGTTTGCTTCACCCCCCCATAAAACCAGTTATATCCACACTTCAGCAGGTAGACTACATCCTTAGTTGTGCAATTGGCATAGTGTACTGCTTTTCTCGTTTCTCCTGTCGGTAGTTTGATCTCCAAACCTTTTTCTATGTATCTGCACTATGGACCTTCTTTTAAAATGTACCAATGTCTGCCGGAGGATCTTCCATATCTCTTTGTGCTGATGGTAGTATGTAAGGATTAGTGGTACAGTATTTTTTGTACCACTTCAAATGTATTAATTTTCATTTCTGGGCAGCATTTCAAACTCAGGGAGAGGACCGATATCTGACCAATTGTTAAATGGCTATATGAAAGATTAATTACGTTTGTCTCTGGGGCTTCTGATTGGGAGTCTGTTCTCTGTTTGGATATTGACCTATAGTTGTCCCTCTCTCCTCTTTTTGGGTCAATTGTTCTCTTTGACTTGCTCCTGGCCCCAAGGCCAGGCGAAGTCCTTAATTACTCTCACTTCCATCCCCCTCAGATCTCAAGATGGTGCTTCTTTTCATTTCCAATCTCCTTCCCTCTGTTTCACTGGAAATCCCTGAGTATTAGATCTATTTATCATTTTTCTGCACTTTTTTGTGTGTTAAAATTAAAAGCTTGCAGAGATGCAGGTGGCAATTCACACCCAAATGTGTAACCAGAGTTAAGCTTACTTCACTAAATCTTTAGCATGACCCACATTATTTTAACAAAAGATAAATCAAGCAATACATACAGATGTTATAATGGAGTTTTTATTTCATTCTAAATATATATGTTCACCAAGTTTTAGCCCCCAAAAAACATTCTGATTCAAATGCTTAACAACCAAGGGTTGTGCTAAAGGGCCAGGTTTACATTGCAGTTCACATCAATGCATTTCTTTTAGTGTCAGACTGTGTCTGACATTCTAATTCTGAAAGTCAAACGTGCATGCATTTGCTCTAACCTCAGTGCACACCGTGCATGAAAATAATGTCTACCTCCAGAAGTACACCATGTTTTTGCAGGTCCGTAACTTCTCATATTTCTATAGGTGTAAAAATCACAAATCACATATGATAAGACTTTAGCAATGCCAATTGTGCTATAGATTTCAGGGGGATTACAGCATTGCAAAAGCCCAAAATGATTTTTTCAGACTAGCAGTAGGAGGCAAAAGTTCCCGGAACACTTCGCAATGCATAAAATTTGGGCTGAAGTCTGCTTTATCATACGTATTTGCTCTGAAATGTGGACCTTTCTTTAGTCGGTTTATATCCTGGCCCACAATAATTAGCATGTGTAAAGTGCAGCCTGCTTTCCCCCTGGTCTGGATCTAGGTGCACATTGCAGCTCACAATTCAATGCAAGTTACTGTAGGAGAGAGATGCACACAGTTTTGTTTTTTTGTAGATGGTAGAATGAACCATGTGAACATTTTATTTTTAAGGTGCATAAAGCTAAAGTGAACTTCAATCTGCACAGAAATGTGAGCCAAAGATGTGAGGTGTATAGTTTTTTTGTGGCCCGCTGTCTGAACCATGTGAACATTTAACTTTTAGGCTGTAGGTAGGTATGCTAAATTGAACTTCAATCTATACCAAGATGTGAACCGTGTAGTTTTCTCTAGACCGCAGACTGCTTCTTTTATTTTTAGGGTTTAAGTAGGCATGCTAAATTGAACTTCAGTTTGGACCGGGATGTGAATCATGCCATTTTTTTGTGGATTGCAATCAGCTCTGTGGTTTGCACAAGGCCTCTTTTTAGTTTGCTAGATAGGCCAGCATCTGAATGGCAATATGAATCTGACACGCAAAGTGGACCAGACAATAAATAATACTAGATGCTCTGTGGGAAAAAGGCGTGGATTGAAAATTGGTGCACATGTACGTGCACATTTTCTGGACCCCCATTGACTTTAATCTGAATAGCAATATTTATGTAGTTTGAGCCCATAAATTCTGATGGTGGGCCTGTTCAATTGAATTTCTTTTTGACAACTGTCAACATAGAGTATCTTGTTTATATGTGTTAGACTGGCTTTAAAATTAGTAGACTGTTTGCTGATGTGTATTATTTGCATTCACAGTAAAGCCGTTGAGATAATCAGACATTTTTGCCATGATGTATGGACATGTGCAAACAGTATCAATAATGAAATGACTCAGTGACGCTACTGACTCGTTTACAGATGCGCCTTTGTTTTGCTGGGGACTTTAAAAAGAGGTCTAACAGCCATTAAGATGTGATGGCAATGTAGTCTATCACTGTTTTATGCAAAACAGCAGATTATCTAAAGGGAAACCTGTATGAGTAATTACCTTGTCAAAAGTACAAGCAGCATCTATCCTATTATATACACTAGACAAACATGGTATTGTCCCCTTGGAGAACATAGCTTTTTATTTATGATTTGCCCTAGGAGAGCTAAATAACACACCATCAAAATATGTATTATTATTATTACTATGTGCTGCATCCTTTTCATATTTTGTAGCTGAAACTGTCTTCTAGCATCTAAAGATCAGAAACACCTGAGTTGTTAAAATATCTTTCACCTTTCTTTAGATATTTACAGATGTAATAGATTAATAAACAATATTGTACAAAAGTATAAAACACGTAAACATGAATTAAAGAGGAAGTCCTTTTCGTAACCCACAGAAAACCTAAAAGGGGATACCCTCCGCCAGTGAGACAGTAATAATGAGGATAGGGAGGTGAGGGGAGGTGAGGGGAGAGGGGACAAGCCCTCACGGGCAAGTAGCAGGCTTTTTGAAACCACCCCAGCCACATCTGAATTTGTGTGGTAAAATATTAAAACAACACACCAGGTTGCTACAACCCTCCCTTTATGCTGATGGGGGGGGGGGGGGCATTTGCAGAGCATATGTGGGATTGATTGACAGTAGAACTTGATTAATAGGCCAGTGCAGCCACACTGATCCACAGACTGACTTGTCATCTAAGCCCCCAGCTTCCAATTCCTTGCAGAGTGCCCAACCCCAGAGAACTGTTTTTGCTATTGCTCACAGAGGTGTGTAAAACCCTTAAAACCTCAAAAGAAATCCCATTGGCAAATCTATTAAATACAAGCATGTACTTTGGACACTAAAGTATGGAAGCTATTTACACAGTACCTCATGACTTACAATAGTCAAGATGTACCAGTGATAGAATTGTATGTGATAGAAAGCAGAGTGGCACATAAACACGTACCATGTCATTTATAAATTACAACCGACGTGTGTGTGAAATTCTGTAAATGGGATAACTAAATAGAGAAGTGTGCCAAGAGACTAGTAGTCAATGACGGGGAGGCCGATTCATTAATAGCGGCAGGTAGCGACAGTTGAGCGGCTGTAGCAGTATTTTCACAGCGCCCGCTAGTAGTCGCTGTGCTTGGCCATTGTTCAGTTGTTGATAGCGACTTAGTGTGCAGTAATGTTGAATACAAGGTGACAATCGCTATTTGACAGGTTCCGCGATGTATGGGTGCGCATGATAGCGACTGGTCAGAGCGACCGGCTCCCACCATATTCATTAAAAAATCACGCTCAAAAAATTCAAGCGCTGTGAAATGCATGTTTAAAGTGGACCAACACCCAGGATTTTGACTATCCTGGGTCTTGGTCCACTTCGGTGGGGCACCCCCGATCGGGGTGCCCCGCTGTGTGAAACCCCCCCGATCACCCGAAAAACTCACCTCTCCCTGCTCCCAGCGCCGACGGACAAGCAATCTGACAGTCCCGGACAAGCGGCTCCTCCGCCGCCGCCTCCCGCGCGTCCCTCTTGATGCGCGCGCGCCTGCGCCGGCCGTTCACGGGCGCGCATGCCTAGGGAGGCATGCCTGCGTGAGGGAGGCGGCGGCGGCCAGCCGCCGCCGAAGATAAGGTAGGGGGGTTTGGGGTGTTTGGGGGGGTTTCATCCCGCGGGACATCCCGATCTCGGATGTCCCGCGGGGAGGGAGGTGATCAGCCCGGGAATCTTATAGATTCCCGGGCCGATCACCCGTGGGTGTTGGTCCACTTTAAACCCCAGAGCGCTGTTAAAAGTAGTTTTTTAAAAGAATTTAGTAATATGAATACAATAATATCAGACCTGTAATATCAATTCTGCACAATTTTTTTTTTACCTTAAAAAAATTATCTAACATGGCAGAAGTGGTCACAGAATTTTTCACATTAAAACATTAATAACAATTAATTATGAATATTTAAAGATTGTTCCATTGAAATGCATTGGAGAGCGCAAGGTAGTGAGAGGTCATACCTGTCGCTGTTCAAGGTCGGACGCTGGCGCTGTGGGCTGAGGCTGAAATAATGATGAATGAGTGGCTATATGGCGCTATCTCAGTCGCTAAGCAGGATCGGCTTGATAAATGTGTGATTGTGGTGGGGAGCCGGCGTTCTCGTGGCGGTGCCCGTCATTACTGGTCGCTCACCAGTCGCTACCTGACGCTATTCCTTCATAAATAAGGGCCTAAGTTGTTAAAGCAGACCAAAACCCACACTGCCCAGCCCTGGAATCTAAAAGAATCAGGATACCCGCTGTTTGAATCCCCCAAGAGGCCTGTAAACACTTACCTTTCCCTGCTCCAATGTCACATGTGCGGGCTCTCGTCCAATGTGAGTCATCTGCCATGACTATGTCATTCGGCAAATGGCTCTTATTGTTGTCAATGGGGAATGTGCAATGCAGCACTCCCTGCATCCCCGGTGGAGTGGGCGTACTCCTGTCCCAGTGAGAGCGAGCATGCCATGAGGGATGCGACAGTGCACGGCCCCCCATTCTAGTCAATGAGAGCCATTTCCACTTAGCCATGACAGATGTCTCTCATTGGGTGTGAATCTGCACATGCGCTGTAGAAAAAAGGAAGAGGTGAGTGAATAGCGGCATTCTGGGGGGTTTCACACAGCAGGGCATCCTAATTAGTGATGCCCTGGGGGACTGGAACAGAACCCGGAAAGTAAAATTCCATTGTGCTGTCCTGCTTTAAGCAAAATACACTTTGGCTCATATTCAGGGCCTTTAATGGTTTAAAATGCTTGTTAATTTGTGTTTGCATATGATACAAAGCTCTGTATTATAATACTATCCATAGAGAGTGTTGGCCAGTGATGTATAATAAAAGTGCCCAATGACAGCTAAACAAATACAGGAATAGGATGTCCTCAGGAGGATTGGATCCTCAGGTCAACTCTAACAGATTATACAACATGTTTACAAGGTTTTCATTTGATAGTTGAATTATAGTGTGTATAAATTATGTATGAATATATTGTATAATAGATTTTATAGGTTTGATTCTACCAGTCCTGTGTTAATCCACTCTCTCAGCATCCGTCTTCCACCTGCAGGGCTGAAAAAAACACAGAAAAGCCCTGAGTGAAAAAAAGGGGACCAGAGGATGTCACTTGCACATGAAAAGAAAAACTATACTGGAGGCTCCCATACTGTCACCTGCACTACCCCTAAACCAGAGCACCCATTTTGCATTAACCCAAGAAATCTTACCTTTCTCCTTGGTCCCCCAGGGAAATCGAGCACTGCTATTGGCCACCGTGGTCACATGGTTTTCTGTGGGACTCCGTCTGCCAGTGCTCAATTTCTCGGGGCGGAGGGGTGCAGACCAAGGAGCAATGTAAGATTCCTCAGGTTTTACGGGGGGTTAATGCATACATTTTGGGAGAAATGGATCTTGTTCTGGCGTAATTTGATGGGTGCTTCAGGTAAGGTTGGTCGTCAGACCATGGTGGGTGTGTAAAATACCATAGGTTCACCAATGCCAGCCAAATAGCATTTTGCCATAGACTTACAAGTGCAGCACAGCTTCATGCACAGTACAAGGCTAGGGGTAGCTTTTCATCTGCACTACCTATAGATCTGTATTGCATGTGTTGCAACTGCATATTGGCCAAATTACTGCTATACTACATAACACAGATGTGGATTCATCCATTTGATTTTAATGCCCAACATTTTGCTAGCTGCAGTAGAGTGCAACCAGTGTCATAACTAAATGTGAGCGGGCCCCTGTCCAGTCATTGAGTAAGGCCCCATCAAGGCTCATTCAGTATATTTTTTCCGGTCATTTGAACTAAACTGGATGCATAGCACCATACAATGACACACATCGCCTGTCCTTTTTCTGCTGCACCACCACAATGCCAAGTTTTTGACACAAAAAACCTTTAGCGCCCACCAGAACGCCACCTAGCACTCAATTTATTATTGGTGCCAGTTCTGTTTTCTGATTTTATGTTCCAGTTTGGATATCCTTTTTTGGTTATTTTTTGTGGTGTTATATTTGGTACTTTATCCCTGTTGCATGTGGTTTTTGGTTAGCAGGATGTTTTTTTTTCTCAGATTTATTTTAGAATGTCTGTGGTGTGGCTTTGTAGTTTTTGCTTTGGTTTTGTCTTGCTGTATGAATGGTGTTGTTGTCAATGTATGCTGCCCTGTTCAGTTTTTCATGATTGACTTATTGACCCTGTTTAAGGGGAGGTTAAAAGGAAATGTAATAATTATAGCTCTATTATATTTATATGATTGCAGATATTTCCCACTCAAATAGTATGGGAGCCTGAGATCCTGCCGTTTGTCTATGCCCCATGAATACAATAGGTTAATGCACAGCCTCTTTTACTCGCACTTACACATAAAATGTTTGTGTAATGTTTAGGTCAGTTTTTTTCTTTGTATTAGTGTTTTCATGGTTGCATCTTAGCCATTTTGTTAGCGTCTCTATTTTGTAATTGCTTTGTATTTTTTTTAGCGTTGATGCGTATAAGCCGTAATTTGTTCAGAGCCCTGATTACGCCTGTGAGAGAGGCTAATAAAACGGGATATTTTCGGCTCCACTTAGGGGCTCTATTTCCTGGTGAGTTTGTGCATTTGTGGTGAGTTGGCAAACGGAAAGGAGTCCTGCGACGATGTGGCGGTGTGACCTTTAGCAAGCGTTTCCAGCATCCAGCGTTTCTGCCTGGTAGCGGCCTGCCTGCCATTTTCACTTATGAGAAGGAAACAAAGGCAATGGGAGCCTGCCACCTTCTTTTAAACGCCCCTCAAGTTATTGTCCCACAATGGATGTTAAGCTTACATGCCAGTTACCCCAAGAAGATCCAGAGCTCTTTTTAAAAATGGGCACCACATTTACCTTGCACCAATCCCTTGCCACTATACCAGTTGTTTGTAATTCTTTAAAGATCAAGAACAGGGGTAAATAAATAACTTGGGTGAAGGCTACCCAGTCCTGGAGCCTTATTCACATTGAAATTACTATGTCTTTTTTGGATTACATCTAGGTTTAGCCAGTTTACATTTAGTATTTCAGCCCCCTGCTCCTTTTTTTATTTTGTACACAGAGATAAAGAATAGAGATGAGCGAATCGATTCTGACGAACCCGAATTCGCTACGAATTTCAGAAATTATTCGATTTGTTACGATTCCGAATATCGCCGTGATTCGATCGCTCGAATCGCTTCCTTAAAACTCCATTTACTGCTATACAGCCCGTCTACAATGGTGGATCCACATGTCAGGACATGTCCCATGGGGCAAGGAATACTGGGTAGGTGTCACATGCTACCTATCAGCAGACAGGCTTACCGATGATGTCACAGACCTATATAAGCGGCGGCCATTTTGCGGAAGATCATTCTGACACTGTATTGCGGCCAGAGCAGGTCAGGCAGGGAGAGAGCGAGGGACAGATAGACAGACAGACAGACCGACAGATAGGTAGATACAGCGAGGGAGAGATAGATAGATAGATAGATAGATAGATAGATAGATAGATAGAACAAAGAACAGAAGAAGCAGAGCGAGGGGCAGATGGAGAAGGAGAGAGGCTGTGACAGTGACAGATAAAGACAGGGACAGTTGAAAGTGTTTGCATTAGCTTTCAAGCCTATTTAGTGTTAATAACACTCCTGCCTATTTACCTTTTCCTTTTCCTGGTATCATTCTTTAAAAAGCGTGCTAGCATTTGGTTGCATTTTGTAATCAACGTCACTTTTCACTATCAAAGGCCAATCTCTGTTTTTGAAGAGGGGGCATCCCAAACACTAGCATAAATATTTCAAGAGTACCTGTCTATTAACTGGTTGCATTTTGTAATCAACGTCACTTTTCCATTATCACAGGAGCCAACCTCTGTATTGGAAGAGAGGGCATCCCAAACACTAGCATAAATATTTCAAGACCACCTGTCTATTAACTGGTTGCATTTTGTAATCAAAATCACTTTTCCACTATCAAAGGAGCTAACCTCTGTATTTGAAGAGGGGGCATCCCAAACACTAGCATAAATATTTCAAGAGTACCTGTCTACTAATTGGTTGGATTTCGTAATCAACGTCACATTTCCACTATGAAAGGAGCCAACCTCTGTATTTGAAGAGGGGGCATCCCAAACACTAGAATAAATATTTCAAAAGTACCTGTCTACTAACTGGTTGGATTTCAAAGTCATCAAAGTCACTTTTCCTCTATCAAAGGAGCCAACCTCTATATTTGAGGAGGGGGAATCCCAAACACTAGCATAAATATTTCAAGAGTACCTGTCTACTAACTGGTTGGATTTTGTAATCAACGTCACTTTTCCACTATGAAAGCAGCCAACCTCCGTATTTGAGGAGGGGGCATCCCAAACACTAGCATAAATATTTCAAGAGTACCTGTCTACTAACTGGTTGGATTTTGTAATCAACGTCACTTTTCCACTATAAAAGCAGCCAACCTCCATATTTGAAGAGGGGGCATCCCAAACACTAGCATAAATATTTCAAGACTACCTGTCTATTAACTGGTTGCATTTTGTAATCAACACACTTTTCCACTATCAAAGGAGCCAACCTCTGTATTTGAAGAGGGGGCATCCCAAACACTAGCATAAATATTTCAAGAGTACCTGTCTATTAACTGGTTGCATTTTGTAATCAAAGTCACTTTTCCACTATCAAAGGAGCCAACCTCTGTATTTGAGGAGGGGGCATCCCAAACACTAGCATAAATATTTCAAGAGTACCTGTCTACTAACTGGTTGGATTTTGTAATCAACGTCTCTTTTCCACTATCAAAGGAGTCAACCTCTGTATTTGAGGATGGGGCATCCCAAACACTAGCATAAATATTTCAAGTGTACATGTCTATTAACTGGTTGCATTTTGTAAAGAAAGTCAAGTTGTCAAATTGCCAGCAGCCATTGCCTTTAACCGGGGGGGGGGCATCCCAAATATGCTAGCATGTGTCTTTTAAGAGTACACACATTGGAGCTGGCAGCAGCAGCATAGGGAGCCCATATATTGCCTGAAAGACACACCCTGGAGTTGGCAGCAGCATAAGGAGCTACCATTCATCAGCTACGACCATGGATCAGCCATTGGTGGGTGGAAAACCTGGCTGATCCATGCCTGATTCATCTTCACAAAGGTGAGTCTCTCCACATTTTTTGTGGACAGACGAGTTCTCCTTGTCATGACTATGGCCCCCGCCACACTAAACACCCGCTCAGATGGCACTCTACTAGCCGGGCAGGACAGCTTTCCCAGGGCAAACTCTGCCAGTTGTGGCCACAAGTCAAGTTTGGCTGGCCAGAAGTCCACTGGGTCCTCAAGGTGCGTTGGCATGGTCATGTCAAGGTATGACACTACCTGCTGGTTGAGGGCCTGCTCCAGGTCTTTCTGATGCTCATGATTAGCCTCACTATGCGGGTGAAGAAAGCTACTCATTAGCGACTGAAGACTCAGGCTGCTGCTGATGGAGCTGCTGCTGCTGCTCCTGCCACCCCCCCAGCAGCCATGGCAGTGAAAGGTGAACGCAGAGGTCCCCCCCAAGTCAGACCTGCGAGAGTATGGACCATGGCGCAGATAGGCATCGGCCAACTGACTACGTAGAAAGTCTTTGTAGTAGGTCAATTTGTCCTCCCTCTCAGTGGGTGTAATAAAATGCCCCCATTTTGTTCCGGTAGCGAGGGTGCAATAAGGTGGAGAGCCAGAAGTCATCCCGCTGACAAATGGAGAAAATTCTGCGGTCACTACGCAAGCACGTGAGCATGCATCATGCCATTTGTGCAAGTGACTCGGAGGGACTACCTGTCTCCATCTCCAATGCATACTGCCACGGTGTGTCTGGGTCCTCTGTCTCGCCTTCCTCACAACCCTCTAGCTACTCTGGCTGCTCCTGCTCCTCCTCTCCTGTCAGATGACTAGATAAAATTTTGTCAAACCTAAACTGTGCTTCGCTGTGCCCCACCTCCTCCTCCACTTCAGCTCCCACGGGCTTCATGTGGCCGTGAAATGTAGGTGCCATGTCTCCAGTGCCCTGACCAGCCATGGTTTCCAACATGTGTTGTAGTACATGAAGCAGTGGAATCACATTATTCATACCGTAGTCCTGGCGACTGACTAATAATTGGCTTGCTCAAAGGGCCTGAGCAAACGACAGGTGTCACGTATGAGCTGCCACGGGTTTACATTGAAGTTACACAGGGGAGTCCCCCTATGCGCCTGGATCATCAAGAAATCAGTGATGGCTTTTCTCTGTTCGTATAGTCGATCCAACATATGGAGGGTGTAATTCCAATGGGTTGAAACAGCGCAAATCAGACTATGTTGGGGGATACCGTTCTGACGCTGTAGCTCAAGAAGGGTGTGCTTGGTGGTGTAGGAGTGGCTGAAGTGCATGCAAAGTTTCCTTCCCATTGTTAGGATGTCTTGCAGATGGGGGGAAGACTTCAGAAAATGCTTGACAACTAGGTTGAACACGTGTGGCATACAGGGCGCATGGCTCAGGCTTCTTTGTCGCAGCGCAGACAAGATGTTCTTCCCATTGTCAGTCACCATGGTTCCCATTTGCAGTTTTCATGGAGTAAGCCATGATTTCATTTATTGATTTATGATTTTTAGCAGTTCCTCCCATGTGTGACTCCGTGGCTCAAGGCAAACCATGTGAAGAACAGGGTGAAACCCCCGTGTCCTGCACACATGGTAGGCTGGAAGGGCACTGAAAAAAATAACAGAATAAATAAAAATACCGAAAAAAAAAATATTTATAAAAAACATAATACAAAAAAATTTTAAAAAAATTAACAAAATATAAAAAAAGGCAATGAAAAAAAATATTTAAAAAATACAAAAAATATATATATATTTTTTTAAAAATACAAAATATAAAAAAAAAAAAAACAAAATAAAAAAAAAACTAAACAAAATTAACCAAAAATAAAAATTTGATACATTTTAAATGTTATTGTTATTATCTTATATGTTATTGTTATAATGTTATATGTTATTATTATAAATGTGTTAAAATAAGATAAATGTTAACAATTAATATGTAATTGACAATTAGGTACTTTTTTCTGTGACACCATTGCTACAGGCACCACGGCCTAGGAGCGTGGAGGCCACAGCGGAGGGACCTGTCCAAGTTGCTGTTGTGGTTGTGCAGGAACCACAATCACCCAGTGGGCCTTAAAGGATATGTATTGTCCCTGACCGTAGTTACAGCTCCAGACGTAGGCACTGCCATGCACTTTGGTACACATTGACAGGCTAAAGGACTGGCCCACCTTCTGTTCAACAAAATTGTACAGGGCTGGTACTGCCTTCTCCGCAAAGAAATGACAGCGTGGGACTCTCCACCTCGGCTCGGCACAAGCCATCAGTTCTCTGAAAGGCCCACCACCTCAAAAGGGAGGGACTGTGGCACCAGCAACTTATACAGGAGCCCATTTAGCTTCTGCACGTTGGATGAGTGGGCACATACTGTTGTCTCTTGGACATGGCTTGGCCAATGGATTGCTGGTGGAATGACTGACTCGGATTAAGAGGAGGAGGAGCATCTGGAGCGACAGAGGATGGGTATGACACACAGGAGGTGGTGGAGCCTTGGCTGGCTGGAACAGGGAGCGGCGTGCCACTGGGTAATGCAGCAGGCTGGACCACTTTGGAGCCAGCTCTCCCAGGCCGCTTTATGGTGACGCTGCAAATGTTGACACAGGGCTGTGGGTCCAACATTGGGACCCTGGCCACACTTCACCTTCTGCCTACACATCTTTCATATAGCCATGTTAACCTCCTGCAGATGCTTGATTAAAAACTGCCACATCGCCGAGTAGCTGATTTTCCTACCAACAGTCTGCACTAATTCACTGCTGCTGCTGCCACCGCCGCCGACTCCAGGTACCCTCTTTCACTCCCTCCTGGGAAGGTAGCCTGCCGTGCAGCAAGTGGTCTACCCCGATCACATTTGCCTCCATACTTTCCTCTTCTGCCACCATGCTGACCGCTAAATCTGTCACTCTCCATCACTCCAAGCCTTTAAAAGTGCCCTCAAAACTCACTGATGTCCTCCTCAGGTTCCTCAACAGTGTCTGCTTAAGAAGCCAAAACGTTTGCAACACCACCTCCCACGCCACTCTCCTCTTCACTATTTGCCCGCCTAGTGGCAGAAGCGGAGAGTGTCTCCTCCACTTCTTGGCTGGGCAGTAGCTGCTTATTTTTCTGATTATCAGATCGTCCTCACTGAATAGCGGAGCTGAACCCAAAGCATAAGATATAACTGACAGCTGACTGGGGGTGTCAGATGTCACTTGTGATGAAGTGGATGATCGTGTTAGCCAATGGATGACGGCAGATGGCTTGCTGCTCAAGACACGAACGCTAGCTGATACCGGGAGATCAGGCCTCTCACTGAGACTCCTGCTGCCACTCACACCTAGTCGGCTGCAACCTCTGCTTGATGAATTTAGGCCTCTGCAACTTCTCTGTGCCCATCCTGGCCCTTCTCTGCCTGACATACTTAGTGCGTATATGAGGGGAGGTCAAAACGCTACACTACACTTAAAACAGGATTTGTCGATAACAGCAGCAGGTGTGTAACTATCTATGGCCATTTACTAAGTAGTAACTAGGCCCTGAAGACTTTAACAGGAACAAAGTGATGAAACTCTTAGATGTGCATATGTGATGGTCTGATGAGGGCAATTCAATGTGCTCCAGTGCGCTTGAAAAATGTTTTTTTGAGAGACTGGCCTGCGTGGAAATGAATCGGGCATGGATCAGCCAAGATTTCCAGCCACCAATGCCCGATGCATCAAAGTAGATTGATCATGGTGCCAGACCAACACTAAAGAAATATGGATAGTGCAAAACAGATTTAAGGCGCTGCTCTCCAGTTACAGACATTCCTCCGCATCAGACCACAAATAACTATTCAGGAAATGCTTTACGTTAATCGTAATTTTTATTAATATTCTTAGGATAAGATATATGTGCCCAAAATCTGTATATGTTCTCTTCATGCTGCTGCCACCTCCAGGGTGTGTCTTTCAGGCAATATATGGGCTCCCTATGCTGATGCCAACTCCAGGGTGTGTTTTTCAGGCAATATATGGGCTCCTAATGCTGCTGCCAACTCCAGTGTCTCTTTCAGGCAATATATGGGCTCCCTATGCTGCTGCTAAATCCAGAGTGTGTCTTTCAGGCAATATATGGGCTCCTAATGCTGCTGCCAACTCCTGGGTGTGTCTTTCAGGCAATATATGGGCTCCCTATGCTGCTGCCAACTCCAGGGTGTGTTTTTCATGCAATATATGAGCTCCCTATTCTGCTGCCAACTCCAATGTGTTTTTCAGGCAATATATGGGCTCCTAATGCTGCTTCCAACTCCAGTGTCTCTTTAAGGCAATATATGAGCTCTTAATGCTGCTGCCAACTCCTGGGTGTGTCTTTCAGGCAATATATGGGCTCCTAATGCTGCTGCTGCTGCCAACTCCAGGATGTGTCTTTCAGGCAATATATAAGCTCCCTATGCTGCTGCCAACTCCTGGGTGTGCCTTTCAGGCAATATATGGGCTCCTAATGCTGCTGCCAACTCCTGGGTGTGTCTTTCAGGCAATATATGGGCTCCCTATGCTGATGCCAACTCCAGGGTGTGTTTTTCAGGCAATATATGGGCTCCTAATGCTGCTGCCAACTCCAGTGTCTCGTTCAGGCAATATATGGGCTCCCTATGCTGCTGCTAAATCCAGAGTGTGTCTTTCAGGCAATATATGGGCTCCTAATGCTGCTGCCAACTCCTGGGTGTGTCTTTCAGGCAATATATGGGCTCCCTATGCTGCTGCCAACTCCAGGGTGTGTTTTTCATGCAATATATGAGCTCCCTATTCTGCTGCCAACTCCAATGTGTTTTTCAGGCAATATATGGGCTCCTAATGCTGCTTCCAACTCCAGTGTCTCTTTAAGGCAATATATGAGCTCTTAATGCTGCTGCCAACTCCTGGGTGTGTCTTTCAGGCAATATATGGGCTCCTAATGCTGCTGCTGCTGCCAACTCCAGGATGTGTCTTTCAGGCAATATATAAGCTCCCTATGCTGCTGCCAACTCCTGGGTGTGCCTTTCAGGCAATATATGGGCTCCTAATGCTGCTGCCAACTCCTGGGTGTGTCTTTCAGGCAATATATGGGCTCCCTATGCTGCTTCCAACTCCGGGGTATGTTTTTCAGGCAATATATGGGCTCCCTATGCTGATGCCAACTCCAGGGTGTGTTTTTCAGGCAATATATGGGCTCCTAATGCTGCTGCCAACTCCAGTGTCTCTTTCAGGCAATATATGGGCTCCCTATGCTGCTGCTAAATCCAGAGTGTGTCTTTCAGGCAATATATGGGCTCCTAATGCTGCTGCCAACTCCTGGGTGTGTCTTTCAGGCAATATATGGGCTCCCTATGCTGCTGCCAACTCCAGGGTGTGTTTTTCATGCAATATATGAGCTCCCTATTCTGCTGCCAACTCCAATGTGTTTTTCAGGCAATATATGGGCTCCTAATGCTGCTTCCAACTCCAGTGTCTCTTTAAGGCAATATATGAGCTCTTAATGCTGCTGCCAACTCCTGGGTGTGTCTTTCAGGCAATATATGGGCTCCTAATGCTGCTGCTGCTGCCAACTCCAGGATGTGTCTTTCAGGCAATATATAAGCTCCCTATGCTGCTGCCAACTCCTGGGTGTGCCTTTCAGGCAATATATGGGCTCCTAATGCTGCTGCCAACTCCTGGGTGTGTCTTTCAGGCAATATATGGGCTCCCTATGCTGATGCCAACTCCAGGGTGTGTTTTTCAGGCAATATATGGGCTCCTAATGCTGCTGCCAACTCCAGTGTCTCGTTCAGGCAATATATGGGCTCCCTATGCTGCTGCTAAATCCAGAGTGTGTCTTTCAGGCAATATATGGGCTCCTAATGCTGCTGCCAACTCCTGGGTGTGTCTTTCAGGCAATATATGGGCTCCCTATGCTGCTGCCAACTCCAGGGTGTGTTTTTCATGCAATATATGAGCTCCCTATTCTGCTGCCAACTCCAATGTGTTTTTCAGGCAATATATGGGCTCCTAATGCTGCTTCCAACTCCAGTGTCTCTTTAAGGCAATATATGAGCTCTTAATGCTGCTGCCAACTCCTGGGTGTGTCTTTCAGGCAATATATGGGCTCCTAATGCTGCTGCTGCTGCCAACTCCAGGATGTGTCTTTCAGGCAATATATAAGCTCCCTATGCTGCTGCCAACTCCTGGGTGTGCCTTTCAGGCAATATATGGGCTCCTAATGCTGCTGCCAACTCCTGGGTGTGTCTTTCAGGCAATATATGGGCTCCCTATGCTGCTTCCAACTCCGGGGTATGTTTTTCAGGCAATATATGGGCTCCCTATGCTGTTGCCAACTCCAGGGCGTGTTTTTCAGGCAATATATGGGCTCCTAATGCTGCTGCCAACTACAGTGTCTCTTTCAGGCCATATATGGGCTCCTAATGCTGCTGCCAACTCCTGGGTGTGTCTTTCAGGCAATATATGAGCTCCTAATGCTGCTGCCAACTCCAATGTGTTTTTCAGGCAATATATGGGCTCCTAATGCTGCTGCCAACTCCTGGGTGTGCCTTTCAGGCAATATATGGGCTCCTAATGCTGCTGCCAACTCCTGGGTGTGTCTTTCAGGCAATATATGGGCTCCCTATGCTGCTTCCAACTCCGGGGTGTGTTTTTCAGGCAATATATGGGCTCCCTATGCTGTTGCCAACTCCAGGGCGTGTTTTTCAGGCAATATATGGGCTCCTAATGCTGCTGCCAACTACAGTGTCTCTTTCAGGCCATATATGGGCTCCTAATGCTGCTGCCAACTCCTGGGTGTGTCTTTCAGGCAATATATGAGCTCCTAATGCTGCTGCCAACTCCAATGTGTTTTTCAGGCAATATATGAGCTCCTAATGCTGCTGCCAACTCCTGGGTGTGTCTTTCAGGCAATATATGTGCTCCCTATTCTGCTGCCAACTCCAGTGTGTTTTTCAGGCAATATATGGGCTCCCTATGCTGCTGCCAACTCCTGGGTGTGTCTTTCAGGCAATATATGGGCTCCTAATGCTGCTGTCAACTCTTGGGTGTGTCTTTCAGGCAATATATGGGCTCCCTATGCTGCTGCCAAGTCCAGAGTGTGCCTTTCAGGCAATATATGGGCTCATCATGCTGATGCCACCTCAAGGCTCTGTAATTGTGCAGCTCTGCGACAGTGAATCTAATAGCGATGCTTCTGATCTGCATGTCATACTTCTTTACAATAGTATTTCACTAACCCAGCATGCATCCTATGCATGTTACAGCCAAGCAAAACGTTCTGCAACCCTATCTCTCAAGCGCCTAGAAATAGCCGTTTTTAATAGCGTTTCGTCGCAAATAAATTCAGACCTGAAAGGGCTCTCCCCCTCCTCTCCCGACGGGCGGCGCCATCTTGCCACCTTTGGGGGCGGGGCTTATGACGTAATTCACCGGGTGTCGTCCTGGCTCCCTGCTGCTGTTCTTTCAGATGCGATCATGCTGGCCACAGAAACAGAGGGGCAGGTGATCAGATCATCACCTGCCACTCTGCTACTGTAGCCAGCATGATCACATCTGTCATCACATCGCGGGACAAAGGAGCTGACGATCGGAGGTAAGTAAAGTAAAAAAAAAGTTTTTATTTTTTAATAAAAGTAATTTTTTCTTATGTGTCAGGGTCCCCCTAGGGACCCATTTTTTTTTAATTTTAAGGGTTAGGGTTATGGTTAGCCTTTTTTTTAATTAAACCCTTATGTTTATAGTGTGGATAGTAGTTGTATTTTATTTGTAAATGTTATAAAGTGCTCTTTTCAGTTTGGGGGGTCTCCAGGGCAAGAATGCGGGGGCTACCGATACATATGTGGTACCGTTGTAATCGGGAGAAATGGGGCTATCACATGCAATATGGTTTTCATTAATAAAACAAATGTTTTATTTAAAATAATTGTTTAAATAATATTATTTTTTTTTTTTTTTTTTTGTTTCTTCTTGAAAAATATTCAAAAAACAGTAGAAAAATTACAAACAAGACATTTCACGTGAAAGCCTAAACACTGCTGCAAAAAATATGTATATAATTTTTCTGGAAATTCCAGCAAAAATCACGGTTAAACATGGCGCAAAATGGGGAAAATGACCTGTCAACAGAGGGTGACAAAACTTCAAGTAGGCTGGCAATTTAAAGGGTTAATAGTACCTATGCATGTGGGGTATTGTTCTCCTCGGAGGACGTTGCGCTTTTAGATTTAGCTTGTTTTTTCTTGTTTGCATATTAATATTTTAGGAAAACATGGTTTTTATTCTGCTTTTTTATAATTTTATTTAGGGAAACCCTGTGCAACCTAAGAATTCTTCAATGAATTACTTCCAGAAGATGAGCCCACTACCACAAGCTCAGTACGCTTAGAAAGCTTAACATGTGTACTTTCAGGGAATATATGGTTTATGGGGGATATTCAAAATGTAAAGGGTTGTTTTGGTTGAAAAATTGCAAGATGCGCACTTTGTCAGCAGAGCTGAAAATTTCAAGTACAATTACCTTTATGCGCATGCTTTACTTTGGGGTGTTTGGCAACTCTTCCCTTGACACTACCTATGCATGTTGGGTATCGTTCTGTTCGGGGGATGTTGCTTTTTCATATTTTACTTGTTTTTTCTTGTTTGCATATAGCTTTTTTTAGGAAAATGTGGCTTTGATTCTTCTTTTTTATTATTTTTTAGGGAAACTCTTTGCAACCGAAGAATTGATTGGGGATTACTTCCAGAAAACTGCGCCCATGTCAACAAGCCTGGTACGCCTAGAAAGCTTGAGGTGTGTACTTCTAAAGAATATATCATTTGTGGGGGGCTATTTCAAATGCAAATGGAAAAACTGCAAGGTGCGCTTAGGACGTAGCATAGCGATATTTTATCTGAAGATCTCCTAAAGCGCTGTTTCAGTTTGGGGGAGTCTCCTGGGCAGGAAAGGGTGTCTACCAATACACATGAGGTACCGCTGTGAGTGGGAGAAATTGGGGTTTCGCATGCAATAATATGTTATTGACAAACTTACATTTTTTATTACAAAAAAACACTACAAATTGCAAAAAAATGTTTTTTTTTTAATTTTTTTGCACATATTTCACCCAAAAGTATTGAGAATACACTAAAAAAAAGGCCAAACAAGATATTGCATGTTGAAGCTCAGACTCTGCTGAAAAAAAACAATATATAATTTTCCTGGAAAATCCCTGAAAATCCCTTAAAAAATCAAGGTTGGACATATGTAGCGCAAAATAGTGAAATGTGGTCTGGCAACAAAGGGTGACAAAAATTCTAGGAAGGCTGGCACTTAAAGGGTTAATAACAAATAGTAGTTGAGTGTCTACTTGTTAAGCCCATGTGATGGTCATTTGTATTTAATAACAAATAGTAATTGAGCGCCCATTTGTTCAGGCCACGTGAGGGTAATTTCCAGGGGTGAGTGGAACTGTTGAAGCTCTTTTTACAATTTGTATCTAACAAAGTAATGGTTTTGTCACTTTCCCTTGTTTTATTGAATGTCGCTTATAGTCAGGAAAGTGACAGCAGGGTTCTTATTTATTTATTTTTTCCTTACATTAAAAAAAAGTTGGGTCCTGCCCCCAAAAGGCTACCAGCCTAGGCACCAAGCAAAAGTCCCTGTCCCTGCCCTTAATCCCTTTGGTTTGGGAACAGGGCTCTTCCAAGCCTTCCTTGGGTACTCCTGGAAGAAGCTTGTGCGCGCAGCAATGGGCACCAGGCTCTTCCATACACCCGATGCCCCAAATGGGGGTGCTGGTAATGTGCCATTTTAACAGCATGACACACGGATGAGCCCAGCAGCCCATAGATTGGCTCAATGCTGTGCACTGGACCTGTTCTATAGGGTATATGGGCTTGTAATATTCAGAGCCAGAGGCCAGCTGTGCGACCCTACACCCAACATGTCACTTTTTTTTTAAGTCTTCCCTCAAAGCATTACCAACCCGTCAAAGCAAGCATAGCACCAAGCCTCATACAACTGCCGGCACAGCCTTTAGGGATTGGAGGGTGCCACATTTATGGTCTGGAGGGTGCCCTAAATCACCCAGAAGAAGAGACTATGCAAGACAAAGGAGACACACCAGACCCGAGGAAGACGGCACTGGTGAGGCAAGTTAAATTAAGAACAATAAAACATTTTTTTATGTGGTGTGTTATTTCTTTTTCACTAGGGGTGAACTGCTCACCATGGTCAGGAACCGGCATAGCACCTGCCAAACGCACCCCTGAAAGAGTCCCAAGCCCATACCAAAAAGAGGGGCCACCAATAGCTCAGCCTCTGAGCCCTGGGTTACAAGCCCTTATGCTTGGTGCCCGGGCTAGTAGCCTTTGGGTGGGCCGCTTATTATAAAAGCCGCTCCCCGGCTGCTCATCATGGAGATACTGAGCAGGAGTCGGGATGAACAGGAGAAGATCTGGTGTTCTCCTCCTTTCTAAATGCTGCTGAAGCGTCAGACGCCCCGGTGGCATACATTTAAAGGAGTCTGAGCAGGAGAAGTTACGCATGTTAATTAAGAAGAATAAAGGGCTTTTTTTTAAAAAAAAATGAGTCTAATTTTTTACACTCTCCCAATGAAATGGTACCATGGACCAATAAGGTGTGCACATACCAATTCATACTACATTACTCGCACCTCCAATGGCCAGGGTAATGCCATAGCATAGCTGGTGCTGGGCAACGGACCTGTGCTATAGGGCATATGGAAATGTTCAGGGCTAGGGTCCAGCTTTTTTTTAATTCTTAGTCAGCAATGTATTTTACATTTAACCCTGCCTCCCACATGTTTAAAAAGCACTACCAACCTGACTTTTATTTCCAGGGCTCAAGGGCCGCCCATCTATCAACCGTATTCTCCTCTAGAGAGGAAGATCCTTGTCAGGACCGTTGCAAGCTCTTCTGCGCATTTCTTTAAGCAGGAGGTTGACATACCATCTGGGCCTGATGCCTTCCTGATATTGAGATATTGCATTAACAGGTTTGATAACTAGAGTCTTCTGAAGTTGTGGATCTCCCAATCCACTGACTGACTGGATTGGCTACTTCAAACCTGCAGTAAACATTTTTCATATCCTATTCTAGTTGCATGCTTGGTTTTCCAAATTAAGATGATGTCTTATTGTTGGTGTTATCCTTGAGGCCCTTCCAATCATATCTGGAGTCTCCTGATGATAATACCGCACCCAGTTTGTTTGTGTGGGTCCTTTGGCAAGCTTAAAAGATTGGCGTGATATTTAACAAGCGCTGGCCAGCGTTTCATAATTACAGCCACAGGATATCATTGCTGTGAGCAAAAGGGCCACACTTTTGAGTGCATTTAGCTTGCATTTTAGTTGTTGTTTTCCAAAGTTTGCATTGGTAAGAAAAATAAGCCATGATAAAAGATTTTACAAGAAAATAATAAAATGGCATTTGGGGACATGTAAGTGCTGCATTTACAATATTACATTATAAGTCACAAAAACAAATTCTGTACAAATAAATGAAACAATATCTATAATCCAAAAACACTTTAGTACAGTTTAGCCCATTCTGCTCTATCTATGGGATCTTAACCGCCAGCGGCACTATAAACCAGTGCAGCTTTGAGAGGAGAGACGGTCACCGTGAACTATATGCCGCCAGTCAAAAATTTGATGCCGAGTGCTGCTGAGGTGAAAGTATTGGTGCAAAGTTGCATTGACTGACGCTTTTACTTGATAAATGAGGCTCTCCGTCTAACGAGGAAAAAAATTTTTTCTCAAAAGCTTACCCTTAATATACTAAAAGGTATCACCTGATTTATTTCCATTCTACTGCTTCGAATGGCTAACAAAGTACAGCACAATACTGTGGGTACTTATATTGAATTTTTTATTCACATTAAAATAACCTTCTTACATTGTCCTTAAATGACCTGTATTCAAAAGAACTAAAAATGAATAAGAAGAACTTTTACCCATTTGCCCATTAGGTCCCTAATTAATTAATGTAATATATGCCTCCATTCTGCCATTTCATCATCATTACATGTTCATAAATGTGTGTATGCAAGAAAAAAATCACAATACCATGTCATATAATTGAAAAACAGTGCAAGGTTGTTTATTTTATTTTCGTTAGTGTTTTAAAGAGCTATGAATACCTAAAAATATCTGCAAACATACTGGGATGCTTGGTACAAAGGAAAACCCAACATGATAATGCTTAGGCACATGGTAGCCCAACATCACAGTCTACACGGACAATGCAAATCATGGAGACATGCAAGCATAAGAGTATTTGCATGTAAACAAATCATTGAAAAAATAATGTAGAACCTGCCCGTGGATTGAAAATGGCTCTTTGGACAAAGAGAGCTCACATTAAGCCACTTCTGGACTGTAGAGAACATCCAAGCTGAAGGGACACAGCCTCTGAGAGGACGCCTACATTATGGAGACAGGTTCGTGTCTGTTAGATAAGAGTTACAGAAGTGTCATGATGAGTTGCTCGATAGGGGAGTATTACAGCTTTACACCTAATACAAAAATACAGCCCCAAAGGCTTATGTAGATCAACACTCATCTTCTGCACCTGGCATGTGTTTCTTTTAGTATGCAGATGGATAGTAAAGCAATTTCCAAATGTTCTCTTATAGGTAATTCTTTTGTGTGTGCTTTAAATACTCCCTGCCCTGTACCCTGTTCTCCTCAAAGAAGATTTCACAGAGGAAGGGAGGTCATATGCAGGACAAAGCTCTATATTTCTTTAGGCTGTTCTCCTTAATAAAAATAATTATGTATTGTTACATACATTTTAAAATGGACCAAAACCCTCGACATTCAGCCCTAGACCCTAGAGCAGGTTGAAAGTCCTTCTCAGGAGTATCCCACAACTTGGCCCAGAAGATGAGCAATTAGTGGTTCCTACCATAAAAGCAAAATGGTATGTTCACAAAAATAGCTTTGCAGGATTTTTCAAAATGTAGATTATATTGTAAGTATTGTAATAGAGCACCATTAATGCCCAATGTCAGTCCTTCTAGGCATTTATACCATCTGGGAGCTCCTGGGGGTGAGACTTTAAAGTGGGCTTCTACTGCAGCAGCAACATCCCAACCCATAGTTCCCAAATAAGAATGCCTATGCACTAAAATCTGATTGATTAGTTGCAATTGTTTAGTTTTCAGCATCCGTATTTTTGGATGCTTGGGAAACGGGCTGCTTAAAAATAATGTTATCTACATTAGAGATCATATGTAAAGTAAAAGGGTACAAGTCTAGATCTGCTGTACAGCAGACATCCAGCATGTATGTATAAAGGTGGGATGGTTTGCAGCCTAAAGGTTTGTTAAAATTTATCCAAGCTCTTTAACAATCTATGACATGACTGACAGGAAAGCCTTAAAATTACTCTTCAGGCGGTATTCAAAATTTCCATATTACCGTGAGAAAATATTTAGAAATGCCCTGCATGGTGAATAAAAGACAGAACACTTCTCAGGAAAAAACTGACACAATGAAAATAAAACCCATGAACAGGGCAAAACTAAATTGTTACATTGATTACAAAATGATGTCATTATACTTACAAATTTGTACATTGGTTCAGAACCAACACTGGGCTCACTGAACCTAAGCTAAACCTAGAGGCCGATTCATTAATAGCGCCAGGTAGCGACAGATGAGCGCCAGTAGCGTGATTTTCACAGCGCCAGCTAGTATTCGCTGTGCTTGGCCGGGGTTTGCTTGTTGACAGCGACTCAGTCGGTGTGCGGTAATGTTGAATACGGGGTTAGGGGTCGCTGTTTCACAGGTTCCGCGTTGTATGGGTGCGCTTGACAGCGAATGGCCAGAGCGAACGGCTTGCTGCAGATTCATTAACAAATCACGCTCAAAAATTTCTCGCGCTGTGAATTCCTTGTTTAAACCCCAGAGCGCTGGCGGCGATGTGTGTAAAGTAGTTTTTAACCCCCAAACAACTTTTTTTTTTATATGTAAAAATTATACAAGTTTTTCTAAACATTTTGTAATATGAATACACGAATATCAGACCTGTAATATCAATTCTGCACAATTTTTAATTTTTTTTTTTTTTTAGTTAAAAAAAAGACCTAACATTGCAGAAGTGGTCACAGAATTTTTGACATTAAAAAAAAAAAAAAAAAAAAAAACATTAATAGCAATTAATTGTGATTATTTAAAGATTGCTCCATTGAAATGCATTGGACCACGCCAGGGAGCG
Organism: Gastrophryne carolinensis; assembly: GCA_027917425.1. Taxonomy (NCBI): domain Eukaryota; kingdom Metazoa; phylum Chordata; class Amphibia; order Anura; family Microhylidae; genus Gastrophryne; species Gastrophryne carolinensis. The sequence continues at coordinate 89,284,806 of CM051242.1, forward strand.
CCAGGTCATACCTGTCGCTGTGATGGGATTAGCAGCGGCGCTGTTCGTTGCAGTCGGCTACATGATGAATCCCGCGCTAGCTGACGCTCTCGCCGGCGCTAGCCTCATTTAGCGTGATAAATGCGTCATTGTAACCGCCGCCGGGCGTACTTGATTCGGTAGCCGCCGTTAGCTGGCGGTACCTGGCGCTTGTCAGACACTACCTGGCGCTAGCCCTTGATAAATAAGGCCGCTAGTTCACTGATATTTATAACCCACCAGAGCACCAGAGGATCTGCCAGTGGGCCCCAGATATTGACTGAAGGCAGTACAGGAGGTCCAAGACTAACACAGTGTTAAAGTTTTCTAAAGTGTTCTGTGAGTTTGTTCTTTATTCAGCAAGTGACTTTTGATTAATTAATAATCCCACACTGTATATTGCACCACAAAATAAATAGGAGTGGCCTTGTATTTTTCTTTACAGCTGAAGGGTGGGCCCAAGGGGTTTTGAGGTGGAAAAATTCTCCAGGTTAGATGTACAAGGTTTTCAATGAGTAATTAAAAAAAGGTTCTCTGTGAAACAGTCAGTAAAATATGGAGAGACTTTCCACACTCTATTGAAAACTAAAATTAGTTTTGCCCCAGTGCAATGTGGCATTCTGATTGCCGATGCCCTCTGCACAAATATTCCCTTGTAAGCCCTGTTCTCTTTACCTGCATGTTGGACTTCAGGTTTGTGTAAAATTAGTGTTGGCCCCCTTTAAAGAGTACCAACGCTCATCAGAATTCCCATTTGTTATCCCTTTTTGGGAGTGGAGGCACCCGGGGATGCCGCAGTGGTGCTGTGGCGAAGCAAATCACTCTGTCTTTGGCATAACATACTCTGGGATCCCAAAACTATGTGAGTATATGTCGGGACAGGGGGGTTTACACTGCAGGGCCTCCCAAACCAGGTTTTAGTTCACATTAAGGGTAGTCTTTCCAATAATGTAGAGAGTCTTTCCATTACTAATTTGACTATACTTCATTGCACCCATGATGGCATTGCACCCATGATTCTTATGCTTTGTGTCTTGGACAGACAAATAAGCTACTGAACCGGGTCATGGACAGCTAGCAAGCTTACTCACATTAACTTTAATTACCAGCCTACCTAGAGGTTTTGCCACCCCCCTGTTGCCAGACCATTATTCACTATTTTGCACTATACATGTTAAACTGTGATTCTTCACGGAATGTCCAGGGATTTTCCAGTAAAATTATATACTTTTTTTTTTCAGCAGAGTTTGGGCTTTTATCACGAAATGTCTAGTTTTCTTACTGCTTTCTTAATATTTAAATATGTGGAAAAAAAATAAAAAATATATTTTTTTAGATTTTGTAGTTTTTAAAAAAAAAACAATGCAAATGTTTTTTAAAGAAAATCATATTGTGTATAAAAGCCCCATGGGTCTAACGGTACCACAAATGTATCGGTAGACATCCTTTTCTGCTTTAGATTTTCAGATAAAATATAACTGCTATGTGCATCTTGCGTTTTTTCAAGAAACACAACCCTTTACATTTAAAATACTTCCCACAAACGATATATATTGTCTGAAAGTACACACCTCAAGATTTCTAGGCGTACCAGGCTTCTTGCGTGGGTGCAGTTTTCTGGAAATATTTCTCTGTGAATTCTTCGGTTGCACAGGGTTTCCCTAAAAAATATAACAACATTTTAATAATAATAATAATAATTAATAAGAATATGCAAATAAGAAAAAACAAGTTACATCTGAAAAAGCAAGGTCCCCCAAACAGAACAATACTCAACATGCATAGCTACTTTCAAGGGTAGGGTTGTCAAACACCCCAAAGTAAAGCATGCGTGAAAGGGTCATTTTACTTAAAAATGTCAGCTCTGCTGACAAAGTTTGTACCTTGCACTTTTCAGCCAAAACAACCCTTTACATTTTTAATACCCCCACAAAAACAATTCTTTGGTTGCACAGTGTTTCCCTAAAAAATGTATAAAAAAGCAGCATAAAAACCACATTTTTCCTAAAATATCAATATGCAAACAAGAAAAAGCAAGCTAACAGAAAACAATACACACCTTGCACATGTACTTTTAACCCCTTTAACTGCCAGAGTAAGCAAGCGTAAAAAGAAACAGTGACCGACTGAGGAAATGACCAATTTGTTGATCATGGGTTCTTGTGCAGCCAGGACGGCTTCCCTCCACATATCTTACATATGGTGATGCACTCATTTTTTTACTTACTTTTTAGTCTTGCTTTCACTGTGTGATATTGTTTAAGCTGCTGCGGCCACCAAATTAGAAGAAAAAAAAAAACCTTTTATAGCTTTGTCATTTCTATTTTGAGGATTGTCTGTATTTTGCACGCCATATTGCAGATTTTGGTCCACATTGTTTTTTTTTTATATTGTGTCCATTAGCTGCTATATACATATATTTATCTCATTTATCTCTTGCACATTGTTAGGTGTTTTATAATATTTGGGGTTCAATTGGAAAATTGCTTGGAGTACATTGATTTCAATTCTATAGATACCGGTTTGGGTCAGCTTTACTGGACTGGTGGGGGAAACTTGGCACTGGCCCTTTGTTTTTAAATGTGTTGTGGATTCTTGTATGTCCTTATTATGTGTATATTTGATCAATTAAAATAGTCTTTTTTTACAGGATTCTGGTGTATGTATGCAGCACATTATTGCTAGGGGTCATTCGGGGCCTGCTTGGGGTCTTGCGTGCGAGCACCCTAATCTTATACACCTCTGAGTTGTGCATGACCCTGTAGTGTGTCAATTTTGTTTTGCCAATATTAAGTTAAAGTTGGGTTGTAGATGAACATACCGTCATGCTCATCTGTGCCACGTCCCCCACCCTGGGTAAAATATCCTGGGTGCTCCACTGGTGGTATTTCTAAAAGCCCAAATATCAGTAAGGAAAGAAATCATTTATCAACCCTACCAAAGCCCTGGGTAAAATCTGTCACAATAATAAGATATTTTTCTTTTTTTACAGAAATATGTGCTTAGCATAGTGGGAGCTTAGATAGGGATTGGAGATACAGTTAAAATATGGGACTAGTGGGGCAAGGGCTACAAATATAGGAAGCATATATTTTGAGAAGTAAAGCAATCAACATGTGCATTGGTAACATTTGTGGAAGGTTACATGCAAATGTGTTATTAGGATTGTGTGGTATGGTAGAAGGACATAAGAGTGCATACATATAGTGATTGTGGGTATGTGTGGGAGGGGTGTATGAGAGGGGAATTTTGGTGATTTTTTGATGAAACTGCTATTCCAACAAATATAAAATTTGAGAATCATTTCATTTAATTGTGGGCTGCAACTGGTTCTTTACGTCATTAATGTGGTCCTTGCTCTAGGTCAAGCTTCCCTACCACCATATCCCTGGATTGAGTATGGTGGAGGCCCCTGGGTACAAAATTTGGTGGAGGCCCCTGGGTACATAATCTGGTGGAGGCCCCAGATACAGTTTTTTTCCTTTAAAATATAGTCCAGCTAAGTAACTGACTGGTGGTTGTCTGCCACCTGCCAACTTACTGGAATGCCAGATCGAGTCCCTTGTGCGGTTGTGTGCTGCTCAGGATCTTCTGCTTTGCCATTCTGGGTGGAAGTAGTGTAGTCGCCGAGCTGATCCAGCAGAACACAGTTCCCAGCATTGAGCTGCCAGTGGCTGTGCTTGGTGGCTTATGTGCAGTGAGCAGCCGCCGATTGAAAGCTCTGAACCCCCCATTCCTGTAGCGCTGCTGACGGTGGCTTTGCTGCTCCAGACTCTCCATCCTGCCCTGTGGTTGCTTTGGCTGCAGGTTTGCAAAAGCAAAAAAAGGCTTGCCCAGGTGCAGGGGGCCCCCATTGCCGCCAATAGCTTTGTTGCTTGCCCGACAACCTGTCAGACCAAAAACTGAAAAGCCTCCTGGACCAGACCATAACCTAAAGGTTGGTGGAGGCCCCCTTTACATGGCAAGTGGTGGAGGCCCTTGGGCGTGCGCCCCCTTGCGTAACAAAGTTTGCCCACTTTACCTGTCTAGGGGCATCTCTGCTAATGTCATGTCATGCTAATTATTTGGTATTGCAAGGTGCACTTTTGGTGTGCTTTGCCGAGGGAATTGCAACCTGCTTCTCAGTTAACTAATTGTAACACATAAGAGACACAAAAAATATTTGTTCCAATTTTCCCTCAAAAAGTTGCCTGTAACAGCGATGGGGCATTATTCTAGATGAGGTCCATCGTTTTTACAATAAGGTACGGATTTATGTATGTACTAGAAATAACAGCGCACTATAGGATATGCAGAAAATAATACTACGCTTTTCTGCATAGCCCATAGGGTGCTGTTATCAATACTAAAAGAAAATCTGTACCGCAATGGAAAAAAGATGTACCTGTTGAAATGCCCCATTGCAGGTATAAGTGATTTCTGGAAAAGAAGTCCAAAAAACAATTTTTTTATTGCACTTCTTTGCATGTCAAAGATAAAAAGCTCATTAAGATGTAGATTGCATTTCACACCGCAAGAGTGTACCTTGATTTACCAAATAATTAGCATGTCCCCCATTGTCCCCCACTGATATTTACTACAGTTTCTTCTATGCTTGTTTATACTTCTTTTTTTAGTCATAAAAACAACTGGTTTATTCTATGATAACCATTAGTATTGCTGTTTGGACTTAAGTTACAGATAAATTGGATGTTGATAATTTTGAGTTAGACCGAAACAGAATTTTTTTTTTCAAGGTTACTCCAGCTGTGTACTAATCAAACAACATAACAATATTTGCTTAGTCGAATATTACATATCTTGCACAATCCTTACCACTAAAGGGGAGGGGTCTTAGATACTAGTTGTATGGGTATGTGTATGTCAATATATGTGAAAAAATATGGATCAAAAAACATGTTGTGAATCACAAACCATATTTATAGCATCTCAACCTCATATTAATAATTCTTAAATCCATGTATGTTTTGCTCCTTCATTTGGGCAGCAAAACAGCTAGCTCATATTACACTCCTGACGGATGCCATAGCCACATAAATACCATTAGGGTCAGGAGACAGGAGTGTGTTTGGGCCATCTTACACACATAGTGGAGCCTTTTTTCTGCCTTATTGAGACTTACTTATTTGGCTACATGGATACTCTTATTTCTATGGGAAATTGCAATATAATTAGCCAAGATTAATTCTAGAGACGACTTTATTAACAAGTAAACAAACTTGGTCAAATTAAATCATCCCTGAGGAAGCAAGATCACAGAGGCTTTTTTGAACCAGCTATCTAAAATGTATGTATTTTGAAAGGATTGTACAGAGAAAATCAACATTTTATGACTGTTTTGTAATGAAATTCTCAAACAGCAAAATGTACATGATTTTAACAGAGATGGGGATTTAAGAATTATTAATTTGGAGGTTGAGGTGGTATAGATATGGTAGGTGAGGCAGGACATGGGGTTTAATCCATTTTTTTTGCATAAATTTAAAAACACAGCTGAACTATTTAGAACAAAACAGCCATATTTGAGCAACACCACTGAAAATCCTGCTAAAACGAAATTTCTGTAATTTCAGTCACCTGAAAAACAAATTAAGGTTAATTCAGAGAGCTTTGGCAATTACTTGGAACTCAGAATAATTTGTAGAAAATATGGTTCATATGGGCAGGAGCAGGCTGGCCATAGGGAGACCCAAAGAGAATTCTGGTGGGTTGCACTGCTCTGGGGCTGGCTGGGGTGCTGCACCTATCCAATGCCTCTGTAACCTCCCCCAACCTCACGACACGTGTAATTTTTAGTCCCACTTCCATTGAATTTTTGGATCTTTTGATTACCAATGAGGCGGGCAGGCTGGTCACCACCACCTTTCGGAAGCCTACAGCGGGGAATACCCTCCTGCATTTCGCTAGCCATCACCCTGGCCCCTTGAGGTGTGGTATCCCTTTGGGGCAGTTCCTGCGAATCCGGAGGAATTGTAGCTTTGTAGGGGACTATGTGTGGGAGGCCAGGGCTCTGACACGGCGGTTCAGGGATAGAGGTTACCCCCATCGGCTTCTGCGGACCTGTTTATTGAAAGGTACCAGACCTAGGAGGTCGGAGGGTGACCAGCATGTCTGCCTCATTACCCAATACAGTTTGCACTGGGAAAAATTCCGTAATATCTTACAGTCACACTGGCACATTCTCTTGCTGGACCCCATAATAGCTAAACATGTAGGGCCGAGACCCCTCGTGACAGCCAGACGGGCTTGTAACATTAGGGATCGGTTAGTGCACAGTGAGTATAGACTTAGGAGTGCGGACAAGAAAGAAATTAGAGTTCTGAAGGGGTCATATAAATGTGGGCATTGTCAGGTTTGTCCATTTATGGAAAAAACAGTGTCCTTTATGGGTCCTAAAAGTAAGACTCCCAGACCAATAAAGAGTTTCATTAATTGTTCCTCAAAATAAGTGGTCTTTTTACTCACCTGCCCCTGCAAAAAGAAGTATGTTGGAAAAACCAAGAGAGAACTACGGGTCAGAGTGGGGGAGCACGTGAGGGACATTCGAAAGAGGAGTGAAAAGAGTCCCGTTGCAGAACATTTTAGGACCCATCACAATAGTGATCCTTCAAAGCTGGGGGTGTCTGGTATATTTAAATTGGAAATGGAGGGAAGAAGGGGGTTCAGAGATACCAAACTTCTTCAACATGAAGCACGTTTAATTTTTGAATTGGGAACCATGATTCCAAATGGGCTCAACACTGATATGGGCCTTAAGGCATTTCTGTAAACCTCTAGGTGAGCCCGGTTGCCTTTCCCTCTCTTTTCTTTTCCTTTGGTCTCTTTGGTCCTCCCCTCTTTTCCTCTTCTTTCCTTTTTCCACCCCCTTCCCCCCTCCCCTCCCCCCCCCCTTTTTCCAGCTCTAGGATGTATTCATTTATACTTACCTTTATTTTTGGTTCTTGATAGTGTGAATCCCCGTGATATCCCTCAGATGGACGCACATACCTTCCCTTCATAGGATGTCCATGAGGGGGTGTTGATTGTAGCTGGTGATTTGCTTATCCTACTTATGATGTCCTTGAGAGAAACATTTAAACCTGTGAGCTGGAGGACTGGCCATAATGGCATTGATTTCTATGTATGGAAGTGTGAAAGTATGAGATAGAGAGAGTTAAATATAATAATGGAGGGATGTTCCAGTCTTTTCTGTGAGGCCTCCCGAGATGGTAGGTGAACCTGAAGTGAGATCCATTTACCCTGATCTATATGTTGGAGTTCCCCTTTAAAATAGCATGCCGATATCTGGATGAACGTTGTCTCTGAAGCCAAGAGGGTAGGAGATGCGGGGGTTAATGTGCCCTGTGTATAACAACGCCATTGAAGTTGGCAAGTCTGCGCCTGCAGTGTATTGAGAGGACGCCTGGCGGTTCCCTTGGAAATGGCTGACGTGTTGGGCGTGAAAGCATGAGACTTTGCAAAATATGGAGGCATGGTATAAAGGTTAAAAGCAGGGCATCACCAGGCCCCTCCCTCACCCTGATGAAACTCCCAAGGGGGAGTGAAACGTACATTGGGGACGGCCCCTAGCCACGCCCCCCGCTCCGACACCACCGCGCTGCTGCCGGGTGTGATGGGCGGTCGTCGGCAGTGAAGGAGCGTGTGTACTACGTTTACCTCCTTAGACCCACATGGGGTATGAAACGATGGATATGGTGGCAGCGGCGGTGATGCTGCGAGGACGATACGGCAGTTGGCCCCCGTTCTACGCCTGCGTGTGGTCCATTTGATGTCGTCAATAAATCCGGACATGTGAGTGCCTGCTGGCAAATATCGGCTCTTTGATAGATACAGACTTTTCAAGCCCCGTTTAGTGGGTGTGCTATGTGCCATTAATGAAAGGCCCAGCTGGCCAAATCGAGGATTCTTATTGACACACTCTCACTGCAACTTGTTTTACACGCCGTTGTCAAGTTTCTGTGGACTTTGTCTCTGTTATGGATGCTGGCCGGTGTGGGTGTAGCGTGAGTGGAGGAGGTGTGGAATCCAGGTTAGTTCTGGTGGGGGGCCCTGTTTTTAAACAGCAATTGCCTTTTTTTATATATATGTGTACAGTTTCATGTGTGCCTTTTTGCTAATTATGTGTCATGTGCCATAATTTAAGTCATAATTAAACTTTTTGTGCTTTTTGGCTAAACTTTGGCCGTGGGTGTTTCTTATGTGCCAGCCTCGCAGGACAACCATTGTCTGTGTTCATGTGTATTTTCTAGGTTTTTCAGGTTGAGCGGGGCGCCCGGTTCGTGGGCAGTGCACCACCCATAAAAGATAGTGGATACTCCCTGGGTTTAAGTTGCCCTGTAGGCATTTAATAGTAATTTTTGGAGTGCCCTTATCCACCTCTGTCCATAATCTGTTCATACAATGCTATGACCTCAGACTTTGAGTCCACTTTTTGATTGGTCATAAAGCTAGGGGGGCTCAGCTTGAATGTCGATGGCTAGCCGAGAGTGGGTAAAATCCCAAGCTAATTGTCCCCATTCTGCCACCGCATAAAGGCAATGATGAATAAGAATAGAGCTGAATGAAGCAAAATACTCAGACAGCCGCATCCACCCAATCACAAATGCCTGGTCTAGGCATACACCTGGATAAAGGTACAGCATAGTGCGGGCGCAGCCCATGCATGTGCTGTTGGATCGAGGGTCGGGTCAGGATGCCCCGGGGAGAAGGAATTAGGTGGCCCTGGAGACTTAAAAACTACAGGGCTGCCTAAGATGGGTTTTAGTCTACTTTAAGGTTATTCAACATTGTGAATACTGTCTTTAATTTATTATTTTTTAACACACCTTTCTTCCTCACACTCAGTGTAAAAATTCTTTATTTGTAAATACTACTAACATTAGCTGAAAACCACATTTTTTCAGTCCATAAGACGCACCCAGTGCTTACAGAACAATAAGAAAAATCATATTCTGAACCAAATGGTGTGCTAAAATATCCTCCTCCCAATCACCCAATTACAGACAGTGTGCAGAATTCCCCCAGTCACCCCATTACAGGCAGTGAGCCACATCCCCTATTACAGACAATGTGCAGCATTCCTCATTACAGGCAGTGTGTTGCATTCCTCATTATAGGCTGTGTGCAGCATCCCCCATTACAGGCAGTATGTGGCATCGCTCCCATTACATGCAGCGTGCGGCATTGCCCCCATTACAGGCAGTGAGCAGCATCCCTCATAACAGGCATTGAGTGCAATCCCTCATTACAGGCAATGAGTGCCATCCCTCATTACAGGCAGTGAGCGGCATCCCTTATTACAGGCAATGTGAGGCATTCCCCTTACAGGCAATGTGAGGCATCCCCCTTACACACAGTGCAGCAACCCCCAATTACAGATCCACCAGCTGGAGCTGAGACCATGATCAGTGCTGAAGCAGCCTGTATGTTATGGCATGTTGTACTGTATGTGTCTGTGAATGTGTGTGTGGAGTGTCGCGCAAGGCAGCAAGTGTAAATGAATCTGCTGCCTGCACGCTGGTTCTCCATTGTGCTCCCTCCTCTCACACACACATCCACTTCATAAGACACACCAATATTTTCCTTCCACTGTTGGGGGGAAATGTGGGTCTTCTAGAGCAAAAAATACAGTAAATTACACCACTGGATGCTACTAGAATTGCTTGAGCTTCTGTAACTGGGTATCAGACAATGTCACAACACACAAGAACAAAAGGCTGATAAAATAACTTGCTTATTTGCATTATCAAAACATTTCTTAGCATGTTAAGTTGACAGCAAACGAATAAAAGTGATGGTGGTTGTGAAATAGGCTTCATAATTTATACATATTGGTTGTGTATGTAAGTAAAATATTTCATATCCACAGCAAATAAAAGTTCACATTACACTTTGTTCTAAATGATTTTGCAAATTGGATTTAAGTGAGTCATGTTTTGGCCCCGGAAACATAGGTAGAGAGCAGGTAGGCCCCTTTAAGATCCCTGAAAGTATGAAAATAATTTGAGCAAAGTACATATGTAACCGATTCCTTTTCATTGTCAACATAGGGGTTGATTCAGCACCAAAGCACTTCCATTACAGATATATACAGCAGAGTTTCTGAGTGGCCACTTCCTTACATGGTACAAAAAGAAGAACCATACCTTCTGTAGCAAAATCATCTTCATGCATGACAATGCAACATCTCATGCTGCAAAGAATACCTCTAAGCCATTTACTGCTAGGGGCACAAAAGGAGTGAATGTCTTTGTATGCTCACCATCCTCCCCTAACCCTAACCCTATAAAGAAATTCTGAGTTATCCTCAAGCAAAATGTATATAAAGGCGGGGGTCAGTTCACATTAAAACAGCATCTCTGGGAGGCTATTCTGACATCCTGCAAAGAAATTCATGTAGCTTGTAACTTGATACAGCCTAAAAAATTATTGAAACTCCATTGTGCATAATAATGATAATAATAATAAATAATAATTTGGAACAGTGAAGAAAATATTGACATTTTTGGGAGGTTTATTCAATAAAATTTGATTTAGACTCTAACCATTGATTGCTTAAAAATTATAATGACTTTCATTTTCATCGACCATTTAGAAATTTTAGAGAAAATATCTTTTGTATAATAATTTGGAATGTGGTGTAAAGTCAAGACTCCTAATAAAAGCAACTTACCTTTCAGCCTGTAGGTCCACAGAATCCTGCGTGGTCCACCTCCAGTTTCGACACAATCGGCTCCAGTACTGAAAGAGCACTCCTATATCACATAGGAGCACGCTCCCTCATTGATTGGTTAAATATACACCAAACACATCCAGTTACTGTGGCTGCGACTCACTAAAATATAAATGTAATAATATCAAGAACTCTAATACAAGTGCCACACAAAAATATGCATATTAATACTACCCACCCAAGAACATTAACAAAACTGTCTTGCTTAAAATATGCCCCCCCCCCTTTCTCCAGCACACCACTCACACCTATGTTATGCTGCCTCAGATATTGTTGATAAGGAACTACACGCTGAATAGCATTGATGAGGAGGGGATGATCCCCAGTAGGAATGAAAGGCTTCACTGGCTTCCTACTGCAGCATACACAGGCACAGATGTACTAGTGACAAGAACAATTCACAAGGCAGGGAGTTCTGACATTCAGTCGTTCACAAAGGCTGTTACAGTTAAATGATTATTCCATGGGGGTCCTGTGCTACAGTGTAAACCACAATTTAAAGAGATCCCACACCTGTTTTCTAATAAACAAGTGAGGGGCGCCACTGTGGCAGGCTCAAGGGGGCATCCAAATTGCTGGAGCAATCAATGCAACACCCCAAAATCCTTTCCTTCACTTCGATCCAACTGAAATGCTGTCTCCAATTGGCCGCTAGCGGTCACGCAGGCCGGCCTTGACTGGTGGCTGGGAAAGATGGCTTCTGGCTGGCTGGAGGTGTATGGTGCTGTACGGAGCTCAGGTGTAGTGCCCTTAGAGAATAATGTGCATCTTGTTATGGCTTTGTATACATCACACATACTGTGACACCCAGCTTCAGATAACTGTTGGAGGGTGATGGGTGCTCCTCTGGCAGCCCTGATCTGAGTTCTGTGTGGCAATTTCATGAAACTACACTTTATCTTTAGGAACTAGGACTGGCAACTCTAAGTGCTTACTTTGTTTCCCCTTAGAAAGGTCTTACCATGGTAACAGGGAATGATAAACAAATTATTATTATATTAATGGCATTTCTGAAGTTTAGTACTCTCAGCATATTTAATATTAAATGTCCTCGTTATTTCATTGGTTTAGTATGCAACACTTGTACATGACATACTAAAAATGCAGTCTGTTGTTCAGGTAGTTTGTACATCGACATGTAAAAAAAGTGAAAGTGCAAACACAATTTGATGCATTAGTCTGAACTGTAAAGAAAGCAGTTAAAAGACCCTAAGTACATTTGTCTAGTGCCTGTCTTCTAGCCTAAAAAAATCCACCATGCATGTGTGTCACTTGTACAAAGACTAATCAACATATTATTTGAATGCAGAAGCCATAAAGTCTCGGGTCAAATGTGCAGGTGCCTGGCTTTAAAGAATAGAACCATGAACAAGTATTTCCACTGAGGCAATGCCTAAAGCTAGTAGGCGGATCAAATAAGCAAATAGAGACATTACTGTAATGGCTTCTGTAACCTTGTTGGATATTTATATAGCTATTTTTATAGCTAACACAAAAACAGAGACCATTACGTATGTGTAATTACATAGTCACAGGATGGCTGTTTTTACTAAAATTATTTATTAAAATTATTTTTTTTTTGTTTATATATTAATTAAAATGTGTTTATATAGAGAATCATCAACTATGTAACAAACTATGTGGGTTAAACTATGGCTCAGAATGTTTTCAAACTTGCTTTCAAATAACTTTTGTAATAAGGCATCTCAAAAAAGTCCATAAAATATATAACCTTATCTTCCGACAGAACGATCCTTCACAGTCTGCCTACATGACTTATTCTGTTTCATCTGCTGTCAGTTCTATATGGAGAGTGAGCTCTGTGGCTGGCTTCTGTGTGCACAGACTACCTCATTGATCCAAACGAGGGGCACAACATATCATAAGCATTTCCACAATGGGTACTCAAAAGTGCATAAGGGCTAACTGGAAGTCAACATAAGTGCTGATCTCTCCTCCAATCAATGTCCTATGTTGTACATATTAATGCGCAGCATAGAACCCTGAATGTAGGGGAGGGACAGCCGTTTCAACCCCGCCATGCAGATAGGCCTGGTGCAGGAAGCTCAAGAGTTAACAAAGAAGTCAGGTCTACCTGCAATCCACCGAGTTATGATCCATGTGAAAAACTTCCTTCATGGCTGCGGCTGAGAGCGCTCTGCTCCTTGTCACATATAAGTGAAAAAATGTAGCCAGCCAGGATGGACAGTTAAAATTCCAATGTTTTATTCCAAGAAAATCATTAAGAAGTGCTGTAGCCAAACAGATAATCTCATTAAAAAAGGGGTGATCCCTAGAAACATCTACGTGTTTCGGACCAGCTGGTCCTTACTCATGACATGGTGCAGAAAGCTGCAGCAGGCAAAAGGATGGCAGAATGTGGGATCAAAAATCTCTTGTTTGGGGGGCTCTAAGGCTTGGTCCCGCTATGTTTAGGCCAATCATTTGACCACATCAGTCATATTTAAAAGGAAATTTTTACATGGTTTATTTGGATTCTCACAATAAAAACATTAAATTCATTCCATGATATTGTAACATATAATGCACATGATTCTACTCATCTTCAAAAAATCTCGGTACACATAACATTTCCTCTTATGATTTTATTCCTCTTATTTTGGAGGCAAGATTCTCCTCTTTAAGGGGGACTAGGTAGACATGTTTCTCCTTCCGGGTTTTTCAATACCTAAATAAATAGACAATCATTCTATGCATAATCTATATCTGTAATTTTTCTATAAAAATAGCCTATTATAATAGGCGTGTCATTATTGGAGACCTTGTTTTACCTTGTTTGTTGTTTGATTTGTGCTCAATACCCTTTAGTAAACACATTAAACCTTGCAGATTTTTTTGTAGCATATGCCTCATATGTTTCTCCTACCCTTCTGGGAGGAAATGCAAATTAACCAGTGTTTTTCTTTTTATTCTAGAAGGTGTCTATAAAAGATCACAATATAACATTGTTTTATTAACTTATTTACTCTTTTAAATTATGATCTATAACCCCTTGGGTAATCTGTACTATTAGCATTTGTCACTCACCCCTTAATCCACTTTTTTGGCTGGAAGTATCAAGGTCTGTCCTGCTGGTTATAATTTATAGTAATGTATTCAGTGCCATATTCCCAATAAAGATTACTTTTTTAACCTCTCACCTCTCTCTGTGTAGGCCAGGGCGTGCCGGAGGGATCTCCACCCTCCAGTTCCCCAACGTATTCAGCCGCTGCAAATCGCAATTTTTTCTTTATTTCCTGCAGTATAACATGTTATGGTCAACTTAATACCGTCTTATCCCTCCCATAGGAGCTTATCTATGTGGCTGCTGGCCTCTCACCTCTGTTTTTTTCTGCTGGGGTGCACCGGAGGGTTCTCCGCCCTCCTGCTCCTTGATCCGTCCAGCCGCCACTGAGTGCGGTGTCTTACTGCGCTCCCTGACGGAAGTGCAGTAATAACCCCCTGGTGCGCCCCAGCAGAAAAAAAACAGAGGTGAGAGGCCAGCGGCCACATAGATAAGCTCCTATGGGAGGGATAAGATGGTATTAAGTTGACCATTACATGTTATACTGCAGGAAATACAGAAAAAATTGCGCTTTGCAGCGGCTGAATACATTGGGGAACAGGAGGGCGGAGATCCCTCCGGCACGCCTTAGCCTACGCAGAGAGAGGTGAGAGGCCACATGGCCCCTTAAAAAAGTAATCTATATTGGGAATATGGCACTGAATATATTACTATAAATCATAACCTCCAGCCAAAAAACGCCACAGCGATCCAAAAAAGTGGATGAAAGGGTGAGTGACAAATGCTAATAGTACAGATTACCCAAGGGGTTATAGATCATAATGTAAAAGAGTAAATAAGTTAATAAAACAATGATATATTGTGATCTTTTATAAAATAGGCTATTAGGCTATTTTTATAGAAAAATTACAGATATAGATTATGCATAGAATGATTGTCTCTTTATTTAGGTATTGAAAAACCCGGAAGAAGAAACATGTCTACCTAGTCCCCCATAACCCTTTCAGTGCCAAGCACGTAGATTCTACGTGCTCGCTTCCACCCCACCTAAGTGCCAAGCACGTAGAATCTACGTGCTTGACTTCTCCCCCTGCTACAGTAAAAGTAAAATAACAAAAACACTCACCTGACCCCTTGTTCGATCCGGCCGGGTCTCCTCTTTATCTGGGGGAGCTTCGATCCCCCACCTGGGCCCCCCCCCCCGGGTGCAGGGGAGGGCCCGGAATAGCCACCCCCCCCTTCAGCAGCCGCCGAAATACATGTAAAAAAAAATAAATAAAAATGACATTTGCTTACCTCAATGCTCGATCGCTCCCGCAATATAAACAATATTTTTATTGAAGATAGGCAATTGTTACAACCAAAAACAGCTTACATTTCAATTTGTAAAAACCGCATCTAGTTGAAATCATTATCATATAAATTAGAGCTCAAGTGAGATGTTATACAAAGCATTCAACGCATTTTGGAAACAACAACGGCTGAAAATTTAAGTACAGAACATAATGAGAGAATAAAGAGAATAGCCGAGGCATGAAAAAGAGGGAAAGAGGGAACAGGGTGGGTGTCCATACTACTACCAAGTCGAAAAGGTTAACACTAGGTTACAGAAGGTGGGAGCTAAGGTACAAATAGGTGACGATCAAAGTGTTTAGGCTGGAAATGGGTGATCCAACCTTCCCAGGTAGCTAGGAAGGGAGTGAGATCCCCCTGCATTGAGGCAGCCATCTTTTCAAATAGCATTACCTCGTTAATACGAGGTATGAGACTGCCGCTGGAAATGGACCTACTCTTCCATGACCGAGCGAAAGTCATTTTAGCAGCTGTTAGGATATGCCTCACTAGCTCAAACTGTGTTCTGGAGCAGTCGGGAGGTCTTAGATTTAGAAGAGCTAATTGGGGTGAGGGGGTCAAACGTAGGCCTGTTGCCTTAAATATAAGATAGAATACCTTAGCCCAGAACTGTTTAACCAGCCTACACTCCCACCAAACATGAATGTAGGTTCCTTGCTCACGGCAGTTTCTAAAGCATTCTGCAGAGTACGTAGGGCAAAACTTGTGAACTCGCTCTGGAACCAGGTACCAACGAAGTAGAACTTTGGTATTAGCCTCTTGGGCGCCTGTGTGGAGGAATTTAGTAAATGAGTTCCTCCATACTGCCTTCCAGTCCTCACCCGAAAGATTTTTACCAAGATCCTCCGCCCATCTAGTGGTGTAGGCCGGGAGGGATTTCCCATCAGCCTCACCCAATAGCTGGTATAGCGTTGATACCGTCCCTTTACCGAGAGGCTGCGTCTCACAAATAGACTCAAAGGGCGAGGGAGGTTTTGGTACTGATCCCAACACTGATTTAACTCCTATATAATGAGTAATTTGCAGAAAGTGAAGAAACTCTTTACTCGATATATCCCTAAGTGATTGAAGGTCGGAAAAGGTTATCATACCCCTATGCGATAAAAAATCTTTAAATTTCGTTAAGTTGTGTGCCCTCCACCAGGAGAAGGCCGATGGTTCGTGGAAGGCAGGGAGGAATTCAGGATTACCAAATATGGAAAGCAAGGGGGTCTGAGGGGAGGAGAGGCTAGCTTTCAATCTATTTGTCTTCCATATTTTGAGGGAGTGATTCAAAACAGGGTTGTCAATATCTTTATAGGTCGACGGTGGCAGCCATAACAAGTTCACTATATCTATCGGGGAGCAGCTGGTCTGTTCGATATCTACCCACAGTGGTCTCTCCATACCAGCGTGGAGGGCAGATAGTTGGGCAATCTGACAGGCAGAGTAATATTGTGTTAAATTGGGAACCCCAAGGCTCCCCTGGTGCTTAGGTCTGTATAGTGTCCCACGATTAACCCGCGGTTTTTGCTTCCCCCAGATAAAGGAGTTCAAAGATGCCTGGAGACCCCTAATAAAAGACGCCGGGATTGGAATTGGAAGGACCCGAAATAAGTAAAGCATTTTAGGAAGGCAAGTCATTTTGACCGCCGTTATCCTTCCCAACCATGACAGGTTCAGTCTGGTCCACGTGACCAGAAGAGCGCGAAGATCCTTAGCCATAGCAGGGTAGTTGGCGGCATAAAGGGAATCATAGTTTGCTGTAAGGCGGACACCCAAGTATTTAATGTGATGGTCCTGCCAGGAGAAACTAAAAGAAGATTTAAGCGTGGCCACTATACCCTCAGGAAGAGAGATGTTGAGCGCTTGAGATTTTGAGGCGTTAATTTGTAGGCCGGATATTCTGGAAAAATCATCTAGGGTGTGGAGAAGGTTCGGGAGGGATGTTATAGGGTCAGATACCAACATTAAAATGTCGTCTGCAAATAAGGAAATCTTATGGTCATAGCCTCCTATCTTTATCCCCTTAATATTGATATTGTTCTGCAGCAGCTTGGAGAGGGGCTCAATGGCAAGGGCAAATAGTATAGGGGAAAGGGGGCAACCTTGTCTCGTGCCTCTGCCAAGGGTAAACCTGTTGGAAGAGTAACCCGAATATCTAATAAAAGCTCCCGGATTGGAATATAACGAGGCAATCCATGCCGTAAAAGAGGGACCCATACCCCACTTCTTCAGTATAAAGTGAAGGTAGTCCCATGCCACAGTATCGAATGCCTTCCGGACATCCAGGGTTAGTAACATGGCCCTGCTACCCTCCTTCCTGGCGTGATGAATTAAATTAATAGCCTTGCGGATATTATCCTGCCTGCTCTTTGGAGATTAGAGTCCCTATGAACTTATTGAGTCTTGTCGCCAGGACTAGCGAGGAGCTTAACATCAATGTTTAATAGAGAAATGGGTCTATGATTGGACCAAAGGGCAGAGTCAGCATTGGGTTTGGGTATCATACAGACGGCTGCGGTAAGCGCATTCGTACTCCACGAATCACCTCCACTAAGGGAATTAAATGTGCGAACCAGGCGTGGGGAAAGTATTTGGGAGAATTTTTTATAATAGAGGGCGGTGAAACCATCTGGGCCCGGCTGTTTCCCAATTTTTAAAGAGCTAATGGCATCCTGGACCTCAGAAAGCTGAACCGGCATCTCTAATGATGCCCTGTCCTCTTCAGAGAGGGAGGGTAGTTGTAGTTGGCCTAACAAGTTCTCAGCAAAGCACTCATCAAGTGCAGCCTTAGGCTTGTAAAGGTCCTCAAGATTTTTACTAAATGTCGCTACCACCTTCGCAGGGTTGCTTGAAAGTGAGCCATCCAGGGTCTTGATACGTAAAGGTTTAACCCTCTGTGTAACTCCTTTGAGCCTTCTAGCTAGAGGGGTGTTAGGCTTATTACTAAGACGATACCACTTGAACTTTGATCTATTAATTTGACGTTCGGCCTCACATGAGAGATACATATTAAGCCGGTCGCTGGCCTGGTTAAGGGCAACCCTATTCCGCCTGGACGAGCGGGTCTTATAGTCAGAAGAGGCTAAGTGGTATGCATCTAGTAGTGTATTGAGCTGCTTCTTATACACAGCCTTTCGTCTGGCTGATTCTTGAATGAAATGACCACGGAGAACGGCCTTATGGGCTTCCCAAAGCAGAGCATCTGACCTGTGTTATCCGAGTAGAAGTCCTCAATCACCTTTCGTGTACGTTCAAGCAGGATCTCATCAGATAACATGGGGTCGTATAATTTCCAGGATTTTTGTGGGGATCTTTGCGTAAGGGAGTTTAATTCGACCAAGACCAAGTCGTGATCGGACCAGACAATTGGTACTATAGAGGAGTGGGTCAGGAGAGGCAAGGAGGGAAGCTGTAAGGAAATGTGGTCAATTCTAGTAAAAACTTTGTGCGGACTGGAATAATGGGTATAGTCTCTCTTAGTGGGGTGAAGTTCCCTCCACGCATCAGCTAAATGATAGTAATTTAGAAGGGAGCAGAACGCCTTTCCCGAGGAGCCATCTTTAACCGCATCCACTGGACGCTCAACCGCATAGCGATCTAGAGTCGGATGCAAGATTTGATTAGAATCCCCGGCTAATATTAAGAACCCCTTTACCAAGGGATCCATGGTTTTCAAGAACTCCTCGAAAAAGGCGCCCTGATTGTGATTTGGAGCATAGTAGGTAGCAATCGTAATTGGTTGATCTTGGATTGTACCCACAATTATAAGGAAACGACCCTGAGGGTCTCGTATTGTCTGCTCCGAGGAGAAGGGGAGTGAGCGCTTAAAGGCGATGAGGACCCCTCTTTTTTTTGGCATCAGCAGAGGCCGTAAAAAAGAGGGGATAATCAGCGCTAAGGAATTTTGGGAGTATTGTTCTTGGTGAAATGGGTCTCCTGAAAGCAAACAATATCAGCATGAAGAGCCCTCATCTGACGAAAGGCCTTGACTCTTTTCTGGGGAACATTTAGGCCTTGCACGTTAAGCGATACCAATTTAACTGCCATATTTAAGCTATTTAAGGGCTGTTACTATGCAGAGGACGGGAAAAAGGGAAAGCTAAAAAAGTGGACAGAGGGAGAAAGCATGATAAAGACATATTATGAGAGACCTAAGGGAGGAAAAAGTGCCTCCCAACTTGAAAACAGAATTTCCCACTGGGGCTAGGAGGCCTAAGCCCCAATGGGGAATGCTATCGCAACAAGGGACCTCCAAAAAGAGGTTACAATCAAAACTGGCGGATTGGCTGACCCACAACAAGGGGTCAGTATCAAGAACTTCCCAACTCCGCGGAAGCCGACGGGCTGGGGAGCTTGGAGTGTAGACATAGAACCTGGGCCTCCGGCCCGCAATACAATTAGCAAAACATTAAACAGCAACAATTTATACAATCAACATTCTATAGGATAAGGGTGATGGTGCTCGTCTGAGTATAGCATTAAAACTTTGAAAAACTCCTTTGTTCATAAAACAGACTTATAGAGCTTAAGGCAAGGGTGCACTTGTAGAGATAGTGTCCCGTTAAACTTGAAACCACAGCTAAAGTAAATTGCAAACAACACTAAACAAGAACAACCGAATAAACGCCAAGCACGATCACCAAAGGATCGAGGTGGAGAGTAAGAGCCCCAGCATATCACACCGGGAATCTCACCCATCACCCCTCTCCAGAGGCCGGCTTACCGAACTTATGGGACAATGCAGTCACTGACTTGCTCGTAGAGGGAGTGCTTCTCCTTGGACCGCGTTTATCCTTGGGCGCTGGCGAGAAGGAAAGTGCTCTCTTCTTTTGTGGAGGGAGGGTTTGTACTACGGTATGGGCTTTCAAACCCGTTGATGCCAGGATATTCTCCAACTCTTGTGGCGTGGATGCCTCGTACCTCTGGTCAGTATAGAGAAATGAGATTTTGAAGGGGAACCCCCATTTGTATCGGATTCCTTTGGCCTGCAGAATTTCAAGGGATGGTTTCATAGCCCGCCTCCTGCTGATTTGTGGAGAGATGTCAGCAAATAGTTGGTAGTTAAAGTTCTGAAATTTAAGTGAGCTTTGATCCCTCGCAGCCGCCATAAGCAATTCTTTTGTACAGAAAAAATTGAATTTTACCAGAACGTCCCGTGGAAGACCATCTGCTCTCTTCTTTTGCAAGGCCCGGTGTATCCTGTCGAATTCCAATCTCTCAAATGGGATGGATGGGGCAAGCTCCTGGAAAAGGGCCGTAGCAGTGGGTTGTAAATCAGTAACAGATTCTGGGATACCCCTGATTCTAATGTTAGCTCTACGGGAACGATTCTCCATGTCCTCAATCTTGTGATGAAGAGTGAGGTTTTCGTTTTTCAGGGCCTTTAGTTCCGTTCCAAAGGAGGACAGCTCAGAGTTATGCACTGACTGTTGTTGTTCAAGATCATCAACTCTTTGGCCCAGTTCTTTGATTTCCGCCGAAAGGTTGGTGGAGATCTGAGTTGTAATGTTCAGGGCCCAACGTTCAAGGGCTTTCTCAAGCATGGCCTCATACCTATCTAGTGGCGGCGGTTGCGGTTTAGAAGGCGAACCATGCAGGGAGTCGTCCATCCAGGACTCATCTTCTGGCAAAAGGTCGGAGGGGACTTGAGGATCGTCCTGGGGGGGCGTAGACGCTTCCATCCTAGACATAGGACATAGGCAAATTTGATGCCAAGATTAGTTGGAGCCACGTGGCAAGGCCGCGGAAAGAAAAACCTGCAGCACCGTCAAGTTTTGTTAATAGCTTAGATAGGTGACCAAATTAAAGACAGGAGGCGGACCTTGAAGGGAAGCCAAAGGAAGACCCACATTCATCAGGATACAAATGGGAACTTTTCTCCTTTAAGAGGGCTCAGACACTCGGTGAAAGTCACTTCTATAGTAAGCGATAACAGAGGAGAGACTGATGGTACTTGCTGTGCTTACTGGAGGCTGCGCTGCGGTCTGTGGAGAAATGACACCCCTTCAATGCTGATGCGAGCTACAATATCAGCCAGGTATATAGGCACAGAGGTATAGCCTGGGCTGACAGGTTAATCAGTAATCCGGTGCGCTTATCTTGTGTGTCTGCCAAGAATTGTGGAGCTATTTATAAAACTATTACTGCATCTCTTGGGAGCATTGAGGGGCAATGTGGACCATACTGCAGGAGCACGAGCCCCCAGATAGGAGGTGCCTTCCCCCTTAATTTGGAAGCTGCTCCAGGGAGGACACTAGCAGTGTCAATAGGTTCTGGGTCCAAGATGGTGGGGGCTGCTCTTTTCAGCCTGCTGCCCAGTACGATTTCGGGACCCCCCTCGGATCTGGCCGAAATTCGGTATGTGGGGTCCCGGGGTCTGCCCCAGCCAGCGGAGGCCAGAACCGCCTGTCGCTGCAATCTGTGGGGGGCCAGGAAGCCTAGCAGCAGCAGAATCCAAGATGGCGGCGGCCGCTCCTCCCTGCCTGCCGCCCTGCACGAATTCGGGACCCCCCTCGGATCGGCCCGAGACTTGGTAGGTGGGGTCCTGGGGTCTGCCCCAGCTAGTGGAGCCCAAAAGCGCCAGTCGTTGGAAGCTGTGGGGGGCCGGGGAGCCAGGCAGCAGCTGGATGCAAGATGGCGGCGGCCGCTCAAGATGGCGGTGGCCGCTCCTCTCTGCCTGTCGGCCAGCACCGATTCGGGACCCACCACGGATCCGGCCGGGAGTTGGTAGATGGGGTCCTGGGGTCTGCCCCAGCTAGCGGAGCCCAAACCGCTAGTCGCTGTGGGCTGTGGGGGGCCGGGGAGCCAGGTAACAGCGGAGCACGGATCTAGGCTGTCATCCGCGCCCCGCACGCATCAAAAAAAAAACTAGTTTTTTTTTTTAATAAAGTCATTCTTTATTCTGTGTGTGTGTTTTTTTTTTACTGTTAACTCCTTGTGAACTGGTAAGGGGTCCATGAGACCCCTTATACCAGTTCACAAGGCTCGGGGGTCTGGCTAGCGGGTGACTTGCCATTAACCCCCGGCACCACCATTACCTGCCCCCCAAAGCCCAGGGGGGGCCAGAAGAGCCCGGGCCCACGGGCTATGCGGGCTTGCAGCCTGCAGGGCCAGGGGCCACAAAAGCTGGCCCCTGTGCCCTGTTCCTACAAGCCCTGCATAGCTTGTCCCGGGCTGGTTACTTCGGGTAAGGGGGACCCCATGTCATTTTTTTTTTATTTTTAAGGGTTTTTAACCCTTAAAAATCCAAAAAAATGGGGTACCCCCCCCCCCCCCCCCACCCAGGGAGGGGGGTCCCTATGTCATTTTTTTTAATTAACCCCTTATGTTCTGTTACCCAGCAGCTATAAAAGGCTTCCAGCAGGTGAGCAGAAGCCAGTGACTGCCGAGGGACACAGAGCAAGATGGATGGGAGGTAAGTATTAAAAAACAATTATAATAAAATATTTTTTCTCTGTGTGTGTGTGGTGTTTTTTTTTACACTTAACCCCTTGTGAACTGGTAAGGGGTCCAAGAGATCCCTATACCAGTTCACAAGGCTGCGGGCTGACAAGTCACCTGCGACTAGCGGGTGACTTACCATTAACCCCCGGCACCCCCATTACCTGCCTCCCCAAAGCCCAGGGGGGGGCAGAAGAGCCCGTGGCCATGGGCTATGCAGGCTTGTAGCCTGCAGGGCCAGGGGCCACAAAAGCTGGCCCCTGCGCCCTGTTTCTACAAGCCCTGCATAGCTGGTCCCGGGCTGGTTACTTTGGGTAAGGGGGACCCCATGTAATTTTTTTTTCGATTTTTAAGGGTTTTTTACCCTTAAAAATCCCCCCCAAAAAAATGCCCCCCCCCCCCCCCCCGGGAGGGGGGACTCTATGTCATTTTTTTCTCGATTTAACCCTTTGCAGTGTGGATGGTAGTTGTATTTTATTTGTAAATGTTATAAAGTACTTGTTTCAGTTTGGGGGGTCTCCTGGGCAGGAACAGGGGGCTACCGATAAATATGTGGTACCGTTCTAATCGGTAGAAATGAGGCTTTCTCATGCAATATGGTTTTCTTTAATAAAATACATTTTTTATTTAAAATAAAGGAGGCGATTTTCTAAAAAAAAAATTATTTTTTTTTACTTAATAATAATATTGTAAAAACCATAATAAAATTTACAAACAAGACATTTCATGTTAAAGCCTAAACTCTGCTGCAAAATAATATATATATAACTTTCCAGAAAATTCCAGCAAAAATGGCGCAAAACATGGCGCAAAATGGGGAAAAATGACCTGTCAACAGAGGGTGACAAAATCTCAAGTAGGCTATCAATTTAAAGGGTTAAAAGTAGCTATGCATGTTGGGTATTGTTCTGTTCGGGGGACCTTGCGCTTTCAGACTTAGCTTGTTTTTTCTTGTTTGTATATTTATATTTTAGGAAAAGGTGTTTTTTATTCAGCTCATAATTTTTTTAGGGAAACCCTGCACAACCAAAGAATTCTTTGAGGGATTAATTGTGAGCCCACTACAACAAGCTGGGTACGCTTAGAAAGCTTAACATGTGTACTTTCAGGGAATTTTACTTGTTTTTTCTTGTTTGTATTTTGTTTTTTTAGGAAAACGTGGCTTTCGTTTAGCTTTTTATCCTTTTTTTAGGGAAACTCTTTGCAACCAAAGATTACATTGAGGGATTACTTCCAGAAAACTGTGGCCACATCAACAAGCCTGGTACGCCTAGAAAGCTTGAGGTGTGTACTTCCAGAGAATATATAGTTTGTTGGGGGTATTTCAAATGTAACGGGTTGTTTTTCTGGAAAAACTTCAAGGTGCGCATAGCGCATAGCATAGTTGTATTTTACCTGAAAATCCCCTAAAGCGCTGTTCCAGTTTGGGGGAGTCTCCTGGGCAGGAAAGGGTGTCTACCTATACATATGTGGTTCCGCTGTAACTGGGAGAAATTGGGATTTCACACGCAATAAGATTTTTTTGACAAACTTACATTTTTTATTACAAAAAAACACTACAAATAGTAAAAAATAGATTTTCTTTATTTTTTTTTCACATATTTCACCCAAAAATATTGAGAATACACCTAAAAAATGACAAACAAGACATTTCATGTTAAAGCCCAGACTATGCTGAAAAAAACAATATATCATTTTCCTGGGAAATCCCTGGAAATCCCTTCAAAAATCACATTTGAACATGGGGAGCGCAAAATAGTGCAAAATGGTCTGGCAACAAAGGGTGACAAAAACTCCAGGTAGGCTGGCAGCGAAAGGGTTAAAGAGGGGAATCTTGCCTCCAAAATAAGAGGAAGAAAATCATGAGATGAAATGTTATGTGTACCGAGATTTTTTGAAGATGAGTACAATCATGTGCATTATATGTTACAATATCATAGAAAGAATTTAATGTTTTTAATGTGAGAATCCAAATAAACCATGTCAAAATTTCCTTTTTAATATGACTGATGTGGTCAAATGATTGGGCTAAACATAGTGGGACCAAGCCTTAGGGCCCCCAAACAAGAAATTTTGGATCAAGGTCGCCCAACTTCTGAACCAATCCAATAGAGTGTGATACTGTATGAGAGGTCGCCCTCAAGAGACCCAGTAAATGGGATCTTTACTTTAGTTTAGAATGTGGGATCACCATAAAACCCACCTTTCCAGTGATCCAATGGTGCATGCACAGGCCGCAACTGACCACTGTGGAGGCTTTCACACATTGGGGCATCCCAAATTTTGGAAGACTACCAGCAATATGGGTGGCACTTAAGTAAGAAGAGAGTTATGTCTTAGACTTGGGGGATATGTTTTTTTTTAATACTACAGCTCCAGGGGAGGGTAACACTCCAGGTGAGAGTAAGAACAGAGCAGGAAAGGACACATATAAGCATAGTTGTAATGAGTGAGTCTTACAAAGTTTATGGTGGCATCCAGGTTGCTGGCCCACAGTAGCTATTAACAAAAGGGCACATAGTCTTTGGAATAGTTTTCAACAAACCCCTGAAAGTCACTGTATATGAAGTGTGCAGCTCCATTCCTGGTGTATGGAGGTGGTGTGGTGGGCACTTGGACCCTCTATCAGTTAGCAGAACACATGTAGATGCCAGGACCATGGATCTCCTTAAAGGAGCACTATTGCAAAATTGTATAATATTAAAAACCCATATAAAACATTGACGAATGAGAGGAGGGGTCACTTATACACCTGAACTGAATAAAACTCCCGCCAAGCTTGTGGTTTTCTTCTCCTAGTAGGAATAAAATCCAGGGGTGACATGTTTAGTGTATCAGGGGTGACAGAACCTGTCACCCGATTCCCTCTTTCTTTCCATTTATAAAAATAAAAAAGTGACCACTCCTCCTGCCATCCAGCATATTTATATGAATTTATATTATTGGCCCATTTTTTCATAATAGCGCTCCTTTAATGGGTGAGTATAGAAAATATATACAGACACACAATTTTTTCTTTTTAATATAATACGGAATTTTTAAAAGTTTTGGTTTAAAAGTTCCTCTACCCCTTTAAACAAGTTTTATCCTGGAAAGGTTTCAGACAGTTTCTACAAGTTGACTCACCTTAGTATTAAGCTTTATTCACTGCATTCTGTTTACGTCATTTTTAAATGTCACTTCAAGCTACGCAGATGACGAGCTAATAAATAGCCATCATTAGCTTCATTGTACTAAATGCAAGGTGAATAGTGGTGTGTGAGAAGATCCAACACGCCAAAAAGCATACCCTTTTACCCTTTTACATTTTGGGAAAATAAGACCATTAGTATTTAGATAAAAACATATAATTAGCTTACAGTCTTGACAGGCTGTCATTTTTTAGCCAAGGTTCCTTTCTTTCTTTCCTTACTTACCTTTAGAATAGGTATAGTTTACAAGAGTATCCATCTGCTGTGAGGAGAGGACCTTGTTTTTATTTAATGCAGACAAATTCCAGGTGTGAAATTCCTAGAAACTTTTCTATAGGTGTATCTATAGAACCCCTTCAGCAGTCTGAAGAAATCAGTGACATTGACAGTCTGTATTTTTAGCTACAAACTAAAAATGTCAATTTTACAAATGACACAAAAATGATGAATATAGTAAAGGTTAAAAACAAGTAAATGTGTTCAGGACACATTAGAGAAAAGTCTGTTTCTTAGCTGGAGGATAGACATTTTTTATGTTATGTAACACACACACACACACACACACACACACACACACACACACTTAAAGGGTATTTCCACCTTCAATGTATTTATTGCTATACTTGCAGGCTGATTCATTACTAGTGCAAGCTATCGGCAGATGAGCGTTTGTACAGAGGAGCTAAGAGCGACCGCCAGTATGTGTTGTGATCGGCTATCAGGCACTGTAACAGAGCGTCTCATTTGCTGTATTAACCTGGCCGACATTGATGAATGTGTTGCGTGTTGGACGTTCTAACACCAATACAGAGTTGCAAAGAGCGACTCACACCATATTCAACAAAGAAACAGACTCACACAGCGTAGGAGCTCTGGAACTGGTTGCTATACCATAGAGCGGCAGGCGCTGTGTGATTAAGGACTGTTTTTGAACATATATCCACCAGTAACAAAGTGAAAACACATGGAATTACATTGTAACATTAACACTTTAATGGCAGACCTGTAATAACAATTCTGCACAAAAATATAAAAAATCAAAAAAGTTTTCAAAAATGATTCGTTCTAGGACAGGAGAAGTGACACAATTATTTGAGAGTAAAGAAAAAAAAATTAAAAAACCCAGTTAAAACAGAAGAAAAGGAGCGTTCATTGAAATGTATGGGAAAGCGACAGGTAGTACCTGGCGCTCTGGAAGCTAGAGAGCTGGCGCTATACACTGAGCCGCCTGAAATGATGAATCGTACGCTACATGGCGCTGTTAGAGTCGCTCACCAGAATCGCCTTTATAAATGTGGTATTGCATACAGTGCACAGCATTCACCAGAGGCTGCCTGCCGCTACGAGGCACTACCTGCAGCTATCCCTTGATGATTGACCCCATATTGTATTTGGATTTTGGATATTTGTGAGACAAATACAAGCAGTGGGTACACAGATGCTCTGAGCGGTTGGCTGCCCTAATCATGGGAAATATATTTATCACTGCATAACAGAGGGCACAATCACTCAAGTTGACCTTTCGCGTCGCCAGGAACTGTTTGCTACTTTCTCACTATCTCCCACACTGTGCCTGATCTCTTTGTCCCCATATGAGCTTCCAGAATGTTTTCCAGACACATGACGATGGCACTGTTTCTGAACCTACCCCTAGGCTTAGGGCTGAATTAGATCCTCTATGTTTTGCCCTTTCTTCCTGGTTGCCTGTTATAACTGGTGGTTTTTATTTATTAAACTTATTTTTGACCTTTTATATTTTTGGGCCTCCTCTGTACTGGTGCTTCTGCTGGACTTTTGGCCTCTCTCCTGCTTACTCCCTTTACTTTGATGTTTTGGATTCTGATCTCCCAGCTAGAAGTCATGGCTTTGTCCCTTGTTTTGGTTGCTGTACTTTATTGAAGGTCTCATAGTTACTAAACCCTAGCCTGTCAGAGCCCCCTCCTAGTTTTGGCCCTTTTTTACTTGATCTTTTGTATCATATTTAAGTCCCTGATGGTTTTGTTTGCAAACCAAAAATTCAAAAAAATAGAGATCTGTTTATAGGTGAATGAACAGTTAGATTTTGGCCTAGGGTACAAATTGAAGCTGGCAAACACCCATCACAGCTTTGTATTGCAGTATTTATCAGCCTCCCTTCGCCCACTTGTACAACAATACAGATAAGGGGAAACTTTGTTTAGATTATGGGCAAGAACAAAATGTATATTTCTGTAGTTACAGTTCAGTCTTGGCAATCTACTGTAGATTTATTTTATTACACTAGGGCAGTGGCTGTTATTATTTTTCTTAGTAGTAGTAACCTACCGTATATACTCGAGTATAGGCCGACCCGAATATAAGCCGAGGCACCTAATTTTACCCCAAAAAAATGGGACAAGTTATTGACTCGAGTATAAGCCGAGGCGGCTTTTTTCAATTGGAATTGGAGTTGACACACAGAAAGAGAGACATACACACACACACACACCATACCACCCAAGTGTCCCTGATTTGGAGGGACTGTCCCTCTTTGAAGCTCATGCCCCCATGTCCCTCGTTGTTCTCCTTTGTCCCTCTTTGAGGTGTAACATGCAGATCTGCATTAATAAATGATTCATTCCCCTATTCAAAGTGTTTCTATTGTTGTAAGTATTACACCCTATCTCCTATACATTCCTTAGTGAGGAATGTTCCCTCAGTTAAAAATTGTCCCTCTTTCCCACCCTGAAACCCTGTAGGTACCTGCTGCTGCTGCCGCCGCCACCGCCGCTCTCAGACGCGCAGGTGTCGGGGGTCAGGGTTTGGCCGAGGTTACCCTCCTCCGTTCCTCCGCAAGCCGCCGCCGTCGCCGCCATTCTCACACACACACACCAGCACTTCCTGGCTGTTGCGCGCTCGTCGTCGGTGGGCGTGCCCCATATGGCAGTCGTCCAATGAAAACATTGGACGCCGCCCATTGACGACCAGCGCGCAGCAGCCTGAAGTGCCGGTCAGTGTGTGAATGTGTGTGCTTGTTTGTATGAATGAGAGCGGCGGCGGCCGCCCCTGGACTCGAGTATAAGCCGAGGCGGCTTTTTTCAGCCCAAAAAGTGGGCTGAAAAACTCGGCTTATACTCGAGTATATACGGTATATTTAGTGCTCAAGACCACTTCACAATAAAGAATCCAGTAAGGCATGATTTATATTGTTCAAATCTCATTCCCATTAAATCAATGACTATCTGTTGCAATAGTTATAGGTTACTTTCCACTCCATGCATCTTCTGATGGCGAGTAATAGAAAGTTTATGCAGCCTTTGGTGAATTATTTGCAGTTTAAAATCTGATTGTTTGAGATCTGTGGTATCAGCACAACTATACAAATCATATTTCGATCATTACTACAGAGACGGTTAACATGAAGATAATGTTTGAAATGAAAACAGAGGAAAATGGCTGTTGTTATGATCGGCTGTACAATATGAAGTGCAGAGGTCCAGGCACAGCTGTGCTCCGCCACCCCTCTCCCCTCGGCTGGATGCGCAGAGGTGGTGCAACACACAACTCGCATACTGTTATTCATTTGACTCCCACTGATACAAGAGTCAAATGAAAAACTTTCATGCGAGAAATACTCACACTGAATGGATTACTTTCCCACCGCTTTCTCACACACTATCACAGGAGCGAGGCTGTTTCACTTGCGTCCCCTGAACTATGTAAAATACTTCTGCATATGAGAGATTTCCTTATGCAAAATTATTTTACACAGAATTGAAATCTTATCTCACAGCGCTGAATCGGCCCTGAAACTCAGCTACATATTCCTCTGCAGAATGACAATCTAGACAGAATTTTCATTAAAAAAATATGCTGAGGTGCTATGGCCTGGGTCATTATACATTTCCCCCAGGGCATCGAAGAATGCATCTACAGAGTCAAGCTGATCTTTTTAATGGGTTCACAAGCTCAGGCTTGTTGCCCCCCCTGGGAGAAGTGAAACATCTACAGCTTTTATCCTTTAAAAAATAAAATCATCTCCATTGCAGGTAAAATTGCTAGTTATTGGTGCGGTGTCATTGAGGCTGACAGTGTAGGCAGTGCCAATATTCATAGGTGGGCTGCACAGGTTGGAACTAAGATGCCAGAACCTGACTTCCTCCAGTGCTTCATACACAGTACCCAGGGGACAATAATTTGCCGACATCTTAGTTCCCTCCCGTACAAGCTACAGGCCTTCAGCAACTGTTAGACTGTTGGTCTGACTTGTTAAATGGCAACATTCCTGCTGTTAGTAGAGCGCCGCCATCTTGGCTCAGTAGTATCACCTACTGAGTAGAGGAGAGGAGTCAAAAGTGCAGGGGAGCGGGGATATAGCTGTGCTTTGCACAGACAGAGCAGAGCTGGGGTCAGGAAAAGGTCAGCAATCCCAGAATGCAGAGCGGCAGTCAGAAGACATTTCCTGTTTGCAGGCAGCCTGCACCTCCATGGGCCGCCATCTTGGATGTTTAAAGTCTCCAAAAATGCTATAGATGCAGGTAGGATGATTTTTAATGTGGGAAATCTGTATGTACAGGGTGGGGGAAACATATAAGATATGCCCTTATTTAGGGTGAAGGTCCGCTTTAATAGCAAGTCAGCCACTAGCCGCAGGTGACTTGCCAGCCCCAGCCTTGTGAACTGGTATAGGGGTCTCATGGACGATCGGAGCCCCCCCGGTGAAGAGGAGACCAGGCGGGAGGGATCGCAGCCGCAGGTGAGTAAATTATTATTTTTTTATTTACAGTTAACTGCGGAAGGGGCCAAAGCACGGGGGCGCTGTTTTGGGCACTCTCCTGAAGCGAGAAGAGCCTTGGGGGGGGATCGGATGCCCCCCGGGTGAAGAGAAGACCAGGCCAGATCCCACAAGGGTCAGGTGAGTTTTTAACTTTTATAATTTTTTTGTGTGGGAGGGGTTTAACCCTTTAAGTGCCATCCTACCTGCAGCTTTTGTCACCCTCTGTTGCCAGACCATGTTTCACTATTTTGCGCTACACATGTTCAACTGTGATTTTTGAAAGGATTTCCAGGGATTTCCCAGGAAAATTATATATTGCTTTTTTCAACTGGGCTCTGAGTCTGGGCTTCAACATAAAATGACTTGTTTGGCCTTTTTTTAGTGTATTCTCAATACTTTTTGGTGAAATATGTGCAAAAAAAATTAAAACAATCATTTTTTTGCAATTTGTAGTTTTTTTGTAATTAAAAAATGTAATTTTTTCAATAAAATGTTATTGCGTGCGAAACCCTAATTTCTCCCTGTCACAGCAGTACCACATATGTATTGGTAGACACCCTTTCCAGCCCAGGAGATTCCCCCAAACTGAAACAGAGCTTTAGGAGATTTTCAGATAAAATACAACTGCGCTATGCGCACCTTGCAGTTTTTCCAGAAAAACAACCCTTTACATTTGAAATAGCCCCCACAAACTATATATTCTCTGGAAGTACACGCCTCAAGCTTTCTAGGCGTAACAAGCTTGTTTATGTGGGCTTAGTTTTCTGGAAGTAATCCCTCAATGTATTCTTTGGTTGCACAAAGTTTCCCTAAAAAAGAATAAAAAGGAAGAATCAAGCCACATTTTCCTAAAAAAAACTATATGCAAACAAGAAAAAACAAGTAACATCTCAAAAAGCAACATACCCGAACAGAACGATACCCAACATGCATAGGTGCTGTCAAGGTAAGAGTTGGCACACCACAAAGTAAAGCGTGTGCATAACAGTAATTTTACTTGAAAATTTCAGCTCTGCAGACAAAGTGCACACCTTGCAATTTTTGAACCAAAACAACCCTTTACATTTGGAATATCCCCAATAAACCACATATTCCCTGAAAGTACACATGTTAAGCTTTCTAAGAGTGCCCAGCTTGTTGTAGTAAGCTCACCTTTCTGGAAGTAATCCCTCAAATAATTTTTAGGTTGCACCGGGTTTCCCTAAATGAATAAAAAAAACTGAATAAATAGCATGTTTTCCTAAAATATAAATATGCAAACAAGAAAAAACAAGCTAAATCTGAAAGCGCAAGGTCCGCCAAGCAGAACAATGCCCAACATGCATAGGTACTATTAACCCTTTTAATTGACAGCCTACTTGAAGTTTTGTCACCCTCTGTTGACAGGTCCTTTTTCCCCATTTTGCGCCATGTTTAACCGTTTTTGCCGAAATTTTCAGGAAAATATATATATATATTTTGCAGCAGAGTTTAGGCTTTAACATGAAATGTCTTGTTTGTAATTTTTCTACTGTTTTTTAAATATTTTTGCGTGAAAAAACAAAAACATAAATAAAATAATATTTTTTAGACAATTGTCCCCTTTATTTTAAATAAAACATTTGTTTTATTAATGAAAACCATATTGGATGTGAAAGCCCCATTTCTCCTGATTACAACGGTACTACATATGTATCTGTAGCCCCCCCATTCTTGCCCAGGAGACCCCAAAACTGAAAAGAGCACTTTATAACATTTACAAATAAAATACTACTATCCACACTATAAACATAAGGGGTTAATTTAAAAAAAATGACATAGGGTCCCCACTCCTGGGGGGGGGCATTTTTTTTTTTTTAATTTTAAGGGTTAAAAACCCTTAAAAATCCCTAAAAAAAATTACGTGGGGCCCCCCTTACCCATCATAACCAGCCCGGGACCAGCTATGGGGGCTTGTAGGAACAGGGAGAAGGGGCCAGTTTTGGTGGCCCCCCGCCCTGCTGGCTACAAGCTCCATGGGCCGGGCTCTTCTGCCCCCCCCGGGCTTTAGGGAGGCAGGTAATTGGGGGTGCCGGGAGTTAATGGCAAGTCACCCGCTAGCCGCAGGTGACTTGCCAGCCCCCAGCCTTGTGAACTGGTATAGGGGTCTCATGGACCCCTTACCAGTTCACAAGGGGTTAAAAGTAAAAAAAAACACCCAGACACATGGATAAAAAATATTTTATTTGTTTTTTTTTTGTTTTGTACTTACCTCCTATCCATCCTAGAGCACTGTGTCCCACGCTGATCTCTGGCTTCTGCTCTCCTGCTGCTGCTGGAAGCCTTTTATATCTGCTGTGCGACAGAGCATAAGAGGTTAATTTACAAAAAAAAAAACGACATAGGGACCCTAACCCTTAAAAATAAAAAAAATGTCATAGGGTCCCTCCTCCCAGGCAGGGTTAGGCAGGGTTAGGCACTTAATGGTAGGAGAGCCTTGCATATACCTGTACATAGTGCCTTGTACATTTGTATATAGTAGTGTGGTGTGTTTGTATATAGTTATTTTTCTAGATGTGTAGTTGTATTTGTTTTATCAGAGGTGACTAGTTGTTTGCTGTGGATTATCGTGCTTAGTGTTTATTTTCACTGTGTGTCACAATAAACAACTTTTTAGTCACAGTTCTGGTCTCAGTGTCTATTACTCTCTGGGCACTCCTTGCAGTCCCTTGACAATGTGGCTGCTTTACTTGGTTTTCATAGACTAGGAAGCACCACTTTAACCCCCAACATAGAGACAGTTTTATTCCTTTATTCCCTTTAGGGTTGATTCAACACCATGCACAAATCCCCATTTCCCATGCACCGGAAGAGTGCACTCCCCACGTCGGTCGAAGCAAAGATTGTGGCGACCAGCGCTGCAATGGGCTGATGATCGGCACAGTGGTATAGGCCAGGTAAGTGTTTGCTTATTATGTAACCCCCGGCCTGCTTTAGTGCTAGGAGAGGGAGACAGGGCAGGCAAAAAAATGGGCAGGCTGGCTGGACTGACACTTTAAATTAAAAAAAAAAAGTGTGTACCCCCCACAAAAGCCAAACAGCCTGGGCACCAGGCATAACGACTGGTAACTAAGGGCTCAGAGGCCACGTCGGCTGGCTCCTGTCCCTGCAAATTTACCAGCCCTTATGCTCTTTGGTATGGGTTCAAGACCCTTCGTGTCCCTGGCTTCCCAAATAGAGGGTGCTAATTACTGGGCAGAGTACCACCATGGTACCACCAATGCTGGCAGGTGACAGGATGGACACCTACCCGGTAAACTAGTATAGGGGTCTCCTGGACCCCTTATCAGTTCACCCTAAGTATTAAAAAAGACACCACACAAATGTTAATATTCCAAATTTCCCTTCTTAACAGTCCCCATCTTCTTTCTTATTTTCCCCACTGGGCAACGTCTTCTTTGGGTCCGCCGAGTCCTCCTGTGTCTCCTCAGATCTGTGGGGCTCTTCTGTGCTCCTCTGGCATGTTCTTTTGGTGCTGGGAATCAGCTGTTTCAGTTAATTAAGCTAAATAAAATATTTTTCAAAATTGTGTTGTGTATTTTTTATTATCTTTTATTTGACTTTTGAACTGGTAATGGGTACCGGCGCAGGATACAAGAAGAACTGGTGACTCGAGAAAGACGGCACTCTGTGAGGTAAAGAAGACTGGGACTAGTAAGTAGTGACATGGCTGTACCCCACATGATTTTTCCACACCCTCCATTTGGGATGCTTGGGGTGCGGAAGAGCTTTTTTTTTTAATTTAAAGACTATAGTAAAAAAAAAAAGAAAATATGCCTGCTGTCATTTTCATCCATAAAAACCAAGCTAGGGCCAGCTTGGGCTTTGTCAATGAAACAAGCATGTCAGTTAGTGAAGTTGGCTTTTTACTCCTGCTTACCCGTTTGTGCACACTTCTCCCCTGCAAACACATTCCCTAAACTACACACAATTACACGTTTTGAGTAAACTTGCGCGTGAAATTTGACGCACAAAAAAATGGGAGAAAACTGATTTTACTTATGAAAACGCAAATTACCTTATTCATAATGTTGAATTGACCCTTTTGGGTTTTTCCTCCACCTTTAATTTTATGAACTCCTGCCTGCTCATTTTGTTACCACCCTTTGAGACAATAAATGGACATTATATAAACATATATAGTAAAGGAAGAAATAATTTCCTAAATATAAATTATCTCAAGCCCCTGAATCACCATTACAGCTGTGGATAAACAAATTGTCAAAAATGATCTCTAACAGAAGTTGGAGCAGGTGACAGACACATTTAGCCTTAGGCCACCTACACACCAGACACCCAATATAATGTATGCTTTCCTGAGCTTCATCAGGTATATCATATATTTTATTTGCTTTAACGTGTTAGTCCTGGCATTTTCTGTGCTTGTTGGATGGTGGTTCTTAATGCAAAAAGGCAGTTCCCTATCTTTTCTATCAGCCACACGGAGGGGCATTCATGCCCTCAGGGAGATGTGTGTTTAGAGGTGTTTAGCTTTACCAGCATTGTTTAGCTTTATATCTCTTTGGCTATATGTATGTCTGCAGTTGCACTTGTTGAGGTGGAATCACAATTAGGGATGAGCGAATCGATCCTGACGAACCCGGATTCGATCCGAATTTCATGACAAATTCGATTCGGATCGAATCCGAATTTCCCCGCGATTCGATCGAGCGAAGTTTTTTTCTAAAATCCATTCATTTCAATGACAGACATTCTAGGATGGTCTACGTGACATGTCCAGACATGTAAGCTGGGGCAGTGTATGCTGGGACAGTCACATGCAGCCTATCAGCAGCCAGCAAGCCCGGTGACGTCACAGCGCTATATAAGGCGGCGGCCATCTTGCTTTTGCACATTTGTCTATTGCATTCGTGAGAGCCAGGACTCAGAAGGACACTGCAGACTGTATTCAGGGAGAGATAGGTAGAGAGTTAGGGACAGCCAGTAGACAGCCAGTAGACAGGCGGGAGAGAGGCAGGAAGTCAGGGAGAAGCAGGGAAAGGTAGGAAAAAAACGGATGCAGTGACAGGGATTTTTTTTTTTGTTTTCATGCAGCCTGAGTGTTACTGCCTGGGTCACTGGCTTTGTTAGCTGTTTCACCCTGGTTAACCACTGTTGCTTTGCATAGTACTACTGCTCCCAGGTGCACTGCTGTTGTGGCATCCCACTCTGTGACTACACCAGCCTCTATTTACTATAACCCTTTGCACTTATTCTAAAAGTAATTTGGCCTGATAAAGACACTTTTGCTTTGCATAGTACTACTGCTCCCAGGTGCACTGCTGTCGTGGCATCCCATTCTGTGACTACACCAGCCTCTATTTACTATAACCCTTTGCACTTATTCTAAAAGTAATTTGGCCTGATAAAGACACTTTTGCTTTGCATAGTACTACTGCTCCCAGGTGCACTGCTGTTGTGGCATCCCATTCTGTGACTACACCAGCCTCTATTTACTATAACCCTTTGCACTTATTCTAAAAGAAATTTGGCCTGATAAAGACACTTTTGCTTTGCATAGTACTACTGCTCCCAGGTGCACTGCGGTTGGGGCATCCCATTCTGTGACTACACCAGCCTCTATTTACTATAACCCTTTGCACTTATTCTAAAAGTAATTTGGCCTGATAAAGACACTTTTGCTTTGCATAGTACTACTGCTCCCAGGTGCACTGCGGTTGGGGCATCCCATTCTGTGACTACACCAGCCTCTATTTACTATAACCCTTTGCACTTATTCTAAAAGTAATTTGGCCTGATAAAGACACTTTTGCTTTGCATAGTACTACTGCTCCCAGGTGCACTGCTGTTGTGGCATCCCATTCTGTGACTACATCAGCCTCTATTTACTATAACCCTTTGCACTTATTCTAAAAGTAATTTGGCCTGATAAAGACACTTTTGCTTTGCATAGTACTACTGCTCCCAGGTGCACTGCTGTTGTGGCATCTCATTCTGTGACTACACCAGCCTCTATTTACTATAACCCTTTGTACTTATTCTAAAAGTAATTTGGCCTGATAAAGACACTTTTGCTTTGCATAGTACTACTGCTCCCAGGTGCACTGCTGTTGTGGCATCCCATTCTGTGACTACACCAGCCTCTATTTACTATAACCCTTTGCACTTTTTCTAAATGTAATTTGGCCTGATAAAGACACTTTTGCTTTGCATAGTACTACTGCTCCCAGGTGCACTGCTGTTGTGGCATCCCATTCTGTGACTACACCAGCCTCTATTTACTATAACCCTTTGCACTTATTCTAAAAGTAATTTGGCCTGATAAAGACACTTTTGCTTTGCATAGTACTACTGCTCCCAGGTGCACTGCGGTTGGGGCATCCCATTCTGTGACTACACCAGCCTCTATTTACTATAACCCTTTGCACTTATTCTAAAAGAAATTTGGCCTGATAAAGACACTTTTGCTTTGCATAGTACTACTGCTCCCAGGTGCACTGCGGTTGGGGCATCCCATTCTGTGACTACACCAGCCTCTATTTACTATAACCCTTTGCACTTATTCTAAAAGTAATTTGGCCTGATAAAGACACTTTTGCTTTGCATAGTACTACTGCTCCCAGGTGCACTGCGGTTGGGGCATCCCATTCTGTGACTACACCAGCCTCTATTTACTATAACCCTTTGCACTTATTCTAAAAGAAATTTGGCCTGATAAAGACACTTTTGCTTTGCATAGTACTACTGCTCCCAGGTGCACTGCGGTTGGGGCATCCCATTCTGTGACTACACCAGCCTCTATTTACTATAACCCTTTGCACTTATTCTAAAAGTAATTTGGCCTGATAAAGACACTTTTGCTTTGCATAGTACTACTGCTCCCAGGTGCACTGCTGTTGTGGCATCCCATTCTGTGACTACACCAGCCTCTATTTACTATAACCCTTTGCACTTATTCTAAAAGTAATTTGGCCAGATAAAGACACTTTTGCTTTGCATAGTACTACTGCTCCCAGGTGCACTGCTGTTGTGGCATCCCATTCTGTGACTACACCAGCCTCTATTTACTATAACCCTTTGCACTTATTCTAAAAGTAATTTGGCCTGATAAAGACACTTTTGCTTTGCATAGTACTACTGCTCCCAGGTGCACTGCTGTTGTGGCATCCCATTCTGTGACTACACCAGCCTCTATTTACTATAACCCTTTGCACTTATTCTAAAAGTAATTTGGCCTGATAAAGACACTTTTGCTTTGCATAGTACTACTGCTCCCAGGTGCACTGCTGTTGTGGCATCCCATTCTGTGACTACACCAGCCTCTATTTACTATAACCCTTTGCACTTATTCTAAAAGTAATTTGGCCTGATAAAGACACTTTTGCTTTGCATAGTACTACTGCTCCCAGGTGCATTGCGGTTGGGTCATCCCATTCTGTGACTACACCAGCCTCTATTTACTATAACCCTTTGCACTTATTCTAAAAGTAATTTGGCCTGATAAAGACACTTTTGCTTTGCATAGTACTACTGCTCCCAGGTGCACTGCTGTTGTGGCATCCCATTCTGTGACTACACCAGCCTCTATTTACTATAACCCTTTGCACTTATTCTAAAAGTAATTTGGCCTGATAAAGACACTTTTGCTTTGCATAGTACTACTGCTCCCAGGTGCACTGCTGTTGTGGCATCCCATTCTGTGACTACACCAGCCTCTATTTACTATAACCCTTTGCACTTATTCTAAAAGTAATTTGGCCTGATAAAGACACTTTTGCTTTGCATAGTACTACTGCTCCCAGGTGCACTGCTGTTGTGGCATCCCATTCTGTGACTGCACCAGCCTCTATTTACTATAACCCTTTGCACTTATTCTAAAAGTAATTTGGCCTGATAAAGACACTTTTGCTTTGCATAGTACTACTGCTCCCAGGTGCACTGCTGTTGTGGCATCACATTCTGTGACTACACCAGCCTCTATTTACTATAACCCTTTGCACTTATTCTAAAAGTAATTTGGCCTGATAAAGACACTTTTGCTTTGCATAGTACTACTGCTCCCAGGTGCACTGCGGTTGGGGCATCCCATTCTGTGACTGCACCAGCCTCTATTTACTATAACCCTTTGCACTTATTCTAAAAGTAATTTGGCCTGATAAAGACACTTTTGCTTTGCATAGTACTACTGCTCCCAGGTGCACTGCTGTTGGGGCATCACATTCTGTGACTACACCAGCCTCTATTTACTATAACCCTTTGCACTTATTCTAAAAGTAATTTGGCCTGATAAAGACACTTTTGCTTTGCATAGTGCTACTGCTCCCAGGTGCACTGCGGTTGGGGCATCCCATTCTGTGACTACACCAGCCTCTATTTACTATAACCCTTTGCACTTATTCTAAAAGTAATTTGGCCTGATAAAGACACTTTTGCTTTGCATAGTACTACTGCTCCCA
The DNA here is from genome assembly GCA_027917425.1 of Gastrophryne carolinensis. NCBI lineage: Eukaryota > Metazoa > Chordata > Amphibia > Anura > Microhylidae > Gastrophryne > Gastrophryne carolinensis. The sequence continues at coordinate 89,323,720 of CM051242.1, forward strand.
GGTGCACTGCTGTTGGGGCATCCCATTCTGTGACTACACCAGCCTCTATTTACTATAACCCTTTGCACTTATTCTAAAAGTAATTTGGCCTGATAAAGACACTTTTGCTTTGCATAGTACTACTGCTCCCAGGTGCTCTGCTGTTGGGGCATCCCATTCTGTGACTACACCAGCCTCTATTTACTATAACCCTTTGCACTTATTCTAAAAGTAATTTGGCCTGATAAAGACACTTTTGCTTTGCATAGTACTACTGCTCCCAGGTGCACTGCTGTTGTGGCATCCCATTCTGTGACTACACCAGCCTCTATTTACTATAACCCTTTGCACTTATTCTAAAAGTAATTTGGCCTGATAAAGACACTTTTGCTGTGCATAGTACTACTGCTCCCAGGTGCTCTGCTGTTGGGGCATCCCATTCTGTAACATACCATACCCCTCTTTATTTACACTAAGCAGCTCTCTTATTTACACTAAGCAGGCCTGTTGGAGGCTGAGTGTTACTGCTCACTTTTGGTGTGCATTATATTCTGTTTCATATAGACCCACCGATGCCTGGGGGTTCTTGAAATATCACCTACTACCACGCCAGTTAGACTATGTCGGGCAGATAAGTGCCTGGAAGTGAAAAGAGGAGTGGCAGAGGCCAAGATTCCGCAGGCAGAGGTCGCAGCAGACTGGGGGCCAGTAGCAGCAGGAGTCACGCTGAGAGACCTAATCTGCCAGTATCTGCTAGCGGTCGGGTCTCCACCAGGGAGCCGTGGTAGATTTGTTAACGCGCTCATCAACAACATCATCACAACTTACGTCTGAGACCCCCAGTCTAGGGTCGGTAGGTTCCTCTGACACAACCCTGAGTTGGCATGCCCCGAGAGCAGTCCCTGTCCTCCCATTGCCTCTGTCCTACGCCGTTCCCTCCCCCAGCGACGTATCCTATGCTTTGGGTTCAGCTCCACTCTTTAGTGAGGAGGACGATCAGATAGAGGACAGTCAGCAGCTACTGCCCAGCCAAGAAATGGAGGTGGCTTCTTTAGCTAGGCAGACAAATAGTGATGTGGACAGTGTCATGGGCGCTGCGAGCGTTCCAGCTCCTGCGCCAGACACTGTTGACGAATCCACGAACATCAGTGACGTACAGCCACAACTCGGTAATAATGATGATGACGATGAAGCCGATCGCACTTGGGAGCCGGGTGATGAAGGGGCTTCATCGTCATCATCAGGAGAAGAGGGGCGCAGGTTGCCCCGGAGTCAGCAGCTCAGGCAGCAAGGTGTTAGCAGCATGGTTGGCAGGCAGCATGGGGGCACAATTGTAAAGCCTGGAGCCAAACGGGGCCGGGGCCGGGTAGAGCACCTGCTGCGCGGCAGGCTACCTTATCGAGAGGTAGTGGGGCAGGGGTTCCTGGAGATGGCGACAATAGCAGCGAATCAGTGAGGCCTGTTGGTGGGAAAAGTAGCTACTCGGCAGTGTGGCAGTTTTTCCTGAAGCATCCGCAGGAGGGTAACATGGCCACATGCAAGATATGTAGGCAGAAGGTGAAGCGTGGCCAGGGTCCAAATGTTGGCACCACGGCCCTGCGTCAACATATGCAGCGTCACCATAAAGCGGCCTGGGAGAACCTAGGCTCCAGAGAGGTGGGCCAGACTGCTTCCTCACCGAGTGGCACGCCGCTCCCAATTTCTGCCAGCCAAGGCTCCAGCACCCCAGCCGAAGGTAGCTGTGCGTCATACCCATCCTCTGTCGCTCCTGCTCCTCCTCCTCCTCCTCCAAGTCATGCATCCCGCCAGCAATCCATCAGCGAAGCCATGTCCAAGAGACAGCAGTATGCGCCCACTCATCCTACAGCGCAGAAGCTGAATGTGCTCCTGTCCAAGTTGCTGGTGCTGCAGTCGCTCCCTTTTCAGGTGGTGGACTCTGCACCTTTCAGAGAACTGATGGCTTGTGCCGAGCCGAGGTGGAGAGTCCCAAGCCGTCATTTCTTTGCCAAGAAGGCAGTACCAGCGCTGCACACTTTTGTTGAACAGAAGGTGGGCCAGTCCTTGAGCCTGTCGGTGTGTAGCAAAGTACATGGCAGCGCCGACGTCTGGAGCTGTAACTACGGTCAGGGACAGTACATGTCATTTACGGCCCACTGGGTGAATGTGGTCCTTTTGCAGCAGCAACTTGGACAGGTCACGCCGCTTTGGCCTCCGCGTTCCCTGCCCGTTGGGCCTGTGACACTGTGTGACTCGGCCTCCTCATCCTCCGCCATCTCCTCACCCTCCACTGTAGGCTCAAGTCTCAGTGCCCCTCCAGTCTACCATGTGTGCAGGGCACGGAGGTGTCACGCAGTGCTTCACATGGTTTGTCTTGGCGAACGGAGTCACACAGGGGAGGAACTGCTTAAATTTATTCATCAGGAAATCCAAACATGGCTTACTCCAAGAAAACTTAAAATGGGAATCATGGTTACCGACAATGGGAAGAACATTTTGTCTGCGCTGCGCCAAGGAAGCCTGACCCATGCCCCCTGCATGGCTCACGTCTTCAATCTGGTTGTCAAGCGGTTTCTGAAGTGTTCCCCCCATCTGCAAGACATCCTAACAACTTCAAGGAAACTTTGCATGCACTTCAGCCACTCATACACCGCCAAACACACCCTTCTTGAGCTACAGCGTCAGAACGGTATCCCCCAACATAGTCTGATTTGCGATGTTTCCACCCGTTGGAATTCCACCCTTCACATGTTGGACCGATTATATGAACAGAGAAAAGCCATCACGGATTTCCTGATGATCCAAGCAGATAGGGGGACTCCCCTGTGTAACTTCAATGTCAACCAGTGGCAGCTCATACGTGACACCTGCCATTTGCTCAGGCCCTTTAAGGAAGCCACTTTATTTGTCAGTCGGCAGGATTACGGGATGAACGACGTGATTCCACTGCTTCATGTACTACAGCACATGTTGGAAACCATGGCTGGTCAGGGCACTGGAGACATGGCGTTTACATCTTACGGCCACATGAACCCCGTTGGAGCTGAACTGGAGGAGGAGGAGGAAGAGGAGGAGGAAGAGGAGGAGGAGTTGCCCAGCGAAACACAGTTTAGGCTTGGCGAAATGGCTGGTTTATCTAGTCAGCGGACAGGAGAGGAGGAGCAGGAGCAGCCAGAGGAGCTAGAGGTTTTTGAGGAAGGTGAGACAGAGGACCCGGGCACACCGTGGCAGTATGCAGTGGAGATGGAGACAGGTAGTCCATCCGAGTCACTTGCGCAAATGGCAGGAAGCATGCTCACGTGCTTGCGTAGTGACCCCAGAATTGTTTCCATCTGTCGGCGGGATGACTTCTGGCTGTCCACCTTATTGGACCCTCGCTTCCGGCACAAAATGGGGGCATTTTTTAAACCCACCGAGAGGGAGGACAAACTGAACTACTACAAAGACATTCTACGTAGGCAGTTGGCCGATGCCTATCTGCGCCATGGTCCATACTCTCGCAGGTCTGACTCGAGGGGACCTCTGCGCACACCTTCCACTGTCATGGCTGCTGGGGGGGTTGGCAGGAGCAGCAGCAGCAGCTCCATCAGCAGCAGCCTCAGTCTTCAGTCGCTAATGAGTAGCTTTCTACACCCGCATAGTGAGGCTACTCATGAGCAGCAGGAAGACCTGGAGCAGGACCTGAACCAGCAGGTCATGTCATACTTTGACATGACCATGCCAACACACCTTGAAGATCCGCTGGACTTCTGGGCAGCCAAACTTGATTTGTGGCCGCAACTAGCAGAGTTTGCCCTGGAAAAGCTGTCCTGTCCGGCAAGTAGCGTGCCATCTGAGCGGGTGTTTAGTGCAGCGGGGACCATAGTTATGGCGAGGAGAACTCGTCTGTCAACTAAAAATGTGGAGAGACTCACCTCAAAATGAATCAGGGATGGATCAGCCAGCATTTCCACCCACCAATGCCTGATGCATGCGACTAGATTCAGCATGGTGCCACGTTTTACACTTTCCAAATGGTGCAAAACATATTTATGTCTTTAGGCCAATTTTTGGGCTCCTGCTGATGCCAACTCCAGGGTGTGATTCATCCAATTTTTGGGCTCCTGAAGCCAACCCCAGTGTCTCTGTAAAGTAATGTTTGGGCTCCTGCTGCTGCTGCTGCTGCCAACTCCAGGGTGTGATTCATCCAATTTTTGGGCTCCTGCTGCCAACCCCAGTGTCTCTTTAAAGTAATGTTTGGGCTCCTGCTGCTGCTGCTGCTGCCAACTCCAGGGTGTGATTCATCCAATTTTTGGGCTCCTGCTGCCAACCCCAGTGTCTCTTTAAAGTAATGTTTGGGCTCCTGCTGCTGCTGCCAACTCCAGGGTTTGATTCATCCAATTTTTGGGCTCCTGAAGCCAACCCCAGTGTCTCTTTAAAGTAATGTTTGGGCTCCTGCTGCTGCTGCTGCCAACTCCAGGGTGTGATTCATCCAATTTTTGGGCTCCTGAAGCCAACCCCAGTGTCTCTTTAAAGTAATATTTGGGCTCCTGCTGCTGCTGCTGCCAACTCCAGGGTGTGATTCATCCAATTTTTGGGCTCCTGAAGCCAACCCCAGTGTCTCTTTAAAGTAATGTTTGGGCTCCTGCTGCTGCTGCTGCTGCTGCCAAATCCAGGGTGTGAATCATCCAATTTTTGGGCTCCTGAAGCCAACTCCAGTGTCTCTTTAAAGTAATGTTTGGGCTCCTGCTGCTGCTGCTGCCAACTCCAGGGTGTGATTCATCCAATTTTTGGGCTCCTGAAGCCAACCCCAGTGTCTCTTTAAAGTAATGTTTGGGCTCCTGCTGCTGCTGCTGCTGCCAACTCCAGGGTGTGAATCATCCAATTTTTGGGCTCCTGAAGCCAACTCCGGTGTCTCTTTAAAGTAATGTTTGGGCTCCTGCTGCTGCTGCCAACTCCAGAGTGTGATTCATCCAAATTTTGGGCTCCTGCTGCCAACCCCAGTGTCTCTTTAAAGTAATGTTTGGGCTCCTGCTGCTGCTGCCGACTCCAGGGTGTGATTCATCCAATCTTTGGGCTCCTGCTGCCAACCACAGTGTCTCTTTAAAGTAATGTTTGGGCTGCTGCTGCTGCTGCTGCTGCCAACTCCGGGGTGTGATTCATCCAATTTTTAGGCTCCTGAAGCCAACCCCAGTGTCTCTTTAAAGTAATGTTTGGGCTCCTGCTGCTGCTGCTGCCAACTCCAGGGTGTGATTCATCCAATCTTTGGGCTCCTGCTGCCAACCCCAGTGTCTCTTTAAGGTAATGTTTGGGCTCCTGCTGCTGCTGCTGCTGCTGCCAACTCCAGGGTGTGATTCATCCAATTTTGGGGCTCCTGAAGCCAACCCCAGTGTCTCTTTAAAGTAATATTTGGGCTCCTGCTGCTGCTGCTGCCAACTCCAGGGTGTGATTCATCCAATTTTTGGGCTCCTGAAGCCAACCCCAGTGTCTCTTTAAAGTAATGTTTGGGCTGCTGCTGCTTCTGCTGCTGCCAACTCCAGGGTGTGAATCACCCAATTTTTGGGCTCCTGAAGCCAACTCCAGTGTCTCTTTAAAGTAATGTTTGGGCTCCTGCTGCTGCTGCTGCCAACTCCAGGGTGTGATTCATCCAATTTTTGGGCTCCTGAAGCCAACCCCAGTGTCTCTTTAAAGTAATGTTTGGGCTCCTGCTGCTGCTGCTGCTGCTGCCAACTCCAGGGTGTGAATCATCCAATTTTTGGGCTCCTGAAGCCAACCCCAGTGTCTCTTTAAAGTAATGTTTGGGCTCCTGCTGCTGCTGCTGCCAACTCCAGGGTGTGATTCATCCAATTTTTGGGCTCCTGAAGCCAACCCCAGTGTCTCTTTAACGTAATGTTTGGGCTCCTGCTGCTGCTGCTGCTGACAACTCCAGGGTGTGATTCATCCAATTTTTGGGCTCCTGAAGCCAACCCAAGTGTCTCTTTAAAGTAATGTTTTGGCTCCTGCTGCTGCCAACTCCAGGGTGTGTGTCATCCAATTTTTGGGCTCCTGAAGCCAACCCCAGTTTCTCTTTAAAGTAATGTTTGGGCTCCTGCTGCTGCTGCTGCCAACTCCAGGGTGTGATTCATCCAATTTTTGGGCTCCTGCTGCCAACCCCAGTGTCTTTTTAAATTAATGTTTGGGCTCCTGCTGCTGCTGCCAACTCCAGGGTGTGATTCATATAATCTTTGGGCTCCTGCTGCCAACCCCAGTGTCTCTTTAAAGTAATGTTTGGGCTCCTGCTGCTGCTGCTGCTGCCAACTCCAGGGTGTGATTCATCCAATTTTTGGGCTCCTGAAGCCAACCCCAGTGTCTCTTTAAAGTAATGTTTGGGCTCCTGCTGCTGCTGCTGCCAACTCCAGGGTGTGATTCATTCAATCTTTGGGCTCCTGCTGCCAACCCCAGTGTCTCTTTAAAGTAATGTTTGGGCTCCTGCTGCTGCTGCTGCTGCCAACTCCAGGGTGTGATTCATCCAATTTTTGGGCTCCTGAAGCCAACTCCAGTGTCTCTTTAAAGTAATGTTTGGGCTCCTGCTGCTGCTGCCAACTCCAGGGTGTGATTCATCCAATTTTTGGGCTCCTGCTGCCAACCCCAGTGTCTCTTTAAAGTAATGTTGGGCTCCTGCTGCTGCTGCTGCTGCCAACTCCAGGGTGTGAATCATCCAATTTTTGGGCTCCTGAAGCCAACCCCAGTGTCTCTTTAAAGTAATGTTTGGGCTCCTGCTGCTGCTGCTGCCAACTCCAGGGTGTGATTCATCCAATTTTTGGGCTCCTGAAGCCAACCCCAGTGTCTCTTTAAAGTAATGTTTGGGCTCCTGCTACTGCTGCCAACTCCAGGGTGTGAATCATCCAATTTTTGGGCTCCTGAAGCCAACTCCAGTGTCTCTTTAAAGTAATGTTTGGGCTTCTGCTGCTGCTGCTGCCAACTCCAGGGTGTGATTCATCCAATTTTTGGGCTCATGAAGCCAACCCCAATGTCTCTTTAAAGTAATGTTTGGGCTCCTGCTGCTGCTGCTGCTGCCAACTCCAGGGTGTGATTCATCCAATCTTTGGGCTCCTGCTGCCAAATCCAGTGTCTCTTTAAAGTAATGTTTGGGCTCCTGCTGCTGCTGCTGCTGACAACTCCAGGGTGTGACTCATCCAATTTTTGGGCTCCTGAAGCCAACCCAAGTGTCTCTTTAAAGTAATGTTTTGGCTCCTGATGCTGCCAACTCCAGGGTGTGTGTCATCCAATTTTTGGGCTCCTGAAGCCAACCCCAGTTTCTCTTTAAAGTAATGTTTGGGCTCCTGCTGCTGCTGCTGCCAACTCCAGGGTGTGATTCATCCAATTTTTGGGCTCCTGCTGCCAACCCCAGTGTCTCTTTAAAGTAATGTTTGGGCTCCTGCTGCTGCTGCCAACTCCAGGGTGTGATTCATATAATCTTTGGGCTCCTGCTGCCAACCCCAGTGTCTCTTTAAAGTAATGTTTGGGCTCCTGCTGCTGCTGCTGCTGCCAACTCCAGGGTGTGATTCATCCAATTTTTGGGCTCCTGAAGCCAACCCCAGTGTCTCTTTAAAGTAATGTTTGGGCTCATGCTGCTGCTGCTGCTGCTGCCAACTCCAGGGTGTGATTCATTCAATATTTGGGCTCCTGCTGCCAACCCCAGTGTCTCTTTAAAGTAATGTTTGGGCTCCTGCTGCTGCTGCTGCCAACTCCAGGGTGTGATTCATCCAATTTTTGGGCTCCTGAAGCCAACCCCAGTGTCTCTTTAAAGTAATGTTTGGGCTCCTGCTACTGCTGCCAACTCCAGGCTGTGAATCATCCAATTTTTGGGCTCCTGAAGCCAACTCCAGTGTCTCTTTAAAGTAATGTTTGGGCTCCTGCTGCTGCTGCTGCTGCTGCCAACTCCAGGGTGTGAATCATCCAATTTTTGGGCTCCTGAAGCCAACCCAAGTGTCTCTTTAAAGTAATGTTTGGGCTCCTGCTGCTGCTGCTGCTGCTGCTGCCAACTCCAGGGTGTGATTCATCCAATTTTTGGGCTCCTGAAGCCAACTCCAGTGTCTCTTTAAAGTAATGTTTGGGCTCCTGCTGCTGCTGCCAACTCCAGGGTGTGATTCATCCAATTTTTGGGCTCCTGCTGCCAACCCCAGTGTCTCTTTAAAGTAATGTTGGGCTCCTGCTGCTGCTGCTGCTGCTGCTGCCAACTCCAGGGTGTGAATCATCCAATTTTTGGGCTCCTGAAGCCAACCCCAGTGTCTCTTTAAAGTAATGTTTGGGCTCCTGCTGCTGCTGCTGCCAACTCCAGGGTGTGATTCATCCAATTTTTGGGCTCCTGAAGCCAACCCCAGTGTCTCTTTAAAGTAATGTTTGGGCTCCTGCTACTGCTGCCAACTCCAGGCTGTGAATCATCCAATTTTTGGGCTCCTGAAGCCAACTCCAGTGTCTCTTTAAAGTAATGTTTGGGCTCCTGCTGCTGCTGCTGCCAACTCCAGGGTGTGAATCATCCAATTTTTGGGCTCCTGAAGCCAACCCCAGTGTCTCTTTAAAGTAATGTTTGGGCTCCTGCTGCTGCTGCTGCCAACTCCAAGGTGTGATTCATCCAATTTTTGGGCTCCTGAAGCCAACTCCAGTGTCTCTTTAAAGAAATGTTTGGGCTCCTGCTGCTGCTGCCAACTCCAGGGTGTGATTCATCCAATTTTTGGGCTCCTGCTGCCAACCCCAGTGTCTCTTTAAAGTAATGTTGGGCTCCTGCTGCTGCTGCTGCTGCTGCCAACTCCAGGGTGTGAATCATCCAATTTTTGGGCTCCTGAAGCCAACCCCAGTGTCTCTTTAAAGTAATGTTTGGGCTCCTGCTGCTGCTGCTGCCAACTCCAGGGTGTGATTCTTCCAATTTTTGGGCTCCTGAAGCCAACCCCAGTGTCTCTTTAAAGTAATGTTTGGGCTCCTGCTACTGCTGCCAACTCCAGGGTGTGAATCATCCAATTTTTGGGCTCCTGAAGCCAACTCCAGTGTCTCTTTAAAGTAATGTTTGGGCTCCTGCTGCTGCTGCTGCCAACTCCAGGGTGTGATTCATCCAATTTTTGGGCTCCTGAAGCCAACCCCAGTGTCTCTTTAAAGTAATGTTTGGGCTCCTGCTGCTGCTGCTGCTGCCAACTCCAGGGTGTGATTCATCCAATCTTTGGGCTCCTGCTGCCAACTCCAGTGTCTCTTTAAAGTAATGTTTGGTCTCCTGCTGCTGCTGCTGCCAACTCCAGGGTGTGATTCATCCAATTTTTGGGCTCCTGAAGCCAGCTCCAGTGTCTCTTTAAAGTAATGTTTGGGCTCCTGCTGCTGCTGCTGCCAACTCCAGGGTGTAATTCATCCAATTTTTGGGCTCATGAAGCCAACCCCAATGTCTCTTTAAAGTAATGTTTGGGCTCCTGCTGCTGCTGCTGCTGCTGCCAACTCCAGGGTGTGATTCATCCAATTTTGGGCTCCTGCTGCCAAATCCAGTGTCTCTTTAAAGTAATGTTTGGGCTCCTGCTGCTGCTGCTGACAACTCCAGGGTGTGATTCATCCAATTTTTGGGCTCCTGAAGCCAACCCAAGTGTCTCTTTAAAGTAATGTTTTGGCTCCTGATGCTGCCAACTCCAGGGTGTGTGTCATCCAATTTTTGGGCTCCTGAAGCCAACCCCAGTTTCTCTTTAAAGTAATGTTTGGGCTCCTGCTGCTGCTGCTGCCAACTCCAGGGTGTGATTCATCCAATTTTTGGGCTCCTGCTGCCAACCCCAGTGTCTCTTTAAAGTAATGTTTGGGCTCCTGCTGCTGCTGCCAACTCCAGGGTGTGATTCATATAATCTTTGGGCTCCTGCTGCCAACCCCAGTGTCTCTTTAAAGTAATGTTTGGGCTCCTGCTGCTGCTGCTGCTGCCAACTCCAGGGTGTGATTCATCCAATTTTTGGGCTCCTGAAGCCAACCCCAGTGTCTCTTTAAAGTAATGTTTGGGCTCCTGCTGCTGCTGCTGCCAACTCCAGGGTGTGATTCATTCAATCTTTGGGCTCCTGCTGCCAACCCCAGTGTCTCTTTAAAGTAATGTTTGGGCTCCTGCTGCTGCTGCTGCTGCCAACTCCAGGGTGTGAATCATCCAATTTTTGGGCTCCTGAAGCCAACTCCAGTGTCTCTTTAAAGTAATGTTTGGGCTCCTGCTGCTGCTGCTGCCAACTCCAGGGTGTGATTCATCCAATTTTTGGGCTCCTGAAGCCAACTCCAGTGTCTCTTTAAAGTAATGTTTGGGCTCCTGCTGCTGCTGCCAACTCCAGGGTGTGATTCATATAATCTTTGGGCTCCTGCTGCCAACCCCAGTGTCTCTTTAAAGTAATGTTTGGGCTCCTGCTGCTGCTGCTGCTGCCAACTCCAGGGTGTGATTCATCCAATTTTTGGGCTCCTGAAGCCAACCCCAGTGTCTCTTTAAAGTAATGTTTGGGCTCCTGCTGCTGCTGCTGCCAACTCCAGGGTGTGATTCATTCAATCTTTGGGCTCCTGCTGCCAACCCCAGTGTCTCTTTAAAGTAATGTTTGGGCTCCTGCTGCTGCTGCTGCTGCCAACTCCAGGGTGTGATTCATCCAATTTTTGGGCTCCTGAAGCCAACTCCAGTGTCTCTTTAAAGTAATGTTTGGGCTCCTGCTGCTGCTGCCAACTCCAGGGTGTGATTCATCCAATTTTTGGGCTCCTGCTGCCAACCCCAGTGTCTCTTTAAAGTAATGTTGGGCTCCTGCTGCTGCTGCTGCTGCTGCCAACTCCAGGGTGTGAATCATCCAATTTTTGGGCTCCTGAAGCCAACCCCAGTGTCTCTTTAAAGTAATGTTTGGGCTCCTGCTACTGCTGCCAACTCCAGGGTGTGAATCATCCAATTTTTGGGCTCCTGAAGCCAACTCCAGTGTCTCTTTAAAGTAATGTTTGGGCTCCTGCTGCTGCTGCTGCCAACTCCAGGGTGTGATTCATCCAATTTTTGGGCTCATGAAGCCAACCCCAATGTCTCTTTAAAGTAATGTTTGGGCTCCTGCTGCTGCTGCTGCTGCCAACTCCAGGGTGTGATTCATCCAATCTTTGGGCTCCTGCTGCCAAATCCAGTGTCTCTTTAAAGTAATGTTTGGGCTCCTGCTGCTGCTGCTGCTGCTGACAACTCCAGGGTGTGATTCATCCAATTTTTGGGCTCCTGAAGCCAACCCAAGTGTCTCTTTAAAGTAATGTTTTGGCTCCTGATGCTGCCAACTCCAGGGTGTGTGTCATCCAATTTTTGGGCTCCTGAAGCCAACCCCAGTTTCTCTTTAAAGTAATGTTTGGGCTCCTGCTGCTGCTGCTGCCAACTCCAGGGTGTGATTCATCCAATTTTTGGGCTCCTGCTGCCAACCCCAGTGTCTCTTTAAAGTAATGTTTGGGCTCCTGCTGCTGCTGCCAACTCCAGGGTGTGATTCATATAATCTTTGGGCTCCTGCTGCCAACCCCAGTGTCTCTTTAAAGTAATGTTTGGGCTCCTGCTGCTGCTGCTGCTGCCAACTCCAGGGTGTGATTCATCCAATTTTTGGGCTCCTGAAGCCAACCCCAGTGTCTCTTTAAAGTAATGTTTGGGCTCCTGCTACTGCTGCCAACTCCAGGGTGTGAATCATCCAATTTTTGGGCTCCTGAAGCCAACTCCAGTGTCTCTTTAAAGTAATGTTTGGGCTCCTGCTGCTGCTGCTGCCAACTCCAGGGTGTGATTCATCCAATTTTTGGGCTCATGAAGCCAACCCCAATGTCTCTTTAAAGTAATGTTTGGGCTCCTGCTGCTGCTGCTGCTGCTGCCAACTCCAGGGTGTGATTCATCCAATCTTTGGGCTCCTGCTGCCAAATCCAGTGTCTCTTTAAAGTAATGTTTGGGCTCCTGCTGCTGCTGCTGCTGACAACTCCAGGGTGTGATTCATCCAATTTTTGGGCTCCTGAAGCCAACCCAAGTGTCTCTTTAAAGTAATGTTTTGGCTCCTGATGCTGCCAACTCCAGGGTGTGTGTCATCCAATTTTTGGGCTCCTGAAGCCAACCCCAGTTTCTCTTTAAAGTAATGTTTGGGCTCCTGCTGCTGCTGCTGCCAACTCCAGGGTGTGATTCATCCAATTTTTGGGCTCCTGCTGCCAACCCCAGTGTCTCTTTAAAGTAATGTTTGGGCTCCTGCTGCTGCTGCCAACTCCAGGGTGTGATTCATATAATCTTTGGGCTCCTGCTGCCAACCCCAGTGTCTCTTTAAAGTAATGTTTGGGCTCCTGCTGCTGCTGCTGCTGCCAACTCCAGGGTGTGATTCATCCAATTTTTGGGCTCCTGAAGCCAACCCCAGTGTCTCTTTAAAGTAATGTTTGGGCTCCTGCTACTGCTGCCAACTCCAGGGTGTGAATCATCCAATTTTTGGGCTCCTGAAGCCAACTCCAGTGTCTCTTTAAAGTAATGTTTGGGCTCCTGCTGCTGCTGCTGCCAACTCCAGGGTGTGATTCATCCAATTTTTGGGCTCATGAAGCCAACCCCAATGTCTCTTTAAAGTAATGTTTGGGCTCCTGCTGCTGCTGCTGCTGCTGCTGCCAACTCCAGGGTGTGATTCATCCAATCTTTGGGCTCCTGCTGCCAAATCCAGTGTCTCTTTAAAGTAATGTTTGGGCTCCTGCTGCTGCTGCTGCTGCTGACAACTCCAGGGTGTGATTCATCCAATTTTTGGGCTCCTGAAGCCAACCCAAGTGTCTCTTTAAAGTAATGTTTTGGCTCCTGATGCTGCCAACTCCAGGGTGTGTGTCATCCAATTTTTGGGCTCCTGAAGCCAACCCCAGTTTCTCTTTAAAGTAATGTTTGGGCTCCTGCTGCTGCTGCTGCCAACTCCAGGGTGTGATTCATCCAATTTTTGGGCTCCTGCTGCCAACCCCAGTGTCTCTTTAAAGTAATGTTTGGGCTCCTGCTGCTGCTGCCAACTCCAGGGTGTGATTCATATAATCTTTGGGCTCCTGCTGCCAACCCCAGTGTCTCTTTAAAGTAATGTTTGGGCTCCTGCTGCTGCTGCTGCTGCCAACTCCAGGGTGTGATTCATCCAATTTTTGGGCTCCTGAAGCCAACCCCAGTGTCTCTTTAAAGTAATGTTTGGGCTCATGCTGCTGCTGCTGCTGCTGCCAACTCCAGGGTGTGATTCATTCAATCTTTGGGCTCCTGCTGCCAACCCCAGTGTCTCTTTAAAGTAATGTTTGGGCTCCTGCTGCTGCTGCTGCTGCTGCTGCTGCCAACTCCAGGGTGTGATTCATCCAATTTTTGGGCTCCTGAAGCCAACTCCAGTGTCTCTTTAAAGTAATGTTTGGGCTCCTGCTGCTGCTGCCAACTCCAGGGTGTGATTCATCCAATTTTTGGGCTCCTGCTGCCAACCCCAGTGTCTCTTTAAAGTAATGTTGGGCTCCTGCTGCTGCTGCTGCTGCTGCCAACTCCAGGGTGTGAATCATCCAATTTTTGGGCTCCTGAAGCCAACCCCAGTGTCTCTTTAAAGTAATGTTTGGGCTCCTGCTGCTGCTGCTGCCAACTCCAGGGTGTGATTCATCCAATTTTTGGGCTCCTGAAGCCAACCCCAGTGTCTCTTTAAAGTAATGTTTGGGCTCCTGCTACTGCTGCCAACTCCAGGCTGTGAATCATCCAATTTTTGGGCTCCTGAAGCCAACCCCAGTGTCTCTTTAAAGTAATGTTTGGGCTCCTGCTGCTGCTGCTGCCAACTCCAGGGTGTGATTCTTCCAATTTTTGGGCTCCTGAAGCCAACCCCAGTGTCTCTTTAAAGTAATGTTTGGGCTCCTGCTACTGCTGCCAACTCCAGGGTGTGAATCATCCAATTTTTGGGCTCCTGAAGCCAACTCCAGTGTCTCTTTAAAGTAATGTTTGGGCTCCTGCTGCTGCTGCTGCCAACTCCAGGGTGTGATTCATCCAATTTTTGGGCTCCTGAAGCCAACCCCAGTGTCTCTTTAAAGTAATGTTTGGGCTCCTGCTGCTGCTGCTGCTGCCAACTCCAGGGTGTGATTCATCCAATCTTTGGGCTCCTGCTGCCAACTCCAGTGTCTCTTTAAAGTAATGTTTGGTCTCCTGCTGCTGCTGCTGCCAACTCCAGGGTGTGATTCATCCAATTTTTGGGCTCCTGAAGCCAGCTCCAGTGTCTCTTTAAAGTAATGTTTGGGCTCCTGCTGCTGCTGCTGCCAACTCCAGGGTGTAATTCATCCAATTTTTGGGCTCATGAAGCCAACCCCAATGTCTCTTTAAAGTAATGTTTGGGCTCCTGCTGCTGCTGCTGCCAACTCCAGGGTGTGATTCATCCAATTTTGGGCTCCTGCTGCCAAATCCAGTGTCTCTTTAAAGTAATGTTTGGGCTCCTGCTGCTGCTGCTGACAACTCCAGGGTGTGATTCATCCAATTTTTGGGCTCCTGAAGCCAACCCAAGTGTCTCTTTAAAGTAATGTTTTGGCTCCTGCTGCTGCCAACTCCAGGGTGTGTGTCATCCAATTTTTGGGCTCCTGAAGCCAACCCCAGTTTCTCTTTAAAGTAATGTTTGGGCTCCTGCTGCTGCTGCTGCCAACTCCAGGGTGTGATTCATCCAATTTTTGGGCTCCTGCTGCCAACCCCAGTGTCTCTTTAAAGTAATGTTTGGGCTCCTGCTGCTGCTGCCAACTCCAGGGTGTGATTCATATAATCTTTGGGCTCCTGCTGCCAACCCCAGTGTCTCTTTAAAGTAATGTTTGGGCTCCTGCTGCTGCTGCTGCTGCCAACTCCAGGGTGTGATTCATCCAATTTTTGGGCTCCTGAAGCCAACCCCAGTGTCTCTTTAAAGTAATGTTTGGGCTCCTGCTGCTGCTGCTGCCAACTCCAGGGTGTGATTCATTCAATCTTTGGGCTCCTGCTGCCAACCCCAGTGTCTCTTTAAAGTAATGTTTGGGCTCCTGCTGCTGCTGCTGCTGCCAACTCCAGGGTGTGAATCATCCAATTTTTGGGCTCCTGAAGCCAACTCCAGTGTCTCTTTAAAGTAATGTTTGGGCTCCTGCTGCTGCTGCTGCCAACTCCAGGGTGTGATTCATCCAATTTTTGGGCTCCTGAAGCCAACTCCAGTGTCTCTTTAAAGTAATGTTTGGGCTCCTGCTGCTGCTGCCAACTCCAGGGTGTGATTCATATAATCTTTGGGCTCCTGCTGCCAACCCCAGTGTCTCTTTAAAGTAATGTTTGGGCTCCTGCTGCTGCTGCCAACTCCAGGGTGTGATTCATCCAATTTTTGGGCTCCTGAAGCCAACCCCAGTGTCTCTTTAAAGTAATGTTTGGGCTCCTGCTGCTGCTGCTGCCAACTCCAGGGTGTGATTCATTCAATCTTTGGGCTCCTGCTGCCAACCCCAGTGTCTCTTTAAAGTAATGTTTGGGCTCCTGCTGCTGCTGCTGCTGCCAACTCCAGGGTGTGATTCATCCAATTTTTGGGCTCCTGAAGCCAACTCCAGTGTCTCTTTAAAGTAATGTTTGGGCTCCTGCTGCTGCTGCCAACTCCAGGGTGTGATTCATCCAATTTTTGGGCTCCTGCTGCCAACCCCAGTGTCTCTTTAAAGTAATGTTGGGCTCCTGCTGCTGCTGCTGCTGCTGCCAACTCCAGGGCGTGAATCATCCAATTTTTGGGCTCCTGAAGCCAACCCCAGTGTCTCTTTAAAGTAATGTTTGGGCTCCTGCTGCTGCTGCTGCCAACTCCAGGGTGTGATTCATCCAATTTTTGGGCTCCTGAAGCCAACCCCAGTGTCTCTTTAAAGTAATGTTTGGGCTCCTGCTACTGCTGCCAACTCCAGGGTGTGAATCATCCAATTTTTGGGCTCCTGAAGCCAACTCCAGTGTCTCTTTAAAGTAATGTTTGGGCTCCTGCTGCTGCTGCTGCCAACTCCAGGGTGTGATTCATCCAATTTTTGGGCTCATGAAGCCAACCCCAATGTCTCTTTAAAGTAATGTTTGGGCTCCTGCTGCTGCTGCTGCTGCTGCTGCCAACTCCAGGGTGTGATTCATCCAATCTTTGGGCTCCTGCTGCCAAATCCAGTGTCTCTTTAAAGTAATGTTTGGGCTCCTGCTGCTGCTGCTGCTGACAACTCCAGGGTGTGATTCATCCAATTTTTGGGCTCCTGAAGCCAACCCAAGTGTCTCTTTAAAGTAATGTTTTGGCTCCTGATGCTGCCAACTCCAGGGTGTGTGTCATCCAATTTTTGGGCTCCTGAAGCCAACCCCAGTTTCTCTTTAAAGTAATGTTTGGGCTCCTGCTGCTGCTGCTGCCAACTCCAGGGTGTGATTCATCCAATTTTTGGGCTCCTGCTGCCAACCCCAGTGTCTCTTTAAAGTAATGTTTGGGCTCCTGCTGCTGCTGCCAACTCCAGGGTGTGATTCATATAATCTTTGGGCTCCTGCTGCCAACCCCAGTGTCTCTTTAAAGTAATGTTTGGGCTCCTGCTGCTGCTGCTGCTGCTGCCAACTCCAGGGTGTGATTCATCCAATTTTTGGGCTCCTGAAGCCAACCCCAGTGTCTCTTTAAAGTAATGTTTGGGCTCCTGCTACTGCTGCCAACTCCAGGGTGTGAATCATCCAATTTTTGGGCTCCTGAAGCCAACTCCAGTGTCTCTTTAAAGTAATGTTTGGGCTCCTGCTGCTGCTGCTGCCAACTCCAGGGTGTGATTCATCCAATTTTTGGGCTCATGAAGCCAACCCCAATGTCTCTTTAAAGTAATGTTTGGGCTCCTGCTGCTGCTGCTGCTGCTGCCAACTCCAGGGTGTGATTCATCCAATCTTTGGGCTCCTGCTGCCAAATCCAGTGTCTCTTTAAAGTAATGTTTGGGCTCCTGCTGCTGCTGCTGCTGACAACTCCAGGGTGTGATTCATCCAATTTTTGGGCTCCTGAAGCCAACCCAAGTGTCTCTTTAAAGTAATGTTTTGGCTCCTGATGCTGCCAACTCCAGGGTGTGTGTCATCCAATTTTTGGGCTCCTGAAGCCAACCCCAGTTTCTCTTTAAAGTAATGTTTGGGCTCCTGCTGCTGCTGCTGCCAACTCCAGGGTGTGATTCATCCAATTTTTGGGCTCCTGCTGCCAACCCCAGTGTCTCTTTAAAGTAATGTTTGGGCTCCTGCTGCTGCTGCCAACTCCAGGGTGTGATTCATATAATCTTTGGGCTCCTGCTGCCAACCCCAGTGTCTCTTTAAAGTAATGTTTGGGCTCCTGCTGCTGCTGCTGCTGCCAACTCCAGGGTGTGATTCATCCAATTTTTGGGCTCCTGAAGCCAACCCCAGTGTCTCTTTAAAGTAATGTTTGGGCTCATGCTGCTGCTGCTGCTGCTGCCAACTCCAGGGTGTGATTCATTCAATCTTTGGGCTCCTGCTGCCAACCCCAGTGTCTCTTTAAAGTAATGTTTGGGCTCCTGCTGCTGCTGCTGCTGCTGCTGCTGCCAACTCCAGGGTGTGATTCATCCAATTTTTGGGCTCCTGAAGCCAACTCCAGTGTCTCTTTAAAGTAATGTTTGGGCTCCTGCTGCTGCTGCCAACTCCAGGGTGTGATTCATCCAATTTTTGGGCTCCTGCTGCCAACCCCAGTGTCTCTTTAAAGTAATGTTGGGCTCCTGCTGCTGCTGCTGCTGCTGCCAACTCCAGGGTGTGAATCATCCAATTTTTGGGCTCCTGAAGCCAACCCCAGTGTCTCTTTAAAGTAATGTTTGGGCTCCTGCTGCTGCTGCTGCCAACTCCAGGGTGTGATTCATCCAATTTTTGGGCTCCTGAAGCCAACCCCAGTGTCTCTTTAAAGTAATGTTTGGGCTCCTGCTACTGCTGCCAACTCCAGGCTGTGAATCATCCAATTTTTGGGCTCCTGAAGCCAACTCCAGTGTCTCTTTAAAGTAATGTTTGGGCTCCTGCTGCTGCTGCTGCCAACTCCAGGGTGTGAATCATCCAATTTTTGGGCTCCTGAAGCCAACCCCAGTGTCTCTTTAAAGTAATGTTTGGGCTCCTGCTGCTGCTGCTGCCAACTCCAAGGTGTGATTCATCCAATTTTTGGGCTCCTGAAGCCAACTCCAGTGTCTCTTTAAAGAAATGTTTGGGCTCCTGCTGCTGCTGCCAACTCCAGGGTGTGATTCATCCAATTTTTGGGCTCCTGCTGCCAACCCCAGTGTCTCTTTAAAGTAATGTTGGGCTCCTGCTGCTGCTGCTGCCAACTCCAGGGTGTGAATCATCCAATTTTTGGGCTCCTGAAGCCAACCCCAGTGTCTCTTTAAAGTAATGTTTGGGCTCCTGCTGCTGCTGCTGCCAACTCCAGGGTGTGATTCTTCCAATTTTTGGGCTCCTGAAGCCAACCCCAGTGTCTCTTTAAAGTAATGTTTGGGCTCCTGCTACTGCTGCCAACTCCAGGGTGTGAATCATCCAATTTTTGGGCTCCTGAAGCCAACTCCAGTGTCTCTTTAAAGTAATGTTTGGGCTCCTGCTGCTGCTGCTGCCAACTCCAGGGTGTGATTCATCCAATTTTTGGGCTCCTGAAGCCAACCCCAGTGTCTCTTTAAAGTAATGTTTGGGCTCCTGCTGCTGCTGCCAACTCCAGGGTGTGATTCATCCAATCTTTGGGCTCCTGCTGCCAACTCCAGTGTCTCTTTAAAGTAATGTTTGGTCTCCTGCTGCTGCTGCTGCCAACTCCAGGGTGTGATTCATCCAATTTTTGGGCTCCTGAAGCCAGCTCCAGTGTCTCTTTAAAGTAATGTTTGGGCTCCTGCTGCTGC
This sequence comes from Gastrophryne carolinensis, assembly GCA_027917425.1. Classification (NCBI taxonomy): domain Eukaryota; kingdom Metazoa; phylum Chordata; class Amphibia; order Anura; family Microhylidae; genus Gastrophryne; species Gastrophryne carolinensis. The sequence goes on from CM051242.1 coordinate 89,342,467, forward strand.
TGCTGCCAACTCCAGGGTGTAATTTATCCAATTTTTGGGCTCATGAAGCCAACCCCAATGTCTCTTTAAAGTAATGTTTGGGCTCCTCCTGCTGCTGCTGCTGCTGCCAACTCCAGGGTGTGATTCATCCAATTTTGGGCTCCTGCTGCCAAATCCAGTGTCTCTTTAAAGTAATGTTTGGGCTCCTGCTGCTGCTGCTGACAACTCTAGGGTGTGATTCATCCAATTTTTGGGCTCCTGAAGCCAACCCAAGTGTCTCTTTAAAGTAATGTTTTGGCTCCTGCTGCTGCCAACTCCAGGGTGTGTGTCATCCAATTTTTGGGCTCCTGAAGCCAACCCCAGTTTCTCTTTAAAGTAATGTTTGGGCTCCTGCTGCTGCTGCTGCCAACTCCAGGGTGTGATTCATCCAATTTTTGGGCTCCTGCTGCCAACCCCAGTGTCTCTTTAAAGTAATGTTTGGGCTCCTGCTGCTGCTGCCAACTCCAGGGTGTGATTCATATAATCTTTGGGCTCCTGCTGCCAACCCCAGTGTCTCTTTAAAGTAATGTTTGGGCTCCTGCTGCTGCTGCTGCTGCCAACTCCAGGGTGTGATTCATCCAATTTTTGGGCTCCTGAAGCCAACCCCAGTGTCTCTTTAAAGTAATGTTTGGGCTCCTGCTGCTGCTGCTGCCAACTCCAGGGTGTGATTCATTCAATCTTTGGGCTCCTGCTGCCAACCCCAGTGTCTCTTTAAAGTAATGTTTGGGCTCCTGCTGCTGCTGCTGCTGCCAACTCCAGGGTGTGAATCATCCAATTTTTGGGCTCCTGAAGCCAACTCCAGTGTCTCTTTAAAGTAATGTTTGGGCTCCTGCTGCTGCTGCTGCCAACTCCAGGGTGTGATTCATCCAATTTTTGGGCTCCTGAAGCCAACTCCAGTGTCTCTTTAAAGTAATGTTTGGGCTCCTGCTGCTGCTGCCAACTCCAGGGTGTGATTCATATAATCTTTGGGCTCCTGCTGCCAACCCCAGTGTCTCTTTAAAGTAATGTTTGGGCTCCTGCTGCTGCTGCTGCTGCCAACTCCAGGGTGTGATTCATCCAATTTTTGGGCTCCTGAAGCCAACCCCAGTGTCTCTTTAAAGTAATGTTTGGGCTCCTGCTGCTGCTGCTGCCAACTCCAGGGTGTGATTCATTCAATCTTTGGGCTCCTGCTGCCAACCCCAGTGTCTCTTTAAAGTAATGTTTGGGCTCCTGCTGCTGCTGCTGCTGCCAACTCCAGGGTGTGATTCATCCAATTTTTGGGCTCCTGAAGCCAACTCCAGTGTCTCTTTAAAGTAATGTTTGGGCTCCTGCTGCTGCTGCCAACTCCAGGGTGTGATTCATCCAATTTTTGGGCTCCTGCTGCCAACCCCAGTGTCTCTTTAAAGTAATGTTGGGCTCCTGCTGCTGCTGCTGCTGCTGCCAACTCCAGGGTGTGAATCATCCAATTTTTGGGCTCCTGAAGCCAACCCCAGTGTCTCTTTAAAGTAATGTTTGGGCTCCTGCTGCTGCTGCTGCCAACTCCAGGGTGTGATTCATCCAATTTTTGGGCTCCTGAAGCCAACCCCAGTGTCTCTTTAAAGTAATGTTTGGGCTCCTGCTACTGCTGCCAACTCCAGGGTGTGATTCATCCAATTTTTGGGCTCCTGAAGCCAACCCCAGTGTCTCTTTAAAGTAATGTTTGGGCTCCTGCTGCTGCTGCTGCCAACTCCAGGGTGTGATTCATCCAATTTTTGGGCTCATGAAGCCAACCCCAATGTCTCTTTAAAGTAATGTTTGGGCTCCTGCTGCTGCTGCTGCTGCTGCTGCCAACTCCAGGGTGTGATTCATCCAATCTTTGGGCTCCTGCTGCCAAATCCAGTGTCTCTTTAAAGTAATGTTTGGGCTCCTGCTGCTGCTGCTGCTGACAACTCCAGGGTGTGATTCATCCAATTTTTGGGCTCCTGAAGCCAACCCAAGTGTCTCTTTAAAGTAATGTTTTGGCTCCTGATGCTGCCAACTCCAGGGTGTGTGTCATCCAATTTTTGGGCTCCTGAAGCCAACCCCAGTTTCTCTTTAAAGTAATGTTTGGGCTCCTGCTGCTGCTGCTGCCAACTCCAGGGTGTGATTCATCCAATTTTTGGGCTCCTGCTGCCAACCCCAGTGTCTCTTTAAAGTAATGTTTGGGCTCCTGCTGCTGCTGCCAACTCCAGGGTGTGATTCATATAATCTTTGGGCTCCTGCTGCCAACCCCAGTGTCTCTTTAAAGTAATGTTTGGGCTCCTGCTGCTGCTGCTGCTGCCAACTCCAGGGTGTGATTCATCCAATTTTTGGGCTCCTGAAGCCAACCCCAGTGTCTCTTTAAAGTAATGTTTGGGCTCCTGCTGCTGCTGCTGCCAACTCCAGGGTGTGATTCATTCAATCTTTGGGCTCCTGCTGCCAACCCCAGTGTCTCTTTAAAGTAATGTTTGGGCTCCTGCTGCTGCTGCTGCTGCCAACTCCAGGGTGTGAATCATCCAATTTTTGGGCTCCTGAAGCCAACTCCAGTGTCTCTTTAAAGTAATGTTTGGGCTCCTGCTGCTGCTGCTGCCAACTCCAGGGTGTGATTCATCCAATTTTTGGGCTCCTGAAGCCAACTCCAGTGTCTCTTTAAAGTAATGTTTGGGCTCCTGCTGCTGCTGCCAACTCCAGGGTGTGATTCATATAATCTTTGGGCTCCTGCTGCCAACCCCAGTGTCTCTTTAAAGTAATGTTTGGGCTCCTGCTGCTGCTGCTGCTGCCAACTCCAGGGTGTGATTCATCCAATTTTTGGGCTCCTGAAGCCAACCCCAGTGTCTCTTTAAAGTAATGTTTGGGCTCATGCTGCTGCTGCTGCTGCTGCCAACTCCAGGGTGTGATTCATTCAATCTTTGGGCTCCTGCTGCCAACCCCAGTGTCTCTTTAAAGTAATGTTTGGGCTCCTGCTGCTGCTGCTGCTGCTGCTGCTGCCAACTCCAGGGTGTGATTCATCCAATTTTTGGGCTCCTGAAGCCAACTCCAGTGTCTCTTTAAAGTAATGTTTGGGCTCCTGCTGCTGCTGCCAACTCCAGGGTGTGATTCATCCAATTTTTGGGCTCCTGCTGCCAACCCCAGTGTCTCTTTAAAGTAATGTTGGGCTCCTGCTGCTGCTGCTGCTGCTGCCAACTCCAGGGTGTGAATCATCCAATTTTTGGGCTCCTGAAGCCAACCCCAGTGTCTCTTTAAAGTAATGTTTGGGCTCCTGCTGCTGCTGCTGCCAACTCCAGGGTGTGATTCATCCAATTTTTGGGCTCCTGAAGCCAACCCCAGTGTCTCTTTAAAGTAATGTTTGGGCTCCTGCTACTGCTGCCAACTCCAGGCTGTGAATCATCCAATTTTTGGGCTCCTGAAGCCAACTCCAGTGTCTCTTTAAAGTAATGTTTGGGCTCCTGCTGCTGCTGCTGCCAACTCCAGGGTGTGAATCATCCAATTTTTGGGCTCCTGAAGCCAACCCCAGTGTCTCTTTAAAGTAATGTTTGGGCTCCTGCTGCTGCTGCTGCCAACTCCAAGGTGTGATTCATCCAATTTTTGGGCTCCTGAAGCCAACTCCAGTGTCTCTTTAAAGAAATGTTTGGGCTCCTGCTGCTGCTGCCAACTCCAGGGTGTGATTCATCCAATTTTTGGGCTCCTGCTGCCAACCCCAGTGTCTCTTTAAAGTAATGTTGGGCTCCTGCTGCTGCTGCTGCCAACTCCAGGGTGTGAATCATCCAATTTTTGGGCTCCTGAAGCCAACCCCAGTGTCTCTTTAAAGTAATGTTTGGGCTCCTGCTGCTGCTGCTGCCAACTCCAGGGTGTGATTCTTCCAATTTTTGGGCTCCTGAAGCCAACCCCAGTGTCTCTTTAAAGTAATGTTTGGGCTCCTGCTACTGCTGCCAACTCCAGGGTGTGAATCATCCAATTTTTGGGCTCCTGAAGCCAACTCCAGTGTCTCTTTAAAGTAATGTTTGGGCTCCTGCTGCTGCTGCTGCCAACTCCAGGGTGTGATTCATCCAATTTTTGGGCTCCTGAAGCCAACCCCAGTGTCTCTTTAAAGTAATGTTTGGGCTCCTGCTGCTGCTGCTGCTGCCAACTCCAGGGTGTGATTCATCCAATCTTTGGGCTCCTGCTGCCAACTCCAGTGTCTCTTTAAAGTAATGTTTGGTCTCCTGCTGCTGCTGCTGCCAACTCCAGGGTGTGATTCATCCAATTTTTGGGCTCCTGAAGCCAGCTCCAGTGTCTCTTTAAAGTAATGTTTGGGCTCCTGCTGCTGCTGCTGCCAACTCCAGGGTGTAATTCATCCAATTTTTGGGCTCATGAAGCCAACCCCAATGTCTCTTTAAAGTAATGTTTGGGCTCCTCCTGCTGCTGCTGCTGCTGCCAACTCCAGGGTGTGATTCATCCAATTTTGGGCTCCTGCTGCCAAATCCAGTGTCTCTTTAAAGTAATGTTTGGGCTCCTGCTGCTGCTGCTGACAACTCTAGGGTGTGATTCATCCAATTTTTGGGCTCCTGAAGCCAACCCAAGTGTCTCTTTAAAGTAATGTTTTGGCTCCTGCTGCTGCCAACTCCAGGGTGTGTGTCATCCAATTTTTGGGCTCCTGAAGCCAACCCCAGTTTCTCTTTAAAGTAATGTTTGGGCTCCTGCTGCTGCTGCTGCCAACTCCAGGGTGTGATTCATCCAATTTTTGGGCTCCTGCTGCCAACCCCAGTGTCTCTTTAAAGTAATGTTTGGGCTCCTGCTGCTGCTGCCAACTCCAGGGTGTGATTCATATAATCTTTGGGCTCCTGCTGCCAACCCCAGTGTCTCTTTAAAGTAATGTTTGGGCTCCTGCTGCTGCTGCTGCTGCCAACTCCAGGGTGTGATTCATCCAATTTTTGGGCTCCTGAAGCCAACCCCAGTGTCTCTTTAAAGTAATGTTTGGGCTCCTGCTGCTGCTGCTGCCAACTCCAGGGTGTGATTCATTCAATCTTTGGGCTCCTGCTGCCAACCCCAGTGTCTCTTTAAAGTAATGTTTGGGCTCCTGCTGCTGCTGCTGCTGCCAACTCCAGGGTGTGAATCATCCAATTTTTGGGCTCCTGAAGCCAACTCCAGTGTCTCTTTAAAGTAATGTTTGGGCTCCTGCTGCTGCTGCTGCCAACTCCAGGGTGTGATTCATCCAATTTTTGGGCTCCTGAAGCCAACTCCAGTGTCTCTTTAAAGTAATGTTTGGGCTCCTGCTGCTGCTGCCAACTCCAGGGTGTGATTCATATAATCTTTGGGCTCCTGCTGCCAACCCCAGTGTCTCTTTAAAGTAATGTTTGGGCTCCTGCTGCTGCTGCTGCTGCCAACTCCAGGGTGTGATTCATCCAATTTTTGGGCTCCTGAAGCCAACCCCAGTGTCTCTTTAAAGTAATGTTTGGGCTCCTGCTGCTGCTGCTGCCAACTCCAGGGTGTGATTCATTCAATCTTTGGGCTCCTGCTGCCAACCCCAGTGTCTCTTTAAAGTAATGTTTGGGCTCCTGCTGCTGCTGCTGCTGCCAACTCCAGGGTGTGATTCATCCAATTTTTGGGCTCCTGAAGCCAACTCCAGTGTCTCTTTAAAGTAATGTTTGGGCTCCTGCTGCTGCTGCCAACTCCAGGGTGTGATTCATCCAATTTTTGGGCTCCTGCTGCCAACCCCAGTGTCTCTTTAAAGTAATGTTGGGCTCCTGCTGCTGCTGCTGCTGCTGCCAACTCCAGGGTGTGAATCATCCAATTTTTGGGCTCCTGAAGCCAACCCCAGTGTCTCTTTAAAGTAATGTTTGGGCTCCTGCTGCTGCTGCTGCCAACTCCAGGGTGTGATTCATCCAATTTTTGGGCTCCTGAAGCCAACCCCAGTGTCTCTTTAAAGTAATGTTTGGGCTCCTGCTACTGCTGCCAACTCCAGGGTGTGATTCATCCAATTTTTGGGCTCCTGAAGCCAACCCCAGTGTCTCTTTAAAGTAATGTTTGGGCTCCTGCTGCTGCTGCTGCCAACTCCAGGGTGTGATTCATCCAATTTTTGGGCTCATGAAGCCAACCCCAATGTCTCTTTAAAGTAATGTTTGGGCTCCTGCTGCTGCTGCTGCTGCCAACTCCAGGGTGTGATTCATCCAATCTTTGGGCTCCTGCTGCCAAATCCAGTGTCTCTTTAAAGTAATGTTTGGGCTCCTGCTGCTGCTGCTGCTGACAACTCCAGGGTGTGATTCATCCAATTTTTGGGCTCCTGAAGCCAACCCAAGTGTCTCTTTAAAGTAATGTTTTGGCTCCTGATGCTGCCAACTCCAGGGTGTGTGTCATCCAATTTTTGGGCTCCTGAAGCCAACCCCAGTTTCTCTTTAAAGTAATGTTTGGGCTCCTGCTGCTGCTGCTGCCAACTCCAGGGTGTGATTCATCCAATTTTTGGGCTCCTGCTGCCAACCCCAGTGTCTCTTTAAAGTAATGTTTGGGCTCCTGCTGCTGCTGCCAACTCCAGGGTGTGATTCATATAATCTTTGGGCTCCTGCTGCCAACCCCAGTGTCTCTTTAAAGTAATGTTTGGGCTCCTGCTGCTGCTGCTGCTGCCAACTCCAGGGTGTGATTCATCCAATTTTTGGGCTCCTGAAGCCAACCCCAGTGTCTCTTTAAAGTAATGTTTGGGCTCCTGCTGCTGCTGCTGCCAACTCCAGGGTGTGATTCATTCAATCTTTGGGCTCCTGCTGCCAACCCCAGTGTCTCTTTAAAGTAATGTTTGGGCTCCTGCTGCTGCTGCTGCTGCCAACTCCAGGGTGTGAATCATCCAATTTTTGGGCTCCTGAAGCCAACTCCAGTGTCTCTTTAAAGTAATGTTTGGGCTCCTGCTGCTGCTGCTGCCAACTCCAGGGTGTGATTCATCCAATTTTTGGGCTCCTGAAGCCAACTCCAGTGTCTCTTTAAAGTAATGTTTGGGCTCCTGCTGCTGCTGCCAACTCCAGGGTGTGATTCATATAATCTTTGGGCTCCTGCTGCCAACCCCAGTGTCTCTTTAAAGTAATGTTTGGGCTCCTGCTGCTGCTGCTGCTGCCAACTCCAGGGTGTGATTCATCCAATTTTTGGGCTCCTGAAGCCAACCCCAGTGTCTCTTTAAAGTAATGTTTGGGCTCCTGCTGCTGCTGCTGCCAACTCCAGGGTGTGATTCATTCAATCTTTGGGCTCCTGCTGCCAACCCCAGTGTCTCTTTAAAGTAATGTTTGGGCTCCTGCTGCTGCTGCTGCTGCCAACTCCAGGGTGTGATTCATCCAATTTTTGGGCTCCTGAAGCCAACTCCAGTGTCTCTTTAAAGCAATGTTTGGGCTCCTGCTGCTGCTGCCAACTCCAGGGTGTGATTCATCCAATTTTTGGGCTCCTGCTGCCAACCCCAGTGTCTCTTTAAAGTAATGTTGGGCTCCTGCTGCTGCTGCTGCTGCCAACTCCAGGGTGTGAATCATCCAATTTTTGGGCTCCTGAAGCCAACCCCAGTGTCTCTTTAAAGTAATGTTTGGGCTCCTGCTGCTGCTGCTGCCAACTCCAGGGTGTGATTCATCCAATTTTTGGGCTCCTGAAGCCAACCCCAGTGTCTCTTTAAAGTAATGTTTGGGCTCCTGCTACTGCTGCCAACTCCAGGGTGTGAATCATCCAATTTTTGGGCTCCTGAAGCCAACTCCAGTGTCTCTTTAAAGTAATGTTTGGGCTCCTGCTGCTGCTGCTGCCAACTCCAGGGTGTGATTCATCCAATTTTTGGGCTCATGAAGCCAACCCCAATGTCTCTTTAAAGTAATGTTTGGGCTCCTGCTGCTGCTGCTGCTGCTGCTGCCAACTCCAGGGTGTGATTCATCCAATCTTTGGGCTCCTGCTGCCAAATCCAGTGTCTCTTTAAAGTAATGTTTGGGCTCCTGCTGCTGCTGCTGCTGACAACTCCAGGGTGTGATTCATCCAATTTTTGGGCTCCTGAAGCCAACCCAAGTGTCTCTTTAAAGTAATGTTTTGGCTCCTGATGCTGCCAACTCCAGGGTGTGTGTCATCCAATTTTTGGGCTCCTGAAGCCAACCCCAGTTTCTCTTTAAAGTAATGTTTGGGCTCCTGCTGCTGCTGCTGCCAACTCCAGGGTGTGATTCATCCAATTTTTGGGCTCCTGCTGCCAACCCCAGTGTCTCTTTAAAGTAATGTTTGGGCTCCTGCTGCTGCTGCCAACTCCAGGGTGTGATTCATATAATCTTTGGGCTCCTGCTGCCAACCCCAGTGTCTCTTTAAAGTAATGTTTGGGCTCCTGCTGCTGCTGCTGCTGCCAACTCCAGGGTGTGATTCATCCAATTTTTGGGCTCCTGAAGCCAACCCCAGTGTCTCTTTAAAGTAATGTTTGGGCTCATGCTGCTGCTGCTGCTGCTGCCAACTCCAGGGTGTGATTCATTCAATCTTTGGGCTCCTGCTGCCAACCCCAGTGTCTCTTTAAAGTAATGTTTGGGCTCCTGCTGCTGCTGCTGCCAACTCCAGGGTGTGATTCATCCAATTTTTGGGCTCCTGAAGCCAACTCCAGTGTCTCTTTAAAGTAATGTTTGGGCTCCTGCTGCTGCTGCCAACTCCAGGGTGTGATTCATCCAATTTTTGGGCTCCTGCTGCCAACCCCAGTGTCTCTTTAAAGTAATGTTGGGCTCCTGCTGCTGCTGCTGCCAACTCCAGGGTGTGAATCATCCAATTTTTGGGCTCCTGAAGCCAACCCCAGTGTCTCTTTAAAGTAATGTTTGGGCTCCTGCTGCTGCTGCTGCCAACTCCAGGGTGTGATTCATCCAATTTTTGGGCTCCTGAAGCCAACCCCAGTGTCTCTTTAAAGTAATGTTTGGGCTCCTGCTACTGCTGCCAACTCCAGGCTGTGAATCATCCAATTTTTGGGCTCCTGAAGCCAACTCCAGTGTCTCTTTAAAGTAATGTTTGGGCTCCTGCTGCTGCTGCTGCCAACTCCAGGGTGTGAATCATCCAATTTTTGGGCTCCTGAAGCCAACCCCAGTGTCTCTTTAAAGTAATGTTTGGGCTCCTGCTGCTGCTGCTGCCAACTCCAAGGTGTGATTCATCCAATTTTTGGGCTCCTGAAGCCAACTCCAGTGTCTCTTTAAAGAAATGTTTGGGCTCCTGCTGCTGCTGCCAACTCCAGGGTGTGATTCATCCAATTTTTGGGCTCCTGCTGCCAACCCCAGTGTCTCTTTAAAGTAATGTTGGGCTCCTGCTGCTGCCAACTCCAGGGTGTGAATCATCCAATTTTTGGGCTCCTGAAGCCAACCCCAGTGTCTCTTTAAAGTAATGTTTGGGCTCCTGCTGCTGCTGCTGCCAACTCCAGGGTGTGATTCTTCCAATTTTTGGGCTCCTGAAGCCAACCCCAGTGTCTCTTTAAAGTAATGTTTGGGCTCCTGCTACTGCTGCCAACTCCAGGGTGTGAATCATCCAATTTTTGGGCTCCTGAAGCCAACTCCAGTGTCTCTTTAAAGTAATGTTTGGGCTCCTGCTGCTGCTGCTGCCAACTCCAGGGTGTGATTCATCCAATTTTTGGGCTCCTGAAGCCAACCCCAGTGTCTCTTTAAAGTAATGTTTGGGCTCCTGCTGCTGCTGCTGCTGCCAACTCCAGGGTGTGATTCATCCAATCTTTGGGCTCCTGCTGCCAACTCCAGTGTCTCTTTAAAGTAATGTTTGGTCTCCTGCTGCTGCTGCTGCCAACTCCAGGGTGTGATTCATCCAATTTTTGGGCTCCTGAAGCCAGCTCCAGTGTCTCTTTAAAGTAATGTTTGGGCTCCTGCTGCTGCTGCTGCCAACTCCAGGGTGTAATTAATCCAATTTTTGGGCTCATGAAGCCAACCCCAATGTCTCTTTAAAGTAATGTTTGGGCTCCTGCTGCTGCTGCTGCTGCTGCTGCCAACTCCAGGGTGTGATTCATCCAATTTTGGGCTCCTGCTGCCAAATCCAGTGTCTCTTTAAAGTAATGTTTGGGCTCCTGCTGCTGCTGCTGACAACTCCAGGGTGTGATTCATCCAATTTTTGGGCTCCTGAAGCCAACCCAAGTGTCTCTTTAAAGTAATGTTTTGGCTCCTGCTGCTGCCAACTCCAGGGTGTGTGTCATCCAATTTTTGGGCTCCTGAAGCCAACCCCAGTTTCTCTTTAAAGTAATGTTTGGGCTCCTGCTGCTGCTGCTGCCAACTCCAGGGTGTGATTCATCCAATTTTTGGGCTCCTGCTGCCAACCCCAGTGTCTCTTTAAAGTAATGTTTGGGCTCCTGCTGCTGCTGCCAACTCCAGGGTGTGATTCATATAATCTTTGGGCTCCTGCTGCCAACCCCAGTGTCTCTTTAAAGTAATGTTTGGGCTCCTGCTGCTGCTGCTGCTGCCAACTCCAGGGTGTGATTCATCCAATTTTTGGGCTCCTGAAGCCAACCCCAGTGTCTCTTTAAAGTAATGTTTGGGCTCCTGCTGCTGCTGCTGCCAACTCCAGGGTGTGATTCATTCAATCTTTGGGCTCCTGCTGCCAACCCCAGTGTCTCTTTAAAGTAATGTTTGGGCTCCTGCTGCTGCTGCTGCTGCCAACTCCAGGGTGTGAATCATCCAATTTTTGGGCTCCTGAAGCCAACTCCAGTGTCTCTTTAAAGTAATGTTTGGGCTCCTGCTGCTGCTGCTGCCAACTCCAGGGTGTGATTCATCCAATTTTTGGGCTCCTGAAGCCAACCCCAGTGTCTCTTTAAAGTAATGTTTGGGCTCCTGCTGCTGCTGCTGCTGCCAACTCCAGGGTGTGATTCATCCAATCTTTGGGCTCCTGCTGCCAACTCCAGTGTCTCTTTAAAGTAATGTTTGGTCTCCTGCTGCTGCTGCTACCACCTCTAGGGTGTGATTCATCCAATTTTTGGGCTCCTGAAGCCAACTCCAGTGTCTCTTTAAAGTAATGTTTGGGCTCCTGCTGCTGCTGCTGCTGCTGCTGCCAACTCCAGGGTGTAATTCATCCAATTTTTGGGCTCATGAAGCCAACCCCAATGTCTCTTTAAAGTAATGTTTGGGCTCCTGCTGCTGCTGCTGCTGCCAACTCCAGGGTGTGATTCATCCAATTTTGGGCTCCTGCTGCCAAATCCAGTGTCTCTTTAAAGTAATATTTGGGCTCCTGCTGCTGCTGCTTGCAACTGCAGGGTGTGATTCATCCAATCTTTGGGCTCCTGCAGCCAACTCCAGTGTCTCTTTCAAGCTATGTTTGGGCTCCTGCTGCTGCTGCTGCTGTTGCTTGAAACTACAGGGTGTGTCAGTCAATTTTTGGGCTCCTGCTGCTGCCAACTCCAGTGTCTCTTTCAGCCAATGTTTGGGCTCCTGCTGCTGCTTGCAACTCCAGGGTGTGATTCATCCAATTTTTGGGCTCCTGCTGCTGCCAACTCCAGTGTCTCTTTAAAGCAATGTTTGGGCTCCTGCCCCTCATAGTGATGCCACTTCAATTCTCTGCAATTGTGCCGCTCTGCGATTCTATTAGCGATGCCTCTGATCTGCATGTGATATTTATTTACAGTATTATTTAACTAACCCAGCATGCATCCTATGCGTGTTACAGCAAGGCAAAATGGTTTACAACCCTATTGAGGCTCTAGGAGGCTCAGAAATAGCCGTTTTTAATAGCGATTCGTCGCGAATAAATTCGGTTCGAACCGATTTTTGTCGGAAAATTCGACGAATCAGTCGAATCGAATTTTTCAAAAGTTCGCTCATCTCTAATCACAATGCTTAAAGGGTTCTTAAACATGGCAACTGGGGGGGGGGCATCCTGATAAAGCCCTTACTTTAATTGTGTGTAGTTTATGGAATGTGTTTGCAGGGGAATGTGTTTGTGCACACTTCTCCCCTGCAAACACATTCCCTAAACTACACACAATTACACGTTTTGAGTAAACTTGCGCGTGAAATTTGACGCACAAAAAAAATGGGTTTTTACTTATGAAAACGCAAATTACCTTATTCATAATGTTGAATTGACCCTTTTGGGTTTTTCCTTCACCTTTAATTTTATGAACTCCTGCCTGCTCATTTTGTTACCACCCTTTGAGACAATAAATGGACATTATATAAACATATATAGTAAAGGAAGAAATCATTTCCTAAATATAAATTATCTCAAGCCCCTGAATCACCATTACAGCTGTGGATAAACAAATTGTCAAAAATGATCTCTAACAGAAGTTGGAGCAGGTGACAGACACATTTAGCCTTAGGCCACCTACACACCAGACACCCAATATAATGTATGCTTTCCTGAGCTTCATCAGGTATATCATATATTTTATTTGCTTTAACGTGTTAGTCCTGGCATTTTCTGTGCTTGTTGGATGGTGGTTCTTAATGCAAAAACGGCAGTTCCCTATCTTTTCTATCAGCCACACGGAGGTACACTTGTTGAGGTGGAATCACAATGCTTAAAGGGTCCTTAAACATGGCAACTGTGGGGGCATCCTGATTAAGCCCTTACTTTACATACTGGTGATAGAAGCCCTGGCCCCTGAGTCACCTAATTCAGTACTCCCAGGCTGCACAGCTGCCCAGTGAGGTTCGATAAAAGATTGCAGGTAAAAAATCTTTTTTTTTTCTATATTGCATTGTGCTGTGGTTTGTACCACATTCTGCCTGCATTCCAGTTTATATTCTAAAGTTCTATGAAAAAATGGAATGCCTGTGCTGCTATGATAGATTTTTATGGGGTGCCCTGGTGGCAAAGAGCAAGCAAGTTTTGCTGCAGTTAAAATATATATCTGCTCAAAAGCAAAGTATTTTATTTTGTAAAAATTCATCATTTAATCCAAGGAGTGTATAGTTTTATATGTTTGCAAATATTTTCAAGTGGACCAAAAGCCAGGTTTTTCACTTAAGGTTAAGAGAAGTTGAATAGAGCTGAGCCTAAATCAGTATGGGCCTTATTCATGAAGGGATAGCGGCAGGTAGTGGCAAATTAGCGTCAGGCAGCGAGAGGTATCGGCAAGAGAACGCCGGCCACAGCACGCAATTACACATTTATGAAGCCAATCCTGTTGAGCGACTGGGATAACGCCATGTAGCTCTAGATTCATCATTATTCCAGGCTCAGCGTACAGCGCCTGTGTTCAAACTTTCACAGTGTCACGTATTACCTCTCGCTACCTGCCGCTCTCCCATACATTTCAATGGACGATCCTCAAATCCCATTGCTCATCCCATTTTTTTTTTTCAATACTACAAATGTTTAACACATTATTCCTGACCTGTATGTATGTTTTAGAAGGTTTTTTTTTTTTACCAATAATGTATGTTAGAGTCTGCAATTAAAGTGTTAAAGTCACACACCTCCAACAATGTAATTCCCGTGGTTTTCGCTTGTTTAATGTTGTTCATCTGTCTAAAAAATCACTTTAATCTCACCATGTCTCACGCTCTATCCCACAGTTGCAAAAATTACAGCGCCAATGCTGTTTCATAGAAAATTCTTGTTGAATCTGGGTTAGAGCGCCGAGGGCCAGTCGCTATGACCGGTCGCTACCTGTCGCTGCCTGGGGCGCTGTACTTATGATACATGTGTTGTAGGCTTTTCTGTTTCTTTTTTCTGCAATGCCTAGAGTCGCTGTTCCTGAATAGCGTACCAGCATTAACTGCCAAACCTTATTAAAGTTACCATTAACCCATTAGTAGAATGTGAAACACATTGTTACACCTAACATAATAGAAGCATTTGAATGTGTTCCAACCTATTACTGTTGTTAAATAAAAAACAAATACACATATCTAGCTAGATAGACATGTCTACACGTATGGCTTAGTATATATGCAATCAAGTACAATACCCAAAGTTTGATAATTTGGCAAAAATTTTATTATCACAATTTTATTATCACAAATAAAGACAACAAAATATCTGGCCTCATTTATATTAAAAAATTCATTGGCCCAAAACTTTAATCAGTGGGTGGCCTTTCTTGTGCTGACTCATCTGTAGGGGCCGTGTTGGGGGACAACAGTACAGTAAAAAAAATAGACTGCTGCTGTATTAGCTGATGTAACAACAACAAAGTTTGGTCCTGCCGATCGATGGAGCGGTTGATAGCAGTGACCAACTCTGGCAGTGGTTGATTCCTCAGTTCGCATACCTCTTGCCTCAGGTCACGTATTTGTTGTTGGTCCACCAGCGATTGTTTTTCCAACGCCGCAATGCGCTCCTGGAGTCTATCATGCGGCTGTTGGTGACTGTAGGCCTCCAACATCTGGCTCCCTAACTCATAAAGCTCTGCACTTGTGGGGACACCCCTTGTTGTTGGTTGCATAGTGGTCTATAATAAATTATCATGTACCATTTGTGCTGGCTCAGAAGGCTGACCACGTGGCACTTGGGAGGAGGCCACATCCAGGGTTACCATCAAGGTTTCCTGCTAAGATCAAAGTATGGTGTGTATGTAACATGTTTTTAAATGAGTGTTAAAAAATAACTTACATTTATCACAACCGGAATCAACTGATCTATGTTACCTGAGTGTGGTCCTCCTCAAATAGTTCTGGTGTCTGGCTGCCAGGAAGGGGCAAATCATCATGCGATAATGGTGGCAACATCACATATGCTAAATTGAAAACTATAGTTAGTTTATTTAAAAGTTTCTTGTGTCTCAACTTTGTGTAACCTGTAAAGATTTTATAAATCTAACCTTGATCCTAAAGTTCATTCAACACACCCTTAACAATTATGATGTTTATGAAAGAAAGTTAGTAATTGCAAAATATGGGAAAACTCATTGTGTGGCCACAGATCATTATCAAATTATTAGACACACATACCCGCCACATCGGAGATGTCCAGACTCAAGCCATCACTAGAGCTTTGCCCTACAAATACATGGGTCATGCAAAATGTCAATAGTCCTCACACATGTAATGATGTAAAACATCCTAAGAAAAATCGTTAAAATCACATGCTTATCCTCATCCCTAGCAGCTGCGCTTTGAAGGGCCCTTTCAGGACTAGCACTTCCTGTATTCGGGCCTAACGAAAGGAAACATAATTGATATTACTTTAAGCTGTCATAGTAGTGCTTCCATATTTTTATTAAAATGGGACCAACAGGAAGCCCACCTGTTATTTCTGGGAACAATTGTTTTTGCAGGTAACATTTGTAACTTTTGCTTATTAATCCAAACACATTTTCACATAAATTATTTTAAGATTACACATTGCAAACCGACATCTATAAAGGATACAGTATGCTTTGCACTACACACCAACAGTGTCATGTAGGCCTGCAACACAGGAAGTGGGGTCCAAAGATGAAGCTGGAACTTGGCCTACAAATCAAAAACATAATACATCTAATTCAAGAACATTATGTAATTTTTAGTCAAGCAAAATTAAGCCATACACTTACTGGCTTCCAAAGAGTATGTTGAATCATGAGATGCTGATGCAATTCTGAGGGCATCTATTTTAAAATTTAATGGACAAGTAGCCATTGTTAATGTGTGCACTATAAAGAACCATCAAGACCTATACCAGCCAAAAATCTAATCCTGACTCTTTACCTTCAACATCAGACTGAGTTAATGTCGAGGCTGGTGGAAGGGCAGGAATCTGGGACCCATCTACATCTGAGTCCTGTGAGTCCTCATGTGCCACTAAGGTAAAAAAAAGAGAAATGTTATAAAAACATTACATAGGTCTAATATGATACTTACCATGAGCTACTTTTAGGATTAGAATGAGGTTAAAAACAAATATGGTTCAACAAAATTATTAACAATCATTAACAATGTATTTACACTGTACCTTCCCCCCTAGCCTGTGGTGTCATCCCCAGCATCCACACCCTGCAGCCGACAAAGGGGGATCTTGCACTTCAACATTTCCTCATATGGCCTGTATTTACTCTTTGAAGCCTGCTTCGTCCCACTGTCAACAAGAAGATCAGACTTCATCTTTAGCATAAGGGCCCTTTGCAAAGTGTAGAAGCGTTTTTGTCATGGCTGTGCCACTACGTGGATATTGAACTGTGCTAGTAAGCTGCTCGCCAATGGCATCCCACAATTTGCTCCTTTCTTGTTTGCCTAAACACTGACTTTGGAAGCCAAATAATAACTCCCATTTAGCCAGTGTCAGACGCACAAGAGTATTGTTATCTGCCAAATTAAATTCTGGCTCCCTCTTGGCATACGCACGCTTGGGCTTGGGTGGGGCACCACCATCAGCCTGTGCCCTTTTCCTCAAGGAAGGTATGCGGCCAGTACGCACACCACTGGTACTGGGAGCCCCAGAAGACACAGCAGTGGCAGGCAGATTTCCAGAATTTGGCTGCATCCTGTAGCTGCAAACGCCACCAAACCACAAACACACAAGGACGCTTGCAAACTACAGAATGGCAACAATTGCAGAATGCGTCTGGGAGTTCGTATGTGCTTAATTAACCAATCACAAACAGGGGCAGTTAATTAATGGAGACATACAATACAGGTGTGTTGTGTATCTACATCTTGACTACAATAAATGAGGTATCAGCAAAACATGTGTGAAGACAATAAAGTAATCAAGAATCTACTTACACAACCAGATACACATTAGTAATTACTTCTAACCATATATCTGAACACCATTTAAAATGTTATGCCAAAAACAGCTATTTGAAATTTTAAATTTGTACCTTGGATTGGCCCATATATGTCTGTGCAACCATATCCGCACAACAACGCAATTATTGATCCACTAGGCATTTCCGCTACACCTGTGGTAAGCTAATTACAGACCGGAAACAGCTATGAAGCGCATGAGGCGGCTAAGTGGACCATACATTTGGATAAGTTAAGTATAAATATGGATTACATTATTCATTATTATCTTGATACGCTGTGGCAAAGGCTGTGGTGTTTGGTGCATGGCATGTACCTTTGACATAGGTACCAGGAACTGGCTTGCTGGGTTTCTTTATTACTGTCTGTGGCTTTGTTGTACCTTTGTGTCATCAGTGCTGTTTTTTTGGGCGCTTTGATTTGGTGGCATCTGCAAATATTGTGTAGGACACAGCAAGTGTGGATTGTTTTGGGGACCTTTTGTGGATTGTGCAGCAACTCCCCTCTTGGTTGTGCCAAACTGTGAAAGCATACTTTCAGCAGGCTGATGCTTGTTTCCACTATACATCTTGTTTTGTGGTGAGCTGCATTTGTGTGGTTGGCTGAGGATTTTGTTTGGTTGTGTATGTGGATTGCTTGTGTGTGTGGGAATATTGTTTAATTTTGATTGTGGGAGTGCATGAGCTATGGCTAGGGAGTGTGATGTGGATGTTGGGGTTATGTTTGGGGCATGGATGTGTTGTTGTGGCAGCGCAGAGGAAGGTCAAGAGTCAAGGGAAGAGGGTGCTGTGAGGCTTAGGGCACCCTGATACTTTGGCATCCGCCTCTCTGTATGGGATTTTAGTGATGAGCAGATCAGAAGCAGATTTCGTCTGAGTCGTGCAGCACTACAGTCCCTATATGTAGTCCCTATAATCGATCCATCCACCAGATGCACCCAATCCATCCCTGGCATTGTTCGCCTTTGTGCCATGTTAAATATAGTGGCCCGGTGAAATTTCCAGGTAACCTCAGCCCTCCTCAGTGGGATCAGCCAGGCTACAATGAGCCGTATCTTTTACAAGGTAGTCCTGGCTATTTGCAACCTTATCCCGGTATATATCAAATTTCCTGAGGATGAGGAGGAGGTTGCCAATATTAAACGTGCCTTCTACCGCATGGGAGGGATACCTAATGTGCTAGGGTGCGTGGATGGTACAAATATCCCTTTCCGCCCTCCCCGTGCACAGGAGCTGCATTATAGGAATAGGAAACAATTCCATTCTATGAATGTCATGGTGGTATGTGACACAGACATGAAGCCGAGGGCCGTGAGATCTGGCTTCCCAGGGTCATGCCATGATTCTTATGTGCTCCAGCAATCAGTCCTGTGCCGGGAGTTTGAGAACGATGAAATGCCACCTGGATGGCTACTGGGTAATTAATAATCCTAGACAGAATAACAATCACATTATTAAATTACAACAAATAAACAGCTATATATGGCTATTTATATTGTAGACATACTGGTATAGCTACTTTACTAATTGCTGTCTCTCGCTTTCCTTAGTCTACAGCAGATAAGGGATATGGGCAGAAAACGTGGTTAATGACTCCGGTCAGAAACCCACAGACATCTGCCCAAGTACGCTACAATGCAGCACGTCGCAAAACAAGATGCATTGTGGAAAGAACCATCGGCCTGCTGAAAGCACGTTTTCTCTGTTTGGCACGCCCAGGAGGAGAGATGTTGTACAGTCCACAAAAGGTCTCCAAAATCATCCTAGCCTGCTGTGTTCTACACAACATTTGCATATGCCACCGAATCGAACCCCCCGAAGAAACAGTAGTCCCCAACATGGCCGCAGACAGTAATGAGGATACCCAGACTGGCTTTGAGCGGCGGCAAAGCATGATTTCATCATTTTTTTCGGTAAGTGAGCTCAGCTGAGATATACTACAACTATAGTACAACAGGGGCCTATTTAAAATAATCTAAAAAAATATGTGTGTGGTTTAAAATAAAATCAACAATTATGTGGGTGGTTTAAATTTATGATAACTAAAAAGTGGGTGGGTTAGAATTACTTTCCACAAAATGTGGTTGATTTATAATTAATAACAGCATTAGGGTGTTTAATATACATTATTTATAATTAAAAACAAAAAAATAACACTTTTGTCTCCATTACAGACACCATGAAGATTGGGACTACTTATGGCCAAAAAAACAACATTTTTCAATAAATATCCGCTTTAATAAAAGTTATTTGTATTTTTATTTTAAAAATCTGGTGACGTGTTATTTTGCTTATGTGGTTTCACATTTCTACCAATTACAGATTGGTTTCTACACAAAAGCATAGAAACCCTCAGGCGCTGTATTGAATAAGGTGTAACAACTCAACAGCGCCTCTAATGCAAATCTGAAACATCACATTTAACATTGGCAGCGTGATTACTACTACTACTACCAGCTGTGGCATTCTGAAATAGCGACTGACGGCTGATCGGGGCACTAATAATGAATCAGTCGGCCCGTCCTGCTTTGTGGATCCCCACAAATCAGTAGTAAAACTCACCCTTTCAATGTTTTACGGCCCTAGCCAGGGCATGCAGTCGATTGGCCCACTTAGAGACACATGCACAGAAGGCCAGCTTCTCTTTAACGCTCGACATCAGCGCAGCAAAGAAACTGAAAGAAGTGAGCATTCCACCGTCCACGTCCCTGCTTGTCTCCAGCTGGGGTCATGCCCCTTCCAGCTATTCAAAATGCCTGGTGTGGGTACATGCTTAGCTAAAGGTATAGAGGGGCCACATCCCATGCATGCACTGTGGGATCAGTGGCTAGATGTATTAGTGTGTTGCCCAGGTTTTACACAGTGGGGTAACCGGTAATCGACTGGCTGTTGAGTTTTTTTAGCCTCCCGGGCCGGCCGAGAGGTTTTGGTCCACTTTAATAAGAGCTGTTTGTGGGGAGCCTCCCTATTTATCCTCACATTTTGTTTTTACTTTGCTGTTTATGCATTTTGCTTATAAAAGCCTGCATTGCATTATATAAAACATAGAAAATACAGTCACTCGGTGGGCTGAACAAGCTGTTAAGCCCTGCCAGCAAACTCGCTGACAAAGCCTATTGTGTCAAGGCAATCTATTCTGCTGATGAGATCAAGGTGAAAATGCCCAGAAAGGGAAGTTACTATCAAAGTAATATTTAGAGTAGCTGGAGTCTAAGTTGTGTTAAGGCGTGTGCAAACAATGTAAAAACCCCCTTTTGTTTCCATGATATGCATGTGTTGATCCTACTGCTCTTATAATTCCTTTATCTGCCTCTGCACAGTAATTGTCCAACATACTGCAAGATTCAAAGATATCCTACTAAAGCTAGGATATCTCTCATCCATTGCCTGCCGTATCTGAAAATGTATAGAACAATGTGGACTGTCTAAGTGGTATTTTGATAGATCTTCTCAAACAAATTAGAGATGAAAAAACTGCCTTGTTTGATGTTTTATTGACCAACGTACAAAAGGAATTATTTGCCTCTATACCCACACAGCAGAAGCAGAACTTTACAAGCCTTGAAATCCCTTAGACAAAATAATCTTATATATGGTTACACTGATATATGTACATCTGTATGTGGCTTTTATGTGTATAGATTTGTGTGCTACTGTTTTACTACTATAAACAGCATGCTGTCAGTAACTGCTGTTTAGGTATTTTATTTAGTGTAGCTTCTAGTGATTAGCTCAAGCTTGGCAAGTGCATGTGTAACACTTCAGCAGATTATTAATGCAATGTGCAGGTATTTGCTTTATAGCACAACCCTTTACTACCCAGGAGACAACCCAAATGGAAATGGCGCTTTAGGAGATTTTCAAATAAAATGCAATTACTATGCACACCTTGCAGATTTTCAAGAAAACTGTTTACATTTGAACCCCCCCCCCAAAAAAAAAAAAAAAACTATATATCCTCAAGCTTTCTAGGTGAACCAGGTTTATTGTCGTGCATGCAGTTTTCTGGATGCAAACACTCGAAGAATTCACTAAAAGGTTTGTACACTAGCAGCACTGATTGTTAACAGTGGGGTAGCTGGACCTGGACTAGTCAGCAGCAGTGTAGCCGGACCTGGGCTGGCCCACTGTGCATTGCCGCCGTGAAAATAAGAAATTGGATGCCTGGTTACTCACCGCTTCCAGACCTCTACTGTGCCCACCACGGTGCAGCCTGTCAGATTGCGGTCAGTGCTGATAGGCTCGCTTGTGACAAGAAATATCTGATGCTGGACCTGTGTTCTACCTGGGCGTGGGGGCAGCAATCATTTCAACTGTTGCAGGACCCATCCCTTGGGGGGCCCTTGCTAGTTCAGTGGCAGTTAGCCAGGGCCACTGTACTAAGGAGCTTTAGTTCCTTTATCAAGAAACACTGAGCTGGAGGGGACAAGTCTTTTATTTTATCTCATGCAATGGGGCGGCTGTTTCTCCTGAGGGGACCCGCCCCCTGTATCCCCCTCTCCTCCATATAATTTCCCCTGAGGCTGTGCAGGTAATAGGGTTAGTTCTGGCTTTTTAAATTTTTGTGAACGTGGCTACCGGGAGAAAGTGGTTATTACTTCCTCCCGATGAGGTCATTCTTGCTGTGCAATTAGCCAAATCTGTGCCACATGTGAGTTGAGGTGCTACGGCTGTATTATTGTGGGCTATTAGCAATGCAGGCCACCAGCATTCCTATTGCTGGTGCCTGCATTTGTAGCTGCTCGATTAAGCGGACCTCCTCAAGTTGACCTCCTCTGATGGGAAGTTAGGGCGCAAGTGGAGGTCCGCTTTTGCTTTCTGTGTTTCAGGGGACACAAACTAGTACCTGGGGCATTCACTTCCTTTAGGCAGGTTGAGACGGCCAGGCTGATTTATTATTAGCGTCAGGTAGCGACAGATGAGCATCTGTAGCAGGCATTTCTGAGCGCCTGCTAGTAGTCGCTGTGCTCGCCCGTGGTACGCTAGTTCAGAGTGACTCAGTCGCTGTGCAGCATTGATGAATACATTGTGGGGAGTCGCTATATGACCAGTACAGCGCAGTATGGGAGCTAATGATAGCGACTGGCTCACACCATATTCATCAAAAAAACAGCCTCACACACCGCCGGTGCTCAAAAATGCTACGCTGGAGCCCAGAGCGCCAGAGGCTGTGTGATTAAAGGCTGTTTTTTAACATGTATCCACCAGTAACAAAGCAAAAACATATGGAATTACATTGTTATAACATTGTGACATGAACACATTAATGCCAGACCTATAATATGAATTCTGCATAAATATATACAATTAAAAAAAAAATGAATAAATGGCTTTTTCAAGGCCAGGAGAGGTCCCCAAAAAAATAAATAAAACAAAAACCCTGTTTAAAGAGAAGTAAAAGAACATCCATCGAAATGTATGGGAGAGTGACAGGTAGCAAGAGGTGATACATGTCGCTCTGCAAAAGTGAACGCTGGCGCTGTAAGCTGAGGCTGGGATAATGATGAATCGGACGCTACATGGCGTTATCCCAGTCGCTCAACAGATTCTGCTTGATAAATGTGTAATTGCATGCCGTGTCCGGCGTTCACCTGGCGCTACCTGTCGCTACCTGTCATTTACAAGGCACTACCTGACGCTATCCCTTCATGAATAAGGCCCTTAGTCTGTGGGAGGACTCACGGTTACTCCGTGGCTGACTTTTCCATTGTACAGATTTAGCAGCTTTTTGCCTGGGTCAAGCTTTGTGCCAGTCCTGTGACCAGACATTTAAAGCATGTCTTTGGCTTCAGATATAGGCGCGCGTTCTAGCCTCTTAGACGCCCTAGTGACGTGCTTTGGATGTGATCAGCTGGTGGAGGGGGGTTAATCCCTGTAGGTCTTGTACCACTATTTTTGAATGTCTCTCCAGCAGGACTACGGCTGCACCTCTGTCCTGGGAGGGTCAGTCCTCCTCTGAGCAGGACCCCCCCCCCCCTCCGGGGTGCCACCTGGTCATTTGTGCACACCGTTACTTCCTTTTATAAGTTGGATGTCCGTGCATCGGAGGATGGGATATTCGGAAGAAAGGTGCTAAGGAAGGAAGCTAATAAAAATGTCATCAAGTTGGACATACCCTTTACATTTGGGTGCGCATTTGGTTGTAAAATTGCCGCCTGCATCTCGGTGAGCTTTTTAACTTTATCACAGACAAACGTGCAACAAAAAAAAAATAAAATTTTCCTTAAAAAATACACCTGCACATGATGATGAGGCATTTTTACCGGTGGGGTGTGTCTATTTTTTCCAGTGAGGTAAGAATCTTTGGAAACAGCACCCTATTGGGTACGCAGGAAAAAAAAAATAATCTTTAGCATAGCCCATAGGGTGCTGTTTATTTCCAACCAGTTATTCCTACCTGATTGGAAAAATGTACAGCTGTTAATTTTTAGGAAAAATAAAACAAACATTTTTCTTTCACTTTTTCTGTGATAAAGTTAAAAAGCTCACCAAGATGCAGACTGCAATTCAAATCCAAATGTACACCCAGACTTTAGTGTGCCTTTTTATCTTCTTCAAAAGATACGTTAGGGCTTATTTTCAGGTGGTGTCTTATTTTTACCATTTACAACACTCTTTGTTATGTATTGTCAGGTTTAATGGCACTCCAGCTGCTCTCCTCTAAAGTTTTTCTCCACTGCAAATGTAGCAGATGGTTCCCTCTGGTGACCGGTAGCAGCCACAACGCTCTAATATACACTTAGGTTTGTGTGAGAGCCTGGACATTGACAACAGTACTGTTTTGGGTCTCTTAAGTGTGATTTTTTTTTTGGGGGGGGGGGGGTGTCTGCTTTTCTTGGTGAAGGGTCTAACTGTCCTGCTGCATGCGATTTGAATTTGCATTCTATTTCTTGATTTTACTTTTTACATGTGTAGCTCCCTGAACACTATCTAAATGATCTTTTTTATGAAACATAACTTTTTTGTAGGGCGTAAGTTTCGAGTGCAAACTTGGTGTACATTGCCAATAGTAACATAATGCAAATAGTTTCACAGAACACTGCTGCAGGACATATGTAAAGTTAAGTGAGCTCCCTCAGCAGTGGCTGTGTGTACAGGACTCAGGTCTCTCATCTTGGTGTACATTGCCAATAGCAACTGATTGCAGGAAGTGATTTCATAAAACACACTTTTGTCAACATAGGAAAATATTAAAAAATACTGGGTCAGTTCAGCACCTTGAGCACATCCTTTTGGCACAAAAAGAAAATACAATAATTGTGGCATATACAGTACGATACTTAAACAATACTTTCCTGCAAATTTCCTAAAGACTTGCCCCCTTTGGCTTGAGAGATAACCATGAGGAACAAATTGGGATATTTATTTGAGGCAAATGAAAACACATACACAGGGCCTTTTTTATGAAGTGGGCTGTTTAGCATCTTTCTGGTGGCTGTAGCACATCTTTCTCTTTTGGTGCTGCAATTTGGACTAGAATAGCTCTGAAAGTCACAGCAACCAATGTTAACTAATTTGCTTTTGCATTAGGTATTAGGCTGGCTGGTGTCAGCACTTGATGGACCCGACTACCGTGTATAATAGCGCCATTGTGCGCCACTTTGTACCACCTACTTGTCGGCGTTGCCCAACGTATTTATTAATTTTTGGCACCCTGAAAAGATTGGCGCTGGTCGCCATTTCATCATTCTGGTTACAAGATAATACTGCTAGGGACAAAGGGGAGCAAACTTTACAGTATGTTTAGGCTGCATTTTGGCTGTTGTTGTCCAAATTACACATTGGTAAGCAAAAAGACAGATGAAAAAACGATTTTCACAGAAAAAAATAAAATTTGGCGACATCTAGGTCCTACATTTACATTATTGACAATTGCAACTTCTGTACAAATAAATGTGGGTAATATTCTTTATAAGCATAAATCATGGGATCTTGACCTACAGCGCCACCATAAAATGGCACAGCTGCAACCAGAGGGCCACACGCTGCAGGCCGCTTTGGTGCTGTCTGTTTTTATGTTTGATAAATCGCACGCTGAATGACACTGAGACAAAGAAAATGGTTCTGAGTGGTATTAACAGTCGCTGATGCTTGACAAATCAGGCTCACAATGTTTTTCTGTTTGAGGTATTTAAAGTGTTAATCACAAACTCCATAGTTCAAGGCACTATACTGTATATAAAAATCTCAAACACAAAGTAAAAAGCCTGAACCATACAAACATCTATATATCATAATGGAAAAAAAACAATGCTATGCAGTCAGCCACTCTGAGCTGTACTTTCAGTCTCCTTGTATGTTAGATGTTTGCAGACATTTACTCCACTTCAGTGATTGACATACATACAATCACCACAAGTGGTACAAACCACTTTATTGTTAACAGCTCAAAGCATTCACTTTCTGTTGCATTCTGTACTGCTATTATTCATTACATACATTTGGTTTCATAAGAGACCTACTCATGTTCTGACATCCTGAAACAACAAGAGAATAAGGTGTTTGAACAGTTGATGTATGTCAAACCCTACAGAGGATGTTGTTAATCCTCATGTTTACTAAAATGCTCATATGCTTTAGTGTTTTAATTCCACGGAACAAGCTGCAGGCACCTATCTCCTTTAATCAGCTATTCATTTGATTATACATTATGTTTAGACATGAGTAGGGATGAGCGAATTGATCCGGACAAACCCGAATTCGTTCCGAATTTCAGGAAAAATTCGATTCTGAACAAATCCGAATTTTCCCGCGATTCGATCGATCGAAGTTTTCCTTTAAACTCCATTTATTTCAATTACAGCCATTGTAAAATGGTGGATGGACATGTCCGGACATATCCCCTGGGGCAAGTTATCATGGGAAGGTCACATGCAGCATATCAGCAGCCAGGAAGCCCGGTGACGTCACAGTGCTATAAACGGCGGCCATCTTGCTTGTGCGCATTTCAGCGTTGTATTGCGGCGAGAACGGAGCTTGCTACAGACAGGGAGAGACTAACAGAGAGGCAGGGAGAGGCAGGGAGACGCACAGAGATCCACAGAGTGCCAGGGAGAGCCAGGGAAAGATAGGGAAAGATAGGGAAAAATCGGGAAGGATCCAGGCAGGGACAGCAGAGAAAATGACAGGGAAACTTTTTTTTTTATTTTCATTTCACTTCATTTGCCAGATCAGTTTTAAATTGCTTTTGTTTGTGCTATAAAAATCCTGGCCACTGTGCATCCCATCTTGGCAGTGGCATATTTAACCCTATCTGTTACACGCAAGCATTTCTTATAACTCGATTAGTTTTCATTTCTTTTGTGTCTGCTGTAAAAACCCCAGCCCACATGGGCATCCCATTTCAGCACAGTACATTCTGTTACACTAAAACAGCTTTTAAAGGCTATTTCTCATAAATATATTGCAGTTTGAATAGTTTTTGTGTGTGCTGTAAAACACCAGGCCTCAGGGTTTCCCAAACCTGCACATTTGACCCTATCTGTTACAAGCAGCTTTTAAAGGGTTATTTCTTATAAATATATTGCAGTTTCAATTGTTTCTGTGTCTGCTGTAAACAGCCCTGCCCACAGGGCATCCCATATTGCCAATTTTCATAGTACCTGTTACAGAGAAACATTTCCTCAGTTTATTTAGCTTCTGGTTTTTAAAGTAAACACATTTTTTAAAGTGCCTATTGCGCATTTCAAATACATAAAAATGTCAGGCAGACAAGTGTCTGGATGTTCACAGAGTAGTGGCAGAGGCCAAGATTCAGCAGGCAGAGGTCGCAGCAGACTAGGGTCGAGTCGCAGCAGGAGTCGCGGCGAGAGACCTGATCTGCCAGTATCTGCTACCGGTCGTGTCTCCACCAGTAACGCATCTGCCGTGGTAGATTGGTTAACGCGGACATCCACATCATCACAAGTTACATCTGACACCCCCAGTCTAAGGTCGGTAGGTTCCTCTGACACCACCCTGAGTTGGCATGACCCGAGAGCAGTCCCTATCCTCCCATTGCCTCTGTCCTACGCCGTTCCCTCCCCCAGCGACGTATCCTATGCTTTGGGTTCAGCTCCACTCCTTAGTGAGGAGGACGATCAGATAGAGGACAGTCAGCAGCTACTGCCCAGCCAAGAAATGGAGGTGGCTTATTTCGCTGGGCAGACAAATAGTGATGTGGAGAGTGGTGTGGGTGTTGCGAGCGTTCCAGCTCCTGCACCAGACACTGTTCAGTAAACCGAGAACATCAGTGACGTGCAGCCACAACTCGATGATGATGATGATGAAGCCGATCGCACTTGGGAGTCGGGTGCAGAAGGGGCATCATCATCATCAGGAGAAGAGGGGCGCAGGTTGCCCCGGAGTCAGCAGCTGAGGCAGCAAGGTGTTAGCAGCATGGTTGGCAGTCAGCATGGGGGCAGAATTGTAAAGCCTGGAGCCAAACGGGGCCGGGGCCAGGGTAGAGCACTTGCTGCGCGGCAGGCTACCTTATCGGGAGGTAGTGGAGCAGGGGTTCCTGAAGTTGGCGACAGTAGCAGTGAATCAGTGCGGGCTGTTGGTGGGAAAAGTAGCTATTTGGCAGTGTGGCAGATTTTCCTGAAGCATACACAGGAGGGTAACATGGCCACATGCAAGATATGTAGGCAGAAGGTGAAGCATGGCCGGGGCCCAAATGTTGGCACCACGACCCTGCGTCAGCATATTATGCGTCACCATAAAGCGGCCTGGGAGAACCAAGGCTCCGAAGAGGTGGTCCAGGCTGCTTCCTCACCGAGTGGCACGCCGCTCCCAATTTCTGCCAGCCAAGGCTTCAGCACCTCAGCCGAAGGCAGCTGTGCGTCATACCCATCCTCTGACGCTCCTCCTGATGCTCCTGCTCCTCCTCCTCCAAGTCATGCATCCCGCCAGCAATCCATCAGCGAAGCCATGTCCAAGAGACAGCAGTATGCGCCCACTCATCCTATGGCGCAGAAGCTGAATGTGCTCCTGTCCAAGTTGCTGGTGCTGCAGTCGCTCCCTTTTCAGGTGGTGGACTCTGCAACTTTCAGAGAACTGATGGCTTGCGCCGAGCCTAGGTGGAGAGTGCCAAGCCGTCATTTCTTTGCCAAGAAGGCAGTACCAGCGCTGCACAATTTTGTTGAACAGAAGGTGGGCAAGTCCTTGAGCCTGTTGGTGTGTAGCAAAGTGCATGGCAGCGCCGACGTCTGGAGCTGTAACTACGGTCAGGGACAGTACATGACGTTTACAGCCCACTGGGTGAATGTGGTCCCTTTGCAGCAGCAGCAACTTGGACAGGTCATGCCGCTTGGGCCTCCGCGCTCCCTGGCCGTTGTGCCTGTGACACCGTGCGACTCGGCCTCCTCATCCTCCGCCTTATCCTCACCCTCCACTGTAGGCTCAAGTCTCAGTGTCCCTCCAGTCTACCATGTGTGCATGGCACGGAGGTGTCACGCTGTGCTTCACATGGTTTGTCTTGGCGAACTGAGTCACACAGGGGAGGAACTGCTTAAATTTATTCATCAAGAAATCCAAACATGGCTTACTCTGAAAAAACTGAAAATGGGAACCATGGTTACCGACAATGGGAAGAACATTTTGTCTGCGCTGCGACAAGGAAGGCTGACCCATGCGCCCTGCATGGCTCACGTCTTCAATCTGGTTGTGAAGCGGTTTCTGAAGTCTTTCCCCCATATGCAAGATATCCTAACAACTTCAAGGAAACTTTGCATGCACTTCAGCCACTCATACACTGCCAAGCACACCCTTCTTGAGCCACAGCGTCAGAACGGTAGCCCCCAACATAGTCTGATTTGCAATGTTTCCACCCATTGGAATTCCACCCTGCATATGTTGGACAGACTATACGAGCAGAGAAAAGCCATCACGGATTTCTTGATGATCCAAGCAGATAGGGGGACTCCCCTGTGTAATTTCAATGTCAACCAGTGGCAGCTCAAATGTGACACCTGCCGTTTGCTCAGGCCCTTTGAGGAAGCCACTTTATTTGTGAGTCGCCAGGATTACGGGATGAACGATGTGATTCCACTGTTTCATGTACTACAGCACATGTTGGAAACCATGGCTGGTCAGGGCACTGGAGACATGCCGTCTACATCTTACGGCCACATGAACCCATTGGAGCTGAACTGGAGGAGGAGGAAGAGGAGGAGGAGTGGCACAGTGCACAGTTTAGGCTTGGAGAAATGGCTGGTTTATCTAGTTAGGTGATAGGAGAGGAGGAGCAGGAGCAGCCAGAGGAGCTAGAGGGTTGTGAGGAAGGCGAGAGAGAGGACCCAGACACACCATGGCAGTATGCAGTGGAGATGGAGACAGGTAGTCCCTCGGAGTCACTTGCGCAAATGGCAGGAAGCATGCTCACGTGCTTGCGTAGTGACCCCAGAATTGTTTCCATTTGTCAGCGGGATGACATCTGGCTCTCCTCCTTATTGGACCCTCGCTTCCGGCACAAAATGGGGGCATTTTTTAAACCCGCCGAGAAGGAGGACAAACTGACCTATTACAAAGACATTCTACGGAGTCAGTTGGCTGATGCCTACTTGCGCCATGGTCCATATTCTCGCAGGTCTGACTCGGGGGGACCTCTGCGCTCACCTTCCACTGCCATGGCTGCTGGGGGGGCTGGCAGGAGCAGCAGCAGCAGCTCCATCAGCAGCAGCCTCAGTCTTCAGTCGCTAATGAGTAGCTTTCTACACCAGCATAGTGAGGCTACTCATGAGCAGCAGGAAGACCTGGAGCAGGACTTGAACCAGCAGGTCTTGTCATACCTTGACATGACCATGCCAACACACCTTGAGGATCCACTGGACTTCTGGGCAGCCAAACTTGACTTGTGGCCGCAACTAGCTGAGTTTGCCCTGGAAAATCTGTCCTGCCCGGCAAGTAGCGTGCCATCTGAGCGGGTGTTTAGTGCAGCGGGGGCCATAGTTACGGAGAGGAGAACTCGTCTGTCAACTAAAAATGTGGAGAGACTCACCTTTGTGAAAATGAATCAGGGATGGATCAGCCAGGATTTCCACCCACCAATGGCTGATGCATGCGACTAGATTCAGCATGGTGCCACGTTTTACACTTTCCAAATGGTGCAAAACATATTTATGTCTTTAGGCCAATTTTTGGGCACCTGCTGATGCCAATTTCAGGGTGTGCCTTTCAGCCAATTTTTGGGCTCCTGCTGCTGCTGCTGCCAACTCCAGTGTCTCTTTAAGCCAATGTTTGGGATCCTGCTGCCAACTCCAGTGTCTCTTTCAAGAAATGTTTGGGCTCCTGCTCCTGCTGCTGCCAACTCCAGGGTGTCATTCTGCCCATTTTTGGGCTCCTGCTGCCAAATGCAGTGTCTCTTTCAAGCAATGTTTGGGCTCCTGCTGCTGCCAACTCCAGTGTCTCTTTGAGCCAATGTTTGGGCTCCTGCTGCCAACTCCAGTGTGTCTTTCAAGCAATGCTTGGGCTCCTGCTGCTGATGCTGCTGCTTGCAACTCCAGTGTGTCTTTAGTCCAATTTTTGGGCTCCTGCTGCCAACTCCAGTGTCTCTTTCAAGCAATGTTTGGGCTCCTGCTCCGGCTGCTCCTGCTGCCAAATTCAGTGTCTCTTTCAATCAACGTTTGGGCTCCTGCTGCTCCTGCTGCCAGCTCCAGTGTCTCTTTCAAGCAATGTTTGGGCTCCTGCTCCTGCTGCTGCCAACTCCAAGGTTTCATTCGGCCAATTTTTGGGCTCCTGCTGCCAAATGCAGTGTCTCTTTCAAGCAATGTTTGGGCTCCTGCTGCTGCTGCTTGCAACTCCAGGGTGTCATTCAGCCAATGTTTGGGCTCCTGCTGCCAACTCCAGTGTCTCTTTCAAGCAATGTTTGGGCTCCTGCTGCTGCTTGCAACTCCAGTGTGTCTTTAGTCCAAGTTTTGGGCTCCTGCTGCCAACTCCAGTGTCTCTTTGAGCCAATGTATGGGCTCCTGCTGCCAACTCCAGTGTGTCTTTCAAGCAATGTTTGGGCTCCTGCTGCTGCTGCTGCTTGTGACTCCAGGGTGTCATTCAGCCAATGTTTGGGCTCCTGCTGCCAACTCCAGTGTCTCTTTCAAGCAATGTTTGGGCTCCTGCTGCTGCTTGCAACTCCAGTGTGTCTTTAGTCCAATTTTTGGGCTCCTGCTGCCAACTCCAGTGTCTCTTTCAAGCAATGTTTGGGCTTCTGCTCCGGCTGCTCCTGCTGCCAACTCCAGTGTCTCTTTCAAGCAATGTTTGGCCTCCTGCTGCTGCCAACTCCAGTGTCTCTTTGAGCCAATGTTTGGGCTCCTGCTGCTCCTGCTGCCAACTCCAGTGTGTCTTTCAAGCAATGTTTGGGCTCCTGCTGCTGCTGCTGCTGCTTGCAACTCCAGGGTGTCATTCAGCCAATGTTTGGGCCCCTGCTGCCAACTCCAGTGTCTCTTTCAAGCAATGTTTGGGCTCCTGCTGCTGCTTGCAACTCCAGGGTATCATTCAGCCAATTGTTGGGCTCCTGCTGCCAACTCCAGTGTCTCTTTCAAGCAATATTTGGGCTCCTGCTGCTGCTGCTGCTTGCAACTCCAGTTTGTCTTTAGTCCAATTTTTGGGCTCCTGCTGCCCACTTAAGTGTCTCTTTCAAGCAATGTTTGGGCTCCTGCTCCTGCTGCCAAAACCAGTGTCTCTTTCAATTAATGTTTGGGCTCCTGCTGCTCCTGCTGCCAACCCCAGTGTCTCTTTTAAGAAATGTTTTGGCTCCTGCTGCTGCTGCTGCTGCTACTTGCAACTCCAGTGTGTCTTTAGTCCAATTTTTGGGCTCCTGCTGCCAACTCCAGTGTCTCTTTCAAGCAATGTTCGGGCTCCTGCTGCTGCTGCTGCTTGCAACTCCAGTGTCTCTTTGAGCCAATGTTTGGGCTCCTGCTGCCAACTCCAGTGTCTCTTTCAAGCAATGGTTGGGCTCCTGCTACTGCTGCTGCCAGCTCCAGGGTGTCATTCAGCCAATGTTTGGCCTCCTGCTGCTGCCAACTCCAGTGTCTCTTTGAGCCAATGTTTGGGCTCCTGCTGCTCCTGCTGCCAACTCCAGTGTGTCTTTCAAGCAATGTTTGGGCTCCTGCTGCTGCTTGCAACTCCAGGGTGTCATTCAGCCAATGTTTGGGCTCCTGCTGCCAACTCCAGTGTCTCTTTCAAGCAATGTTTGGGCTCCTGCTGCTGCTGCTGCTTGCAACCCCAGTGTGTCTTTAGTCCAATTTTTGAGCTCCTGCTGCCAACTCCAGTTTCTCTTTCAAGCAATGTTTGGGCTCCTGCTCCGGCTGCTCCTGCTGCCAAATCCAGTGTCTCTTTCAATCAATGTTTGGGCTCCTGCTGCCAACTCCAGTGTATCTTTCAAGCAATGTTTGGGCTCCTGCTGCTGCCAACTCCAGTGTCTCTTTGAGCCAATGTTTGGGCTCCTGCTGCCAACTCCAGTGTCTCTTTCAAGCAATGGTTGGGCTCCTGCTACTGCTGCTGCCAGCTCCAGGGTGTCATTCGGCCAATTTTTGGGCTCCTGCTGCCAAATGCAGTGTTTCTTTCAAGCAATGTCTGGGCTCCTGCTGCTGCTGCTGCCAACTCCAGTGTGTCTTTCAAGCAATGTTTGGGCTCCTGCTGCTGCTGCTGCTTGCAACTCCAGGGTGTCATTCAGCCAATTTTTGGCCTCCTGCTGCTGCCAACTCCAGTGTCTCTTTCAGCCAATGTTTGGGCTCCTGCTGCTCTTGCTGCCAACTCCAGTGTCTCTTTCAAGCAATGTTTGGGCTCCTGCTGCTGCTGCTGCTTGCAACTCCAGGTTGTGTCTTTTAAGCAATTTTTGGGCTCCTGCTGCTGCCAACTCCAGTGTCTCTTTCAGTCAATGTTTGGGCTCCTGCTGCTACTGGCAACTCCAGTGTCTCTTTCAGCCAATTTTTGGGCTCCTGCTGCCAACTCCAGTGTCTCTTTCAAGCAATGTTTGGGCTCCTGCTGCTCCTGCTGCCAACTCCAGTGTGTCTTTCAAGCAATGTTTGGGCTCCTGCTGCCAACTCCAGTGTGTCTTTCATGCAATGTTTGGGCTCCTGCTGCTGCTGCTGCCAACTCCAGTGTGTCTTTCAAGCAATGTTTGGGCTCCTGCTGCTGCCGCTGCTTGCAACTACAGGGTGTCATTCAGCCAATTTTTGGCCTCCTGCTGCTGCCAACTCCAGTGTCTCTTTCAGCCAATGTTTGGGCTCCTGCTGCTCTTGCTGCCAACTCCAGTGTCTCTTTCAAGCAATGTTTGGGCTCCTGCTGCTGCTTGCAACTCCAGGTTGTGTCTTTTAAGCAATTTTTGGGCTCCTGCTGCTGCCAACTCCAGTGTCTCTTTCAGTCAATGTTTGGGCTCCTGCTGCTACTGGCAACTCCAGTGTCTCTTTCAGCCAATTTTTGGTCTCCTGCTGCCAACTCAGTGTCTCTTTCAAGCAATGTTTGGGCTCCTGCTGCTCCTGCTGCCAACTCCATTGTGTCTTTCAAGCAATGTTTGGGCTCCTGCTGCCAACTCCAGTGTGTCTTTCAAGCAATGTTTGGGCTCCTGCTGCTGCTGCTTGCAACTCCAGGGTGTCATTCAGCCAATTGTTGGCCTCCTGCTGCTGCTGCTGCCAACTCCAGTGTCTCTTTGAGCCAATGTTTGTGCTCCTGCTGCTCCTGCTGCCAACTTCAGTGTCTCTTTCAAGCAATGTTTGGGCTCCTGCTGCTGCTGCTTGCAACTCCAGGTTGTGTCTTTCAAGCAATTTTTGGGCTCCTGCTGCTGCTGGCAACTCCAGTGTCTCTTTCAGCCAATTTTTGAGCTCCTGCTGCCAACTCCAGTGTGTGTCTTCAGGCCAATTTTTGGGCTCCTGCTGCCAAGTCCAGGATGTCTTTCAGCCAATATTTGGGCTCCTGCTGCTGCCAGCTCCAGGGTGTGTTTTTCAGGCAATATAGGGACCCCTCATAGTGATGCCACCTCAACTCTCTGCAATTGTGCCGCTCTGCGATTTTAATAGCGATGCCTCTGATCTGCATGTCATAATTATTTACAGTATTATTTTACTAACCCAGCACGCATGCTGTGCGTGTAACAGCGAGGCAGAATGGTTTACAACCCTATTGAGGCTCTAGGAAGCTCAGAAATAGCCATTTTTAATAGCGATTCATCGCGAAGAAATTCGGGTTGAAACGAATTTTGTCGGAAAATTCAGCAATCAGCCGAATCGAATTTTTCACAAATTCGCTCATCTCTAGACATGAGAGAATCGAATCTGATCACTCAAATCACTTCTTTAAAACTCCTTTTACTACTATCCAGGTCATCTAAAATGGTGGATCCACATGTCAGGACATGTCCCATGGGGCAAAGAATCCTGGGTAGGCGTCATATGCTGCCTATCATCAGCCAGGGTTCCCGATGATGTCACAGCCCTATATAAGCGGCGACCATTTTGTAGAAGCTCATTTCGACACAGTATTGCAGCGAGAACGGGTCACGCAGAGACAGAGCGAGAGATAGATAGATAGATAGATAGATAGATACAGCGAGGGAGAGATAGAGCAAAGGACAAATAGAGCGAGGGGCAGATAGAGCCAGAGAGAGAAGGAGAGAGGCTGTGACAGAGATAGACAGAGACAGTTTACAGTGTTTGCATTAGCTTCAAAGCCTATTTAGTGTTAATAACACACCTGACTATTTAGCTTTTCCTTTTCCTGGTGTCATTCTTTAAAAAGCGTGCTAGCATTTATCTTTTAAGAGTACCAGGCTACTTACCTTTTGCATTTTGCAAAAAAATGCACGTTTCAAAATTTCCAGCAGCCATTGCCTTTCACCGGGGGGCATCCTAAATGCTAGCATGTGTCTTTTAAGAGTACTTGTCTACTTACCTTTTGCATTTTGTAAAAAAAGTCACATTGTAAAGTTTAAAGTAGTAATTCACTTTCACCGGGGGCATCCCAAATGCTAGCATGTGTCTTTTAACCCTTTAAATGCCAGCCACGTAAAATTTACGTGGTTGCCTCTCCTGCTGTTAAGTGCCAGCCACGTAAATTTTACGTGCCTGAATTTCCCCACTAACAGTAAAAAAAAGTTTTTAAAAAAGTCACTTGCCTGACCCCTCTTTCGATCCGGCCGGGTCTCCTCTTCAGCCAGAGGGGCTTCGATCGCCGATTGGGGCTCCTCCGGCTGCAGGGGAGTGCCCAAAATAGGGTCCCCCCCATTTCAGCAGCCGCCGGGATTGCCTGCAAAAAAAAAAAAATGACAGTTACTCCGCGCCCGCCGGCTCTCGCCGCCTCTCCTCTTCATGGAGGGGGGCGGCTCCCATAACCCCCCCGGCTCTTCCGTCTTCTGGAGGGGGGCATAACAGCCCTCCTCCCTTCGCAGCCCTTCGGGGGCGGAGACAATGACGTCACCGCCAGGTGTCATCGGGGCACCCGGCAGTTCAGCTGTCAGATGCCGGTGACGGCTGGACAGAGGAGGAGGGAGGTAGGCGATCCTCCGACCGCCTGCCTCCCCCCTCCTCTGCCCAGCCGTCACCTGCATATGATTGCCGCGGGACACTGCATATGAAAATCGGAGGTGAGTAAAGGTAAATTTTTTTTTTTTTTGTTAATAAACATATTTCAAAAATGTGTCTGTGTTTTTTTAATACTGTTAACTCTTTGTGAACTGGTAAGGGGTCCATGAGACCCCTTATACCAGTTCACAAGGCTCGGGGGTCTGGCAAGTTACCTGCGGCTAGCGGGTGACTTGCCATTAACCCCTGGCCCCCCAAATTACCTGCCTCCCCAAAGCCCGGGGGGCAGAAGAGCCGTGGCCCTAGGCTATGATGGCTTGTATCCGGCAGGGCCAGGGGCCACTAAAGCTGGCCCCTGCGCCCTGTTCTACAAGCCCCCATAGCTGGTCACAGGCTGGTTACGCTGGGTAGGGGGGACCTCACGCCATTTTTTGGGGGGATTTTTAAGGGACCCTTAAAAATCCCCCCCCCCCCAAAATGGGGTCCCCCTCCCTGGGAGGGGGGACCCTATGTCATTTTTTTTTTAAATTAACCCTATGTTACCTGTAACCCAGTAGGTATAAAAGGCTTCCAGCAGCAGCAGCAGGAGAGCAGAAGCCTAAGTGATTAGCGTGGGAATATTTTTTTTTAATAAAGTTATTTTGAAAAAGTGTGTACCTGTGTCTTTTTTACTTTTAACCCTTTGTGAACTGGTAAGGGGTCCATGTGACCCCTATACCAGTTCACAAGGCTCGGGAGTCTGGCAAGTCACCTGAGGCTAGTGGGTGACTTGCCATTAACCCCGAGACCCCCCCATTACCTGCCTCCCAAAAAAACCCTTATATTCCCCCAAGAAATGGTGTCCCCCCCCCCCCCCCCCTGTGAAGGGGGATCCTACACCAATTTTTTTTATTTAACCCTTTACTATGTGGATAGTAGTTGTATTTTATTTGTAAATGTTATAAAGTGCTCTTTTAC
This sequence comes from Gastrophryne carolinensis, assembly GCA_027917425.1. Lineage (NCBI taxonomy): Eukaryota > Metazoa > Chordata > Amphibia > Anura > Microhylidae > Gastrophryne > Gastrophryne carolinensis. The sequence continues at coordinate 89,378,503 of CM051242.1, forward strand.
AGTTTAGGGGATCACCTGGACAGGAACGGGGGGCTACCGATACATATGTGGTATCATTGTAATCGGGAGAAATGGGGCTTTCACATGCAATATGGTTTTCTTTAATAAAATAAATGTTTTGTTAAAATAAAGGAGACAATTTAAAAAATATAATTTTTTTTTTTTTTTACTTATTTACTTAAAATATATATAAAAAAAGTAGAAAAAATACAAACAAGACATTTCATGTTAAAGTCTAAACTCTGCCACAAAAAGAAAATATGCAATTTTCTTGGAAATTCCTGCAAAAATCACAGTTAAACATCACGCAAAATGGTGAAAAATATCAGCAGAGGGTGACAAAATCTCAAGTAGGCTGGCAGTTAAAAGGTTATTGTGGGTATTGTGGGTATTGCTCTGCTCGGGGGACCTTAGCTTGTTTTTTCTTATTTGCATATTGATATTTTAGGAAAAGGTGTTTTTTTATTCTGCTTTTTTATACAATTTTTGTGAAACCCTGTGCAACCTAAGAATTCTTCGAGATATTACTTCCAGAAAGATGAGCCCACTACAACAAGCTGGGTACGCTTAGAAAGCTTAACATGTGTACTTTCATGGAATATATGGTTTATCAGGGATATTCCAAATGTAAAGGGTTGTTTTGGGGTGTTTGGCAACTCTCTCCTTGACAGAACCTATGCATGCTGGGTATTGTTCTGTTTGGGGGATGTTGTTTTTTCAGATTTTCAGTTTATTTCTGGTTTGCATATAGTTTTTCTTTAGGAAAATGTGGTTTTGATTCTGCTTTTTTATTAATTTTTAGGAAAACCCTGTGTAACCAAAGAATACATTGAGGGATTACTTCCAGAAAACTGCACCTATGTCAACAAGCCTGGTACGCCTAGAAATCCTGAGGTGTATACTTGTAGGGAATATATAGTTTGTTGGGGGTATTTCAAATGTAAAGGTTTGTTTTTCTTGAAAAACTGCAAGGTGTGCATATTGCATAGCATAGTTGTATTTTATCTGAAAATCTCCTAAAGCGTTGTTTCAGTTTGGGGGAGTCTCCTGGGCAGGAAAGGGTGTCTACCTATACATATGTGGTACCGCTGTAACCGGGAGAAATTGAGGTTTCACACAAAATAAGATTTTATTGACAAACTTACATTTTTTATTACAAAAAAACACTACAAATTGTAAAAAAATAGTTGTTTTTTTTTTAATTTTTTGCACAATTTTCACCCCAAAATATTGAGAGTACACTTAGAAAATGACAAACAAGACATTTCATGTTAAAGCCCATGCTCTGCTGAAAAAAACAATATATTACTTTCCTGGGAAATCCCTGGAAATCCCTTCAAAAATCACAGTTAAACATGGGGAGCGCAAAATAGTGCAAAATGGTCTGGCAACAAAGGGTGACAAAAGCTCAAGGTAGGCTGGCACTTAAAGGGTTACCTGTTTACTTACCTTTTGCATTTTGTAAAGAAAAAAGTCTTGTTTTCATGTTGAAAGCAGCCATTGCCTTTCACCGGGGGCATCCCAAATACTACCATTTATCTCTTAGGACTACCTGTCTACTTACCTTTTACATTTTGTAAAAAAAGTCTTGTTTTCAAGTTTAAACCAGCCATTGCCTTTCACCGGGGGGGGGGGGGCATCCCGAATACTACCATTTATCTTTTAAGAGTACCTGTCTACTTACCTTTTACATTTTGGAAGAAAAAGTCTCATTTTCAAGTTTAAAGCAGCCATTGCCTTTCCCCGGGGGGCATCCCAAATACTACCATTTATTTTTTAAGAGTACCTGGCTACTTACCCTTTGCCTTTTGTAAAAAAAAGTCTTGTTTTCAAGTTTAAAGCAACCATTGCCTTTCACCGGGGGGGGGGGGGGGGGGGGCATTCTGAGTGCTACCGCTTATCTTTTAAGAGTACCTGTCTACTTAGCTTCTGCATTTTGTAAAAAAAAGTCTTGTTTTCAAGTTTAAAGCAGCCATTCCCTTTTACCGGGGGGCATTCTGAGTGCTACCACTTATCTTTTAATCCTTTAAGAGTGCCTGTCTACTTACCTTTTGCATTTTGTAAAAAAAAGTCTTGTTTTCAAGTTTAAAGCAGCCATTGCCTTTTACCGGGGGGGCATTCTGAGTGCTACCACTTATCTTTTAAGAGTACCTGGCTACTTACCTTTTGCCTTTTGAAAACAAAATCAAGTTTTCAAGTTTAAAGCCGCCATTGCCTTTTACCGGGGGGCATCCCGAATACTACCACTTATCTTTTAAGAATACCTGTCTACTAACCTTTTGCATTTTGTAAAAAAAGTCAAGTTAAAAGCAGCCATTGCTTTTCACCGGGGGGCATCCTGAATATTAGCACTTAGCTTTTAGGAGTACCTGTCTACTTACCTTTTGCATTTTGTAAAAAAAAGTCATTTTCAAGTTTGAAACAGCCATTACCTTTCACCGGGGGCATCCCGAATACTACCATTTATCTTTTAAGAGTACCTGTCTACTTACCGTTTGCATTTTGTAAAAAAAAGTATCGTTTTCAAGTTTAAAACAGCCATTGCCTTTCACCGGGGGGCATTCTGAGTTCTACCACTTATCTTTTAAGAGTACCTGTCTACTTACCTTTTGCATTTTGTAAAAAAAAGTATCATTTTCAAGTTTAAAGCAGCCATTGCCTTTCACCGGGGGGCATCCAGAATACTACCATTTATCTTTTAAGAGTACCTGGCTACTTACCTTTTGCATTTTGTAAAAAAAAGTCTCATTTTCAAGTTTAAAACAGCCATTGCCTTTTACTGGGGGGGGGGGGGGGCATTCTGAGTGCTACCACTTATCTTTTAAGAGTACCTGTCTACTTAGCTTTTGCATTTTGTAAAAAAAAGTCTTGTTTTCAAGTTTAAAGCAGCCATTCCCTTTTACCGGGGGGCATCCCGAATACTACCATTTATCTTTTAAGAGTACCTGTCTACTTACCTTTTGCATTTTGTAAAAAAAGTCTTGTTTTCAAGTTTAAAGCAGCCATTGCCTTTTACCGGGGGGCATTCTGAGTGCTACCACTTATCTTTTAAGAGTACCTGGCTACTTACCTTTTGCCTTTTGTAAAAAAAAGTCTTGTTTTCAGGTTTAATGCAGCCATTGCCTTTCACCGAATACTACCATTTATCTTTTAAGAATACCTGTTTACTAACCTTTTGCATTTTGTAAAAAAAAGTCTGGTTTTCAAGTTTAAAGCAGCCATTGCTTTTCACCGGGGGGCATCCTAAATGCTAGCACTTAGCTTTTAAGAGTACCTGCATCTTTACCCTTTACATTTTGAACAAAAACACAATTTAAAACTGCCTGTGGTACATTTAACTCTAACCAGGGGCATCCTGCGTAAGGCCATCTGACAGTGTCTTTTTGCATTAGCTTTTAGCTATGGTGTCTGCCTATTTTGCTCCAACTTTTCTACACACCTGCTGTTACAAATATACTGTTGTAGGTGTAGTGTAGTGTATTGTTTTCCCCTCCTAAACACAGTAAAAATGTCAGGCAGAGATGGGCAAGGATGTGCACCGAGGAGAGGCCTAGATTCATCAGGTAGAGGTCGCAGCAGACTAGGGGCGAGTGGCAGCAGGAGTCACGGTGGGATGCCTGATCTCCCAGTATCTGCTAGCGATCGTGTCTCGACCATCTGCCGTCATCGATTGTTTAACGCGGTCATCCACCTCATCACAAGTGACATCTGACACCCCTAGTCAACAGTCCGTAGGTTCCTCGGACACAACCCTGAGTTGGCATGGCCCGGAAGCAGCCCCTGTCCTTCCATTGCCTCTGCGCAGTCCCTGCCCAGGGTTCAGGGAGGACAATGTGTTAAAGGACAGTCAGCAGCTACTGCCAAGCCAAGAAATGGAGGAGACATCCGCCGCTTCTTTCGCTAGGCAGACAAACACTGAGGAGGAGAGTGGCGTGGGAGGTGGTGTGGTGAGCATTCCAGCTCCTGCAGCAGAAGCTTTTGAGGAAACCGAGGAGGACATCAGTGACCTGCAAACACAACTCGATGATGATGATGATGATGAAGCCGATCGCTCTTCGTGCAGAAGGGGCTTCATCATCATCAGGAGAAGAGGGTCCAAGGTTGCCCCAGAGTCAGCAGCTGAAGCAGCAAGGTGGTAGTAGGGTTGGCAGTCAGCATGGTGGCAGAATTGGGATGTCTGGAGCCACACGTGGCTGGGGGCAGGGTAGACCACCTGCTGCATGGCAGATTGCCTTCCCGGGAGGTAGTGGAGTAGGGGTTCCTGGAGTTGACGGCAGTAGCAGTGAATTAGTGCGGACTGTTGGTGGGAAAAATAGCTACTCGGTGGTGTGGCAGTTTTTTATCAAGCATCCGCAGGAGGGTAAACTGGCCACATGCAAGATGTGTAGATAAAAGGTGAAGCATGGCCAGGGCCCCAATGTTGATACCACAGCCCTGCGGCAACATATGCAGCATCACCATAAAGCGGCCTGGGAGAACCAAGGCTCCGAAGTGGGGGTCCAGCCTGCTGCGTCAGCCAGTGCCACGCCGCTTCCAATTTCAGCCAGCCAAGGCTCCAGCACCTCAGCCGAAGGTAGCTGTGCGTCATACCCATCCTCTGTCGCACCAGATGCTCCTGCTCCTCCTACTACAGGTCAGTCATCCCGCCAGCAATCCATCAGCGAAGCCATGTCCAAGAGACAACAGTATGCACCCACTCATCCTACGGCGCAGAAGCTAAATGTGCTCCTGTCCAAGTTCCTGGTGCTGCAGTCCCTCCCTTTTCAGATGGTGGACTCTGCACCTTTCAGAGAACTGATGGCTGCCGAGCCGAGGTGGAGAGTCCCAAGCCGTCATCTATTTACAAAGAAGGCAGTACCAGCCCTACACAAATTTGTTGAACAGAAGGTGGGCCAGTCCTTGAGCCTGTCAGTGTGCACCAAAGTGCAAGGCAGCGCCAACATCTGGAGCTGTAACTATGGTCAGGGACAATACATGTCTTTTATGGCCCACTGGGTGAATGTGGTTCATGCACAGCCACAACAGCAACTTGGACAGGTCGCGCCGCTTCGGCCTCCACACTCCCAGGCTGTTGCGCCTGTGACAGTGTGTGACTCCCCAGCCTCCACTGTTCGGTCAAGTCTCGGTGCCCCTCCAGCCTAACATGTGTGCAGGGCACGGCGGTGTCACACTGTGCTTCTTATGGTTTGCCTTGGCGAACGAAGTCACACAGGGGAGGAGCTGCTAAAATTCATTCATCAGGAAATCAAAACATGGCTTACTCCACGAAAGCCAATCGAAACCATGGTAACTGTCAATGGGAAGAACATCTTGTCTGCGCTGCGACAAGGAAGCCTGAGCCATGTGCCCTGTATGGCACACGTGTTCAACCTAGTTGTCAAGCATTTTCTGAAGTCTTCCCCCATCTGCAAGACATCCTAACAACGGGAAGGAAACTTTGCATGCACTTCAGCCACTCCTACACCGCCAAGCACGACCTTCTTGAGCTACAGCGTCAGAACGGTATCCCCCAACATAGTCTGATTTGCGATGTTTCCACCCATTGGAATTCCACCCTCAATATGTTGGATCGACTATACGAACAGAGAAAAGCCATCAATGGTTTCTTGATGATCCAAGCAGATAGGGAGACTCCCCTGTGTAACTTTAATGTAAACCAGTGGCAGTTCATACGTGACACCTGCAGTTTGCTCAGGCCCTTTGAGGAAGCCACTTTATTTGTCAGTCGCCAGAATTACAGGATGAACAACATTTCACGGCCACATGAACCCCGTGGGAGCTGAACTGGAGGAGGAAGAGGAGGGCACAGTGAAGCACAGTTTAGTTTTGGTGAAATGGGCGTTTTATCAAGTCATCTGAAAGGAGAGGAGGAGCAGGAGCAGCCAGAAAAGCTAGAGGCAAGACAGAGGACCCAGAGACACTGTGGCAGTATGCAGTGAAGATGGAGACAGGTAGTCTCTCTGAGTCACTTGCACAAATGGCACGATGCATGCTCAGTGATCGCAGAATTGTCTCCATTTGTCAGCTGGATGACTTCTGGCTCTCCACCTGATTGGACCCTCACTACGGCACAAAATGGGGGAATTTTTTACACCCACTGAGAGTGAGGACAAACTGACCTACTACAGAGACATTCTAAGTAGTCAGTTGGCCGATGCCTATCTGCGCCATCGTCCATACTCTCGCAGGTCTTACTCAGGGGGACCCCTGCGCTCACCTTCCACTGCCATGGCTGCTGGGGGGGTGGCAGGAGCAGCAGCAGCTCCATCAGCAGCAGCCTCAGTCTTCAGTCGCTAATGAGTAGCTTTCTTCACCCGCATAGTGAGGCTACTCATAAGCAGCAGAAAGACCTGGAGCAGGCCGTGAACCAGCAGGTTGTGTCATACCAACGCACCTTGAGGATCCGCTGGACTTCTGGGCAGCCAAACTTGACTTGTGGCAGAGTTTGCCCTGCGAAAGCTGTCCTGCCTGGCCAGTAGTGTGCCATCTGAGCGGGTGTTTAGTGCGGCGGGGGCCATAGTCACGCCAAGGAGAACACGTTTGTCCAAGAAAAATGTGGAGAGACTGACCTTTGTGAAGATGAATCAGGCATGGATCAGCCAGGATTTCCACCCACCAATGGCTGATCCATGGTAGAAGCTGATTCATGGTAGCTCCCAATGCTGGTGCCAACTCGAGGGTGTGTCTTTCAGGCAATATATGGGCTGCTAATGCTGGTGCCAACTCGAGGGTGTGTCTTTCAGGCAATATATGGGCTCCTTATGCTGCTGCTGCAAACTCCAGGGTGTCTTTCAAGCAATATATGGGCTTCTTATGCTGCTGCAAACTCCAATGTGTTTTTCAGGCAATATATGGGCTGCTTTTGCTGCTGCCAACTCCAATGTGTTTTTCAGGCAATATATGGGCTCCTTATGCTGCTGCCAACTCTGGGGTGTGCCTTTCAGGCAATATATGGGCTGCTTAAGCTGCTGTCAACTCTGATGTGTTTTTCAGGCAATATATGGGCTCCTTATGCTGCTGCCAACTCCAGGGTGTGTCTTTCAGGCAATATTTGGGCTCCGAATGCTGCTGCCAACTCCAATGTGTTTTTCAGGCAATATATGGGCTCCTTATGCTGCTGCTGTCAACTTCAGGGTGTGTCTTTCATGCAATATATGGGCTCCTTATGCTGCTGCCAACTCCAAGGTGTGTCTTTCAGGCAATATCTGGGATCCTAATGCTGCTGCCAACTCTAATGTGTTTTTCAGGCAATATATGGGCTCCTTATGCTGCTGCTGCCAACTCCAGGGTGTGTCTTTCATGCAATATATGGGCTACGTATGCTGATGCCAACTCCAGGGTGTCTCTTTCAGGCAATATATGGGCTCCTAATGCTTCTGCCAACTCCAATGTATTTTTCAGGCAATTTATGGGCTCCTTATGCTGCCAAATCCAGGGTGTGTCTTTCATGCAATATATGGGCTCCTTATGCTGCTGACAACTCAAGGGTGTGTCTTTCAGGCAATATATGGGCTCCTTATGCTGCTGCTGCCAACTCCAGGGTGTGTCTTTCATGCAATATATGGGCTGCTTATGCTGCTGCCAACTACAGGGTGTGTCTTTCAGGCAATATATGGGCTCCTTATGCTGCTGCCAACTACAGGGTGTGCTTTTCATTCAATATATGGGCTCCTTATGCTGCTGCCAACTACAGTGTGTTTTTCAGGCAATATATGGGCTCCTTATGCTGCTGCCAACTCCAGGGTGTGTCTTTCAGGCTCCTTATGCTGCTGCCAGCTACAGGGTGTGTCTTTCAGGCAATATATGGGCTCCTTATGCTGCTGCCAACTACAGGGTGTGTTTTTCAGGCAATATACGGGCTCCTTATGCTGCTGCCAACTACAGGGTGTGTTTTTCAGGCAATATATGGGCTCCTTATGCTGCTGCCAACTCCAGGGTGTGTCTTTCAGGCAATATATGGGCTCCTTATGCTGCTGCCAACTACAGGGTGTGTTTTTCAGGCAATATATGGGCTCCTAATGCTGCTGCCAACTCTAATGTGTTTTTCAGGCAATATATGGGCTCCTTATGCTGCTGCTGTCAACTTCAGGGTGTGTCTTTCATGCAATATATGGGCTCCTTATGCTGATGCCAACTCCAGGGTGTGTCTTTCAGGCAATATATGGGCTCCTAATGCTTCTGCCAACTCCAATGTATTTTTCAGGCAATTTATGGGCTCCTTATGCTGCCAAATCCAGGGTGTGTCTTTCATGCAATATATGGGCTCCTTATGCTGCTGACAACTCAAGGGTGTGTCTTTCAGGCAACATATGGGCTCCTTATGCTGCTGCTTCCAACTCCAGGGTGTGTCTTTCATGCAATATATGGGCTGCTTATGCTGCTGCCATCTCCAGGGTGTGTCTTTCAGGCAATATATGGGCTCCTAATGCTGCTGCCAACTCCAATGTGTTTTTCAGGCAATATACGGGATCCTCATGCTGCTGCTAAATCCAATGTGTTTTTCAGGCAATTTATGGGCTGCTAATGCTGCTGCCAACTCCAATGTGTTTTTCAGGCAATATATGGGCCCCTCATGCTGCTGCCACATCCAGGGTGTGTCTTTCAGGCAATATTTGTGCTCCTAATGCTCCTGCCAACTCCAATGTGTTTTTCAGGCAATATATGGGCTGCTTATGCTGCTGCCAACTCCAATGTGTTTTTCAGGCAATATATGTGCTCCCAATGCTGCTGCAAACTCCAATGTGTTTTTCAGGTAATATATGGGCTGCTTATGCTGCTGCCAACTCCAATGTGTTTTTCAGGCAATATATGGGCTGCTTATGCTGCTGCCAACTCCAATGTGTTTCTCAGGCAATATATGGGCTGCTTATGCTGCTGCCAACTCCAATGTGTTTTTCAGGCAATATATGGGCTCCTCATGCTGCTGCCACATCCATGGTGTGTCTTTCAGGCAATATATGGGCTCCTAATGTTGCTGCCAACTCTAATGTGTTTTTCAGGCAATATATGGGCTGCTTATGCTGCTGCCAACTTCAATGTGTTTTTCAGGCAATACATGGGCTCCTCATGCTGCTACCAAATCCAGGGTGTTTTTTTCAGGCAATATATGGGCTGCTAATGCTGCTGCCAACTCCAATGTGTTTTTCAGGCAATATATGGGCTGCTTATGCTGCTGCCAACTCCAAAGTGTTTTTCAGGCAATATATGGGCTCCTCATGCTGCTGCCACATCCATGGTGTGTCTTTCAGGCAATATATGGGCTCCTAATGTTGCTGCCAACTCCAATGTGTTTTTCAGGCAATATATGGGCTTCTTATGCTGCTGCCAACTTCAATGTGTTTTTCAGGCAATATATGGGCTCCTCATGCTGCTACCAAATCCAGGGTGTGTTTTTCAGGCAATATATGGGCTGCTAATGCTGCTGCCAACTCCAATGTGTTTTACAGGCAATATATGGGCTTCTTATGCTGCTGCCAACTTCAATGTGTTTTTCAGGCAATATATGGGCTCCTTATGCTGCTGCCAACTCCAATGTGTTTTTCAGGCAATATATGGGCTCCTCATGCTGCTGCCAGGGTGTGTCTTTCAGGCAATATATGGGCCCCTAATGCTGCTGCCAACTCCAATGTGTTTTTCAAGCAATATATGGTCTGCTTATGCTGCTGCCAACTCCAATGTGTATTTCAGGCAATATATGTGCTCCTAATGCTGCTGCCAACTCAAATGTGTTTTTCAGGTAATATATGGGCTGCTTATGCTGCTGCCAACTCCAATGTGTTTTTCAGGCACTATATGGGTTGCTTATGCTGCTGCCAACTTCAATGTTTTTTTCAGGCAATATATGGGCTGCTTATGCTGCTGCCAACTCCAATGTGTTTTTCAGGCAATATATGGGCTGCTTATGCTGCTGCCAACTTCAATGTGTTTTTCAGGCAATATATGGGCTCCTCATGCTGCTACCAAATCCAGGGTGTGTTTTTCAGGCAATATATGGGCTGCTAATGCTGCTGCCAACTCCAATGTGTTTGTCAGGCAATATATGGGCTGCTTCTGCTGCTGCCAACTCCAATGTGTTTTTCAAGCAATATATGGGCTCCTCATGCTGCTGCCACATCCAGGGTTTGTCTTTCAGGCAATATATGTGCTCCTAATGCTGCTGCCAACTCCAATTTGCTTTTCAGGCAATAAATGGCCTGCTTATGCTGCTGCCAACTACAATGTGTATTTCAGGCAATATATGTGCTCCTAATGCTGCTGCCAACTCCAATGTGTTTTACAGGCAATATATGGGCTTCTTATGCTGCTGCCAACTTCAATGTGTTTTTCAGGCAATATATGGGCTCCTCATGCTGCTACCAAATCCAGGGTGTGTTTTTCAGGCAATATATGGGCTGCTAATGCTGCTGCCAACTCCAATGTGTTTTACAGGCAATATATGGGCTTCTTATGCTGCTGCCAACTTCAATGTGTTTTTCAGGCAATATATGGGCTCCTTATGCTGCTGCCAACTCCAATGTGTTTTTCAGGCAATATATGGGCTCCTCATGCTGCTGCCAGGGTGTGTCTTTCAGGCAATATATGGGCCCCTAATGCTGCTGCCAACTCCAATGTGTTTTTCAAGCAATATATGGTCTGCTTATGCTGCTGCCAACTCCAATGTGTATTTCAGGCAATATATGTGCTCCTAATGCTGCTGCCAACTCAAATGTGTTTTTCAGGTAATATATGGGCTGCTTATGCTGCTGCCAACTCCAATGTGTTTTTCAGGCACTATATGGGTTGCTTATGCTGCTGCCAACTTCAATGTTTTTTTCAGGCAATATATGGGCTGCTTATGCTGCTGCCAACTCCAATGTGTTTTTCAGGCAATATATGGGCTGCTTATGCTGCTGCCAACTTCAATGTGTTTTTCAGGCAATATATGGGCTCCTCATGCTGCTACCAAATCCAGGGTGTGTTTTTCAGGCAATATATGGGCTGCTAATGCTGCTGCCAACTCCAATGTGTTTGTCAGGCAATATATGGGCTGCTTCTGCTGCTGCCAACTCCAATGTGTTTTTCAAGCAATATATGGGCTCCTCATGCTGCTGCCACATCCAGGGTTTGTCTTTCAGGCAATATATGTGCTCCTAATGCTGCTGCCAACTCCAATTTGCTTTTCAGGCAATAAATGGCCTGCTTATGCTGCTGCCAACTACAATGTGTATTTCAGGCAATATATGTGCTCCTAATGCTGCTGCCAACTCCAATGTGTTTTACAGGCAATATATGGGCTTCTTATGCTGCTGCCAACTTCAATGTGTTTTTCAGGCAATATATGGGCTCCTTATGCTGCTGCCAACTCCAATGTGTTTTTCAGGCAATATATGGGCTCCTCATGCTGCTGCCAGGGTGTGTCTTTCAGGCAATATATGGGCCCCTAATGCTGCTGCCAACTCCAATGTGTTTTTCAAGCAATATATGGTCTGCTTATGCTGCTGCCAACTCCAATGTGTATTTCAGGCAATATATGTGCTCCTAATGCTGCTGCCAACTCAAATGTGTTTTTCAGGTAATATATGGGCTGCTTATGCTGCTGCCAACTCCAATGTGTTTTTCAGGCACTATATGGGTTGCTTATGCTGCTGCCAACTTCAATGTTTTTTTCAGGCAATATATGGGCTGCTTATGCTGCTGCCAACTCCAATGTGTTTTTCAGGCAATATATGGGCTGCTTATGCTGCTGCCAACTTCAATGTGTTTTTCAGGCAATATATGGGCTCCTCATGCTGCTACCAAATCCAGGGTGTGTTTTTCAGGCAATATATGGGCTGCTAATGCTGCTGCCAACTCCAATGTGTTTGTCAGGCAATATATGGGCTGCTTCTGCTGCTGCCAACTCCAATGTGTTTTTCAAGCAATATATGGGCTCCTCATGCTGCTGCCACATCCAGGGTGTGTCTTTCAGGCAATATATGTGCTCCTAATGCTGCTGCCAACTCCAATTTGCTTTTCAGGCAATATATGTGCTCCTAATGCTGCTGCAAACTCCAATGTGTTTTTCAGGTAATATATGGGCTTCTTATGCTGCTGCCAACTCCAATGTGTTTTTCAGGCAATATATGGGCTGCTTATGCTGCTGCCAACTCCAATGTGTTTCTCAGGCAATATATGGGCTGCTTATGCTGCTGCCAACTCCAATGTGTTTTTCAGGCAATATATGGGCTCCTCATGCTGCTGCCACATCCATGGTGTGTCTTTCAGGCAATATATGGGCTCCTAATGTTGCTGCCAACTCTAATGTGTTTTTCAGGCAATATATGGGCTGCTTATGCTGCTGCCAACTTCAATGTGTTTTTCAGGCAATACATGGGCTCCTCATGCTGCTACCAAATCCAGGGTGTTTTTTTCAGGCAATATATGGGCTGCTAATGCTGCTGCCAACTCCAATGTGTTTTTCAGGCAATATATGGGCTGCTTATGCTGCTGCCAACTCCAATGTGTTTTTCAGGCAATATATGGGCTCCTCATGCTGCTGCCACATCCATGGTGTGTCTTTCAGGCAATATATGGGCTCCTAATGTTGCTGCCAACTCCAATGTGTTTTTCAGGCAATATATGGGCTTCTTATGCTGCTGCCAACTTCAATGTGTTTTTCAGGCAATATATGGGCTCCTCATGCTGCTACCAAATCCAGGGTGTGTTTTTCAGGCAATATATGGGCTGCTAATGCTGCTGCCAACTCCAATGTGTTTTACAGGCAATATATGGGCTTCTTATGCTGCTGCCAACTTCAATGTGTTTTTCAGGCAATATATGGGCTCCTTATGCTGCTGCCAACTCCAATGTGTTTTTCAGGCAATATATGGGCTCCTCATGCTGCTGCCAGGGTGTGTCTTTCAGGCAATATATGGGTCCCTAATGCTGCTGCCAACTCCAATGTGTTTTTCAAGCAATATATGGTCTGCTTATGCTGCTGCCAACTCCAATGTGTATTTCAGGCAATATATGTGCTCCTAATGCTGCTGCCAACTCAAATGTGTTTTTCAGGTAATATATGGGCTGCTTATGCTGCTGCCAACTCCAATGTGTTTTTCAGGCACTATATGGGTTGCTTATGCTGCTGCCAACTTCAATGTTTTTTTCAGGCAATATATGGGCTGCTTATGCTGCTGCCAACTCCAATGTGTTTTTCAGGCAATATATGGGCTGCTTATGCTGCTGCCAACTTCAATGTGTTTTTCAGGCAATATATGGGCTCCTCATGCTGCTACCAAATCCAGGGTGTGTTTTTCAGGCAATATATGGGCTGCTAATGCTGCTGCCAACTCCAATGTGTTTGTCAGGCAATATATGGGCTGCTTCTGCTGCTGCCAACTCCAATGTGTTTTTCAAGCAATATATGGGCTCCTCATGCTGCTGCCACATCCAGGGTGTGTCTTTCAGGCAATATATGTGCTCCTAATGCTGCTGCCAACTCCAATTTGCTTTTCAGGCAATAAATGGCCTGCTTATGCTGCTGCCAACTCCAATGTGTATTTCAGGCAATATATGTGCTCCTAATGCTGCTGCCAACTCCAATGTGTTTTACAGGCAATATATGGGCTTCTTATGCTGCTGCCAACTTCAATGTGTTTTTCAGGCAATATATGGGCTCCTTATGCTGCTGCCAACTCCAATGTGTTTTTCAGGCAATATATGGGCTCCTCATGCTGCTGCCAGGGTGTGTCTTTCAGGCAATATATGGGCCCCTAATGCTGCTGCCAACTCCAATGTGTTTTTCAAGCAATATATGGTCTGCTTATGCTGCTGCCAACTCCAATGTGTATTTCAGGCAATATATGTGCTCCTAATGCTGCTGCCAACTCAAATGTGTTTTTCAGGTAATATATGGGCTGCTTATGCTGCTGCCAACTCCAATGTGTTTTTCAGGCACTATATGGGTTGCTTATGCTGCTGCCAACTTCAATGTTTTTTTCAGGCAATATATGGGCTGCTTATGCTGCTGCCAACTCCAATGTGTTTTTCAGGCAATATATGGGCTGCTTATGCTGCTGCCAACTTCAATGTGTTTTTCAGGCAATATATGGGCTCCTCATGCTGCTACCAAATCCAGGGTGTGTTTTTCAGGCAATATATGGGCTGCTAATGCTGCTGCCAACTCCAATGTGTTTGTCAGGCAATATATGGGCTGCTTCTGCTGCTGCCAACTCCAATGTGTTTTTCAAGCAATATATGGGCTCCTCATGCTGCTGCCACATCCAGGGTGTGTCTTTCAGGCAATATATGTGCTCCTAATGCTGCTGCCAACTCCAATTTGCTTTTCAGGCAATAAATGGCCTGCTTATGCTGCTGCCAACTCCAATGTGTATTTCAGGCAATATATGTGCTCCTAATGCTGCTGCCAACTCCAATGTGTTTTTCAGGCAATATATGGCCTGCTTATGCTGCTGCCAACTCCAATGTGTATTTCAGGCAATATATGTGCTCCTAATACTGCTGCCAACTCCAATGTGTTTCTCAGGTAATATATGGGCTGCTTATGCTGCTGCCAACTTCAATGTGTTTTTCAGGCACTATATGGGCTGCTTATGCTGCTGCCGACCCCGATGTGTTTTTCAGGCAATATTTGGGCTCCTCATGCTGCTGCTAAAGCCAATGTGTTTTTCAGGCAATATATGGGCTGCTTATGCTGCTGCCAACTCCAATGTTGGGTCTATATTATAGAGAACAATGACCATAACTCTATGCATAATGCTTCTGTGGGTAAGAAACATTCCATTCCACTTTACTGGTGCTATGTAAAAGATTACATTTCCTTCAAGTATACCAAGTCTGATAATTGCCCATGATCATAGGCAGGGGCATAACTAAATGTGGCAAGGTGCAAACATCAAATTGGGCCCATTCACGGCTTGTACAAGATTTTATTTTTCTGTATTTCAATTAGATGCAGCTAGACAACAAATGGCTGAATGGCCCTGACTTCTGGTTACCATTGTAGCTGCACCCCCTGCACCCTCTCAAGTTATGCCCCTGACCACAGGTCCTCAACTTTATTTATGAGTGCCCTATTCTTTGTATCTACATAGTTTGCTTCCGATTTGCCTAGACATTGAAGCAGACCAAACACCCTTAGAACAAACAGTGCACATATGCACCCCTCCACTCCTGCTGTGGTCAATTGGTGTCTCCTGGAGTTCAGGCTGCCTGAAAACAGGAAGCTTTGCTGGGTTTCCTGTTACTGTGCATTGTCAGTCATGTCAGTTGAATTCAGACAGCACCACGGCTGGGATGCCAGGAAAGGGGACAAACTGGCCACTACCAAGAGAAAATCTGTGAGGCAGTGTTTTTAACTTTGAGTGGATGCAGGAACAAATGTAAGTGCTCACAATGATACAGTATTATGCATGCAGAGAGGGCAAGTGAGATTTGGGCTGTTGTTCCGATTTAAAGCATTGATCAAAGTAATACTTACCGCCCTTCAACCTGAGAGGGATCACTTTCTATAGTCCAACCAATTTGTGCTTTCTGAGTGTAATGAGTGCAACCTTAAACCTCTAGTATCTCTTTTTTTTCTGGCTAGTCATTCTATTTACTATATTAGTCATGTGGGAAATAAAATAGGCAAGGCAACCAACTTCTTTCCAACTTTATTGAGGCAGCAGGGTCGAAATGGGCAGGCCAGTTAATGTTGGAACTAAGTGAGTATTGCAAAAATATTAAAGTGCCATAAGCATGAATTAAATAATCTTTAAAAGGCAGAACTATAATAAAGACCTCTCAGAATGATTTCCTCTCTGTCATCAGCCAGCATTTAAGTATTCTGACTTATACTACATAAGGAAAAGTGCATGAAACCGAGTGATGGAAACACAGCCCTCTGTCAGACACACTTTCATAGTCACAAAGTACATATTGTTGGAGCTCAATGCGATTGCAAGTTACTTTGGGGAAGGTTTTGTTTGGTGGCTGCTTTTCTGTGTATCTAAACTAGTATTACATAGGTTCAGAGCTCCAATGCAAATACTTGGCACATCAAATCTGCTGCTTTATTTGGAGGTCATCGATTGACCATGGCTGTTCCGCACCCCCATGGAGTGTAAATGAGGCAGTAGGGTTCAGCAGGTTCTTACCAGCTCAAAATTTGATGAAACATAAAAATAAAACACCACACAAAATATATATTTTTATTTTATCTATACTTACCTCATCCTGACCTCTGTTCTGCACTGGCTATTTTTAAGTGATACCAGTGGGGCATTTTATACTACTGAGCTGGAGCCTCTGTGGAACATCCCCTATTACTTTTACATCACTGGAGAGAAGGGGCATGGAGAAAGCCTAGGACATCCCCCTCCATACTACTTCCCTCCAGCAACATATTTAGTTACTTGGGGAAAATCATCCTCATCTGAGGTATAAAAGCCTCCATTCCTTGCTGTAGAGGCAAGCAACTTGGAATGACCCATAGGGCCGTGGCGGGTGAGGAACAAGATGCCTTCCCGTGGGGACAGAGGAGAGAAAAAGCGGAGCAATAAGTAGTTAAATTAAGAGTATTACATTTAGTGTGATGTTTTTTCTTTACTACTGTGGGTGAACTGGTAAGGCGTCCAGGGGAACCTCTATACCATTTCATGGGGTAGGGGGTCAGCATGTCACCTGCCAGACCCTAATTATCGAATTACCTAATTATCCGCACCCTTTCTTGGGACATCAGGTGTGTGGATGAGCTTGTTGCCTGGTATGTGCCTGGTGTTCCTCCAGTGGTGGACCCCTGGTGCTACTGGAAGAGCAACAGAGCCATACCAAAGAGCATAGGATCTGGTGAACCAGCAGAGCCAGGGGTAGATTCTTGGCCCCTGCACCCTGTGTTACCAACATTCTATGCTTGGTGCCCAATCTGGTCTGCTGATTGAGCAATAAAGACTCCTCCAGATTCCTCCAATCTCTCTTCCAAATGTGTTTCAGCACACCAACATTAATGAAGAAAAAGCATACATAGCCAGGTACTGGTAAAATCAAAATAAAAAAAACAAAGAATAAAATAAATAGCTTCCCCTATAAAATAAAATAAAAATTAACTTCCCCAACTCAATACCCTTGGTTGAACTTGATGGACATCAAATTGGGCCCATTCACGGCTTGTACAAGATTTTATTTTTCTGTATTTCAATTAGATGCAGCTAGACAACAAATGGCTGAATGGCCCTGACTTCTGGTTACCATTGTAGCTGCACCCCCTGCACCCTCTCAAGTTATGCCCCTGACCACAGGTCCTCAACTTTATACATAGCATACATAGCCAGGTACTGGTAAAATCAAAATAATAAAAAAAACAAAGAATAAAATAAATAGCTTCCCCTATAAAATAAATAGCTTCCCCTATAAAATAAAATAAAAATTAACTTCCCCAACTCAATACCCTTGGTTGAACTTGATGGACATATGTCTTTTTTCAACTGTATTAACTATGTAACTATGTAATTATTGTGTCACACTTATCTCTACGCACAAGAGCATATACACAGATAAATAGATGTCGCTTGTAAGGAAGGTACTGACAGATCTTCAGGCTGGTTTCACACCAAGCCGATTGGGGAGCGCCGTGCTTTCAGGCGAGCACCTTGCTGTGTGTAGCGTGTGGAGGGCATTCAGCCCTTGCACACTCCACTTACATGGATGGGGATCTAGTGCTGCACCCTCAAGATGCTGCTGGCAGGGCTTTCGCTGAGTGCTCTGAGAGCCCTGCAAATACCCATAGTACATGTGAAAGCGCTCATAGATTACTATGGGTAGCTTTTCACAGGCGGCCGGGGGGCACTCGCCTCCACATCCTCGCTGGTTTAAAATCAGCCTCACAGTTTACACCTAAGAAGATGCATCCTGCTCTGAAGAGCTATCTTCTTTCTGCACCCGAAGTATCCTCTGTACTCAATTTCCTAATGTGCTTGAATACACATGATAAGAAACAACCTTGTCACTCCATAGAGCCAGACATGTCCTACTGTGCTTGAATACACATGATAAGAAACAACCTTGTCACTCCATAGAGCCAAGCCTCTGGCTACTCATCTCCTTCCTCTCATGCTCTGGGAAGTCACGTGCAAATCGTTTTACTCAACATTGGGCTTTCTTGGGTGTGAAAACCGAAAGTGTTTATGGAGGCAAAAATGTAGAAAATATTGAAACTTGAAACCATGAGGGTTATGAAGATTATACCAGCAATTAGCATAACGTGAGTGACATCTGTGTTTTGATATTAATTCAGGACCACGTGGGTTGATATTGCAAGTGGCACAACTTAGGATGATTAAAAGTGTTGTACATTGTGTGCTGTCTACAAAGCTTACCTTATGCCGTTACAGGCCTAGCAATGGCAATTTTATTTGTTTGCTGTGGATCAATAAAACATGAGCTCTCTAATGCTAGCATGCAGATAATTTGGGCTATTAATAGTACATTCAATAAACATAACTGGGAGTATTGTTTTACTTATACTGTAATTACACTATGGGTAAGTTACTAGATCAAAGTGGAAGGTTAAATGGCAGGTGGTCAAAACCAGACTCCTCCAAGTTAAAACTGACTGTAGGTCGGCAGGGATTTCCAAGACCAGGCAGCCCATACTCATCACTTCTGTGTTTTCTGTGTGCCCACTGACCCAGCAAACCTAATTCATGTGAACAGTAGCTGCCAAGGGAAACCAGGTGTGGACACTCTTGGCTGTCTGGCTTTGCTAAGTGGGAGGGAGGGGGTTGCACAGCAGGGCATACTGTAAGGGTGAGCGTTTTGACTAAAGGCCCTCTTTAAGCTGCCACTGCCATGTTAGGTAACCAATTGAGTGTCCTATGGCCAGCTTGACAAGATTTGCCATAGGCAACATACCTTTAATTTAAAGAGAAGTCAATCTTCATATGAATGCTATTGCTTATATACTAACCGCTTAGAAAAACATTTGGCTATTTATTAGAAAATCACCTTTCCTTTTCAGTCTGTAGACAGTTAAAACAATACATGGCTTTCAACTTTCCTAGATGTCTGCATGTCAAACTTTTTGTGCTGCTTTTTAAAGAGAATTATATGACCTGCAGATTATAATTTTACCATCAAAATAGCTTTAAATACCTTTTTTATTTTTTCTGCGGAGCATCTGAAGTAAATGACACACATCATTTTATTCCCAAGTTATGTTACATTTATGATGCTAGTATTTTTATTCATTATTTCTAGTTCCTAATGACTTCAACAAACGCATTTATCAAGGAGTTCGAGTAAAGCACACAGTTAAGGATCTTCTAGCAGAGAAAAGATCAAGACAGACAACAGGTTCAAGGTTAAATGTAAGTTTTTAATGTTGTAATGTTTTTGCAATAAATTTAATATGTGATTTTTCAGCAAGCTAAGATGTTAGAAGAATTCAAATTGTCCCAAGTTATAATAGCCAAACTGAAAACAAATAATAAATCCAGGGAAAGAGTAATACACAAAATAATACTTGTGCATGGACCAGAGTATTTGGAGGCTGATGTCTTAGCTGAAGTAAATAGAGCAGTGGGCCCAGATGGCATTCCCCCCCATGATTCTTAGGCAATGTTGAATTGTAATTGCTGCACCTATAACTGATTTACTTAATCATTCCATTTAACAGGTGAGGTTTCAGTTGATTGGGGAATGGTCAATGTTATACCTATCCATAAGAAGGGAATTAGGCAAACATCTGTATTGGTGAAACTAATGGAATCTCTCTTAAAAAATAGATATTTGCCCATCTAAAAATTAATAATCTGTTGGTGTACAGTAAGGCTCTGTCATAGGCCCCATTCTATTGAACATAGGAGAATGCTTGGTAAGTAAAGTTAGCATGTTTGCCAATGATACAAAGGTGTGTAATATGTGTATCTATTCTAAGGTAAAGAGAAGATACACACTAGAGGACAGACTAAATGGACCATAAGGACTCCTTCTGCCATAAACCTTATATGTTTCCATTTATTAGATCCTTAGAGTTTCAAGTGAGGGCACATTTATAGGGCAATGAATATATAGCAATGCTCAGACAAATCATGATGAATTGCTGGGCCCTAATGTCTTGGGCCTGGTGTCTTCTGGCACAAAAAAATTTCTGGAAAAAAATCTTCTGGAAAAAAATTTTGGCCACCAAGCTCAACTAGTAAGGTTCAGGGAAAAGGAAAATGGTTCAGGCAAACAGGGGAAAAATAAACCTACCAAGGAAAGCCAGCACTGGAAATGTGCAAGTAGCATACACAACAGAGGGATCAACAATGAGCAGATTGATTCAAATATAATCTAATTTGGTCAAAGTTTCTTGAAAATTGTGGTCCAAGGAGATGCAACAAGTGTGATACACCACTTGCATGAAGTACATAGAACCTGGAAAAAAAACTGGACTTTTACTTTAGGGAAGCCTGAAAGCTGAATTATGTTTTTTATGTAATGTTTAATGAACTACACATTTTTTTCTTCTCCAGTATATATATATATATATATATATATTTATATATAATATTACTGGAACTCCAAATAATACATTTATTTTTGATAAATCAAAGATAGGATTCAAATTCTGGTCTAGAATGTAATGGTTTAATGCCTAACCCCTTCACAGTCACAATAAAATGGAAAAAAAGCATTTTTTAATTGCAGATCAAGGGATAAAACTATGACCCCTTTCAGTGCCAGCTTACCTAGAGATTTTGCCACCCTCTTACACTCTTGTCACCATTTTACACTGTGTATGTTTAACTGTAATTTTTGCAGCAATTTCTAAGGATTTCCAGGAAAATGTTATATATTTCTTCAGCAGAGTTTGGGCTTTAACATGAAGTGTCTTGTTTGTAATTTTGGCAGCGCTTTCTATATTTTTAGGTAACATTTTTTTTTTATTATATTTTTTAAACATTGTTGCTTTTTTTAAAAGAAAAAGTAAATTATTCACTAAAACCATAATGCAATCCTCCTGAGTAAATATGTATCAGTACACACTCATTTCTGCCCAGGAGACACCCCAAATTGAAAAGAGTGTTGTATTTATTTAAAAATGTCATAAAACTACTATGCGTAGTATCAAGGGTTAAACCCTTATTTTTTTATGGTTAGTTATTTTTAAAAAAATCGTGTGGGGTCCCCTCTATCCAGCAAAACCAGCTAGGGCACCAGCTAGTCTTTTTTAATCCCGACCTCTGCTCTTGCTTACTTAGACTGACCTCCCTTACGACCCTGGCTTGTCCCCTGACTTCTGCATCTCTGCCACATGCCTCAATCTTCTGTTTGTATCTAATTTTGAACCTTCGATAACAGCCCTGACCAACAATTCTGCTGAATCTGTTTTGTGCTGCGCCTTTGTCTTGGGGAGTTTCCAGGACATGACCTGGTAGCACCTGCAGCCTATTCTCCCTTGCCGGGGGCTCCAGAGAAGACCAGGTCAGTAGACTCCAGGTCCCGTGGGTTGGTTGCGGTCTTCGGCAAGACTCCACCCTGACCTGTAACAATGGCCCTTTTCATTCAAATTCAAATTGGTACATGTGTAAATATGTAATGTATAAAGGGGTCGGCATTTAAGCATTCACACTAAATGTAGTTGGTAATATTATATATAGGGATGAGCGAATCGATCCGGACGAACCCGGATTCGATCCGAATTTCAGGAAAAATTCGATTCGGATCGAATCCGAATTTCCCCGCGATTCGATCGCTCGAAGTTTTCCTTTAACATCCATTCATTTACATTACAGGCATTCTAAGATGGCGGACGGGACATGTCCAGACATGTAAGCTGGGGCAGTGTATGCTGGGACAGTCACATGCAGCCTATCAGCAGCCAGCAAGCCCGGTGACGTCACAGCTGTATTTAAGGCCGGCCATCTTGCTTTCCAGCCTCATTTCTCTATTGCATTCGTGAGAGACAGAACGCTGTGTAGCTGAGGGAGAGACAGTTAGACAGGCAGGGACAGACAGGGACAGGCTGGAGACAGGCAGGAGACAGACAGGAGACAGACAGAAAGTCAGCGGAAAACAGGGAAAGGAATGGAAAATCGGAGGCTGTCAGTTTTTTTTTTTTTTTTCATCCAGCCTGACAGCCAGGCTTTGTTAGCGTTTTCAGGCTGCTTATACTAACTAACTGTGCATATATACTGAACTGATCTTAAAGTGGACCAACACCCACCCGTGATCGGCCCGGGAATCTATAAGATTCCCGGGCCGATCACCTCCCTCCCCGCGGGACATCCGAGATCGGGATGTCCCGCGGGGTGAAACCCCCCAAAACCCCCCAAACTCCTTACCTTAGTTTCGGCGGCGGCCGGCCGCCGCCGCCTCCCTCGCGCCCCTCTAGTCGTGCGCGCGCCCGCGCCGGCCGTCTGTGAATGGCCGGCGCGGGCACGCGCGCGTCAACAGGGACGCGCGGGAGGCGGCGGCGGAGGAGCCGCTTGTCCGCGGCTTGTCCGTCGCCGCTGACAGAGGTGAGTTCGGGGGGTTCGGGGGGGTTTCACACAGCGGGGCACCCCGATCGGGGGTGCCCCACCGAAGTGGACCAAGACCCAGGATAGTCAAAATCCTGGGTGTTGGTCCACTTTAAGTCTGCTGTGAGGCATCCCATTCTGTGACTAAAGCAGCCTCTGTTTAAGACCATATAAGCATTTGCTCTTATCATATTTGAAATTAGCCTGATAAAGACACTTTTGCTGGGCATAGCACTACTTGTCCCTGCCAGGGCATCCCATTCTGTGACTAAAGCAGCCTCTGTTTAAGACCATATAAGCATTTGCTCTTATCATATTTGAAATTAGCCTGATAAAGACACTTTTGCTGGGCATAGTACTACTGGATCTTTTTTGGGGGCATCCCATTCTGTGACTAAAGCAGCCTCTGTTTAAGACCATATAAGCATTTGCTCTTATCATATTTGAAATTAGCCTGATAAAGACACTTTTGCTGGGCATAGCACTACTTGTCCCTGCCAGGGCATCCCATTCTGTGACTAAAGCAGCCTCTGTTTAAGACCATATAAGCATTTGCTCTTATCATATTTGAAATTAGCCTGATAAAGACACTTTTGCTGGGCA
Source organism: Gastrophryne carolinensis (assembly GCA_027917425.1). Taxonomy (NCBI): domain Eukaryota; kingdom Metazoa; phylum Chordata; class Amphibia; order Anura; family Microhylidae; genus Gastrophryne; species Gastrophryne carolinensis. Next base: position 89,401,566 of record CM051242.1, read on the forward strand.
TAGTACTACTGGATCTTTTTTGGGGGCATCCCATTCTGTGACTAAAGCAGCCTCTGTTTAAGACCATATAAGCATTTGCTCTTATCATATTTGAAATTAGCCTGATAAAGACACTTTTGCTGGGCATAGCACTACTTGTCCCTGCCAGGGCATCCCATTCTGTGACTAAAGCAGCCTCTGTTTAAGACCATATAAGCATTTGCTCTTATCATATTTGAAATTAGCCTGATAAAGACACTTTTGCTGGGCATAGCACTACTTGTCCCTGCCAGGGCATCCCATTCTGTGACTAAAGCAGCCTCTGTTTAAGACCATATAAGCATTTGCTCTTATCATATTTGAAATTAGCCTGATAAAGACACTTTTGCTGGGCATAGTACTACTGGATCTTTTTTGGGGGCATCCCATTCTGTGACTAAAGCAGCCTCTGTTTAAGACCATATAAGCATTTGCTCTTATCATATTTGAAATTAGCCTGATAAAGACACTTTTGCTGGGCATAGCACTACTTGTCCCTGCCAGGGCATCCCATTCTGTGATTAAAGCAGCCTCTGTTTAAGACCATATAAGCATTTGCTCTTATCATATTTGAAATTAGCCTGATAAAGACACTTTTGCTGGGCATAGTACTACTGGATCTTTTTTGGGGGCATCCCATTCTGTGACTAAAGCAGCCTCTGTTTAAGACCATATAAGCATTTGCTCTTATCATATTTGAAATTAGCCTGATAAAGACACTTTTGCTGGGCATAGCACTACTTGTCCCTGCCAGGGCATCCCATTCTGTGACTAAAGCAGCCTCTGTTTAAGACCATATAAGCATTTGCTCTTATCATATTTGAAATTAGCCTGATAAAGACACTTTTGCTGGGCATAGTACTACTGGATCTTTTTTGGGGGCATCCCATTCTGTGACTAAAGCAGCCTCTGTTTAAGACCATATACGCATTTGCTCTTATCATATTTGAAATTAGCCTGATAAAGACACTTTTGCTGGGCATAGCACTACTTGTCCCTGCCAGGGCATCCCATTCTGTGACTAAAGCAGCCTCTGTTTAAGACCATATAAGCATTTGCTCTTATCATATTTGAAATTAGCCTGATAAAGACACTTTTGCTGGGCATAGTACTACTGGATCTTTTTTGGGGGCATCCCATTCTGTGACTAAAGCAGCCTCTGTTTAAGACCATATAAGCATTTGCTCTTATCATATTTGAAATTAGCCTGATAAAGACACTTTTGCTGGGCATAGCACTACTTGTCCCTGCCAGGGCATCCCATTCTGTGACTGAAGCAGCCTCTGTTTAAGACCATATAAGCATTTGCTCTTATCATATTTGAAATTAGCCTGATAAAGACACTTTTGCTGGGCATAGCACTACTTGTCCCTGCCAGGGCATCCCATTCTGTGACTAAAGCAGCCTCTGTTTAAGACCATATAAGCATTTGCTCTTATCATATTTGAAATTAGCCTGATAAAGACACTTTTGCTGGGCATAGCACTACTTGTCCCTGCCAGGGCATCCCATTCTGTGACTAAAGCAGCCTCTGTTTAAGACCATATAAGCATTTGCTCTTATCATATTTGAAATTAGCCTGATAAAGACACTTTTGCTGGGCATAGCACTACTTGTCCCTGCCAGGGCATCCCATTCTGTGACTAAAGCAGCCTCTGTTTAAGACCATATAAGCATTTGCTCTTATCATATTTGAAATTAGCCTGATAAAGACACTTTTGCTGGGCATAGCACTACTTGTCCCTGCCAGGGCATCCCATTCTGTGACTAAAGCAGCCTCTGTTTAAGACCATATAAGCATTTGCTCTTATCATATTTGAAATTAGCCTGATAAAGACACTTTTGCTGGGCATAGCACTACTTGTCCCTGCCAGGGCATCCCATTCTGTGACTAAAGCAGCCTCTGTTTAAGACCATATAAGCATTTGCTCTTATCATATTTGAAATTAGGCCTGATAAAGACACTTTTGCTGGGCATAGTACTACTGGATCTTTTTTGGGGGCATCCCATTCTGTGACTAAAGCAGCCTCTGTTTAAGACCATATAAGCATTTGCTCTTATCATATTTGAAATTAGCCTGATAAAGACACTTTTGCTGGGCATAGCACTACTTGTCCCTGCCAGGGCATCCCATTCTGTGACTAAAGCAGCCTCTGTTTAAGACCATATAAGCATTTGCTCTTATTATATTTGAAATTAGCCTGATAAAGACACTTTTGCTGGGCATAGCACTACTTGTCCCTGCCAGGGCATCCCATTCTGTGACTAAAGCAGCCTCTGTTTAAGACCATATAAGCATTTGCTCTTATTATATTTGAAATTAGGCCTGATAAAGACACTTTTGCTGGGCATAGCACTACTTGTCCCTGCCAGGGCATCCCATTCTGTGACTAAAGCAGCCTCTGTTTAAGACCATATAAGCATTTGCTCTTATTATATTTGAAATTAGGCCTGATAAAGACACTTTTGCTGGGCATAGCACTACTTGTCCCTGCCAGGGCATCCCATTCTGTGACTAAAGCAGCCTCTGTTTAAGACCATATATGCATTTGCTCTTATTATATTTGAAATTAGCCTGATAAAGACACTTTTGCTGGGCATAGCACTACTTGTCCCTGCCAGGGCATCCCATTCTGTGACTAAAGCAGCCTCTGTTTAAGACCATATAAGCATTTGCTCTTATCATATTTGAAATTAGCCTGATAAAGACACTTTTGCTGGGCATAGTACCACTGGATCTTTTTTGGGGGCATCCCATTCTGTGACTAAAGCAGCCTCTGTTTAAGACCATATAAGCATTTGCTCTTATTATATTTGAAATTAGCCTGATAAAGACACTTTTGCTGGGCATAGTACTACTGGATCTTTTTTGGGGGCATCCCATTCTGTGACTAAAGCAGCCTCTGTTTAAGACCATATAAGCATTTGCTCTTATTATATTTGAAATTAGGCCTGATAAAGACACTTTTGCTGGGCATAGCACTACTTGTCCCTGCCAGGGCATCCCATTCTGTGACTAAAGCAGCCTCTGTTTAAGACCATATAAGCATTTGCTCTTATCATATTTGAAATTAGCCTGATAAAGACACTTTTGCTGGGCATAGTACTACTGGATCTTTTTTGGGGGCATCCCATTCTGTGACTAAAGCAGCCTCTGTTTAAGACCATATAAGCATTTGCTCTTATCATATTTGAAATTAGCCTGATAAAGACACTTTTGCTGGGCATAGCACTACTTGTCCCTGCCAGGGCATCCCATTCTGTGACTAAAGCAGCCTCTGTTTAAGACCATATAAGCATTTGCTCTTATCATATTTGAAATTAGCCTGATAAAGACACTTTTGCTGGGCATAGTACTACTGGATCTTTTTTGGGGGCATCCCATTCTGTGACTAAAGCAGCCTCTGTTTAAGACCATATAAGCATTTGCTCTTATCATATTTGAAATTAGCCTGATAAAGACACTTTTGCTGGGCATAGCACTACTTGTCCCTGCCAGGGCATCCCATTCTGTGACTAAAGCAGCCTCTGTTTAAGACCATATAAGCATTTGCTCTTATCATATTTGAAATTAGCCTGATAAAGACACTTTTGCTGGGCATAGTACTACTGGATCTTTTTTGGGGGCATCCCATTCTGTGACTAAAGCAGCCTCTGTTTAAGACCATATAAGCATTTGCTCTTATCATATTTGAAATTAGCCTGATAAAGACACTTTTGCTGGGCATAGCACTACTTGTCCCTGCCAGGGCATCCCATTCTGTGACTAAAGCAGCCTCTGTTTAAGACCATATAAGCATTTGCTCTTATCATATTTGAAATTAGCCTGATAAAGACACTTTTGCTGGGCATAGTACTACTGGATCTTTTTTGGGGGCATCCCATTCTGTGACTAAAGCAGCCTCTGTTTAAGACCATATAAGCATTTGCTCTTATCATATTTGAAATTAGCCTGATAAAGACACTTTTGCTGGGCATAGCACTACTTGTCCCTGCCAGGGCATCCCATTCTGTGACTAAAGCAGCCTCTGTTTAAGACCATATAAGCATTTGCTCTTATCATATTTGAAATTAGCCTGATAAAGACACTTTTGCTGGGCATAGTACTACTGGATCTTTTTTGGGGGCATCCCATTCTGTGACTAAAGCAGCCTCTGTTTAAGACCATATAAGCATTTGCTCTTATTATATTTGAAATTAGGCCTGATAAAGACACTTTTGCTGGGCATAGCACTACTTGTCCCTGCCAGGGCATCCCATTCTGTGACTAAAGCAGCCTCTGTTTAAGACCATATAAGCATTTGCTCTTATCATATTTGAAATTAGCCTGATAAAGACACTTTTGCTGGGCATAGTACTACTGGATCTTTTTTGGGGGCATCCCATTCTGTGACTAAAGCAGCCTCTGTTTAAGACCATATAAGCATTTGCTCTTATCATATTTGAAATTAGCCTGATAAAGACACTTTTGCTGGGCATAGCACTACTTGTCCCTGCCAGGGCATCCCATTCTGTGACTAAAGCAGCCTCTGTTTAAGACCATATAAGCATTTGCTCTTATCATATTTGAAATTAGCCTGATAAAGACACTTTTGCTGGGCATAGTACTACTGGATCTTTTTTGGGGGCATCCCATTCTGTGACTAAAGCAGCCTCTGTTTAAGACCATATAAGCATTTGCTCTTATCATATTTGAAATTAGCCTGATAAAGACACTTTTGCTGGGCATAGCACTACTTGTCCCTGCCAGGGCATCCCATTCTGTGACTAAAGCAGCCTCTGTTTAAGACCATATAAGCATTTGCTCTTATCATATTTGAAATTAGCCTGATAAAGACACTTTTGCTGGGCATAGTACTACTGGATCTTTTTTGGGGGCATCCCATTCTGTGACTAAAGCAGCCTCTGTTTAAGACCATATAAGCATTTGCTCTTATTATATTTGAAATTAGCCTGATAAAGACACTTTTGCTGGGCATAGTACTACTGGATCTTTTTTGGGGGCATCCCATTCTGTGACTAAAGCAGCCTCTGTTTAAGACCATATAAGCATTTGCTCTTATTATATTTGAAATTAGGCCTGATAAAGACACTTTTGCTGGGCATAGCACTATTTGTCCCTGCCAGGGCATCCCATTCTGTGACTAAAGCAGCCTCTGTTTAAGACCATATAAGCATTTGCTCTTATTATATTTGAAATTAGGCCTGATAAAGACACTTTTGCTGGGCATAGCACTACTTGTCCCTGCCAGGGCATCCCATTCTGTGACTAAAGCAGCCTCTGTTTAAGACCATATAAGCATTTGCTCTTATTATATTTGAAATTAGCCTGATAAAGACACTTTTGCTGGGCATAGCACTACTTGTCCCTGCCAGGGCATCCCATTCTGTGACTAAAGCAGCCTCTGTTTAAGACCATATAAGCATTTGCTCTTATCATATTTGAAATTAGCCTGATAAAGACACTTTTGCTGGGCATAGTACTACTGGATCTTTTTTGGGGGCATCCCATTCTGTGACTAAAGCAGCCTCTGTTTAAGACCATATAAGCATTTGCTCTTATTATATTTGAAATTAGCCTGATAAAGACACTTTTGCTGGGCATAGTACTACTGGATCTTTTTTGGGGGCATCCCATTCTGTGACTAAAGCAGCCTCTGTTTAAGACCATATAAGCATTTGCTCTTATTATATTTGAAATTAGGCCTGATAAAGACACTTTTGCTGGGCATAGCACTACTTGTCCCTGCCAGGGCATCCCATTCTGTGACTAAAGCAGCCTCTGTTTAAGACCATATAAGCATTTGCTCTTATTATATTTGAAATTAGCCTGATAAAGACACTTTTGCTGGGCATAGTACTACTGGATCTTTTTTGGGGGCATCCCATTCTGTGACTAAAGCAGCCTCTGTTTAAGACCATATAAGCATTTGCTCTTATCATATTTGAAATTAGCCTGATAAAGACACTTTTGCTGGGCATAGTACTACTGGATCTTTTTTGGGGGCATCCCATTCTGTGACTAAAGCAGCCTCTGTTTAAGACCATATAACCATTTGCTCTTATTATATTTGAAATTAGCCTGATAAAGACACTTTTGCTGGGCATAGCACTACTTGTCCCTGCCAGGGCATCCCATTCTGTGACTAAAGCAGCCTCTGTTTAAGACCATATAAGCATTTGCTCTTATTATATTTGAAATTAGCCTGATAAAGACACTTTTGCTGGGCATAGTACTACTGGATCTTTTTTGGGGGCATCCCATTCTGTGACTAAAGCAGCCTCTGTTTAAGACCATATAAGCATTTGCTCTTATTATATTTGAAATTAGGCCTGATAAAGACACTTTTGCTGGGCATAGCACTACTTGTCCCTGCCAGGGCATCCCATTCTGTGACTAAAGCAGCCTCTGTTTAAGACCATATAAGCATTTGCTCTTATTATATTTGAAATTAGCCTGATAAAGACACTTTTGTTGGGCATAGTACTACTGGATCTTTTTTGGGGGCATCCCATTCTGTGACTAAAGCAGCCTCTGTTTAAGACCATATAAGCATTTGCTCTTATTATATTTGAAATTAGCCTGATAAAGACACTTTTGCTGGGCATAGTACTACTGGATCTTTTTTGGGGGCATCCCATTCTGTGACTAAAGCAGCCTCTGTTTAAGACCATATAACCATTTGCTCTTATTATATTTATATTATAAGACACTTTTGCTGGGCATAGGCTTACTGCTGCCTGCCAGGTGCACTTCTGTTGAGGCATCCCATTCTGTAACATAGCATACCCCTCTTTATTTACACTAAGCAGCTCTCTTATTTACACTAAGCAGGCCTGTTGGAGGCTGAGTGTTACTGCTCACTTTTGGTGTGCATTATATTCTGTTTCATATAGACCCACCGCTGCCCGGGGGATCTTAAAATATCACCTACTACCACGCCAGTTAGACTATGTCGGGCAGACAAGTGCCTGGAAGTGAAAAGAGGAGTGGCAGAGGCCAAGATTCCGCAGGCAGAGCTCGCATCAGACTGGGGGCCAGTAGCAGCAGGAGTCACGCTGAGAGACCTAATCTGCCAGTATCTGCTAGCGGTCGGGTCTCCACCAGTAACGCATCTGCCGTGGTAGATTGGTTGACGCGCTCATCAACAACATCATCACAACTTACGTCTGAGACCCCCAGTCTAGGGTCGGTAGGTTCCTCTGACACAACCCTGAGTTGGCATGCCCCGAGAGCAGTCCCTGTCCTCCCATTGCCTCTGTCCTACGCCGTTCCCTCCCCCTGCGACGTATCCTATGCTTTGGGTTCAGCTCCACTCTTTAGTGAGGAGGACGATCAGATACAGGAGGACAGTCAGCAGCTACTGCCCAGCCAAGAAATGGAGGTGGCTTCTTTAGCTAGGCAGACAAATAGTGATGTGGACAGTGTCGTGGGTGCTGCGAGCGTTCCAGATCCTGCGCCAGACACTGTTGACGAATCCACGAACATCAGTGACGTACAGCCACAACTCGGTGATGATGATGATGATGACGATGAAGCCGATCGCACTTGGGAGCCGGGTGATGAAGGGGCTTCATCGTCATCATCAGGAGAAGAGGGGCGCAGGTTGCCCCGGAGTCAGCAGCTGAGGCAGCAAGGTGGTAGCAGTCAGCATGGGGGCACAATTCCAAAGGCTGGAGCCGGCCGGGGCCAGGGCCGGGGTAGAGCACCTGCTGTGCGGCAGTCTACCTTATCGGGAGGTAGTGGAGCAGGGGTTCCTGGAGTTGGCAACAGCAGCAGTGAATCAGTGAGGCCAGGGGGTGGGAAAAGTAGCTACTCGGCAGTGTGGCAGTTTTTCCTGAGGCATCCGCAGGAGGGTAACATGGCCACATGCAAGATATGTAGGCAAAAGGTGAAGCGTGGCCAGGGTCCAAATGTTGGCACCACGGCCCTGCGTCAACATATGATGCGTCACCATAAAACGACCTGGGAGAACCGAGGCTCCCAAGGGGTGGTCCAGTCTGCTTCCTCACCAAGTGAGCTCCCAATTTCTGCCAGCCAAGGCTCCAGCACCTCAGCCGAAGGCAGCTGTGCGTCATACCCATCCTCTGTCGCTCCTGCTCCTCCTCCTCCAAGTCATGCATCCCGCCAGCAATCCATCAGCGAAGCCATGTCCAAGAGACAGCAGTATGCGCCCACTCATCCTACGGCGCAGAAGCTGAATGTGCTCCTGTCCAAGTTGCTGGTGCTGCAGTCGCTCCCTTTTCAGGTGGTGGAATCTGCACCTTTCAGAGAACTGATGGCTTGTGCCGAGCCGAGGTGGAGAGTCCCAAGCCGTCATTTCTTTGCCAAGAAGGCAGTACCAGCGCTGCACACTTTTGTTGAACAGAAGGTGGGCCAGTCCTTGAGCCTGTCGGTGTGTAGCAAAATACATGGCAGCGCCGACATCTGGAGCTGTAACTACGGTCAGGTGGGTCGATTCAAAGAAACATGTAACAGCTTTGATTTTGGTGCCGATCATCCTATTTTTCCCGAACGCTCGTGCGTTCATATGAACTTGCGAGTGATTCTATAAGCAAATACGTTTCTATCCTAAAATTTACGTCCGTTCGTATGGCAGTTCGGGAATCAGACCTATGTCAGTTTCCATCCTGAATTTTCCGTTTCATTTCTCAGGTTGCAACATTGGTTTTGCCCTTTTTCCTTTTTTGTCTGGACGTAAATCCTTCTGATCTTGCGGCTGCGCACTACAAACTTACCTCATTAAAGTGCATTCTAAATATTTGGTCTTTTATTTTTCTTTATTTCATTCAATTTGTAGTAACCAACCATTAATGAATGCATTTGCATAAGTAAATCTTACTTTGTTTAATTTTTAGTTAACTTGCATTTTTTACTTGTGAATTTAATTTTAATATTTTGGCTTCAAATGGTACAACTTAAAATTTTGTGTGTGGTTACCCACACCCTCTCCATACAGATTGCTCTCAAATATAAAAAAACACCCAGCAACTTCTGCATGTTATGAGCCTAGAAACAGCCAAGATGGCGGCTCAGGTATTATCGGGCAGCCTGCAAACAGAAAGGGCCTTGTGACTGTGTTGCTCTGCATTCTTTGATTTCTGACCTTTCCGTGCCCCCAGCTCTGCTGTGTCTGTGCAAAATACAGCAGTAACCCACATCCTGCACTTTATCCCGCTCTCCTCTCCTCAGTAAGTGTGATGCATCTGACCAAAGATGTGCTTAAATAATAAACAAAGCAAAGGTAAACAACTACACCAATAAATGCAATCTAAAAATATTATTCTAGTACATCAATTTAAAAATAAATACCAAAGGACATAAGTTTCTTTAATTAACGCAAATATATTGCAAAATAAAGGTTTACATGCAAAGGACTAATTAAGGTCCACATTAAAATGCTTTTATAAGGCATACATGAATCAGGTATGCATTGCCATACAATTTATGGCATCGGCCATGCTGATACATGCAGTTCATTGGAGCTCAAGACGCGCAGACTCCTCCACATAGCCAAAAAACCTGATCAAGAACAGCAATACGACTGCTAAAAGGTGTCGGCAGTGGCTTTCTATTAAAACGTCTTTAGAGGTTTGAAAACTGTTCTCTGAATCACACCTAAACACATCCGATTATCCTAAGTTTTACGTTTTGATCCTAAGTTTTAGGATTTGATCCTAAGTTTTACGTTTTGATCCTAAAATTTAGGAACGAACTTGCGATGATCGTAAGAGCATATACGCATTCGAACGTAGGCTCGTGCGAGTCGGAAATGGCCCAAAAAACAGGAAAAAATGACTAACACCCACCCAAACTTACGATTCTCGATCCGAAATCAATTAACTTTTGCTCTTTGAATCGAGGGGAGGGGCAGTACATGTCGTTTACGGCCCACTGGGTGAATGTGGTCCCTTTGCAGCAGCAACTTGGACAGGTCACGCCGCTTCGGCCTCCGCGCTCTCTGCCCATTGGGCCTGTGACACCGTGCGACTCGGCCTCCTCATCCTCCGCCATCTCCTCACCCTCCACTGTAGGCTCAAGTCTCAGTGCCCCTCCAGTCTACCATGTGTGCAGGGCACGGAGGTGTCACGCAGTGCTTCACATGGTTTGTCTTGGCGAACGGAGTCACACAGGGGAGGAACTGCTTAAATGTATTCATCAGGAAATCCAAACATGGCTTACTCCGAGAAAACTTAAAATGGGAATCATGGTTACCGACAATGGGAAGAACATTTTGTCTGCGCTGCGCCAAGGAAGCCTGACCCATGCCCCCTGCATGGCTCACGTCTTCAATCTGGTTGTCAAGCGGTTTCTGAAGTGTTCCCCCCATCTGCAGGACATCCTAACAACTTCAAGGAAACTTTGCATGCACTTCAGCCACTCCTACACCGCCAAACACACCCTTCTTGAGCTACAGCGTCAGAATGGTCTGATTTGCGATGTTTCCACCCGTTGGAATTCCACCCTTCACATGTTGGACCGATTATATGAACAGAGAAAAGCCATCACGGATTTCCTGATGATCCAAGCAGATAGGGGGACTCCCCTGTGTAACTTCAATGTCAACCAGTGGCAGCTCATACGTGACACCTGCCGTTTGCTCAGGCCCTTTGAGGAAGCCACTTTATTTGTCAGTCGGCAGGATTACGGGATGAACGACGTGATTCCACTGCTTCATGTACTACAGCACATGTTGGAAACCATGGCTGGTCAGGGCACTGGAGACATGGCGTTTACATATTACGGCCACATGAACCCCGTTGGAGCTGAACTGGAGGAGGAGGAGGAAGAGGAGGAGGAGGAGTTGCCCAGCGAAACACAGTTTAGGCTTGGCGAAATGGCTGGTTTATCTAGTCAGCGGACAGGAGAGGAGGAGCAGGAGCAGCCAGAGGAGCTAGAGGTTTTTGAGGAAGGCGAGACAGAGGACCCGGGCACACCGTGGCAGTATGCAGTGGAGATGGAGACAGGTAGTCCATCCGAGTCACTTGCGCAAATGGCACGAAGCATGCTCACGTGCTTGCGTAGTGACCCCAGAATTGTTTCCATCTGTCGGCGGGATGACTTCTGGCTGTCCACCTTATTGGACCCTCGCTTCCGGCACAAAATGGGGGCATTTTTTAAACCCACCGAGAGGGAGGACAAACTCAACTACTACAAAGACATTCTACGTAGGCAGTTGGCCGATGCCTATCTGCGCCATGGTCCATACTCTCGCAGGTCTGACTCGAGGGGACCTCTGCGCTCACCTTCCACTGCCATGGCCGCTGGGGGGGTTGGCAGGAGCAGCAGCAGCAGCTCCATCAGCAGCAGCAGCCTCAGTCTTCAGTCGCTAATGAGTAGCTTTCTACACCCGCATAGTGAGGCTACTCATGAGCAGCAGGAAGACCTGGAGCAGGACCTGAACCAGCAGGTCATGTCATACTTTGACATGACCATGCCAACACACCTTGAGGATCCGCTGGACTTCTGGGCAGCCAAACTTGATTTGTGGCCGCAACTAGCAGAGTTTGCCCTGGAAAAGCTGTCCTGCCCGGCAAGTAGCGTGCCATCTGAGCGGGTGTTTAGTGCGGCGGGGGCCATAGTTACGGCGAGGAGAACTCGTCTGTCAACTAAAAATGTGGAGAGACTCACCTTTGTCAAAATGAATCAGGGATGGATCAGCCAGGATTTCCACCCATCAATGCCTGATGCATGCGACTAGATTCAGCATGGTGCCACGTTTTACACTTTCCAAATGGTGCAAAACATATTTATGTCTTTAGGCCATTTTTTGGGCTCCTGCTGCTGCTGCTGCCAACTCCAGGGTGTGATTCATCCAATTTTTGGGCTCCTGAGGCAAACCCCAGGGTCTCTTTAATGTAATATTTGGGCTCCTGCTGCTGCTACTGTCAACTCCTGCCAACTCCAGGGTGTGATTCATCCAATTTTTGGGCTCCTGAAGCCAACTCCAGTGTATATTTGGGCTCCTGCTGCTGCTGCTGCCAACTTCTGCCAACTCCAGGGTGTGATTCATCCAATTTTTGGGCTCCTGAAGCCAACTCCAGTGTATATTTGGGCTCCTGCTGCTGCTGCAAACTTCTGCCAACTCCAGGGTGTGATTCATCCAATTTTTGGGCTCCTGAAGCCAACTCCAGTGTATATTTGGGCTCCTGCTGCTGCTGCTGCCAACTTCTGCCAACTCCAGGGTGTGATTCATCCAATTTTTGGGCTCCTGAAGCCAACTCCAGTGTATATTTGGGCTCCTGCTGCTGCTGCTGCCAACTCCAGGGTGTGATTCATCCAATTTTTGGGCTCCTGAGGCCAACCCCAGGGTCTCTTTAATGTAATATTTGGGCTCCTGCTGCTGCTGCTGCTGTCAACTCCTGCCAACTCCAGGGTGTGATTCATCCAATTTTTGGGCTCCTGAAGCCAACTCCAGTGTATATTTGGGCTCCTGCTGCTGCTGCTGCCAACTCCAGGGTGTGATTCATCCAATTTTTGGGCTCCTGAGGCCAACCCCAGGGTCTCTTTAATGTAATATTTGGGCTCCTGCTGCTGCTACTGTCAACTCCTGCCAACTCCAGGGTGTGATTCATCCAATTTTTGGGCTCCTGAAGCCAACTCCAGTGTATATTTGGGCTCCTGCTGCTGCTGCTGCCAACTTCTGCCAACTCCAGGGTGTGATTCATCCAATTTTTGGGCTCCTGAAGCCAACTCCAGTGTATATTTGGGCTCCTGCTGCTGCTACTGTCAACTCCTGCCAACTCCAGGGTGTGATTCATCCAATTTTTGGGCTCCTGAAGCCAACTCCAGTGTATATTTGGGCTCCTGCTGCTGCTGCTGCCAACTCCAGGGTGTGATTCATCCAATTTTTGGGCTCCTGAGGCCAACCCCAGGGTCTCTTTAATGTAATATTTGGGCTCCTGCTGCTGCTGCTGCTGTCAACTCCTGCCAACTTCAGGGTGTGATTCATCCAATTTTTGGGCTCCTGAAGCCAACTCCAGTGTATATTTGGGCTCCTGCTGCTGCTGCTGCCAACTCCAGGGTGTGATTCATCCAATTTTTGGGCTCCTGAGGCCAACCCCAGGGTCTCTTTAATGTAATATTTGGGCTCCTGCTGCTGCTACTGTCAACTCCTGCCAACTCCAGGGTGTGATTCATCCAATTTTTGGGCTCCTGAAGCCAACTCCAGTGTATATTTGGGCTCCTGCTGCTGCTGCTGCCAACTCCAGGGTGTGATTCATCCAATTTTTGGGCTCCTGAGGCCAACCCCAGGGTCTCTTTAATGTAATATTTGGGCTCCTGCTGCTGCTACTGTCAACTCCTGCCAACTCCAGGGTGTGATTCATCCAATTTTTGGGCTCCTGAAGCCAACTCCAGTGTATATTTGGGCTCCTGCTGCTGCTGCTGCCAACTTCTGCCAACTCCAGGGTGTGATTCATCCAATTTTTGGGCTCCTGAAGCCAACTCCAGTGTATATTTGGGCTCCTGCTGCTGCTGCTGCCAACTCCAGGGTGTGATTCATCCAATTTTTGGGCTCCTGAGGCCAACCCCAGGGTCTCTTTAATGTAATATTTGGGCTCCTGCTGCTGCTGCTGCTGTCAACTCCTGCCAACTCCAGGGTGTGATTCATCCAATTTTTGGGCTCCTGAAGCCAACTCCAGTGTATATTTGGGCTCCTGCTGCTGCTACTGTCAACTCCTGCCAACTCCAGGGTGTGATTCATCCAATTTTTGGGCTCCTGAAGCCAACTCCAGTGTATATTTGGGCTCCTGCTGCTGCTGCTGCCAACTTCTGCCAACTCCAGGGTGTGATTCATCCAATTTTTGGGCTCCTGAGGCCAACTCCAGTGTATATTTGGGCTCCTGCTGCTGCTGCTGCCAACTTCTGCCAACTCCAGGGTGTGATTCATCCAATTTTTGGGCTCCTGCTGCTGCCAACTTCTGCCAACTCCAGGGTGTGATTCATCCAATTTTTGGGCTCCTGAGGCCAACTCCAGTGTATATTTGGGCTCCTGCTGCTGCTGCTGCCAACTTCTGCCAACTCCAGGGTGTGATTCATCCAATTTTTGGGCTCCTGAAGCCAACACCAGTGTATATTTGGGCTCCTGCTGCTGCTGCTGCCAACTTCTGCCAACTCCAGGGTGTGATTCATCCAATTTTTGGGCTCCTGAAGCCAACTCCAGTGTATATTTGGGCTCCTGCTGCTGCTGCTGCCAACTCCAGGGTGTGATTCATCCAATTTTTGGGCTCCTGAGGCCAACCCCAGGGTCTCTTTAAAGTAATATTTGGGCTCCTGCTGCTGCTGCTGCTGTCAACTCCTGCCAACTCCAGGGTGTGATTCATCCAATTTTTGGGCTCCTGCTGCTGCCAACTCCAGTGTCTCTTTAAAGCAATGTTTGGGCTCCTTCTGCCCCTCATAGTGATGCCACTTCAACTCTCTGCAATTGTGCCGCTCTGCGATTCTATTAGCGATGCCTCTGATCTGCATGTGATATTTCTTCAAAGTATTATTTAACTAACCCAGCACGCATCCTGTGCGTGTTACAGCAAGGCAGAATGGTTTACAACCCTATTGAGGCTCTAGGAGGCTCAGAAATAGCTGTTTTTAATAGCGATTCGTCGCGAATTTATTCGGGTCGAAACGATTTTTGTCGGAAAATTCGGCGAATCAGTCGAATCGAATTTTTCAAAAGTTCGCTCATCTCTAATTATATACTGTATTAGTGTCAGGATCGGAGTTGCTAACAGCAATGGCAACTCTGGAAACAGTTTAACGTTTTCAGTGCCAGCCTACTTAAAGATTTGTCACCCTCTGTTGCCAGGCAATTTCTTGCTGTTTTGAGCTGTGTATGTTAACTGTGATTTTTGCAGGAATTTCCAGGAAAATGATATATTGTCAATAAACCTTGACATCCTCCTTGATATGCTCAGTACCATTAATCAACACAAAGTACGGTACTTAATCAAGGTCAGCATGAAAGAGTATCACCATAGTGAAGGCTGGATAGTGTCCCCGCTGTGGCTGTGGCATTTCTTGGGATGAACCCACTTTTTTAAGTTTCAAACATACTACACTGGTAACTAACTAGGGAGATTAAGCCTGGGTGTAATCTTCATCATCCTTTATATTGGTGTATTTTGCCCAGCAAGAAAACAATGGTAAGTGGAATGTTCTAAAAAAATTACATTAAAAATAAGACAATTTCTCAAAAGCAGCACAAACCACCTTATCCTCTTTTGGCTAGAAGCCTGTAATCTTCAAAATGTCCAACAGGCAGCAACCTGAGTCCTTCAAAGGGAAAAGCAATGATAAGAAGGAGGCAGTTAGCAGCAGAGGAATGACGGTGGCAACGGGTGCAGCGGCAGGTCACAGCTGCCAGGGACATCAGGTCTTGTCATCCATAGCGATCCTGCAGTCCTGGACTGGTTGGCACGGTCTTCCACATCAGACACATACACAAGAATCAGTGGATTCTTCTGACACCACAATCAGTTGTCATGGGCCAGAAATAACCTCAATGGCACTGCCTAGCCTTCACCTGCCTCTGTATTTTGCTGCTTTCTCTACCAGGCAGGCAGGCAGGCAGCTAGGACATCCTTCTGGATTATTTTTTTTTTTAATACTCAGTTTTTATTAGGATTTTCAAAACAATAGACAACAAGTATACAGACAGAAGCCAGTGTAAGCACCTTGTTACAGAGGTGATATGTAAAGCATACAAGTTATACAAATTATGCAGATTATACAAAAGCCCCTTCTCGTGCAAACCAAACAGAGGAGATACATAAAACATGTACCAAATCACAACCGGTGTCCAACGTTTCTAATAACCCCAGAAAGGGGGGGGGGGTCTTTGCTTGTCCCGAGACCGTTAACCCTAAACAACCATTTCACCAGGTTTGCCCTCTCCCTCCGGGCCACCCCACCAATCCATCCTCTGCAATCTACATCTGAAATGTATACCCGGATCTCCTCGTCAGAATGGGCTGGTTCGCCACGCCTGTAGAACTTCTTTTAGGAGAAAACCCCGAGCCTGGACCTGGCGTCAGCACCACACCTCCGCATACCACACAACAGACACACTAAAGACCCACAACACACAAGACAAACAAATAGACCTACAAGGAGCACACTAAGACAGGGAAGACACACAAGCTAGGTGGAAACCTGAGGATAGGGAGTATCCAAGGAAGACAGAGAGAAAAGTAGAAGGGGGAAAAAACTGGGCCTAAGAGAGGAGGGCAGAGGATACAAGAGCAAAGAAAGAGAGAATAAAAAAAAAAGAAGAAAGATAGAAACAAGAGACGAGAGAGAGACCAGCAACCAGAAAAAGAGAAGAAGTAGGAGAAAAGGGAGAAGAGAAAGAAAAGGAGAGAGAGGAGGGGGGGGCCCACAACCAAGAGCTTAGGAGACCACTGGAGGGGGGGACAGAGCCCTCCAACTACCCTCCAGTCCACTCCAGCGACTGGAACCCCCTCCTTTCCCCCAAGGAGGCCGGATTCTCATAAGAGCAGGCTCCCGAGGGAGGTCAAACCCAAGCTTTTTTATATACCTCTGTATCTTTGAAGAGCGACCAGGTCGTCCAGATCTTCCTATATGCGTCTAACCTGTCTTGTCTAGCGTAGCAAATTTCTTCCATACTTTCTACATGGTTAAGCTGACAAAACCAGTCTCTCACTGTAGGCGATTTCTGGGATCTCCAATTCCTGGGGATCAGCACCCTAGATGCATTTAAAAGGTGTCTAGCCAGGGGGGCACCACCCGCGATCCCCTTGCCATCTGGAGACCACCCCAATAGAACCGTCTCTGCGTTCCAGTCTAGCTGCTCTCCCATTATCTGCGTACAAATCTCTCTCACCTTCTTCCAGAAGTCCCCCAAGGCCTGACAAGACCACCAGATGTGAAGCATGGAGGCTTCAGACTGCCCACACCTCCAGCAGGTATCTGGGACCGAGGGGAAGAAAGAGTGCAGCAGTTCCGGAGTCCCATACCACCGTGTGATCAACTTATAGTTTGTTTCCTGCATCGAGCTGCTTAAAAGACCCTTGTGGGCATTTTTATACACGTCTCCCCACTCCTCCTCCGACAGCGGTCTGCCCAAATCCGCCTCCCATCTCCCCTCCCAGGGCTTACCCTCCCGACTCTCCCTCTGCCTCAGCATCCCATAAGCCCATGATAGAAGATGTGACTTGGGGCCCATGCCCAAGCATGCCTTTTCAAACTCCGTAAGGTTAATTTTTCACTCCTATTTTAATGTCGTTCGTCAAGAGGAAGTGCCGCAACTGAAGGTAAGAAAGGATAGAGATCTCCCTCTCCAAAGTAATCTGCAGTTTCTGTTTATCTATGAAAGTCCCCCTATCCAGCAGATGATACACCCGCAGGGGATTAGGACCTTTGCAGTCTCCCAAAAATGATGGATCTTTCCCAGGTGGGAAGGCCGGCTAGCCGGAATGGGAGGCGATCGCCTTTGGTCCTCTATGAAGAAGACCTAAAATTTCCAAGGAGGCCCCCACAAATGGGTGAGTTTTTATGGCCGCCGGAATGTCACAGCACTTCAAATTGCATAAAACATATAGCCTCCCTCCCTCCACTATCTCCCCTTCTATGCGTACCCAGTCCTTCTGCGAGCTATTAATGTGCCAGTCCACAACTCTTCCGATGTGAACTGCCCGATAGTATGTCCGCATACAAGGCAGTCCAGAACCTCCCCGTTCCTTAGTGAGTAATAAAATACGCCTCCTGATTCTAGGTGGTTTACCCGCCCAAACAAACCTCAGGAAAGTTTTTGTCATTATCGCGAAAAAAGAGTTGGGGATTTTAATGGGGATGCATTGTAGAAGGTACAGCAGCCTTGGTAAAACATTCATCTTAATTACAGCTATGCGTCCAAACCATGACAGCCGCAATCTATTCCAGCCCTCCAGCTCCTTTTTAATCTTAGCTCCCAGGGGGGCAAAATTAAGTTGAAATAAATCAGGAGGAGAAACTGGCACCCTGACCCCTAGATATCTTAAACATTTCTTCTCCCAAATGAAGGGAAAAACAGTTTGTAGCTCATTCACCTCCCCTTCCGGCATCGATATATTCATGGCACAAGATTTGCTAAAATTAATCTTCAGATTTGAGAGGCGGCCGAAGATCTCAAATTCTTTCAGCAAATTCGGCACTGAGATTCTTGGAGAGCTCAGGAAGAAAAGCATGTCATCGGCATAAGCCGCTACCTTTCTCTTTGTCCCAATCACCACCCCTTTTATATCAGCATTAAGATGCACTCTTCTCAAAAACGGCAAAATATTAACGGGGACAATGGGCAACCCTGCCGAGTACCATTGCGTATGTGGAAGACCGGGGACGTGCAAGCATTAACCCTCACCCTGGCAACAGGATCTGAGTAGAGCGATAGGATCCTATTTCGCATATCTACGCCCAAACCTATATGTTCCAAGACTTTTCTTATCCACCGCCACTCCACCCGATCAAATGCCTTCTCGGCGTCAGTAGAGAGCATGATCGCCTTGACTTTCCTAGTTCTAGCCCACCATTGCACATTAAGAGCCTTGATGACATTGTCACGGGCCTCCCGACTCGGAATAAACCCCACCTGATCTTGCGTAACAAGATTCTGTAAGAAGGAAGCTATCCTGCTAGCCATTGCTTTCGCGAAGAGTTTCACATCTACATTCAAAAGGGATATAGGGCGGTAGCTCCTGCAATCCGTCGGGTCTTTCCCCTCCTTTGGAATCACAACAATCTGTGCCTCCAAGGACGTGTTGGGCAGTTTGCCCGAGGAAGAGGTGGACTCGAACATCCTTTTCATCATAGGGAGCAACAGGTCCGAATAAGTTTTGTAATATTGTGTGGGGAAACCATCCGGGCCCGGGGCCCTCCCCGACTTAGTAGATTTCAAGGAGCTTTGCAGCTCAACTACCGAGATCGGGGCCTCCAGCTGAGCCACCTCCTCCTCAGACAACGACGGCATCTCCGATTCCAGCAAGTACCGCGACATACAACTTTCCTGATCCCCTCCTGATGGCAGACCCTGAAGATTATATAAGTCAGAGTAAAATTTACAAAAAGCATCAGCAATGGCTTCATTCTTTTGCTGTAGGATCCCATCCCTCCCTCTAATACCCTCGATTCTAGTACGAGCGATCTTGGGCCTCAGCGCACGTGCTAATAACCGGCCGGATTTATTCCCTTGCTCATAAAACAACCCCATGCGCCTGACGAGCCACTTGCTATTTTCTCTAGACATCAGGTCCCTTAGCTCCAACCGCTTCCCTTCCAGTTCCCTAAGACATTTGTCCTGAAGCGACTGTGCGTAGATTCAAGGTCTGCCACCTGTCTCACTAGATCATTCAGCTTCTGAAGCCTTTCCTTCTTAAGCCTCGTCCCCTCTTGTATCAGCAGACCTCTCATTGTGCATTTTTGGGCTTCCCAAATTACTACTGGATCCATCCCATCTATGACATTTTCCCTAACATACATGGCCAAACTTTTCTTGAGCTTCATCACTACCCTGGAATCTTTCAACAAACTTTCATTAAGTCTCCAATGCCATTCCTTCCGTTCTACACATGGGAGAGTTAATGATAGCACAACAGGTGCATGATCGGAGAAGGTAATATTCCCAATCTGTGCCTGTTCCACTCTCCCCAGATCCCTCTGCGAAAGGAAAATGTAATCAATTCTGGAATACTTAGCATGAATGGGTGAATAATAAGTATAGTCCCATCCTGTTGGGTTCATCAAACGCCAAGTGTCCACCAACTCGAGATCTTGCATAGATCTCTTGATTTGTTTCAACGCCTTGTAAGAAATGGCCGTCTTAGCGTCAGACGTATCCACCAGGGGATTGAGTGCACAATTCAGATCACCACCCAACAGTAGCATGCCTTCTCTGAAACCCTCCAGTTTAGCAAATACAGCGGAGCAAAACTTGTGTTGATCTTTGTTTGGGGCATATACATTTGCCAGGGTGATAGCCATACCATTTGGAAGGACCCCTTTCACAAACACAAACCTACCCTCCTTATCTCGCTCAGTAGCCGAGACCCGCAGCTCCACGTCTTTGTCAATCAAAATGGAAACCCCCTTCGCTTTATTGTTGGGAGAGTGGGCCGAGAAGCAGGTCGTATATCTCCTGTTGCCCAAGTATGGGGCTTTGTTTTTCTGGAAGTGAGTTTCCTGAATCAGTGCGATATGAGCATTGAACAGTTTCAACTCTTGAAACAGAGCATGTCGTTTGGCAGGAGTGTTTAAACCTTTAGCATTTATAGAAAGAATATTGATACCCAGGGGACCCATACTGACTATGGAGGCCGGTCAAGACCACTTCAATAAACCCCCCTTAGGTAAGGATACAACCCTATACTTTAACGTGTATGACACCTCTCCTCTTCCCCAGAAGCAAAGAAAGAAAAAGAGGGGACCCCAGAAACCAATAGAAACCACACAGGGAAGGACACGAAAGGGACCAGCAACAAACAAGCCAGACACACACACAACACACAGAGAACACACACCGAAAGAGGGCAGGAGGAACTGGGAGAACCACAAATCCCCCCACACGGGTTGTGGAAACTATTGGGACAACTTCCCAGAGAGGAGCTACCCCTCTGCAGTTATCCCCCACGACCCAGGAGGAGCACCTCCAAGATCAAGGCGAGAGTGGCCGATTAAAAAAACGTGGAAGGCCAAGGGAACCCCCTCCCAGAGTACAGGCTCCAAACGCTCGCACTCCTACAGCCCAACCCGCAAACCCAGCGAGGCCCCCATCCACTCACCCATTACCAGACCACAGATTTCTCAGACCCGGGAGGTTAACATGGAAAAAGGAGCAGATCTTCCCCAGTAATTCCAAGCTCCTCTTCCCCCCTCCAGACCCCCAGTCTAGTCACTCGTTATCACCCCGAGCTCCCTGAACCCACACCACCCATCAGCTCATCTTTCCTCTAGCAGCATACAGCAAGCAGCGTCAGCAAGGCAGCAGAGTCGCGCTAAAGTCAGGGACATCAGAGCTCTGATCCCACGGCCTCCAAGTCCGTCACTCCGATTGCAGGGGAACCGCCTCCCAACGACACCGCCGCACACCAAGAGAGGAGCGCAGGCAACTGCCTATACCACCAACTGGTACCCCTCAAAGTCTTCGTAGACTCTATTGCGTCGTCCCTCCCGACCCAAACCCTCCTCTCGTTGTCAATCGCGGGAAGGCGGCATGCCAGATCAGGACCCGGCATCCGCGCACATAGAATATCTGCCCAATAGGTGACAGGGGGATTGTGACTACCTAATTCATGACGTAACGCCCCTCTGCGATCAGCACACAGCACAATGCAAGGTTTCACTCCCTCTCGTCGCCCCCATCGGCCCTCTCCTGCCGGCCCAAAGCCATCTCCAGTTATATCCCTTACAAATGAGTGAGATGAACCCCTCCGGGCATAGTTGAGCAAAACAGAAACAACATGTGGGAAACAGTGACATACATTTCAACCTCGAGCCTTGAAAAAACAACCCTCGTGCGACCAGAATGTTTCAGGTAGGCGAACACCCACAAATCCCAATTATAAGGCTGAAGGACCCCCCACAGCCCAAGCTCGTCCCCGAACAGACTAAACAGGGAGCATAACAACCACGGGAAAATTGCGAGAGCAACCCCATCTAACCGCCCATACCGATCTCCCCGCTCTCTTCCCCAGCTTCCCCCAGCGGCACCCAAAACAGTTATATTAGATAGGTAGAATGCACCGAGGGGAGCCAGTGAAGAGACCCAGACAAGATACAGGTGGGTAACCTATAATACTAAACAGTCAACAGATCTAAAGCTATAAAAACTGGGCCAAACCCTAAAGCCTAATAAGGGAGCATTAGAAAAAATCTTAGCTCTATAGGCCATGACGGCCGCAGCAAACAGCAACTCAGCTCCTGGATCTGGAACGGCTCTCAGTTCTGTTAGCAGACCGCTGGGAGTAACCCTGGGCCGCCCGTTGAGACACTCTGGAGCGGTCGTCCCGGGTCAATCTTCGCACCAGTTGTGGGATGGAGAATTCCTGAAGCCAGTCCGGCAGAGATATCACAGGGATCCGAAGTTGGTTGCAAAAGTCCGGTAAGTCCTCAGGCATCCGGAGCGTGGCGGTCTTGCCATTGCTCGAGGCAGACAGGGCAAAAGGGAATCGCCACCTGTAGGTAATGCCCCTGTCCCTGAGCAGCGCTGTAAGAGGCCTCAAAGCCCTTCGGTTTTGCAGCATGATGCTCGACAGATCTTGAAAGAGCTGAATCTCGCAGTTGTTAAATAAAATGCTGTCCCGACCTCTAGCCTTCGCGAGGATCTCTTCTTTCAAAGGGAAAATCTGTAAGCAGCAGATAATGTCTCTGGGAGTAGCGTCCCCAACACTGCGGGGTCTGAGGGCCCTGTGTGCTCTGACAAATTCGATCTGCGTGCCTGGCGGCCTCTCCAAGATGGAATTGAAAATGGAGGACAGAGCCTCCTGTGTTTGATCCGGGGCCACTTCCTCAGGCACCCCCCGCACCCTGATATTACACCTCCGGTTCAGATTTTCGAGGTCTTCCAGATGTCGGTGGAAATCCATTAGGTGTCTATTGTGCGCGCGCACCACATCTCAAACCTCAGTCAATCTGCTTGACGTGCTAGCCTCCTCCCTCTCAACTTTGTCGACTCTTTGAGAAAGTTGTTGCAGGTCACCTCGCAGATCCGCAATGGCTGCCGTGATCGATGCTTTGATCTCTCCCGCAAAGCTAGCCAGCTCACTACGGGTGGGGAGTTGGCTGAGCTGCGCCGATAGCGCGCACTCCTCTCCATCGGAGGCGGCCACGTCTTCCCGCTCCGGTGAACTGCATACAGAGTGTGCATCTGCCATGGAGGCGCGGGTCCTCTCTCCTCTGGCTCTGGAACAGCTCTGGAAGCCTCTTTCCAGCCGACTTTGGGGTCTGAGAGGATCTGGGGGTCTTAGTGGATGCCCCTGGTTTGTTTAGGCGACCCATGATCGGGGCAATACGCAAATACCAATGCTTCTTAGGGGACCTCGCCAGGAGCTCACAGATCAAGCAGCCATCTCGGCCACGCCCCTCCCTTCTGGATTATTTAATTTGGCTAGAGAACTGCGAAGATGTGTAGGAGAAGTCCACTGCATCCTTGGGTAGGCCTGCAGGTATTCACACGAAAGCTGGTGTTGTCAGCGGTCAGGGTGAGCAGATGGTGCAGCCTGGCCAGAGTCCTAATCTTGGCCCCATGGCCCTGTGGCAACACAAGGGTCTTCATTCACTGGGAGATGAAAAATATTCTCATGGTAGTAAAAAATGTAATTCATGAGAAAAAAGCATGAGATATTTACTGTCAGTGAATCACCAGATAGAAAGTCAATTAAAGTCAATGGCACTTTTTTTACTTCTGAACTTTTTACTCCTTTTTACTCTGTTGAAAAAAGTGCCATTGCATTTCATTGTCTTCCTATCTGGGTATTCACAGGTTTTTTCATGATTTGAAATTTCACTACCATGAGAATTCTTTTCAACTCTTAGTGAATCGAGGCCGAGGTGTGTCATCATTCTTTGGCTTGGGAAAACTGTGGCAAAAATGTTGTGGAAGTGGAAAAACCCTGGCTCTGTGATAGTAAACCCTCTGTGTGCTTCAGGGAGAAATGACTCCTAGCTGTCTCCTCACCAAATGAAGCTGGAAACATGGTGACCGACAATGGGAGGAACATTGTGGCCATGCTGCGTCAGAGGGCTAACCCTTCCCCCCTGCATTGTACATGGGTTCAACCTAGTTGGTACCTGAGGTCCTTCACCCAAATGCATTGAAGGTGGCCAGGAACCTATGCAAGCACCTCATCCACTCAAATGTGTTGAACTGCCCCTTCTTGAACTGAAGAGGCAAAAAAGTTTTCCCCCAGTATCTGCTCATCAGCAATGTTTCAACATGATGCCCCTCACACACTTGTTAAACCAGCTATATGAGCAGAGGAAAGCTGTTACAGATGTTTTAATTATGCTGACAACTCTCCTGTGTGAAGCTTGGTGTGATTCCTGCTATTTGCTCTGGCATTTGGGTCTATCCGAGACTACAGCATGAGTGATGATTACTCTGAATGGACAAAGGATGTGGCTCTTACCATTACCAGCATTTGAAGGATGATCTAGAACTAGAGGAGGATGTAAATGTTCCTGTTCTGGCACCCTTCATCATGTTGCCATCTGCCACCCTCCACCTATGTGACTGTTACTGTTCTGGGACTCATCATGCTGTTGCCAACTGCCACTCTCTAACTATGTGACCGTTCCTGTCCTGGGACTTCTCATGCTGTTGCCACCTGCCACCTTCTACATTTGTTACTGATCCTTTTTAGACTCCTGAAGGCAGATACACTATAACACATTTTACACGCAATAAGATTTTTTTTTTGCATATATTTCACCCAAAAATATTGAGAATACACTTAAAAAATTACAAACAAGACTTCCAATGTTAAAGCACAGACTCTTCAGAAAAAAACAATATATAATCTTTCTGGGAAATCCCTTCAAAATTCACAGTTGAACATGTGTATCGCAAAATAGTGAATAATGGTCTGGCAACAGAGGGTGACAAAAACTCTAGGTAAGCTAAGGGTTAAATTGCGGCCAGAATATAGCAACGGTAACATGATTCTTGGTGTTTTGGATCAAATTTCTTGGGAAAATTTGGTGAATGAGCCAAATAAATGTCAGTCACCAATATGACATATGTTCATGTCCTGGAACTTCTCATGTGTTGCCACCAGCCACTCTCCACAAATGTGCCTGGAGGACGCCTCATGCTGTTTGCACCTGCTACCCTCCACCATTGTCATTACTCCTGTTCTGCCTTCCTCATGCTGTAGCCACTTGCCGCCCTGCACCTATGTGACTGCTCCTGTTTTGGGACTTCTCATGCTGTTGCCATCTACTACCCTCGACTAGTGTCAAGGTTCCTGTTCTAGGACTCATAATGATGTTTCTACCTGCCAATATTCACCAATGTGTCTATTCCTGTTCTGGGACTATTCATGCTATTGCCACCTGCCACTCTCCACCTATGTAACTTTTCCTCTTCTAGGACTCCTCAAGCTGTTGCCACCTGCCAATGTGTATTTTCCTGTCCTGGCACTCCTCATGCTGTTGCCACCTAACACGTATGTGACTGTTCCTTAATATTCCTACTTGCCATTCTCCCCCTACTGTTCCTTTTCCTTACGCTATGTGACTGTTCCTGTTCCTTATGCTATACCTTATGCTGTTAGCACCTGCTACACATCACCAGTGTTGTTGTTCCTGTCTTGGGCCAACTCACGCTGTTAGCACCTGCAACACTCCACCAGTGTCAATGCCTCTGTTGTGGCATTTCTTATGCTGTTGTCACACTCCACCTCTGTGACTGTTCCTGTTCTGGGACACCTCAGGCTGCTAGCACAAGACACACTTTACCAGCGTCAATGTTCCTGTTCTGAGAAACATGTTGTTGTCGTTACCGTTTCTCTTTAGGCACTCCTGAGGGCACATACACTACAATACAAACTACATATACTTAAATAGAGATCAGAATAATGCAATATTAACGTTATTCTTTTGATATGTTTTGTAATTTCTTGGGAAAGTTCGGAGACTCGTCCAAATCAAATATTTGATAAAAATCATAATCTCTATCTATAACCTGTATAGAATTTTAGCAAACTTTTAGCTTTTGGAAAAAATAGCCCCTAGAAGTCACATATGTGATGTAGTGCACACCGTTGCTTATTCTATATGTTCTATATGTTTCCAGAAATTAAACCTTTATTTTACTTTTTTGTAATGGTACAATAAGTGGTGTGGTAGGGGGTTGACTGAGCATAGGGAAAATTCCAAGTGGGCCGCACTGCCTCGCTACTCACCCCCAGCCCAGTTGTACCTAGCCCCATTGCCCCTTCCCCCATCAAGAAATCCCAGCCTATGTTCTGCCCCAAATGATTTGAACATACTCATCCTGCCATATCTACATTTACAATACGGGGAGGCCGATTCATCAATAGCGCCAGGTAGCGACAGATGAGCGACTGTAGCGTGATTTTTTCAGCGCCAGCCAGTATTCGCTGTGCTTGGCCGGCATTAGCTTGATGACAGCGACTCAGTCGGTGTGCGGTAATGTTGAATACGGGCTGGGGGGTCGCTGTTTCACAGGTCCAGCGTTGTATGTGAGCGCCTGACAACGAATGGCCAGAGCGAACGGCTAGCTTCATACTCATCAAAAAATCACGCTCCGAATGTGCTGTCGCTGTCCATTCCTTGTTTAAACCCCAGAGCGCTGGCGGCGATCTGTATTAACTAGTTTTTAACCCCTAAACAACCATATTTTTTGAATGTAACATTATACATGTTTTTTGAATCATTTTGTTATATGAATACATTAATCTCAGACCTGTTAGATCAATTCTGCACATTTTTTTTTTTTTTTTTTTTTTTTTTACTTAAAAATAAATCCTAACATTGCACAAGTGTTCTCCGATTTTTTGACATTAAAAAAATTTTAAAAAAAATTATTACCAATTAATCATGAATTATTATAGATTGCTCCATTGAAATGCATTGGACATCGCCAGGGAGCGACAGCTCATACCTGGCGCTGTGAGGGAATTTGCAGCGGCGCTGTTCGGTCCAGGCGGCTTCATGATGAATGCCGTGCTAGCCGTCGCTCTCGCCGGCGCTAGCCTCATTTTGCTTGATAAATGCGTCATTGTGACCGCCGCCGGGCGTACTTGAGTCGGTAGTCGCCGTTAGCTGCCGCTACCTGGCGCTCGTCGGACACTACCTGGCGCTATCGCTTGATGAATAAGGGCCTAAAGCTTAAAGCGGCCCTTCACTCTGAATAAAAGCATATGTTATATATTTCCCACACTCTGCACATACAGATTGCTCACATTAAAAATCATCCTAAATGCATCTACTGCATGTTATGAGCCTTTAAACATCCGAGATGGTGGTTAATGGAACATCAGGCAGCCTGCAAACAGGAAGTTCCTTCTGACTGTGCTGCTCTGCATTCTGGGATTGCTGACCTTTTCCTGACCCCAGCTCTGCTCTGCCTGAGCAAAGCACAGCTATCACCCGCCCCCTGTACTTTTTCCCACTCTCTTCTCCTCAGTAAGTGTGATGCTGCTGATGGTGGCACCCGTATCCTAGAGTCCTTAACAAAGTTGCAGCCCAGTGGGGGAAAGAATAAGTAAGTAAGTGACTAAAAACTTAAAATATATTACTTTTAGATGCTGGGGGATCATGTTTTAATGTTTTGGGCTTTTCAATAAATCATGGTGAAGGTCCGGTTTAAAGAGAAAGTCCTATTTCAAGGACAAACATACCTTAGTTTAGAGGTACCATAGGGCAAAAGAGGCCGCTTACATACTTTCCCCTGGTCCCATGGTGCTGATAACTCTGCTGCAACCTAAGCTTTCTAAAGTTGGAAGCTGCACTTCTATACCAAAAGGGGCATTTTCAAGTCATATCATCATGATTTTGTCTTTCATTTATGTCATGAACAAGATCTTTCTTTTAAAAGCTCATATTCACCAGGACTTAAAGCGGACCTTCAGCATCATTTAATGAAAAGCACAAACCCTTAAAAAACTATTCCCTAGCATCTAAAATTAATATATTTAATGTTTTTAGTCACTTACTTTTTATTCTTTCCCTCACTGGCATGCAACTATGTTTAGCACTCTAGGATATGGGCGCCGCCATCTTGGCTCAGTAGCATCACATACTAAGGAGTTTAAGGGGGTCAAAAGTGCAAGAGAGCGGGGTTATAGCTGTGCTTTGCACAAACAAAGCAGAGCTGGGGTCAGGAAAAGGTCATCAATCCCAAAATGCAGAGTGGCACAGGCAAAAGACACTTCCTGTTTGCAGGCAGCCTGCACTTCCATGAGCCGCCATCTTGGATGTTTAAAATCTCGGAAAATGCAATTGATACAGGTAGGATGATTTTTAATGTGGGCAATCTGTATGTACAGCGTGGGAGAAACATATAAGATAGACTCTTATTTAGGGTGAAGGTCCGGTTTAAATTTCTGCTGCATATTTTCAGGCGACTTATTGCTCTTCAGGAAGTTGGCTTCTTAACACCTAAATCTTATTAGGCTTTTGAAATGAGCATTACCATACTTTATAGCATAGCTCATGTTAGTGTTTCTGAACAAGTATTTTTTAAAGTTGAAAGCTTTTAGAGCTTCATGAATGGGATAAAAGAGAAGATACATGCACTTTAGTCTGTTGTCTTGTACAGAAAACTTTTGTTTAATCTTTCATCTGCCCTTAAAGTTTGCCAACCAGTAAACATTGTGCTTCTATAGTGTCCCTTTCTTTAGAAGGCATCATGTTTTCCTTTTGGACAGCTGTTGCTTCTACTTAAAATGGCGGTGAGCAAATTTCATTCAAATCTTTACCTCTGAATTTGTCAGATGCACACGGCAGGAACTTGCTGTTTGTTCTATGCAAAAACTGAATAGTCCGTCATCTACTGTGTCTAATCACTAAAGCAGTTGATCATTATTGTAAAAACATGAATAGGAACTGCGTTTTGTCATTAGTTGTATTTGTATTATTTTTTTGTTTGTTTTGCCTGAATGTATTTAAGTTCAGCCATATCAACCATCAAAGCATTTGGACTGCATGAAAAAATAATCCAGCTCCTAGTAATCCATGTGTGGCGGTGCAATTAAAACTTAGAGGCCGATTCATTAATAGCGGCAGGTAGCGACAGTTGAGCGACTGTAGCAGTATTTTCACAGCGCCCGCTAGTAGTCACTGTGCTTGGCCGTTGTTCGGTTGTTGATAGCGACTCAGTCGGTGTGCAGTAATGTTGAATATTGGGTGAGGAGTCGCTATTTGACAGGTTCCGCGCTGTATGGGAGCGCATGATAGCGACTGGCCCTAGCGACCGGCTCCCACCATATTCATTAACAAATCACGCTTAAAAAATTCTCGCGCTGAGAAATGCATGTTTAAACCCCAGAGCGCTGGCGGCGATGGGTTAAAAGTAGTTTTTTAACCCCCAAACAACCATATTTTTGGAAACAAAAAAAAACAAGTTTTACAAATAATTTTGTAATATTAATACATTAATATCAGACCTGTAATATTAATTCTGCACAAAGTTTTTTTTTTTTTTTTAGCTTAAAAAAAAATATAACATGGCAGAAGTGGTCACAGAATTTATCACATTTAAAAAAAAAAAAAGAAAAATAATATGAATTAATTATGAATATTTAAAGATTGTTCCATTGAAATGCATTGGAGAGCGTCAGGTAGCGAGAGGTCATACCTGTCGCTGTTCAAGGTCGGACACTGGCGCTGTGGGCTGAGGCTGGAATAATGATGAGTGAGTCGCTATATGGCGCTATCTCAGTCGCTAAGCAGGATTGGCTTGATAAATGTGTGATTGTGGTGGGGAGCCGGCGTTCTCGTGGCGGTGCCCGTCATTACCGGTCGCTCGCCAGGCGCTACCTGTCGATATCCCTTGTTAAATAAGGGCCTTAGTTTTTAATTGTGATACATTAAAAGGCAGATTTAGTGATTGAAGTACATATGGGACAGAGTTGAAGGGATGTACTCCCTTAATTTTGCCTTCATCAGCAAATGTGAAGGGCAAACCCTGCAAAGGCATTACAATCCTCTAATGCAGTACACTAACTGACCACTAGAAACAGTCAAAGCAAAAGAGCCAGTAATATCCTGGATTGGCGATTGCTTTGCCATCCAAAGATTCTCTCCCATTCCCAGGATTATGTGGAAGAATCCTTTTGCCTTGGCTCGGTATTTGTCATGTTTAAAAAAAGCTTTAGTTGCTACAATTTGGGTGCATTTGACTCGCCACATCACAGGGCTTCTTACTGTAGTCCCAAAGGAATCCCATTTACTTGACCCCACTAGTTTTTATTTAAAAAAAAGGCTTTGTCTGCTGGTATTCAGCCACATTGTACACTTTGGATTGTGAAACCCCCTTTTCAACAGAAATTCAAATTTTGCACAAGCAGTGTTGTGTTAATGAACGCTGCCCCCAGCACAGTATCAGTTGCCATGCCTGAGTGTTCTCTCTACCTCTTTCAATACTGTTGGCATAAGAATGAAAAAAATATGTGACTGTGGCCCATTGAACAGTGGATTATTAAATAATATGCAGCTGCATTACTGTGGCCGGTTTAAATCTAAGAGTTATTACAGTGAAAATAGAGTGCCTTCAGGCCAACACCGACCAATGGATCTGATGAGTCTGAGGGGCATATGGTGGCTTTTGCCACATGTCTCAGTGAGGCCCGGTGATGCAGCCGCATAGGAGATTAGAAAGTTAAAACGTTATTACAATTATTACAGGGGGGAAGCTTAAGGTTTATGGCATGTGGTAAAGTGAAGTCAATGGAGTGCATTCAGTCACACACTGCTTACGCCACACACCTGCAGAGGGGGATGCAGGCAGCTCTCCAGATTTAAAAGATAAAACAACTGTAGTGGGTTCAAGTCGACGAGAATCCATAGGGATTGCAGTAAAAAGTCTTTGCAAACCAACCATGGAAACTGACACTTTAGGGTTTAGGGTGGAGTGACGTGGCAGGTCAGGTGATGGCTGCCAAATAACAGCAAATACAGAGTTTTTTAAATAGAGTGTCAGTTATAGCATTTATTCAGCTGATTGATCCATGCCACCTGGTGGTTGAAATTAAGAATGTTATTCTCGCAACAGAAAATAGCAAAGAATGTTATTCTCGCAAAAAAAAATCCCTACTGTAACCCAGATTGAAATTCAGCTCCACAATTGACAGCCGGCAGCCACATGGGTGGCCCTTTTGATGGCCGGAACTAAGGACATGAACCCAGCCCACGTGACTGCTGGTGCCCATGCAGCGCCGCATATAGGCAGAGGATCGCGGATTAAGTAAGGATTTGCGGATGTTGCAGAGGGAGGCTCCAGCTATTTTAGTGACCCCTATCCTGTCACAATGCGGCATGACCCAGACCCACACCTGATAGGTAGGCAGCGGGTGTTGGTCCACTTTAATGAGATCTGTTTACCAAAAATCAGCTTATTGGGTAGCTTGTAAATCCTCCCACATGAGAGAGAAATATGCCTCAGAATGATGGGGCAACGTCTTGGTCATGCTGTAAAACACATGCACAACCAAGGGTAAAGGAATTGTGTGTCTGTGAGACGGAAGCTATGTAACTATGTATCTCCATGTATCTCAATGCAGTAGCAGACTAAGAGCATTCAAACAGTGGAAATAATGTTTCCAAGAGTGCTCTGCTGATTCTGCTTTCTACTTCTGGGTAGTGAGAAATTGTTGCACAGATAAATAAGGCAATTTTGTCTATGGGACTAGGTTTTTCAAAAGCAGGGCTCTCAGGTGTGTAGCAAGCTGGCCGCTCCCATGCAATTCAGGAGCAGAGCATCTGATGCTATTTGCCAATATATGCATGGTGTTAAGCCATCTCATATTGCTTACATCACTGAGGGGAGTAATTTACTAATATTTGATCTTTTGAAGTTTACTTTAATAAACACAAACTCTAAGCTAGAATTGATGAATATGGTAACTGGAATGTTTAATTAGCTTTCAGACACCCTACTGGGGGGGGGGTCATCAGAAAAAGTGAAATCTTTCATGTTATGAGTGACAGGCCAAAATATTTTGCTGCTTTTCTAGTGATACCTTTTTCTAACAGTAATTGCTTTTTGTTGTTTACATTTCCTGTTGTTCTGAAAAAGATGCATGATGAAGAGCCTTTTTACTAAGATCTCCACGCAGGCAGATGATGCAGTCAGCTAGCTGTCCAGCCTGTGCTGAAATAACATCTACTTAGGGCATAGTGAGGCTTAGGTTGGCACAATGTGCACAAAGAGAAGGAACACATTTTAATGAATACAGTTTTGTCTATTGTGCATGCTATGCAGGATTGTGCCAACCGATGGCAAAGCATCACAGATTGCCAATGCTTAAGAAAATTGGGGCCTAAATATCCCCAACAGGGTAATGGATCTAACCTTTACCCAAAAGCATGAAAAAAAGGTGTTTGTATATGTATTGTGCATAGCATGTCCTGCTATTGCTATTGTTTTGTTTGATAGAATGAATATGGATCAAAGTCACAATCCTAAAATCCTAGTAAAGTTTTCCTCTTTTGAATTAAAGTGGATTTATTCAAAAGGTTGCCAAGGAGTCCTGACCTGTGACACCCTAACCTACCCCCTTTTCAGTAAGACACACAATTAAGAGAAACCCCTTTCTCTTTGCTTTGTTTGAACAAGGATATGGTTGCACAGTGAAACTCCACAAGCAACTATTGGTAAAGGTTTGACTGCTGCTGTTAAGTAATTTCCAGGTCTCCTGTGAGAAGATTCAGATTTAAGAAACATAGCTCTAAAAGACTATGGTTTATTTTCTATATGTTAGAGTATCGCTTTAAGGCTGGACTAATGATTTCTCTGAAGTTGCTTATGCAAGGCTTTTCAAAGGAATATGCTGCTTCGCATGAGGGGCTCTGAGAACACTATGAAATACACCCACCCTGTTCGACCTTGTACATAGAAGGAAATGTTCTATTCTCATTTTTAATTAACTTAGGTAATTTTCTGTTCTGCGCATGCTCCGACTATGCCCGGATCGCTCTATATAAGTAATGTTTCAATAAACCAGGGGACAGAAGCGCCCCCCTGCTCAGTTCTCTGAGTTTCGCTACACACCTTGTTACGTGTATTGATTTCTCTTAGAGTATAGCAATTGGGAATCGGACAACAGAAGCCAGACCGAGTCCGGTGAGTGACTCGGACCTAACACCTGTCAGAAGGGAAGGGGATGGGTTAGTGTGCCAAGGACCAGGACTTCTTTAAGTGGTTTTAATTTGTGCCCCTAGATATAGTCCCTAGATATAAAAAGTCTTGTCTTAATCCGAGAAGGCACAAGGCTCTGCATTTCAAGGTCTTGGTCTGAAGTTTTGAGGCCACACCAAACTGCCTAAAGCACCTGAAATAGGTTCTCCGATACCTATGAAAAAAGCATTGATCATTGTGGGAACAATTGCTGGAGAGAGACTTCTCTTCTCTAAAACTCTAGGTTCAACAGACAAGTCATTAAAGTGTTTGGCAAGTCAAAAGTTAAAAAAATACAATTCTGTGGTTACTCAGCTGTAGAATTGGTATTATATGTATACAGCACGTCCTGTTCCAGAAGATATTCCTTACACTTGGGATATACTCCAGTAGATGGCGCTGGACTGCAGAGACAGAAAAGAGGCTCCTTCCAGCCCCATATATACCCGGGACCTCCCACAAAATCCCCAGTATTGAAAAGCAGTTAGCAAGAGACCGGGAGAACTATAACCATTATATGAAAATTTGAACATAAGAACAATCACCATAAATAGGTAACTAAAGATAATGATAACAAGGATGGGGTGGAACAGGACGTGCTGTATACATATAATACCAATTCTACAGGTGAGTAATCACAGAATTGTATTATTCTAAGTATACAGTAAGGTAGGGTGGGATCCCCAAAAGTAACAGCAGACAGTTTAAACCACTGCCGCCTGCAGAACCTTGCAGCCAAAAGCAGCATCAGCTGAGGCCCTAACATCAACCTTGTAAAACTTTGAAAAAGTATGAACAGAAGACCAAGTAGCGGCCTTGCAAACTTGTTCAACAGAAGCTTGGTGCTGAAAAGCCCAAGAGGCACCAATAGCACGAGTAGAATGAACAGTAAGGCAGAAGGGAGGCTCCTTCCCCTTAGCAGAGTAGGCCTGTATCACAGCCTGACGGATCCACTTGCTGATAGTGGACCTAGCTGGAGCCAGACCCTTCTTAGGTCCATACAGAAGCACAAAAAGAGCATCAGTCTTCCTGAAAGATTCAGTAGCCACCAAATAGAACTTCAGAGTTCTGACTACGTCCAAAGAATGCAAAACCCTTTCCTTATGGTTACTGAGATTAGGACACAGAGAAGGCAAAACAATAGGCTCGATTCAGAGAGACAAAAAAAAACTTTTTTTTTGGAAATGTTTCCGTTCTAGTATGAGCGTACGAGCGATTCTATGCATGCATTGAAAACCTTCTGTAAAGTTTCCGTCCGTTCGTATGGCAGATTACGAATACGAGAATGTAATTTTCCATCCAGACTTTTCTGTTTCATTTTCATGGCTTTCGTTTTTGCCCTTTTCCCATCGTATCCTCCAACGAATCCTTTACGTTTCCCGTTAGATTCTGTTTCCCTTTTTCAATAAATAATCGTCCAGACGGAAATCCTTACGATCTTGCGCCTGCGTACTACAAACTTAACTCATTAAAGTGCTCGCCTACATATTTGCTACCCTCACTTCTACTACAATGTTTAGCTAAATCACTTAGCACTGTCCTCCATCTTCCCTTTTGGACCCTTAAAGCTCACCCAAACCACTTAGCACTATCCTCCATCTTTCCTTTTGGACCCTTAAAGCTCACCCAAACCACTTAGCACTATCCTCCATCTTTCCTTTTGGACCCTTAAAGCTCACCCAAACCACTTCTCGGTTAGGTTCTTCATCCATTTTAGCCCCCTAAAACTTACCCAAATCACTTCTCGGTCATGTGAATATTCATCTTTAAATATTTCTGGGCCCATTAGTTTTGTGTTAATGTATTATGTAAATGAAATGACAATGTAACATTTTTTTGAAAATTTCACTCAGTTGTGCCACTCTGGCACGTGTGGTCCCTGTTAAAAAAAGGTAAATTAAAATATTGGTATAACCTTGTTGGGGTCATACTGCAGTGCCCCCCCCCCCCCCCCCGTATGGTCCAAACACCTAAATCTGGACTTCAAAAGCCAGAGGGCCCTTGCCACGGGCCGGGTTTTGCATAGTGCCCGATTAGTGAACCCCTGGCCCGCATTCTGCAGGCAAAGAACGGGCATCAGGAGCAAGGGCGAGTGGCACATCTTGCAGTTCCTGCAACCAAATATAAAATAATTACACAAAGCAAAGGTAACCAACTAAAACAATAACTCCTACAACAAATTCAAGTTCAACAATCCAAATATAATTCACCAAGGACATAAGTCTAAAAAAATATAGCAATTATATGGATGTGTGGGAAAATAAAGGTTTACATGCTAAGGACTAATTTAGGTCAGCATTAAAATACATCTATAAGGCATACATGAAATGTATTGATTCAGGTATGCATTGCTATACAATTTATGGCCTCGGCCATGCTGATACATGCAATGCCTTGGTGCTAAAGGCGCGCAGACTCCTCCACATAGCCGCAAAACATGTTCAACAATAGCAATCCGAGCCCTCAAAGATCCCGGAAGTGGATCGGAAATGAAATGGATTTATAGGGTGGTGATCCGTCGGAAATCAGCTCTCTGAATCAGACAGAAACCCATACCAACAACGAAAGTTATCGGAACGAACGGAAAATCTCCGATTTTGTTTGGAAAATGACCCGAACTAACGGAAATGTTCAGATTTGCTTCCGTTCATCGAAAGCGCATTCCCAAACGTTCGTACGAATGAAAAATGAACGAAAAAAAGCAAAAAAATGACAAACACCCACCAAAACTTTCACAAACAGCTACGGAAGTCCGGACGAATGTGTCTCTGAAACGAGACTAATGTCCTGATTGAGATGAAATGCAGAAACAACCTTAGGCAGAAAATCTGGCTTAAAACGAAACACCACCTTGTCCTGGTGTCTCTCAAAATAAGGAGGCTTGATGGAAAGCGCCGCCAACTCAGAAACACGCCTAACAGAAGTGATAGCCACCAAAAAGACCACCTTAAACGTGAGAATGGACAAAGGAGCCCCTTGCAAGGGCTCAAGGGGAGACCCCTGCAGGGCAGATAAGACCAAGTTCAAGTCCCAGATTGGTAACATAGGCTTACGCACGTATGTAACTCCCTGGAAAAAGGTCTTGACCAGGGGATGCTGAGCAAAGGATCTTTAGAAAAAAATTGCCAAAACAGACACATGGCCTTTCAGAGTACTGAGCTGAAGACCCATATCCAAACCATGTTGGAGAAACTCCAGAATCCTAGGAATAGAAAACACACGACAGGGAAGTGAGTGGGACTCGCACCTGTCCATGTAAGTACGCCAAACCCTGTAATAGATGTAAGAAGAGGACCTCTTCCTAGCCCTGATCATGGTATTCACCACCGAGGCAGGCAGCCCTTTTTCCATCAAGATGGAGGTTTCAACAGCCAGGCCGTCAAAGCCAGCGTTGGTAAATTGGGATGGCGTAGGTGTCCCTGAGTGAGCAGATCTGGAACCCGTGGCAGGGCGTACTGATCTACTGCCAACTGCACAATGTCTGCGAACCACACTCTTCTTGGCCAACAGGGGGCCACCAGGATGGTTGGCACCCCTTCCTGAACTGTCTTGCGCAGCACCCTGCCCAGCAGTGGAAACGGGGGAAACACATATAGGAGTTGGAACCTCGTCCAAGACATTGCCAGGGCATCCATGGCCAAGGCCAGAGGATCCTGGGACAGAGAGACAAAGACTGGAAGCTTGTGATTGTGACGGGATGCAAACAGATCCACATCTAGCTCACCCCAGTGGTGGCACAGGGAGCGAAACACCCTGCTGCTGAGGGACCACTCTCCCAGACGAGAGGTCCCCCTGCTGAGGGAGTCTGCCTCCAGATTTTCCACCCCCGGGATGTACACAGCTGAGATGCAGGGAACATTTTCCTCCGCCCAGGACAGTATCAGGGACACTTCTTTG
The DNA here is from genome assembly GCA_027917425.1 of Gastrophryne carolinensis. Classification (NCBI taxonomy): domain Eukaryota; kingdom Metazoa; phylum Chordata; class Amphibia; order Anura; family Microhylidae; genus Gastrophryne; species Gastrophryne carolinensis. The sequence continues at coordinate 89,438,331 of CM051242.1, forward strand.
AGGGCCCTCTTGCTCCGGGTTCCTCCCTGATGATTGATGTAGGCAATCACCGTCTGGTTGTCCGAGCGGACCTGAACCACCCGACCCCGAAGGTGTGGAGTCAATTGGGCGAGAACTAACCTTATCGCCCTCAAATCCAGAATGTTGATAGGGGTGTGTGCCTCCTGAGGGCCCCACTGACCCTGGAATTTCAGGGACTTCCAGAACCCCCCCCAACCTGTCAGACTGGCATCCGTGGTGACAGTCTCCCAGCAGGGGGCCAGAAAGGACCTGCCCCCCAGCAGGTTCCCTGAGACCAGCCACCACACTAGAGATCGCCTGACCTGAGGGGACAAGACAAAAGCCTGATCCAAGGACACAGGGTCCCGATCCCATACTGACAAGAGGTGAAGCTGAAGAGGCCTCATGTGGAACTGAGCATATGGGAGTGCCTCGAAGCAGGACACCATCAGGCCCACCAGCTGCATTCCCTGCCTGATGGATGGATGGGGACAAGACAGCAGGAGCTGAACTTTCTCTTGAAGGACCTCCACCTTCTGCTGAGGAAGAAAGATCTTGACCCGAACTGAATCCAGAATCATGCCCAGAAAAGACTTCACCATGGAAGGAGACAGGGAAGATTTGGGGTGATTGATCACCCAGCCGAAAGACTCCAGTGTGGACACCACCCTCTGAGTGTCCAGCTCTGCCTGATGGAAGGATTGAGAAGCGATAAGCATGTCATCCAGGTAGGGGAGAATGCGAATGCCCTGAGATCTCAGCAGGGCCATCACTCCTGCCAGCACCTTGGTGAATACCCTGGGGGCCGAGGTGAGGCCGAAGGGCAAGGCCACAAATTGGTAGTGCTGATCCTCCAGAGCAAACCTGAGGAACCTCTGATGACCTGGAAAAATAGGAACTTGGAGGTAAGCATCCTTGATGTCTACGGAAGTCATGAAGTCCACTGGGCGTAAGAAGGTCACAGCGGAGCGCAGAGTCTCCATGCGAAAGTGTCTGAATATGACAAATTTGTTGAGAAGCTTTAAATCCAGGATAGGTCTGATGGACCCATCCTTTTTGGGCACAATGAAAAGATTGGAATAATAGCCTTTGCCCCTTTCCATCAAGGGCACCTGACAGATGACACCTAGATCTAGAAGGCCTTGGACCGCCAGGGAGAGACACTGTGCTGACAAGGGGTTTTGAGCTAAATGAGATTTGATGAATCTTGGGGGCGGCCAGGCTACAAACTCTATCTTGTAACCGGAGGATACCACCTCCTGAATCCACAGGTCTGACTCATGACGCCTCCAGACGTGAGCCAAGAGCCGAAGCAGTCCCCCCACCAGGATGGGTGAGGGCACCCCTTCATGCCTGAGGGGGCTTGGGGGAGGACTTGGGACCCCAGGGGGGGGGTCAGGGCGGCCACGTCCTCTACCCCTGCCCCAAACATTTTCACAGGCTCCAGCAAAGGAAGCTCCTCGTCCAATTCTGGAGCCCCTGAAGGAAGGAGAAAAGGCACCTGAACCCCGAAAGGACAGGGGCTGCCTTCTATGCTGAGGTAATTTGCTACCCTTAGCAAACAAGTCCAAATGTTCCCCAAAGAGGCGCAGCCCCTTGAAGGGAAACCCAGTGAGGGCCTTTTTGGCAGCATTGTCAGCTGCCCACTGGCGCAACCAGACCGAACGGCGTATCGCCACCAACAAGGCAGATGCCCTGCCACACATTCTAATGGTATCATCCAGGGCAGAGAGAATATATGCAACAAATTACTCACAACGCAGAAGAGCTCTATACTCTTCACTGCCAGCATCATCAGGTGCTCCATTCAAGAGACCCCTGAGCAGGCTTTTAATAGCAACAGCCGTGATAGCAGAGGCACAGACCGGACGGAGTGCGGTCCCAACACAGGCAAAGGCATGGCTAGCCAGCTGATCCATGCGCCTGTCTTCCCCATCTCTCAATGTAGTAGTGTCAGGGGAATGCATGACAGTTGTGTTAGACAACCCCAGAACTGGTGCATCCACCTCTGGAGGACATGACCAACGTTTAACCATTTCAGCAGAAAAGGGATACCTCTTATCCCAACTCTTTGGTACCCCGGGAAGCCGGCTAGGCTGTTCCTACTCCTTGAGAATCAGATTATTAAAGTGAGTTTTTTAATACGTGGCAAACAGTATGAAACAGCTCCCCCTGCTGCCGCTGGGCCACGGCAGGAGGAGAAATACAGAGTACTTCAAAAATTGGAGCCAAAAGTCTGTCCTTATCATCTGAAGCCCATGGGTCAGATCCAGACTCAGCATAACCCCTAGGCTGATCGTCAGATGATTATGAATCAGAGAATAATTCCCCTTCTTCCAGGGGGGTATAACCAGTAACATCAAAAAACTCCTCAGCTTCCATAGGAAAGAGAGTAACACCGGGTGCCAGATGCCGCCGCTTAGCAGGAGCCTTACACGGACCAGAACCAGCAATACACCTTTCAATGCTGGCTACCCTGGTAGCCAAATCAGGTTGAGACTCCCCACTGGTATGCACCTCACTGGGAGTCAGGTGTAAGCGTGGGGGGGTAGGCGAAGCCAGAGGGGGCGCAGCACTAGGCCTAGCCGCAGGTAAACCAGACTGCAGGGCAAGTACCTGCTGGGCGCAGGGTACACACACCCTGACATCATCACTTATAGGGGTTACCCCACACGCCACACACAGCCGGGGTTGTCCCGAAGGAACCCCAAGCACATTATCCTGAGAAGCCTCTATATGGTGATTATCACGGCACAACAGGCCAATAGGGATTGACGGTAATAAAAGCAACCCTGGATGCCCCAATAACCCGCTAGGGAAGTGGAAGTAATGGTATGTAATAGCCCTCCAATAAGAGTTAACACTAAATAGAGGGGATAGGGCTGGGAAAAACCACAAAGTTTGACCCGCCTGCAAGACATAAGCAAAAGATCCCACAAGCGATATGCAATACAGATATTTACATAAATAAATCAGCCCGCAGGGGCACTTACGGACCGCGATAGTGAGACGCCAGACACACGCAGCAGAGAATTAAAATGGCGCCGCATATACCTCGAGCGGCGGGCCGCAGAGACAGTGATGCAAAACGCGTCATCCGCAAGTCCCGCCCCCCCGAAGAGTGCGAAAACGCGCCCACCTGACAAGACCAGCCAATGATGGCGAAGCAGCGCCTGAGGCGGTTGCCCCCGCCCGCAGAGCGCAGTACAAACGTGCGGCGGCGGCGACTAAAGAAACCAGTGCAAGCAATTCAACAGGGATCGAACACAACACACAATATATATAGCAAAGACATGCACCCCCCCCCCCCAGAGAACTACAAGGGAGAGCGAGGGGGAAGCAACAGCCAGCCTAAAGGGAGCCAACTGTGGGGACAGGGGGCGAGGGGCAATAAATGCGGGAGGGGCATCCCATAAGGCTCACCATGGGCCTATACCACCTACCCTTTGGTGGGGGACTGCGGTTGGAGCAGCGCTCCTTAGCACCTGACAGCGGTGCTGCCTACCTTCACCCGAACCAGAGCAGCCTGAGCTGGGAGGCAGTAGAAGGAAATGGGTGGGAATAGTCCTACAGGGCCGCAGGCTAATAGCCCCGCTCACCTGCGAGTAGAGAGAGCCATCTTCTAGTCATCGCAGCCAGGACTGCAGAGAAGAATTCCGGATTTTGTAGGAGGTCCCAGGTATATATGGGGCTGGGAGGAGCCTCTTTTCTGTCTCTGCAGTCCAGCGCCATCTACTGGAGTATATCCAAGGTTTAAGGAGTACATACAGTATACACAGAGTACATACAGTATACACATAAGGGCAGACTAGATGGACCGTATGGTCTCCTTCTGCCATCAACCTTCTATGTTTCTGGAACAGGACGTGCTGTATATTTAGAATATAAATATCAGTAGCTTACCTTTCATTGAGTGGCTACAGCACTCTGCTTCCTCCTCTGTCTCCTTAGTGAAAAAAATCACTTCCTCATTCAGCATTCAGTCCTTACCCTGCTGACCTAGTCCAAGGATCATCCTTCAGTGGACCAAAAACAGAAACACCTCCATTCCCTGCTCAGACGTCCTAATTGGCTGGCTCTCTCTGCATCTTTGAAACCCTACCCACCTCCCTCCACTCACACTCATTAGTTTTTTATTGACGTTTTTGACAGTGCAACGTGTAGCCCGAGACAACAGGACAGCAATTGGGCTTGCCGCCACTTTGGGCGCGGGCCACTGTTAATAAAAAAAAAAATGACATTTATTCACCTGCAGCCGCGATGCCTTCCGCCTGGTCTCTTCTTCACCGGGGGGGCCTCCGATCGCCCCCCCGGGCTCTTCCGTGGTGAGGAGAGGGCGAGAAATCGCCCTCTCTATCACTCCTGGGTCGCAGCCCTTGGGGGGTGGGGCTGGGTGACGTCACTGTGACGTCACCCAGCAGCCGGATTCTCTCACCCGCACCCGAGACGATCAGTCTTACCGGGTGCTTAAAAAATAAATAAATGTCATTTTTTGATTATGTATCTGTGTTTTTATTTTTACATTTAACCCTTTGTGAACTGGTAAGGGATCCATGAGACCCCTATACCAGTTCACAAGGCTGGGAGCTGGCAAGTCACCTGCAACTAGTGGGTGACTTGCCATTAAACCCCGGCACACCCAATTACCTGCCTTCCTAAAGCCCGGGGGGGGGGGCAGAAGAGCCCGGCCTGTGGCTATGTGGGCTTGAAGGCTGCAGGGTGGGGAGCCACAAAAGCTGGCCCCTGCGCCCTGCATAAACAAGCCCCCATAGCTGGTCCCAGGCTGGTAATGTTGGGTAAGGGGGAACCCATGTCATTTTTTTTTTTTTTTATTTTTAAGGTTTTTTAACCCTTAAAATTCCTAAAAAAAATGGGGGACCCTATTTTTTTTTTTCTTTAAATTAACCCCATTATGCTCTGTCGCCCAGCAGCTATAAAAGGCTTCCAGCAGCAGCAGGAGAGTAGAAGCCAGGGTAATCAGTGTGGGACACAGTGCCCAGGGATGGATGGGAGGTAAGTATTAAAAAAAATAAATAAAATATTTTTTCTGCTTGTCTCTGTGTTTTTTTACACTTAACCCCTTGTGAACTGGTAAGGGATCCATGAGACCCCTATACCAGTTCACAAGGCTGGGGGCTAGCAAGTCACCTGCGGCTAGCGGGTGACTTGCCATTAAACCCCGGCACCCCCAAATACCTGCCTCCCCAAAGCCCAGGGGGGGGGGGGGCAGAAGAGCCCGGCCCATGGAGCTTGTAGCCGGAAGGGCGGGGGCCACCAAAGCTGGCCTCTGCGCCTTGTTCCTACAAGCCCCCATAGCTGGTCCCAGGCTGGTTATGATGGGTAAGGGGGACCCCATATCATTTTTTGGGGAGTTTTAAGGATTTTCAAAAAAATGGGTTCCCCCCCAAGGAGGGGGGACCCTATGTCATTTTTTTTTCCTTAACCCCTTATGTTTATAGTGTGGATAGTAGCTGTATTTTATTTGTAAATGTTATAAAGTGCTCTTTTCAGTTTGGGGGGGTCTCCTGGGCAAGAATGGGGGGGCTACCGATACATATGTGGTACCGTTGTAATCAGGAGAAATGGGGCTTTCACGTGCAATATGCTTTTCCCTAATAAAGTAAATGTTTTATTTAAAATAAAGGAGACAATTGTCTAAAAAATATTTATTTCTTTTTTTAAGCAAAAATATTTAAAAAAAACAGTAGAAAAACTACAAACAAGACATTTCATGTTAAAGCCTAAACTCTGCTGCAAAATATATATCTATAATTTTCCTGGAAATTCCGGCAAAAATCATGGTTAAACATGGCGCAGCATAGGGAAAAATGACCTGTCAACAGAGGGTGACAAAACTTCAAGTAGGCTGGCAATTAAAATGTAATAGTACCTATGTTGGGTATTGTTCTGCTCGGGGGCCCTTGCTCTTTCAGATTTAGCTTGTTTTGTCTTGTTTGCATATTGATATTTTAGGAAAACATGTTATTTATTCAGCTTTTTTATACATTTTTTAGGGAAACCCTGTGCAACCTAAGAATTTGTCGAGGAATTTCTTCCAGAAAGGTGATCCCACTAAAACAAGCTGGGTACTCTTAGAAAGCTTAACATGTGTAATTTCAGGGAATATATGGTTTATGAGGGATATTCTAAATGTAAAGGGTTGTTTTGGTTGAAAAATTGCAAGGTGCGCACTTTGTCTGCAAAGTAAAATTACCGTTATGCACATGCTTTACATTGGGGTGTTTGCCAACTCTTCCCTTGACAGTAGCTATGCATGTTCTGTTCGGGACATGTTGCTTTTTGAGATTTTACTTGTTTTGTCTTGTTTGCATATAGTTTTTGTTAGATAAATGTGACTTGATTCTTCCTTTTTATTCTTTTTTAGGGAAATTCTGTGCAACCAAAGAATTGATTGAGGGATTACTTCCAGAAAACTATGCCCACATAAACAAGCGTGGTACGCCTAGAAAGCTTGAGGCATGAACTTCCAGAGAATATATAGTTTGTGGGGGGTATTTCAAATGTAAAGGGTTGTTTTTCTGGAAAAACTTCAAGGGGCACATAGCACATAACACAGTTGTATTTTATCTGAAAATCTCCTAAAGCGCTGTTTCAGTTTGGGGGAGTCTTCTGAGCAGGAAAGGGTGTCTACCTATACATATGTGGTACCGCTGTAACTGGGAGAAATTGGGGTTTCACACACAATAAGATTATATTGACAAACTCACATTTTTATTACAAAAAACAATACAAATTGCAAAAAATAGATTTTTAACATTTTTTTTTGCATATATTTCACCAAAAAGTATTGAGAATACACTAAAAAAGGCCATATTGAAGCCCAGCTGAAAAAAACAATATATAATTTTCCTGGGAAATCCCTGGAAATCCTTTCAAAAATCACAGTTGAACATGTGTAGTGCAAAATAGTGAAACATGGTCTGGCAACGGGGTGACAAAAGGTGCAGGTAGGCTGGCACTTAAAGGGTTTTTAAGCAAGCTTCTGTAAACAGGGTGCTGCAGATCTGGGACCACTAAGCAAATCAAAGAGAACATCTAGACTTTGAGATTGACGCCATGAAACATCGACTAAGATATTGAACAGTGTAGAAAGATCAGATTAGTCCTGACACCTTAAATGTATTTTCCAGAGAACTTGGCACATCAGTGGGAAATAAAAACAATATATTTTTTCAACCCCCCTGGCATACTTAACTTGTGCAGCTGTTCTAAAGGACAACAATGTCTGGTCCTCCATCTTCTTGTTAAATTGCTATGCAAACAAATCCAAGTCTGGAATCAACAATACATAGAATTAGGTAGCTAGACACCACTCTCTGTGGAAAACGTGTTGCCTTCTGAGTAAGTCCATCATTGTGTTGTCAGCTTACGGTAATGTAAACTGTTGAAAGATGACTTTTCTCCCTAAAAAGAATACCTAATCATCCAAGCTTTGTATGTCTTTGCAAATTTGCCTGGCATTTTACATGTAGTCTTGGCTTTACAGATTATCTCAAAATTATTCAGAAATTCTCCTTTAGGATGAAAGACTTACTTAGAGTTACTTAGAGTGAAAGAGTTAGAATAGAGTAGAATAGAATAGAGCTTTATTTGCCAAGTACACAGAGTGCACAAGGAATTATTTTCAGCACTTTACACCATTATAACAATGTAGGTAAACAAGTCAGGGAATCAATGTAATGGCTGCTAGCAGGAATGCAGAGGGGTCAGACACATGACCTCGTTCACCACAGTTCAGGCATCAGTTAGTTCCAGCATGTTTCAAAAGGTGGTACTTGACCCCCGTTGTTATGTGTGGCCTGGACAGACCTAGCACAGTTCAGCAGGTGGATTGCAGAAGGATAGAATCCACTTTTGGCTCTGGAGGTTCTGCATGGTGGTACTCTGTAGCGGCAACCAGATGGAAGTGGTTTGAACAGTGCATGTCCAGGGCATGAAGTGTCAGAGATATTCCTCTTGGCACGTAGCAGGACCCTTTTCTCGTACATGTCATTTATGGGTGGTAAGGTAGTGCGTATCATCTTCTCTGTGGTTTTTATATTAGGCTGGAGTCTGACCTTGACCTCTTTGTTTGCACCTTTAAACGAGCAAGAGATGGAGAATTCCAGGACTAAGCCGATGACTGCTTTGAAGAGCTGGTCAGGATCCTTTTGGAGAGGCCAGCCTTTTTCTATAGCCGCAGAAAGAATAATTACTGCTGAGCCTTCTTCAAGACAATAGAGATGTTATTATCCCACTTGAGGTTGTGCGATATGATTGTTCCCAGAAACTTTGTCTCTCTGACTCTTTGTATCTCAACCCCATTGATGGTTAGTGGGATGGGGTGGGGTAAAGATGGTCTGGGGCACCGGAAGTCTATGATTAGCTTCCCCCCATTTTAGCTAGTGAGTTGAGCACTAGTCCATTTTCTATGAACCACCTGTCAGGTTTGATGACACGATTCCGGTACGCTGCCCCTTTCCATTCTTAATCAGACCTATGACTGTGGTGTCATGCATAGTCAAGGATTTTGTCATCTGTGGAGACACAGTTGTTGGTGTATAAGGAATGGAGAAAGAACGCAACCCTGGGGTGCCCCCACGTTTGTGACTATGGCAGTGGAGATGAAAGGGCCGAGCTTGACCTGCTGCGATCTGCCTGTCAAGAAGCTGCTTGCACATATTCGCAGGCAACCAGATGGAAGTGGTTTGAACAGTGCATGTCCAGGGCATGAAGTGTCAGAGATATTCCTCTTGGCACGTAGCAGGACGCTTTTCTCGTACATGTCATTTATGGGTGGTAAGGTAGTGCGTATCATCTTCTCTGTGGTTTTTATATTACGCTGGAGTCTGACCTTGACCTCTTTGTTTGCACCTTTAAACGAGCAAGAGATGGAGAATTCCAGGACTAAGCCGATGACTGCTTTGAAGAGCTGGTCAGGATCCTTTTGGAGAGGCCAGCCTTTTTCTATAGCCGCAGAAAGAATAATTACTGCTGAGCCTTCTTCAAGACAATAGAGATATTATCCCACTTGAGGTTGTGCGATATGATTGTTCCCAGAAACTTTGTCTCTCTGACTCTTTGTATCTCAACCCCATTGATGGTTAGTGGGATGGGGTGGGGTAAAGATGGTCTGGGGCACCGGAAGTCTATGATTAGCTTCCCCCCATTTTAGCTAGTGAGTTGAGCACTAGTCCATTTTCTATGAACCACCTGTCAGGTTTGATGACACGATTCCGGTACGCTGCCCCTTTCCATTCTTAATCAGACCTATGACTGTGGTGTCATGCATAGTCAAGGATTTTGTCATCTGTGGAGACACAGTTGTTGGTGTATAAGGAATGGAGAAAGAACGCAACCCTGGGGTGCCCCCACGTTTGTGACTATGGCAGTGGAGATGAAAGGGCCGAGCTTGACCTGCTGCGATCTGCCTGTCAAGAAGCTGCTTGCACATATTCGCAGGTATATTCAGTAGAGCCATCTTCTCTACAAGCAGGTTTGACCTGATGGTGTTAAAGGCAGAGGTGAAATCTACAAATAGGATCCTGGCATAGGTATATTTGACATCCAGATGCTCGTCCACATAGTGCAGTGCCATGTTGACTGTGTCCTCTGAGGATCTGTAAGGCCTGTATGCAAACTGAAGTGGGTAATGGTCTTTAAGATGCGCATTACCAGTAACTCAAATATCTTAATGACTGCAGATGTAAAAGCAACTGGCCTGTAGTTGTTGAGGCTAAGTGCGGTTGATGTTTTTTACTTCTTTTAAGCCATTGCATGACCATACCCTGCTCCAAGGATGCCTGGAAGGTTAGGATGTTCGAGAGTTGGGATGTGCATGACGTGAGGCAGTGTGTGGATATACCATCTAGCCCAGCCTCTTTAGGCCTTTGGGAAGCCGAACGGTGCCCTTGGGTGGAGATGGGAAGAAGTTACTTACAGGCATGTCAAACAACTCAGAATTTACTGGAAATTCACAAAAGTCATCATGGCAGTTGTTATACCTCTGAGGCAACACTTTGTCTTCCGCGTATGAATGTAATAATGTAGGACATCATGCCCTTAGTAGACTGGCCCTGTCCTAGAAAGAAATATCATTAACCCTTTTGTACCACACTACAACTAAAGGTGCAGAAGCCTGAGTGGCATTTAAAGCGGTACCCTGTATAGGCTACATGTGTGAAGCTAAGGCTTTTAATCAGACACTTTTGGGGGAAAAAATTAATGGCAACAAAGAAAAACTAGCAACCTGGCTTCAGTCTGACAACATCCTCTGAGCCCTCACACGTGGCTTTCTGGCATACAATCTATAAACTACTAAAGCCAAAGACCACTACTCCTATGTGGCTTAAAGTGGACCAACACCCAGGATTTTCACTATCCTGGGTGTTGGTCCAGTTCCGCGGGGCACCCCGATCGGGGGTGCCCCGCTGTGTAAAACCCCCCAGAAAGCCCTTAAAATCTTACCTTATCGGCGACGGACAAGCGACGGATAAGCCGCTGCCTCTCGCGCGTCCCTCTTACAGGGCGCGCGCCCACGCCGGCCGTTCACAAACGGCCGGCGCGGGTGCGCGCCCTGCTAGAGGGACGTGCGGGAGGCATCGGCTTATCCGTCGCTTGTCCGTCGCCGATAAGGTACGTTTTTAGGGGCTTTCTGGGGGGTTTCACACAGCGGGGCATCCCAATTTTGGATGCCCCGTGGGGAGGGAGGCCGATCAGGGGTGGGTGTTGGTCCACTTTAAATCTTGCAAGGTTTTGACACTGCGGACCATTTTGCTTTTTCAATATCACCCAAATATACCTCTTTGCAGAAAATGTTTCTTCCCTTTTATCCTGCCTTCCTAAGTAACAGCCTTCTATTCCTTTATCTCACCTCACTCACTCAAACTAAATGTGGATAAAACAGAACGTTTCATTTTCCCACCATTTTTGCTGCATTGAAAACATTTTGGTGGCTTGGAAGTGATGTAACGTAATATCCTAAAATGTCCCGGGAGGGGGGGGGGATAAATAAAAAAACTGTATTTGCACTTAAGGAAGAGGGAGGCCTAAGAGTTGAAAATGTGGGATAACATAAAAATAATTAAAGGATAAGAGTCTTCTCTTCACCAGGGGGGCTCTGATCTCCCCCTGGACTCTTCTGCAGTGAGGAGAGGGCCCTGAACAGGCCCCCCAACGTTTTTACCGTTGCTGCAGACCAGCACTATCCCCGCCATTTTTGGCGGGGGGAAGATGATGTTGTCCCACTGACATCATCCCACTCCTGGTGCCTACAATCCTCAGATGCTGATGATCAGTAGGGAAACCCCTATACCATTTCACAAAGCATTACCTGCCTCCCCAAAGCCCAGGGGTGGGGGAGAAAAGCTTGCAGCTATGGCTTTAACTGAGGATGGTTATGCTAAGAAGGGGGGGACCCCACACAATTCTTTTTACATTTTTAAAGAATTTGAACCTGCCCCCCACCCCCCAGGAGAGGGGGGACCCATTTTTTTTTTTAAATTAACCCCTTTTGTCCTGTCACCTAGTCAGTATAAAAGGCTTCCAGCAGCAGCAGCAGGTAAGTATCTTGTGGTGTGTCTGTGTGTTTTTCTTTTAATTTAAACCTTTGTGAACTGGTTAGAGGTCCATGAGACTATACCAGTTCACAAGGTTTGGGGGGGCTGGCAAGTCACCTGATGCAAGTGGGTGGGGGGGTTGCTTTTCTTGAAAAACTGCAAGGATAGCAGTTGTATTTTGTTGAAAATCTCCTAAAGTGCTGTTACAGTTTGGGGGAGTCTCCTGGGCAGGAAAAAGACAATTCTGTGAGTACTCACCTGTAGAATTGTTTTTGTTCTTGCATGGCACGGCCTGCTTCAGTATTCATAAGAGTGGGGTGAAGCAGGCCGTGCCATGCTTCACCCCACAGAATTGTCTTTTATTGCATGGCACGGACTGCTTCAGTACTCATAACAGTTGGGACATCCAAAAGCAGTATCCAAAAGTAGGGTGGGATCCCCAATGAGTAACGGCCGGCAGTTCAAGTCACTACCGCCTGAAGTACCTTGCGGCCAAAAGCAGCATACGCTGAGGCCTTGTAAACCTTGTAAAACTTGGAAAAAGTATGAACAGAAGACTAAGTTGCGGCCTTACAAACTTGTTCAACAGAAGCTTGGTGCTGAAAGGCCCAAGACGCACCAACAGCACGAGTAGAATGAGCAGTAATCCTAAAAGGAGGTTCCTTCCCTTTAGCAGAATAGGCCTGTTCCACCGCCTGACGAATCCACTTGCTGGAGGAAAACCCTACCTAGGTCCAGCAGGAAGAACAAAAAGAGCGTCAGACTTCCTGAAAGACTCAGTAGCAACCAAATAAAACTTCAGAGCCCTGACAACATCCAAAGAGTGAAGGGTCCGCTCCTTGGAAATAGCAGGGTTAGGACACATGGAAAGCAGAACAATGTCCTGAGATGAAAAGCAGACACAACCTTAGGCAAGAAATCCGGCTTAAGCCGAAACACCACCTTATCCTGATGCCTCTCAAAATAAGGAGGTTTGATGGAAAGCGCCGCCAGCTCAGAAACTCACCTGACAGAAGTAATGGCCACCAAAAAGGCCACCTTAAGAGTCAGAATGGGCAAAGCAGCCCCATGTATAGGCTCAAAGGGAGGACCCTGCAGAGCAGACAACACCAGATTCAGGTCCCAAACTGGTAGCATAGGCTTACATGGCGGACACACGTGAGTAACTCCCTGGAAAAAAGTCTTAACCAACCTGTGATTGGCAAAGGATCTTTGGAAAAAAATTGCCAAGGCTTACACCTGTCCCTTGAGGGTACTGAGTTGAAGGCCCAAATCCAAACCATGTTGCAAAAATTCCAGAATCCTGGGGATGGAGAACACCCGACAAGGAAAGGACTTGGACTCACACCAGGCAATGTAAGCATGCCAGATCCTGTAGTAGATAAAAGATGAGGATTTCTTCCTAGCCTTAATCATGGTATCAACAACAGAGGCTGGCAAACCCTTATCCATCAAGATGGAGGTTTCAGACCTGGATCCTTGGGCAGGGCATACTGATCTACTGCCAACTGCATGATGTTTGCGAACCACACCCTCCTTGGCCAACAGAGGGCCACCAGAATGGCTGGTACCCCCTCCTGGGCTATCTTGCGCAGCACCCTGCCCAGCAGAGGGAATGGAGGGAACACATAGAGGAGCCGAAACTCTGTCCAAGGCATTGCTAGGGCATCCTTGGCGAAGGCCAGAGGGTCCTGAGACAGGGAGACAAACCTGGGAAGCTTGTGACTGTGACGGGAAGCAAACATTTCCACATCCGGCTGACCCCAGCAGAGAAACAGGGAGTGAAATACCCTGTTGCTGAGGGACCATTCCCCCCCCGGAATGTAAACCGCCGAGATGCAGGGGACATTCTCTTATGCCCAAGACAGTATCAAGGACACTTCCTTGAGGGCTCGCTTGCTCCGAATCTCTCCCTGATGATTAATGTATGCAACCGCCGTCTGGTTGTCCGAGCGGATCTGAACAACCTGACCCCGAAGGTGTGTGGTCAGCTGAGACAGAATCAACCTAATCGCCCTCAATTCCAGGACACTGATGGGTGCATGGGCCTCCTGGGGGCCCCACCGACCCTGGAACTTCAGAGACTTCCAAAAGCCCCCCCAACCAGTCAGACTGGCATCTGTGGCGACAGTCTCCCAGCACGGAAGCAGAAAGGTCCTGATCACTAGAAGGTTCCTTGAGTCCAGCCACCACGAGAGGGACCGTCTGGCCAGGGGGGACAGAGCAAATTCCTGATCCAGGGACACAGGGTCCCGATCCCAAACTGACAAGAGGTGCAACTGAAGAGGCCTCATGTGAAACTGAGCAAAGGGGACCGCCTCGAAGCAGGATACCATCAGACCCACTAACTGCATCCCCTGCCGGATGGAGGGATGGGGAAACGAGAGCAGAGTCCTTGCCTGCATCTGCAGGCCCTCCACCTTCTGCCAAGGCAGGAAGACCTTGACCTGAGAGGTATCCAGAGTCATGCCCAAAAAGGACCTCACCGAAGACGGAGACAGTGAAGACTTGGGAGAGTTGATCACCCAGCCGAAGGACTCGAGAGTGGAGGTCACCACCTGAGTATCCTTCTCGGCCTGATGTAGAGATTGAGACACAATCAGAATGTCATCCAGGTAAGGAAGGATGCGAATGCCCCGATTCTGCAGCAGAGCCATCACACCGGCCAGCACCTTGGTGAACACCCGAGGGATGAATGGAAATGCCACAAACTGGTAATGCTGATCCTCTAGAGCAAACCTGAGAAATCTCTGATGACCTGGAAAAATTGGCACGTGAAGGTAGGCATCCTTGATGTCCACTGAGGTCATGAAGTCACCCAGGGTACTGACCGCCGAGCGTAGAGACTCCATGCGAAAATGCTTGAACCTGACAAACTTGTTGAGACCCTTCAAATCCAGGATGGGCCTCAGGGACCTGTCCTTTTTGGGGACCATGAACAAATTGGAGTAGAAACCTCGACTCCGTTCCTGGGCAGGCACCAGGCAAATAACTCCTGACTCCAACAGGCGTTGGACCGGAAGGCGCAAACCCTGAGCTGACAAAGGGTTTTGAGACATCCGGGATCTGATGAATCTTGGGGGCAGCCAGGCTGCAAACTCTATCTTGTAACCGGAGGACACCACCTCCTGAATCCACCGGTCTGAGACAGACGTGAGCAAAGAGCCGAAGCCGCTCCCCCACCCGGATGGGTGAGGGCGCCTCCTCATGCCTGAGGGGGCTTGGAGAAGGTTTGGGCTTGAGACCCCAGGAGAGGCCGGACGACCACGGGATCTGCCTTGGCCCCGAGTCCCTGCGGGTACCTGAGAAGTGGGACCCACGACCTCCTCTGGGAGCACGAAAGGAGGGGAGGGAAGAGGAGGACCCCCGAAAAGGCCGAGGCTGCCTCCTCTGTTGAGGCAGTCTACCAACCTTGGCTAAGACATCCAGACACTCACCAAAGAGCCGCAGCCCCACAAAGGGGAGCCCAGTGAGAGCCTTCTTAGCAGCAGCGTCAGCTGCCCACTGACGCAACCAAACAGAACGGCACATAGCCACCAAAAGGGTAGGGGCCCTACCACTCAGCCGTACCACATCATCCATGGCAGTAAGGATAAAGGCAACAAATTCAGAGCAAAGCAAGAGGGCCCTATGCTCCTCCCTTCCCGAGCAAGAGATGGAGAATTCCAGGACTAAGCCGATGACTGCTTTGAAGAGCTGGTCAGGATCCTTTTGGAGAGGCCAGCCTTTTTCTATAGCCGCAGAAAGAATAATTACTGCTGAGCCTTCTTCAAGACAATAGAGATATTATCCCACTTGAGGTTGTGCGATATGATTGTTCCCAGAAACTTTGTCTCTCTGACTCTTTGTATCTCAACCCCATTGATGGTTAGTGGGATGGGGTGGGGTAAAGATGGTCTGGGGCACCGGAAGTCTATGATTAGCTTCCCCCCATTTTAGCTAGTGAGTTGAGCACTAGTCCATTTTCTATGAACCACCTGTCAGGTTTGATGACACGATTCCGGTACGCTGCCCCTTTCCATTCTTAATCAGACCTATGACTGTGGTGTCATGCATAGTCAAGGATTTTGTCATCTGTGGAGACACAGTTGTTGGTGTATAAGGAATGGAGAAAGAACGCAACCCTGGGGTGCCCCCACGTTTGTGACTATGGCAGTGGAGATGAAAGGGCCGAGCTTGACCTGCTGCGATCTGCCTGTCAAGAAGCTGCTTGCACATATTCGCAGGTATATTCAGTAGAGCCATCTTCTCTACAAGCAGGTTTGACCTGATGGTGTTAAAGGCAGAGGTGAAATCTACAAATAGGATCCTGGCATAGGTATATTTGACATCCAGATGCTCGTCCACATAGTGCAGTGCCATGTTGACTGTGTCCTCTGAGGATCTGTAAGGCCTGTATGCAAACTGAAGTGGGTAATGGTCTTTAAGATGCGCATTACCAGTAACTCAAATATCTTAATGACTGCAGATGTAAAAGCAACTGGCCTGTAGTTGTTGAGGCTAAGTGCGGTTGATGTTTTTTACTTCTTTTAAGCCATTGCATGACCATACCCTGCTCCAAGGATGCCTGGAAGGTTAGGATGTTCGAGAGTTGGGATGTGCATGACGTGAGGCAGTGTGTGGATATACCATCTAGCCCAGCCTCTTTAGGCCTTTGGGAAGCCGAACGGTGCCCTTGGGTGGAGATGGGAAGAAGTTACTTACAGGCATGTCAAACAACTCAGAATTTACTGGAAATTCACAAAAGTCATCATGGCAGTTGTTATACCTCTGAGGCAACACTTTGTCTTCCGCGTATGAATGTAATAATGTAGGACATCATGCCCTTAGTAGACTGGCCCTGTCCTAGAAAGAAATATCATTAACCCTTTTGTACCACACTACAACTAAAGGTGCAGAAGCCTGAGTGGCATTTAAAGCGGTACCCTGTATAGGCTACATGTGTGAAGCTAAGGCTTTTAATCAGACACTTTTGGGGGAAAAAATTAATGGCAACAAAGAAAAACTAGCAACCTGGCTTCAGTCTGACAACATCCTCTGAGCCCTCACACGTGGCTTTCTGGCATACAATCTATAAACTACTAAAGCCAAAGACCACTACTCCTATGTGGCTTAAAGTGGACCAACACCCAGGATTTTCACTATCCTGGGTGTTGGTCCAGTTCCGCGGGGCACCCCGATCGGGGGTGCCCCGCTGTGTAAAACCCCCCAGAAAGCCCTTAAAATCTTACCTTATCGGCGACGGACAAGCGACGGATAAGCCGCTGCCTCTCGCGCGTCCCTCTTACAGGGCGCGCGCCCACGCCGGCCGTTCACAAACGGCCGGCGCGGGTGCGCGCCCTGCTAGAGGGACGTGCGGGAGGCATCGGCTTATCCGTCGCTTGTCCGTCGCCGATAAGGTACGTTTTTAGGGGCTTTCTGGGGGGTTTCACACAGCGGGGCATCCCAATTTTGGATGCCCCGTGGGGAGGGAGGCCGATCAGGGGTGGGTGTTGGTCCACTTTAAATCTTGCAAGGTTTTGACACTGCGGACCATTTTGCTTTTTCAATATCACCCAAATATACCTCTTTGCAGAAAATGTTTCTTCCCTTTTATCCTGCCTTCCTAAGTAACAGCCTTCTATTCCTTTATCTCACCTCACTCACTCAAACTAAATGTGGATAAAACAGAACGTTTCATTTTCCCACCATTTTTGCTGCATTGAAAACATTTTGGTGGCTTGGAAGTGATGTAACGTAATATCCTAAAATGTCCCGGGAGGGGGGGGGGATAAATAAAAAAACTGTATTTGCACTTAAGGAAGAGGGAGGCCTAAGAGTTGAAAATGTGGGATAACATAAAAATAATTAAAGGATAAGAGTCTTCTCTTCACCAGGGGGGCTCTGATCTCCCCCTGGACTCTTCTGCAGTGAGGAGAGGGCCCTGAACAGGCCCCCCAACGTTTTTACCGTTGCTGCAGACCAGCACTATCCCCGCCATTTTTGGCGGGGGGAAGATGATGTTGTCCCACTGACATCATCCCACTCCTGGTGCCTACAATCCTCAGATGCTGATGATCAGTAGGGAAACCCCTATACCATTTCACAAAGCATTACCTGCCTCCCCAAAGCCCAGGGGTGGGGGAGAAAAGCTTGCAGCTATGGCTTTAACTGAGGATGGTTATGCTAAGAAGGGGGGGACCCCACACAATTCTTTTTACATTTTTAAAGAATTTGAACCTGCCCCCCACCCCCCAGGAGAGGGGGGACCCATTTTTTTTTTTAAATTAACCCCTTTTGTCCTGTCACCTAGTCAGTATAAAAGGCTTCCAGCAGCAGCAGCAGGTAAGTATCTTGTGGTGTGTCTGTGTGTTTTTCTTTTAATTTAAACCTTTGTGAACTGGTTAGAGGTCCATGAGACTATACCAGTTCACAAGGTTTGGGGGGGCTGGCAAGTCACCTGATGCAAGTGGGTGGGGGGGTTGCTTTTCTTGAAAAACTGCAAGGATAGCAGTTGTATTTTGTTGAAAATCTCCTAAAGTGCTGTTACAGTTTGGGGGAGTCTCCTGGGCAGGAAAAAGACAATTCTGTGAGTACTCACCTGTAGAATTGTTTTTGTTCTTGCATGGCACGGCCTGCTTCAGTATTCATAAGAGTGGGGTGAAGCAGGCCGTGCCATGCTTCACCCCACAGAATTGTCTTTTATTGCATGGCACGGACTGCTTCAGTACTCATAACAGTTGGGACATCCAAAAGCAGTATCCAAAAGTAGGGTGGGATCCCCAATGAGTAACGGCCGGCAGTTCAAGTCACTACCGCCTGAAGTACCTTGCGGCCAAAAGCAGCATACGCTGAGGCCTTGTAAACCTTGTAAAACTTGGAAAAAGTATGAACAGAAGACTAAGTTGCGGCCTTACAAACTTGTTCAACAGAAGCTTGGTGCTGAAAGGCCCAAGACGCACCAACAGCACGAGTAGAATGAGCAGTAATCCTAAAAGGAGGTTCCTTCCCTTTAGCAGAATAGGCCTGTTCCACCGCCTGACGAATCCACTTGCTGGAGGAAAACCCTACCTAGGTCCAGCAGGAAGAACAAAAAGAGCGTCAGACTTCCTGAAAGACTCAGTAGCAACCAAATAAAACTTCAGAGCCCTGACAACATCCAAAGAGTGAAGGGTCCGCTCCTTGGAAATAGCAGGGTTAGGACACATGGAAAGCAGAACAATGTCCTGAGATGAAAAGCAGACACAACCTTAGGCAAGAAATCCGGCTTAAGCCGAAACACCACCTTATCCTGATGCCTCTCAAAATAAGGAGGTTTGATGGAAAGCGCCGCCAGCTCAGAAACTCACCTGACAGAAGTAATGGCCACCAAAAAGGCCACCTTAAGAGTCAGAATGGGCAAAGCAGCCCCATGTATAGGCTCAAAGGGAGGACCCTGCAGAGCAGACAACACCAGATTCAGGTCCCAAACTGGTAGCATAGGCTTACATGGCGGACACACGTGAGTAACTCCCTGGAAAAAAGTCTTAACCAACCTGTGATTGGCAAAGGATCTTTGGAAAAAAATTGCCAAGGCTTACACCTGTCCCTTGAGGGTACTGAGTTGAAGGCCCAAATCCAAACCATGTTGCAAAAATTCCAGAATCCTGGGGATGGAGAACACCCGACAAGGAAAGGACTTGGACTCACACCAGGCAATGTAAGCATGCCAGATCCTGTAGTAGATAAAAGATGAGGATTTCTTCCTAGCCTTAATCATGGTATCAACAACAGAGGCTGGCAAACCCTTATCCATCAAGATGGAGGTTTCAGACCTGGATCCTTGGGCAGGGCATACTGATCTACTGCCAACTGCATGATGTTTGCGAACCACACCCTCCTTGGCCAACAGAGGGCCACCAGAATGGCTGGTACCCCCTCCTGGGCTATCTTGCGCAGCACCCTGCCCAGCAGAGGGAATGGAGGGAACACATAGAGGAGCCGAAACTCTGTCCAAGGCATTGCTAGGGCATCCTTGGCGAAGGCCAGAGGGTCCTGAGACAGGGAGACAAACCTGGGAAGCTTGTGACTGTGACGGGAAGCAAACATTTCCACATCCGGCTGACCCCAGCAGAGAAACAGGGAGTGAAATACCCTGTTGCTGAGGGACCATTCCCCCCCCGGAATGTAAACCGCCGAGATGCAGGGGACATTCTCTTATGCCCAAGACAGTATCAAGGACACTTCCTTGAGGGCTCGCTTGCTCCGAATCTCTCCCTGATGATTAATGTATGCAACCGCCGTCTGGTTGTCCGAGCGGATCTGAACAACCTGACCCCGAAGGTGTGTGGTCAGCTGAGACAGAATCAACCTAATCGCCCTCAATTCCAGGACACTGATGGGTGCATGGGCCTCCTGGGGGCCCCACCGACCCTGGAACTTCAGAGACTTCCAAAAGCCCCCCCAACCAGTCAGACTGGCATCTGTGGCGACAGTCTCCCAGCACGGAAGCAGAAAGGTCCTGATCACTAGAAGGTTCCTTGAGTCCAGCCACCACGAGAGGGACCGTCTGGCCAGGGGGGACAGAGCAAATTCCTGATCCAGGGACACAGGGTCCCGATCCCAAACTGACAAGAGGTGCAACTGAAGAGGCCTCATGTGAAACTGAGCAAAGGGGACCGCCTCGAAGCAGGATACCATCAGACCCACTAACTGCATCCCCTGCCGGATGGAGGGATGGGGAAACGAGAGCAGAGTCCTTGCCTGCATCTGCAGGCCCTCCACCTTCTGCCAAGGCAGGAAGACCTTGACCTGAGAGGTATCCAGAGTCATGCCCAAAAAGGACCTCACCGAAGACGGAGACAGTGAAGACTTGGGAGAGTTGATCACCCAGCCGAAGGACTCGAGAGTGGAGGTCACCACCTGAGTATCCTTCTCGGCCTGATGTAGAGATTGAGACACAATCAGAATGTCATCCAGGTAAGGAAGGATGCGAATGCCCCGATTCTGCAGCAGAGCCATCACACCGGCCAGCACCTTGGTGAACACCCGAGGGATGAATGGAAATGCCACAAACTGGTAATGCTGATCCTCTAGAGCAAACCTGAGAAATCTCTGATGACCTGGAAAAATTGGCACGTGAAGGTAGGCATCCTTGATGTCCACTGAGGTCATGAAGTCACCCAGGGTACTGACCGCCGAGCGTAGAGACTCCATGCGAAAATGCTTGAACCTGACAAACTTGTTGAGACCCTTCAAATCCAGGATGGGCCTCAGGGACCTGTCCTTTTTGGGGACCATGAACAAATTGGAGTAGAAACCTCGACTCCGTTCCTGGGCAGGCACCAGGCAAATAACTCCTGACTCCAACAGGCGTTGGACCGGAAGGCGCAAACCCTGAGCTGACAAAGGGTTTTGAGACATCCGGGATCTGATGAATCTTGGGGGCAGCCAGGCTGCAAACTCTATCTTGTAACCGGAGGACACCACCTCCTGAATCCACCGGTCTGAGACAGACGTGAGCAAAGAGCCGAAGCCGCTCCCCCACCCGGATGGGTGAGGGCGCCTCCTCATGCCTGAGGGGGCTTGGAGAAGGTTTGGGCTTGAGACCCCAGGAGAGGCCGGACGACCACGGGATCTGCCTTGGCCCCGAGTCCCTGCGGGTACCTGAGAAGTGGGACCCACGACCTCCTCTGGGAGCACGAAAGGAGGGGAGGGAAGAGGAGGACCCCCGAAAAGGCCGAGGCTGCCTCCTCTGTTGAGGCAGTCTACCAACCTTGGCTAAGACATCCAGACACTCACCAAAGAGCCGCAGCCCCACAAAGGGGAGCCCAGTGAGAGCCTTCTTAGCAGCAGCGTCAGCTGCCCACTGACGCAACCAAACAGAACGGCACATAGCCACCAAAAGGGTAGGGGCCCTACCACTCAGCCGTACCACATCATCCATGGCAGTAAGGATAAAGGCAACAAATTCAGAGCAAAGCAAGAGGGCCCTATGCTCCTCCCTTCCCGCTGTAGCGCCATCGAGGAGATGATTGATATGTCTCTTAAGAGCAATAGCTGTTATGGCAGAGGCACAGGCCGGACGCAGCCCAGCCCCCACAAATGCAAAAGCATGGCAGGCCAGTTGATCCATACACCGGTCCCCGCTGTCCCGCAGTGTAGTAGTGTCAGGGGAAGGAATGACTGAGGTGTTGGACAGCCCTAGAACGGGAGCGTCCACCTCGGGGGGACCCGACCATCGCTTAACCAGGTCAGCAGGAAAGGAGTATTTCTTATCCAACCCTTTGGGCACCGCGGGCAATCTGCTAGGATGTTCCCACTCCTTGAGCACCAAATTAGTGAAATGACTCTGCTCAGGGAACTCCAGACGCTGCTTAACAGGGCGAAAAAGCTCACCCTGTTTTCTCTTAGTCACCTCAGGGGGGACAATGTGCAAGATTTCCAAAATGTGAGACAACAGATTAGCAGTGTCCTCAGGGAACCAGGAATCCTCAGACTCAGACCCAGGATCACTGTCGCAGCCTGTCACGAATGACTTACCTTCTACCCATGCCCGTGGTGTCCCTAGGCAACGGGCTCGGGTTCCTCCTGCCCAGGAGCCGCTTATGCCTCGGTTGCCATCCCCTGTGGCGCATGTGTCGCCGAGTAAGTCCTTCCCCCTTGCCCATTGTCACTCAGCTTGTGCTTGCTGGCCTATACAGTCAGCTCATGTCTTCCGGGGGTGCAATACTCAGAATGGCCACCGGAGGCTGTTTAAAAGAACAAAGTCTAGAAGGTGCAGCTCTGAGCAGTTTGCCTGGGAAGCTCAGCTGGAGCAATCAGCCCAGAGCTCACCAATCAGACTACAGGGCCAGTGCTCCAATCTGCCGCCAGATTCTAAGTGCACCAATCCCAGCCACTGTCTCCCTGTCCAATCCTGCCGGTTTTCCCACTATAAAGGGATTTCCACTGCAGTGTGTCATTGCCTGTTATAGCGCTCAGAACCCTGTGTTACCTACTCCTGTGAAGTCTAGCCTGTTGCCGATTTGATTGTACGACCATTCTCGATCCTGAATCCTTGTTGCCGACCTCTGCCTGAATTGACGCCTCTCGATCCTGAATCCTTGTTGCCGACCTTTGCCTGAACTGACGCTTCTAGATCCTGATCCCCAGTTGCTGATCTCTGCCTGAACCCCGACTACGTCTTGCCTGACCCCTGGTGCCGCTACTATCTCTGCCTTCCCGTTATCGACCTATTGCCTGTCTCTGGACTTCCGTCACTCACGCTCTTGCTATTGGTTCTCCAGTCCTCCCACATATAAGCTTACATCCTTTGAGCCATTAAGTCCTGGGGGCAACCGATCCCGGGTAGGCGTATCTTGCGTCCCGGCAAGCGGGGGCTCCTACAGGTGAAGCTGGCTGTGGAGATTGGGGGTTGTGAGCTTATTAAGAGGGCTGGAGTTACCCCGAGCGTGACATTATCACAGGCCACAACATGGATGACCTGGTGCAGGAGGTGCAAGCTTTGGCCACCGCCATCAACCAGCTGGCCCAGCGAGTAGCCACTCAGGAGAGTTTTGATTTTGAGCGACTTGAACAACAAGTGCATGGCATGGGTACCGCCATTAACTACTTGTTCCAACGTGTGGCTAATCAAGATCGCCAGCCGGCTGCACCACCTTCATCCTTACCTCTTGTCGAGCCGAAGGTTCCCCTTCCTGAAAAATTTAATGGGGACCGAAAAAGATTTTCCAACTTCAGGAACTCGTGTGAACTTTATTTCAGACTACGGCCCTACTCCTCAGGCACCGAATTGCAGAGGGTTGGTCTGGTTATCTCTCTGCTCCAGGGTGATCCACAGTCCTGGGCGTTTGGCTTAGCGCCCACTGATGAGGCCTTGCAAACTGTCTCAGCTTTTTTCTCCTCTATGGAGATTCTGTATTCTGACCCAGACAAGACTTCGACCGCCGATGCCAGGCTTCGAAGCCTGAAACAGGGGAAGCGTTCAGCGGAGGAATATAGCGCTGAATTCCGCCGCTGGGCAATTGAATCCCATTGGAATGATCCTGCTCTCTGTAGTCAGTATCGTATTGGTCTCTCAGAGAGTATTAAGGATGTTCTAACGAATTTTCCCTACCCTAGAAGCCTGGATGAACTCATGCCTATGGCCATTAAGATTGACAGACGGCTACGGGAGAGACACATGGAGAAGAATCACTCTTACTTCCGGGAATCTTCCCACCGGGAGTCATCCACTGTAGGAGTTGTATCATCTTCGCCCCCTGATGAGCCTATGCAACTTGGTGCTACTCACCTTTCCCCTAATGAAAAGAGTAGACGTCACACCTTAGGCCTATGCATGTACTGTGGAACTTCTGGTCACCTGGTTAGGACCTGCCCCAATAAAAAACCTTTGGCGGGATTGCAACATCCTGACAAGACTGAGAAAGTTTGTCAGGACGGTCAGGTAACTTCCCTTCATAGAAATAAGTTGTTGTTACCTGCTACTGTGGGTTGGGAGTTGTCCAGGAAATCCATCCCCGCTCTAGTCGATAGCGGAGCAGTGGGCAACTTTTTGGATAAATCCATAGTGACCGCCTTAGGCATTCCATTAATACCCCTTGGGAAGCCCCTCCAGATTTTGGCTGTAAATAATACTCCTGTTCATGGAGGAACTGTAACCTCCAAAACCCCTTTTATCAGCCTAGTTGTGGGACCCTCCCATTCTGAGAATCTTGAATTTTTTGTTTTTGACTGCCCTGAAACCCCGGTTGTCTTAGGGTTCCCTTGGTTGAAGATGCACAACCCTACCCTTAATTGGAAAACTGGGGAATTGACAGGATGGGGCCCACACTGTGAAGAACACTGCGCTAGCATCACTGTTGGAGCAACCCTGGTCTCAGAGTTTGTTTGTCCGCCTGCCTCTCCATCCAGGAGGGTACCTCGTGTATCTTCATTGAAGTCTGTCAGAACTATTCGGGGCGGTTGTCCTGTGGAGTCTGGTGAGGGTCCGGAGGCCCCTCATGAAGGGGGGGGTAGTGTCACGAATGACTTACCTTCTACCCGTGCCCGTGGTGTCCCTAGGCAACGGGCTCGGGTTCCTCCTGCCCAGGAGCCGCTTATGCCTCGGTTGCCATCCCCTGTGGCGCATGTGTCGCCGAGTAAGTCCTTCCCCCTTGCCCATTGTCACTCAGCTTGTGCTTGCTGGCCTATACAGTCAGCTCATGTCTTCCGGGGGTGCAATACTCAGAATGGCCACCGGAGGCTGTTTAAAAGAACAAAGTCTAGAAGGTGCAGCTCTGAGCAGTTTGCCTGGGAAGCTCAGCTGGAGCAATCAGCCCAGAGCTCACCAATCAGACTACAGGGCCAGTGCTCCAATCTGCCGCCAGATTCTAAGTGCACCAATCCCAGCCACTGTCTCCCTGTCCAATCCTGCCGGTTTTCCCACTATAAAGGGATTTCCACTGCAGTGTGTCATTGCCTGTTATAGCGCTCAGAACCCTGTGTTACCTACTCCTGTGAAGTCTAGCCTGTTGCCGATTTGATTGTACGACCATTCTCGATCCTGAATCCTTGTTGCCGACCTCTGCCTGAATTGACGCCTCTCGATCCTGAATCCTTGTTGCCGACCTTTGCCTGAACTGACGCTTCTAGATCCTGATCCCCAGTTGCTGATCTCTGCCTGAACCCCGACTACGTCTTGCCTGACCCCTGGTGCCGCTACTATCTCTGCCTTCCCGTTATCGACCTATTGCCTGTCTCTGGACTTCCGTCACTCACGCTCTTGCTATTGGTTCTCCAGTCCTCCCACATATAAGCTTACATCCTTTGAGCCATTAAGTCCTGGGGGCAACCGATCCCGGGTAGGCGTATCTTGCGTCCCGGCAAGCGGGGGCTCCTACAGGTGAAGCTGGCTGTGGAGATTGGGGGTTGTGAGCTTATTAAGAGGGCTGGAGTTACCCCGAGCGTGACACAGCCCACCTGCTGGTCCCCAGAGGAATCAGAGCCCGGGAAAGGCTCCCCCCTTCTCTAGGGAGTAACGGTCATCAAAAAGATCAATTTCCTCATGCTCCTCAGTAACCCAGGCAGGCGTGGGAGCCAGGTGCCGCTTCTTGCTAGAGGCCTTACGTGGAACAGGCCTAGCAAGCTGCCTTTCAATGCTGGCCACACAAAGTGCCAGATCAGACTGTGACCCCCTGCTAGTATCCCCCTCATTGGGGGCTAAATGCAGGCGCGGGGGGTAGGCGATGCAGAGGGGGGCGCAGAGCTGGGGAGCGAAGCGGGCAGCCCAGACTGGAGCGCAAGGACACTTTGGGCGCACGGCACGCACACGCTGATACTGTCACTCACAGGGGATACCCCACATACGGTACACAGCCGGGATTGCCCCAAAGGACCTCCAAGCATGTTATCCCCAGAAGCCTCCATATGGTGATTAACACAGTCAGGGATGCCCTCCCATGGGATACCCCCAGAAGTCAGTAAAGGGGGGGATGAGGGGGAGGAAGGAGTAGAGCCGGGAGAACCACAACCCACTGGTATCCCGCCTAAAAGACATAAGTAAAAAAACAACACATGAGCATCCCGCAACACGTGCTCCACGAGACCAATAAAAAACCCCCAAGGGGGACTCACGGACCGAGGGCACCGCAGGGTCACCAAGCCACAGACCGCTAGATGAAGCGACACACTGGAGGATACCGCGCTGCAGCCAGAAAGGGAGAAATCCAGACACGCAGCTAATCCAAAATGGTGCCGGCAGAGGTACCTCGAGGGGCGGGCCGCGGGGGGAAGAGCGCGAAAACGGCGCCGCGGAGCGCAGTACAAAGCGGCGTGGTGGTTAAAAAACGCCAAAAAACACACTGTAAACAGCAAAATACACCACAACTAACACCACTCGCCGCTACCACCCGCCCCCCCAAACAAAAGTCAGAGAGAGGGGGGGGGAGAGAGACGAAAGACAGCGGTCAGTATCCGGGCCGAGGAGGGGCCCCTGAAGGAAAAGAAGGGGACACAGCCCTCAAAACACTCACCCCCTCAGAAGCCAGGACAGGAACTGCGCATCCCTAGTAGGCTCACCATTAAGCCTATGGCCAGCTACCCTTTGTGGAACAGGGTCTGCGGCTTGGAGCAGCGCTCCTGGAGCACTTGATCCTAGTGCTCTTCTACCCTCACCCGATCTGTCAGTCAAGGCTGGGAGGCAGAGAGGGTCCAGAAACGGGTGGAAATAGACTTGCAGGGCCGCAGGCTTGGTTGCCTCGCTCACCTGCGCATAGAGAGAGAGCCATCTTCTATCTTCGCAGTTTCACTACAGAGCACTGGGAACTCTATGGTTAATCCCATTGTTGTAGGGGGCTGGGAGATGCCCCACCTCTTCTGCAGTACACTGCGCCACCTTGTGGCGGAATAACCCAACTAAAGGGAGGTTCCTTCCCCTTAGCAGAATAGGCTTGAACCACCGCCTGACGGATCCATTTGCTGATAGTGTATTTAGCCGGAGGCAAGCCCTTCCTAGGTGCAGAAGTGAGAACAAAAAGAGCATCAGATTTCCTGAAAGGCTCAGTAGCGACCAAATAAAACTTCAGAGCCCTGACTACATCCAGAGAATGCAGTTTCCGCTCCTTGGAATTAGCAGGATTAGGACACAATGAAGGCAAGACAATGTCCTGATTGAGATGAAAAGCAGACACCACCTTAGGCAAGAAATCCGGCTTAAGCCAAAACACCACCTTATCCTGATGCCTCTCAAAATAAGGAGGTTTGATGGAAAGCGCCTCCGGCTCAGAAACTCGCCTTACAGAAGTGATAGCCACAAAAAAGGTTACCTTAAGAGTCAGAATGGGCAAAGCAGCCCCACGGACAGGCTCAAAGGGAGGGCCCTGCAGAGCAGACAACACCAGATTCAAGTCCCAGACTGGTAGCATAGGCTTACAAGGTGGACGCACATGAGAAACACCCTGGAAAAAAGTCTTTGGAAAATAAAAAAAAAAATTGCTAGAGCTGTAACATGGCCTTTGAGGGTACTTAGTTGAAGGCCAGAATCCAAACCATGTTGCAAAAATTCCAGAATCTTGGGAATGGAAAAAAACAGACAGGGAAGAGACTTGGACTCACACCAGGCAATGTAAGCATGCCAGACCCTGTAATAGATAAAGGACGAGGACTTCTTCCTAGCCCAAATCATGGTATCCACAACAGAGGCAGGCAACCCCTTCTCTGTCATGATGTAGGTTTCAGCAGCCAAGCCGTTAAAGCCAGCGTTTGTAAATTGGGATGGCGTAGCTGTCCCTGAGTGAGACGCTCTGGATCCATAGGCAAGACGTACTGGTCTACTGCCAACTACACGACATCTGCGAACCACACCGTTCTTAGCCAACAGGGGACCGCCAGGATGGCTGACATCCCCTCCTGGGCAATCTTGCGCATGACCCTGCCCAGTAGAGGGAACGGAGGGAACACATAGGGAAGCCGAAACTCTGACCAAGGCATTGCCAGTGCATCCGTGGCAAAGGCCAGAGGATCCTGTGACAGGGAGACAAACCTGGGAAGTTTGTGATTGTGACGGTCCACATCTGGCTGACCCCAGCGGTGACACAGGGAGAGAAAAACCTGGTAGTTGAGGGACCATTGCCCCAGACGAGACGTCCCCCTGCTCAGGGAATCCGCCACCTGGTTCTCCACCCCCGGAATGTATACCGCTGAGATGCAGGGGACATTCTGTTCCCCCCAAGACAGTATCAGAGACACTTCCTTTAAGGCTTGCTTGCTCCAAGTCCCTCCCTGATGGTTGATGTAGGCAACCGCCGTCTGGTTGTCTAAGCGGATCCGAACAGCCCGACCCCAAAGGTGTGTGGTCAGGTGTGACAGAACCAACCTGATCGCCCTCAATTCCAGGACATTGATGGGAGCATGGGCCTCCTGGGGGCCCCAATGACCCTGGAACTGTAGGGACTTCCAAAAGCCCCCCTAGCCCGTCAGACTGGCATCCGTGGTGACAGTCTCCCAGCACAGGGGCAGGAAGGTCCTGCCCACCAGAAGATTCCTTGAGTCCAGCCACCACGAAAGGGAGTGCCGGGCCAGAGGAGACAGAGCAAATTCCTGATCCAGGGACACAGGGTCGCGATCCCAAACTGACAAGAGGTGCAACTGAAGAGGTCTTATGTGAAACTGAGCAAAGGGGACTGCCTCGAAGCAGGACACCACCATCAGGCCCACCAACTGCATCCCCAGATGGATTGAGGGATGAGGACACAAGAGCAGAACCCGTGCCTGCTTCTGAAGGCCCTTCCACCTTCTGCCGAGGAAGGAACACCTTGACCTGAGAGGTATCCAGAGTCATGCCCAGAAAGGACCTCACCAAGGACGGGGACAGTGAAGACTTGGGAAAATTGATCACCCAGCCGAAAGACTCCAGAGTGGAGATCACCACCTGGGTGTCCTGTTCGGCCTGATGAAAGGACTGAGCCACAATGAGGATGTCGTCCAGGTAGGGAAGGATGCGAATGCCCCAGGTTCGCAGCAGAGCCATCACTCCGGCCAGCACCTTGGTGAACACCTGAGGCGCCAACGTGATACCGAATGGTAAGTTCACAAACTGGTAATGCTGATCCTCCAGCCTGAACCTCAGAAATCTCTGATGACCTGGGAAGATAGGCACATTAAGATAAGCATCCTTGATGTCCACGTTGGTCATGAAGTTGCCCAGACAAAGGGTACCGACAGCAAAGCGTAGCGTCTCCATGCGAAAATGTTTGAATCTGACAAACTTGTTGAGGCCCTTCAAGTCCAGAATGGGCCTCAGAGAGCCGTCCTTTTTGGGGATCGTGAAGAGATTGGAATAGTACCCTTGACCCTGTTCCTGATGGGGCACCGGACCATTGACCCCTGACTCCAGCAGGCACTGAACCGCCAAAAGTAACCTTTGAGCTGACAGGGGGTTTAAAGACATCTGGGATCTGATGAATCTTGGGGGCGGCCAGGCTGCAAACTCTATCTTGTACCACCTCCCGAATCCACCGGTCTGGAACGTGGAGCCTCCAGACGTGAACAAAGAGCCGAAGCCGCCCCCCACCCGGATGGGTGAGGGCGCCCCTTCATGCCTGGGGGGCCTTGGGAGGCGGTTTGGGCTTGGAACCCCAGGAGAGACCAGGACGTCCACGGGTTCTGCCACGGCCCCAAGACTCTCTGCGGCTACCTGAGAATAAGGAGCCACGACCTCCTCAGGAAGAACGAAAGGAGGAGAGGGAGACGGAGGACCCCCGAAAAGGCCGGGGCTGCCTCCTACGCTGAGGCAGCCTGCCATCCTTGGCCAAAACATCAAGACGCTCACCAAAGAGCCGCAGCCCCGCAAAGGGGAGCCCAGTGAGAGCCTTCTTAGCAGCAGCATCAGCTGCCCACTGACGTAACCAAACAGAGCGGCGCATAGCCACCAAAAGTGCAGAGGTCCTACCGCCCAGCCTCACAGCATCATCCATGGCAGTAAGGATAAATGCAACAAAATCAGAGCAAAGCAAGAGGGCCCTATAATCCTCCCTCCTCCTACCAGCCATAGCGCCATCACAGAGACGCTTGAGCAGTTTCTTAAGGGCAATAGCAGTAATGGCAGCAGCACAGGCCGGGCGCAGTCCAGCCCCCACACAAATAAAAGCATGGCAGGCCAGCTGATCCATGCGCCGGTCTGTCCTTCAGAGTGGTAGTGTCAGGAGAAGGCTTGACCGAAGTATTAGACAGGCCTAGCATGGGAGCGTCCACCTCAGGGGGACAGGACCAGCGCTTTACTATATCAGCAGGAAGCCAGCCTGTATCACAGCGGCCAGCCTGTTAGGACGTTCCCACTCCCTAAGCACCATAGAAGTGAAATGGCCCTGCTTAGGGAACTCCAGACGCTGTTTACCAGGACGAAAAAGCTCATCCTGCTTTCTCTTAGCCACCTCAGTGGGAGCAATGTGCAAGATTTCAAAAATTTGTGACAGCAGATTATCAGTGTCCTCAGGGTACCATGATTCCTCCCCGGACACAGACCCAGGGTCACTAATGCAACCCTCCTGCTTGTCCCCAGAGGAGTCAGAGTCCTGGAACAGCTCCCCTTCCTCTAGGTAAAAAAGTCCACCAGTGCCATCAAACTCCTCATACTCCTCAGTGGAGCGTGAGGGAGTGGAAGGTGCCGCTTCTTGCCTGAGGCCTTCCTAGGAATAGGCCCGGCAAGCTGCTTCTCAATGTTGGCCACACAAAGTGCCAGATCAGACTGTGACCCCCTGCTAGCATCCCCCTCACTGGGAGCTAATTGCAGCAGTGGGGGGGTAGGTGATGCCGAAGGGGGCGCAGAGCTGGGAAGCGATGCCGGCAAACCAAGCTGAAGCGCAAGGACACTTTGAGCGAACGGCACGCACACCGTGACATCATTGCTGATAGGGGAAACCCTGCACATGGAACACAGCTGGGATTCCCCCGAAGGACCCCCGAGCACGCTATCCCCAAAAGCCTCCATATGGTGATTAACACAGGCGCAATAGGCCAGCGCTGGGTAAAGGCTAATACAAAAGCCACCCGGGATGCCCTCCCAAGGGATGCCCCCAGACAAGCAAAAATGGGTGGGGGGATGAGGGGAGGAAGGAGTAGAGCCGGGAGAAACCACAACCCACTGGTATCCCGCCTGAAAGACATAAGTAAAAACGACACATGAGCATCTCGCAGCACATGCCCCACAAGACCAATAAAAAAAACCCCAAGGGGGACTCACAGACCATAGGCACCGCAGGGTCACCAAGGCACAGACCGCAGGATAAAGCGACACACCGCTGCAGCCCAGAAGAGAGAAATCCAGACGCGCAGCTAATCCAAAATGGCGCCGGCAGAGATACCTCAAGAGGCAGGCTGTGGGGGGATGATGCGATACGCGTCATCCCCCGGCCCCGCCCCCCCAAAGAGTGCAAAAACGGCGTCCACGTGACCCCGCCGGTGCCATGACAAAGCAAAAATGCCACAGGTTATAGCGCCCACAGCCGCGGAGCGCAGTACAAAGCGGCGGCAAAAAACACCATGGTTAATCCCGTTTTTATAGGGGGCCGGGAGATGCCACAGCGGAATAACCCAACTGTTATGAATACCGAAGCAGGCCGTGGCATGCAATAAAGAAAAAATTCATTTTTTAAAAATGTTTTGCACATATTTCACCCACAAACATTTAGAATACACTAAAAAAATACATACAACACTTTTCATGTTGAAGTTCACACTCTGCTTCAAAAAACAATATATACTTTTCCTGGGAATTCTTTGGAAATCATGTTTGACAATATAGTGCAAAACAGTTAAAAAATGGCCAACAGAGGGTGACAACATTTCTAGGTAGGCTGGCAATTAAAGGGTTAACAGTGATGAGCTGATTTGGCATTTTTTAATGTTTTCCCATATTAGCAGATGTGCATTTTATGGATTTCCATTGGCAATGTGCAGACTTGATGTACACTGCCAATACCAACAGATTGCAAATAGTTGCACAGAACACTACTGTCGGGCATGTGTAAATGTGAGTGACCTCCCTCACCTCAGCAGTGGCCATAGCCTTCTTGGTGTATGTTGCCAATAGCAACATATTGCAGCTAGTGCTTCCATAAAACACACATTTGCTCCCCAAAAGAATGAGATGTTTAGAATGATACAAATTTAGTTCCTGTAGCATCAGGGGGTGAGGATTTAGTGAAAAAGTGAGAAGAAAATATCAATCTTTAAACTTCATTGCCTCAAGAGAACCAGGGGTCCAGGGGGAATCTTAACAATATATAAACTGTTACCCCAGGGCCTAGAGATACATCCCTACATGACTGCATGGGACCAATAATTAAATGAGGAAAATCCTTTGGAATGGTATGGAGGGGCAATTTACAGATGGATTACTGTATTTAGAAACACTAAATGAATCAATGTACATTAAGCTAATATAAAATCAATAATGAGATGGTACCTGGTACTGGCACAAGTGGCAGGAATGTTTCCCAGGGCCAAAACCAATTGTTTCTGAGTGTATGCAGGTAAAGAGGGATATGACCCATATCTGGTGGATGTGTGCAAAAGTAAGACTTAACATTCTTAAAAAGATAAATAAAATAACTTAACTAAAACTACAATATGAACCAAAAATAGCTTTATTTAACGTAAAGCCAGGAAATATTGGTGTCAGCCCTCCTGGCAGCTTCAAGGTTAACAATTGCTACTACCTTGAAAAAGAACTACATTCCCATAATACACTGGAAACAAAAATACCAGGTTATCATGATTACTGAAAGGCTTACAAGCTTACTGAATTAATCATATGACCAGTTTCCTAACTTCAGGAACCCATGGTTGGAGGGTGGTAGGCGGGGATGAGAAAGGCAAGCCTATTCCTTTTTTTTTTTTTTAGTTTTATCTTATTATTATCTTATTTTACATTTTCTATTAAGACTAGAACTAGGGAATATGCTTGTATAGAAAGCATACAAAATACCATATTTTTCGGTAAGACACACTACTTTCCCTCAAAAATGGGGAGAATATGTGCATCTTCTTGCATGAATATAAAAAAAAAGTATACTTACATGAGTCTGGCGCCCACGCCGTGGCCAACGGGAGGCTAGCCAAGCCGTCGGTGGACAGGCAGGGTAAATGAACGCTGTCCGCTGTCCCCGCTCTGGCTTCCAGTGCCGCCACTTCCTCCTGGCCCGAGAGGCGGGAGTAGTGTTCGTTTATTTGGCTGGCCTCCTAGTGGCATGGTGCGAGGCTCATATAAGTATAGGGGGAACGCCACACTGAATAAGGGGAAGGGGGGATGCCACAATACTTATATGGGGAATGGGGTGGGGGAGGCCATACTACCTATATGGGGAATGGGATGGGGGATGCCACACTGCCTATGGGGAATGGGAGGGGGGATGCCCCACTGCTATGGGGAGTGGGACAGGGGGCGCAACACTGCCTATGGAAATGGGATGGGTTAATGTTATACTGACTTTGGGAATGGGAGGGGCAATGCCACACTGCCTATGGGGAATGGGAGGGGGAAATGCCACACTGCCTATGGGAATGGGGGGGGAATGTCACACTGCCTATGGGGAATGGGAAGAGTGGAAATGCCACACTGAATAAGGGTAATGCAACCCTGCCTATGGGAATCGGAGGAGAGAATGCCACACTGCGTATGAGATGGGGGAATGTCACACTACCTATGGGAAATTGGAGGGGGAATGCCACACTGTTTAGGGGGAATGGGAGGGGGGAATGCAACACTGGTTATGGGAGGGGGGAATGCCACACTGCCTATGGAGAATGGGGTGGGGGAATTCCACACTGTCTGTAATGGGGTGTTTTAGCACATTTGGTTTAGAATATTTTTTTTCTTATTTTTTTCTCCAAGTCGTAGGTGCATCTTATGGGCAGGTGCATCTTATAGGACAAAAAGTACAGTAAGACAGTAACATATAAACATATATAAAAAATAGAAAGAAATATTTATGGGGTAGGAATAAAAAATGCTGAGCTAGGAGATGACGTAACATATACATAGGGTATAGTGCGACAAATTAAACCTAGCTAATATGCTGGTATTATGTTGTATAAAGAGATAATATTTTATCTTGAAAATTCTAAAAGAATTTAAACACATTTCTCCTCCCAGTCTAATATGTCTGTTAACAACATTTCAGTAACTGCAAATTCCCACACTCTGTGCCTAGGAGACAGACTGGAATATGCTCTATATAAAACTTGCATCAACCTCCTAGCTACCTTTGTTCACCTACAACTTAAAAACATCTCTCGCATTCATCCCTTACTCACATCTGACACCACTAAAATGTTGCATGCTCTGATTGTATCCTGACTAGAATATGGCAACATCCTCCGTTGTGGTTTGCGGTGCCAACCCTCTAATCTATTCCGAGCTTACCCTGTATTTTCCACCTCTGGTCCTACCCCCTACACTTGATAGGGTGTATCTGACAAACTCAATAATGACTGCTTTTGATATTTCCCCTATGGTTGCCACCACTTCCAGTTTTGACTACAAGCTCATGACTATCACTCCTATTGTATCTTGTCTTTAGAGTATTCAGATGGTACTCTATTGTATCATCTTTGTATAGTCAGTATATTATCTGTTCTACCCTGTCTATAATTAGGATTTAGTACAGCACTTTGGAAGATGATGGTGCTATAAAAATAAATAATAACCTATTCTGAAGAGGGGTTTACAGTTCCTAGAAGCAGAAATTACTCTGATCCCCTGGAAATATTTATACTGTATGTACAAAACACCTTAACCTATTAAATGGAAAGCACGTAGACGCTACGTGATCGCTTCTCTTAACGTTAAAAAGGAACATAAATTACCTTAACCCCTCTTTAAAATACAGCATCAGGGCAGCACAGTCTGGGCTGCCCCATTGTGCTTTAGTGCCGGGTTGTGCTGCCCTATTGTGCATTAGTGCCGGGTTGTGCTGCCCTGCTGCTGTACAGTAAAGAGAGCCTATGGTCTTTTTTTACTATAGTTCCTCTTTAACTGCTAAGCACATAGAATCTACGTGCCTGGTATTTTCCCAGGTTTGCATGCAGAAATCCATCCATCCGGGATTCTGTGTTGGGCGTTGCCTCTTACCCTCGGGGGTGTCTGATCACTCCCCCCCGGATGTTTAGCAGGGCAGTGAAAGCCCAAACCTGCCCTGTGCGACGACTTCTGCAGTGGGAATAAGAGTCAGAAGCTGGGAGTGATCAGTGCGGGGGCAGGGGGCTCCGACTCTCTGCCCCTGCACCCAGCTTCCACCGATCACTTCCGGCTATTAGTGACAGCGATGCGACCTATGAATCGGCGATGGATCAGAGATAATTAGAAAAAAAGTGCTAAAGGACTTTACTCTAAGCCATAATCATCAAGATGCCCATCATATTTTATTATAAAAAAAAAAACTTTCTTCTGTGAAAGTGGAGGGAGGAGGGGCCTAGGCTGGCAACATTTAATTTATTACAGAGCCTGTATATACTGCTGATGGATGCAGCTGCTGTGATATTCCTGAGTCATGCCATAGGGAAGAGATTGCAGAACTAAACTCAGTGCTGTCCCAGGGCCCCGGGCTGTAAATATGCTGATCTTTATCACTGCATGCAAAAATTATTAAATGTGGGGTACTCAACTACTTTCTGTGTAGGTCCACTTACCGAAGCCTGGAATAAGGTGAAGGTCCGAGCTGAACATTAACAGTAACATGTGCCGTTGGATCGGTAGATATGTAACTTTTACTGTGGATCTGAGGTATTTCACAAAGCAGGGCATCCCAAATCAAGATGCCTTTATAGGCATAATCAGCTGTGTGAAACCCCCCAGAAAGCCCACTAAAACTCACCTCTCCTGGTTCCAAGAGCAGATGCATGGGTTCCCATTCAATCAGAGCCCTTTACCGAAAGGAAGTAAACATGGCTAAGGGTTCTGATTGAAATAAATTGGTTGGGACAGGAGAGTGCACACTAAACAATTAGATTGGACAGGAGCCCATTGGAGCGCCTCTTTCTCAGTCCTGCCACCAGGAAAGATGGCCGAAATTCAGCACTCACAGGGATAGGAAGGAGGGGAGATGAAGACCAGAGTCAGAGCCGGACATTGAGAGTGACTGTATTGGACCACTCCCGATACATTGGTGCACTTGCCTGCTGGGGTACGGGGAGGGGCTCTCAGGCCATCCTATCACATTGTCTCTTCCCTCTCCTCTGCTGCCTCCCACTGACAGCACATTGGATGAGAGGCACGAAGCTGTCAATCATATATGGTCCTGACCCATACAGTGGCGCATTATTTGTTTTTCTGCTTGTGCGGTGCCCAGCCGATTGTAGCAGGTGGCTTAGCCGGCTGCCCTGGACTGTGGGGTCCGGATGCCAGAATTGAATTACTGAAATAAAGAAACTTTTGATGCACCTGTAAATGTCGATGTCTTCTGTGTGGAATGGTAGCGAAACACTGTTTCTGCGCCTTCTGTGTAATATTATATTAAATACAATAATACAATACTAAAATAACATCAAACAGTTACAACACCTAACGAGTAGTCTGTGTACTTGTGTCATTTACATACGTGCATTTTTTTTATAGTAAAATGTACTTTCACCAATATACAGAAAGTGGTACAATTACAGTCAAAGAAAGTTTAGTAAATTGCTGCCTCAGACCCTCCATCCCCCCAGATGACCAGCTGCGTAAGCTGTTTGAGAGGGCTTAACCCAATGCAGATGTGTTGGAATAGCTTGAAAATGTGGCACTCCTGAAACTATATGGGAGCTGCCATCTTACTACACAGCTTTTAGTCCTGCTTACACACCATCATGAGGGGGGGCTATGCCAGCAGCAGCCCACATCAAACTGAGAGCTATATGCCTCAGAAACCTGGGGATACGCATCTATCATGCTGCACTCACACTGAATAAACAGCTGCTGGAAGCTGTTACAATGTATCTCTATAGGTTCGGCAGCTACAGAGCATTCAGGCAGTGCAAACAATGTATCTAAAATGTATCTAGGGGATCTCTGCTGTGAGCATTGAGTTACTAATTCTGGTTAGAAATAAAGAATAATTGCACAGTGATTTGAGGCAATACAGACTGAGGGACTGGGCTTTTCAAAGGCAGGGACGTGTGTGGCAAGATGGCTGCTTCCATGTAGTTCAGAATCTGCCTGCTTAATCCAAAACATTTACATGGGGTTAAGGCCTCTCATATAGCTTATGTCACTGATTGCTAGGGTGCTTTAGGGGAGCAATTTTCTTAACTTTGATTTTTGGAACTGGAGGACCACTTTAACTTGTGTAACTTGTCATGAGTTACCGTATTTGTCGGCGTATAAGACGACTTTCTGCCCCTGAAAAACCTGCCTTCAAGTGGGGGGGTCGTCTTATACGCCGGGTGCACGGCACTGTTACCTCTAAGGCAGGGGGTATTCAACCCGCGGGGCCGCCAGGATTCCGGGGCGGCCGGGAGGGAAGGCAGCGCGCAAGCCGGAGACGGAAGGAAATGTAGCGGGCGCGGCCGGGTGGAGGGGAAGGCAGTGGGCGGGGTCCGAGACCATGACGGAAGGCAGTGGGCGGGACCGTCGGCCAGGATGGAAGGCAGCGGGCAGGGCCGGCCGTCCAGGAGGAAAGACGGCGGGCAGGAGGAAAGACAGCAGGTGGGTGGAGGAGCGGCCGGCTCAGCTGTCTGCTTCGATCGCAGGAGGCTGAGCGGCGCTCAATTAAAAGAAGTTCTGCAGTGCACTGCTTAATATCCTCCGGGCAGCAACAAGCAGGACTATGCATTAGTTTGGCCCTGCATAGTTCTGTTTGCAGCTGCCCAGCAGATATAAAACAGTGCATGAAGCAGGACGTTTATGAGTGTGCGTCGCTCAGCCTCCTGGGATAGTTGCAGATGACTGAACCTTTTATCGACAGTCAGCTTTTCCCTGGGGCATCCTGAATCGGGATGCCCCCACTGTGTGAACCCCCCCCACCCGGGCACCTGTAAAAATACAATTCTGTGAAATACTCACCTGTAAAATTGGTATTATATGCATACAGCACGTCCTGCTCCAGATGTAGTAATTACATGTGGGTAATCCTCCGCCTGAGGCGCTGTTCACTGCAGACATGTAGAAAACAGGCTCCTCCCGGCCCTACATATACCGAGGGACCTCCCACAAATCCCCAGCATTGAAAAGCAGTGAAAGGAGAAGCCAGGAGAAACCAACCACCCAAAAACTGGCAATAACAACAATGATAACAATCACCAAACAGGGGATCCAGAACAATGTGAAACCAGGGTGGGTTGGAGCAGGACGTGCTGTATGCATATAATACCAATTCTACAGGTGAGTATTTCACAGAATTGTATTATTCTAAGCATACAGCACATCCTGCTCCAGATGTAGTAATTACATGTGGGACATCCAATAGCAGTGTCCGTAAAGTAGGGTGGGATCCCCAACAGAAAAGGCAACAGCAAGCAGTTTAAACTACTGCCGCCTGCAAAACCTTGCGGCCAAACACAGCATCAGCTGAGGCCCTAACATCAACCTTGTAAAACTTAGTAAAGGTATGAACAGAAGACCAAGTAGCGGCCTTGCAAACTTGTTCCACAGAGGCCTGGTGCTGAAAAGCCCAAGAAGCCCCAACAGCTCGAGTAGAATGAGCAGTAAGACGGAAGGGGGGAGACTTCCCCTTAGTAGTATAGGCTTGAACCACAGCCTGACTAATCCATTTACTGATGGTAGACTTGGCGGGAGCCAAACCCTTCCTAGGCCCGTGAGGCACAACGAAGAGAGCATCAGTCTTCCTGAAGGCCTTAGTGATAACTAGGTAATACTTGATGCACCTAACCACGTCCAAGGAATGCAAAACCCTTTCCTTAGGGTTACTAGGATTAGGGCACAGAGAAGGAAGCACAATATCTTGATTCAAATGAAAGGCAGACACCACTTTAGGTAGAAAGTCTGGTTTGAAGCGGAACACCACCTTATCCTGGTGTCTCTCATAGTAGGGAGGCTGAATAGATAAGGCAGCCAACTCAGACACACGCCTAACAGAGGTGATAGCTACTAAGAAGACAACCTTGAGCGTGAGGACAGCGAGAGCAGCTTCCTGAATAGGCTCAAAGGGAGCACCCTGCAGGGCCGATAAAACCAAGTTTAAATCCCAAACAGGTAACATTGGCTTGCGGGGGGGACGCACGTGAGTGACCCCCTGAAAGAAAGTCTTGATGAGAGGATGCTGGGCAAAGGTCTTCTGAAAGAAGATAGACAGTGCCGAAACCTGGCCCTTCAGAGTACTAAGCTTAAGGTCTAAGTCTAGACCATGTTGTAAAAACTCCAGCACCCTAGAGACTAAAAATTCCCGGCAGGGAAGAGACCTGGACTCACACCAGTCAATGTAAGAACGCCAGACTCTATAATAGATAGCAGAGGAAGTCTTTTTCCTGGCTTGCACCACAGTAGCCACTACAGATGCAGACAAACACTTTTCCATCAGGATGGAGGTTTCAGCAGCCAAGCCGTCAAAGCCAGAGTTAGTAAATTGGGATGGCGTAGAGACCCTGAGTTAGAAGATCTGGCAACCTTGGCAGATCGTACTGATCTACTGCCATTTGAACCACGTCTGCGAACCACACTCTTCTTGGCCACCTTGGGGCCACCAGAATCGCGGGTACCCCTTCCAGAGCAATCTTGCGCAGAACTCTGCCCAGAATGGGAATTGGTGGAAACACATACAGGAGCCGAAACTCCCTCCAAGACATGGACAGGGCATCCGTGGCCAGAGCCAGAGGATCCTGAGACAGGTATACAAAGCACGGGAGCTTGTGACTGTGACGGGACGCAAACAGATCCACATCTGGCACATCCCAACGGTGACACAGGGACTGAAATACCCTGTTGCAG
This sequence comes from Gastrophryne carolinensis, assembly GCA_027917425.1. Classification (NCBI taxonomy): domain Eukaryota; kingdom Metazoa; phylum Chordata; class Amphibia; order Anura; family Microhylidae; genus Gastrophryne; species Gastrophryne carolinensis. Next base: position 89,478,246 of record CM051242.1, read on the forward strand.
AGGGACCATTCCCCCTGACGGGACGACCCCCTGCTCAGAGCATCTGCCAGCAGGTTCTCCGCCCCCGGAATGTAGACAGCCGAGATGCATTGGACATTGGCCTCCGCCCATGTTAGAATCAGAGATACTTCCTGAAGAGCCCTCTTGCTCCGGGTCCCTCCGATGGTTCATGTAGGCAACCGCCGTTCTGTTGTCTGAGCGTACCTGAACCGCCAGACCCCTCAGGTGATGGGTCAATTGTTCCAGCACCAATCTGACCGCCCTGAGTTCCAAGACATTGATAGGCAGATGGACCTCCTGAGGGCCCCACCTCCCCTGAAAGCGCAGGGACTTCCAGAATCCCCCCCAACCCGACAGACTGGCATCCATTGTGACCGTCTCCCAGGAGGGAGCCAAGAAGGATCTGCCCCTTGTCAAGTTCTTGTGGTCCAACCACCACGTAAGGGATTGTCTGACCGAGGGGGGAACCACCCATATCCCGTCCAAGGACGCTGGGTTCTTGTTCCAAACTGACAGAAGGTGAAGCTGTAGGGTTCTCAAATGAAACTGGGCAAAGGGCACCGCTTCAAAGCTTGCCACCATTGAGCCCACCAGCTGCATTCCCTGTCGGATGGAGGGATGAGGGCTCGAAAGCAGGGACATTGCCTGCGTTGTCAGAGCTTCCACCTTCTGCTGAGGAAGGAATATCCTTGACTGAACCGTATCCAGAATCATCCCCAGGAACGGGGTCACTGAGGAGGGGGACAGAGAGGACTTGGGGTAATTGATCACCCAGCCGAATGACTCCAGGGTGGACACTACTAACTGAGTGTCCAGCTCTGCCTGTCGCAGAGACCGAGAGGTGATGAGTATGTCGTCCAGATAGGGCAACACGCGTATGCCCTTTAGTCTTAACAGGGACATCACCCCTGCCAGCACCTTGATGAACACCCTGGGAGCCGACGTGAGGCCGAATGGCAGGGCCACGAACTGGTAATGCTGATCCAGCAGCGCAAATCTGAGAAACCTTTGGTGTCCTGGAGACACCGGAACGTGCAGATAAGCATCTTTGATGTCCACAGATGTCATGAAGTCCCCTGGGCGCAGCGAGGCGATGGCCAAGCGCAAAGTTTCCATACGAAATTGCCTGTTTCTGACAAATCTGTTGAGGATTTTTAAATCCAGAATGGGTCTGACTGACTCGTCCTTTTTAGGTACCGTGAAAAGGTTGGAATAGAATCCCCTGCCCCTGTCTCTTAAGGGGACCTTCCAAATGACCCCTAGATCCAGAAGGTCCTGCAAAGCCAGCATCAAGACCCGTGCTGATAAAGGGTCTTGAGGGATCCGAGACCCAATGAACCTGGTAGGGGGGCCGTACAGCAAATTCTATCTTGTAACCGGAGGACACTACCTCCTGAATCCACAGGTCTGAGACGTGGCGACTCCAGACATGTTTGAAGTGCTGTAGATGTCCCCCCACCCTGACGGGCGAGGGCGCCCCTTCATGCTTGAGGGGTCTTGGGAGGGGCCTTAGGCTTGGGCCCCCAGGAGGCACCGGGACGGCGTCCCTTATTCAGCGAAGGACACTCCTCTGCCTTGCTTAGCCCCCCAGTAGGGGGTCGATAGGGAGCTTGGGCCACGAAAGGGCCGAATCTGACGCTTGCCCTGGGGTAACTTGCCACTCTTGGCAAAGATATCTAACCTTTCTCCAAACAGGCGCAATCCCTTAAATGGAAGCCCCGTAAGGGCCTTCTTGGCGGCGTTATCAGCGGCCCACTGGCGCAACCAGACCGCTCGGCGTATAGCTACCACCAGAGCAGAAGCCCTAGCACTCAACTTAATAGCATCGTCCGATGCAGATAGGATATAGTTCACAAAAGTTTCACAGGTGGCCAGAGCATTGGAAGCATCAGAGGGCAAGTCATCCGCCCCTTCAAGAGCAGTCTTAACCACGGTCCTGAGCTCCACCGCCGTGATGGCTAAGGCGCACACTGGGCGGAGCGACGCTCCCCCAAATGCAAAGGCATGACATGCCAGTTGGTCAACATGCCGATCCTCCGAATCCCGCAGCGTAGTAGTGTCGGGGGAGTGCATAATAGAGGTGTTGGACAGGCTTAGGATTGGGGCATCAATCTCTGGTGGTGATGTCCAACACTTGACCAGGTCAGCAGGAAAGGGATATTTCTTATCCACACTTTTAGGGACCCCATGACGTTTGCTGGGGTGTTCCCATTCTTTCAGCACGAGGCTATTAAAATGGGTTTGTTCGGGAAACTCCAACCGTGCCCTAGCGGTGTGGAACAGATCCCCCTTTGCCGGGGAGCCGCGGCAGGGGGAGAGAGGGACAATACGTCAAAGATCTGGGTCAACAGTCTATCCATGTCGTCCGAGGACCAATGATCAGAACCAGAATCTTCCTGTCCCCTGGACTCGTCATCATATGACCCTGAGTCAGAGAGCAATTCCCCTTCGTCTGAGGGGGAATGAGCGTAGGAAAGAAGTAAATCATCAGATTCTATAGGAAATATAGTAGATTCAGGATTCAAATGTCGCCTCTTGGCGGTGGCCTTGCGCGCCAAGGAGCCAGCAATTAAGTTTTCCACACTAGCCAGCCTAGTGGCCAAATCGGAATAAGAATCCCCACTGGTATTGGGGGTTAGGCTCAGACTTGGGGGAGTAGGTGAAGCGCGGCGAGGTGCGGGCCCAGCCTCAGAAGAGGTGGAAAGACCGGCTAGCGCCTGCTGTGCACAAGGGACGCAGACCCGTGCATTGTCACCGCTGCTAGGTAAGACCCCACAAGCTACACACAGACGGGCTTGTCCCGAAGGAACCCCGTTCACAATATCCTGAGATGCCTCCATATGGTGATTATTATGTGCAATATGCCAGTAGGGATTGGCGCTATAAAGCAACCCTGGATGCCCCAATGACCCACTGGGAAGTGGGAGTGATTTTTTAGAAGTCAGGGCCGGGCGTTACGCCGGGCCGGGAGAAGCCACCGAAGCTCACGGTCTGAAAGACACAAGGGGAAGAGGGATGTCAGAGACAAGCGAGGAGAAGCGAAAGCTGAAGAAAGGTCGCCTGTGAGGGCACTTACAGAACAGCGAGGGGAGGACAGTCTTCACCACGCGCACGTGAAAGGAATGGCGCCAGCAAACCTCGAAGGGCGGGCCAGAGCTGAACATGACGCGGAACGCGCCACATCAGACCACGCCCCCCCCGGAGAGCGCAAAGCTCGGAGCGCGTAACCAATAGAAAAACGAGTAGTTAGAAACTGAGCCCCTACCGAGTGAATCACCTCAGGGACTGACATGACAGGAAAGAAAAGAGAGAGAATTAACCCGTAGCGTCCACGATCGGAGCCGCCGTACGCGCCAAGTAAACTACATTAAGGGCGCTGCGGCTAAGGTTAAGATAAGTGTTGAAAAGCGGCTCTGACACCCAGTAACCGTCAAGGGCTTCAACTCACAGTGAAATGGGGCAATGTTAAGCCGTCTGTACACACAACCCCCCCCTCTTTTCCCCCCAATAGCGGGGGAAACTAGGAAGGAAGGTGACCCAATACTTGGGGTTCACCGCTACACGGGGTATGGGGCGCTGATGCGGGAGGGGCATCCTCTGAAGGCTCACCATTAGCCTTAACCGCCTACCCTATGGTGGGGGATTGCGGTGGAGTCTAGCTCCGTAAGCACCTAAGGTGCGGCCTACCTTCACCCGACCGACGCAGCCCAGGCTGGGAGGCATATTCTTTCATAAAGAGGACGGGTGGAAATAGTCCCGCTCGGGCTGTAAAGCCCCCGCTCGCCTGCGAGAGCGTGATACTTCATGTCTTCGCAGTGAGCACTGTAGAGAAATCTGGGGATTCGTGGGAGGTCCCTCGGTATATGTAGGGCCGGGAGGAGCCTGTTTTCTACATGTCTGCAGTGAACAGCACCTCAGGCAGAGGATTACCCACATGTAATTACTACATCTGGAGCAGGACATGCTGTATGCTTAGAATAACCCACCTTTCCCTGCTTCAACTCTCTTTCCTTAGCTCTGTCCCATCCCATCTCTGTTCCCAGCTTTGTCCCATGACTCCCATCCCATCTCTCTTCTCCCAGCTGTGTCCAATCCCATCTCTCTATTATCCCAGCTCTGTCCCCTTCCATCTCTCTTTTCCCAGCTCTGTCCCATCCCATCTCTCTATTATCCCAGCTCTGTCCATCCCATCTCTCTATTCCCAGCTCTGTCCCATCCCAGCTCTCTATTCCCAGCTCTGTTCCATCCCATCTCTCTTTTCCCAGCTCTGTCCCATCCCATCTCTCTATTCCCAGCTCTGTCCCATCCCATCTCTTTTCCCAGCTCTGTCCCATCCCATCTCTCTATTCCCAGCTCTGTCCCATCCCCTCTCTCTTTTCCCAGCTCTGTCCCATCCCATCTCTCTATTCCCAGCTCTGTCCCATCCCATCTCTCTTTTCCCAGCTCTGTCCCATCCCATCTCTCTATTCCCAGCTCTGTCCCATCCCATCTCTTTTCCCAGCCCTGTCCCATCCCATCTCTCTTTTCCCAGCTCTGTCCCATCCCATCTCTCTCTTCTCCCAGCTCTGTCCCATCCCATCTCTCTATTATCCCAGCTCTGTCGCATCCCATCTCTCTATTCCCAGCTCTGTCCCATCTCATCTCTCTATTATCCCATCTCTGCTAACATGCTCAGGTTGTTTGTTTGGTTGTTGTTTATTTGGTTTGTTGTTTATTTGGTGTGTGGAAGGTGTGCGGAAGAGGGAGTAGTCTTATACGGCGAGTATATAACAAATTCTATATTTTGAGTGGAAATGTTGGGGGGTCGTCTTATACGCCCAGTCGTCTTATACGCCGGCAAATACGGTATACTACATTCACACTCTAAGCTCTTCAATAGTACATGACATATATATATATATATATATATATATATATATATATATATATATTATACTGCAAATAAAGGTATTTTGTATTGTTGCATGCCTAACTGAATGCACCTTTAAAAGCAAATAACTAGAAGGACTGTTGTATTTCTATGTTTTCAGATAACAGACTGGTTGCAAAAAACTAAATAACATAAAATAAATTACAGCAAAAGGTTAAAAATAAGATCAAACATTCAGCTACAAGTGAAGTATTAGATAATTGATTCGAATATTTAACATTCCTTTGATGAAAAAAACACAAATACCCCATATGTAAGTGTTTTAGCCAACATATTTTATGCCAAAAAACTTGGTGTGCTTTAGTAGGCTCTTAGTAAAACTAGGTGGACAGGACTGATAACAGAGATATTCTGATAAATGTTCCAAGCTCTAATAGGTATATATTTTAAACTATTTATGAATGTAAATAGAAATTCCAATCTCTTATTACATTTTTCATAATAAATAGTCTGTTGTAGAATGTTCTACATTTGAAGAGCAAACCTCCCAATTGTATTTGTTGGATTACAATGCTCAGCTTGCATCCTTTACAGCTAAAGGCTTATTAGAGCCTCATAGGTTTTAATATTTTATATTTTACCAATATACTCCAGTAGAAATATTGTCCGTAGGGCCACTTTTACTAATAGGTTAGCCTGAATATTTTAGAAAAATAAGAAATGTACTAACATACAAAGTAGGTGGAGCCTTTAAAAAAGAAATAAAAGAGTGTCAATATAAATCAGTGATATAGGCTGTTGTTTGAGGGAGCACAGATCTTTGTACAATTAATTTTAGTGCAAAAATCCTTTTCTTAGAGTCCAGTAGAACAGTGGATCTCAAACTTTTTATGCCAAGTACCCCCTAGCGACAAACCTTCGCAACCAAGTACACCGAAAACAGGGGTCACTGGCCTTGAAGCGCTTTTAGGAGAAGAAAGAAAGAATAATATTTTCCTGTTAAAATAATACACCAGACCTATAAGAGTGACTATGTTGTTGCCCCCTTGAACATTGCTGAGTACCCCTGGGATATGGTTGGTAAAGCCAACAAATCGCATAGTTTAGGGTTACAGACCTGCTCACTGAGAGCTGTTTTGCCTTATGGACTACAGTATGTTTAACCCTCTCCACCATCTTTAGTTGCTGTTTACAACCACAGACATTAAGATTTCTGATCTACAGATCACCCCAGGTGAGAATTTGACTAAGCACCATCCCGCCCCCAGAAACCAGGGACATGGAAATGGCTCCCAGCTCCTGCACCGGTTGATATGATTACAATAAATATCTGCTTCTCCTATTTCTCCAAATTATCCTACAAAAGCCTAAAAGATAGCAAGGGCTTCCAGGTAAGGTGTCCTACACAGTAATCTGCCCACATCAGTACAGATGGACAAGTCAATATCAGCTTCCAACTGCAGAAATCTCAGGACCTGGTGGATGAAAACTGAATAGGAGTGACATCTGCCAATAACCTCTCAAAGACTCCCCAAACCGGCCATCAGTGTATCCCCTGCCTGCACCACAAAGGTGACATGGCCTAAGAATTGCCAGCTAAAGAAGATCCATGCCAAAGCCTCTGTCCGTTAGCATCAGCTCTGCTAAGGGATTGCCCATTTTTTTTTAACTCTTCGCAGAACAACCCCACAATGCTAAAGAGCATACAGTACACACAGGTACTGACGTGACCTGTAAGCTATATAAATATGTTCATGTACCTGTATATCTGGAGGGGGCCTTTATGTTTTTTTTCTATATTTTTTATTCTGAGAATATTGAACCAGAAATGTCCAGCAGACAAAAATACATTTTTAAATTGGAATGATTCAAAAAAATTAACAACTAAGCAGCACTCTGGCATTTGTATTAATCACACTGGCAGGTGCAAAATGAGAGCAGTTAAAGATTTGTGTATGAAATTAGGCTGCACTGATTTCATTTGGATCAATAGAACTGGCCATTAACTGTTTCCTTACGATGGATATAAACCCAGGGTCTCCTGATTTACCGTCAAGGTGTTTGCTTTACCAAGACAGGTATATTGCCTAGCAGTTGGTTAACTGTACTATCTATTTCTTCAACCTGCTTTATCATTCTTTCTATCACTTTCATAAAGTGATTCATGCAGTATCCAATACCAAGCAATCTTAAAGCTGAACTACAGCCTCCCTAGTAAGAGTTTGTTATCATAAAGACTCAATTTGGCCCCAACCCTAAATTAAGATATACCCATCTCTTCAAGTCTACTTTTTTTCAAATCCATATTTTTGAATAGTGGAATTATCCATGGAAATTCCTGAAATCGGCAAACAAAATGACCCCCTATATGACGGGCCATTTCTGTGGACCATAGAACAGCTGGTATTTGATAGGCAGGTGTATTTGAGTTGTTACCTCCATCCAGCGAACCCTACTGACTGAGGGCAAACCCACAGCTCGCCAGTGCACACCAGTGTGTTTTTGATGGTTTTAAGGCATGGGCCATGCTAAAGAACTTGCATAGCCCATACAGTGCTGTTGTTTCCAAACATAAAATAATATATCCTTACTTCATAAGAAAAATCATTTACCTAACCCGTAAAAATGCCCCATCCCAGGTACAGGTCATTTTTTTTAAAAAATGGTAGAACAAACATTTTTTTGCACTGAGATGCAGGTTGCAATCCACACTGCAAGTCACACTGGCTTCACCAAATAATTATCATGACCCCTATTGAGCGGTATGGCCTGAGGCAAAGAGAGTTTATCTGGTTTATAGGGTTTATTTTTTCATTTATTTTTTAATGTTACGCTGGCACACCATCTCCATTGGATCTGCTGTTCAGGATCAAAAGGTGAGTATAAAACTATTTTATGTTTGCCTGAACAATGTCTTTAATCAATTTGTCTTTAATCCAATAGCACCCCTTTGTCCAAAATCCGGCAACACTACTAGGAATAATAAAAAATAAAAGTTATGTCCTGATTTTATAAAAAAAAAATTGTATAGCAAGTAAAAAGTAAAGTCAGCCTGTGTTGCTAACAACAATGCAAGTGCAGCGCAGGTAAAACACTGTCACATTCTTCTGTTGGCCTGCACTAGCAATGCGTTGCATTGAAAAAGCAACGTGCAACACACTGCATATATGTGAACTGGCCTATTGAAAACAATAGGCAGCATTTTCCCTTGCATTTTGACTGTGCTGTGCAGCACAGAGCAAGTGGTTTGATGTGATCGATTTGATTTCTGGTTTTGTAACAGTAAACTGTACCACTGCAGTTCGCCTACTGGCAAGAGCATCCTGTTCACGCAAAATAGCACACACTGTGAGTGTAGTAAATTACCCCCAAAATGTTTCATTCCTTCATTCGTAAGATTTGATACTTAATCTGTGTGGAATGTTCTCTAAATGCCTTTACCTAGTGTGACTTTATGTGTACATGTTTTATATACAAGGGCATATAGCCCATACAACTGTCTATCTTGCCTTGCAGCAGCTGTGCACCACCTTTTAAGCTATATATATCAGGGCATAGAAACAGAGACAAACACTACCGGGCCCATGGCAGAAAGGAGGCCGCATGCCAGTTTCCTCCCTTGCTTTTCAGCAGCAGTGGTCAGTTTCTTGTTTCAGGTATCTTTTGAGAGCACCAAGTGTCAGGACTGTAGATTGCACAGGCCAGAACTAAAATGCTGTCAAGTTGTTGTTGTCCCCTGGGCACTCAGTGTATGGAGTGCTGGGGAAATGAAGGTGCTAGGATCTTAGTTCCGTCCAGTGAACCGTGTTGTGCATCCTGACACTGTGGAATACTTCACCAGACTGCACTAAGCACCACTGCTGCCGACCCAGGCGCCACAGCAGTCTTCAGTATCTGTAAGTTCAGTATATCTGCTCTTTTTTGAGGGGCCCAATATGACATTTGTTACGGGGCCCGGTGAAGCCTTTGTGTGCCTGCAGTAAAGAGCCAATACAGCATTTATTTTATATTCCTTAATCTTGGATTGCTGTAGCACCAAATCTAAACTATATTTCATTTACAGGGCAGTACCAACCCCTCCCAGACGCCATTTGTCCAAATGTCAAGTAAGTATTTTATTCAAGTTATTATAAACCATGTCTAGCCTTTGGCAAAGCAAATAAAATGTATTTATTTAATTTCTATGGTTACAATCCAGTACTTGTATAAACATGTAAGTTTTCTTTCTATAAAATGTCTTAATACAGAGTTTATTTAGAAACAATTAATAACTGCTAAAGTTATTACACTTACGTAATTGCAGTAGTGAATAAAGCCAGTAATTGCCACATTAAGTCGTCACTCATGGGAGCCATCTTTTTGTAGCCCTGGCTGAGGCCAGATTCAAGGGCTGCTGCTGCCGACGCCGCTGACACGAGGGGATTGGGGACATAGAAAAGTCACAGCAGCGCAATTCTGCTGCACCCCCCTGCCACAGCCACACCCCAAAGTTCGAATCCCCATTGATTTCAATGGGGGCTGGGTTTGGGCCCCTGAACCCGAACATTTACTCAGTCACCAAACCTGAACTTTGGGGAGTTCATCTATCCCTAGTGATAAATAATTTATTTACAGAGAAAATTTTAAATAATCACAATAAACTTAAAAGAAAAGTGCCCATGTGTTTCAAAGTGATTAAAGTCACTTCATCAGGGATGAAGCGACCTCTATCCATAATGGAACACGTTGGTGTTTGTTCTATTGGGGAACCTGGTGATATTTATCAGATTATCTATTTCCCTTGACTCCCTGTCCTCTTCTGCTGTCTTGTATTATATCAGAATTTATCGCACTTTATGTAGATCAGGCGTGATGGCTTAGCCCAATAGTATTTATGTTCTTAATCTGTGATATTTATTGTACGTATGCTGCTCTTTGGTGAGCTCTACATTGGGAGCCTTGGATGGATACCATTTATTATGTATATAAGGGGAATATTGGTGTTCCAAGGAGTTCTTTGTTTTTATTATTGTCTAGTTTTTCTTTATGTTTGTCTTAACCCTAATAAATGAAAAAATATAATTCTGTAGAATTGATTTCCCTTTCATTATTACTTCAGGCCATCAGAGTAATTCAGTCACGATTGGGTTAAAATCTCAACCGAAGGGAGTGACTGCAAGAACAAAGGCTCCTCCTCCTGGGCCTATATCCTTGTGGCTTACTTCCTCCAATCCAGTTTAATTGAAAAGCAGTAGAACCAGCTGCCCCGGAGGAATACCTATATCTCTTGTTAGGGACAAAAGGCTGGAGGCAAAATACAAGACTCCTCTCTTCGTTTAAATGTCTTTCTTTTTTTTTTCGAGGTTGATCAAACTATTTACATATTTACCACTCCACTAAGACTAGGCATCTAAGGCATAGATGTAGCAACCTAGCAGACAGGGAGGGTCTGTTGTCCTGAAGTAATAATGAAAGAGAAATCAATTCTACAGGTGAGTACTCACAGAATTATCTTTTCTCTTTCATTTTACTTCAGGCCATCAGAGTAATTCAGTCACTATTGGGACCTCCAAAAGCAGTACCTTTAATTCATGTGGGATCCCCAAAAACCCTATTCCTTTTTATCAGAAATAAGTCTTTCCAAAAACACGGGCAGGCTGATTCATTACTAGCGGCAGGTAGCGACATATGAGCATCTGTAGCAGGCATTTCAGAGCGCCCGCTAGTAGTCGCTGTGTTTGGCCGTGGGTCGCTAGTTCAGAGCGTCTCAGTCGCTGTGCAGCATTGTTGAATACATTGTGGGGAGTCGCTATATGAGCAGTACAGCGATGTATGGGAGCGAATGGGAGCGACTGGTCAGTGCGACTGACTCACACCATATTCATCAAAAAAACAGCATCACACACCACCGGCACTCAAATATGCTTCGCTGTAGCCCAGAGCCGGAGGCTATGTGATTAAAGGCTGTTTTTTAACATGTATCCACCAGCAACAAAGTGAAAACATATGGAATTACATTGTAATAACATTGTGACATGAACACATTAATGCCTGTAATGTCAATTCTGCCTAAATATATAAAAATTAAAAAAAAATTGAAAAATTGATTTTTCAAGGCCAGGAGAGATCCCAACATTATTTGAGAATAAAAAAAAATGAATAATAAAAACACCCTGTTTAAAGAGAAGTAAAAGAACGTCCATTGAAATGTATAGGAGAGCGACAGGTAGCGAGAGGTAAGACGTGGCGCTCTGCAAGGCTGAACGCCGGCGCTGTGCGCTGAGGCTGGGATAATGATGTATCGGAAGCTACACGATGTTATCCCAGTTGCTCAACAGAATCTGCTTGATAAATGTGTAATTGCGTGCTGTGTCCGGCGTTCACCTATCGCTACCTGTTGTTTACAAAGCACTACCTGACGCTATCCCTTCATGAATAAGGCCCTTAGTTTACTACTGTCTGTAATACCTTCCTACCAAAGGCTACATCCACCGAGGCTCTAACATCTACCCTCTAAAATTTGGTAAATGTAAGAACTAAGCCCAAGTTGCAAATTTGCATACTTGTTCTACTGATCCTTCCCTTTGGAGGCATAGGCTCTTACAACTGCCTTTCTAATCCATCGGCTGATAGTGGACTTAGCTGGTGGAAGACCTTGCTGTGGACCCTCAGGTATGACAAGTAAGGAATTCGACCTGCAGAAGGAGTGTGTAGCAGTGAGGTAATATCTTAGTGCTTTCACTACAACCAGCCAGTGAAGAATCCTTTCCTTATCGGACACTGGAGCAGGATATAAGGAAGGCAAATTTACCTCTTCATTAAGATGAAAAGAAAATCCAGTTTAAACCGGAAGACAGTGTTGTCCTTATGCATCACTAATAAGGAGACTTAAAGCGGACCTTCACTCTGAATAAGAGTCTATCTTATATGTTTCCCACACCCTGTACATACAGATTGTCCACATTAAAAATCATCCTACCTGCATCTACTGCATGTTATGAGCCTTTAAACATCCAAGATGGCGGCTTATGGAAGCCGCCATCTTATCAGGCAGCCTGCAAACAGGAAGTGCCTCCTGACTGTGCTGCTCTGCATTCTGGGACTGCTGACCTTTACCTGACCCCAGCCCTGCTCTGTCTGAGCAAAGCACAGCTAGAACCCGCCCCCCTGTACCTTATCCCACTCTCCTCTCCTCAGTAAGTGTGATGCTTCTGAGTCAAGATGGCGGCGCCCGTATCCTAAATTCCTGAACAGAGTTGCAGCCCAGTGGGGGAAAGAATAATAAGTTAGTGACTAAAAACGTAAAATATATTAATTTTAGATGCCGGGGAACCGTTTTTTAAGAGTTTGGGCTTTTCATTAAATCACGCTGAAGGTCCGGTTTAAGCAAATTTAGACTAAGCTAACTGGGCAGCACCAGCCTAAAAGCCACTAATAGATATAGTCACAACAGTAACTGTGTGCACACTCAGCCCAGTACAAAAGTGCAAAACATAAACTAAGCGGATGGGGGTACCCACACTACCACCCAAAAAAGGAAAATGTGCTGGGCTAACAATGAGTGGCACTACTCATAAACGTACAAAAATAGTAAAGATTTTATTAATCTGAATAGTTAAACAATCATGACATACTAACATAATTTACATAGACACAATAGACATAACAAAACAAGTATAAAAACATCAGGGGGACCGGAGGTCTGCCAAATTCATAAAATGGCCCTAAAGACCCCAGAAAATCAACCTAAAATAAAGGCACCAAGTAATCAGTCGAACATATGTGCAAATCTACAATAAACTATGCAATTGTGCCCAGCATAACAATCATATTTACAAATAAACAATAAGGTAATCTCAAACAAGTGACAGGAGGACTAACCAGGGTGTGCTAGGGAAATAGAAAAAATCATCAAAAAATTATGATACCAAAGAAAAGCTTATTATCGTGCATTTATACAGACCAACCGGGATACCCCTGAAAGGATAAGACGGTTTAACCGATAAAGCTGCTGTTAAACTATTTATAAAATTAGGCCCTTATTTAACAAGGGATAGCGCCAGGTAGCAAATGGTGAGCGAACAGTAATGACGGTCACCGCCACGAGAATGCCGGCTCCCCTCCGCAATCACACATTTATCAAGCCGATCCTGCTTAGCGACTGACAAGAGCGCCAGATAGCGAATCATTCATCATTATTCCAGCCTCACCCCACAGTGCCAGCGAGCGACCTTGAACAGCGACAGGTATGACCTCTCGCTACCTGGCGCTCTCCAATGCATTTCAATGGAGCAATCTTTAAATATTCCTAATTGCTATTAATGTATTTTTTTTTTTTTTTTTAAATGTCAAAAATTCTGTGACCACTTCTGCAATGTTAGATATTTTTTTTAAGGTAAAAAAAAATAAAAAAAAATTTGTGCAGAATTGATATTACAGGTCTGATATTAATGTATTCATATTACAAAATGTTTTGAAAAACTTTTTTTTTTTTTTTTATCCAAAAATATGGTTGTTTGGGGGTTAAAAAACTACTTTTAACCCATCGCCGCCAGCGCTCTGGGGTTTAAACAAGCATTTCACTGCGCAAGAATTTTTTGAGCGTGATTTGTTAATGAGCTGGGAGCCGTTCGCTATGGCCATTCGCTCCCATACAGCGCGGAACCTGTCAAATAGCGACTCCTCACCCAATATTCAACATTACGGCAAACCGACTGAGTCGCTATCAACTACAGAACAACGGCCAAGCACAGCGACTACTAGCGGGCGCTCTGAAAATGCCGCTACTGTCGCTCATCTGTCGCTACCTGGCGCTATTAATGAATCGGCCTCCCCATCTCTAATAGAAATATTGGAGATTAATGTGCAGTAAATATTAATTTAAATCATATTTTCCTTCTTCAGCTGCTAATTCAGAAACCCTCCTTACTGAGGTTATTGCCACTAAAAAGATAACCTTAAAAGTCAATAAACTTAATGACGCACCTGATAATAGTTCAAAAGGAGGACCCTGAAGAGCTGATAAAAGCTGATAAAAAGTTCACGTCCCAAACCGGCAGAAATGACTTATGAGGAGGCCGTACATGAGTGAGTCCCTGTACAAACGTTTTGATAAATTTATGCTCATCAATGGGTTTCTGAAAAAAGTTAGATAAAAGCAGATATCTGTCCCTTTAAAGTACTCAATTGAAGACCTTTATCAAGACCTTTCTGCAAAAAATCCAAAATGCTGGGAACAGAAAAAGTTCTACAAGCGAACCCCCTAGATCTGGATAAATGCTCTCCAAACTCTATAGTAGATGATTGATGAAGACTTCTTCCTGGCCTGAATTATAGTCTGGATGACTCTGGCAGAAAATCCCATTCCTGCCAAGGTGAAGAATTCAATAGCCAGGCTGTCAAAGCCAGAACTTGTGAATTGCGGTGACTTAGAGGCCCTTGTATGAGAAGATCTTGATCATTGGGTAACCTCCACAGGTCGCCCTCTGACATACAATGTCTGAGAACCAGCTTCCTCTTGGCCACTGAGGAGCCACCAGAATGGTTGGGACTGCCTCGTGAGCTATCTTTTTTAGTACTCAGCTTGAATGCTGATCACTGAAGAGTCAGGGCATCTGTTGCTATTGCTAGAGGATCCCTGGACCAGGACACAAACTTTGGAACCTTCTGATTGTGTGGTGATGCAAAGAGATCTACGTCCGGAATCCCCCAGCACATGCATAGGGATTGAAAGACCCTCTGACTGAGAGATCATTCCCCCTTGATTCAGGACCGCTCTGCTGAGAAGATCGGCCTGCAAGTTGTCTACTCCAGGTATGTGTACCGTCGAGATGCATGGAACCTGTTTCTCAGCCCAAAGTAAAATCCGGCTCCCTTCAATGAGGGCTTTCCTGCTTCTGGTGCCCCCCTGGTGGTTGATGTATGCCACAGCCATCCAATGGGGAGTCTGCTCTCCTTCGGACGCCACTGTCCCAACCAGTTAGACTGGCACCCGTGGTGATGATCTTCCACTGTATTGGAAGGAAGAATTTTCCAATCTGAAGGGTCTGATGACTCAGCCACCAGGCTAGAGACTGCCTTGTTGACTGTGTCATGAAAAAAGAGTGATCCAAAGTCTGTGTGTCTCGATCCCAGATAGTGAGCCCAAATCAACAGATCGTCTAATGAAGGGGTTATATGTATACCCTGACTTCTTAGAAAAAACATGGGACCTGTCAACACCTTGGTAAACACCCTTGGTGCTAATGATAATATATGGTAATGATAACCAAAGGTTAGCGCCACAAACTCAAGATGTAGGCCACCTACTGCAATGTAGGTATGCATCCTTATATATATAGACTGTGGTTATAAAATCTCCTGGCTGGAGTAACATCACTGTGGATCAAACTACTCCAATCTTTAAAAGGGGAGATATGGCAGATCGCATTGCTTCTGCTTTCAGCGGAATTCGGGATACCCCTGACTAAGAGAATCTCTGAGGAGCTCTGGCTCTTAATTTGATTCTTGTAACCTGTGGGTACAACTTCCTGCATTCAAAGATCTGTTACATGGAGCCTCCAAATGTGAGCAAAATGCAGAAGCTTTCCCCCACACCTGCAAGGGGGGGGCGTCCCTTCATGCCTGAGCAGGCTTTGAAGGGGGCTTGGCTTTATTCCGCCACACACATGTCGCCTTAATTTGAGACTTTGTATTATTCCAAAAATCTCTTCAGTATCCTGAAGAGGCAGAGCCTCTACCCCCACAAAAAGCCAGAGGATTAGAGGCCTTGCGTAAAGCAGTATCAGACTTTGGCTTCTGTGACAGATTAGTAGA
Organism: Gastrophryne carolinensis; assembly: GCA_027917425.1. Lineage (NCBI taxonomy): Eukaryota > Metazoa > Chordata > Amphibia > Anura > Microhylidae > Gastrophryne > Gastrophryne carolinensis. Next base: position 89,493,910 of record CM051242.1, read on the forward strand.
TTTACCACCAGTAGTCTGCTTTACCATGTCAACCAAGCACTCCCCAAACAAATGCGCCCCTTAAAGGGGAGTCCCATCAGATTCTTTTTAGAGGCTGTGTCAGCTGGCCATTGCTTAAGCCATAAAGCATGCCTTAAGGCCACCACCAAGGCTTCTGGCACCTAACTTGATCAAATCCTCCATAGCCAAGACCACATACCTGTTTACAACCAGTAAAATATACACATGGGTCACCCCCAATCAGGCTCACTAGACAAAAACCTGTGGCTGCATTTTCCTGTGGCAGAATTTTCAGCACAGGTGTGTCAGCTCTTTTTACAAAACAAAAGGTGACACCGCAAAGCGCCCCAAGACCCTGGCGCTTACCCTTACCATCCTGATCCGAATACAGCATAGCTGCGGAGGCATTGTGGGTCCATCCAGATCAGAGCAGTATAAGGGCCCAGGAACAGACAGGGTTTCCAATACCCCCGCTTCCAAGGTATAATCTGTAAAAACAAAAAAGTAAATGGGAGAGTTCAGATACACCCTTGCAGTCCAGTTCCAGCTGCAAGAAAGAAACTGGATTGGAGGAAGTCAGCCAGAAGGATATAGGCCCAGGAGGAGGAGCCACGTCTATATTCTTGCAGTCCACGCCCCTTGGGCCGAGATGTTAACCCAATCGTGACTGAATTACTCTGATGGCCTGAAGTAAAATGAAAGAGAAATTATTGATTTAAGCTTATGCAGTAATTCAGCCCTTTCTGGGATATTGGAGACCACAGGGATCTCGTCAGAGCTCTTTGTTCATTGCTATTTCCCAGTGGCTTTGCACACAGCTTTTGTTATTGTCTTTAATTGCTGGTGGCGCAATAGATTTTTTAAATTTTCTTTATCAATATATTTGCTAGATTTGCACTTCATTAAAATGTGCTGCATTATATATATTCAATAAATAACCACTTAGAATCAGGCACCAGTTAACCATTTTTTGCAAGTGTTTGTACCTATAGTTTATACAAGGTTTTGGTCCGTCCACTATATTTTTATCGTTGGGGTAGTGCTTTAGGTACAATGGCCTTGATTCACTAAAAGCTGAAATCTAAAAAAAATTTTCATGGTAGTAAAAATTCAATTTATGAGAAAAAAGGCTGAGAATTTCACTTTTAGGGAATCACCAGGAAGACCATGAAAGTTAATGGTACTATTTTGCTCCTGGGAAAAGTATTCCCAGTACTCTGTAGTAAAAATACAATTCTGTGATTACTCACCTGTAGAATTGATATTATGAGTATACAGTACGTTCTGCTCCAGATAAGAATCATTACACATGGGTATTACTCCGCCAGATGGCGCTGGACTGCAGAGACAGCGAAATTGGCTCCTCCCGGCCCCTCAAATACCTGGGACCTCCCACAAATCCCCAGCATTGAAAAGCAGTTAACGAGAAGCCGGGAGAATTAAAACAGAACCAACTAGTAACCATAACAATGATAACAATCACCATACAGGGGATCCAGGATAATGCAAAACCAAGGGTGGGGTGGAGCAGGACGTACTGTATACTCATAATATCAATTCTACAGGTGAGTAATCACAGAATTGTACTATTCTTAGTATACAGTACGTCCTGCTCCAGATAAGAATCATTACACATGGGACATCCAATAGCAGTGTCCATAAAATAGGATGGGATCCCCAAAGGTAACAACAGACAGGTCAGCTGAGGCCCTAACATCAACCTTGTAAAACTTTGAAAATGTATGAACAGAAGACCAAGTAGCGGCCTTGCAAACTTGTTCAACAGAAGCCTGGTGCTGAAAAGCCCAAGAGGCACCAATAGCACGAGTAGAAGGAGCAGTAAGGCGGAAGGGAGGATTCTTCCCCTTAGCAGAGTAGGCCTGAATCACAGCCTGACGGATCCATTTGCTGATAGTAGATTTAGCAGGAGCCAGATCCTTCCCAGGACCAGAAGGGACCACAAAAAGAGCATCAGTTTTTCTGAATGGAGCAGTAGCCACCAGATAGTACTTCAGACACCTAACCGCATCCAAAGAATGCAAGACCCTCTCCTTAGCATTACTAGGATTAGGGCACAAGGAAAGAAGAACAATGTCCTGATTGAAATGAAAGGCAGACACAACCTTAGGCAGAAAATCTGTCTTGAAGCTAAACACCACCTTGTCCTGGTGTCTCTCAAAGTAGGGGGGCTGGATGGAAAGTGCTGCCAACTCAGATACACGCCTAACAGAAGTGATAGCCACCAAAAAGACAACCTTGAGAGTAAGAATGGCCAGGGCAGCCTCCTGCACAGGTTCAAAGGGAGCACCCTGCAAGGCAGACAAGACCAAGTTCAAATCCCAAACAGGCAACATAGGTTTACATGGGGGCCGTACATGAGTAACCCCCTGGAAAAAAGTCCTGATCAGAGAATGCTGGGCAAAGGACCTCTGGAAGAAAACAGCCAGGGCAGAGACATGACCCTTCAGAGTACTGAGTTGGAGCCCCAGCTCCAATCCATGCTGCAGGAACTCCAGGATCCTGGGAATAGAGAACACATGACAGGGAAGAGACTTAGACTCACACCAGTCAATGTAGGCACGCCAAACCCTATAGTAAATGGAAGAAGAAGACTTCTTCCTAGCCTTTATCATGGTATCAACAACAGAGGCAGACAGCCCCTTCTCCATCAAGATGGAGGTTTCAGCAGCCAGGCCGTCAAAGCCAGAGTTTGTAAATTGGGATGGCGTAAGTGACCCTGAGTGAGCAGGTCTGGCACCCTGGGCAGAGCGTACTGATCTACTGCCAGCTGCACCACGTCTGCGAACCACACTCTTCTTGGCCAACTGGGGGCCACCAGTATTGCTGGCACCCCCTCCTGAGTTATCTTGCGCAGAACCCTGCCCAACAGGGGGAATGGAGGAAAGACATACAGGAGCTGAAGGTCCTGCCATGACATTGCTAGAGCATCCGTGGCCAAGGCCAGAGGATCCTGAGACAGGGAGACGAAGGCCGAAAGCTTGTGATTGTGACGGGACGCAAACAGATCCACATCTGGTTGGCCCCAAGGGTGACACAGAGATTGAAACACCCTGTTGCAGAGGGAACATTCTCCCAGGCGAGAGGTCCCCCTGCTCAGATAGTCTGCCTGCAGATTCTCCACCCCCGGGATGTACACAGCTGATATGCAGGGAACATTGTCCTCCGCCCAGGCCAGGATCAGAGACACTTCCTGGAGGGCCCTCTTGCTCCGGGTCCCTCCCTGATGATTGATGTAGGCAACCGCTGTCTGGTTGTCCGAGCGTACCTGAACAGGCAGGCCCCAAAGGCGATGAGTCAAATGAGTCAGAACTAACCTGATCGCCCGCAGTTCCAGAATGTTGATAGGTGTGTGGGCCTCCTGAGGGCCCCACCGCCCTTGGAACTGCAGGGGCTTCTAGAAACCCCCCCAACCCGTCAGACTGGCATCCGTGGTGACCGTCTCCCAGAAGGGCGCGAGAAAGGATCTGCCCACCAACAGGTTCCTGGAGTCCAGCCACCATGAGAGGGACCGCCTGACTAGGGGGGAAAGCACAAGGACCTGGTCCAGGGATGCAGGATCCTTGTCCCATACTGACAAGAGTTGGAGTTGCAGAGGCCTCATGTGGAAATGGGCAGCTGCATTCCCTGCCTGATGGAGAGATGAGGGCAAGATAGCAGGAACTGAACCTGCGCAAGCAGACTGTCCACCTTCTGGTGAGGAAGAAAAATCCTTGCCTGAACTGTCTCCAGATTCATTCGCAGGAAGGGAGTCACCAAGGTGGGAGACAGGGAAGACTTGGGATGGTTGATCACCCAGCTGAATGACTCCAGAGTGGACACTACAAGCTGAGTATCCAACTCTGCCTGTTGCAGGGACTGGGAAGTGATGAGAATGTCGTCCAGGTAGGGCAGCACGCGGATGCCCTGAGACCTGAGCAGAGACATCACTCCTGCCAGCACCTTGGTGAACACTCTGGGAGCTGAAGTGAGACCGAAGGGCAATGCCACAAATTGGTAGTTCTGATCCTCCAGAGCGAACCTGAGGAACCTTTGATGACCTGGAAACACAGGAATATGAAGGTAAGCATCTTTGATGTCCACAGACGTCATGAAGTCCCCTGGACGCAGGGAACTGATGGCAGAGCGCAGAGTTTCCATGCGAAAGAGCCTGCACCTGACAAATTTGTTGAGGTTCTTCAAGTCCAGGATGGGCCTGACTGACCCATCTCTTTTGGGCACGGTGAAAAGGTTGGAATAGAAGCCCTAGCCCCTTTCTCGTAAGGGGACCTGACAGATGACCCCCAGCTCCAGAAGGCTTTGCACCGCCAGAACTAGAGCCTGAGCTGACACAGGGTCCTGAGAAATCCGGGATCTGATTAATCTTGGGGGCGGCCAGGCAGCAAACTCTATCTTGTAACCGGAGGACACTACCTCCTGAATCCACCCGTCTGAGACATGAAGCCTCCAGACGTGAGCAAAGTGCTGAAGCCGTCCCCCCACCCGGATGGGTGAGGGCACCCCTTCATGCCTGAGGGGGCTTGGGAGAAGACTTAAGCTTGGAGCCCCAGGAGGAGCCAGGGCGTCCACGTCCTCTGCCCCTACCCCAGAAATCTCCTCGGGCCCCGGTAAGGGAGACCCCCCTTCCCTGTCTGGCACCATGGTAGGGGAAAGAAAAGGAGCCCTGACCCCGAAAGGGCCGAGACTGCCGCCTGCGCTGGGGTAACCTGCCTCCCTTAGCAAACAGGTCCAGGCGGTCCCCAAACAGGCATAGTCCTTTGAAGGGAAAACCAGTGAGAGCTTTCTTGGCAGCGTTGTCAGCAGCCCACTGGCGCAGCCAAACCGAGCGGCGTATAGACACCACAAGGGCAGAGGTTCTGCCACACATCCTAATGGTATCATCCAAGGCAGAGAGGACATAAGTCACAAAAACCTCACAACAAAGAGTGCATTAAACTCCTCACTAGACACATCCTCAGGGGCACCATCTAGGATACTTCTAAGCAGGGTCCTAATAGCCACAGCTGAAATGGCAGAGGCACAGACCGGGGCGCAGCGCTGTCCCCACACATGCAAAGGCATGGGATGCCAGCTGATCAATGCGCCGGTCCTCACCATCCCGCAGTGTAGTAGAGTCAGGGGAATGCATGACAGAGGTGTTAGATAACCCTAGGACCGGGGCATCCACTTCAGTAGGGGATGACCAATGCTTCACCACATCAGCAGGAAAGGGATACCTCTTATCCCAACTCTTAGGTACACCGGGAAGCCTGCTGGGACGCTCCCATTCCCTGAGCACAAGATTATTGAAATGGGCTTGCTCTGGAAATTCTAAACGTGGCTTAGCAGCATTAAACAATTCCCCCTGTTGCCTGGGGGCCGCAACCAGGGCAGAGATAGACAGCACCTCAAAAATCTGAGCCAACAGCCTATCAGTATCATCTGGGGCCCAGGGGTCAGAGTCAGAATCATCATGAACCCTGGGCCTCTCATCAAATGACTCAGAGTCAGAGAATAAATCCCCTTCTTCCAAAGGGGTATAGCCAGACAGCTCCAAAAACTCATCAGCTTCCATAGGGGAAAAGAGTGACACCAGGCGTTAAGTGCCGCTTTTTAGCAGAGGCCTTACGCGCCAAGGTATTAGCAAGCAACTTCTCAACACTAGCCAGTCTGGAAGACACATCAGGCTGAGAATCCCCACTGGTATGCAACTCAATGGGAGTCAAATTTAAGCTTGGGGGAGTAGGTGAAGCCATACGAGGTGCAGGCCCAGCTACTGGTAAACCAGGCTGCAGCGCAAGCACCTGCTGGGCACAAGGTATACAGACCCGCACATTGTCAGCACCAATAGGGGACACCCCACAAGCTACACACAGCCGGGCTTGTCCTGAAGGAATCCCGAGCACAGTATCTTGAGAAGCCTCCATATGGTGATTATAGCGACACAATAGGCCAATAGGGATTCACGCTACAAAAAGCAACCCGGGATGCCCCGATAGCCGCTAGGGAAGTGGGAGTAGTTTACACACTAGGCCTCACAAGTTTAATAACTAAATAGAGGGAGTAGGCTGGGAGAAACCAATAGAGGTGGGCCCGTCTGAAAGACATAAGCGAAGAGAACCCCGTAAGTGACATGCATAATGACATAGGGTAATAAAAACTGCCCACGAGATCACTCACGGACCGCGGTAGGTAGACGCCAGTCACACAGCAGCCTGATCCAGAGAAAATGGCGCCGGGTATACCTCGAGGGGCGCCAACCGTGGGCCCCGCCCTCCCCCGTACAGCGCGAAGCCGCACACGTGACAAGCAGCCAATTACGGCGCACCAGCACCTAAGGTAACGCCACCGCCAAGTGCGGAGCATAGTGGAAGCACGCGGTGGCGGCATATTTAAAAAAATCAACCAGTGCAACCAAGTCAGCGCGGCGACTGACACCAACCAGACAAAACAAAATACAGTGAAGCACCAAGGCAAATTCACACCCCCCCAAGAGCTACAAGGGAGAGTGAGGGAGGACAGCGGCCACTTAACATAGGGCCCGATAGACAGGGGCAAGGGGCAATAGGGCGGGAGGGGCATCCCATAGAGGCTCACCATATGCCTATACCGCCTACCCTTTGGTGGGGGATTGTGGTGGAGCAGCGCTCCTAAGCACCTGACAGCAGTGCTGCCTACCATCACCTGGACCAGCGCAGCCAAGGCTGGGAGGCAAATTAATAATGGTACAGGTGGGAATAATCCTACAGGGCCGCAGGCTAATAGCCCCGCTCACCTGCGAGAAGAGAGAGACATCTTCTTGTCCTTCGCAGTCCAGACTGCAGAGAAAATCTGGGGATTTGTGGGAGGTCCCGGGTATTTGAGGGGCCGGGAGGAGCCAATTTCGCTGTCTCTGCAGTCCAGCGCCATCTGGCGGAGTAATACCCATGTGTAATGATTCTTATCTGGAGCAGGACGTACTGTATACTAAGAATAAGTGCCATTGAGTTTCATTGTCTTCCTATCTGGTGAGTCACTAACAGTGACATTCAGGCTTTTTTTCTGAAGAATTGAATTTTTTACTACCATTAAATTATTTTTTCAACTCAAGGCCAATATGTTTGTCTCCCACATTTTTATTTAATCTTTGTACATATGACACTGGTTGGGAATCACCAATCCAAGCCTCAGCATGAGAATGCATTAAAATATTTACTATGCCTTTAAATTGAATGTTGTTATTCTTTCAGGCTCACCTGTGCTGTCTGGATATTATGGTATTAGAAGGCCTTTCCTTTCTGAATCTGAGTTCCATACTTCAAAACAGTACTCAAATGACATCTACTCATCAACTTTGGGGTCAAAGTCATTAGGCTGTGATTCAGCATCTATTCAAAGCTACCCACCATCACTGGATCCGTATTTCTCAGACTCGTTAGGTGACTACCGAAGTACATCGATATACTCTGCCAGCGGCTCACTGTTTGCTGCTCCATCACTACCCCCTCTCTTGCCACATTACTCTGGTGATCCATCTCATTATTTATTGGTAAGAAAATCTGAAATATGCTGCCAATCATATATTAGAGGGATACTATCTTTATAAATAGTTTAAGGCAAATAGTCAACTTACCTTGCAGTATTGGTTGTTGTCATCCAAATTAGTATAGTATTCTACTGCAAACATACTAATACTAAATAAATCTGGGGCCACTACTTTCATGTCAAGGGGCACAGACAGGTTTACCCTTATTTCCTATTTCTGACTTAGAATGAATACACTTTTGCACTTCTTTTTTACAGAGGGATTCGTGGGAACAGACGGTGCCTGATCCAATGAACCAGCTGGATGCTCTTTGCACAGATACCTCACACGCTGTATCATCATCTACAAATTGCATCTCACATGAAAGTGGCGCCACTCACTATAGGGGTGTAAGCAGAGGGTCCACTTCCATGCAAATTGGCCCATCCTATTCTCTACATTCTCTAGATGATGTTCATTATTCCAGCACCATCCCCACTACCCCATCCTATGCCTTCTCACCATATATGACCGTGAACAATGAACTTACTGCAAAGATGTCTCATGCCCTTTCCCACGAAGATTCCACAGACACAAGTTCCATGCAGGATAGTACCGCCTGGACAAAGGAAGACCCAAACACAGTATGGGAACCATATGAAGTTAGAATAACCTATTAAAACTTTTTTTTTTAGTTCATACAGTGTCTCTGGACTCAAACAAATAGAAATGGACAGTGTCATTGCTGTTGTTTTGAATTTGCCTGTAAGGTCTAATGACATGGGAAACATTTAATGTGCTGTGTGATCTTACTAGAATAGAGTTTCCAGGTAATGTCCACATGCAATAAAGTCTCATACAGAAGTGTCAATATCTGCCATTTCAGGCAGATGCCAGACGCAAGTACATTGCTTTCACTGTTGCTGGATTTTGACTTTCACAGTTCTTATTCCATACCCCCGGGGCATCCCAATTTGGATTACCCTGCTTTGTGAAACCCACCAGTTTGCCCAGTAAAACTCACCTCTCCCCTGCCCATTGAAAACAATCAGAGCCATTTGCTGAAAGGCCCGGGGTTCCACACAGCAGGGCATCCCAATTTGGTATGCCCCAAAGGGAAATCTTGAGGCCGGGAATATTTAAGATTCCAAGGCAGGCCTGGGTAAGTTTTGTTTCACTTTAAAAAGAAGCTATTGTCAGAAATAATCATATACCCTTTATAATATGCAGAAGTCGAGCCGAGAGGCAGCCGTGGCGGCTTGTGCGGCGCCGAGCACGGCCGCTCTCCTTCCTCTCCCCCGCACGCGAGCATGTGATTTATAGGCTTAGTTAAAGGGCCAATGGCCCAAGGTGTGTTGGGGGAAACGCCCCTAGTTCTGGGTTGGGGCCAATGAGTCCAAAGGAGGGTTTTGGGCTATACGCCCTTTTTGTGGTTCAGAGCCAATGATTGTAGAACTTCTAGAAAGCACCACTTCCCCCATTTCCAATCATATCTGGATCCTATAAAGTCTTCACCCTGTCAGTTACTCAGTGCCTGTGAGAGAGCCTTGTCGTACCTAGTTTGCCTACTGTATTGTTCTCTGATTGATCTTTGTTGCCGACCCCTGCCTGAATCGACTACTCTCTCTGATTGATCCCTGTTGCCGACCTTTGCTATCCACGACCATCTTGTCCGCTGCCAGCCTCTGCTTCATACCCCGACCTCGAGCTGCCTCATCCCACTGTACCATCGCGATCTCTGCTTACCCGGTGCTGACCTCTGGCTTGTCCTTCCTAGAAATTCCTGCTTCATCAATTGGACTCACTTTGATCCCACTCTTCGTTAATGGTTCTCTAGACCTCCAACCAGTAAGCTCCCATCCTTTGAGCCCTTGAAGTCCTGGGGGCAACCGATCCCGGGCAGGCGTTTACAAGCGGGGGCTCCTACAGGTGAAGCTGGCTGCGGAGATTGGGGGTTGTGGGCTTACCTGGAGGGCTGAAGTTACCTGAGCGTGACACTTTTACTCACTCTGCAATGCTTTGGACTGATATTAGACTGGTTAATGCTTCTGCTCCCCACAGGATGGCTCAGGAGACAGGCATTAGAATGGAGCAGATTACTCCTGTAAAAGTGGAATGGAACTTGAAGGGAACTTCCGGAACTTCTGGATTGTATTTCTACAAAAAGAAACCACAAGCTTGGCAGTATTTTTCTTTCAGTAGGGGTATCTGTAGTAGCTACTCCTCCCACTATCTAGCATGTTTATATGGATATTGAACATAACACAATTTCATAACAGAAAGCTAGTGGATTAGTCCAGTTTCACCCCTTGCATAAGGGACGACTGAGCAACCTGCATCGCTTGACCATGACACAGCTTTTCTAGCAATAAGTGGGGTAGGGTGTGTTAAAGAATGCTTGGATTTCTTTAAAAAAATTAACAAAAACTATACTCACATTTTGTCTTTTGAAGCAAATTTCCCACATTCATTAACCTCACAGCAATTGCTTGGGCGTCTGTCCACTCTTTGAAAGTACTGGACAAGCTGTCACAAAAAATACAATATGCCACTAAATTCACTGTAACAGAGAAGGGGTGCCAAACACTTCCTGTGCAATAGTGCACACATGCTACAGTGGAATCCATTTTTTAAAACCAGCGAGTTTTGCAGCAACGGAGAAAGCTGCTATGAGGCAGAAAATACGTTTTTTTTTTCAAACAAACGTACACTGATTGCTGGGGTTCCCACCTTGATCAACCACCTTCAAACCGCCTAAATCTTACCTGTCACCCTGCATCCATGGCAAAATGTGGCTGCATGAAGGGTTGGAAGCAGTCACATGTCCTGTTCATGGCCGGTAGCCATCAAAGCAGAAGCCTGAGAGTGGGACACGTGACCACTGCCACCCAATTGCCCGCTGTAAAACGTGGAGGCTGATTCATTACTAACGCCAGGTATCGGCAGATGAGCGTCTGTATAGCGGCGCTAGTAGACACTGTAAACATGTATCGGGTGCTGTAACATAGCGCCTCAGACACTGTAGTAACCTGGCCCGCATTGATGAATGTGATGTATGTTGGGCACTCTAACACCAGTACAGCGCTGTGGGGAGCGAAAGGTAGTGCAGCTCAGTGCGACTGGCACTCGCTCCACACCAAAAAAGGACAAAAATACAAAAACAGAAATCAGCCATAGACCTCCAGTGTTGACAAGCAGTTATACAAGAAGCCGGGAGGTAAAAGGCAAAAAAGGTAAAAAATCCCGTAACTAACTTGGAACAATCACCATAAAGAGGCAACCAAGAATAACGATAACAAGGGAGGGATGAAGCAGGCCGTGCTGTGCATAGTAAAAACAATTCTACAGGTGAGTACTCACAGAATTGTATCTTTCCTAGTGCACAGCACGGCCTGCTTCATCTACAGTCCTTACATCTGGGACATCCAAAAGCAGTGTCCATAAGGTAGGGTGGGATCCCCAAAGAATAAAGGTAGGCAGTTCAAACCACTACCGCCTGAAGTACCTTGCGGCCAAAAGCAGCATCAGCTGAGGCCTTAACATCAGCCTTGTAGAACTTGGAAAAAGTATGAACAGAAGACCAAGTATCGGCCTTACAAACTTGTTCAACAGAAGCTTGGTGCTGAAGCTTGATCTGAGAGGTATCCAGAGTCATGCCCAGAAAGGACCTCGCCAAAGACGGAGACATTGAAGACTTGGGATAGTTGATCACCCAGCCGAAGGACTCGAGAGTGGAGGCACCACCTTAGTATCCTTCTCGGCCTGATGAAGAGACTGAGCAGCAATTAGAATGTCGTCCAGATAAGGGAGGATGCGAATCTCCCGATTCCTCAGAAGTGCCATTACGCCCGCCAGCACCTTGGTGAACACCCGAGGCGCCGAGGTGATACCGAATGGTAAGGCCACAAAGTAGTGCTGATCCCCCAGAGCGAACCTCAGAAATCTCTGATGACCTGGGAAAATTAGAACGTGAAGATAGGCATCCTTGATGACCACTAAACCGGACAAACCTGTTGAGACCCTTCAAATCCAGGATGGGCCTCAGAGAACCGTCCTTTTTGGGCACTGTGAAGAGATTGGAGTAGTACCCCTGACCCTGTTCCTGGTAAGGTACCTGGCAGACGACTCCTGACTCCAACAGGCGTTGAACTGCTAGGCGCAAACCCTGAGCTGACAGAGGGTTTTGAGACATCCGGGATCTGAGGAATCTTGGGGGCGGCCAGGCTGCAAACTCTATCTTGTAACCGGAGGACACCACCTCCCGAATCCACCGCTTTGAGACGCGAAGCCTCAAGACGTGAGCAAAGAGCCGAAGCCGTCCCCCCACCCGGACGGGTGAGGCCACCTCCTCATGCCTGAGGGGCCTTGGGAGGTGGTTTTGGCTTGGAACCCCAGGAGAGACCGGGACGACCACGGGATCTGCCATGGGCCCAAGAACCTCTGCGGCTGCCCAATAAGAGGGAGCCACGACCTCCCCTGGGAGCACGAAAGAAGGGGAAGGAAGCGGAGGGCCCCCGAAAGGGCCAAGGCTGCTTCCTACGCTGAGGTAACCTACCATCCTTGGTCAGGACATCCACATGCTCACCAAAGAGACGAAGCCCTGTGAAGGGAAGCCCAATGAGAGACTTCTTAGCAGCAGTGTCAGCTGCCCACTGGTGTAACCAAACAGATCGGCGCATAGCCACCTACCGCCCAGCCGGACGGCATCATCCGTGGCAGACAGCCCAAATGCAACAAAATCAGAGCAAAGCAGGAGGGTCCTATAATCCTCCCTCCTCTTACCAGCCATGGCGCCATCCGCGAGACGCTTGATCTTCTTCCGAAGGTAAATGGCCGTAATGGCTTCGGCACAAACAGGGCGCAGGCCTGCCCCTACAAAGGTGAAAGCATGACAGGCCAGCAGATCCATACGGTGATCTGCGCCATCATGCAGTGTAGTAGTGTCCGGGGACGGCATGACCGAAGTGTTAGACAGCCCTAGAACAGGAGCGTCCACCTTAGGGGGACACGACCAGCTCTTGACCAAGTCAGCAGAAAAAGGATACTTTCTGTCCCACACAGATATCCCTCTCCAATCACCGCTCAACCGCCCAAGACAGACCAGCCGACAGATCACACCGCAGCACACGCTGGAAATGAGACCAGACACGCGCCCGCAGCAGCAGCAAAATGGCGCTGAGAAGAGAACCTCGAGGTGCAGGCCACCGGGGTATGACGCAATACGCGTCATCCCCCACGCCGCCCCCTGCCCGAAGAGCGCGAAAAACGTGCACACGTGACCATGTCAGCGCCATGACAGGTCGCAGCATGTGAGCAATATCTCCCCCTCTCCCCGTCGGGTGTTCGCCGGGGGAGGGTAGTGGCGGGGTTTTTTTTGGTTTTGCCCCACTTGCTGTCTGCCGCCGCCGCCGCGGGTGTACTTCGCTCCGCGGCGGCGGACAGCAAGTGGGGCAAAACCAAAAAAAACCCTGCCACTACCCTCCCCCGGCGAACACCCGACAGGTGACAGGAGAAACAGGGAAGGGGAGAAAAGAAGGGGGAAGAGTCGCAGCCGTTCCCCCACCCGTAAGGGTGAGGGCGCCCCCTCATTGCTGAGCGGGCTTGGCAGCTGGTTTGGGCTTGGCGCCCCAGACGTGAACGGGATGGCCACGGCCTTTACCCCTATTCCAGCTGGCACCCCTTGAAGCCGAGAAGCCCGCACCCCTGCTGGCTCTGGCTCCCCGAAAGGAAGAATTGAAGGGGGCCGCCCCCCGAAAGGAGCGACAAAATTTCTTGCGCTGAGGTAACTTACCTCCCCTGGCAACGGAATCCAGCTTCTCACCGAAAAGTCTCAAACCCAGAAAGGGAAGAGCCGTGAGCGATATCTTGGAATTAAAATCAGCAGTCCACTGCCGCAACCACACTGAACGGCGGATAGCTACCAACAGAGCCGTTGCCCTGCCACACATCAACATGGCATCATCCTGAGCGGCAAGAATAAATGACACGAAGGAATCACAACGCTTAAGGGCAAGAAACTCATCACAAGTAGGATCAAGATCCACGCATAAATCCCTGACGATAGACCTAACCGCCAACAATAAAAGTGCCGAAGCACAAACAGGCCTCAAAACCGAACCCGCACAGACAAACCCATGACGGGCCAGCTGATCAATCCGGCGATCCTCGCCGTCCTTAAGAGAAGTCGTGTCAGGAGAATGCAAAACCGCCGTATTCGATAGTCCCAAAACCGGAGCATCAACCTCGGGAAGGACAGACCAACGCTTCACCAAGTCCGCTGGAAAGGGATACTTTCTATCCCAGCTAGGCGGCACCCCAACGAGACGCGTAGGTTGCTTCCATTCCTTAAGGACAACATCCTCGAAATGCTGTTGACTGGGAAACTCCAAACGCGGCTTGGACACCCCAAAAAGCTGACCCTTTGGCCGAGGAGCAACTTCAGGAGGGTCCAAATCCAAAACCTCAAACATTTGGGCCAGAATGGAAGACGTGTCGGGAACCGACCCGGCGGCCTGGTCACCTTCAGCACCCAGCGACTGCTGAACCTCAGGATCCTCTAAATCCTCAATAAGCTCACCCTCTTCAAGGGGACGATCCAACCAATCCAGAGCCTCAACAACCTCATCATCTGAGTCTGGCGGAGGCGGAGACAAGTGTTTCCGCTTAGCCAAAGCCTTCTGAGCCACCACAGCGGAAAACATCTTCTCGAGGTTGGCCAACCTGGCGCATACCTCGGATTGTGAATCCCCACCCATGACAATGCGGAACAGGCGAGCAGGGGAAGGAGATGGTACTGCCGACGAAGGACCGGGCACCGGGGTGCCGGACTGGCGCTTAATGTTCCGCTGTGCACATGGAATGCAAATAATAACATCATCCCCTGGGAGCGGAGTCCCACACCCCCCGCACACCCTGGACTGTCCCGAAGGACCGTTTACTGAATCTTTGGTAGCCTCCATATGGTGAATTTATGGTAATCGCAACAACCAGGGATTTACGCAATACGCGACCCGGGATGCCCCTTAACGTCTTTAATTAATATGGCCCTGAGATGGGGAAATTTGCAAAAATGCCAATAAGGGGAGGGAGAGTACAAAAAAACCCCACTAGCCAAGTATCTAAGACCGGAAGAGCCCCGCAGCGTGGGATCCCAGGATCTGAAAAAGAAAGACAACAGTCACCCCAAGCACATAGACAAGGCACAATAACATGAACCAATAAAAAAAAATATATATATATATATATATATACACATATACATATATATATATGTATATACATAATCCATACACTATGGTTAACCTGTGAAAAGCCAGGGAAGCCCCAATAGGGCACCCAGCACACAAAAATAGCTTGCTATCATCCCTAGCAATAAAAAATGCCCCCAGCCAGAAGACCACCTTAAAAACAGACAACCGCCCCAGCCTACCTTAACGCCGAGCAGGCACCCTTCTTTGGCCGGAGCAGTAATGGCGGCCGCAGCGAGGAAGCAGCAGAGTGGAAGGAAGGGTGGGCACAGCACGCGCGGGAAGCGCTGAGGCCCCGCCCTGCCACCAATCCGGACGAAGTGCGGGCCGCGCACGACGCGGCCCCGCCCCCCATCGCCTCCAAGGAGCAAGGCGACGCCGACACAGACGCCGCCCGGCCCCGCCCGCACCACCGTCACCATCAGCACCCAGCGCCGGGGATACCACGGCCGCGGGCGCCTAATTAAGGCACCCGCTCCGAAGACAGACGGGCCGGCGGCACCACGCCGCCCGGCCCCGCCCACCCCGACCGGAGCATAGAAGCGGGCGCCACGGACATGGCGCCCGCAGTAAAACACACCCGCAGAGCGGCGGGCCGGCGACCCACACGTCGTCCGAACCCAGCACGGGAAACACAGTCCGGGGGGCCCCCGCAGAGCCCCCCCAACACGCACACGCAGAATGGGCAGAACAGCCACCCAAGGAACACAGACACCTGGCATCACAAAGACCCCCCCCCCCACCCACAAAAGGCGCAGGGAGAAGGGACCAAGCTGGGAAGACCTAATAGGGACAAAGGGCCGGGGCATCCCAAATCCGGATCACCAGGCCGGATAACCGCAATTGCCCCATAATATAGGGTCTAGCGGAGGAGCTAATCTCCTAGGCACTTTGAGTGCCATCTACCCTTGCCCAGCCTACAGCCTAGGCTGGGAGGCTACAATATATAATAAAGGGGCTAAACAAGAAAGGCCGGGCAGAAATAGACCATGGGGGGGGGCCGGGGTGTCACCCCGGCTACCTGCAAGCAGGAGACTTCTTTCTTCTGTCTTGTCGCCACCTTGCAGAGAAGAACACTGGGGAATTGTTGGGAGGTACCAGGTATGTATAGACCGGGAGGGGCTTGTTGTTTTTCTGGACTTCCCTGCAACAGTGCCACCTAGCGGTGAGTATAACCCAAGTCTAATGATTTAATATCTGAAGCGGGGTGTGTGACATACTTAGAATAGAGGACACACACACAGCGGCGGCGCTCTAAATCTGGTCGCTATAGCATAGAGCGCCAGACACTGTGATTAAAGTCTGTTTTTGAACACATTTATACCTGTAACAAAGTGAAAACACATGGAATGACATTGTTTTAACACTGTGACATTAACACTTTAGTGCAAGACCTGTAATGACGAATTAAAAATGTCAAACACACTGTTTAAACACAAGCAAATGAACGCTCATTGAAATGTATGGGAGAGCGACACTGAGTGAAAGGTAATACCTGCTGCTCTGGAAGCTAGAGCGCTGGCGCTATACGCTGAGCAGCCTGTAATAATATATCGGACACTACATGGTGCTGTTAGAGGCGCTCACCAGATAAATGTGGTTTTGCGTACAGCGCCCGGTGTTCAACAGACGCTGCCCGCGGCTACGTAGCACTACATAGCACTATCCCTTCTTAAATAACCCCCTTAGATTTAAGGGGTTTGTAGGTGGCTGATCAAGGGGGGGGAGGGGGGCGCCATTTTTTGGTGTTGGTCTGGTTCAATTTTCCCAGACAGAAACTTTATTCAGCATAGCATACCTGTCACTGCTCTAACAGCTCTTTCTCCTTCAATAAGAAGTCAGAGTGACCCATCTTTCAGAAAAAAAGAGTCAGATGGCTTTTCTTAGTTCTGAAAATGCAGACCTGATTAAATTGGTTGCTGGAGAGATAGGGTGAGTATTTTTAGTATCATTATTTAAAATATTCACTTTAAGGCTGGCAAACATTTGTCAATTCAAGACTTTCATTGCACCAGAATGGATGCTGTACAGAAATACTTTTTGTAGCTTAAACAATAGATTACTATTTTCTGTTAAAGGATTGCCAGGCCTAATGAAGTGAAAACAAAAAAAAACACCTCACTGCCCATCTGATCCATTGCAGTCCTGCGAGCTGTAGCCGTCCCCTTTTGGAGCTATCTGCTCTAAAGCTAAATGTGTGTACATACATTTCAGCAGTGATGCTTAAGCCCCCACTGCCAATCAATGAGGTAGCATGCTTCTATATAACTGGCAGCAGAGATGTGTGCCCAGGCGATCCTGATAGGTTCAGTGCAATGGTATATTTAGAGGTCAGTGATGGCTTACAAATGACTAATACTCTGTATGCAGATTCTGCTTTCATCTATTGGTCTACTGCATCATGCGACTGTCTCTTGGGGAGAGCTGGGGAGAAAAGTCTTTTGCACTTGCATATGAATTAACATATTAGATTTTGAATAGTAAAGTGAAGTGTAAATATTGATTATTTTATTGACTAAGGAGTTTTTACACATAATATGTCTGGCTAAAAAAAAACGTAAACACTTGGATTTCTATAATGAAAAGAAAGTTCCCAGAAAAAAATTCTAATATTAATGAAGATAAAATTCCCTAAAATTGTTATTATTATTACTTTTATTACAGTGCATACTTGAATCAAAATGTTTACACAATAAAATAATGCTTATCTTTACTATGGGCTCCGACATTTTGCAACCATCTACTTTGACTGTAAAAACAAAATATACACAGATGTTTTTAAAGTGACCTAAATAGATTTTGGCCCACTGTCCAGGGTTCTAAAGGGGCATCTCAATCTGAGATGGACTGTAGTGTGCTGATTTAGAGCTCAAGATCAGGAGAAGCACTCACCTTTCTTTCTGGTTCCTGTGGTGCTTCACTACAGCTCTGCAGCCCCCTCCCTTGCTGTACAGGGAACCACTGTGTAACCCAGAAGAAAAGTGAGTGCCTGCCCAATCTTAGGTTTTGCCTATATGGGTGCACTGTGAGCATCCCAAATCAGGATGCTCTCTTAGAATATTAGACAGTGGGCCAAAAGTCTATGTTATTGGACTGTAAACACGATGGCAATAATAAGGCAGCAAGCAGATAACCTGTCTGTCCCATGTGCCTCTCCTCCATTTTATTCAGCGCAGGTTAGACGCCATAGCAGGCCTCCAAAGTTTTCCCTCCTATTAATTATATTCCTCCAGGAACACCATCAAAAGTTGTCTAGCATCCACTTTGTCCCTTGGTGCTCTCAGCGTGAGTGAGCACTGTAAGCCATGGTGGTTCCACAGCCACTCAAATTACAGTTACATTACTCATAAAGCTATTCTGTGACACGTCTTCCCCAATCAGCCATAACTCAGATATTGAAACAAAGAAAGCAGCTTTGCATGCAATACATAAGGTATTTACATGCAGAGATTTTAAGATGCCTTCAAATGGCTCATTTTACACTACTTCCAAGGGAAATAAACTGATATAAAGAAATATCACTTTATTTCTTATGTATACCTGGACCACATACACCTACTACACAAACAAGATTTAGCTGCAAAAACATACATTCAGTATCTTGATTGCATATTTGTATTTCAATTCATTATTTAAAGCAATTCTTCAAATACAGTCAGTACTTTTTTTAAGGTTTGGGAGTTGGAGGGGCTCATGTTCTAAGTACAGAGTAAAAGCCAGTATACACGATATGGTCGATTCATGGTCGTGCGCCGGTGACTTCCACACTATTCATGATCATAAAAATGGGAAGCACATTTGTTTTTACGCCAATTTGCACACTAGCGTTTGCCAATGCACCAATTTTCATACCATTTTTTATGGTATGTTTAGAAGCAGAAAAGCATGTGCCATTGTTGCACTTTGAAGAGTGAATTTTCTCCAGCAAATAAAGGCCAATTTCAATGAGTAACAGCCTTATTTCATTTTGCAAACACATGCCAGCTGTGTCCGGCCTGTTTTTGAACAATGAAAGTGTCAATCCCTAAAAAGTGTCAAGCTCTTTTTTTTTGTTTGAAAGTTGATAAAACGTTGTCAAAAATAACAAAAATTAAGGTCCAAACAACAAAAATGTGGATATTGGGCCCCAAAGCTTAGCAAAAACACAAACAATAAAAAAATGATAGTTAAATTATTAAACCTAACAGGGGAGGGAGGGTTAAAGAGAACATCTGGGACAAAACATTGGGCCAAATGCGAGGGTTAACTGGAATCAGAATAACCCCACCCCCCCAAAAAAAAATGGAGAACACAGGTTCTCCAGAATACACTCAAAAGTGGCCAGTTAGAGATTCACAGAAAACACAGAAGCTGGAGAGATCAAATCTCTAAAGGAAAGGGGAGAAAAATGGGGGACCATTGGGAGAAGTTAAGCGCATAGCCAGCCAAATGTGCATGGGACAGGGCCATTTGCACCTCAAAACAGAACATTTTCCTTACGGAATGCGCAAATTGGCACTAGAAGATGCTATTTGTGCTTCTCCCGTGCACTTATCATTTGGTGCACTTTGCTCACAGTTGTGAATCGAATCATGTACCTAGGCGCATGCAGAATCCTTTGCGCATCAACCATGAATCGCCCATGAATTCCTGGCACAGCCAGGAATTCTGTGGGATACTGCTCGTGCCATGCGCTACACATGAATGATAGCGGGAGCTTAGAGAGTTAAACTCATGGCTCAAGACCCGGTGTAGGGTAGAAGGATTTGGGCTCCTAGAGCACTGGACAGACTTTTCATTGGGGCACAAACTGTATTCTACAGATAATTTGCACTTGAATGGAAGGGGGACTGCTGTGCTGGGTAAGAGGATACAAGAAGGAGTGGAGGGGCATTTAAACTAGAGATAAGGGAGAGGGCAAGAGAGAAAAATACAATTCTGTGAAATACTCACCTGTAGAATTGGTATTATACGCATACAGTACGTCCTGCTCCAATATAATACTTACACGTGGGTGATCCTCCGCCAGAGGGCGCTGTTCACTGCAGACATGCAAAAACAGGCTCCTCCCGGCCCTTCATATACCCAGGGACCTCCCACAAATCCCCAGTATTGAAAAGCAGTGAGAAAAGAAGCCGGGAGAAACCAACCACCAAACTGGTAACAATACCAATGATAACAATCACCATACAGGGGATCCAGAAAATGTAAAACCAGGGTGGGGTGGAGCAGGACGTACTGTATGCGTATAATACCAATTCTACAGGTGAGTATTTCACAGAATTGTATTATTCTAAGCATACAGTACGCCCTGCTCCAATATAATACTTACACATGGGACATCCAATAGCAGTGTCCATAAAATAGGGTGGGATCCCCAACAAAAAAGGAACAGCAGACAGTAAAGGTGCTGTCACCTGCAAACCTTGCTACCAAGTACGACATGAGCAAAGGCTCTAACGTCAATCTCATAACAAAACCGGCCTGACCAGCCCAAATGCAACAAGAGCCTCGGTAAAACTTAGAACTCTCCCCAACGGGGAATTGAAAACTGGTCTCCCGCAAGACAGGCGGGGATACTGACCCCTACACTAACAAGGATCAGCAAGAAGCCGAAACCTTTACTCAGGACCAGAAAGGCAAACCATTCAAGTAAGATCAGTCCAAAGGGCGCATAGGCCCTGGAAGCAAACGAGATCAGGCGCATACATATGGAGGCGCCCGTAGACCCCAAAGGTCATCAGTCCCCCTAAGGGACAAGAAACAACCAGGAAAACTTCAACACCTGTTGAGGGAATGTAGACCCCCTTACTTCAGCATTACTAAGAAAAAGGCCCATAGGCAGACTAAAAGGACTTAAATAATGATCATAAGAAACCACCTTGGGCAAAAGGTCCAGCGTAAGGCGGAATACCACCAAACATGGTGTGTGTATATATATATATATATATATATATATATATATATATATATAAAATGAACGAGGGCTAACTAAACAGAGCCACCTTCCATAAGTTCCAAGGGAACCATTCGCAAGGCAAACAGAATGAAAATTGATCCCAACAGGGACCATAGAACTACTGGGGAGATGCACGTGAGCAATCCCCAAGAGAAGCTTAAAGTGGACCATCACCCTCGGGTGATCGGCCCGGGAATCTATAAGATTCCTGGGCCGATCACCTCCCTCCCCGCGGGACATCCGAGATCGGGATGTCCCGCGGGGTGAAACCCCCCCAAAACCCCCAAACCCCCTTACCTTAGTTTCGGCGGCGGCCGGTCGCCGCCGCCTCCCTCGCGCCCCTCTAGGCGTGCGCGCCCCCGCGCCGGCCGTCTGTGAATGGCCGGCGCGGGGGCGCGCGCGTCAAGAGGGACGCGCGGGAGGCGGCGGCGGAGGAGCCACGGACAAGCGGCTGTCAAATCGCTTGTCCGTCGGCGCTGGGAGCGGGGAGAGGTGAGTTTTTAGGGTGATCGGGGGGGTTTCACACAGCGGGGCACCCCGATCGGGGGTGCCCCACCGAAGTGGACCAAGACCCAGGATAGTCAAAATCCTGGGTGTTGGTCCACTTTAACAAGGAAGACTGAACAAGAATTCTACAGGAAGGCAGACAGGATAGAACCTGAACATTCAGAATACCAAGATGGGGAGCCAACCCCAACCAATGCTGTAATTACTCTAGAACCCTGGGAACAGAGAACGTCCAACAGGGGAGAGACCAAGAGTCACGCCAATCAATATGGGCACACCATACCCTATAATAGACGGAGGAGGACGATACTTGCTCCAAGCCCCCATAGACAAAGTCACCCAGAAGATAAACCCATCTCCAAAAGGGTGAAAGAATCAACTGTCAAGCCATCAGACTAGAGCCTGTAGATTGGGGCGACATAATAAGGAGCTTGAAAAATGGCAGAACCGCACTCCTGAGAGAGCGTACAGGTCCGCTGTCCTCAGCAGAAACATCTGCGAACCACAGTCCACTAGGCCACCCAAGGGCCATAAGTATCACGGGTCCCCTTATCAGCGCAATCTTGCGCAGAACCCCACATAGCAGGGTGAATGAAGAGAAGACATATAAAATAGAATGTCCAGACATAAAATTACTAAGCCCCCATGATCAGAGTCAGAATAATCCGGGGCAGTAAAAACAAGGGCAGAGCTCCTGTGATATTAACGAGACCCAACAGAGCCACCCTTGTTGGCTCTCAGAGGGACACCAGGATAGCACAACCTGCCACTGAAGGACAGCCATTGGAGCGAATACCACTGAGGTGCAGGGAACGTAGACCCCCACCTAGATCAGGATCAGAAACCTTCCAGGAGATCATCCTGCTTCAAGGTCCAAACCAATTAAAACATTACAGACCACTGTCCTCCGACAGGCCAAGAGTCCCCAAATAGACAGGAGATAGGAGATAGGAGGAGAAGTCCAGCAAGATAGAGCCAACTGAAGGCTCACTGTTTTAACACAATCAGTAGGTAAGATGGACCCTCTAAGGGACCCTACCTAGGAACCGCGGGGGGGTTTTGGAAGAAAATCCCCCCCCGCCGCCCACCTGCGAGACTTGGCACCCAAGGTGACCATTCACAGGAATATGCAAGCAAAGAAGGGGGTGCCCCCTGACAGGGTCCTTGAATGTAACCAGCTCAAGAGGAACCACCGTACCAAGGGGGAATGAGCACAGACCTAGCTCCAGGGGTGCTGGAACCCCATCTAGGATCAATAACCTACTGTGCCGAAGAGCCCAAGGGCTCTGTATATAAGGGACATCATCTGATACGCCACCAACGGGCCCACCAGCTGCAATCCTGCCTGGTGAAAGTAAGGTGTCAGCAAAGAGGGACAGAGCCCCTGTGACCAGGAGTCCACTTATTGCCAAGGAAGAAGGCTCAAGCCTGAACCAAATCCAAGGAATGGAGATAGCGAATAAGGGACCATGAGGGATTGAGGTGACTGAGCACCCATCCAAATAACTCTCAGAGGACACCGCCGGCCGACTAACCCACTCGGCCTAACGTAGAGATTGGGAAGTAAGGAAGCACGATCCGGTAGGTCCTAGTGCGGACGCCCCACAGGCATGTCAGAGACATCACCCCCATCCGCGCCTTGGCGAGTAGCCTGGGAGCGGAAGAGAGGCCAAAAACAAGGCCCCAATCCGCAGGGTTGGTCCTTCAACACTGACTAGTAAAGGTCTTGGTGTCCAGAAGACACAGGGGGAACTAAAAAGGATCTAGATCTCCACAGTAGGCCAGACGCCCCCCTTGCATAGGGCGCCTGTGTCCCAAGACAGAGGTATCATACAGGGACTACCTGTGAGTGTAGAATTGCCAAGCCTACCATAGGCCAGCATGGCCCAGACTGCCTCATCATTTTGAGGGAAAGAGAAAGGTTAACATAGAGGCCATCGCCCCAGTCTGTTAAGGGCAACCTGCAAGTAAGCCCAGACTCTGCAGGCCGAGTACGGCCTGCACCAACTCCTGGGGTGAAAACAGGGGCTAGAAGCACCCTGACAACCTCTGAGAGGGACCGCCCAGCAAATTCTATCCTGTGTCCAGGGGAACTACCTCCTGGAACCACTAGAAGGAGAAGATACGCTCCCAGATAGGAGTCAGGTGCTGTGGCAGTCCCCTCGCCCAGAAGGGCTTGGGAAGTCTTGGCGGATTTGGACTTAGCCCTGCCCGAGGGCCCAGGGTGTTGCCTGCCGATCCCGTGGCGGAAATCCACTCCGAAAAGTTGGAAGCACACCTCA
This sequence comes from Gastrophryne carolinensis, assembly GCA_027917425.1. Lineage (NCBI taxonomy): Eukaryota > Metazoa > Chordata > Amphibia > Anura > Microhylidae > Gastrophryne > Gastrophryne carolinensis. The sequence goes on from CM051242.1 coordinate 89,517,385, forward strand.
GGTTCATGTTTGACACTAACGTAGGGAGGGGGAGGGGTGTCTCTGCCCCGAGGAGGCCGAGACGGCCTTCTGTGTAGGGGTGCCTTACCCTTTTTTCCAAAAAGGTCCAAACGGGCCCCAAATAATCGCCGTCCTCTGAAAGGAAGGCCAGTGAGAGCCTTTTTCGTATCATCGTCAGCACCCCACTGTCGCAGCCAGACCAGGCGGCGAATAGCTACCACAAGGGCAGAGGTTCTAGCACACATCTTAATGGTGTCATCCAGCGCTGAGAGGATAAACCTCACAAACACATCACAATCTGAGAGCGCATTAAAGACCTCCCAGGGGAGGTCCTCAGGTCGGTGATCAAGTAGTTTTCTAATGAGAGTCCTGGCGGCCACCGCAGTGATGGCCGCGGCACAGACCGGGCGCAGAGCCGTCCCTGCACACGAAAAGGCGCGGGAAGCCAGTCTGTCAATGCACCGGTCCTCAGCATCCCAAAGGGTACGGTAATAAGGAGCAGTCATGAAGGGGGGGTTAGTAACCCCTATAATCGGTGCATCCACCACAGGAGGTGCTGACCAAAAGTTAACCACATCAGGAGGGAAAGGGTACTTCCAATCCCAGACCCATGGGACCCCTTTAAGTTTACAAGGCGATTCCCATTCTTTAGATATAAGATTCTGGAAATGCTCCTGTTCCAGGAATTCCAAGCGCGGCGGCGCTGTGTGGAAGCTTTCCTTCTTAGGCTTGGGAGCCTCTCCAGGAGGGGAGATTGACAAAACCTCAAAGATCTTAATAAGTAGTTCATCTGTGTCACACAGGCCCCAAGAACCGGGCCCAGAATCATCACGGCTCCAGGGCATCTCATCCGAGGAGCCCGAATTGGAGAACAGCTCACCTTCCTCAAAAGGATCAAGGTCCTGCATAGCAGCAGATTCATCAGTATCATTAGGAACCAGAGAACCAGGAGGCGTCAGGGACCGCTTCTTTCCAGGGCCCAAGCGCTCCGCCAAACTAGACAGCACCTGCTCAGCCGTAGGCAGCCTGCGTGGCGCAACTTGCTGGTCATCCCTGCTCGAGTGAGACTCATCAGGAGTGAGATTTAGGTCCGGGGAGACGGGTGTATTGAAGTGAGGTGCAGCCACTGGCAAACCTGATTGCAGGGTCAGTGCCTGTTCAGCACACGGTCCGCAGACACGTGCTCTGTCAGCATCAGCATGGGGCTGACCACACACTGTACACAGCCGGTCTTGTCCCCGAGGGACCCCGGGTACATAATTCTGAGATGCCTTCATATGGTGATTATCTGAGCAGTAAGCCCGCAGGGATTTACGCAATAGGCAACCCTGTATGCCCCAAGACCCGCTAGGAATGTGGGAGAATTTTTTATGTGAACCCACTATAATATATGTCAGGCCGGGAGAAGCCACCGAAATCTTGGTGTCTGAAAGACATAAAGGGGATAAGAGGGGGGTGTCAGTGCCATGCGCAGCTGAATAAAAAATCATAGGAACAAAAACCGCCCGGGAGGGAACTTACATGATCAAGGGAGGAGGCGGATCGCAACCACGCGCGCGCGAAGATCGTCAAAATGGCGCCAAGCGAACCTCGAGTGGCGGGCCTGATCTGGCCGTGACGCGGGGCGCGTCATGCCAAGTCCCCGCCTCCCCCAAAGAGCGCGAAGCTCTAACCAGCGCAACGTGACAGCAGTGGATAAGACACACATACAGAGTGTAATTAAGGAGATTGCTCTCAACACTAGAGAATGATGCTGCCGCCCGGGCTGCACACTTCTTGTAATGAAAAGACACACACGCGCGCAACCAGACAAGGTTTATGTGGAGCAAGGAGCGCAGCACTGACACCTGAGTTTAAATAAAAAGGCAACAGCCATAAACGTGTCTAAAATTACGCTGGGACCGCCACACACATACCCCCCCCATTCTTTTCCCCCCGAGCTACGGGAGGAAGCGAACCTGCACCCAGGGTTCATCGCTATGAGGGGCACGGGCAACAATGTGGGAGGGGCATCTAATGGAGGCTCCCCATCGGCCTAAACCACCTACCCTATGGTGGGGGATTGCGGTGGAGCGTAGCTCCGTGAGCACACGAGGTGCTGCCTACCTTCACCCGACCAGCGCAGCCCAGGCTGGGAGGCACATCCTTATCGAAGAGGACGGGTGGTAATAGTCCTGCAGGGCCGCAGGCTGTAAAAGCCCCGCTCACCTGCGAGAGAGTGATACTTCATGTCTTCGCAGTCAGCACTGCAGAGAAATCTGGGGATTTGTGGGAGGTCCCTGGGTATATGAAGGGCCGGGAGGAGCCTGCTTTTGCATGTCTGCAGTGAACAGCGTCCTCTGGCGGAGGATTACCCACGTGTAAGTATTATATTGGAGCAGGACGTACTGTATGCGTATAATACCAATTCTACAGGTGAGTATTTCACAGAATTGTATTTTTCTCTCTTGCCCTCTCCCTTATCTCTAGTTTAAATGCCCCTCCACTCCTTCTTGTATCCTCTTACCCAGCACAGCAGTACCCCTTCCATTCAGGTGCAAATTATCTGTAGAATACAGTTTGTGCCCCAATGAAAAGTCCGTCCAGTGCTCTAGGAGCCCAAATCCTTCTACCCTACACCGGGTCTTGAGCCATGAGTTTAACTCTTTAAGCTCCCGCTATCATTCATGTGTAGCGCATGGCACGAGCAGTATCCCACAGAATTCCTGGCTGTGCCAGGAATTCATGGGCGATTCATGGTTGATGCGCAAAGGATTCTGCATGCGCCTAGGTACATGATTCACAACTGTGAGCAAAGTGCACCAAATGATAAGTGCACGGGAGAAGCACAAATAGCATCTTCTAGTGCCAATTTGCGCATTCCGCAAGGAAAATGTGCTGTTTTGAGGTGCAAATGGCCCTGTCCCATGCACATTTGGCTGGCTATGCGCTTAACTTCTCCCAATGGTCCCCCATTTTTCTCCCCTTTCCTTTAGAGATTTGATCTCTCCAGCTTCTGTGTTTTCTGTGAATCTCTAACTGGCCACTTTTGAGTGTATTCTGGAGAACCTGTGTTCTCCATTTTTTTCGGGGGGGTGGGGTTATTCTGATTCCAGTTAACCCTCGCATTTGGCCCAATGTTTTGTCCCAGATGTTCTCTTTAACCCTCCCTCCCCTGTTAGGTTTAATAATTTAACTATCATTTTTTTTATTGTTTGTGTTTTTGCTAAGCTTTGGGGCCCAATATCCACATTTTTGTTGTTTGGACCTTAATTTTTGTTATTTTTGACAACGTTTTATCAACTTTCAAACAAAAAAAAAGAGCTTGACACTTTTTAGGGATTGACACTTTCATTGTTCAAAAACAGGCCGGACACAGCTGGCATGTGTTTGCAAAATGAAATAAGGCTGTTACTCATTGAAATTGGCCTTTATTTGCTGGAGAAAATTCACTCTTCAAAGTGCAACAATGGCACATGCTTTTCTGCTTCTAAACATACCATAAACCATGAGCCAGAGACAGTTTGGTGTGTGAAAATGGCACTAGCAGAAATTCTAGTGGGAAAATTGGTGCATTGGCAAACGCTAGTGTGCAAATTGGCGTAAAAATTAAAAATTTCAATTTCTATTGAAGATGTTCACAAGCTTCAAGCTGACATGGACACTTTGAGTGTCTGGGCATCCACTTGGCAAGTTCAATGTGGAGAAATGTAAAGTTATGCACTTGGGCTCTAATAACCTGAAGGTCACATATGTCCTTGGGGCAGTAAAACTGGGAGAAATATTTGTTGAGAAGGATCTGGGGGGTACTGGTAGATCACAGGGTAAATAACAGCATGCAGTGTCAAGTAGCTGTTTCCAAGGCCACCAATATATTATCATGCATTAAAAGATGCATGGAATAATGGAGTAGGGATGAAATGTTGCCTCTTTACAAGGCTCTGGTGCACCTTCGCCTAGAATATGCCATCCAGTTCTGGGCACCCGTTCATAGAAAGGATGCTCTGACTATGGAAAGGGTGCAGAGTAGAGTCACCAAACTAATAAGAGGAATGAAAGATCTTAGTTATGAAGAAAGATTTTCAAAAATTAAATCTGATTAGTCTTGAGAGGAGATGACTGAGGGGGGACATGATTAACTTGTATAAATATATAAATGGCCAATACAAAAAATATGGGGAAACACTATTTCAGGTAAAATCATCAATCAAAAGGCACTCCCTTCAACTGGAAAAAAAGATATGAAGTTTCAGGAGGCGACAATCATTTTTTTTACCATAAGTACTATAAATCTGTAGAATAGCCTCCCAGAGAAGCTTGCCACAGCAACAACCGCTGACAGCTTCAGGAATGGATTAGATGTTTATTTAGAAGAAAATAACATTAACAGTTACGATTAGCTGTTATCAGTAAAAAAACAAAAATGGAAATAAAATATAACTTCCCCCTACCCCAAGACCCTTGGTGGAACTTGATGGACATATGTCTTTTTTCAACCGTATTAACTGTGTGTGTGTGGGGGCGCAAGGGGTTAAATGGAGATAGTATGTCTGTAAAAGGGCAGCAGGTGCTAGGCGTTAAATGCACACAGTAAGTGAGTGGTGGAGGGAGAGGGTAAAAGGGATTAAATGCAGAGCCATTCGTTTTTTACTGGCTTCTGACAGACATGAGTCACATGACCACAGCCTGTGTAAATCAGTTTCTGTTAACAGCTGAGAGAGGCTCCAAATGCAGACCGGGTTTAACCCCTTGTGGCCTCCCCTCCCGGCACACACACACACACTGCATCTTCCTGTGGCTAAGGGGTGGAGGCACTCATGATGGGGCATTAAGGTGCAAACAGGGGTTTTGTTTTTATTATTTTTAACGATAGCAGTAACAGCACACTTTATGGCACCCCTCTGCAAGTAGCTACCCTAGGCACAGGCCTAATGGTAAATACAGCCCTGCTGCAATGCATGGTGCCATAGGTATGCTAACAAGTGCAGGCTACTTCAGGGACCAAATCAATTTTGTGATGCCCAGTGGGACATCTGCCTTCTGTGAGCTGAGCTAGTTAAGCCCCCGTTTGCCAGGATGCTTGAAACATCGCACTGGACATGGTTGCCCCCAGATCTTAAAAGGCGCAAAGGATGTCAGCTCACAGTGAAGGTCGATGAACCACAAGGGTATTCCAAGGGTATTCATACACAGGAAGTAAGTCCGAGGATGGGTCTATACACAGGGATGAGACAGGTGCATAGTCGAGAATCAAGCCAAGAGGTCAGAGGTAGCGAGGTATCCAAAAAGGGGCAGGCAGGCTCGAGGTCAGGCAGGCAAAGGTTGGTTCAGGTGGCAAACTTGGAAGGTATCAGATAAGCACAGATTCAATCACACCCTAAGCACTATAACGGGCACTGAGGACAGGGCTAGATCTCTATTTCTGGGAATTTTACTCTCTGGGTTTTGTTTCGTGCCCTTGGGGCATCCAACAGTCACAAGATACAGGGATTTTTGGTCAGGGTACTAGGCCTGATTCTGTCCCCGACAGGACAGATCATACATGGTGGCCCTACCTCATGTCAGACAGTGTTACAAAAAAAACAACATTAATGAATGAATACCTATTCTTTCTTTTCTAAATATTTTCTTGTGTGTAAGAAATATTTCAAATATTTTTGACTAGCATCCCCTAACCCCTCCCCCCCCCCCCCATTGAAGAGAAGCTTTTGCTCACTGCTCCTGCATCACTCTAATGCCAGATAATGGCACCTTTTTCCGCTGTAAAGCTCCACTGCCTCCATTCATTGCCACTGTTGTGTGTGGCAATGATGTCATTGCCACACCTATGCAATGAGTGATCCTCTGCTATCTTACAAAGAGGGGGTGCAACAAGAAAGTGTTCCAGGACTTTTCAAGGAGCGAAAATATCTATTTCTAGTTCTGCACCCTAAAAAGGAAGTATTGCCAGGGGCTTTGGCCAAATGTATTTCAAAAGTTCAGTGAGTTTTGGTCCGCTTTAACTCAGTTTGCTACTTTCTGTTTTCTGAAACTAATAAAAAATACAACTCTGTGAAGTACTCACCTGTAGAGTTGATATTATACGCATACAGCACGTCCTGCTCCAGATATAGTAATAACATGTGGGTAATCCTCCGCCTCGGGCGCCGTGCACTGCAGACATGTAGAAAACAAGCTCCTCCCGGCCCTACATATACCGAAGGACCTCCCACAAATCCCCAGCATTGAAAAGCAGTGAGAAGAGAGCCGGGAGAAACAAACCACCCAGAAAACTGGCAATAATATCAATTGATAACAATCACCATACAGGGGATCCAGAACAAGTGAAACCAGGGTGGGGTGGAGCAGGACGTGCTGTATGCGTATAATATCAACTCTACAGGTAAGTAGTTCACAGAGTTGTATTATTCTAAGCATACAGCACGTCCTGATCCAGATATAGTAATAACATGTGGGACATCCAATAGCAGTGTCCATAAAGTAGGGTGGGATCCCCAAAAACAAGGCACAGCGGACAGTAAAGGCGCTGTCACCTGTAAAACTTTGCAACAGGCATGACATGAGCAGAGGCTCTAACGTCAATCTCATAACATGACCTTTGAAAGGTATGAACAGAGACAAGCAACAAGGGCCAATGGTACCCAAGCACCAATATAACTGAATAAAATGAAAAAGGGGAGATTCATCCCCCTTAAAGGAATAGGCCAGTGTAACGACCCAACCAGCCCACAGGCAACAGAAGCCTCGTGGAAAACTTGTAACTCCCCCTAAGGGGAATGAGAACTGGTCACCCGACCGAAGGCGGGAATACTGACCCCTTCACTAGCACGAAGCCAAGGGCTTTACTCAGGACCAGGAGGCATCCAAGAAGGATTAATCCAAAGGACGCAGTGGCGCTGGAAACAGGCGATATCAGGTGCATACATAAGGAGGCGCCCGCAGACTCCAAGGGCATCAGTCCCAGTAAGGGACAAGAAACCCTCAGGGGAAAAATTGCAACACCTGTTGAGGGAATGTAGACCCTCATATTAGCGTTATTAAGAATAAGGTCCGTAGTTAGACTAAACAGACTAACACCATGAACATAGAACACCACTTGGACCTGAGGTCCGGCATAAGAAGGAATACCCCCACGGCATGAGGTGCATATAGATATATATATCTATATATATATTTTCATCGAGCCAAGGCTAAGTAATCAGATCCACCTTCTCAAGCAAACGTCTGACTGGGGCAGGAGCCCCCAGAGAAGCGACTTGGACTACAAGGCAGCTCAGACATCATCCAGCAGAAAGTCCCCAGGGAAAAATCCGCAAACAAAATGAAAATTGATCCCAATCAGGGACCATGGAACTACTTGGGAGATGCACCTAAGCAATCCCCAAGAGAACTCCTCACAAGGAAGACAGAACCAGACTCCTACAGGAAGACAGCCAGGACAGAACCTGAACCTTCAGAGTCCCTAGATGGGGAGCCAACCCCAACCTATGCTGTAATGAACCCTGGGAACCGAGAACGTCCCACAGGGAAGAGACCAAGACTCATGCCAATCAATATGGGTATACCATAAACCCCAATAGACGGAGGAAGAAGAAGCCAAGGAAGCTTGCTCCTAGCCCCCCATATACCGAGTCACCCAGAAGATAAGGCCCGTCTCCAAGGGGTGAATGAATCAGCTATCAAGCCCCAGACTAGAGTCTGTATAATGGGACGACAAAAGAAGGGGCCTGACAAGGGCAGAACCGCACTCCTGAGAGAGCGAACAGGTCAGCAGACTACAGCAGAAGCATCTGCGAACCACAGTCCACAAGGCCACCCAGGCCATTAATCTCACGGGTCCCTTTATCAGCACAACGTGCGCAGAACCCCACAAGTAGGGTGAACAAAGAGAAGGCATATAAAATAGAAAGTCTATGCATAATTTTACTAAGCCCCCATGACCAGAGTCAGAATATTCTGGGACAGTAAAAACAAGGGCGGAGCCCCTGTGGTATAAGCGAGACCCAACAGAGCCACCCTAGTTGGCTCTCAGAGCGACACCAGGATAGCATAACCTGCCGCTGAAAGGCATCCCTTGGAGCGAATACCGCTGAGAAGCAGGGGGCGTAGACCCCCGCCCAAAGCAGGATCAGGGACCCTTCAGAGGGAGCATCCTGCTTCAAGCTCCAGACCAATAATAAAACAGGCCATTGTCTTCCAACAGGCCAAGAGTCCCCAAATAGACAGGTCCTAAAAGAGGAGAAGTCCAGCCGTATAGAGTTAACGGAAGGCACACCGTTTCAACAAAACCAGTAGGTAAGATGGTCCCTCTAGGGGACCCTACCTAGGAACCACGGGGGGTTGTGGAAGAAATTCCCCCCCCCCCCCGCCAACCTGCGAGGCTTGGTACCCAAGGTGACCATTCACAGGAAGATGCAAGTAAGGAAGGGGGTTCCCCCTGACAGGGCCCTTGAATATGAAAGTCTTAAAGGGGCCACAGCACTCAAACCAGTTAGCTTGCTGACCAACCTACAATCTGTCTCTAAACTAGGTTAAAAACAGGGGGCTCGGTCACACACATCTGCAGAAGTATGCTTAAGCTGCACCACCAGCGCCAAGGTGCCCCTGTGAGGTGCAGTCCTAACTCTAGTACTAATTCTAGTCTCTAAGAGCCCCATTTGGGACATACAATGCAATAGATAAATTGGGAGCAGGCTTACCTGAGGTTGCCCTAAACCTCAAGTGCAAGCCATGGGGTGGAAGGGTCAAAGACCTTGCAATACAGCCTAGACCCCACACTCCATGTGCTTGCACAAATTCAAAAGAAACAAAGGAGGGGTGGCAGCCGCTCAGACCATTTTATAACTAACCAGGGAGGTGCACATTAGCAGGGCAAATAGAATACAAAAGTCTTAAAGGGGCCACAGCACTCAAACCAGTTAGCTTGCTGACCAACCTACAATCTGTCTCTAAACTAGGTTAAAAACAGGGGGCTCGGTCACACACATCTGCAGAAGTATGCTTAAGCTGCACCACCAGCGCCAAGGTGCCCCTGTGAGGTGCAGTCCTAACTCTAGTACTAATTCTAGTCTCTAAGAGCCCCATTTGGGACATACAATGCAATAGATAAATTGGGAGCAGGCTTACCTGAGGTTGCCCTAAACCTCAAGTGCAAGCCATGGGGTGGAAGGGTCAAAGACCTTGCAATACAGCCTAGACCCCACACTCCATGTGCTTGCACAAATTCAAAAGAAACAAAGGAGGGGTGGCAGCCGCTCAGACCATTTTATAACTAACCAGGGAGGTGCACATTAGCAGGGCAAATAGAATACAAAAGTCTTAAAGGGGCCACAGCACTCAAACCAGTTAGCTTGCTGACCAACCTACAATCTGTCTCTAAACTAGGTTAAAAACAGGGGGCTCGGTCACACACATCTGCAGAAGTATGCTTAAGCTGCACCACCAGCGCCAAGGTGCCCCTGTGAGGTGCAGTCCTAACTCTAGTACTAATTCTAGTCTCTAAGAGCCCCATTTGGGACATACAATGCAATAGATAAATTGGGAGCAGGCTTACCTGAGGTTGCCCTAAACCTCAAGTGCAAGCCATGGGGTGGAAGGGTCAAAGACCTTGCAATACAGCCTAGACCCCACACTCCATGTGCTTGCACAAATTCAAAAGAAACAAAGGAGGGGTGGCAGCCGCTCAGACCATTTTATAACTAACCAGGGAGGTGCACATTAGCAGGGCAAATAGAATACAAAAGTCTTAAAGGGGCCACAGCACTCAAACCAGTTAGCTTGCTGACCAACCTACAATCTGTCTCTAAACTAGGTTAAAAACAGGGGGCTCGGTCACACACATCTGCAGAAGTATGCTTAAGCTGCACCACCAGCGCCAAGGTGCCCCTGTGAGGTGCAGTCCTAACTCTAGTACTAATTCTAGTCTCTAAGAGCCCCATTTGGGACATACAATGCAATAGATAAATTGGGAGCAGGCTTACCTGAGGTTGCCCTAAACCTCAAGTGCAAGCCATGGGGTGGAAGGGTCAAAGACCTTGCAATACAGCCTAGACCCCACACTCCATGTGCTTGCACAAATTCAAAAGAAACAAAGGAGGGGTGGCAGCCGCTCAGACCATTTTATAACTAACCAGGGAGGTGCACATTAGCAGGGCAAATAGAATACAAAAGTCTTAAAGGGGCCACAGCACTCAAACCAGTTAGCTTGCTGACCAACCTACAATCTGTCTCTAAACTAGGTTAAAAACAGGGGGCTCGGTCACACACATCTGCAGAAGTATGCTTAAGCTGCACCACCAGCGCCAAGGTGCCCCTGTGAGGTGCAGTCCTAACTCTAGTACTAATTCTAGTCTCTAAGAGCCCCATTTGGGACATACAATGCAATAGATAAATTGGGAGCAGGCTTACCTGAGGTTGCCCTAAACCTCAAGTGCAAGCCATGGGGTGGAAGGGTCAAAGACCTTGCAATACAGCCTAGACCCCACACTCCATGTGCTTGCACAAATTCAAAAGAAACAAAGGAGGGGTGGCAGCCGCTCAGACCATTTTATAACTAACCAGGGAGGTGCACATTAGCAGGGCAAATAGAATACAAAAGTCTTAAAGGGGCCACAGCACTCAAAGGGCCCTTGAATATGATCAGCTCAAGAGGAACCACCTTACCAAGGGGGAATGAGCACAGACCAAGCCCCAGGGGTGCTGGAACCCCATGTAGGCTCAATAACCTACTGTGCCAAAGAGTCCATGGGCTCAGTATATAAGGGACATCATCTGATATGCCACCAACGGGCCCACCAGCTGCCATCCCGCCTGGTGAAAGTAAGATGTCAGTAAAGGGGGACAGAGCCCCCGTAACCAGGAGTCCACTTGTTGCCAGAGAAGAAGGCTCAAGCCTGAACTGAATCCCAGGAATGGGGATAGCGGATAAGGGACCATGAGGGATTGAGGTGACTGAGCACCCATCCAGTAACTCCCAGGGGACACCGCTGGCCGACCAATCCACTCGGCCTGACGTAGAGACTGGGGAATAAGGAGTGACGACCCGGTAGGTCCTAATGCAGACGCCCCCCCCGGCATGTCCGAGACATCACCGCCATTCGTGCCATGGCGAGTAGCCTGGGAACGAAAGAGAGGCCCCAAATAATGCCTCCATCCGCAGGGTTGGTCCTGCAACACCGTCTAGTAATGGTCTTGGTGTCCAGCAGACACAAGGGGAACTACCACCAGAAGGAGAAGGTACATTCCTAGATGGTGGACAGCTGCTGCAGCAGTACCCTCGCCCCGAAGGGCGAGGGCGTCCCTTCATGCTTGGGAGGTCTTGGCAGATTTGGACTTAGTCCTGCCAGAGGGCCCAGGGCGTTGCCTGCCCACCCCATGGTGGAAATCCACACCGAACAGTTGGAAGCACACCTCAGGTTCGCGTTTGACACTAACGTAGGGAGGTGGAGGGGTGACCCTGCCCCGGGGAGGCCAGAGTGGCATTCTGCGCAAGGGTGCTTTACCCTTTTTACCAAAAAGGTCCAAACGGGCCCCAAATAATCGCCATCCTCTGAAGGGAAGGCAAGTGAGAGCCTTTTTCGTAGCATCGTCAACACCCCACTGTCGCAGCCAGACCAGGCGGCGAATAGCTACCACAAGGGCAGAGGTTCTAGCACACATCTTAATGGTGTTGTCCAGTGCTGATAGAATAAACTTCACAAACGCATCACAGTCTGATAGCGCATTAAACACCCCCCAAGGGAGGTCCTCAGGACGGTGATCTAGTACTTTTCTGACAAGAGTCCTGGCGGCCACCGCAGTGACACGAGAAGGCGTGGGAAGCCAGTCTGTCAATGCGCCGGTCCTCAGCATCCCGAAGGGTACGGTAAAAAGGAGCCGTCATGAAAGGGGGGTTAGTAACCCCTATAACCGGTGCATCCACCACAAGAGGTGCTGACCAAAAATTAACCACATCAGGAGGGAAAGGGTACTTCCAATCCCAGACCCCTGGGACTCCTTTAAGTTTACAAGGCGATTCCCATTCTTGGGATATAAGATTCTGGAAATGATCCTGTTCTAGGAACTCCAAGCGCGGCGGCGCTGTATGGAAACTCTCCTTCTTAGGCTTGGGGGTCTCCCCAGGAGGGGAGATTGACAAAACCTCAAAGATCTTAATAAGAATTTCATCTGTGTCACACGGGCCCAAGAACCGGGCCCAGAATCATCACAGCACCCAGGCATCTCGTTCGAGGAGCCCGAATCTGAGAATAGCTCACCTTCCTCAGAAGGATCAAGGTCCTGCATATCAGCAGAATCATCGGTATCGTTAGGAACCGGAGAGCCAGAAGGCATCAGGGACCGCTTCTTACCAGGGCCCATACGCTCCGCCAATCCAGAAAGCACCTGCTCCGCCGTAGGCAGCACGCGCGGCACGGCTTGCAGGTCATCCCCGCTCGAGTGGGACTCATCAGGAGTGATATTTAGGTCCGGGGAGACGGGTGTATTGAAGGGAGGTGCAGCCATTGGCAGACCTGCCTGTTCAGCACACGGTCCGAATACCCGTGCTCTGTCAGCCTCAGCCTGGGGCTGACCACACACTGCACACAGCCGGTCATGTCCCAGAGGGACCCCGGTTACATAATTCTGAGATGCCTCCATATGGTGATTATCAGAGCAGTATGCCTGCAGGGATTTACGCAATAGGCAACCCTGGATGCCCCAAGACCCGCTAGGAAGTGGGAGAATTTGTTATGTGGACCCGCTGTAATATATGTTAGGCCGGGAGAAGCCACCGAAGTCCTGGCGTCTGAAAGACATAATGGGACAAGAGGGGTGGTGTCAGTGCCATGCGCAGACGAATACACATAGAACCATGCCGCCCCAGAGGGCACTTACATGACCAAGGGAGGAGGCGGACCGCACCACGCGCGCGCGCAAAGATTGTCAAAATGGCGCCAAGCGAACCTCGAGGGGCGGGCCAGACCAGGCTGTGACGCGGAGCGCGTCATGCCGAGTCTCCGCCTCCCCCAAAGAGCACAAAGCTATAACCAACAGAAATAAGTAGAACAGTTGGTTAGAAGGCACATGCATAAAGATGCTGACACGCTGGAAATGATGCTGCCGTCTAGGCAGTTGTTAATGAAAGACAAACGGCTCACAACTGTATAGCAGGAGCGCGACACTGACACCCAATAAAAATAAAAATCAAGGCCTTAACGTGTTACTTAACACTAGGACTGCCACACATACCCTCCCCCCTTTCTTTTTCCCCGAGTTACGGGAGGAAGCGAGGGAGAAGCGGACAGCGTCCATGGACTAAATCTGTGAGGGGCACGGGCAAGAATGCGGGAGGGGCATCCACTAGAGGCTCACCATCGGCCTAACCGCCTACCCTATGGAGGGGGATTGCGGTGGAGCGTGGCTCCGTTCAGCACGCAAGGTGCTGCCTACCTTTACCCGACCCACGCAGCCCAGGCTGGGAGGCATATTCTTCCGAAGAGGACGGGTGGAAATAGTCCCGCAGGGCCTCGGGCTGTAAAGCCCCGCTCGCCTGCGAGAGCGTGATACTTCATGTCTTCGCAGTTCAGCACTGCAGAGAAATCTGGGGATTTGTGGGAGGTCCTTCGGTATATGTAGGGCCGGGAGGAGCTTGTTTTCTACATGTCTGCAGTGCACGGGGCCCGAGGCGGAGGATTACCCACATGTTATTACTATATCTGGAGCAGGACGTGCTGTATGCTTAGAATATATTGAAACATAAAATTAGTTCACAGAGGATCTGCTTCAAAGGCTAGTTTAAGCATTTTTTTACTTAGGCCCTCACCTAATATTTTTACATCAATGCTGCTGTTGCACCTTTTCCTGGTGGTCTCTGCATTGATAGGCTTTTTGACAGAGGAGCTTCCGAAACACAGAGTGGCTATGGGCATCATTGTATGCTGGCAACATCACAGTTTCCGCAGACGAGCCCCAGGTGGTGGCGGGAGTGCACGGGCCCTGTGTAGTCCCCTAAAGGTCGTAGACTGGGGAAGAGGAAACAGAGGTGAGACAGTTGACATGGCACAAACAGCAACAGCAAAACACAGATACACAGACAGGTGGGAACTAAAACCCAACAGGATATGGTAGACTCCCTATCTACATTTTACTAGTTTACCTTGAATTGCTCTCACCATGAAGAGTACCTGTGGCAATTTTAGATGCTCCTGCTTCACTTTGCTTCCCGCTTATTCTACATGTTTTAGTGGGAAGTCCTGCCTCTTTGAGTCATTATCACTGTTATGAGTGGCAGGCAGTGGCTGCACCTATGTAATACACGTTTATTTTATTTGTGTGCACTGACCAGGGGGCACAGTAGTAAATACAAATAATAATCAATTGTTAAACATAAGCACCAACAGAGCAAATCAGGTGAGGTCCAGGAAAGACAATCATGTCATGAATCATGCTGCCTTGGGGTAGGGAGGCCCTCCTGCCATGCTGCCTTGAGGTGGGCTGTTCTCCTGTCATGCTGCTTTGGGAGGGGGCTTGGAGGAGACGCTATTCTTGATCGATCGTGGCGGGTTTGACTGCCTTTCATGCGGCCTTGGGGTGGGAATGCCCTCCTGCCATGTTGCTTTGGGGTGGGGAGGCCCTCCTGCCATGCTGCATTGGGGTGGGGGGGGTTCTCCTGCCATGCCGCCTTAGTGGAGGACGCAGAGGAGATGCTACTCTTGTTTGATCAATGGTGGGAAGGATGTCACCTTTCATGCTGTCTTGGAGTGGGGTGTCCTCCTGCCATACTGCCTTGGGGGGCTGAAGGAAAAGCTGCTCTTGATAGATCCTGGGGTGGAATCTGACACTTGTCTTGCTGCCTTGGGGTGCAGAGGCCCTCCTGCCATGCTGCCTTGGGGGGGGGGGGATCCACCTGCCATGGTGCCTTAGGGTGGGGGGTGCACTGCTTGCCATGCTGCATTGGGTGGGGCCGCCACCACCCGCCATGCTGTCTGTGATGAGTGAGGAGCGCCGCCACCCACCATGCTGACTGCTATGGGGTGGGGGGGTCACCGCCACCTGGCATGCTGGCTGTGATGGGATTGAGGACCGCCTCCGAACCCAATCGATTGGTGGGGGGTGATGCTGCAGCCTGCCATGCTTGTTACTGGAGGGTTGCTGCCATACTGGCTGTAATATGAAGGGCTACTTTAACTAATCTTCCTGTTAACTTCCTTCAGAACCACTGGCCCCGAAAAACAGCACTGAACTGTGGACAAGGTAATGTTTTTTTTTTCTTTGCAACCCCCCACCTTAGCGCCGGGGAGGTTGACAGAACATCAAGGGTTAGCCAGAGATCAGCTTCCACTATAATTTTTACGTTTTTTGTGTGCTGGTGTGGTCAGTGTATTTTTTTTTCAGTTTCTTTTGGTACGTTACTGATGCAAAGGGAAGCAATGGAGCAAGAGCAGATTGCATACTTGTGACACATGAAGATTAAAACATAGGCCCCTTTTCTGGATCTTGATATCTGTTCTTGATCCCTGATCTTATAATCTGATGCCACAGCTACTGTATCCTAATTGCACCTCACCGCTAAACCAGATTGCACCCCTTAGTACTGTTAAGAAATGTAAAGGGTTGTTTTGTGTGTTTTTATAGCACCTGCTTTACTTTTGGGTGTTTGGCAATCCTACCCTTTAAAATAGCTATGCATGTTGGGTATTATTCTGTTCAGGGGACCTTATTGTTTCAGATTTAGTGTGTTTTTTCTTGTTGGCATATTTTTTTTTTAAAAATGTGGTTTGGATTCTGCATTTTTAGTATTTTTGTAGGCTCTGTGCAACCAGTGAATTCTTCGAGCCTTTGCATCCCAAAAGCTACACCCACGGCCATAAGCCTGGTACGCCTAGAAAGGTTGAGATGTGTACTTTCAGGGAATTTGGAGGGGGGTATTTCATAAGTAAGGGGTTGTTTTGGTTGAAGAAGTGCAAGATGCACACTTTGACTACAGAGCTGAAATTTTGAATTGAAGTTACCCACATACTTTTGTTGGGGTGTTTGGCAACCCTACCCTGCAAAGGAGCTTGGCATGCTGGGTATTGTTCTGTTCAGGGGACCTTGTGGTTTCATATTTACTGTGTTTTTCTCCATGGCATATTTTGCTTTTAGGAAAATGTGGTTTTGATTTTTATATTTTATGGAAACCATGTGAAATTAGGTAATTTGTTGCAGGATTACTCAAAGAAAGCTCCACCCAAAACAACGAGCCTGGCATGCCTGAAAAACGTGAGGTTTGTACTTTCATGGAATGTATGTTTTGTGCAGGGTGTTTCAAATTTAAAGGGTTGTTTTTCTTAAAATAAACCTGCAAGGTGCGCATAGTAGTTGTATTTTCTTTAAAAATCTCCTCAAGTTTTCTTTACAGTTTGCAATGTCTCCTGGGCAGGAAAGGGTGTCTACTGATACATATGTGGCACCATTGTACCCAGGAGGAATGAGGCTTTTACATGCAATACAATTTTGTTGATAAACTTACCTTTTTTATTACAAAAAAAAAACACTACGAACTGTAAAAAATAGCATTTTTTTATTTTTTTGTCTACATATTTCACCCCTAAATATAGAGAAAGCACTGAAAAAATTACAAACAAGACATTTCATGTTAAAGTCAAAACTCTGCCAAAAAATATAATTTTTCTGGGAAATCCCTGGACATTCCTACAAAATTTACATCTATCAGCGCAAAATGGTGAAAAATAGTCTGGCAACAGGGGGTAACAAAATCTCCAGGTAGGCTGGCACTTAACGGGTTAAGCATCGGTAATGGTTGGGAAAGGGAATGGTCCATAGATCTATATATCTGCAGCATGACTGCACAATGGTGTCCTCAAGGACAATCCTTGTCGGGTTTCAACATAAAGGGAATGGGGCTGCCTCACAACTCAATGTAAGTCAATAAGACTCGAAATCCCAAACCCCAAAACCATTAGAGGGGGTTTTAATAAGGTTTAAATTACTGTAACATGTGGAGGCTGATTTAATACTAGCGCCACTTTCAGGCTGATTCATTACTAGCGCCAGGTATCGGCAGATGAGCGTCTGTACAGAGGAGCTCAGAGCGACCGCTAGCATACGCTGTGATTGGCTATCGGGCACTGTAACAGAGTGCCTCAGTCGCTGTAGTAACCTGGCCGGCCTTGATGAATGAGATGCATGTTGGGTGTTCTAACACCAGTACAGCCTTCCAGGGAGTGAAAGGTAGCGCCAGCTCATTGCGACCAACTCTCAGCGACTCACACCATATTCAACAAAAAAACTAAAAGCGTTGGCGCTCTGGATCTGGTCGCTATAGCATAGAGTGGCAGGCGCTGTTTGATTAAAGTCTGTTTTTGAACACATATCCACCAGTAACAAAGCGAAAACACATGGAATGGCATTGTTGTTACATTGTGACATTAATACTTTAATGCCAGACTTGTAATGACAATTCTGCATAAAAATATAAAAAATCTAAAACGTTTTCAGAAATGACTTTTTCTAGGCCAGGAGAGGTCACACAATTATTTGAGAGGAAAAAAAAACAATTACACACAAAAAAACCCTGTTTAAAGAGAAGAAAAGGAACGTTCATTGAAATGTATTGGAGAGCGACAGGTAGTGACAGGTAATACCTGGCACTCTGAAAGCTAGAGTGTCGACGTTATATGCTGAGCTGCCTGTAAAGATGAATCGTACGCTACATGGCGCTTTTAGAGTCACTCACCAAAATCGCTTTCATAAATGTGGTACTGCCTACAGCGCCCAGCGTTCACCAGACACTGCCTGCCACTACCAGGCACTACCTGCCGCTATCCCTTGTTGAATAAACCCCTTAGTGCCATGTGAGCATCTGTGTAGCGGCGCTTAGAGCGCCCAAGACTCTACGCTACATCTAACAACAGGCGATAGGTAGGGCCAGTTCAGTGCGTCCGGCACTCGGCGCTGAAGACCGTATTCAAGAAAAAACTACACTCACCCAGCGTTGGCGCTCTAAAGCTGGGAGCTCTAGCAAAGAGCGCCAGACGCTGTGTGTAAAAAGTCTGTTTCTCAACACATATACACTAGCACCAGAGCCAAAACATAGGGAATGACATTGTTTTAACACTGTGACAATGACACTGCAATGTCAGACCTGCACATACAATTCTGCATAAAAATTTTAAAAAATATATATAAAAGTGTTTGTTTGCAGGGCACACAATTATTTGAGACAAAAAATTAAAATTTTACTTCAGCAACACGCTATTTAAACACAACCAAATGAAACACCATTGAAATGTATGGGAGAACGATACTGAGCGAAAGGTACTACATGGCTCTGCTGAGCCTAGAGCGCCGGCGCTATGCGCTGAGCAGCCTCTAGTAATAGAGGCGCTCACCAGATTTGCTTTCTTAAATGTGGTTTTCACATACAGCGCCCAGCATTCACCCGATGCTACCTGCCGCTACGTGGCACTACCTGGCACTAGCGTTTCTTAAATAACCCCCATTGCATGACAAAAGTCATTTATTTGCACTGTATTGTGTTTTGAGTAAAGTTTCTGCACGGGTATTCTTTACCTTTGGAGAGGCACTCCAAAATGCAGAAAGCCTCTTCAAATCTTCATGAATTATCTCCTGATGTCCTTTGCCTATTTGAAGATACACAAGACTGCCAGTCAAGTGTACTGGCATAGAGATTAAGAAAAGAATTTCAAGTAAGGGTAATTAGGATTTGGAGAGAACATTATCATGGATAAATGTGCGTGAACCATTCTCTGCAATTTACTTTCATACATCGGGCATCATTTAACCTGAATCTAAACAACATGCATCACCTGGCTAGTGCAACTGAAAATGTTTACATTTCTTAACACAAGAACACAATGGCCTAATCCTATGCATCAATAACCTCGACAATGAATACAAAGGCATGTGCTAAAGTTGCAATATACCCAGTGAATCAAAACACAGTGTACAAGCTGAAAGACATTGTAAGCCCCTGAAAGCTATAACTAGAAGAGGTAATTGTTTTAATAACCTCGCAAACTTTTAAATCTTACTTTTAAAGGTTTAACACTTTAACATTTAAAAGTATTTTAAAGCCAGTTAGCTACTATGGGCCTTATTTATCAAGGGATAGCGCCAGGTAGTGTCTCACTAGCGCCAGGTAGCGCCAGCTATCGGCGGCTACCGACTCCAGAACGCCAGGCTGTGAACACAATCATGCATTTATCACGCTAAATGAGGCTAGCGCCGGCGAGAGCGTCAGCTAGCGCGGGATTCATCATGTTGCAGACTTCAGCGAACAGCGCCGCTGCTAATCCCATCACAGCGCCAGGTATGACCTCTCGCTACCTGGCGCTCTCCAATGCATTTCAATGGAGCAATCTTTAAATATTCATAATTAATTGATATTAATGTTTTTTGTTTTTTTTTAAATTTCAAAAATTCGGTGACCACTTCTGCAATGTTATATCTTTTTTTTAAGGTAAAAAAAAAAAAAAAAAATTGGTCAGAATTGATATTACAGGTCTGATATTAATGTATTCATATTACAAAATGTTTATAAAAACTTGTTTATTATTTTTTTCCAAAAATAAGGTTGTTTGGGGGTTAAAAAACTACTTTTAACACATCGCCGCCAGCGATCTGGGGTTTAAACATGCATTTTACAGAGCGAGAATTTTTTTAGCGTGATTTGTTAATGAATATGCTGGGAGCCGTTCGCTATGGCCATTCGCTGTCAGGCGCTCCCACACAGCGCGGAACCTGTCAAACAGCGACTCCTAACCCCGTATTCAACATTACCGCACACCGACTGAGTCGCTGTCAACAACCGAACAACGGCCAAGCACAGCGAATACTAGCCAGCGCTGTGAAAATCACGCTACTGTCGCTACCTGGCGCTATTAATAAATCGGCCTCTATATATAATGTTATATTTATGTGTTTATATTTTTTAAATTCTTGACAAAAGTAATTACTTTCTATAATTGGCGTCTGAATAAAATGATCCCCTAAAAGTAAAGCTACAAAAAACTTGACTTCCTTGCTCCGCAGCATTGGGGTATCCCGTTTCAGGATGTCCCACTGTATCTCCCCCGGGTGCAAGTCCGGGACTGGGTAGCCCTCGATACTGGATGTCAACTGGCATTCTCAGAAAAACCTTAATAAAGGTAGCCTCATCCTATTCTTATATACATTGCTTCCTTTACACATTGCCCTGATGTATATTATAGGGAAAAATACATTTTTGAAACAGTAGGTGGCACTGTAACCACAGCTAAAGATATAAACATATGAACAAATGTTGTTACTGAGTAATGCACAGCTTAAAGCAAAAAAATATAATTGTACAACTTCTTCAATTGTTTTTAGTAGGCTAAAGCTAAAGAGGGTTCATATTTCTGTTACGGGGAAGCCGATTCATTAATAGCGGCAGGTAGCGACAGTTGAGCGACTGTAGCAGTATTTTCACAGCGCCCGCTAGTAGTCGCTGTGCTTGGCCGTTGTTCGGTTGTTGATAGCGACTCAATTGGTGTGCAGTAATGTTGAATATTGGTTGAGGAGTCGCTATTTGACAGGTTCCGCGCTGTATGGGAGCGCATGATAGCGACTGGCCATAGCGACCGGCTCCCACCATATTCATTAACAAATCACGCTCAAAGAATTCTCGCGCTGTGAAATGCATGTTTAAACCCCAGAGCGCTGGCGGCGATGGGTTAAACGTAGTTTTTTAACCCCCAAACAACCATGTTTTTGGAAACAAAAAAAAACAAGTTTTACAAATAATTTTTAGAGAACGGCATGCCTTACCATGTGTGCGTTTCTGTTGGCCAATTCGCTTCAAAATGGGACATGGAGCAAGCACAGATCAGGATATGCTGCTTTGTACAGCTTCACTGTGACCACAAGAGGCGCCAAAGAAATTAGCTAAAGCCAGGACCAGGTGAGAGACTTGCTCCTTTATCCTGCCCAAGAGGAAACTTTTCTTTGATTCACCAAAGCATAGGTTCTGGGGTCTGTAAAGAGGAACTTAGGAGGCTGGAGTCTAAAAGACTCCAGGACCTCCTGAGTTCCAGTCCTTGGGGCATCCCAAATTAAATGGCTCGATGTTTGAGCATGCACAGCTACAAGGATGCAGCCGCCATCAAACAAAGTACAGCAGGGAAAGGTGAGCTTACCAATGACCCCAGGGGTTTCATACAGTGGGGCATCCTGATTTAGGGTGCCCCAGGGAGGCATCCTAGCGGACGGTCCTCTGGTCTTTTAGATTCCAGGGCTGAGTCGCAGGGATTTTGTGCCGCTTTAACCTTTACCTTTAACTTACCACCTCAGCTCAACTTCTGTTCACCCACCTCTGCTCACCTATGCATATGTATGAAAGCATAGGCAAAGCTTTATGATTAAAGCTTGCCTGCAGTAAACTGTTTGCTTTCTTTGCAGCGTACATTTTATTGTGGAACAATAGGACAATGTGGCCTTTAGACCAAAAAAGGTTGTGCACCCCTGGTCTAAAGTATTTAGAAAAAATGACTGTTGATGGCAGTGCATACAGTCCTTGCTGCACTTGAACAGTACTTACCGTTAACTTATTCCTTCACTTGGACCTTGTCCCACGTGACCGCTGTTGACTGGCGACTGGCCAAAAGTTGAGTGGGTCGAGTCTCAAAATCATGGAACGAGGGAGCGGTGAGTATGGGCTGCCAAACAACAGGCCCTTGCAAGTCAGGTACGGGAGGTATTTATAAAATACATTGGATTGCTTTAAAGAGGGAGTCCAGCCAACCCAACCCAAACTCAGGACGGTAGCTTACTCTATAGCAATTGCTATGTATGTGGTGCTATTCACAATGGGAATGCCAAGCAGGAAACTCCCTTTTTTATTTTAAATTCCCAAACTGGGCTACACATTGGGGGAGGGCTGAGGTTTTTTTTAAGCTGAACATGAACGTTAAAGCTTTAACTCGGGCAAAAATAATGGGCACCCCCGATCTACAGCATAACTGTGAAGCATAGAGAAATATATAAACTGTTATGGTGACACTGCCCCTAGTGGACTCTCTACAATTACTAGAATGGGAAATAATTACTGTATGTAGGGCATCTACCAGACTTTCTGCTCAGGGGCATCCATCCACAATTAATAGTGACCTGACACCAAATAACAGTAATGAGGAATAAGATAACATCTCAGGAGCTGATAATATGTCAAGTGCTCTCACTGGAGGTAATCCTAAAGATTTGCCAAGGTGAAGCTCACATTCAGCATACCATTCTTTCTCATTAAACATAAAACAAAGCACAAAAAAAGGATTCTCTGGCACCTAAGTGTTCTGACACAGCATTTCAGATAAGTTGCAAAAGTTTTTCAAGTTAAGTATTTTTTTGTGAGTGGACAAAGTAAAAACCAAAAAGATGCCTTTTTATGTATGTATTTTTTCATTTACTTGTACTAAGAGAGAAACTCCAATCTAAAATGGGAATCCAAAAAAAGGTCAAAGAGGCACTCCTAAAGCGAGTATCACCTCACCAAATTTGAGATCAAATCAGATTGCATAATCCTAAAACTGCCGCATCAGCAAAGATATTTCGTGTCTTATCAGTAAGGATGAAAAAGAACGGATTTTGCACAGTTGAGTCTGGCTGTGTGGTAGGTAGAGGACACATAAGTTATTCCTAAAAGGTTTAGTGTGGCACAGTCATGTGCGCTCGCCACTGCTAACCGGACAAGTACAAAAGGATAAAAAAAAATGTTGAAATTCAAGAAATACATTCTGGACATATATACCATAAGTATGGAATAACAATACTATTACACATAAGACATATGCTGAGTTTGTTCTCATTAGTTAGGCCCTTATTTAAGAAGGGATAGCGTCAGGTAGCGCCTGGTTAATGAGAGGTAGCGACAGATAGCGACTGGTCAACGCCGGACACGGCACGCAATTACACATTTATCAAGCAGAATCTGTTTAGCGACTGGAATAGCGCCATGTAGCGTCTGATTCATCATTTTCACAGCCTCAGCGAACAGCACCAGCGTTCAGCCTTTGCACAGCGCCAGGTATGACCTCTCGCTACCTGTCGCTCTCCCATACATTTCAATGGATGATCCTTTTCTTCTCTTTAAACAGGTTTTTTTTTTTCAAAAAAATCACAAATAATTCTGTGACCTCTTCTGGCATTGAAATCGCATTTTTTTCATAATTTTTAAAATATTTCCTCAAAAATGACATTACAGTGTTCATGTTACAATGTTGTTACAATGTAATTCCATATGTTTTCGCTTTGTTACAAGTTGTTAGATGCTTGAAAACAGACTTTAAACACACCGCCTCCTGCGCTCTGTGCTTCAAACAACAATTTTTCAGCGCCAGAGATTTGTGAGGCTGTTTTTATGCTGAATATGGTGTGAGTCGGTTGCTATGAGCAGTCGCTAACATTCGCTCTCATACAGCGCTGTACTGGTCAAATAGCGACTCCTCACAATGTATTCAACATTACTGAACAGCGACTGAGTCGCTATAAAGTAGCGACTCACAGCCGAGCACTGCGACTACTAGCGGGCGCTCTGAAAATGCCTGCTACAGATGCTCATCTGTCACTACCTGCCGCTAATGATGAATCAGCCTGTTAGCTTGTAGATAACTATGCATAAGTCAAAAGAAAATAAAAAATAAATGGTTTAAAAGCTAATTTTCAAAAATAAAAACATTTAGCTGAAGCAAAGATACATAAATAGTAAAATAATGTGTTTTAAATAGAATGTTGTATCTATTAGTAATACGGTACATAACATTCACCCAGTGTTCTAGGGAACTGGGAATTTGTATACAAGCCTAGCTAGTAACTGTGAGCCAACATGTGCCCAGAGCTCAGCACACAATGGTAAATACGGTTTTCATTTGTTTTGCAGGAGTGCCAGCACCCAGATAATTTTGTCTCACGAATGCGTCTCTCTGGTATATATCACTTTAATTCTGTCAATTTACAATATAGTAAATCAGGAAGAAACTGAAAAGATTGTTCAGTTGTGCTCTTATACTAAAAGATTTTGGTAGGATTGTACAAAATTTGTTCAATCAGATTGAAAGATATGTGGGGAAACCCATAACCAGAGTGGGTTTTATGTTTTGTGAATATTTATACATTTATATAATGCAAAATACAGCACCTGCATTTTATATATATATTTATATTGTGTATGCATGTAGCTGTGCATTGAGGTGAGCCTGCTGCCATTTAGAGGCCGATTCATTAATAGCGCCAGGTAGCGACAGATGAGCGCCAGTAGCGTTATTTTCACAGCGCCCGCTAGTATTCGCTGTGCTTGGCCGTTGTTCAGCTGTTGACAGCGACTCAGTCGGTGTGCGGTAATGTTGAATACGGGGTTAGGAGTCGCTGTTTGACAGGTTCCGCGCTGTATGGTAGCGCATGACAGCGAACGGCCATAGCCAACGGCTCCCAGCATATTCATTAACAAATCACGCTCCAAAAATTCTCGCGCTGTGAAATGCTTGTTTAAACCCCAGAGCACTGGCGGCGATGGGTTAAAAGTAGTTTTTTAACCCCCAAACAACCATATTTTTTGTAAAAAAAAAAACATGTTTTTCAAAACATTTTGTAATATGAATACATTAATATCAGACCTGTAATATCAATTCTGCACAAATTTTTTTTTTTTTTTTTTTTACCTTAAAAAAAAAATCTAACATTGCAGAAGTGGTCACAGAATTTTTGACATTTAATTAATAGCAATTAATTATGAATATTTAAAGATTGCTCCATTGAAATGCATTGGAGAGCGCCAGGTAGCGAGAGGTCATACCTGTCGCTGTTCAAGGTTGCTCGCTGGCGCTGTGGGGTGAGGCTGGAATAATGATGAATGATTCGCTATCTGGCGCTCTGTCAGTCGCTAAGCAGGATCGGCTTTATAAATGTGTGATTGCGGAGGGGAGCCGGCGTTCTCATGGCGGTGAGCGTCATTACCGTTCGCTCACCATTCGCGCCCTGGCGCTATCCCTTGTTAAATAAGGGCCTTAGACTTTTTCGTGTAACCAGTTAGTTTTATGCTTCTTTAAAAAAAATATATATATTTATATAAATAAATATAAATATATATATATATATATATATATATATAAATTAAATATATATATATACATTTCAGTGAATATATATATATATATATATATATATATATATATATATATATATTGGTTATATGAACGCATTTGTTAAAGGAGATTTTTCTTTAAACTTTTGGGCCCCAACTGGCAGATTAAGAAGTTAAATAATAGATTTTGAAAACCTAGAAGTCCATAAATAACAAAAACAGAAGAATTAAAAAGGCATGTGTAGGTTATAAAGATATATGTGTGTATACAGACATGTTAGAACACACTCTGAGGTTAGGCTTCCTCAGTATACTCAGGATTACCCTGTAACACTTTTGCCTCTGATAAATGGCACAACACTGATTTCTAATCCCGTAAAAATGGGACTGAAATGCGGGTTTCCCCGTTGTGAGCAGGGTGATCCGTGCAGGGCTGAGGCAGCAAGGCTGCTGTGTGTGTGCACAGCGCCCGGCCTGCACCTCTGACACACACACACATTCACACACACTCAGCCTGCTCAGCTGCCCCGCCCCCTCCATGGCAGATCTAAGCCATAGAGGCCAAAACCCCCCAAAATAAGCCCCCTGTCACCCCCCAAATTGAATCCACCTCAGCATCCGATCCTTAACAATATCTCCTAACAATTGACATTGTGTCTGCTGATCTATATCTCCCTGCAGGAAAGATACAGGCATTCTTTGTGAACTTACAGCAAAATTTGGGAAAGGTGTATAAAATATTAAAAATTTCAAAAGAAAAGGGACAGTGGGAGGGTGTGACAGCAAATCCTATACCTAAAGACCCTCAGTTATATGTGGAAGGGCTTTGTTTCAAAAAAAGATCTGTCTTTTTGTTAGGGCTTTGAATATTCAAATTGAAACTATCGCGCAATCATTGATTGTCAAATCATTGGTTTCTGGAGTTTTTAAATAGATGGCATGGTGGGGATAAATTTCAATCATATATCTGTAGGTATAATACATTGGTAGGGTGCATCCACAGTGTGAATTTCAGCAAAAGTCACTTTGTTGATTTCATGAACTTTGAAGAAATTACACTCTTGTGCCCTATTTTGCCTCTATAAGGAGAGGTGCTGGCTGCTGCCTATAGCACACCATCATCCCTGGGAGCTTTCTTTTCCTTTAAAGAAGGGAACCCACCATCCATCCCAAATGTCTGGTAAGTTCATTTTGCTTCATTCTCCTTTTCACCTTTTTTTGGCTTTTTTTCCTTTTTATTTTCTCCTTCTGTGTAACCGTTACCTTTAAAGAGACAGAGGATAAATTAAGATGCAAAAAGTTGCCAGTGTAATCTGCAAATGATAGGCAGCAGCAGCATAACAAATTCTTTGCATATTCACGTCACTGTATACTGAATTCATGTTTTGATACTGTACATTTTTTTTTTTTAGTTTGCTTTGTATTATTAATAATGTAAATGAGGGAGGAAAGCTGCAGAGCTCAGGGAGCTCAGTGCTCAGCAGAGCTGGCCACACAGGACAGGGGCTGTGGCCCTCATAGCAGACCCTGATTAGGATTATTAGTAGTTTGATTATTAGTAATATGAATATTAATGCTATGTGAGATCTGCAGCTTTTCATCGAGCAGATGTACAGAGCTGTCAAGTGCAGCGAGCCATTGTGTCCTCCCCATAACATGCAATCAGAGCTTTCAGTGATCAGACGCAGTCACATTACACATGCAGCGAATTATAGTGACATGGAAACAGAAAGCGGGGGGATAATAGAGAGATTAAGGACGAGCGATTTCGCTGATTCCCCCCTTTCTCTGACCGGTAAAACTGGGCGTTTCTATTTCTCCTTCTGGCTAGAACGAGCGATCAGAACCGTAAGATTTCGCGCGGATTTGCCCTCCTCCTGCCCCCGTACATGTGCCCTCACAGAAGGGTCACCGCGATGTCCCTTCCAGCAGCTTCCATGGCGGAACCCCCCAGCGCGCAGCTCCCCTATTCACTGCCGCTACCGAGCCGCGCGCGCAAGCTGCTGGCCGTATATTCCGCCTATGGCCGCCGAGCGGCGCTGTGCGCGGGCTACTCCACAGCACGGAGCGGGGAATGGCGGAGGTCTCCGCAGCCCTGACTCTCCTGTCCTGTCCCCTCATCGGCCCCGCCGCCATTCTATAGCTGACTGCAGGCAATGCGAATTAATAACTGATTACTGTACACAATCATGGCGTTACCTTTCCATTTATACTGGCCCAAACCCAACAACCTGGTCTCTGCCGTGCCTGGCCCGCGTGTTCCCGTTATACAATGCCCTTATGCTATATATATATATATATATATATATATATATATTGCTGCTGACCCACCTGAGGTAGGGAACCCGTGCCAGCAGCACACAGGGCGCCATAGCAGCCTCTCCATAGGGAGGCATTCTCCACACACTGCTATAGAGATAAAGCTCTCAGCTGCCACATCTCTCTCCTCTGCCACCAGCATTTTCTTTCTTTCCACATTATTCCCTATTAGTCTTTGCCTTCTTGCTTTTCACTGTGTCTCTTTTTTCTTTGTTGTTATCCTTCCACCTTCCTCTCTTTATTACATCCCCCTTTTACACATTCCTCTCTCCTCTTTTAAATCGTTCATCCATCTCTCTTTTTCATATTCTCTCCACCTTCCTCTGTTCACTTCTCTTTCTCTCTCCTCACCTTCCATCCTTCTTTCTCTTTTCCACATTCTCTCCTTCTGTAACACATTTACTCCTTGTGGTAATTCATTTTGTCTCTCTTTCTTTCCCTAGATCTCTTCCACATTCCCCCCATCTCTCTCTCTATCGCTCTAGTGACCTAGTCCACAGCTCCATATTTTCTCTCTTCCACATTTCTTCCTTCTCTCCCTCTGTTATACTTTCCCTCCTTCTCGCTCTCTCTTTCTACACTACATTAGCTCCTGCTCTCTCTTCCACAATCTCTCCGTCTTTCTCCCACCTGCACATTCTCTCCTCTCTCTCAAGTCTCCTCCACATTTCCTCTTTTTCTCTATTGCACCATCACTGCTGTTTTTCTTTCTCTCAAACTTTGCTTACTCTTTCTACATTCACTACTCTCTTTCTATTTCACATCTCTGCATTCTCTCTCCTTTTTTTCACGTTTCACCATTTTCTCTTTCTATCGATTCCTCGCTCTCTCTTTCCCTCTCTCACTTTTCTATTCTAAATCCCCCTTCTTTCTCCTTCCACATTCCCTTTCTATCTCTTCCACATTTTCTCCTCTATCTCTCTTCCACATTTTCTCTCTTAGCTCTCTCTATTCTACATTCCCTCATTTTCCCTCATTCTCTCTCATTTCCACATTCCCTCCTTTATCTCTCTTTCTCTATACACCAACTTCTCTCACTTCAACGTCCTCTCCTCTCTTTTCCACGTCCACTCCTTCTCTTCCACCATCCTTCTCTCTCTCACGTTTATTCATTCTATCCCTTCCACATTCCCTCATTCTCTCTTGCTTACTCATTTCCACGTTCTATACATCTATTTTTTCCACATGCACCAATATTCTTTGTTCCTACAGATTTATTCATTTTTTCTTTCTCTCACTCTCCTCTATATTTCCTACTCTCTCTTTAATGTTACTTTTCCCTTCTTCTGTTCCACATCCCATCCTCTTTTCCACATTCACTCCATATCTCTCTCCTCTGCTTTCACTCCTTTAGTCTCAATATTTCGCTCTCTCCTCCACATTTACTCCTCTCTCTTCCACATTCCTTTATTCACTGTCTCTGCCGCTTTCTTTATTCCGCACTCCCACCTTTTTCTTTTCCACCTTGTCTCCTCTTTCTTTCTCCTCCACATTCTCTCCTTTACCCTCTTTCTCTCTCGCTATCTTGCACATTCCCTTCCCCCCCCTTCCTCCCTTTGTTTCACCTCACATCCCTCAGTCCTGCTTTCTTTTTTATATGTGCTCCTTTATCTCACTGTTTTCAATGCTCCGTCTTTCAGCTGTCTTTGTATAAATGTTATATAAAGCTCGCTCACACTGCAACACAGTCCCCATAAGGAACAAGGATGGTGGGCGTGACTTATTTGACCTCACGATCGATGGCTAATGATTGTGGGCAGATTAAATGTAGATTAACGTGATAAATAGGATATAGATGCTCAATAATACGTCCAGCTGTTACTATTTACAAGCGCTGGGCAGCACAGTGTTAGTAAATGTGACGTTAGTTAGGAGGATAATGCCGGGCTGCACTTGCAAGTGAGGCGCTGTGTGGCGGGGGAGTTGCCATTTGATGAGGCGCACTTACCTATCAGTACTCGTCATAGTCCTCGCAAAACAGAAAAGAAGGGAATCTGTGAGGAAACACTGTGTCGGGCAGCAGTCGGTGTGTCAGGGCAGGCAGAGCTTGGTGCTGGGGAAGCCTTTTGTCGCCTTATGGTGAAAAGCTCCTCACAGACAATGTACAGCGCTACTGTATATGAGGCGCTTTACCAAACGTTAGGGAAAAACTTATCATGGCTTTGGCTTATATAATAAAGCCGGACTCACACTGCGAATTGGTTCCAGAACAGTATGATAAGGGCACCAGCTGACCGCATTCAGAGTTTCTGGATCCCCTAATGAGGGCGCTAGACACCTATTGATCAGCACGCCTTTACATTATGGGTCTTCCTACCAGGAAACCACAATCAAGCACATTTGTCTGCATTACGAGTTTACAACTCTTTAAAGCAGGCCAAAACTCTAAGTTACACAGCTCAAATGT
This sequence comes from Gastrophryne carolinensis, assembly GCA_027917425.1. NCBI lineage: Eukaryota > Metazoa > Chordata > Amphibia > Anura > Microhylidae > Gastrophryne > Gastrophryne carolinensis. The sequence goes on from CM051242.1 coordinate 89,547,183, forward strand.
CCTAAAAGTCTCCAAGGCTGGCTTACAGCTTGCCCTCAGGACATGCCAATTTGTTTGGTCCCTGTGTCTAAACTCCCTCAGTTTGGCGTCTGCTTGCCGTGGTGAGAACGCAAACCAGGAAGACGCCGGGGGATTTCTGGATGGACATAAGTATACAGCACATCAGGGGGTTTGGCACACCAAATATCCCTGGGCAGGGTGGTCTGCCCACTCCTTCACTGTCAGTGGGAATGCCCAGTCCACATCTTCAGCACTAACGTCTCTTGTAGCGGACCTCCAGTCAAATCCACCCCCCGACACTGAAACTGTATTCGGAGCCCCTCTTCTTCTATTCCCAGTGGCTTTTTTTCCCCAAATTGGGCTTCCCGGGTGAGAGGGTGGGGAAAGGAGGCAGCACAGTAGCTGGACAGTCACTTTCAAGAGGAGCAACCAGCGGTCTAATGTCTATAAGTGGTCACATCTGATGAAGTGGCTGTGAAGGATGCCTGCCACTTCCTCCATATATTTTGTATGTACGGCTAGCTAAGCTGATTGGCAGAAAGCCGCACATGTGCTGTGGGATCGCCAGCAAGGTGCTGGCACGCACTTTGGAATGCACTGTTGGACCAAGGAGAGGAGATTTCACAGGTCGAACTGCAGGGTTTCACACAGTGGAGCATCCCAAACAGGGGGGTCCCCAGTGGGACTGTCCACTTTAAAGAAATCTGGTATTTTCACTATCCCATATTTTGTTTCTCCTCCCCTGGGGCATCCCACATGGGGGGATTCCCTCTGTGTGAATCTTCCCAACTCCCCCACTATACTTACCTCCCTGTACAATCCCATGGTGCATGTACCGGCTCTCCTTCAAAAAGTTTACCAAGCCATACATATTAGGAAAACTTATTGAAAGCTAGATTAATGACCTCTGCTGGCTGCCCCCCTCAGACTATGTCTACCCATGTCAGCCATTCAGATATGCCTGGCGCTGCTATGCATAGCAGCTGGAGCACCAGGGGAGGGAGGCAGGGCTTATGTCTCTGAGAAGAGACTGAACATTCACTTTAAGGGCAAGAAGGGAGTAGCCGCATTCTTGTCAAAATACAACTAATACGCCAATAAAAAAAAAGTCATTTTCTGAAAGAGTTTGTCCAGATGAAAAAAAATGGCCTGTACTTTCCTGGTCGTCTGCTGCTTGGATCCTTCTTTGTCACAGAGCTTTACTCACCTCCATGTTTTTGATGTTTGCATTCATACTGACGTTCCCCCCCTGTGAAAAACGTTATGGCTAGTACAAGACATTATTATTAAGACTCCATGGAAAACATGAGACCCTTCTTTTAAGTTAATACTGGGTGGGCATAATCCACTATTCTCTGCAAAGAAGTCTGTGTATTCCATGCTAAAAAGGTCCTGCAAGGTCCCAAAACGTTGCTTGCATGCTTGTACTGATAGAACGTAAAGTAGCTTCTTCACAGACTGCGGTGTGTCGTGGACATCCTGATTCTGTTTATTGTAAAGTATTGTAGTCAACCATAACCACACAAGTACCCCAAACCATGTGATGGTGTGTGGCCCACGCTCTTTGATTGCCTCCTTTTTGTCTCAGACATCTTTAAGTTGATTTTTCCCTGAACATAAAGTACAGTAGCTGGGTGCTTGAGGTAAACGGTTCACTAGGGCAAGAGTAAATGGTACACACTTAGGATACAGACTTGCAATGACATGCAGTCTCAGACTCTCCATGTTTATATGTCTATATATAACTGATGACATTGCTGAGTAAGAATCATAGATTAAACCGGACCTTCACCCTGATTAAGAGCTTATCTTATATGTTCCCCCCACCCTCTACATACAGATTGCCCACATTAAAAAATCATCCTACCTGCATCTACTGCATTTTCTGAGCCTTTAAACGTTCAACACGGCAGCACATGGAGTCTCAGGCTGCCTGTAAACAGGAAGTATCTTCTGACTGTGCCACTCTGCATTCTGGGATTGTTGCCTTTTCCTTATCCCCAGCTCTGCTCTGCAAAGCACAGCTATAAGCTCCTTGCTCTCCCCCTCTCCTCTCCTCTGTACGTGATGCTTCTGAGGTAAGATGGTGGCACCCGTATCCTAAAGTTCTGAACAGAGTTGCAGCCCAGTGGGATAAAAAATAAAAAGTAAGTAACTAAAAATGTAAAATATAGTCATTTTTGATGCTGGGGAATAGTTTTTTTAAGGGTTTGGGCTCTTAATTAAATGATGCTGAAGCTCCAGTTTAAAGAACTATAAAGAACTTAATGTCAGTCTCTTGCACTGATAGTGCCACCAAAAGGACAAAGTGTCAATTGACAGCCAAGGTTAAAAAAGAACTCACTAAGGCCGATTCAGCATTGTGAGAATTTTTTCCTTTCAAGTTTTTTTGTGAGAAAATAAAATGTATTTTTTTCCTTAGTGCAATTCAGCACCATTTTTCAGCACCATGTGCACATTTTTCTATATGTCGCTCAGCTAAAGATGAATTGCATGAAGGGAAAAAATTGTTTTAAAAAATGTTTTCCCACAAAAGAACATGAGAAAAAAATGATGTCAGCGCTGAATCAGTCCTACAGTGATGCCTACATGATGTGCACCCAGGATCTTTCTTTCCAGTGCTCTTGCTCATTTAGAACCACATTTATGAAGTGCGCCCACCAGCTAGAGCCTTATTTAACACTAGAACCCAAAAGCTCACAGTGGTGGGAGCTCTGGTTGAAGCAACGCCAGATGAAACCTGGCACTGTAGGTCAAGACCCAACAGAGCACAATGGGCAGAACTGGATTGAAGTATACTTTATGTACACTCACCTGATCGCCTGAACCAGGTCCTGCACCGCTAGGCCGCGACCTTGCGTTCAGGTGAGTGTTAGAGCCATACTAGCAGCGCTGGTCTGCGGGGGATAAAAGGTGTATAGTTTTTTTAATTTTGACTGAAGAATGTCTAAGCAACAGCACAGTCACTCAGTTTGTGGAAATATTTTAGGAGTAACAAGTATTTTTTTAATTACATTTTGTCTTTGTAAATGCTTATATATGATCCACACACTGTAAAATAACATGTTATAGCTTATAGATTAGTTAAAAAACAAGCAGCAAACTACAGATCTAATAGTAGGCTTCGTAACCTCACCACTCTGTTCTATGGAAGCAAGCCTCAGCTCAGCACAGGGTGGGATTTGGGATTCCCTAAGTGTGTGATCCCGCTGAGGGGGAAATAGTTTTTTTTTTGTCTGCATGTTATGCTATGGTGGGCTGTGGCTCCCTATGCCAAACTGACCCAGCCCATCAAAGCTTTATTAAATCAGGATCTAAGCTTTAACAAATCGCCATTTTCCTTCTTTCTTTGACCGAACAATCTAACATGAAGGTTTAGATATTTGTTTTTCTCATGCTACCAAACATAATGTTCTTGGGTTTTCTCTTTTTCAGCCAAACCAAAGGTGTACTTGGGTGTTAAAGTCAAAGTGACTGTGAAAGAGTTGTTGGAACAGAAGAGGGCGAATGAGGCAGTAAAGAACTGTTCAGTGAGTTTTCGGATGTATTATGTTTTCAATGCCACCACATCAGTACTTTGTGTTAACACTGACATCTGCAGTTCAATAGGCACACACCACTGTTTGCCTTTCTCACCTGGGATGGTCTATGCCAGATATATGTAATAATTAATAGGCTAGGTTACTGTACTGTTTAAATAGCACAGGTCTTTGTGTAACATGTGCGTGAGCTTTAGGATCTCCGCCTTCATACTGAGCTAATCTATCTGCATACATCAAAGGACTGTGCTTCTTTTATAAGTGACAGATTCTATCAAGCTGGGTGCTGTAAGTTTAAGTATGGCCTGATGATTAACCCCTAGTAGGTGCAGGTCACAACTTCAGGACACTTATTTTACAGACAATATGCCACACAGAGAGTGCCTAATATTAGACTATAGAGTCAAAATACTTTTCACAACACATTAGGGTTGATTCATTGCTGTGCGCCAAAGTATTTGCACACAACTTTCATGCGCAAAAATGGTTTGCTCACGTTTCCCTTTCCTTCCGATTCACGGGACACAATTTTTGTGTGCCTATTTTTCTGCATAAATTTGTGCATGAAGCAATATTTCAATTTACCCTGTGATTTAGGGATGAGGGGTTTGAGGGGTGAAATGTGTGCACAAATGTTGTTTGTTTTATGTGCCATTTTCCTCCAGAAAAAAGCAGGAGGAAAATGCCGACTTCACTAACTGATCTGCTTATTTCATTCATTAAACACATGCCGGTCAACATGTTCATTATGAATGAAAGTGTCATCTGCAAGTTATTTTTCAGAATTCAGAAGTAGCTGTGTTCGAACAGGAAGGGAGATGACAGCCATGATGTTGTGAGCTGCTGAATGACACTTTATGCACTTTGCCTATAGAGTCCCTTTAGGACCAACTGTCTTAACTAGAGCATTCTGCAAAGGAGGACAGGCTGGCTGCAGGGTTGGTCAAGGTTGTGCACTCAGAGATTGGGTTACTGAACTGCAAGGCACTGGGCATGGAAGTATATGGTTCTGCTGATTGAAGGTGGAGTAAAACCTGTGGTTCGACAGTAGGGCAAGGTCAAGGGCTAAGATTTGTAGTCGAGGTCCAGGCAAAAGGTCATGGTCAAAGTCCAGCCGAGATTCATGGTTGAAGTCCATGTAAAAGGTCAAGTCAAGGGATCACAGAGAACACAGGTCATCAGAAATGAGTCAGACAATAATCACAAGCAATCTTCTACTGCTGCTATCTAGGAATGGGGTGGCTACCTTATAAACATATTTGCAGCATACATCTTAGGGGTGAAAGTCTTCACGGCCAACTTCCTGAACACAAATTTTCGCACTTGGGGAGGGCATTGACATGTTTTGGGCAACACATCTCCTTAGCCATGTAAAGTTAAATTCCCCTGTTAAAGTAAAAATCCATTGTGGAGGAAAACCTCAAATCCCAGAACCTGGGGCACCTCAAACTGAAGTCACATGACAAATCCAGCTGTGTTCATAACATTCTGCCCCGTAGAAGGAACACAAGATACTTTTGGGTAACAAAGGAATGTCAGGATAATGAACACATTTAGAGAGAAAGTGATAACGAGTTAGGTCCTTATCAGTCTACTGTGATGCTGATCTTATTAGGGCATTCTGTCTCTCGTGAAACTAATAGTGTGGAAATATTTCCTTTGAATCCAGAACATGAACGTGTAAACATGGAAAGAGTTGGATATCTGCAAAGAACAAATGTAATTCAAATGAAATAGAGGTCATAAGTTTTTCCAGGAAATCCTGAGCTTGGTATAACTATGAAGGGTCCAGAAAGTTTCCCTATGCTGCAAGCAGACAAGATGATATTTAAACTTAATTTTTTTTACCCCACATCCCAGACAAGTAACAACATATGAACAGAAAGATAACTCATGTTGTTTCAATGGGCATTTATCCTTACAGTAAGTTCTCCCAACACTATTACACTGCAGAGGGCACACTACTTTACAGCAAGCCATGTAAGACCAAATTGCTTAGAGCCATGCATTGGCATGCAGACAAATGGGTGATGGAGTTTGAGGATGCCCAGTGAACGAGTCTTGCAGATCTGGGTAGTTTGGGAGATAATGCAACCAGATGTATCCAACACTTCTCAAAGGTTCGACAAAAACATTTCAAAGTTATAGAAACTAAAGTATGTTTTACCCCAGAAGGCAGCCCCTTCTCAAAGAACAAGGATTAAGACCACATTACATTGGTCTGAAGTGCAGAGGTGACACGCATATATGAAATGTTCCACCTGAATAGTTCATATTTACCACATGCAGCCGACAGGTGGTAGGCTTGTGAATATGGCTTAAAGCCCTGGCACAGAGTCTCTGTATATGGAAAGTGAACTGTGCGGAAGGTCAGGTTACTCGCGGTATAACATAACAAGACTGAATGACTAATGCGGCTGTGACTCACATCCTCTAGCGGCTATTGCAGGCAGTGCCAAGCTTTTTTTTATTAAAGCAATTATGTAAACCCAATATTTTAAAACCATAAGGCATTAAATCTTTAATATGCATTATACTTTGCCTTTAAATGAAAATACCTGATTTCTAAATGGTTTTACCCCCTCTCACTCTCTAATAGTTTTCCCATGCCAAGCATACAGAATGGAGACCCCTTAACATTCTGATGTGAGGCTGCTTCAAGTGGATGGAAAACCCAGGAATTTGACTTTGGGTTGGTTTCTGGGTTTTGTTCCATGCTCCTGGGGCATCCCAATTCGGGAACCTCTCCTCATTGATTTGATAGGTGGGACAGGAGCATTCACACAAAGGAGGCAGGGTTGCTCCCCATTCAAAACAATGAGATCCTCCTGCCGAATGACATTGTCCCAGCAGCTGGCTCTTATCGGACGAGATACTACTCATGCCCCTTTGGAGCGTGGAAAGGTAAGTTTTTATGGGCGAACTGGGAGGGTTTTACACAGCAGGTGGCTTTTGTTCTGCTTCCAACATCCAGACTAATGGGGAATATTAAGTTCACCTTGTTATATATCTCATATTTGGAAGGTCTTTCCCCCTATTAATTTGCCATTGTCTATCTGTTTCCTTTTTTTCTCATTCATTGGGGGTTCACAATGCAGGGTATCTTGACTTGGGATGGCCCTGGGGAAGACCAGATAAAAGCTAAACGTGGGGTTTCTTCTCTGTAGGGTATACTAAATCAGGATGTCCCTGTGCGGCAAGGGTGAGAGAAACCCTGGTCAATTTTGTCTGGGAGCCCTCTTTAAGGTTAATTTAACCAACAGTGTAAAATAATTCATCGTCTTCACCCCTATCTCAGAGTTGTCAACTGATGCACATTTACACCTATGAGAGCGACCAACACCTCCCCCCAATAGTTTGGCACAAGTAAGGTGTAGGTCCCCTGTGAGCCTGTCACCCATCTCAGCTCATTGGGGGCCAGCAGCAGGTAGTTGTTAGGAGCTGAGGGGAACCCCAGCACCTTACTTAGTGTAGGTCTGGTTTTACTGGAAAGTTAAAAAACATAAAGGTCATTTAAAAAAACAGCATCCCACTATTGCTGGGATGACTATGAGATTAAAATTCAGCTTTTTGACTCGTTCATAGGGAAGGTTTTGTAAAAAAAAATACTTTAAAGTGGACCAACACCCAGGATTTTGACTATCCTGGGTCTTGGTCCACTTCGGTGGGGCACCCCCGATCGGGGTGCCCCGCTGTGTGAAACCCCCCCGAACCCTCCGAACTCACCTCTGTCCGCGGCGACGGACAAGCCGCGGACAAGCGGCTCCTCCGCCGCCGCCTCCCGCGCGTCCCTGTTGACGCGCGCGTGCCCGCGCCGGCCATTCACAGACGGCCGGCGCGGGCACGGCTAGAGGGGCGCGAGGGAGGCGCGAGGGAAACTAAGGTAAGGAGTTTGGGGTGTTTGGGGGGGTTTCACCCCGCGGGACATCCCGATCTCGGATGTCCCGCGGGGAGGGAGGTGATCAGCCCGGGAATCTTATAGATTCCCGGGCCGATCACCGGTGGGTGTTAGTCCACTTTAAGGAAAGTTAAATATTTGCATATGAATGGATTGAAGCCTATCTGGAGGTAAAACATGTATTTTGCGTTCATTCAGATAACCAATCCAGTGGTAGGTAAAGTTTTTTTCCCCTCTTCACTTCTGTAGCACATTTCTTCCTATTAAACAATATTTAATTGAAAGCATTTAGTATTGGTGGTCAGGGTGTGCACTTCTCCATTTAGCAAGGGAGTCTGATCTCTAAGATCCGAGGCAAGGACCACGCTGAATAATTGTAAAGAAGCAGAACATATCTTCATACATTGCTGTAATGAATTAGCTGGCCGTTGGTTAGATGAACATAGCCTCACCTAACACATGCCAAATCTTATATACGCAGAATGTCCAATAAAAACAATATAGGGCACAGGTTTCTTGCAGTTCTGTTGAAACAGACCTGTAGCTTTAAAGATCCCTTTAATAAATACAAAGGAAAAAAAGAAAATATATATCTTGGAGCCAGGGATATTTGCATTGTAAGCTGCCAGGTAAAATATTAGCTCTTCCTGGTTCATAATGGTGACACTGAAAACCTGCAAGACACTAGCTCACAGAATGGCTAAGGTCCCTCCCTCTACTCTGATTACACTGATAGCAGATCTGAAACACCTCCAGCCCTTTAAACATTAACCTGTTGCATACTGAAATGACTGGCCAGCAGCAGCGCACAGACTTTGCATTGTTCAACGCACACTTTCATACTGGGGGCTCAAACTATTTTTTTTTTTTACATAAGCTTTACAATCCATTTAGATTAAAATATCACTGAAAGTTCAGCACATACAATATTGTGGAGGTTGTAGGATTTCTAAAAGTATCTACAAGTACATGATTTTACTTATTTTAGTAATTGTATGCACACATATTATAAAACACAGGTCCAGTAGAGTTTCTACAGAAGTGTGCTGCCATATACCCTCTAATGTAATTCTGCTCTACCTGGTTTGGTGAACTCACATATACCCTCTAATGTACAGTATTTCTACCTGGTGGTCTTGTTTTATTATTCCTCCACAGACACACTCTGATTGCTAGCACAGAATAATGAAAAGCATGCACACAATAAAAAAACAACAAAATATAAAAAAAATATTGTCTCACTTACCTGCTTATTGCCAATGAATGCAACAGCACAGTTAACCTGCTAGAAATCTTCTAACAGATATACACATGAGGTGGACAACTGATAATAATTTTATTTGATTTTTTGCAGGCATCCCAGGAGAACAAATTGCAGTATTCTGATTCAGTCCCTCCTTCTCCAGGTTAGTGTTTAAAAAAAATCACAAAAAAAATCAAATCACTCTATAGTCCCAGGGAATTCTTTATACATGAAAGTTTCAAAGCACACAGCTCAACTTAAGATCCACTCAATCATTATTCCAACCAATCAGATGTAGCAAAAGCTGGAAGGAATGCAGATGAGGACAACAGGATAACCATGTAAGGTTTTTTTTTGTTTAATGCCTGAATGTGACATGATTGACCTGCAAAGGGGATATTTAAAATATAAAAATCCATACTTCGCAAAGGTCTTTTTGTATGGAAATGAAAGGGATTTGTTAGTGTTTTCATGCTCACCTGCTACAGGCTGCAGAATATTTTTAGATTTTTCATGTTGAATTAAGTTTCACTAACAAGCTTTAAGTGTGGATTTGCTTGAGAAGAAAAACAGCTAGACAGACAATGTTTCCTGTGACTTGTCAGCTTGATGTAAAATGGCTATAATCCAAATTAAATAGCCCAAAAGACTTAACATATATGGCCAGGAAGGGTTATTGCTTAGAAAGCTTTAATTCTTTTACTTTTATTGTTGCACTATAAAAGCATCATTTGTTTTATACAGACAATGTATTTATATATACTGGATGTTCTGCTGCACTTACTGTAGGTTTATCAATACATTTCCAGTGCATTTATATCAGTGAACAAAGGGGTTTTCATAAGGGTATTATATTGTTTCTGGCTTAAGCAATCCTAAAAACACACTCAAGTCTAAAAGCAAATAAGTTTATGCAAAATAGATGCTTGTTTGATATGCAAATGTCTGGCTATACACATAAAACTAACCCCAGTCTTTTTTTAATCCTAGAGTGTTATAGTGCCTGTGCACCTATTTCATCTATAGCCGAGTACCCACAGACCACTCCGATATTATACTATGGACCACAGGAGGAGGGTGTGAGCATTGTGGATCAGCAGACTCTGAACCATTACAGTCAACCTGACACTCTTATGGACAACAGCATTTGTGACTTCCAGAATATCTTTCCTACTTTCCCAGAAGAATCTATTCAATCATTTCCTATCTTCAACCAGAGCATGGTAAAGTGCTTTTTCTAACGCCATCTATATCACACCAAATATATTAAAAAGCTTATAGTGTATCTCCCAGTACAAGCTGCATGATCCAATCATATTAGTCTATAGTGTACTTGGTTGCTTTGCTTACATTCTGGTTAGTGCCCTCTAGAAATACTGATATTTAGTCTTTTCTGCAACTGGGCCTATGTTTCATGGAAAATTGGTCGAAATATAGAAGTCACATTTACTTTATGAATATACAGGTAGGCTGTCATAAAGAACTGAAACAGTTGTTTTGGCCACCTTTTGATTCTTATTTAATTAATTAATTAATTATTTGGAGCAGAAAGATGCCTAAACCAAGGTTAGCCATAGAGAACCATAGAACAATGTGTAGATCAATAAATGCCACTGGCAGATTTTATACCAAACAAAAAGCAGCCTTTGGACAGTTATATCTAACAGAATAGCAATCATGTTAAAATCTGTGGGGAAAACTGATTGAATGACAAGAAAATATGAATTGATATGTATCTCTATCTAGAAGAAATACAGAGCCATGTGGCACATGGTGCAAGGACCAGCACAGGTACCTTTGAGGAGAGATAAATGTATCAGGTAGCAGCCAGGCATTTGGTTACTGTTCTTGAGGGTGATAATTGTCTTGGCTCTGTTTGAACAACATATTGTCACATGTTTAGCTTGCAAACAAATCAACCATTTTTTAGGCGAAAGGTTGTTCTTATGTGCCCTCACCCATATATTAATATTTGTATAGTGCTGAAAGTTACATAGCTGTTAAGAAATGTAAAAGTGTTAAGACACATCTCATTCTCAGAAATCTGTTTTTTTTGCTGTTTGGTATTCTCACCTTTAGTTTCGGACAACATATAAACTCATTTGGCTTCCAACACCACACGACTCTCAATTAGATCTCTGGGGCCCAAATCTCTCTTTCCTTCTATCTCCTGTTCCAGACAGTTTAACAGCTATCTTCTCATTCATGTCATCTTGTTCACCAGAACCGAACAGGGACTAAACAGAGCTTGTAGTTTTCCCACCATCCAGTTCTGCTCCTCTCTTCAATACAACAATATCTGTCAATGATCTCATAATAACTGCAGCTCAGCTCATGATGCCTTGACCGTTTACTGGACTCTCATTCATGCTTCACATTGAGTCATTAGCCACCTCCAGTTTCCCTGAATTCAAAAACATCTCCCTCATCTATTCTCTTATGCCTACCACCATTACAATTCTAGTGCATGCCCTGATCATATCCCAACTAGACTACTGCAACACTCTCCTCTGTGGCCAAAAGACTGGCTCCTCTGCTGCTCGCCTCATCCACCTTTCATCTCACTTCTTCAGTGCTGCTCCAATTTCTATGCCCCCTCACTGGCTGCCAATATCTGAGGGAATTTAGTTGAAATGTTAATCTACAAAGCTCTCCGACTAAGCCTTTTCCTACATTAAATTGCTTATCAATAAATACCAACCCAGATGCAGCATCTGGCTTGTCCACAACCTCCTCCTGCCTTCCTTTCACTCTTGTCTTCAGGATTTCACACAAGCTGCTCCACTCCACTGGAATGCCCTCTCCTATACAATTTGCCACTCCCCAATCTTCAAACGGGCCCTCAAAACTTGCCACCATTCTTATTATATACTACACATGAACAAACCTTTCATCGCACCCCTTATCCTCATTCTTAGTGTTTTCCAGTGTCAGTGTGTATTTGTGCATTTCTGTCACATCTGTGTCAACACCTGTGTATTATAGTATACTATTTGTTTTACCCTGTCTGACATTTCTTCCACGCAAGATGATGGCACGGATAAATAAACCCTAATAATAATAATGAATAACAATAAATGTTTCCATGTTAAACTCACCTGAAATTTTGGTTGCCATTATTTTCCTCTTAATGAAACTTGAATCCTAACAGCTATTACTACCCACTAAAAATATATATTTACAACTTTTTATTAACCGTTATCAAAAATAAGAGGCTCTGCAGAAATGCTTTTTAAAGGGATTGATCACCCACATAAAAAACAAATGGGTACTCACCTTTTGTTTCCCGCTGCTGATCGGTCCAATTCCGGTAATCAGCAACTCACCCCAATTGCTCGATTGCATCCGGTGCCAACTGAACCCAAACTCCAGTCACCAGAAATTCTGTGTCGGGATGGAGAATCTTCGCCACCAGTCACATGGACGGCCACACCCCCTCTACGTTCATTCATTGCAGTAAATTGAGAAGGCATAGCCCCGCCCCTTTGACTGATGTTAGTGGGGCACAATCCCAACACCGAAGTGACTGGAGTTTGGGTCTGGCCAGCACAGGATGCAATCCATCCATTGGGTCAAATTCTGATTGCTGGAGTAGGACCGTTCAGCTGCCGGGGACAAAAGATTAGTAACCTTTTGTTTTTTTATTTGAGTGGTCAATCTGTGTTTGCCCATTTCTTGCCCTCTTGATTAGGAATGTCTGCCTACTTATCCCCAAAATCATTAAAAATATTCACCCCTCCATAGTCACAAGCACAGTGGGCCACTACCAGATTTTAGTTTGATTTTGCTTTGGATTTGTGCACATGGGGGAGGGAGCTTTAGCTGTATGGGGGAGGTTTTTGACCCTTCCCCACATGTGCTGTTATTAGTGGGCCAAAATCTTGGGGTCAAGCTGCTCACACTTTATCTATTGCATTGTATGTCCTAAAGCAGGATCTCATATATTGGAGTTAGGACTGCACCTACTGTATACGGAGGCATCTTGGGAGTTGGTGGTGCAGATTCAACATACCTCTGCAGATGTGTAGCAACAGGGACCTCTGTGTTTAATAAGATTTTAGAGACAGATTATAGGATTTGTTGCTAGTTAACAGGGTTGAGTGCTGTGGCTCCTTTAAGATTTGTTAGTTCTAATTGCCCTGCTCACCTGCACCTTCCAGGTTAGTTGTAAATTGGATCGAGCTCCTGCCACCTTTCCCTTTTGTATCCTTTACATTTGGAGCCTGTTGCATAGACAAGGTACATTTTTTTGCAATGAGGTATATTAGAAGATTTGGCAAGCAGTCTGTTCCCCAACCCTCTACTCAAGAGCCACCAACATGCCAGGTTTCGCTCACACAGGTGAAGTAATAAGTGCTCAGACAGATCTAAGCTGAGTAAAGTAATTAAAACAAAAGAGGACAACAGGCAGCTACAAACAGATTTAGATAAATTGGAAGCATGGGCAGTTAAATGGCAAATGAAGTTTAACACAGATAAATGTAAGGTTATGCACATGGGAAGGAGAAATCAGTGTCATGATTACACACTAAACAAAGAAACACTTGGTAAAACAACAATGGAAAAGGACCTTGGGGTTTTAGTTGACAATAAGCTCAACTGTAGTAATCAATGCCAGGCAGCTGCTGCCAAGGCAAATAGGATCATGGGGTGCATCAGGAGGGGCATAGGTGCTCATGACCAGAGCATAATTTTACCCCTGTACAAGTCACTGGTCAGACCCCATATGGAATACTGTGTACAGTTCTGGCCACCTGTGCTTAAGATGGACATATCAGAACTGGAGCGCGTTCAAAGAAGGGCAACAAAGTTAATAAATGGAGTGCGGGGGCTAGAGTACCCGGAAAGATTGTCCAAGTTAGGCTTATTTAGTCTAGAAAAAAGACGATTGAGGGGTGATCTAATAACTATGTATAAATATATTCGGGGTCAATACAAGGATCTGTCCCACAATCTATTTATACCCCATCCACTAAGGTTAGAGGAAAGGTGCTTTCTCCACCGACATAGGAGGGGATTCTTCTCTGTAAGAGCAGTGAGACTATGGAACTCGCTGCCAGAGGAGGTAGTAATGATGGATACAGTAAAAACGTTCAAAAGGGCCTTGATGCCTTCCTGGCATGTAATAACATTTCCAGCTATGGCTACTAGACCACTGGAAGGAGTTAAACAGGCTGAACTGGATGGACTAAAGTCTTTATTCAGCCTTACATACTATGTTACTATGTTACTATCTATACAGACACCTATGTGGAGATGCACAAAACATGGCCGATTGGTGGCTCTGGACGAGAGGGTTGGGGATCACTGGCTTAGACCAATATCTGTCATGAGATAGTTAGGTGTGAGTCAGCCCTCTTTATTGTACATAATAATTAAAAATATGTATTTTTGCAGACACCACAGTCTCCATCTGAATCTTCAGAAAGATCAAACTCATTTGAATACTCACCAACCTGCCAAGTTATGGAGTGCATTCCACCGAGCTACAGCTCCCCTTCACTAGACACAAGGAGTTGTGCATATGCTGGAATGAATCAGCATGTGTACCAGCACCAGGACAATTCCACATACTGTTACTGTGCATACTGCTGCTCGATGGACTATCAAGCACCAGTCAAGGAACAAAATTCTTACTCATACACTGATATGGACTATATGGAATTTTTAACTTCCTCTGAGGATATCTTTACACGGGACCTAAGCAATTATGATATGTGCTACATCTAATCTTAACCTTTTTCCATTTTTTTCTAAACATGCAACATATCACAAGCAATAGTGAGACATTGCACTGATTACACTAAAAAGTCACACATTCTATTTACATCTGGATGAGGACTAAATGTGTGTCTGCCTAACCTAATCTGGTATTTAATTTCAAAACACTAACCTGCTTATACACATATGAAACAAAAATGGTAAGTGTAACAGAGTACCATATAATAGCTCATCTTTATGTGGACCTGAATTGTCGAGAGATGTTTTCAAAGACTTTCCCTTACTATGTTATTATGATTCAAGAATCACAAAAATGAACTATGTGGCACAGTGACCTTCATAATATTCTGGATCTCTTACAACCCTAAAAGTGGAAAAAAAATGGATTTTCATTTTCCCGGGATTTGTTCCATTTTCCAAACCCCCCAAAAAGCCCTAAACAACCCACTTCTTCTGAGCTCCAATGGTGCATGTGCTGGCGCTCAGCCAACAAGAGCCGTTTGCTCTGTTTACCTCTTATAGCAAATGTTGCTCATTGACTTTAATTACGCTGCTGCATCCCCCACATCCCAGGACATGCGCGTGCTCCCATCTCAGTCTATCTTAATGGCTGGGATGGGAGCGCACGCCTGGCACCAGGGAAGCAGGGGATACGACGCTGCCTATTGAAAACAATCAGAGCTGTCTGCCGAATGACGTAGTCATGGTGGGCGGCTCTCATTGGATGAGAGACCACGCATGCACTGTTAGAGCGGGAAATGGTGAGCGTTTATGGGCGAACTGGGGGATTTCACACAGCAGGATATCCCAATTTGGGATGCCCTTGGGTAAAGCCCCAGGTTAAAGATTCCATGCTGGCCGCTGCTGGGGTTTGTTCCGCTTTAAGTGAATCTGTTGCAACTAAGACTCAGGATGACAGTTGAGGCCTCCAGTGCATGACCCAGAACTTAGGCCTTGCTGAAAACAAATGGCTGTTCTGATATTTTTCCAGAAAAAAAGTCAGGCCATTAAAGATTTTTGCCCAGGCAGTAAAAAAGCAAAATATATAATTAATGCCCCCCCCATAGCTTTTCTGGCTGTCTCTTGTCTGTTATGCTTCTCCCCACTCCCACTCAATTCATTGCAGTGAAGACATTGTGAGGTACTGGCTTTGATACTCCATTTCCTCGACATACCTGTTCTATTGCTGTGACTGGAGTGTGAAGGATTGCTGTGAATATGGAGGGTTGTGATTGCATCAGGAGGAGGAGATTTTAGAGGGGCGCTGGATGGCAGGGAATGAGATCCCGGTGGTAAGTTTTAACACTGGAAAAAATTGTTATGTGCTATGGACCTCATTTGAATCAAATAAAAGCAGAAATATTAACTAAGCTTTATGAGGTTTAAATATGTCCTATTTAAAAGGGATAGATTTGGTGACAGAGGTACTTTAATACCAGGGCCTCCAGGTCTCTCCTCTATTTTGACATGTGGTCAGCAGATCTTGATATATTTCCAACCTTCTATACCTTTTTTTCGCATTTGAGAAGAGGTTTGGGCACCCCTGCCACACCAATGTTGTGTACCATCCACCCAACTATTACTGTATCATCACAAATGAAGGATAGACATATACAATATACATTTGTTTTAAAACAACACATTGCTGATTTTCTTCTTGGATACACCAGCATCCTTCCTTGCCATCACGCTGAAGCTGAAGTCCAATGTCCGGTAACAAAAAATTACCCTGCGTTCCAGTGTCATTTTCCCAGCGCTCCGGGTCCTGGCCACCTCCATCTTGGACAGGAAGTACAAAGTAGCTTCCCCCTCTCTGTGGGCGCTCCTACCCTCCAATTCAAGTGAATGGACAGAGCATGCACATAGCAGAGGAATTTCCTTGGTGCACTGTCTGTGTGGCAGCCACACAGGCCTTGAAGAATGGTGAGGGATTCGGTGAGGTAAAGGTTTTTCTTTTGTTGTAACCCCCCATCTTGCCTCAGTGCCAGGGGAGGGGGCGGGATTACCGGACACTGCTTTAAAAATTAACATTTTGGGGTGAAGCTTACAAGGTTCTATGATTCCACACACATACTCAAACCCATGCCAGATTTATGTTCCAACTGAGTGGAGTTCCTTTTACCTATGCAGCACAGAAGCATCACTACTTGAATGCCAGCCCATACCACATCTGCATTGCCTCACTGGTTTGTTGCCCCACATGGCCGTTAGCAGCCTATTGGGTTCACCAGACCGGCTTGCACTTGACTAAGGGAGAATAAACCAAAGCCTGATGTTGGCATTTTTTGTTATGTACAACATAGTTTAAAACTAAACTAAAGCTGATTACATAAGAAATGTTATTGGTAATCCACATGGAATGCAATAATTAGAAATATCAGGGCATTAGCAGATAATACTGTCAATTTCAAGCATGTGAATCCAAAAGTTGTTTGTATGGTTTGGTTTGTAAAAGTTTTGTTTGGTTTGAAAAAGTGAGCAAGCACAAATGAAAGAAGCCCTCCTATGAATAATAATTATCTCTGTACAGTGGCCTGACCCTCCTAAAGTGCTTCTTGGTCCATATTAACCCTTCAACAACCTGTGACAATCAGCTTATCAGTGGTGGGTAGGACCCTATCAACAGTTCTGGCACCGAGTCGATAAGACCTTATCAGTTCAGCAAATCCAAGTCCAAAGTCCAATTTTTTGGGTTTCCAAACAGACCAGAGGGCAGAACTGCTATTTCAACATGAGGCTCTTCTTACTGGCAGCTGCTCCCGTATGGCCTTTCTCTCTCTCCTCCAAACTTGTAGCTTTAGACTTAAATGAGTAGAGTGGTTTAGATGGCTAGACCAAGGCGAGTCTGGTCTCGTACAACCGGCATGTGAACGGCAGCCACAAAGCAAGGAAAACAAAAATATATTATTATTGAAAATCTGAAAATCAAAAGAATTGATTTATGTACACATGACAATGTTCTATTTTTTTCCTTTTTGAAAACGAAACTTTATTGCCAGAGTGACTATAAAATAAAGTTTCACAATGTGTTGTGCTATCCCCTGTGATGGGAGTGGCAGGGCTGAGTGATGCAAGCATGCTGTGTGCACTGCATTGTGGACTGGGGCTTCATTCTAGCCTACCACTGTGGTCAGGATCAGGGGAGAGGAAGAATTTCCTCAACCTTTTGGTGACCAGAGCAAACAGACAGCATGGGACTGACACTGCATCAAGAAAGCAACTGATTTTAAAGTTTGACTGGTCAATCCCAGGGGAAGGAGGAAATGAGAGGCACAGACACGAATTAGACTTTATATCAACTTTAATGTAGATACCATTCTGCCTACTCTGGATTACTGACACCAACATTTACTAGAGAATTCTTTCTTCAAGGCATTGTATCATGTGCTTGGATTAAGTTGCCATGCAGAACATTTTGCTTAGTTACTTTTAGCTCTCAAGTCAATGATTTAATATGACATGACAGATTACCCTTCATCATAATGACTTTACAAATATCCTCCAATTTAATATTATTTTGCTTTAAATCACTGTCTGCATTTCCTGATAATGAGCATTCCTAAAATGTATGGTAACTGTCTGGGATGAAACACACTATTATTATATATGTTTTGCTTTATCGTTCCCAGTATTAAATAATGCTCATCTCACACATAAACCTTACATAAACCTTTCGCATACAGTGAGGGCTCAAGTCTGAAGCTCAAATATATACAAAATAAATGTAATGCACCAAGCACTATATCAAAATAAATGTATTCCTTCTATAATATACTGGAACACACCACTAATATGTTCGTGTATGCAGAAAACTGACACTACAATTTTGTCAATTTCCTTTTAAATACAGAAAGACAGTTGTTAAACAGGTTCACACGAGTGTATCTGCCAGTCAGAGATTCTCAAACAAAATTCTTCAAATTCCGAGATTGTCACTACTTGAAAACATTTTTTTATATATAATATAGGCAGCCATTTTACAGCCAGTATGCTGTTTACTTTTGGAAAAAGATATATTGCAAAAAATGTACAAAAATTTGTTGTATATGTAAATAATAATGTCAATAGCATAAAATTAATTCCTTCCAGCGCCCTAATAATGACAAGCATTTAGTTTTAATCCATAACATAAGTCTGTATTCTTTTATACTGTCTGATACTTGTTTTTTATATGTGATTTTTCTATATTAGTTGAATGATGAACAAAACTTGTAAAATATATATATATATAAATATATAAATATATTTTGTGAAATAATATTCCTAGTTTTATTAGTTTTATATTTATTTAAAAGCATGAGAAAATGTTTTTTACAGGATTGGATGCTAGATGGTGTACATAAAGCTATGAAACTCCTTTATCTAAGGGACAATGCAGGGAGAAAGGAGGGGATGGGGTGAAATGTAGAGAGAAAGATGGGAGAAAAGAGGGGATTGAGGTGACGTGAAATTTTGCCCTAGTGCCTAAGTTTTATATCCACTCATACACATTCACAAGCCACCACCCTGCCCCCTTCCATTGTCCACTGGGACTGTTTACAGTTGAGATGATTTATGCACAACAACAATGAACACAGCTGATAAACAGAAGGGCATTCATCATTTGATCTGGTAATAGGGTCTTCTCCACCTTTCCATCACTGTCAGGCCCAGCCATCCTGAGGGCTAGAGTGATAAACATGTAAATCAAACCATAATCAGAGAGTTAAATATATATAGAGAGTTAAATTATATATATATATATATATATATATATATATATATATATATATATATATATATTGAACAAACATGTTGTTCACATATTTGATCACTGTAGAAATATTCACAAAGCTGTGCAGAAAATGGCAGCCAACAGAGCACATAACCAAATGTATTTAAGTACACAACTTAATTACCAAGAAAAAAGAAAACCTAAAGCAACAGACATCCCAGTTTAGGATGTGAGTAAGAAAAATCATGGAAAATATTATATTATATATTCCTAGTATGTCACACACCCCACTTCCAAATATTCATGACACTTGGGAACCCGGCCTGTAGAGGGCGATCTTGCAGAGATGACATGGAAAAAGGAGCCCCTCCTGGTCCATAAGTCCTGGGTTCCTCCCACTATTCCTCAGTCTTTTCGTCTCTGCAGTCGGCGAAGCATTCAGAAGATGACTCTCCTTCAAGCTGCAGGTAGCCGGGTTTGCTCCCGGCCCCTTTTTTTCTCTATTTCTGTCTGATACTCTTTAAACCTGTTTGGTTATATTGTATGCCTCCCAGCCCTGGCTGTATGGTTCAGGCAAAGGTAGATACATACACCTTCTGGAGTATACAGGAGTTTTACTCCTCCGTGAGACCCAAATGTGGGTAGGTGGTTTCCAGGTTGGTGTTCTCGGCATGGGATGCCCCTGTCCCTTTATAATCCCCTTGTGCCTTATGGGTGCATTTCTATCCTCTCCCCTTTAGTTCTCCTTTACCCTGCTGGGGTAAAATGGAGGGGGGGGGGGGGGGCGTTATCTGGGCTTATTTGTCACCATGCACACAAATAATAAAAAAAATATATATATATATAAAATAAATCTTTATTACATATATAATTATGTATGTTTACCATACTATTTAATAGGATATGTTTTATTTAGATTTTCCTATTTCTGTCTAGGCAGCATTCTTTTGCTTACCTTTTAAAGCTCGTTGTTTTCTGGCTATGTTCAGATTTGAATTTCCCTCCATTCTTGGTCATGTGATTCTGGGGGTGGGCGGGGCTTAGACACACAGCAATCATTTCATTCTCAAGAGCACCTGGGTGATCTTTGTCTGCCTGGCTCCTGTTGCTCCCCTATGGTTTTCCCTCATTGTGCTTGCTTTGGCAGCACATATACTAAGATTGAAACAATACAGAGAGGATTAGCATGGCCCCTGCGCAAGGATGACATGCAAATTTGTGAAGCGTTCCATATTTAAAGGTGCTGTGAGTACCCCTCAGCTTGCTGAAGGGAGTTTCTGCCATTTTTTTCATGCTTTGTCATTTATTGTATTGTGTGCATTGGCGACTGTTTGTTTTACTTGTAGGTGGAAACTCTTTATTTTAAAGGGGTTTCTCCTGGTCTTTTGCCCTTAAAGCCTTATTTGGGGGCCCACTTGTGTTAATATCCTCCCACTTGGGACTATTTAAAGGGGCATCCCTTGGCAACTATAATCAATTATAGTATAATACTAAACACCATATGGCGGCATCTCAGGACAACGGGCATGCAGTTCCCTCTGCACAGACTCGGCATCCCTTGTTGGGGATAACGCAATTCTTTGCGTCCCTTGTGCTCAATTAACTATTATGCAGCAAACTGGGGCCCAGGCTTCGGCGTCTGCGGCTTCTGCCTTATCTCCTACTCCGCCATGTCTTGTCTGTACCCCCAGTGATATTGTCATGGGTGGCTCATCTTGAAAAATTAATGTCTAGCTCTGTGGCCAAGAAGGCCTCAGCTAAAAGGAAACATTTGACTCAGGCCGTTCCGGTAAGTGAGTTGGATAATTGTGAAATGCTTTATTGGTCTGATCCTTCTCAGTTAGAAGAAGGAGAATTATATGAGGATTCAGATGTTTCTGATGAACAGCAATTTGTTGGTACTGTGATCGAGCAGGGTGAAGCTAGTGTTGTGGATACCCCTAAGGCTCTTGCTCAGTTATTTGAGGTTTTGGTTATCACTCCTCCTGAAGTAGTCCCTCCTCAAAAATGGGAATTCTTTGGAGTCTCTAAACCTCGTTTAGAATTTTCACATCAAAAGCATTTTGATGAAATTATTCTTAAAGAGTGGGAGAAGCCTGCGTGGCTTCCTGGCATTCCCTTGGGCTGGGACAAGAAATATCCCTTCCCAGCTGATACTGTTAAGCGTTGGTCATCACCACCTGTGGTGGATGCCCCTGTGCTTTATTTATCCAATTCTTCTGTGTTGCATTCTCCTGACTCCACTACACTTAAAGATGGAGAGGATAAGCGTATTGATCAAATGGCGTGCCACGCTTTTTCCAGTGTGGGCTCGGCCTTGCTGCCTGTTGGTGATTCTGCACTCATGACAGTGGCTATTAGGTCTGTTGTGAGAGACCTAATGAATTACTCAGGGCTTGATCCGGCCTCTGATGAGTACGCCGCTCTTAAGCGATGTGAGATGTTGCATCTTTTGTACTTTCTGCCTTAGATGATACTCTGCTCATGTGCAGCAGAACCTCTGCCTTGTTAATTGCCAGTCAGCGGTCAGTATGGTTGCGGCAGTGGGCAGCTGATATTGTAGCCAAGAAATCGCTTACAGTGCTCCCTTTTGTGGGATTGTGCCTCTTTGGAGAAAAATTGGATTCTGTCACTAAAGGAGGTAAATTACCTCAGCGTAAGAAACAACGTTGTTCCTTTCGTGGAGTGGCCTCTTTTAACCCTTTCTTTCGGGGGTCTAGATCCGGTAGAGGATCGGCCTTTTCAGCCCCTAGAGGGAATGTATGGAATAGAGGAAAGGGACGTGGCCGTCCAAGTCAGAATTGGGGGTCTAAAACCAAATCTGCCACTAAGCCTGCTCAACAATGAGGGGACGCCCTCACCCTTATGGGTGGGGGACGGCTGCGGTTCTTCTTCCAGGTCTGGGGTCAGGAGGTATCAGACAATTGGATTCTGGAAGTAGTCTCTTCCGGTTACAAACTGGAATTCGAGTTCCGGCATCCTCCCAGATTTTTCATGTCCCGGATGCCATCAGATCCGGCAATTGCGCAGGGACTGCGGGCAGCAGTAGCGAATCTATTAAACATGGCTGTCATCTGCCTAGTGCCTCCAGCGGAAAGGGGTTTGGGGTTTTACTCCAACCTATTCACGGTACCCAAAAAGGACGGCTCTGTCGGCCTATCCTAGACCTAAGGAGACTCAATCAATTTATCCATTTCAGAAAATTCTGCATGGAGTCTCTGCGATCAACGATCGATGCTCTCCGTCAGGGGGACTTCATGACATCCATAGACATCAAGGATGCTTATTTGCACATTCCTATTTTTCCGGGTCAACAGAGATTTCTCAGGTTCTCGATAGAAGACCAGCATCAATTTGTGGCCCTGCCATTCGGCCTTACCTCGGCCCCAAGAGTCTTTACCAAGATGCTGGCAGGAGTGATGGCTATATTCAGGGTCCAGGGCATCTGCATTGTGCCTTTTCTGGACGATCTTCTTATCGCGGCCTCCTCCCTCGAACAATCAGAGTTGGACACCAGGACGGTGGTCTCTATGCTAGAGAGGTTCGGATGGGTATTAAGTTACCCCAAATCCTCTCTCTGTCCGTCCAGGTAAATTCCCTTCCTGGGCCTGATTCTGGATACATTTCAGGCCGGGGTTTTTCTTCCTCAGTCCAAAATGGTTCTGATTCAGGACTTGATTCGTCTATTCTTGTCCAACCCTCGTCAGTCTATCCGTCTAGGGATGAGACTAGTGGGATTGATGGTAGCTGCATTCGAGGCAGTCCCGTTTGCCCAGTTTCACATAAGGACGCTTCAGCTCTTCCTCTTGGCAAAGTGGGACAGGTGCCCACTATCATTGAATCTCCCCACGTTTTGCAGTCCCTTCAGTGGTGGTTAATATCGCACAACCTCCAGAAGGGCAAGTCATTTCTGACTCCGTGTTGGGAACTGGTTACCACGGATGCCAGCCTGGTGGGCTGGGGGGGCTTCTGGAAGAAGCATCAGTTCCAAGGATTGTGGGGGCCTCAGGAGGCTCATTCTCCAATCAATGTATTAGAGGTTTGGGCCATACGTCTTGTTCTACTTCGACTGACCCATTTCTTACAGGGTCTGCCAGTTCAGATTCGGTCAGACAACCGAACAGCTGTTGCATACATCAATCACCAGGGAGGCACTCGCAGTTGGGGTGCCCTCCAGGAAGTGTCTCTGATCCTTCAGTGGGCAGAGATCAATGTTCCCTGCATATCAGCAGTTTACACTCCGGGGATAGAGAATGTGGAGGCAGACTCCCTGAGCAGGGGATGTTCTTGCCAGGGAGAATGGTCTCTCAATCCAAGGGTCTTTCAGTTCCTCTGTCACAAGTGGGGGACTCCACGGTTGGACCTGTTTACTTCTTGCCACAATCACAAGCTCCAGCTTTTGTGTCTCTATCCCAGGATCCTCTGGCAGTGGCAGCGGATGCCATGTCTTTGGCTTGGAAGGATCTGGGGTTCCTATATCTGTTTCCCCCATTCTCCATGATCAGCAAGGTGGTGCGCAAGTTAGCACTGGAGGAGGCCCCAGCAATTCTGGTAGCGCCAAGGTGGCCAAGACGTCTGTGGTATGCAGACGTCCTAAGGCTGGCAGTGGATCGTTTCCATCTGCCTCTTCTTCCAGATCTCATCACTCAGGGTCAACTTTGTTACCCCAATTTACAAACGCTGGCTTTGACGGAATGGCTGCTGAAGTCTCCATCTTGAAAGAAGAAGGTCTTTCTGATGTGGTTATTCAGACTCTTATTAGAGCTAGAAGTCTTCCTCTGTCATTTATTACAGGACTTGGAGGTCCTATATTGATTGGTGTGAATCCAGGGCTTTGCCCTGTAGAGTATTTTCTATTCCTAGAATTCTGGAATATCTGCAACGAGGTCTGGGTATGGGATTCCAGATTAGTACTTTGAAAGGGCAAGTCTCTGCCTTGGCTATTTTCTTTCAAAGGTCGTTTGCTCTTCAACCTTTGGTTAAGACTTTTTTCCAAGGAGTCGCGCATTTGCGGCCTCCCAGAAAGCCTATACTTCCTGTTTGGGACCTTAACCTAGTGCTTTCAGCTATGCAGGCCGCCCCCTTTGAGCCCTTGCAGGATATTCCTCTACATATTCTTACTCAGAAGGTTGCCTTTTTGGTTGCTATTACTTCTGTCCGCCGAGTTTCTGAACTGGCGGCTTTGTCTATTCTAGCCCCTTATTTTGAGAGGCATCAAGATAAGGTTGTTTTCCGTTTTAAACCGGATTTCCTTCCTAAGGTGGTGTCTGCTTTCCACCTAAATCAGGATATAGTTCTTCTTTCCTTGTGTCCTAAACCTAGTAACGACAAGGAAAGGGTCTTACATTCTTTGGATGTAGTTCGTTGTGTTAAGTATTATTTAGTTACTACTTCGGCCTTTCGCAAGACGGGTGCCTTTTTTGTTGTGCCTTCTGGGCCCAAGAAGGGTTTTGCTCCTGCCAAATCTTCCCTTAGTAAGTGGATACGTCAGGCCATCATTGGGGCCTATTTGGCTAAGGGGAAGGTTCCCCCTTTTCATGTCACCGCTCATTCTACTCGTGCTATTGTATCTTCCTGGGCTTTTCAGCACCAGGCTTCTGTTGAACAGGTTTGCAAGGCTGCGACTTGGTCTTCTGTGCATACTTTTTCTAAGTTTTACAAGGTTGATGTGCGGGCCTCAGCGGATGCTGCTTTTGGCCGCAAAATTCTGCAAGCTGCTGTAATTTAAGTTATGCATTTTTCCTTGGGGATCCCCACCCATTATAGACACTGCTATTGGATGTCCCAAGTGTCATGAATATTTGGAAGTGGGGTGTGGGACATACTAGGAATAATACCATTTTGTGAGTACTCACCTGTAAAATGGTTATTACGAGTATGTCACACACCCCACTTCCCCCGCCCTTTTTTGTTCTAAGGGATCCTTTATATGGTGATTATTATTTCCAAACTATTTTTCAATCATTGAATATAATTTGCTCTTCCTGGTTCTTCACTGCTTTTTAAAAAGACTGAGGAATAGTGGGAGGAACCCAGTACTTATGGACCAGGAGGGGCTCCTTTTTCCATGTCATCTCTGCAAGATCGCCCTCTACAGGCCAGGTTCCCAAGTGTCATGAATATTTGGAAGTGGGGTGTGTGACATACTCGTAATAACCATTTTACAGGTGAGTACTCACAAAATGGTATTTTTATTCTCTGACACACCCTATTGATAAAGGAACAAGATTCCCTAATAACTTTTTCAGAACCAGCTTGCCTACCTAGTTGGGAAGGTGTGATAGAAAATGGGCTTCCTCGGGTACATTTCAGGGAAGGAAGAAAATGTGAGTATAGGAGGATACATACAGTGGCATTCTAAATTGGGATGTTTCAACCAGGAGTAACATAACATGGGATAGTGAATTCTCAGGATTTGTTACTCTCTTAAGGTAGTGTAATCCAGCATCGATGACTGCGTGACTCTAGCCCTGCGTGCCGTTCATGGTGCCAGGGAACGCACCTCAGCACTAGGGAAGGGTGGAGAATATTCAAAATGGGCAGTCTGCCTGGACTGGCCCTTTAAATTTGACACCACTTAATATTGTCAAGAATCTTTTGAAAAGCCACGCTGCACTCTTTTTCCTCATTCATCCCTTGTAGTGTTAGTTTATACTAGGTACTCACAGTTTCATAATTTAAAGTGGATTTAACTGGAATCAGAATATCCCCCCCCCAAAAACACCCCAAAAAAATGGAGTACACAGGTTCTCCAGGGAATACACTCCAATATGGTGAATAGAGCTTTGCAGAAAACACAGAAGCTAGAGAGATCAAATCGCTATGGAGAAACAGTAACAGTATCTCTCTAGCAAGGCGCATGCCCGTGCCAGGAATTTGTGAATAGCCAGCACGGGCCCGCTTCCTGTTAGAGGGTAGCAGGGGATGCGGCTGTCACTGCGCTGATTGGACAAGCGGACACGCATGCACTGTAGGACCGGAAGAAGTGAGTTGATTTCGGTGACCTGGGGGGATTTCACACAGTGGGGGCAAGGACCAAAACCCAGGATAGTCAAAATCCTGGGTTTTGGTCCACTTTAAGTCCTTAACTAGCCAAATGCGCATGGGGCAGGGCCATTTGCAATTCAAAACAGCTGGGTAATGTGAACATTGGTGCAAGAAGAGGAATTAGCCCTTGCTCCAGGTGCAAGCCATTTGGTGCGCTTCGCACGTACGTTCATGTGCATGTGGACACTGACCATGAATCAACTCATTGCAACAGCTTTACTCACACAGGTCTTCTTCTGCTGTTATTCTTCCATGTTTTTGTGTCGGGGATGGAACTACACATATATCCATTAAAATAAGTTTGAGGTAGAGTACACAAATCAGTTTGAATTTTGTTTTTATCAAGCACAACCTTAAAGTGGACCAAAACCCACCCTGAAGTCTCTTTTCCCTAAGCCCACTGTGCATGCACAGCCAGCGTCACCATCACTCGCATCTCTTATTGGCTTTACGCGGCCCCGACCACTGCAACTAAATGGCTGGGCGTGGCCGCGCACAGCTGAAGGGTGCCGAGTGATGCTACGCGCCACTCGCAAGTGCGATCCTTCCTGCTGCTTTAGTCACAGCTTGAGCTACATGAAAGGTGAGTAGGCTCAGCGCCCTGAGGGGTTTCACAAACCAGGGCACCCCAAACTGGTTTAAATCTTCAGAAATACTTAATTTTTATTTTAAACCCTTACAACACCTATTGTAAAGCACATTAGGACTTAATAAATATCTAAATATATATATATATATATATATATATACTGCTTTACAATAAAGACAAACAACCTCAAAATAGTTACAAAATACTGGATCAACAACCTGGCACAGCTGCATGAATAATATTAAATCATTGTCAGCACTTACATTTGCTCCTGCAACCACTCAAAGCTGCTCACCAATTTTATCCTGGTTGCGGCCATTGTGGAGTGCCTGGGAGACTTTCCCAGCTGTGCTGCTGCCTGGATTAACCAACGTACCCCACAATGCACAGCAGCAGAAAACTCAGCAGCATTTCCTTTGAAGGTCACTGGCAGATGCATAGGAGTAAATACGCTATGGCAGGACTTACAAAAAGATAAATTAAATTTTATGTGCAGCAATCTGAATTGCCATGGGGAGGGAACAATATACGATCACTGGTACTTGTAAGGGTGTTGGTCTGGTTTAAGTTGCATTTAAAAGTTCTGAATACTATCTATACAGTTTTTTGAGGAGCTTTTGGTGTGTTCTGGGCTACTGGGCCATACACTTGTTTTTCTAAAACTAAATTGGTGAGTGGGTGACTTAAGTGGCTTCCAAGAGTGCAGAATGCATTACTCTGTAAAACAAGAATGCTGTAAGTGTTAAAGTATATTTGAGACTATCCGTCGGGAGGGTATGGTAGGTACATTCATGTCTACCATCAAGTCCTCTTCGCCTGCTGTCTTTGCTGTTAGGGCATGTTCGCACAATTGCGCATTGCTGTAGTAATGCATGAAAGCAACATAGCACAGTACACCTATGTGTAATGTGCTGGGCATCTGTTGTGGTAGGCATTGGGTTGGCAGCCCATTGAGGACATTGGCAGCAGTGGCAGAAGGGGACCTGGGGGGAGACCAGAGGCAGCAGCAATGGTGGAGATGGGCAATGGGGGAGTAAAAAGTAGGTGATGGTGTAAATACAACGCTTCAATGTGAATGTAGTGCAGCTAAAGAGCAAGCCATGATCCTTCCCTGCACTGCCCAAGGTCTTCTGTGGGCTTCATGTTTTGCAGTGCACATAGATGTGAACTGGTCTTTTAGAAATTATGGTAGGTATTTTCTCTACATTGTGACTGCGCTGCAATAAAAAGCAGATCGACATGGCTTAATTTGCAACACCTTGCTGGGAAGCTAATTATCCCAATACCCCTCCAGACTTGTTCCGCAACAGTCTGAAGTCCTGCCTGGAATCATGAATCCCCATCTCTGTTTCTAGCTGGCAGGCCTCTTATTGAAACATTAACTCTGTAGGCTGCCAGTCTCTGGAATTCAGAATCAATAGCCTCGATTCAGAGACACATTCGTCTGGACTTTCGTAGCTGTCTGTGTTTGTTTTTGTGTGTGTTTGTCATTTTTTTTGGTTTTTACGTTAGTTTTTCCTTTCGTATGTTCATTCCCGCTAATGCCTATATGCGCTTTCGATGGACGGAACTAAATCGGATCATTTGCGTTCATTCGGATCATTTTCCCATTAAAATCTGATATTTTGCATTCGTTCAGATAACTTACGTTATTGGTATGGGCTTGCGTCTCATTCAGAGAGCTGATTGCCGAGGGACCACCACCCTATAAAACGGTTTCATTTGCGATCCACTTACAGGACCATTTTGCACTCGGCTACATTGCTTTTGACCATGTTTTCGGCTTTGTGGAGGAATATGAGCGCCTTCAGCTCCAGGGCATTGCATGTATCAGCAGGCCTGAGGCCAGATTGCACAGGCGACACATGCATATCGATCGCATGCATGATGTTGAGTTGTTCGAGCTGACCCGACTTAATCACGCTTCTCTGCATAAGTTGTATAGTGAGCTGCGGCCATGGTTAGCTCGCACCACAAGGAAGGGGCAAGCAATTTCAGGTATGACCAAGATGCTTGGCTGCCTGCAATTTTTGGCGAACGGCTCGTTCCAGAGGCTGGGTGCCCTCTCAGTGGGGATGTCCCAGCCTACGCTGAGCCGTGCGCTATCCAAGTTTTTGGATGGCATGGCTACCATTAGTCCGAAATATATTTCATTTCCGACATGGTAGCCTGGAATGTGCTTAAGTTGGCTTTTTATAATCTCGCCAACATGCCCAACGTTATGGGTGTGCTTGATTGCACCCACGTTGCATTGGTCCCTCCAGCAGCCGACGAGTACATCTATAGGTAAGTTAAATCGGTCATTTTGTTATATAGTTTAGACAAACTATATTGTAACTATTAATCTCTCCTTGTAAAGTGTCCCCGTGAAACAGCTTACAGTGTATACCGTAATCCCTTCTTGTAAAGTGTCCATGTGAAACAGTTTACAGTGTATACCGTAATCCTTCCTAGTAAAGTGTCCCTGTGAAACACCTTACAGTGTATACCGTAATCCCTCCTTGTAAAGTGTCCCTGTGCCCCATTTGACCGTGTATAGCTTAATCCCTCCTTGTAAATTGTCCCTGTGCCCCATTTGACCGTGTATAGCTTAATCCCTCCTTGTAAAGTGTCCCGGAGCCCCATTTGACTGTGTATAGCTTAATCCCTCCTTGTAAATTGTCCATGTGCCCCATTTGACTGTGTATAGCTTAATGCCTCCTTGTAAATTGTCCCCGTGCCCCATTTGACCGTGTATAGCTTAATCCCTCCTTGTAAATTGTCCCTGTGCCCCATTTGACCGTGTATAGCTTAATCCCTCCTTGTAAAGTGTCCCGGTGCCCCATTTGACCGTGTATACCTTCAGCAATGTTTTTAATGTAGGCCTTAGCCAAACATTTTAATGTGTACCTTAAATAGTCATTCAAATGTTAATCTTTATTTTTTTTCTTTTTTTCCCAGGAACCGCAAAATGGGCCACTCACTGAATGTGCAAGCAGTGGTGGCCCCAGACATGCGGTTCCTTAGCATGCTTGCCGGGTATCCAGGCTCATCCCATGACGCGTACATCTTGCGGAGATCAGGATTATTCCGTCGGTTTGAGTCTGGAGAATTCTCAGGTGGATGGCTCCTTGGTAAGTTTCCGCAAATTATGTAATTCCATTTTCACTGTATGCCTATGAATATAGTTGATGACCCATGTCTTAACCTATGGCTGTTTTGACCCCTTGATGACATGTTAAACCGGACCTTAACCATGATCTTTAGCAAAGCACAAACCCTTAAAAACTGATTCCCCAGCATTTCCAAATAATATATTTCTAGTTTATACTAACTTACTTATTATTCTTTCCCCCACTCGGCTGCAATTCTGTTCTTGACTTTATGATAGGATCGGCGCCATCTTTGCTCAGATGCATGACACTTACTGAGGAGAGGAGAGCGGGATAAAGTGCAGGGGCGGGTTAGAGCTGTGCTTTGCTCAGACAAAGCAGAGCTGGGGTCCTGAAAAGGTCAGACATCCCAGAATGCAGAGCAGCACAGTCATAAGCCACTTCCTGTTTGCAGGCTGCCTGATTTGCCGTGAGACGCCATCTTTGATGTTTAAAGGCTCATAACATGCAGTAGATGGTGGTAGGATGTTTTTTAGGGGAGCAATCTGTATGTACTGGGTGTGGCTAACATATAAGATAGGCTCTTATATGTGAGCTCTTATATACAGGGTGAACGACCGCTTGTAAAAAAGTTTTTGTTTGGAATGTGTAATTGATGTAAGTTTTGTCTTATTCTTTCAGGGGATTCCAGCTATCCGCTACTTAACTGGCTGATGACGCCCGTCCTTTGGCCACAGAATGCGGCCCAGGAGGCCTACAATCGGGCGCACCACAAGACCCGGGCCGTTGTGGAGAGGGCCTTTGGCCTTTTAAAAACACGCTTCTGGTGTTTGGACCATACCGGGGGGCACTCCAGTATGACCCCAACAAGGTCATAGACATCATACTGGCCTGCTGTGTCCTCCATAACTTTGCCATCAAGCAGTAGTCCCCCGGTATGTGGATCTGCCCCCCTCTCCACCCAGCCAGGACCCATCTGAGAACTACCCTGGCACACCTAGTGCCTCTGGCCAAGCCGTGCGGGCCAACTTGATTTTTTGTTTTTTTTTGCTGAATTTAATTGTTTCTTCTGACTTTGATTTCCCTTTGTGAAGGCTTTTTTAATTTGTTTCAAAAAATGAGTAATGCATTAATTACTAAAACATTTACACATGATCTGAGCCTCATGCATTTTATTTTCGCATGTTTGTTTTTAAAATCCTTCAGTAATCTCAAAATAATCCAAACATTAATGCATCAACTTAGTCAACAACAGCTAAAGTCACATTCAATATATTTTATTGAAATATGAAAATTTTGAGTTGAAGGGCACTCGCAGACTTCATGTACATACATAATAAAACAGAAATATACATTGGGGCAGACTCATGGCCCCTAGCAATTGGCCACATCCAGGAGTTGTAAAGTAACGCACTCCAGGCCGACGTTTCAACGCCCAATAACATAAACATACATAGAGAGCAAACATTTGCAGGCGAATATTTGGCCAGTAATACATAGAGCCACATACACACCCTCTCCTGCTTGGCCACATTTGCTACAGGCACAGGTGGAAAGCAGCCATACCTATGCCACATCCACGCCTGTAAGTTAGTGGGCCACCCAAACAATAATCCCCAGTCCGAATGTCAGTCCAGTCCAATCTTTGCCATGGTCCAAGGTAGTAGTTTCCCAGCCAAGAATGTCCCCCAATCTTGCCAACAAACAGGATGAGCCAGCCACAATTTCATTAGGCCCAAGCCTGCAGCATGCCAGCTTGAGCTGCAGCTTCAGTGAGGCTTTTGCTCAGGCATTAGCTAGTGGGGTAAGTCAGCACTCTAATGAGCTATATGGGCAACATTCAAAATCAAACAAGCAAATCCAAAAAAAAGACAATCTTGGTAGCGCTCACCAGACAGGTCAATACAGTGGGGATGTAGAGGAAAGAGGTGGAGCAGATACAGGTCAAATAGGTGTTAATATGGATGTTGGCCATAAAACCCTGGTGGTGGGCCTTGGAAGTGTCCCAACACCTGGGCATGTGTGGCATTCATAATCTGCCACTGTTTCAACATGTGTCTATTGCTTGTTCTAACTTCCTCGAGCATGGCAGTGAAATAAAGGTGGCCATCTGGCGGTTGCTCGTCCTAAATTCAGCATGGTGGTGAATGTATTATTTAATGTCTCTAATTGTGCAGTAAGCTGCTCTGTGGTTCTTTGAGTCACCTGCCGAAAGTAACGGCTGTCATGGCGCCACGCTGACTCCAGGATCGGCACGCGCCTCCCCTGGGAAACTGGTCCACGTTGATGACTACGTCTAACAATTCACCGGTTTCGAGCGCCTGCCGATGCTGGACCTCTAGGCCGAGCAAGAGTCCCAGATGTGCTCGGCAAATCCTCTGCAGCAGAGCTACCACTGTGGACTGTAGGCTCAGTCTCAGCCTGCTGCCCACGATGGGCTGGCAGCATGCGTCCAGCTTCACTCTGCCGCAGAGGATTTGGTGCAGTAACTGCTGGGACAGTGGCAGATTAGGTTCCAGGGGGGTCAGTTCTGAAGGTCCCATCAAGCTGGCATCCTCCTCCATCTCTTGGATTTCATCCATCAGTGTGTGGGTCTGTTGGGACATGTGCAAAAAAAGGTTCAGTTTGGGCCCTAAATATATTTGTTATGCAAATTAGTCATGTGCATTCACAAGCATCAGCAGTTTCATCAAAGTCCACTTACCCTATATATCTGTTCCTGGGTCCTAGGCAGTACGGAATAAGACGGCATGGTCAAACTGGAGGAGGCTTCCACACTTGCAGAGGCTTGATGCTGGGCTGTGTTTAAAAGTAAAGGACATGTAAACACACAAAAATCCATTGATGATCTGGATTACTACATATGCTTTAAAAAACACGTGGGCAAGCAGGAATGCAAACTCCAACAGCGGGACAAGGTGTCCTTCACTATGAATGTCAGTATCTGTTATATGTATGCCTAACCCTGTACATACACATTGATCACCTTAAATAGTACAAACATGCATGTACTGCATGTTATGAGGCTTCACACATCCCTAAAGGGCCATTAGGGACCCACACTCAGCTTGCAAATAGCATTTGTCTTTAGAGTATGCTGGTGGGCATTCTTCCTATGTAGACCTTTCCCTGACCCCAGATCAAGTATTTAAGACCAAAGCACAGCTATAACCCAAGTGGTATAAAGACAAAGAAGGAAGGGTTGTCTATGATTGACTAGATTCACATAACAGGCAGTGCTTTGCTAAGATAAAGACTGTCCAAGGTCGTGTATGGGCCGAAAACCTTTAAAATGACTATTCCGCAGACATTAAACACCCAGCTAAAACAGTAACCTCCCCTCAAAGCCACTCCCTAGGGGCATGTGTTCATATCTGCCTGTGAGCCTCATTTCACACGTTTAAAACCTTTCACATACAAACTAACATTACTAACCTGCAGGAATGGTAGGGATGTCTGTGTCCCGTCTGCCAGAGAGGCCCTCTAATGCGACGGGGTGTATTAACGCCAGCACTATCTCCTCAGCTCGTGTATACTGTAATTTTGTGGGGAAGCCTCCGCCAGTTTTTAAGCTGAAAAATAGAGGTTGACAAATTTAGGGCATTGTGGTCAATACAACAAGCAGAAAAGTGCACAACTCAAATATGTACCTGTAATTGCGCCGTTTATTCTGTTTCTTCCGTGCTGCATACTTCAGGTCAGATATTTTGCACTGTATCTGCTCAACGTCTTTAAGCTCCTCCCCCGCTGCATTGACCTGTTTGGTGAGCTCCTCTAAGATTTGTGTCTTTCTCATTTTGCTTGTAGATTTTGAATGTCGCCCATATAGCTAGTCATAATGGAGTGTGAGGCCACTTGCCAATGCGAGAGTTTGGGCCTCACCAAACCTGCCACTCAACTGTCCTCGCCACAATGTTCGGCCTATTGCTTGCTGTTCTTGCTCATCTCTGTATGTTGGCAATTCGGGGGACATTCTGGGCTGGCTCTGTGGTGAGGAAATGTGCGACACATGGCTTGAGAACGAATGAACTGGACTTGCAATGGGACTGGGGGTCCTTGCCTGGGTGGCCACGAACTTCCAGGCGTAGATGTGGCATATGTATCGGTGGTTGCCACCTGTGCCGGTGGCAATTGTGGCCGAGGAGGAGAGGGTGTGCTTGGGGGGGTGGGGCTTCGGGCCCTGTGCCTTTTTGTGGCCTTGCCACTTGTGCTCCTTTGCCCATGCAAGGTACTGGCACGTGGATCAGGAGAGGCAGGGCTGGCTGGGCTGGGGCTTCTTGCACGCTGGCTCTTACTGGCCTTGCCACTGGTGCTCCTTTGCCCATGCGAGGTACTGGCACGTGGATCAGGAGAGGCAGTGCTGGCTGGGCTGGGGCTTCAAGCCCTGTGGCTCTTTGTGGCCTTGCCACTTGTGCTTCTTTGCCCATGCAAGGTACTGGCACGTGGATCAGGAGAGGCAGTGCTGGCTGGGCTGGGGCTTCGGGCCCTGTGCCTCTTACTGGGCTTGTCACTTGTGCTCCTTTGCCCATGGGAGGTTTGGCCACGTGGAGCTGGAGAGGCAGTGCTGGCTGGGCTGGGGCTTCGGGCCTGTGCCTCTTACTGGCCTTGTCACTTGTGTTCCTTTGCCCATGGGAGGTTTGGCCACGTGGAGCTGGAGAGGCAGTGCTGGCTGGGCTGGGGCTTCGGGCCCTGTGCCTCTTACTGGCCTTGTTACTTGTGCTCCTTTGCCCATGGGAGGTATGGCCACGTGGAGCTGGAGAGGCAGTGCTGGCTGGGCTGCGGCTTCTGGCACGCTGGCTCTTACTGGCCTTGCCTGTGGATCACGGTTTATGAAGGGATGTGGTAGGGCGGGGAAGAGGGGAGGGTGTTCTTTGTGGGCTGAGGCTTCTCACCCTCTGCTTCTTAGTGACCTTGGATGCCATCATACCTGCCTGCTTTGATGTTGTTGCCTTCTTCTTAGCTGCTCCATCCTTGGCTTTGGTGGTTGGTTTAGCTGTTGCGGCCTTGGTGGCCAATGTCGCCTTGGGTTGCTCACTTTGGCTGCGCATTTTCCGCACCTTGGGAGTAGGTTGTTGTGACCGAGTGGTCGGACGTGAGGAAGAAGGCTCCTCATGCCGCTGGGGCCTTTGGCTGGTGTGGTCTTAGCTTTTTTCGGGGGCATGATGAAAATCTCAAAGAGAATGAGCTGTGTGTCCAGGACCCTTTAAATGCCTGGGTATGACGCTTACGCGTTCGCGTACGCCGTTCGTCCGGCCGTGTGGAACCTGGAAACCGCTGGGGCATTACTTATCTGCTGCGGACAAGGAACAAGATGGCGCCCACGATCTTCACCCGCCAACAACAAGAGCTGATTATGCTCGTAAGTGTATTGTAAGGACTTTGATTTACCATCTAAATGCTTGCCTAGGTCTTAAGGAAGCGCAGGAAGAAACAGTTGTTTAGAAAAATTTATAAAACTCCGTGCCAAACAGAAGTTAGTGCGCACATGTGCGAACCAAGTCACTTGCTTCTAGAAGGATAGTTTGAGGCTAGAAATATGTCTTGGAATTTCATTTAGGCAACTGATCGGATTGTGACAGATATTTGTATGCAGTTTGATCTAACAACTATTTTTATTTTGTGTTTTTTAGACGATGCTTCAGTGCAGGTATGACTACCTGCCCAACTCGTTTGAGAAGAGGAACGTCACCCTGGAGATCGTTTCCCGGATCCAGCAGGAGACGGACACCACCTTCACCCATACACAGATCATGCAGCACTGGTCGGACCTGAAGCGACTACACATGCCCCGGGTGCAGCGTTTTTTCGGGCTCCATTTCCCAAGTAAGTACATAGCGATTGCATGCTAGATGTAACTAATACAGAAGGTAGACCTTTATTTGTAAATGCTTATCTTTTCTAGTGCTGGAAATGGGGTACCGAATAAGACGCACCCGGAGGCGCACAGGCCGGCCAGTGCTGCATGAATCTGCAGCACCAAGTGAAGGTGGTGGATCTCCAGGGCAACGGTCCTACCCCTCATCTGTAGGGGCCTCCGACCAGCCCCTGGACCTCTCAACAGAGGAGGGGCGTCACGGCGTGGGCAGGGAGTCGGCCCAATCGACGGAGCCATTAGCCTCTGGTATGTGACTCTTAATGTAGCGGCACGCACATACATACTATTAAAAGCAAAGCTGATTCCCTTAATCTCTTTTTCTAGATGATTCTGTAGCGGGTGAACGATCGGGAGCAGAGACTGCAGCAGATGAGGCCCAGAAGGCACATGGAGAAGGGGGGTGATGTCACACACACATTCAAATTGTCATTTGCTTAATGTTGACTCAGACATTAAAAGTGACCCTATTTGACATGTCTCTACAGCCTCAACTTCCCAGCAGTGGCAGGTCCCAGAACGGAGGGTGGTCCCCGAAGCAGAGCTCGGCCACCAACGAAGTAAGTTGTAATGTAATTATTTTGAGTATGTGGGAATTGACATGATCACCAAGATACCTAAAGCCATAGTCAATAGCATTAGCATAATATGGCCTCTTCCTTTGATTAATTCCTTAGCATAATGACATATGGCCTCTTCCTTTGATTAATTCCTTAGCATAATGACATATGGCCTCATGAGTTAGCTTGCAACCTAATAAACATTCCATCCACAGCTGTTAAACATGTATTTGCCAACAAATAATGTATTTTTCTTTTTTATACCACACGTGCCAGAGTGGCACAAATGAGTGCCAGGGTCCTTCAGTTGGTGGCCGAGATGCAGGAGCTGCGCTGGGGACCACAGATGAAGACTAATGTTCTGGGTCCTGCCATTGCATTGTATATATTTAAAAAAATTTGTATATATTTTTCACACATTTTAAGAATTTTATATTTCCATTTTTCCAAACCCAAACATTTTTTAAAGTTGCCCCATTTAAAAAAAAAAGGTTTTTAAAAGAATGGCAAGAAAAAAATGCCAGTTCTAATTAAAACCAATAAAAACAAAAATTTGTTTCTGCGTGATTTACTTTTATAAATACATTCATTAATGATTGGTAAAATAAATGAAAAAAGGAAAATTCAGATATGAAGATTCGCATGACTGCAAAGTGATTTAAGTTTTAGGGGTGGGAAATGCCAGAAGAATGAGACCGCAAAGTGATTTAGGTAAGTTTTAGGGGTGGGAAATGCAAGAAGAATGAGACCGCAAAGTGATTTAGGTAAGTTTTAGGGGGGGGGGGGAATGCAAGAATATACTGACCGCGAAGTGATTTAGGTAAGTTTTAGGGGTGGGAAATGCAAGAATATACTGACCGCGAAGTGATTTAGGTAAGTTTTAGGGGTGGGAAATGCAAGAATATACTGACCGCAAAGTGATTTAGGTAAGTTTTAGGGGTGGGAAATGAAAGAAGAATGAGACCGCAAAGTGATTTAGGTAAATTTTAGGGGTTGGAAATTCAAGAAGAATGAGCCTGCGAATTGATTTAGGTAAGTTTTAGGGGTGGGAAATGCAAGAAGAATGAGACCGCAAAGTGATTTAGGTAAGTTTTAGGGGTAGGAAATGCAAGAATATACTGACCGCGAAGTGATTTAGCTAAGCATTGTAGCACAAGTGAGTGAACCAAATATGTAGGCGAGCACATTAATGAGTTAAGTTTGTAGTGCGCAGGTGTAAGGTTGTAAGGATTTTCGTCTGGACGATTATTTTTTGTAAAAGGAAATCAGAATCTAACGGGAAACGTAAATGATTCGTGGGAGGAGACGATGGAAAATGGGCAAAAACGAAAGCCTGCGTTGTAACATGAGTAACATAAACGGAAAACGAAAGCTGGAAAATGACATTCTCGTTGGTATACGAACGGATGAAGACTTTACAGAAGGCTTGCAATGCATGCATAGAATCCATCGTACACTCATATGAGAGCGGGAAAATTAAAAAAAAAAAAAAACAGAACGACACAAAAACAAAAGTCTTTCTATGTCTCTCTGAATCAACCCTATTGTCTCTGCAAGCTGGCAGACTTCCTCTCATATCCCTGTAAACCTCCTTCCCGCCCAGCTCCTGTACCTATGTTGTGCCATGATGACCTGATGTATAGGGTGTTGCAAAGATTCACTCATGTATTACTCGCTATATGCCTAGCCTGTGTTTTGGTTTATGTGTGGTAACGTTAATGTTCTTCAATTTAACCCAGAGCCCCAGTGCAGTCATTTCTGGACATTTTCTTGCTCAGCACAGCTCTGTTCGTGGGGATTTCAATTATCTGGATGATACAATTTTATCATCCAGTCATAGCATAACGTAGCATGCCAACTGAACTTTCTGGTGGACTCAGTTAGAGCAAGTAAGTATTTTCTATAGAAGTGGATGAAAATCCATAGTTGGGTCCACCGCTCAATGTGTGGGCCCTCCTGCCTGAGCAGCCGGACGCTGCTGTTGCCTCTGCGGTGGCGTTTCCACTGCCGAAGCCAAGCCCTCTGAGAGAGCAGGTTGGCTCTCTCAAAATTGCCGCTGTGACGAGGTGCAGTTGGCTGGCAGCATCCCAGGCATGCTGTTCACGTGCGCCAAGCCATTCAAAATGGCTGGGTGTTGGGAGTATGTGGCTGCACAGAACCTGGGGATGGGTTTCATCCTCTGTAGAATGTCATCCTCTGTAGAATGTCCCGGGGGTAGGCTAGAGGCCGGCTGCGCGGGTTTAAATGTAGATATTACGATTTTTAGATTCTTATATAAATATATATATAATATATATATATATAATTCTTTTCTCTATATTCATTAAAGAATAACTACAGTGGATTATGTTTCAAAGGGAAAATTGTTGCTAAGCTTTGGACTCCTGTATTAGTTGCCATGGGGAGGGGGGGGGTTGGAGGTTGAACCTTCCATGAACACTGGAGAAATCCTGTCACCTAACATTCAAAGAGGAGAGTGGGGCTGAGACCAGATCTGAGATATGCTATTGTGATAACATGACAGGTGTAAAAGAATCTTATTATCCCTGCTCACAAATGTATCTAAGAGGTTCATTGCATCGCTGCTTACACGGCTGGATTTCTTCCCTGTCTACTAGTGGAAGTAGACATACAAATACAAGAAAAAGTGTATAGCAATAAAACAACTGTATGCCAAAAATAATGAAGTAAACACAATGCTGGAAAGCCTTACCAAAATAATATGTAAAGCATAAACCATTATTTGCAAGTAAGTGGAGAAATTTGATATTTTCTTCCATTGTCCATTAAAGCATCACAATGCCAAAACAGTGCAACAAAAGGCCTGTAAAATTTGTATCGTATTTTCACTTGTTTTTAGAAGTAAGGTAAACTTGATTAATTTTTATGTTTGCCAAGCAAAAAATAGTATACCAGTGTGTCCGGTTCACATTCATTCAGGCAATGTTTGCTTCTGAGGGAATACATCAAAGGGACATGTTTTTTATTCTGTTGAAGAAATGTTACTAGTATTTGACTGTCTTTCACAACGCAAAATGACAGTGTGACAGTGGATTCTTTGTGCATGACCCTCGGTTTTCTTTTTCTGTATTGACCCTTGCTGGATTGTGTTAATCTGTGCATGACCATTGGCTTTCTTGTGGACCTCCCCTTCTGGACATGCCCTTGCTGGACTGTGTTAACCTGTGCATGACCTTCTGCTATCCTTTGGATTTTACATCTCTGATTATCCCTTACTGGACTGTTTGCATGTGTATGACTTTGGCTACCTTCTCGACTCTGCATCAGTGCCTGTTCCCTTTGAACTCTATTCCCATGTCTACCTCTTCTGCCATCTACCATGTGACCACTGCTGTCTGACTCCCCGGGGCATGACCTGGGGCTTCCCAGGGCTCTAGGGAGACCGGGGTCACCCTTAGATTCTGGGCCTTTGTGTTGAGGATTGGGTCCTGAGTAGTAGTTTCCATTGTCTGACCTACAGCAGTGGGAACCTGGTCTTTCAGTTGTCGGTGCTCACATTCAGGTCAGTGACAAATATGTAATAACTTCAATCCACATTCTCTTTTAATAAAAGCAGTATGGAGCTGTTAATTACATTAGTGTGACTGGAGCTATGATGTATTATTAACTTGCTCTGGAAATGTTGTTAAAACAGCATTTTAAATGGTAGACAAGAAGTGTCACAGTCCCCTGACTCTATTCAGCTTGGCTGCTACATTTAAATATTGTTGTTAAATATAAATAGATTCCAGGCCAGAGGTTGTTCCATTTCCCAAACATGTATATGACTAATAATCTTTTAACCACCAAATCTTAAGGCCAATGCTGTAGTCTAATTCTTCTTGACCTATCCTTAGCTTTTGACACTGTTGGCCACTCCCTACTGCTCAATATACTCTCTTCTCTTGGGATTTAAAGTCTCACATTGTCTTTTAATGTATCCAAATAACCATATATTCCACTTTTCATCCCCTGTCTGTTGCTGTGCCATAAGGCTTTGTCCTAGAACACCTATTTTTTTCATTCTATACCTGTGGCCTTGTCCAATTTATAACCTTGGAATCCAGACAAGTGCAGATGGCATTCAAGTTTACCTTTCTGAACCACATCTCTCTTCCCTCCTATTTTGCCTTCTTAACTGACAGTTATCTCTTCCTATATGCCATCTCACACCATCAAACATACTATTTACACAACATACCTGTTTATTTTCCCATCATTCAATTTTTCTCCCCTTTCTTAACAGTCTCTGTTAACAATTTTACTTCCCCCCCCCCCCCATGTACACTTGTTGCCTTGAAATCATTCTCTATCTCGCTCTTTCCTTTAAAACTCACATCTACTCCCTAGAGCCAGCTTCCATCATCTTAGGTTTAAAACATCACCTGATCATATCCCAACAAGACTATTTCAATACCATCCTTTGTGGCTTACCAACAAACAGTTTAGCACATTTCCAGTCTATTCTGAACTTGCCTCATCGACCTCTCCTCTCACTTTTTCAGTACTACTATCCTCTGTCAACCCATGCAATGGCTGCAATCTCACAGACAAATCAATCTAACTCAAATTATCTAGGGGGGAAAGGTTAGTCCCATCTCCTTGTTGGGGGGGAACCTTTAGTTGAAGGGAGTTTAGACCTTGGGGAGGATGTCCCTTTCCTCCTCTCATACAGTATCAAATATATTGGTCCTAATTGTTATATTTCAGCAGGGTATGCTAGTGGTGGGTATGTGTGCAAAAAACCATGTAAAATGCTTTTTGTTAAAAAATGAGAGGTTATGTAACATTTATTACAATCAACACATCACAGTTTGCTGTAAGCAAAGAATTTGTAGCAAATATACAGGTTATTGCAAGTAAGTAGATATCCAATATAGCTGTTGACAAGGGTAGCAGTTTGTAGCAAGTAGGCAGTTTGTAGCAAGTAGGCAGTTTGTAGCAAGTAGGCAGTTTGTAGCAAGTAGGCAGTTTGTGGCAAGTGAGTAGTATTTAATATGGCTGTTTACAGACGTGTCTCGTGGTACATCGCTTCATCAGTGTAAATTGCCTTTTTAATCTGTGACACAATTTTAAATAACCAAGATAATTTCATGTGTATTGCTTATATTAAAAAATAATGAAAAATAAGAGAGACATGATACTACAAAATGTTACACTGAGTTGTACCTTGTGCATATAGTTGGTAGGAGTTTGGTATCATCTAGTAAGATTTCGGGTTTGTTCACCTGGAAAAACATACCGCAACCAACTAATATGACACCACCCACCCGAGACAGGGACGAGCGTTTCTCTCGCCAGAGACACTTCAACTATCAAAGTAAGTTTATTTTTCCCACTTCACCACCAACAATTTATGCCTAAATAATAATGACATATCCCTTCCCTCTTAAAGTGACGGGCCACAATGCGACCCAGTACACACCTCAATTAATTCTGAACAACACGATAAGGTAAATAATATGTTAAAGTGACAATTTGGAACACCACAATAACAACCATAGTTACCCCATACTCATACATCTCACCTTGATATTACTCAACAGGTGAACAAATCCGAAATCTGGCTTCTGGTGGGGGGCAAAAAATAGCTGCCGCTTCGGCCGCCGCTGCTGCTAAGTGTAAAGAAAAATATGACATTTTCTCACCTCCGCCAGTTCTCCTCTCCACCGGGGGGCCTCCGATCCCACCCCGGGGCTCTTCCACGGTGAGGAGAGGGCTCAAAACATGCCCCCTCTGATGTTCACACCGCTAGCCCCACCCTGTGACGTTATCCCGCTCCGGGCTCGGGACTGTCAGAAACCGAGGCTGATCACCGGAGGCAGGTTGGAGAGCAAGGGTGATTTGGTCCCTGCCTCCCCAGCCCCCCTCCAGTGATCAGCCCCGGCAGCTGTCAGCGGATCGCCGGGGACAAGATCACCACACAAGATTGGCAGGGAGTGTTATAAATAAATAAAATTCTTTTTTTTCTGTGTGTGTGTTTTTTTTACACTTAACCCTTTGTGAACTAGTAAGGGGTCCATGAGGTCTTATACCAGTTCACAAGGCTTAGGGGCTGGCAATTTTTTGTGGATTTTTACGCCTTAAAATACCCCCAAAAAATGTCACCTCCCCTCCCCCCAGGAAGAGGAACCATACGCCATT
The DNA here is from genome assembly GCA_027917425.1 of Gastrophryne carolinensis. Lineage (NCBI taxonomy): Eukaryota > Metazoa > Chordata > Amphibia > Anura > Microhylidae > Gastrophryne > Gastrophryne carolinensis. The sequence continues at coordinate 89,589,602 of CM051242.1, forward strand.
TTTTTTGTTTAACCCTTTATAGTGTGGATAATAGATGTATTTTATTTGTAAATGTGCTCTTTTCAGTTTGGGTGGTCTCCTGGGAAATAATGGGGGGCTACAGATAAATATGTGGTAATGTTGTAATTGGGAGAAATGGGGCTTTTACATGCAATATGGTTTTCTAATAAAATATTGTTTTATTTAAAATAAAGGAGACACAATATTTAAAAAAAAACTGTAGAAAAATTATAAACAAGACATTTCATGTTAAAACCTAAACTCTGCTGCAAAAAATAATATATATTTTCCTGGAAATTCCTACAAAAATCACAGTTAAACCTGACTTGTCAACAGAGGTTGACATCATTTCAAGTAGGCTGGCAATTAAAAGGGTTAAAAGTACCTATACATGTTTGGTATTGTTCTGCTCAGAGGACCTTGCGCTTTCAGATTAAGCTTGTTTTTTCTTGTTTGCGTATTTATTTTTAAGGAAAATGTGTTTTTTACTCTGCTGTTTTATAATTTTTTTAGGGTAATCTGTGCAAAATCATTCTTTGAAGGATTACTTCTAAAACGATGAGCCCACTACAACAATCTGGGTACACTTAGAAAGCTTAATGTGTGTACTTTTTGGGAATATATAATTTGTGGAGGGTATTCCAAATGTAAAGGGTTGTTTTGGTAGAAAAAGCGCAAGGTGCTCACTTTGCAGAGCTGACATTTTCAAGTAAAATTACCCTTACCCACATGCTTTATTTTGGTGTGTTTAGCAACTCTTCCCTTGACAGTAGCTATGCATGTTGGGTATTGTTCTGTTTGGGGGAACCTTGCTTTTTCAGATTGTACTTTTTTTATTTAGGAAAATGTGAGTTTGATTCTGCTTTTTTTTCTTTTTTAGAGAAACTCTTTGCAACCAAAGCAGAAAACTGTGCCCATGTCAACAAGCATGTAGAAAGCTTGAGGTGTGTACTTTCAGAGAATGTATACTTTGTTGGAGGCATTTTAAATGTAAACGGTTTTTGTTTCTTGAAAAACTGCAAGGTGCACATAGCGCATAGCATAGTCGTATTTTATCTGAAAATCATCTAAAGCACTGTTTCAGTTTGGGGGGTCTCCTAGGCAGGAAATGGTGTCTACAAATACGTATGTGGTACCGCTGTAACTGGGAGATACTGGGATTTCACACGCAATAAGATTTTATTGACAAACATTTTTAATTACAAAGAAAATCACTACAAATTGTAAAAAGTAGATTTTTTTGCACATATTTCACCCCAAAATATTGGAAATACACTTAAAAAATGACAAACAAGACATTTCATGTTAATGTCCAGACCAAGGTAGGCTGGCACTTAAAGGGTTAAAGCTAAATTCTATTTTTTACACTTACCATACCTATGTTGTGGCAGCATTGGCAATTAAGTGTGCACTGGATAAAAGAAATCCTTATGTTTATTAGGGGAAAGGACAAAAGTTGCAGGAAATGGACAAAAGGTTGCACAACCAGGTCTTAACACTGATATGTTATATAGTAAGTGATTTTGCACTGTGCCATGAAATTAGCCTGCATTTGGTAAGGAGATGTTGTATTTCAGCAAGGGGGTAAGGGGTGAAGTCACATACTGTAAATTAAGTATGTAATTAAGTATGTTATTTTGGATTTCTTTTTTAAAATAACTAAAAATGCCATCAGTACAAGTGACCTTAAATAACATCAGAATTTCAAAACATTCCCTGTTTACTTCTCCATGTGCTTAATACAAAATACCCCTGTCCACCTACCCTAATTATTCTTTTATTTGGTTGTCTACTTGAAACGGTTTAGCTTTCCATTCTGTTTAATCATGCCCGAAGTGAAATATGAGCATGTAACCAAATTCTGCTATATGTTTTAGGCCTTCTTAAGAACATAAAGCTGTGTATAATTAGTACTATATTTCCTCTTCCCTGCTGGTGATTAGATCTGAAAATAACTCAGGTTAATAACTGTGATCTTTCTTACAAAGGTATGAGGTTTCAATAGGATAGACAACATCTGGATAGGAGCAATGCACTAGGATCATTTTCAGAATGCGGATGGTAAATGTTCCAGTGCAGGAGCCAAACTGAATCATAGAACACCCATATTAACGTCTTTGTTTGCCAATAAACAGATATCTATTGAGATTTTATTTTTATGTGAAAACATGGTAATGAAACCTTATTACTTAGTTAAATACATGGGTATGAGCAAATACTCACTTGTACAGCCGTAGGCCTTGTAGAACCAAAAGCTGAATTTTAGTTTTGCCTACAATCGTTGGATCACACATTCGTAACAGCCATGGGCAGTGTGATCATATGATTGCACAAGCAGGAAAGCATGCTGGGTGGGGAAACGTCATCATTTGCATGTGAAAAACATAACAGACTTTCATAAATCAAGTGTGTGGAGAGAGATCACATAATTCATCATAACGTTTACGATAATTTTCGATGGTATTGTTTAGCATTAATGGCAAATGCCTTTATCCCTTTAAAACCCCATTTAAAAGAAAGTACAAACTAAGGAGAGAATAGTTCATGTTTTGTTGGGTAAAAACTAGTTTTTCTGTTCATATTCAGATGAAAAGATAAATCATAATAAAATCAACCAGTTTTATTTATTCAAACTTTTCACATAGCCCTTTTCTCCCTCAGGCTCTCCAATCTTCTAAAAACTATGACCCCAGAATCTAGAAAACATAGTTATTCAGAGCTGCAAATTTGGATACCAGGGTAATGGGCTTGTCCAATCGGCCTGCGTGAATGGGTCTGAGTGTTTGTATCAAAATAATGGAGGTCTGTAAGATTAATTGCATTCACGTGCATGGGAAAAGGGTGGATTGATGGGCCCCCAACGCACTCTCATTACTAAAGAATGCAGATGGTAAGTGCCCGCATCAAGGTCAGTGGCTTTCAATAGTTGGATGCAGAGCTGTGTTCCACTTGCCAGCTGGAAAGAAAGCCACAGGCACCCCTCACCAAAAGAGATGGGCAGCTGAGTATGGGGATTTTGTTCCTTAGAGTGGCCAGTCACTTTAATATCAGTAAGATTAGTTAAATATATACAGAATCACCTTTAGTCAAATAATTTAAGTTTAAATAATAAAAAACAGTATACAAAAATATGTGGACAATGGAAAAGTCCCTTGCCAAAAAAATGTTTTGAGACTGATATAATAAACCATCCTTGAATACTTTGGGGGTGATTTACTAACCAGTCTGCATGTATTCACTGTGCTTTCATAAGTTTGCCGCATTCACTGAGCAAAACATGGCATTTTCACCTAGCGATGGCCTTGTCTGCTGTAGTTCTGTGTAGCGTGGTGAATGCTGGAGAACACCTTTTCATTTCGCCAGCTTTTAGCAACAAACCCCAAACAATATTTTAGGCAAAGGTCTTTCAATAATATTTTGTACTTGAAGGTCTGATAGAAAACTAATATTGGAGAAACAACTAATAAAACATTACTTTTCAATTTTTAATTCAACTTTTTATATAAGGCTTTTCAAATAAACAAGACACTCCAGAGACTCCACGCATATATTCTGAGACCCATCCTATGCTGACATATGCTGTAAAAGTGAGTTTTCAGCAAAATGTCTTTATTTTTCTAAATTGAGTCCACTGCAACAGTTTGCCTGATGTTGCCAAACCAATTTTTTAAGTAAATACCACTGTTGAGTTGCAAAATGCCATTTCCTGTACACACGGTGCACCAAGAGAAGGCGAAACATGGAGAAAGCTGTGAATGTAGTAAACCAGGCCTTTTCTAACATCTGTCTATATTGCTAAGTTTTCCATTTACAAAACCAGGCATTTTATGGAGTGAACGATCAGCCTTCCATCTTTTAACTATTGTAAAACATTGGTATATAATGCTACAATCTCTTTAAAACCAAATAATGTCCAGTATTTTGGAGTTTACTTTAGCACCTAAAGTGTGGAGAATGTAAAGTGACCATTTTTTGAGGTCTTCATTGTAGGACATTGGCCAGAGCTGGGGCTTGGCTTTTTTGAAGGGGCATGGCTTATTTGAAGGCTTTTCCATGGAAATTTGCTGTTAATCAGTTATACATGGCACAAGGTAGAATATAAAGGTAATAAAGCGGAACAAAACTCACTAGGCCTAGCCCTGGAATCAAATAGATGCAAGGGCTGGCCCCTGTACTTCCCCTGTGTGAAACCCCCAAGACGCCGGTAATTCCTTAGTTCAACGGCACATGGGCTCTTGCCGAATTGTGAGCCGTGTACCCGTGTGGGCTCCCCAGGATACAGCGAAGCCACGTGTGGGAAAAGCGACACTGACACCAGTGTTTGTAATTCAAACTTTTACTACAAAAGAGTATCAAACCCACTTCAAAAAGACAAATGGGAGGAACAACAAAACTTGATTACACACACTCACCTTGGGCTGAGAACCCCTTTGCTACACAGCCAGATGACCCTGATTGGATGTTACAGAAGGCACTGGTAATTTCACCTACTTGAGTGTTCAAATCCAGGCAGCATACAGGGAAAATGAAAACTCTTTGGGCCTATGTAAATCCTATATAACTATCTAATGGGCCTAGTCTCAGTCTGTACATTTAAGCATGCATGCTGTATGATTATTGACCAATTATGTCTCAGGCTGGGCCGCAGCAAGTCACTCTCACATCCATAAAGAATAGCAGGCTGGCTCCACAGCTCTTGGTAGCTGAACTCGAAGAATCCTCTGCTACAGGAAGGATCCGGATTCAGTCCTACTATATCACGTCTCCTTACGACACGCAGGACTCCTCACACAGCCTTCTGCTCTCTTTCAAGAAGGAGGTCGCTTCACTTCCTTGTTCTTGTTCCCCACACACCAGCTAAGTCATGTCCTCCCTCTGATTGTAAATCAGTGTGGGGGAAACAGCGCCCCCTTGTGGCAAAACAGAAACACAACAGTCTCCAGATAATGACGTTGGCTTTACTCTCTTACAGAATCAGAGCCGCCTACTGAACTGACGTGCTTCAGCGAGGTAGCTCTGATGTGATTTGGAAGCAAGAGTGCCCGCATCCCCGCATTCTTGAGCTTTGTGAGTCTTCTGCTCCCAGCTATTCGAATAGTCCAGTGTGCAAGTGTGAGGCAGCAGGGATGCACCTCTTGTGCTCCCCATTCACAATAATCAGAGCTACTCGTTGAATTACATTACTTCAGTGGGCGGCTCGGATTGGACGAGAGCCCACACATATGCCGTTTGACCAGAAAATGGTGAGTCTGAATGCACCAATCCGGGGGGTTCACACCGTGGGGCAATTAGGGATGCCCGGAGCCATGAAACAAAGCCCAGGTTTACCGATTTTAAAATACCCACCGCCCTGCCCTCCTCCCCTAGTACTGAAGCAGGGCTAGTGGGTAAAAAATAAAGAAAGAAACTTACCTGCACCCAAATCCAGCAGCAAAATCGGGCAGTGCACCAGATTCCTTCAGAAGTTTGCCGCCATCTTGCTGAAGTCCAGGACAGTCGTCGGGCATGTTTACTTAGTTTACATAGTAATTCTGACCTCATTTCACTATTACAGTAATTGACGCTACAAAAAAAAAAAAGCTCATACCTCCCCCTACTAAAGGGGATAAGACATGCTTCCTCACTGTAGAACTGCAACATCCAACATTATTTACTGCACATAGAATTGCCTGTTCACCTCCCCACATTTTCCCATATATACAGTGCATAAGGGGTGTCATAAACTGCCTCTCCAAAAAAATTTGCAATGTCTTCTTCAACAAATCCCGAAGATTCTCGGTTGGGGTTCAGGTGGCCAAGTCTCATACTGTCTGAGCTGCTTTTTCCCAATTTGAGCTCCATGAATCCTGGCATTGTCATCTTGGAATATGCACTTGCCATCAGGGAAGAAAAAATCCACTAGTGTAATAACCTGGTTGTTCAGATAGTTAGATGACCTCACATAACACATAACTGTGCTGAAACTAGACCTGACCACTAGTCATGATGGATACATCACTTCACAATCTTTATGCTCCCTAGCAAATTGAAGCTGTTTTGCCGGTTAGCCTCACTGACTGAGGCTGTACTGCTGTTTTGTCCCAGTCCGTTGAGTTCCTTTTGTGCATGTGGAAATGCTCAGACTTTCACTAATAAACATATCCCTGATTTCAACTATAGTTTTTCTAACATTTGATTTAATCAGTTAAGTGATTGCGGATCATGATCATTCAAGAATCTCTTCTGACCACATTCCTTTCACTGAAATGATGTTCATGATCACTGTGCTTCCACTTTTTAATTGTTTAGTTGTTTCAGAAATATCCTTAGATGTTATCTTTGCTTGCTACATGGCAATAATTTGACCCCTCTGAAATAGATTAAATATTTTCCATTTTCATCAGCCTCACAAGGAGGTTTTTGAATCCGGGTGTTTCGAGAGGAAAGTGAGACTTTAAATGGCCACCCCTATATCTGCATCTGTTATGCTTGAAGTGTACATTTTATATGCGAGCACCTTATTTTGCATCTGGTGAGCACTATCCTAGCAATAAATAGGGGGAACCCTTTGTTTTAACTATATTATGCTATATTGGTATTATTTATTTCTGGTGATAAAAACTCTGCATGACCATTTGCTCCATCAAGTTTTGATTACCTTTAATAATTTTGGTGGATATATTTTACTTTTGGCAACAGCAGTTCATTAGAATTAGCATTCTCTGTCAGGGTACTAGGTTCAAATTTAAGAAAATGTCTGCACTATTCAGACATTTAGTATTTTCCAGTAAATCATCAATTTGTGATTTTAACATTTGTTTTTTCTCTGTCAAATGTTTATTCTGTTGCAGATTTTCTAAATATGCTTCTTACAGCACTTGTGCATGCAACTTTAAAACAGAATTGCTGGAAAGTGGAGATACACTCTTTCACTAATAGGTCACACTTGTTTTAAGAAGCAGTAAGTTCAGCAAGGCAACAATCCCTGCATTACACATCCTTCTACTTAACTTTTAAAAGTTTTTACATTAAAAACTCCCCCCCCCCATATCAATACCCATGATTGTTTGGATTTGTCCAGGATTTCAAATGGACCTTCATAGTGCTTAATGTGTTTCAAAATCTATTAACCGAATTGATATTCTTTATTATTATAGACATAGAAACATAGACATAGAAGGTTGACGGCAGAAGGAGACCATACGGTCCATCTAGTCTGCCCTTATGTGTATACTGTATGTACTCTTTATCTTAGGATAGATGTGTGCTTATCCCAGGAATGTTTAAATTCAGTGACTGTTGATTTTTCAACTACCTCTGCTGGAAGTTTGTTCCAAGCATCTACTACTCTTTCTGTAAAATAATATTTTCTAACATTGCTCCTGATCTTCCCCCCGACTAGCTTCAGGTTGTGCCCCCTTGTTCTATCATTAAGTTTCTTCTTAAAAACACTTCCCTCCTGAACCTTATTCAATCCCTTCACATATTTAAAGGTCTCAATCATGTCCCCCCTCTCCCTTCTTTCCTCCAGACTGTACAAATTAATTTCTTTAAGTCTCTCCTGATAAGTTTTAAGTTTAAGTCCTTCCACCATTTTCGTTGCCCGCCTTTGGACCCGTTCTATTTGAATAATGTCTTTTTGCAGGTAAGGTCTCCAGAACTGCACACAGTATTCTAGCTGTGGCCTTACCAGGGCTCTATACAGGGGCATCACAACCTCCCTCTTCCTACTGGTGATGCCTCGAGCCATGCAGCCGAGCATCCTGCTTGCTTTTCCCACTGCCTGGCTACACTGTCCACTCATCTTGCAGCTATCAGTAATCAGTACCCCTAAATCTCTCTCCTCCGAGGTCCTGGCTAACACAGTACTGCCCATACGGTACTCAGAGCAGGGATTCCTTCTACCCAAGTGCATGATTTTACATTTAGAGACATTAAACTCTAGTTTCCACAGTTTTGACCATCTATCCAGTAAAGCTAAATCATTTTCCATGTTGCAGACACCTCCCGGAATATCCACCCTATTACTAACCTTTGTATCATCAGCAAACAGACAAACTTTTCCTACCAAGCCTTCTCCTATGTCACTTACAAATATATTAAAAAGAATGGGGCCCAGGACAGAGCCCTGCGGCACACCACTTGTAACTCGCCTTTGTTCAGATTGCACACCATTTACAACCACACTCTGATACCGATCCCTCAGCCAACTGGAAATCCACTGAACTATCCAGGGATTGAGTCCTACCTTCAATAACTTATCTATGAGCTCCTTATGTGGTACAGTGTCAAAGGCTTTGCTAAAATCCAGATAGGCGATATCCACAGCACCACCTTCATCTAACACTTTAGTGACATTGTCAAAGAAATCAATAAGATTGGTCTGACATGATCTGCCCTCAGTAAAGCCGTGCTGTTTTGGGTCCAATAGGTCATTAATTTTTAGATGGGAAATTATCTGTTTTTTTAAGAGTGTTTCCATTAATTTGACCACTATAGATGTTAAACTAACTGGCCTGTAATTACTGGCTTCTTCTCTACTCCCCTTTTTATGGATTGGTACGACATTGGCCATTCTCCAATCATCTGGAACCTCACCAGTTGAAAGGGAATGGTTAAGTAAATCAGTCAGAGGGGCAGTAAATCAGAATAAATATTCTATATTATTAACTATCTCACACCTTTTAAGGATGGTGGTTATGTAACTAATTAAAGAACTATACTCAGTAAGTATGAATGTATGTGTGGCCCCAGTAGCCACAAAGGGGATTTTACCAAACGGCACCACCGACCTAAAGAATCACAAAACCAGATATTTACATAATAATCATGAATTAAATCATGAATTTATTTAAAGAAATAAAAAGAGCTCACAATACATATTTTAAAAACATTAATCTCCACAGGAAACTAACAGGCCAGAAAAGTGTCATTGTGCAACCACTAAAATATCCAAATAATACAAAAAATACAAGAACATTTCTATATATACAATGTGCAAAAATACCAATATACAACAAATCTATTACAAAAAGTGCTAAAGCTTATCCTAAGTGCCTAGCAAAAAAAAGAGCATATGCTGAAAAAATACAGAAAGAGAAAACCTTCCCAAACTATCCCCATAAATCCAATATGTGAGTTTATTGCCATATATATCTGGCCGAGCCTCCTGCTGCTTCCTCGTGCCCCTTTTACCCACGTGTTCCGTAGGGTAAACCCACTTTTTCAAGGTGCCAGAGAAAGAACTATACTCACCTTCACCCATGCAGATCATCGCTCCTAGTTCGGGGCAGCAGCGCTCACCTAAAAGGCTGAGTGCAGGTCCCTCGCTGCCCAGCACAATACGCAGTGCCGCACTCTCGTCGGGCTTCTCTTCCTGTCTCACTCCGACATGGTGAGGCCCCTGTCATCAGTCACGTTGAGCTACCGCAGCCCCCTCGATTCACTGCAATGAAGGGGGTATGGCAGCTCACCATTACTGATGGTGGGGGCGTCACAACATTGGAATGAGACAGGAAGAGAAGCCTGATGAGAGAGCGGCGCTGCGTTGTAATAAGGACTGGAACTTTGGATTGTTCTTTGAAAAGCAGGATATATGATTTGGAGAAGAAAAAAACAAAAGGGGGGGGGGGGGTGGTTATTCTTAATAAAAAAAGATTATGTTGTGGAAATGGATAGACTGTTGGGTGAAACAAATAAGTATTAAAGACTCCAGGGGAACCCAACAGCTACCCATTTGGTCCAATTAAATGAACCTATTATGCAGAGACACTAAATGGGTATCCTGAATAAAAACGAAAAAGAATATCTTGTGCCATCAGTAAATTTCTAATTTACCCACATCACAAATTGAATGTATCTTGGATTGTTTGCATTTTGCAATCAACACGCAATTATTTTTGGTTTAAGGTATTTATTATTTACAGATCACAGGAGTGGTCATGGGTGCTAAATTTGCAGCCAGTATGGCAAAAGTATATGTTGGGTGCTGGGAATTTCAATTTATTTTTCATAACATGCGCTATTAATTTATTAATTTGGAAATGCTTCATTGATGACATTATCATCTTTTGGAAGGGCACTGAGGAAACCTTAACTGAATTTATTTCATATATTGGTAACAATACCTGGAATGTCAGTTAGTAGGAACAACATACAGTTCTTAGGTTTATTGATTACAAAAGTTTGTGAGATTGCGCAGAAATTTTACCACCACAGAAGATTATACTTAACAAGCTGAGCAGCTAGAATCTCGTTTAAAAAAAAAAGGGATATATATATTAAAAAAAAAAAGGAATTGGTGGGGACCCATGATAAAACAACACTATTGACTGAAAATTTTGATGAGGAGAATGCGAATAATACCATTTTGTGAGTACTCACCTGTAAAATGGTTATTACGAGTATGTCACACACCCCACTTCCAAATATTCATGACACTTGGGAACCCGGCCTGTAGAGGGTGATCTTGCAGAGATGACATGGAAAAAGGAGCCCCTCCTGGTCCATAAGTACTGGGTTCCTCCCACTATTCCTCAGTCTTTTTAAAATGCAGTGACGAACCAGGAAGAGCAAATTATATTTGATAATTGAAAAATAGTTTGAAAATAATAATCACCATATAAAGAGAACAATAAAGGGCGGGGGAAGTGGGGTGTGTGATATACTCGTAATAACCATTTTACAGGTGAGTACTCACAAAATGGTATTATTCCTAGTATGTCACACACCCCACTTCCAAATATTCATGACACTTGGGACATCCAATAGCAGTGTCTATAATGGGTGGGGATCCCCAAGGAATCTTAAATTACTGCAGCTTGCAGAATTTTGCGGCCAAAAGCAGCATCCGCTGAGGCCCATACATCAACCTTGTAAAACTTAGAAAAAGTATGCACAGAAGACCAAGTCGCAGCCTTGCAAACCTGTTCAACAGAAGCCTGGTGCTGAAAAGCCCAGGAAGCTCCAATAGGAGCCTAATAGCCACTGTCATGAGTGCTGAAGCACCAACAGGCAGCAAGGCCGAGCCCACACTGGAAAAAGCGTGGCACGCCATTTGATCAATACGCTTATCCTCTCCATCTTTAAGTGTAGTGGAGTCAGGAGAATGCAACACAGAAGAATTGGATAAATTAAGCACAGGGGCATCCACCACAGGTGGTGATGACCAACGCTTAACAGTATCAGCTAGGAAGGGATATTTCTTGCCCCAGCCCAAGGGAATGCCAGTTAGCCGCGCAGGATTCTCCCATTCTTTAAGAATAATTTCATCAAAATGCTTTTGATTTGGAAATTCTAAACGAGGTTTGGAGACTCCAAAGAATTCCCCTTTTTGAGGAGGGACTACTTCAGGAGGAGTGATAACCAAAACCTCAAATAACTGAGCAAGAGCCTTTGGGGTATCCACAACACTAGCTTCACCCTGCTCAATCACAGTACCAACAAATTGCTGTTCATCAGAAACATCTGAATCCTCATATAATTCTCCTTCTTCTAACTGAGAAGGATCAGACCAATAAAGCATTTCACAATTATCCAACTCACTTACCGGAACGAGTCAAATGTTTCCTTTTAGCTGAGGCCTTCTTGGCCACAGAGCTAGACATTAATTTTTCAAGATGAGCCAATCTGGCACATAAATCAGAATGCGACTCACCACCCATGACAATATCACTGGGGGTACGGACAAGACATGGCGGAGTAGGAGATATGGCAGAAGCCGCAGACGCCGAAGCCTGGGCCCCAGTTTGCTGCATAATAGTTAATTGAGCACAAGGGACGCAAAGAATTGCGTTATCCCCAACAAGGGATGCCCCACATCCAAAACATTGCCGAGTCTGTGCAGAGGGAACTGCATGCCCGCTGTCCTGAGATGCCTCCATATGGTGTTTAGTATTATACTATAATTGATTATAGTCGCCAAGTATATATGGGATTTACACAATTGCTACCCGGGATGCCCCTTTAAATAGTCCAAGTGGGAGGATATTAACACAAATGGACCCCAAATAAGGCTTTAAGGGCTAAAGACCAGGAGAAACCCCTTTAAAATAAAGAGTTTCCACCTACAAAGAAATCAAACAGTCACCAATGCACACAATACAATAAATGACAAAGCATGAAAAAAATGGCAGAAACTCCCTTCAGCAAGCTGAGGGGTACAGCACCTTTAAATATGGAACGCTTCACGAATTTGCGTGTCATCCTTGCGCAGGGGCCATGCTAATCCTCTCTGTATTGTTCCAATTTTAGTATATGTGCTGCCAAAGCAAGCACAATGAGGGAAGACCATAGGGAAGCAGCAGGAGCCAGGCAGACAAAGAGAGCACCCAGGGTGCTCTTGAGAATGAAATGATGCTGTGTGCCTAAGCCCCGCCCACCCCCAGAATCCCATGACCAAGAATGGAGGGAAATTCAAATCTGAACATAGCCAGAAAACAAAGAGCTTTAAAAGGTAAGCAAAAGAATGCTGCCTAGACAGAAATAGGAAAATCTAAATAAAACATATCCTATTAATTAGTATAGTAAACCTACATAATAATATAATAAAGATTTATTTTATTTTTTTTTTTAATTATTTGTGTGCATGGTGACAAATAAGCCCAGATAACGCCCCCCCTCCTTTTTACCCCGGCAGGGTAAAGGAGAACTAAAGGGGAGAGGATAGAAATGCACCCATAAGGCACAAGGGGATTATAAAGGGACAGGGGCATCCCATGCCGAGAACACCAACCCGGAAACCCCACATTTGGGTCTCACGGAGGAGTAAAACTCCTGTATACACCAGAAGGTGTATGTATCTACCTTTGCCTGAACCATACAGCCAGGGCTGGGAGGCATACAATATAACCAAACAGGTTTAAAGAGTATCAGACAGAAATAGAGAAAAAAAGGGGCCGGGAGCAAACCCGGCTACCTGCTGCTTGAAGGAGAGTCATCTTCTGAATGCTTCGCCGACTGCAGAGACGAAAAGACTGAGGAATAGTGGGAGGAACCCAGTACTTATGGACCAGGAGGGGCTCCTTTTTCCATGTCATCTCTGCAAGATCGCCCTCTACAGGCCGGGTTCCCAAGTGTCATGAATATTTGGATGTGGGGTGTGTGACATACTCGGAATAAAAAGGAATTTGCATTGGGCACATATATAAGATATATAAAACATTATTTTTAGAAGTGCCCCCAATCATGTGACCAAGCTGACGGAGGTGTATTGATCCCCCTAAGCAGATAAGCATGTTACTCCAGATTCATGTGTTTTTTTGGTTGTGGTAAATGCAGGGGATGTGTAAGAATACACACTGATAGGTCCCATAACATTAAAAGCACCATAACCTGCAATACAGATCATGTGGTATATTTATTAACTTGCTCTTGTAACTTACAGTATAAAGGAAGAACCTGTTTCCACTTTAAGATAAGGATACGTGAACACCTGTATGATATTTCTAGGGGGGTTGAGATCCATAAATTATCCGCCTATTTTAAGTGTAAACATTATTGTAACCAGGCACTTGTAACCTTTATGAGGATAGATAGAATTAGACCTGGTTGGCCAGGCTCTAACCTCTGTAGAGAGTTATCGAGGTTGGAAGGTAAATGGATTTTTGCGTTACAGACCCTGAGGGGCAAGTGTTAAATTGTGGAGTTTGATTAAAATACCCTCATTGATGATTATTCTTTTCATATGGCTGAAGGAGGAGAAATATGATTTATCAATATTTGCTGCACATTAATCTGCATAATTTCTATTAGCAATTAATAATATAAATTATGCAAATACCAATAACCATATCAGCCCAACGGCCAGCAATCTGATACAAACCAATGGTTGCTGAGGCTATCCGTACACATCCAGTAAAATGTCCTAAGAAAAAATACTTTCCCTCAAATTCTCTCATGGCTGTAAGGAGATGTCTTAGGGTCCCTTTTTTGATGCTGGAGATGGGGCCAAGAACCTGAATAAAAAGGGCTAATTGCCGGGAGTTAACTAGTTAAGTGTCTGTGAATTGTTCATGGCCAAACTGAAAAAGGTCCCAGAAAGCTTTAATCCTCGGCCATCCCCACCAGATATGAGTCATGTTACCAACATGTTACCAACATGTTACCTTCAGAGAGGCCCCTCCAGCACTTATCAGACTGAGTTGTGTTGTACTTGTGTATGTCTGCTGGGCATTTGTACCATCTGGAGATGATTTTGTAGCTTTTTTCCTGCGCCGCACCAGCTGAGTATAGGCTATGGGTATAAATAAAAATGTAAGCCCAGTCTGCTCTCACAGTTTGAAGTTTCTTTTCACAGAGACTTATAAATTTGGGTGGCAACAGATGCCTTGTTTCTTGGAGTAAAGAATAGAATGCGGATATAGTGGGGGGGGGGGGGGGGGCAATTTGTCAGTAATGATTTAACCCTTCTGTTGCCAGCCACATAAAATTTACGTGGCTGCCTCTCCAATCGTTAACCGCCAGCCACGTAAATTTTACGTGCCTGACTTTCCCCACTGATAGCATAAAAAGTAAAAAGAAAAGGCTTACCTGACCCCTAGTTTGATTTGGCCGGGTCTCCTCTTTAAGATGGTGGGCTCCGATTGCTCGTCGGACCTCCTCTGGCTGCAGGGGAGGGCCTAGAATAGGGTGCCCCCCCGTTTCCGCTGCCACTGGCTTTCCTGTAAAAAAATAAAAATGACATTTACTTACCTGCATGTGCGCTGGCTCCCGCCGACCCTCCTCTTCACCTGGAGGGCCTCCGATCCCCCCCCCAGGACTTACCGATCTTCAGGAGAGAGCCCGGGAGGCTCTTTCCTCCTCGATGGCGGCCGTCATCTTGCTGCTAAGCCCTGCCCCGTTGGGCTAATGACGTCATCCCGGCCCCGATCACCGGCTTCAGTGCTCTCAGCTCTCAGATGCCGGTGATCGGTGCCCGGGGAAGGAGGTGGCAGTAGATCCTCTGATCTCCTGCCTCCCCCTTCTCTGGATGCCGATCACCGGCATCTGTCAGCACAGAGGCGAGGGACAAGAGCTTACAATCGGAGGTAAGTACAGTAAAAAAAAATTTTTTTTAATAAAATAATTTTGTGTGGTCTTTTTTTTACAGTTAACCCTTTGTGAGCTGGTAAGGGGTCTATGAGACCCCTTATACCAGTTCACAAGGCTCTGGGTCTGGCAAGTCACCTGCGGCTAGCGGGTGACTTGCCATTAACCCCCAGCCCCCCCATTACCTGCCTCCCCAAAGGCCGGGGGGGGGGCAGAAGGGCCTGGGCCACTAAGTAGCTATGCAGGCTAGTAGCCTGCAGTGCCAGAGGCCACCAACGCTAGCCCCTGCGCCCTGTTCTACAAGCCCCCATAGCTGGCCCGGGTCGGTAACACTGGGTAGGGGGGACCCTACCGCATTTTTTGGGGGGATTTTTAAGGGTTTTTAACCCTTAAAATCCCCCCCAAAAAATGGGCCCCCCCATGTCAATTTTTTTTTATTAACCCCTTATGTCCTGTCGCCCAACTGGTAATAAATGCTTCCAGCATTTTGTGGTGTGGTGTGTTTTTTTTTTACATTTAAAGTGGACCAACACCCAGGATTTTGACTATCCTGGGTATTGGTCCTTTCCCCCAGGGCATCCCGATTGGGGATGCCCCGCTGTGTGAAACACCCCCGATCACCCACAATAACTCACCTCACCCGAGTCCTAGGGCACATGTGCGGCCGCTCGTCCAATCAGCGCGCTCAGAGCGGCTGAGTTATGGACGTCTAAGAGACGTCTAAGCTCTGCGCGCGCTGGCGGACGCATCCCCCACTTCCCTCTAACAGGGAGCATGCCCGCGCCGGCCATTCATAAATAGCCAGCGCGGGCATGCGCCCTGCTAGAGGGATAGCGGGGGATGCGGCCCGCACATGCGCCGTAGGACCGGGATTCAAGTAAGTGGTAGCGGGTGTTCCGGGGGGTTTCACACAGAGGGGCATCCCAATTTTGGATGCCCCGGGGGGGAGGGAATAGAATGGTCCAGGAATCTTGTAGATTCCCGGGCCGATCAGCCCTGGGTGTTGGTCCACTTTAACCCATTGTGAACTTGTAAGGAGTCCATGAAACCCCTATACCAGTTCACAAGGCTGGGGGGCTGTCAAGTCACCTGCGGCTAGCGGGTGATTTGCCATTAACCCCGGCCCCCCTATTACTTGCCTCCCCGAAGCCCAGGGGAGGCAGAAGGGCCCGGGCTGATTTAGACGGTGCGGGCATGTACTTGGCAGGGCGGGGGGCCACCAAAGCTGACCCTGCGCCCTGTTCTACAAGCCCTGCATAGCTGATCCCCGGGCTGGTTATGCTTGGTAGGGGGACCCCATGTCATTTTTTTATGGGAATTTTTAAGGGTTTTTAACCCTTAAAATTAAAACAAAAATGGGGGTTACCTCCCCCCGGGAAGGGGAACCCCACGCCAATTTTATTCTTGATTTAACCCTTTATAGTGTGGATTGTAGTTGTATTTTATTTTGACATGTTATTAAGTGTTTTTTCAGTTTGGGGGGGGGGTCTTCTGAACAGTAACGGGGGGCTACCGATACATATGTGGTACTGTTGTAATCGGGAGAAATGGGGCTTTCACATGCAATATGGTTTTCTTTAATAAAACAAATGTTTTATTTGAAATAAAGAAGACAATTTTCTAAAAATATATTTTTTTTATTTTGTTTTGTTTAATTTACTCAGAAATATTTTAAAAAACAGTAAAAAAAATTACAAACAAGACATTTCATGTTAAAGCCTAAACTCTGCCGCAAAAATAAAATATATGATTTTCCTGGAAATTCCTGCAAAAATCACAGTTAAGCATAGCGCAAAATGGTGAAAAATGACCTGTCAAGAGAGGGTGACAAAGCCTCAAGTAGGCTGGCAGTTAAAAGGGTTAGTAGTACCTATGCATGCTGGGTATTGTTCTGCTCGGGGGATTTTGCGCTTTCAGATTTAGCTTGTTTTTTCTTGTTTGCATATTGATATTTTAGGAAAACTCATTTTTTATTCTGCTTTATTATACATTTTTTAAGGAAACCCTGTGCGACCAAAGAATTCTTTGAGGGATTACTTCCAGAAAGATGGGCCCACTACAACATGCTGGGTATGCTTAGAAAGCTTATTATGTGTACTTTCAGGAAATGTATGGTTTGTGGTGGGTATTCCAAATGTAAAGGGTTGTTTTGGTAGAAAAAGCGCAAGGTGCCACTTTGTCTGCAGAGCTGAAATTTTCAAGCAAAATTACCATTGTGCACAAGCTTTACTTTGGGGTGTTTGGCAACTCTTCCCTTGACAGTAGCAATGCATGTTGGGTATCGTTTTGTTCGGGGGATGTTGCTTTTTTAGATTAACTTGTTTTTTCTTGTTTGTATATAGTTTTCTTTAGAAAAATGTGGCTTTGATTCTGCTTTTTTATCCTTTTTTAGGGGAGCTCTGTGTAACCAAAGAATTCATTGAGGGAGAACTGTAAATGGTTTTTTTTATTGAAAAACTGCAAGGTGCGCATAGCGCATAGCATAGCTGTACTTGATCTGAAAATCTCTTGAAGCACTGTTTCAGTTTGGGGGAGTCTCCTGGGCAGGAAAGGGTGTATACCAATACATATGCGGTACCGTTGTAATCGGGAGAAATTGGGATTTCACACGCAATAAGATTTTATTGACAAACTTTTATTACAAAAAAACACTACAAATTGTAAAAAATAGATTTTTTTTATTTTTTTGCACATATCTCACCCCAAAATATAAAGAATACACTTAAAAAATTACAAACAAGACATTTCATGTTAAATCCAAAACAATATATAATTTTCCTTGGAAATCCCTTCAAAAATCACAGTTGAACATGCATGGTGCAGAATAGTGAAAAAATGGTCTGGCAACAAAGCGTAACAAACACTCCAGGGAGGCTGGCGGTTAAAGGGTTAAATGTTGTTAAGGAGGAGGACATGGACCCTGTCAAATCCCAGTTGCTAAAAATGCGAGATGCCAATGTAGAAACCATGACACCCGGCCCTCAGGTCATTCCCTAAGGGAGCTCTCTCATTCTGGAGTATTTGGCCTACTTGACATTAGAGGAGGCCTCCCAGACAAGGAACCAAAGGGCCAAGCTGGTGTACTGATTTATGCTTCCAGAGTGTAAGGCATCCTGTAGCTCCAAGAAGTGTTGCATTAGTATAGGTGTGTTTAGTTTCTGTGAGCTGGAGGGAGATGCCGCAGAAGCTATTAGGGTCAGGTTAAGAGGGGTGAGGTCCTTCTCCAAATGCATCCAGAGTTTTTCCTTGTCTCTGTGGGTCCAGTCCACTATCCGAAAAAGTACAGCTGCCATGTGATATAGTTTTGAGTCCAGGAGGCCTGTCCCTCACTCTAGTTTACTCCTGGCCAATATGGAGAAACGTATTCTCGGTTTTGTTGTGACCCAGACAAATTTAGAGAACACCACCTGGAGCTTATGGAAAAAGGTGCTGGGGGGTTTGACAGGAGCAGTCTGGAAGACATATAAGAATTTCGGCAGGATATCCATTTTCAAAATGTTTATCCTGCCAGACCAGGAGAAGGTTTTTCCGCATAAGCATTCAATTTGTCCAGCAATTTGGTTAATAGATTTGGGATAGATCTCTAGGGATTTGGACTCCCAGGTATTTGATAGCCTGAGACTGCCACTGAAAGGTGGAATTCTGTATAGAAGGTTAGCTGTATTTGGGTCTAGTGTAAAATGTAGGGCTTTTGATTTAGAATAATTGACTTTGAAGTTGCTAACTTAACTAAATTGGCTAAATTCTCAACAAATATGGGAATGAGGTCAAGGAATGCAGATGCAGGAGCAGATCGTCTGCAAACAAAGAGGACTTGTACTGGTGGTTCCTCACCCAGATCTCCTTTAAGTTGGAGTGGTTTCTGAAGGCAATGGCTAAGTGCTTAATAATAATGACGTAAAGGAGGGGGGATAATGGGCACCCCTGGCGTGTGCTGTTCCTAATGGGAAACGGTTTGGAAAGGAACCCATTGGCTCTAACTTTTGCGGTGGGGTTAGTATATAGAGATAAGCTTTTGGACAGAAAGGTTGGATCAACACCAAGTTGAAGGAGAGAAGCCTTAATGAAATCCCAGCTCACCCTGTCCAATGCCTTCTCTGCATCACAGGAGAGAAGGCAGGTAGGCACTTTCTTAGTGGTGACGTGGGAAATCAAGTTAAACAATTTATTGATGTTGTCCCGAGCCTCCCTCCCTGGTACAAAGCCAAACTGGTCTAAGTGAATCAGACCTAGGAGAACAGACTGAAGTCGCAGGGACAACATTTTGTCGTATAGTTTAATGTCCACATAAATGAAGGATTTTGGTTGATAGTTGCTACAAAAAGCAGAGTCTTTCCCAGGTTTAGGAATACCAGAGATTGTGGCTTCGAGAGATTGTTTGGGTAAGGGGCACTCATAACTTATTGCACTGAAGACTTTGGCTAGAAATGGGGTTATGTGTGAGCTGATCTACCAGAAGATGTATTTGGTGAATGGCTATCAATACACCTTTGGTCTTTGCCTCAGAATTCAAACAGTGATGCCAGGAGGTGAAGTACTGGTTATGAAGATTGACAATGGAGTTTGCCTTAAAATGGGTCTCTTGGAGGAGGGCTATTGTAACTTTCCTTTTATGCAGATACTATATAGTATTTCGGACCTCTTTACTGGAATATTTAGGCCCTTTACATTAAAGGAGCAGATTGTTAGTTCTACCATTCTTGGTAGTAGTCGTGGTGTGGTGGGAGTGCAAAGGGATCAAAGGATAAAAGGTGAGAGATGCAATGACATTATGGGGTGGAAAGCCTTTAGGATGGTGGAAAACTTGGTTATTGGGACCGAAGGGACACAAGGCCAGCGGGGCATCTCCCTCCCGTCCCGCTAGAGGGAGAAGGGGGGACCCCCACAAAAGTATACCATAAGGTTAGAAGCACGGATGCTGAGGGAATCAAATCAAACCACCAGCAAACAATCAACAACAGTTGAATCACACACAGCTTAACAAAAAATAAACAAAGGTCCATAATAATTCCAGATAACCTTTGACTCATAATCTTTGAAACTTTGAAACTGAGCGACCATGAAGCTAAGGGAACGAGGAGTGTCGAACAAGCCCAGAGGCCAAAGTGGCTAGAGCTCTGACTAGCCTCAAACCGTACTGAGGAGCCCATTGGGTTGGTATTTTGTGTCTCCCAAGCCTCGGACGCATCTCACTCTTCCCTCTAACAGGGAGCGCGCCCACGCCGACCATTCACAAATGGGAATGCGGCCGCAGCCCACGCATGCGCCGTTGGACCGGGATTAAGGTAAGTGTAACGGGGGACCTGGGGGTTTCACACAGCGGGGCATCCCGATTTTGGATGCCCCGCGGGGAGGGAATCGATTGGCCCAGGAATCTTATAGTTTCCCTGGCTGGTCGCCATGGGTTTTGGTCCAATTTAAGGTATTTTTTTTTATTAATTATTATATATTTATTGTTGACAATTCTTATTTTCATTTACATTTCAATTCTGAAATCTGGGGCAATTTACCTTTTTAAACAAGTAATATGCTCTCTACAGTATGCCATTATGTTTTCCCCCTGCTTTCTGTGTCTTAGTGGACTCCATGCAAACTATTTTGCTTGTTCAATAAAATGGCCCATAGTTTTCCAGACAAATACAATACGGTTATATAAAAATAAAATGAGAATTTCACTGTTGTATAAATATAACAACGAGATTAATGAGAAACTGGCACCTTTACAATAAAAAGTATAGCTTGCATTATTGACAAAGAAGGTCAGATAATCCTCCACTGAACACACAAACACTTATGTATAGACGCCACAAAAAAGTGAATTACTGTAGCATTGATACTATTGTTCTACCAGGTGACAGTAAACCATGAAAAATATTGATCTTAATACAAAAAAAGAAATATAAAGCAACATATAATATCATGAGAAAAAGAAATATTGAGCAACAATGTAACAGTGTGTGAAGAAGTAATATTGTTGATTTTGGACTTGGCTGTGTGTGAACTTTTTTTTATTGAATTAACAGTGTGAAAGAAGAATTAAATATTTATGCAGGATGATCTTTCTAATGAGCCTATTAAGCTTAACTCGAGTTCGGTAAATGGATAGAAAGGATTTATTAAATTCTTAGATATATATATTCAAACTAGTGGATTACTGCCACCTTCTGAAATCAGTTATTAAGGTGTGTAAAATGTAACATGACAGGATGTCAGGATAAACATAGGTTTACTGTTGGGTCAGGGAAGATCAGCACCACCGGATATTGCCATAATTTCAGGTCCTGAAGTCTGTGCAAGTCTCTGGTCTTCACCTTTTAAACACTTGAATGTAGGCACCTAATAGTAGCATTAAGGTCTTAGAAGAAACAATTTAATTTAATGAAGAAACAGCAATAAAGTGTTACAAAAAACTTGATTGGCGATTGGAGGAAAGACTGTAGTTGCCAATTTTCAAGCATCTTAGGCCTGGTTAAGCAGCAAACCCTGAGGTATTTGTGTTCAGCTAGGAAGTGGCTGTATTTACTGCTGCTGCTGGTGTTATTATTAAGAGGACATACTGCAGCAGCTCTCTGTTTAAAAATATAAAAATATTGCAGCCCCAATTCACCTAACATTTTACTGCTCCAGTAGACTTCTGTACTTACTGTGGTGGGGGCTACTAACCCAGGGCAGGCTGTAGTCTGACTCCCACACTTCTGCTAACATGGCAGCTTTAGCTGCGCAGTAGGGGTGTTCAGTGTCAATTATATGGGGCTGTAGGTTTTTTGTATAAATTTCAAAACATGACATTAATAAAATGCTACGCCTTGACACCCTCCTCTGACCCAAAGCCTTTATGCACCGATCTCATGCCCCCTCCCCACCCTGAATCTCCCGATGACTTGCTTGATGCATCTCCCTCCCCTGACTTACTGCCCTTCTACATTTCCCTTTGATCCCAAACCTATTTGTGCCTTCCTCTGACCTGCAGCCCATCTGCAACTCCTTGAGACCTGCAATCCTCCTTCAGCTCCCTCATACCAGCCACACTTCTGCATCTCCATCTGACAGGCTGCCCCATGGCATGCAGTCTATCTGCATCTCCTTCTAACCCACAGGATATCTACACTGCTCTCTCCTCCCCCACCCCCCAATGAGGATCCAGATTTAGTATGCCATACAACTTTTTTGCTCCTGCAAATGTTCAAAATCAGGAACATTAATCAGTACTCTGCTCAGTGGAGAATAAAATGGTCCTTTGGTTCATTTTATCCTTAGCCTTTACAGAATATTAGTGACATCAAAGACATGAATACCATAATACCACAATATACATAATACCACAATACAAAATCTGCCTAGCGCAATAAAGCAGTCTGCCATATGCCAATATGACATTTTCACAAATCCAAATCAGTTAGGAGCCCAGTAGCAGTCTTCTTTCCCTCATGGAATTTTGTTGAGCAGACTGCAACTTAACTGGAAATTTTTAGTTATTTTAGCTTTATAAAATGCTATACTCCTGAAGATTCAGATGGGGAACTTTAATGTGATTTTAAATTACCTGTCAGTTGCCTTACAAGAACTTAGGAAAGCATACTGATCAGTGTACCACTGGTTCAAAGATATTGCCTTATGCTGTCTACCTGAGGCAGTGATAAATACTGAAGCTGAAAAACATACCCATACTTTCCTCAATGATTAATTTACTCAACGATTTCAGTCAGGTGTTCATAGACAAGTCTAAAAAGTCTGCAGCCTTTGCCAACTTCAGATCATATCTCACTCCATCTCAACAGGTGGTTTTACTGTGTGATGAAAGACTAGCCCGCTGAGCATTAATCTAACTCTTAGAATATAATCGATCATGATGGTTACTAGTCGTTCATAAGAGAGATCAGTCAGCAAGTTGGCATTTGTAAAGAATTTCTTTGGGAACCGCAATGAAAGACCTGTGCCTACTAGGCAGAGAGCAGTGTTCTAAATTTTAATACAGATTTTGCAAATGCTAATGCAAAGTTGAGAAAGACTTTTTATAGACTTTGTAGGGTGGAAGATAGGTGGCTAGAGTGAGTGCTATAAATGGCAGTTGATAAAAATAATTTTCATAACTTTTAAACGTAGTGGGGGGTCTTAACAGGATCTACTCTCTAGCTAGCCCAATCACGGAAGGTCTGGGGAACTTCAAATGTAATATTTGGGAGGTAGAAGGCAAAACTATCAGGGGTGTTGCAGCATAGAGTAATTGGGAATCATAACCAAGTGTCAGAAGTCAGTCTGAGAAAAAGGCACACGCGGATGAGTAACAGTTCACAGGCAGACACAAAATACAGACACTGGCAGGAAATGCGTAGCAGAAAACAAAAATTGGAAACAGTTAACAGGTGACAGGCTAAAGACCTGTTCTACTGGAGAGGCAACTATCCAATTTTCGGAGATCTTGAAACCCTTCGGTGGTCAACACATGCCCTTCCTGCCCAGTTAACCCCAGGATGATGAAGGTTGTACGCACTTTAGGTTGTCAAATACAAAGGGGGTTCAAACATAAAAATAGATAGCCAAAACAGCCTGCTGCATAATGAGCACATACTGTACAAGGAAAACTCAATTCTCCAGTCCGGAGACAGCTATATTACCCAGCTTCCTAGAGATACACAAGCAAATGTAGGCAAGAATAGGATGGGACAGGCAACAACTGACAGGGAAGGATCAAACCCAAAATAACTGATATAAAAACAAAACTAGATATACCAAATACTTTAGAGACCCATATTAGCCTAAATATAGTGGGCTGAAAGAGACCGAAAAGACTCCTATTTAAGGGTTTAAGGCAAAGAGCACTTTCTTTGCAGTAAGCAAAGCCATACAAATCTTCTCTGTATGCCTCTTGGATAGGGATGATCAAACACCTCCAAAGTTCAGGTTCTGGCAGGGTGGGGGGCGCATGGTGTGCAGCAGGAAGCGCTGCTGTAACCTACCTCGGCCCCACAATCCTCTGCTTGGTCAGCAGTGGCATTTGAAATTGACCACAGCCAGGGCTGCAGAAAGATGGGCATCGGCTTCCATGAGTGAAGACACTTCACTATAATTGTTAGGGGAGTATCCAATTGCTCAAATCACTTGTGTGTCACTACCATTTAATAGTGTTCAGGCTACTTGGGGGTCACTGCTCTTTAATACCACTTGCTCTAACCACTTGTTTATCAGTGCTAGTTAATATCAATTGTTAGTGGAGTATCCACTGATTTGGAGCTTAAGGCTCTTTTGAAAATATTTATTTTAAAAAAATGTTGTGGAGTGTCCACTGGTTAAAGGCACTTGTGTGTCACTACTGTCTAATACCAATTGTATCCACTTGTTCAGGCCACAATGCTGTCATTACAGGTAAATATCAAGTAATAGTGATTATACCCTTGCTCAGGTCAATGTGCTGCCATTGCAGTGTAATACAATGTAATACTGGAGCAGACTCTTTTGCAGGCCACTGTGCTGTCAATGTTGTCATTGCAGTTTAATATCAAGTAATACTGGAGCATTGCCTTGCCCATGCCACTTAAGGGTCACTGCCATTTAGTATTAGTGTAGTCTCCATTTGCTCAGGCCACTTAAGGGTCAGTTAGTGGGAATTGTATACCACATTTGATCCATATTGTACAATCAGGGGGAATTGGAATCTACATTTGATCTACATTCTTCAGACAAGGTGAATTGTATACCACATTTGATATACATTTTACAATCAGTGTAGATTGTTCGGTCCAGATCAAGTGCAGTTGATGTACAGATTAGACACTTCCTCACTCTGGGTTGCTGATAATATGCTTGTCTTAGGCAGATCTGACAGATTTAACCCCTACTGCTGTAATTCATTTTCTTCAGATAAATGAGATCACAGTCTGGTGTTCCATTAGCTAAAGTGTTATGGGAAGCGTTCTCACCAGGGGGAGGGGGGGGTGTCATTACTGCTGCTTGACTTAGCCAAAACTGCTGATGACCTCACCTGTTACACTGGACGAATTCTGGGACTTTTAGTCAGTAGTTTTTACTTAAGGCCAGGAAAATCATTCCCACTGTAGCTACACAGAGCCCCAGGTATACGAGTATTTTGGAAGCAGCAAGAAGGGTAAATCACAGGTTTAGAGTCACAATCTCTAAACCTGTGAGGCTGTAGATGGCAGCTTCCGTATATACCCTACCCTCCACAAAGTTGTTTATGTAGGCATCCTAGGACTTGGCAACAGTGGGCTGTGGCAGAAGAGAATGGCTGTACCCACCCTGTAAGCCCTGTATGGAGTGGCCTGACATCTGTGTAAATGTGCCTTCCTCCTGTGCCACCATTTCATGACCTGAAGTGTTTTTTTGTAGTAGGGGGATTGGGATGGTAGTGCGGACAATGGCATAATCAGCACTGGCCATATTGGTAGCGTACTGGAAGCACTGCAACAAGGCACCAATGTCCCTCATGGAGGTCCACTCATTGTTGGTGAAGTGCTGTTGGTCTGCATGTCGACTAACGCGAGCATTTGTAGCTGGAACTCCGTTATTGCCTGCTGCTGCCTTGTGCTGCCACTGAGCCCACAATGACAATTGGGAACTGTAATGCCTCCACCAGGTTGCATTTGTACACACTAATTTTTCTATCACACTTCAGTGGTGGAATCAAGGATGCAATGTTATAGTTATTGCGGGCATCCAGCAGGGAGGCCATTGGTAACTATGTGGGCAACTATGCAGTCAGGTCTCAGGCACTGGAGCATATAGTGGCTCATGTGAGCCAGGCTGCCCTGAGTCAAGGAGAAGCTGTCCTCAGTGGGAGGTGTCTCCTCCACCACATCCCATCTAGCCATGCTCCAGTGATACCCATTAGCTGTGCTGGGTGCCACCCTGCTGCGAGGAAAAGTCTGCCTCCAAAACTGTCCCTTGGCTGGCCGTTGTTGGTCCAGCAACACACCCTGTAAGCTACATGCGTACTTCCCTGACACCGATGTAAATGTGCCTTCCTCTTTCTCCTCTGCTTCCTCCTGTGGCACCATTACATCCTTCATCATGGCCTGAAGTGTTTTTTTTTCTAGCAGGAAAAGGATAGGAATGGTAGTGCTGACGATGGCATCAGCGCTGACCATATTGGTGGTGTATTGGAAGCACAGCAGCACAGCACAAATCACCCTCATGGAGGCCCACTCATTGATGGTGAAGTGCTGTTGATCTGAACTTCGACTCACCTAGGTATTTTGGAGCTGGAACTCCACTATTGAGCACATGCACCATCCAACAGATGTGCCTCAACCCAGCTCTGCCAAATGCTGTTACTAGGGTCTCCCCTGACACCTCCTTGCCAGGCTTCAGGTTGAGCCTCAGCAACCACTTATGTGTCTGCTCCTGTATCCCATGACCGGATGAGGAGGCAGGAAAAAAGGTAGCGGAGTAGGAGGCAACGAGTGGAGACATATAATGTTACTAACAATGGTTTTCTGTTTGCTTTGCAGCTTCTTGGCCATGGACATGGTGAAGATTATTCAGTGTCCCACCCTCCTGTAATTTTTAGTTTGCACAGTGTCACTGAATACGATAGCGCTCTATAAATAACTAATAATAATAACACTGTTTGTTTGCTTTGCAGGTGCCTGGTGATGGACGTCGTGTAGAAATTATTCACAATTTTCCCTTCTCAGTGACTGGTGGCACAGCATGCAAATGACCTGAGATTTGTCATCTGTGCAAAAAATGCAATGCTGATAAGATTCATTACTACAATAGTAGCAAGGGGCTAATCTCTGAAAAATTAATTAATCACATAAATGAATCAATTAAAAATAAATGAAAAAAATAATGTTATTTACAATGTTATTTATACAGGTGTCAGAGGGCAAAATGGGGGGTAAAACCAGGGTGATTGCTCAGAAAATGGGACAGTACTAATATGTATCCTGTATCAAAAAAATAAGAACCCCCCCCCACCCCCCATAATCCTTAAGGGGATTTTTTTCCATTTTAAACCCGGTCCTGCTACAAGGTTTTTTGTTGACACTTTTTATGTTATTTTTTCGGTATTTTTTTAGTTAGATACAATTTTCATCTAATGAGAAATAGCCTGACTTTTTATTTTTTGTGTTTTTTCAGTTTTACTGAATGTCACTTTTAGCGGCATTCAATTTAACATTGAAACTGCGGGTTGTTTTATATATTTTTTACATTTTATTGGCATTTTTTTTAGATACAATTTTTATTTAACAAAAATAGCCTGATTTTATTTTTTAATTGCATTTTTTACATTTTCAGTGGTATACTGAATTATGCTTTCTCTGCCATGCAATACAATTTTTATCTAATGAAAAAAAAAAGTTTGACCTTTTTTAGCATTAAAGCAGGGGAAAGTGACAGCTGGGTTATTTTTTATTTTATTTTTTCATTTTTCTTACTTCTAAAAAACAAAAAACATGGGTTCCCCTTCCAAAGGCTACTAGCCCGGGCACCAAGCATAAGGGCTTGTAACCCAGGGCTTAGAAGCCACGCTATTGGTGCTATTGGCAAGTTACAAAACCTTTAGCCAATTGGTATGGGCTTGGATCTCTTCCAGGGGAGCAGTGGGCATTTTTTTTTTACATTTTTGGTGGGAAAATTATTTAAAATTAAACATCACCTCCAACATGTTTAATTTTTTTAATTGTGTAGGGTCACCCCCTCTAAGCATTACCAGCCCGGCAAACCAAGCATATGGGCTTGTAATTCCAGGGCTCAAGGTTTGCCAAGCTGGTCCCTGGCCCTGAACGTTACAGTCCTTATGCCTTATAACACAGGTCCTCCGGTGCCCAGCCTGGACCCATGCTATTGGTCTCCGGGCTCATCCACACCACCATGCCCACTGGTGGTGTGGGTAATGGAGTATGAGCTGGTATAGGGGTCCATGGCACTCCCTACCAGTTCAATGTGAAGGTGTAAAAAAAAACACACACACAAATGTTTTCCCCAAAAAATGTTATTACTCTTAATGAACTTAAACTTACCTTCTCCATTCGGGCGCCCATGCAGGCTCCTTTAAATGTATGCTGTTGGGTCAACTAGCAAGAAGGGAAACACAGGTTCCCCTTTGTTCACTCTGGCTCCTGCCTGGGGGACTCCACGATGAGCCGCTAGAGAGCGTCTTTTAAAATAAGAGGCAGGGTATTTGTGGAAACTCTTTGATGTCACATATAACTGTATTTAACAAAAAAATGCCCAAAAAGTTACAGAAAAAAAATATAACCCCGTAGGCAGATTTAATGTAAAAAGCAGGTAAAAGTGGCATTCAGTAAAACACTGAAAACTGAAAGAATGAAATTAAGAAATAAAAAGTCAGGATATTTTTCATTAGATAAAAATCGCATTTACCGAAAATTGCCACAAAATTACAAAAAAATATACAAAAATGAAACTACAGGCAGTTTCAATATTAAATTGCATGTTGGTAAAAGCGGCATTCAGTAAAATGCTGAACACTGAATACATACTAGTTGTATATAACGAAAAATGTCAAAAAGATAAAAAAGAACGTAAGAAAGTAAAGGCTCTGGCTCTGAATCCCCCTTCATAGCAGACAGAGTGTGACAGAGCCCCCCATCTTCCCTATAGAAGGCTTAGGGTCAGAATAACCCCCATCACTCCTATAGCAGAATGTGTGGCAGAACAACCCCCATAATACCCTTAGCAGACTGTGTGGAAGAACAACTACTATCATCTTCTATAGCAGACTGTGACAAAGCCCCCCATGATCTTCCATAGGAGACTTTGATAAAGGCCCCCTTATATACAAGTTGTATATAATGAAAAATGCCCAAATATAAATATAAAAAAAGTTAAGACTCCCCTTCATAGCAGACTGTGTGACAGAGCCCACCATCATCCCAATAGCAGACATAGGGTCAGAATAACCCCCATCATCCTTGTAGCAGAATGTGTGGTTGTATTTTATATTACTTGGGGGCTGAGCCCCACTTCTTAACTGTTATCAAAATGTTTCGCACATCTTTGTTTAATTGGACGAGTTTTGCAGCCAAAATGCTGAATTTAACATGTGAAAACATGAAAACCCCTCATAAATGACCTTGCAATTTAAGAGCCCTTGAATTCTATAGCTGTTTCCTGTATTGTAGGACCTAAATTCCTCCCCTCATTAAACATATTTACACATTTCACGTCTGGTACCAAGCCATGTCTCTCTAATTCTAGACTCCTATTGAATTACACTAGGTGAGTGCATATTTGGTAAATTAGGTGGTCTCCTACTCACTATTCTAATATCGAAGAAGGTAACATCTCTCAGTTACATATTGTAATATTGCATATTGTAGTAGCAGTATTATAAAGAAATGTGCAAAAAAGCAAGGACAGGGTATTCTGGAAAAGTGGGGCCTGCTGCTTCAGTTAAGACCTCCTGGCGCTCCCCTTACAGAGTTGTTGGGATGGTGCGCTGTGCAACCGCACAACCCACACACCCGGCCGGCCATGTGTTGAAGGTCAGTTAGTAGACTGTAACCTTGACATTCACTTGTCAGTATTTTCACATCTTGATTTGGTCTGTACAATACGATGTGCCCTATTTAATGACCAGTCAAGATAACCTATATCGCACAATAGGCAGCCTTATTTAAGTTCAGCGCAACCCAAAAGTGCAATAAATGCATACATATGTATGTAAATACTTTTCCAAAGAGCCCAGGGATCCTGTGGCACATGCACCAGCCTACAAAAAATAATAATAAAAATAGCCCAAAAAATTCTAACCAACCCAGCCCATTGAAATGTATTGGATAAAGCCACATAGTGCTGGGTGAGTGCCTGTTCTTATCTGGCACTGTATGGAACTCAGTACCGGCACCCATCCAATCGCCAGCGCTGATGATAGCTGGGACGCTACCTGGCATTATCAGAGGCGCTCTGGATTTTTGACTTGCTGCACCTTTTGCACTGGGACATGACATTCACCTGACGTTCATCTGGCACTATGTGGCACTAGCATTTCCCTAAATAAACCCTTTAGTCTCTGTCTCCTATTTGAACTTTTTCTCGAGCTTGAATGCTATGATTTGAATGATCTAAATATGGATTTTATTGTATGAGGCAATGGCAACATAGGCCATTTAATATATAGTTTCCCACAGAAGGCTTTATGTTTGTAGATGTGAGAATAGTAATGCTACCTGAATCTACACTTAAAAAAACTACTATATCTTTTGCCCTATAAGACTTATTTCCCCGCAAAGGTGGTGGTGTCAGTGGGAAATATATTTTTCGCCCTACAAGATGCACTTATTTTCCTCCAAAAGTGGGGGTGTCATTGGGAAATGTCAAAAATGTAAAAGAAACGTACATTCCTCGGCTCACACGCAGCATCTCCCGCTGACTTAAACAGAGAGAGAGAGAGACAGACACACACACTTTACCGATGTCCTTCATCTTTGTCATTGCTACCCACCTTCGCAGTAGCCACCGCCTCTGTAGTCTCCGCTGTCCTCTGCCCGCCGGCTCCTTTGCCACCGCAAGTTCAGTGGGAGCCGGTTCTGGATGGGGTGTGGCCTGTGACTCGTACCAGCATCCAATGATGCTGGCAGAAGTCCACCCCCCACCCAGAAGCAAGGAACGGCTCGCTCGAAACTTGCAGCGGCAAAGGAGGCAGTGGACAGTGGAAAGCAGCAGCTACAGAAGCGGTGGCTACTGCAAAGATGACAGTCAAGGCAGCGGCCAGCGGAGGCAATGGTAATGTGTATGTGTGTCTGTCTGTTTGTCTCTCTTTGTTTAAGTTGGCGGGAGATGCTGCGTGGGAGTCGGGGAATGTACTTTTTTTTTGTTTGTTTTTGGAACATGCTGCACACTGCCTGTATTTGGGATGCCTCACACTGCCTTTAAATAGAATGCCATGCACACAGCCTGTAATTGGGATGTCCGCACACTGCCTGTATTTGGGATGCCCGCACATTGTCTGTAATTGGGATGCTCATACACTGCCTATAATTGGGATGCCTGCACGCTGCCTTTATTTGGGATACCTCACACTGCCTGTATTTGGGATGCCTCACACTGCCTTTAAATAGAATGCCATGCACACAGCCTGTAATTGGGATGTCCGCACACTGCCTGTATTTGGGATGCCCGCACATTGTCTGTAATTGGGATGCTCATACACTGCCTATAATTGGGATGCCTGCACGCTGCCTTTATTTGGGATACCTCACACTGCCTGTATTTTGGATGCCTCACACTGCCTTTAAATAGAAATGCCATGCACACAGCCTGTAATTGGGATGCCTGCACACTGCCTGTATTTGGGATGCCCGCACATTGTCTGTAATTGGGATGCTCATACACTGCCTATAATTGGGATGCCTGCACGCTACCTTTATTTGGGATACCTCACACTGCCTGTATTTTGGACGCCTCACACTGCCTTTAAATAGAAATGCCATGCACACAGCCTGTAATTGGAATGCCTGCACACTGCCTGTATTTGGGATGCCCGCACATTGTCTGTAATTGGGATGCTCATACACTGCCTATAATTGGGATGCCTGCACGCTACCTTTATTTGGGATACCTCACACTGCCTGTATTTTGGATGCCTCACACTGCCTTTAAATAGAAATGCCATGCACACAGCCTGTAATTGGAATGCCTGCACACTGCCTGTATTTGGGATGCCCGCACATTGTCTGTAATTGGGATGCTCATACACTGCCTATAATTGGGATGCCTGCACGCTACCTTTATTTGGGATACCTCACACTGCCTGTATTTTGGATGCCTCACACTGCCTTTAAATAGAAATGCCATGCACACAGCCTGTAATTGGAATGCCTGCACACTGCCTGTATTTGGGATGCCCGCACATTGTCTGTAATTGGGATGCTCATACACTGCCTATAATTGGGATGCCTGCACGCTACCTTTATTTGGGATACCTCACACTGCCTGTATTTTGGATGCCTCACACTGCCTTTAAATAGAAATGCCATGCACACAACCTGTAATTGGGATGCCTGCACACTGCCTGTATTTGGGATGCCCGCACATTGTCTGTATTTGGGATGCTCGTACACTGCCTATAATTGGGATGCCTGCACGCTGCCTTTATTTGGGATACCTCACACTGTCTTTATATGGGATACCCGCACAGTGTCTGTAATTGGGATACCCGAACACTGCCTGTATTTGGGATGCCCGCACACTGTCTGTAATTGGAATGCCTGCACGCTGTCTTTATTTGGGATACCCGCACACTGTCTGTAATTGGAATACCCGCACACTGCCTGTAATTGGGATGCCCGCATACTGCCTATAATCGGGATGCCTGCACGCTGCCTTTATTTGGGATACCTCCCACTGCCTGTATTTGGGATTCCCACACACTGCCTGTAATTGGGATGCCCGCATACTGCCTGTAATGTGGGGTCTGTTATGGAGTGATGGGGGATTCTGCAAACTGTCTGTAATAGGGTGATTGGGAGGGAGGTATTTTAGCACACCCTTTTCAGAATAATTTTTTTTTTTCCCCTCCAAATCCTGGGTGCCTCTTATGGGCAGGTGCATCATATATGGTGAAAATAAGGTCTATCACAAAATTGCTTAATTTTAACTCAATCCAAACAAACATGCTAGCTAGTGAGAGGTGGAGCTACTGATGCACCCCCATGTTTATGCATATTATTAGAGATTAAATTGATTCAACACTATGAGTATTTTATCTACTCACGTTTTGTGTGAGTAAACACTTTTTCTCATGATTTTTTTCTATGGTACAATTCAGCATCATACTAAATTTAATTTGCACATATAAATATGAAGCTAAATTGCACTTAGGAAAAACATGTTTACTCACAAAAAGATAGGTGCTGAATCAACCCTATTGTGACGTGGAGCCTCCACCTTTTAGCACCTGCTCTCTACTTTAAAATAATAAAACAACCCCCCAGATCACTGAAATTCTTCACTGATACCGACAGAGGCTGTTGTGGACATCAATGATAGACTTGAATGATAGAACAGTACAGTCACAATGCTGCACAGGATTGGGTAACTGACCTATCACTCAAGGTTCCAGCCTCGTGCAAATTGCCCCCCCCTCCCCCAGTGAGTTGTTTTTATTCATGTTATTGCCCAAATTGGGCTTCATACAGGGAAAGGCAGGGGTCAGTGGAATGTTACAAAATGTTTAGATTTCCTCTTTATGGGCTACAAAATCTTAATCCAATAGATTTTGTAATACATTCAGACAGATCCTTTAAATTTACCAGAATCATTCTTACTTTCTAAATTGTTATTGGAAATCAGGTGGAAGATGCTGAATCATTATTGAGCGCCTCACAGTTGGCAAAGTGTCTCTTGACATTGATTCAGTAATCTAATAAATCTAACGAATTTATTTAAACCGGACCAACAGCCTGGCACAGTTGGAAAAGAAAGATAGAGGCCCTTTTGGAGCTTCCTCTCCCAACTGACATAACTGAAATGTACAGTAATAGGAAGCCTAGCACAACTTTCTGTTTGCAGGTGGCCTGCAAGCCCATGAGCGGCCATCTTGTTTTTAAAATGTATCCCAGTAGACGAAAAAGGTAAATTATTTTTTATGTGCAGCAATCTAAATTGCCCTGGAGCGGGATGCATATGAGGACTGTTTGTTGTGTTGGTCTAATTTAATTCATTTTTGGCCGTTGGTCTACTTTAAGTCGAGAATCACCCTAAGCAAGTAAAAAGTGTATATTTATTTTAAACCCGGACAGTCCCTTTCAATAACAACTAGCATTGAGCAATGAAATCCAACCATATAAACCCCCTGTCAACCCACTCTCTCCCCGTGTTAAGCCTGATTTGGGCAGTTAAAAAAAAAACATATGATCTGATGTTTGAGATGCTACTCTGATCATAGCAGGGGACAGCCACTATGCACAGCAGACATGGACTTGAGTGACAGACCAGACACCCAATGCCTGGATTTTCTGGACTTCCTCTGCAAGGTTTATTATCACGAAGGATCCAGCACTAATTCTAGAGATGCAATTGTAAAAACACTGTGCAATAAAGTTAGTGACTTCAAAGGTTCATGGTGGGTAAATATATGGATAGATAACATTTCCCTTGCTTCTAGTGTCAGACACCTTTTTTTTACCTTCCCGTGCATTGGCAAATCCTGAGTAGGGGGGGCAGGCTGGTTTACTATTGGTTGCTTCTCTCCTAAATAGGATACGGAATGCCATGCAACAGGACATAAAATGAAAGGGCCTCAAAGCTTTTTTTCAAATTAACTGTGGAACAAATGAAACTATTTTACTAAACTGCTAAATATTGTATTTATATTGTAATTTTACTAAAACTGCTTAATATTGTATTTTCTGCTTGCAGTTTCTACATGATGTAATGTAATCTTTACACTGATTCAGGCAGTACATTACTTGTTCCGCTCTGGGAGGATAAATCCCTTTCTCGACATTTATAATATTGCCGGTAATTAAACTTGTAAAGCATATGTCAAAGATCAATTACATTCTGAGATACCTTAATCTCTATAACTGTATGTGTAATAGATATAATTATGTTTTAGTCTCCTTTTGAATGAACACTGTTATTAGCTGGTAACAACAGCAGCTAGAAATAATATAATACATAATAAATATTTAATATATTTGCTTAAAATGTCACCCATCATTTTGGCCTGATTTTTTTTTTGCCTGATTTTTCACCCTATAAGGTGCACCCCCTACTTTGGGGATCTTACTGTGTCTTATGGTGTTTTTTTTTTTTTTTACTCACATTCCTGGAGCTCCCATGCCGCATCAGGATCTCCCACCAACATAAACACATAGGGTTCAATTCAAAGCCAGGTGAGAATTCTCACTAATTGTGTTAGGAGTGAAAACTGTCATTGACTTTCATTGTCTATCTAGGGGATGATTCAGAGCCAGATGAAAATTTTCCCCCCCGTAGACAATGAATGTCAATTACAGTTTTCTCACAGGAGTGAGAATTCTCACCAGGCGCTGAATTGACCCCATAGATACGCACAAATATGCATTACCAGTGTCCGCTGCAGCAAGTTGCCTCCACTGCTGCCTGCTGCCCCCACTGTCCGCCACCCCCAAACAAATGAAAAATGGATGCTGGCACCAGTCACAGGCCACGTTCACCCACGGGCCAGAACTGATGCCCCAGTAACTTATTTGTGAGGAGGCGGGGGCAGATGAGGCAGTGGTGACTGCAGCGGGTGGTGGCAGCGGACACGGGTAATGGGTGTGTGGTTTTATGTCGACGGGGGATGAGTGCTGCAGCATGGAAGCCCTGGGAATGTATGTTTATTTTGGGGGGGCATGCTGCATATTGCCTGTATATTGCCTCACACTGCCTGTAATTGGGATGCCACATACTACCTGTAATTGGGATGCCACACACACTGCCTGTAATTAGGATGCCTCACGCTGCCAGTAATTGAGATGCCTCACACTGTCTGTAATTGTGATGCCACATACACTGTCTGTAATTAGGATGCCACACACACTGCCTGTAATTGGGATGGCATTCACTGCCTGTAATGTGGGATACCACTCACCGCCTGCAATTGGGAGGCCACACACACTGTCTGTAATTGGGATTCCTCATTCTGTCTGTAATTAGGATGACACACATACTGCCTGTAATTGGGATGGCATTCACTGCCTGTAATGTGGGATACCACTCACCGCCTGCAATTGGGAGGCCACACACACTGCATGAAATTGGGATGGCTCACTCTGCCTGCAATTGGGATGCCACACACTGCTTGTTCCTCACTATGCCTGTAACTGGGCTGTCACACACACTGCCTGCAATTGGGAGGCCCCACACTGCCTGCATTTAGGATGCCTTACACACTGCCTATAATTGGGATGCCACTGTCTGTAATGTGGGGTGCTGCTCACTGCCTTTAATGTTCGGTCTGTAATGGGGTGATTGGGGGGATTCTGCACACTATCTGTAATGGAAAGATTGGGAGGGAGTATTTTAGCACACCATTTGGTTCAGAATATTTATTTACTTGTTTTCCTCGGCCAAATTCTGGGTGCGTCTTATGGGCAGGTTCTTTTGGCTGAAAAATGTGGTAATTCCGAAACAAACATAATTGCCATTGCTCAGGACAGTTAGATACAAATCTAAGCACAATTTTATGGTACATAATTAAACTGTTCCTGCATAGCAGAGGTGTAAGGGCGGACAATGGTAAGCTATTGGGTCAGGCCTCTACAGTTACCCTAGTATGTCCCAATGACTTCTTATCAGCATAGATTTATGAGCAATTGGTCCTGCTATAAAAACCTGAACAGCTATTATGAGGAAGTAAGACTGGATCAGGGTGATTCATTGGATGTTATATATCTTGACTTTTCTAAAAGCATTTGATACTGTGCAACATAAAAGACTGGTACAAAAGATAGGGATGCTTCATCAGGGGAAAAGCATATGTACATGGATAAGTAATTGGCTTAATGAAAGAAAACAGATGGTGGTTATCAATACTCAGATTGGATCATCGTTACGAGTGGAATGCTTCAGTGGTCAGTACTGGGCCCATTTCTCTTTAATATATATATTAATGATATTAGGAAATGGAAATCGATTAAACAGTAAAATATCAGTCTTTACAGATGATATTAAGCTGTGTAAAGTTATTAACACAAAAGATTTAGTTAATTTAGGGCAGAAAAATTGAAAATTAAGTTTAATACAGAGAAATAAAAGTTATGCACATGGGAAAGAGCAATGTGTGCCATGATTATATACTAAGGGGGTGATTTACGAAAACATTTGCAGCCCTTTCGCTATTTTCCACATTTACTCTGCACACCACGCATGTTCGGCGGTAATGTCCATGTGTGCTGTATTTAAACCAAAGTCATTTAGCGCAGCGCATGCTGGCAAACACATTTTCTGTTCACCAGCTTTTAGTGACGAACCCCATCGCAATCAATGCTATTTTCAGCGGGATATTAACCCTTTAAGTGCCAGCCTACCTGGAGATTTTGTCACCCCTTGTGGCCAGACCATTTTTCACTATTTTGCGCTACACATGTTCAACTGTGATTTTTGAAGGGATTTCTAGGGATTTTCCAGGAAAATTATATATTGTGCAAAAAAAGTCTATTTTTTACAATTTGTAGTGTTTTTTTGTAATAAAAAAAGTAAGTTTGTCAATAAAATCTTATTGCGTGTGAAATCCCAATTTCTCCTGGTTACAGCGGTACCACATATGCATTGGTGGACACCATTTCCTGCCCGGGAGACTCCCCTTAACTAAAACAGTGCTTTATGAGATTTTCAGATAAAATACAACTGTGCTATGCCCTATGAGCACCTTGCAGTTTTTTTAAGAAAAACAACTCTTTACATTTCAAAATCCCCGAACTAACTATATCTTTTCTGAAAGCACACGCCTCAAGCTTTCTAGACATACCAGGCGTGTTGAAGTGGGTACAGTTTTCTGGAAGTAATCTCTCAATGAATTATTTGGTTGCACAGAGTTTCCCTAAAAAAGCAGAATCAAACTCACCTCTGATCCTGTGTCCTGCGGAGATTCTCTCACCCAACGATCCGCTGACAGCTGGTGGGCTGATCACTGGAGGGGGGCTGAGGAGGAGGGGTCAAAAGCCAGGCCCGTAGGCGCTACTGGCTTGGCAATTAACGGCAGAAGAAGCAAACCCGTAGGGCTTACGGGCTTGGTATTTAAAAGGTTAATGAGGTCAATTTAGAGTCAGGTGAGAAAACTTCCTTTTTAGGAAAGAAAACTGCTATTCATTTTCATTGTTTATCTTTGGGCTGATTCAACACCTGGTGAAAATTTACATTTTTGTTGAACGACCCCCATAGATAATGAATATGAATGGCATTCTTTTCTCCTAAAAAGCAATGAGTTTTCTTACCTGGCTCTGAATTAACCCCATTCTGTTTAGGCCTTTTAAGCATCTTTATGTACTACATACTCAGTATGTGAAAAACAACTGATGATATTGTTTTCACATTACCCAGACACTCATAAGGCACCCCATATATTTTCTGAAACCTCTCCAGTGCCAACACATGCTGTAAAAGTGTGTTTCCCTATTTTGTAAACAACATTCAACAAAACATTTTTCCTAGTAAATTGCACTCATTTTCACCAGCGAATTGTGGCGCAAACACAGCAAAATGTCGGCAGATAGGCAGTTGTCAGCAACGTTCACAACTGTGATTAGAGCTTAGATTGCTGCAGTATTCCACTCCTGCAACACACACTGCGCATCCAGGGATCGAAAGCTGCAAATTGAGTAAATCACTCCCTAAACAGGAAAAAGCTATGTAAAACTACAATAAAAAGACCTAGGGGTTTTAGTTAACAATGAACTTTAATGTAGTGATCAATGTCGGGCAGCCGCTCCCAAGGCAAACAGGATAATGGAATGTCAGACCCCATATGAAATGTTTGGGATCATGCTAAAGATTTGATGCAGCAAACTCACTTCACCAGGGATTTAGTATAACCCCAACCCACCAGTGCTTAAGAAGGACATATCAGAATTGGAGCACTGAGCTCAGAAGCTGACATAATTGCGTGGGGGGTGGGGGAATTTGTTGATTGTATAACAACTCGTAAATTGTATTAGCCCATAGACTGTAAGATCATTTTTACCTAATCTATTGTGTGATTGTGAAAGTGTATCTAATCATATAGTGTAAAAATGGCGAATTACTTTAACTTTAAGTGCTGCATGGTACCTGTGTGCAAGCCAGCAGATGACTGAAAGCTGATTGTATCTGATCGCTGGACAGCAGAACTCATCAGACTCTCCTACAGGTATGTGTGGAACAGAATTAGTGTGAATTACCTGTGTCCTGCTTGAATGTGGAGAGGGGTGTGTGGAGACCGTTGCAATTACCCCCCAGCTGAGCTTGATTGAAGGAGGATGAGGATGTTGGCAATCTTCTGGGGTGATGCCTTTCCTGCACTCCCATTCTTTGCCTCAGCACTTGTCTGACCCGTCTGCTCCAGATGGGCTTGATTTTCTGCCAAAACACCAATCCTAAACAAACAGAAAACTGCCTCACATGAGCCTCTTCTGTGTTTTGAGGTCCGATCAATGCTGCAGATTATCTGGGCATACATGTAAGCCGTTTCCCCCTGTGCATTCAGGTGTGCTGCCACCTCCATTGTGTGTTGGGCTTTAAGTTGCAGCGCTCCGTCATTAAGTCTGCAATGGCAAAACACAATAAAACGGTCACTTTACTGCAAGTACAGGGGTTCCCCCCTTAGTCTATTCCAGAATCTGCTGCTTCTTCTCCAATCATGTATTGGCCTAGTTTAGCTCCACATACACATTAACCTTCCCCTGATTGTGGCATCACACTTCTCACAGCAATGTTTACCCTTTAAACAACTGGGTCTTACATTTCACCCATGTGCATGCATGACCTACCCCATTTTGCTGGTGAGTGACCTCACCAGTATGTGCATATGCACCACTGTGTAGGAGCATGTCCCTACTCCAAAACAGCATGTGCATAGGCACCTCCTAAACGCTTGCTGCTGCTGCGCTGAATCACTGATGCACCTAGGCAAACTGGTAGACAGAGCTCTCCAGGCCACCATTACTGGTGGATTGGAAGGTCTATGGCATCGCTCCTGTCTCATCCTGCAACTGTGCCCCTGCCCGCATTCCCGAGAAACAGGCAATGGTGGTACATGTTACAGTGGCAGGAGCATATGACTAACACCATCATCACTAAGGCACATGTGGTGTGGTACACTAATGGTGGTAGCCTGTTTCACATCTAGGCCACAGGGTTGTGGTCTGCACATGTTTGCGCTATGAAGCAAACCTTGTCTAACTTGGAAAACGAGACCTCCTCCATTACTGTGTACCGCACAGGGCCAGATTAATTGTGGTAGAGGCCCCTGGGAACAAAATCTGGTGGAGGCTCAAGATACTGTTTTTTCCTTCAAAATTATAGTCCAACCAAGTAACTGGTGGTTGAGTGGCAGCCGCCTACTTACAGGAACGTCAGATCTAGTCCCTTGTGCCACCCTTGTGCGGGTGCGTGCTTCTTGGGAACTCCTGCTTTGCCATTCTGAACGGGATGTAGTTTAGTCACCCAGCTGGTCCAGCAGAAAACAGTTCCCTGCATTAAGCTCCCAGTGGCTGTGCTTGGTGGCTTATGTGCAGTGAGCAGCTGCTGATTGACAGCTCTGCATGCACCCATCACTGTATCGTTGCTGATGGTGGCCTTGCTGCTCTAGACTTTCCATCCTGCCCTGTGGTGGCTTTGGCTGCAGGTTTGCAAAAACAACAAAGACTGTTTTTCCTGAGGCAACTGAAGAAGGCTGGTCTGTCAAAAAGGCTGTTAGTGCTCTTCTTCAATGGTGTCATAGGTTCTGTATTATGTTTTTCATTTTCTGTCTGGTTTGAGGGATCTACTAAAAGAGACAAGTGTAGACTCCAAAGAACAATAAAGACAGCAGAAAGAATAATTGGAGCCCCCTTACCATCCCTGCAGGAAGTGCACAAACGCAGAACAAAAACATGGGCAGAAAAGATCCTTCAGGATTCCTCCCACCCTGGACACGCCCTATTCCAGTATTTACCATCTGGGCGGCGTCTTGCTGTACCAGCTTGCAGGACTTCTAGATCTAGGAGTGGTTTCTTTCCTTTGGCTGTCCGCATCCTGAACAATAACCAAGCGTCTTAGGCACAGGCTCAAAGCCGGTATCAATTGCACTATGGAAGAGCATCTGTATGTATGTTTCTCTGTTCTCTTTTCTATGTAAACTGTTGTTAACTGTTAACTGTTGCACTGTGTATATGGCAAAAAGAATTCCTTGTTCATCTCACAATGTACTTGGCGAACAATAAATTGAATTGAATTGAAAAACAAAAGAACGCTTGCTCAAGCTTAGAGGCCCCCCACTGCCACCGATTTGTTGTTGGACCTGCTACGCGTCAGACCAAAGACTGAAGG
Organism: Gastrophryne carolinensis; assembly: GCA_027917425.1. NCBI lineage: Eukaryota > Metazoa > Chordata > Amphibia > Anura > Microhylidae > Gastrophryne > Gastrophryne carolinensis. Next base: position 89,630,570 of record CM051242.1, read on the forward strand.
CTTTTCCTGGACCCAACCATAACCCAAAGTTTAGTGAAGGCCCCAATTGCAGGGTAAGTGGTGGAGGCCCCGGGGCGCATGCCCCTTGCGCCCTCTCATAATCTGGCCCTGGCACCATGCCATGTGCCTTGGTTTCGTATGCCTTTGATCCAGCGGACACTCTGTCACCTGTCCACCTATTTGATGGAGGCAGACTGGCGGGCCAACAGCTCAACATTCAGGTGCAATATTAACAGATACTATCAAATTGTGCAGAGAACAACCACCTTCATCCATGAGGACCTGGCTGCAGGGGTGGCTAAGCAGCTCCTTAAAAATAATGTAGAGGCCATGATTGCCCAATGGGAGGGGCAGAACAATCATAACAAGAGGATGCTGGCCCTACTAGAGCCAAGAAAGGCAACAATACGGGAGGACCAGGCAACCTCCCTATAAACTGTGAGGCCTGACTTATTTTGATTGATTTTTTTGGCCAGGGAGCCCAACAATTTAGTTTTGCCTATTATGTATGCTTGTTTCACATTGTGACATTGATTTCTGGGTCCCAGTGTGGTAGCTCCCAAAATAAATGAGGCTAAAAACAAATTTGTTTTGTATGTTTTATAGTCACAACAAAACAAAAACAAAGGGGGTACAACAGCAAATACAAAACAAACAAAGCAAAGCAGACAACAATTAACTGAAAAAAGAGACCACCAGGTGCTGGCTTACTAACTGGCCAGGATAGCTCTGGGTGCCAGAATAGAGATGCCCAGGCACCTCCTGAGCAGCTGCGGTGGTTTCCTGCTCCAGGTAAGCCGGAACCTTCTCCAGCAAGGCAAAATTGTAAAGCGCTATGCAGGCCACTATTATCTTAACCTCCTTGGCCTGCTGTAGTGCTCCATCAGTCTGGTTCAGGCAGTGAATGCAGCTCTTTTAATGCTAAAAACCTGTTCCCACACAGCATGGGTATTTCAATGGGCACAGTTATAGGCCCCCTGGCCTTGCATCTGGGGACACCTTAAAGCCAAAAAAACAAAAAAAAAATAACAATCAAGGCCACACAGGGAGGGCAAAATAACCACAAAATATATGGCAAAAGGGAATCTGATAAGATTGGGAACCACAGTTACAAGTAGGTCGAGAATGTAATTTTACTGAAATGGACAGTTTGCCCTCCATTCAGCCATTATGCTGGGGGCTGAGCGGTCTAGTGGTTGCCAGCCATTGTTCGGAGATCACCACTGGAGCAGCTTTGAAGTACATTTCTGGCCATGACAGTAGGCTTGCCTGGGTGTTCTAGGGGGAATTTGTTGCACAAAGTCTCTGCATTTAGGTCCCACAGTGGCACTTCGGAGAGTTCCTTTGCACTCAAACCCTTCTAATGTACGAAGCATTGAAAGGAGCTCAAATAGATCAATTTCAAACTTCAAACTCTGTTTGGCCATCTTCCCAGACTGGTTGTGTGGTAGACTGGGACAAGCTAGGGTGGACTGGCTCCAACAATGGCACATAGAAGGAACTAGGAAATTTCACTGAAGATGGTAAGTTCAGTCTATAGGTTACATAACTGATGCTTTAGGAAATTATGAATGGTTTAGATCTAGGTTCTTGGAAGCCAACCAAGCCCAATCATGAGAAGCAAGGTTTGGAGCAGATAATAATACAACAATTTGCCGGGTGTTTTGGTCCGAAAACTGATTCCTGGATACAGACCCCCTTTGGTGGGTGACAACTAGACATCTCGGTGGAGAGGATGACCAGCTACATGCTGGTGGGAAGGCCTGGGTCGTAAACGGAGCAGGCCTGATGGGCATGTGTTCTCTCTCATCACCCTGATCTTTTCTCCGCTGCTGCCACAGCTCTAGCTACCGCCCCCTGGCCGGTCTTCCCCAGCTGCCTGTACAGACAGTGCTGAAGAGAGGGGAGTAGAGGCTGGGGCTGTGGCAGATGACTGCTGAGGATCTGGGTGGGGGGACAAGAAGCTTGCTGCAGCACGGGAGTGAAGAGGCCTAGGTGAGTAAAAGAGCATACCCCACATTCACAACACTCCCCCTAGCCCCCCGCACAATCCCCCACCCCACTAGTCCCTCCAGGGACTCGAGAAAGCCTCCTCTTTGCACCCTGTATCTAGCACAAGGCAGACAATTACCACACCTTTTCTGCCAACATGCTATATATGGGGTTAAACAGGCTGAAAATGGGTCTGCTTTAGGTACCTCTCATGTGGCAGGTTGAAAGGAGGCTACCTGTAGATTGTCTCCATAAACACAGAAAAAGGGCGACTCTCTGGTAAAAGCATGAGTTGTTGAATTCTATTTCTGCCCTTGGCAGTAGGTAGAATCAATCACTATGATAATGATCGATAATTGTAATTATGAGGTGCACTACCTATCCAATGATTTGTGCTCACACCCACTAAAAGTACAGCAGCTCTATTTGGAGTGGACGTGAAAGACCACACCTCCCTCCCTATGTGGAGCACCAAAAAATATTATATCTATGCAGAAGTATATCCTCAAAATATTCAATTTTATTAATACATAGCTAATCATAAAAAACATATAAGACAAATGTACAACACAGGACATTTAAAAACAAGGATAATCCCCCTTCATGTTATCAACAATAACTTTAAATCTTAAAAATAATCCAAATAATCAATATAGTTTAGAAAGTGCGTGTGCTGTGTACCCTCTATATGGATTAAATAAACATATAGAAAATATTCTTCTCAATATCATTCATTTTCATGGGTCTGTATGTGTCTGTACAGACACATACATATCCCCAAGTGATTGTGCCGGCACAATGAAAAAATAAAAAAATATAAATACAAAGATAATTATATAATGAATTAAATACCACCACCTGTGTGCTATACAACCATCAATATATATGTAAAAAATATATAAATAAAGTAAAAAATGTGTTTGTACAAAAAATAGAAAAAATGTAGAAAAATATATAATCGTAAAAAAATTTCAATGTGCTATATACAAGAAAAATATAAAAATGTGCAAAACTGAGCACACAATACAAACAATATAAGCCCTATTGTCAAATTAATACCACTGTGTAAAGTGGCAAGTGCTGACTTATGCTCTATATATCTACATCTCATTATCCAACACAATGAAGCAGGTGGTCATATGGAAACCTAAACACAATAAAGCACTGTGCCAGCAGGTTCAAAAGGTGATACTACCAGAATCCACACAGAGCCACAGCAACACCTAGATAAAGGGGGATCGCACAAAAGACACCTATATTGATCGATAAATTAGCGATTTATGCGCCTTGTTAGTCTGTTAAGTTGTTTTGCTAGTTGGGACGTCAATATTGCTTAGCCACGTCTGATACAGGGGCCTGAATGGCACCACCGGCGGTGTCACACACGGAAGCTGAGCTTCCAGGAGGGGACTAGGCCTAGGGATTGCCAGGCATCACCACAGATGCTGGACCTGGAGATCCTCACGGGAGCAGCTGTGGGGTAAGTTTCATGTCAAGACAGTAGTTGTAGAGAGTTTAACCAGCAGAGGAAACTCTAGGCCAGATGCCATCCCCCAGAACCTATGAAGTGGCAATATAGATACTTGTGTGAGTTGGGCTGTTCTGTGCCAGCTGGGGCTGATAAAAGGGGAATCAAGGTCCGCAAGGTCAGTGGCAGTGTTGTTGGACTACTGTTGTGAAACTTATACTACTGAAACTAATTTTGCAGTTAGAGCTGACCTTTCATAAAGGAAGTGAAACCTTGCTTCACCTGTTAGAGAATGTGTTTGTACTAATAGTTTGGGTTTGTTTCCTTGTGTGTCATGTTTCCAATTGGGAGATTCCCCTGACTTGATTGAGGTGGGTGGTAGGTGGCAAGGGTACACTGATGATAAAAGAAAAAAAGCTTCTAGCTAAAAATGCTTTAGGTTGATGATGGGGAAGCAAAATTATGTGGACCTTTCTTAGTCTGGTAATATAATATTCAATTTACAATTAGTGTTGAGCGAACCCGCTGAAGTTCAGGTTCGACAAGTTCAGCCGAACTTGTCTCAAAAGTTTGGTTCGGGTCCCCGGACTTGTCCCTAACCCGAACCTGAACCTCATTGAAATCAATGAGGAGTAAGTGCTAGAGGGCTGCAAATTGGGGGAACACCAGGGCGATTGCCCTGTACAAAATGGTCTAGGGAAACTGCTCAAAACAATCACAGTAAACAAAAAGCTTAAATTAATACATAAATTGAAAAAATAAATATTAATATGTATTTCAACAGGTGTCAGAGGCCATTTTAGCAGCAGGGTGATGGCACAAAGTGGGGTAGGGAAAGTACTTAAAATTATAACAAAAAAATAGATATGTTGTGTTCTTTAATCAGATATAGATCCTATTTCTCATTAGTAAGGGTAGGTTTATTTCCAAAGCTAACTGTCCATTTCATTGCCCTTCCATGAACAGGTAGCTCACATACTGAGGGACAGCTAGGGACAAAGGAACCTCTGCTAATTGTTCTTTTCAGGCCGCTTCCAGGGGCAGGCTGCTTAAATACTTAGAGGGAGAGAAAAACATATGCTAATTGTCCTTTACAGGCCACTTCCAGGGACAGGTGGCTGATATACTGAGGGAGACAGGCCACAAAAATGAAGAAATCAGCAAATATGGTGCTGCTAGTAGTGATGGAGCTGGTGCTACTGAGAGAGAACGTTAGATCTGTGCCTGCTACACCCTCCTCCGGTGCTAGCAGACACCAGGCTTTGCAGTGTATTCTTGTAGACCTTAATGCCGCTGCCAGAATGATGAGGCAATACTGAGTTGAGGCATTGATAGATTAGATGGTACACAGTGCTTCAAGTTCTATTGGATTATCTTCAACCAACTCCACTTGTGATGAATATGCAAAGCCCTCCACCCCACCCCCTTCAAATCAGCAAGGCCATCTCAGCCACAAGTCATGAAGTTTTTTTTTAGCCCCACAGGAGAGCAGTTTTTTCTAAGCTCCAAAAAGTACTAGGCAGGTGGTGCCCACAGGGGAGCAGTTTTTTTCTAAGCCCCAAGAAATATTATGCAGTGGATTCCCAAAGGTGAGGAGCTTTTTTCTATGTCCCAGGAAGTACTTTGCAGGTCGTGCCCACAAGGGGAGCAGTTTTTTCTAAGCCCCAAGAAGTATTATGCAGGTGGTGTCACAGGGTAGCATTTTTGTGTAAGCCTCAAAGAGTATTCTGCAGGTGGTGCCCACAGGGGAGCTGTATTAAATGCCCAGATGTGCCCCAGCAGCTGACTGTCCTCAGGGTGCAATGAGAACCGTCAGATGTCCCTCTCCCTAGTGGTCCCTCACTGACGCCATCTTCTCTCCCTACCTAGGTGCAGCCTTGTCTCCCCTCCTATGAGTTTTCTTCAGTCTGCAGCCCTATCTGCCCCTCAGTCAGCAGCAGCAGAAGCACCAACCTCTCCCTAACTAATCCAGCGCTGGTGTGGTAGAGGATGAGTGACCCCGACTTTTATACAGCAGGGTCATGATTTAATGATTTAATACAAGCTCTGGGTAGCTTTGAATTACTCAGAAAGTTTGTATAAGAAAATCTTCATTAGACTGCAATTCTATTAATCATCATGTCTGTTTTATAAATTTTTTAGTTTAAATTAGCCTTTCGAATCCTACTGCAAGGCAGTACACGTACAGGTATGTTATATAAACTAATTTGTGTAATTCTTTTTTGATATATCAATCATGATATACAAGAATAACAGCCTTTGTGAAAGTTATGGGTCCTTTCATATTATCAGGATTTTATTCCCTGAAAACAATGGCTAGTCAGGACATGAAGGGGAAATCTTTGTCATCTTACAGGTGTGGCCTTCACCTTCTAGGCTCTCTTCCAGGTTCCCTATATCTGCTAACATTTGCAATGAGTAATGTCCAATGTCCTTAAAATAATAACGCTTAGAAACAGAATCTTTACACGCAAGAAATCTGAGGGCCTGATTTATGAAATCTCTGTGCCATTAAGCACCAATAAGCACCACAGTGGCGCTCTATGCCTAATTTAAAAGTCTGCATCAGTAAGCACCAATGAGAAAGCCTAATACAGATGAATTCATCAATCTGGCCTTCTTTACAACGCAGTGCAGTGTAGTTATACCAATTACACCAGTCATGGTGCTGAGGCCTATTACTATTGAACACATTGCACACATTGCAAGATCCACAAATAGTTTGTGCAACATGTCATAAATAGAAACACATTACTTCAATGTAGCCTGTTGCTATTCTTTTACTAATTTGACACCTTTTCCTCCTGATTTTTACACCAATACATTCATCTGAACTCACGTCAGTCACAGTGACAGGTGGGACCACAACCTACAGTGAGCATTGGTTGTAGACCAAAGAATTTTAGGGTGCAGCGAGCAGAAGATCCTAGAAGGTTTCTGAGCAGCGGACCAGCTGGGAGCAGATGCGTGGGAGAGAATGTAGGTCCCATTTTTAATTTGGGTTTACAGTGCTTTTAAAGTGGACCAAAACCTGAGATTTTGTCCGTCCCATCTCCTAGTCCATGTCCCCGGTGCATCCCAATTTGTGATGCCCTGCTGAGTGAAACCCCTGGGATCGCTGGAATACTCAGTTCAGTGGTGGTCCTATGATGCACGCATAGGCTCTTGTTCAATCTGCAATCTATGCTGTGCATATAACTCTGATAACAGAGTCTTGCATAAAGCGTGGGAAATGGCCCCATCCTCAGTTTCCCTCCAAGTGAAGCACACGCTCCTGCGTCCAGCCTATCATAATTAGAGATGAGCGAACCGGTTCGGACGAACCGGAATTCGCTCCGAATTTCAGGAAATATTCGATTCGGCACGAACCCGAATATTTTGTGGTTCGTGCCGATCGAATTTTTCCTGAAATTAAAAAAAAAAAAATGCCGGCATGGTGGGAGCGGGCCGGCCGGTTCCGCTGACAGCGGAGCCGGCCGGTGGGCCGGTAAAGCCGGCCGGCCCGCTCCCACCATGCCGGCATTTAAAAAAAAAAAAAAAAGCATTTTTGCCGGCATGGTGGGAGTGGGCCGGCCGGCTCCGCTGTCAGCGGAACCGGCCGGCCCGCTCCCACCATGCCGGCATTTAAAAAAAAAGCAAACACTTACCTGCAGGTCCGGAGCGTGGAGGCCGGCGCCGCTCTCAGCTGTCATCTGAGGGCGCGTCATCCCACCATGCCGGCATTTATGATGGGGAACTTCGTAAAAGTTCGATTCGACCGAACCCGAATTTCTTTGTGAAATTCGGCGAATCGGCCGAATCGAACTTTTCAAAAGTTCGCTCATCTCTAATCATAATGGCTGGGTGATGGAGTGCGCATTAGGTGAGAGACACCGGTGCGTGGCAACAGCCTAGGCATGTGCTGTGGGTTTGTCAACCTAAACGGGGAGGCCGATTCATCAATAACGCCAGGTAGCGACAGATGAGCGACTGTAGCGTGATTTTTTCAGCGCCAGCCAGTATTCGCTGTGCTTGATGACATTAGCTTGATGACAGCGACTCAGTCGGTGTGCGGTAATGTTGAATACGGGCTGGGGTGTCGCTGTTTCACAGGTCCAGCGTTGTATGTGAGCGCCTGACAACGAATGGCCAGAGCGAACGGCTAGCTTCATATTCATCAACAAATCACGCTCCAATTGTGCTGTCGCTGTCCATTCCTTGTTTAAACCCCAGAGCGCTGGCGGCGATGTGTATTAACTAGTTTTTAACCCCTAAACAACCATATTTTTTGAATGTAACATTATACATGTTTTTTGAATCATTTTGTAATATGAATACATTAATCTCAGACCTGTTAGATCAATTCTGCACATATTTTTTTTTTTTTTTTTTTGACTTAAAAATAAATCCTAACATTGCAGAAGTGTTCTCCGATTTTTTGACATTAAAAAAAAAAAAAAAAAATTAATACCAATTAATTATGAATAATTATAGATTGCTCCATTGAAATGCATTGGACATCGCCAGGGAGCGACAGCTCATACCTGGCGCTGTGAGGGAATTTGCAGCGGCGCTGTTCGGTCCAGGCGGCTTCATGATGAATGCCGCGCTAGCCGTCGCTCTCGCCGGCGCTAGCCTCATTTTGCTTGATAAATGCGTCATTGTGACCGCCGCCGGGCGTACTTGAGTCGGTAGTCGCCGTTAGCTGCCGCTACCTGGCGCTCGTCAGACACTATCTGGCGCTATCGCTTGATGAATAAGGGCCTAAGTCTGAACTTCCACAAAGACAGAGCTTCTACATCTGAGGACTATACCCCTGCCGTAATTTGCCATCTAGCTAGAATACAATAGCCATACTCACCTTTCCTTTTCTCCCTGGCAGCAAATTCCTTTGTTTTGAGATTTCTATAATCACCCACCGAGAAAATCTGGTTCATGGTGGTTAAGAACGTCCCTGCTGCTCGCTGAATTGTGTCCAACGTCTGCATATGTAAAGGGCACCAAGAGTAGGCATAGATCTTAGGACCTAAGCTCTTCAGCGGGGAAGTATTGGCGATCTGTACCTTTCTACAGTCATAATGTTTTATAATGTCTGACCTCTCTTATATGCAAGCTCAGCTTACACAATAACACTGTTCATGTTTCATAGTATTAAAAGTTCAGTACACATTTACACATTTACTTGCACACATAGACAAGCTGTCCGCGTGGTGTTTGAGATAAGGATGTAATAGTGAATTCATTATATATTCCTAAATGAAAACCACTTTTATCATTTCCGTTGGCATAAGGTGTTGGCTGGCTGACATTCAGAAACTGAAGGCAATGGACTTTGATCTGTTTTTAAAAGTAGAAGGTCAGAAAATAACTACTGAAATGTCCTATATATTTAGAACTATTCAAATTAGTTTTCAGAGGTCAGTCATTAATGTTTGTAAGAAAGAGTGGTTACAAAGTAACACTGAGTTTAGTTATAGTTTAATTAGTTCTGAGCGAAATGCAGTATGGTGCTTCTTTTATTTAACATCCATGTATTTTCTATGTTGTAGGCAATGGGCCAGTTGTAACATCCAATGCTTTATCTTGCACTAGCACACCTGCCTGACTACAGTAAACTGTGTGTCTCCATGTTTGAAAGAAAAAAGTCTGGAAAATGTAGAAAGGCATATTAAAGTATAGATAAAATGAATACAATCTAGTGAAACAATTAGAATATTAGGATGAAAGAAAAGTGTGACAGGGAAATGTATCTTTTAAAATGATTATATACAGTAATTACGAAATCAAAGCAGACAAAATTAAAACAAACCATACATTAGAAAGTTTTTTCATGAAAATGGGGCAAGTACGCTGTTTCCTGTTAGAGAGCCAGCTTGCTGACGAGTTTGGTGCATTATCCCAACACACAATTAAAGTGGACCAACAGTCTATTTTTACTTTTAAATGTAAAAAAAGTCATTAATAAGCATGCAAACCACTGCATTAATGACTTACTCACATTACCTGCCTGTCAGCTTCTGGACATCTTGCTCCCGCTCTACCATCTTGCTACACCCGGGAGTATGCTTCCAGACATCTCATTGCCGCGCCGCCATCTTGCTACACCCGGGAGGATTGGGGGATACATACTCCCGGGTGCAGCCTCTGACCCATCCAGCGAGCAGGCCCGTCACAGAGACCAGCCAGCTTTTCTTACACCAGGAGCAGCAGTGGCGTGGTGAGCGGGAGGTGTTGGAGTGGGCGATGGCATCTGTAGCTTGCTGTTTTTTTCTGAAGCAGCTGGCAGAAGCAGCTGCACAGCTGACATCAGTTGGCTGTGAGTGAGTCCTCTGGGTTTTTTCTGTTTTTGGCTGTTGGTCGACTTCAAGGGGATTGTACAGACAAGAACCCATTAATTATATACAGTATATATCTTTTACTGGGGACCACAATATGATTCAGTTCTGGTAATGCCAGTCGTTTAGCATGGATACTGTGAAAAAGGTACCCTAAGGTGCAAACACCATTTATTATTAATATTTTGGGGTTGTACTTATGTTTGTCATATAGTACAAGCACATACACAAAGATGTTGCAAAGAAACAAAAGCACCATTCATCTTTCTAGAGAAGTTGACCCATAGTTGAATACACAAAGGCCTTATCAAAACATATCCTGACAATGTTGCAGCTTGCTGTGGCTGGTGTAGTAGTAGATTAGATTTGGTGTTGAACATCATAATGAGTAGGGGATATCCAAATGGTGTCTTGAAGGACCTTCATTCTCCATCTCCCTAACCGATAAAGGACCTTCATTCACCATCTCCCTAACCAATAAAGCAGACCTAAGTCAAGTACAATTATGTCCCCTGGGGATGCCCCTCTGCCTGATAATAGCAATATGCTTTAATGCTTTTTTATCCTGGGATATAGTTGCCATATTCCGCACATCCCACGCTCCACTGATGAAAGAACAGGGCTTGCATGCCCTGTGCATAGTGCCACACGTGCGTGTCAGATAAACCCGATTTGTTACCAGTGACTGTGTGAGGTGCGAAAGTAGCTGGAACTAGGTGATGAATCCAGGACATATTCAGGCTTCCTAGCTGTCGTTGAGCAGGCGGCATCCAAAATCGAGAAGCCCCGAAGGAAGGAGTGTTTACTAATAAATACGGTAAATATAAATCTTCCATGCTGAGCCTGGATGTCTATTTATTTCTTCAAAATATTCGGGTTAAAGTCAGCTTTTTGTACCTAATGATTGTAAGGGGTTGGCATCAAGGCAATCAGCCTCACACCAGTACACCAGTTACAAATGAGATGTATTGTTTGAGAGGTAGGTTGAGCAAGTCCCACCTTTTATACAACACATTTACTACTGACCTGAAGGTTCTTTGAATAAAAAAATCCCAATAGATGCTGCTCCCTAGCTCATAGCTGATAGGGCTTTGTTTGGTTTAGAATATGTGTTGGCTTTGTGTTGGCCCCAAATGACACTCAACAGCTATAGGGTTACATTTGATTTCGGTTTTCTATTTTTTGTAACAGTGAAAATGTGTACAATGAAATAGGTGTCACTGGAAACAAGGGGGTGACATTGGCTAAGGCAAGCCATAGGAGACAGTGGGAGTAGAGGGATGCTGTTGGCATAGATTAACTCCGGGTGTCACCAGGAGCAGGAAGATGTCGGTTTAGTAAATGTTAAGGGTTGCTTGTTTTTCTTCTCCAAAACCCCCTCTATTTCAACTATTGGTACAGTGGTGAAAATGGTTGTTTTGTTTGCAATTTGTTGTATTTGTATAAAGAATACCAAGATAAAAGTAGAAATCAGACTTGTTCAAATGCGCTTCAGCCCTCTTGGTTTTGTCTAAAAAGTAGCAAAATGCACCTTATTTCCATCAAACGGCATTGTAACATAGTATGGAATTGTGAAAATGTAGAGCTCTGCATCTCAATAGTAGAGGAAGCAGGCAATTGTAGGGGTTCTCCTTAGAAAAGGTTAAGGTTTTTGGAGGAAAAAGGGTTTTGGAATGGATATTCCTAATACATTACAGAGCCTTAGTGCTTTGTTTGTTTTCCTATGGGGGGAGGCAAAGTGGTGTGTTGAGAGGGCAGGAAGGAAACCATGTCAGAATTAGGCCAGATAGGCACTGGGTTTGCTGGGCAGTACAGTAACATTAATTTAGGATTTCGAATGATAACAGATACGCTGTAGTGATCAAAATAGAGGCAGTTGTGCTAGCAGAAGCACAACTGAGTACAGAGCAGTGCACTTATAGATATATCCTTTACCATTGACAAGGAGACTCTGCAACTTGCTGCGCCTAATCAGTGGAATATGTAATCTGAATGTAATCTGAAATTCAAGCCTGGTTTAAAGTAAGGTGAACCACACTGTTTTGGACAGTCATATGTGCTTGTCAGTTAGTAACCCCCCCTCAACTACGCTGAATATTATAGGCAGGCAAGCACCTTTAGCAGATGCTGTGTATGTCCAGTCCAATCTTGGACACCCAATAAATCTATGAGGGTCTTCACTTCTGAGACTGTAAGCATCTAAGTTTACTCTAGTTTAACTATAGTTTACATATTCGTTGTTCATCAAGGACAAGAACAGCCTGTAAATGTTACCTTATCTCCAACCTGGCCACTAGAGATGAGCGAACTTTTGAAAAGTTCGATTCGGCCGATTCGCCGAATTTCACAAAGAAATTCGGGTTCGGCCGAATCGAACTTTTACGAAGTTCCCCATCAAAAATGCTGGCATGGTGGGAGCGGGCCGGCCGTTTCCGCTGTCAGCGGGCCGGCCGGCGGGCCGGTAAAGCCGGCCGGCCCGCTCCCACCATGCCGGCATTTAAAAAACAAAAAAAAAAAAAAAAAAGCATTTTTGCCGGCATGGTGGGAGCGGGCCGGCCGGCCCGCTCCCACCATGCCGGCATTTGAGAAAGAAGGCAAACACTTACCTGCAGGTCCGGAGCGTGGAGGCCGGCGCCGCTCTCAGCTGTCATCTGAGGGCGCGTCAGTGGGAGCGGGCCGGCCGGTTCCGCTGACAGCTTGGCATGAGCAAAACACATAGAAACATAGAAACATAGAAGGTTGACGGCAGAAGGAGACCATACGGTCCATCTAGTCTGCCCTTATGTGTATACTGTATGTACTCTTTATCTTAGGATAGATGTGTGCTTATCCCAGGCATGTTTAAATTCAGTGACTGTTGATTTCTCAACTACCTCTGCACGCCAAACTTCCATCACCCAACCTGATCCTTCCAAGACAAGATCCATAAAAAATGATTTGCGCCCCCTAATCAGGCCTACAACTTTGAAAATGTACAGGTAACAAAATAAAAATTTACACCTGGGGCTGCATTGACCCCTAGGAAAATTAAGGTAAGTGGCACTTTTTTAAGATTTAAAGGAGTGCAATTTTTGCACCTGGTGTTATGCTTGAGATAGCTCTGGCTAGTAATGCACTGCTGTATGCTGTTGGCTTATTACAAGTTTTCTTTATAGTGCATGTAGTATACGTCAGTGTACATTAATGTTTGCTGATGTGATACACAATGGCATAGTGCTAGGTAAATCAGGCCCTACATGTGTACTGTAATGATTTATATCTGAAAGAAAAGTATTTCATAATCATAAAGGTTTTTAGCTTGTAGAGCTTTGAAGACAAGAGGGAACATTAACAATACATTATACATCTTCTGTTGCATTGCGTCCCTGGTTATGGTTCAAAATATATGATCAGAAAACAAAACATAAAATATGAAATATTTTATTTTTCTCAAATACATTATGTAAAAATCAGAACATACCACAGACTGCTTTATAAAGGTAAACCTTCCAGTAAAGCCATAACTTAAAGCCCCTCAATAGACAAAGTATGATGAAGCGTGTAGGAGTCATTCTCTTCATTTCCTTTAAGTAATTTTTCAATGGGCATGTTGTGGATGTCTCGCCTGGAATCACTAAGTTCCTCTGGCACTGGGTCAGGTAGAGAAATTGGTACTGGAACAAACTGTGGACTTTGTATTGTGCTTGCATTAGCTTGGTAGGGTATAGAATGGGTTTCAGCAGGAAGGGATGGAATTTGCTGCGCCCACGGAAAGTAAGTTAGGGGTGTTTGCTGGTCCACATATTCTAATTGAGTTGTAACACATTGGGTGCTGTTTCCTGTCTGCAAAAAAAGTATTGTGATATATAGCAGGAATGAAAATATATAGTGAAAAACAAGAGCAGTTGTATCTATTAGCGAATTATGACTATTTATAGACGAAGAGAAGTTTCAGCTGTATTGCTTATACAGCAGATGGCTCAGAAGTATGCTAGAAAAATCTAATTAGGTCAACATTTCTTGCGTATCTTTTGCTTTTGTGCAGGCAGTCTTGAGCTGTATGCATAAGGCTTTCGACCCTTCCTTCCTATGAGCGGCACTCATGCCAGGTTATAGGGCAACTGCAGGTAAGCTGCTCCCAACTTATCCACTGCATTTTGTGACCCAAAGGGGGCTCTTATAGATAAGAGTTGGGACATTGGAAAGCCACGCCTCTAGTTATACAGTAAATCATAGAAATATATTGTGTATACCTTCTACAAGCCTTGTTGTGCAAATATGTACAATGTAGTTACACATGTTACCACTTTACGAACATACTAATAAATGTTAGCACTCACAAAATGACTTGAATCACAGTCCTAAAAACTAAATGCTAATATATAGGAAGTCCACTTAGCATCAAAAGCCTACTTACTGTGAAGTTTGTCAGAAAGGGCTGTGAAGTATATGTCAATACTGAGGGTGGGCCAACCACGGTATAACTTTGGCACATTGGCTGAACATACATATCCTTTGAATAAGAGCAGCTAACAGTTTCATGGGAGATGTATTCAGGGCATGTTGTCCATTGAGTTAAAGGCTGAAAAGAAGGTGGTGGAGAAATCCATCCAGTGTACAAGATGCTTTCATCATGGATTGGTAATGCTGTCGTTGTGGTCTCCAAGTCAACATAGGAGAAGTCTGTGGAACTTGAGACTGCTAAAAAAATAAATAAAAATAGCAGAAGGAAGAATACATTATCATGCTAACATTAAAAGATGTTCCCTGTTCAATATACTTCTAACATGCATAAAGCCTGAGTACACTAGTAACACTAGTACAGATGCTCCTACAATGTAAAGGAAAAATAAAGTTTCTTGAAATGTTACAGCTCAGTAGCCAGAACAACACAAAAGTGTTAGCTTAGAGAAATACAGCACACATATTCATTTTATTAGCTCAGAAAACAAACTGAAAATAAATGTTTTAGTTCATAAATTACCTACTGGTGTGTAGGTTGGGTATGTCTGGTAAGCTGTGGTTACCTGCAAATATATATAAAAACTCTATCAAATAAGAAATAATAAGTGGAAGAAAGAGACATGATTTCAGTGAGTTTCATTAATAAAAGATTAAAGGATTAATACAAGAAAAGCAAAATATTCTGTAGTATAACAATTTTCTACAGTTCCACATTAGAGCAGCTCCTCAGGTAAGGGACATGATTGTTTTCGTTAACACTGTTACTTCCTGCTAACCACTGATACCTTATGAGGGCTGTTCAGATTTTTGGGAGTTTTATCAAGAGGTTATCCTATAACAGTGTGTCCCACTCAGCACTAATTTTCTTATTCTATTCTATTTTTTACAAAATTCCTCAAACTTTCTTCACCTGCGATGGGGCAGTTCTACAGGTGACGCGCAGATTAAGAGATAGGTTATGTATTTCAAAATTTCAAATTGTATTTTGAAAACAAACAGCAGGCTATAGAACATACAACCACAATTGCAGAGGCTTGTGTTTGGATTTCACATAGGATTTCCAAACTTCTAATATAAAATATCTACCTTATTAAAATGAACCCGCACCTCAAATGGGGAACTACCAAATTGAAATGGGTTTTTCTTGTTTATAAAGAAGAAAACTATTTGGATAACCCTTAGCGTAAAAGTGATTACAGAGGTTAAAGTTAAAAAATAAAAGTTTAGTAAACTGCTCTGCTACCCTCCCCCTTCTGCAATCACCTATTTGAGAGGGCTTAACTACATGCAGATAATGAGTAATAGAAGCCAGATTCTGTGGCCCAGAACTACCATCTTGCCACAATTTTGACAGACCCGCTTCTGAAAAACCCAACCCCACAGTCAAAATTACTGTAAATCCTATTACTGCTTTGTAAAAAGCTATGAGCTGGAATGATCATTACTGCTCAGAAAGCATGGCCAAGATCATTTACTTACACATGATACATAGTTACATTCATCCCCTCCAGCAGCTGTTGATTCAGTGTTTGAGTGTGTGTAACATGACAGACATGCTGGTCCCTTTTCTGAGGCAAATCTCACTTTCAGTTTGGTGTGGGATGCTTATAGCAAAATCCCAAAATTGTATCTCCCTCTGTATACTAGGAGTTATCCCAGGAATTTTTATGCTGTGGTATTCAGCACTGGATGAAATTTGGGGTGCTAAGCAGTGTTTTTAAAGTGTTAGTCATGTATTGTATGTATTGTATGTTATGCACTGTATGTTTCATGTTGATTCTTAAATAAATGATATTGCCTTAATTTGATTATTGTTTGGTGCTCCTGTCTTTTAGACCTACTTCCCATGAGCCTAATTTTGTTTTTGGTACTCCCTCTGTATACTAGCAATGGTTCTCCCTCATCCCCCACTCATGCTTGTGTTTAAGCAGGACCCTCAGGTGTAATCCAAGATGCCCAGTCCCATGTATTTCTAGGAGCACAGCTATTTTACAACATCTGCATTGGGTTGAGTTCTCTCAAACAGCATATGCCACTGATCGTTTAAGGGGGGGATTCGGGGAGCAAATATTTAAAATGTATTTTCTTTACTAGAGGTCCAGTTTAGGTAGAAAAATTCTACCTTGCCCCTCACTGTCTCTTATTTAATTATCAGGTGGGCATTTTAGGTAGTTCGTATATCAGGTTAATGCAATCAACATTAAGTGAAAGCTTTCCTAAAAATATGAAGTAGTGTGCTGTACCATGTTGGTCATAGTTGATAGAATTAAAGTAAGAAAAAATGTAGCACCTTTTGTAGGCTGAGTATATTTATAGTATGCTTTGATAATGCCTAATTTTATTTGTTACAGCTGGAATATAAAAGTAATAGAAAAATTACAAACATTTATTCAAAATCAGTAATCATCAAAAGATGTTAAAAAAAAGCTTAAAAAAGCAAGCTAGTGGAGGACAGTCCCTCCGTCAGGGAGCTAACCTATGGCAATAGGAGACAGGAGTGTTAACTAATAATTTATATTTCTAATTTATTCTGCATCCTAAAGTTTCTAATGTAACGCAGGTCTTTCAAATCTTCAGTGGTCTGCTCTAGAACAATTTTGAGACACTGGATGGTCTGGCCTATTGTTATTAATACTAAATTCATTCAAGTTGTGCTGACTAAGGTTAGTCATGCTAATTATTTGGTGAAGCAAACTTAACTTTTAGTGTGCTTTTGAGTATGGACCCCAGCTTTTTATCTTTTGCCTTTGCACAGTTGCATGGGGCCCCCTCCTGTTCTGGGCCCCCAGGCAACTGGCACCTTTGCCCTGCCGAGTTGCAAGGCCGCACTCTTAAAGAGGCCTGTTAACTTATTCTTTATTTCAGGTTTAATGCTGTGCCCACAAGCCATCAGGGCAACCTTTAATTCATCATTTTACCATAGGTTGGGGACTATCACAATCTGTGCAGCCTCTGCACTCCCAAATAGTGTTACTCTTAATGGAGCCTTTTACATGCTGTTGCACTCATGGTCATGCTGGGATCAAGGTTGCTGAACACTTTGAATAACAAGTCCATAAAATTTACATTTAAAACAGAAGTCCAGTTCAAAACTGGGCCCTGCTCATCGTCTCCTCTTCCGGAGGTATGCCCGATAGGGGTTGTGTTGCTGCAGAACTGATTGGCACGGGCTTGGGTGATTGGTAAGTGCTGTTTTTATTATAATAGCATAGCTATGCTGTTTTTATTATAATAGCATAGCTATAGCATTCCTGTGGGTAAAGCTAAAATAAGGTGACAGCACTCTTTCAGAGTGCAGTCTTGCTTTACTCTCATTTGCAGTAGTTGTCATGGATGGAAACATTATATTATTATAGTGGCCTGGGCAAAAATGATAGGATCAAAGTTGCAGGGATGGCCTATGGTCGCATAACTAGCCTTGAAGCTACAACTAAGTATTTAAACTAAGGTGACCTGCATCTTTGAGAATGCAGCCTTGCTTCCCTCTTACTGAAGCCTGTCACCAGCAGTTGTGGGTCATAGCTAGAAATAGCTGAAATAGAAGCCTGCTCAAAATGTATGGGATAATGTTTGCCAGGAAATTATGTGGCCGCATAACCACAGTTTAAACTGAAATGAAACATTTAAGGTACAGTATGCTAGCTTTCCATGTACAGTATTCAAAGTTGTTTATTTTCCAGAAACTGGACTCTCCTAGGTTACAGTAGGTAGGCAATAAGAGGTGCAGACATTTTATAGGAATTATTGCTGGCTGAATAGGTTTGAGAGCCCCCTTGCACCTAACTGAACAGATTGCGCAGAATACTCACCTTCATTACGAGCCAGCTTCGGGAAAGGAGTCCTGCGTTTGGCCACCAGGCGGTCACGTGGGCCGTAGTTGTGCCCTCTGTGCTGGCTGCCAGCAAGACCTCTGTTCAGTTAGGTGCGAGGGGGCTCCAGCATTCTGAATGCTCACCCTACCGATTTGCAGAGAGCAGGACCAACACCGTAAAAGTAATAATGGGTGTTGGTCCGGTTTAAGAGACAGACTATATGACCTGCTGGCAGACTGAGTATATATACAGTGCCCAGGAGACAGACAAATATCTAATCCAGATCTCTACAAAACAGAAAGTAAAAGATCAAGAAATGTCCAATCAACATGTGGAACCAGGTAAAGCTGCTCATCCCGGAAAATCCCAGAGTGAGCTGCTTCTATATGATTCATAAAGCTAGAAATCCAGGGAGGCCTACCATCTGCACAATTGAAGAATTGAAGAATGCATTTTGGTTGGATGAAAAATGTCTTTCAAAACCTCTGGTTCGAGACACGCCTCACTATATCTGCTTTACCCTATATCCTGACGACTACTCTAGGTATCTCTACTGTATGCATTCAGAAAATACCTTCTTAGCATAGATTTCTATTCCTTACTAAAGCAATGATGATTGCACACCCCTGAACACCTGCTGTCAGGCACAATCCTTTCTGAGCATGTCCATTATAAGCCAGTGGAATTCACTTCTGATACAGTTCCCTTTGAAGGTGTTTTAGTCGGCTAATTTTTCAATGACTCGAAAGCTTAGAGGTACAGAATAGTATAGTGGTAAGCGTACAGTTTCGGAAGAAGTATGTAGTAGAAGTTTTAACCTCAATATAGGTAGATACTACTAGTGTGTTTTAATGTATGCCTGGGCCTAAAGAGATCATTAAAAAAGGACTAAAACACATAAAAGAAAAGAGATGTATAGTACCGGGGTTGAAGTGGTTACAGTTCCACTGACAGTCCCTCTTTTTCTCTTCAAAAGTTCCTTGACAGGTTCTTTGACACGGACTCCAAGGTATGGCCTGGCATGATTATTGTGGTGCTCTGAAGTGCCAGCTAGGGAAAAGAAATTCATTTACATAAAATCACAATCCTTAAATGACAACAGGAAAACAGGTACTGTCTCTTGCCCAATTATTGAAAATGTGTACTAATATGCATTCTGTAATGCCCAAACACAAATTCCATCTAGCAGGAATTCCTAGTAGTGTCATAGAGACCTGGTGGCTGGCGCAGAAACACCATTTTGTGTCAAGGAGCTATCTGTCGCTGGGGACCAGGCAAAGATTGAGGCCAGAGGTCCCTGAAATAGCATAGTGGGAGTCTGCCTATGCTTCCAGCTTGGTATCAGCAAACTATACCTCAAATGAAAAATTATTAAAGGGATTGTCCAGGCAAAAAAGCTAAACTCACCCTTTGTAATGCACAGGTTCACTGCCCCACATATTTGCATAACCCTGCTTAGGCACCACCCCCTCCATTACAATGAATAGAGTGGACATACTGTAGCAATACGGCTGCCATAGACCAAGGGGTCACTCGTTGTGTCCAGGCTGTAGAGACCCTGGACAAAGGTTATACTTTTTTCTTCGTAACAGTCCCAACAACTGTCCCTGCTCTGCCTTGGTCAGATACTTATTTGTAGACAGAGGGCCAGCCTATCTTACTTTGCAAAAATTGGGTAGTAGGAAAATAACCAGACCAGAGTAACCTGTAAGGGGGATTGTCTGCTGGACAATAAATGTATTCCTTTCCTGGTGCACCACTTACCAATACTTGTGTTTTCTTCCCTTATTTCATTGCAATCTGTCACCATTTTTGTCATATTTTTCTTTATATATGCATTACCCCTAAACATTAAGCACTAAAATTAATAGGTCTTATTTTCTGTACAAATGTGAGATCTACATATCTTAGAGAAATGGTTGTTTGCTAATTAATAGTGTATTGCATGCTCATACATTATATGCAACTTCAGCCAGAAGTTTGTGTTTGAATTCGGCCTTCAGGCTAAGCAGCCCATCAACCCAGCTTATCTATGAAGAGTGTGCAGCAGGAAGTAGCTGTAACTTACCTGGGCCCTGCAATCTGGTCCCCATCGACGGTCGGCTTTCCAGCTCAAATTGGCTAAGGACAGGGTTACAGAAAGATGGTCGATGCTCCCATGAGTGAGGACAATGGCATTTGGCACTGGAAGTGCTGGCAATAGGAGGCCATCTTTCCGTGGCCCCAGCCGTAGCCCATTTGACAGCCAGAATGCCAACCACCCACCGAGAAACGGATCGTAGGGCTCATGTAAGTTACAGCCACTTCCTGGTGTACACCCTATGCTCCCCCACACCCGAGATTACAATTTTTTTTACAGCCTATATTCTGCCTTTGGGGCCCCTTTATAAGCGGCCCTCACTTCGTCTGAGTGGGTGAGGAGTGGGGGGGCCCTTAAAGTACGGGTACTGATTGATTTGATTTTTGATTCAAAGTTCGGCCAAACCTGCTGAACCCGAACCTTTGGGGTTTGCCCAACAGTATTGGTCATTCCTCATAATCAAGCACTACTGTGTCTGGTGGTCTATTTGTGTGCAGGTTAGGGCCAGGACAGATCTCAGTGTCAGCACCAATTATCTTTGTATGGTGTCTTAAAGTGGACCAAAGCATACACCCCAATGGCCAATGGATTCCCTCCCCCTGGGGCATCCAGAATCGGGATTCCCCGCTGTGTGAAACCCCCAGGTCGCCCAGAAACTCACCTTCTTTACTGGTCCAAGGGTGCATGCCCCTCTATCCCTTTATCAGGGCGTGTGCCAGAGCTAGGCATTTGTGAATGTGTGGGCATGCCCTAGAGGTAGTTGGGGATGCGGCCGCCAAGCTTGCTGCTTGGACAAGAGGCTGCACCTGCACCATAGAAACGGGGGAAGGTGAGTCAGATTGGGCGACCTGGGGGGTTTCACACAGCAGGGCATCCCCAATCGGGGGGCCCGGAGGCAAAGACCAAGACACAGGATTGTCAAAATCCTGGGTTATCATCTACTTTTTGGTCCATGTTAACCTATTTTTGCCTAGTGATGGACAAACAAGTTTTGCTAAGTAGGCATGTAAACTAAATAGGATAACTGCAATCCCCCCTATCATTTTTGCCACTACAATGTTCATAATGTTTGCATGGAAATGTTTCAATACCCTAAACATTAAGTTTAACATCTTTAAATATTAACCCTTTAAGTGCAAGCCTACCTGGAGCTTTTGTCATGCTCTGTTGTCAGACCATTTTTCACTATTTTGCACTACCCGTGTTCAAATTAGATTTTTGAAGGGATTTTCTGGGCTTTAACATGAAATAGCTTGTTTGCCATTTTTTAGGTGCAGGTCTCAATATTTTTGGGTGAAATATGTGCAAAATAAATAAAACAAATCAATTTTTACAATTTGTAGCGTTTTTTGTAATAAAAAATGCAAGTTTTTTCAATAAAATCTTATTGAGTGTAAAATCCCAATTTCTCCCGGTTACAGTGCTACCACACATGTGTTGGTAGACACCCTTTCCTGCCCAGAACACGCCCCCCGAACTAAAACAGCGCTTTAGGGGGGGTTTCAGATAGATGCTATGCGCTATGCGCACATTGCAGTTTTCCAATAAAAACAACGCTTTACATTTGAAATACCCCCAACAAACTATATATTCTCTGGAAGTGCACACCACAAGATTTCTAGGCGTACCAGGTTTGTTGATGTGGCCACAGTTTTCTGGAAGTAATCCCTCAATGTATTTTTTGGTTGCAAAGATTTTCCCTGAAAAAGGATAACAAAGCCACATTTTCCTAAAAAAACGATATATAAAAACAAGAAAAAAAAAAGTTAAATCTGAATCTCCCAAACAGAACAGTACCCAACATGCATAGGTCCTGTCAAGGGAAGAGTTGGCAAACACCCCAAAGTAAAGCATGTGCGTAACGGTAATTTTCCTTGAAAATTTCAGCTCTGCAGACAGTGCAGACAGTGCGCACCTTGCGCTTTTTCAACCAAAACAGCCCTTTACATTTGGAATACCCCCCACAAACCATATATTCCATGAAAGTACACATGTTAAGCTTTTTAAGCGTACCCAGCTTGTTGTAGTGGGCTCATCTTTCAGAAAGTAATCCTGGGTATCCCTTTCAGGGTACCCCTAAAAATGTATATAAAAAGCAGAATAAAAAACACCTTTTCCTAAAATATCAATATGCAAACAAGAAAAAACAAGCTAAATCTGGAAGCGCAAGGTCCCCCGAACAGAACAATACCCAACATGCATAGCTACTTTTAACCCTTTTAACTGCCAGCCTACTTGAGATTTTGTCACCGTCTGTTGACAGGCCATTTTCCCAATTTTTGCGCCATTACATATATATAATATTTAACAAAGAAATGGGGGAACCCACGCCCTCCCCCAAAAAGATGCTAGGGATAAAGTGAGTGGCACTACTCATAAATATAAAAATATCAAAAATTTATTATCATCAATTGATGATAATAAATTTTTGATATTTTTATATTTTTGGGGGAGGGCGTGGGTTCCCCCATTTCTTTGTTTGGTGTTGTACTCTGATGTTAGGGTGAGTGAGCACACATTGATTTTCAGTTACTGAAGTGGCTTATTGGCGAGTGCAGCCCATTTAGCTTGTCTACATTGCTTTATATATAATATTTATTTATTAAAGAAATGTATTTTATTAAACAAAACCATATTGCACGTGAAATCCCCATTTCTCCCGATTACAACGGTACCACATATGTATCGTTAGCCCCCCTGTTCCTGCCCAGGAGACCCCCATAACTGAAACAAGCACTTTATAACATTTACAAATTAAATACAACTACTATCCACACTATAAAGGTTTAAATCAAGAAAAACATTGGCGTGGAGTCCCCCTTCCCAGGAGGGGGGGCACCCAATTTTTTAAGGGGAATTTTAACAGTTAAAAACCCTTAAAAATCCCCAAAAAATGACATGGCGTCCCTCCTACCCAGCGTAACCAGCCCAGGGATCAGCTATGCAGGGCTTGTAGAACAGGGCATAGGGGCCAGCTTAGGTGGCCCCGTCCTGCCGGCTACAAGCCCGCACTGCCCAAATCGACCCAAGCCCTTTTGGGGAGGCAGGTAATAGGGGGGCCATCTCTCGAGCCTTGTGAACTGGTATAGTGGTCTAATTGACCCCTTACCAGTTCACAATGGGTTAAATGTTAAAAAAATCCACACACACACATAAAAAAATAATTTTATTAGCTTTTTTTAATGACATGGGGTCCTCCCTACCCAGAATAACCAGCCCAGGACCAGCTATGAAGGGCTTGTACGAACAGGGCGCTGGGGCCAGCTTTGGTGGCCCCTGCCCTGCAGGTTACAAGCCGGCATAGCCTATGGCCACGGGCTCTTCTGCCCCCCCCCGCAGGTGACTTGCCAGCCCCCAGCCTTGTGAACTGGTATAGGGGTCTCACGGATCCCTTATACCAGTTCACAAGGGGTTAAATGTAAAAATAAACACACTGACACAAAGAGGAAAAAATTACATTTATTAATTTTTTTTTTTACCCTACACACCTCCGATCCTGTGTCCCTCGTTGCTGTCCCGTGCCGATGACAGATGCCGTTAGTGATCGTAGCAGGGAAGGTGAGGGGCAGAAGATCGGAGCCTTCTCACCTCTCACCTGCTCTGCATCGGTGCTACCGGCATCTGTCATCTAGCATCTGAGCCAGAGCGTGGTGAGAGAGCACCAAAAGTCGGGGCTATGGGCGGCGGCCAGCGCCATCAGTAGAGGTGGGGAGGACTCTCTTCTGAGACCTCACCTGAAGCCTCGGAACCCTCCCCCCCCCGGTGAAGAGAAGACCCGGCCAGAGGGATCGGGCGAGGAGGTGAGTAAATGTCTTTTTTTTTTTTTTTTTTTACAGCCGCAAGTGTCAGCAGCGGAAGCAGGGTGGCAGGCAATTTCGGGCCCCCTCCTGAAGCCGGGAGAACCCAGGGAGGGTCGGGTGCCCTCCGGAGGAAGAGGAGACCCCCAGCTTTCCATCCATACCGTAGATGAGTTTTTTTTTTTTTTTCTATTTTTACAGTAGCAGGGGGAAATGCCAAGCATGTAGATTCTACGTACTTGCCACTTAACGGTCAGAGAAGCAACAACATAGAAACTACGTGCTTGCCATTTAAAGGGTTAAAGGGTATGTCCACTTTAGATTTTGAATTTTTGGAAGTGTACATTTTTGAGTAGCAAAATTATATTTTAAAATTGCCGAGCTGATGTAGTATTTTTAAATTTTTTGTTGGCAAATGTGTTTTTTATGGAAGCAGCTTTCACTACCTGCAGTCTGCTGCTATTGGCAACGTACACCAAGTGCAGACTTGGTGTACGTTGCTAATAGCAACAAATTGCAGAGAGTAGCCAGTAGCCATAGATTGCAGCTTGTGAAAACTGCTTCCGTAAAACACACATTTGCTAACATTGGAAAAAATTTTAAAAAATGTAGATCAGCTCAGCATCTTTTGAAAGTGGACTTACTCTTTAAGCATTTTTGTCAAGAATCCTGGAAAACAAGAAAAGCAAGGGATGCCTTACCATGCTGAAGCCTCAAGGACTGTGGCTTAATTCTTGATATCTACCTTTCTCTAGCTATTAGGTCAGCCTCCCAAAAGCTCCCATGCTAAAAATTGAACACTGTTTTAGTTGGAGCATGTACTTCAAAGGAGTTGATCTAGGTTCAAGAGTTTATATCATATCTCACCCAGTGTGTTTATTTAGTGCCAAATGCAAAAAAACAGTATATAAACAGTATATAACAATCCAACTACCAAAACATACACTAAATGATTACTAAAATGTAAATTATTCAATGAATAATAAATATATTTATTTAGTGTCTCAGTTACAGTGAGACACTAAGAGCACCCTGAGAGCCACCAGTAAAGGTGGTAAAGCCAGTCGTGTAATTACCAGAGGGTAGGCTAGTGGCCGGCCCAGAAGCCTTATAGACTACAGGACCATGTTACCCAAATATTGAGTCGCTTTTATGGGACTGGATGTCACATTGAACATGTAAAAAAAACATGTAAGCAAGGTTTAATTTTTGTCAAAGTCTGCCCAGCAGCATCCCAGGCTAATACATTCCTAGGCTCTGGTTCAATACAGTTTGTAGTAGTGTAGTAACTCTATGCACCATCCTACTCTTTTTTTCATAGGCTGTTATCATCCTGTATGCCTGGTGCCCGGGCTAGTTGGCTATTGTGGGGGTACACACATATTTTTATTTTAATAGTTGTAAAATATTGTATAGAATTGAGAATGCTCTCAAAGCTTTCTGCTATGCATCTCGCATATACGAGTTTGTCTCACATGTATCCTTGAATCAGGCAAGAGGGCAAGAATTCTCACCTGCGAGTTGGGTACCAATGGGAATCAAGAAAAATCTGCCCAGAACTGAATCGACCCCAATGATGGACTAATAATATCCTTACTGATCTTTTGACCAGTTCAGCAAGGCCCCAAAACACCATGTAATGAAACGGTGAGGGTTGTCCAAATGACTTTGAGAGCCTCTGCAATTTTAGAAAAATGATTATCAACTTATGTTTGTCCAACAAAATCAACACATAAAGGCAATTCTACAAATGCATTTTCAATATGGAAGATTATTTGGAGCTGCTCACTTTTAAATACCCCAAAAGGCTGCTGAAATTACCTGTTCATTCTGCCACTCAACCATAAAACTGCCTCAAAGCAGATGCAGGGAATTTTCTTGAAAAAAAAAATGTAGCATTTTATTGTGTGTTGCATTGGACAGTCTGGTCATAATTCTGATTTGATCACTGGTGGCTCTAAAAGAACTAGGAACAGGATAGCAGGCCTATTCTAGGATGCTTAGTGATGGGCTCTGGATCCGCGTCAAAGGTAGATTCGACCTGACTCTGGGAAGTTTTTTTAGTGAGTCATGAGACTTGATTACCACTTGAATCCTGGCAGAAGATTGTCCCAGAATACAGCTCTGCATCCCCTATGTACCCTGTGATTTGTATCATTGAAAAATTTGTAAAAAAAAGAAAAATTTAAATATCAATAAAAACATTATTTACAACAGTTTCTTCACTCAGTACGGTATATATAAATCCAACTCATGAATCCACTGCCAAGAGTACCAAATGCACACCAGCTTTTTAAGATGTCTGCACCTTAATACATCACAAGTTGGATTGATATATGCTGCACCTGGTAAAGAGACGGTTAATTATATTTTAATTTATCTTGCACGGAATTGCTGACTCTTTTAAAACACTCATATTTAATTGATTATCTTAAAGGATATTTTGGCTGCTGTGCGATTCAATGGATTCCTGTAAGTGAGCGAGAGATCAGGGCTTCAGGCAGCTGTGTACAGCTTGCATGGCGGCGCTCAGCCACCTTGGAATAAAGATGCAGAGGAGGAGAAAAAATAAAACCACAACAGGAAATGATACAAAAGGTAAGTAAAAAAAAAACATTATTCAATGTGCCAGTGTGTTTTTTTTTGTTCAACACCAGACAAAATCTATTTATCTCTATAATAATCTTAAAGGACTGCTAATACTAGTATCAATATGAAAGTGATTGAAAACCTATTTTCTACAAAATGGGTGTTGATCACCATCTAGCTTTGTGCGGAATGGAAACTACTAGGTCATGCCCAGAAAGGATTGTGACCCCTCCCCATGCATAAACCACTGCCAGCCCAAGAAATACTTACCGGCTTCTTGTTCCACTGGAAAGAGGCAGTCTATGATTGGCCACCGTTTTGGATGGATTTTGCAGGAGGTAAGAATATCTCAGGCTGGTGGTGATGTCAATAATGGTGGACATCACCAATTATGACGCCCCCTAGCGCTGGGGACCAACATCTATTTGGTCTTAAATGAGTATTGGTCCTCTTAAATACTTTTTTTGCTTTTAGACTATCTATGTGTGTTTGCATGTGTGTCTGTTTATCTATAAGGTAATACATTCAACAAGATAACATTGTACTTGTCAGTGATTCATATTATATCAGTATGAATAAAACTTATCACTTACAGCATACCTATTATCATTAAACTCTAACACAGTTACTCCTGCTCTTTTTGCCACCTGTACAACTTAATAAGCTTTATAATACATATATTTGATTATTGTACATTGTCATTACTGAATGAATTTCTTGTAATCAATTGATTACATGCTAATCATTTCTTTATTAACCTATTTTTCCAAAACTGTTCTCTCACAATACTTACTGTATATTGTAGTTTATAATTTCAGCCAATAGTCTTTTTTGTCCCCCCACAGCAGCTTCCTCCTACTCCACCTGGTTATCGAGAACAAGTTCTGTGGCATACACAGAAACTCCTTGGGAGCTTGTCCCTGTCATGATTCTGTACATCTGTGCGCAGGTGCAGGTGCGGTGTGGTCCCTTCTGCACATGTATGACCTGGAGTGTCAGGTAATAATTAAGAGACAGATGCACCTGTCATGTCAGCTAACATCAGTTTCCACCTTCCTTGTCAGCTGATGCATCTGCAATGTTAGCTGATGTCAGTATCTATCTCTTCTGTCAGCTGATGCATCTGCCATGTCAGGTGACATTAACAACCAATCAAGGATAACCTAGGTCTTTATAAGGAAGTTCTGGACAAAAAGATAGCACCAGAAGGTTCTCTCCAGTTTTGATTTAGCCACCATGTGTCCTTACTCTTGGATAACCTTTGGATCCCCTGGTATGACCTCAGTTGCAGTTTTGACTTAGCCACCATGTGTCCTTACTCTTGGATAACCTTTGGACTCCCTGGTATGACCTCAGCTCGGTTCTTGCTTATGCCTCTTGGATTAATCCTTTGGGCTGCTCTTTTCATGTATTTATTTACTACTGCAGATCTGCCTGATACCTTCACCTTTTGGCTTCATCTTTAGACTTTGCTTCAGTGTCTGTGACCCACAAACTTGTCTTGTCTCTTAGCACGTTCATTGTCCCCTCTCCTTGGACAAACATTGCCTCCCTGCTCAAGGAAGACCTAGGGCCCCTCAAGCAGCCAAGGTTACCTTGTTGGAGGTTCTAATGAAGACTGGGGAGGCTCTTAGATTCCAGGCCACAGAAGCATCTTGGGTCCTGGGCAGTGTCAGGGCTGCATCTGAGGCAGTCAGAACCCAGGGGCTCACTGCATACTGGTCCTTCATCTGACATAATCTTGCATCTTGCAAAATTAGCACTGGCGGGGACCCTGTAGATGCTTTTAGCCAGATTGCCTAGCAGATATCTGCATAAATGGAGGCCATGAATAAATTCCACAAAGGTTTCAACCATCTTCGAGTTCGAGTCACCTTCGTCGCGTTTGCTTTTGTGCCTTTTTCTGCATAGATGCCTGCAGCATCTCCTGTTATGATTCTGGCACCTAATCAGCCTAATCAGGTTTTGGGGAACAGACAGCAGTTCCATGCCTTCTGTAACACCTGCCACCTCTTTTTTTATCTGCAGCCTAGGAAGTATTCAAGTGTAGTCGTAAAGTTCTGAGCGTTATATCCTATTCTTCACAAAGGTCCTCTGGTGTGGGCCCATCTGCTCTTGAAGAAAAAAAATTATCTGGTTATGGGTTCTCAGGAGGCTGTCTGTAAAGCCCTGGTGGTCCTTTATGATGATTCTGCCCATCCTGCTTATTCCTCCTGACCAACCTTTGCCCGGGTCGTAGACCGATGGAGGACCACGCCAATACTCATCTCCAATACCTCCCTGCTCAGGTCCTTGATTGTTCCCTGGGACTACCAGGGGCCCCTCAAGCAGCCAATCTTAATTACCCTTGTAGGAGGCTCTAGTATAGACCAGGGGGGCCTTAGATTCCAGGCAGTGAAAACTCCTTGGGTCCTGGGCACTAGGTTCCAGGACTTCATCTGAGTCAGTGGGGACCCAAGGGATCTCCACATAGCTCTTTCTCCAGGTATGTGACAGTCCCTATTTGCAAGAAAATCAGTGTACAAGACTATGCCCCTCCTCCATTACAGTGCCTGGAGCGTTTATTTACCGTGACACAGATGACATACCAGAAAACTGCCTTGCACACTCTCCAAGGCAAGAAGAGCGTGAGCTCCAGCTCTGAGCCTGTGGTACAGGAGGGGTATTGTCTATTTTTGCATGAACAGGACCTTTAACCCTTTAAGTGCCAGCCTACCTGGAGTTTTTGTCACCCTTTGTTGCCAGACCATTTTGCACTATTTTGCGCTCCCCATGTTCAAATGTGATTTTTGAAGGGATTTCCAGGGATTTCCCAGGAAAATGATATATTGTTTTTTCCAGCATAGTCTGGGCTTTAACATGAAATGTCTTGTTTGTCATTTTTTAGGTGTATTCTCAATATTTTTGGGTGAAATATGTGCAAAAAAATAAAAAAAAAATCTATTTTTTACAATTTGTAGTGTTTTTTTGTAATAAAAAATGTAAGTTTGTCAATAAAATCTTATTGCGTGTGAAATCCCAAATCCTCCCGGATACAGCGGTACCACATATGTATAGGTAGACACCCTTTCCTGCCCAGGAGACTCCCCCAAACTGAAACAGCGCTTTAGAGGATTTTCAGAAAAAATACAACTGTGATATGCGCTATGTGCACCTTGCAGTTTTTCCAGAAAAACAACCCTTTACATTTGAAATACCCCCAACAAACTATATATTCTCTGGAAGTACACACCTCAAGCTTTCTAGGCGTACCAGGCTTGTTGATGTGGCCATAGTTTTCTGGAAGTAATCCCTCAATGTATTCTTTGGTTGCAAAGAGTTTCCCTAAAAAAAGGATAAAAAAGCAGAATCAAAGCCACATTTTCCTAAAAAAACTATTTACAAACAAGAGAAAAAAAGTTTTATCTGAAAAAGCAACATGTCCCGAACAGAACGATACCTAACATGCATAGGTTCTGTCAAGGGAAGAGTTGCCAAACACCCCAAAGTAAAGCATGTGCGTAACAGTAATTTTACTTGAAAATTTCAGCTCTGCAGACAAAGTGCGCACCTTGCGATTTTTCAACCAAAACAACCCTTTACATTTGGAATATCCCCCATAAACCATATATTCCCTGAAAGTACACATGTTAAGCTTTCTAAGCGTACCCAGCTTGTTGTAGTGGGCTCATCTTTCTGGAATTAATCCCTCAAAGAATTCTTTGTTTGCGCAGGGTTTCCCTAAAAAATGTATAAAAAAGCTGAATAAAAAACACCTTTTCCTAAAATATAAATATGCAAACAATAAAAAACAAGCTAAGTCTGAAAGCGCAAGGTCCCCTGAGCAGAACAATACCCAACATGCATAGCTACTTTTAACCTTTTTAATTGCCAGCCTACTTGAGATTTTGTCACCCTCTGTTGCCAGGTAATTTTTCCCCATTTTGCGCCATGTTTTGCGACATTTTTGCTGGAATTTTTAGGAAAATTTATATATATATTTTTTTGCAGCAGAGTTTAGGCTTTAACTTGAAATGTCTTGTTTGCTAAATTTTATTCTGTTTTTTACAATATTATTATTAAGTAAAAAAAATAAATAAATACATTTTTTTTAGAAAATTGTCTCCTTTATTTTAAATAAAAAATTTTATTAAAAAAAATCATATTGCATGTGAAAGCCCCATTTCTACCGATTAGAACGGTACCACTTATTTATTGGTAGCCCCCCGTTCCTGCCCAGGAGACCCCCCAAACTGAAACAAGTACTTTATAACATTTACAAATAAAATACAACTACCATCCACACTACAAAGGGTTAAATCGAGAAAAAAAAATGACATAGGGTCCCCCCTCCCTGGAAAGAGGGGGGGGCATTTTTGGGGGGATTTTTAAGGGTTAAAAACTCTTAAAAATCCCCAAAAAAATTAACATGGGGTCCCCCTTACCCAAAGTAACCAGCCCGGGACCCGCTATGCAGGGCTTGTAGAAACAGGGCACAGGGGCCAGCTTTTGTGGCCCCTGGCCCTGCAGGCTACAGGCCTGCATAGCCCGTGGGCCCGGGCTCTTCTGCCCCCCCCTGGGCTTTGGGGAGGCAGGTAATGGGGGTGCCAGGGGTTAATGGCAAGTCACCCGCTAGTCACAGGTGACTTGCCACCTCCCCCAGCCTTTTGAACTGGTATAGGGGTCATGGACCCCTTACCAGTTCACAAGGGGTTAAATGTAAAAAAAAACACAGACACACAAAGAGAAAAAAATATTTTATTATTTATTTATTTTTTTTAATACTTACCTCCCATCCATCCTGGAGCACTGTGTCCCTCAGCAATCACTGGCTTCCGCTCACCTGCTGGAAGCCTTTTATAGCTGCTGGGCGAAAGAACATAAGGGGTTAATTAAAAAAAAAAATGACAAAGGGGGGGGGGGACCCCATTTTTTTTTGGGATTTTTAAGGGTTAAAAACCCTTAAAAATCCAAAAAAAATGAAATTGGGTCCCCCTTACCCAAAGTAACCAGCCCGGGACCAGCTATGGGGGCTTGTAGGCACAGAGTAGGCCACCCTGCAGCCTACGAGCCCACATAGCCTATGTGGGCCCAGGCTCTTCTGCCCCCCCCTGGGCTTTGGGGAGGCAGGTAATTGGGGGTGCCGGGGGTTAATGGCAAGTCACCTGCTAGCAGGTGACTTGCCAGCCCCCAGCCTTGTGACCTGGTATAAGGGGTCTCATGGACCCCTTACCAGTTCACAAGGGGTTAACAGTAAAAAAAAAAACACACTGACACAAAGAGAAAAAATGACTTTTATTAAAAAATAAAAACTTTTTTTTACTTTACTTACCTCCGATCGTCAGCTCCTTTGTCCCTCGATGTGAGGACAGATGCGATCATACTGGCTGCAGTAGCAGAGGGGCAGGTGATGATCTGATCACCTGCCCCTCTGCTCCTGTGGCCAGCATGATCGCATCTGAATGAAGATCAGCAGGGAGCCAGGACGAGACCCGGTGAGTGACGTCAAGGGGGCGGGGCTTAACAGCAAGATGGCGGCGCCCGTCGGGAGAGGAGGGGGAGAGCCCTTTCAGGCTCTCCCCTGAAGCTGAAGAGGCTGGGGGGGGGCGATCTGAGCCCCCCCCCAGTGAAGAAGAGACCCGGAGGGAGGCAGCGCGACTGCAGGTAAGTAAATGTCATTTTTATTTATTTATTTTTTTTACAGTTAGCAGCTGCTGCTGCCGAAGCGGGGGGGGGGGGGGCGCTATTCCGGGGGCTCTCCTGGAGCCATCCGACCCCCCACGGGGGATCAGATGGCACCAAATTAAAGAGGAGACCTGGACGGATCCAATGAGTGGTCAGGTGAGTATTTTTTTTTTGCTCGCTAGCAGGGGTAAATGCCAGGCACGTGAATTTTACGTGGCTGGCACTTAAGTGGAGGAGAAGCAACCACGTAAATTTTACGTGGCTGGCATTTAAAGGGTTAATAAAACATTTATGTTGTTTTTTCCCACTAAAATACTGTCTATTAGAACACTAATATGTATCATAATAGTCTTCTCATATGTGGTGGTATTCAATAGACAACACTCAAAGGAAATACATGAGCAAAGGAAATATTGATAGATAATTTGTAGTCTTTGCGCGTGTAATGCCTTTGTAAAGAATTTTGAAAAGTCCAAAAAGAAAAAAAACATTCTTGACACCCATTTATTTGTTATTTTGTATAAAATTTTTAGATCATAATGACCACTGTGACATTGTAACTACTAATTCATATTATACAGTGTTTCAGAACCCTTTTATGCATACAATTGTTCAGCTATGGATAATGTTTCTACTGGACACTGCCTTTTGCCAAGCGATTGGACAAATATTTGCTTTCCTTTTTCAAAACCCTTGAAATATTCCGGTGTTTGCTTTGTCTCAAGAATGTAGACAAATACAAATGGCTAATTCATTAGAAGTTAAGCACACACTTTGTCTAGTTTTATCACCACATGTCTTTCCATGATAACATATGATGTATTTGTTATAAATCTCTCTCTCTCTATATCTATATCTATATATATATATATATATATATATATATATATATACACACACATATATTATGGCCCTGATTTATGTAGCACAATCTGACAGAATTCACCATATTGGTGCAAATTAGAGTAGTGCGAATTATAATTCATTTTTTTTTTCTGCTTGTTGCTGCAATTTTCCTGATCTTTATACCTGCAGCTCAAATATAATGTATTTTATGATTTATTAAATATGACCAGTGGTTTTCCAGGGGAGTGGTTAGCTAGTTTGCATAAATTGGGCCTCAATTTATGCAAGCAAACAATACTGTCAAAACACCTCAAAAAACACAGCTACAAACACCAGATTGCAACACAAATCATGACTCAAGAACAAAAAATCGGATCTATTTCCTGTGTCATTTGCCTTTTTGTCCCACTGTCCCATTCATGTAGACAATTGCTATCTCAATCACTGTAGAAAATTGCAAATTCTTTAGCATACCCCATCGAATGCTGTTTCCAAACTTTCAAAAAACTATAATTAACTAATGGGGCAGTAAATAGCATTTCCACCATTACAAAGACCTTACCAGCACTACCATGCAGAAAATCAGCCTCCCGCTGTCTGATTCCAGCTGACAGGTGGGTTTGGCCTATGTACAGACGGTGCCATTTTTTTTCAATGAGAGCTCGCTATACATAGGCATGCCCACCCACCATCCGAAACCCGGCATTGTGGAAGGATGACCAGCAGGGCCAGGCCAACCGCCTGCCAGCCTGCAACATAGACACATCAGCGCCATATGATGCACAGACAGCCCCCATCCTCCAATTTTTGGTATGAAGCTGAAAAATACAGTTATAGAGACTTATCAATAGAAACCCAAGATAATTTTATTTATTTAAATCTTTTTGCAGGGATTAATTTATCATAAAAAGTCTGTTTTGTTGCTCAGTCTAAAAAAGTACAATGTTCCCTGACAATAACTTTTAACATATACATTTGTGCATGTAAGTTTTAATACGAATTAACAAAAAAACTTGCCCCTCAGCAGAAACATACAGAAATATGTTCCTCTCTGATATCCGTGTAAGACTATACTGCCATCTTATGGATTTTTATAATTTATTAACAAGTCTGATAGTACAAGAAACAAAAAAAAATCATATTAGTAGTAATGTGCAAGTCCTTTTGAGTTTTGTTTCAGATTCAGTTGACAATATGATCATAATATTCATTTTTGTCTGAACTGCAATTAAAAAGTCAATAGAAAACATTATATTTAAAAATAGAAAAAAAAATCTAAATTAATCACTAAATTTTTTCGTTTGGTTTCAGTCTGAAATTTAAGGAAATTCAGATAAGATTGAGATCACGTTGTTCTATACAATAACATGGCTAAATGAACAAAGCCAAAGGAGTTTAAATGGCAAATAAAACGTGGAGAAATCCACTGATTTTATGCAAAGATCTCTCTGCACTTGGATTGTCCAGCCAAAAATGTAAAAAGTCTTTACCTAACTTTTGTTCCCAACAGCTCCTCTTTGCAGGTCCTGTGTGCCTGCGCAGCTCCCCCATCTAGCACCAGCACCTTCATACTTACTGAGGACAGGAAACCAGTGATTCCATCTTTCAGTGCTAGCGGCCTCACGTGATGGTGTACACAGGGCCTTGTTTATGCCCCATGCACCTACTCCATTGCAATGAAGGTGTGTGCCAAGGTTGGTTGGGAACACCACACCATTGCTGTAAATGGAGTAGGCATCTCAGAGGGTGTAAGCAGGTTTGATGGACTCTGCCATGCCTGCCTGCCACTGGATGAAATAATCACTTGTTCTCTCTCATTGGAGTGAGCTGGGGGTTTCAACTAGACACAAGGTTTTGATTTGTAGCTAGGATCAGGGTAGGTGCTGGAAATTCTCTGCATACTAATGGACACTGTATCAGGTAAGCTGCTAGGCAAATTATTTTAAAGTTTGACTGGTCAAACCCTTTAATGCCTGGACAGGGACTTTCATAAATACCATATAGAAAGTTGTTGTTTACTCATTACCCTACCCCTAGAGAAACCCAAAACCCAATTAGGTGTGAGACATGCAAACCAATTGGTTTTTGGACTTGATTGTGGGCTAAGATGAATAGCTCTCAAAACATTATTATATAGTGGACAACGAATAGCCCGTGTCCATGGATCAATTTGCCAAAGAAAAATTGGTAAATCAGAAGGAGAATTTGAAAGTTTTGGCTGACATAACATTTCCCGTTTGTCATGACTGTTGACTGGGAATTAGAAATTGATCAAAAATACAGCATGGATAAGCTGACCATTTTCTTAGAGGGAAACATTTGGGAGAGTGTAAATTGTGACATCTTAACAAATTGCTAGGTTAAGCGACAACATTGATCACACACCACACACTGATTGCACAATGTTGTCATTATCGAAAATTAACCTAGCAATTTGTTAAGCTGTCACAATTTAAGCATCCCAAATGTGTCTCTCTGAGAAAATGATCAGTTTAGACGTGGAGTGCACAGCATGAGCGAAATCTCATCGTTTTAAAGTACAATTAAGAATTTGTAGGTGCTCATTTTTATCTAATTAATTGCTATTGTTTAGTTGTGTGTCTATGTTGCTTTTCATTTACATGACATTATATTGCTACTATATTAGGGACATTTGAACTAGGGAGCTGAGGTTACTTGAGTTATCATTAGGTACGTGTTCTTAGGATAATAAGTGTCCCTGCTCGTGGCCTGGGTGGTACATTGTTTTATCATGTATATTGTGTTTATGTTTGCTTATTACAAATAAAAGCATGTTGATTGCTTTATTTGGCTGTGCAACCTTTCATTGTGCCTCTGGGGATTTCAGGGTTTTCCCAGTCTGTGTGCTACTGAACAATTTGCCAACAAATCTTCTCACATACACTAGGACATTGGCTCGGTCAACATTGGTCGATTTATCTCTTCATGTAACTGAGCCATAAGGCAGGAAGCTCTCAGTGAGACCAAAAGTCCTTCAATCTTAAATAAAAATGTATTAATACTCATAACACTCTGTCAAATGAATGCTGTCATATAAATTCAGGTTGCCTTGTTCACCATAGTTTAAATCCTAAAGTACCAGCCATGTGCCCCAATGCTCCAAGGTAGGGATGAGCGAATCGATCCGGACGAACCCGGATTCGATCCGAATTTCAGGAAAAATTCGATTCGGATCGAATCCGAATTTCCCCGCGATTCGATCACTCGAAGTTTTCCTTTAACATCCATTCATTTACATTACAGGCATTCTAAGATGGCGGGCGGGACTTGTCTGGACATGTATCCCGCGCCAGTGCAAGCTGGGGCAGTCACATGCAGCCTATCAGCAGCCAGCAAGCCCGGTGACGTCACACAGCGGTATTTAACGGCGGCCATCTTGCTTTTCCTCATTTCTCTATTGCATTCGTGAGAGACAGAACGCTGTGTAGCTGAGGGACAGACAGTTAGGCAGGGACAGACAGGGACAGACAGGGACAGGCTGGAGACAGGCAGGAGACAGGCAGGAGACAGACAGGAGACAGACAGAAAGCCAGGGAAAGGTAGGAAAAACGGAGCTGGCTGACAGGGAGAATTTTTTTTTTTCATCCAGCCTTTGTTAGCGTTTTCAGGCTGCTTATAGTAACTAACTGTGCATATATACTGAACTGATCTTAAGTCTGCTGTGAGGCATCCCATTCTGTGACTAAAGCAGCCTCTATTTAATAGCATAATAAACATTTGCACTTATTCTCATAGAAATCAGGCCTGATAAAGACACTTTTGCTGTGCATGCTCTCTGGTTTTTGTGGCACTGGCATCCCATTCTGTGACTAAAGCAGCCTCTATTTAATAGCATAATAAACATTTGCACTTATTCTCATAGAAATCAGGCCTGATAAAGACACTTTTGCTGTGCATGCTCTCTGGTTTTTGTGGCACTGGCATCCCATTCTGTGACTAAAGCAGCCTCTATTTAATAGCATAATAAACATTTGCACTTATTCTCATAGAAATCAGGCCTGATAAAGACACTTTTGCTGTGCATGCTCTCTGGTTTTTGTGGCACTGGCATCCCATTCTGTGACTAAAGCAGCCTCTATTTAATAGCATAATAAACATTTGCACTTATTCTCATAGAAATCAGGCCTGATAAAGACACTTTTGCTGTGCATGCTCTCTGGTTTTTGTGGCACTGGCATCCCATTCTGTGACTAAAGCAGCCTCTATTTAATAGCATAATAAACATTTGCACTTATTCTCATAGAAATCAGGCCTGATAAAGACACTTTTGCTGTGCATGCTCTCTGGTTTTTGTGGCACTGGCATCCCATTCTGTGACTAAAGCAGCCTCTATTTAATAGCATAATAAACATTTGCACTTATTCTCATAGAAATCAGGCCTGATAAAGACACTTTTGCTGTGCATGCTCTCTGGTTTTTGTGGCACTGGCATCCCATTCTGTGACTAAAGCAGCCTCTATTTAATAGCACAATAAACATTTGCACTTATTCTCATAGAAATCAGGCCTGATAAAGACACTTTTGTTGTGCATGCTCTCTGGTTTTTGTGGCACTGGCATCCCATTCTGTGACTAAAGCAGCCTCTATTTAATAGCACAATAAACATTTGCACTTATTCTCATAGAAATCAGGCCTGATAAAGACACTTTTGCTGTGCATGCTCTCTGGTTTTTGTGGCACTGGCATCCCATTCTGTGACTAAAGCAGCCTCTATTTAATAGCATAATAAACATTTGCACTTATTCTCATAGAAATCAGGCCTGATAAAGACACTTTTGCTGTGCATGCTCTCTGGTTTTTGTGGCACTGGCATCCCATTCTGTGACTAAAGCAGCCTCTATTTAATAGCATAATAAACATTTGCACTTATTCTCATAGAAATCAGGCCTGATAAAGACACTTTTGCTGTGCATGCTCTCTGGTTTTTGTGGCACTGGCATCCCATTCTGTGACTAAAGCAGCCTCTATTTAATAGCATAATAAACATTTGCACTTATTCTCATAGAAATCAGGCCTGATAAAGACACTTTTGCTGTGCATGCTCTCTGGTTTTTGTGGCACTGGCATCCCATTCTGTGACTAAAGCAGCCTCTATTTAATAGCACAATAAACATTTGCACTTATTCTCATAGAAATCAGGCCTGATAAAGACACTTTTGCTGTGCATGCTCTCTGGTTTTTGTGGCACTGGCATCCCATTCTGTGACTAAAGCAGCCTCTATTTAATAGCATAATAAACATTTGCACTTATTCTCATAGAAATCAGGCCTGATAAAGACACTTTTGCTGTGCATGCTCTCTGGTTTTTGTGGCACTGGCATCCCATTCTGTGACTAAAGCAGCCTCTATTTAATAGCACAATAAACATTTGCACTTATTCTCATAGAAATCAGGCCTGATAAAGACACTTTTGCTGTGCATGCTCTCTGGTTTTTGTGGCACTGGCATCCCATTCTGTGACTAAAGCAGCCTCTATTTAATAGCATAATAAACATTTGCACTTATTCTCATAGAAATCAGGCCTGATAAAGACACTTTTGCTGTGCATGCTCTCTGGTTTTTGTGGCACTGGCATCCCATTCTGTGACTAAAGCAGCCTCTATTTAATAGCATAATAATCATTTGCACTTATTCTCATAGAAATCAGGCCTGATAAAGACACTTTTGCTGTGCATGCTCTCTGATTTTTGTGGCACTGGCATCCCATTCTGTGACTAAAGCAGCCTCTATTTAATAGCATAATAAACATTTGCACTTATTCTCATAGAAATCAGGCCTGATAAAGACACTTTTGCTGTGCATGCTCTCTGGTTTTTGTGGCACTGGCATCCCATTCTGTGACTAAAGCAGCCTCTATTTAATAGCATAATAAACATTTGCACTTATTCTCATAGAAATCAGGCCTGATAAAGACACTTTTGCTGTGCATGCTCTCTGGTTTTTGTGGCACTGGCATCCCATTCTGTGACTAAAGCAGCCTCTATTTAATAGCATAATAAACATTTGCACTTATTCTCATAGAAATCAGGCCTGATAAAGACACTTTTGCTGTGCATGCTCTCTGGTTTTTGTGGCACTGGCATCCCATTCTGTGACTAAAGCAGCCTCTATTTAATAGCATAATAAACATTTGCACTTATTCTCATAGAAATCAGGCCTGATAAAGACACTTTTGCTGTGCATGCTCTCTGGTTTTTGTGGCACTGGCATCCCATTCTGTGACTAAAGCAGCCTCTATTTAATAGCACAATAAACATTTGCACTTATTCTCATAGAAATCAGGCCTGATAAAGACACTTTTGCTGTGCATGCTCTCTGGTTTTTGTGGCACTGGCATCCCATTCTGTGACTAAAGCAGCCTCTATTTAATAGCACAATAAACATTTGCACTTATTCTCATAGAAATCAGGCCTGATAAAGACACTTTTGCTGTGCATGCTCTCTGGTTTTTGTGGCACTGGCATCCCATTCTGTGACTAAAGCAGCCTCTATTTAATAGCATAATAAACATTTGCACTTATTCTCATAGAAATCAGGCCTGATAAAGACACTTTTGCTGTGCATGCTCTCTGGTTTTTGTGGCACTGGCATCCCATTCTGTGACTAAAGCAGCCTCTATTTAATAGCATAATAAACATTTGCACTTATTCTCATAGAAATCAGGCCTGATAAAGACACTTTTGCTGTGCATGCTCTCTGGTTTTTGTGGCACTGGCATCCCATTCTGTGACTAAAGCAGCCTCTATTTAATAGCATAATAAACATTTGCACTTATTCTCATAGAAATCAGGCCTGATAAAGACACTTTTGCTGTGCATGCTCTCTGGTTTTTGTGGCACTGGCATCCCATTCTGTGACTAAAGCAGCCTCTATTTAATAGCATAATAAACATTTGCACTTATTCTCATAGAAATCAGGCCTGATAAAGACACTTTTGCTGTGCATGCTCTCTGGTTTTTGTGGCACTGGCATCCCATTCTGTGACTAAAGCAGCCTCTATTTAATAGCATAATAAACATTTGCACTTATTCTCATAGAAATCAGGCCTGATAAAGACACTTTTGCTGTGCATGCTCTCTGGTTTTTGTGGCAATGGCATCCCATTCTGTGACTAAAGCAGCCTCTATTTAATAGCATAATAAACATTTGCACTTATTCTCATAGAAATCAGGCCTGATAAAGACACTTTTGCTGTGCATGCTCTCTGGTTTTTGTGGCACTGGCATCCCATTCTGTGACTAAAGCAGCCTCTATTTAATAGCACAATAAACATTTGCACTTATTCTCATAGAAATCAGGCCTGATAAAGACACTTTTGCTGTGCATGCTCTCTGGTTTTTGTGGCACTGGCATCCCATTCTGTGACTAAAGCAGCCTCTATTTAATAGCACAATAAACATTTGCACTTATTCTCATAGAAATCAGGCCTGATAAAGACACTTTTGCTGTGCATGCTCTCTGGTTTTTGTGGCACTGGCATCCCATTCTGTGACTAAAGCAGCCTCTATTTAATAGCATAATAAACATTTGCACTTATTCTCATAGAAATCAGGCCTGATAAAGACACTTTTGCTGTGCATGCTCTCTGGTTTTTGTGGCACTGGCATCCCATTCTGTGACTAAAGCAGCCTCTATTTAATAGCATAATAAACATTTGCACTTATTCTCATAGAAATCAGGCCTGATAAAGACACTTTTGCTGTGCATGCTCTCTGGTTTTTGTGGCACTGGCATCCCATTCTGTGACTAAAGCAGCCTCTATTTAATAGCATAATAAACATTTGCACTTATTCTCATAGAAATCAGGCCTGATAAAGACACTTTTGCTGTGCATGCTCTCTGGTTTTTGTGGCACTGGCATCCCATTCTGTGACTAAAGCAGCCTCTATTTAATAGCATAATAAACATTTGCACTTATTCTCATAGAAATCAGGCCTGATAAAGACACTTTTGCTGTGCATGCTCTCTGGTTTTTGTGGCAATGGCATCCCATTCTGTGACTAAAGCAGCCTCTATTTAATAGCATAATAAACATTTGCACTTATTCTCATAGAAATCAGGCCTGATAAAGACACTTTTGCTGTGCATGCTCTCTGGTTTTTGTGGCACTGGCATCCCATTCTGTGACTAAAGCAGCCTCTATTTAATAGCATAATAAACATTTGCACTTATTCTCATAGAAATCAGGCCTGATAAAGACACTTTTGCTGTGCATGCTCTCTGGTTTTTGTGGCACTGGCATCCCATTCTGTGACTAAAGCAGCCTCTATTTAATAGCATAATAAACATTTGCACTTATTCTCATAGAAATCAGGCCTGATAAAGACACTTTTGCTGGCCAAAGCCCTACTGGACCCTGCCAGGTCGATTCCTGCCCGGGGCATCCCATTCTGTGACTACAGCAGCCTCTGTTTAAGACCATATAAGCATTTGCTCTTATCATATTTGAAATTAGCCTGATAAAGACACTTTTGCTGGCCAAAGCCCTACTGGACCCTGCCAGGTCCATTCCTGCCCAGGGCATCCCATTCTGTGACTAAAGCAGCCTCTGTTTAAGACCATATAAGCATTTGCTCTTATTATATTTATATTATAAGACACTTTTGCTGGGCATAGGCTTACTGCTGCCTGCCAGGTGCACTTCTGTTGAGGCATCCCATTCTGTAACATAGCATACCCCTCTTTATTTACACTAAGCAGCTCTCTTATTTACACTAAGCAGGCCTGTTGGAGGCTGAGTGTTACTGCTCACTTTTGGTGTGCATTATATTCTGTTTTATATAGACCCACTGCTGCCTGGGGGTTCTTAAAATATCACCTACTACCACGCCAGTTAGACTATGTCGGGCAGACAAGTGCCTGGAAGTGAAAAGAGGAGTGGCAGAGGCCAAGATTCCGCAGGCAGAGCTCGCATCAGACTGGGGGCCAGTAGCAGCAGGAGTCACGCTGAGAGACCTAATCTGCCAGTATCTGCTAGCGGTCGGGTCTCCACCAGTAACGCATCTGCCGTGGTAGATTGGCTGACGCGCTCATCAACAACATCATCACAACTTACATCTGAGACCCCCAGTCTAGGGTCGGTAGGTTCCTCTGACACAACCCTGAGTTGGCATGCCCCGAGAGCAGTCCCTGTCCTCCCATTGCCTCTGTCCTACGCCGTTCCCTCCCCCAGCGACGTATCCTATGCTTTGGGTTCAGCTCCACTCTTTAGTGAGGAGGACGATCAGATACAGGAGGACAGTCAGCAGCTACTGCCCAGCCAAGAAATGGAGGTGGCTTCTTTAGCTAGGCAGACAAATAGTGATGTGGACAGTGTCGTGGGTGCTGCGAGCGTTCCAGCTCCTGCGCCAGACACTGTTGACGAATCCACGAACATCAGTGACGTACAGCCACAACCCGGTGATGATGATGATGATGACGATGAAGCCGATCGCACTTGGGAGCCGGGTGATGAAGGGGCTTCATCGTCATCATCAGGAGAAGAGGGGCGCAGGTTGCCCCGGAGTCAGCAGCTGAGGCAGCAAGGTGGTAGCAGTCAGCATGGGGGCACAATTCCAAAGGCTGGAGCCGGCCGGGGCCGGGGCCGGGGTAGAGCACCTGCTGTGCGGCAGTCTACCTTATCGGGAGGTAGTGGAGCAGGGGTTCCTGGAGTTGGCAACAGCAGCAGTGAATCAGTGAGGCCAGGGGGTGGGAAAAGTAGCTACTCGGCAGTGTGGCAGTTTTTCCTGAGGCATCCGCAGGAGGGTAACATGGCCACATGCAAGATATGTAGGCAAAAGGTGAAGCGTGGCCAGGGTCCAAATGTTGGCACCACGGCCCTGCGTCAACATATGATGCGTCACCATAAAACGACCTGGGAGAACCGAGGCTCCCAAGGGGTGGTCCAGTCTGCTTCCTCACCAAGTGAGCTCCCAATTTCTGCCAGCCAAGGCTCCAGCACCTCAGCCGAAGGCAGCTGTGCGTCACACCCATCCTCTGTCGCTCCTGCTCCTCCTCCTCCTCCTCCAAGTCATGCATCCCGCCAGCAATCCATCAGCGAAGCCATGTCCAAGAGACAGCAGTATGCGCCCACTCATCCTACGGCGCAGAAGCTGAATGTGCTCCTGTCCAAGTTGCTGGTGCTGCAGTCGCTCCCTTTTCAGGTGGTGGAATCTGCACCTTTCAGAGAACTGATGGCTTGTGCCGAGCCGAGGTGGAGAGTCCCAAGCCGTCATTTCTTTGCCAAGAAGGCAGTACCAGCGCTGCACACTTTTGTTGAACAGAAGGTGGGCCAGTCCTTGAGCCTGTCGGTGTGTAGCAAAATACATGGCAGCGCCGACATCTGGAGCTGTAACTACGGTCAGGGGCAGTACATGTCGTTTACGGCCCACTGGGTGAATGTGGTCCCTTTGCAGCAGCAACTTGGACAGGTCACGCCGCTTCGGCCTCCGCGCTCTCTGCCCATTGGGCCTGTGACACCGTGCGACTCGGCCTCCTCATCCTCCGCCATCTCCTCACCCTCCACTGTAGGCTCAAGTCTCAGTGCCCCTCCAGTCTACCATGTGTGCAGGGCACGGAGGTGTCACGCAGTGCTTCACATGGTTTGTCTTGGCGAACGGAGTCACACAGGGGAGGAACTGCTTAAATGTATTCATCAGGAAATCCAAACATGGCTTACTCCGAGAAAACTTAAAATGGGAATCATGGTTACCGACAATGGGAAGAACATTTTGTCTGCGCTGCGCCAAGGAAGCCTGACCCATGCCCCCTGCATGGCTCACGTCTTCAATCTGGTTGTCAAGCGGTTTCTGAAGTGTTCCCCCCATCTGCAGGACATCCTAACAACTTCACGGAAACTTTGCATGCACTTCAGCCACTCCTACACCGCCAAACACACCCTTCTTGAGCTACAGCGTCAGAATGGTATCCCCCAACATAGTCTGATTTGCGATGTTTCCACCCGTTGGAATTCCACCCTTCACATGTTGGACCGATTATATGAACAGAGAAAAGCCATCACGGATTTCCTGATGATCCAAGCAGATAGGGGGACTCCCCTGTGTAACTTCAATGTCAACCAGTGGCAGCTCATACGTGACACCTGCCGTTTGCTCAGGCCCTTTGAGGAAGCCACTTTATTTGTCAGTCGGCAGGATTACGGGATGAACGACGTGATTCCACTGCTTCATGTACTACAGCACATGTTGGAAACCATGGCTGGTCAGGGCACTGGAGACATGGCGTTTACATCTTACGGCCACATGAACCCCGTTGGAGCTGAACTGGAGGAGGAGGAGGAGGAAGAGGAGGAGGAGGAGTTGCCCAGCGAAACACAGTTTAGGCTTGGCGAAATGGCTGGTTTATCTAGTCAGCGGACAGGAGAGGAGGAGCAGGAGCAGCCAGAGGAGCTAGAGGTTTTTGAGGAAGGAGAGACAGAGGACCCGGGCACACCGTGGCAGTATGCAGTGGAGATGGAGACAGGTAGTCCATCCGAGTCACTTGCGCAAATGGCACGAAGCATGCTCACATGCTTGCGTAGTGACCCCAGAATTGTTTCCATCTGTCGGCGGGATGACTTCTGGCTGTCCACCTTATTGGACCCTCGCTTCCGGCACAAAATGGGGGCATTTTTTAAACCCACCGAGAGGGAGGACAAACTCAACTACTACAAAGACATTCTACGTAGGCAGTTGGCCGATGCCTATCTGCGCCATGGTCCATACTCTCGCAGGTCTGACTCGAGGGGACCTCTGCGCTCACCTTCCACTGCCATGGCCGCTGGGGGGGTTGGCAGCAGCAGCAGCAGAAGCTCCATCAGCAGCAGCAGCCTCAGTCTTCAGTCGCTAATGAGTAGCTTTCTACACCCGCATAGTGAGGCTACTCATGAGCAGCAGGAAG
Source organism: Gastrophryne carolinensis (assembly GCA_027917425.1). Classification (NCBI taxonomy): domain Eukaryota; kingdom Metazoa; phylum Chordata; class Amphibia; order Anura; family Microhylidae; genus Gastrophryne; species Gastrophryne carolinensis. Next base: position 89,675,473 of record CM051242.1, read on the forward strand.
ACCTGGAGCAGGACCTGAACCAGCAGGTCATGTCATACTTTGACATGACCATGCCAACACACCTTGAGGATCCGCTGGACTTCTGGGCAGCCAAACTTGATTTGTGGCCGCAACTAGCAGAGTTTGCCCTGGAAAAGCTGTCCTGCCCGGCAAGTAGCGTGCCATCTGAGCGGGTGTTTAGTGCGGCGGGGGCCATAGTTACGGCGAGGAGAACTCGTCTGTCAACTAAAAATGTGGAGAGACTCACCTTTGTCAAAATGAATCAGGGATGGATCAGCCAGGATTTCCACCCACCAATGCCTGATGCATGCGACTAGATTCAGCATGGTGCCACGTTTTACACTTTACAAATGGTGCAAAACATATTTATGTCTTTAGGCCATTTTTTGGGCTCCTGCTGCTGCTACTGCCAACTTCTGCCAACTCCAGGGTGTGATTCATCCAATTTTTGGGCTCCTGAAGCCAACTCCAGTGTATATTTGGGCTCCTGCTGCTACTACTGTCAACTCCTGCCAACTCCAGGGTGTGATTCATCCAATTTTTGGGCTCCTGAGGCCAACTCCAGTGTATATTTGGGCTCCTGCTGCTGCTACTGTCAACTCCTGCCAACTCCAGGGTGTGATTCATCCAATTTTTGGGCTCCTGAAGCCAACTCCAGTGTATATTTGGGCTCCTGCTGCTGCTACTGTCAACTCCTGCCAACTCCAGGGTGTGATTCATCCAATTTTTGGGCTCCTGAGGCCAACTCCAGTGTATATTTGGGCTCCTGCTGCTGCTACTGTCAACTCCTGCCAACTCCAGGGTGTGATTCATCCAATTTTTGGGCTCCTGAAGCCAACTCCAGTGTATATTTGGGCTCCTGCTGCTGCTGCTGCTGCCAACTTCTGCCAACTCCAGGGTGTGATTCATCCAATTTTTGGGCTCCTGAAGCCAACTCCAGTGTATATTTGGGCTCCTGCTGCTGCTACTGTCAACTCCTGCCAACTCCAGGGTGTGATTCATCCAATTTTTGGGCTCCTGAGGCCAACTCCAGTGTATATTTGGGCTCCTGCTGCTGCTACTGTCAACTCCTGCCAACTCCAGGGTGTGATTCATCCAATTTTTGGGCTCCTGAGGCCAACTCCAGTGTATATTTGGGCTCCTGCTCCTGCTGCTGCCAACTTCTGCCAACTCCAGGGTGTGATTCATCCAATTTTTGGGCTCCTGAAGCCAACTCCAGTGTATATTTGGGCTCCTGCTGCTGCTGCTGCTGCCAACTTCTGCCAACTCCAGGGTGTGATTCATCCAATTTTTGGGCTCCTGAAGCCAACTCCAGTGTATATTTGGGCTCCTGCTGCTACTACTGCCAACTTCTGCCAACTCCAGGGTGTGATTCATCCAATTTTTGGGCTCCTGAGGCCAACTCCAGTGTATATTTGGGCTCCTGCTGCTGCTGCTGCCAACTTCTGCCAACTCCAGGGTGTGATTCATCCAATTTTTGGGCTCCTGAAGCCAACTCCAGTGTATATTTGGGCTCCTGCTGCTACTACTGCCAACTTCTGCCAACTCCAGGGTGTGATTCATCCAATTTTTGGGCTCCTGAGGCCAACTCCAGTGTATATTTGGGCTCCTGCTGCTGCTGCTGCCAACTTCTGCCAACTCCAGGGTGTGATTCATCCAATTTTTGGGCTCCTGAAGCCAACTCCAGTGTATATTTGGGCTCCTGCTGCTGCTGCTGCTGCCAACTTCTGCCAACTCCAGGGTGTGATTCATCCAATTTTTGGGCTCCTGAAGCCAACTCCAGTGTATATTTGGGCTCCTGCTGCTGCTACTGTCAACTCCTGCCAACTCCAGGGTGTGATTCATCCAATTTTTGGGCTCCTGAGGCCAACTCCAGTGTATATTTGGGCTCCTGCTGCTGCTACTGCCAACTTCTGCCAACTCCAGGGTGTGATTCATCCAATTTTTGGGCTCCTGAAGCCAACTCCAGTGTATATTTGGGCTCCTGCTGCTACTACTGCCAACTTCTGCCAACTCCAGGGTGTGATTCATCCAATTTTTGGGCTCCTGAGGCCAACTCCAGTGTATATTTGGGCTCCTGCTGCTGCTGCTGCCAACTTCTGCCAACTCCAGGGTGTGATTCATCCAATTTTTGGGCTCCTGAAGCCAACTCCAGTGTATATTTGGGCTCCTGCTGCTACTACTGTCAACTCCTGCCAACTCCAGGGTGTGATTCATCCAATTTTTGGGCTCCTGAAGCCAACTCCAGTGTATATTTGGGCTCCTGCTGCTGCTACTGTCAACTCCTGCCAACTCCAGGGTGTGATTCATCCAATTTTTGGGCTCCTGAGGCCAACTCCAGTGTATATTTGGGCTCCTGCTGCTGCTACTGTCAACTCCTGCCAACTCCAGGGTGTGATTCATCCAATTTTTGGGCTCCTGAAGCCAACTCCAGTGTATATTTGGGCTCCTGCTGCTGCTACTGTCAACTCCTGCCAACTCCAGGGTGTGATTCATCCAATTTTTGGGCTCCTGAGGCCAACTCCAGTGTATATTTGGGCTCCTGCTGCTGCTACTGTCAACTCCTGCCAACTCCAGGGTGTGATTCATCCAATTTTTGGGCTCCTGAAGCCAACTCCAGTGTATATTTGGGCTCCTGCTGCTGCTGCTGCTGCCAACTTCTGCCAACTCCAGGGTGTGATTCATCCAATTTTTGGGCTCCTGAAGCCAACTCCAGTGTATATTTGGGCTCCTGCTGCTGCTACTGTCAACTCCTGCCAACTCCAGGGTGTGATTCATCCAATTTTTGGGCTCCTGAGGCCAACTCCAGTGTATATTTGGGCTCCTGCTGCTGCTACTGTCAACTCCTGCCAACTCCAGGGTGTGATTCATCCAATTTTTGGGCTCCTGAGGCCAACTCCAGTGTATACTTAGGCTCCTGCTCCTGCTGCTGCCAACTTCTGCCAACTCCAGGGTGTGATTCATCCAATTTTTGGGCTCCTGAAGCCAACTCCAGTGTATATTTGGGCTCCTGCTGCTGCTGCTGCTGCCAACTTCTGCCAACTCCAGGGTGTGATTCATCCAATTTTTGGGCTCCTGAAGCCAACTCCAGTGTATATTTGGGCTCCTGCTGCTACTACTGCCAACTTCTGCCAACTCCAGGGTGTGATTCATCCAATTTTTGGGCTCCTGAGGCCAACTCCAGTGTATATTTGGGCTCCTGCTGCTGCTGCTGCCAACTTCTGCCAACTCCAGGGTGTGATTCATCCAATTTTTGGGCTCCTGAAGCCAACTCCAGTGTATATTTGGGCTCCTGCTGCTGCTGCCAACTTCTGCCAACTCCAGGGTGTGATTCATCCAATTTTTGGGCTCCTGAAGCCAACTCCAGTGTATATTTGGGCTCCTGCTGCTGCTACTGTCAACTCCTGCCAACTCCAGGGTGTGATTCATCCAATTTTTGGGCTCCTGAGGCCAACTCCAGTGTATATTTGGGCTCCTGCTGCTGCTACTGCCAACTTCTGCCAACTCCAGGGTGTGATTCATCCAATTTTTGGGCTCCTGAAGCCAACTCCAGTGTATATTTGGGCTCCTGCTGCTACTACTGCCAACTTCTGCCAACTCCAGGGTGTGATTCATCCAATTTTTGGGCTCCTGAGGCCAACTCCAGTGTATATTTGGGCTCCTGCTGCTGCTGCTGCCAACTTCTGCCAACTCCAGGGTGTGATTCATCCAATTTTTGGGCTCCTGAAGCCAACTCCAGTGTATATTTGGGCTCCTGCTGCTGCTGCTGCTGCCAACTTCTGCCAACTCCAGGGTGTGATTCATCCAATTTTTGGGCTCCTGAAGCCAACTCCAGTGTATATTTGGGCTCCTGCTGCTACTACTGCCAACTTCTGCCAACTCCAGGGTGTGATTCATCCAATTTTTGGGCTCCTGAGGCCAACTCCAGTGTATATTTGGGCTCCTGCTGCTGCTGCTGCCAACTTCTGCCAACTCCAGGGTGTGATTCATCCAATTTTTGGGCTCCTGAAGCCAACTCCAGTGTATATTTGGGCTCCTGCTGCTACTACTGTCAACTCCTGCCAACTCCAGGGTGTGATTCATCCAATTTTTGGGCTCCTGAGGCCAACTCCAGTGTATATTTGGGCTCCTGCTGCTGCTGCTGCCAACTTCTGCCAACTCCAGGGTGTGATTCATCCAATTTTTGGGCTCCTGAGGCCAACTCCAGTGTATATTTGGGCTCCTGCTGCTGCTGCTGCCAACTTCTGCCAACTCCAGGGTGTGATTCATCCAATTTTTGGGCTCCTGAAGCCAACTCCAGTGTATATTTGGGCTCCTGCTGCTGCTGCTGCTGCCAACTTCTGCCAACTCCAGGGTGTGATTCATCCAATTTTTGGGCTCCTGAAGCCAACTCCAGTGTATATTTGGGCTCCTGCTGCTGCTACTGTCAACTCCTGCCAACTCCAGGGTGTGATTCATCCAATTTTTGGGCTCCTGAGGCCAACTCCAGTGTATATTTGGGCTCCTGCTGCTGCTACTGCCAACTTCTGCCAACTCCAGGGTGTGATTCATCCAATTTTTGGGCTCCTGAAGCCAACTCCAGTGTATATTTGGGCTCCTGCTGCTACTACTGCCAACTTCTGCCAACTCCAGGGTGTGATTCATCCAATTTTTGGGCTCCTGAGGCCAACTCCAGTGTATATTTGGGCTCCTGCTGCTGCTGCTGCCAACTTCTGCCAACTCCAGGGTGTGATTCATCCAATTTTTGGGCTCCTGAAGCCAACTCCAGTGTATATTTGGGCTCCTGCTGCTGCTGCTGCTGCCAACTTCTGCCAACTCCAGGGTGTGATTCATCCAATTTTTGGGCTCCTGAAGCCAACTCCAGTGTATATTTGGGCTCCTGCTGCTACTACTGCCAACTTCTGCCAACTCCAGGGTGTGATTCATCCAATTTTTGGGCTCCTGAGGCCAACTCCAGTGTATATTTGGGCTCCTGCTGCTGCTGCTGCCAACTTCTGCCAACTCCAGGGTGTGATTCATCCAATTTTTGGGCTCCTGAAGCCAACTCCAGTGTATATTTGGGCTCCTGCTGCTACTACTGTCAACTCCTGCCAACTCCAGGGTGTGATTCATCCAATTTTTGGGCTCCTGAGGCCAACTCCAGTGTATATTTGGGCTCCTGCTGCTGCTGCTGCCAACTTCTGCCAACTCCAGGGTGTGATTCATCCAATTTTTGGGCTCCTGAGGCCAACTCCAGTGTATATTTGGGCTCCTGCTGCTGCTGCTGCCAACTTCTGCCAACTCCAGGGTGTGATTCATCCAATTTTTGGGCTCCTGAAGCCAACTCCAGTGTATATTTGGGCTCCTGCTGCTACTACTGTCAACTCCTGCCAACTCCAGGGTGTGATTCATCCAATTTTTGGGCTCCTGAGGCCAACTCCAGTGTATATTTGGGCTCCTGCTGCTGCTGCTGCCAACTTCTGCCAACTCCAGGGTGTGATTCATCCAATTTTTGGGCTCCTGAGGCCAACTCCAGTGTATATTTGGGCTCCTGCTCCTGCTGCTGCCAACTTCTGCCAACTCCAGGGTGTGATTCATCCAATTTTTGGGCTCCTGAAGCCAACTCCAGTGTATATTTGGGCTCCTGCTGCTGCTGCCAACTTCTGCCAACTCCAGGGTGTGATTCATCCAATTTTTGGGCTCCTGAGGCCAACTCCAGTGTATATTTGGGCTCCTTCTGCCCCTCATAGTGATGCCACTTCAACTCTCTGCAATTGTGCCGCTCTGCGATTCTATTAGCGATGCCTCTGATCTGCATGTGATATTTCTTCAAAGTATTATTTAACAAACCCAGCACGCATCCTGTGCGTGTTACAGCAAGGCTGAATGGTTTACAACCCTATTGAGGCTGTAGGAGGCTCAGAAATAGCCGTTTTTAATAGCGATTCGTCGCGAATTTATTCGGGTCGAAACGATTTTTGTCGGAAAATTCGGCGAATCAGTCGAATCGAATTTTTCAAAAGTTCGCTCATCTCTACTCCAAGGCATAAAATAGCTCTGGGAAGCCACAGTGGTGGCTTATACCGGGCTCATGTACACTGGGAACATTGAGGGAGAGTGGTGGCTATGCAACCACATTAGGAGCTTGGTCATGGAAAAGTTGAAAAGGAAAGGAGGGGCAAACTTGGAAACCTGCTACAGCATCTACAAAGCTCTGCAGGAAATGGAGAAGAGCCACTTAGGATAGAATTAATGCAACCTCTTTGCAGTCTTAATATTATTGTTGTCTGGACTGACCCTTTAAATAAGTCGTTTGAATCACCAGAGGTAAATGGTTAGATCCCTGGACAGCCCCAAGCAAGTTTAGCTCTCAGATCATCTATTGCTATGAAAACCTATTTCTTGAAAAGCACTGTTTACGCTGTTTTGAGTAGAACTACAATAATACAATAAGGCTCTTGAGGCTGACTCTGTAAGTGGCTGATTGGAAGTGAGTTAAAGCAGGATCTCCTGTGGTAAGCTTTGGGAAACTGAGCTCATTTGGTAAGTAAAATATAGTAAACTGTGTTTGTTTTATTTTTGTGAATCAGTGTGTTAATGCTGGCACAAATTTAAACCAAAGAAAAAAAAAAGTTTTTTAGAGGCCTAATTGAGGCTTAATTGAAGCAGGTGTGTTATAAGGCAGCACACAACTTGTGTGGAGCTTGCTCTTGGATGCTCACTCTGTAAGTGGCTGCTTGGAAGTGGTGAGTTAAAGCAGGAGTTAAAAGCAGAAGTGCTGAAGCTGTAAGTATCTGCCTTTGATTTCATATTGTTATTTTAAGTGTTGTAAATTCTACACTTGGTGTTCCCACAAATTGATACAATGGGTTCCATGCCTAACAATGCTGTCCAGTGTACATCTTGTGCTATGTATGCACTTCTTGATCAATCGGTCGATGGTGGATATATATGCCCCGGATGTCTGCGAATCGCTGATTTGGAAGCCATGATTCACGATCTAAATAAGCGATTGGCAACACTGAGAGACATTGTTATCATGCAAAAGAGTCTGGATCTCACTGAGCTGGAACTCAATGGGTCAGGGGAGGGGGAGGGTGGTAGTATGGGGGGAGAGGAAAAGCAGGAAAATGAGGCAGCTAGCTGGGTAACAGTTAGAAGGCAGGGTAGGGGTAAAAGTTACAGGGAGGCTAGCCCTGAACAGGCACCTCCAAACAAGTTTGCCCGGTTGGCAGATGAGGAGGATGTTAGCTCAGGGATGGCACAGCTGCAGCAAGACACATCTGTCGGCTCCAGTAAGAAAGGGAGGGGAAATGGGAGAACAGGGCAGGCAAGACAGGTGCTGGTAGTGGGTGACTTTATTATTAGGGGAACAGACAGGGCAATCTGTCACAATGACCGGGATTGCCGAACAGTGTGTTGCCTTCCTGGGGCAAGAGTACGGCATGTAGCGGAGCGGGCTGACAGATTGTTGGGAGGGGCTGGCGTGAACCCAGCGGTCATGGTGCATATTGGCACAAATTACATAGGAAGAAGTAGGTGGAAGGTCCTAAAAAATGATTTCAGGGACTTAGGCCGTAAGCTTAAGGCAAGGACCTCAACTGTAGTATTCTCAGAAATACTACCAGTACCAACAGCCACACCAGAGAGGCAGCGGGAGATTAGAGATGTAAACAGGTGGCTCAAAAATTGGAGTAAAAAGGAGGGGTTTGGGTTCTTAGAGAACTGGGCCGACTTCACAGTGGGCTACAGGTTCTTTGGCAGGGATGGGTTGCACCTCAATGGGGAGGCTGCATCTGTTCTGGGGGAGAGGAAGCAGTTACAAAGGGGAAGTTAGGAAAGAAAGTGACAGTGGGTGTAGACATGAAACTGGGGGTGGAGAGGGGGGAGGGGTTAGCACATCTAGCAGGAATAAGTGCAATATACAAAATTATCAAAATTGTCATAAGCATTTGAAATGCATGCTTACAAATGCTAGAAGCTTGACTAATAAAATGGATGAACTAGAATTGATAATAACAGAAGAGCAATATGACATAGTGGGGGTAACAGAGACCTGGCTGGATGAAAGCTATGACTGGGCAGTAAATTTACAGGGATACTGTGTGTTTAGGAGGGACCGTAACAAACGCAAAGGGGGTGGAGTCTGCTTAATTGTAAAATCCTCTCTACAGCCTGCTCTGCAGGAGGATATATGTGAGGGTAATGACCATGTGGAGTCTGTATGGGTAGAAATACATGGAGGGAGAAACAAAAATAAAATACTGATGGGGGTTTGCTATAAACATCCAGATATATCTGAATCCATAGAAAATATGATGCTAAGGCAAATAGATATAGCCGCTAAACTAAATGAGGTAGTGATTATGGGGGGCTTTAACTACCCAGATATAGACTGGGATGCTGAAACATGTGTTTCGCATAAAAGTAATAGTTTTTTTATCTAAAACAAAAGATGGCTACCTTTCCCAACAAGTACAAGCTCCAACAAGGGGGAAAGCCATATTGGACCTAATACTAACCAATGTACCAGACAAAGTAATAAAGGTACAGGTTGGGGGACACCTTGGAAGCAGTGATCATAATATCATTAATTTCCAATTAGCAGTCACGACGGTGCCTTATCAAGGAGCCACAAAAACGCGGGACTTCAAAAAGGCAAAGTTTGACCAACTTAGAGATGCCCTACACTGCATTGACTGGGAAAATGTCCTTAAAAACAAAAGCATGGACGCTAAATGGGATACTTTCAAAGGAATACTTAATTTTCATTGTGACAGATATATACCTTACAGGAATAAAACTATTAGACACACATGTAAACCGATGTGGCTAAATAAAAAGGTTAAGGGGGCAATAAACAACAAAAAAAGGCATTTAAACGTTTAAAGCAGGAAGGGACAGCGGATGCGTTAAGAAAATATAAAGAAGAAAATAAACAATGTAAACAACAGATAAGGGCAGCTAAGCTGGAGACAGAAAGACTGGTTGCGAAAGAGAGTAAAACTAACCCCAAATTATTCTTTAGCTATATAAACCATAAAAGGTACAAACCTGAGGGTGTGGGCCCCCTGAAAAGCAAGGAGGGGACCCCTATAGAGGGAAATGAGGAGAAAGCTAATTTGCTTAACAACTTCTTTGCTTCTATATTCACAAAAGAATTTGACATGCCGAGTGAAATGCAGGGGAAAAAACGAAACCCTCCATTAAATGTCACTGGTCTAACCAAGGAAGAAGTCCAGCACCGTCTCAAGCAGATAAAAATCGATAAATCACCGGGACCAGATGACATACATCCTCGTGTTTTAAGGGAGTTATGTACAGTAATAGACAAGCCGTTATTTCTAATATTTGTGGATTCCATAACTACAGGGTCTGTTCCGATGGATTGGCGCTTGGCAAATGTGGTGCCAATATTCAAAAAGGGATCTAGGGGGGAACCTGGGAACTACAGACCGGTAAGCTTAACATCTGTGGTGGGCAAGCTGTTTGAAGGTTTCTTAAGGGATACTATCCTGGAGCACCATGGGGAAATGACCTTATTACTCCATATCAGCATGGATTTATGAGGAATCGCTTATGCCAGACAAACCTAATCAGCTTTTATGAGGAGGTAAGTTCAAGATTGGATCAGGGGGAGTCATTGGATATCATATATCTTGACTTTTCTAAAGCATTTGATACTGTGCCATATAAAAGGCTGGTACAAAAGATGACAATGCTTGGACTGGGGGAAAACGTGTGCAGATGGGTGGGAAATTGGCTTAATGATCGGAAGCAGAGGGTGGTTATCAATGGTACACACTCAGATTGGGTCACTGTTACTAGTGGAGTACCACAAGGGTCAGTTCTGGGACCAATTCTCTTCAATATATATATAAATGACATTGGATATGGATTAAACAGTAAAGTCTCAATCTTTGCAGATGATACTAAGCTGAGTAAAGTAATTAAAACAAAAGAGGACAACAGGCAGCTACAGATTTAGATAAATTGGAAGCATGGGCAGTTAAATGGCAAATGAAGTTTAACACAGATAAATGTAAGGTTATGCACATGGGAAGGAGAAATCTGTGTCATGGTTACACACTAAATAAAGAAACACTTGGTAAAACAACAATGGAAAAGGACCTAGGGGTTTTAGTTGACAATAAGCTCAACTGTAGTAATCAATGCCAGGCAGCTGCTGCCAAGGCAAATATGATCATGGGGTGCATCAGGAGGGGCATAGGTGCTCATGACCAGAGCATCATTTTACCCCTGTACAAGTCACTAGTCAGACCCCATATGGAATACTGTGTACAGTTCTGGGCACCTGTGCTTAAGGAGGACATATCAGAACTGGAGCGCGTTCAAAGAAGGGCAACAAAGTTAATAAAAGGAGTGCGGGGGCTAGAGTACCCGGAAAGATTGTCCAAGTTAGGCTTATTTAGTCTAGAAAAAAGACGATTGAGGGGTGATCTAATAACTATGTATAAATATATTTGGGGTCAATACAAGGATCTGTCCCACAATCTATTTATACCCCGGAGTGTAACCATAACCCGGGGGCATCCACTAAGGTTAGAGGAAAGGTGCTTTCTCCACCGACATAGGAGGGGATTCTTCTCTGTAAGAGCAGTGAGACTATGGAACTCGCTGCCAGAGGAGGTAGTAATGATGGATACAGTAAAAACGTTCAAAAGTGGCCTTGATGCCTTCCTGGCATGTAATAACATTTCCAGCTATGGCTACTAGACCACTGGAAGGAGTTAAACAGGCTGAACTGGATGGACTAAAGTCTTTATTCAGCCTTACATACTATGTTACTATGTAATAAGAGGTGCTGTGACTTAGCTGCTGGAAGTCTGCTGGCCGACCGAGCGGCGGCAGCCACGTGACCAAGGCAAGATTTATCCTGATCTTCACCATCTGCCTCCCTGTGCACAGAACAACAGACATTTTGTGAAAAAGGGTGTTATTCCAGTTTAAAGTATCTGTTCATAAAATGTAAAAAAAAATGTCAGATGTATAAAGTAAGTAAAGCAAGCAACGTCGACACATCTACAGCAGAGAGTTTCATTTCTAGTGATCGTTCCTTGACTACAGTCCAGTTTCAGGATTGTTTTACCTTATTACTAACATAATTTTCATCAAGGCTTTTTCAAGGTCTTCTTGGACTTAAAAATAAATGTTACTTTCATTTCTTTGTCATGCAATTGGTTTCTGATTTTACACCATCTGCCTTATTTATTGTTGGGGAAAATAGCAAATGAATTAGTTGTGATGAGTTGGTGAGAAGTCACATGTGTGGTTTTAGCATAATGGGTATTCCAGTGTCACAAGAGACCTTCCTGATCATCTAGCTCAGAAAAAAATAGAAGTATTAAAGCTAAACAAACATCTTTCTTAGATAATCTGTTCATCCTACTGCCACCCCACAGCTCTTCCATACAAAATGCAGCACCTGCACTGGCCCTGGTCTGGTGTGTGGGCTTTCCTCCAGGAGATCTCGGAGTCAGCCCCTCCATAAAGACTTCTCTAGCACCCCAACCCCTGGTTAATGGTGACCTGCCCTCTGACTTCCCCATACTCCTCTTCAGACAAGCCCCCCTAAACATTGCTAGTTGCAAGGAGATCCCTAAAACCTGAATGATGGCATAAGGTGCTACCAAAAAAAAAGTTACATCTTCATCCTCATTGTCATCCTGGCTGTGCCCCTATTAAAAATCTTGACATTCTCCTCTAACTTGAATGTACAGTAAAGATAGACTTTACCATTCTTCTGTAACTTTTGAACCCTCAAATAGCTGCATGGGCAGGAAGCTTCAGGGAGCTATCCCCCCACTCCTGTGGCATCCCCTGCTCTGTGCATGCTAACACCTATATTGATGTTTAATAATAGTTACATGCTGTCACGGACCGGGTGGAGCGGACTCGGGTGTGGATCCGCTTTAACTGTGGGACCGATGGCGGGTACCGTGTCAGGGGAGCGGAGTCTAAGGGGCCACCGGTATTCACCAGAGCCCACCGCAAGGCAGGTTGGTCTTGTGCGGCGAGTGACCCCCAGGTTGCTACCCCCCCAACAGCGGCCCAGTCCCACAGTCAGCCGAGGTTCAGCGGGGTACACAAGTGGCAGGCAAAAGGCGTAGTAAGTACAGGCAGAGATCGGGGCTGGCAGCACAGGTTCGCGGTAAAGGTGAGTAGCCGAGGTCGGGGCAGGCAGCAAAGGTTCAGAGTCGGGGACAGGCAGAGGTCGGTAAACGGGTGAGCAATCCAAGAATGTCTGACTTTCAACAAGCATGGAGAGACCAAGATCCGGCACTGAAGGAAGGAAGTGCCTCTTTAAATAGCAGAAGTGGATGCAGGATTCGATGACCAGGCACCAATCAGTGCTGTACAGGCCCTTTAGATCTCAGGAATCCAGTGCGCTCGCCCTCTAGTGGACAGAGACGTGCGCGCACCTGAGCATGCGAGAAGGAAGCATGGGAGGAAGGGAGACCGCTGGTAACAGCCATGAGGGAAGTGCTGCAAAATAGATGACGGCTGGATGCAGCCATGGAGGTAAGTGAAGTGCTGCTAGATGGGCGTGCAGCGCTCGCCCTAACAGTACCCCCCCCTTGGGTCTCCCCTTCTTGTTGGGGCTAAGAAAATCCGAGATGAGACTACGGTCTAGAATATTCTTTTCGGGCTCCCAAGATCTTTCTTCAGGTCCACAACCTTCCCAGCCAACTAAAAAATATCTTTTACCTCTGGAAAGCTTAGAGGCCAGGATGTCTTTCACCGTAAAGGTATCTTCGGTACCAGAGATTGGGGCAGGCACCAAGGTTTTAGGAGAGAATTGATTGACAATAACTGGCTTCAACAGGGAAACGTGGAAAGAATTGGGAATTTGCAGTGATGTTGGTAGGTGTAGCTTATAACAAACTGGATTGATCTGTTGTTTGATCTTATAAGGACCCAGGTAACGGGGGCCCAATATGTAGCTAGGGATTTTGAAGCGGATGTATTTTGCCGACAGCCACACCTTATCTCCTGGAGAATAAACAGGCGGAGCTCTTTTATCAGCGCTAACCTTCATACGGGCGGAAGCTTGACAAAGGGAACGCTGTGTTTCTTGCCAGATGGTGGAGATGTCATCCATGGCAGGCACTCCTGAGGACGTGGATAAAGGCAGAGGCGGAAGGAGTTGACGTCCGTACACCACCAAAAGCCGGGACTTCCTCGTGAACTCAGAATCCTTAAAATTATACAAGCATTCCGCCCAAGGCAACAGATTGACCCAATCGTCTTGACGCGCAGAAACAAAATGGCGAAGATAATGCCCGAGAATCTGGTTTTCCACCTGGCCGTTAGACTGGAGATGATAAGTGGAGGAAAAGTCCAGTTTAATTTTCATTTGTTTACAAAGAGCTCTCCAGAACTTGGACACAAACTGCACCCCTCTGTCTGAGACAATGTGTGAAGGTAATCCATGAAGTTGAAAGACATGCTTCAGGAAGTATTTTGCCAACAGAGGAGCCGACGGGAGACCGGGGCAAAGGAACAAAATGCGCCATTTTAGAAAACCTATCCACTACCACCCAAATAACAGTATTGCCATGTGAAGAAGGGAGGTCGGTAATAAAGTCCATAGCAATGTGTGTCCATGGGGTATCCGGAATAGGAAGAGGATGGAGTAGGCCAACAGGCCTTTGGCGAGGGGTTTTGTCGCGAGTGCAGGTGGTACAGGCCTGAACGAATTCGATCACATCCTTTTCAAAAGAAGGCCACCAATAATATCTAGAAATGATAGAACAAGGTTTCCTGATACCGGCATGGCTGGCTACATGGGAAGAATGCCCCCATTCTAATATTTTGCGACGTTGGCGAGCTGGCACAAAGGTCTTTCCCGGCGGCGCTTGTACAAGAGTAGCGGGGGCCGAGTGGACAAGGCGTTCAGGCGAGATGATATGTTGTGGGGTGGATTCTACACCAGAGATGTCAGAGGAGCGAGAAAGGGCATCCGCCCTGATGTTCTTAGCGGCTGGCCGGAAGTAGATTTGAAAATCGAATCAAGCGAAAAACAAAGACCAACGAGCTTGTCGTGGATTCAATAGCTGGGCAGTTTCTAAATAAGATAGATTTTTGTGATCAGTATAGATGGATACTTGATGGGCAGAACCTTCTAAGAGGTTTCTCCACTCCTCCAACGCCAACTTCATGGCGAGTAGCTCCCGATCTCCGATGGAGTAATTCCTCTCAGCTGGAGAAAAGGTCTTCGAAAAGAACCTGAAGGTGAGAATTCTGCCAGTAGACGATTTTTTGAGTGAGCTCCGCTCCGGCTCCAATGGAGGAGGCATCTACTTCTAGGGCAAAAGGCCGAGATGGATCCGGCCTAGACAACACCGGTGCAGAGGAGAAGGCCTTTTTTAGAGCAATGAAGGCCTCTTCTGCCTGAGGAGGCCAAGACTTAGAATTGGCGCTTTTCTTCGTGAGGGCCACACACTACAGAGACGAGACAGGACTTGCTGGACGTGACCGTGATGTTCTTCTAGATTAGATGAAAAGATGAGTATATCATCCAAATATACAACTACACAGGAGTAAAGCAAATCCCGAAAAATGTCGTTTACGTATTCCTGGGTGCATTGCAGAGACCAAAGGGCATCACTAAATATTCGAAGTGGCCATCGCGGGTATTGAAGGCGGTCATCCATTTATCGCCCTCGCGTATACGTATCAAATTATAGGCTCCCCACAGGTCAAGCTTGGTGAAGACCCTGGCCCCACGCAGTCGGTCAAATAATTCGGCAATCAAGGGCAAAGGGTAGAGATTTTTAATGGTAATCTTATTGAGGCCGCGGTAATCAATACAAGGGCGAAGAGAGACATCTTTTTTCGCCACAAAGAAGAACCCCGCGCCTGCTGGAGAGGAAGACTTCCGTATGAACCCTTTATGAAGATTTTCTTGAATATACTCCGACATGGCTTGAGTCTCAGGAGCCGAGAGAGGGTAAATTCGGCCACGAGGAGGAGTGGTACCCGGTAGGAGGTCTATAGGGCAATCGTAGGGGCGATGAGGCGGAAGTACCTCCGCTTGTTTCTTGCAGAATACATCAGCATAAGTCAGGTAGATCTCAGGCAAGCCAGGTAATGGTGCTGAAGCAGGAATGGGTCGAACAGGAACAGACTTCAAGCACCTCTTAAAGCACGCTGCACCCCAAGTCTTGATATCGCCGGTGGTCCAATCAAGCGTGGGATCATGACGTTGGAGCCAAGGAAGGCCTAGAAGAATCTGAGAGGTGCAATTAGGGAGGACGTAGAACTCAACATTCTCTTGATGGAAGAGTCCAATTTTTAATTGGAGGGGAACGGTGCGATAGCGCACAGTACAGTCCAGCCTATCACCATTGACTGAGGCGATAAATAAGGGTGTTGCAAGGCGATTCACAGGGATATTATGTTTATTGATCAAGGCAGCCTCTATAAAGTTCCCTGCAGAGCCCGAGTCCAAAAAGGCGGTTAAATACAGGGAGGTGGAAGGTGAGATGGAAAGTTGAACAGGAGCAGTGAGCCGTGGAGAGGAAGCACATACACCCAGGGACGCCTCTCCCACCGCCACTAGGTGCGCCCGTTTCTCTGACGTGGAGGGCGAATAGGACAGTCCTTCAAAAAATGCTCAGAACCACCGCAGTACAGACAAAGGTTCTCGTTCCTTCTGCGAGTTCTCGACCTGCATGGCCTCCTCACTGGGAGGTACATGTGCAGACAAAGGGTTTTGAAATACTGGAGCCAAACGGGATGCCCTCCTAGGGCGCTGAGAGTCTCTTTCTTGGCGGAATTCTTCACGCCTTTCAGCAAAGCGCACATCAATGTGTGTGGCCAGATGGATGAGATCAGTGAGAGATGAAGGCAAGTCACGAGCCGCAAGAGCATCCTTAATTTTACTAGAAAGTCCTTTCTTGAAGCAGGCACACAAGGCCTCATTATTCCAAGACAATTCGGAGGCAAGAGTGCGGAACCGAATGGCGTATTCACCAACGGACAACTCGCCCTGGACCAAGTTCAAAAGGGACGATTCAGCAGATGATGCCCGGGTAGGTTCCTCAAAGGCGAAACTCTGAGACAAAGGTGTGAATACTGGAAGAGACAGGGTCATTGCGATCCCACAAGGGAGTGGCCCAGGCCAAAGCCTTTCCAGAAAGCAAACTGATGACAAAGGCCACCTTAGCTCGTTCAGTGGGAAATTGATCCGCCAACAACTCCAAGTGCAGGGAACATTGGGCAAGGAACCCTCGGCATAACTTGGCATCCCCATCATACTTAGCCGGCAAGGAGAGACGGATTCTAGCAGAAGATGCTACCAGGGGCTGTGGCCGTAATGCTGGAGCCGGTGATGGAACTTGCTGTTGCTGAATCGTTAATAATTGCTGCATCATGGCAGAGAGTTGATTAATCTGGCGGGACTGCATAGCCACTATAGCAGGCAATTCAGTGGCATCCGGCAGGGGCACCTCAGCGGGATCCATGGCCGGATCTTACTGTCACGGACCGGGTGGAGCGGACTCGGGTGTGGATCCGCTTTAACTGTGGGACCGATGGCGGGTACCGTGTCAGGGGAGTGGAGTCTAAGGGGCCACCGGTATTCACCAGAGCCCACCTCAAGGCAGGTTGGTCTTGTGCGGCGAGTGACCCCCAGGTCGCTACCCCCCAACAGCGGCCCAGTCCCACAGTCAGCCGAGGTTCAGCGAGGTACACAAGTGGCAGGCAAAAGGCGTAGTAAGTACAGGCAGAGATCGGGGCAGGCAGCACAGGTTCGTGGTAAAGGTGAGTAGCCGAGGTCGGGGCAGGCAGCAAAGGTTCAGAGTTGGAGACAGGCAGAGGTCGGTACACGGGTGAGCAATCCAAGAATGCCTGACTTTCAACAAGCATGGAGAGACACCCACCAGTGCTGTACAGGCCCTTTAAATCTCAGCAATCCAGTGCACTCGCCCTCTAGTGGACGGAGACGTGCGCGCACCTGAGCATGCGAGAAGGAAGCATGGGGGGAAGGGAGACAGCTGGGAACAGAGGGAAGTGCTGCAAAATGGATGACGGCTGGATGCAGCCATGGAGGTAATTGAAGTGCTGCTAGATGGGCGAGCAGCGCTCGCCCTAACACATGCAATCAATACATTTACAATATGTTAATATGTTGCAGTATATTATGTTAATATCCTTTTTTTTAACGATTTAGTATAGACCAAAAATCTAAACATTGTCTAAAGCTGCAAGGGGGCATATGTCCCCTTTGTGATGTAATGTGACAATTGAATAATGCCAAGATAAGTTACTTATCTGGGTTCCAGCAACAGTTACGTGTGGCATAAAACAGAGAGAGCTACAAAGCAGCCACATCTCTCCTCTGTGCTTTACAAGCACAGCATTGACAATGTAGTGCCAATCTAGAGCTCACCGGACACGGTTGCCCCCAAGACTTGATAGCTCAAAGGTTGCAAACTCATAGGGGGTAAGCCGAGGAAATACACAGATAAATAGTTCTCATGACAGCAGATCCAAGGGAGAATCACGGAAAAGGTCAAAGGTCACGCCAAGGGTCAAACCGGGAAATCAGAGAGGTGGCAGGACCAGGGATGAGACTGTTTCATGTTCGGAATCCAGGCAGAGGTCAGTTTAGGCAGTGTCACAGCTGTCACTGTGCGGCGGCCGCGCCGGCTGGAGCGGCGCCCAGCTCAGCCACGCCCCCCGCTTCCTCCTCTAGTAGACGTGCTCGCGCGCGGCCGCGAGCACGTGTCTGTTATGCCCTCCGGCGGCGCTGTGCTGCGCGCACCCGCCGGAGGATCAGTTAAAGGGTTAATGAGTCCTAGGGGATTGAGGGCTTCGCCCTCTTCTGCTCTGCAGGCCAATCAGCCCCATTGATATCTTGGCCTTACCTCCTCCCTTGTTGCCAGCCAATTACCCTTGGAATCCTATGTGCTCCAATCAGTACACTGCTTCCCTCAGACCTGTCCCTATAAAGGCAATTCCCTCTCAGTTGTGAATTGCCTGTGATAGCGCTCAGAACCCTGTGTTACCTACTCCTGTGAAGTCTAGCCTGTTGCCGATTTGATTGTACGACCACTCTCGATCCTGAATCCTTGTTGCTGACCTCTGCCTGTATTGACGCCTCTCGATCCTGAATCCTTGTTGCCGACCTTTGCCTGAACTGACGCTTCTAGATCCTGATCCCCAGTTGCTGACCTCTGCCTGAACCCCGACTACGTCTTGCCTGACCCCTGGTGCCGCTACGATCTCTGCCTTCCCGTTATCGACCTATTGCCTGTCTCTGGACTTCCGTCACTCACGCTCTTGCTATTGGTTCTCCAGTCCTCCCACATATAAGCTTACATCCTTTGAGCCATTAAGTCCTGGGGGCAACCGATCCCGGGTAGGCGTATCTTGCATCCCGGCAAGCGGGGGCTCCTACAGGTGAAGCTGGCTGTGGAGATTGGGGGTTGTGAGCTTATTAAGAGGGCTGGAGTTACCCCGAGCGTGACAGGCAGTAGTCAAGGAACAGTCAGGCAGGCAAGGTCGGCAACGGATAATCAAGCAAGAATCTCAGAAATATAAGCACCCAGCTATATGCTATCACGGGCAATGACTGGGTGACCTGGGAATACTTTTATAGAGCATGGATGCAGGGGATTGGACAGGAAGGAACTGAGCTCATTGGTTCACTAATTACATATGGGCAGATTGATTAGATTAAACCTTTAGGGCGTTTTGCCCACAGTATTGTTTGGGCTCATTTGCCCTTTAAACTAACCTCCAGTGGCCACGCTGATTGCAGTGCCACTGGAGGGCATAAGTCAGCTGTGGTCACATGCGCGAGCACATGCAGAGGAGCAGTGCAAGCTGCTAGGAGCGGAGGAAGTGGGTGTGTTTGGTGCCGATCAAGCTGATGATGCCCAAACCTGTTACCGCCGTTAATGCGGCTGCTGGGCGGAAGGAGTCCTGGCCAGCCTGCCGAGCCACGGGACCGGGCAGAAGGTAGGTGCACCGTGACAATTAGCTGTTGTTAACTATCAACCATAAGACTGAAAAAAGTAAATTAACCCTTTAAGTGCCAAGCACGTAACACCTACGTGCTCGCATGTCCAAGCGTTAAGTGCCAAGCACATAGGCGTTACATGCTTGAATTTCCCCCCCCTGCTAGTTAAAAAAAAATAAATAAATAAATACTCACCTGACCCCTCGTTGGATCCGGCCCCCGTGGGGGCTCGGATGGCTCCAGGAGAGCATCCGGAATAGTCCCCCGCTTTGGCAGCAGCAGCTGCTGACTGTACAACAAAAAAAAAAAAAAATAAAAAATGACATTTACTTACCTGCGGTCTCCCACCGGGTCTCCTCTTCACTGGGGGGGGGGCCTCCGATCACCCCCCAGGCTCTTCCGTGGCGAGGAGAGGGCAGAAATTGCCCCCCCACTTCCTGGATCACGTCTGCTGCATCATTGTGATGTCACCAGCAGCCGGCTTTCTAATACCGCACCCGAGACTCTGAATCAGTCTGCTCGGGTGCTTGGAGGAGAGAGGTGGGGAGGGGGAGAGGGCTGTGATCGCCCCCCCCTCCCCAGGCTCTCTCCTCCAAACACCTGAGCATACTGTCAGCTGTCATCGCAGATCGCCGGGGGACAGAGGATCGGAGGTGAGTAAAGTAAAAAAAAAAAAAATAAATAAATGTCATTTTTTTTCTTATGTGTCAGTGTGTTTATTTTTACATTTAACCCATTGTGAACTGGTAAGGGGTCCATGAGACCCCCTATACCAGTTCACAAGGCTGGGGGCTGGCAAGTCACCTGCGGCTAGCAGGTGACTTGCCATTAACCCCTGGCACCCCTATTACCTGCCTCCCCAAAGCCCGGGGGGGGGGGGGCAGAAGAGCCCGGGCCCACATAGGCTATGTGGGCTTGTAGGCTGCAAGGTGGGGGGGGCACAAAAGCTGGCCCCTTCACTCTGTTCCTACAAGCCCCCATAGCTGGTCCCGGGATGGTAATGCTGGGTAAGGGGGACCCCATTTCATTTTTTTTTTGATTTTTAAGGGAGGGGGGACCCTATGTCATTTTTTTTTTTTAAATTAACCCCTTATGTTCTGTCGCCCAGCATCTATAAAAGGCTTCCAGCTGCAGATGGAGAGCAGAAGCCAGATTGATTAGCGTGGGACACAGGGATGGGCGGTAAGTATTAAAAAGTATTGAAAAAATAAATAAATAAAATATTTTTTCAGCTTGTTTCTGTGTTTTTTTTTACACTTAACCCCTTGTGAACTGGTAAGGGATCCATGAGATTTCTATACCAGTTCACAAGGCTGGGGGCTGGCAAGTCACCTGCGGCTAGTGGGTGACTTGCCGTTAACCCCCAGCACCCCAATTACCTGCTTCCCCAAAGCCCAGGTGGGGGGGGGCAGAAGAGTCCAGGCCATGGCTATGTGGGCTTGTAGCCTGCAGGGTGGAGGGGCCACCAAAGCTGGCCCCCTTGCACCCTGTTCTACATGCCCCCATAGCTGACCCAGGGCTGGTTATGATGGGTAAGGGGGACCCCATATCATTTTTGGGTGGAGTTTTAAGGGTTTTTAACCCTTAAAATTCCCCCAAAAATGGGTCCCCCCCCCCCCCCCCAGGAGGCTGGCAATTAAAAGGGTTAATAGTACCTATGCATGTTGGATATTGTTCTGATCGGGGGACCTTGCTCTGTCAGATTTAGCTTGTTTTTTCTTGTTTGCATATTTATATTTTAGGAAAACATGTTATTTATTCAGTTTTTTAATTCATTTTTTTAGGGAAACCCTGTGCAACCTAAGAATTCTTAGAGGGAATACTTCCAGAAAGGAGAGCCTACTACAACAAGCTGGGTACTCTTAGAAAGCTTAACATGTGTACTTTCAGGAAATATATGGTTTGTCGGGGATATTCCAAATGTAAAGGTGCGCACTTTGTCTGCAGAGCTGAAATTTTCAAGTAAAATTACTGTTATGCGCAGGCTTTACTTTGTGGTGTTTGCCAACTCTTCCCTTGACAGTAGCTATGCATGTTGGGTGCCAACTCTTCCCTTGACAGTAGCTATGCATGTTGGGTATCGTTCTGTTCGGGACATATTGCTTTTTGAGATTTTACTTGTTTTTTCTTGTTTGCATATAGTTTTTTTTAGGAAAATGTGGCTAGATTCTTCCTTTTTATTCTTTTTTAGGGAAACTTTGTGCAACAAAAGAATACATTGAGGGATTACTTCCAGAAAACCACATAAACAAGCTTGGTACGCCTAGAAAGCTTGAGGTGTGTACTTCCAGAGAATATATAGTTTGTTGGGGGTATTTCAAATGTAAAGGGTTGTTTTTCTGGAAAAACTGCAAGGAGTGCATAGCGCATAGCGCAGTTGTATTTTATCTGAAAATCTCCTAAAGCTCTGTTTCAGTTTGGGGGAGTCTCCTGGGCAGGAAAGGGTGTCTACCAATACATATGTGGTCCCGCTGTGACCGGGAGGAATTGGGGTTTCGCACGCAATACAATTTTATTGACAAACTTACATTTTTTATTACAAAAAACACTACAAATTGCAAAAAATAGATTTTTTTTTATTTTTTTTTGCACATATTTCACCAAAAAAGTATTGAGAATATACTATAAAAAGGCCAAACAAGACATTTCATGTTGAATCCCTGGAAATTCTTTCAAAAATCACAGTTGAACATGTGTAGCGCAAAATAGTGAAACATGGTCTGGAAACAGAGGGTGACAAAAGCTGCAGGTAGGCTTGCACTTAAAGGGTTAAGCTAAATATATAGCTAATTGCATTAAATGTAAAGGGTCTCTCGAGGCATCACAATTTCTACAATCTGTTTGTTTTAAAAAATCAGGGCCAGATGGGATTGCTGGAGGGGGGTGGGGAGGAGAGTGTTGATATTTTTTTGTGTTTATGCCTTAACAGAAAAATAAGAATCTGGGGTGACAAGTTCTGAATGTACAAATTTGCTTTTACAGAAAAAATTAATAATCTTTAATGACATTTCTCCTGAGCCAGTCTGTGCTGGAATTATAGCTTATTGCTATTGCAGCTCTTCTGATGCCTGTAGATGTTTTTACCCGTCATATAATGATTTCGACTTGACTTGATTGATTCAACCGGTTTTATGCTACTGCTTTTAACAGGCTGGTTTACGAGACACTGGAATGGGCCTAGTGTTCCCTACTGGAAATGTGGCATGAGACACCCAAAAACCTGATATCTACTACATTAAAAATCAAGTGATGGAAGCTGCATGAGGGTTTATTGTCATGCATTCAGATTTGTGGGTGAATTTGTCCTCATTAAGTGATTTCCCACCGGTGTTCACTGGAATGTAGAACAGCTAAGTATTGGAATACCCAATAACTGGGCTTGTGGGTCACACTGTGCCAATGTGAATTCTGATTCTAAGATTCTACTTGTATACAAAACAAGACTGAAGTGGACGTGTCCAATTACACACCTTTCTTCAAAAAGGAGCACCAATATCAATATGGATACAAAATTCTTTATTATGAAAAAGGAGATACTATTAAAATACACAAAAACACACTGGACAATTAAAATCACATGGATGACCCCATGGTCACAATAATATTAATGAAAACCCCCCTAAGGGGAACAATGCATCAAAAGACCCTATGTGCGCTTATTAGATCCTATTATAACAGTTATTTAGTGCCGGCATAAAAATTATATGTGTAAACCCTCAAAGTGTACAACCTCTAATAAATATCAACTCTTAACAACAATACCTCATATGTGAAAATGAATAAAAAACTAAATTCCACAGAAAATATATTGCCAGACTCTCCCAGTTCAAACAGTAATAAGTGAATGGAAACAATAAAGATATACTCAAAGTGCACGTGTGCGTGCTAAATGACACCAGCAAACCTGAATATTCAAGAATAAAGAATGGCACATAGAGTCAGCATCACAGGGTCATCAAATATAAATCACTGCGCCCGCAACTCCCATGTTGCTTCAAGGTGAGGGTGAAATGTGGCATGAGACCCAAAAACCTGATATCTACTACATTAAAAATCAAGTGATGGAAGCTGCATGAGGGTTTATTGAGGGTTTATTGTCATGCATTCAGATTTGTGGGTGAATTTGTCCTCATTAAGTGATTTCCCACCGGTGTTCACTGGAATGTAGAACAGCTAAGTATTGGAATACCCAATAACTGGGCTTGTGGGTCACACTGTGCCAATGTGAATTCTGATTCTAAGATTCTACTTGTATACACTACACATCTGACTTAAAGAAGTCCATGCTTTTTGTGAACTCAGCCAGCCCTCCCTCCCCCTGTTAAGCCAGATTTGGGGGTTAAAATTTTGTGAGGGCACCAAAAACAAAAATTAGTAAATACACAATCACCCCTGGGAGGTGCACCCTGAATTCCAAACTATAATCAATATGTGAAACCAAGAAAACTTCAAATGGAACTCGGAACAAATGGGCACTCTACCAGGTATATAAAAATGTATCTAAGGAAATTTTATTAAGGGCCACTATAGGACAAATTAAATTTCCTTAGATATATTTTATATACCTGGTGGAGTGCCCATTTGTTCCGAGTTCCATTTGGAGTTTTCTTGGTTTCACATATTTATTATAGTTTGGAATTCGGGGTGCACCCACCAGGGGTGATTGTGTATTTACTAATTTTGGTTTGTGGTGCCCTCACAAAAACGTTCTTTAATAAAACAACTCACTTGACTGCAATACTCCCCTGATGCCAGGAGGGCTCAGTGAGTCTTTGCATGGCAGCCATGGGCCATAGTGACAGTTGGACTTGAGTGACAGACCAGTGCAGTCACAATACTGTACAGAATTAGGTGACTGGCCTGTCACTCAATGTCCCAGGCTTCAGCCTCCATGAGATTGCCCCCCCCCCCCCCCTGGGGGGTTGCTTTTTATGTTTTTGTTAAAATTGAGCTAAACTCAAGGGGAGGGACGGGTGGCTGAAGAGTTACAAAATGATTGGTGTTTCTCTTCATATTCATTGTCAAGTTTCTCCCCTTTTAGTGTTTTTTGTTGTTTGTCCTAGGTATAGCTTTTAAAGGTATATTGTGGCAGGTCGAATAGATGTATTGGGTGCATTATAAATCACTAAACACATTTCATAATATAGAATTCGCTTTTGATTGTGAAAATTGTGCTTTATCAATCTACTTTTTTCAGAAGCTCTATTTTCATTTTTCTAATTCTTAGTATTCAGAATAGGAGTTTTAAGATCAATATCTTCAAAATTATTTTATTTTAAAAGAAATGTGTAGGTGTGGAAAGTTTCATGAATAGGTGGCACAACTTCCTGGGAAGCTATTTAGATGCATGACTGATCAGCACATTCTGAACCAGAGAATAAACTTAATGTATATTCAGTAGGAAAAAAGGTGTGAAATGAGGTCAGATTTTTTTTTCTGAAAGTGAATGTAACGTTTTTGTAATTTCTGAAGCTAACGTTTGTGTTCATAATCATAATCAAAAAATAATAGTAACTCACATGCAATGGCTATGGCATTCCATCTGAGAGCAATAAATTAAAAATCAGTAATTAAAAAATGGACACGATGCAGAGTTTTCTAATGTACTTTATAATCTGAAGTAGATGATGCATACAAAACACTGCAATGTGAGATTATATAAGGGGTGACATAGTGCTGCTGGTTTAATAGTCTAGAAAGTAGGTGCCAGTGGTCTTATTTCAGTCTGTGCAACATCTGCAAATTGTGGGTGTGGGTGTGAGAAAGCAGCGAGAAAGCAGTACAGCAGTACAGTGAACATACAAAAAAAAAAAGATAAAAATGCTGGAGAAGACCTGCGAATAGGCAGAGGAAAATGGACAGATGTGAGCTTAGAGTAGGAAAGGTTGGACAGGCCTACGAGTACAGTGTAAAAAAAAAACCCCACAAAAATACTTATTGCACTAAGCAAGTGGTTCCAAACCCTTTCCATTTACTAATTATGTCAAGTACCACCTGGGTCAAATGTGTGGGTTGTCAACAACCAAAAATGGTGTTACAAAATGCACAAAACAGCCATTTAAACAGTTTTGATCACAATTTGGGGCAGTTTTGTACATACATGTACATTGTACATATCGAGCAAATGAAGATTGAGTAAACTTTAGGTAGCAGCAGATCTGCAACCTCAGTCTGCAAACTCACTATGTACAACCTAATAGAAGTACCACCATTGCTAATCTTACCACTGCCCCTGCACTAAGCAAATGGACTGAGTTGTTGAGAGGATTGTTTAAGCAACTCTAATGCAGTATGGGTGACAGAAAATGTCGTCTCTAGAATGTTTCCCAGATGTCTACTAGCATTTTTGCTTAGACATTTGGGCCTTCTTATATTTTATTACTATCCACTTCGTGGATAGACTGGTCAATCAACTTGCATTATTTTCCTTTTATAAAATGTTCCATCTGCTTACTTTTTTGTTGAGCTCACAGCCACATCACCCTGTAATGATGATGAGAAAGCAGCCTCCTCAGCATTACATTTCCTACGGAAACACCCCTCGATACCTCTTCCCTCCTGTTACTTATATACTATAGTCATGTGCGGGAGATTCTTGAGAGGCTTCGCCTCTGTGTAGAAGGAGCCTACACCGCCCCATTTGCAGTCCCTCACTGGGAACCAGGATGATTGGTTGGGGGAACCTTGTGCCCCCCCATTCTTGTTTCTCGCCCAAAGAAAATTGCAGATCAAGATCAAGTGATGATCTAGTTGACCAGATGAGGATGGTGTGCAGTGTGAGATAGAAGAAAGAAGATGGGGACCGGTACATAATCAAATGTAGAACAAAAAAAATGTTTGGTGCCATGTGTGTTTATTTACCCGCACTCCCATTTGGACAATGGGGTGCGAAAAAGCCTGGTGCCCATCAGTATGGTCATGGGGTACTTCCATGGGTGCCATGGGTCCCGAACCCATACTGTAGGGGATAAGAGCTGGAAGATCAGCAGGACCAGGGATCAGCAGGGGCAGACTCTGAGTTCTGGATTATCAGCCCTTGTGCTGGCTAGTTGGCTTTTGGGGGGGGATGCTTTTTTTGTGGAAAAATACAAATTAGAGTAAAAAAATGTATTTAAATATTGCCGGCTGTCATTTTCATTGATAAAAGTCCTGCCAATTAATCGTGCATGAATACTTTTACAACTCATAGGCATTGATTCACGAAACTGTCATACAACATTCTCGTATGGAAGTAAGAAATTCTCTCCAACTTTCTTGTATGGTTTCTCGCACAGGCAAGATGATCTTGCTGGTTTCCCTGAATAATGCGAGAAAATAAGATTTCCCACTTAAGAGTTTCCTCTCACCAAGGAGCCGAGATTTTTGGAAACGACACTGAATCAAGCGATTTTTGGAAAGACACTGGTTTCTCACACACAGGAGAATGATCTTGCTTGTGTCCCTGAATCATCAGGGACACAATCCCTGAATCATCCAAGATTTCCCACTTGAGAGTTGTCCCTTGCTGAGATTTTTGGAAGTTGCACTGAATCCAGCCTAATGTCCAAAACAGGCAATATTCTGGTCACCCCTGGCTGAACAAATTTTAAATATGACACCTGTAGGAACAGCAACTGCCCTGAATAACACCCCAGTGCCACCCTCAGATTATCTGCAGAACTACCCAACCGTGACAACAGGTTAATGTGTCTCCATATAATTTGTTCTTTACACTTGATATTCTAATTTTTTTAAACTCTGTTTTGAGTCCTTGTTTTTGGTCCAATGCTTTGTCCCAGATGTTCTCTTTAACCCTCCCTCCCCTTCTTGGTTTGCATATTCATGCTTAATAATTTAACTATAATTGTTTTTATTGTTTGTGTCTTTGCTAAACTTTGGGGCCCAATATCTACCTTTTTGTTGTTTTGACCTTACATTTTTGTGATTTTTGACAACTTTTTATAATTTTCTTTTTACAATAAAAACAACAAAAAAGGGTACAATCCCTAAAAAGAATTTGCAGCTAACACTTTCAATTTTCAAAAACACGCTAGACATCATTGGCATGTGTTTTACGAATTAAATAAGGCTGTTACTCTTTGGAATCAATAATTTCCTCTACCTAATGCAGGAGGAAATTCACTCTCCAAATTGCCACATTTGTGCACGCGTTTCTGCCCTCTAAACATAACATAAATCAGGTGCCAGAGACAGTTTGGTGCACAAAAATGGTGCTAGTGGAAAATTTCGGGCACAAATTGGCGAAAGCTAGTGCACGAATCATGCAGGAGCCTGACTGCAATTTGGCGCTCCAAATAGCTTGCGCAAAGTCAAGGGCAAATTACCATGATTAAGTGTTTGGCTTAAAAGTTTGCAGTACAATATGTCTAGAAGAAACAATAAAGCATTGTGCCTACATGCATCTGTTTTAAACATACCCACAGTTTTCCTCCAGCCTTATGCAACTTTTGACTGGCAGTCTAAAAGAGCTGCACATGTCTCAATTTAGAAAAAAACACCCAGGCTTTTCTGTTTATCACATGCCCACACACACTTGTTTACAACTGACCAATCATAGGAACCTAATTATGTATGCTGACAACCACATTATGGTGGCTGAAAACCACAGAACATGGTTCCCCCAACACCTACTTTCTCTGTCTCCTTTCCTTAAGAGCAAATGTTAACTATTCCATCAATGTGATTTTTCTCTTTTTTTACCACTCTTTTCCTCATCCCACCAGAGCTCATGCAATAAAATTGACACTGTCAAAACGGGAAGGCTGACACATTTGCATCAGAGCTGGATGCAAGTTTAAAGAGCAACATCAGAAAGTTTGGGGCTTGCCTGGCTCCCCTTCCCATCCTGTTTTAATTTTAAAGTTTTTTTTACTTACCATTCTGGGCTCATTGTGCTCTGTCATCCATCTGATCCATCAGCAGCTTCTAGAGGGCAGCCCCATCTTGGGAGTCTTCAGCCTCCCGGCAGACACTGCTCCACCCTGCTGATCTTGCGCATGCATAGGCTAAAATGACACTGGCACAAATCCCAGAGTTGGACAGCCAACTTGTGGAGGGGTGAGTACGACTAACGCCAATCCCATCCGCCATTGATGGCTAAGGTGCACCGACATCCAAAAGGTTGTGCAGGAGGGGGGGGAGGGATGTTGTGATAGGAAATCATCTGTCTGATGTTCCTCTCTAAAAATTAGAGTTGAACCAGAGCAAAATGATTAAAGTGGCACAACACCCTTTTATGGTCCCCCCAGTGCCCCCCACCAGCCCTCCATGCTTGGGCACTTTGGGTGATGCCAATGGGTATACATCTACAAGTTTTACATACAAGTGTAAGCTAAATAAACAATGTAATGAATGCAACAAAATTGAGTATTGATTATATACAGAGGGAAAGGAAATATATATTGGATAGAGACTTCATCAAATTTTTGTGGATTAATTACAAAACACATGTGTACACAAATCCATTCAAGCACAGCAATGCTCTATGTTCCACTCCACCCTCCATCCTCCAACCTCACATGGCCTCATGAATTACTCCATAAGATCAATCATAGAAATATATATAAAAAATTCCACACTAGTACCATGAAGCAATGCCCAGACCATTTTGTCCCTGAGCAGCCTTATTTAAAGGCAAATGGCTACAACGAGGGGTGGCAGTATTCTTAAAGCAGACCAACAGTCAAAAATGACTTAAACCAAACCAACACAACAAATAGCGTTCATATGCATCCCTCTCCAGGGACATCTAGATTGCTGAGCATAAAAATTCATTTACCTTTTTCTAACTCCAGCTGTAGTGCATTTTAGAAACAAAATGGCGGCTAACGCTTTTGCAGGCCACCTGCAAAAAGGACATACTGCTGGGCTTCGTATTACTGTGTGTTGTCAGTGATGTCAGTTGAATCCAGGCAGCAGCATGGCTGATATGCTGGGAGAGGAGGCTCCAAAATGGCTGCTACCTTTCTTTTTCACCTGTGCCAAGCTGTTGGTCGAGTTTAAACTCTTATCTCATAACTCTCATAACTCTGTCCTACCCCCTTAGTGTCACCACTTTCATGATGAGCCTGCTTAGTGGACATTACCATGCAGCTTTTAAAAGCAATGCTCCCTATAGGCACAGCCACAGCCCCTCGTGTTTCAGTAGGAAAAATTACACCCTGACGCCAAGCATGCACACACATCAGAACACAGAAACAGGATTCTGTGCCACCCTCCTAAACAAAAGGAAGAACCATAGCTGCTAGCAGACCGAACCCCCCTAATGTCCTCCGGCTACACATGTTTCCAAGAGTTAGTCTGCTTCCTATAACCCAGGACTGTTGAAACATCAAGGCTATGTTGGATTGAGCATTATTACAGTGGTCCGGTGTTCCCTCTCTAAGGTATTCATGTTCATTGACTGTTAGATGAAAACAGTGATTACACTTTTGACTCATAAGTTAATCTTTACAGTGTAACTCTTTAAAATATTTCCTACATCTAAAAGGTTGCTTGTACAACAGCCCCCTGACCCCCCATTTTTTTAACAATCATACTAATTTATACCATAGGATTTTCACTTGGGTGTTGGTCTGTACCCTGATTCCGCTGGTCAGCTGTTATACATACCTCACCTTCATTCCCATGGCACAGGCACGGACGTGCATATTAATGTGCGGCAAGTGTAACTGAAAGGGAGCTCAGCCTCACTCATGTTCAATGCGTGGCACCCCCTGCATCCCTCTATGGCTTTGCACTGCCACGCCAGTCATTCAGTTACCTTGGGTGAGGCCCCAAATCTGCAAGCCCCATGGGTTTATTGACGAGGTAAGAATATCGGGTGACTGGCAAGGTTTCACACAGCAGGGCATCCCAAAAAGAATACCCCAGGGGTGGTTATCTAACCGGACCTAGAATCTTATGGGTGCTAACTCCTAGTTGTTACAGACTTAGTACACAATAATACTCCATTACCCTTTACTATATTAATATTTGGCCCACATAAGAATAAATAAATACAATTGTTGTGCCTGTCCAGGCACACAATATTTTCCTTCCACCTTATCCCCCATGTGCATTGTGTAAAATTATCCATTTCAAATATAAAATCACATTATGTCACAGATTATATGTAACTGTATGTACTGTGACAACCTTATATTTTCTAATCAAAGTCAGAGACAGTTGTTTGACCCAAGCAACTGTAAATAACCTTATGAGAAAGCGCAGTATTATGGGTGAAATGCATAGAGTTGCAATTATTTATAGATTGTGTAGGTGCTATATAATGTATTGTAAATTGCTCACAGAATGTTGAAGTGTATATTTCAAATTGTGCCCACAAAGTAATTGATAATATGACAATAAGTGGTTGACTGGTTAATATTACGCAAAGAGCTTAAAATAGGTAAACTCATTTTATAAGTTTACCTATTCTTTGTCCTTTTTACTTGATTATTGTCTTGAAGACTGGTAATTGTATGATGCGGCCAGTGCCCAACATTCACCTTAGTGATTGATCAATATCCCACCCACTAATATATAGTAAAAAAAGTGAATTTCAAGTACATGAAATTGACATACAGTAGAGAGACAACTTTCCTCTTCCACAGGTAAACAGTGTATTATCCATTTACAGCGTACAGTATATTAGTTGAATTTAGAAGTTGACAGCTAGCTCCTGTTATACCAGTATTAGTGGGAAGGGCCCAGGTAAGGACATCTCTAGGAGAAAAATATTAATGATCAATGGTAGCCTCTTAAGCTCTCTGCAGATGTTATTGCTCTTTGGAGTCTTTGCCATGTGTGAGATACTCCCATGCAATAATGGTTATAAATAAAATTACATGATTGTAAAATAAAGCTCTAAGAGATCCTAAGATGACCATACTACCTCACCCGACACAGTCTTTTCTGCATATATTTCAGCTATTACTAGCTAAGGGTTTTGGTGAACTTTTTCTTTCTGATAAAAGTTGTTTCCTTCACTCATAAAGATGGGGGGGGGGGGGGGTGAAAGTGCTTGAGTACAGCTAAAATCTAAAACTATTTCAACTGTTTGACCAACTGTTCAATACCAGGCTGTTCTCATTCTGCACCAGGTACTGAAACTTGCTTATGTGGGGGAGCTTGGTGTTACCCTGAGCCCTATGACTATTGTTCATTCTGCAAACTTGATAATCTTGATGTTTACAGGTAGACAGAACATGTGTAGGCTGGCAATTGTTCTCAGACTTTAGGGAAGTAAATCAAGCAGTGCAGGTGCTGTTCTTTCAAACAGCAAAGACAGAGGGAAGACATGTGTGGCCAACTGAACCTATTGTATGATGGCAGGAGCAGCCAAGGCCCACGAACATTAACCGTGTTGTGGACAGGGGAATAACCCATGCTACTTTGTCCAGCCATAGACACTTGTAGATGTTCGAGGGTAAGACAAGTTGCTGTGTGTCTGGCTGAAGATTTTAGATATATATGAAACACTGACAAAATTTAAAGTGAAATCAGAGTTTGCACCAACATCTAATGCTCAAACACAAGTGTTTTCAAAAATCAAATTAAGTTAAGACCACGACTATCCGCCTGTCTCATCCAGTGATACTTCACAGCCCTCTGACTTCCAAAATCCAGTCCTTTGCTTGTTTTCATCTGTGCTTCTATCTCCAGTTCCTTGTTGGATCAGCCAAGCAGTTCAGCACTCAAGTGCCTTGGGGCGTCACCAGCCTTCAGTCTGACAGATTTTATCCTCTGTGCTTGTTAAGTCCTGGGAGCAACCGTGTTTGGTGAGGTATTCCAGCATCCCGGCTAGTGGGGGCTTGTCTATAGATAGAAGCAGTGGCAGAGATTGGGTGTTGTGATTTGACTGAAAGGCAGGTGTCCAGTTGGGCATTATAATATCAGTGATTATTTTGTTTGAGGACATGTGTAGGCATGTAGGTGGATAACTGCAGGGGCAAATCCTTTAGAAATGACTGGAGAGCATGTGGTTCAGGGGACATTGTCATGGTTTCTCTATTATTATTATTATTATTATTATTTAATAATAATAATCATCTTTATTTATATAGCACCATTATATTATGTAGTGCTTGAATGGGGCTGACACAAAAAGTAAAAATTGCTTTGTTCCATTGTCCAGCCATCTTAGCAATAAATAAGAGTATATACAAGCTGTATGGGCCTGCCACTGTGTTTTTTGGGTGCAAAGGGTGTGGCGCAGTGTTTGATAATGGTTATGAAAAATAATGTAGATGGTGGGTTAGATAAGAAGAGTTTAATCAGTGGATGTGGTAGGCTACCCAAAAAAATGCTATTTAAGAAGTATCTAAAACTTTTGATGCTTCAAAAGTTTGGTGCAATTTTGTAGGTAGACTGGGTGGTTTGGACTAAGGAGGTTGTTAGTTGTAGATTGTTTTCAGAGTGTAAGGCATGGGTATGTTGGTAGACAGACATTAGGGTAGACATGTAGGGGATTGCAGCACCATGGAGAGCTTTGTGTGTTTAATTGAGCAGTTAAAACTGAATCATATACTGTATGGGTAACCACTGCAATAACTGGCAGAGAGTGGAGGCATCAGAGTAGCTGTTAGACACATAGATGAGGCAGGCTTATACATTCAGGATGGACTGGAGAGGGGAGAGTCTAGTGAGAGGGAGACTAATTAGTAGTGAGTTGGTAATCCAGATGAGAATGGATCAAACTACAATGAGAATTTCTGTTGCTTCCACTGTAAGAGAGGAGATTGTAGAAATGTTTGAGGTTCAGGTCAGATGAGCTGGAAAGCAATTGAAGGTTTATTTTTAGACAAAGAGAATGCATAATGTTAGAGACAGCAGACAAACAGTCACTGGTGTTCCGAAGTAAGGCGGGTCTATATAGAAGTATATAGTTGAGTGTATTCAGCAAATAGATGGTAGTGAAAACCAAAGCTACTGATAGTTTGTCCAACAGGGGCTGTGTAGAATAAGAAGAGGAGAGTCCCGAGGGCTGAACCCTGAGGAATCCCTACAGTAAGAGGGAGAAGAGGTGTAAACAGAAAAAGATACACTGAAGGAGCATTTAAATAGGAAAAACCAAGAGAGATTAAGGTCTACTGTGTCAAATGCTGAGAGATCAAGCAGAATAACCAGTAAGTGGTCACCATTGCATTTGGCTGTCAGGGGGTCATTTGTCACTTTGGTGAGGGCAGTTTCTGTTGAGTGTAGAGTGCACAAACCAGATTGCAATGGTTCAATGAGAAGGTTGTCTGAGAGGTTGTGGATAAGTCGAGACTAGACCAGGCATTCTAGGGAATTTAGAGATGAAGGGAAGATTAGATACAGGTCTGTAGTTGGTTGTGCTGGGCGAGCCAAGGGAAGGTTTTTTTCAATAGATGAACTATGACATGTTTGAAAGTGGAATGGAAGATACCAAAAGAGAGAGAGAAAGATTAAATATTTTGATTAGGTTGGGGTGAGAGTAGGGGAGAGAAACTGGAGGATGTGTGAGGAAATGGGGTCAGAGGTGCATGTGGTAAGAACAAAAGAAAGAGAGCTAGGTGAAGTGTGGTAGGTAAGAGGATCAATGACACTTAATGGTTAGGATACATTTTCTTGCCGGATGCGTTCAATCTTTGAAATAGGTGGCCAGGTCTTCAGCACAGTGGTCAGTGATAGGTGCTGCTCTTTTAGACTAAGAAATGATTGGAAAGAATCAAGGAGTTTCTTGGGATTTTGGGAGATCAGATTATTGAAATAAGTCTGCTTAGCTAGGTGAAAGACCGAGTTATAAGTTGAAAGCATACATTTGTAATGTTTGAATTATTCAGGAGTATGTGTTTTTTCCACCATAGGCATTCAGCACTTCTGTAGGAAGCAAGTTTAGGTTGTGTGTAGGGGTGCTAGTTCTTCAAGGGTGCTTCTGAGGGTGTTGTTTAAGTGCTCGGGACAGGATAGAGAAGTGACTGGGCACAAGGACGACTGTTGTGTGGTTAGACGTGACTAAGGGCCAATGGCCTTTAGATTTTCCTTTAAAAATTCCTCTACTGAAGAAATAATTTGAGCTTAGTATATATATTTATGATTAAGAACCAGGCATTACAACTAGCTGCCTGCTTGGTTTCAATGTTAGTATTTCACATCACTGAATAAGGGATTTGTTTCCCTTATTAATAGACCAAGGGTCTGATTTACGACATTTGCAGGTTTTTCCTAGTTCATACTACCTTTAGTGTGTGCTAGGAAACATAGCGGTGAACTCAGCTATAATTCTAGAAAAGAGCTATAATTGTAGTGATGAACGTAGGGAGAATAGCCTATTTGCTAGGTTTCGCTGCACTTCTCCTGGCTGGCAGACTGTCGAAGCAGATTTGGTTTTGAAAATGTAAGAAATGTTGCAGAACACACACATTTACAGCTTATGTCAACATGGTATGGGTCTTAGAACATATGTGGTGTCTTGACTGTTTGGAAAGCCTTATATTTTCATTAGTTGTTTTTCAAATACTAGTTAACTATATCACGTTCAACTTGAAAGTATCTGGCATAGATCTTCGAACAATTTCTATTGAAAAATCTGGAATACTGCTCAAAGGTTCACCAGTTTTTGCCCAACTATGCTGTACTAGTGGTAAATCCAGCTAACATAGATGTAGTCAGGTGAACATAGCACATTCTGTTTGGTAAATGTGGCGAATACGGTGAATAGTGCCAAAGCAGTTAGTAGATCAGCCCCTTAATATAAATTCAGGTTTTATGAAAACTGCTGTGCAACCACACCTACCTACAGAATTTTGGATACTATTTAGTGTTATTATTCAGTGCTATGCAGAAAGCATATTCTTAGAACTTAGCTGAACCAGGCTGGCTTCATACCTTTGTACTTCTAAATGTATGTGTTTTTTAATGTATGTTTCAATGTACGGTTTTGTGTGTATTTGAGTTCAGTTTTATTGCACTTTACATGTCCTTTTAAGAAATAAAATATGTATTACTGTTATGATATACAGTATAGTAAAGGGTTCCCAACCTTTCTCAACATGAGTGCCACATTTATCACTGAAAGGTAGTTGGTGCCACATTCAACATAAATAGATTGTAGGAGAAATGTAGCCTTAAAGAATGGGAAACCAATGGAAGCACTTCCAAATAACAACACACGCACACACACACACACACACAACAGTGTGTACAAAAATCCACCACAGCCCCCAAAAGTTGATATGCAGGGGGTTCCCAACCTTTTTTCATCAAGTACCTCTAGTATGGGTCACCAAACACTGTGTTAAAAACAACCAAACAATCATGTTAAAAACATCATGAAAATATTTAAACCACATGAAATGCACAAAAGTAGTTTTCGTCACCGTTTGGAGCAGTTTTATACTTAGTGAGTAACTCAAGTTAAAATAAAATATTGATGGCAGTAGATCGGGTTGGGGTAAAGATTCATCTGCAGCTTTGCCGTGTACCACCTGATGGGATTTTAAATACCACCAGTGTTGCTAAGCAAGACCCTTAATTAACCCCATGCAGATATATAGATTAAAATAAATAAATTATGATCACTTACATTTAATATTGAAACCACATGAAATGAACAATAATGCCCAAAAGTAGTTTTCATCACCATTTGGAGCAGTTTTATACTTAGTGAGTAACTCAAGTTTGGGTAAAATATTGATGGCAGCAGGTCGGGTTGGGGTAAAGATTCATCTGCAGCTTTGCTATGTACCACCTGATGGGATTTTAAATACCACCAGCGTTGCTAAGCAAGACCCTTAATTAACCCCATTCAGATATATAGATTAAAATAAATAATTTATGATCACTTACATTTTTGCCAGTGCATATTTTGAGATGACAGGCTAGAGCTTTTCTTCCTTGAAGCAGACAGTTTGGCAGTTTAAAAGACCTTGGTGTGGAACTTTTTTCCCCTTCAAAAGCAGGGTGACAATTAAGAGAAGATGTCTCCATCAAGGTTTTATAAGCATCAAGTTCCTGATTCACTGATGACATCATCACATGACCACAAGTAATGTGTCAACTATAGCACACATGAAAGGAAGTCTTAGCTTAAGAAACCTATACAGAGTAGTCATAACACCAGAAAAAATATTAAATTAACACTGCAAATCGTGGATACGCTTAGTCACAATGACAAAAAAACTGTATTTATCCAATGTAATGCACACATTAAACTTTAGAGTGCTTCCTGTGTTCTGCTATGTAAAAAAACATTGAGTTTGAATTTTGTTTATGTAAAATCAATAACGGTAGTTAAAATGTATGCAGTCAACATATTTTTAGTTTTGACGATTAGTGTATGAGGAGGTCCCTAAGGACATCAGTTTTGTAAGGAAACACCTGCAGATCCTTCAAGCATCACTGATCCTTAGCAATTCTCTCTCTTACTTTATTCTAGTAGCGGTTTCTATTTAATGGTTTTTAATTTAGAATTAAAACATTTGTCACATTTTCCAATTAAATTTTTATTCTTTATATAAAATTATTTATTTACTGTTATCCTCACAGTTGAAATTAGTAACATGTCTACAATACTAAGGACATTTTGAAAACATAGTTATCAACTGCGTAGGTGTCTCGTTGAAGTGAGTGGTGGGCTATTCACTTATCAATTTGCTGGTACAAAGAAAGCAACAAGACAAAAAACTCCAAAGATAGTCTCACTTGCCAACCTTACTCATCAAACATGCTAATACTAGTTACTGTTTACATATAGTTCAGTCAACATACGGTATACTTTTTGTTTTTGTTCTGCTTAGTTTTTCTTACAATAAACAGGATACCATGGAGGCACTGATCTAAAAATAAGAATAAGTGTGAGTTTAAGGATCACATGAAGGAAGGGTCTTTATTGAAATTCTTAAAGAGAAATATCCAAGAAAATTCCACTTCCTTGAATAATTACTAGAGATATACTAATATTTGTTTTCTGCATATTTAATCCAAGTTCTGATATTTAAGAAACTTATAATAATATTTAATTTATTTAAATGTATGAATGAATAAATGCAAGGAACCCTTCCCACTGTCCCTGGTCTATTTGCCGCCACCACTGCAAATGCCAATGGTAATAGAAGGGGGATGCTACCCTGCCTATGGGAATGGAAGGAGGCTCTGCCACGTTGCCTATGGGAAAGGGAGGGGGCTTTGCCACACTGTCTATGGTAATCGGAGGGGGCTCTGCCACACTGCTTATGGGAATGGGAAGGGGCTCTGCCACCTTGTCTTTGGGAATGGGAGGGGAGAATGTCACACTGTCTATGGGGAATGAAATGAGGGGAATGTCCCACTGTCTATGGGAATGGGAAGGGGCTCTGCCACACTGCCTATGGGAATGGGAGGGGGCTCTGCCTCCTAGTCTATGGGAATGGGAGGGGGCTCTGCCACACTGCCTATGGCAATGAAATGGGATGGGGGGATGTCACACTGTCTATGGGGAATGGGATGGGGGGATGTCACACTGTCCATGGGGAATGGGATGAGGGGGATGTCCCACTGTCTATGGGAATGGGAAGGGGCTCTGCCACACTGCTTATGCGAATGGGAGAGGGCTCTGCCACACTGGCTATTGGAATGGGAGGGAGCTCTGCCAGTTATGGGAATGGGAGAGGGCTCTGCCACACTGTCTATGGCAATCGGAAGGGGGAATGCCTCACTGCCTATGGCAATGGGATGGGGGGAATGCCACACTGCCTACAGAAATGGGAAGGGGGGGAATGCCATGCTGCCTATGGGAATAGGATGGGGGAATTGTCACATTTTCTATGCAAATGGGATTGGGAGTATGTCACACTGTCTATGGGAATTGGTGGGGGGTTTCACACTGCCTTTGGGCCTGGGAGGGGGAATGCCACATTGCCTGTAGGGAATAGGATGAGGGGAGTGCCACATTGCCTATGGGAGTGTGGGGGGGGGGGGGTGATTTAAGTTGTTTTAGCACATTTGGTTCATAATATTTTTTATTCTAAATTTCCTCCTCCAAATCCTAGGTGCATCCTATGGACAGCTGCATCTTATAGGGCAGAAAATACAGTATATATTTATGACTGTAATTGCTAGTTCATCAGCTATAATCCTAGTCTTTATAGTCAAGCATATTCATTAACAATAATTTAATATTAAAACGACTAAATAAGACTATGCATGTTAGAAACACATTTGGTTTCATTTCAAACATAAAAACATCTGAGATTGTAATTGATTTCCGGCATTCTCATCCGGAACCACTACCCATCCACATCATTGGTGAAGAGATAAATATATTATCTGACACCAAGTTCCTGGGGATCAACATCACCCAGTATCTGAAATAGAATAAACATACGAACTTTGTCCTCAGGAAAGCTCAACAAAGACTCTCCTACTTAGGACAACTGAAGTAGTATGGAATGGCAGTGAACATCCAATGCTTAATCTACAATGCAGCCATTGCGTCTATTCTGTACTCATACTGCCTTGTATATTATTGTGGTGTTTCCGTAAAGGATAAATAGCGGCTAAGAAGGATGACCAGAACTGCAGAGAGAATTACTGATGTTCCTCTTCCCTCACTGGAAACTCTGTTTAACACGAGTGAACCCTCCCACCCAGCCTATCTTTACCCTCAGGCCACAGAAATAGATTTCTATCATCTAAAACCATCAGGTACCCAGGAAGCTTCTTCCCTCTGACAACCAAGGTCCTGAACTCGAACTTGATATAACAAAACAAATAACTGTGAAATCCAGAGATGCCAAAAAGAATCCCTTGTGTGTAACCTGTATTCTGTATCTACTTGGCGAATACATGGATTTTGAGACAAATTTTGTACAGTAATATATTTGTGAAATCTTTAACCCTTTTGTTGCCAAGCCCGTAACACCTACATGCTGGCTTGGCTGGGCATTAAGTGCCAAGCCCGTAGGTGTTACGTGCTTGACTTTCCCCGCTGCTAGTTAAAAAAATACTCACCTGACCCCTCGTTGGATCCGGCCGGGTCTCCTCTTTAATTTGGTGCCATCCGATCCCCCGTGGGAGAGCCCCCGGAATAGCCCCCCCCCCCCCCCCCCCCCCGCTTTGGCAGCAGCAGCTGCTAACTGTAAATAAAAAAAAAATAAAATTGACATATACTTACCTGTGGCCACGCTGCCTCCCGCCGGGTCTTCTCTTCACTGGGGGGGCCTCCGATCGCCCCTCTCCTGGCTCTTCAGCTTCAGGGGAGAGCCTGAAAGGGCTCTCCCCCTCCTCTCCCGATGGGCGCCGCCATCTTGGCGTTAAGCCCCGCCCCTTATGACGTCACTCACCGGGTGTCGTCCAGGCTCCCTGCTGCTCTACATTCAGATGCAATCATGCTGGCCACAGGAGCAGAGGGGCAGGTGATCACATCATCACCTGCCCCTCTGCTACTGCAGCCAGCATGATTGCATCTGTCATCACATCGAGGGACAAAGGAGCTGACGATTGCCATTAACCCCTGGCCCCCCCAATTACCTGCCTCCCCAAAGCCCAGGGGGGGGGGCAGAAGAGCCCGGGCCCACATAGGCTATGTGGGCTCGTAGGCTGCAGGGTGGGAGGGCCACAAAAGCTGGCCCCCCACTCTGTGCCTACAAGCCCCCATAGCTGGTCCCGGGCTGGTAATGCTGGGTAAGGGGGACCCCATTTCATTTTTTGGGGGGGGGGATTTTTAAGGGTTTTTAACCCTTAAAATTCCCCAAAAAATGGGGCTCCCCCCCTGGGAGGGGGGACCCTATGTCATTTTTTTTTTAATTAACTCCTTATGTTTATAGTGTGGATAGTAGTAGTATTTTATTTGTAAATGTTATAAAGTGCTATTTTCAGTTTGGGGGCTCTCCTGGGCAAGAATGGGGGGCTACCGATACATATGTGGTACCGTTGTAATCGGAAGAAATGGGGCTTTCACATGCAATATGGTTTTCTCTAATAAAGTAAATGTTTTATTTAAAATAAAGGAGACAATTTTCTAAAAAATATTTAAAAAAAACAGAAGAAAAATTACAAACAAGACATTTAATGTTAAAGCCTAAACCCTGCTGCAAAAAAATATATCTATAAT
The DNA here is from genome assembly GCA_027917425.1 of Gastrophryne carolinensis. Lineage (NCBI taxonomy): Eukaryota > Metazoa > Chordata > Amphibia > Anura > Microhylidae > Gastrophryne > Gastrophryne carolinensis. Next base: position 89,715,477 of record CM051242.1, read on the forward strand.
TTTCCTGGAAATTCCTCCAAAAAATCACGGTTAAACATGATGCAAAATGGTGAAAAATTACCTGTCAACAGAGGGTGAAAAAATTTCAAGTAGACGGGCAATTTAAAGGGTTAATAGTACATATGCATGTGGGGTATCGTTCTGCTTGGGGGACCTTGCCCTTTCAGATTTAGCTTGTTTTTTCTTGTTTGCATATTGATTTTTTAAGAAAATGTGTTTTTTATTCTGTTTTTTTATAATTTTTTTGAACAAAACCTTGTGCAACCTAAGAATTCTTCAAGGGATTACTTCTAAAATGATGAGCCCACTACAACAAGCTGGGTACGCTTAGAAAGCTTAACATATGTTCTTTCAGGGAATATATGGTTTCCGGGGGGGTATTCCAAATGTAAAGGGTTGTTTTGGTAGAAAAAGTACAAGGTGTGCACTTTGTCTGCAGAGCTGAAATTTTCAAGTTAAATTACCCTTACGCACATGCTTTACTTTGAGGTGTTTGACAACTCTTTCCTTGACAGTAGCTATGCATGTTGGGTATTGTTCTGTTCGGGGCATGTTGTTTTTTCAGATTGGGCTTGTTTTTTTTTGTTTGCATATTTTTTTTTTGGAAAATATGAGTTCGATTCTGCTTTTTATTCTTTTTTAGTGAAACTCTGTGCTACCAAAGAATTCATTGAGGAATTACTTCCAGAAAACTGCGCCTATGTAAACAAGCCTGGTACACCTAGAAATTCTGAGGCGTATACTTTCAGGGAATATAAAGTTTGTAGGGGTTATTTCAAATGTAAAGGGTTGTTTTTCTTGAAAAACTGCAAGGTGCGCCTAGCGCTTAGCATATTTGTATTTTATCTGAAAATCTCTTAAAGCGCTGTTTCAGTTTGGGGGAGTCTCCTGGGCAGGAAAGGGTGTCTACCTATACATATGTGGTAACGCTGTGACCAGGAGAAATTAGAGACTAAAGATTTTATTGACTAAATTACTTTTTTATTACAAAAAACACTACAAATTGTAAAAAAATAGATGATTTTTTTTATTTTTTTGCACATATTTCACACCAAAATATTGAGAATACACCTAAAAAATGACAAAAAAGACATTTCAGGTTAAAACCCAGATTCTGCTGAAAAATTTATGAATATATATTTTAATTTATATATATATATAATTCCCTGGGAAATCCCTGGAAATCCCTTAAAAAAAATCACAGTTGAACTTGTGGAGCACAAAATAGTGCAAAATGGTCTGGCAACAAAGGGTGACAAAAACTCCAGGTAGCCTGGCAGCGAAAGGGTTAAGCAAACAATTTGGGCATGTATTCTTATATCATTTGGGTCAAAAGAACAGATGCTCCAGAGGAATTTTGTCTCATGATTAAATAGTTTGAGGGTACCATAAATTGCAAGTAATATTCAAAAGTATGTAAAATCAAATATTGCAAGAGGAGAGTTATATATAATGATGTATGTTTTTAAACCCTGTTGGATATTAGCGATTAATGCATTTTTAATACACATGTTGAACTTAATTAACCTATGTTGAATTGTATTGTGTAATGTTTTGTACCTGTGTATATACAAGATGTATGGTTTGACAAATTTTAATGTGTAAAAATAAAAATGGACACATCTTAATTCAATATATTTGAACATTTTGCCCTCCGGTACTGCATGTGTTTCTGTGTGCATGGCAGACGCTGCAGTACCGCAAAAGAAAATCAGCAATGGCACTTCTATGGCCCCTCCCTGATGCCGCAGAGAGGAGAAAAACATGGCCACAAAAAGTCCTACCTGCTGCATCCTGGCTGCATTAAAGTCCATGGGGCTGCAAACATGAACGCAAACGCCTATGCAAGTGTTTTTTTGTGTTTTTTTGTTATGTTCTTCAGACACAAGGCCGATCCCCCCCCCCTCCCCGGCTGATATTTTTAACCCTAGAGATTTTGTCACCCTCTGTTGGCAGACCATTCATTATTTTGCACTATGTTTAACTGTGATTTTTGCAGGCATTACCAGGAAAATATATATATATATATATATAAGTTTGTGATGGCAAATCGCCCAGTAGCCGCAGGTGACTTGCCAGCTCCCTAAGCCTTGTGAACCGATTTATGGTTCGATCTGATGACAGATGCTGGGTGATTGGTGAAGGGGGGCTGGGATGAAAAGGGATCACAGCCCCTTGCCCTTCAACCCTCTGCCCACTGATCACCCGGCACTACTGAGCATCTTCAGGAAAAAGGTGGGGCTAGTGGTGACAACAGGGGAAGTGGGAGAGAGGGTCTATTTCGGCCCTCTCCTCACCACAGAAGAACCTGGGGGAGATTGGAGGCCCCTCGGGTGAAGAGGAGACCCGGCAGGAGGGATTGTGGCCGCAGGTGTGTAATTGTCATCTTTGTTCTTTGCAGCAGCGTCACAAGTGGGGGGGGGGGGGTTGGCCCTCTCCTGAAGCCAGAAGAGCCCTGGAGGGGAGATCGGGTGCTCTCTGGGTGAAGAGAAGACCCAGCTGGATCGATTTAGGGTTCATATGAGGGTAGCAGAGGGGAATGCCAGGCCCCTAACTCTCACAAGCCTACCAGGAGACGTTTTCAGGTATTTTGTATGCTAAAAGTCAAGATCCTAGCAAGCTAATTTGGACTTGGAGGTCATGAAGTCATTTTGATCACATAAAATGGTGATCTCTTCTGTTACAGTGTGAATTAAAGCGATTGTAAGGGCAAAAATAAAATTAAATAAACAGCAGCTTACCTTGCCAAACATTCCTTCGGCACTATTATTCTTCTCTGGTCGGCGATCTGAATTAGGAAATCCGCTTCCTCATTTGGGGCCCCAGCCACACCCTGCCCATGCGGTCCACCAATTCACTTTCAGGTTCCATAACAGAACCATACCCCCCCCTCCCGCGGCTTGAAGGGCTCTCTGGTTGGAGGGAATGCTGCCACCACCACTGACGTTGCCTTGCAGGTAAACCGCAGTCCGCCCGGAGCCACCGCCGCCACCACCACTTCCCTCTATTCTGTCTGTCTGTCCACCAGCCTACCTACCTACCAGGTCAACCACCAGCCTGTCAACCTACCTACCTACCAGGTCACCCACCAACCAGCCCACCCACCTACCTTTCTACCTTCCAGTGTGCCCACCTACCTGCCTACCTTCCAGGTAACCATCCAGTGTGCCCACCTACCTACTAGGTCACCCACCTACCTGCCCACCTACCTAACTACCAGGTCACCTACCAGCTTGCTCACCTACTCTGTGGGAGTTCAGGGGGTGCCTGCATGTGTTTAGGAGTGCAGTGGTGCGGGCATGTGTTCAGAAGTGAGTTTATGTGCATTTAGGAGTGCGTAAATGCAGTTTGAGAGTGCGTACATGTGCTTTTGGGAGTGCGTGCATGTGTGTTTGGGAGTGTGCACATGCACTTTGGCACTCCCAAACTACATGTGCACACTCCCAAATTGCATGTGCACACTCCCAAACACACAAGTGGCACTCCCAAACTACATGTGCACACTCCCACTTGTGTGTTTGGGAGTGTGCACATGCAATTTGGGAGTGTGCACATGCTCTTTGGGAGTACAAGCAAATGCGTTTGGGAGTGCACGCATGTGCAACTGGGATTGCGGCCTTGTGTGTCTGGGTGTGCTGGTCTAGGATCCAATGTCGCCTAGTAACAGGGTGAGAGGGAAGAAGCACAGCAAGGGTGCATACCTCCCAACTTTTGTATATGTGAAAGCGGGACAAGCCCCGCCACCGACCACGCCCCCGACCCCACCCCCACCACGCCCCCGACCCCACCCCCGCCACGCCCTGACCACACCTCCTGTCACGCCCTCCAGCAATGTCGGCTGCCTTCACCCCTGCATGGAAGCCTGCGTAAGTCTTTTTAATCCCCAACCCAGCCCCCCGCGCCCGCCCCCTGCGCGCACACCCGCTCGCCGGCCGATGTTAATTTAGAAGGAGCCGGCGTCATTGCGGCCCTGGACACACCGCAACGGCGCAGGCTGTCCCGGGACATTTCTTAATGGTCCGGGACCGCGGGATTTCCTGCAAAAATCGGGACAATCCCGGGAAAATCGGGACAGTTGGGAGGCATGAGGGTGTCTGAAGCAAGTTCTGGGAATCTTACAGGCCCCACGCATTATGCTGATTATTATGCAGCCTCTTTGTCTCCAAACTAGTTGTGACACGTTTCAGAAGGTCGCTTCCTTAGCCTTACCCAATTTTCTCCTTGGATGGGGCCGTTATATTACAGCACCAGGCATGGCTGTCTGGAAATGGGGTGGGCAGTGGCAGCACAATTTGACATCATAATTTTCGAGACCAGGTGACCTGCACCATCCCTCACTCTCACATTGTTTGCAGTTATTTTAAAGAGCATCTCGTGTTAAACAGAGATTATATAGGGTAGCATTTCTCAGGTACTTTGTTCGTGCAGTTTTCCAATACAGCATCAGCTTTAGAGAGGATCTATACAATAAGGTTGGTTTACTCACATTTTTCCTCTTCCTTTCGATCATTAGACACATTTTTTTGTGCGCCGATTTTTGCGCATGGAGTAAGATTTCATGTGCAAATTTTCTTCCAAGAGTATATTTGCGTGTGATTCATGGTTTGTTTTGAGGGCTTCCAGCAAATAGCTGGAAGAAACTGTTGACTCGAACTTTCATTCCTAAAACACCGGAATGAAGTGTCAGACGCATTTTGTTTTTTAGAACAAATGTTTTTACATTTTATGAAAAATTTAAAATTGTAAGATGTTGTAAAAGTTTACAAACCTATCTTTTAGATTTTTTCCCTAGGTGCAATTCAGCTCCATATTTAGCTGTGCATTTTTTAAAATACATTTCACAGCTAATTATGTTGCTGAATTGCACTTAGGAAAGAAATCAAAAGAAGAAATGTTTGCGGTAATGAATCAACCCTATGTAACATCATACCATCTGGGACAAACACATTGAGAAACACAACACTGTAGATCAACGGGAATCAAGATGTTGCCCAATAAAACACTACACATAAAAACAAGGAGAACACAGGTACCACAGGGAATACAATACAGATTGGAGATTCACCACAAACACAGAAACAGGAGAGACAAATTTGCCACTGAACAGTAAAGATGGGAGAGAAACATGGGGGCTATGGGGACCAGTGACTGCCTCAACCTGCCTAATGCGCACAGAACTTGGGGATTTTCGCATAAAAATAGCTTAATTTCATGTGCAATGCGCAAGTTTGTGCATGAATCAGAAACTTGCACTCGCACTTAACGCATGCCATTTTGTGCAATGCGCACGTGCACAGTTCTAGCACAAGGCGCCATGAAATGAGTACCGAATACTGGGAAATTCCCCATACGGAAGCACTTGCACAGGGTTTTGGTGTTTTTAAGTGCACGGGCATGAATTGACCCTAATATGTACTCCACCTGGCCCAACTGTGCGAGTTCTTTTGTTAGTGACAGCAATTTGCATTTCTTGCGGGGTGATTGCGGGGCATTTGTGAGCACCCTGCAAACGCCTGTGGAACAGTGACCATAGTAATCTATAGGCGCTTTCACTTCCACGTTTGTCGTTTGCTGAATTTTCACATTGCCCTGCAAAGGCCTTGCTATCAGCATCTGGAGGGCACTGAACCAGCTATTCCAATCTATGTGAGAGGAAATTGCTGGTGCAAATGCCCTCCACGGACTGAAAACCAGCGATTGCAAGATTGAGCCCCGCAATCTCTAGGTGTGAATCCAGCCTAAGTCATCTGAAGCTGCACATCTGCAGCTTGATGATATTCTGTTGTAAAGGCACTAGCATGACATTCCTTACTGGATGGTTTGGAATAATAAAATGCCCATTTTCTTTAGACAGGTGCACTAGATAAGAGAAGCAGAGATGTATGTGTCAGAGAACCGATCTTCCCATACAATATGAGACCTCTTAAAAGCAGTCTTCCATCCTCTCCGGGAAAGCTATGCTTTCAGTGGACCTAGCTTATACCCACCCTAGGGAGGACCAGTTTTGCAATACTGTATTGGTCCTCTTTAAAGCTGACCCACCACCCCCACCTGTTGAAAGCTATTCACAATTGATCCAAGTGTCACAAATCCTGCTGATTCCCCATTGCAGCAGCTTGTCTGCAGTGCTTTATTTACCCCCTGCTTTTTACCTTGAGTACCACCAGAGGTAAGCCTATGTATAGAGATGAGCGAACTTTTGAAAAATTCGATTCGACTGATTCGCCGAATTTTCCGACAAAAATCGTTTCGACCCGAATAAATTCGCGACGAATCGCTATTAAAAACGGCTATTTCTGAGCCTCCTACAGCCTCAATAGGGTTGTAAACCATTCAGCCTTGCTGTAACACGCACAGGATGCGTGCTGGGTTAGTTAAATAATACTTTCAAGAAATATCACATGCAGATCAGAGGCATCGCTAATAGAATCGCAGAGCGGCACAATTGCAGAGAGTTGAAGTGGCATCACTATGAGGGGCAGAAGGAGCCCAAATATACACTGGAGTTGGCCTCAGGAGCCCAAAAATTGGATGAATCACACCCTGGAGTTGGCAGAAGTTGGCAGCAGCAGCAGCAGCAGGAGCCCAAATATACACTGGAGTTGGCTTCAGGAGCCCAAAAATTGGATGAATCACACCCTGGAGTTGGCAGAAGTTGGCAGCAGCAGCAGCAGGAGCCCAAATATACACTGGAGTTGGCCTCAGGAGCCCAAAAATTGGATGAATCACACCCTGGAGTTGGCAGGAGTTGACAGTAGCAGCAGCAGCAGGAGCCCAAATATACACTGGAGTTGGCCTCAGGAGCCCAAAAATTGGATGAATCACACCCTGGAGTTGGCAGAAGTTGGCAGCAGCAGCAGCAGGAGCCCAAATATACACTGGAGTTGGCCTCAGGAGCCCAAAAATTGGATGAATCACACCCTGGAGTTGGCAGGAGTTGACAGTAGCAGCAGCAGGAGCCCAAATATACACTGGAGTTGGCCTCAGGAGCCCAAAAATTGGATGAATCACACCCTGGAGTTGGCAGAAGTTGGCAGCAGCAGCAGCAGGAGCCCAAATATACACTGGAGTTGGCCTCAGGAGCCCAAAAATTGGATGAATCACACCCTGGAGTTGGCAGAAGTTGGCAGCAGCAGCAGCAGGAGCCCAAATATACACTGGAGTTGGCCTCAGGAGCCCAAAAATTGGATGAATCACACCCTGGAGTTGGCAGGAGTTGACAGTAGCAGCAGCAGGAGCCCAAATATACACTGGAGTTGGCCTCAGGAGCCCAAAAATTGGATGAATCACACCCTGGAGTTGGCAGGAGTTGACAGTAGCAGCAGCAGGAGCCCAAATATACACTGGAGTTGGCCTCAGGAGCCCAAAAATTGGATGAATCACACCCTGGAGTTGGCAGAAGTTGGCAGCAGCAGCAGCAGGAGCCCAAATATACACTGGAGTTGGCCTCAGGAGCCCAAAAATTGGATGAATCACACCCTGGAGTTGGCAGGAGTTGACAGTAGCAGCAGCAGGAGCCCAAATATACACTGGAGTTGGCCTCAGGAGCCCAAAAATTGGATGAATCACACCCTGGAGTTGGCAGAAGTTGGCAGCAGCAGCAGCAGGAGCCCAAATATACACTGGAGTTGGCCTCAGGAGCCCAAAAATTGGATGAATCACACCCTGGAGTTGGCAGGAGTTGACAGTAGCAGCAGCAGGAGCCCAAATATACACTGGAGTTGGCCTCAGGAGCCCAAAAATTGGATGAATCACACCCTGGAGTTGGCAGAAGTTGGCAGCAGCAGCAGCAGGAGCCCAAATATACACTGGAGTTGGCCTCAGGAGCCCAAAAATTGGATGAATCACACCCTGGAGTTGGCAGAAGTTGGCAGCAGCAGCAGCAGGAGCCCAAATATACACTGGAGTTGGCCTCAGGAGCCCAAAAATTGGATGAATCACACCCTGGAGTTGGCAGGAGTTGACAGTAGCAGCAGCAGGAGCCCAAACATTACTTCAAAGAGACCCTGGGGTTGGCTTCAGGAGCCCAAAAATTGGATGAATCACACCCTGGAGTTGGCAGAAGTTGGCAGCAGCAGCAGCAGGAGCCCAAACATTGCTTTAAAGAGACCCTGGGGTTGGCTTCAGGAGCCCAACAATTGGATGAATCACACCCTGGAGTTGGCAGCAGCAGCAGCAGGAGCCCAAATATACACTGGAGTTGGCTTCAGGAGCCCAAAAATTGGATGAATCACACCCTGGAGTTGGCAGAAGTTGGCAGCAGCAGCAGCAGGAGCCCAAATATACACTGGAGTTGGCCTCAGGAGCCCAAAAATTGGATGAATCACACCCTGGAGTTGGCAGCAGCAGCAGGAGCCCAAATATTACTTTAAAGAGACACTGGAGTTGGCTTCAGTAGCCCAAAAATTGGATGAATCACACCCTGGAGTTGGCAGCAGCAGCAGGAGCCCAAATATTACTTTAAAGAGACACTGGGGTTGGCTTCAGGAGCCCAAAAATTGGATGAATCACACCCTGGAGTTGGCAGCAGCAGCAGCAGGAGCCCAAATATTACTTTAAAGAGACACTGGAGTTGGCTTCAGTAGCCCAAAAATTGGATGAATCACACCCTGGAGTTGGCAGCAGCAGCAGGAGCCCAAATATTACTTTAAAGAGACACTGGGGTTGGCTTCAGGAGCCCAAAAATTGGATGAATCACACCCTGGAGTTGGCAGCAGCAGCAGCAGGAGCCCAAACATTACTTTAAAGAGACCCTGGGGTTGGCCTCAGGAGCCCAAAAATTGGATGAATCACACCCTGGAGTTGGCAGCAGCAGCAGGAGCCCAAACATTACTTTAAACAGACCCTGGGGTTGGCCTCAGGAGCCCAAAAATTGGATGAATCACACCCTGTGGAGAGTCATGTGGAGAAAAAGTAGCTTAGTTAGTAATATCTACATAAAATTATGAATAAACAAATGCAAAAGTTTGCCAAAGTGAAGTTTTGTTTGAGGGTGTGTTTCCACCTTTTAATTAAATCAGAAACAAGAAGGTATCATTGCCTCTGACTAATTAGCCCTCAAAAATTCTTGGAATTTTTAATCTGGAATCATGTCTGATCCGTCTTATCCGAAGAATATTAATAAAAAGTAAGAGTAACGTAAAGGATTTTTTATCAATACTTACTTGTGGTCCGATGCGGAGGAATGTCTGTAACTGGAGAGCAGCGCCTTAAATCTGTTTTGCACGATCCATCTTTCTTGGTCTGGCCCCGTCATCAATCTACTGGAATACATCAGGCATTGTTGGGAGGAAAGCTTGGCTGATCCATGCGCCATTCATTTCCACGCAGGGCAGTCTCTGGAAAAAAAAAGTCTGTATAAACCAGGGTCTTTTTCATATAAAAACAAATGGTTATTCTTGCTTTTCAACCATATGTTCCACAGCTTTACCAGTCATTGTGTCAGCCAATGAAGCAACTTTGTCTCGAAGTGCTGCAAAAGCAGTCCACTGCATCACAAGTGGCATCTGACACCCCCAGTCAACTGTCTGTCTGTTATGCTTTGGGTTCAGCTCCACTATCCATTGATCTGATATCCAAGATCTGATAATCATAAAATTCAGCAGCTACTGCCCAGCCAAGAAGTGGAGGAGACACTCGCCTCTTCTTCCACTATCCGGCAATTAGTGATGAGGAGAGTGTCGTGGGAGGAGGTGTTGCAAGCCGAGGTAGTGGAAGAGGGTCCCTGGAGTCTGCGGCGGTGGCGGCGGCAGCAGCAGCGAATTATTGCGGACTGTTGGTAGGAAAAATCAGCTACTCAGCGATGTGGCAGTGTTCCATGCAGCATCCTGTGGAGAAAAAGTAGGTTAGTTAGTGTATATACATAAAATTATGAATAGACAAATGCAATAGTATTGCGAAAGTGAAGTTTTGTTTGAGGGTGTGTTTCCACCTTGCAATTAAATCAGAAACAACTAGCTATCATTTGCCTCTGAATAATTAGCCCTCAAAAATTCTTGGAATTTTTAATCTTGATGTCTGAGGGATTTCTCCTCTCAGACAGCGTCACCATAAGTCCAGCCTGCTGCATTACCCAGTGGTGGACCTTTCAGAGAACTGATGGCTTGTGCCGAGCCGAGGTGGAGAGTCACATGGCATGGTTGTTGAACAGAAGGTGGGCCAGTCCTTTAGCCTGTCAGTGTGTACCAAAGTGCACAGTGTTGTCTACGCCTGGAGCTGTAACTATAGACTCATGGTGGACAATATATATCCTTTTAGGCCCCCTTGGTGATTGTGGTTTCACGCTGTTCTTCACATGGTTTTCCTTGACCATCAGAGTCACACATGGGAGGAACTACTAAAAATGAGAACTCAATCCATGAAAGCATTGCTTAATCCACGAAAACTGCAAATTTGGACCCATGGTGACTGACACTTGGAAGAACATCTTGTTTGCGCTGCGACAAGGAAGCCAGAGTCATGCGTCCTGACATGGCACACGTGTTCAGTCTAGTTTTGAAGTCTTGCCCCCATCTGAAAGACATCCGAACAACAGGAAAGAAAGTTAGCATGCACTTCTGGCACTCCTACACCACCAAGCACAACCTTATTGAGCCTCAGCGTCACAACGGTGTACCCCACCATAGTCTGATTTGCGATGTTTCCACCCGTTGGAATTCCACCCTCCATATGCAGGATCCACTATAGCAGTGGTCCCCAACCCTGTCCTCAAGGCCCACCAACAGGCCAGGCTTTGCAGATCTCCACAAAGATGCTCAGGTGGAGTAATTAGTGCAGCTGCAGAGCAATAGAGCTGGCTATTTGGAGATCCAAAAAACATGACATGTTGGTGGGCCTTGAGGACAGGGTTGAGGACCACTGCACTATAGGAACAGAGAAAAGCCATCACGGATTTCTGGATGATCCAAACGGATAGGGGGACACCCCTGTGTAAATTCAATGTAAACCATTGGCAGCTCATACGTGACACCGACCGTTTGCTCAGGCCCTTTGAGGAAGCTACATTATTAGTCAGTTGCCAGGACTATGAGATGAACGATGAGATTCCACTGCTTCATGTACTACAACACATGTTGGAAAGCATGGCTGGTCAGGGCACTGGAGACATGGCACATACATTTCACAGCCACATGAAGCCTGTGGGGGCTGAAGTGGAGGAGGAGGAGGGGGTGGGGCACAGCAAACCACAGTTTAGGTTTCACAAAATGACCATTTTATCTAGTCATCTGACAGGAGAGGAGGAGCAGGAGCAGCCACAGGAGCTAGAGGGTTGTGAGTAAGGCGAGACAGAGGACCCAGACACACCATGGCAGTTTACAGTGGAGATGGAGACAGGTAGTCCCTCCGAGTCACTTGCACAAATGGCACGATGCATGCTCACATGCATGCGTACTAGTGAGCGCAGAATTGTCTCCATTTGTCAGCGGGAAGACTTCTGGCTCTCCAACTTATTGGACCCTCGCTTCCGGCACAAAATGGGGGCATTTTTTACGCCCACTGAGAGGGAGGACAAACTGACCTACTACAGAGACATCCCACGTAGTCAGTTGGGCGATGTCTATCTGCGCCATGGCCCATACTCCCGCAGGTCTGACTCGGGGGGAAGTCTGCGATCACCTTCCACTGCCATGGCTGCTGGGGGGGTGGAAGGAGCAGCAGCAGCAGCTCCATCAGCAGCAGCCTCAGTCTTCAGTCGCTAGTGAGTAGCTTTCTACACCCGCATAGTGAGTCTACTCATGAGCAGCAGGAAGACCTGGAGCTGGACCTCAAACAGCAGGTCATGTCATACCTTGACATGACCATGCCAACACACCTTCAAGATCCACTGGATTTGCTGGGAAGCCAAACTTGACTTGTGCCCGCAACTAGCAGAGTTTGCCCTGGAAAAGCTGTACTGGCCGGACAGTAGTTGATTTAGATGGCAACTGGGCTGCTCTATATAACGAAGCAAAATGGCAAATTTACCTCACTATATAAGCTATTGCCCCTCAGATTTACACAGGGGCTGCTCTATATTATGCTGCAAAATGGCAAATTAACCTCACAATATAAGCTATTGCAGCTCTATATAAATAAAAATAAATAAATAAAAAAAGGGCCTGTAGAAGCTTATTTAGTATAACAGATAGGGTGACATGTGCTGGTTTGGGATGCCCATATGGGCTAGTGTTTTGGCAGCAGTACAAAAACCAATGCAAAATGCAATAGCTTAATAAAGCTGATGCTGATCAACGCTTATTTAGTATAACAGATGGGGTGCAACATGCAGGTTTGGGATGCCCTGCGGCCTGGTGTATTTAAAGCAGACCAAAACAAATTCAAAATGCAATAACTTAATAAAGCTGAGGCTGTAGATGCTTATTTAGTATAAACAGGTAGGGTGCAAGGTGCAGCTTTGGGGTGCCCTGCGGCCTGGTTAAATGAAAGCAGTCAAAAAGGAAGTGCAAACTGAAGTAGCTTAATGAAGCTGATGCTGATCAACGCTTATGTTGTATACCAGATAGGGTGCAAGGTGCAGCTTTGGGGTGCCCTGCGGCCTGGTTTATTAAAATCAGTCAAAAACAAGTGCAAACTGAAGTAGCCTGATCAACGCTTATGTTGTATAACAGATAGGTTTAAAATAGCATGTGCCTTGGGATGCCCGTGTGGCCTGTTATATTTCAAGCTGAACAAAAAGTAACAATAATCCAAGTATGAGACATCATTTTGACCTTCTTCACAGCGCCATACTTTGAAAAAAAAAAATTAATTTCATGCCGATCAATCCAAAGGTCAATGCCCCTAACAAAAATAGTGTTCAGGATAAGTTTTCCTTCTGGAAGGACGTAACCTTTAGTTTACATGCTTGGGGTAGGTTATCTTACAAATTGGGATACCCCAGGCAGCAGTGTCATTGAAAGAGACAGATTGTAATGCAGGCCATACGCAAGCAGAGAAACTCAGGCTGCAACAGGCCTATTTAGTTTACATGGTTGGGGTAGGTTATCTTACAAATTGGGATACCCCACTGTATATGAAACCGAATATAAATGCACACCCAAAAGTGGACACTCAGCCTCCAAGAGGCCTGCTTAGTTTAAATAAGAGAGCTGCTTAGTATGGTAGGTAGGTTATGTTATGTTACAGAATGGGATGCCCCAAGCAGACTTGAGATCAGTATATATGCACACAGCAGCAGTGTGTTAGCAGGCTCATACAGGCCAAATTTCTTTAAATAAATGTGCAGCTTACAGTAAATGCAGAGGCTAATGGTATGTTACAGAATGGGATGCCCCAAAGCTGACTTGAGATCAGTATATATGCACACAGCAGCAGTGTGTTAGCAGGCTCATACAGGCCAAATTTCTTTAAATAACTGTGCAGCTTACAGTAAATGCAGAGGCTAATGGTATGTTACAGAATGGGATGCCCCAAAGCTGACTTGAGATCAGTATATATGCACACAGCAGCAGTGTGTTAGCAGGCTCATACAGGCCAAATTTCTTTAAATAACTGTGCAGCTTACAGTAAATGCAGAGGCTAATGGTATGTTACAGAATGGGATGTCCCAAAAACCAGAGAGCACCTGGCAGGCAGCAGTAAGACTATGCACAGCAAAAGTGTCTTTATCATGCCTAATTTCAATTAGAATAGGTGCAAATGGTTAGGTTCTTAAATAGAGGCTGGTGTAGTCACAGAATGGGATGCCCTAAAAACCAGCAGTAAGTACACCTGGCAGGGACAAGTTGTGCTATGCCCAGCAAAAGTGTCTTTATCAGGCCTAATTTCAAATATGATAAGAGCAAATGCTTATATGGTCTTAAACAGAGGCTGCTGTAGTCACAGAATGGGATGCCCCAACAGGAATCGACCTGGCAGGGTCCAGTAGTGCTTTGGCCAGCAAAAGTGTCTTTATCAGGCCTAATTTCAAATATGATAAGAGCAAATGCTTATATGGTCTTAAACAGAGGCTGCTTTAGTCACAGAATGGGATGCCCTGGGCAGGAATGGACCTGGCAGGGTCCAGTAGTGCTTTGGCCAGCAAAAGTGTCTTTATCAGGCCTAATTTCAAATATGATAAGAGCAAATGCTTATATGGTCTTAAACAGAGGCTGCTGTAGTCACAGAATGGGATGCCCCGGGCAGGAATGGACCTGGCAGGGTCCAGTAGTGCTTTGGCCAGCAAAAGTGTCTTTATCAGGCCTAATTTCAAATATGATAAGAGCAAATGCTTATATGGTCTTAAACAGAGGCTGCTGTAGTCACAGAATGGGATGCCCCGGGCAGGAATGGACCTGGCAGGGTCCAGTAGTGCTTTGGCCAGCAAAAGTGTCTTTATCAGGCCTAATTTCAAATATGATAAGAGCAAATGCTTATATGGTCTTAAACAGAGGCTGCTGTAGTCACAGAATGGGATGCCCTGGGCAGGAATGGACCTGGCAGGGTCCAGTAGTGCTTTGGCCAGCAAAAGTGTCTTTATCAGGCCTAATTTCAAATATGATAAGAGCAAATGCTTATATGGTCTTAAACAGAGGCTGCTTTAGTCACAGAATGGGATGCCCTGGGCAGGAATGGACCTGGCAGGGTCCAGTAGTGCTTTGGCCAGCAAAAGTGTCTTTATCAGGCTAATTTCAAATATGATAAGAGCAAATGCTTATATGGTCTTAAACAGAGGCTGCTGTAGTCACAGAATGGGATGCCCTGGGCAGGAATGGACCTGGCAGGGTCCAGTAGTGCTTTGGCCAGCAAAAGTGTCTTTATCAGGCCTAATTTCAAATATGATAAGAGCAAATGCTTATATGGTCTTAAACAGAGGCTGCTTTAGTCACAGAATGGGATGCCCTGGGCAGGAATGGACCTGGCAGGGTCCAGTAGTGCTTTGGCCAGCAAAAGTGTCTTTATCAGGCCTAATTTCAAATATGATAAGAGCAAATGCTTATATGGTCTTAAACAGAGGCTGCTGTAGTCACAGAATGGGATGCCCTGGGCAGGAATGGACCTGGCAGGGTCCAGTAGTGCTTTGGCCAGCAAAAGTGTCTTTATCAGGCCTAATTTCAAATATGATAAGAGCAAATGCTTATATGGTCTTAAACAGAGGCTGCTTTAGTCACAGAATGGGATGCCCTGGGCAGGAATGGACCTGGCAGGGTCCAGTAGTGCTTTGGCCAGCAAAAGTGTCTTTATCAGGCCTAATTTCAAATATGATAAGAGCAAATGCTTATATGGTCTTAAACAGAGGCTGCTGTAGTCACAGAATGGGATGCCCTGGGCAGGAATGGACCTGGCAGGGTCCAGTAGTGCTTTGGCCAGCAAAAGTGTCTTTATCAGGCCTAATTTCAAATATGATAAGAGCAAATGCTTATATGGTCTTAAACAGAGGCTGCTTTAGTCACAGAATGGGATGCCCTGGGCAGGAATGGACCTGGCAGGGTCCAGTAGTGCTTTGGCCAGCAAAAGTGTCTTTATCAGGCTAATTTCAAATATGATAAGAGCAAATGCTTATATGGTCTTAAACA
The DNA here is from genome assembly GCA_027917425.1 of Gastrophryne carolinensis. Classification (NCBI taxonomy): domain Eukaryota; kingdom Metazoa; phylum Chordata; class Amphibia; order Anura; family Microhylidae; genus Gastrophryne; species Gastrophryne carolinensis. The sequence goes on from CM051242.1 coordinate 89,730,971, forward strand.
GAGGCTGCTGTAGTCACAGAATGGGATGCCCTGGGCAGGAATGGACCTGGCAGGGTCCAGTAGTGCTTTGGCCAGCAAAAGTGTCTTTATCAGGCCTAATTTCAAATATGATAAGAGCAAATGCTTATATGGTCTTAAACAGAGGCTGCTTTAGTCACAGAATGGGATGCCCTGGGCAGGAATGGACCTGGCAGGCTCCAGTAGTGCTTTGGCCAGCAAAAGTGTCTTTATCAGGCTAATTTCAAATATGATAAGAGCAAATGCTTATATGGTCTTAAACAGAGGCTGCTGTAGTCACAGAATGGGATGCCCCAACAGGAATCGACCTGGCAGGGTCCAGTAGTGCTTTGGCCAGCAAAAGTGTCTTTATCAGGCCTAATTTCAAATATGATAAGAGCAAATGCTTATATGGTCTTAAACAGAGGCTGCTTTAGTCACAGAATGGGATGCCCTGGGCAGGAATGGACCGGGCAGGGTCCAGTAGTGCTTTGGCCAGCAAAAGTGTCTTTATCAGGCCTAATTTCAAATATGATAAGAGCAAATGCTTATATGGTCTTAAACAGAGGCTGCTTTAGTCACAGAATGGGATGCCCTGGGCAGGAATGGACCTGGCAGGGTCCAGTAGTGCTTTGGCCAGCAAAAGTGTCTTTATCAGGCCTAATTTCAAATATGATAAGAGCAAATGCTTATATGGTCTTAAACAGAGGCTGCTTTAGTCACAGAATGGGATGCCCTGGGCAGGAATGGACCTGGCAGGGTCCAGTAGTGCTTTGGCCAGCAAAAGTGTCTTTATCAGGCCTAATTTCAAATATGATAAGAGCAAATGCTTATATGGTCTTAAACAGAGGCTGCTGTAGTCACAGAATGGGATGCCCTGGGCAGGAATGGACCTGGCAGGGTCCAGTAGTGCTTTGGCCAGCAAAAGTGTCTTTATCAGGCTAATTTCAAATATGATAAGAGCAAATGCTTATATGGTCTTAAACAGAGGCTGCTGTAGTCACAGAATGGGATGCCCTGGGCAGGAATGGACCTGGCAGGGTCCAGTAGTGCTTTGGCCAGCAAAAGTGTCTTTATCAGGCTAATTTCAAATATGATAAGAGCAAATGCTTATATGGTCTTAAACAGAGGCTGCTGTAGTCACAGAATGGGATGCCCCAACAGGAATCGACCTGGCAGGGTCCAGTAGTGCTTTGGCCAGCAAAAGTGTCTTTATCAGGCCTAATTTCAAATATGATAAGAGCAAATGCTTATATGGTCTTAAACAGAGGCTGCTTTAGTCACAGAATGGGATGCCCTGGGCAGGAATGGACCTGGCAGGGTCCAGTAGTGCTTTGGCCAGCAAAAGTGTCTTTATCAGGCTAATTTCAAATATGATAAGAGCAAATGCTTATATGGTCTTAAACAGAGGCTGCTTTAGTCACAGAATGGGATGCCCTGGGCAGGAATGGACCTGGCAGGGTCCAGTAGTGCTTTGGCCAGCAAAAGTGTCTTTATCAGGCCTAATTTCAAATATGATAAGAGCAAATGCTTATATGGTCTTAAACAGAGGCTGCTGTAGTCACAGAATGGGATGCCCTGGGCAGGAATGGACCTGGCAGGGTCCAGTAGTGCTTTGGCCAGCAAAAGTGTCTTTATCAGGCCTAATTTCAAATATGATAAGAGCAAATGCTTATATGGTCTTAAACAGAGGCTGCTTTAGTCACAGAATGGGATGCCCTGGGCAGGAATGGACCTGGCAGGGTCCAGTAGTGCTTTGGCCAGCAAAAGTGTCTTTATCAGGCCTAATTTCAAATATGATAAGAGCAAATGCTTATATGGTCTTAAACAGAGGCTGCTGTAGTCACAGAATGGGATGCCCTGGGCAGGAATGGACCTGGCAGGGTCCAGTAGTGCTTTGGCCAGCAAAAGTGTCTTTATCAGGCCTAATTTCAAATATGATAAGAGCAAATGCTTATATGGTCTTAAACAGAGGCTGCTTTAGTCACAGAATGGGATGCCCTGGGCAGGAATGGACCTGGCAGGGTCCAGTAGTGCTTTGGCCAGCAAAAGTGTCTTTATCAGGCCTAATTTCAAATATGATAAGAGCAAATGCTTATATGGTCTTAAACAGAGGCTGCTGTAGTCACAGAATGGGATGCCCTGGGCAGGAATGGACCTGGCAGGGTCCAGTAGTGCTTTGGCCAGCAAAAGTGTCTTTATCAGGCCTAATTTCAAATATGATAAGAGCAAATGCTTATATGGTCTTAAACAGAGGCTGCTGTAGTCACAGAATGGGATGCCCTGGGCAGGAATGGACCTGGCAGGGTCCAGTAGTGCTTTGGCCAGCAAAAGTGTCTTTATCAGGCCTAATTTCAAATATGATAAGAGCAAATGCTTATATGGTCTTAAACAGAGGCTGCTTTAGTCACAGAATGGGATGCCCTGGGCAGGAATGGACCTGGCAGGGTCCAGTAGTGCTTTGGCCAGCAAAAGTGTCTTTATCAGGCTAATTTCAAATATGATAAGAGCAAATGCTTATATGGTCTTAAACAGAGGCTGCTGTAGTCACAGAATGGGATGCCCTGGGCAGGAATGGACCTGGCAGGGTCCAGTAGTGCTTTGGCCAGCAAAAGTGTCTTTATCAGGCTAATTTCAAATATGATAAGAGCAAATGCTTATATGGTCTTAAACAGAGGCTGCTGTAGTCACAGAATGGGATGCCCCAACAGGAATCGACCTGGCAGGGTCCAGTAGTGCTTTGGCCAGCAAAAGTGTCTTTATCAGGCCTAATTTCAAATATGATAAGAGCAAATGCTTATATGGTCTTAAACAGAGGCTGCTTTAGTCACAGAATGGGATGCCCTGGGCAGGAATGGACCTGGCAGGGTCCAGTAGTGCTTTGGCCAGCAAAAGTGTCTTTATCAGGCTAATTTCAAATATGATAAGAGCAAATGCTTATATGGTCTTAAACAGAGGCTGCTTTAGTCACAGAATGGGATGCCCTGGGCAGGAATGGACCTGGCAGGGTCCAGTAGTGCTTTGGCCAGCAAAAGTGTCTTTATCAGGCCTAATTTCAAATATGATAAGAGCAAATGCTTATATGGTCTTAAACAGAGGCTGCTTTAGTCACAGAATGGGATGCCCTGGGCAGGAATGGACCTGGCAGGGTCCAGTAGTGCTTTGGCCAGCAAAAGTGTCTTTATCAGGCCTAATTTCAAATATGATAAGAGCAAATGCTTATATGGTCTTAAACAGAGGCTGCTGTAGTCACAGAATGGGATGCCCTGGGCAGGAATGGACCTGGCAGGGTCCAGTAGTGCTTTGGCCAGCAAAAGTGTCTTTATCAGGCCTAATTTCAAATATGATAAGAGCAAATGCTTATATGGTCTTAAACAGAGGCTGCTTTAGTCACAGAATGGGATGCCCTGGGCAGGAATGGACCTGGCAGGGTCCAGTAGTGCTTTGGCCAGCAAAAGTGTCTTTATCAGGCCTAATTTCAAATATGATAAGAGCAAATGCTTATATGGTCTTAAACAGAGGCTGCTGTAGTCACAGAATGAAGTGTCTTTATCAGGCCTAATTTCAAATATGATAAGAGCAAATGCTTATATGGTCTTAAACAGAGGCTGCTTTAGTCACAGAATGGGATGCCCTGGGCAGGAATGGACCTGGCAGGGTCCAGTAGTGCTTTGGCCAGCAAAAGTGTCTTTATCAGGCTAATTTCAAATATGATAAGAGCAAATGCTTATATGGTCTTAAACAGAGGCTGCTGTAGTCACAGAATGGGATGCCCCAACAGGAATCGACCTGGCAGGGTCCAGTAGTGCTTTGGCCAGCAAAAGTGTCTTTATCAGGCCTAATTTCAAATATGATAAGAGCAAATGCTTATATGGTCTTAAACAGAGGCTGCTTTAGTCACAGAATGGGATGCCCTGGGCAGGAATGGACCTGGCAGGGTCCAGTAGTGCTTTGGCCAGCAAAAGTGTCTTTATCAGGCCTAATTTCAAATATGATAAGAGCAAATGCTTATATGGTCTTAAACAGAGGCTGCTTTAGTCACAGAATGGGATGCCCTGGGCAGGAATGGACCTGGCAGGGTCCAGTAGTGCTTTGGCCAGCAAAAGTGTCTTTATCAGGCCTAATTTCAAATATGATAAGAGCAAATGCTTATATGGTCTTAAACAGAGGCTGCTGTAGTCACAGAATGGGATGCCCCAACAGGAATCGACCTGGCAGGGTCCAGTAGTGCTTTGGCCAGCAAAAGTGTCTTTATCAGGCCTAATTTCAAATATGATAAGAGCAAATGCTTATATGGTCTTAAACAGAGGCTGCTTTAGTCACAGAATGGGATGCCCTGGGCAGGAATGGACCTGGCAGGGTCCAGTAGTGCTTTGGCCAGCAAAAGTGTCTTTATCAGGCCTAATTTCAAATATGATAAGAGCAAATGCTTATATGGTCTTAAACAGAGGCTGCTTTAGTCACAGAATGGGATGCCCTGGGCAGGAATGGACCTGGCAGGGTCCAGTAGTGCTTTGGCCAGCAAAAGTGTCTTTATCAGGCCTAATTTCAAATATGATAAGAGCAAATGCTTATATGGTCTTAAACAGAGGCTGCTGTAGTCACAGAATGGGATGCCCTGGGCAGGAATGGACCTGGCAGGGTCCAGTAGTGCTTTGGCCAGCAAAAGTGTCTTTATCAGGCTAATTTCAAATATGATAAGAGCAAATGCTTATATGGTCTTAAACAGAGGCTGCTGTAGTCACAGAATGGGATGCCCTGGGCAGGAATGGACCTGGCAGGGTCCAGTAGTGCTTTGGCCAGCAAAAGTGTCTTTATCAGGCTAATTTGAAATATGATAAGAGCAAATGCTTATATGGTCTTAAACAGAGGCTGCTGTAGTCACAGAATGGGATGCCCCAACAGGAATCGACCTGGCAGGGTCCAGTAGTGCTTTGGCCAGCAAAAGTGTCTTTATCAGGCCTAATTTCAAATATGATAAGAGCAAATGCTTATATGGTCTTAAACAGAGGCTGCTTTAGTCACAGAATGGGATGCCCTGGGCAGGAATGGACCTGGCAGGGTCCAGTAGTGCTTTGGCCAGCAAAAGTGTCTTTATCAGGCTAATTTCAAATATGATAAGAGCAAATGCTTATATGGTCTTAAACAGAGGCTGCTGTAGTCACAGAATGGGATGCCCCAACAGGAATCGACCTGGCAGGGTCCAGTAGTGCTTTGGCCAGCAAAAGTGTCTTTATCAGGCCTAATTTCAAATATGATAAGAGCAAATGCTTATATGGTCTTAAACAGAGGCTGCTGTAGTCACAGAATGGGATGCCCTGGGCAGGAATGGACCTGGCAGGGTCCAGTAGTGCTTTGGCCAGCAAAAGTGTCTTTATCAGGCCTAATTTCAAATATGATAAGAGCAAATGCTTATATGGTCTTAAACAGAGGCTGCTTTAGTCACAGAATGGGGTGCCCTGGGCAGGAATGGACCTGGCAGGGTCCAGTAGTGCTTTGGCCAGCAAAAGTGTCTTTATCAGGCTAATTTCAAATATGATAAGAGCAAATGCTTATATGGTCTTAAACAGAGGCTGCTGTAGTCACAGAATGGGATGCCCTGGGCAGGAATGGACCTGGCAGGGTCCAGTAGTGCTTTGGCCAGCAAAAGTGTCTTTATCAGGCCTAATTTCAAATATGATAAGAGCAAATGCTTATATGGTCTTAAACAGAGGCTGCTTTAGTCACAGAATGGGATGCCTCACAGCAGACTTAAGATCAGTTCAGTATATATGCACAGTTAGTTACTATAAGCAGCCTGAAAACGCTAACAAAGGCTGGATGAAAAAAAAAAAATCTCCCTGTCAGCCAGCTCCGTTTTTCCTACCTTTCCCTGGCTTTCTGTCTGTCTCCTGTCTGTCTCCTGTCTGTCTCCTGCCTGTCTCCTGCCTGTCTCCAGCCTGTCCCTGTCTGTCCCTGTCTCCAGCCTGTCTAACTGCCTCAGCTACACAGCGTTCTGTCTGTCACGAATGCAATAGAGAAATGAGGAAAAGCAAGATGGCCGCCGTTAAATACCGCTGTGTGACGTCACCGGGCTTGCTGGCTGCTGATAGGCTGCATGTGACTGCCCCAGCTTGCACTGGCGCGGGATACATGTCCAGACATGTCCCGTCCGCCATCTTAGAATGCCTGTAAATGTAAATGAATGGATGTTAAAGGAAAACTTCGAGTGATCGAATCGCGGGGAAATTCGGATTCGATCCGAATCGAATTTTTCCTGAAATTCGGATCGAATCCGGGTTCGTCCGGATCGATTCGCTCATCCCTACCTATGTACTAGTGCCATGTGCTAGTACCACATATAATGCCATAGGGTATAGAATAGCTAGATCAAGTCACCTATCAAATAGTAGTAGTAGTAGTAACTTGGTATGGGTACGTTTCTTTGTGCCAGGTGCCTGATATCTGGAGCTATTCTTAAACAAGTTAAATTATATGGAGTTCATTGGCTGCTTCCCTCCCAATATATTATTAGGATATGCAAATTCCAATGAGAACCTTACCTCTTAGGGGTCAAGCTCCATTTAAAACAGACTATTAAAGAAACCCCTGTTTAAAGCGAAAGTCTATTCTAAGTTGTAGTACAAAGCCCTCCTCCCCTAAGCCTGTGCTGCTGCTAACCTTGGAGCATTGAATTGCTGCTCCTGGCAAGGAAACAGGCATAGGTCAGGTCAGCCTTTTTTAAAATGTATTATCCAAATCAGCATATAAGCTGGGGATAGGCACATTGTCGGCATGAGCTAGCCTTGAAGGGGGAGCCTTTCTAAAAACACTGGTGTGTCAGAGCAGGATTTTTTTTAGAAATTGGAGAGTGAAGCCTATACTATGGCAATGCTTTCACTTCCAATAAGTCTGCTTTAGGTAGTTTAAGTTTTGGGGTTATAGATATATGCACAATGTACACTGGAATTTTATGCCCAGTTATCCAGCTGTCCAGTTATTTAAAGGGGGGTTATTAAAAAGTTCTTGTGTTTTCAAATGAGACACACCCAAAATCCTTCTTGGAGGTAGGTGTGGTGGCACTCTAGTGGGTGGCATGCTGTGTGATGATGGCGTTTGCATAATTTCCAAGCTGCACAGACAGAAGAGAATAAAACAGGCTTGGCATTCCTAAATACCGGGCGTATAAAATGCCCTCTAAACATTCAGTGCAATGTGAAAAGCTGATAAAAATGAAAACAATAATGACAGAATCTTATACACAGGTTTGTATATCTTTGATGTGTGTTTCATTGTTGGCATGCTGCAATTTATGTTTATTACAGTTTAATTTTCTTTACAGGATAATTAGAAACAAAACTTACTTAGAATTCTCCTGACACAGAGCATCAGAGCATCAGATTTTACATGAGCATACCGGCTATGAAGCTAGGAAATGTTTGGTGATGAAACCCCTCAGAAGCCTTGGAATCAAGCCCCCCCCCCCCCGCATCTGTCTAAAGTTGTATACTTCAACCGGACCTTCACCATGATTTATTGAAAAGCCCAAACCCTTAAAAAACGAATCCCCAGCATCTAAATTAATATATTTTAAGTTTCAGGGGGGCAGGTTATAGTTGTGCTTTGCTCAGACAGAGCAGAGCTGGGGTCAGGAAAAGGTCAGCAATCCCAGAATGCAGAGCAGCACAGTCAGAAGGCACTTCCTGTTTGCAGGCTGCCTGATGTTACATGAGCCGCCATCTTGGATGTTTAAAGTGGACCAACACCCAGGATTTTCACTATCCTGGGTTTTGGTCCACTTCCGCGGGGCACCCCGATCGGGGGTGCCCCACTGCATGAAACCCCCCAGATCGCCCTAAAAAACTCACCTCACCCCGTTCCTACGCGAGCGCTTGTCCAATCAGAGTGCTCAGAGCCGCTGTGGCATGTACGGACAAGCGACGGACAACCACAGCGGCTCTGAGCACGCTGGAGGCCGCATCTCGCGCTTCCCTTTAACAGGGAGCGCTCCCGCGCCGGGCATTCACAAACGACCAGCACGGGTGCGCGCCCTGCTAGATAGAAGCGCGAGATGCGGCCGCGGCTCACGCATGCGCCATTGGAACGGGGATAAGGTAAGGTTCCTGGGCGTCCTGCGGGGGTTCACACAGCGGGGCATCCCAATTTCGGATGCCCCGCGGGGAGGGATCTGATTGGCCCGGGAATCTTATAGATTCCTGGGCTGATCCCCCCTGGGTGTTGGTCCCCTTTAAAGGCTCATAACATGCAGTAGATGCAGGTAGGATGATTTTTAATGTGAGCAATCTGTATGTACAGGGTGTGGGAAACAAATAAGATAGACTCTTTTTCAGAGTGAAGAACCGCTTTCACTTTACTTCTTTTCTTCCTGACTCCTTTAATAGTGCTGTGGTAGGGACTTCTTCTGCTACTAAGATGATCCACCTTTCAGGCCCTTGAGGTGTTTATATGGAGCAGCCCCATCTTTGGGCATTGGACACCCCTCAAGCACAACCAGTCCCTTACTGCGACACGGAGTTCAAGAGGAAGAGAAGTTTGTAGATGATAACATAGTTACCTAACAAGAGTGACAAGACACGGTAGGGAGCTGCTGGGATAAGAAACAGGGTGTTAAAAAAAAAGGGCCGAAATGCAACAGCCATCAGTTAAGTAGGTGCAGCTGGGGTCACTACTTATTACAGAATGTCAAAAGCCGGGCCTAGAAAAAATGAGTGTAATCCATGTGTCCCTGTGGGGGACAGGAAGCCCTCAGCCACTGCACACTTGCTGCAATTGTAATCCGCGAGCCCCTGGGGCAGTGGGGCTGTAGGTATGGCACGTCCACCCAGAGGTTTATTCCAGATAAGAAATACCTTTATTGTAAACAGTTCAACACAGGGTTAACATTGCATTCACAGTCTAGCATGTGAACAGTTAATAGCACACTCCCTTCCTGGGCTGAGTGCGGACTTCTGACACAAGGTATGTAATTCCTCTCAGGGTGACAGCCTGGCCCACGCAACCCCACTGCACAGGGTTTCGCTCCCCGCTCTTGGCAAACACTTGGACTTACTGCTCCTGGGAGTAAGGCTCCGGCCCAGGTGTCAGCCTTCCGGCCTCTTTGCTTCAGCACTGGCTCTCTCCCCACAGATGCTGTGGCCTTGTCTCTGAAACCATGAAGTCTCACACTGACCACATGGTGATCCAGGCTTTTATACCTCTCACCCAGGATAACGCCTAGTGACCTTTTTGTATATTGCAGTTTCTATCAGTATATTTCACTAGGTTTATACCACCTGCCCCACTAGCCATACAAAGCTTATACAGGACATGATGATCTTCAAATCCTGTATATTTACAGTCAGAGACCAGAAACCAGAAAAGGGAGATTGTGCTGGCTCTGAGACAGATAAAGGCCAGCTATAATAGCTAGAGGAGTTGTTGGACCACATTCTGACAGTTGACAGTTGGGAGGGGGCATCCAGATTACTATAAACCTGGCCTATAAACCAAACTTTTACTTCTCCACTGTGATCCTGGGTCTCCTGGGGTTTGGTAATTCTTCTAGTTACCACCACTGTGCTCACCACTGCTTGCACATCATTCACATTTGGGTATTAGCAGCAAATTATGTAAAAAATTCTGTCCATTTTATCACTGGAAAGTTTGTTCAATACTGACTGTGATTTGAATCAAAGAAAATATAATTTTCATAATAATTTGGAACATGTTATAATAACATGCTGTGTAATTTGCCCATTATATCCTATGGGAGTAGTAAGCCCTGCTTCCAGTGTGTGGGAAGGAATCTCCTGTTTGCACATACCGCACAGCGGGAATGGATCCCCTCAAACCCCATTTTTAGGTATAATGGGAGCAGATCCTCCCCAAGATCCCACAAATCAATATGCAAAGAGCTTGTGTATTTTACCCCTCAACCCCAAAAATGAATAGACAGCAGCCCCCCCATAGATTTCCAAAATTGTAACAATAGGAGCAGTCCTTCAGCACCCAAGAAAAATAGGAAAAGATGAAGGTGAAAATGGGCTGTAGTTCAGATAAGAAACACAGGAGGAAAGTGGCTCAGAAGAATGCAGTCACGATTCACTCACCTGCCCGATCCCACGGTGTCCTCAGCCGGCGTGCCCGGGTCTCTGTCGGCTACCAGTCACATCTGCGGCTGGAGCAGGTTCGGGTGGCGCCAGCTCGAGCGGCACCTTCAGCCTTTCTTATGCGAATTAGTTAAAGGGCCAATAAGCCCTAATATTACTGGTGGGCAAAACGCCCCAATGATGGATTGGGCAATCAGTCCACAGGTTGTTAGCTGGGCCAATGAGCCAGAATGTTCCCCCCGGCCAATTGCGTTAGTTCCCATCCATTAAAGGTTTTCCCTCCACACTGTCTCATTGCCTGTCATAGCGTGCTGCTGGGTGTGATAGTACCCGATGCTGGCCTGTACCCTGACCACGAACCTGTCTCATCCCTTGTGATGCGTACCCACGATCTCCCGGCTTGACCCTTGGATTGACCTTTGATTCTTCTCTTGTCTCTTCCTTTGGTAAGGGCTGATTACCAGTGTGCATCCACCTTCACCCCTGTAAGTTCACAACCTTCATGTCACTAAGTCCTGGGGGCAACCGTGTGCAGCGATGCGTGTTAAGCATCCCGGCAAATGGGGGCTTATCTATAGGTGAAGCTAGCAGTGGAGATTGGGGGTTGTGGACTTATCTAGAAGGTGGGTGTCCAATTGGGCTTGACAGATGTATGGAATAGCTGTGGGTCAAAGCAATGTAAGGAAGGGCTATGACCCAGAAAAAGGTGAAACAGCCTACTGCAGCCTGCACTGGGTCAAAGAAAGCAAGCAATAGTTTGGTGGTGGAGCACCATGAAAAAGTATGCAAAAGAGTGATTTTAACCTTGTTATTCTTTTAAACTTGCTCACCTTAAGGTTCTGTCGGGGACTCTATCTTTTAGTGTACACCTTATGGGATTAAAGAGAAATTAGTAGGAAACTATGGACAATAGCGTAAATGTCGATGTTGACATAGAGTGGAGTATGCAGTTGGGGGGAGAGCACAGAGAATAGCAGCTCAGCTCTTTCTGTACATTTCCATGGGTCTATATTTCAAACACCATGGAGTCTCTGAGACGGGAAAGTCAAAATAAGGGAGCTGCTGTGCTGTGCATTTTCAATACCAACAGCAGCAGCAGCAGCAGTGAGCCACATTTTGACTGCAGACTATACTATAAGTGCATTTTAACGCTGGCCTCTTCTTGCCCTGTAGTTAGAGAGACTATAATGCCCTGGGAGATCCCCAGTGAGCAGGAATTTGGTTTGATTTATCCAATAACCTATTCTAAACATGCAAGTCATGCTCTATTATGTCTACACTGAACTGTACCCGCAGTAAACTGTAAAGCTGACTGTTATGTGTATCATTTTTGATACAAAGATTATCTAGTGCAAGACTTTATCTTTAGTGCAAGCCTTTAGTCTTTATTAGCAGACTAAAATCAGGAATAATAAGGAAGGTCATAAATATATTGGATGTGAGCAGATGAGCAAGTGCAAATGGACAATAATTGATCTTTGGAAATGATCGCTTAGAGGGAGGAAAGAAAATGAGTTCATCGCTCCAGCTTAAGCCTTGCTCAAGCATTGTATTGTTTTAATGGGCAACCGAAATGGAAACAGAAATCGACTACAAATAGGAGGTACAGCACTCAGCAATTTCATTAGTGATCGCTCTAATGCATGATAAACCAGCAAGTTTTCTGCATCTGAACGCAAGTCGTTTACAATTCATATAATTGTTTGCTGTCTGAATGAATAGCTGAATATCTGTTCATGGGAATTGGCCATTCAATAGTGATAGTAAACTTTCAGGATAAAACATTAGCACTAGTACTGGCAAGGAGCTAGGCAGTTAATGGTTGCATTAAGTCAGGGATTATATTCACTGCCACAAAGAAGTACAGTAATCTATTTTATTGCCATTATGTATTGGAAAATACACCAGATATCTTACCCTAAAGGGGCAAATAATATAGGTGTTACTCTCAGAGCACTTGAGTCCAGGGGACGTGCATTTAAATTGCAACATAATTTGTCTGCATGCAGTGCTGGAAATGATATCAAAAACATTTTCTTACTTCATCCTGGTTTCATTTTTTTACATTGGGTGAAGTATCTTCTCAGTCATCTCCAAGACAAACAATGCCTTACTGGGACACTGAGCTCACTCGGGAGGAAGAGAAGTTTATAGATGATGATAATGTAGTCTCTTAAAAAGAAAGCCCAGAAGAGGCAGAGGAAAGAAGAAGATGCCAGTGCACAGCAGGGATATCTTGGGAGAAGCACAGAATTGTTTAATGTGCATTGCATGATGCTTGTCTGTAAGTTTGTGACCTTTCACTTGGGAATCAACCTAATATACTGAGCAAGAAGAAAATAATGTTTCACCACCAGGAGCAAAACAGTAACAATGCAGTTACATGGCAAGAATCGGCTTAAAGGAGCACTATCGCGAAATTGTGTAATGTTAAAAATCTATATAAACATGTCATGTAATGAGAGGAAGGGGCACTTATACACCCAAACTGAATAAACCTCCCGCCAAGCTTGTGGTTTATTCTTACATGATAGGAAAAACATGGTTTAGTTTATGAGGGGTGGCAGAACCTGTCACCCTGGATGTCCTCTTCTATCCATTAAAATAAAAAAATCATTGGGCCATTTTTTCGCACCAGTGCTCCTTGAACTAATCATATGCTAAATTGTTGCAAGTCCAATTTATGTATGACAAAGCCAAAAGGATAGTCTAATAAAAGATGGTAGCCTCATGTTCGAAGCTGTAGTGGATAGTGACATATGAAGCCAGCTGGGGCCCACTACTTGGTCTTCTAATAGAATGTCCAAACTCTCTTTGACACCTCACATCTGCAGAATTTGTGATCAGCACAAGGTAAAATGTCATTAACCTGAGGAACATGTACATGATCAACCTTAAATGGCCCAACATCATCAGTGCAAACCCTGTTCCTTCTCCCACCACTGTAGCCATCTTTTGGCTTTAACAGGAGCTTAGGGCTACTGTCTATTCCTCCTGAGAAATCTGTGATGCATGTCACTAGAAGGAGGACACTTTGGGGTCGATTCAAAGAAACATGTTACAGCTTTGATTTTGGTGCCGATCATCCTATTTTTCCCGAACGCTCGTGCGCTCGTATGAACTTGCGAGTGATTCTATGAGCTAATACGTTTCCTATCGTAAAAAGCCTGTCCGTTCGTATGTTATCTTCCGAACTTGGCTCAGTCATTTGTCAATCGTAAAAAACAGGTTGATGTGCTCACTTGTTGCGGCGGCAGCCTGTTTTTTCGCCCTCTTCCATCGTCCACCTCTTCCAATTACTTGCGTTTGCCTCTGGTTTTCAATGGTTTTTGGCCTCTTATATTCGTTCGTTCGTATATATATAAGGTCTTGCGCATGTGCGATCCAAGCTACACTCCCCAAACCAATGTGGGCCCTATCTGACACTACCAATCTCACCACTACTACTTCGCGCCAGTCTAACACTTACCTTTATGAACCCTAAAACTTACCCAAACCCCTTAGCGCTTGCATTCTTCTTCATTTCTCGGACCCTAAAACTTACCCAAACCCCTTAGCGCTTGCATTCTTCTTCATTTCTCGGACCCTAAAACTTACCCAAACCCCTTAGCGCTTGCATTCTTCTTCATTTTGACGAGCCTAAAACTTACCCAAACCCCTTAGCGCTTGCATTCTTCTTCATTTTGACGAGCCTAAAACTTACCCAAACCCCTTAGCGCTTGCATTCTTCTTCATTTCTCGGACCCTAAAACTTACCCAAACCCCTTAGCGCTGGCATTCTTCTTCATTTTGACGAGCCTAAAACTTACCCAAACCCCTTAGCGCTTGCATTCTTCTTCATTTCTCGGACCCTAAAACTTACCCAAACCCCTTAGCGCTTGCATTCTTCTTCATTTCTCGGACCCTAAAACTTACCCAAACCCCTTAGCGCTGGCATTCTTCTTCATTTTGACGAGCCTAAAACTTACCCAAACCCCTTAGCGCTTGCATTCTTCTTCATTTCTCGGACCCTAAAACTTACCCAAACCCCTTAGCGCTTGCATTCTTCTTCATTTCTCGGACCCTAAAACTTACCCAAACCCCTTAGCGCTGGCATTCTTCTTCATTTTGACGAGCCTAAAACTTACCCAAACCCCTTAGCGCTTGCATTCTTCTTCATTTCTCGGACCCTAAAACTTACCCAAACCCCTTAGCGCTTGCATTCTTCTACATTTCTCGTACCCTAAAACTTACCCAAACCCCTTAGCGCTGGCATTCTTCTTCATTTTGACGAGCCTAAAACTTACCCAAACCCCTTAGCGCTTGCATTCTTCTTCATTTCTCGGACCCTAAAACTTACCCAAACCCCTTAGCGCTTGCATTCTTCTTCATTTTGACAAGCCTAAAACCTACCCAAACCCCTTAGTGCTTGCATCCTTCTTCATTTCTCGGACCCTAAAACTTACCCAAACCCCTTAGCGCTTGCATTCTTCTTCATTTTGACGAGCCTAAAACGTACCCAAACCTCTTAGCGCTTGCATTCTTCTTCATTTTGACGAGCCTAAAACTTACCCAAACCCCTTAGCGCTTGCATTCTTCTTCATTTTCTCGAGCATAAAACTTACCCAAACCACTTAATGTACATATGTCTATATGTTTATAAGCATGTATTTTCGTGTTTGTGTAAATGTATTTTTTTGCGCATATTAGAAATGACACATTTCTAAAGCATTAAAATCTTATTTATTTTATAAAAATTGGTTGGTATTAATGTTTTTTTTTTTTTATAAAAACTTTTAAAACATTTTTTTAGTAAAAATTTTAAAACTATTTTACAAAATTAGCCAGGACCAAGGGCACTAATCCTCCTCCTCTTCTTCTTCAGTTGGCCCCAACGTCGCCTGTATGGCCATCAGCTAGGCCACCAACTCCTGGATTCGTTTTTTTTTTGTTTAATAAAATACACAAAACAAAAAAAAAAAATGCTGTTTCATGTTTATGTCAATAATTATAAAGCTAAAATAGCAAAACAGAACAGATTCCGCTGAAATATCGATAACAAAAAATAGGACACACTTACCAAGCAGCCATGCACCCGAAAATTCACCTGACTCAAATCGCCGAAACAAACCAGATCGTCTCAGGATATATGAGTCGTGCGACGATCCTGGGTAGCCGGCAAGAACACTCATGAAACGCATGTCCGGCCCCACCACGGCCTGGACATTAAGGGAGTGCCCCATTTTTCGATTCCTTAAGGCCAAAAAAAAAAAAAAAGGGTAAGTGATAAGGGCAAAACACATTTGAAACAAAAAACATGTCTGCACACAATTTAAAACAACAAATGAAAAGCCTAAATAAGGCATGTAAACAAAAGCCCAAACAAAAATATGCTGCCGCAAAGGAAAACAGGTTACATTACACGTTGGGCCCCATAATAACCAAACCAAAAAAAATCTACCTATATATATACTCGTCGGATGCCCTAGGTACGAGTGCCACATGTGTGCAGTCAACAGCACCAATTACGTTGGGCATGTCGGCGACATTATAAAAACCAAGCTTAATGGCGTTTCTGGCTGCCATATCATCCGGAAAATAAATATATTTGGGAGTTATGGCAGCCATGCCTTCCAAAAATTTGGATAGTGCGCGGCTCAGCGTAGGCTGTGACATCCCCACGGAGAGGGCACCCAGCCTCTGGAACGAGCCGTTCGCCAAAAATTGCAGGCAGCCAAGCATCTTGGTCATACCTGAAATTGCATGCCCCTTCCTTGTGATGCGGGCTAACCATGGCCGCAGCTCACTATATAATTTATGGAGGGAAGCGCGATTAAGCCTGGTCAGCTCGAACAGCTCAACATCATTCATGCTATCGATGTTCATGCGACGACGCAGGGGTAATCTGCTCTCAGACATCCGGATCAAATCGATGCCAAAAAGCATAAGGACTTGATGTGCCACAAACTCGCTCCTCTCCATCCTACTCCCGAGGCCAAATAGCTGCCGGCAAACATTTCGGAAAGCAGCTATTTAATGGCCTTCAAAACAATTAGCAATCACCTCTCTGAATTGGTCGCAAGCCCATGTGAAGCACGTAAAAAATAGGATCGTACGCAAAAAAAACAATTTGGACGGGAAAAAGACACGAACTAACGCAAAATATCCGATTGACGTCCGAAATGCGTATGTTCATATACGTCTATGCGCGAATGATCGTGCGAATACGAAATGGCCCAAAAAAAAGGAAAAAATGACAAACACCCACCCAAACTTACGATTCTCGATCCGAAATCAATTAACTTTTGCATTTTGAATCGAGGGGTTTGTCTATAGTATAGTACGTCGTCATATCTCTCTACATTATTACCCCTCTGTGTGTAAGTGTAGGCAGATCCAGCTGAGCCCCACAACTGGGTCTTATACCAGAATGTCTGACCTCTCTTTGATACATCACATCTGCAGCATTTGCAGGAAAGCAACTTTAGGCTGTAACAGGAGCTTAAGTCTACTGTTTAATGCTCCTGAGAAATCTGTGATGCATGTCATTAGAAGGAGGACACTTTGTCTATAGGATGTTGCAAAACATAGTCACAGTAACTTCTACTGCTTGTGATCAAGAGCCAGCATTCTGTAGAGGGTGTAGCAGGGCCTTAGGGCTCTGTACTTCCAGTGATGATAAGATGTAATGTTGGAGAGCCAGGGCACTGGTAGTCATACTTCTGTCACCCTCCTAAACATTGTTTTCCACAGTGTGTCACTATTTAACAGAAGAAAATAAATGTCCTCCAGCTCCGGTGGTGATTAAAACTCAGATTTTATTCCTCACAAGTTAAAATGGATCAATAAAACATCTTGTGCAGCAGCATCAACACAACATGTTTCAAGCGTTGACGCTCTTAATTATGTGTTACTCATTAACCCTTAGTGAAGTTGGATTTGTGGGTTGGGAAATAACAATTAACCCCTTACATAATCTTAGCTATGTTCCCCCCCCCCCCAGTGGGTGTCAACCGATCACGCAGGATTATGCAAACCAGATTGGCCCGAGGCTCTTACCTTATAATCCACATAATTAGATCCCATCAGGGTTCAGCATCAGCTTGATGCTATTGCCCAGTGTAGTGGGTGGAGAGAGACTCTTACTCTCCAGCTTAGGCCAGCCTCAGCAGGTCACGTGATTCCCAGAGTGCACCCTGAACCGCAACGCTGGAGTCCGCCACTGCCATCCGGGCTGAAGTGGAATAACTCAGCTGATTGAAACAGTTGATCCCGCTGCTGGATGCTTATAGCACAGGGGGCCCAGACCACTTAAATTCTCTTTTGTGGTAAAAGGATCACTGTTTGCAACAAATAATAAAATACAGGTATTACTGATGGCAAGGTCGGCAACGAATGAACAACTTGGAAATCTCAGGATAAATCACACCCAGCTAAACACTATTATGGGCAATGATCGGGTGACCTGGAAACACCTTTACAGGGCATGGGTGCAGGGGATTGGACGGGCAGGCTCATTGGGTGTAACAAGCTATGGGGTGATTGCCCAATTTAAACCCCTATGGCGTTTTACCCACAGCAATCATTTGTCCTTTAAGCTAACCGCGGCCGTGCTGACTTCAGCACCGCCTGAGGATATAAGTTACTTGTGCTAGCGCAAGCACGTGCCAAGGAGTGGGGGGAGGGAAGCAAGGAGCAGGCGAGCGCTTGGCGCCGTTCAAGCTGAGACCGTCTGTGCCGACGCCCACCAAGGATGTGCCCGCCGAGCGGAAAGGTTCCCGGCCAGCCACCCGAGGACGCCGCAGCACCGGGCACAAAGTAAGTGCGCCGTGACAGCTCCTATCGCTTGTTCTTGTCTCGTATAATTTTACTAATTCAGTCTCTACTCTGCCCTGATATAATTCTATCTGGACAGAGTGAGCTTGAACAGGATAGAACTTAGGACTAGTTACCAGTAATGTTTTGGGAACTGTTCCTCCTCTCTCCAACTCTTTCCAACTCTCTTACTTGAGTGAGATTAGGACCGGGGGGAGGAGATCTGAAAACTAGCAAGTTTTTGGCAAGTCAAAATTTGCAACATAGACATAAGTAGCTTACCTTTCCTTGAGTGGCTCCAGCACTCTGCTTCTTCCTCTGTTGGTCTCCTTAGTGAAAAAATCACTTCCTCATTCAGCTTTCAGTCCTCACCCTGCTGATCTGGTCAATCAATCAACCTTCAGTGGACCAAGAACAGAAACACCCCCCCACTCCCT
Organism: Gastrophryne carolinensis; assembly: GCA_027917425.1. Taxonomy (NCBI): domain Eukaryota; kingdom Metazoa; phylum Chordata; class Amphibia; order Anura; family Microhylidae; genus Gastrophryne; species Gastrophryne carolinensis. Next base: position 89,749,287 of record CM051242.1, read on the forward strand.
ACCCAGACATCCTGATTGTCTGCCTCCCTCTGCAGCCCTCCTCTCTCCACTCACACTCATGGTGTGCTTACTTCACATTGCTGTTGCCATACCGACTGTTTCTCTGCAACTCCAATGCTTTTGTTAGGGCGAGCGCCGCGCGCCCATCTCGCAGCACTCCCCTCACCTACGTTGCTGCTCCCGCTGCCCCGGCCAGCGCTGCGCGTCCATCTCACAGCGCTCCCCATTCTCCCTCCTTACCCGCTCCTGCCGGCAGGGCCGCGGCTTCCGGTGCGGCGGCTGACCTGCGCCGGCTACTCCCGGTCGTCTCCCTTCTCCTCGCTCTGCCTCCTCGCATGGTCCAGTGCGTGCACGTCCCCGTCCTCTAGGGGGCGTGGCTTCCTGAAGTTTAAAGGGCCGGTACACCACTGATTGGTGCCCAGTCATCCAATCCTGCATCCACTTCCCCTATTTAAGGGGGCACTTCCTTTCTATCAATGCCGGATCTTGGTCTTCCTATGTATGCAGAAAGTCAGTTGTTTTCAGGATTGCTCACCAGTGTACCGACCTTTGCCTGTCCCCAACGCTGAACCTTCGCTGCCGGTCCCGATCTTGGCCACTTATCTTCAATCTCGAGGTTATGCTGCCAGTCCTGACCTCTGCTTGTACTTTGACATCGCCTTTTGCCTGCCTCCTTTGCACCACGCAGTACGACGGCTGACTGTGTGGCTGAGCTGCTGTTGGGGGGTAGCGACCTGGGGGTCACTCGCCGCTACAAGACCAACCTTGCGGCGGGCTCTGGTGAATACCGGTGGCCTCTTAGACTCCGCTCCCCTGACACGGTACTCACTATCAGTACCACAGTCACAGTAGATCTACACCTGTGCTGCCACACCCGGTCTGTGACAGTAAGATCCAGCCATGGATCCTGCTGAGGTGCCTCTGCCTGATGCCACTGAACTACCTACAATAGTGGCTATGCAGTCTTGCCAAATTAACTAGCTTTCCGCCAAGGTTCAGCAGCTCTTATCGATTCAGCAGCAGCAATTGCCACCATCTGCTCCAGTGTTGCCACCACAGCCTCCAGTAGCATCAACTTCTAGAATCCGTCTCTCCTTGCCGGCTTGACGAGGATGCCAAGTTATGCTGAGGCTTCCTTACCCAGTGTTCTATGCATTTGGAAATGTTGGCGGACCAATTCCTCACTGAACGTGCCAAGGTGGCCTTTGTTATTAGTCTGCTCTCAGGAGATGCTCTGGCCTGGGCTACCCCATTATGGGATCGCGAGGACACAGTTACTTCCAATGTACTCGCCTTTGTCTCTGAGTTCCGCCAGGTCTTCAAGGAACCAGCCCGGGCCTCGTCTGCAGAAATGGCCCTATTGAATTTGGTCCAGGGCAACCTGTTCGTTGGTGAATACGCCATTCCGTTCCGTACCCTGGCATCTGAACTGAACTGGAAATAATGAGGCCTTATGTGCCTCCTTAAAGAAGGGACTGTCTAGCAAAATTAAAGATGCTCTAGCTGCATGTGATTTGCCTTCATCTTTGACTGACCTCATCAATTTGGCCACACGCATCGATGTGAGTTTTTCTGAAAGACGTGAGGAACTCCGCCTGGAAAGAGACTCTCAGCGGACTGGGAGGGCATCCCGGTTGGCACCTGTGTTTCAACATCCTTTGTCCACACATGCGCCTTCCAGTGAGGAGGCCATGCAGGTGGACCGATCTCGCTTAACCCAGCTGCAGAGAACTCGCAGGAGGAATGAGAATTTGCTTGTATTGTGCTGGCTCTGAGCACTTCCTGAAAGACTGTCCTATTCGCCCGCCATGACAGGGAAATGGGCGCACCTAGTGAATGTGGGAGAGGCATCCCTAGGTGTGTGTGCAACCTCTCCACGGCTTACGGTTCCTGTGCGACTTATCGTAACAGCTACCATCTCCTTGAACCTGACTGCCTTTTTGTATTCAGGCTCTGCAGGGAACTTTATCGAGGCCTCCTTGATTAATAAATATAACATCTCTGTGAACCGCCTCGCAAAGCCCCTATTTATCGGGTCGGTTAATGGTGGCAGGCTTGATTGCACCGTGCGTTATTGCACAGTACCCCTCCTTTTAAAGATTGGACTTTTTCACCAAGAGAATATTGAGTTTTACGTGCTCCCTCATTGTACCTCTCAGATTCTTCTCGGCCTACCCTGGCTTCAACGTCACGACCCCACTCTTGACTGGAATACCGGCGATATCAAGAGTTGGGGTGCAGCCTGCTTTAAGAGATGTTTGAAGTCCGTTCCTGCCAGACCTGTTCCTGCTTCTGCTCCACTTCCTGGCCTGCCTGCGATCTATCAGGCCTTCTCTGATGTATTCTGCAAAAAGCAAGCGGAGGTAATTCCGCCTCATCGCCCCTATGATTGCCCTATCGACCTCTTTCCGGCTACCACTCCACCTCGTGGCAGAATCTATCCTCTCTCGGCTCCTGAGACACAGGCTATGTCAGAGTATATACAGGAGAACCTCCTAAGAGGCTTCATATGGAAGTTTTCCTCTCCAGCAAGCGCAGGCTTTTTCTTTGTGGCCAAGAAAAATGGCTCTCTTCATCCTTGCATTGACTACCGTGGCCTCAACAAGATTACCGTCAAAAATCGATACCCATTACCTTTGATTTCTGAATTATTTGATCGACTTTGTGGTGCCAAGATCTTCACTAAACTCGACCTGAGAGGGGCCTATAATCTGATACGTATACGTAAGGGCGATGAGTGGAAGACCGCCTTTAACACCCACGATGGCCACTTTGAATACTTAGTGATGCCCTTTGGACTTTGCAATGCACCCGCTGTATTCCAAGAATACGTGAACGACATATTCCGGGACCTGCTTTACTCCTGCGTGGTAGTGTATCTGGATGATATACTCATCTTCTCTTCTAATCCTGAAGAACATCACCGCCATGTCCGGCAAGTCCTGTCTCGCCTCCGCCTACATCGCTTATATGCCAAGCTGGAGAAGTGCATATTTGACCATACCACTCTACCATTTCTTGGGTACATAGTTTCTGGTCGAGGTCTCCAGATGGACCCCAGCAAGATAAGGGCAGTGTTGGACTGGCCACGTCCTTCTGGCCTACGAGCTATCCAACGCTTTTTGGGCTTCGCTAATTATTATTGCCAGTTCATTCCCCACTTTTCGACTGTAGTTGTGCCAATTCTAAGTCGTGGCCTCCTCAGGCTGAAGAGGCCTTTTATACTCTTAAAAATGCCTTCTCTTCTGCTCCGGTGCTTTCAAGACCAGATCCAGCTAGACCCTTTGCCCTTGAGGTAGATGCCTCCTCCATTGGAGCTGGAGCCGTGCTTACTCAAAAATCCGCTACTGGCAGGATTCTCACCTGCGGTTTCTTTTCAAAAACCTTTTCTCCGGCAGAGAGGAATTACTCCATTGGAGATCGGGAATTACTCGCCATCAAGTTAGCATTGGAGGAGTGGAGACATCTTTTGGAAGGTTCTGCCCATCTTGTTTCCATCTTTACCGACCACAAAAATCTGTCTTAGTTAGAAACTGCCCAGCAGTTAAACCCTCGACAAGCCCGATGGTCGTTATTATTCGCCCGTTTCAACTTTCAAATCCACTTCCGTTCAGCTGCCAAGGACAGCAGGGCGGACGCCCTTTCTCGCTCTTCAGACATTCAGAATCCACTCCACAGCATATTATCCCTTCTGAATGCCTAGTCCACTCTGCCCCCGCTACTCTGGTACAGGCACCACCTGGAAAGACCTGCGTGCCTCCTCATTAACGTTGCAGAATATTATAGTGGGGACATTCTTCTCATGTAGCTGGCCATGCTGGTATCAGAAAATCTTGTTCTCTCATTTCCAGATATTATTGGTGGCCCTCTCTAGGGAAGGACGTGACGGAATTCATTCAGGCTTGTACCATCTGTGCACGTGACAAGACTCCTCGCCAAAGACCTGCAGGCTTACTTCTTCCCCTACCTATTGCAAATACTCCATGCTCACACATTGCTATGGACTTTATTTCTGACCTCCCTTCTTCGCATGGCAACACCATTATTTGGGTGGTAGTGGATAGGTTTTCTAAGATGGCGCATTTTACACCTTTCCCTGGCCTTCCTTCGGCTCCTCAGGTGGCGAGACACATCCTAATGCATATTTCAGACTTCATGGGCTGCCTACACACATTGTGTCTGACAGAGGAGTGCAATTTGTTTCTAAGTTCTGAAGAGCTCTTTGTAAACAAATGAAGATTAAGTTGGACTTTCCTCTGCTTATCATCCCCAGTCAAATGGCCAAGTGGAAAGCGTTAATCAAGTCCTCGGCCATTATCTTCGCCATTTTGTTTCTGCGCATCAAGATGATTGGGTCGACCTTCTGCCCTGGGCGGAGTTCTCATATAACTTTAAGGATGCTGAATCTATGAGAAAATCCCCGTTCTTTGTGGTGTACGGTCATCATCCTCTTCCGCCACTGCCCTTGTTCATGTCTTCTGAAGTACCCGCCGTGGAAGAACTCACACAGGATTTTTCCACCATCTGGCAAGAGACTCAACGTGCTTCCACTCGTATGAAAATTAGCGCTGATAAAAAGAGAAAAACTCCTCCTGTTTACTCTCCTGAAGATAAGGTGTGGCTTTCAGCGGAATACATCCGCTTCCGAGTTCCCAGCTACAAACTGGGTCCCCGCTATCTGGGCCCTTATCCGGTTTGCTATAAGCTTCACCTTCCAGCATCTCTTCGCATCCCCAACTCCTTCCACGTCTCTCTTTTGAAGCCAGTGATTTGCAATAGTTTTTCTCCGAAAATCTTGGTGCCCGCTCCAATCTCTGGTACTGCGGACGTTTTCACGGTGAAAGAGATCCTGGCCTCTAAGGTCTCCAAAAGAAATTTTTGGGTCGACTGGGAAGGCTGTGGCCCAGAGGAAAGATCTTGGGAACCCGAGGAGAACATTCTGGACCACAGTCTCATCTTGGATTTTCTTGGTCCCAGGAAGAGGGGGGGCGCACCCATCTCGCAGGACTCAACTCTGTTGCTGCTCCCGCTGCCCGGGCGAGCACTGCGTGTCCATCTCACAGCGCTCCCCATTCTCCCTCCTGACCCGCTCCTGTTGTCTCCCTTCTCCTCGCTCTGCCTCCTCGCATGGTCTGGTGCGCGCACGTCCCTGTCCTCTAGGGGGTGCGTGCACCGGCTTCCTGAAGTTTAAAGGGCCGGTACACCACTGATTGGTGCCCAGTCATCCAATCCTGCATCCACTTCCCCTATTTAAGGGGGCACTTCCTTTCCATCAGTGCCGGATCCTGGTCTTCCTATGTATGCAGAAAGTCAGTTGTTTTCAGGATTGCTCACCCGTGTACCGACCTTTGCCTGTCCCCGACGCTGAACCTTCAAGCCGGTCCCGATCTTGGCCACTTATCTTCGATCTCGAGGTTATGCTGCCAGTCCTGACATCTGCTTGTACTTTGACATCGCCTTTTGCCTGCCTCCTTTGCACCAGGCAGTACCTCTGCTGACTGTGTGGCTGAGCCGCTGTTGGGGGGTAGCGACCTGGGGGTCACTCGCCGCTACAAGACCAACCTGCCTTGAGGCGGGCTCTGGTGAATACCGGTGGCCTCTTAGACTCTGCTCCCCTGACACGGTACTCGCTATCAGTACCACAGTCACAGCGGATCCACACCTGGGCCGCCACACCCGGTCCATGACAGCTTTAATATTAAAAACAAAAAACAGATTGAAGTCTGGGACAGTGCAATGTGTAGCCTGCAACAATGGGACAAAAATCAGGCTTGTCTTTAGTATAACTATAATGTCAAAAGGATAAAGATGGATATTTACCTCCCCTATGGGGGGGGTCTCGGCTCACCTCTATTGGTGGGCCGGGGGGGGGGGCTGTGGCTCGGCAGACAATGATTGTTATGCTTTGTACATGGTTCTTGTTCTTATGTGGGTTCTTAATTTTTCCTCTCTTAGCACCATCCATTCGTTAGCCCGACACTACACGAGCGACCCCTATTGTCCAGTCCAGGGATTTGCCAGTCCCCGTCCACTGGATACCTCCATCACAAGTTTACTTGTGATAAGAAACTCTACCTAGCTACACCCTCCCCTTTAACTCGACTATATGTACATCCTTCCTTTTAACATCTCTCCTTCCACCTCCCTCCTGAGCGGGACCCTGGACCATCTGGGGAAAAATTACACCGGTTGATAGGCCTCCTTAAATTATATCATGTCACTTAATATAATTTCAGTTAATGTACAGGGTCTGAATTCACCCAACAAGAGATCCGGAGCTTTCAACTTTTTTAACTCCATTCATGCTGATGTAGTCTGTCTTCAAGAGACACATTTTTCCTCCAGTTCCTCACCAAAACACCTTAGTCATAGATATTCCCTGTTCTTCCAGGCCACCAGCCAGAGCAAACAGAGAGGGGTCCTAATTGCCCTCCGGAACGGCACCTCTTTCACCTGTCACAAACAAATATCGGACCCGGGGGGTAGATTTTTGCTTTCCTCACATATTATGCCCCGAACACCAGACAGATTCCAATTTTGGCTCATATATGTTCTATCCGGTTCACAGCTGTCTTTGTGTGCGGTGACTCTAACCTGACATTACATCCCCACTTAGATAGGTCCCTACCTCCTGGTAACCAGGTAATTAAGGATAGTGGCCTCTTTTCTGACTTGATAAATAAAGCTCTATTAGCTGACCCATGGAGGGACAGACACCCCCATGCAAGGGATTATACCCATTATTCAGCGCCACATAAACTATCAACGAGGATTGACCACATATTTGTATTGACAACATTTCTCCCCCAGGTAGCTTAGACCAAAATCCACCCTATCCCCTGGTCGGACCACGATTTGGTGGCAATCTCCTGCAAATCGCTGCTTATTTAACCCAAACCCTCCACATGGATCTTAAATGACTCCTTGCTCTCCTCAAGCCTGTTGGTGGAGGAAGCTAGTAAAGCAGCTACCGAGTATTTTGTGACAAATGACACTGCGGAGGTCCCACCGACCATGATTTGGGGAGCATTTAAAGCAGTAATGCGGGGTCATTTCATCAGCCTGGCCTCTAGGAAAAATAAGGAGAGGACAGCTATGGCTAAAAAACTCCAGTCACAATATCAATTGGATGCTGCTTCCTTTAAATCTAACCCCACTACTGAGCACCTAAGGAACCTGGAATCTTCCAGGACCAAACTTAACCTTCTCCAGACAGAGGAAGCTGAGAGAAGATACAGGAGGTCTAAACATAAATATTATGTATCGGCGAACAAACCGGGGAAGCTGCTTGCGACCCAATTAAAATGTCAGGATCATTTGGTGAAACCCATAAGGCTTAAAATAGGGAAGGGTCTGCTAACCAGTAACCCCATTGCGGTTGTTGAGGTTATTTTCAAGTGGTTTATCTAAATTATATGATGCCCCCCCTCCTCTGCATGACTCCCAAATTAAGTCAGAGCGTGGACGAGGCTATAGGAGTAGATGAAGTACTTAAAGCAATAAAGTCCCTAAAATCTAGTAAGAAACCCAGCCCAGACGGCTTCACCGCCCTATTTTATAAAAAGTTGGCCCCTATTCTGGCTCCACGGCTAGCCAGAGTGTATAATCATATTAGAGGTGGAAACCCCATGGACCCTGAAATGCTTAAAGCCTCCATAGTAATGATACCAAAACCAGGGAAGGGCGCACAGAACTTTGTGAATTTCAGGCCAATTTCTCTGTTGAATCTTGACTTGAAAATCCTCACTAAAATATTAGCGAGTAGAATAAATTAATTTTCAGGAGATGTGATTCATAAGGATCAGGTGGGTTTTGTCCCCAGGAGGCAGGTCGGAGACGGAATCTGTAGGATCCTACAGTTGGTGGAGGGAGCTCAAACCCAAAGCCTTGAGGCAATGCTTCTTTCACTTGACGTGGAAAGGGCATTTGACTCCCTGTCCTGGCAGTTCCTCCATGCAGCCTTGGAGAAGTGGTGCTTTGGACCTGGCTTCCTCTCTTGGATCTCCGCACTGTATGCTAAACCAACAGCTCATGTCAAATATGCAGGGTTTAACTCCACGGAATATTAGATCCGTAGGGGCACCAGACAAGATTGCCCGCTGTCTCCTATTCTATTCGTCTTAGCCCTGGAGCCATTGGCTGAAAAGATTAGACAAAACCCTTCAATTAAGGGAATTCCTTGGGGGGGTAAATCTTCCTATTTGTGGACGATATGCTACTCATGCTTACTTCCTCACATATCTCAGTCCCTAATGCCATGAAGCAACTCACGTTGTTCAGCCAGATCTCGAGCCTTAAATTGAATGCCTCCAAATCCATGGCTCTTGACATTTCCCTTTCCACTAAGACAAAAGAGACTGTAGCCTATAATTCTGAATCGTCCTGGACCCAGAAGCTGCCATACTTGGGAATCAAGCTGACGCCCAGCCGTGATAAATTGTATGAAGCTAATTATCCTGAAATGTTTAAATCATTAGATAAACTGCTGCAATCCTGGCAGTACGTGCGACTGTCATGGCTGGGACGTATTGCTGCCCTTAAAATGACTTACTTACCCAAGATATTATATCTTTTTAGAGTCCTCCCAATCCCTATCCCGAGACGTACCCTAGATATTTTACAGCGTAAAATTCGATTCTTCTCATGGAACAAAACTAAACCTAGGATCAAGAAGACCACGCTATACTGTAAAAAAGATCAGGGAGGAATAGCCTTCCCGTCCCTCCAGAAATATTACAGTGCGGCTCAGATTGCGCCCTTGGTCTTGCTACATGTTCCGCGATACAAGCCTATATGGGTGCTCAATGACATAGCCAGCTGCTCCCCAGTAGCCCCCGCTTCATTGCTGTGGACCCCTAAACCCTGCAGACCGAAGCAGATACCTCCCATTCTAAACTTTTCTCTATCAGTGTGGGACTCAGTTGCGGATAAATTCACTTCTCCTCATCTACCCGCCTCCCCCTTAATTGGGAACCCTGCGTTTCCCCCAGGAATCTCACGTCCCTCTGGATATAAATGGTGGTTACAGGCAATAGATAAATTCTGTACTCCGACTGGGATGAGGACTCCCCAGGATATGTCTCCAGGTGGGGAATTCCCCCCTGCTGAAACTCTTAGGTGGCTCCAGGTGCAGCATTTTATAACAGGCTTACTCAGAAAATCCTCCCCACCCTTCAAGAAAACTGACTTTGAAGACAGGTGCATACGTGACCATTTCGCTGCTGGCTTGATATCCAGCCTATATGCTTCCCTAGTGACCCCCCCTCTTCAGTCAAGCATAATTATATGTTGAGATGGGAGCTAGAAATGGAGGAAGGGGGGGCGTGGCCGGCCATGAGAGCGTGAGGACGTGTCCAGCTTGGGCTCCCGCTGGCCGCCCTGTTAACCCACCAGATTAGCCGATAAACCCACTAGATATTTGGCAGAGAAGCGATGGTGAAGAAGAGGAGGGGTGCCAAGACGCCTGCACGCACCCATACCCGGAAGATAAGCACCTACCTGGACCGGGGAGGCCCGCAGAGCTGGGAGGGCGCCCCATCCAAAATGGCGTCGGCCCCTGCTGATGGTGCTGGGGCTTCTCCTGGCCGCCGTGGGGGCGGAGAGCGAGCAGCTGCGAGATCCCTCTCGCCGACGGGAGCTCCTGCGCTGGATCGGGGGGACAGGGCTGAGAGCTGCCCTCCTCCATCTGCCTTGCTATCCGGGGCTGTCGGCGGTGCTGCGGCGGTGACGGAGGTGGTGCCTGCTGAGCTGCGGGAGCCGCGCGCGAGGTCTGCACAGCGGACGGGGGAGACTCTCCCCACCGCCATGGACGAGAGGCCCCCGGGACCCGGACGGGGGGGCCGGAGCGGTCGCCCTGCCGGGCATGACAGCGCGCCTCCACTACTGGCGCCCACGAGGGTGAGTGATGAGGGGAGAAGCCCCCTGCCTGGCGACGCACGCGCAGGCCGTCCCCGGATGCCTGAGATGAAGCCGACGGAGCAAGGTATGCCTCACTGCTCGAGCCCAGAGCCATTCCCTTCCTCACCCCACTATGGGGGACGTTCATGTGAGTCCCATGCCCCGGTGGAATCCCCCTGCTGCTCGCTGCCTGCTGCTGACTACCCCCCATCATGGCAGGGATCATCCAGCCCGAGGTTTAGCCCTGGCCCTGACTTGCATACCACAGAGGATTCCCCCCCGCCCCGGACGGGACTGGCCCCTTGCCCAGCTTCAGGGGGTGCAGCGGCAGCATCCTTGACGCTGAGCGCCTTGGGAGGGTGCCGTGCGGATGGAGCCTGGCCGGGGATACCCCCCTCTTTAGTGTGGCAGCAGAGGCTAACCCCTGTGAAGTCTGCCTGGCCCCCTGACCAATCTGTGGCAGAAAGAATGGGAGCGGCGACACTTCCTCAGCGTGGGGGAGCATCTGCGGAAGCAACAGCTAATACGGGCCTGCTGTCCCCGCCCGCGGATTCAGGACGTTCCCAGGGTTCACCCCCGCACGGCCCCCATGCTACGGGAGCCATGCCCCTGATTTTGCATTCCGCTCCGCCTGCCGCTGGGACCCCGCAGCAGTCGATACAATCTCACATGGATCCCATCCTCGCAGCATTGAGGGCGGAGCTCAGAGTCTTGCCCACCAGGGAGGATCTGGAATCCTTCATCCAGAGGGTGGAGGGCGCTTTTAAGAAGGATATTGCGGATCTGCGGCACTCGGTTGGCAACCTTGACACCAGAGTTGAATCGCTGGAACAGTTCCAAAATGCGACCACCCAGAGGCTGGAGGCTCTAGAGCGGGACCTGACCCATCAAAAAGCTGTGGCACAGACGGCGATCCTACACTTAGACGACCTTGAAAACAGGAGCCGTCGAAATAATATCCGCGTCAGGGGCCTCCCGGAGGCGACGGGCCCGGATCAACTTCGCCCTACCATCATTGGCATCTTTAACGGCATACTCGGCCGCCCACCTGACGCCGAGATTGTGATCGACCGAGTCCACCGGGCCCTTGGTCCTAGATCCCCCGATCCCTCCCGCCCACGTGACATTATTTGTCGATTACACTACTACACTGTGAAGGAGGACATCCTGGCAAAGGCCTGGGCGCAAGGTCGAATATGCTTTGACGGCGCCCCTCTGCAGCTGTTCCCGGATGTGTCACGCAGGTCTCTCATGATGAGGCGAGTCCTGAGGCCTCTACTGTCCAAGATACGGGACTGCGGGGGCTCCTATCGTTGGGGATACCCCTTCCACCTCGTGGTCCGTAGAAACCAGCGGGCCTTCACCGTGAAAACCCGGGCGGACCTGCCAGGCCTCTTCGCCTTCCTGGACTCCCCCCCGATTGAGGTCCCGGACTGGCGTGATGTTTCTCTTTCCCTGGGCCCCCTGAGGCCCCCGGGGGGACGGCCGCGGCGGATCCGGCGCCCGAGGGGCAGAAGCTCGACTGGCGAGGGGCGTGCTGGTGGTCCGGTGAGGGGCCCCCGCCACCCGGCTAACGAAGATTAGGCAGTCCTCTCTGCCACCGATGACTTCTCCGCGTGGCGCACTGTTTGCGCTGCTTAGTTTTCTTTTTTCTCAACTGTTTTTGATCTACACGCTGAGCTTCGGACTGGTCGGGTTTGGGCGGGCGGCATGAAGGCGGGCCATGTGTGTGGCTTGCCCCCCCCTGTACGGTCTGCCTCCCAATGGAGGGGCCTGACTCGGGCGTGCTATGCGTCGCCCGGCGGCACCGGACCGGACAAGCCTCAAACATGATCCTCATATGTGCAGTGTATGTAGTGTATCTCATGCTTGAACATGTCCTTCCCTTTGTTGTGGGGTGGTGATTTACAGGTTCCTGACAGGAAAGCTTTTCTGCAATGTTTGTGTTGGCTTTTTGGGTCTCGGGCTCGCCGGGGTGCTCGCGGACCTGCTCCCCCTGGCTCGCGACGCGGGAGGTTTGGATTCGAACCCCTGGGCGCCGTATTCACTACATACTCCCTGATTGGCGTGCCCCGTTGGGGACGGCTCTCGGGAGCGGTGCGATGCGGTCCGCATGGCTGGGCCTGGCGGGCCTCGATTCGGGTGCCCTCTTACTCACTCGCCTGTGTCGGGACATGCCGGGGTATGGGAGGCCTTGTTGTACTTAACACTTGGAGGGCCCCTACGGTCCGCCGTCGGCCCCTGGCGCTGGCTGGTCCGGCATAGCTGATTACATTTAGCTCTTGATTTCCTGATTATGTGGGTTTCTCTGTTTCTGATTATGTGGGTTTTTTATTTTATTTCATTCTAGCTTTGATTGGGGAACGCCCCTGGCAATGGTGCCGGTGGTGGCTCCCCCCCCCTTCTGGTTTGGGGGTCGGGGCGGCCGGGGGAGACCCCCACCCTGTGCCTCTCGGATCCGTCGCGCCCCCACTATAGGCCAGGACCCCGCGGCCCCCTGGGGTAGTGTTTTGCTTGCCTCTGGTGCCCGGGGTCCGACTCCTGGAAAGTAGGGATTCTTTCCTCTCTTAGGTTCCCCCTTGATCCCCCTCTTTAAATAAGTTTTCGTTCTATTCGTTTTGGTTAGGTGCGTCCCTCCCCTCCGTGTGGTTCCTTTGTCCTTCGTGCCTGTCAACCCTAGTACCCTTGGTGTGTTCCTTTCCCTCCCCTCCACCACCTCCCTAGCTTACTTCCTTCCCCCCCCGCCCGCTTCCCCTCCCTGGCCTGGGGCCCCCTTTTTCCCTTGGCGCTGTGTGTACTGGGGCCGGTAGCGGCTCCCTTGAACCCGACATGTCTAAAGTCCAATGTACCTCATTAAACGTTAAGGGCCTGAACTCCCCTGTTAAGCGATCCTCTGTATTGAACGAGCTAAAACGACTAGGCGCGGGAATCGCCTTACTCCAAGAAACTCACCTCAGGGAGGGGAAGGTACACAATTTGTCCAGCCGTTACTTTCGCCATCAATACCATAGCCTGTCCCCTGACTCTAAGTCGAGGGGGGTGGCCATCGTGCTGGCGGGACACCTCCCCTGGACACTGGAGGAGGTGAACCATGACTCTGAAGGCAGGTACCTCTTTGTAAGGGGCACTCTTTATACCCAGAGGGTGACGCTGGCAACTTGTTACTGCCCGAGCTCAAACCAGCTGAAATTTCTGAGGTCCACCTTGGAGAGGCTGGCTGAGTTCTCCAGTGGCATTCTTCTCTTGGGAGGTGATTTTAATTGTGTTCTGGACCCTCGGCTTGATACCTCTAAGGGGACTTCTAGTTTGCCTTACTCGGCGTTGCGGAGGATAAAGGCCCTCTTGTTTGAACACCAACTCTTGGATGTATGGCGGATAGTAAACCCCAGGGAAAGGGACTACACCTATTTCTCTCCCCCTCATAACGTGTACTCGCGAATCGATTGGTTTTTGGTCCCCCATAGGCACGTGCATCTCATATCGCGACCGTCAATAGGCTCAATCTCGCTCTCTGATCACGCCCCCGTCTCCATTCTACTGTCGGTCCCGGACTCCCCCCCTCCGTCGGGACATTGGAGGCTTAACGCCTCCCTCCTCCAGGACCCTGAGTTTAAGGCGGAGATTAGAGCGGCAATCTCTGAATTTTTCTTAGTTAACAACACCCCCGAGGTCTCCCGGATGTCTCAGTGGGAGGCTCACAAATGTGTGATCCGGGGCCTTTTGATTAGAAGGGGTGCATACCTTAAAAAGGAGAGGGAGAAACGGGCGGCCCAGTTGATGCAGGAGATTCAGGTTCTGGAGACCCGGCATAAACAATCCCTAGACCCGGCTACGGAGGCGGAATTGGCCAAATTGCGTGCGGCCCTCAGGGACCTGACTTTCGTCAGGGTACGGGGCCAGATTGCTAGGTGTCGTAGGCATTTTTACGAATTCAGTAATAAAAGTGGTAGGGCCCTTGCTAGAGCTTTGCGGGGGCAAAGGGCAAGAAACTTCATCCCTAGCATTGTTGACCCGGGAGGGAATAGACACTTTAAAATAGGTGACATTGCTAAAACTTTTAGGGACTTCTACGAAGGCCTATACAATTTGCCACAAGACAAGACGCAAGCTCACCAGCAAAAAATCAGGGCCTACATTCAGAGGTCTGGCCTTCCCCGGCTGGAGCGGGGGGTAGTGGAGGCCCTGGAGGAGGAGGTTGGTGTGGGGGAGTTCCTGAGGGCCGTCGGAGGTATGAAGCCCGGTAAGGCCCCTGGCCCTGATGGCTTCAGTCTGGAATACTACAAGGAATTGGCGGGCACGTTAGGCCCCCATTTCATTTCATCCTTTAGCTCTCTGAGCGATGGCCTTCCCCCTCCACGGGACACCCTCCGGGCCAGCATTGCAGTTATTCCTAAACCGGGGAAGGTCCCAGCCAGTTGCGGTAGCTACAGGCCCATTTCCCTTTTGAATTGCGACCTCAAAATTTATAACAAAATTTTAGCGGACAGAATCGCCCCTCTCCTTTCGGGGCTCATACATTGGGACCAAGTTGGTTTCGTCCCTGATCGCGAGGGAAGGGACAATACGACACGGGTCATTGGAGTGATCCATCATGCGCAGCGGGGGGGGGGGGGCAGCACTACTTCTATCCACGGATGCCGAGAAGGCTTTTGATAGGGTGAGTTGGGCTTTCATGGAGGAGACCCTCAGGTATATCGGACTGGGGGACAGGATGTTACATCGGGTCTTAGCCTCATACACCTGCCCCTCGGCGTCCGTGGTGGTGAATGGTATGTCCTCTCAGACTTTCTGTTTATCTAACGGGACGCGACAGGGTTGCCCGCTTTCCCCGCTTATTTTCATTCTCTCCCTGGAGCCATTCCTTCGGCTGATCAGACAAAATTCGGATGTGGCGGGTGTGAAAGTGGGCGGAAGGGAGCACAAGGTGGCAGCATACGCTGACGACTTGATGTTCTTCATTTCAAAGCCAGAGATCACTTTGCCAAACCTCCTTGCGGAGCTCAAGAGTTTCCAGGAGGTCTCCAATTATAAGGTTAATTACCAGAAGTCTTCAGCTCTGAACATTAATGTCCCCGCGGAGAGATTGCGCAGCATTAAGGAGAATTTTCATTTTAGGTGGGAGCAGGAGGCCGTCACGTACTTGGGGACGCGGATTCCTTCCAATCTGCAGGAAACGTTTGCATTAAATTTCCCTCCTTTGTTAAAGAGGTTAGATGAGGACCTCCGGAAATGGAACAGGGGGGTCTTTTCGTGGTTTGGAAGGGTCAGCGTCATCAAGATGAACATCCTGCCCAGGGTGCTATATCTGTTCCAGACCCTCCCAATAGACATCCCCGCTACCTTTTTCAAGCAGCTCACAGGAATGTGCACCAGGTTCGTTTGGGCGGGTCGTTCTCATCGTCTTGCGGCGTCGCTATTATCGGTTTCTAAGTCTAGGGGGGGGCTGGGCTTACCGGATTGGAAGTGTTATCATGCGGCGGCTCACTTGAGCCGGGTCATCGACTGGTGTCGACATTCGGCCTTGAAGCAGTGGGTCATGATGGAGCAGGCGGCCTCTCCTTGCCCTCTTCCGGGCTTACCATGGGTTCCACTGAGTGGATATCCGCAATTGAACAAACATCCTACAATTGGCCCGTCCAGAAGAGTAGTGGATAGATTCTTCCCCCGGCCGGGTCTCTCCCCCGGGCCATCCCCCATGGCGCCGGTCCTGGGCCATCCCGACTTCCCGGTAGAGATAACTGGTGGCCCCTTTAAAGCGTGGATCCAGCAAAACTGCTTTAGGAGACTTCATATGCAGGTGGGCGGCGAGTGGAGGCGGCCAGAGGCCCTGGTTAGTGACCTTGCTCTCAAACCCCTTACACAGTTGCAGACCCTCCAACTACAGCACTACCAGCGGTCGGTCGGATGTGCGACTGCCGCTGCTAGGCGGCTAACACAATTTGAGCAAACTTGTTTGGGGTCCGGCCATTTTGGGGGAGCCCTGTCTTACTCATACTCGCTGCTGACGGAGCCCCCGGGGGACTTTGTCCCTCCGTACGTGAGGGGATGGGAAAGGGAACTGCGCCGGTCCTTCACGGACGAGCAAAGGGTAGCGATGATTCAGCTAGCGCATAAGAGCTCCATATCATGTAAATACCAGGAGACTACATTTAAAATTCTTTCCCGGTGGTACCGGGTCCCTGCGCGGCTGGCTGCCATGTTTCCTTCCTCCTCCCCCCTCTGCTGGAGGTGCCTGCGGGACAGGGGAACTATGACACACGTTTTCTGGGAGTGTGAGAAGCTGACCGATTTCTGGAGGGGAGTGCGGGAGGTCATTAAGAAATTAACGGATGTTGACCTTGGTGAGGACCCTGCGTGCTATCTGCTCAACTTGGCACCGGTATCCATGAGGTCAAGACGCGGATCCCTCCTCGCCCCACTCCTGAGTGCCGCTAGGACGTGCATTCCGGCTAAGTGGAAATCCACTGAGCCCCCCACTACAGCGCAATGGCTGGCTGTGGTGCGGGACATATGTAAGATGGAGGAACTCACTGCATCGCTGCGGGGGACTCTAGAAAAGCATAGAAGGACTTGGCAGGCATGGGATGGGTTCACTTTCTCCCCCGATTTCCTTCTCTATACGTAATATGGCCGGGACGGGTTGCCATTGGTCGGGCCTCCCTGCCTCTCTCTACCTCACTGTTGCTCCCCTCCCTCATACCCCTCCCGCTTTGGCCCCCCCTCCTGCACACGCGTCTGTCCTGTCTCTCCCCCCCCCCCCCCCTCTTGTTAATTGTGTCTGGTTGATTGTCCTAGTTTTTTCCTCTTATCGAAAAGTTGGGGACACGGATTACAGAGGTTATAGTTGGTTACAAATTGGGTTTGTTGTTCAATAATATGGGGCGGACTCGACCGGCCCTGCATTTTCTCTACATGTCTTTGGACTTTTTGAACATTGGTTGTGAACAATTCTGTCATTATGCAAATTGCTGCGTGCACCTGTGCGGCACTGTTCTGTCAAGCTCTGTGATTTATTGTGTTTCCCTCAATAAAAACGTTTAATTAAAAAAAAAAAAAGAAATGGAGGAAGAAAAAGAACTGGATACCTGGCAGAGTATCTGGAGAAACATAAACAAAACCTCACGAAATGCATTAATCTTGGAAAATGCATATAAGGTCCTGTTCCGGTGGTACTATACTCCAGACCGAATTCATAGATTTTCCTCTTCGGACTCCCCCCTGTGTTTCAGAGGATGCGGGGAGAGAGGAACTATTTATCACATATGGTGGGGTTGTCCGGTCACTTGTGCCACTTGGAACAGAACCTATAAGTTGATCTCTGACATTTTACATATCCCGCAAGTGGCAGACCCCTGGGAAGCAATTCTTTCACTGAAGATAGGTCAATACACTAAACTAGGATGGCGGCTAACTCAGCACATCCTCTCAGCTGTAAAGACGACCATAGCCAGAAACTGGAAGTCTCCCAACATACCTTGGCCTGAAATCCAGAACAGGATATCAGATATTATGTGTAACAAAAAAATAACAGCAATAGTGAATGATCAATATGACATGTTCTATGAGACCTGGAGCCCATGGCTGGAGCATATCAGGCTGATCAATAACCAGACTGACCCCGTGTTTTCAATTTGATAGATCCAAGCGTCTAGTCTTTGGTAATTGACCCCTAAACTTTAAGCTCCTTATCTCTATATATACTTTGGCTTAGGTCCACCCCGCTCCACTCCCTGTTTGACTCTCCTGCCCTACCCCCCCCCCAACCCGGTTACATATGCCCCAAAATAGAAGTTCTTGCTCTAAATAATCCCTGAGCACTGGAACTTTCAGGAAGTAATCTCTGTAGGTATACCTCATGTTCCTATGACAATATTTAATAAACACACAGCTTATCATCCCATGAGACCTTATTAGGTTCTGTTAAGTGTACAATCTGTTACATTAAATATGTTTTATTGATTTGCTCTGGATATATTATACAATTAAGCAGAATACAGTACTGTGTATTTGGAAGAATTGATAACCTGATGGAAGATCCATTTTAACTTGTGAGAAATAAAAAAGGAATTTTAATCACCACTGGAGTTGGAGGACATTTAGTTTATTTTACTGAATTACAGGCTGCGGCACCCGCTGCATGCTCCTAGCAAGTGATTGTATAAACTATAGTGGAGTGCGCGGTCATACCTGTGTTTTGCACTACAATAAGCCTTCTGTCCTGCAGCCTGACATCATTGTCCATTTTTCCACAAATGTCCTTCACTCCCTCCTTCTCCTCCTCCTCCTCCCCAAATCCTATAGGAACACTTTAGACATAAATCTGCAATTTTATGCATGAAAGACCCTACAAGAGGCTTCTCTACTTTTCTATCTCAGTAATTTATCATGATGAGAGACCACCAGTCTCTACTCCTCAGTCCTCAACGCTGTCTGTAAAAAACATTTTTCTCTGTCCTAAATCATTTTTGGTATTGGGCCACCCTATAAGAGGTGAGTGTGTAATCCTCCTAAAGCTGTGAGTAAGAGTAAAAAGATCCTACAACAGATTTCTGCTTTTACACCGGGGCCTGAATAATATTTGTTATGAGATTCTCTGAAATGGGGTTCACTTATCAATGGTTGTTATATTTGCACTAGGCACTTGGGGTAATTGTCCTTCTTCCACCCCCCCCCCCCCCCCTTGCTTTAGACGAGCAGTAATGATAAAATATCCTTTTGTGCCGGCACAAAAAATTTTTAAGGGGCCCTTCATTCCTAATTTTTTTTTTGGGGGGGTAGTATGATTATTGTTACTATCTTGGTATCCATTGATGTACTTAATATAATTTTTAGGGGAAGGTCCAGCTTTGTTTTTAAATTTGTCTTGTCTAGCATAATTGTATGTGTTTTTGGTGTCATTGTTTTTGAATAAAGCATTTAGATTTATTTTTTGTCAAATATTTGTGTGGTGCTCCTTTATTGAGGTAGGTGTGGCAATTTGTCCACAACCCCTCTTGTGTTGTTTCATTGCTAGAGTGTACAGGTTGCACAGAGAGGCTTCCCCTGCTCAGTTTGCTATCTGCCCATTCAATTGAATGTTGTGTGGGGAAAAGACCATTTTATTACTATTTTATCTAACCTTGAATTTCTACCCTACAAACTTGCTTTGACCTTCAAATCGTATGAATCAGTATTTCAACTTTTCTAGAATAATCCTAAACTAAAGCAGAGAACATGAGCAAAGGTAGCTATTATGTTGCTAGTTCATTATCAAAGCAATAGCACAAAAGCACTCAGGCGGGGCACAAACTATCCCTCATGATTTATGGCTGCACAAGCACCCCAAGTGCATATGCAAAGCCCACAAAATGGCAAGCGCACATGAGAAGCGCAATTTGCTCTTTCCGCAAGGAAAATCTGCTGTTCTGAAGAACAAATGGCCCTGCCCCATGCTGATTTTACTGGCTAAGCACTTAACTGCTCCCGATGGTCCCCCATGTTTCTCCCCTTTCCTTTACCATTTCTCTATAGCAATTTGATCCCTCCAGCTTTTGTGTTTTCTGCGAAAAGATCTATTCATCATTGTGGAGTGTATTCTCTGAGGAAACTGTGTTCTCCATTTTTGGGGAGATGTTCTGATTCCAGTTAAGCCTTAGCACAGCTTGAAAAGAAAGGTAGGGCCATTTTGGAGCTTCCTCTCCCAGAATCTCAGCCATGCCCAACAGCACTTCTTGTTTGCCGGTGGCCTGCAAATGCATGAGCCGCCATTTTGTTTCTAACATTTTCTACAGCAGGGGTTATAAAAAGGTAAATTAATTTTTATGTGCAGCAATCTAAATTGCCCTGGGGAGGGATGCATATGAGCACTGTTTGTAGTGTTGGTCTGGTTTAAGTTATTTTTGACTGTTAGTCCGTTTTACTTTTTTTGCTCAATGTTTTGTCCCAGATGTTTTCTTTAACCCTCCGTGTTTGGTTTGCATATTATTGCTTAATAATTTAACTATAATCATAATTATTGTGTTTGTTTTTGCTAAACTTTGGGGCACGATATCCACATTTTTGTTGTTTGGGCCTTAATTTTTCTTTGGGAGGAACCCAAACCAAAAAAAAAACGTTCAATCCCTAAAAAAGAACTTGTGACTGACACTTTCATTGTTCAAAAACATGCAAGATGCTGCCGGCATGTGTTTTTGGAATGAAATAAGCCTGTTACTCATTGGAATCGGCAAATTCCCCCAGCCTATTTGCTGGAGGAAATTAACTTTTCAAACTGCCACATTTGTGCACTCTTTTCTGCCCTCTAAATATACCATGAATCAGGCCCTAAAAATTTCAGGTGCAAAGGCTAGTGTGCAAATTGACTCTAAAATGAAAGCTCATCACATTTTAACGACCATGAATCAGTCAGGAGCGCAACTTGATGTTCCAAATAGTGTGAGCAAACTCATCTGCGCACCAACCATGAATCAACCCTATTGTAACATATTAGAAGTGCTCTAGTTACTGTAATTGCAGTTGTAGGTGAGGGAAATCTGCTTCAAGTGACACTATTTCTAGCCAGCATTTCTTATAAAACATCTTTTGCATATTTTGAAAATCTGCATACACATGCTTTTTACATTAACTGCATTTTATTGTTTGTCTAGAAGGGTCCAGTTTCGGCCAGTATGTCTACCAGGAAATTAATAAGTATTCAAAAGCAACAGCCCATGACTGCAGTTTTCCACTTAACAATCTGGTAACCCAGCACACACAATTGTTAGATTTTGTTCTCTATAAATGCCATTAAAATGACATCAGAATTCCTAGACATTATTTAAAGAGACACTAATCCCAATGGCAATAATAAGCCGGCAAGCAGCTTATCCGATACATGTCCCTTATGCCTCTCCCCCATATCCTTAAGCGCAGAGCAGGGCTCCAAAGTTTGCCCTCCTTTCAATTTTATTCCTTAAGGACCTTCCTTGGAGGACTCAGTGGGAGCAAGCAAGACAATCCACAGTGGTAACACAGCAGAGCATGCTAATGACTCAAATATTCCCTTCCCAACTCAGTCATGATTCAGAAATTGAAGCCAGGAAAGTTGGAATTCTTAAATGATTGGACTTAAATAAAGTGGGCCTCCAGTCAAAAAGCTCCAATCAAAACCTATTAAATTGCTCTACTAAAGCTGTATTTACTCTTGGGAAACCCCTGGAATCATTGTTTCCATGATTTGAATGCTCTGCAGTTGCCACTTCACTGAAATACCTAGAGATAGTTACATAGCTTCTTTAACACACATAATACCTTTCCTCTAGCTGCTGTTTATTCAGTTTGTGTATGTTTGGCTGTTGATGATACCCCATGTTTCTGAAGTATATATCACTCTAGAAACAAATTTTGCACATCTTTTTGTAGGCTAAAAAAATTGAATCCTAGACGTGTCCCGCAGTGCAATGGTGTAGATTATGAAAAAATGTATAGAAATAAAAAATATACAATAATTTGGAGTGGGCGTGCAAAGAACACACCAATCTCCCAAAGGAAGCACCACTACAATCAACAGTATATATTAATGATTTTATTAGTACAAAAAAACAAAGGATTAAAATACATACACCACAAGACAAATTTAAAAACAACCAGTATGGCCAAATGTATCTATATCAATGTATATGGCCCCTAAGGGCCGCTTAAATAACTGCCCTATGGGTGAATAATATTGATTATCCTAGAATAGTCATAACCCATCCTTTTTGTGCCGGCACAAAAAATCCCAACCACATGCAAATATATGTGCAAATTCACGAAACCAACACTACAAAAATATCAATAATATATATAGCAAAAATGTGCAAAAACAGTGAATATACAATAAAAAAATATCAATATATAAAGTGCAAATACATGAAAAACACATAAACCTAAAACACTACCTAATATTGCACAGGGAAACCCATACCAATAAGACTTTAAAGTGCAGACAATAACAATATATGATATAAATGCAAGTGCCAGCAGAGAGAAAATAAATGGTTAAATCTCACGTCATAAGATAACACCCAGGGCAACAGTCAGGCCAACCTCAGTGAAAAATGTCTGCGCACGCAGCCCCCATGCTGCTTCAAGGACAAGGGTAATGTGTGTGGAGACAGCTCTCCCTTAAATAGAGAACACCCACTAATTTGTCCCGCCCTCCAAATACATCCAAGCACAGTAATTGGCCAAATCATGCCCTCAATCTCTACTCTGAAATAGCCACCCGCCCCCGCACGCCCCATGCCTTAATTGATGTCAATACATGACACCTGACACCGCAGGTGTGAGCACTGTCCTCCCCATCGTGCTGGAGAATACACAGCACACACTGAGGATGGCTGTCATCCCCATCCCAATCCCCACAATGAAAAGCACGCAGCTGCACACGCTACAAGGGGAGAGAAACAAAACCACATCTCCCCGCAGGGGGGGGGGGGGGAAGAGAGAGGGAAGCGGAACTCAGATCAGCTACAGTGGATCACTCCCCACCTAAAGAGGCTTAGTGTTGCAAAACATAAAAAATATATAAAATTGTACTAAGCATATTTATGTAATCAATCTGTAAATCCATGAAAGTATCTACTGCATAAACATGGCCATACAGTGGTTGCACTAACAGAGTGGATCAGGGGAATTAACAACTGACTATCCACTATTACTGTCCCAATTATAATCTACAGTGTCAATACATATTTTACCATGCTAAGTGCATGTATAAACATAATTATTAATGATCTCAGTATATGCACTTAAGAAAACACAAACATTGTATACTGTCAGAAGCCACCGCTCTTGACATCTATGGTACTTTGTTTGTCTCTACTGTCATAGAGACAACGAATCACTGAGTATATAGCTGTAAGCAAAGTTGTTGTCATTGCCGAACTTGCGCTGCACAAATCCACATACATCATCACGGTTTGTTATATCGCAGGAGTTGTTTCCAGTGGGTCCATGGGTTGCTCTGCTGATATTCTTACCATCAACCGGGACATTATACAATCAACGTGCTAGCCTTATATAGCCACAGTGCACAGTGCACCCAAATACCTGTGTGCAAAAGTATATATATTATTATAAATATACTTATAATATGTGTGTGTACATGTGTGAACAAATCAACTTGTTCATGTGAAAAATATAAAAAAAAAAAAAAAAAAAAAAAAAAAATTATATATATATATATGTATATATACACACACACACACACATAAATATATATACATATATATATACACATATACATAAATAAAAAATATATGTGAGAAAAATATACACAAAAAACTGAAAAAATAATAATAAATGTGAAATTAATAATAATATTGAATATTAATGTAGGCCTGTATGTAAACGTGTACACATGGATTCACATATGCACACAGACCTACGTGCATACAACATGTGCAAAAACATTTTTTAATCAAACTCTGTTGCATCAAAAAGTGAACAAAATGTGTGCAAGTGTGAAACCACACTTGTACACCTAACTTTGAAACAAGTAAACATATGCCGCGTGCATGAAGAAAGTACATGGATCAAAAATTGACCCCTTAATAAGTGAGACCAAACCAGTGTCACCAAACCAGTCTATATACCTAAATAACCACACTGTGTTGTGAATGTGCTACATCTCTCGACTGTAGTGTGGCCCCGTGAGTGACCCCAATGCTACCAGTCAAGGGTTGTGCACAGCCCCAAATACATAACAACTGTGTACACCAAACAGCTGTACGTGCCACCCTACCACCAGCATGTGAAGCTGAAATATCTTATTTAATATGTGCTAATTCTGTATCTATGCCCCTGAGAGATGGACTGAATGATGGTACCTTGGACCAAAATTCTACCTGAAATACACGAGTTGGTCCCCTATGGACCCAATTACCAACAGGTTACGAATATCACCAATATATACAGTACCTCCTGGTCCGATAGTGTCACAGGATCAGGTCTGATATCTCATAAAAACGGACTAAAGGACCAGTCCTCATTAAGCCCCGTGGGGGATCTGGTGTTCAGTTGGAAAATCCAACGTAACTCACGTTGCAGCAAACTCTGCTTCAGGTCGCCCCCCCGTGGTCCTAATCGGACCCTCTCAATACCTGAGACCCGCAGAGAAGAATAGTCTCCCTCATGCACCTCTAAGAAGTGGCGGGCCACTGGGGAGATAGTCTTACCTAAAGCAGTGTCCCTCCTGGCAAGCCTGATGTTCGATACATGGCCCTGTATTCTGGTCCTTAAGGCGTTCTGTGTTTCACCAACATAACTTTTGGGACAGCCACAGCGTAATTGATAGATGACAGCCCTGGTCCTGCAATTGATGAAAGATGCAATTTTAAAATCACGAGAGGTGCCACTACTACCCACTACCGTTGTCTTCTCCATGTATTGACAGATGGAACACTTTCCACATGGAAAACTACCCCGAGTTTTCCCGTCTGTCAACCACATACCCTGTGGTGATAAATGGCTCTTAGAGAGCTTATCTCTCAAATTGGGTGCCCGACGGGCAATCATCTGTATTTTGCTCCCCACGTGAGGGGCAATCAAGGGGTCCGATGTAAGAACATGCCAGTGATTTGTCATCAATTGTCTGATAGCATGCCACTGCTTATTATAATTTGTGATGAATCTAGTAGTGTTGTTCTGTCTCATTCTATTTCTATCATTGGTCCCTGACCTCAATAAACCTGTTCTTGGGGTCTGTTTTGCCCTCCAATAAGCGGCATCTATCACCTGAGTGGGATAACCCCGATCCCTGAACCTCTGTTTTAGTCTTTCAGCCTGTGTTTCAAAATTTGAATCACAGCTGCAATTCCGACGGGCCCTAAGGAATTGGCCATAAGGGATGGCTTTTTTGAGATGTGGAATATGTGCACTCCGAAAATCTAACAGACTATTTACCGCCGTGGGTTTCCTGTGCAAATCCGTGCTGATTGATCCGTCCGTCTCTAGTGTGAGTTTCAAATCCAAAAATGTAACTGACTCGGCAGAGATTTCAGATCCACAACATCTTTACTTTCAATGGCACCTATTATAAACAGATTTCCGGGGTTGCCATGGGAGCCAAATGCGCTCCGTCTGTTGCTAATTTATTCCTTGGTTGGTGGGAAGAATCTATAGTATTTAACACCGATTGTGACCGTTTCCACCCCCATATTGGGGGGTGGTTCAGATTTATTGACGATATACTCATTCTTTGGCAGGGATCTGAGGAGCTTGGTCTTGAATTTGTGGAACATCTGAACAACAACCCATGGAACATTCACCTGACATCTGAAATCTCTGCCGAGTCAGTTACATTTTTGGATTTGAAACTCACACTAGAGACGGACGGATCAATCAGCACGGATTTGCACAGGAAACCCACGGCGGTAAATAGTCTGTTAGATTTTCGGAGTGCACATATTCCACATCTCAAAAAAGCCATCCCTTATGGCCAATTCCTTAGGGCCCGTCGGAATTGCAGCTGTGATTCAAATTTTGAAACACAGGCTGAAAGACTAAAACAGAGGTTCAGGGATCGGGGTTATCCCACTCAGGTGATAGATGCCGCTTATTGGAGGGCAAAACAGACCCCAAGAACAGGTTTATTGAGGTCAGGGACCAATGATAGAAATAGAATGAGACAGAACAACACTACTAGATTCATCACAAATTATAATAAGCAGTGGCATGCTATCAGACAATTGATGACAAATCACTGGCATGTTCTTACATCGGACCCCTTGATTGCCCCTCACGTGGGGAGCAAAATACAGATGATTGCCCGTCGGGCACCCAATTTGAGAGATAAGCTCTCTAAGAGCCATTTATCACCACAGGGTATGTGGTTGACAGACGGGAAAACTCGGGGTAGTTTTCCATGTGGAAAGTGTTCCATCTGTCAATACATGGAGAAGACAACGGTAGTGGGTAGTAGTGGCACCTCTCGTGATTTTAAAATTGCATCTTTCATCAATTGCAGGACCAGGGCTGTCATCTATCAATTACGCTGTGGCTGTCCCAAAAGTTATGTTGGTGAAACACAGAACGCCTTAAGGACCAGAATACAGGGCCATGTATCGAACATCAGGCTTGCCAGGAGGGACACTGCTTTAGGTAAGACTATCTCCCCAGTGGCCCGCCACTTCTTAGAGGTGCATGAGGGAGACTATTCTTCTCTGCGGGTCTCAGGTATTGAGAGGGTCCGATTAGGACCACGGGGGGGCGACCTGAAGCAGCGTTTGCTGCAACGTGAGTTACGTTGGATTTTCCAACTGAACACCAGATCCCCCACGGGGCTTAATGAGGACTGGTCCTTTAGTCCGTTTTTATGAGATATCAGACCTGATCCTGTGACACTATCGGACCAGGAGGTACTGTATATATTGGTGATATTCGTAACCTGTTGGTAATTGGGTCCATAGGGGACCAACTCGTGTATTTCAGGTAGAATTTTGGTCCAAGGTACCATCATTCAGTCCATCTCTCAGGGGCATAGATACAGAATTAGCACATATTAAATAAGATATTTCAGCTTCACATGCTGGTGGTAGGGTGGCACGTACAGCTGTTTGGTGTACACAGTTGTTATGTATTTGGGGCTGTGCACAACCCTTGACTGGTAGCATTGGGGTCACTCACGGGGCCACACTACAGTCGAGAGATGTAGCACATTCACAACACAGTGTGGTTATTTAGGTATATAGACTGGTTTGGTGACACTGGTTTGGTCTCACTTATTAAGGGGTCAATTTTTGATCCATGTACTTTCTTCATGCACGCGGCATATGTTTACTTGTTTCAAAGTTAGGTGTACAAGTGTGGTTTCACACTTGCACACATTTTGTTCACTTTTTGATGCAACAGAGTTTGATTAAAAAATGTTTTTGCACATGTTGTATGCACGTAGGTCTGTGTGCATATGTGAATCCATGTGTACACGTTTACATACAGGCCTACATTAATATTCAATATTATTATTAATTTCACATTTATTATTATTTTTTCAGTTTTTTGTGTATATTTTTCTCACATATATTTTTTATTTATGTATATGTGTATATATATATGTATATATATTTATGTGTGTGTGTGTGTGTATATATACATATATATATATAATTTTTTTTTTTTTTTTTATTTTTTTTTATATTTTTCACATGAACAAGTTGATTTGTTCACACATGTACACACACATATTATAAGTATATTTATAATAATATATATACTTTTGCACACAGGTATTTGGGTGCACTGTGCACTGTGGCTATATAAGGCTAGCACGTTGATTGTATAATGTCCCGGTTGATGGTAAGAATATCAGCAGAGCAACCCATGGACCCACTGGAAACAACTCCTGCGATATAACAAACCGTGATGATGTATGTGGATTTGTGCAGCGCAAGTTCGGCAATGACAACAACTTTGCTTACAGCTATATACTCAGTGATTCGTTGTCTCTATGACAGTAGAGACAAACAAAGTACCATAGATGTCAAGAGCGGTGGCTGCTGACAGTATACAATGTTTGTGTTTTCTTAAGTGCATATACTGAGATCATTAATAATTATGTTTATACATGCACTTAGCATGGTAAAATATGTATTGACACTGTAGATTATAATTGGGACAGTAATAGTGGATAGTCAGTTGTTAATTCCCCTGATCCACTCTGTTAGTGCAACCACTGTATGGCCATGTTTATGCAGTAGATACTTTCATGGATTTACAGATTGATTACATAAATATGCTTAGTACAATTTTATATATTTTTTATGTTTTGCAACACTAAGCCTCTTTAGGTGGGGAGTGATCCACTGTAGCTGATCTGCGTTCCGCTTCCCTCTCTCTTCCCCCCCCCCCCCCTGCGGGGAGATGTGGTTTTGTTTCTCTCCCCTTGTAGCGTGTGCAGCTGCGTGCTTTTCATTGTGGGGATTGGGATGGGGATGACAGCCATCCTCAGTGTGTGCTGTGTATTCTCCAGCACGATGGGGAGGACAGTGCTCACACCTGCGGTGTCAGGTGTCATGTATTGACATCAATTAAGGCATGGGGCGTGCGGGGGCGGGTGGCTATTTCAGAGTAGAGATTGAGGGCATGATTTGGCCAATTACTGTGCTTGGATGTATTTGGAGGGCGGGACAAATTAGTGGGTGTTCTCTATTTAAGGGAGAGCTGTCTCCACACACATTACCCTTGTCCTTGAAGCAGCATGGGGGCTGCGTGCGCAGACATTTTTCACTGAGGTTGGCCTGACTGTTGCCCTGGGTGTTATCTTATGACGTGAGATTTAACCATTTATTTTCTCTCTGCTGGCACTTGCATTTATATCATATATTGTTATTGTCTGCACTTTAAAGTCTTATTGGTATGGGTTTCCCTGTGCAATATTAGGTAGTGTTTTAGGTTTATGTGTTTTTCATGTATTTGCACTTTATATATTGATATTTTTTTATTGTATATTCACTGTTTTTGCACATTTTTGCTATATATATTATTGATATTTTTGTAGTGTTGGTTTCGTGAATTTGCACATATATTTGCATGTGGTTGGGATTTTTTGTGCCGGCACAAAAAGGATGGGTTATGACTATTCTAGGATAATCAATATTATTCACCCATAGGGCAGTTATTTAAGCGGCCCTTAGGGGCCATATACATTGATATAGATACATTTGGCCATACTGGTTGTTTTTAAATTTGTCTTGTGGTGTATGTATTTTAATCCTTTGTTTTTTTGTACTAATAAAATCATTAATATATACTGTTGATTGTAGTGGTGCTTCCTTTGGGAGATTGGTGTGTTCTTTGCACGCCCACTCCAAATTATTGTGGATTGCATTTTTTATGGGTGAGCACACAGTTGTATACATTTTGTAGGAAGATTTGGGCGGTGCACCCTTTGTTAGTAAATTGAAATAAAAAATATATATAACAGAAAAAATAACAGACCACTAAATAGGACTGCTAGGAACAGGGTTTCATTGCACACCGGCAGGAGTCACAGGCCACACCCCCCAATGGCAGGAACGCCGGGGAATGTACGGCAAGTTTTTTTTTTTTGCTTGCTCAGGGTATACTGCACACTGCCTGTATTGGGGTGCCTGCACACTGCCTGTATTGGGGGTGCCTGCACACTGCCTATATTGGGGATGCTCGCACACTGCCTGTATTGGGGATACCCGCACACTGCCTGTATTGGGGATGCCCACACACTGCCTGTAATTTGGGATGCCCCTCACTGCCTTTAATGGGGGATACCGCTCATTGCCTGTAATTTTGGGATGCCCACACACTGCCTGTGTTGGGGATGCCTGCACACTGCCTGTATTTGGGATGCCCACAAACTGCCTGTATTGGGGATGCCCACACACTGCCTGTATTGGGGATGCCTGCACACTGCCTGTATTTGGGATGCCCACAAACTGCCTGTTTTGGGGATGCCAGCACACTGCCTGTATTGGGGATGCCTGCACACTGCCTGTATTTGGGATGCCCACAAACTGCCTGTATTGGGGATGCCCACACACTGCCTGTATTTGGGATGCCTGCACACTGCCTGTATTTGGGATGCCTGCACACTGCCTGTATTGGGGATGCCCGCACACTGCCTGTATTAGGGATGCCCGCACACTGCCTGTATTTGGGATGCCAGCACGCTGCCTGTAATTGGGATGCCAGCACACTGCCTGTTTTTGGTATGCCCCTCACTGCCTGTATTGGGGATGCCTGCACACTGCCTGTATTTGGGATGCCTGCACACAGCCTGTATTGGTGATGCATGCACACTGCCTGTATTGGGGATGCCTGCACACTGATTGTAATTTGGGATGCCCCTCACTGCCTTAAATGTAGAATACTGCTTACTGCCTGTAATGTGGGGTCTGTAATGGTGTGATCGGGTGGGGGGGGGGGAATTCTGCACACTGTCTATAATGGGGTGATTGGGAGGCGGTATTTTAGCACACCATTTGGTTCACAATATTTTTTTTCTATTTTTTCTCCTCCAAATCCAGGGTGCCTCTAATATGCAGGTGCATCTTATAGTGTAAAAATATATATTGATTACACAGGTCAACAACAAAAAAAAAATTTACTGGTGTCCAAAATATTTTAATGATTTTGGGGTATTTTTGGGGTGCTGATTCTGAATATGCTATCAGTTTTGCCAGATTGGCTCAAGTTTTTGAGATTTTTGGTATCTTAGTTATAGCACTTGTTGGTAAATGCGACGCATCATCTCATTAATTTCTTTGGATTAGTACTTGAACTGAGCAGTTCTCAATATAGTTTTTTGTTAATTAGTGTTCTAAAAGTTTGTTCATAGCTTGATTTTTGCACTAACTTTATGTTGTTGTCTGTTTTCCAGTGAAAAGCATGAACTCATCAAGAAGAAGTTGTCTTAACGATCCAGACTCATTCTGTTACATTTGTGGTGAATATACACTGCAAAAACATAGAAGAAACATAACAGACTTCATAAAAAAAGTGTATTTGGCCTATTTTGGGGTTATGCTTGGGGACCAAGACAAGTCTTGGGCACCACACATAGTGTGCAAAGCATGTATCGAAGTATTACGAAAATGGAGCAAAGGACAAAGAAAAAGCTTCAAATTTGGTGTTCCAATGGTGTGGAGAGAGCAAAAAAATCATCATGATGACTGTTATTTCTGTGCAGTGCAAGTGCAAGGATTCAATAAGCATAAGAAACGAAAATGGGAGTATCCTAACATGGAATCTGCAAGAAGGCCTGTCCCTCATTGTGAAGATGTGCCTGTACCTGTGTTTACCATGTTACCTGACCTTCCCCCACCTGATGATGATGAAATGCAGGGTATGGAGCTAAGCATTAGTTCTGGAAGTGAACCAGAATATGAAGGAAGTTTCAGAACACCTACGCAATTTACCCAAGGAGAGCTCAACGATCTAATAAGAGACCTCAACCTCTCAAAAAGTGCATCCGAACTTTTAGCTTCAAGGCTAAGTGAAAAAAATTGTCTGACGCCTGGAACTAAAATTACATCTTACAGGACCAGAGAAGAAGCACTTCTTCAATTTTTCTGTGAAGATGACCTACTTGTATATTGTAAGGATATTCCTGGCCTGATGCTGCAAATGGGTTTACAAGTATATCGTCCTGAAGACTGGAGGCTTTTCATAGATAGTTCTAAAAGGAGTTTGAAATGTGTTTTGTTGAACAATGGCAATCAGTGTGCATCTCTTCCAGTAGCTCACTCAACTAAACTTACAGAACAATACAAAAATGTCAAAATGGTCTTGGAGAAACTGTGCTACCATGAACATTCGTGGCTGATATGTGTTGATTTAAAAATGGTCAACTTTTTACTTGGACAGCAAAGTGGATACACAAAGTATCCTTGCTTCATCTGCATGTGGGATAGTAGAGCAAAACATCAGCACTGGGAGAAACTGAATTGGCCTCCAAGGGACACCTTGACAGTAGGAGCATCAAACATAGTGAACGAACCTTTGGTGGACAGGGAAAAAATCATTCTACCACCACTTCACATAAAGTTAGGATTAATGAAGCAGTTCGTAAAGGCATTAGACAAAGATGGTAATTGCTTCATGTACATCTGCAGATCTTTCCCTGGTCTTAGTAGCGAAAAACTGAAGGCAGGAATCTTTGATGGTCCTCAAATTCGGAAACTCATTAAAGATTCAAATTTTCCTAAGGAAATGAATGACATAGAAGCTGCTGCATGGTGTAGTTTTGTGTTGGTAGTGAAGAACTTCTTGGGAAATAAAAAGGCAGACAATTATGGAGAACTGGTACAAAACATGCTATTGAGATTTAGAAATCTGGGTGTACACATGAGCATTAAATTGCATTATCTTCACAGTCACTTGGACAGATTTCCAGAAAACCTTGGAGATTTTAGCGAAGAACAAGGGGAGAGATTTCATCAGGATATTATGGTGATGGAGGAAAGGTACCAAGGCAGATGGGACAGACATATGATGGCTGATTACTGCTGGAATCTACAGCGTGACTGCCCGAATAGCTCACATAGACGAAAATCATATAAAAAGCGCTTTTCCAGCGATTAAATGTCTCCTATCTTTCATGTCTTGTTCATTTTTGAAGATTACTTTCTAAAACTAGTTAAAATAAACTAAAATCAACATTTACTTTGTTAAATTTATTGTATTCATGACAATATCAATAAAGTTAATGCGCGTGTAGCAAATTACGTCTTTTTTTTACACATTTCACGAAAAATCTCAAAAACTTGAGCCAATCTGGCAAAACTGATGACATATTCAGAATCAGCACCCCAAAGTTACCCTAAATTCGGTGAAATATCTTTGGCCCCAAAAATGCTGTTGACCTGTGTTATAGTACTATATGACTATTTTACCTTAATAACTTATTCTTAACCAATGTTTTCATTATACATAACAGTGATATGTAAGCGCATCTCTTATGGGGATGATTTATAATTTAATTAGGACCACACTGTTTTTTAGTAGTTTTTCTGCTGTTTTATTTTATGTCATACATAATTATTTATTTTGTAAAAAACTATTGGAACCGGAAAAAATATTCATGATAAACTTATGATGGGATAAAACTAAGATCCCAAAAATATATAGTAGAGTCATTCATGGTAGCTGTAAATTCCATATTAAAACTGTTGCCATTAAGAGAATCCAAATAGTGTTGTAAAGTAAGTGACTCCCCCTCCTAAAAAATAATAACATTGTCTATAAACCAGTATATTGTTAATAAACATTGATTCCCACCACCCACCAAACAAATAGGCCACGCTGGGGGCAAATATGGCCCACATGGCAACATCCTTAATCTGTAAATAAAAAGTTTCACTTGGGGATATTATTGACTGTGTGCTTTCCCTGGGCTGTATCCCTGTTTTTCTTTTATTTTCTATGTTAGAGTGTCACCTACCTACCTCTCACACATTCTTTGGTGGGCCACAGTAGAACTATTAGTTCTGTGAGGCTGCAGTAACAATTTTTCTTTAATCAAAAAAAACTTTTTTTAAGCCAAAAACCTCAAACTTTTACTGGGGTCTGAGTATTGCACTGTTAATACTCACCTACCTACCTCTCACTCACAGTCCAGGGGTGGTGATAGTAATAATTGTCTTTAATGCAAGAAAAAAACTTTTGATCCAAACCCTTAACCTTATACTGGGTCTGGGTATTGAACTCTTTCTTGTTAATCAGCTACCTAATTCTCGCTCAGTCTTTGGGGGGGGGGGCTCAATATTACTGTTTCTTGGGGGAAATGTCTTGAATTTAGAAAATGGTATTAAGCAAAACATTATACTACTGGTTCTTGGGAGCCCAGAAACAGTTGCATTGAATTTGGAACATTTTATTAAGCAAAACCCTCAACCTTATAGATGGTTCTGGTTTTGAACAGTTCTTACCTACCTCTCACTTACAGTCTGGTTCTTACTGTTGTGTTGAATTTAGAACTTTTTTGTTTGTTTTGTTTGTAAATGTTTTTTTTCAGGCAAAGTTGAAAAACGTACCTCATGCTAAAGCCTCTCCAACATCTTGCAGTTCTGTGGGATCAGCTAGGAAGTGAAAGGTTATGCCAAACCCCGTCCATCTTAACCTTTCCCTTACATCTGTAATGAGGATTCTCATCTTCTGGAAACATGATTACGCTTGCCCCTTGCCATTCCTGGCTCCATTCATTCCACAGCCTCCCCTTTCCCTGGGCATCCTTCCTTGTCGGCGGTGCTGTTTGTAATGATAATGCAGCACGATCAGCATGATGCTGGCCACGTCCAGCACTGCTCTCAGGTGTCCTCACTCTCTGATGCTTCCTCTTGACATGTTCTAAGGAGGCAGCAGAGAACGGGGACAGTGAGAGCAGCACTGGATGTGACCGGCATTATGCTGGTCGTGCTGCACAGAAGGTAGTTCTCTGCTGCTGTTGTCCCCCTCTTTCCCTTTCCCATGGTTAGTATGGCCCCGCAACAGCTGCTCCCCTCTTCTCCCACTGTGTATATAGCCCTGCCACTGGTGTTGCGCCCATTCTTACACCCTGCGAGTATGGCCCAACCACTGTTACCCCCTCCTCCTACATTGAGTACAGCCCCTCTCCTGCTGCTGCCCCCTCTTACCCCTGAGAAGTATGACCCAGTCACTGTTGTCCCCCCTCCTCCCCAACAAGCATGGCCCAACCACTGCTGCTGCCTCCCCATGTGTAAAGCCCGCTGCTGCTGCCCCCCAGCGTGTATGCCCCTACCTGATGAGTATAGCTCCGCAGCGACTCATGGGACTGCATGCATATATGTGTGGGAGTGCATACATGTACATGGGAGTGCATGTTTGTGTGGGAGTGCATAGATGTGTGCGGGAGTGTGTGCATTACTGCTGGTTCTTGGGGAGGCAGTAAGAGTTGTGCTGAATTTAGAACATTTTATTAAGCAAAACCCTTAACCTCTACTTGGTTCTGGTTGTGGACAGTTCTTACCTACCTGCATTTCTCTCAGTCTTTGGGGGGCCTCAGCATTACTGACGGTTCCTGTGGGGGGGGGGGGGCAGTAACAGTTGTGTTTTATTAAGCAAAACCCTAAATATTATAGGTGGTTCTGGTTTTGGACAGTTCTTACCTAACCACCTACCTAGCACTCAAAGTTTTTGGGGAGCCTCAATCTTGCTGCTGGTCCTTGTGGGCCCAGTAATGGTTGTTTTTAATAATATTTTTTTTTAAACAGGACCCTCCGTGTTTTCCTAAATGGCATTCACAATGCCTAACTGTAAAAGGTCTGTTCGAAAGTCTAGTGACAGTGGCAGAACTACCAGCCGAAAATGGAATGGCAGCACCGGAAGCACTTGTGCTGTCAGGGGCAGTGGTGGCAACAGGGTTGAGCAACTTTTATCATCCAGTAGGCATGTGTTGACCAACCAGCAAACAGGCTTGAACTTGTTGACACAGATCTCAGACTCAACACTAGACAGAAGCCACTCACACAGCCAGCCATTGGGTGGTTCCTCAGACACCCACTATTCTGTGGCAAAGGCAGCCACTTTCCTCTTCTCCTATCTTGAATTTACCTTTGCTCCAACATCTAGTCTAGAGCTATTTGCGAGCCTCTTACTCTCAACCACTGTTCACTGATTAAGAAATTTTGGGGAATAGTCAGCGGGTCAGCAGTCAGAGGCTAAAACTCATTGGTAGGGTCGGGCGAACCCGAACCGCAGAATTCAGGTTCATTGGCCTGATGCAGAGCCTCCTCTGAACTGCCCTTAAAACCTTCCGATTGTCCGGGGCTCCCGTTTGAATCGTGGCTCAAATGTGATGCAGAACATCCGTCGGAATGGCTCCCTAACTGATCCGTCAATTTCACTTTACTCGGAAAGCTTTTTTTGCTCTCTCGGGTGCCTTCAATTTGATCGGGACTCCCGTTCACGTTCACACGGGTGGCCCGTTTTTCCCTGATTTTTCCTGGCTTTTTGAACGTACCTGCTTGGTTTCCGTCGTATTTGACCTTCCATTTTGGTGGTTTTAGCAAGTATACTTACATCTCCATGGCTCTTCAGTTGCCAATCTGGCTACACGCAAGCGCACATCCCTCAAACTCCCTTGGAATATGCATATGGCCACAAATGCAAATGTGACACACATCTTTTTTTTTTTTTTGTTTTTTTGTGGGGGTTTCCTTGTCCTTAATGCATACCTTAATCATCTAGTAGTTCCTTCTTCCTTGTCCTTAATGCATACCTTAATCATCTAGTAGTTCCTTCTTCCTTGTCCTTAATGCATACCTTAATCATCTAGTAGTTCCTTCTTCCTTGTCCTTAATGCATACCTTAATCTCCTTGCTTGTTCCTTCTTCCTTGTCCTTAATGCATACCTTAATCTCCTTGCTTGTTCCTTCTTCCTTGCCCTGAATGCATACCTTAATTGTTTGTGTGTTTTTCTGATTTATTGTCCCATATCTAAACCTTTGGTGTCATGGAAATGTGTGCTGATGTTGTGTGATTGTACTTTTGCAAGAAAGCCAACTCTCAAAATATGTTATTTTTTTTATTATTCAAACGTTGTTTTTTTTTGGTGGTTTTTTTTAGGTTTTTTTTTTTGGGGGGTAAAACAGAAACAAATCTTTACATTTTTAAAATTGTTAAAAAAATTAGGCCTCGGGGTCTTCGGGATGTTGTCTTCTTTGATCTGTGAATGAAAAACAACATTAGTTTAGCATTGTTTTTTTGGTTTGGTTGGGCGTGGTTTTTTTGGGGCCCTTTTCCAACCGGACCTTCTGCGTGATTTCATGAAAAGCACAAACTATTTTTCAAAGATTCCGCAGCATCTTAAAATAATATATAGTAAGTTTTTAGTCAATCAATTATTATTATTTCCCCCACTGGGCTGCAACTCAGTTCAGGAATTTAGGATACGTGCGCCGCCATCTTGACTCTGAAGCATCACACTTACTGAGGAGAGGAGAGTGGGATAAGGTACAGGGGGTGGGTTATAGCTGTGCTTTGTTCACACAGAGCAGAGCTGTGCTCTGGAAAAGGTTGGTAAGATGATTTGTAAGGTGGACAATCTGTATGTACAGGGTGTGGGAAATATTTAAGATAGACTCTTATTCAGAGTTAAGGTCCGCTTTAAGTGCTTTTTTTATAAAAATTAATTTGGAAATGTCTCTGAATTTTAGTTTTCAAATGTAATTGTTTGCTCATTTTCTTTAGTTTAAATAAACACCACTTACAAGGTTTGGGCCGCACATTGCGTCGGGGGCGGAGTCTCCCTTCAGCCTCCCTCTGTTGCTGTTGTGAATCTGTATGGATGACAAACACACTGATATTAGAGACTGTTGTTCTTTCATGAATAGAATATTAAGTTAGGCTTCTAGGTATCAATCTACTCAGCTTCCCCAGCAACCTCTTCCTCCTCGCCCCCTTCCTCACTCATCCCTTGGGATGTTCCAGCGACGTCTGAATCTACAACAATAGTGCACATGAGTATCTGTATTTAATGCATGTATTTCCACATATCTAACTATAATTCCCTTACCGGAGTCCGGTTGAGGCTCTGTTATGCTCGACTCCCTGCCGTCAGATCCCCCCCTCCCCTGCATGCTGAGGTCCAGCGGCTCCTCCGAGTCACTTACAGAGGAGGGGGTGGCCGTTGACCCTGGCGGTGGTCCACCTACACCTTCACCTGTTTCGCCCAACACTGGGCTGCGTGTCCTGGTCCGGGTGGGGCAGAACCGTAGATTCAATTCGTGGGCTGAAATACAAACACAATCATTAAACCACGCCCAGGCGATGCCAGGGTTATAGGTGCACTTACATTTTCTACACTTACATGGAAAATGTTTGTTGAAGTACCGCCTCACCCGGGGCTTATGCCTTCTTTTTAAATCAGACCAGTGTTGGGCGATCTGGGTGAAGGTATAGGTGGTTTGGGTTCGGCGTTCTATCGCCTCCACCACCTCCAGGGCCAACGTCGGTTGGGCATAATCAGACGGCAGGAAGTCGTAGCGATTCCTCAGCATCATCTGTTAATAAAAAATACAAGGACACACCATTAAGCCACCAAATACATTAACAAGTTTCCTGGCCTAACTCAAGTCACTTTATTAACCTCTTGCTGCCTCACATTGCCCTAGTTCTGCTCTCTGCATGTAGGCTAGTTTGTTGCTGCTTACATGTGTTAAACTAAGGTGGGCTGGTATGTAACGTGACAAACTAAGTTGTTTCAGACTATTCTTGTTTTTTGTTTTTTTTTAATTACAAGGAATGTGTGCGCGCACATAAACGCACGCTCGCATACTCACATCCATGATGATGTCTTCCTGCTCCGGGGTAAAGATGGCGGGCGACATCTTGTCTTCTTTACAAAGCTAGATAGCTCTGACGTTCCCCCGCGTTGACGTGCGTGCGTGCGCGCAGGTGCGCACTCGCTGTTGTGCACGCCCACACGGGAAACATATTTAAAGAACAAGCCACTCCGCTCGGTGTAGGATACCATATCAATATTGGCAGACCTAAAGTGAGCAAAAATAGGCAAGCAAGGCCAAAGGCACATAACAGCCGCACACATGCCTCATTCTAAATAAAACAGAAGAGCAGGCACAACACACATGCAGAACATGCACCAACTTAAACGGTACTCCACAGACACAGGCACATTCCCCAAAACGCAGGAGCAAGGAGACATTAACCCATTCACCCCCGCCAGAAAAAAACAAACAAACACACCAGGGTGCTAAATCTAGTAAGACCCTGCAGCATACTCAACCTCAACACAACAAGCATACCCACAAAACCTAAGCACAAAGCATGGCTGTTGCCAA
Organism: Gastrophryne carolinensis; assembly: GCA_027917425.1. Classification (NCBI taxonomy): domain Eukaryota; kingdom Metazoa; phylum Chordata; class Amphibia; order Anura; family Microhylidae; genus Gastrophryne; species Gastrophryne carolinensis. Next base: position 89,787,476 of record CM051242.1, read on the forward strand.
TGCTGTTTGGGTACATTATGGGGTTCTGTCCGTCGAGATACTAAACAAATCAAGCGGACAGTTGTGGACCTGAAATCAGATAGTTGGCCAAAAATGGACATGCGCCGGCAGCAGAGGTAAAGCCCAAATGCATTTAGAGTCGCTTTTGGACCAGCATGTAACACTTCTTAGGTGTGATTTAATCTTCCCCAGCCTGCAGACAGGGGGTGGTTTCAAGAAAATACATTGGCCACAAGGTCGGCACGGATTGTGTGTGCTGGCCCACTTTGTGTACCAGTGTAAGGAGGGGTCTGCTCGTCAGAAATAGGTAAAGGTTCTGCACCCAGGTCAGTATATCCAGCAATCCTGCTTCTAATGGCAAGGTTGTGCAGGACCCCACAAGCAATAATTATTTTGATAACCTTGCCAGGCTGATACTGAAGAGAACCCCCACTCTGATCCAGACATCGGAAACGCATCTTCCACAACCCAAAGGCACGTTCCACCACAGAGCGAGACCTCCTATGGGCTGTGTTGTAGCGCTCCTGTGCCTGGGAAGATGGGTGCAGGATGGGTGTGAGCAGCCACGGTAACAAGGGATAGCCTGAGTCACCTGCAAAAATCCAAAAGACAAACATAAGGTGGATGGCTAAAAAAAGGTTTAGGTGTGCATAGAAACATTAGTACACAGGGACAAATCGGTGAGCTAGGTATGGTGGTAGTAATTGACATTTTTAATGAGCCTACAAACAAATGCAACCTGTACACTCATTAAAAATGTCTGTGTAATGCTACTTAGATATGAGTGCCAAAACATAAACCAATAGTGGTGAATACTTTCACCCATTAATTTATAAACAAACTAAATAAAAAACATTTTCACATTTCAAGGAAAGGTCTCACAGATTAGTGGGGTAGTGGCAAATCCACATTCAAACCTGGGGCCCAACTAATACAACTTTAATACACATACCCAGTAACCATCCTCCAGAAATATCTCCAGATTGAAACCGTTGATAGAGGCTGGAGTTCCTCAAAATGTGCGCATCATGCGTGGACCCAGGAAAGCCAGCAAACAGACTGAAAAATTGAAGATCAGGGCCCGCCACTGCCTGAACATTGATGGAATGGCCCATCTTCCTGTTCCTGCACCAAGCAAAACAACAGTGGAATTAGTGTGAGCCTTAAAAAATGTTTGTTAACCAGCAAAAAGCAGAACCAAACCACATACCTGAACAGATATTCCTGGTCCGCAGGGGGGATGAGCGAGACATGTGTGCAATCGATTGCACCAAGGACGTTGGGCATGTCGGCTATGTTATAAAAGCCCAACTTAACCGCATTCCAGGCTTCCCCTGTTTGAGGGAAAAAAATGTAATTCTGTGCCAGGGTAGCCATGCCATCCACTCCATCCTCAGCGTAGACTGGGACATCCCCAGGGAGAAGGCACCCAGTCTCTGGAACGAGCCGTTCGCCAAAAATTGCAGGCAGCCAACCAATTTGGTCATACCTGCAATTGCATGCCCCTTTCTTGTGGTGGGGGCTAACCATGGCCGCAGCTCGCTATACAAGGCATGGAGAGAAACACGGTTAAGGCGGGTGAGCTCGAATAGGTCAATGTCACTCATGCCATCGATGTCCAAAGGCGTGCGCTGCAGCCTGGTTTCTGCCATACTCAGAACTATCAGACAGCATAGCTGGCGCCTTTGATGTTGGCCCACAGAGGAATGCATTCCCAAAAAGCACGGAGCTCCAATACGGCTGGTCAGACTGCCCATAAGTGAAGGCTCGGTGGCCCCGTTTTATTAGGCTGATTTCAATCGGAAATCAAGGCTCTGCATCACTGGAAAAAACGGGCCAATCAACGAGGCGTCCGTTTTTCCGGGAAAAAGCCTCGTGCGAGCCCACAATCGGAAAGGCGGCTGAGCGCACACCTGAGCGCATAAGCGCACACTAAAATCAACGTAGCACCCTTTCCTGACCCGATCAAAGCCCAAAACACACGGGGGAGCTGAACGGGGAGGCTCTGCATCAAGCCACATGTCCTCAAACCTGAGCACGAATTTCAGAAATCTGTGCGCGCGTTCGGCACATGGGCCGATCCCAGAGGAAGGCCAATCAGCCTTCCTTCCCCTCTCACCATTGGCTGGCAAGACACGTGACCCCACTGTATAAAAAGCGGGGTCCATGACACGCCACACACTGCCGCTGTGCGCTCTGCAGTAGATAGGGAGAGGTGCTGCTGTTGAGGGACTATCAGGGTTTTTTATTTTAAAACAACTGTCCTTTTTAGGACATTATTTAGGGAAAGTGTAGATAGGTCTTAAAGCACGCTATTGTCCTTTTCAGGACATTTAGTCAAGAAAAGCTGCTGTAGTGAGGGCGAGATAAGTAGGGTGTCAGTATTCTGTAAGAGCCTCTCAGTGTCAGTACTCTGACAGTACTGCAGCAGTGTAAGTAATCTGATAGCACAGCAGTGTCAATAGTGCCCACTTATACCAATAGTTGAAGGCTCCTTGGTTTTAGTGCCCACTTATACTAATAGTTGACGGAACCTCAGGGCCCACTTATACCAATAGTTGAAGGCACCTCAGTGTTAGTGCCCAATTATACCAATAGATGAAGGCACCTCTTTGTTAGTGCCCACTTATACCAATAGATGAAGGCACCTCTTTGTTAGTGCCCACTTATACCAATAGATGAAGGCACCTCTTTGTTAGTGCCCACTTATACCAATAGTTGAAGGCACCTCAGTGTTCGTGCCCACTTATACCAATAGATGAAGGCACCTCGGTGTTAGTGCCCACTTATACCAATAGTTGAAGGCACCTCTGGGTTAGTGCCCACTTATACCAGTTGTTATTGGTGTATGCACTAGATCAGGACAGTTAGGGCCCTCTTGAAAAAACATTTTGGGCAGTATTCACTGGTTCAAACCACTGGTGTGTCAGTACTCTCCCTCCCCCCTCAGATTATGCTCCTCGCCAACATGTATTCATCATCAATTTTGTTTGTATTCTGCCTTAACTACCTGTTTAATTGTTGAGTATGCCTCACTCAGCCTGCCATTGTGGGAGCTTGCAGCATATTCTTTATTTGAGGATCTGCGGATTGCATATAATAAAAAACAAAAGCGTGAATAATGGTGGTATTTTAACAACAGAATGTGCCACATCCCTGCCTGTCAAATCTATCTATCCCCAGTCTTTCCCTTACGTGGATTGCACCCCACAGCCCCTAAACAATTATACATTACACTTCAGTGTTACCTCTATTTTGGTTAGTGCCTGTTCCAGTGTTCTGCCCTTTATATAATTCAATTATTTTTTTATTTTTTTTTCAGTTCTTTCAGCCAGAGGCAGTTTGGTGCTTTTGTTTAACCCAAATCAGCGGGATTGCATTTATTTTCAGAGAATAGTAACAACTCCATTAGTTCTGAGGTGTGTGTACTCCATCTTAATAAACATTCCCAAGGATAGTACTTGATATCAATAATAAGAAGTAAGTAGTAAGTAGTTATTCTTAGTATATCCCAATATATTAACCCAGAATTTCATGGAGAATGAGCATTCCCATCAAAGATGCAGAAACGTAGTTGGTCTTTTTTTGCACCATCAGCATGGTGTTGTCTGCGTTCTCCTCTTATAATATGAGATGAGATATGCTCGGGAGATAAAATAAAATTGCGGGGGAAAAAGCGCTATTTATAAACAAGCAAAAAAAACATTCCCCTGGTCAGGGAATCTATAAAGAGCAGCAGTGAGCGGCCTTTTATAGTGAGGTATGGGGGCCCCTTCCCTCTTGTAACATATGTGGTCAGGTGGCGGAGATCCCAGAGAGGCTTCGCCTTTCTGCATAAAAGGAGCTTCTCCAATCCAAAGTTTATTGCCCACACTGGTAGCATGGATGAAAGAAGGGGCTGCAACCCAGGGAAGTAAAGTGTGTGGTAGGGTGTCTGTCACATCATGTAAAAATACCCTATTTATGGATCAGAAAGACAAACAGACAATAACAGAGTGTTATTGTTGCCGTCTCTTTAAGAGGCTGCTTGTTAAGTGCTCGATAGGGTACTGGAGTCTAGTCAGTAAGGGAAACTGGGTGGGTCCTGCTGGCCAAGTAGTCTGGTCCTGTAATGATCCAGTGCAAGGGAGTTATAAAGAGGCCGATTAGCCTCAGAAGGGTGCTGATGAGCCGCAGCTGCTGGACTTGCTGATTGTTGAGTGCACTGTTTATGGTCAAGCTGAGGAGAGCCCTTAGCCAGGTAGCTGTGTGGACTACAGGGCGCAGGCGGCACCGGAGCGTTGGAGAGTGCTACAACAAGCTGTATGTGCTACGGAGTGCAGGGGGCACCAGGAGCAGGTTTCTAAGCCAAGTGAGACGGATGTCAGGGCTGAAATGCCCTTATATGTCTGTGAGTAGGCCTGTGTGGCCAGATAAAACTGGGGGCTCTGTGAAAACAGTTTTCTTTGAAGATATGTATTTCCCTGTATGATGAAAGCTTACTTAAAATGGACCATTTTGAGTTAACTAACCCCTTGTTTGCCTGTGTCTGTGCCCAAGAAGATCCCGGAATCTTACACTTGATATACTTAGTATAACTAAGGGTGCCGTGTGTGGGAAAAATGCACCATGATGGGTTTATTCTGGTGAATTAGATGGTGATCAAATTTGAATGCTGTAATTCTTGGATAAGGTGCGAATTTAAAATATCAAATATAGAATTTGAATAAAAGGAAATGTTATTATACACCACTTCTGTGAGCCAGAATATGTTATCATCTATTGAACTACATGGAATTGAAAGCCAGCTCAGGCACCAAGAATGCATCATTGGTAATCAAATGAGTGAGGGCCATGTTTTCATTGTTTTGATTTCACTCAATAAATAATACCTTAATATTCATATTTTGAAATATACATTTTTCCCAGGGGTTGTTGCAACTAAAATGTGGTGATATTGGGACACCTTGTGTGTTTGGTTGTAAAGGAGCTTACAAAGAAGGCGGTTTAGAGGAAGGCCGAAAAGTGCGTACAAACTTGACTTGTTTTTGAGGAACTATGAGGCATGCAATGTATGTGTGTTAGCTCTCTGGGGTGAAGGGCTGCTAGAAGCTTGAGCCTGTTGTCACACATGACCTTTTCCTGATGGAAGCATGGTCAGTCATGTGTCAAACTGAGTCTATTACTATCAGCTTTTAGGCTTTGTGGCTGCGTGGGCCTAGGCAGATCAGTTTCAAAACAGCAATGCACCATTTCCCTTGTGCAATGTTGTACTGCTTTGAGCCCTGCTGATTACCCCAAAACAGTCAAAAATGTAGAAGGGCTGCTCACACTGGAGAATGAGGAGAAGTGTCTGTCTGTCTTAATGAATCTGCACTTGTTACTTGCTGCCCATCCTCTAGCAGATTTACCCAATGGCCTTTAATGTAATGCCCCTGCCTCTTCTAGATGGAACAAGTATCTGTGGTCAGGTGAACCCTGCCAATAAGAGCATCCTACTGAGCCTAATGGACGGTCAGCAGCACTTGTTGAACATTTTGTACTGTTGTAGAGCACTGGGCATTAAAGAGCAGAATGATGGATCATCCACTGTCCTTTACTTGGGGGCAAACACCCCTGCGTTCATGCTCTGGGCTTATCATGGATGATTGGGTTAGTAGCATTTCTTCTGCTCCTTGTTTGGGTTCTTGCCTAGGTCTCGCCAAGTGCTGGGATTTTGCAGCATTATCATGGATGATTGGGTTAGTAGCATTTCTTCTGCTCCTTGTTTGGGTTCTTGCCTAGGTCTCGCCAAGTGCTGACCTCAAAGAGTCCAAAAATTAGCCAGGCCTGCCACCAGTGCAGGTAATGGAATGCAGAAGACCAACCCAGAAATAAAGGTGGAGGGTAGCTATGTTATGGTACTTAAAAATCTGGCATGCTGGGATTTTGCAGCATTATCGCTTGTGATCACTCTCCATTGAATGGCAGTTGCAAGTAATATCATTTGCAAATCACAGGGAGATCATAATTGCATTTCTTTTAGAAATCACTAGTGCAAACACATCGCCCCCTGTGAAGCCAGCCCTAAAGATAGAAAAATTATTAGATTGTCCTACTGGTAAATTAAACAATTAGCATTAGTATCAGGTCCAATAATACCACAGGGCTAATACTACAGTGTTTTTGGAATATTCTCGCTTTGCAATAGTACATGTGAAACCTCTGCATAACATTGACTCATCATGACTCATTTACTTGCTACTCACACCTACACTACATGACATGTAAATAATAAAGTACATAGCACTTTGTGTGTGTGCGGGAAATTGTTATAAGATATTTCAGGTACATTAAATAAATCACATTTCCGCCTCTGTGATCTCTAAACGCTCCAAGCAACTTGCTGCATGTTATATAGGCATGTGGTCAGAATGAGATACAGTTATATAAGGCATTGGTCTAACATATTATTAATAATCAATTGTGACAAAAATGTATTTGATTCATTAGATTATTAAATAGTCTACTATTCCCTCGTAATATTTAAATGCCATGGTTTGTGAACTACAGTTACTTATAAAAAAAGGTCAAAAAATACTGTAGTCCATGGGTCTACAACAGTGTTATTCCAGCCCTGATCATCACATTGGTAAATAAGAAAAAAAACACTGGTCATACAGACATTAGAGCTCAACCCCCTGTATTTTTCTTTTGTAAGTAGCACGTGGAAACCTATTTGCACAAAATGTCATATCAATGCACACAGAGCTTTCTTGGTAACACAAAATCAGACCTTAAGATCACAATATGCATGTCACTGAAGAGTTCTTCATTAACAATATATGACTCGGGTTTCAGAGTAGAGGCATATGCAGGGATATTTGCTACACAAAAATTACCTTTTGGTCCAAAAAGCACAGGTAAATGGCTCTTATAGGTGTCCCTCCTTAGCAAAGATTACTCAGGCACCAGAGTAGAGGCACAGGTCTTTTGCAGACCCCTTCTTTCTTGCACAAAATTAGACCTTTGAGTCTCAAGATGACAGACAGAATCCCCTTACAAGTTTCTTCCTCTACAACACAACCCAAGCCTTTTGCAGCAGGGGTCTTTCTTACATAATAAAATGGACCTTTGGATGTCAAGAGTACAGGCAAATGCACTTTATTAGATTATTCCCAACAAAAATATGAGCTCTTTAGGGGGAGGAGTAAAAGCGAGAGAAAAAAATGGCAGGTATTAGATGGGCAATGTTTTGCAACATTCTTTTATTATCCCCCCTCAATTGCTGCTCCATGGAGTGCATTGGAGTGCATTCAATTCTACAGTAAGCACCTAATAGCAGCACCTATCTTTCTGTATGCCTCTGTTTAGACATGGCCTGTGGGGGGTTGACTGCACCTACCCTGTTTTTCCTCTGCAAGGTTTGGCATCAGTGCATGGGATGCTTTGATTTTCCTTTGCAGTTTCTGTCCATGTGCAAGCTAAGATAAAAAATACCATAATCACCTTTTGTCCCATGCAACTGTTTTGTCCTACTTTAAAAACTTACCAGGTCCCAGGATCGAGTTCCCTTGCATTAATGAGTGTGTGTAAGGCAGTATTTGACATGCCCCCTCTTTTGTAAGCAATAGAGTGAATGTGCTCCAGTCACTGTGACAAAGGATACGACACTTATGTCGGAACATAGGTTCCCCCTTCTTTTTTCCTCGTTACCCAGTGAGGGTTTGAAGTGAGAGCTGGGAGAGCTAGCTTTTATTCCTGGAGGCTTGGCCTCCAAGGCATCTCCCTGATGTCATTGCGGATGTCACAGAAGGGGAGGGGGATTTTTCCACGTCACCCCCTCTAGGCCCCTCCCCTTTTGTGGCATCATAAGTGACATCAGGAACTTTGCGTGTTGGATCCGCTCATCACTAACCTTTAGCCACTATATGAGGAGGCAGGCAGGAGGAGGCAGGCACATATAAACAATGCTGGTTTGGGCATAACTAGGATAAACTGACAGGGGGTAAATTTCATTCTTATACTGTGCCCACTAAAAAGTTGAATTACTTACCTCTGAGGGCACCAAGTCATGTGTTCATATTTCTCATGTTCAGTGCTGAAAGCCCTCCCACATTGATTGGCTGCAGGGGACACTTCATGTGAATACCCAGTGGCAATTTGCATTCTACTGTGGATGCTCAGATGTGCACCTGGCACCAGACATGGGGAAATGCTGGTAGCTGCAATGATGATATCTTGGAAACACAAACACTGCATCCCACAGGGCAATGAGGGATAGCCCACCCAAAATAAAAGGTTCCCACGATAACTTTTAAGTTAGTGATAATAACTAAACTCAGATATTGATAGTTAGAGGAGTAAAGGGAGAAGAAGATCAGAACTATGCAGAAAAAAAGGACTCTATCTTCTCTAATGAGGACAATACCGCTGCTCTTCCTTTTTGACCCTTTAAACTGAAAAGATTACAAGGCAAAACATGCATTTGGAGAGGAAAAAGAGGAAGGCAATGAGCCAGGCTCACTGGTGTTAGAGGGTGGCAAACTGGGCAGTTTCCAAAGGGCCCCCATTTTTAGCACTCTGTTTAGTTTTAGTTGAGGACTGAAGCTGAATACAGGGGAGGTACTAAAGAAATGGCTAGCGTGATGGAGGTAAATGACTAGATTCTGGTAAGGAGGGTAGGTGGAGTGGAATTTATAACTGGATTCTGAAAGGGGTGAATATAACTGTGTTGTTGAAACAATATTTCAGAACTTGGGGCCCACTTTTAAAATTTGCCCAGGTGCACATTTTTTTCTAAAACCTGCCTTGGAACCTGGGGGATGGGAGGCAAGTACATTCATTTTTGTTTTCCTTAACAAGCCATTTAAAGGGCCACTCCAGCCCCTGTGTTAAATAATAACATAACCCCCCTCCACATGTAATAAAGCAAATAAAGACACTCACCTTCTCCTGGAATCCTGCAGTGAAGTCAGCAGTGCTGATCGCCCACCGCCATTTTGCTTAAAGCCGGTCGCTAGGTGCCGGTGCTCTCTGCATCGCACACACACTCCCACCCGCCCATTCACGTGAATGTTCTGAAAGCACATGTGATGGGGACAGCGCCAATGCCAAGCGTCTGGCAAGGACTTCGAGAAAATGGCAGCGGGTGATCACTGGGCCATTTGCAGCACCACCAACTTCACCACTGGATTCCGGGTGAAGCTGAATGTCTTTATTTGCTCTGTTACATGTGCTTTAGCGCTAATAGGAGGGGGCAGGGTGGGGAGTATGTTAATATTTAACACAGGGGCTGGAGTGGCATTTTAACTGATTTTAGCTGTACTGCCCGAGGTATAGGGTGTGGAAATTATTTTTAAGGGTTGGGGCCGATGTGAATCTACATACTCTATGGAAAGTTGCAGTGTTCTTCAGTTAGAGAGTGACATGTTGACAGATCTGCTCTTGATAAACAAATAACTTGGTTTCAAAATGACTTGATTACATGGCATGATACGTCTATTACATTACATATTATGTACTTTGTATTATTGTTCTCCTTTGTTAAATTGTATTTAGGATTAACTGTACTCTGCGTGTTTAAACATTACATTACATTCTAAATTAATTTTAAATATAAAAAGAATTTTGTCAGCCTATTTTTAACTAAGGAAAAATATGAACACAATATATCTCATCAAACGTCTGATTTGTTCAATTCAGTTTTCACTGAACCATCAACCCAGATTTTTTTGTTTTTAAGGCTGATCTTTATAAATTTGATTTCATTTGAGTAAGATGTCACTTTCACTTCTAACCATGTTTCCAAATTGTATTCATCTACCTGTCTAGACAATGTGCTTCATGTGACCTGGTTCTCATCTCAATATCTTAGCGATCATTACATACATTTCAAAACAAGCAAGAGCAAAAAATGTTTGAGCAACGTTTGCTTGAGTGTTAGAGGTTTATTAGCTTAGTGAGCAGTTTTAAATATTTGAAGGTAAAATGCCTTGTTCTTTTTGTCACACATAATGTTCTACTGTACAAGGAACATACAAATCACAGACTTGTCTTCACACCTAACCAGTCAGTATCAATGTATGTAAAAATAAAAAAATAAAAAAGCAGGTCAGATTAGCGAGAGCAAAATAATTACAATAAGCCAGGGATGTAACTGCATTGTGAGGTATGAACTAACTATATTACATCCCTACAGTGAAGGGAAGTGAGATATGGTATGTTTTGTGAGAATACCTACTTCTCCGGATCAGCCATGCTGCTGTCATGCCACTATCATGTTGTTACCATGGCCCTAACAAGCTAAATATTCAAACCTTGTAAACCACATTTATTTTCCCAGCCATGCCTCATTTTTGATATTTGAATGTGTAGCTAATTAGTCTACTCAAAAAAACATACTAACTGCCAGCCTACCTAGAGTTTAAGTCTCTGTTGCAGACTATTTTCACCATTTTGCACTGTACATGTTTAACTGTGATTTTTGAAGGAACGTCAAGGGATTTCCCAGAAAAATTATATATTGCTTTTTGTCTTGAAGTGTATTTTTTTGTCCTTTTGTTTAGTGTTTTTTTGGGGGGGTGAAATATGTGGGAAAAAAATAAAACAAATGCCATTTTTACAATTTGTAGCTTTTTTTAAAATAAAAACTATACGTTTTCCCCAAAAATCATTTTTTGTGTCAAAGCCCCATTCCTTCCGGTTACAATGTACCACATATGTAGCGGTACACACCCTTTCCTGCCCAGCAGACACCTGGGAAGATTTTTAACTAAAATACTGCACAACTACTTTGCGCACCTTGCAGTTTTTCAAGAAAAACAACCCTTTCCATTTGAAATTCCCCCCACAAACTATATATTATGTCAAAGTACTCACATCAAGCTTTTTTAGGCATACCCGGCTTGTTGTCACTTCACTGATTGCACAGTGTTTCCCCAACAAAAATTATAAAAAAGCAGAACATTTCCTAAAATGTCAATATGCAAACAATAAAAAACAAGCTGAAATCAGAAACCACAAGATCCCCCAACAGAACAATACCCAACATGCATAGCTTCTTCTAACCCTTTTTAGCAGTGCCAGCCTACTTGAGATGTTTTCAGGCCATGTGTTGCCAGGCTATTTTTTTACCAATTTGCACTGTTTAACTGTGATTTTTGCAGGAATTTTCAGGAAAATGATATAGTGTTTTTTATCAGAGTTTGGGTTTTAGCATAACATGTCTTTTTTGTAATTTTCCGTGCTTACACAATATTTTTTGGGTAATACATATTAAACCAAAATAATTATTTTAACCCTTTAAGTGCCAGACTACGTTTCACTATTTTGCGCTACACATGTTCAACCTTGATTTTTGAACGAATTTCCAGGGATTTCCCAGGAAAATTACATATTGTTTTTTTTCAGCAGAGTCTGGGCTTCAACATGAAATGTCTTGTATGGCCTTTTTTAGTGGATTCTCAATACTTTTGGGTGAAATATATGCAAGCATTTTTTTAAAAATCAATTTTTTGCAATTTGTAGTGTGTTTTTGTAATAAAAAATTCAATTTTTCAACCAAAACAACCCTTTACATTTGGAATATCCCCCATAAACCATATATTCCCTGAAAGTACATATGTTAAGCTTTCTAAGCGTACCCAGCTTGTTGTAGTAGGATCATCTTTCTGGAAGTAATTCTAAGGTTGCACAGTTTTTCCCTAAAAAATGTATAAAAAAGCTGAAAAAAAAACATGTTTTCCTAAAATATCAATATGCAAACAAGAAAAAACAAGCTAAATATGAAAGTGCAAGGTTTTTTACTCCATGTTTAACCGTGATTTTTGCCGGAATTTCCAGGAAAATTATATTTATTTATATGTTTTGCAGCAGAGTTTAGGCTTTAACATGAAATGTCTTGTTTGTAATTTTTCTACTGTTTTTTTTTAAATATTTTTTTGCGTAAAAAAAAAAAATATATATATATTTTTTTAGACAATTGTCTCCTTTATTTAAATAAAAAATTTGTTTTATTAACAAAAACCATATTGCATCTGAAAGCCCCATTTCTCCCGATTACAGTGGTACCACATATGTATCGGTAGCCCCCCCATTCTTGCCCAGGAGACCCCAAAACTGAAAAGAGCACTTTATAACATTTACAAATAAAATACAACTATTATCCACACTATAAACATAAAGGGTTAATAAAAAATACGACATATGGTCCCCCCTCCTGGGAGGGGGGGCATTTTTGGGGGAATTTTAAGGGTTAAAAACCCTTAAAAATCCCCCCAAAAAGTAACATGGGGTCCCCCTTACCCATCATAACCAGCCCAGGACCAGCTATGGGGGCTTGTAGAACAGGGTTCAGGGGCCAGCTTTGGTGGCTTCTGCACCCTGCAGGCTACAAGCCACATGGCCACGGGCCGGGCTCTTCTGCCCCCACCCCCTGGGCTTTGGGGAGGCAGGTAATTGGGGTGCCGGGGGTTAATGGCAAGTCACCCGCTAGCCGCAGGTGACTTGCTAGCCCCCAGCCTTGTGAACTGGTATAGGGGTCTCATAGATCCCTTACCAGTTCACAAAGGGTTAAGTGTAAAAAAAACACACAGACACAAGGAGAAAAACTATTTATTTATTTATTTATTATTATTTTTTTTAATACTTACCTCCTATCCATCCCTGGGCACTGTGTCCCACGCTGATCACTCTGGCTTCTGCTCTCCTGCTGCTGCTGGAAGCCTTTTATAGCTGCTAGGGGGGCGGGGCTAACAGTCGCGATCCAGGAAGTGAGCGAGAGGGCGATTTCTCGCCCTCTCCTCACTATGGAAGAGCCTGGGGGGCGATTGGACCCCCCCGGTGAAGAGGAGACCCCGCGGGAGGCATCTCAGCCGCAGGTGAGTAAATGTCATTTTTTTCCGTGCCCAATTTTTTTTCCGTGCATACACAAGATTTTTGGGGGTAATAATAGAGCTCGCCTTAAAAAATGAAAAAATAACTTTTTTTGGCTTGAAAATCTCTTTGTTGATACAATTATGTGCATTTTGTACATCTTTGTTTAAAGCAATGCACTTTTTAAATTATTTTTAAATCTGTGATTCAGCAAAGAATTGTTTTATTTTGCATATTTTTTGTGATTACTGGATCTAAGAAGCACATAAAATGAGCAAAACCACAAAAAAGTACATGCAATTCAGCTGTCATAATCAACTTTTTTTTACTAGTCTTTGGTTGTAACAAGCCAAAAGCAGATGTTAAAAACACGCTTCACATTCCCACATAGTTTTTTGTCAATGACAAACACATGAAGTAGTGTGGCTAGTTTTTGTTTTTAATTTTCCTTGAGCTGACTAGCCCAGTGCACCAGGCACATGGACGGGCAACCTTGCAGGCTGTAGCTCGCCATCCGCTGTTCTGTCCCACGCAGTTCAGCTGCTGCTGTCAGGGACAGCCAGAGAGATTGGCCAATGCCATTTGTGCAATAGTTTCCGTCGGTCTCTCCATGGTCATTGACAGCTCTGCTCCCCTTTCCAGGGAGGTGCTATTTATACAGGGAGTGATCTGTGATGTCACAGGTCACTCCCAGTAAGAATGTCCCTCCCTGTGTCTGGGAGAAGAGGTGCCTGGAAGCCACTGGATTCTGCAAAACCAGCGTGGAACAGGAGTGGTGTGGGACAGACAGGGGAGAACAAGAGGTCAGGTGAGTCAGGATTTCAGGGAAAGTTCGGTCACCGTGAACCAGAAAAAATTTGGGTTTGTGACGAATTGAATTTTCCCTGAGATATGAAACAGGTTCGCTTATGTCTACTAATGGTACAGGTGCAGGGTCTTTAAAGTGGAAAGTTTTGTGTGCTGACAACATAGGAGTTGGGCGTGGGAAGTCCCTCACAGGATGCTTCTTGCCATGCCTTTTCCATTGTTCCTACCTTCACTTCACTTCATTTGAATTCTTCATTGCTGTCCTTTGCCCAGACTTTGACGTTGCTTGTTTGTTGCCTACCTATCTTTACCTGGATATTGAATTTCTCCTATTTCTCACCTGCCAACAACTTTTGCTGTGAGATCTAGTTTCTGAATCACTGATGCCAGCTTACAACTCTTGCTTTTCTAATTAACCATGTCTTTTTTACCACACTACTAGGCCACTTGGGGCTCACCTTAATTACCCAGGACAAGACCTGGGGTTTCCATTATATTCTGGGCGTTTGGAACGAGTCTTGGGTTCTGGGTAATAAACATCAGTGCCGGCATTGCTTGCATTGAGATCCTGGTTCCCTGCAATCAGAACTCTGCCGGAATGGAAATTAAGCATTAGTAAGGGAAATACATTTACAGTTTCAAAATTGTTTATACTAAATGTGATAATCTCTGAGTTAGCAGGTAAGGATAGAGCTGATGAAGAACCAAAGTGGTTGGTGTGGTGTCAGTGGAGAGTAATATACATTATGTGTGGTGCAGATCAGGAGAAGGTATGATTGGATTTTTTTACCTCACACAGTAAGGCACTGATGCTTCTATAATCTGGTGTCAATTGCCGGAGTAAGAAGCTTTAATTGCTTCAAAAGTTTGCATTTTTAATCTTATTGAGTTAGCCAATGAATGGTATTACCTTAACCTTGGATTTCCTGCTTACACTGATGGCTAAAATGGTACAACTTACTGACAAGTGCAAGCAGGTAATTGTATTCATGAAGTTGATGCATAGACTTTGACAACCACAAGTGAACTGGCACAACCTACACAAGTTTTGTTATTACAGTATATCAAGGTAAAAAGGTACAGCCCGCATATGTCCATGTATCTTTTCTTTTCTCTGGACTTCTTCTCCACTCCTCTTTCATCTCTTTCCCTCTTACTCCATCATCTTCTCTTTCCTTTCCCTTTCCACCTTCTCTCCTTTTCTCTTCTTTAACTCCCTTTTTCTCATACCCATTTCTCTTTTTTCACATTCTGTCCCTACATCTTTGTCCTGCTTTCATGTTGCTGACAAAGATCAGAGTACAATCAGCAATGTGGACTTCAGATACCCAGCAGCAGAGCAGGCCATGAGCACTGGCAGGTCCAGTGGTGACATCAGAAAAAAATAAAGACCAGAGAAGATCAGCATTACAGGGGGCAATGTGGCACAAAGAACCCCACGATTACATTAGAAGACAGTGGCAGCATCAGAGTAGACAAAAACTACAGAAGATGATAAGAAGATTGGAGTACCAGGTGGAGAATAACATCAAAGGATCCAAAGGCAGCTTTGGAGGAGGTGGCGAGGATCAGAGGTCCCTGCAGTGACATCAGACATTGACTGAAAGACATTTCTTAAAATGAAAGGACCTAAAGATGGCAAGGAGTCTGTGAGGGCTGGAGGACCTCATGCTGAAGTGGACTTAGAGGTGGCAACAGGGGAGATGATGCTGACCAGAGAATGATCAACAGTGTGGAGAAAAAGGAAGAGACACTGAAAGACCCAGGGGAGGCACTGAGGGCAAGGATACACAAAGGTGACAACAGAGGACACTGAGCCAGCAGAAGAGAAGTGTGGAGGGATCAATAGAGATATTAGAGGACCCAGGAGGATGAAAGATGATGAGGACCAGAGGACAATCAGCAATGTGAAGGAACGAGAGGTGGCAGCGAAGAAGACAGTGAGGGTTGGGGGACCCCATAGTGATATCAGAGGACCCTGAGGTGGCAGAGGAGGAGCCATCAGGGATTAGAGATGCAAAGTTCTGGTGGAATTGAACATTAATGATCATCATAGCATAGATCAGCTGCCTATGAGTGACAACAGTAATATGAACAAGACTACAATACGGCACTTAAAAGTTTAACTGAAATATTAAAACATTTTATCTTTAAGTTATTGCATTATTCTAGACAGACATATTGAGACACTGCATTTATCTGTCACTGTCAGCCAAGATGAAATACTGGCATTAGGCTGGCTAAAGTTAATCCAAATATGGTAAAAAAAACCTACTGAATTTAAATAGCACCATTCTGGTGGATATTAACTTTAACACAAATAAAAGGAAATTTACAGTGTCTATACATAAAGTGCAATCGACACTTCAGCAATTTACAGTACATCTTTTTTTATACAGTATGTGGTTACTGAAAACATCTGCTTGCCATGTCAAGTCAGTAATGTGAACCTCAATCACCACCGAGTTTGGTACTGCTTCGAAAGATTGTTACAGATCCATTTCATATAGAGTCAGATATACCAGGACTACAGGATACAAGAAAAGTTACATCACACAAGACATGTTTTAATATACAATATATAAATAAGAAGGTATGCGAAAGACAAACTGCATGGACACTGAACCTTGTTCCAACTCCCCCACCATCTAAATTTTAAGTTCTACCATAAAATACAATGTGACGTTCTGATGTAGAACTGTATATATTGCAAATGTAAGTTGTTGTTTGTTCCTACAGTATTGTAAGCTGCTATCTTCTCTGGTGCACAGTATGACACTAATGTATGCTATGTACTTAGTGCAATATAAACCGATTAAGTTCTTAATAAACACAGTAGTATTTTTTCTTCTATTTTCTTTAAAATAATTTGTCTTTAGTCTATCATCTATAAAATGCTAAATATATGTTATTGGGGATCCTTTGAGAAGGTAACAGATGCTTCCTCAGTGTGCAGTGTTATAAATAGGTCTGGATTCTGGATGGTGTAATGTAATAGTGCTCACTCATTAGCTGAGACGTGAACTGCTAGCAGAACATTATCTCTTTTTATCTAAGCTACAGGATTTCCTGTTCTGGAATGATAAAACAGTATGTGATAACTAGGTACTGTAACCAGTGCAAAGTTTGCTTCAGGCATTCTCTTTAAGCGATTCTTTAAAGTACAGGGCTGTATGCTTACTAAACTTAGATCCAATTATAGCAGATAAATGTACAGAACGCAAGGGAAAATACCGCCACAGGTAACATGCAAGGTTCAGCTGAGTTCACAGAGTATGTGGGGTCTTTTCATCAAAGCCAAACATTAGAGAAAATCTGCAGCTTGGTTCTCATGCCGTTAGCTTGTGGTTTTTGGTGGAAATCCTGGCTTCTTAATCAAAATTCATTACAGAACAGTACAAGAGTGGAGACAATCAAGATACTCCTGGCTTGTGGTTTAAAAATTTGCATTTAATCACACAGATTTAAAGTAAATGAAATTTAGAGTACATATCAATTTTTAATGTTTTATCATTTGTCAGAAACAGTGAGCATGATTAATCTTACAAATGCAGACAGTAATGGCTCTGGTGGGCAATCTCAAAATTCCTGGGGAGCTACCCTAGAAGCATGGGCATTAATTAAACTTCCGAACTTAAAATGGAACAAAACCCACATTTTAAACAAGAATTCCCTGAATTGCTTCCCCCATGAAGAGTACTTTTTAACAATTCTGGCTGCTCCGTCTTCACTTTGCTCACAGCTAATGCCGCCTGTTTCAGCTTTAAAGCCCGACCTCCTCAAATCATTGCCACTGTTGTGAGATGGCAGTAATGCCATTGTCCCACCTATACAACAACTGATCACCTGCCATCTCACAGAGAGAGACAGCAACAAAATCAGGGTTCCAAGACTATACGATATTCAAAATATCCATTTTTAAGTTATATATCCTAAGAAGGGAGTATTATCTATATTAAGGGCTTTGACCATATTTATTTAACAAGTCCAGTGGGTCTTGGTCCAATTTTAAATCATATTTGATTAACTTAGGCAAGCCAAAGCCCAGGGAAAAAATCTAATACAATGTGGTAAGTTCTCCACCTCCTTTGTGAGGCCTTTTTGTGGCTAATGTGGCAAATGTGCTTTCTTATATGCAGAGATCGGAAATATTTCTTGAATAGGCCTTAGGGGCCATTACTCTTAATTCAATGGAAATGCCCCTAACTCAAATAAAAATAAAATATCTGTATATCACCTAGGCCAGTGTTCCTCAACTCTCTAATCGAGAGCCACGAACGAGTCAGGTTTTGCAGATCTCCACACTGGCGCACAAGTGAAGCAATTAGTGCTCAGACAGAGCTATAGGTCTAATTATTACAACGGTGCAGCAGCAAAACCTGACCTGTTGGTGGCTCTCCAGGAAAACTGACCCAGGCAGTGTTTCTCAACCCTGTCCTTAACCCTTTAAGTGCCAGGCACGTGACATCTACGTGCTGGCTTGGCTGGGCCTTAAGTGCCAAGCCTGTAGGTGTTACGTGCTTGACTTTCCCCGCTGCTAGTTAAAAAAATAAAAATAAAAAACACTCACCTGACCCCTCGTTGGATCTGGCCGGGTCTCCTCTTTAATTTGGTGCCATCCGATCCAACGTGGGGGCTCGGATGGCTCCAGGAGAGCCCCCAGAATAGCCCCCCCCGCTTCGGCAGCAGCAGCTGCTAACTGTAAAAAAATAAATAAATAAAAATGACATTCACTTACCTGCGTGTGCGCTGGCTCCCGCTGTCCCTCCTCTTCACCTGGGGGGCCTCCGATCCCCCCCCCCCAGGACTTACCAATCTTCAGGAGAGAGCACGGGAGGCTCTCTCCCCTCTGCTCCTCCGACGGCGGCCGCCATCTTGCCACTAAGCCCCGCCCCCAAAGGGGTGGGACTAATGACGTCATCCCGGCCTCGATTACCGGCTTCAGCCTTCTCAGCTGTCAGATGCCGGTGATTGGTGCCCGGGGAAGGAGGTGGCAGGAGATCCTCTGATCTCCTGCCTCCCCCTTCTCTGGATGCTGATCACCGGCATCTGTCAGCACAGTGGCGAGGGACAAGAGCTTGCAATCGGAGGTAAGTACAGTAAAAAAAATTTTTTTTTTTAATAAAATACTTTGTGTTGTGTGTTTTTTTTTTTACAGTTAACCCTTTGTGAACTGGTAAGGGGTCCATGAGACCCCTTATACCAGTTCACAAGGCTCTGGGTCTGGCAAGTCACCTGCGGCTAGTGGGTGACTTGCCATTAACCCCCAGCCCCCCCATTACCTGCCTCCCCAATGGCCAGGGGGGGGGCAGAAGGGCCCGGGCCACTTAGTGGCTATGTGGGCTAGTATCCTGCAGGGCCAGGGGCCACCAAAATTCCCAAAAAAATGGGGTCCCCCCCCCTGGGAGGGGGGACCCTATGTCAATTTTTTTTAATTAACCGCTTATGTCCTGTTACACAGCAGGTATAAAATGCTTCCAGCATTTTGTGGTGTGTTTGTGTTTTTTTTTAGATTTAAAGTGGACCAACACCCTGGATTTTGACTATCCTGGGTATTGGTCCTTTCCCCTGGGGCATCCCGATCGGGGATGCCCCGCTCTGTGAAACCCCCCCATCGCCCACAATAACTTATCTCACCCCGATCCTATGGTGCATGCGCGGCCGCTCGTCCAATCAGCGCACTCAGAGCGGCTGAGTTATGGACGTCTAAGAGACGTCACATCCCCCACTTCCCTCTAACAGGGAGCACCCGCCCTGCTAGAGGGATAGCGGGGGGTGCATGTGCCGTAGGACCGGGATTCAGGTAAGTGGTAGCAGATGTTCCGGGGGGTTTCACACAGAGGGGCATCCCGATTTTGGATGCCCCGAGGGGAGGGAATAGAACGGTCTGGGAATCTTATAGATTCCCGGGCCGATCATCCCTGGGTGTTGGTCCACTTTAACCCATTGTGAACTTGTAAGGAGTCCATGAAACCCCTATACCAGTTCACAAGGCTGGGGGGACTGTCAAGTCACCTGCGGCTGGCGGGTGACTTGCCATTAACCCCGGCCCCCCTATTACCTGCCTCACCGAAGCCCAGGGGGGGCAGAAGGGCCCGGGCTGATTTAGGCGGTGCGGGCTTGTACTTGGCAGGGTGGGGGGCCACCAAAGCTGGCCCCTGCGCCCTGTTCTACAAGCCCTGAATAGCTGATCCCCGGGCTTGGAAAAAAAATGGGGATTACCCCCCCTTGGAAGGGGAACCCCACACCAATGTTTTTGTTGATTTAACCCTTTATAGTGTGGATTGTAGTTGTATTTTATTTTTACATGTTATAAAGTGTTCTTTTCAGTTTGGGGGGGTCTTCTGAACAGTAACAGGGGCTACCGATACATATGTGGTACCGTTGTAATCGGGAGAAATGGGGCTTTCACATGCAATATGGTTTTCTTTTAAAAAGGTTTTATTTGAAATAAAGGAGACAATTTTCTAAAAAAATATTTTTTTATTTTGTTTTGTTTAATTTACTCAAAAATATTTAAAAAAACAGTAAAAAAATTACAAACAAGACATTTCATGTTAAAGCCTAAACTCTGCCGCAAAATAAAATATATAATTTTCCTGGAAATACCTGCAAAAATCACAGTTAAGCATAGCGCAAAATGGTTAAAAATGACCTGTCAAAAGAGGGTGACAAAAACTCAAGTAGGCTGGCTGTTAAAAGGGTTAAAAGTACCTATGCATGTTGGGTATCGTTCTGCTCGGGGGACCTTGCGCTTTTAGATTTAGCTTGTTTTTTCTTGTTTGCATATTGATATTTTAGGAAAACTAATTTTTTATTCTGCTCTATTATACATTTTTTAAGGGAGCCCTGTGCGACCAAAGAATTCTTTGAGGGATTACTTTCAGAAAGATGGGCCCAATACCACATGCTGGGTACGCTTAGAAAGCTTATCATGTTTACTTTCAAGGAATGTATGGTTTGGGGGGGGGGGGGTATTCCAAATGTAAAGGGTTGTTTTGGTAGAAAAAGCGCAAGGCGCGCACTTTGTCTGCAGAGCTGAAATTTTCAAGCAAAATTACCATTGTGCACATGCTTTACTTTTTGGTGTTTGGCAACTCTTCTTTTGACAGTAGCTATGCATGTTGGGTATCGTTCGGTTCGGGGGATGTTGCTATTTCAGATTAACTTGTTTTTTCTTGTTTGCATTTTAGGAAAATGTGGCTTTGATCCTGCTTTTTTTATCCATTTTTAGGGAAGCTCTGTGTAACCAAAGAATACATTGAGGGAGAACTTCCAGAAAACTGTGGCAACATCAACAAGCCTGGTACGCCTAGAAAGCTTGAAGTGTCTATTTCCAGAGAATATTTAGTTTGTGGGAGGTATTTCAAATGTAAAGGGTTGTTTTTATTTAAAAACTGCAAGGTGCGCATAGCGCTTAACATAGCTGTATTTGATCTAAAAATCTCTTAAAGTGCTGTTTCAGTTTTGGGGAGTCTCCTGGGCAGGAAAGGGTGTCTACCAATACATATGTGGTACCGTTGTAACCGGGAGAAATTGGGATTTCACACGCAATAAGATTTTATTGACAAACTTACATTTTTTATTACAAAAAAACACTACAAATTGTAAAAAATAGATTTTTTAAATTTTTTTTCACATATTTCACCCCAAAATATTAAGAATACACTTGACAAATGACAAACAAGACATTTTATGTTAAAGCCCAGACTCTGCTGAAAAAAACAACATATAATTTTCCTGGAAAATCCCTGGAAATCCTTTCAAAAATCACAGTTGAACATGTGTAGCGCAAAATAGTGAAACATGGTCTGGCAACAGAGGGTGACAAAAGCTGCAGGTAGGCTGGCAGCGAAAAGGGTTAAAAGAGCACTATCACAAAATTGTGTAATATTAAAAACCGATATAAACACGTTGGCTAATGAGAGGAGGGGTCACTCATACACCCGAATGGAATAAAACTCCCGCCAAGCTTGTGGTTTTCTTCCTCTGGTAGGAATAAAATCCAGGGGTGACAGGTTTAGTGTATCTCTTGATGTGGCTTTCTTGATGTGGGTTGTATAAGTTTCCTCCCGCCATCCAGCATATTTATATGGATTTTTATTATTGGCCCATTTTTTTACAATAGTTCTCCTTTAAGTGCCCCCAACAGGTCATGTTTTATGGATCTCCACTCAGATGTGTAGTGCTGCTGATATTTTTTTAATTCACCAGTGTCTCTGTCTGAATATCCACAAATCATGGCTCGTTGGGGGCACTTGAGGGCAGGGTTTAGAAACACTGAGAGGACATGCCTGCCTCAAATTTCAATCTGATGTACAGGCTTTTGGCAATTAATTGTGTGTTGAGGCTCTTTATGAATGGTTTTGGCATTGCATTTGTCATTGTGTTTCTGGAAAAATGATCTTTTTTAAACCAGTTTTTTTGCACAGTGCATCAGGTTTTCCTACAGAACTTTCTGGTATATTGCTGCATTTAAGCCTTGCTTACTGTCACCCCTCCAGCTCAATTCATCACTCTCCCACAGAGCCAGTACGAGAAGCTGGGCCGGCAGGTGGACATGGCCCTTAAGAACTATGAATGCCTCCAAGTGACCAGAATGTTCCATTACTTTTAGCAAACTGTAGCGAAACTGTCATGAGGCTTTTATATGAAAAAATGTCCTTCATCAAGGTTATGATCTATGCTAATTGCTAACATTCCCCCCTAAACAGAGAAAAGTTGAGAACCAGTAGGTGGATAACATTTCCGTGACATTAAATGACTACTGTGACTTACCTTGTGGTAATGGTTATGGATAAAATATTTGCTGCAACTTCAGATGCTAAGGGAAGCTTTAGTGAGAGGCAGTGGGGTCTTCTTATTTATAGAAACACCAAATGAGGCTCAATTCATGGTTATGTGCCTGTGCATTTGCACACTTTTTTGGAGCGCCAAGTCATGCTCAGGCTTCCTCCTGATTCATGATTGTCTAAATTTGAAGCACAAATTTGAACTCTAAGGTACGCCAATGCCGAAATTTGTGCTTGTAATTTTCTGCAATCACAAATTGGTGACAGATGCAAGGGGTGTTTAGAGGGCAGAAAATGTAAATTTCAAGAGAGCTTTTCCTCCAGCAAAAAGCTTTTATGTGGCAGAGTATCTAAAGATTTAGAAAAGTCAAAATATATAATAGTCAATGACTCACCCTGATCCAGTTTAAATCTTTACAGAAGCCCTCTATAGAGATGGTAACATTTAAACAACTCAGGTCTTGCTGGCCACTTGATTGCTCACAATGGAACGGCTTCAGTTGTCATTTTTCTTTTACTAGGATGCCACTGTCTTTCCCATTGGTTGGCCGATCAGGGTCAAAATGGCTGATCTTTTTTACATTCATTGTTCATCCACTCAGGATTTAATGTGTTGAGGCAAGATCCCACAACTCAACTAGTTTTGTATTTTTATTAATGTTATACTTTTTAATTGTCGATTTTAATTGAAGATGTTTCAATGGTGCCAGTTTAGAATTACTTATCTCATATTTATAGCCCGTCCCCCATCAGTTCCAATTTTTAAAGGTATCTCTATTCTGTCTAAACTCCTGACAAAGCTAAGCATATAATTTGTATAGAAATCTATCGACCGAGGAGTGCGAATGCGCACAGAAAGCTGATGGCCGCGGTCTGAATCAGCTCCGTGCTCGACAGACACAGAGCGGGGCTTTTCTGCGAGACTCGGTGCACTGCGCAGCTACAGATGGGGAGGTGACTCACTGGAAAGCCCTTGGGTGAGGAGAACGGCAGCAGACACCGAAGTGGAGGCGGGCGGGAGCATGGGCAGGCACCCGAGACGGAGGCACCCTGAAACAAGATGGCGGCGGAACTCACAGACGCTGACCTGGAGGATATTGAATACAGTGAAGCCTAGTTCCCAGTTAGCGAAATAAATGAACGTAACATGATGAGCACAGCAGCACGGCCAGAAGTAAGTGCTTATCACGATTTGAGAATTTACTTCAGAAAGCCCTAGCATCCAATCCTAAGCTTATAACGGAGCATCTTTGAAAAGAGATAGATAAGGTGACATCAGGTCTGAGCACGCTAGAAAACAGGCTGGGAAAGGTTGCAGCAGCAAAAAGAAAGACAGGATGTGTTCATCCAGTCAATATATAGCAGTCAAGAGGTGCTAGAGGTGTGTGTGCTCAAGCAATGCAATACATGAATCAGCCTGTCTAAAGACATTGCAATAACTTAACTTGCTTGCACACCCACAATGAAAAATGCTTTACTTGCCTGCACAGTGTTACAGTTCAAAAAGGGGGTATTTCAGGTAGAGGCCAATTGGACTCCCTGTTACATTAGGAGAGCTACAATCCAGCAGATCTGGCCACTGACCTGCAAATGCAACAGCAAAAAGAAAGATAGGATGTGCTCATCCAGTCAATATATAGCAGTCAAGAGGTGCTAGAGGGGTGTGACCACACACTAAGCAAAAAAGAAAGTTAACCCTCTGCACACTCATACTATTGAAAAACCTAGCTAACACTTGTTAAGAACACGGACTGTTAGTTAACATAGATTGCAATGAATGTAAAAGCGAGGTAGCCGCGCCAAGGCCGTCCAATTTGTACCCCATCCCAAACATTACTAAGTTTAAAAGTTTGTGCAGACATTGCAACTTCTTTACTTGTGTGTGCACAAACAATGCAATACATGAATCAGCCTGTCTAAAGACATTGCAATAACTTAACTTGCTTGCACACACACAATGAAAAATGCTTTACTTGCTTGCACAGTGTTACAGTTCAAAAAGAGGGTATTTCAGGTAGAGGCCAGTTGGACTCCCTGTTACATGGGAGAGGTTGGGGAAAGGTTGCAGCACAAGAAGCTCTGGATAGTGAGGTTACCCAGCTGTGATTGAAGAACTCACTACTGACCGCAAAGATAGAGGACATTGAGAGCGGTCCAATCTCAGATTCAGGGGCCTACCTAAGCACATATAGGATGTTAAATCGGCAGCTTTGTGTCAGGAGTTGGCGCCAAGGATACGTATAGACCGGTTAGAATTTGACCGCATTCATAGAGCTTTGGGACCCCGCAAACTGCCTGGTGAGCCCCCGTGGGACATTATCGCTAAATTTAATTTCTACAATACTAAAGAGATGATCCAAAAGGCTGCAAGAGATTCGGCCATGTTATTGTTCCAGGGACATAAGTTCCAGGTGTTCTCAGATCTGTCAGCGACCACTGTGGCGAGAAGAAAAGAAATGAAGCCCCTGCTTGTGATTCTTCAGGAAAATAAAGTCAAGTACAAGTGGGGCTTCCCTTTCTGTGTCACCTTTGTTCTTAAAGATACATCCTACTTGGCAGTATCATTGGAAGAACTGCAGTCTCAGATGACGACGGCAGGCCTCCTTAGACCTGCACCCTCCAAATATGCCAGAAGCTGGGAGGTCTCTCCCAGACCTCAGCGAGCAAGGAAAAGGTTGACGCATGGAGTCTGTTCGGAAGGCCGGAGCTCATCCATGGATTTTACGGACACTTGAAGATAGCCAGAAAAACTACAGGGCATCCCTGTTGGCTTTGGTATTTAAGTAGGCCCCATTGAAGGGGTTAAGTTCTTATTTGGCTCTAGAAGTTGAGAGTCCAGTTAGAAAGTTAGAGGTGACAAAGGAACACCCCCTCAGGGGTGCCCCCTTCTCCTCCCCCCCCTCCTTTTTTTTTCTCCCCCCCTGGCCTAATCCAGGATTGAACGACTATTACTCTAGAAGGAAGACAACGGAAAGCGAGAAAAGATAGGAGGTTTAAAGGCAATATTAAGATAATAATTTTTATGTGTGTGCGTTCTATCCTTGGTACAGCTTGCTTATTTAACTTATGTGTCTGGCTGTGTGCTATGGTTACTTTTTTTTTTGTCTGTTGGCAGATACATGTTGCACTCCTATACAACTAGAGGGAAGTTTCCTTGTGGTTCAGTTAACCTTAGGGTGAAATTGTATTGCTATTAGGAGCACATAGGTTTGTCTTTAATATTACTGTTGTTGAATTTGAAACTTGTATACGAGTACGTCCCTGGCTCTGGGATTAGTCAAAGCTTCCAGTGACGAGTTCTTTGAGGTGGTGGTCTGACACCTGGAGAGCGGGACTGAGCCGCTCCTCCTACTACGGAGGGATCATGTGCGGAGGGCACTCCGAGAAGGGAGGGACAGGTTGATACTCTGTGCGCAAGTTATTTATGCCCCCGGTTTCCTCACGGTGTCCCCTCTCATCTAGGGGGAACTCTTCTGTCTCTACCCCCTCTCTTCCTCTCTTTCCTTCCCCCCGGGAAATTATTAGTGATACAATGACTACCGTGTTCTCATTGAATGTGCAGGGGTTTAACTCACCAAATAAGAGGCTTGGCTTTTTGTAAGATCAGAACTTTACGACCGGACGTGATATGTCTTCAGGAGACACACTTCTCGAAATCCTCCAGACCAAAATTCTTGGACGCAACGTACCCCCAGTTATTCATGGCTTTACAGAACCTCCCATGAATAAAATCTGGCACTGGCAGGAAAGGCAGAGAATGCATTGCGCTGGGTCAAGCACATATACTACTGCAAAACAAATAAACCTGATACATTATTGGCTAGAAAATTAAAAATGCCAGAGCAAAGCTACTGCCCAATTAGGTTAGAAGATGAAAGGGGAGATCTATCTAGTAACCCTGATAAGATAACAATGTTATTCAGGACCCAGCTCCAAAAACTATATGCAAATACAAACCTGAAACTAGATGACTTGAGCACATTTTTTGACAATATTTCCTTGCCAACCCTGCCAGATCAGCTGCAAGATATCTTGGAGGAGGACTTTAGCATGGAAGAGGTGCAGAGAGTGGTAGCAAACTTGAAGCTGGACAAGAGGTCGGGGCCTGATGGCTTCTCAGCAGCCTACTATCTCTCAGCGCTATTTTAGCTCCAAAATTAGCGACCCTATTTAATGATGTTAGAGGGGTTCGCCCAGTTTCCCTTACGGCATCGATCAGTATGATCCTGAAGCCAGACATGGATTACTTAGTGTGGTCGAATTTTAGACCAATCTCCCTTATAAATTTAGTTTAATTAACTTTTATTGTTTCAGGAACATAACAAGGGATGGGAGGGAGAAGGATACAGAAGAGAAGGGGAAGGGGGGGGAGGCATAACATTTCCATCACATAGTAAGTAAATTCACAATTAGGAGCAGCCATTCACAAACAAAATACACACCTACAAAGAGCCTGTACTAGGAGGTACCCAATAGTTGAGCAAGTAATGACCATCTGTATGCCTATTGCAAGTACCAGCGCGGAAGGAGTCCACGGGCTTTCTTAGTGTGAGGCACCCTTCAAAGCATGAACTGGGATCAAGTTTTGCTAAGTGTGGGTTGCGCCTCCAACAGGAAACAGTATAGGAGGAAAAGGGGGGTGGGAGAAGGAGGAAGGAAAGCGGGAGGATATAGTGGATGTTTGGAGAGTCAATTCCTTATCATTTAGCCCTGCCTAATGCATGATAAGCATGTCATATCGGTGCCTTGGTGGTCGTGTTCCTACCTACATATCAATTCGCTTGGAGCGGGTAGGGGAGTTGGGAGTCACGATAAATGATCCAGCCCGACCAAGACCGCAGATATAGTTCACTGGTGCCCTTCATGTTTTAGATTAGGTTCTCCATGCGGTCAATTAATTCTAATTGCTGCACCCACTTCATCAATGTGGGCGCATCTTGTGTCTTCCAATGTCTGGGGATAATTGCCCTCATGGCCGATATGAAGTGACGTAAAATTCCTTTCTTAAGGGCAGACAGGGGGCCAGGGATGAGCGTCAGGAGGGCCACCTGCGGCGTGTTGTTTATCCTAGTACCAGACACTTGTTGATATATGGTTAGGATAAGTTCCCATAGGGCTTTGACCGCAGGACATTCCCACCAAGTGGGGGTCATGTTGCCCATCCCCGTCACACATCTCCAGCACCTGTCCAACTGGGAGGGCGTGAATCGGCTGATGTCCACTGGGCATCTGTAAAACCTAGAAAGAACTTTGTAGTTTCGCTCCTGTGTGGCACAGGCCAAGGACATGCCATGAGTGCAGGCATAAATTTTGTCAAGGTCAGTCTCTGAGATCTGGATCCCCAGTTCCCTTTCCCACTTACTGACAAACAGGGGGGGGGGAGGCTTGCCTCAGTCTGTTGAGTAGCGAATAGAAGGTTGATATATTGTGTGTAGGAGGGGGCGTGTGGGTGACTAGAGCTTTAAAGTCTGTTGGTGGGAGTTGTGAGGTCTCCAGCAGGTTGTTTGCTGTGATGAAGACCCTGAGCTGTCTAAATGCAGCTACCTCTTGCCTCCCCTCCAAGGTCCTCCTTGGAGGGGACTCTACCTAATTCCAATATATGACCTACTGTGATGTTAGAGGAGGCTTCCCATATGAGGAACCTGTCAGAAAGCATCCCAGGTTCAAAGGCAGGATTGCCAAATAAGGGGGCGAGGGGGCCAGGTCGGTGAGCTAAATTACATTTGCCTAAAAGGGGATCCCATATTTCCAGAAAATGTTGTGCAAGGAAGGGGGTAGAAGTCTTCTGGGGTTTGGAGAGGGGAGGGGCCTACGCTATTGATGCAAGATTAAATGGAGAGAGAGCTTTCTCTAGTTGAACCCATAGCTTGTCTTTGCTTCTATGGGCCCAGTCCACTACCCGCTGGAGAACAGTGGCTGTGTGGTACAGTTTTAAGTTAGGAAAACCTGTTCCCCCTCCTGCTTTACTCCTGGATAGGGTAGAAATGCGTATTCTTAGTCTGGTAACCCCCCATACAAATTTGGAGAAAGCAGATTGCAGTTTACGAAAGAAACCACTAGGAAGCTTTATGGGGACTGCCTGGAAAAGATATAGGAACTTCAGTAAGATGTCCATCTTTTAGATATTGAGGCTTCTTTGTATACTTATCCAGGTCACCCTGTATCTTTGTAAGGAGGGGTTTATAATTCAATTCGTATATTTTAGACAAGTTGTTGGGGATTTGAATACCCAGATATTTGGGTATATGGGGTTGCCATTTGAAGGGGAAATTAAGTTCTAACTGTTTAACTTCTCTTGGGGACAAGGAGAGATTGAGGGCCTCTGATTAGGAGTAGTTGATTTTGAAATTGCTTACGCGATTGAACCGATTGAATTCTTTCAGGATGGATGGGAATGATGTTAAAGGTGAGGTAAAGTGTAGCAGCAGGTCATCTGCAAACAATGAAGCTTTGTATTGTCGGCCTGCCACCTGGATACCTTTTATGCTGGGGTTGTTCCTAATACCAATTTCCAAATGTTCCATAGTGAGAGCAGAGGAGATAAGGGGCAAACCTCACATGTGCGTTACTGATTGGGAACAAGGCAAAAAGGAGTCCATTAGCCCTGACTTTTACTGGCGGGTTGGTATAGAGGGCAAGAATTTTAGAGAGGAGGTTCGGGCCAACACCAACCTGCTGAAGTGATGCTTTCATGAACACCCAGTTGATCCTATCAAACGCCTTCTCTGCATCACACGAAAGAAGGCCAGCCGGCGTCTTTGCCTGGGTGATATGTGATACTAAGTTTAATAATTTATCATTTATTGGTGTTATCCCTGACCTCCCTCCCTGGGAAAAATCCTACCTAATCCAGATGTATCAAGCCAGGCAACAAAGGCTGAAGTCTTCGAGAGATGATCTTAGCGTAAATTTTTCAACATTAATTAAATGGGACTGTAATTGTTGCAGAGGGTTGTGTCTTTGCCTAGCTAGGGGATAACTGAGATGATTGATTCTAATGGTTGTTTCGGGAAGGGGCATTCTTCATTTATTGCATTGAAAGTTTTTGTTAGGAAAGAGATCAATCGTGGTCCAAAATGTCGTGTCTCGTACAGACGGGTCTTGCCTTTGTCCCTGTATCTTAGGTAGGACTGGTCGTAAAGTTTCTGAAGCTTCTCTCTGGTGTTTAGTAGTTCCAGTAATGTTGTGTTTGTCGGGTTGGCTTTATGGTCCGTTTCTAGGGCCTGAATCATCTGCAGAGTCTGCTTCACTAGTCAGGCACATTCCCTTTTCAGTCTAGAACCATGCTTAAAAAACTCCCCCCTAATGACGCACATCAGTGCCTCCCATTGATACGGCATGGGAGTAGAATCCCCTTTGTGGTTATTGAGAAAGTGCTCTATTAATGTTTCAATAGCGGAAGAGCAGGCTGCGTTGCAGAGCAAGTTGTCGTTGAGTCACCTGATGGGATGTCATATTTATCGAGATATATACTAATTTACTAATATCCAGCCATATACCAAGACTAAGGCTTGCTTGAATCAGTTTGCTCAGGCTTAGAATAGAGGTGAACGTTTCACTTTAAGACACTTACATCTCCATGTAATCATTTAGCAGAAACTGGACAATTAATTATTATTATAACCTAGCTAGAGATGTGCCTTATCTAATGTCAGTCTGTACGCTTCAGGAGACAGCATCAAGGCTGCCTTTAATTCCTTCTCTTGTTTAAGAACTTACTGTATTGTTTATGTTAATGCCTACGTGCAAAATGTCCTGTTAATAATTGCTCCCTGAAGGGAGGGGTAAGGAGCAATTCTGTATACTGCTCTATATATTCTCTGCTGTGTTAGAAATAAATCAGAATCTGTATGATGAATGCTGTTGTCTGAACTTTTCTTTGCGTCATATTGGTTCCTAGCTCGAGCTAAGCAGAGACTGTCCAGGGGCAGACGCTCAACAGGATACCGACCCAATATCGCCAAGACCAACAGGCCAGGGAGAGGCCCGGAAGCTGAATTGACATAAATATTTGGGCATGGTCTGACCACACTATCGGTCCAATCCATGCACTTGGATCCCAATCTAGAGCATGATGGCTCATCAAGAGGTAAAAAAGTTTGGTTGGGGGCTAGGCTCACCCCCATATAGGAGAAGAAACATCTTTGAGACTAACCACGCCTGTTTTATCCAGTATTACAAATGTTCATTAAGTGTTAATCGTTCATAACTAATTTTATTAAACAGATATAATACACATTTGCTGAAATGCCTTTAAGTGTGGCCACCTGACACAGGCACCAGCCACAAGTTTACAATCAAAGACTTGATACACGGGGGGCATGGCCGGCTATGAGAGAGTGAGGACGTGTTCAGCTTGGGCTCCCGCTGGCCGTCCTGATAAACTGCACATTTAAAGGATCTACCCACCTGCAATATTCCTGCCAAGCCATGGTGAAGAAGCGGAGGGGTGCCAAGACACCTTCCCATGCCCAGAGCCGCAAGATCAGCTCCTACCTGGATCGGAGCGGCTCGCAGGG
This sequence comes from Gastrophryne carolinensis, assembly GCA_027917425.1. Classification (NCBI taxonomy): domain Eukaryota; kingdom Metazoa; phylum Chordata; class Amphibia; order Anura; family Microhylidae; genus Gastrophryne; species Gastrophryne carolinensis. The sequence goes on from CM051242.1 coordinate 89,818,428, forward strand.
ACGGGAGGGCGCCCCATCCAAAATGGCGCCGACCCCTGCTAGTGATGCCGAGACTTCCTCTTGCCGTCGGGAGAGCGGGGAGCGTGCGGAGGTGAGGTCCCTCTCGCCGTCGAGGGCTCCGGCGGTCGACTGTGGGGTTAGGGCTAGGAGCTGCCTTCCCTCGTCTGCCCCTCTGGCTGCGAGCGGCGGCGGTGCTGCGGGGATGCCGGCGGCGGTGACTGGTGAGCCGGCGGGGACACATGTGCGGTCGGCACAGGGGGCGGGGGAGAGCCTCCCCGCCGGCCAAGATGAGCTGCCCCCGGGACTCGAGCGGGGAAGCCGGAGCGGCCACTCAGCTGCTGTTGCTGATGCGACTCTGGGGCTGACACTTACGGGGGAGAGAGAAGAGGGGAGAGAAGCCCCCCCCGGCGGCGCACGTGTGGACCGGACATGGACGGCTGAGCTGGGGCTGACGGCGAGCCCAGGTATGTCGCTGCAAAGCTGCCCAAGCCCTGACCTATACCCTCCCTCGCCACATTGTGGGGGGCGCCCCTGCGGGTCGGGGGCCCCTGCAGAATCCCCATGCCGCTCTTCAGTGGCTACTCCCTCCCCGCCCTCGTGGCAGGAGCCGTTCAGCCCCGGCCCTGATACACAATCACTGAGGGACTTTCCCCAGCCTCGGACTGAACCGGCCCCTTCTTATGCCTCCAAGGGTGCAGCGACGTTTACACCCCCGAGCTCCCCGGGTGAATGGCGGGCGGCTGGGGCATGGTCGGGGATGCCCCTCTCCACAGTGAGGCAGCAGAAGATTGTCCCTTCGGGGTCCTCCTGGCCCCGCGGCCGGCACCTGGCGGAGACAGAGGAGACAGCAGCGCATCCTTGGGACGACGGTGTGCCTGAGAGAGCTCACGCGGGCGTTCACTCGGGCCAGCTTCCCCTGCCCATGGACTCGGGATGCCCCCAGGGCTCAATTTCGCGCGGTTCTCCTGGTGCGGGAGCCACGCCCACGCTTCTGAGTGCCGCACCTCATGCTATTGGTGCTCCTCTGCAGTCGACGCAGTCCCATCTGGACCCTATCCTTGCAGCCCTGAGGGCGGAGCTCAGAATCTTACCCACCAGGGAGGACCTTGAATCCTTCATCCAAAGAGTGGAAGGCGCATTTAAAAAGGATATCGCGGACTTGCGGCAATCGGTGGGAAATCTCGACACCAGAGTCGATTCGCTGGAACAGTTCCAGGCCGCGACCACCCAGAGGTTGGAGGTTCTGGAGCGAGACCTGACTCATCAAAAAGCTGTTGCACAGGCAGCGGTCTTGCACCTGGATGACCTTGAAAACAGGAGCCGTTGCAATAACATCCGGGTCAGAGGTCTTCCAGAGGCGACGGGCCCAGACCAACTTCGCCCTACCATCATCGGTATTTTTAACGATATACTCAGCCGTCCACCAGGTTCCGAGATAGTGATTGATCGGGTCCACAGGGCCCTCGGGCCAAGATCTTCTGATCCTTCCCACCCTTGCGATGTTATATGTCGCTTACATTACTATGCCGTGAAGGAGGACATCCTGGCAAAGGCCTGGGCGCAAGGTCGGATATGCTTTGACGGAGCCCCCCTGCAGCTGTTCCCAGATGTGTCGCGTAGGTCGCTCATGATGAGGCGAGTCTTGAAGCCTTTACTGTCCAGAATACGGGACTGTGGGGGATCTTACCGGTGCGGTTACCCCTTCCATCTTGTGGTCCGAAGAAACCAACGTACTTTCACCGTGAAAACCCACGCGGACCTTGCGGGCTTGTTCACCTTTCTGGACTCCCCCCCCCCGCTGGAGATCCCGGATTGGCATGAGGTCTCCCTCCCTTTGGGCCCCCCGTGGCCTCCGGGGGGACAACCGAGGAGGATCCGTCGAGCGAGGGGCGGAGCTTCGGCTCGCAGAGGACTTGCTGGTGGTCCTTTGAGAGACCCCCGCCGCCTGGCCAATGAGGCTTAGGCGGGCTGCGTCGCCATCGGCGATATCCCTGCATGATGTGATATTTTTGCTGACTAATCTTTAGATTTTGTAGGCTTGACTGTGCTTCGGACTTGTCGGGCGGCTCCCCGCTCACTCAATCAGTTGGATGGATGAGTGGTAGGGTGGTCCGCACTGGGGAGGGGCCTGTACCTTTCCGAGGCTGACCCCCCCATATTGGGGCTTTCTCCAGTCGCGAAGTGAGCCACCCATCGGAGCCTGCCCTGACGAGCTTCGAACTTGATCCTTAACTGTTAAATGTTTGCAACATATTTCATGCTTATTTATGTTCCTTCTTCGGAGGTTTTGCCATGCAGGTTAATTCTGAAAACTTTTGAAATGTTTATGCTTGCTTTGTGTGTTTCGGGCTCGCTGGGCTGCTCCCGCACCTGCTCCACCGGCTTTCGGAGTGAGGGGTTAGGGCATGCGCCTTCGTATATATTTTGCCTAGCCTGCCGCACCGGGCGTGACTCCCAGATGGGGCACGGTCCATTACATGGGGGCAGACCCGGCGAGTCTCGAATCAGCTTACCATCTGATTGAGCCGAACTGTACCTGTGGGTAGTGCGTATTGCTCATTTACATGTTTGCTCAGATTTTGCTGACCCCTGTTTAAACAGCCCTTATGCCCGTTATCATAAGGTAGGGTTTGATCCTACGCTGGGGATCTCCTCTGGTGGTATAGCCTGAGGTGGTTTCCCCTATAGGTTAGAAATAGGGACGGCCGGGGGACCCCCTCTACCTCTTTCAGACCCGTCTCACCCCCACTATAGGTCAGGACCCTGTGGCCCCCTGGGGTGGTGTTTTGCTCGCCTCTGGTGCCCAGGGTTCAATCTTGGGAAAGAAGGAATTATTCCCCCATTTAGATTCCCCCTGTTCTTCCCCTATACATACGTTTTGGTTCTTTATTTATTAGGGTGTCTGCCTCTCCTTTGTGTGTTTCCCTTTGTTCCGCGTGCCTGTCAGCCCTCATACTCCTAGTGTGCTTTTCGTCCTCCCCTTCCCCCCCTTCCCAACTTCCGTTCCCCCTCCTCTATTAGTTTTCCTTCTTGGCCTGGGACCCCCCTTTCTTCATTGGTGCCCTTCATCCCTGGGTTGGGGGCTGCTGCCGCTGATCTGACATGTCCAGAGTCCAATGCACTTCCTTGAATGTTAAGGGCCTGAACTCCCCTGTTAAGCGCTCGTCCGTATTGAGTGAGCTGAAACGTCTGGGAGCGGGAATAGCCTTCCTTCAGGAGACTCACCTTAAGGAGGGGAGAGTGCATAACCTGTCCAGCCGTCACTTCCGCCACCAGTACCATGGCCTGTCCCCTGACTCTAAGTCGAGGGGGGGTGGCCATTGTCCTGGCAGGTTACCTCCCCTGGACACTGGAGGAGGCGATCCACGACTCTGAGGGTAGATACCTTTTTGTAAGGGGGACTCTTTACACCCAGAGGGTGACACTGGCGACTTGTTACTGTCCGAGCTCGAATCAAACCAAGTTCCTGAGGTCCACTCTGGAGAGGCTGGCTGAGTTCTCCACCGGCATTCTCCTTTTGGGAGGTGATTTCAATTGTGTTCTGGATCCTCAGCTTGACACCTCTAGGGGGACCTCTAGTATACCTTACTCAGCTCTGAGGAGAATTAACCCTTTAAGTGCCAGCCTACCTGGAGTTTTTGTCACCCTTTGTTGCCAGACCATTTTGCACTATTTTGCGCTCCCCATGTTCAAATGTGATTTTTGAAGGGATTTCCAGGGATTTCCCAGGAAAATGATTTTTTTTCCAGCATAGTCTGTGCTTTAACATGAAATGTCTTGCTTGTCATTTCTTAGGTGTATTTTCAATATTTTTGGGTGAAATATGTGTAAAAAAAAAAATCTATTTTTTACAATTTGTAGTGTTTTTTTGTAATAAAAAATGTAAGTTTGTCAATAAAATCTTATTGCGTGTGAAATCCCAAATCCTCCCGGATACAGCGGTACCACATATGTATTGGTAGACACCCTTTCCTGCCCAGGAGACTCCCCCAAACTGAAACAGCGCTTTAGAGGATTTTCAGAAAAAATACAACTGTGATATGCGCTATGCGCACCTTGCAGTTTTTCCAGAAAAACAACCCTTTACATTTGAAATACCCCCAACAAACTATATATTCTCTGGAAGTACACACCTCAAGCTTTCTAGGCGTACCAGGCTTGTTGATGTGGCCATAGTTTTCTGGAAGTAATCCCTCAATGTATTCTTTGGTTGCAAAGAGTTTCCCTAAAAAAAGGATAAAAAAGCAGAATCAAAGCCACATTTTCCTACAAAAAACTATTTACAAACAAGAGAAAAAAAGTTTAATCTGAAAAAGCAACATCCCCCGAACAGAACGATACCCAACATGCATAGCTACTGTTAAGGGAAGAGTTGCCAAACATCCCAAAGTAAAGCATGTGCGTAACAGTAATTTTACTTGAAAATTTCAGCTCTGCAGACAAAGTGCGCACCTTGCGATTTTTTCAACCAAAACAACCCTTTACATTTGTAATATCCCCTGTAAACCATATATTCCCTGAAAGTACACATGTTAAGCTATCTAAGTGTACCCAGCTTGTTGTAGTGGGCTCATCTTTCTGGAATTAATCCCTCAAAGAATTCTTTGTTTGCGCAGGGTTTCCCTAAAAAATGTATAAAAAAGCTGAATTAAAAACACCTTTTCCTAAAATATAAATATGCAAACAATAAAAAACAAGCTAAGTCTGAAAGCGCAAGGTCCCCCGAGCAGAACAATACCCAACATGCATAGCTACTTTTAACCTTTTTAATTGCCAGCCTACTTGAGATATTGTCACCCTCTGTTGCCAGGTAATTTTCCCCCATTTTGCGCCATGTTTTGCGACATTTTTGCTGGAATTTTTAGGAAAATATATAATATATATTTTTTGCAGCAGAGTTTAGGCTTTAACTTTAAATGTCTTGTTTGCAAAATTTTATTCTGTTTTTTACAATATTATTATTAAGTAAAAAAAATAAATAAATAATTTTTTTTTAGAAAATTGTCTCCTTTATTTTAAATAAAAAATGTATTTTATTAAAAAAAATCATATTGCATGTGAAAGCCCCATTTCTACCGATTAGAACGGTACCACTTATTTATCGGTAGCCCCCCGTTCCTGCCCAGGAGACCCCCCAAACTGAAACAAGTACTTTATAACATTTACAAATAAAATACAACTACCATCCACACTACAAAGGGTTAAATCGAGAAAATAAAATGACATAGGGTCCCCCCTCCCAGGGGGGGGGGGGGGCATTTTTGGGTTTTTTTTAAGGGTTAAAAACCCTTAAAAATCCCCCAAAAAATGAACATGGGGTCCCCCTTACCCAAAGTAACCAGCCCGGGACCCGCTATGCAGGGCTTGTAGAAACAGGGCACAGGGGCCAGCTTTTGTGGCCCCCTGGCCCTGCAGGCTACAGGCCTGCATAGCCCGTGGGCCCGGGCTCTTCTGCCCCCCCCCGGGCTTTGGGGAGGCAGGTAATGGGGGTGCCAGGAGTTAATGGCAAGTCACCCGCTAGTCACAGGTGACTTGCCACCTCCCCCAGCCTTGTGAACTGGTATAGGGGTCATGGACCCCTTACCAGTTCACAAGGGGTTAAATGTAAAAAAAAACACAGACACACAAAGAGAAAAAAATATTTTATTTATTTATTTATTTTTTTTAATACTTACCTCCCATCCATCCTGGAGCACTGTGTCCCTCAGCAATCACTGGCTTCCGCTCACCTGCTGGAAGCCTTTTATAGCTGCTGGGCGAAAGAACATAAGGGGTTAATTTAAAAAAAAAATGACATAGGGTCCCCCCTCCAAAGGGGGGGGGACCCCATTTTTTTTGGAATTTTAAGGGTTAAAAACCCTTAAAAATCCAAAAAAAAAATGAAATGGGGTCCCCCTTACCCAGCATTACCAGCCCGGGACCAGCTATGGGGGCTTGTAGGCACAGAGTGGGGGGGCCAGCTTTTGTGGCCCCCCCACCCTGCAGCCTACGAGCCCACATAGCCTATGTGGGCCCGGGCTCTTCTGCCCCCCCCCCGGGCTTTGGGGAGGCAGGTAATTGGGGGTGCCCCCCAGCCTTGTGAACTGGTATAAGGGGTCTCATGGACCCCTTACCAGTTCACAAGGGGTTAACAGTAAAAAAAAACACACTGACACAAAGAGAAAAAATGACTTTTATTAAAAAATAAAAACTTTTTTTTACTTTACTTACCTCCGATCGTCAGCTCCTTTGTCCCACGATGTGATGACAGATGCGATCATGCTGGCTGCAGTAGCAGAGGGGCAGGTGATGATCTGATCACCTGCCCCTCTGCTCCTGTGGCCAGTATGATCGCATCTGAATGAAGATCAGCAGGGAGCCAGGACGAGACCCAGTGAGTGACGTCATAAGCCCCAAGGGGGCGGGGCTTAACGGCAAGATGGCGGCGCCCATCGGGAGAGGAGGGGGAGAGCCCTTTCAGGCTCTCCCCTGAAGCTGAAGAGGCTGGGGGGGGGGCGATCGAAGCCCCCCCCAGTGAAGAAGAGACCCGGAGGGAGGCAGCGCGACTGCAGGTAAGTAAATTTCCTTTTTATTTTTTTTTTTTACAGTTAGCAGCTGCTGCTGCCGAAGCGGGGGGGGGGGGGCGCTATTCCGGGGGCTCTCCTGGAGCCATCCGACCCCCCACGGGGGATCGGATGGCACCAAATTAAAGAGGAGACCCGGACGGATCCAATGAGGGGTCAGGTGAGTTTTTTTTTTTTTTGCTCGCTAGCAGGGGTAAATGCCAGGCACGTGAATTTTACGTGGCTGGCACTTAAGTGGAGGAGAAGCAACCACGTAAATTTTACGTGGCTGGCATTTAAAGGGTTAAAGCCCTCTTGTTTGAACATCAACTTTTAGATGTGTGGCGGATCGTGAATCCCAGAGAAAGGGATTATACTTACTTCTCCCCCCTCATAACGCTTATTCCCGTATTGATTGGTTTTTGGTCCCCCATAGATATGTGCATCTTATATCGCGACCTTCAATAGGCTTAATTTCAGTCTCTGACCACGCTCCCATCTCCATCTTTCTGTCAATCCCGGACTTCCCCCCCCCCCCCCCCGTCGGGACACTGGAAGCTCAACAGCTCCCTCCTTCAGGACCCTGAGTTTAAGGCAGGAATTAGATCGGCAATCACTGAATTTTTTTCGGTAAACAACACCCCTGATGTTCCTCGGATGTCCCAGTGGGAGGCTCACAAGTGCGTGATACGGGGCCTTTTGAGCCTTCCTAAAAAAGGAGAGGGAGAAACAAACAGCTCACCTATTGCAGGAGATTCAGAGTCTGGAGACTCAACACAAACAATCTTTAGACCCCGCATTGGGTGCAAAACTGGCTAAATTGCGGGAGACCCTCCGGGACGTGAGCTTTGTGAAGGTGAGGGGCCAGATTGCTAGGTGCCGTAGGCATTTCTACGAATTCAGCAACAAAAGCGGCAGGGCCCTCGCCAGAGCCCTGCGGGGGCAGCGGGCCAGAAACTTTATCCCTAGCATAACTGACCCGGGCGGGAATAGGCACAATAAAATAGGGGATATCGCTAAGACCTTTAGGGACTTTTATGGAAACCTATATAACCTGCCGCAAGACAAGTCTCAGGCTCACTTGTAAAAAATCAGGGCCTATATTCAGAAGTCGGGCCTTCCCCGGTTGGGGCAGAGTGTGGTGGAGGCTTTCGAGGAGGAGGTTGGCGTGGGGGAGTATTTGAAGGTCGCCGGGGACATGAAGCCCGGTAAAGCGCCTGGACCTGATGGCTTTAGCCTGGAATATTATAAGGAATTGGCGGGTACTTTGGGCCCCCACTTTGTTTCATCCTTTGGCTCCCTGAGCGATGGCCTTCCCCCTCCACGGGACACTCTTCGAGCCAACATTGCGGTTATCCCTAAGCCGGGGAAGGACCCAGCACAATGCGGCAGCTACAGGCCCATATCCCTGTTAAATTGCGACCTCAAGATATACAATAAAATTCTGGCGGACAGAATCGCCCCCCTCATCCCTGACCTCATACACTGGGACCAGGTGGGTTTCGTCCCAAATCGCGAGGGGAGAGATAACACGATACGGGTTATGGGAGTGATCCACCACGCGCGACAAATGAGGGAGGCGGCGCTGCTTCTCTCCACGGAAGCCGAGAAGGCTTTTGATAGCGTGAGCTGGGCTTTCCTAGAGGAGACCCTTAGGCACATCGGGCTGGGCGACAAGATGCTTCGCCGGGTCCTGGCTTCATACACCTGCCCCTCAGCGTCCGTGGTGGTGAATGGCCTGCCCTCCCAGGCCTTCCATTTATTTAATGGGACGCGGCAGGGCTGCCCTCTTTCCCCGCTTATTTTTATCCTCACACTGGAGCCTTTCCTTCGGCTGATTAGACAAAATGTGGATGTGGCGGGTGTGAGGGTGGGCGGGACTGAGCACAAGGTGGCTGCTTATGCTGACCATTTGATGTTCTTCATTTCAAAACCAGAGATCACCCTGCCAAACCTTCTTGCAGAGCTTAGGAGTTTCCAGGAGGTCTCCAATTACAAGATCAATTATCAGAAGTCCTCAGCTTTGAACATCAGTGTCCCTGCGGAGAGATTGCGTCGCATCATGGAGAATTTCCACTTTAAGTGGGAGCGGGAGGCCGTTACATATTTGGGTACGCGAATCCCTTCCGAACTGCAAGAAACATTCACATTAAATTTTCCTCCTTTGTTAAAAAGGCTAGAGGAAGACCTCCTGAAATGGAACAGGGGAGTCTTTTCTTGGTTCGGAAGGGTTAGTGTCGTCAAGATGAACATCCTCCCCAGGGTGCTGTACTTATTCCAGGCCCTCCCAATAGACATCCCTGCTACCTTCTTCAAGCAGCTTACAAGAATGTGCACTAGGTTTGTCTGGGCTGGTCGCTCTCACCGTATGGCGGCCTCCCTTTTGACGGTCTCTAAACACAGGGGGGGCTGGGCCTGCCGGACTGGAGGTGCTATCATGCAGCGGCTCACCTGAGCCGGGTTATTGATTGGTGTTGACACTCTCCCCTGAAGCAATGGGTCCAGATGGAACAGGTTGCTTCTCCCTGCCCTCTCCCGGGTTTACCGTGGGTCCCACTGAATGGTTTTCCACAGCTGAACAAACACCCTACAATTGGCCCGTCCAGGACAGTGGTGGATAGATTTTTCCCTCGGACGGCTCTCTCCCCTGGGCCATCCCCCATGGCGCCTGTCCTGGGTCACCCTGACTTTCCGGTGGAGATAACTGGTGGCCCCTTTAAAGCTTGGATCCAACAGAATTGTTTTAGGAGACTTCACATGCAGGTGGGCGGGGAGTGGAGGAGGCCGGAGGCCCTGGTTGAAGACCTTGCCCTCAAGCCCATAACACGGTTGCAGACCCTCCAGCTTCTGCACCATCAGCGGTCGGTCGGGTGCAGGGCTGCCACATCTAGGCGGCTAACAAAATTTGATCAAACCTGCCTGGGGTCCGGCCATTTTGGGGGAGCTTTGTCTCATTCATATTCTGCTGGTAGAGCCCCCGGAGGACTTCGTTCTCCCATACGTGAGGGGTTGGGAAAGGGAGTTGCGCAGAACCTTCACGGACGAACAGAGGCTCGCCATGATTCAGTTGGCGCATAAGAGCTCTATATCCTGCAAGTATCAGGAGACCACGTTTAAAATTCTTTCTCGCTGGCACCGGGTCCCAGCGCTACTGGCTGCCATGTTCCCTTCCTCTTCCCCCCTTTGCTGGAGGTGCCTGCGTGACAGAGGAACTATAACACATGTTTTCTGGGAGTGCTAGAAGTTGACTGGCTTTTGGAGGGGGGTGAGGGAGGTTGTTGTTAGGAAACTAACGGATGTTGACCTTGGTGAGGATCTGGCATGTTACCTGCTTAACCTGGCTCCGGCGTCTGTGGGGTCCAGGCGCAGGTCCCTCCTCACCCCGCTTCTGAGCGCTGCTAGAGCATGCATTCCGGCTAAATGGAAGTCCACTGAACCCCCCACAATGGCACAGTGGCTGGCCGCGGTTCAGGATATTTGTAGGATGGAGGAACTTACTGCCTCGCTAAAGGGGACTTTGGAAAAACATAAAGGGACCTGGCAGGAATGGGATCGCTTCACTTTTTCCCCCGACTTTCCCCTATATATGTAATATGGCCGGAGCAGGTTGCTAGTGGGATAGTCCCTTCACCACACTGTTTTCCTTTCCTACCCCATACTGTTATATCCCTCCCGCTTCTTCCTTGAACGTGTCTGTCTAGTCTTCCCCTCCCTCCCCTTTCCCCTCCTCCCTTATTTCCGTAGAGTATGGTTATTTTTGTTGTCTTACCCTTTGAAAGAAAAGTTGGGGGCATGGATGGCAGAGGCTAAAGTGATCTACTAAACGGGTTCGCAGCCCAGCATACATTGAGCGGGCTTGTGGCCCTGCATTTTATTCACGCATTTCTTGATTTTTGAAATTTGTTGTTGTGCGACGTTCACATGCTGTCTGCTATGTGTGTACTTTCGTGGCACTGCGTTGCCAAGCTCTGTAATTTTTTGCTTCCCTCAACAAAAACGTTTAATTAAAAAAAAAAAAAAAAAAAAAAAGACTTGATACACATTTGTACAACAATAATCACATATAAAACACTTATACAAAGTTAAAAACCAATAACAATATGCAGCATGGGCAGTTCATAGTGGCACCCATATAGGGGACCAAGACTATTTTTAGAGCTATAGATGAACTAGTTTCGCCCACTTCAGGGCTTTTTCAACATCAGATGCCCATTTGGTTCCTTAGTCATAGCGTGCAATTTGCCTATAAAGACTGTTTTCTGTTAAAAAAAAAAAAAAAAAACCATGTGCCCATCACCAAGAGAAAAAACATCCATTATATGTATTATATAAAAGTAATTAAACATTTTGTGTATATATCCTACTTCTACATAAATCAAAAAATGGTTTACCTGGAGGTCTTATACAGAAAGGAACACCAGAAGAGACAATCTTATAGACTACTATTTACATTCTCCTTCTCAGTGCAAAATCAGGCAACATGTGCTGAATGGCTGCATAACCCACGTATCTGTAATGTGAGTAATTATAAAGCTATAATACAGCTGACTCCCTCTTAGGGTCACCTACAATCCTATACATTGGGCCTAAGCCTGTTAAAAACACATATTACTCACAGTTTCTGCTGGCAGGGGCTCTTGTGATAGATAGCTGCTCCCTCCTTGTGGGTCACTGGTTGTAACTATGAAGGATCCTAATGAAACACAGACACGTGGAGCTAGGGGGGACTGTCTAAAATAGACGTCCCCCCGCCCACCACACCTGTGATCTAATAAACCATCTCATTATAGGGATATGCCTCTCACTTCCGGCGACAAGACGTGAGATCCCGCCCCTCCTTCCTGTGGGGGGGAGAGCACAAGGGAGGAAGGGGAGGGACAACCACCCCCGCCCGTCCCTCACGATGTGCGCGCGCCACAAACGTCCCCGGCCAAACTAGGGGCAGGGTCCCTGCCCGGAAGCTTGGGAGGCATGTGCGCATATGCGCACAACAAAGGAGAAAGGCCTCTCCTTGTGGGACACGCCTTCCTGCTCTGTCCGAGGGCGAGAGCCATCCGCTGTAAACAAACCGGTGGCTCCGCCCCTCGACCCTGCAAACCGGCGAGGCACATATCCCCGGCTCAGCCGCCCAGCGCCCTTGGTAATATCCCATGTCATCCCTATATTATAACATGTTGGTCCTAAAAACCATGACCAATGAGTCAACCATTAGTCTGATCCCCACCTATTGGGACCCAATATTGCACATAAAAGATCAGAAGCTCATCCATGATCCCTATCGGGCTTATTGTTACCCCACACCAGAATTTGAGGGAGATAAAGAATGTACATAGTATATACTACAAAAATGCATACAAATATTTGAACGTACCTTTAGTTAAACTACAACTCCATATTCTGGATCAATACCTATTCTACATACTGGGTACACTTAATTCCATTAAGTTACCATAGATAGCCAATCAGTATTTTTATTTTTTTATACTGTACTCATAAGGGAAAAGAAAAAAACCCTACAGAAAAGAAAGAAAACTTATGGACTCATTAATCCTTTAAGTGCCAGCCTACCTGGAGTTTTTGTCACATTCTGTTGCCAAATGTTTTGCGACATTTTTGCTGGAATTTTCAGGAAAATTATATATATATTTTTTGCAGCAGAGTTTAGGCTTTAACATGAAATGTCTTGTTTGTAAATTTTATTTATTATTCATTTTATTTATTATTAAGTTAAAAAAAATAAATAAATAAAAATTTGTTTTAGAAAATTGCCTGCTTTATTTTAAATAAAAAATGTATTTTATTAGGGAAAACCATATTGCATGTGAAAGCCCCATTTCTACCGATTAGAATGGTACCACATATTTATCGGTAGCCCCCTGTTCTTGCCCAGGAGACCCCCCTAACTGAAACAAGTAATTTTTAACATTTACAAATAAAATGCAACTACCATCCACACTACAAAGGGTTAAATCGAGAAAAAAAAATGACATAGGGTCCCCCCTCCCGGGGGGGGGGGGGGGGGGGGCATTTTTTTGGGGGGGATTTTTAAGGGTTAAAAACCCTTAAAAATCCCCAAAAAAATGACATGGGGCCCCCCTTACCCAAAGTAACCAGCCCGGGACCAGCTATGCAGGGCTTGTAGGAACAGGGCGCAGGGGCCAGCTTTTGTGGCCCCTTTGGCCCCAGGGGCCAGCTTTTGTGGCCCCTGCCAGCTTTTGTGGCTGGCATTTAAAGGGTTAAGGGCTGGGGCCGTATCAGCTTTTAGTCGGGAAATCCATCGCCCAGAGGGGGAAATATTGAGAAAATCCCTTTACAACGAGAAACCCGTTGGATTTCCCGACTATAAGCTGATACGGCCCCAGGCCTTAATGAGTATTGATCCAGAATATGGAGTTGTAGTTTAACTAAAGGTACGTTCAAATATTTGTATGCATTTTTGTAGTATATACTATGTACATTCTTTATCTCCCTCAAATTCTGGTGTGGGGTAACAATAAGCCCGATAGGGATCTTGGATGAGCTTCTGATCTTTTATGTGCAATATTGGGTCCCAATAGGTGGGGATCAGACTAATGGTTGACTCATAGGTCATGATTTTTAGGACCAACATGTTATAATATAGGGATGACATGGGATATTACCAAGGGCGCTGGGGGGCTGAGCGGGGGATATTTCTGCCCCTAGGGTACCACTGTGGGTGCCATGCCCGACATGGGGTGAGTGTGGGGGGGGGGGCGAGCGCAGGGATGGGGGAGCCAGTCCGCTATGGGGACAGCAGGAGCATCCAAGAAGTCAAAGAGACCTGCCAGCTGGGAAGGGGCTCGGAGGATGAAGGTGCAGCCTCTTCTTGCCACTATCAGATGAAATGGGTGACCCCATTTATAAATATCTCCCGCTGTTTTGATGATCTCCAGTAGTGGTCTGAGGGTTCATCGCATTCGAAGGGTGCGCTTCGCCAGGTCCGGTAGAAGCGTGAGCGACGAGCCGTGGTAGGAAAAAGGGCCCCTCTCCCATGCCCTCCTCAGGATCTCTTCTTTGACTTTGTAGTAGTGAATTTGACAAATAACATCCCTGGGCCTGGACAGGTCCGCTCCCCTGGTCTCCGCTGCCTCGAGCGGCCGCCGCCCCCACGCTGCCACAGTCTCCTTGATCTTCCTGTCTTCGGCCTGCAGCCATGGCCGGGCTCCCCCCGTCAGAGGGACCGCCTGGGCGGAAGAAATGTTGAATCTTGGCAGCCCGGGAGCTGCCAGTGGTCGCCCGACTCTTCCGCCTCCTGGACCTCGAGCCTGGGTGGCCACTGTTTCAAGGCTTTTACAGATGTTAGGCGCAGAGCTCTTCAGCAAGCGTCTTCACGAGGCCATAGTCAGACCATGCCCCCCCCCTTATAAATTTAGGCGTAAAAATATTTACCAAAATTATAGCGGACAGGATGTCGGGGTACTTACTGAGCAAAATCCATAACGACCAAGTAGGTTTCATTCCAGGATGACAGGCGGGAGACAATATTAGAAGGGTTATCCAACTTACACATTTTCCCAAGGAGAGGCAGTCACAGGCAATGCTTTTATCACTAGATATCAAAAAAGCATTTGATTGGGTCTCCTGGGAAAACCTTTTTTTTTTTTTTGCTTGAGAAGTGGGGGTTCAGCCCAAGATTTTTAGGCATTTTGAAAGCTGTCTGTGCCAACCCAGTAGCTTTTATCAAATGCAATGACTATAAGTCGAGCTCGTTCCCCTTGTTGAGGGGTACGAGACAGGGGTACCCACTGTCTCCCTTCCTGTTTGCCCTGGTAATAGAACCTCTGGCGCAAACCATTAGAAACCCCCTAGATATTTCGGACATAGAAGTGGGGGGGGGGGGGGACATTACAAACTGTGCCTGTTCGCAGACAATGTGTTACTATTGGTCACTCACCCTTTTGTTTCCCTCCCCAACATATTGAGAGTTTTAAACGATGCCGCAGCAATGTCAGGTTTCCAGGTCACCACAATTAAATCCAAGGAGTTGAATATAAACATTCCGCCGGATTCCTGGCTCAAGCTGCAAACATTGTATGATTTCCATTGGAAATCTCCCCTTGTTAGGCTAAATAGCTGCGGTCAAAATTACGTTGCTGCTCAAATTTCTATACCTTGCTAGAATCTTGCCGATGGCAAGTCCCTCCATAGTATCTGAAAATATTGCAAAACAGGATCCTCTTGTTTGTCTGGAATGGCAGGAGACCTACTGTAAGGAACTTACCTGTGGGCCATTCCCACGGCACTGCTCCGGGTGTCCGGCGGCCACGTGGGGCGGCTGCCTCCCTCCCGTCCGTCCGTGCTGGGGCTCCGGCTTCCGCCTCCTCTCCTGAGGCGGCGGCTGGGGCTTCTGGCGGCGGCGCCGCCGCTGCTTCGGCCGGCGCGTCCTCCCCCTCCTCCTCCTCGGGGGGAGCACCTGGCAGTGCCCTCCGTGCTCGCGCGCGCACGAGCACGTGTCAGTTATGTCCCCCGGCGGCGCTGCTCCCAGCGCATTTGCCGGGGGAAGGTTTGATTGGACCTATCGGTCCAGGAGGGGGGGTCCTGTGGGGATTAGGAACCCAGGGACTGGACAGCCTAGCTGGTCAGGGCGGTCCAGTCCCTGGGGGGCTCCTATCAGGAGCAGGTTCATATGTTGCACCAATCACCAGTGTTGCACCAATCACACACACACCCCTTCCCCCCTGCCCATTGGCCAGTTCCCCTTTAAAAGTGTCCTTGCCCTGACCATCAGTGCCTGTTATAGTCATTATTAGCTTGGGTGTGCTGTTGGATTTGAGTTTAGTGTGTTTTGATCTGGCTCCGTCTTTGACCATTCCTGCCCGCTGCCCGCACCGACCATCTGCCTGTCTGACGTCGTCTCTGCCTTACCCCTTTGATACCGCGCTTTGGTGACCACCCGGCTTTTGACCCCTGCCTGTCTTGACCATTCTCCGTCTAACCCCTTGGATACCGTGCCCTGTGACCACCCGGCTTTGACCCCTGCTCGTCTCGACCATTCTTGCCTAACCTGCTAGACTCAACGTTTCGGACTCAGCCCGCTTGAACTTCCGATTTGGGATACCCTGCCGTTCACCTATCTTCACCATAAGCCAGCAATCTTTGCGCCAGTAAGTCCTGGGGGCAACCGAGTCTGGAGAGGCATAACCCGTGTCTCCAGCAAGCGGGGGCTTGTCTATAGGCACAAGAGGCGGTGGAGATTGGGGATTGCTTGGCTTATG
Source organism: Gastrophryne carolinensis (assembly GCA_027917425.1). Lineage (NCBI taxonomy): Eukaryota > Metazoa > Chordata > Amphibia > Anura > Microhylidae > Gastrophryne > Gastrophryne carolinensis. The sequence continues at coordinate 89,834,206 of CM051242.1, forward strand.
AAAGAAGGGTGTCCGGCGATCCCTGACACCTACAGTGGCAAGGAAAACACTATATAGGCCAAAATCGAACGGGGGGCTGGGGGTTCCTAATTTGGGGAAATATTATCAGGCAGCGCAGTTAGCCCAGGTACTCTCATATCATGCAGTAACTGACATCCCTAGTTGGGTCCAGATTGAATCTGCGTTGTGCCAACAATTGGCAGTTAACAACATACTATGGATCACGCCTAGGTTTAGGAGGTTGGGACACAAAGTTCTCTGGGGGGCTCGCCTCCCCCCATCTGCCTCTGCTATCGTTATGGGATAACCCTATGTTCCCGTCGCCATGTACAGATTCTGGCAGGTTCTGCAGATGGAGAGAGGCGGGGTTTCCTGATTAATTTATTTCCTCCAGGGCTCAAGCATTTCCACATTCCAGCAGCTCAGGGATAAATACCATCTACTAGCGAAATTTGGGTATTTGCAGGTCATACATTTCATTAAATCAATGACTAAAGGGGTGGTGGGGTTAGATAAACTATGAGACACTATGCTGACAAGACCCCAGGGGAGAGGGACAGTCTTGAAAATTTACAGCCAGCTTTGTTTAAGACCAGACTGTATTGGCCCATTGTATTGATTGAGGTGGAAACAGAAGCTGAATGAAGCTAGAGAAGTGGGGGTGTGGCAAAGGATGTGGCATGGCTCCTTTGGGTCAGCAGCGTCAGTTATGTCAACTGAGGTGAACATAAAAGTCACAAGATGGTACTTGGTCCCCGAGAGAATGGGCCACTGTACTGGAGGAGCGCAGAGGCTATGCTTTCAGGGATACACCTCAGTAGGGATGTACCGCCACACGTGGTGGGATTGTGACAAGGTGATGGCTTTTTGGGTCAAAATCTTTGATGTCCTCAGTTCAGCGGTGGGTAGGCGCGTAGAACTGGATCCCTGGAGTGCTTCTCAACAGCCCCATTGATCGTAGTACAGTAGTTCAAAGACAACTCACGTATCACATTTTGTCTGGGCGAAAATGGTAATCGCTAAGGCATGGCGGTCACCCGACTTGAGGTTTAGTGAATTTAAAAACAAGGTAAACTATATTATGGCTATGGAAATCTGTCTGCAATCCACGGTGGACGTCTGGAGAGATTCCGAGAGTTGTGGGCTCCATGGGTTTAGGGATATATGCTAGCAGATTTTGAGGTTAATCTCTTGATCTCTATAAGGGAGGGTCTGGGCGACCTGTTACGCTGCCCCCTTTCCCTTACTTTTTCCTCTTCTCTTTTATTTTTTTCTTTTCTTCTCCTTATCTCTTTTCTTCAGTTTCTCCCCCACGCCATCGCAATCTAGTAGTATCCCTGCAATGGGGAGTTATGTTTCCTAACATAGTGAACAAAGAGTCTGGCTTAGATGGCCGGGCTAGGAATATGTTACTCTAATAAAATGTTTTATTTTTTTCTTGCTTGATGAATACTCAGAACACAGTTGTTTAGCAAGCGTTGCTGTGGAAGAAGTAATAGTTGTTGTATGTGTATCATTTAAGTGGATGACAATAATATATTATAAGAGATTCTTCCTCAACAATAAGGAGTTCGTTAATAAAAGGAACACACAGGAATCTTTATTCAAGCATACGGAGTGTAGGAACCCCTCGACTTTTAACCCTATCTAACCCAGTGCCCCGTGTGTGAAAAGCATCAAAAGGATAGTTTTGAAAGATCTAGAAAAGAATGTTCAGTACAGAACAGAACAGTACAGAAATGGTACATTTTTTGGATTTAGAAGTAAGGAAAAAAGGTACAGAGTTGTCAACAAAAACTTTTTTACAGAGACAGACAGGAATGCTTATGTGCCTATTTCCAGCTGCCACCACCCCAAATGGCTTGATAATATTCCAAAAGGCCAGTTGATTCGGTTGAGGAGAAATTGCAAAGAAGATGAGGACTATAGGACCCAGGCTAATATTGTGGGACAGAGGTTTATTAAGAAAGGGTATAATCAGAAGAACATAGAGAAAGAGATAAAGAACGTGGGAAAGATGGATAGGAAATTGATGTTAAAGGGTAGTGGGGGAAAAAAGGAGGGGGATACAAACCCAGCTAAATTTGCAATAATAACACGGTATGGTAAAGACTAGGGATGAGCGAATCGATCCGGACGAACCCGGATTCGATCCGAATTTCAGGAAAAATTCGATTCGGATCGAATCCGAATTTCCCCGCGATTCGATCACTCGAAGTTTTCCTTTAACATCCATTCATTTACATTACAGGCATTCTAAGATGGCGGGCGGGACATGTCTGGACATGTATCCCGCGCCAGTGCAAGCTGGGGCAGTCACATGCAGCCTATCAGCAGCCAGCAAGCCCGGTGACGTCACACAGCGGTATTTAACGGCGGCCATCTTGCTTTTCCTCATTTCTCTATTGCATTCGTGACAGACAGACAGAACGCTGTGTAGCTGAGGCAGTTAGACAGGCTGGAGACAGGCTGGAGACAGGGACAGACAGGGACAGGCTGGAGACAGGCAGGAGACAGGCAGGAGACAGACAGGAGACAGACAGAAAGCCAGGGAAAGGTAGGAAAAACGGAGCTGGCTGACAGGGAGATTTTTTTTTTTTCATCCAGCCTTTGTTAGCGTTTTCAGGCTGCTTATAGTAACTAACTGTGCATATATACTGAACTGATCTTAAGTCTGCTGTGAGGCATCCCATTCTGTGACTAAAGCAGCCTCTGTTTAAGACCATATAAGCATTTGCTCTAATCATATTTGAAATTAGGCCTGATAAAGACACTTTTGCTGGCCAAAGCACTACTGTACCCTGGCAGCTCGATTCCTGCCCGGGGCATCCCATTCTGTGACTAAAGCAGCCTCTGTTTAAGACCATATAACCATTTGCTCTAATCATATTTGAAATTAGGCCTGATAAAGACACTTTTGCTGGCCAAAGCACTACTGTACCCTGGCAGCTCGATTCCTGCCCGGGGCATCCCATTCTGTGACTAAAGCAGCCTCTGTTTAAGACCATATAAGCATTTGCTCTAATCATATTTGAAATTAGGCCTGATAAAGACACTTTTGCTGGCCAAAGCACTACTGTACCCTGGCAGCTCGATTCCTGCCCGGGGCATCCCATTCTGTGACTAAAGCAGCCTCTGTTTAAGACCATATAAGCATTTGCTCTAATCATATTTGAAATTAGGCCTGATAAAGACACTTTTGCTGGCCAAAGCACTACTGTACCCTGGCAGCTCGATTCCTGCCCGGGGCATCCCATTCTGTGACTAAAGCAGCCTCTGTTTAAGACCATATAAGCATTTGCTCTAATCATATTTGAAATTAGGCCTGATAAAGACACTTTTGCTGGCCAAAGCACTACTGTACCCTGGCAGCTCGATTCCTGCCCGGGGCATCCCATTCTGTGACTAAAGCAGCCTCTGTTTAAGACCATATAAGCATTTGCTCTAATCATATTTGAAATTAGGCCTGATAAAGACACTTTTGCTGGCCAAAGCACTACTGTACCCTGGCAGCTCGATTCCTGCCCGGGGCATCCCATTCTGTGACTAAAGCAGCCTCTGTTTAAGACCATATAACCATTTGCTCTAATCATATTTGAAATTAGGCCTGATAAAGACACTTTTGCTGGCCAAAGCACTACTGTACCCTGGCAGCTCGATTCCTGCCCGGGGCATCCCATTCTGTGACTAAAGCAGCCTCTGTTTAAGACCATATAAGCATTTGCTCTAATCATATTTGAAATTAGGCCTGATAAAGACACTTTTGCTGGCCAAAGCACTACTGTACCCTGGCAGCTCGATTCCTGCCCGGGGCATCCCATTCTGTGACTAAAGCAGCCTCTGTTTAAGACCATATAAGCATTTGCTCTAATCATATTTGAAATTAGGCCTGATAAAGACACTTTTGCTGGCCAAAGCACTACTGTACCCTGGCAGCTCGATTCCTGCCCGGGGCATCCCATTCTGTGACTAAAGCAGCCTCTGTTTAAGACCATATAAGCATTTGCTCTAATCATATTTGAAATTAGGCCTGATAAAGACACTTTTGCTGGCCAAAGCACTACTGTACCCTGGCAGCTCGATTCCTGCCCGGGGCATCCCATTCTGTGACTAAAGCAGCCTCTGTTTAAGACCATATAAGCATTTGCTCTAATCATATTTGAAATTAGGCCTGATAAAGACACTTTTGCTGGCCAAAGCACTACTGTACCCTGGCAGCTCGATTCCTGCCCGGGGCATCCCATTCTGTGACTAAAGCAGCCTCTGTTTAAGACCATATAAGCATTTGCTCTAATCATATTTGAAATTAGGCCTGATAAAGACACTTTTGCTGGCCAAAGCACTACTGTACCCTGGCAGCTCGATTCCTGCCCGGGGCATCCCATTCTGTGACTAAAGCAGCCTCTGTTTAAGACCATATAAGCATTTGCTCTAATCATATTTGAAATTAGGCCTGATAAAGACACTTTTGCTGGCCAAAGCACTACTGTACCCTGGCAGCTCGATTCCTGCCCGGGGCATCCCATTCTGTGACTAAAGCAGCCTCTGTTTAAGACCATATAAGCATTTGCTCTAATCATATTTGAAATTAGGCCTGATAAAGACACTTTTGCTGGCCAAAGCACTACTGTACCCTGGCAGCTCGATTCCTGCCCGGGGCATCCCATTCTGTGACTAAAGCAGCCTCTGTTTAAGACCATATAACCATTTGCTCTAATCATATTTGAAATTAGGCCTGATAAAGACACTTTTGCTGGCCAAAGCACTACTGTACCCTGGCAGCTCGATTCCTGCCCGGGGCATCCCATTCTGTGACTAAAGCAGCCTCTGTTTAAGACCATATAAGCATTTGCTCTAATCATATTTGAAATTGGGCCTGATAAAGACACTTTTGCTGGCCAAAGCACTACTGTACCCTGGCAGCTCGATTCCTGCCCGGGGCATCCCATTCTGTGACTAAAGCAGCCTCTGTTTAAGACCATATAAGCATTTGCTCTAATCATATTTGAAATTAGGCCTGATAAAGACACTTTTGCTGGCCAAAGCACTACTGTACCCTGGCAGCTCGATTCCTGCCCGGGGCATCCCATTCTGTGACTAAAGCAGCCTCTGTTTAAGACCATATAAGCATTTGCTCTAATCATATTTGAAATTAGGCCTGATAAAGACACTTTTGCTGGCCAAAGCACTACTGTACCCTGGCAGCTCGATTCCTGCCCGGGGCATCCCATTCTGTGACTAAAGCAGCCTCTGTTTAAGACCATATAAGCATTTGCTCTAATCATATTTGAAATTAGGCCTGATAAAGACACTTTTGCTGGCCAAAGCACTACTGTACCCTGGCAGCTCGATTCCTGCCCGGGGCATCCCATTCTGTGACTAAAGCAGCCTCTGTTTAAGACCATATAACCATTTGCTCTAATCATATTTGAAATTAGGCCTGATAAAGACACTTTTGCTGGCCAAAGCACTACTGTACCCTGGCAGCTCGATTCCTGCCCGGGGCATCCCATTCTGTGACTAAAGCAGCCTCTGTTTAAGACCATATAAGCATTTGCTCTAATCATATTTGAAATTAGGCCTGATAAAGACACTTTTGCTGGCCAAAGCACTACTGTACCCTGGCAGCTCGATTCCTGCCCGGGGCATCCCATTCTGTGACTAAAGCAGCCTCTGTTTAAGACCATATAACCATTTGCTCTAATCATATTTGAAATTAGGCCTGATAAAGACACTTTTGCTGGCCAAAGCACTACTGTACCCTGGCAGCTCGATTCCTGCCCGGGGCATCCCATTCTGTGACTAAAGCAGCCTCTGTTTAAGACCATATAACCATTTGCTCTAATCATATTTGAAATTAGGCCTGATAAAGACACTTTTGCTGGCCAAAGCACTACTGTACCCTGGCAGCTCGATTCCTGCCCGGGGCATCCCATTCTGTGACTAAAGCAGCCTCTGTTTAAGACCATATAAGCATTTGCTCTAATCATATTTGAAATTAGGCCTGATAAAGACACTTTTGCTGGCCAAAGCACTACTGTACCCTGGCAGCTCGATTCCTGCCCGGGGCATCCCATTCTGTGACTAAAGCAGCCTCTGTTTAAGACCATATAAGCATTTGCTCTAATCATATTTGAAATTAGGCCTGATAAAGACACTTTTGCTGGCCAAAGCACTACTGTACCCTGGCAGCTCGATTCCTGCCCGGGGCATCCCATTCTGTGACTAAAGCAGCCTCTGTTTAAGACCATATAAGCATTTGCTCTAATCATATTTGAAATTAGGCCTGATAAAGACACTTTTGCTGGCCAAAGCACTACTGTACCCTGGCAGCTCGATTCCTGCCCGGGGCATCCCATTCTGTGACTAAAGCAGCCTCTGTTTAAGACCATATAAGCATTTGCTCTAATCATATTTGAAATTAGGCCTGATAAAGACACTTTTGCTGGCCAAAGCACTACTGTACCCTGGCAGCTCGATTCCTGCCCGGGGCATCCCATTCTGTGACTAAAGCAGCCTCTGTTTAAGACCATATAAGCATTTGCTCTAATCATATTTGAAATTAGGCCTGATAAAGACACTTTTGCTGGCCAAAGCACTACTGTACCCTGGCAGCTCGATTCCTGCCCGGGGCATCCCATTCTGTGACTAAAGCAGCCTCTGTTTAAGACCATATAAGCATTTGCTCTAATCATATTTGAAATTAGGCCTGATAAAGACACTTTTGCTGGCCAAAGCACTACTGTACCCTGGCAGCTCGATTCCTGCCCGGGGCATCCCATTCTGTGACTAAAGCAGCCTCTGTTTAAGACCATATAAGCATTTGCTCTAATCATATTTGAAATTAGGCCTGATAAAGACACTTTTGCTGGCCAAAGCACTACTGTACCCTGGCAGCTCGATTCCTGCCCGGGGCATCCCATTCTGTGACTAAAGCAGCCTCTGTTTAAGACCATATAACCATTTGCTCTAATCATATTTGAAATTAGGCCTGATAAAGACACTTTTGCTGGCCAAAGCACTACTGTACCCTGGCAGCTCGATTCCTGCCCGGGGCATCCCATTCTGTGACTAAAGCAGCCTCTGTTTAAGACCATATAAGCATTTGCTCTAATCATATTTGAAATTAGGCCTGATAAAGACACTTTTGCTGGCCAAAGCACTACTGTACCCTGGCAGCTCGATTCCTGCCCGGGGCATCCCATTCTGTGACTAAAGCAGCCTCTGTTTAAGACCATATAAGCATTTGCTCTAATCATATTTGAAATTAGGCCTGATAAAGACACTTTTGCTGGCCAAAGCACTACTGTACCCTGGCAGCTCGATTCCTGCCCGGGGCATCCCATTCTGTGACTAAAGCAGCCTCTGTTTAAGACCATATAACCATTTGCTCTAATCATATTTGAAATTAGGCCTGATAAAGACACTTTTGCTGGCCAAAGCACTACTGTACCCTGGCAGCTCGATTCCTGCCCGGGGCATCCCATTCTGTGACTAAAGCAGCCTCTGTTTAAGACCATATAAGCATTTGCTCTAATCATATTTGAAATTAGGCCTGATAAAGACACTTTTGCTGGCCAAAGCACTACTGTACCCTGGCAGCTCGATTCCTGCCCGGGGCATCCCATTCTGTGACTAAAGCAGCCTCTGTTTAAGACCATATAACCATTTGCTCTAATCATATTTGAAATTAGGCCTGATAAAGACACTTTTGCTGGCCAAAGCACTACTGTACCCTGGCAGCTCGATTCCTGCCCGGGGCATCCCATTCTGTGACTAAAGCAGCCTCTGTTTAAGACCATATAAGCATTTGCTCTAATCATATTTGAAATTAGGCCTGATAAAGACACTTTTGCTGGCCAAAGCACTACTGTACCCTGGCAGCTCGATTCCTGCCCGGGGCATCCCATTCTGTGACTAAAGCAGCCTCTGTTTAAGACCATATAAGCATTTGCTCTAATCATATTTGAAATTAGGCCTGATAAAGACACTTTTGCTGGCCAAAGCACTACTGTACCCTGGCAGCTCGATTCCTGCCCGGGGCATCCCATTCTGTGACTAAAGCAGCCTCTGTTTAAGACCATATAAGCATTTGCTCTAATCATATTTGAAATTAGGCCTGATAAAGACACTTTTGCTGGCCAAAGCACTACTGTACCCTGGCAGCTCGATTCCTGCCCGGGGCATCCCATTCTGTGACTAAAGCAGCCTCTGTTTAAGACCATATAAGCATTTGCTCTAATCATATTTGAAATTAGGCCTGATAAAGACACTTTTGCTGGCCAAAGCACTACTGTACCCTGGCAGCTCGATTCCTGCCCGGGGCATCCCATTCTGTGACTAAAGCAGCCTCTGTTTAAGACCATATAAGCATTTGCTCTAATCATATTTGAAATTAGGCCTGATAAAGACACTTTTGCTGGCCAAAGCACTACTGTACCCTGGCAGCTCGATTCCTGCCCGGGGCATCCCATTCTGTGACTAAAGCAGCCTCTGTTTAAGACCATATAAGCATTTGCTCTAATCATATTTGAAATTAGGCCTGATAAAGACACTTTTGCTGGCCAAAGCACTACTGTACCCTGGCAGCTCGATTCCTGCCCGGGGCATCCCATTCTGTGACTAAAGCAGCCTCTGTTTAAGACCATATAAGCATTTGCTCTAATCATATTTGAAATTAGGCCTGATAAAGACACTTTTGCTGGCCAAAGCACTACTGTACCCTGCCAGCTCGATTCCTGCCCGGGGCATCCCATTCTGTGACTAAAGCAGCCTCTGTTTAAGACCATATAAGCATTTGCTCTTATTATATTTATATTATAAGACACTTTTGCTGGGCATAGGCTTACTGCTGCCTGCCAGGTGCACTTCTGTTGAGGCATCCCATTCTGTAACATAGCATACCCCTCTTTATTTACACTAAGCAGCTCTCTTATTTACACTAAGCAGGCCTGTTGGAGGCTGAGTGTTACTGCTCACTTTTGGTGTGCATTATATTCTGTTTCATATAGACCCACCGCTGCCCGGGGTTTTTTTAAATATCACCTACTACCACGCCAGTTAGACTATGTCGGGCAGACAAGTGCCTGGAAGTGAAAAGAGGAGTGGCAGAGGCCAAGATTCCGCAGGAAGAGCTCGCATCAGACTGGGGGCCAGTAGCAGCAGGAGTCACGCTGAGAGACCTAATCTGCCAGTATCTGCTAGCGGTCGGGTCTCCACCAGTAACGCATCTGCCGTGGTAGATTGGTTGACGCGCTCATCAACAACATCATCACAACTTACGTCTGAGACCCCCAGTCTAGGGTCGGTAGGTTCCTCTGACACAACCCTGAGTTGGCATGCCCCGAGAGCAGTCCCTGTCCTCCCATTGCCTCTGGCCTACGCCGTTCCCTCCCCCAGCGACGTATCCTATGCTTTGGGTTCAGCTCCACTCTTTAGTGAGGAGGACCATCAGATAGAGGACAGTCAGCAGCTACTGCCCAGCCAAGAAATGGAGGTGGCTTCTTTAGCTAGGCAGACAAATAGTGATGTGGACAGTGTCGTGGGTGCTGCGAGCGTTCCAGCTCCTGCGCCAGACACTGTTGACGAATCCACGAACATCAGTGACGTACAGCCACAACCCGGTGATGATGATGATGATGACGATGAAGCCGATCGCACTTGGGAGCCGGGTGATGAAGGGGCTTCATCGTCATCATCAGGAGAAGAGGGGTGCAGGTTGCCCCGGAGTCAGCAGCTGAGGCAGCAAAGTGGTAGCAGTCAGCATGGGGGCACAATTCCAAAGGCTGGAGCCGGCCGGGGCCGGGGCCGGGGTAGAGCACCTGCTGTGCGGCAGTCTACCTTATCGGGAGGTAGTGGAGCAGGGGTTCCTGGAGTTGGCAACAGCAGCAGTGAATCAGTGAGGCCAGGGGGTGGGAAAAGTAGCTACTCGGCAGTGTGGCAGTTTTTCCTGAGGCATCCGCAGGAGGGTAACATGGCCACATGCAAGATATGTAGGCAAAAGGTGAAGCGTGGCCAGGGTCCAAATGTTGGCACCACGGCCCTGCGTCAACATATGATGCGTCACCATAAAACGACCTGGGAGAACCGAGGCTCCCAAGGGGTGGTCCAGTCTGCTTCCTCACCAAGTGAGCTCCCAATTTCTGCCAGCCAAGGCTCCAGCACCTCAGCCGAAGGCAGCTGTGCGTCATACCCATCCTCTGTCGCTCCTGCTCCTCCTCCTCCTCCTCCAAGTCATGCATCCCGCCAGCAATCCATCAGCGAAGCCATGTCCAAGAGACAGCAGTATGCGCCCACTCATCCTACGGCGCAGAAGCTGAATGTGCTCCTGTCCAAGTTGCTGGTGCTGCAGTCGCTCCCTTTTCAGGTGGTGGAATCTGCACCTTTCAGAGAACTGATGGCTTGTGCCGAGCCGAGGTGGAGAGTCCCAAGCCGTCATTTCTTTGCCAAGAAAGCAGTACCAGCGCTGCACACTTTTGTTGAACAGAAGGTGGGCCAGTCCTTGAGCCTGTCGGTGTGTAGCAAAATACATGGCAGCGCCGACATCTGGAGCTGTAACTACGGTCAGGGGCAGTACATGTCGTTTACGGCCCACTGGGTGAATGTGGTCCCTTTGCAGCAGCAACTTGGACAGGTCACGCCGCTTCGGCCTCCGCGCTCTCTGCCCATTGGGCCTGTGACACCGTGCGACTCGGCCTCCTCATCCTCCGCCATCTCCTCACCCTCCACTGTAGGCTCAAGTCTCAGTGCCCCTCCAGTCTACCATGTGTGCAGGGCACGGAGGTGTCACGCAGTGCTTCACATGGTTTGTCTTGGCGAACGGAGTCACACAGGGGAGGAACTGCTTAAATGTATTCATCAGGAAATCCAAACATGGCTTACTCCGAGAAAACTTAAAATGGGAATCATGGTTACCGACAATGGGAAGAACATTTTGTCTGCGCTGCGCCAAGGAAGCCTGACCCATGCCCCCTGCATGGCTCACGTCTTCAATCTGGTTGTCAAGCGGTTTCTGAAGTGTTCCCCCCATCTGCAGGACATCCTAACAACTTCACGGAAACTTTGCATGCACTTCAGCCACTCCTACACTGCCAAACACACCCTTCTTGAGCTACAGCGTCAGAATGGTATCCCCCAACATAGTCTGATTTGCGATGTTTCCACCCGTTGGAATTCCACCCTTCACATGTTGGACCGATTATATGAACAGAGAAAAGCCATCACGGATTTCCTGATGATCCAAGCAGATAGGGGGACTCCCCTGTGTAACTTCAATGTCAACCAGTGGCAGCTCATACGTGACACCTGCCGTTTGCTCAGGCCCTTTGAGGAAGCCACTTTATTTGTCAGTCGGCAGGATTACGGGATGAACGACGTGATTCCACTGCTTCATGTACTGCAGCACATGTTGGAAACCATGGCTGGTCAGGGCACTGGAGACATGGCGTTTACATCTTACGGCCACATGAACCCCCTTGGAGCTGAACTGGAGGAGGAGGAGGAGGAAGAGGAGGAGGAGGAGTTGCCCAGCGAAACACAGTTTAGGCTTGGCGAAATGGCTGGTTTATCTAGTCAGCGGACAGGAGAGGAGGAGCAGGAGCAGCCAGAGGAGCTAGAGGTTTTTGAGGAAGGAGAGACAGAGGACCCGGGCACACCGTGGCAGTATGCAGTGGAGATGGAGACAGGTAGTCCATCCGAGTCACTTGCGCAAATGGCACGAAGCATGCTCACGTGCTTGCGTAGTGACCCCAGAATTGTTTCCATCTGTCGGCGGGATGACTTCTGGCTGTCCACCTTATTGGACCCTCGCTTCCGGCACAAAATGGGGGCATTTTTTAAACCCACCGAGAGGGAGGACAAACTCAACTACTACAAAGACATTCTACGTAGGCAGTTGGCCGATGCCTATCTGCGCCATGGTCCATACTCTCGCAGGTCTGACTCGAGGGGACCTCTGCGCTCACCTTCCACTGCCATGGCCGCTGGGGGGGTTGGCAGCAGCAGCAGCAGAAGCTCCATCAGCAGCAGCAGCCTCAGTCTTCAGTCGCTAATGAGTAGCTTTCTACACCCGCATAGTGAGGCTACTCATGAGCAGCAGGAAGACCTGGAGCAGGACCTGAACCAGCAGGTCATGTCATACTTTGACATGACCATGCCAACACACCTTGAGGATCCGCTGGACTTCTGGGCAGCCAAACTTGATTTGTGGCCGCAACTAGCAGAGTTTGCCCTGGAAAAGCTGTCCTGCCCGGCAAGTAGCGTGCCATCTGAGCGGGTGTTTAGTGCGGCGGGGGCCATAGTTACGGCGAGGAGAACTCGTCTGTCAACTAAAAATGTGGAGAGACTCACCTTTGTCAAAATGAATCAGGGATGGATCAGCCAGGATTTCCACCCACCAATGCCTGATGCATGCGACTAGATTCAGCATGGTGCCACGTTTTACACTTTCCAAATGGTGCAAAACATATTTATGTCTTTAGGCCATTTTTTGGGCTCCTGCTGCTGCTACTGTCAACTCCTGCCAACTCCAGGGTGTGATTCATCCAATTTTTGGGCTCCTGAAGCCAACTCCAGTGTATATTTGGGCTCCTGCTGCTGCTACTGTCAACTCCTGCCAACTCCAGGCTGTGATTCATCCAATTTTTGGGCTCCTGAAGCCAACTCCAGTGTATATTTGGGCTCCTGCTGCTGCTGCTGCCAACTTCTGCCAACTCCAGGGTGTGATTCATCCAATTTTTGGGCTCCTGAAGCCAACTCCAGTGTATATTTGGGCTCCTGCTGCTGCTGCTGTCAACTCCTGCCAACTCCAGGGTGTGATTCATCCAATTTTTGGGCTCCTGAAGCCAACTCCAGTGTATATTTGGGCTCCTGCTGCTGCTGCTGCCAACTTCTGCCAACTCCAGGGTGTGATTCATCCAATTTTTGGGCTCCTGAAGCCAACTCCAGTGTATATTTGGGCTCCTGCTGCTGCTGCTGCCAACTTCTGCCAACTCCAGGGTGTGATTCATCCAATTTTTGGGCTCCTGAAGCCAACTCCAGTGTATATTTGGGCTCCTGCTGCTGCTGCTGTCAACTCCTGCCAACTCCAGGGTGTGATTCATCCAATTTTTGGGCTCCTGAAGCCAACTCCAGTGTATATTTGGGCTCCTGCTGCTGCTGCTGCCAACTTCTGCCAACTCCAGGGTGTGATTCATCCAATTTTTGGGCTCCTGAAGCCAACTCCAGTGTATATTTGGGCTCCTGCTGCTGCTACTGTCAACTCCTGCCAACTCCAGGGTGTGATTCATCCAATTTTTGGGCTCCTGAAGCCAACTCCAGTGTATATTTGGGCTCCTGCTGCTGCTGCTGCCAACTTCTGCCAACTCCAGGGTGTGATTCATCCAATTTTTGGGCTCCTGAAGCCAACTCCAGTGTATATTTGGGCTCCTGCTGCTGCTGCTGTCAACTCCTGCCAACTCCAGGGTGTGATTCATCCAATTTTTGGGCTCCTGAAGCCAACTCCAGTGTATATTTGGGCTCCTGCTGCTGCTGCTGTCAACTCCTGCCAACTCCAGGGTGTGATTCATCCAATTTTTGGGCTCCTGAAGCCAACTCCAGTGTATATTTGGGCTCCTGCTGCTGCTACTGTCAACTCCTGCCAACTCCAGGGTGTGATTCATCCAATTTTTGGGCTCCTGAAGCCAACTCCAGTGTATATTTGGGCTCCTTCTGCCCCTCATAGTGATGCCACTTCAACTCTCTGCAATTGTGCCGCTCTGCGATTCTATTAGCGATGCCTCTGATCTGCATGTGATATTTCTTAAAAGTATTATTTAACTAACCCAGCACGCATCCTGTGCGTGTTACAGCAAGGCTGAATGGTTTACAACCCTATTGAGGCTGTAGGAGGCTCAGAAATAGCCGTTTTTAATAGCGATTCGTCGCGAATTTATTCGGGTCGAAACGATTTTTGTCGGAAAATTCGGCGAATCAGTCGAATCGAATTTTTCAAAAGTTCGCTCATCTCTAGTAAAGACCATAGGAATTTGAAAACATTTTTGGAGAAGCACTGCTATATTTTAAAAAACAATGAGATTTTAGGCCCACACCTACCAGATAAACCTAAAATAATCTATCGTAGGCCCCCCACACTGGCAACCAAATTGGTTAAAAGCTTTGTTGAACCAAAAAGGAATAGGAACATGGGTACACTTAGCAATATGAAGGGGTTCTATAGATGTAAAAAATGCATGGCCTGTAGATTAGTTGGGTAAGACATGCCCAGATCTTTTAAGGGGTTCACATCTAAGGCTATGAGAGAAAAATATATGATTGATCAATTTTTAACGTGTACTAGTAGTAATGTGGTCTATTTACTTGAATGCCCAAGTGGCTTGCAATATATAAGGAGAACAGGTAGACCACTTAAACAAGACTAAGAGAACATCTGTATAACATCAGGAAGGGTGTAGAAACACATAAGGGTCGATTCAAAGAAACATGTAACAGCTTGGATTTGGGTGCCGATCATCCTATTTTTCACGTCCGCTCGTGCGTTCGTATGAACTTGCGAGTGATTCTATAAGCAAATACGTTTCTATCCTAAAATGTACGCCCGTTCGTATGGCAGTTCGGGAATCAGACCTATGTCAGTTTCCATCCTGAATTTTCCGTTTCATTTCTCAGGTTGCAACATTGGTTTTGCCCTTTTTCCTTTTTTGTCTGGACGTAAATCCTTCTGATCTTGCGGCTGCGCACTACAAACTTACCTCATTAAAGTGCATTCTAAATATTTGGTCTTATTTTTCTTTATTTCATTCATTTTGTAGTAACCAACCATTAATGAATGCATTTGCATAAGTAAATCTTACTTTGTTTAATTTTTAGTTAACTTGCATTTTTTACTTGTGGATTTAATTTTAATATTTTGGCTTCAAATGGTACAACTTAAAATTTTGTGTGTGGTTACCCACACCCTCTACATACAGATTGCTCTCAAAAATTAAAAAACACCCAGCAACTTCTGCATGTTATGAGTCTAGAAACAGCCAAGATGGCGGGTCAGGTATTATCGGGCAGCCTGCAAACAGAAAGGGCCTTGTGACTGTGTTGCTCTGCATTCTTTGATTTCTGACCTTTCCGTGCCCCCAGCTCTGCTGTGTCTGTGCAAAATACAGCAGTAACCCACATGCTGCACTTTATCCCGCTCTCCTCTCCTCAGTAAGTGTGATGCATCTGACCAAAGATGTGCTTAAATAATTAAACAAAGCAAAGGTAAACAACTACACCAATAAATGCAATCTAAAAATATTATTCTAGTACATCAATTTAAAAATAAATACCAAAGGACATAAGTTTCTTTAATTAACGCAAATATATTGCAAAATAAAGGTTTACATGCAAAGGACTAATTAAGGTCCACATTAAAATGCTTTTATAAGGCATACATGAATCAGGTATGCATTGCTATACAATTTATGGCCTCGGCCATGCTGATACATGCAGTTCATTGGAGCTCAAGACGCGCAGACTCCTCCACATAGCCAAAAAACCTGTTCAAGAACAGCAATACGATTGCTAAAAGGTGTCGGCAGTGGCTTTCTTTTAAAACGTATTTAGAGGTTTGAAAACTGTTCTCTGAATCACACCTAAACACATTCGATTATCCTAAGTTTTACGTTTTGATCCTAAGTTTTAGGATTTGATCCTAAGTTTTACGTTTTGATCCTAAAATTTAGGAACGAACTTGCGATGATCGTAAGAGCATATACGCATTCGTACGTAGGCTCGTGCGAGTCGGAAATGGCCAAAAAAACAGGAATAAATGACTAACACCCACCCAAACTTACGATTCTCGATCCGAAATCAATTAACTTTTGCTCTTTGAATCGAGGGGATAGTGTGTCAGCACATTTTAAAATAGCCCACGGATGTAATCCCGAAGGACTCCGTTTTATGGGGATAGATGTATTAACTCGAGGTTTAAAAGGGGGGAACATTTTAAAATCATTGTCCCAGGCGGAATCCAGGTGGATTTTTAAGATGAAAACAATGAACCCACCTGGATTGAACATAGAATTTGATATAAATTGTTTTATTGGGAATAATAAATTAATTTTAATTTTTAATATGAAAATTGATATATAATTTAAATTATTAATTTGTATATTAAAATAAAATTTTAGATATTGACATTAGTGCTGATTCATGTATTTAAAATGTAATTATGAGGAGTATATAATAGATATTAATTAATAATGGTTTGAATGATTAAAGTGGACCAACACCCAGGATTTTGACTATCCTGGGTCTTGGTCCACTTCAGTGGGGCACTCCCGATCGGGGTGCCCCGCTGTGTGAAACCCCCCCGAACCCCCCGAAAAACTCACCTCTCCCCGCTCCCAGCGCCAACGGACAAGCCGCGGACAAGCGGCTCCTCCGCCGCTGCCTCCCGCGCGTCCCTCTTGACGCGCGCCGGCCATTCGCAGACGGGCGCGCGCACGCCTAGAGGGGCGCGAGGGAGGCGGCCGGCTGCCACCGAAGATAAGGTAAGGGGTTTGGGGTGTTTGGGGGGGTTTCACCCCGCGGGACATCCCGATCTCGGATGTCCCGCGGGGAGGGAGGTGGTCGACCCGGGAATCTTATAGATTCCCGGGCCGATCAACTGTGGGTGTTGGTCCACTTTAAAGAATTGTGTTTAGCTATTATTGTTTTTTAATATAGTCTGGGATGATTGATATTCGTTTAAAAGTTTTTTATGTATGTAATTTTTTACATTTTTGATTGCCTTTATCATCTTTTGTTCCTTTAGGGGGAATCTTAGATATTTATTTTAAAATGCTAGCCAATTTGGACATAGACTGAGATTAAGAAAAATTTTATACATATAGTGCAATAATATTGCTTTTGGCGTATTAAATAACTAAAAAAATTGACAACCGTTTTTAGAAGATAAGGAGTTAATCCTTCTTAGCAAGTGAGGCGAATTCAAAGCTTACAGCGGAGAAATGACACTCGCGCTGTTCACATTAGAAATGACATTCGTGTTCTGCTACTTGACTAAAAGTAAAGGAAAGTAATGAAGGAGTTAAGCTGTTAGCGATACGTCACCAAGTGAGGTGAATAAATTAGTGACGAGGTGGAGGGCCCGCTGCCTAATGATTAAGTCGGAATAGACGAAACGCGTTTGGTGGGACCCTCCACGATGTCACTATGTTCTGCTTGGCAGCTGTGATTGCGTGCTTTACCTCCATAGCCCACGGTCGGAGTGGAGAGGTACTTCTTAATATAATGGATGACCCATATTGGAACAGAGGAAGTTTAAGGCAACTACTTATAAATTGGAGTATTTTATGATACGCAATTTTGAATCCTTTATGGGGTAAGCACAATAAAGTTATCTTAGAATCACGTAAAAAACGGTGTTATACTATGTCCGTTTTTTATTTTTTCCCTGTCCCATTTAACCATTGAGGAGATTTCAATGATGAAATAGGAGACGACGACTGATGATCACTGCTTTATTTTGAAGTTGAGCTAACTGTGATGGGCATGTTTTAAAGAGAAAATCTGGTACGTGCAATTTAATTCTGGTGGCTGGGCTGCACTGCGACCTCATAGGAGCACTACTGGTGAAGTAAAAGAGAGAGACTAATTAACCCTTGGTTTCCCGCGGAGTCTTTTCCATGTTTTTACATAGTCTTTTTGCATGACAATAATATATTGTACACTATGTGGAATATTCTTCTTTCAATAAAAATCATTGAATAAGAAATCTATCGACCTTTTATTGTGTCAAAGCTTTCACCCCGGGTCTCTGGGCCATTCCCCTATTATTCTGGGCTCTGTGTTCCTCCAAGCTGCTGCTGCAACCTTTCTTAGCCATCCCTCCTATACTCAACTTCTTGCAGCCTCAATGTCCAGATTGAGTCTCTGTAAAAATCTTGTGTCCTTTCATTCTAAAACTTTCTCCAAAGCAGTGTGCTTATGTCCTATGTACACTATCTCCTTATTATAGTCTCACTGGCTAAGGCGTGAAAAGCCTTTTGTTGCTTTGAGTTTATCACTGGCTTCTTTGTGACTTAACTGAATATATATATATATATATATATATATATATATATTTACCCCCATAAATAAATAACCAAATATATATTCATATATTTTTATATATTATCCTCATTAGTTTTATTTGGTATACTTTATCTACTTTTAGTACTTTTGTGCGTATTTTAGGATTGGTGCACTATTGGTTAAATAAATACATATTATAAAATATTTAATATCAAATATTATATAAAGATATACAATTTTGAGGGCTTTAAACCACTGTATATCTCCTTTAAACAGAAGCTGTAAAATGAAAAAAAGAATGAAAAGGTAAATGTGCACCAGTTGATCTACTTCTAATAATGAAGGAAATTGCAAGTGAATGTTGGAGAAACGCAAGCATGAACATGACTCAACATGTGAGGGTGGTCTTGGAGATATTGGTTACCCAGAGTTTAATGCCAAACCATATGTTGTTCCTGTTCTTTGGATAAATAATAAGGATCAGATTTTTCACCGGTTTTGTGCTTGTATTTCTCGTGGCCAAGGGCCCTTGAACTGCACAAAATACCCGCAGGTATATAAAGCTAAGCTTACACAGGTGACCTTGCCAAAACCTGCTTCAGGAAACAATAGATTCTTTACACTGCAAAAAAAGGATGGTATCTTAACACTTTCAATGTCTTGGTCCTGTATTAATAATTGTAGTATTGGCATTGTCTGCTACAGCAATCACAGGTTTGTTTTTACTTCCTCGTTTAATGCTAATAATTTAAAAATGCCACAAAAATAAATATTACAGCAACTGTTCACTGAGATTAGGAAATCACAGAGGGTAGAAAGCAGGAGCACCATTTGGGACTGGGAGGAAATGCAGCCAAGTACCCAGTTCACAGTGTTTCAAACGGTCTTCTGTTCAATGTGAACACTTTGTACCAGATGTGTAACTATGTTGGTGCTAAGATTTAACTTTCAGGGAGTTTTTCTTTGCAGCTAAAAAGTATTGATACCAAGAAGAAAATATTTGGAAATAATTAGCTCATTTTGGGATTGTTTTTTGTTGAGTTCATGTTCAATGAGTTTGTAGAGCGCACCCCACTCAATACACAATAAGGTACATACAATATATCTATATGTATCCATATATTTTAAATTATCTTACGAGATCAAGCCAAAGGTCAATCCGGGAGGTCACAGGTACGCAGCAGCACAAGGGATGAGACAGGAACGTGGTCAGGGTACAAGCGAGAGTCAGTCCAGGTGGCAATCATGGGATGGTCAAACATTACGATGTTGGCAACGGGATTAAGCAGGAAATCTCAGGATCAAAACACACCCAGCTAAACGCTAAAATGGGCGGTGACTGAATGACCAGGTAATGCTTTTATAGGACATGGATGCAGGGGATGGCATGGAAGGGAACCAATCAATTAATAACAATTGGGCTGATTGCCCAGTTCAACCTTTTGGGCGTTTCACACAGAACAATAATTGGCCTCATTGGCCATTTAATTCAGCATATGAGAGACATATAAGAGCCCTTTAATTGGCATATGAGAGACGTGCTCGTGCGTGCAAAGAAGCCAGGGATGCGGGGGCGAGCAGAGGAGGAGGAGACCGTGTCCGGCGCCGCCTGAGCCGGCGCTCGACGCACCCGCTGTACGGGAAGAGCCCCGTCCAGGCATCCGGAGATACCGCGGGACCGGAGCCCAGGTAAGTTCACTGTGACAGCCCACACATTTTGAAGTGTGGTGGGTGTGTACTGAGCAGTGTGTGTGTGTGTGTGTGTGTGTGTGTGTGTGTGTGTGTGTGTATTTATTTTTTCCTGGTTTCAAACTTAAGGTGAAGGTTTGAGGCAGACTTACAATACAGATGAAATGTGCAAAATTGTATACATGGTATATAGTGTACATAAGTGTACATCAGATTATTAAACAGGACCAAAAGCCAATATACCTACCTGCATACCTTGTTTTTTTTTATTCTTGGATTCACCATGAACAATGGTCTCCCCTGTTCCTGTGTTCTGTTTGAGGTGTAACATTATTGTTGGCCCCTCCAACGAGACCAAAAATTAGGAACACATAACTGATTATATAGTCAAATTATAGGATATAGTCAAAAGTTTTCTCAGTAATTATTTTTCCCCTTCCTTTCTCAGAAATTGCAGTCCCTTTTGAATTGTTTTCGACACCATGCCTGCCTGGTGTATTTCCCGTTTCAGTGCAGGAGAGATAAGCATCCCTTGGGGACTCGTCCCAACTCTCTACTTCTCTACCTCTACTCTATAAATAAGGATGAGACAAATCTTCAAGGGGGTTTTCTGAAGCATAACAATACCCCTATGGTCTTTCCAGGCAAATAGGAACAAATTATTTAGCTTTCACTTACAACTCATTTTCTTGACCGCTCCATGATAAACTATGTACATCATTGTCTGTGTAGATGAGACCAATGGCGGTCTCATCTACAAAATGTTTCTGTCGTCACAGTTCCTTTGGTGGATATGCATATCACAGTCACTAGTATAGCGTAAGGACAAGAGGGAATAGCACACATCCTTGCGGAGCTCCAAGAATCTATTGTGTGGATGGCTGAACTAAAGCTCACTTAAACTCAGCTTAAAAAAAAAACAATGTATATCTTTTTCCTGAAATTCCCTAGAAAAAAATCACAATTAAACATAAAGTGCAAAAATGCTTAAAAATGGCCTGGAATCAAGAGGTGACAAAATCTCCAGGTAGGCTGGCAGTTAAAAGGTTAAAGTAACTGCAAATCTATTGGCAAGAATAAGTCTAATAACAATAATAATTCTAATGAATCCTGTTTCATGTGTCTCTCCTTTATTTCCTGCAGTGCTGGGTAAAAGCCATAGCACATCTCCAAACAGTCACTCTGTCCCTTAGTGCTTGCAAACATGTCTAGCCACAGTGGTCCTGCAGCGGCCTCTGACCACAGTAGAGCATATTCAAGACTCAAAAAGCTGCACCATGACACACCCTTCCCAGCTATGACCCAGAATACTATACTATACAGAAAGAGACCGCACTCAGTATATAATTGCCAATAAGTTAGTGTGCAACACTAGAGGTAGGCCAAAAACACCCTAAGGGCCAAATCACAAGCAACCAGGGGTCCCACAATACCCCAAAAATACCAACCTCATAAACTAAGTGGCACCACTACATTAAATTTTTGAAAAAATCTACACTTTTATTGTTACAAATGTATACACACAATGACAGGCCAATTAAAATCAGGTTAAAAAACATAAACACAATCAATGAATTGAGGGAGGGGGAGACAAAAACATGGGTAACTGGGGGGGAACAAATATATATACAGATGGAAATATAAGGTGCTGCTAAGCCTGATCTATATAGCATATATACATCACATTTATCTATATAAAGGGCTGGTGTTCAGGGCTGGTGTTAAAAATATATTATTATTATTTTAAAGAAACAATACAGAAAAGGAGAACAGAATAAAACTAATTTTTTGTGCAAAATATCAAGAGAATGCCCAGCAATACTAATTGCTAATGATATATAGTGCCCCCATGTTTACTAGTCACATGGGGCAAAACATCAAATTCAATCCGGGGCGTGATGAAGTGACGCGTTTGACTTCACGCAACGCGTCGGCGGTGAGGCGGGGGTGAGATGTGTGCTGGCTGGGGACCTGGCTGCTGCTGGCGTGCTGTGGATTAGTAAGATTTTTGTTTACATGTTGTGTGTCGGTTTGTTTTTCACTCGGCTGGTCCTACTGCTATAATAAGTTGTTATTTAGGGAGATAGGTTTGGAGTAGAATCACTAGAGCACATTGCACTTTATTTGGGGCACGGATTGAATTTTATGTTTTGCCCCATGTGACTAGTAAACATGGGGGCACTATATATCATTAGCAATTAGTATTGGTTGCTTGTGATATGACCCAGAATACAAAGCAAAAAAAGTGGGTTAGCTTAAAATAAATAAGGTATTTACATATAATCTGAAACTTCGAGTTGCATTGAAATGGCTTATTTCACAGTGTTCTCAGGGGGATAAGGCGGTAGGAACTTACTGGGTGCCTGGACAGGGGATTTAAATACTAGAAGTGCCACTATAATCACCACCACCTACACAGCTATGCATTTCAGACATGTCGACCTTCTCTGCCTGATCCTCCTCCTCTTCACAGTCCAAAGGTGGCTGATTTTCTCTAAATGCACTTCAGAAATCGCCTTGATGAACATCTTCCTTAGAAGCTGAGTGCTGGTTCTTTGTAGCAAAGAAGGTCTCATACCCGGGGTCAGTAAAGTCAGAGATGATAGAGTAGAAAAGCCTGTCATGGGGTTATTTGAGGTAATTCTGCACACTGCCTGTTAGGGGGTGATTGGTGGGGGTGATTCCGCACACTGTCTGCACACTGTCTGTTATAGGGTTATTGGGGGAATTCTGCCCTCTGCCTGAGCTGATTGGGGTTGGGGGGGTTGCCTATTACAGAGTTCTGAGGGAGGGATTTTGAACACTGTCTGTTGTGGGGTTTCTGCACATTGCCTGTTCTGGGGTAATGGGGGGGGGGATTCTGCACATTGCCTGAGCTGATTGTGGGGAGGGATTTTGCACACTGCCATGTTATGGGGTGATTGGGAGGAATTCTGCACACTGGTTCTTATGGAGTTCTTGGGGGGGGGGGGACTCTGCACATTGCCTGTTACAGAATTTTGGGGGAGGTATTCTAAACACTGCCTGTTATGGAGTGGTTGGGGGGATTCTGCATGCTGCCTGTTATGGAGTGGTTGGGGGGATTCTGCATGCTGCCTGTTATGGAGTGGTTGGGGGGATTCTACATGCTGCCTGTTATGAGGTGATTTGAGGGGATTTTGCACACTATCTATTATGGGGGGATTGGGGGGATTCTGCTCACTGCCTTTTATGGGGTTGAGGGGGGTTCTGCACATTGCCTGTTATGGGGTGATTGTGAGGTATTCTGCACAATGCTGGTTACAAGGTTCTGGGAGTTTGAACACTACCTGTCATGGAGTGATTCAGAAAGCTGCCTTTATGGGGTTCTGAGGGGTGAGTGGTGTTACACACACACACACACAGAGGGATGAAGGGGCAGCCAGCAATGCCACTGCTGTCCAAGCCTGCGCACAAGACTGACGCGTTGACCGGGGAACAGTTAGGTTGGTGCACTGACATGGCTATGTGAATCTCGGTGACACTCCCTTGCTGTTGTGCCTTCCCCATTGTGCGCATGCAGTACTATGTGAGCACCATCTTTCCCCTCTGGACTATCCTTCATTGGGTTCATAAAGTTCCAAGGAAATATCTTATTTGTGTATTCCTTTAATAAGTTCATAAAGCAATGGTCCTAAGAGGGGGTTTAGCCTTGTATATATTTATTTAGTGGTTGTAGAAATTGAGCATACATATAAATTGCTAAATTCATATAGCATTTTGTAGAACTATGTAGATACTATAATTAGAGATGAGCGAACCGGTTCGGACGAACCGGAATTCGCTCCGAATTTCAGGAAATATTCGATTCGGCACGAACCCGAATATTTTGTGGTTCGTGCCGATCGAATTTTTCCTGAAATTAAAAAAAAAAAATGCCGGCATGGTGGGAGTGGAGCCGGCCGGCGGGCCGGTAAAGCCGGCCGGCCCGCTCCCACCATGCCGGCATTTAAAAAACAAAGAAAAAAAAAAAAGAAAAAATGCCGGTATGGTGGGAGCGGGCCGGCCAATTCCGCTGACAGCTGACAGCGGAGCCGGCCGGCCCGCTCCCACCATGCCGGCAAAAATGCTTTTTTTTTTTTTTTTTAAATGCCGGCCGGCTCTGCTGGTGGGAGCGGGCCGGCCGGCTTTACCGGCCTGCCGGCCAGCTCTGCTGACAGCGGAACCGGCCGGCCCGCTCCCACCATGCCGGCATTTTTGATGAGGAACTTCGTAAAAGTTCGATTCGGCCGAACCCGAATTTCTTTGTGAAATTCGGCGAAACGGCCGAATCGAACTTTTCAAAAGTTCGCTCATCTCTAACTATAATCATGTGGCCCATTTGTATACACATAGAAGTGTAAATGTTTTTGTATGCAGGTTTATAAGGAGTTGTAGGAATTTTCATGCATGCATACATGCTGCCACTGCTTCCCCTCCCTTCTGTCATTCATCACAAACCAGAAGTGGCATAGTGGGAGTCAGCGCTTGCCTGGCAAAGCATACTGTCTGTCTGTCTGTCTGTCTATCTATCGGGGGGAGGGTAGGCGTGTGTTGACGGTGCCATGGCGACATGCACCATGAGGTGGATTCCCTCATATTGTGTGCATTGCCAGATGACTGCTGATTCCTGCTATGTCTCTCCTAGTTTTTGATGAATGGCAGGAGGGAGGGAGGTGTGGTGCAAGTTTGTATGCCATCAGGGACAGCTAAGGTGTAAATGCTAAGGTATCGGTCACTGTATCCCCCACCCTCTATACTTACTGTGCATAAAAGCACAACAAATGCCAGGAACTGGTATCACACACAATGCCTGCACACCACCTGATAATTCATATTGGTAGTTGCTGGTGAATTGTACAAGTGGATGTGTCCACCAAGGCCAGAGGAACAACAATGTTTAGGAGTTGTGCCCAAATTTGCACATTTCATTGAGCTAGTCAGTGGACAGGCAACCCAAACCAGGAAACCCAGTAGATGGTCATTTGGGCTCTTGGTTTGATTTCAATGGGTAAAAGAAGCTTGGGATACATATCTTTGTATCATCCTTTATTCAGTACAAGAAACTCCACATGGGTTAATTATACTGGCAATCATTAGTTTAAGTAATTGCCTTCCAGCAAAATAGATTGTAAAATATATTATCTTGTTTTAGCACACCTCAAAACCTAAAGCAGGATATAGTTTACCCCAATTATTGATATGGTTGGACACTTTTGTGATTCACAGGAAACCATATTAACATAACAAATCATAACAACAGTGTAGGAAATAGAGTTTGTAATTGCTTTAGATTGCCAAAAGAGCTGTTGAAGATTTCACCTTGGTAAATACTTCAGGCAAAACAGATAGTCAGTTTGTGCCAAGATTACGAACTAGGCTACATGCACTGTACAGTACTAGAAGGTACCCAGAGCTTCTTTTCTATGTACAGGTGTATACAGGGATTGAAGGTGTATTGCAATAATAGGAAGTTAGTCTGTGACATACATTTCATTACAGAGGTATAAGGATCTGCAAGGTTATATCCTATGCTCAGTCTGTGTGATTGTGTCTGTAGCTGGTGTCTATCTAACCTACCAAGAATGTACACTTCACCAATTCACTAATGAGTAACGCTGCTCCCTTGATTTTTGGCCCTGTGATTTATAAGGGTAGCCAATATGCCTATGTTTCTGAGGTAAGGGCAGTCTAGTGATTGAGAGTACAGGGATAATTCCCAGTGAGTCAAACTGCTTTGGGGCTGATGGGGTTTGGGCTCAAAACATAGCCAATATCTCCAAGCTTGTGCTTGAATTCTCCTATTTCTCTTTGTAGACCTTTCCCCACTCCTTGTCTCCCAATGACCTCCCCTCCCCCAACATGCTTCAGCCTCAGGTGTGGAGTAAACTTGAACAGCTGGAAGCACATTGGGGAGTGGGACTCAGCAGCTCATTTGTTCGTCATAAGCTGGCCTTGTTCATTTGTTTTTAAAGGGTATTTAGTGCAGTATTAGCAGATACAGAAGTAAAGTTAGCCATTTGTCTGGTTAAGAATGATTAAGCCCTTGGTCAAACTTGGCATTCCTGTAATTTCCGAAAATTCTAATATAGGGGATTTTTCATACTGGCCTAAGTGCACCTGCCAGCTAGTCTTGACCAGTTATGTAACAAGGCAGGCTCCATTCACTGGAGCCTTTTTTTATACAACCACGGTATCAGGTAAGGTTTTGTTGATACCACATGGAGAACTACAGTACTCCATGTACAGTAAGGACCAATTCCTGGAAGATGGGGCAGAACAAATCCACTATTTTTGCACATGCAATATCTAGTTGTGTCCAAACAAACCATTGAGAGAGCGGTATAGCCATGTGTATTAGTAGACTCCCCCAAACTGAAACAGCATTTTAGGCGATTTTCAGATAAATGTATAAAAAAAGCAGAATAAAAACAAATTTTCCTAAAATATCAATATGCAAACAAGAAAAACTAGCTAAATCTGAAAGCACAAGGTTCCCTGAGCAGAACAATACCTTACACGCATAGGTACTTTTAAACCTTTTAACTGCCAGCCTACTTGAGATTTTGTCATTCTCTGTTGACAGATCCTTTTTCACCATTTTGTGCTATGTTTAACTGTAATTTTTGTAGAAATTTCCAGGGAAATCACATTTTTTGTAGCAGAGTTTAGGCTTTAACATGAAATCTCTAATGTCTAAATATGAAAGCTCAAGGGCCCTCAAACGAAACAATACCTAACATACATAGCTACTTTTAACCTTTTTAATTGCCAACCTACTTGAGATGTTGTCACCCTCTGTTGACAGGTCATTTTTCACCATTTTGAGCAATGAAAAAAATAAAATGTATGCTTTTTAACATTTGTCTGGTTTATTTTAAATAAAAAATGTGTAATTTTATTCAAGAAAACCATATTGCATGTGAAAGCCCAATGTCTCCCAATCACAATAGTACAACATATGTATCGTTAGACCCCAATTCCTGCCCAGGAGACTCCCCAAATTGAAAATAGCACTTTATAGCATTTACAAATAAAATACAACTACTATCCACAATATAAAGGGTTAAATAAAAAAAATGGGGAGGGGTCCCCCTCCCAAGCATAACCAGCTTGAGCACCAGCTATGGGGGCATGTAGACTAGGCTGCGAAGGCCAGCTTTGATAGCCCCCAACCCTGAAAGCTACATGCCTGCATAGCCTATATGGGCCGCGGGCTCTTCTGCCCCCGGGGCTTTGGGGAGGCAGGTAACAGAGGATCTGGGGGTTACTGACTAGTCACTGGCTTGCCACAGGTGACTTGCCAGCCGCCAAGTCTTGCAAACTGGTATAGGGGTCTCATGGATTCCCTTACCAGTTCACAAAGGGTTAAATGTAAAAAAAAGACACACTTACCTTTTTACTTATTAATACTTACCTCTGATCCATCCCCAAACACTGTGCCCCACCAGGCTTGCTTTAGGTGACTTGGCAGCCCGCAAGCCTTGTGAACTGGTATAGGGGTCTCATGCATCCCTTACAAGTTCACAAAAGGTTAACTGTAAAAAAATACACCACACAGAGAAAAATTAAATTTAGTAAAAAAAAAAAAAAACAACATTTCTTTACTAATCTCCGATCGTAAGCTCCGCTGTCTCTTGCTGATCTTGATGATGTCAGGTCCTGTGGGACACCCACCTTCCAATAAATCAGCAACCCCCAATCTCCACTGCTTTCTTCGCCTATAGTAAGCCCCCGTTTGCCGGGACGCTAGACACGCCTCACCGGACACGGTTGCCCCCAGGTCTTGTTAGCACAAAGGATGCTGACTTATGCAGGGGAAGGCAGATGAACCAGGAACTAGACTGAGTAGCAATAAACGGACAGGGGTCATACACGGGTGGTCAATCCGAGGAGGCACGGTACAGAAGGGTTAGACGGAAGAGTAGTCAGGGCAAGCCAAGGGTCACAACGGGAGGTCAGAAGTTCGCGGTACAGTGGAGCAGGCAGAATCGTGGTCAAACAGCAAGCAAGGTCGGTCCAGGTGGCAATCAAGGATGGTCAAAAACACGGCAGAGTCACAAGGAGAAAGCTATCGAAATCGCACCCAGTAGCACGCTATAACGGGCAAGGACTAACTGCAGGGTGAATGCTTTTATACAATGAGGGTTAACTGGATTGGCTGAGGGGGAGTGTGATGATTGGTGCTACATAGAACCTTGGGCTGATTGCCCAGTTTGAACCAGGGGGCGTTAGCCCAGTGTACATTGGGCTCATGGGCCCATCTAATAAAGGGCTCATTGGCCCAGGCTGATTACCTCCGGCGGGCGCGCTGTGTGCAGCGCCGCCGGAGGAGATACAAGGAGGACAGACGCGCGCGCGCGCGTGTACGATGCAGCGCGCCGGGAGCGCGCCGCACAGAGAGCGACGCGGCCGCTCCCGACGCCGCCGACGAGGAGGCCGCCCGAGCGGCTGCTCGCGACAGCCGAGCGGCGGGCGGGAAGGAGAGACGCCGGCCCGCCGCCGGCTGCAACGGATGCCCGGCCCGCGGAGAGGAGTCGGCGAGGGAGCGCAGGACAGGTGAGGTGGCCGAGGTGGCCGTGGCCGTGACACTACCCCCCCCTTCACGAGGGGCCTCTGGACCCTTACCAGGCTTATCCGGATGCTCACGATGAAATCTATTAATAAGGGTTTTGGCATGGACATCCTTGGCCGGTACCCAACACCTTTCCTCAGGACCAAAACCCTTCCAATCTATTAAATACTGTAAAGAGTTTTGAAGCACCCGAGCGTCGAGTATTCTATTAATTTCATATTCAGGCTCGTCTCCCACTATGATCGGAGGAGGAGATGACACCTGAACATTTTTGGCAGATTTTAACAAAGAAACATGAAAGGTCGACGGAATTTTCATGGATAAAGGTAACTTGACTTTAAAGGTAACATCGCTTAGTTTATCAATAATAGGGAAAGGACCGATAAATTTAGGCCCTAGCTTAGACGAGGGTTGCCGAAGGGCAATATTTCTTGTAGAAACCCAGACCTAATCACCCACCCGAAATGGTGGTTCTAGTGACCTATGTCGGTCCGCAAAGACTTTATAAGTTCTAGAGGCTTTCTTTAAGTTAGTCTGTATCTCAGACCATACTTTAGTCCTTTCTCGTAGCCATTCCTCCAAGGCCGGCAAGTTGGAGGAAGGACCAGAGAAGGATGATGCCTTAGGATTTCTACCGTAATAACAAAAGAAAGGCGAAAACCTAGTAGATTCACTAGGCGCATTGTTAAAGGCGAATTCCGCAAATTCGATGAATTCCGCCCATTGTTCTTGGCGGTCGGACACGAAACAGCGTAGATATTGTTCTAAACATTGGTTTACCCGTTCAGTCTGTCCGTTAGACTGAGGGTGATAGGCGGTAGAGAGCGACACTTTAATACCTAAACGATTGCAGAAAGCTTTCCAAAAACGGGACACAAACTGAACTCCTCGATCCGAAACAATATTCCGCGGTAGACCATGGAGGCGAAAAACATGTTTAATGAATAATTGTACTAAATCTGGTGCCGACGGAAGTTTTATCAATGGAATAAAGTGTGCCATTTTACTGAAGCGGTCCACCACCACCCAAATTACAGAGTTCCCCTGCGACGGAGGAAGATCAACAATAAAGTCCATGGATATGTGTGACCATGGTTCAGTGGGGATTTCTAAAGGAACTAATAATCCTGCAGGAGACCCATGAGTAGTCTTACTCCGAGCACATACTGGACATGCTTCGACAAAGGCGGAAGTATCGCGTCGGATGGTGGGCCACCAGACATGACGTTTGGCGATAGCCAAGGTCTTCCGAACACCTAAGTGACCGGCAGACTTGGCATCATGAAGTTCCTGTAAAACGGCAAGACGTAAGTGAGGTGGAACAAATAAACATTCAGAGGGTTTACCAGGAGGGGAATCAACCTGAAATGGCATTAACGAGCTAGACAAGTCAGGGAGAAGAGCGGCCACAACACAACCTAAAGGCAAAATCGATTCAGGAGGACCGCCCTGGTCCTTACATTCCCCGAAATTACGGGACAGAGCATCTGCTTTGGCATTCTTCTTCCCCGGCTTATAGGTAATAATGAAATTAAATCGAGAAAAGAAGAGTGCCCAGCGAGCCTGACGGGAGTTGAGTCTCTTGGCGGACTCTAAATATTCTAGATTCTTGTGATCAGTATATACAGTGATAGGGTGTAGGGAACCCTCTAGCCAGTGACGCCATTCTTCAAAGGCCAGTTTAATACCCAATAGTTCCCTATTCCCAACATCGTAATTGCGTTCGGCGGGCGAAAATTTACGAGAGAAGAATGCACAAGGATGTAGTTTCTCAGGACTGCCCGCATACTGAGAGAGGACAGCTCCTACTCCCAGTTCCGAGGCGTCAACCTTCAACAGGAATGGAAGCCGGGTATCGGGATGTATCAAAATGGGAGCGGAGGTGAAAGTTTCTTTTAATACTTGAAAGGCGTTTTTAGCTGAGGGAGGCCACTCCTCAACAAAAGCGCCCTTACGAGTGAGATCTGTTAAAGGACTCACTATGGATGAGAAACCCCTTATAAATTGTCTGTAAAAATTCGCAAATCCTAAAAATCTCTGAAGCGCCTTAAGGGTTCTAGGTTGTTCCCACTCCATAATAGCAGACACTTTGGAGGGGTCCATCACCAACCCACGCTTGGAGATAATAAATCCTAGGAATGGAATTTCAGACACTTCAAATACACATTTGGAGATTTTAGCATACAGACGATTTTCCCGCAATCTCTGCAACACCGCTTTGACATGTTGACGGTGCTCCACCAGGGAGCGGGAAAAAATCAGTATGTCATCCAAATAGACCACGAGAAATTGACCTAAAAAATCACGAAATATGTCATTGACAAAATCTTGGAACACTGCTGGAGCATTACATAATCCGAATGGCATCACTAAATACTCATAATGCCCATCCTTTACATTGAAGGCTGTCTTCCATTCATCCCCCTGACGTATGCGAATAAGGTTATATGCCCCTCGAAGGTCTAACTTGGAGAAGACCTGAGCTCCAGAGACCTGATTAAAAAGGTCATTGATTAATGGTAGTGGATATCTATTCTTTACAGTAACCTTATTCAACCCTCGATAGTCTATACAGGGGCGTAAGCCGCCGTCCTTCTTCTCGACGAAGAAGAACCCAGCACCGGCAGGAGAGGTAGATGGACGGATAAATCCCTTCTGGAGGTTCTTGGTAATATAATCTTTCATAGCCTGCTCTTCAGACCGTGTGAGATTATAAAGTTTCCCTCTAGGGGGCATAGTACCTGGGAGTAACTCAATAGGACAGTCGTAGGCCCTATGGGGTGGAAGAATATCAGCTGACTTTTCCGAAAACACGTCTGCCCAATCTGCGTAGACTGGAGGTAAACCATCTAGGATGATAGGTGTGGATCTAAGGGATATGGAGAAACAATGATTTTGACATGAAGGACTCCATTTCACCAGGTCCCCAGACCTCCAATCTATCACTGGGTTATGGGCCTTTAACCAGGGAAATCCCAAAACAATAGGGGATATGGGACTTTCAATAACAAGAAACTCTATTTCTTCCGAGTGGGCTGATCCAACGATTAAATTTACCCAAGGAGTCTTGTAGGAGACCAACCCTCCCTCAATGGGCTTATTATTGACCGCCAGGACCCGAAGGGAATTTTCTAAAGGAATTAACGGAATTCCAAGAGTGATGGCTAGTGATCTATCCAGGAAATTGCCAGCCGCTCCACTATCAACGAAGGCGGAGGCAACAGTCCTGGAAGGACCCCAAGAGAGTGTAACGGGTAGGAGTACTCGATTATCAAGAGGGAACGATACCTGACCGCCTAGATGAAGTCCCTCAGCAGGATCTAGGCGCTGAAGTTTCTCGCCACCGGAGCCTTGTTTGGGCAGGTCTTGGCAAAATGACCTGGATTTCCACAATAGAGGCAGAGGCCTTGGGATCTGCGCCGAACCTTCTCTGCCTGAGAGAGATGGGTTACTCCAAGCTGCATCGGTTCCTCAGGTGACAAGGAAGGAGAGGAAACGGCTGCCCCCTTAAAGCTTGGCTCTTGGCGTGAGGATCCCCAAGGTTGGTCCTTGCCTCTTTCCTGGCGTCTCTCTCGGAGACGTCGATCCACCCTAATGGCCAGCTGCATGTATTCGTCCAGGCTCTTAGGCAAAGGATAATTCACAAGGATGTCTTTGATGTTCTCAGAAAGTCCAATTCTAAATTGGCTACATAAAGCTGGATCGTTCCATTTGGAATCTATAGCCCATCGCCGGAATTCTGCGCTGTACTCTTCCGCAGAGCGTTTGGCCTGTCTCAGGTTGCGTAATTTAGAGTCCGCTGTTGCAGCCCGATCTGGGTCAGCATATAGGAGTTCCATAGCCGAGAAGAATGAAGAGACCGACTGTAAAGCTTCATCAGTCGGAGCTAAACCAAACGCCCAGGTCTGTGGGTCGCCCTGGAGAAGTGAAATGACCAGGCCAACATGTTGCGATTCTGATCCAGACGCGTGGGGTCGAAGGCGGAAGTAGAGCTCGCCCGATCCCCGAGAAATTTTTCCGGGAGAGGAATCTTGGGCTCGATGGCAGGGCTTGGGTCCACTGGCGCAGGAATCTGACGACTCTCCTGAGTTGCCACTCGCTGAGCCAGCTGGTTAATGGCAGTGGCCATGGCTTGAACCTGTTGTATCAGTTCTTCCATCTAGAAGGTATGTGTGGCCCGTTATAATGTCAGGTCCCGTGGGACACCCACCTTCCAATAAATCAGCAACCCCCAATCTCCACTGCTTTCTTCGCCTATAGTAAGCCCCCGTTTGCCGGGACGCTAGACACGCCTCACCGGACACGGTTGCCCCCAGGTCTTGTTAGCACAAAGGATGCTGACTTATGCAGGGGAAGGCAGATGAACCAGGAACTAGACTGAGTAGCAATAAACGGACAGGGGTCATACACGGGTGGTCAATCCGAGGAGGCACGGTACAGAAGGGTTAGACGGAAGAGTAGTCAGGGCAAGCCAAGGGTCACAACGGGAGGTCAGAAGTTCGCGGTACAGTGGAGCAGGCAGAATCGTGGTCAAACAGCAAGCAAGGTCGGTCCAGGCGGCAATCAAGGATGGTCAAAAACACGGCAGAGTCACAAGGAGAAAGCTATCGAAATCGCACCCAGTAGCACGCTATAACGGGCAAGGACTAACTGCAGGGTGAATGCTTTTATACAATGAGGGTTAACTGGATTGGCTGAGGGGGAGTGTGATGATTGGTGCTACATAGAACCTTGGGCTGATTGCCCAGTTTGAACCAGGGGGCGTTAGCCCAGTGTACATTGGGCTCATGGGCCCATCTAATAAAGGGCTCATTGGCCCAGGCTGATTACCTCCGGCGGGCGCGCTGTGTGCAGCGCCGCCGGAGGAGATACAAGGAGGACAGACGCGCGCGCGCACGATGCAGCGCGCCGGGAGCGCGCCGCACAGAGAGCGACGCGGCCGCTCCCGACGCCGCCGACGAGGAGGCCGCCCGAGCGGCTGCTCGCGACAGCCGAGCGGTGGGCGGGAAGGAGAGACGCCGGCCCGCCGCCGGCTGCAACGGATGCCCGGCCCGCGGAGAGGAGTCGGCGAGGGAGCGCAGGACAGGTGAGGTGGCCGAGGTGGCCGTGGCCGTGACAGATGACAGATGCATTGATCATTGAAGGGGGCAGGGAATCAGAGAATCCCTTGCCCTTCCACCCCTCTTTGCAGTAATCACTGCATCTGAGACTGTCAGGGCGTGAGTGGGATGACGTCATCTTCCTGCCCCCAAAAAGCAGGGCAAGCAGCAGAAAATGGCAATGTCACCGCAAGCAGGGGACAGGGCCTGTTTTGTGCCCATTATCGAAGAGGAGACCCGGCCAGAGGATTGCGCATGAAGGTGTGTAACTGTGATTTTTTTTTTGTGATTGTCAGCTGCACTTCGGACCCTCTCCTGAAGCCAGAAGAACCAGGTACGTAAAATTTACGTGGCTATCATTTAACGGTAGGAAAGCAGCTACTTACATTTTCTGTGGTGCATGTTGGAAGGATTAATACCAATTGTTCAGGCCCCCTGGGGGTCACTGCTCTGTAATACCAATTGTTCAAATCACCTGGGGGTCACTGCTCTTTAATATCAACTGTTAAAGCAACTTGAGGGTCATTTCTCCGTAATACCAACTGGTTAATTGCCTTGGGGGTTACTGCTCTTTAATGCTAATTGTTCAGGCCCTTTGAGAATCAGTGCTCTTTAATACTAATTGTTCAAGCCACTTGGGGGGGGGGGGGGGGGGTCACTGCTCTGTAATACCAATTGTGTAGGCTTCTTGGTGGTTACTGCTCTGTAATATCAATTGATCAAACCACTTGGGGGGTCAATGCTCTGTAATACAAATTGTTTAGGCTCTTTGGGGATCATTGCTCTGTAATACCAAATGTTCAAACCACCTGGGGGTCATTGCTCTGTAATATCAACTGTTCAGGCCACTTGGGGGTTACTTCTCTGTAATACCAATTATTCTGGCCCTTTGGGGATTACTACTCTCAAATATCAATTGTTCAAACCACTTGGGGGTCACTGCTCTTTAATTCCAGTTGGTAGTGGAGTATCCACTGGGTCAGGCAACTCGTGTGTCAGTACTGTTTAATTTAATGTTAACAATTTAATTGTGGGCACACCTGGCTTTATACTCTTTTAAGCTTTGATAAACTATTTAATTATGGGCACACCTGACATTATACTCTTTTGGGCTTTGATAAACTAATTAATTGTTGGCACACCTGGCACTATACTCATTTGAGCCTTGATAAGCTATTTATTTGTGGGCGCACCTGGCATTATACTCTTTTGGGCTTTGATAATCTATTTCATTGTTGCCACACCTGGCATTACACCTTTTTGGGCTTTGATAAACCAGTTATTTGCTGGCACACCTTGCATTATACTCTTTTGAGATTTGATAAACTATTTAACCCTTTCGCTGCCAGCCTACCTGGAGTTTTTGTCACCCTTGGTGCCAGACCATTTTGAACTATTTTGCGCTCCCCATGTTCAAATGTGATTTTTGAAGGGATTTCCAGGGATTTCCCAGGAAAATGATATATTGTTTTTTTCATAAGAGTCTGGGCTTCAACATGCGATGTCTTGTTTGGCCTTTTTTTTTGTGTATTCTCAATACTTTTGGGTGAAATATGTGCAAAAAAATAAAAAAAAATCTATTTTTTGCAATTTGTAGTGTTTTTTTGTAATAAAAAATGTAAGTTTGTCAATAAAATCTTATTGCGTGTGAAACCCCAATTTCTCCCGGTTACAGCGGTTCCACATATTTATAGGTAGACACCCTTTCCTGCCCAGGAGACTCCCCCAAACTGAAACAGCGCTTTAGGGGATTTTCAGAAAAAAATACAACTGTGATATGCACTATGTGCACCTTGCAGTTTTTCCAGAAAAATAACCCTTTACATTTGAAATACCCCCAACAAACTATATATTCTCTGGAAGTACACACCTCAAGCTTTCTAGGTGTACCAGGCTTGTTGATGTGGCCACAGTTTTCTGGAAGTAATCCCTCAATGTATTCTTTGGTTGCAAAGAGTTTCCCTAAAAAAAAGGATAAAAAAGCAGAATCAAAGCAACATTTTCCTAAAAAAACTATATACAAACAAGAAAAAACAAGTATAATCTGAAAAAGCAACCTCCCCCGAACAGAACGATACCCAACATGCATAGCTACTGTCAAGGGAAGAGTTGCCAAACACCCCAAAGTAAAGCATGCGCATAACGGTAATTTTTCTTGAAAATTTCAGCTCTGCAGACAAGGTGCACACCTTGCGATTTTTCAACCAAAACAACCCTTTACATTTGGAATATCCCCCATAAACCATATATTCCCTAAAAGTACACATGTTAAGCTTTCTAAGCGTACCCAGCTTGTTGTAGTGGGCTTATCTTTCTGGAATTGATCCCTCCAAGGATTCTTTGGTTGCGCAGGGTTTCCCTAAAAAATTTATAAAAAAGCTGAATAAAAAACACCTTTTCCTAAAATATAAATATGCAAACCAGAAAAAATAAGCTAAATCTGAAAGCGCAAGGTCCCCCGAACAGAACAATACCCAACATGCATAGCTACTTTTAATCCTTTTAATTGCCAGCCTACTTGAGATTTTGTCACCCTCTGTTGACAGGTCATTTTTCCCCATTTTGCGCCATGTTTTGCGACATTTTTGCTGGAATTTTCAGGAAAATTATATATATATATTTTTTGCAGCAGAGTTTAGGCTTTAACATGTAAATGTAAATTTTATTCTGTTTTTTTTACAATATTATTGATATTAAAAAAAAGTAAATAAATAAAATTTTTTTTTAGAAAATTGCCTCCTTTATTTTAAATAAAAAATGTATTTTATTAAAGAAAACCGTATTGCATGTGAAAGCCCCATTTCTACAGATTAGAACGGTACCACATATTTATCGGTAGCCCCCCGTTCCTGCCCAGGAGACCCCCCTAACTGAAACAAGTACTTTATAACATTTACAAATAAAATACAACTACCATCCACACTACAAAGGGTTAAATCGGGGAAAAAATGACATAGGGTCCCCCCTCCCAGGGGGGGGGGGGGGGGACCCCATTTTTTGGGGGGATTTTTAAGGGTTAAAAACCCTTAAAAATCCAAAAAAAAACGACATGGGGGCCCCCTTACCCAAAGTAACCAGCCCGGAACCAGCTATGCAGGGCTTGTAGGAACAGGGCACAGGGGCCAGCTTTTGTGGCCCCTGGCCCTGCAGGCTACAAAGCCCGCATAGCCCGTGGGCCCGGGCTCTTCTGCCCCCCCCTGGCCTTTGGGGAGGCAGGTAATGGGGGTGCCAAGGGTTAATGGCAAGTCACTCGCTAGTGCAGGTGACTTGCCATCCCCCAGCCTTGTGAACTGATATAGGGGTCTTGTGGACCCCTTACCAGTTCACAAGGGGTTAAATGTAAAAAAAAAAAACACAGACGCAGAAAAAAATATTTTATTATTATTATTATTTTTTTTAATACTTACCTCCCATCCATCTTCCCCTCCCAATCACTGGCTTCTGCTCATCTGCTGGAAGCCTTTTATAGCTGCTGGGTGACAGAACATAAGGGGTTAATTAAAAAAAAAAAAGACATAGGGTGGACCCCATTTTTTTTTTTTTTTTAAGGGTTAAAAACCCTTAAAAATCAAAAAAAAAATGACGTGGGGTCCCCCTTTCCCAGCATTACTAGCCCGGGACCAGCTATGGGGGCTTGTAGGCACAGAGTGGGGGGGCCAGCTTATGTGGCCCCCCCACCCTGCAGCCTACGAGCCCACATACCCTATGTGGGCCCGGGCTCTTCTGCCCCCCCCTGGCCTTTGGGGAGGCAGGTAATGGGGGTGCCAAGGGTTAATGGCAAGCCACCCGCTAGCGCAGGTGGCTTGCCATCCCCCCAGCCTTGTGAACTGGTATAGGGGTCATGGACCCCTTACCAGTTCACAAGGGGTTAACAGTAATAAAAAAAAAAACACCACACAGATTAAAAAATAACTTTATTAAAAAATAAAAACTTTTTTTTACTTTACTCACCTCTGATCCTCAGCTTCTGTGTCCCTCGCAGCTCTGATGACAGTTATTGTCATCGCTGGCCAGTGGAGGAGGGAGGCAGGTGATCAGATCATCACCTGCCTTCCTCCTCCTGTGGCCAGCGATGACAAGTGTGAGAATCGCAGCCCGGAGCCAGGACGACACCTGGAGGACACCCGGAGGAAAGTCAAGCCCGTAGTTTCTACGTGCTTGGCACTTAAGTGGAGTGGAAGCAAGCACGTAGAAACTACGGGCTTGGCACTGAAAGGGTTAATTGTTGGCACACCTGGCATAATACTCTTTTGAGCTTTGATAAACTATTTAATTGTGGGTATACCTGGCATTACGCCTTCTTGAGCTTTGATAAACCAGTTACTTGTGGGCACACCTTGCATTATACAAAGAGGCACACATGAATATTTAAGCTTGCAATGTTATCTGTAAATGGCAAAATAAACATTCTGTTCACCCATAATGCCTTCAGCAGGGATGCCGGAAACTAAAATATACAGGCACCTAATGTAGGTAAATCATATAAACCAAACCAGTGCCTTGAAGGTAAATAATGAGTGCTTAAGAATAACTTTCATAATGAGCAGTCACACAAATTATGCTTTTTACAACTCTCGTTTTCATCTTGGGGGTAATTTATGAAATGTCATTCACCATGTATTGACTAGTTTACCTCATTTACTATGCTAAAAATGGCCTATTCACCAGGCCAAAGCTGCGTTATTACATATTTACATCAGTTATTCTCCATTGAATGAATGCTGGTGAATGGCTTTTCAGTGCACCAGCTTTTTACTGGTGAACCCCATAAGAATCAACGTCATTTACAGCGAGAATGGCTGTTTTTTACATTTGTCACTAGTATGTTGAGTGTGAAGGTCAGATAGATAACTAGTATTGGAGAAACGACTAATAAAATTGTTCTTACATAATTTTTTTACCTATTTGGAGGCTTCAAAAACACCCCAGACTCCCAAGAGACACAACACATACATTCTGAGACAAATCCTATGCTGCCATAAGCTGTTAAGTGTGTTTCCAGCACAATTTCTGGTTTTGTTACAGCAAATTGCATTGCCGCAGTTCACCCACTGTCAAGAGCACCTTGTTTACTAATAAACACCACAGATTTTCGCTGCAAAGACACAGCAAAATACATTGAAAAGTCTGTGTTCACTGGTGTTCCCTGCAGTAAGTTTTGCTTACTCGCCAATCTATCATGCATGCATCGCCAACGAACATACTTTTGTGTAAAGCAGTGAACGGTAGAGAACATAGTAAATCACCCTATTTATATTCAGCTATTTACTTATTTCCCTAAGCCCCTCATTTGTCAGAAGTGGTTTATTCCTACATAAGGAAGAATGAATTGATGTAATCCAAAAAATCCTTCTCATACTATTTTTACTCCATTAAATGCAAGAGGTGTCAGGAACACAAGATTATAATCTGAAAATTAGATTTTCTATAAATATTACACTTGGTAGCTCCACAGCTTTGGCAAATAATAATCATAAAAATGGAAATCACCATCAAGCTTGATGAAGTACGCTGAAGGTTTGGCTTCCACTTGATGATTTATCATGCCAGTCCTTTTTGAGCCATATTCTTTGGCATATTCCACTTGCTTCCTAACTAGGCGGTCCACAACCTCTCCTGGCTCTTTTTCCACTGGAGGATAATCATTAGAGTCAGGTATGATACAAAGATCTCCTTCTATATTGTCATCTAAAAGCTGACACATGTATAGATCAGTGTCTTTTTCATATGTGATATAAAACTATGTGTTCATGATTGGTGCTCTTGCTAAAACCATCCCTTGCCATTCATCTTTGGAACCATCTTTTGTTTCAACCATATGTTCCACAGCTTTACCAATCATTGTGTCAGCTAAATGGGCACCACTTATCCTGGGATAAAGCAACTCTGTCTGGGAGTACTTCAAAAGCAGACATCTTTTCATCCTTGTGTGGCTCTATTCCATAAACACAAACTCCTCATACTTAATAAGTACACTTATTAAGATAGAGGGAAGGGTTGACTGGTATTTGATCTAAAACAGATCCTTTGCCTTGTGTTATTGGGCCACTGCCTTCTTTCCAACCATGTTGTATCCTGGAGCCAACAATGTTTCTCCTAGGCTGAGAATTTTTTTTGC
This sequence comes from Gastrophryne carolinensis, assembly GCA_027917425.1. Classification (NCBI taxonomy): domain Eukaryota; kingdom Metazoa; phylum Chordata; class Amphibia; order Anura; family Microhylidae; genus Gastrophryne; species Gastrophryne carolinensis. Next base: position 89,873,735 of record CM051242.1, read on the forward strand.
TTGGTTCCATGTTATTGCAATGTTTCTTATGAGAGGTCCATTTCTTCTATATATTTGCTGAAACACCTTCAGCTCCTGATCACTGTGTTGCGGCCTTTCCAAAAAGATTCTTCATTCATCTGTATATTAAAGGGCAGCAGGACTGTCACACTAGAGAAAAAACAGATCACCCTTCACCTGTTGATGTTTCATTGTGCATGAAAAATATTCTATACCTTCCACCAGTCCATGTGTTTTCAGCCAGTTAGGTGAAAGAGATGGCCAACACTTCAACTGCTCGCTCAGGTCCTGGCTCATGTCTGGTTTATCTTCACGAATGTAAGATTGTCCACGTTGGCTGTGGATAGGTGGATTCTGTTGTCGTTGATGACACCCCCCTGCAGTATTGAACACACGTTCTGATAGGGCACTTGCCGCAGGGCAGGCCAGCACCTCCAAGGCATAGAGGGCAAGCTCTTGCCACATGTCCAATTTACCAACTTGCCTGCTGGAACACCACTATTGCCTGCTGCTGCTGCTGCTCACACATCCTTTCTAAAATACAGTGTGTAAAGTGGAATTGCACCTGGTTGGCAAATCGCCTATGAGGCGGTGGGAAGGTCAAAGTTCCTCTGTGGTGCAGATAGGTGAGCAGCAGCCGGGTGTGAATGCACAAAGTGCACATGGCACATACTTTATACAGCAGCTCACCTGCTCACCAGCTCACCTGCACAGTGGCCCCAATATAAGTATATAGTAAGTTAGCATGTTAGTCCAACCCCACCTCGCCAGGCTAGAAATAAACAATGCACAGTGTCAGCGCAAAATGGGCCAATCAAAGCATCTCTTGATACGGTTGCAAATTTAAAAACAATAATTTATTCAAGTTTCAATCAGGAACACCAATTATTATGTCCAGCCCATAATCAATCAGTTGTGTAGAAAAGAGAAAGACTTCAGCAGGCGAATTATAGGAGGATATGTTCAGGTGGACCCAAACTAGGATTATATATTGGTTGAGTTCTAGGTCAAAGTAACACGCTCAAAATCAACCAATGTTAACAACCATAAGGGAAGGCTAACGACTTATATTCATCCAACTGCTGGTACCTTAAGGTGGACCCACATGTTTGCATAAATAGTAATTATAGTAAACAGTTGTACTGTTCAAAATAAGGCCTTCAGGTATCATAAAATGGGGGAGGCAATAAAATGAGAAGTAATTTAAGGGGTTGTTTGACAGGTCAAATCAAATCAAGCCTTTCTTGGCAGGAGTTTCCTTTTAAATATTTTACTGGCACACCAATAAACAGAATGTGCTCATTTTTATACCTAGTATACAGGGCCAGCATTGATGGGGATGTAGGACACATGAATATAACGCTTGCATGTCAAATGTTGCCCAGATCATCCCTGAAAGAATCCACGCAGGGCAACATAGATATTATCATCACTCAGTTGGTGTATAGCCTCCTTATCATATATGGCCTTGTCCAGAAGGACTATAGTTCCTCCCTTGTCTGCTGCGGGAATTACCAATTGTTTATTGGTTTATTGGACTGCTTTTTTACAGAGAGATTGGTTGATCGTTTGTTATTTGTTGTCTTCGCCAACTGCACCACCTGAGCTTCTATGGACTCATGAAAAGTGTCCAGAACTGACATCAATGAGTAAAAATCAATGATTTCAAAGTTAAGTGTTTCAGGGGAGTGAATATTACCCTCAATCCCTGCTAATTCTGACATTTGAAGCATGATCATGGAATCTTCCATTGTGCGGGGTAGCCAGTCTGAGGTAATCGGATCTTGTATACGGGAAGGAATATTTTTCTCCTCCACACAGAAGTGATCAATTTTTGAACGAGCAATGGTTTTTGACGAACATGTTTATGCTTATATAGGGGCGACTGTGCAGGTGAGTGTTCACTGCTTGCCAAAGGCGGAACCCCCCTGAAACGTGTCGCAGTTGTGGGGTATGGGAATTTGGACCTTGTGTCCCCATGTAAGTGCCTTATTTACTGATTTTACAAGTGATGTCTGGCAATCCTGGGTGGCGGAAGTATATGCATCAAAGCACTTCGACTCCTGGGCCCGGCCACCACTACATTAACCCAGTGGGCCATTTAAGAGCTGTAACATCATGTGATGTTGACCTTTCAACATACAGCATTGCGCGGTGCACACCTTATTTTCTCGACAACCTGCCAAAAAAGTTGTGATGGCTGGGAATGATGTATTGCGGAGAACAGCAGCCATAAGAATTTTGTTAGCACTATGCTCTAATTAACTGAGATAACCAATAAGATTTTAGGAGTTCTCCGACTCCACCTAACTTCCACTTTCTGTCTATTGTTTGAGGAATAGAAAGCTGAACACTCACATCCTACCTTTGGGAGGAGACAGGTGGCTCTGTGGAGGCAGTGTTAAGAGGCTCACACAAAGGAAGCATCAGAGGGAGCCTCAGGTGCATGTATTTATTTTAAAAATATAATTTTTAATAATACTAATGTTTTTTGGTTGCAGGTCCATGATGATGGACATCGTGCAGAAATTTCCCTAGCTTCAGTGATGGTGGCAATGCATGCAAATGACCACCAAGCACCACTAGAGTGCATTTGTACTCCCTCATCTTTATATCCAGCTCCAGTGGTGGAATCAAGGAGGTGATGTTATCCTTATAGCGGGGATCCAGCAGGGGGGCCATCCAGTAATTGGCACTGGTAAGAGTGCGAGTAACTGCGGTCAGTCCGCAGGCACTGGAGCATATATTGGCTCAGGCTGCTCTGAGTCAAGGAAAAGCTGTTCTCAGTGGGAGGTGTCTCCTCCTCTGCATCCCCTCAGCCACGCTCCAATGACGCCCAAGAGCGGCTCTCATTGCCACTCTACTGTGAGGAAATGTCCTCCTCCGAAGCCTTCAAAACTGTCCATTGGCTGGCCTCTGTCGGTCCAGCAACCCACCCTGTAAGCCATGTGTGGACTGACTTGAAACCTGTGTAAATGTGCCTTCCTCTTCCTCCTGTGACAATATTACATTCTTTGTCATGTCATTTTTTTTCTAGCAGGCGGAGGATGGGGATGTTAGTGCTGACAATGGCATCATCAGCGCTGACCATATTGCTGGCGTATTAGAAGCACAGCAGCACGGTCTGCCCTTCGATTCATCTAAACATTTTGGAGCTGGAACTTGGTTGGCACCCATCTACGCAAGGATGCTAAAGCTGCACCACAAAACACCAAGGTGTCTTGGCGTAGGTGCAGTCCTAACTCTAATTTATGAGAGCCCAACTTGGGAAATAAAATGCGAAGGATAAATTGGGAACAGCTTACCTGAGGTTGCCCTATAACCTCGAATGCAACACATGGGAGAAGGGTCAAAGGCCTCCCCCAAACAGCTCACGACACACCACCCCATGTGCTTTGTCTCAAGAGATACAAAGGAGGGATGGCAGCTGATCAGACCGATTTATAACTAATCTGGGATGTGCATGTAAACAGGGCAATTGGAATACACAAATCTTAAAGGGTCCACAGTACTTCCTAAAAATGAATTAATGGGGTCATGCTAATTATATGGTAAACCAAATTAAACTCTGGGTGCACTTTTGGGTGTAAATTGAAACTAGCATCTGAGTGAGCTTTTTAACTTTAACGTATAAAGAAGTTAAGTAAAAAATGCTATAATTGTTCCCATAAAATCGCCTGTAGTTGTGATGAGGCATTTTTACAGGTGAAATACATTATCTTTCTAATGTGGTAAGGATTGTTTTGAAAGTTTTGATACAACAGCACCCTATAGGGTACTGTATGCTAAGTAATTCAACATTTTTTTTTGAAAATCCCATAAGCTACTGTGGATTCCAAAAAATGTCCTTAAATCACTAAAACAATCATGTCCCTCGCCTGTAAACATGCCCTTATTGTAGAGGGGATTTCTTTTGGGGGAAAAATTAGAACAAAAATGTTTCATTGTCCTTTTTTGTGTGTTAAGGTATGAAGCTAACTTGGAAGTAAGTTTCAATTCACACCCAAATTTGAAAGTAAAGCTAGCTTCACTAAACAATTAGCATGATCCCCAATGAGTTAAAGATTATTCATCAGTAGCTTCCAGTGAATGTTTAGATATGTTTTCCCTTTCTGATTTACAAAAAGCAAATATTTGGCAAGATCATTATCGTTTATTTGCATATTGATGTGGAATTACAGGGACTTTCCTCCTTGAAAACACGAAGCAGTGATTTAAAAAAAGGGGAAATATTTGAACCATTGGTAAATTCCAAGACATGGAAATGTTCTTGTACCATTTCAAGTCCAAGCTCCTACACCCACACCAAGCACTGCAGAGAGGAGACAGAGGAGAACAAAAAAACACATATTATTCCATCATTCATTGCCGTTTTATATTTAAAAGGAAAGTCCACTTTTGTGACAAAATGATGCCCTTAAAGGTGCTGCAGAGCTTTTTCCATTATTTCTTATGTTACCAAATGTGTGTTTTATGGAAGCATTTTTCACTACCTGCAATCTGCAAAGTTTGTACACCAAGATTTACAATAGAGAAGCGAGCCCATGTGTAAGGGTAAGTGAGCTCCCTCACCTTAGGAGCGGCTAAATGGGTGTTGGACATCAATGTGGAAGCTGCAGGGGAGGGGGGTATCGAAATCTGTCCCCACAATTGGCCACTGGTGATTACATGGTCTGGGTCTCCCTTGGCGGGCAGAAAAGCAGAATAGACTCTGGACCATGTGACCCCAACTGTCCAGCTGTGATGCTTTCTCCTCCCTTGCCACTTTCACATTAGCATCCGACACTTATTTTAAAAAAATAGTTGTTGGACCACTTTATAGGGTCAGCAGACATGCCAAGTGCTTCCCAGTTTATAAGGGCTTGGACCCTTCTAGCTAGCCCAAGCTTATTTGGCCAAACACCTCGAAACAGGGGAAGCAAAATTTAGTATAGCTTTTAGCTATTTTACTGGTGTCCATGAGAATGCTTTCATCTTTTAGGATTGTCTTCAGTGCTACACCCCAGACTGCAGGGGCATGGATCCACTGTAGCTCCTGCCTGACTAAACACTCCTCATTTCAGGCACAAAACAGCATAACAGGCTGCTAGGAAATGTGAGACACGAGAAGCAGAAGTTAGCTGCCTTATCAGTAGCTCCTAGGGGCTTGTAGATTTCCATCCAGTCAATGCTCTAGATCTTACTCTATTGATTGGATATTCCATTTTTTAGCACAGTACAGCAACTTGGGAAATCTGATATTTGAAAGGTAATGTTGGGCAAACCTCTAGAGGTTCTGAACAAAAGTTCAGTTCAGGTATCCGAACTTGACCTGAACCAAAACCCGGTTTCTCTTTGAAATCTTTTACAGCAGAAAGTGCTGTACAATTACCTGAGCCAGCGATCCAGTCTGCAGTCAAGTCTGCAAGACTACGGCCGGGTCTGCTCCATGAATGAGTGAGAGAACTGGCAGCAGCTCTCAGCACTTCTAGGGCCAACAGCCAGTGTGCTCATTCATGGGAGTGGCGGCCATAATTTTGTAGCCCTGTCCATAGCCAAATGACAGGGAAAGAACGCCAATCGCAAGTCTCAGGTAAGTTACTGCTGCTTCCTGCTGCACACTCTGAATAGGTTAAGCTGGTTTATGGACTTAACTCAAGGAGAGAAATCTCCACATCCTGCTGGGGGAAGAGGAGTCTACCCTGAAAATTGCTGCCCAATATGTCTCCAAGTGCCACCAACTGAGCAGAACATAAGACACCATGGACTATACCCCTCTACTGCCCCTACACCCTGCACATCTCTTTACTGCCCCCTATAAGTTTCTATATGTCCCCACCTGAGAGGAACAAAGGACACAATAGACTATTATACCCCCTATACTACCCATTTAACCTTGCATTCACCCCTTTAATCCCCCCACCACCACCTCCTCATCCATTATTCACTTTTGCTTTGGCAATGGCATTTTTATTTGGACCTGCAGAAAGATAGATGATAGATAGATAGATAGATAGATAGATAGATAGATAGATAGATAGATATAATGACAGATAAATAGATATATAGTTATAATAAATAAATAGAAAGATGATAAATCGATAGGTACACAGACAGATAGAATGACAGACAGATAAATAGAATGGCAGATACATGATAGATAGATAGAAGATAGATAGATAGATAGATAGATAGATAGATAGATAGATATAATGACAGATAAATAGATATATAGTTATAATAAATAAATAAATAGATAGATGATAAATCGATAGATACACAGACAGATAGAATGACAGACAGATAAATAGAATGACAGATACATGATTGATAGATAGATAGATAGATAGATAGATAGATAGATAGAGCCTGACAGTTTGTTCTGTTTGTTATAATATTTTATAGCCATAGCCAATGTGCAAACACAGCTAAGTACAATAGTTCTATGCACTACTAATTGCACCTAGATAAACAATAGGTTATCCAGCTGGCTCGTGCCAAGCTGTGTTTTCCTCTCTGCAAAACTTGCTGTGACAAGGTCTATAACATTGCCCCGGGCACTGAGCTATGGTCTAACTGTCTTACTCACAATAGGTGCTCTCTTGTTTGTGCTGGAAAAGCTAAATGCCCTCAGCCCATTTTGCCAATCATCAGTAACCAATGCGGTCCCTGAAATGAATACAACATGCTATAAAAGTACTGAGATGTAATGATTAGTTAGGCTCAAATCGACATGGCCAAGTTTTTCATTGTTGGCTGCTAGTGGAACAGTGCCTAAAATACTCAAATTGAATTTTCCATACAGTACATACATAACCTTGAAATAATGATGCCCGACTCACAGCACAAACCCTTGGGTAACTTCTTTTAGGCATTTCCAGTTTTCCAGGTTTTGGAGCAAGAAATAAACATTTCTATAAGCATGTGACTGGAAACAGAGGAGCCTGTGTTCGCTGGTGACATGTATAGGCCAGCCTTTGGCAGTTTTTGTATCTACAGCTGTTGAGGACCTACTGGCACCAGGAACCTGAAGATAAAAGGCAGCACTGCTTCTACATTCGTGCCAGGTTAGTGTGCGTATACAGACAATAAACAAGACGTTTAAAGCACTTGGCGCATCAACCAGTGCCAATGGCCTTGATACATTATTTTTTTTTCTTTTACAAAATGAGTTACATTTAAAGCCGTATTTTCAGGTTTAAAACACTACAAGATTGTGAAAAAAGAAAGAGTTGCAGGAATTACATTAAAGTGGAACAAAACTCAGGGATGGTCAAAATCCACTTTAATAGAACTCCTTCTATTTTTACAATTTTGTGTTTTAAACGTGAAATAGGGTTTTAAATGCAACTCATTTTGTAAATGAAAAAAAATGTGTCAAGGCCATTGGCATTCGTTGATGCTCCAGGTGCTTCAGGGGCGTCCTGATTTGGGTGGGATGCCCTGCTGTGAGAAACAGCCAAGATTGCCCATAAAAACTCACCTTTCCTAGGTCCTACAGCACATGCACGGGCTCTTGTCCAAACAAAACCATTTGCCTTACATATGTGGAGGCTGATTCACTGCTAACGCCAGTTATCGGCAGATGAGCGTCTGTATAGCGGTGCTATAAGCGGGTATCGGGCGCTGTAACAGAGCGCCTCAGTCGCTGTAGTAACCTGGCCCGCATTGATGAATGTGATGTATGTTGGGCGTTCTAACACCAGTACAGCGTTGCAGGGAGCGAAAGGTAGCGCTAGCTCATTGCGACTGACTCTCAGCAACTCACAGCATATTCAACAAGAAAACAGACACACAGGTGCTCTGGTCGCTATAGCATAGAGCCACAGACGCTGTGTGATTAAAGTCTGTTTTTGAACACATATCCACCAGTGACAAAGCGAAAACACATGGAATTACATTGTTGAAATACTGTGACATTAATACTTTAATGCCAGACCTGTAATGACAATTCTGCATAAAAACATAAGAGAGGGGGGAACTATATGCTACATGGGAGAGCGACGGAACTATATGCTGAGCCACCTGTAATAATGAATCGTACGCTAGATGGTGCTGTTAGAGTCGCTCACCAGAATCGCCTTCATCAATGTGGTATTGTGTACAGCGCCCAGCGTTCACCAGACTTTGCCTGTCGCTACGAGGCACAACCTGCCGCTATCACTTGATGAATAAACCCCTTTGTGTGCCAGTTCAGTTTCATTTAGGCCAGCACACAGCCCCAGGGCTTTGGCTTTGTGCTTTTTTTTGTTTTAGGACTTGAAATCTGATTAAAATAATATATATGTAACGCTAGATAGCCTTACAAATGAGGGTGATAAAAATACTAAATAAAAAACATAAATATAAGGTTTTGAACTAACTTTAGAGTGAATGCAATTCCCTTTTTTATGATGGTATGGTAATATTTGTAAATTACCCGTATTTTTCACCCTATAAGGCGCACATGCATATAAGGCTCACCCAGGATTTGGGGAGAAAAATTATATTCTGAACCAAATGGTGTGCTAAAAATACCCCCTTCCAATCACCCCATTATAGACAGTGTGAAGAATTCGCCACACCATTACAGACCCCACATTACAGGCATCCAGCGGTATCCCACATTAAAGGCAGTGAGCGGCATCCCAATTACAGACAGTGTGTGGGCATCCCAATTATAGGCAGTGTGCGGGCATCCCCAATACATGGGCAGTGAGGGGCATCCCAATTACAGGCAGTGTGTGGACATCCCAATTATAGGCAGTGTGCGGGTATCCCCAATACAGGCAGGGAGGGACATCCTAATTACAGACAGTGTGCGGGCATCCCAATTTTAGGCAGTGTGCGAGCATCCCCAATACAGGCAGTGTGCGGACATCCCAATTATAGGCAGTGTGCGGGCATCCCCAATACATGGGCAGTGAGGGGCATCCCAATACAAGCAGTATGCAGGCATCCCAAATGCAGGCAGTGAGGGGCATCCCAGTTACAGGCAGCGAGGGACATCCTAATTACAGACAGTGCGTGGCCTGTGACTCCTGCTAGCATCATTGAACGTCCCACCTGGTTGCCTGAACCAGGTCTCTGAGTACTTGGGGCAACAGCGGCTACAAGGACAACTGCTAAGGCGGCGGCCAGCGGAGGCAATGGCGAAGGCAATGGCGGAGACAATGGTGGGGGCAGCGGCGAGGGCAGTGGAAGCTGGTAATGTATATGTGCATGTGTTTTGTCAGCAAGAGAAGGCTGCTGAGGTGTGGGAACAGGAAATTTTACTGGTAAAACTTTAATGGTATTTAGATTTGTTGATGCAGAACCAGAACACTGTATTTCAAACTATTTGGAAGAGCTGCACCAGCCCAGAATAAAGGCAGATTTGTCTTATCACTAGTCTTAATGCTATTCAGAAATCTCCCACTAGATCCAGGTTAAAGAATGCATATATTGACTGTAAACTGAGACCAATACTTTCATTATATATTCATATGGGGGCATGCCAACACCATGCTAAGATGATGGGCTGTCCCCCCCCCCCAGAAACGCGAGAAAGATTAAAAACAAAATTTTGTTTTGGGTTATTTTTTTGACACCCCTCTTCTACAATGCCCTGATTTCTGGAGCATCAGTTAATACACAAATGGTTTCACAAATCTCATTGCGAATCTAAACAGCTTCTTTAGTCTCCCTGGTAGACCTATGTTTTTTCTTTTGCCATTGATGTTTGTGTAAATGATATTTGCACTATTTTTTATTGCAGGTTTTAGTAGATTATTAGTAGAGATCAGCAAGTTCCCTCAGAATTCCATGGAAAATTCGATTTGGCATGAATCCGACATTTTTTTCTTGATGTTCTTTCATCTCTGCTGTATTCCAGCCAGCTCACTCTGCCGGTATAAATTGTCTCTAGAAAAAGAGAAGTTCGATGCACTCTGGTAAACTCAGCTGCGGCGGGTGCAGAAACCGGGGCATCCCACGCCCCATAAACGCGAGAAAAAGAAGGACTGAATGGTCAGCACTCCTAAAATATAACTTTTAATTGCTTCCTCATAAAAAATACTTGTACAAAAACAGCGGTCAAATTGATAAAATCAAATCCCAACAGCAATGTCTAACATTTGACCGCTGTTTTTGTACAAGTATTTTATATGAGGAAGCCATTAAAAGTTATAAATTGTCTCTACCAGTAGTAGAGAGCAAGATGTCAGAAGCTGGAGAGATTGGCGGAGGCCATGCATGGGACAACTTGCGCAAGGTTTCCAACGAGCTCGCCACCTGTCAGAAGCAGCGGTGGACCACGTGGGATATCAAGATCGTGATGGATTGGAATTATGGGGGGGGGGGGATAATATAATATTTTTTTATGTGTGTTTGTTTTTTTCATTTTACTATTTCTGAACTGGCAAGGAATCCTTGAGACCCCTATATCAGGTAACAGTGCAGGAGGGGCTTTCCTAGTACCTGCATCCCCAAAGCCCAGGGGGATGCAGAAGAGCCCGCCACCCATGAAAACTATGGCAGAGAACTGGTCTAAACAGAGCCATATGTCAATCATTAGTATGGGGTTGGACTGGGGAAAGGTGCGTTTTTGGGGCGACTGCAGCAGAGCAAACTAAATTGGGATGTCCCGGGGGAGGTACCAAGACCTGGGATTTTTGGTCTCTAAGGTTAATTGTGGTGCCCGAATTTAGCGAGTGTGGCTGCAGTTTCATAAGCAGGCAAACTTCAAATGAGAATATTTGCTTGAGCATGGGCATGTGCACAAATGTATGCTTAAAAAACGTGCATGTAAAATGATGAATTGCACACAGGAAAGTTCTAGTGCCGGAAAACGTGCATTGACCCCCCCCGCTTGACCCTCAGCAGATTCCCGCTTGACCCTCATATCTACAGAATAGACCTACAGAAGCACTGTAACTAAAAGGTTGAAAAAGACATACTTAAGAAAGAGATATCACACATACCCATGGACTGATGCCGGACGAGTCTACTGCTGGCACCTCCTCTCCATCTGCCGGTCCACCACTTCTTTTTTAAAACAACCTCCCTGAGGCAACTACCCCAGTACATCAGATATAGGGGCTGGCAACCTAGGGCTCAGAGGCTGTAGGCCCAGCTTGGCTGCCCCTATGGCCTTTGGCACAGGCTTGGTGCTCTGCTTGGTTTAGCTCCCATGCCATAGGCTCCCCTTAGAAGAGCACCAGGCTTTTTTGCACCACCTGTGCTCAGGAGGCCTGTTTGTGCCATGCCCATTTCAATGGGTCTAGGGTGCTCCCTCCTTGTCCTGCAGACAGGTCTTCTGATACCTGTGGTGGCTTTTGGAGCCTCAATTTCCCCCTCTAAATCTACCCAATGGAGAGGGATGCTTTTTTCTGACACACATATTCTTTGGAACCCCCCCCCCCCCCCCAACAAAGGTGACTATTAGAGATGAGCGAACTTTTGAAAAATTCGATTCGACTGATTCGCCAAATTTTTCGTCAAAAAACGTTTCGACCCGAATTTATTCGCGACGAATCGCTATTAAAAACAGCTATTTCTGAGCCTCCTAGAGCCTCAATAGGGTTGTAAACCATTCTGCCTTGCTGTAACACGCACAGGATGCGTGCTGGGTTAGTTAAATAATACTTTGAATGAATATCACATGCAGATCAGAGGCATCGCTAATAGAATCGCAGAGCGGCACAATTGCAGATAGTTGAAGTGGCATCACTATGAGGGGCAGGAGCCCAAACATTGCTTTAAAGAGACACTGGAGTTGGCAGCAGCAGGAGCCCAAAAATTGGATGAATCACACCCTGGAGTTGCAAGCAGCAGCAGGAGCCCAAACATTGGCTGAAAGAGACACTGGAGTTGGCAGCAGCAGGAGCCCAAAAATTGACTGACACACCCTGGAGTTTCAAGCAGCAGCAGCAGGAGCCCAAACATTACTTTAAAGAGACCCTGGGGTTGGCTTCAGGAGCCCAAAAATTGGATGAATCACACCCTGGAGTTGGCAGCAGCAGGAGCCCAAATATTACTTTAAAGAGACACTGGAGTTGGCTTCAGGAGCCCAAAAATTGGATGAATCACACCCTGGAGTTGGCAGCAGCAGCAGGAGCCCAAGCATTACTTTAAAGAGACCCTGGGGTTGGCTTCAGGAGCCCAAAAATTGGATGAATCACACCCTGGAGTTGGCAGCAGCAGCAGCAGGAGCCCAAACATTACTTTAAAGAGACACTGGAGTTGGCTTCAGGAGCCCAAAAATTGGATGAATCACACCCTGGAGTTGCAAGCAGCAGCAGGAGCCCAAACATTACTTTAAAGAGACCCTGGGGTTGGCTTCAGGAGCCCAAAAATTGGATGATTCACACCCTGGAGTTGGCAGCAGCAGCAGCAGGAGCCCAAATATTACTTTAAAGAGACACTGGAGTTGGCTTCAGGAGCACAAATATTGGATGATTCACACCCTGGAGTTGGCAGAAGCAGCAGCAGGAGCCCAAATATACACTGGAGTTGGCTTCAGGAGCCCAAAAATTGGATGAATCACACCCTGGAGTTGGCAGCAGCAGCAGCAGCAGGAGCCCAAATATACACTGGAGTTGGCTTCAGGAGCCCAAAAATTGGATGAATCACACCCTGGAGTTGGCAGGAGTTGGCAGCAGCAGGAGCCCAAATATTACTTTAAAGAGACCCTGGGGTTGGCTTCAGGAGCCCACCAAAAATTGGATGAATCACACCCTGGAGTTGGCAGCAGCAGCAGCAGCAGGAGCCCAAATATACACTGGAGTTGGCTTCAGGAGCCCAAAAATTGGATGAATCACACCCTGGAGTTGGCAGCAGCAGCAGCAGGAGCCCAAATATACACTGGAGTTGGCTTCAGGACCCCAAAAATTGGATGAATCACACCCTGGAGTTGGCAGCAGCAGCAGCAGGAGCCCAAATATACACTGGAGTTGGCTTCAGGAGCCCAAAAATTGGATGAATCACACCCTGGAGTTGGCAGCAGCAGCAGGAGCCCAAACATTACTTTAAAGAGACCCTGGGGTTGGCTTCAGGAGCCCAAAAATTGGATGAATCACACCCTGGAGTTGGCAGCAGCAGGAGCCCAAATATTACTTTAAAGAGACACTGGTGTTGGCTTCAGGAGCCCAAAAATTGGATGAATCACACCCTGGAGTTGCAAGCAGCAGCAGGAGCCCAAACATTACTTTAAAGAGACCCTGGGGTTGGCTTCAGGAGCCCAAAAATTGGACGAATCACACCCTGGAGTTGGCAGCAGCAGCAGCAGGAGCCCAAATATTACTTTAAAGAGACACTGGAGTTGGCTTCAGGAGCACAAAAATTGGATGATTCACACCCTGGAGTTGGCAGCAGCAGGAGCCCAAATATACACTGGAGTTGGCTTCAGGAGCCCAAAAATTGGATGAATCACACCCTGGAGTTGGCAGCAGCAGCAGCAGGAGCCCAAATATTACTTTAAAGAGACACTGGAGTTGGCTTCAGGAGCCCAAAAATTGGATGAATCACACCCTGGAGTTGGCAGCAGCAGCAGCAGGAGCCCAAATATTACTTTAAAGAGACACTGGAGTTGGCTTCAGGAGCCCAAAAATTGGATGAATCACACCCTGTGGAGAGTCATGTGGAGAAAAAGTAGCTTAATTAGTAATATCTACATAAAATTATGAATAAACAAATTCAAAAGTATTGCCAAAGTGAAGTTTTGTTTGAGGGTGTGTTTCCACCTTTTAATTAAATCAGAAACAAGAAGGTATCATTGCCTCTGACTAATTAGCCCTCAATAATTCTTGGAATTTTTAATCTGGAATCATGTCTGATCCGTCTTATCCGAAGAATATTAATAAAAAGTAAGAGTAACGTAAAGGATTTTTTATCAATACTTACTTGTGGTCCGATGCAGAGGAATGTCTGAAACTGGAGAGCAGCGCCTTAAATCTGTTTTGCACGATCCATCTTTCTTTAGTGTTGGTCTGGCCCCGTCATCAATCTACTGGAATACATCAGGCATTGTTGGGAGGAAAGCTTGGCTGATCCATGCGCCATTCATTTCCACGCAGGGCAGTCTCAGTGTTGCAAGCCGAGGTAGTGGAAGAGGGTCCCTGGAGTCTGTGGCGGTGGCGGCGGCAGCAGCAGCAGCAGTGAATTATTGCGGACTGGTGGTAGGAAAAATCAGCTACTAAGTGATGTGGCAGTGTTTCATGCAGCATCCTGTGGAGAAAAAGTAGGTTAGTTAGTGTATATACATAAAATTATGAATAGACAAATGCAATAGTATTGCCAAAGTGAAGTTTTGTTTGAGGGTGTGTTTCCACCTTGTAATTAAATCAGAAACAACTAGCTATCAATTGCCTCTGAATAATTAGCCCTCAAAAATTCTTGGAATTTTTAATCTTGATGTCTGAGGGATTTCTCCTCTCAGACAGCGTCACCATAAGTCCAGCCTGCTGCATTACCCAGTGGTGGACCTTTCAGAGAACTGATGGCTTGTGCCGAGCCGAGGTGGAGAGTCCCATGGCATGGTTGTTGAACAGAAGGTGGGCCAGTCCTTTAGCCTGTCAGTGTGTACCAAAGTGCACAGTGTTGTCTACGTCTGGAGCTGTATGGACTCATGGTGGACAATATATATCCTTTTAGGCCCCCTTGGTGATTGTGGTTTAACGCTGTTCTTCACATGGTTTTCCTTGACCATCAGAGTCACACATGGGAGGAACTACTAAAAATGAGAACTCAATCCATGAAAGCATTGCTTAATCCACGAAAACTGCAAATTTGGACCCATGGTGACTGACACTTGGAAGAACATCTTGTTTGCGCTGCGACAAGGAAGCCAGAGTCATGCGTCCTGACATGGCACACGTGTTCAGTCTAGTTTTGAAGTCTTGCCCCCATCTGAAAGACATCCGAACAACAGGAAAGAAAGTTAGCATGCACTTCTGGCACTCCTACACCACCAAGCACAACCTTATTGAGCCTCAGCGTCACAACGGTGTACCCCAACATAGTCTGATTTGCGATGTTTCCACCCGTTGGAATTCCACCCTCCATATGCAGGATCCACTATAGCAGTGGTCCCCAACCCTGTCCTCAAGGCCCACCAACAGGCCAGGTTTTGCAGATCTCCACAAAGATGCACAGGTGGAGTAATTAGTGCAGCTGCAGAGCAATAGAGCTGGCTATTTGGAGATCCAAAAAACATGACATGTTGGTGGGCCTTGAGGACAGGGTTGAGGACCACTGCACTATAGGAACAGAGAAAAGCCATCACGGATTTTTGGATGATCCAAACGGATAGGGGGACACCCCTGTGTAAATTCAATGTAAACCATTGGCAGCTCATACGTGACACCGACCGTTTGCTCAGGCCCTTTGAGGAAGCTACGTTATTAGTCAGTTGCCAGGACTATGAGATGAACGATGAGATTCCACTGCTTCATGTACTACAACACATGTTGGAAAGCATGGCTGGTCAGGGCACTGGAGACATGGCACATACATTTCACAGCCACATGAAGCCTGTGGGGGCTGAAGTGGAGGAGGAGGAGGGGGTGGGGCACAGCAAACCACAGTTTAGGTTTCACAAAATGACCATTTTATCTAGTCATCTGACAGGAGAGGAGGAGCAGGAGCAGCCACAGGAGCTAGAGGGTTGTGAGGAAGGCAAGACAGAGGACCAAGACACACCGTGGCAGTTTACAGTGGAGATGGAGACAGGTAGTCCCTCCGAGTCACTTGCACAAATGGCACGATGCATGCTCACATGCTTGCGTACTAGTGAGCGCAGAATTGTCTCCATTTGTCAGCGGGAAGACTTCTGGCTCTCCAACTTATTGGACCCTCGCTTCCGGCACAAAATGGGGACATTTTTTACGTCCACTGAGAGGGAGGAAAAACTGACCTACTACAGAGACATCCCACGTAGTCAGTTGGGCGATGTCTATCTGTGCCATGGCCCATACTCCCGCAGGTCTGACTCGGGGGGACCTCTGCAATCACCTTCCACTGCCATGGCTGCTGGGGGGGTGGAAGGAGCAGCAGCAGCAGCAGCTCCATCAGCAGCAGCCTCAGTCTTCAGTCGCTAGTGAGTAGCTTTCTACACCCGCATAGTGAGTCTACTCATGAGCAGCAGGAAGACCTGGAGCTGGACCTCAAACAGCAGGTCATGTCATACCTTGACATGACCATGCCAACACACCTTCAGGATCCACTGGATTTGCTGGGAAGGCAAACTTGACTTGTGTCCGCAACTAGCAGAGTTTGCCCTGGAAAAGCTGTACTGGCCGGACAGTAGTTGATTTCGATGGCAACTGGCCTGCTCTATATAATGAAGCAAAATGGCAAATTTACCTCACAATATAAGCTATTGCCCCTCAGATTTACACAGGGGTTGCTCCATATAATGGTGCAAAACCATGAATTTACCTCATAATATAAACTATTGCCCCTCAGATTTACACAGGGGCTGCTCTATATTATGCTGCAAAATGGCAAATTTACCTCACAATATAAGCTATTGCCCCTCAGATTTACACAGGGCCTGCTCCATATAATGGTGCAAAACCATGAATTTACCTCACAATATAAACTATTGCCCCTCAGATTTACACAGGGGCTGCTCTATATTATGCTGCAAAATGGCAAATTTACCTCACAATATAAGCTATTGCCCCTCAGATTTACACAGGGCCTGCTCTATATAATGAAGCAAAATGGCAAATTTACCTCACTATATAAGCTAATGCCCCTCAGATTTACACAGGGGCTGCTCCATATAATGGTGCAAAACCATGAATTTACCTTATAATATAAACTATTGCCCCTCAGATTTACAGAGGGGGTGCTCTATATAATGCTGCAAAATGGCAAATTTACCTCACTATATAAGCTATTACAGCTCTATATAAATAAAAATAAATAAATAAAAAAAGGGCCTGTAGAAGCTTATTTAGTATAACAGATAGGGTGACATGTGCTGGTTTGGGATGCCCATATGGGCTAGTGTTTTGGCAGCAGTACAAAAACCAATGCAAAATGCAATAGCTTAATAAAGCTGATGCTGATCAACGCTTATTTAGTATAACAGATGGGGTGCAACATGCAGGTTTGGGATGCCCTGCGGCCTGGTGTATTTAAAGCAGACCAAAACCAATTCAAAATGCAATAACTTAATAAAGCTGAGGCTGTAGATGCTTATTTAGTATAAACAGGTAGGGTGCAAGGTGCAGCTTTGGGGTGCCCTGCGGCCTGGTTAAATGAAAGCAGTCAAAAAGGAAGTGCAAACTGAAGTAGCTTAATGAAGCTGATGCTGATCAACGCTTATGTTGTATACCAGATAGGGTGCAAGGTGCAGCTTTGGGGTGCCCTGCGGCCTGGTTTATTAAAAGCAGTCAAAAACAAGTGCAAACTGAAGTAGCTTAATAAAGCAGCTGATGCTGATCAACGCTTATGTTGTATAACAGATAGGGTTAAAATAGCATGTGCCTTGGGATGTCCGTGTGGCCTGGTATATTTCAAGCTGAACAAAAAGTAACAATAATCCAAGTATGAGAAATGCTTGTGCTTAACATATAGGGTTAATCAGCATGTGCCTTGGGATGCCCGTGTGGCCTGGTATATTTCAAGCTGAACAAAAAGTAACAATAATCCAAGTATGAGACATAATTTTGACCTTCTTTACAGCGCCATACTTTACCTTAATTTCATGCCGATCAATCCAAAGGTCAATGCCCCTAACAAAAATAGTGTTCGGCATAAGTTTTCCTTCTGGAAGGACGTAACCTTTAGTTTACATGGTTGGGGTAGGTTATCTTACAAATTGGGATATCCCAGGCAGCAGTGTCATTGAAAGAAACAGATTGTAATGCAGGCCATACGCAAGCAGAGAAACTCAGGCTGCAACAGGCCTATTTAGTTTACATGGTTGGGGTAGGTTATCTTACAAATTGGGATACCCCACTGTATATGAAACCGAATATAAATGCACACCCAACAGTGGACAATCAGCCTCCAAGAGGCCTGCTTAGTTTAAATAAGAGAGCTGCTTAGTGTAAATAAGAGGCCTGCTTAGTTTAAATAAGAGAGCTGCTTAGTGTAAATAAGAGAGGTAGGTTATGTATGTTATGTTACAGAATGGGATGCCCCCACAGCAGACCTGAGATCAGTATATATGCACAGCAGCAGTGTGTAAGCAGGCTCATACAGGCCAAATTTCTTTAAATAACTGTGCAGCTTAGAGTAAATACAGAGGCTAATGGTATGTTACAGAATGGAATGCCCCCACAGCAGACCTGAGATCAGTATATATGAACAGCAGCAGTGTGTAAGCAGGCTCATACAGGCCAAATTTCTTTAAATAACTGTGCAGCTTAGAGTAAATACAGAGGCTAATGGTATGTTACAGAATGGGATGCCCCAAAGCTGACCTGAGATCAGTATATATGCACACAGCAGCAGTGTGTAAGCAGGCTCATACAGGCCAAATTTCTTTAAATAACTGTGCAGCTTAGAGTAAATACAGAGGCTAATGGTATGTTACAGAATGGGATGCCCCAAAGCTGACTTGAGATCAGTATATATGCACACAGCAGCAGTGTGTAAGCAGGCTCATACAGGCCAAATTTCTTTAAATAACTGTGCAGCTTAGAGTAAATACAGAGGCTAATGGTATGTTACAGAATGGGATGCCCCAAAGCTGACTTGAGATCAGTATATATGCACACAGCAGCAGTGTGTAAGCAGGCTCATACAGGCCAAATTTCTTTAAATAACTGTGCAGCTTAGAGTAAATACAGAGGCTAATGGTATGTTACAGAATGGGATGCCCCCACAGCAGACCTGAGATCAGTATATATGCACAGCAGCAGTGTGTAAGCAGGCTCATACAGGCCAAATTTCTTTAAATAACTGTGCAGCTTAGAGTAAATACAGAGGCTAATGGTATGTTACAGAATGGGATGCCCCAAAGCTGACTTGAGATCAGTATATATGCACACAGCAGCAGTGTGTAAGCAGGCTCATACAGGCCAAACTTCTTTAAATAACTGTACAGCTTAGAGTAAATTCAGAGGCTAATGGTATGTTACAGAATGGGATGCCCCCACAGCAGACCTGAGATCAGTATATATGCACAGCAGCAGTGTGTAAGCAGGCTCATACAGGCCAAATTTCTTTAAATAACTGTGCAGCTTAGAGTAAATACAGAGGCTAATGGTATGTTACAGAATGGGATGCCCCAAAGCTGACTTGAGATCAGTATATATGCACACAGCAGCAGTGTGTAAGCAGGCTCATACAGGCCAAATTTCTTTAAATAACTGTGCAGCTTAGAGTAAATACAGAGGCTAATGGTATGTTACAGAATGGGATGCCCCAAAGCTGACTTGAGATCAGTATATATGCACACAGCAGCAGTGTGTAAGCAGGCTCATACAGGCCAAATTTCTTTAAATAACTGTGCAGCTTAGAGTAAATAAAGAGGCTAATGGTATGTTACAGAATGGGATGCCACAACAGGAGTGCACCTGGCAGGGACCAGTAGTGCTATGCACAGCAAAAGAGTCTTTATCAGGCCTAATTTCAATTAGAATAAGTGCAAATGGTTATGGTCTTAAATAGAGGCTGGTGTAGTCACAGAATGGGATGCCACAACAGGAGTGCACCTGACAGGGACCAGTAGTGCTATGCACAGCAAAAGTGTCTTTATCAGGCCTAATTTCAATTAGAATAAGTGCAAATGGTTATGGTCTTAAATAGAGGCTGGTGTAGTCACAGAATGGGATGCCCCAACAGGAGTGCACCTGGCAGGCAGCAGTAAGAATATGCACAGCAAAAGTGTCTTTATCAGGCCTAATTTCAATTAGAATAAGTGCAAATGGTTATGGTCTTAAATAGAGGCTGGTGTAGTCACAGAATGGGATGCCACAACAGGAGTGCACCTGGGACCAGTAGTAGCATGCACAGCAAAAGAGTCTTTATCAGGCCTAATTTCAATTAGAATAAGTGCAAATGGTTATGGTCTTAAATAGAGGCTGGTGTAGTCACAGAATGGGATGCCACAACAGGAGTGCACCTGGCAGGGACCAGTAGTGCTATGCACAGCAAAAGTGTCTTTATCAGGCCTAATTTCAATTAGAATAAGTGCAAATGGTTATGGTCTTAAATAGAGGCTGGTGTAGTCACAGAATGGGATGCCACAATAGGAGTGCACCTGGGACCAGTAGTAGCATGCACAGCAAAAGAGTATTTATCAGGCCTAATTTCAATTAGAATAAGTGCAAATGGTTATGTTCTTAAATAGAGGCTGGTGTAGTCACAGAATGGGATGCCACAACAGGAGTGCACCTGGCAGGGACCAGTAGTGCTATGCACAGCAACAGTGTCTTTATCAGGCCTAATTTCAATTAGAATAAGTGCAAATGGTTATGGTCTTAAATAGAGGCTGGTGTAGTCACAGAATGGGATGCCCCAACAGGAGTGCACCTGGCAGGCAGCAGTAAGAATATGCACAGCAAAAGAGTCTTTATCAGGCCTAATTTCAATTAGAATAAGTGCAAATGGTTATGTTCTTAAATAGAGGATGGTGTAGTCACAGAATGGGAGGCCACAACAGGAGTGCACCTGGCAGGGACCAGTAATGCTATGCACAGCAAAAGTGTCTTTATCAGGCCTAATTTCAATTAGAATAAGTGCAAATGGTTATGATCTTAAATAGAGGCTGGTGTAGTCACAGAATGGGATGCCCCAACAGGAGTGCACCTGGCAGGCAGCAGTAAGAATATGCACAGCAAAAGAGTCTTTATCAGGCCTAATTTCAATTAGAATAAGTGCAAATGGTTATGTTCTTAAATAGAGGCTGGCGTAGTCACAGAATGGGATGCCACAACAGGAGTGCACCTGGCAGGGACCAGTAGTGCTATGCACAGCAAAAGTGTCTTTATCAGGCCTAATTTCAATTAGAATAAGTGCAAATGGTTATGGTCTTAAATAGAGGCTGGTGTAGTCACAGAATGGGATGCCACAACAGGAGTGCACCTGGCAGGCAGCAGTAAGTCTATGCACAGCAAAAGAGTCTTTATCAGGCCTAATTTCAATTAGAATAAGTGCAAATGGTTATGGTCTTAAATAGAGGCTGGTGTAGTCACAGAATGGGATGCCACAACAGGAGTGCACCTGGGACCAGTAGTGCTATGCACAGCAAAAGTGTCTTTATCAGGCCTAATTTCAATTAGAATAAGTGCAAATGGTTATGGTCTTAAATAGAGGCTGGTGTAGTCACAGAATGGGATGCCACAACAGGAGTGCACCTGGGACCAGTAGTAGCATGCACAGCAAAAGTGTCTTTATCAGGCCTAATTTCAATTAGAATAAGTGCAAATGGTTATGTTCTTAAATAGAGGCTGGTGTAGTCACAGAATGGGATGCCACAACAGGAGTGCACCTGGCAGGGACCAGTAGTGCTATGCACAGCAAAAGTGTCTTTATCAGGCCTAATTTCAATTAGAATAAGTGCAAATGGTTATGTTCTTAAATAGAGGCTGGTGTAGTCACAGAATGGGATGCCACAATAGGAGTGCACCTGGGACCAGTAGTAGCATGCACAGCAAAAGAGTCTTTATCAGGCCTAATTTCAATTAGAATAAGTGCAAATGGTTATGTTCTTAAATAGAGGCTGGTGTAGTCACAGAATGGGATGCCACAACAGGAGTGCACCTGGCAGGGACCAGTAGTGCTATGCACATCAAAAGTGTCTTTATCAGGCCTAATTTCAATTAGAATAAGTGCAAATGGTTATGGTCTTAAATAGAGGCTGGTGTAGTCACAGAATGGGATGCCCCAACAGGAGTGCACCTGGCAGGCAGCAGTAAGAATATGCACAGCAAAAGAGTCTTTATCAGGCCTAATTTCAATTAGAATAAGTGCAAATGGTTATGTTCTCAAATAGAGGCTGGTGTAGTCACAGAATGGGATGCCACAACAGGAGTGCACCTGGCAGGCAGCAGTAAGTCTATGCACAGCAAAAGTGTCTTTATCAGGCCTAATTTCAATTAGAATAAGTGCAAATGGTTATGTTCTTAAATAGAGGCTGGTGTAGTCACAGAATGGGATGCCACAATAGGAGTGCACCTGGCAGGCAGCAGTAAGAATATGCACAGCAAAAGTGTCTTTATCAGGCCTAATTTCAATTAGAATAAGTGCAAATGGTTATGGTCTTAAATAAAAGCTGGTGTAGTCACAGAATGGGATGCCACAACAGGAGTGCACCTGGCAGGCAGCAGTAAGAATATGCACAGCAAAAGAGTCTTTATCAGGCCTAATTTCAATTAGAATAAGTGCAAATGGTTATGTTCTTAAATAGAGGCTGGTGTAGTCACAGAATGGGATGCCACAACAGGAGTGCACCTGGGACCAGTAGTGCTATGCACAGCAAAAGTGTCTTTATCAGGCCTAATTTCAATTAGAATAAGTGCAAATGGTTATGGTCTTAAATAGAGGCTGGTGTAGTCACAGAATGGGATGCCACAACAGGAGTGCACCTGGCAGGCAGCAGTAAGTCTATGCACAGCAAAAGAGTCTTTATCAGGCCTAATTTCAATTAGAATAAGTGCAAATGGTTATGGTCTTAAATAGAGGCTGGTGTAGTCACAGAATGGGATGCCACAACAGGAGTGCACCTGGGACCAGTAGTGCTATGCACAGCAAAAGTGTCTTTATCAGGCCTAATTTCAATTAGAATAAGTGCAAATGGTTATGTTCTTAAATAGAGGCTGGTGTAGTCACAGAATGGGATGCCACAATAGGAGTGCACCTGGGACCAGTAGTAGCATGCACAGCAAAAGAGTCTTTATCAGGCCTAATTTCAATTAGAATAAGTGCAAATGGTTATGTTCTTAAATAGAGGCTGGTGTAGTCACAGAATGGGATGCCACAACAGGAGTTCACCTGGCAGGGACCAGTAGTGCTATGCACATCAAAAGTGTCTTTATCAGGCCTAATTTCAATTAGAATGAGTGCAAATGGTTATGGTCTTAAATAGAGGCTGGTGTAGTCACAGAATGGGATGCCCCAACAGGAGTGCACCTGGCAGGCAGCAGTAAGAATATGCACAGCAAAAGAGTCTTTATCAGGCCTAATTTCAATTAGAATAAGTGCAAATGGTTATGTTCTTAAATAGAGGCTGGTGTAGTCACAGAATGGGATGCCACAACAGGAGTGCACCTGGCAGGGACCAGTAGTGCTATGCACAGCAAAAGTGTCTTTATCAGGCCTAATTTCAATTAGAATAAGTGCAAATGGTTATGGTCTTAAATAGAGGCTGGTGTAGTCACAGAATGGGATGCCACAATAGGAGTGCACCTGGGACCAGTAGTAGCATGCACAGCAAAAGAGTCTTTATCAGGCCTAATTTCAATTAGAATAAGTGCAAATGGTTATGTTCTTAAATAGAGGCTGGTGTAGTCACAGAATGGGATGCCACAACAGGAGTGCACCTGGCAGGCAGCAGTAAGTCTATGCACAGCAAAAGTGTCTTTATCAGGCCTAATTTCAATTAGAATAAGTGCAAATGGTTATGTTCTTAAATAGAGGCTGGTGTAGTCACAGAATGGGATGCCACAACAGGAGTGCACCTGGCAGGCAGCAGTAAGAATATGCACAGCAAAAGAGTCTTTATCAGGCCTAATTTCAATTAGAATAAGTGCAAATGGTTATGGTCTTAAATAGAGGCTGGTGTAGTCACAGAATGGGATGCCACAACAGGAGTGCACCTGGCAGGGACCAGTAGTGCTATGCACAGCAAAAGTGTCTTTATCAGGCCTAATTTCAATTAGAATAAGTGCAAATGGTTATGTTCTTAAATAGAGGCTGGTGTAGTCACAGAATGGGATGCCACAACAGGAGTACACCTGGCAGGGACCAGTAGTGCTATGCACAGCAAAAGTATCTTTATCAGGCCTAATTTCAATTAGAATAAGTGCAAATGGTTATGGTCTTAAATAGAGGCTGGTGTAGTCACAGAATGGGATGCCACAACAGGAGTGCACCTGGCAGGGACCAGTAGTGCTATGCACAGCAAAAGTGTCTTTATCAGGCCTAATTTCAATTAGAATAAGTGCAAATGGTTATGTTCTTAAATAGAGGCTGGTGTAGTCACAGAATGGGATGCCACAACAGGAGTGCACCTGGCAGGCAGCAGTAAGTCTATGCACAGCAAAAGTGTCTTTATCAGGCCTAATTTCAATTAGAATAAATGCAAATGGTTATGTTCTTAAATAGAGGCTGGTGTAGTCACAGAATGGGATGCCACAATAGGAGTGCACCTGGCAGGCAGCAGTAAGAATATGCACAGCAAAAGTGTCTTTATCAGGCCTAATTTCAATTAGAATAAGTTCAAATGGTTATGGTCTTAAATAAAAGCTGGTGTAGTCACAGAATGGGATGCCACAACAGGAGTGCACCTGGCAGGCAGCAGTAAGAATATGCACAGCAAAAGAGTCTTTATCAGGCCTAATTTCAATTAGAATAAGTGCAAATGGTTATGGTCTTAAATAGAGGCTGGTGTAGTCACAGAATGGGATGCCACAACAGGAGTGCACCTGGGACCAGTAGTGCTATGCACAGCAAAAGTATCTTTATCAGGCCTAATTTCAATTAGAATAAGTGCAAATGGTTATGGTCTTAAATAGAGGCTGGTGTAGTCACAGAATGGGATGCCACAACAGGAGTGCACCTGGCAGGCAGCAGTAAGTCTATGCACAGCAAAAGAGTCTTTATCAGGCCTAATTTCAATTAGAATAAGTGCAAATGGTTATGGTCTTAAATAGAGGCTGGTGTAGTCACAGAATGGGATGCCACAACAGGAGTGCACCTGGGACCAGTAGTGCTATTCACAGCAAAAGTGTCTTTATCAGGCCTAATTTCAATTAGAATAAGTGCAAATGGTTATGGTCTTAAATAGAGGCTGGTGTAGTCACAGAATGGGATGCCACAACAGGAGTGCACCTGGGACCAGTAGTAGCATGCACAGCAAAAGTGTCTTTATCAGGCCTAATTTCAATTAGAATAAGTGCAAATGGTTATGTTCTTAAATAGAGGCTGGTGTAGTCACAGAATGGGATGCCACAACAGGAGTGCACCTGGCAGGGACCAGTAGTGCTATGCACAGCAAAAGTGTCTTTATCAGGCCTAATTTCAATTAGAATAAGTGCAAATGGTTATGGTCTTAAATAGAGGCTGGTGTAGTCACAGAATGGGATGCCACAATAGGAGTGCACCTGGGACCAGTAGTAGCATGCACAGCAAAAGAGTGTTTATCAGGCCTAATTTCAATTAGAATAAGTGCAAATGGTTATGTTCTTAAATAGAGGCTGGTGTAGTCACAGAATGGGATGCCACAACAGGAGTTCACCTGGCAGGGACCAGTAGTGCTATGCACATCAAAAGTGTCTTTATCAGGCCTAATTTCAATTAGAATAAGTGCAAATGGTTATGGTCTTAAATAGAGGCTGGTGTAGTCACAGAATGGGATGCCCCAACAGGAGTGCACCTGGCAGGCAGCAGTAAGAATATGCACAGCAAAAGAGTCTTTATCAGGCCTAATTTCAATTAGAATAAGTGCAAATGGTTATGGTCTTAAATAGAGGCTGGTGTAGTCACAGAATGGGATGCCACAACAGGAGTGCACCTGGCAGGGACCAGTTGTAGCATGCACAGCAAAAGTGTCTTTATCAGGCCTAATTTCAATTAGAATAAGTGCAAATGGTTATGGTCTTAAATAGAGGCTGGTGTAGTCACAGAATGGGATGCCACAACAGGAGTGCACCTGGCAGGCAGCAGTAAGAATATGCACAGCAAAAGAGTCTTTATCAGGCCTAATTTCAATTAGAATAAGTGCAAATGGTTATGTTCTTAAATAGAGGCTGGTGTAGTCACAGAATGGGATGCCACAACAGGAGTGCACCTGGCAGGGACCAGTAGTGCTATGCACAGCAAAAGTGTCTTTATCAGGCCTAATTTCAATTAGAATAAGTGCAAATGGTTATGGTCTTAAATAGAGGCTGGTGTAGTCACAGAATGGGATGCCACAATAGGAGTGCACCTGGGACCAGTAGTAGCATGCACAGCAAAAGAGTCTTTATCAGGCCTAATTTCAATTAGAATAAGTGCAAATGGTTATGTTCTTAAATAGAGGCTGGTGTAGTCACAGAATGGGATGCCACAACAGGAGTGCACCTGGCAGGCAGCAGTAAGTCTATGCACAGCAAAAGTGTCTTTATCAGGCCTAATTTCAATTAGAATAAGTGCAAATGGTTATGTTCTTAAATAGAGGCTGGTGTAGTCACAGAATGGGATGCCACAACAGGAGTGCACCTGGCAGGCAGCAGTAAGAATATGCACAGCAAAAGAGTCTTTATCAGGCCTAATTTCAATTAGAATAAGTGCAAATGGTTATGGTCTTAAATAGAGGCTGGTGTAGTCACAGAATGGGATGCCACAACAGGAGTGCACCTGGCAGGGACCAGTAGTGCTATGCACAGCAAAAGTGTCTTTATCAGGCCTAATTTCAATTAGAATAAGTGCAAATGGTTATGTTCTTAAATAGAGGCTGGTGTAGTCACAGAATGGGATGCCACAACAGGAGTGCACCTGGCAGGGACCAGTAGTGCTATGCACAGCAAAAGTATCTTTATCAGGCCTAATTTCAATTAGAATAAGTGCAAATGGTTATGGTCTTAAATAGAGGCTGGTGTAGTCACAGAATGGGATGCCACAACAGGAGTGCACCTGGCAGGGACCAGTAGTGCTATGCACAGCAAAAGTGTCTTTATCAGGCCTAATTTCAATTAGAATAAGTGCAACTGGTTATGGTCTTAAATAGAGGCTGGTGTAGTCACAGAATGGGATGCCACAACAGGAGTGCACCTGGCAGGCAGCAGTAAGAATATGCACAGCAAAAGAGTCTTTATCAGGCCTAATTTCAATTAGAATAAGTGCAAATGGTTATGTTCTTAAATAGAGGCTGGTGTAGTCACAGAATGGGATGCCACAACAGGAGTGCACCTGGCAGGGACCAGTAGTGCTATGCACAGCAAAAGTGTCTTTATCAGGCCTAATTTCAATTAGAATAAGTGCAAATGGTTATGGTCTTAAATAGAGGCTGGTGTAGTCACAGAATGGGATGCCACAATAGGAGTGCACCTGGGACCAGTAGTAGCATGCACAGCAAAAGAGTCTTTATCAGGCCTAATTTCAATTAGAATAAGTGCAAATGGTTATGTTCTTAAATAGAGGCTGGTGTAGTCACAGAATGGGATGCCACAACAGGAGTGCACCTGGCAGGCAGCAGTAAGTCTATGCACAGCAAAAGTGTCTTTATCAGGCCTAATTTCAATTAGAATAAGTGCAAATGGTTATGTTCTTAAATAGAGGCTGGTGTAGTCACAGAATGGGATGCCACAATAGGAGTGCACCTGGGACCAGTAGTAGCATGCACAGCAAAAGTGTCTTTATCAGGCCTAATTTCAATTAGAATAAGTGCAAATGGTTATGGTCTTAAAAAGAGGCTGGTGTAGTCACAGAATGGGATGCCAAAACAGGAGTGCACCTGGCAGGGACCAGTAGTGCTATGCACAGCAAAAGTGTCTTTATCAGGCCAAATTTCAATTAGAATAAGTGCAAATGGTTATGGTCTTAAATAGAGGCTGGTGTAGTCACAGAATGGGATGCCCCAACAGGATTGCACCTGGCAGGCAGCAGTAAGTCTATGCACAGCAAAATTGTCTTTATCAGGCATAATTTCAATTAGAATAAGTGCAAATGGTTATGGTCTTAAATAGAGGCTGGTGTAGTCACAGAATGGGATGCCACAACAGGAGTGCACCTGGCAGGGACCAGTAGTGCTATGCACAGCAAAAGTGTCTTTATCAGGCCTAATTTCAATTAGAATAAGTGCAAATGGTTATGGTCTTAAATAGAGGCTGGTGTAGTCACAGAATGGGATGCCACAACAGGAGTGCACCTGGCAGGCAGCAGTAAGTCTATGCACAGCAAAAGAGTCTTTATCAGGCCTAATTTCAATTAGAATAAGTGCAAATGGTTATGTTCTTAAATAGAGGCTGGTGTAGTCACAGAATGGGATGCCACAACAGGAGTGCACCTGGGACCAGTAGTAGCATGCACAGCAAAAGTGTCTTTATCAGGCCTAATTTCAATTAGAATAAGTGCAAATGGTTATGGTCCTAAATAGAGGCTGGTGTAGTCACAGAATGGGATGCCACAACAGGAGTGCACCTGGCAGGGACCAGTAGTAGCATGCACAGCAAAAGTGTCTTTATCAGGCCTAATTTCAATTAGAATAAGTGCAAATGGTTATGGTCTTAAATAGAGGCTGGTGTAGTCACAGAATGGGATGCCCCAACAGGAGTGCACCTGGCAGGTAGCAGTAAGAATATGCACAACAAAAGTGTCTTTATCAGGCCTCATTTCAATTAGAATAAGTGCAAATGGTTATGGTCTTAAATAGAGGCTGGGCTGGTGTAGTCACAGAATGGGATGCCACAATAGGAGTGCACCTGGGACCAGTAGTAGCATGCACAGCAAAAGAGTCTTTATCAGGCCTAATTTCAATTAGAATAAGTGCAAATGGTTAAGTTCTTAAATAGAGGCTGGTGTAGTCACAGAATGGGATGCCCCAACAGGAGTGCACCTGGCAGGCAGCAGTAAGAATATGCACAGCAAAAGTGTCTTTATCAGGCCTAATTTCAATTAGAATAAGTGCAAATGGTTATGTTCTTAAATAGAGGCTGGTGTAGTCACAGAATGGGATGCCACAATAGGAGTGCACCCTGGACCAGTAGTAGCATGCACAGCAAAAGAGTCTTTATCAGGCCTAATTTCAATTAGAATAAGTGCAAATGGTTATGTTCTTAAATAGAGGCTGGTGTAGTCACAGAATGGGATGCCACAACAGGAGTGCACCTGGCAGGGACCAGTATTGCTATGCACAGCAAAATTGTTTTTATCAGGCCTAATTTCAATTAGAATAAGTGCAAATGGTTATGTTCTTAAATAGAGGCTGGTGTAGTCACAGAATGGGATGCCACAACAGGAGTGCACCTGGCAGGGACCAGTAGTAGCATGCACAGCAAAAGTGTCTTTATCAGGCCTAATTTCAATTAGAAAAAGTGCAAATGGTTATGGTCTTAAATAGAGGCTGGTGTATTCACAGAATGGAATGCCACAACAGGAGTGCATCTGGCAGGCAGCAGTAAGTCTATGCACAGCAAAAGTGTCTTTATCAGGCCTAATTTCAATTAGAATAAGTGCAAATGGTTATGGTCTTAAATAGAGGCTGGTGTAG
The DNA here is from genome assembly GCA_027917425.1 of Gastrophryne carolinensis. Lineage (NCBI taxonomy): Eukaryota > Metazoa > Chordata > Amphibia > Anura > Microhylidae > Gastrophryne > Gastrophryne carolinensis. The sequence goes on from CM051242.1 coordinate 89,903,040, forward strand.
TCACAGAATGGGATGCCACAACAGGAGTGCACCTGGGACCAGTAGTAACATGCACAGCAAAAGTGTCTTTATCAGGCCTAATTTCAATTAGAATAAGTGCAAATGGTTATGATCTTAAATAGAGGCTGGTGTAGTCACAGAATGGGATGCCACAACAGGAGTGCACCTGGCATGGACCAGTAGTAGCATGCACAGCAAAAGTGTCTTTATCATGCCTAATTTCAATTAGAATAAGTGCAAATGGTTATGGTCTTAAATAGAGGCTGGTGTAGTCACAGAATGGGATGCCACAATAGGAGTGCACCTGGGACCAGTATTAGCATGCACAGCAAAAGAGTCTTTATCAGGCCTAATTTCAATTAGAATAAGTGCAAATGGTTATGTTCTTAAATAGAGGCTGGTGTAGTCACAGAATGGGATGCCACAACAGGAGTGCACCTGGCAGGGACCAGTAGTAGCATGCACAGCAAAAGAGTCTTTATCAGGCCTAATTTTAATTAGAATAAGTGCAAATGGTTATGGTCTTAAATAGAGGCTGGTGTAGTCACAGAATGGGATGCCACAACAGGAGTGTACCTGGCAGGCAGCAGTAAGTCTATGCACAGCAAAAGTGTCTTTATCAGGCCTAATTTCAATTAGAATAAGTGCAAATGGTTATGGTCTTAAATAGAGGCTGGTGTAGTCACAGAATGGGATGCCACAACAGGAGTGCACCTGGCAGGGACCAGTAGTGCTATGCACAGCAAAAGTGTCTTTATCAGGCCTAATTTCAATTAGAATAAGTGCAAATGGTTATGTTCTTAAATAGAGGCTGGTGTAGTCACAGAATGGGATGCCACAACAGGAGTGCACCTGGCAGGGACCAGTAGTGCTATGCACAGCAAAAGTATCTTTATCAGGCCTAATTTCAATTAGAATAAGTGCAAATGGTTATGGTCTTAAATAGAGGCTGGTGTAGTCACAGAATGGGATGCCACAACAGGAGTGCACCTGGCAGGGACCAGTAGTGCTATGCACAGCAAAAGTGTCTTTATCAGGCCTAATTTCAATTAGAATAAGTGCAACTGGTTATGGTCTTGAATAGAGGCTGGTGTAGTCACAGAATGGGATGCCACAACAGGAGTGCACCTGGCAGGCAGCAGTAAGAATATGCACAGCAAAAGAGTCTTTATCAGGCCTAATTTCAATTAGAATAAGTGCAAATGGTTATGTTCTTAAATAGAGGCTGGTGTAGTCACAGAATGGGATGCCACAACAGGAGTGCACCTGGCAGGGACCAGTAGTGCTATGCACAGCAAAAGTGTCTTTATCAGGCCTAATTTCAATTAGAATAAGTGCAAATGGTTATGGTCTTAAATAGAGGCTGGTGTAGTCACAGAATGGGATGCCACAATAGGAGTGCACCTGGGACCAGTAGTAGCATGCACAGCAAAAGAGTCTTTATCAGGCCTAATTTCAATTAGAATAAGTGCAAATGGTTATGTTCTTAAATAGAGGCTGGTGTAGTCACAGAATGGGATGCCACAACAGGAGTGCACCTGGCAGGCAGCAGTAAGTCTATGCACAGCAAAAGTGTCTTTATCAGGCCTAATTTCAATTAGAATAAGTGCAAATGGTTATGTTCTTAAATAGAGGCTGGTGTAGTCACAGAATGGGATGCCACAATAGGAGTGCACCTGGGACCAGTAGTAGCATGCACAGCAAAAGTGTCTTTATCAGGCCTAATTTCAATTAGAATAAGTGCAAATGGTTATGGTCTTAAAAAGAGGCTGGTGTAGTCACAGAATGGGATGCCAAAACAAGAGTGCACCTGGCAGGGACCAGTAGTGCTATGCACAGCAAAAGTGTCTTTATCAGGCCAAATTTCAATTAGAATAAGTGCAAATGGTTATGGTCTTAAATAGAGGCTGGTGTAGTCACAGAATGGGATGCCCCAACAGGATTGCACCTGGCAGGCAGCAGTAAGTCTATGCACAGCAAAATTGTCTTTATCAGGCATAATTTCAATTAGAATAAGTGCAAATGGTTATGGTCTTAAATAGAGGCTGGTGTAGTCACAGAATGGGATGCCACAACAGGAGTGCACCTGGCAGGGACCAGTAGTGCTATGCACAGCAAAAGTGTCTTTATCAGGCCTAATTTCAATTAGAATAAGTGCAAATGGTTATGGTCTTAAATAGAGGCTGGTGTAGTCACAGAATGGGATGCCACAACAGGAGTGCACCTGGCAGGCAGCAGTAAGTCTATGCACAGCAAAAGAGTCTTTATCAGGCCTAATTTCAATTAGAATAAGTGCAAATGGTTATGTTCTTAAATAGAGGCTGGTGTAGTCACAGAATGGGATGCCACAACAGGAGTGCACCTGGGACCAGTAGTAGCATGCACAGCAAAAGTGTCTTTATCAGGCCTAATTTCAATTAGAATAAGTGCAAATGGTTATGGTCCTAAATAGAGGCTGGTGTAGTCACAGAATGGGATGCCACAACAGGAGTGCACCTGGCAGGGACCAGTAGTAGCATGCACAGCAAAAGTGTCTTTATCAGGCCTAATTTCAATTAGAATAAGTGCAAATGGTTATGGTCTTAAATAGAGGCTGGTGTAGTCACAGAATGGGATGCCCCAACAGGAGTGCACCTGGCAGGTAGCAGTAAGAATATGCACAACAAAAGTGTCTTTATCAGGCCTCATTTCAATTAGAATAAGTGCAAATGGTTATGGTCTTAAATAGAGGCTGGGCTGGTGTAGTCACAGAATGGGATGCCACAATAGGAGTGCACCTGGGACCAGTAGTAGCATGCACAGCAAAAGAGTCTTTATCAGGCCTAATTTCAATTAGAATAAGTGCAAATGGTTAAGTTCTTAAATAGAGGCTGGTGTAGTCACAGAATGGGATGCCCCAACAGGAGTGCACCTGGCAGGCAGCAGTAAGAATATGCACAGCAAAAGTGTCTTTATCAGGCCTAATTTCAATTAGAATAAGTGCAAATGGTTATGTTCTTAAATAGAGGCTGGTGTAGTCACAGAATGGGATGCCACAATAGGAGTGCACCCTGGACCAGTAGTAGCATGCACAGCAAAAGAGTCTTTATCAGGCCTAATTTCAATTAGAATAAGTGCAAATGGTTATGTTCTTAAATAGAGGCTGGTGTAGTCACAGAATGGGATGCCACAACAGGAGTGCACCTGGCAGGGACCAGTATTGCTATGCACAGCAAAATTGTTTTTATCAGGCCTAATTTCAATTAGAATAAGTGCAAATGGTTATGTTCTTAAATAGAGGCTGGTGTAGTCACAGAATGGGATGCCACAACAGGAGTGCACCTGGCAGGGACCAGTAGTAGCATGCACAGCAAAAGTGTCTTTATCAGGCCTAATTTCAATTAGAAAAAGTGCAAATGGTTATGGTCTTAAATAGAGGCTGGTGTATTCACAGAATGGGATGCCACAACAGGAGTGCATCTGGCAGGCAGCAGTAAGTCTATGCACAGCAAAAGTGTCTTTATCAGGCCTAATTTCAATTAGAATAAGTGCAAATGGTTATGGTCTTAAATAGAGGCTGGTGTAGTCACAGAATGGGATGCCACAACAGGAGTGCACCTGGGACCAGTAGTAACATGCACAGCAAAAGTGTCTTTATCAGGCCTAATTTCAATTAGAATAAGTGCAAATGGTTATGATCTTAAATAGAGGCTGGTGTAGTCACAGAATGGGATGCCACAACAGGAGTGCACCTGGCATGGACCAGTAGTAGCATGCACAGCAAAAGTGTCTTTATCAGGCCTAATTTCAATTAGAATAAGTGCAAATGGTTATGGTCTTAAATAGAGGCTGGTGTAGTCACAGAATGGGATGCCACAACAGGAGTGCACCTGGCAGGGACCAGTAGTGCTATGCACAGCAAAAGTATCTTTATCAGGCCTAATTTCAATTAGAATAAGTGCAAATGGTTATGGTCTTAAATAGAGGCTGGTGTAGTCACAGAATGGGATGCCACAACAGGAGTGCACCTGGCAGGGACCAGTAGTGCTATGCACAGCAAAAGTGTCTTTATCAGGCCTAATTTCAATTAGAATAAGTGCAACTGGTTATGGTCTTAAATAGAGGCTGGTGTAGTCACAGAATGGGATGCCACAACAGGAGTGCACCTGGCAGGCAGCAGTAAGAATATGCACAGCAAAAGAGTCTTTATCAGGCCTAATTTCAATTAGAATAAGTGCAAATGGTTATGTTCTTAAATAGAGGCTGGTGTAGTCACAGAATGGGATGCCACAACAGGAGTGCACCTGGCAGGGACCAGTAGTGCTATGCACAGCAAAAGTGTCTTTATCAGGCCTAATTTCAATTAGAATAAGTGCAAATGGTTATGGTCTTAAATAGAGGCTGGTGTAGTCACAGAATGGGATGCCACAATAGGAGTGCACCTGGGACCAGTAGTAGCATGCACAGCAAAAGAGTCTTTATCAGGCCTAATTTCAATTAGAATAAGTGCAAATGGTTATGTTCTTAAATAGAGGCTGGTGTAGTCACAGAATGGGATGCCACAACAGGAGTGCACCTGGCAGGCAGCAGTAAGTCTATGCACAGCAAAAGTGTCTTTATCAGGCCTAATTTCAATTAGAATAAGTGCAAATGGTTATGTTCTTAAATAGAGGCTGGTGTAGTCACAGAATGGGATGCCACAATAGGAGTGCACCTGGGACCAGTAGTAGCATGCACAGCAAAAGTGTCTTTATCAGGCCTAATTTCAATTAGAATAAGTGCAAATGGTTATGGTCTTAAAAAGAGGCTGGTGTAGTCACAGAATGGGATGCCAAAACAGGAGTGCACCTGGCAGGGACCAGTAGTGCTATGCACAGCAAAAGTGTCTTTATCAGGCCAAATTTCAATTAGAATAAGTGCAAATGGTTATGGTCTTAAATAGAGGCTGGTGTAGTCACAGAATGGGATGCCCCAACAGGATTGCACCTGGCAGGCAGCAGTAAGTCTATGCACAGCAAAATTGTCTTTATCAGGCATAATTTCAATTAGAATAAGTGCAAATGGTTATGGTCTTAAATAGAGGCTGGTGTAGTCACAGAATGGGATGCCACAACAGGAGTGCACCTGGCAGGGACCAGTAGTGCTATGCACAGCAAAAGTGTCTTTATCAGGCCTAATTTCAATTAGAATAAGTGCAAATGGTTATGGTCTTAAATAGAGGCTGGTGTAGTCACAGAATGGGATGCCACAACAGGAGTGCACCTGGCAGGCAGCAGTAAGTCTATGCACAGCAAAAGAGTCTTTATCAGGCCTAATTTCAATTAGAATAAGTGCAAATGGTTATGTTCTTAAATAGAGGCTGGTGTAGTCACAGAATGGGATGCCACAACAGGAGTGCACCTGGGACCAGTAGTAGCATGCACAGCAAAAGTGTCTTTATCAGGCCTAATTTCAATTAGAATAAGTGCAAATGGTTATGGTCCTAAATAGAGGCTGGTGTAGTCACAGAATGGGATGCCACAACAGGAGTGCACCTGGCAGGGACCAGTAGTAGCATGCACAGCAAAAGTGTCTTTATCAGGCCTAATTTCAATTAGAATAAGTGCAAATGGTTATGGTCTTAAATAGAGGCTGGTGTAGTCACAGAATGGGATGCCCCAACAGGAGTGCACCTGGCAGGTAGCAGTAAGAATATGCACAACAAAAGTGTCTTTATCAGGCCTCATTTCAATTAGAATAAGTGCAAATGGTTATGGTCTTAAATAGAGGCTGGGCTGGTGTAGTCACAGAATGGGATGCCACAATAGGAGTGCACCTGGGACCAGTAGTAGCATGCACAGCAAAAGAGTCTTTATCAGGCCTAATTTCAATTAGAATAAGTGCAAATGGTTAAGTTCTTAAATAGAGGCTGGTGTAGTCACAGAATGGGATGCCCCAACAGGAGTGCACCTGGCAGGCAGCAGTAAGAATATGCACAGCAAAAGTGTCTTTATCAGGCCTAATTTCAATTAGAATAAGTGCAAATGGTTATGTTCTTAAATAGAGGCTGGTGTAGTCACAGAATGGGATGCCACAATAGGAGTGCACCCTGGACCAGTAGTAGCATGCACAGCAAAAGAGTCTTTATCAGGCCTAATTTCAATTAGAATAAGTGCAAATGGTTATGTTCTTAAATAGAGGCTGGTGTAGTCACAGAATGGGATGCCACAACAGGAGTGCACCTGGCAGGGACCAGTATTGCTATGCACAGCAAAATTGTTTTTATCAGGCCTAATTTCAATTAGAATAAGTGCAAATGGTTATGTTCTTAAATAGAGGCTGGTGTAGTCACAGAATGGGATGCCACAACAGGAGTGCACCTGGCAGGGACCAGTAGTAGCATGCACAGCAAAAGTGTCTTTATCAGGCCTAATTTCAATTAGAAAAAGTGCAAATGGTTATGGTCTTAAATAGAGGCTGGTGTATTCACAGAATGGGATGCCACAACAGGAGTGCATCTGGCAGGCAGCAGTAAGTCTATGCACAGCAAAAGTGTCTTTATCAGGCCTAATTTCAATTAGAATAAGTGCAAATGGTTATGGTCTTAAATAGAGGCTGGTGTAGTCACAGAATGGGATGCCACAACAGGAGTGCACCTGGGACCAGTAGTAACATGCACAGCAAAAGTGTCTTTATCAGGCCTAATTTCAATTAGAATAAGTGCAAATGGTTATGATCTTAAATAGAGGCTGGTGTAGTCACAGAATGGGATGCCACAACAGGAGTGCACCTGGCATGGACCAGTAGTAGCATGCACAGCAAAAGTGTCTTTATCAGGCCTAATTTCAATTAGAATAAGTGCAAATGGTTATGGTCTTAAATAGAGGCTGGTGTAGTCACAGAATGGGATGCCACAATAGGAGTGCACCTGGGACCAGTATTAGCATGCACAGCAAAAGAGTCTTTATCAGGCCTAATTTCAATTAGAATAAGTGCAAATGGTTATGTTCTTAAATAGAGGCTGGTGTAGTCACAGAATGGGATGCCACAACAGGAGTGCACCTGGCAGGGACCAGTAGTAGCATGCACAGCAAAAGAGTCTTTATCAGGCCTAATTTTAATTAGAATAAGTGCAAATGGTTATGGTCTTAAATAGAGGCTGGTGTAGTCACAGAATGGGATGCCACAACAGGAGTGCACCTGGCAGGCAGCAGTAAGTCTATGCACAGCAAAAGTGTCTTTATCAGGCCTAATTTAAATTAGAATAAGTGCAAATGGTTATGGTCTTAAATAGAGGCTGGTGTAGTCACAGAATGGGATGCCACAACAGGAGTGCACCTGGCAGGGACCAGTAGTGCTATGCACAGCAAAAGTGTCTTTATCAGGCCTAATTTCAATTAGAATAAGTGCAAATGGTTATAGTCTTAAATAGAGGCTGGTGTATTCACAGAATGGGATGCCACAACAGGAGTGCACCTGGCAGGCAGCAGTAAGTCTATGCACAGCAAAAGAGTCTTTATCAGGCCTAATTTCAATTAGAATAAGTGCAAATGGTTATGTTCGTAAATAGAGGCTGGTGTAGTCACAGAATGGGATGCCACAACAGGAGTGCACCTGGGACCAGTAGTAGCATGCACAGCAAAAGTGTCTTTATCAGGCCTAATTTCAATTAGAATAAGTGCAAATGGTTATGGTCTTAAATAGAGGCTGGTGTAGTCACAGAATGGGATGCCACAACAGGAGTGCACCTGGCATGGACCAGTAGTAGCATGCACAGCAAAAGTGTCTTTATCAGGCCTAATTTCAATTAGAATAAGTGCAAATGGTTATGGTCTTAAATAGAGGCTAGTGTAGTCACAGAATGGGATGCCACAATAGGAGTGCACCTGGGACCAGTAGTAGCATGCACAGCAAAAGAGTCTTTATCAGGCCTAATTTCAATTAGAATAAGTGCAAATGGTTATGTTCTTAAATAGAGGCTGGTGTAGTCACAGAATGGGATGCCACAACAGGAGTGCACCTGGCAGGGACCAGTAGTGCTATGCACAGCAAAATTGTCTTTATCAGGCCTAATTTCAATTAGAATAAGTGCAAATGGTTATGGTCTTAAATAGAGGCTGGTGTAGTCACAGAATGGGATGCCACAACAGGAGTGCACCTGGCAGGGACCAGTAGTAGCATGCACAGCAAAAGTGTCTTTATCAGGCCTAATTTCAATTAGAATAAGTGCAAATGGTTATGGTCTTAAATAGAGGCTGGTGTAGTCACAGAATGGGATGCCACAACAGGAGTGCACCTGGCAGGGACCAGTAGTAGCATGCACAGCAAAAGTGTCTTTATCAGGCCTAATTTCAATTAGAATAAGTGCAAATGGTTATGGTCTTAAATAGAGGCTGGTGTAGTCACAGAATGGGATGCCACAACAGGAGTGCACCTGGCAGGGACCAGTAGTAGCATGCACAGCAAAAGTGTCTTTATCAGGCCTAATTTCTATTAGAATAAGTGCAAATGGTTATGGTCTTAAATAGAGGCTGGTGTAGTCACAGAATGGGATGCCACAACAGGAGTGCACCTGGCAGGCAGCAGTAAGTCTATGCACAGCAAAAGAGTCTTTATCAGGCCTAATTTCAATTAGAATAAGTGCAAATGGTTATGGTATTAAATAGAGGCTGGTGTAGTCACAGAATGGGATGCCACAACAGGAGTGCACCTGGGACCAGTAGTAGCATGCACAGCAAAAGAGTCTTTATCAGGCCTAATTTCAATTAGAATAAGTGCAAATGGTTATGTTCTTAAATAGAGGCTGGTGTAGTCACAGAATGGGATGCCACAACAGGAGTGCACCTGGGACCAGTAGTAGCATGCACAGCAAAGGAGTCTTTATCAGGCCTAATTTCAATTAGAATAAGTGCAAATGGTTATGTTCTTAAATAGAGGCTGGTGTAGTCACAGAATGGGATGCCCCAACAGGAGTGCACCTGGCAGGCAGCAGTAAGAATATGCACAGCAAAAGAGTCTTTATCAGGCCTAATTTCAATTAGAATAAGTGCAAATGGTTATGTTCTTAAATAGAGGCTGGTGTAGTCACAGAATGGGATGCCACAACAGGAGTGCACCTGGCAGGGACCAGTAGTGCTATGCACAGCAAAAGTGTCTTTATCAGGCCTAATTTCAATTAGAATAAGTGCAAATGGTTATGTTCTTAAATAGAGGCTGGTGTAGTCACAGAATGGGATGCCACAACAGGAGTGCACCTGGCAGGGACCAGTAGTGCTATGCACAGCAAAAGTGTCTTTATCAGGCCTAATTTCAATTAGAATAAGTGCAAATGGTTATGTTCTTAAATAGAGGCTGGTGTAGTCACAGAATGGGATGCCACAACAGGAGTGCACCTGGGACCAGTAGTAGCATGCACAGCAAAAGAGTCTTTATCAGGCCTAATTTCAATTAGAATAAGTGCAAATGGTTATGTTCTTAAATAGAGGCTGGTGTAGTCACAGAATGGGATGCCACAACAGGAGTGCACCTGGCAGGCAGCAGTAAGTCTATGCACAGCAAAAGTGTCTTTATCAGGCCTAATTTCAATTAGAATAAGTGCAAATGGTTATGGTCTTAAATAGAGGCTGGTGTAGTCACAGAATGGGATGCCACAAAAACCAGCAGTGCACCTGGCAGGGACCAGTAGTGCTATGCACAGCAAAAGTGTCTTTATCAGGCCTAATTTCAATTAGAATAAGTGCAAATGGTTATATGGTCTTAAATAGAGGCTGGTGTAGTCACAGAATGGGATGCCTCACAGCAGACTTAAGATCAGTTCAGTATATATGCACAGTTAGTGTATAAGCAGCCTGAAAACGCTAACAAAGCCAGTCAGCCAGCCAGTAACAAACACTCAGGCTGGATGAAAAAAAAAAAATCTCCCTGTGACTGCCTCAGATTTTTCCTAACTTTCCCTGTTTTTCGCTGACTTTCTGTCTGTCTCCTGCCTGTCTCCTGCCTGTCTCCAGCCTGTCCCTGTCTGTCCCTGTCTGTCTAACTGTCTCTCTCCCTGCCTACAGCAGCGTTCTGTCTCTCACGAATGCAATACAGAAATGAAGAAAAGCAAGATGGCCGGCCTTAAATAGCGGTGTGGCGTCACCGGGCTTGCTGGCTGCTGACAGGCTGCATGTGACTGTCCCAGCTTGCACTGGTGCGGGGTTGATGTCTAGACATGTCCCGTCCGCCATCTTAGAATGCCTGTATGTAAATGAATGGATGTTAAAGGAAAACTTCGAGCGATCGAATCGCAGGGAAATTCGGATTCGATCCGAATCGAATTTTTCATGAAATTCGGATCGAATCCGGGTTCGTCCGGATCGATTCGCTCATCCCTAGTGACTATATATTTTACAAGATTGGAAGCACCTGAAGGGCTGTATTTAGGGTTCAAGCTGCCCTAGGCACTTTTTGGCCACATGGCCCTATTGGAGGGTGGGTAAAAAAAAGACATCTGTCTTTTAGACTCCAGGGCTGTACGAGTTCCACTCCCTAAGGCCTTGGGATGACCTGCTGTGTGGAAAGGCCGGATCACGCGATTTACTCACCTCTTTACAGAGCCCTTGCTGCATCTCAGTGCTGCGGCCATATTCTTCTAACTGTGGTGTGTACTCAGGCCAGGTCTTTCTGACTGGGCAACCTGGGCACGCACACAAGAGATCACCTGGGTTGCGGCCGCTGGTTCGCTCGGCTCCATTCAGCTCATTAGCTAAAACGGACTATTGAGCCGAAACCGAGAATGCTGATTGGCTGAGCGGGCCGTTTTTGCAAAGGTGAGTTTCCTGAAAGATTTGTGGGGATACACATAGCAGGGCACCCCAAATTGGAATGCCTGGTCTGAGAGGAACAATACCAGAGGAAGAATTTAGTAATCTAGTAAACCAGAGTGCATTGTGCAGTGGGGCATCCCTATGCTGCCAGTGTAATGCACTATGAAGAGGAAGACTTTGCTCTCGCCCCCCAGGAGGTTATGAAACCTGCAGCCAGACCAGAGCCACAGCAGCACCCTTTGCCAACAAGTTGCCCCTGTACAAAGTCCTCTGGGTGCCCTCAACCCAAAGCTCTTAGCTAGGTCTCTGAAGGTCTCTGCCAGGCTGCCATCCTGTCTGGGACTGCAGGGACTCCATGCAGGGTTCCCATGTTGCTTTGATTGCAAAAAGAGAAGCCTGAGATACAAGGCCAAGCTTCCTATAGGGTTTTACGGAGAAGTCTGGCTCTGTGTCAGAAGCTTCCTCAACTAAAGTTGACCTTCTTACAAATGGATAAAGGTCCCCTTTAACCCTTTAAGTGCCAGCCTACCTGCAGCATTTCCCACTCCCTGTGGCCAGACGATGTTTCACTATTTTGCGCTACACATGTTCAACTGTCATTTTTGAAAGGATTTCCAGGGATTTCCCTGGAAAATGATATATTGTTTTTTTTCAGCAGAGTCTGGGCTTTAACATGAAATGTCTTGTTTGTATTTTTTAGGTGTATTCTCAATATTTTTGGGTGAAATATGTGAAAAAAATTAAAAAAAAATATTTTTTTACAATTTGTAGTGTTTTTTTGTAATAAAAAATGTAAGTTTGTCAATAAAATTTTATTGCGTGTGAAATCCCAATTTCTCCCGGTTACAGCGATACCACATATGTATAGGTAGACACCCTTTCCTGCCCAGGAGAGGGTTAATTAAAAAAAAAAATGACATAGGGTCCCCCCTCCCAGGGAGGCGGACCCCATTTTTTTTTTGATTTTTAAGGGTTAAAATATGAGTCCCTGCATGGAGGAGGTGCTATCTGAATTCTGGCAGTAGCTTTGACTTTGAGAACAGGAAAAAACAGGCTCTGTAGGGCAGCACGAGGAGTCAACACAGCATTTTGGTTCTAACAGTCTGTTTTACCCTGTATGTAATAATTACTTTGCACAGTGATACAGAAGATAAGAAATAATATTAAACAATATTAATGAGCTCCTAACATGTACCACATGCCATACAAAAATAGTGTGTTTAGGTGTTAATGGCCAATATATGAGCACCTACAGGGGGAGGCCGATTCATTAATAGCGCCAGGTAGCGACAGATGAGCGACAGTAGCGTTATTTTCACAGCGCACGCTAGTATTCGCTGTGCTTGGCCGTTGTTCGGCTGTTGACAGCGACTCGGCTGTTGGTGTGCGGTAATGTTGAATACGGGGTTAGGAGTCGCTGTTTGACAGGTTCCGCGCTGTATGGGAGCGCATGACAGCGAATGGCCATAGCGAACGGCTCCCAGCATATTCATTAACAAATCACGCTCAAAAAATTCTCGCGCTGTGAAATGCTTGTTTAAACCCCAGAGCGCTGGCGGCGATGGGTTAAAAGTAGTTTTTTAACCCCCAAAAAACCATGTTTTTTGAAAAAAAAAAAAACATGTTTTTCAAAACATTTTGTAATATGAATACATTAATATCAGACCTGTAATATCAATTCTGCACAAATTTTTTTTTTTTTTTTTTTTTTTTTTAACCTTAAAAAAAATATCTAACATTGCAGAAGTGGTCACAGAATTTTTGACATTTAAAAAAAAAAAAAAAAAACATTAATAGCAATTAATTATGAATATTTAAAGATTGTTCCATTGAAATGCATTGGAGAGCGCCAGGTAGCGAGAGGTCATACCTGTCGCTGTTCAAAGTCGCTCGCTGGCGCTGTGGGGTGAGGCTGGAATAATGATGAATGATTCGCTATCTGGCGCTCTGTCAGTCGCTAAGCAGGATCAGCTTGATAAATGTGTGATTGCGGAGGGGAGCCGGCGTACTCGTGGCGGTGACCGTCATTACCGTTCGCTCACCATTCGCTACCTGGCGCTATCCCTTGTTAAATAAGGGCCTAAGTAAGATTGTTTCAAAATAATTAGAAACATGCATACAATCCTTATTTTCAGGAGATATTTTAAGGAAAGGTTATTGAACCAATGCCAGTGTGTAAACGTAACCTAATTATGAGAAATATATATTACAAAGTGTAAATGGCCTTGAAGACTATACTTGGCAGGCTGAGTTATGTCTTCCCTTATCTGTGTTGTCTGTTTCCTGTCCTAAATATTGCTTAATGATTTATGTTTATAATGGGTGAGTTCCTGGGTTATTTATTCACTCATTGTTTTATCAACTATGTTTGTATAAAATATTAATTGGGGATTTTATAGACCCAGAGCTATTTCTATTGTGCGCTCACCAGATGCAGTTTTGGAAAAGTGGCGGTTGGGCAGGTAATTCATTGATTTTAGAAGTTTGTTAAAGTTTTATGTTTTTCACTATTTCCTGTAATATATATTGGTATATTTTCTATTTTTGTTTTTGAGTTCTGTGGTTCTATAATTTATAGTTTTTATTACAGAAGACTAGCCACAGTCCAAAACATGTTGTTTAAATAATGCATTCAACAGACATCTGATATGTACATATATGAAGCGGCAAATAGCACAATACATACAAAATCACTTCCAAGATATTGACTAATAACCAATTATTGTGTATAAATGCTAAAAATGAGATAATGGCTATAAACAGTAAATCTATTAATAAACATTATGTGTTATTAAGCAAATACATAAATGGAAAAATGGAAAGCACAAAGCGCGGGAACAGGCTAAAAAAAACAATAATAATTCTCCAAAATAATCGAGCACATGGTAAAAACAGGTTAGCAATGTTAAGCCCTCTACCTACTTTACCATTTTTTTAGATGTTGGCTGAAAAGCAAGCTACTGACTTTTATCACTTTTACTGACATTTATTTTTTGTCTCTATTATTTTGGGCATTGTTCTTCTGATATTATCTAATTTTATCTAAATGTAATTCCAGTACCCGCTAAGGCATTTTTTTCATTCCCGGTTTTGAGCTATTTTTCAATGCTATGAGTTTTTGTGGTCTTCCCAAAGCTGGTGGCATCTGTTGCTAATGATCATTTCCAATGTAGTGGTTTACTATAGTAGCATTTTGGGTGGCCCTACTGATGTTTGCCCTCCCAACCCTTCTGTCTGTTGGACCTTGGTGCTATGGGTGAAGGAGAAGTTAGGGTGGTTCTCCCATCCTTCATTCCTCTGCCTTGTTTGGGAGTCTTGATGATAGCCACCAGCCACCCTTTCTCCCCTCCAGTCTAATGGGGCTTCTTCTTCCCAGTGATGTGTCTCTATCCTCTTCTCCTCCTTTATGGTTGGATGTGGCAGACCTTGAATTGCACTCTAAAATTGCAAATTATCTAAATTTCTGTCTGTTTGGGCTGGTGAAGTTGGGTGGGGTTCAGAGGGTGGGTAAGTGAGGTGGATGTAGAGTTCTACTTGGAAGGTTTGTATTGTTAATTATTTCTTTGGCCTGAAATTTCTGTGCGCAGAGGTTCCAGGGCAGATGGGTACTTTAACATAGTATTATTGTCATAAGCAGATGTTCTAAATGTATAGACAATGTTTTTACACGTCTGGAACACTGGCATCCTCATGCTTTGCTATTGACCTGCCATGAGGTCCAGTACTGCAAAACGGGAAGCCTTATTTAAGAAGCGCCACTTTTTTGGGCTCAACGACACTCAGCACAAAAAACGTCAGCGCCAATACTGCGGTCAGCTAGCATCTTATTTAGCACTAGCGCCAAAACGGTTACAGCACCGAGCGCACTGGTTGAAGCAGCAGCAGTTGTAATCTGGCGCTGTAGGTCAAGATTCCATAATTCCATAATGTTTGAAGTGTTTAATGCTTATTATTAATATTACACACATTTATTTATTTATACAGAACTTGCATTGTGACTTGTCAATAATACAAACACAGGACCTAAATTGTATTTTTTTTTGAGGGGGTAGGTTATTAAAATTAATTTTAATGTCTTCTTTAGCTTAACAACATGTAATTTGAACAACCACTGAAATGCAGCCTAAATTCACTGTAAAGTTTGTCCCCTTTGTCCCCTGTAGAGATTTCTTGTCACTCTAATGATGAAACACTGACCAGCGCCAGAAAAATACAGAGATAGAGATTTTAAGGGGGAAAATAATCAGCAGCAGGGTCCAACAGGCGCTGACAGCCTGCCAATACATAGTGCAACAATGAAACCGCCTACGTAGTCCACATCACAGTGCCAGATAAGACAAAAATACTGGTGCTCCGCCACAAGACAGATGCTAAATGCCGCACATCATAAATAAGGCCCTACAACTTTTTGGCCCATATTTTGCTACTTAATGTTTTATAGAGGAAGCTTTTTTATGACATTGCAGTACCATGTGGCCACTGGGCACTAAACAGGCAATAGTTAGATTTTCTACAGCAGGTGTCCCAAAGGTGAAGGTCAACAGTTACTAGTGGTATGGTCCTAACACAGAGGACTGCAGGGCCAAGACAACTCTCTATTCCACATGATTTCTGTTCAGAGAAAATTTGTTATGCAAAGTAATGGTAACTGGGAAAGGAACAGTGTTTGGTTTGGTAGTATTTTGCACAACCCTTTACAACAGTAATTATTGTAATAATAATAATAATAATAACCATAATACAATTATCTAGAATAAAGTGCTGGGCTTATTGCGGTAGTAATCCATAAAGGATTTTGTGTTTCCAGTGTTACAGGGCAAATCTGTATTCCCCACTGCTGCTTGATTTATTTCATGTGCCCAGTCTTTACCACTAGAATGCTACACAGTGGGTTGTTCACTCATTAGGAACAGACACATTTCCACATTTCCAGTTGTGACACTAACATTAGCAGAGTGTGCATTCCTCCCCAAAGTTATATCAGACCTTTCTATTTGTTCTTGACTAGAGATGAGCGACCATTTCGAAAGTTTGGTTTGGTTGTTCGCAGAACTTTTCCGAAAAAAGATTGATTTGGTCCAAACTAGTTCGGGACAAATTTTGTGAAATGCATTGAAAACAATGGCAGATGGCCCTAAAAGTCCTTAATAATACCCTGACGTCACCCAAGGCTGTATTAAAACATGTTTTAGTGGACGAATTAGCATTTGAATTGGTGGTGGCTAATTAGCATACAATTCACTGTTACCCAATTAGCATTTCAATAGCCAGCTGCTGTCTTTGATAATTTAAAGCACGTTGAAATCAAGTGAAAAGAAGTGATGGCTTTTTACCGGAGTTGAAAAATGTATTGGGCCTCACAGGGGGTAGACCTGCGGTTGTGTAGGGCTCGCAGTAGTGGGCAAGCCCTCAAAAAATGCTCCCATTTTTACGGTGGTAGCAGCGGGATGGCCATCTTGATAACTTAGTTGAAGAAGACCAATGGTTTCAAGAACAATGGCTTTTTTTTTTACAAGCCTTGATAAAAATATTCATTTTGTGCATCACGGCATAGACCTGCGGTTGTGTAGGCCTAGTAGTAGCAGAGGGTGGCAGCGTAGGTGCTGTTGGTGTTAGTAGTGGCATTAGTAGTAATGCAAGACTAGGCAGAGGGACAGGAGACCTGCGGTGGTTGTATAGGGCTGGCAGTAGCAGGCAAGCCCTCAAAAAATGATCCTATTTGATTCCATGAGCGAGAGAGAGTCAACCAGTCCACAATGAGTGCATTGTCCACTGGAGGATATGTACAACTCTGGCTTGTTGATGCTGCTGCTACTACCTCATACATTACTGCTGCTACTACTACTACCGCGTACATTGCTGCAGCTGCTACTACTAGCAGTGGCGGGCCTGGGCAAATGGATGCTGCCACTACTATGGCTGGGCCTGGGCAAATGGCTGGTGCTACTTTTACTGAGCCTGGGCAAATGACTGCTGACCCCAGTGTTGGTACTGGCACCAACATCCTTATCCTTAGTGGCAGAAAGAATTGCAGGGATGTCTTTTCATCTACCCAATTCTTTTCCCACCCATTCCTTTCCAAGACATTTAACTTTTTTATTTCCTAAATCAGATAGATGTTCCTTAAAATTATTCCTTGGAAGGTGAAAAAGATTGCTTTTTTTTACAAATGTATTTAACAAAGATGCCCTGTGGACCCCAACCTAGAGAGATACAAGGCCTGCACAACTAAAACAGAGCTGCCCCCTCAAAAAAAAAATGTCTTGGCAGGTGAAACAAAATGTTTTTTTTAACTGTATTAACCCTTTAAACGCCAGCCACGTAAAATTTACGTGGCTGCCTCCCCTGCAGTTACGTGCCTGACTTTCCCCACTAATAGCATAAAAAGTAAAAAAAAGATTCACTTACCTGACCCCTCGTTTGATTCGGCCGGGTCTCCTCTTTAAGATGGCGTGCTCCGATCGACCGTCTGTCCTCCTCCGGCTGCAGGGGAGGGCCCGGAATAGGGTGCCCCCCGTTTCAGCTTGCACTGGCTTTTCTGTAAAAAAAATAAATAAAAATAAAAATGACATTTACTTACCTGCGTGTGCGCTGACTCCCGCCGACCCTCCTCTTCACCTGGGGGGCCTCTGATCCCCCCCCCAGGACTTACCAATCTTCAGGAGAGAGCCCAAGAGGCTCTCTCCCCTTTCCTCCTCCTCCTTAAGGGTTTTTAACCCTTAAAATTCCAAAAAAATGGGGTCCCCCCGCTGGGAGGCGGGACCCTATGTCAATTTTTCTTTTTAATTAACCCCTTATGTCCTGTCACCCAGCTGGTAATAAATGCTTCCAGCATTTTGTGGTGTGGTGTGTTTTTTTTTTTACATTTAAAGTGGACCAACTTCCAGGATTTTGACTATCCTGGGTATTGGTCCTTTCCCCTGGGGCATCCCGATTGGGGATGCCCCACTGTGTGAAACCCCCACGATCACCCACAATAACTCACCTCACCCAGGTCCTACGGCGCATGCGCGGCCGCTTGTCCAATCAGCGCGCTCAGATCGGCTGAGTTATGGACGTCTAAGAGACATCTAAGCTCAGCCGCTCAGAGAGCGCTGGAGGCCGCATTCCCCACTTTCCTCTAACAGGGAGCGTGCCCGCGCCAGCCATTCATAAATAGCCGGCCTGGGCACGCGTCCTGCTAGAGGGATAGCGGGGATGCGGCCCGCGCATGCGCCGTAGGACCGGGATTCAAGTAAGTGGTAGCGGGTGTTCTGGGGTTTTTCACACAGAGGGGCATCCCGATTCTGGATGCCCCGGGGGGAGGGAATAGAATGGTCCAGGAATCTTATAGATTCCCGGGCAGATCAGCCCTGGGTATTGATCCACTTTAACCCATTGTGAACTTGTAAGGAGTCCATGAAACCCCTATACCAGTTCACAAGGCTCGGGGGCTGTCAAGTCACCTGCGGCTAGCGGGTGACTTGCCATTAACCCCGCCCCCTATTACCTGCCTCCCCGAAGCCCAGGGGGGGCAGAAGGGCCCGGGCTGATTTAGGCGGTGCGGGCTTGTACTTGGCAGGACAGGGGGCCACCAAAGCTGGCCCCTGCGCCCTGTTCTACAAGCCCTGCATAGCTGATTCCTGGGCTGGTTATGCTGGATAGGGGGACCCCATGTCATTTTTTATGGGAATTTTTAAGGGTTTTTAACCCTTAAAAAAAATGGGGGTTACCTCCCCCCCGGGAAGGGGAACCCCACACCAATTTTTTTCTTGATTTAACCCTTTATAGTGTGGATTGTAGTTGTATTTTATTTTTACATGTTATAAAGTGTTTTTTCAGTTTGGGGGGGTCTTCTGAACAGTAACGGGGGGATACCGATACATATGTGGTACCGTTGTAATCGGGAGAAATGGGGCTTTCACATGCAATATGGTTTTCTTTAATAAAACAAATGTTTTATTTGAAATAAAGGAGACAATTTTCTAAAAAAAAAAAATTATTTTGTTTTGTTTGATTTACTCAAAAATATTTAAAAAAACAGTAAAAAAAATGACAAACAAGACTTTTTATGTTAAAGCCTAAACTCTGCCGCAAAAATAAAATATATGATTTTCCTGGAAATTCCTGCAAAATCACAGTTAAGCATAGCGCAAAATGGTGAAAAAGGACCTGTCAAGAGAGGGTGACAAAGCCTCAAGTAGGCTGGCAGCTAAAAGGATTAGTAGTACCTATGCATGTTGGGTATCGTTCTGCTCGGGGGATTTTGCGCTTTCAGATTTAGCTTGTTTTTTCTTGTTTGCATATTGATATTTTAGGAAAACTCATTTTTTATTCTGCTTTATTATACATTTTTCAAGGAAACCCTGTGCGACCAACGAATTCTTTGAGGGATTACTTCCAGAAAGATGGGCCCACTACAACATGCTGGGTATGCTTAGAAAGCTTATATGTGTACTTTCAGGGAATATATGGTTTGTGGCGGGTATTCCAAATGTAAAGGGTTGTTTTGGTAGAAAAAGCGCAAGGTGCCACTTTGTCTGCAGAGCTGAAATTTTCAAGCAAAATTACCGTTGTGCACAAGCTTTACTTTGGGGTGTTTGGCAACTCTTCCCTTGACAGTAGCAATGCATGTTGGGTATCGTTCTGTTTGGGGGATGTTGCTTTTTTAGATTAACTTGTTTTTTCTTGTTTGTATCTAGTTTTCTTTAGAAAAATGTGGCTTTGATTCTGCTTTTTTATCCTTTTTTAGGGAAGCTCTGTGTAACCAAAGAATACATTGTAGGAGAACTTCCAGAAAACTGTGGCAACATCAACAAGCCTGGTATGCCTAAAAAGCTTGAGGTGTGTATTTCAAGAGAATATATAGTTGTGGGGGATATTTCAAATGTAAAGGGTTGCTTTTATTGAAAAACTACAAGGTGCACATAGCGCTTAGCATAGCTGTATTTGATCTGAAAATCTCTTAAAGCGCTGTTTCAGTTTGGGGTAGTCTCCTGGGCAGGAAAGGGCATCTACCAATACATATGTGGTGCCGTTGTAATCGGGAGAAATTGGGATTTCACACACAATAAGATTTTATTGACAAACTTACATTTTTTATTACAAAAAAACACTACAAATTGTAAAAAATAGATATTTTTTATTATTTTTTGCACATATCTCACCCCAAAATATTAAGAATACACTTAAAAATGACAAACAAGACATTTCATGTTAAAGCCCAGACTCTGCTGAAAAATATATATATATATATATATATATATATATATATATAATTTTTCTGGGAAATCCCTTCAAAAATCACAGTTGAACATGCATAGTGCAAAACAGTGAAAAATGGTCTGGCAACAAAGCGTAACAAAAACTCCAGGTAGGCTGGCGGTTAAAGGGTTAAACGCTGTGGCACCGTGGGCACCCAACTTAGAGAGAGACACTGCCTGGACACCTAAAACAGAGCTGCCCCCCTTGTTTTTATGTGTTAACTGTATTTAACAAAGAGGCACCGTGTACCCCAACTTAGTGAGAGACAGGGCCTGCACACTTAAAACAGAGCTGCCCCCCCCAAAAAGAATCCTTGGCAAGTGAAAAAGATTGATTTAAAAAAAAAACTGTATTAAACACTGAGGCACTGTATATACGCCAAGTTCCCCAACACAGTGACAGAGGCCAGCTAAACCAGACATATGCGGCCAAAACATAAAAAAACCTTCACTGAAATTCAGACTTTAGAGGGTGGACTACAATGACCAGCAGATCCC
The DNA here is from genome assembly GCA_027917425.1 of Gastrophryne carolinensis. Classification (NCBI taxonomy): domain Eukaryota; kingdom Metazoa; phylum Chordata; class Amphibia; order Anura; family Microhylidae; genus Gastrophryne; species Gastrophryne carolinensis. The sequence continues at coordinate 89,923,543 of CM051242.1, forward strand.
AGCGCAGGCAGTTGCAGTTTTTCTGTGCAGAACCCCCCCAACATCCCACTGTGCCCACTCCTATTCCTGTCCTTTCTTTTCTCCTATGCTGTGGTTCAATATACTCTAAACTGTCCCTAAACTGTCCCTGCTCCAAGAGCAACAGCCAGCTCGATAATAATGGATAGTCGGCACAATATTGCCTCCAGCTACCCTGACCTCTTAGGTTGCGACCATGGGCCCCCGTCCTGCTGTTTCTCCTTTGCTGGCCGTGACTTGTGGGGTTGAACCAGTGAAATTCCGCCAGGTTCATCTTTCGCTTTTCGCTGCAATCCACGTGAAGTTTGGGTTTGCAGCGAACCTTACTTTTTACCTTCCCAGGGTTGATATACTCCAAAGCTATAAACTGTTTGGGCAGTCTGGTCAACAGGAGAGCTTTCTGCGTAAGGAATCTAAAACAGTGGGTACCTTTCCAGGCACATCTTAAGAGAAAATGACATTTCTCTAAGACTGGCTACTTAAAGAATGTGCATCTATTGGGGACTGACTCTATTTCCTGGTCCTAGCAGGAAATGGAGTCAGTCCCCAATAGAAACTAAACTTAGAAGTATATTCTGAAGTGTTGTTAGTCCTTATCCATCTGCTCACATGGGATTGGAGTATCTGTGAAGAGCTTCCTTAGTACTGAGAATGATGAACTAATGTGCATTGTGTATCTATATTAAAGTCCCATAAACATTGCCATCACAATCAAAGCAACTGGCGCCCTGTGTCTCATAAGGCTTCAGCATCCACCATGCCAGGGAAGAACTGTTTTAAGCTGTATTGTCACTGAAACTCCCAGGAGTATATAGTGGATGTGATGGTTGTCGCCTTATAAAACCCACTACATATCCATCCTAAGCAGAATTAAATACTTTTCCCACAATTATTCTTTCTGATCTGTGAGACCCTCCCCCTTCCTATCCAAGAAACTGGACTTATACAATATGGTCTAACTTTTCCTCTTATTTTAGCAGCCATTGCAAACAATCTGGTGATCATGCGTGAAGTTGTTCATTAAAGACCTTTAATGACCAACTCTTTTCCTTTACTGACCACTGGCAGACTGTTCATCTGCTTTTATATCTTATTTTTTTGTTTTATCGAGTACTGAGGCCTTTGTTTAACAAGCCCTAGATTTTAATTAATATGCAGCGACGCTTAAAGGTGCCCAAATGAATGTACAAAACTTTGGTTTGTTTTTCACAAGCCAAAATCCGATTTGCCCCAGGGGCACAATGACATTGTTAAATACTGGATTGAAAATGGTGACTTGGCAAGAGCAGCATATGTTCTTCCAGAGATAATTGTTCTTTTATTTATAAAGCTTGTGCTGGAAATTACCTGAGTTTAGGCATAAATTGCCAGTAGTACATTGCATGCTTGCTGTGTGGCTTAATATTGACCCAGATGACCACACCTTTGGAATGGTTACCACCTGTTTCACCTGATGGGATCCTGGAAAATATCTGAGATAAAGCCTGGGATTTGTTACTTATATTTGCATATAAAGCATTAAAGAATATGCCAAATTTTCTCAATTTAAATACTTACTTGTTCATACTGGATCTTTTAGGTGTAATATAGTATACTTTCCTTTAGAGTGGGGAAGACACTCTGTGCAGCCATCACTGCACAGCAGGGAGTGGGGGATACAACTAGAAAAACATTCTTACCTTCCCCGGGATCAGCCACAATTTCTGGGTGCCGGGCACAGGTATCTAGTGGCTTTCCGTGGCAGTGCGCATGTCCATCCACTCGCTCATTCCAGTGAATGATGGGCGGATGAGTGTGCGCACTGATAGGAGTAAACCACACAGCAGCTTTCCCCATTTAGCTTCAACATGCACAAGGTGACTTTCCCCCCATCAGTGCATTTACCCGTCCGTCCGTCCGTCTGCCCACCCGCCTACCTGCCTTTTCACTCGAGGCAGGCAGGGCAGAAACACACACTGATTGCGAGCGGGTAAGGGGGTGGATTCAGCACACTGCCTGTTTAGGGGATGATGGGGAAGTGGATTCTGCACATTGCCTTTTATGGGGTGATGGGGGGTAGACTCAGAACACTGCCAACCTACCTGCCTTCCCAGCCACCCACCTCCATGCCCACTGACCCAGCTACCTACCTAGCCAGCTACCTACCTACCTACTAGCCCACTGACCCAGCAACTTACCTGTTCACCCACCTACCTGCTGACCCACCTACCTACTCACAGACCCAGATACCTGCTCACCCACCTACCCACACACAGACCCAGCCATCTATCTGCCCACCTACTTACTGATCTGGGGATGCATTCATGTGCTTCTAGGGGAACGCACATGAACATACATCTGGGGGAGTGCGTGCATGCAAGTTTGGGAGTGCACACATGCATGTATGGGAGTGTAGAGATGCGATGTTGCAAATGTGGGAGTGCACAAGCACATATGAGAGTGCACACATGCGTTTATGGGAGTGTGGACATGTGCATGCATTTTTTATTTGTATTTTATTTTGGAAAAGGTTCTCATGAAAAAACTCTCTTGAAGGCAACATCTGGTGATTCAGAGTGTGTTTTTTTCACAAGAGCATGAGTAAAAAGTCTGCTTTACAATCTGGCAAGTGTTTTTTTTCATGTAAGTCTTTTTCATGGTAAAAAAACTACTGTCAATTGCGGCATGGCATGTTTTTTTTCGATGAAAAAAGTCAGAACTCACATGCTTTCGTTCATTTGACTCCTGTTGAATTGCACAATAATACGATCATTGCTTTGGTAACAATTGGTAACAATTCAGCAGATTTCTTAGAAAATATGTCTGCAAATTTCATGTAGCAGGGTAAAAGAGATGCAATGAATGACAAGACCAGGTGCATTGGTTGGGGGAGACAGGCCTAGAGGCCTGTATTGTGTCAATGACACAATGTAATAGAAGTTACAGTGTTTCACATTTATTGCATGATCATGCATCTATTACATGATCTGTTCAGTCAACTTCCTTCCATTCGATGGGATGTCTTTGTGCTGAGCCCTGTTTTTAGAGGGCCTCACATAGGTAGTCAATCTATTCTGACACACTCACAGTAAGATCACCAAAGAAGAGTGGTCAAAATTGTGACATCTCTTCCCACACATCACCAGTCTTCTTAGTCCTCCATTAAACGTAGCAGGCAGCCGCACATCATCGCTACTCATTTTTGCAACAATACCAAGGCAGCCTATGCCAACCCCTGTACCAGCCCCCATACAGGATAAAGGGTTATGTCAGAATACCTGGACAGCTCTGTGTTCTATTGTGTTTTCAAAAAGAGAGTCTTCAGAGCTGCAGGATCCATAAGCTGTCTCTGGAATACCTAGAACAAATATGGAATGAGTGATAAAGGAAAACCCTAATAATCATATACACCTATGATTCAGCATTACAATTACTTTATATTGGCAAAATTCAGTAACAGTTGAAAAAAAATCTCAGAGTTAGTACAAAATTCACTTTATGAAAAGAAAGAATGAGAAAAAGCTTGATTCTAAGCATCACCGCGATTGTTTTTTTGCTCCGAAGCAAACTTGCAGACAGGGAAGTTGCAAACACTCAGCTGCGTCTGAGATTTTCTTGGCCAGGCATACATGAGTATAAGTGTTTCACATAAGCTTTCATTTTAGCCAAGCAATTACATATTTGGCCAGCGAACTAGCATCTTGAGCCGTGTTTGTTTCCAGCCATATGTTGATGCGGAGTCCTTTGTTCTCTGTGGCCATCTAGCTTGCATGCCATCATACACATATGTTTTTTTTTCCCATAGCTGAACATCACCTTTGGGACATCCCATGTTTGTGTGCAACCCCACACTGTGACTCACCCTCATCCTCCTGGTTCCTTTTGGGGCATCCCATGTAGTGTGTGTCCCCAGTGTGACTCACTTTCTTCCTTCTGAATTCTTTTGGGGCATCCCATGTAGTGTGTGTCCCCGGTGTGACTCACTTTCTTCCTCCGGGTCCCTTTGGTGCATCCCATGTAGTGTGTGTTCCCAGTGTCAACTTCTGCCTTCTTGTTATTATCTGCTTCCCTCTGGTGGTTGCCGCCACCTTCCACCAGACTTTCCCTTCTGCACTATGCACTAAGTATTTCCTGAACAAACCACACTGCATCAATTTCTGGTAAAACTTTTATTATTTAACTTTTTTTTGGTCCTTTGGGGCTCCTCCATTTAAAATGTTTTGTTTTGTTGAAAACTGTTTCATTTTTTAACAACATTTAAACGTTTATAAAAATATAAAATCTCTAAAACTTGGAGGGCCCACTTTTGACTTGGCTCAGCGTAATTCCCTATGGCAAGAAAGACAGGTCAACATCTCCTTGAACACATGTCTCCCAGTAATCCCTGAAAAATGTCCCCAATAGCTCATTACTTACTGCAGCCTTGTCGTTTCCCATTTTAGGGAGCCACCCTCCGACTTGGCATCATGACTTTGTCGGGGTCTGTAAGGACATGAAAACATATTTCAGAACTAGGCACATGTGTGATGTTAGAAATGCTCCTGTAAGCGGCAGCTTGTGGTTTGGTTAACCCACTTGAGGGTCATGGGAGGGTCCAGCCTCGGGTGGCCCCATAGCTGGCATTTCTCTCGGGTCCAATGAGACTGTAGGAACAGAGAAGCACAAAGCACCAGCACTTAACAGACATGTCATTGGGATTTCTTTGCCCTGAGGTTTGTGTTGGTTGCAAACATGTGTAGGGGAAGCTTGGCATAGCATGGGTACTTACGAGCATGATGTACTCCTGCTCGTCGGATATAAACAGGAAGGTTGCCATGGTGCCAAGTCTCTCTTTTGGCTTGGACCAGCAGTGTGATGCACCCCTGCGCTGAGACGCCTCCGCGGATCCTGCTGGCCACTGTGCTGGCCGACGTGCATAGGCCCATGATGTTGTAGCCCTTAGGTCTAGGTGCTTGTCTGTTAACTAAAGTTTTAATTTGGGCCCATTACCACACCTGACACCTGTAGTTTGATGGCAGTGCTTACTTCAAGCACATCATAGGTGTGGAGAAAGATGCCCCAAACTCGCCCCAAACCACCCCACTGCAGCCCCCGCAGCAGCGGTAGAGCCACAACCAGGTTCGCACCACACACTCCCACACTCCAGTCACCGGGCTTCAAACCAGAGCCCAGTGCACACCCCAGTGCGGAGCACAGGGAGGAGAAGCAGAGCTACTGCCTGGGTAGCGCGTTCCCTCTGAGGGAGGGGCCGCAGTGTTTCATCCTCCCCTGCCCAACCAAGTCAGCATGGAGCAGCTACTGCCCCACAGAGCAGCTGTCAGCTTACCCGAGGGAAGCTGAGTGGCCAATTCAATGCCATGCAGTTGGCAGCACTTTTTGATTGTGTCTATGACAACTTTGATCAGCTGGCTTTGCAACAGTCCCTCACTACACCCAAAGCCATGCAGGATGATATCTGGCACCAGATTTCATGGTGGGTAACTAGTGCTGGGCCAGAGCCCAAGAATGCTTGCATTTGTCGAAGAAATTCAACGACTTGAAGATGGTGGTCCAGAAGAACATAAACTGGAGACAGAGTGAGGGGTAAGTTTGGATGGCCAAGAGAGGTTTTCATTGTTTACACATTTGCCCAATCATGTGCTCAGCCATTTGTGTTTTGCTTTAGCTTACAAACTGGTGGGGGGTTGCCGAAAACCCTGGAATTTACACCGGCTGAACAGCGGGTATATAGCTGCACCCTGACATCTACCAGGGGGTGTCGAGCACCATCGATACGGACCAGCGGTAAGAGTTGGGTCACCAATACTTATTTTGGGAGGAGGGCCACAATCCCAAACTTTTGGCTCACACATTAGTGGCCAGAAGCCCACACCAACAGTGAGGGGTTTGCTTGGGAACACATGTTTGCTAAGCAAACACACACATGGGTTTACCTACAACTGAAAACAAGAACATCCCTTCTAATTGTTAGTAAATGTGTAGTGTGCACACGTAGCTGTGGTGCCCAGTCTGAATCCCATGTTCAGGTAGCTAAGGAATGTGTTTGCTAAGATTGTTTCTCCCTTGTCTTGCAGCCCCCACCCAGCCACCATCCATGCCTTCACCCTCGGCTCCAACCGACCTCCAGCAACACCTGCTCCGAGCCAAACATCAGAACCCTGCACAACACCTGGACCTGCACTAAGCCATAGCAACAGTGATGGGATGGAACCAGGTAAATGTGGGGCCACAATGTGCTGATGGAAAGGGACATGGGGGATTAGTAGGCTCAGGCTAATGACTTGAAGTAAGCTACTTGCTGTGTTGTGTGACTGTGGCCACAATCAAACACTAAGGTTTAACTTTATCCACACAGAAGCCACCAATTCTGGAGGATATCCAGGGGACGGAGGAGTCCCTGGTCCAGCAGATCTAGCAGAACAACACACCCTCAGATGAGGACACTGACCTAGTTCAACCCCCCTGGAAACAAACACTGACTCACACCTCCAACCCCCTAAACCATGGCCAGGAATCCACATCATTATATTCCACTAAGTTCTCCAGAGCAAGCTAGCTACACCCTGCACCACAATGCCACCTTTCTATTGCACGCAGGGTCCAAATGATGGAGGCAGACTGGCAGGAAAACAGCTCCATATTCTGGCACAACACCAACTGATATTACATGAATTTTAGAGGCCATGATCATCCAGTGGGAGTGGTAGAACAATCATACAGAGGGGATGCTTGGTCCTACTCGAGGCAAGACAGCCACCCAGGCAACATGTGAGGCACTACTAGTTTTGTTTCTGATTTTTGGCCAGGGGGCCGAACCATTTTGTTTTTGCAAAACTTTGCAAGGTGGTAGATCCCAAAATAAAGGGGGTAGGGGGCCAAGTAGGTCAAGATGTAATTTGGCGAATGGTTGTCAGGACCAACTAAAGTTAAGGCACACTAAAAGGCCAAGGGAGTTAAACTAGGAACAGGGCGAATGCGGATTTAAAATAGGGACATGACAACACAGTTAGGAAGTGAGGGAGCCAAATATGCCACACCAAAAAAGACACATAAATACATCCTATGGGGCCCAGCTGATGCCAACTCACAACTTTACAAATGCAAGGCTAATGACAAACGCAGAAAGTCAGCACTAATACACCCAGAAGCCAACTGCCACTCAGTCTGCCATTCTCAAAAAGGCAAATACAGTCAGGAGCTCCGCAGGATGTAGGCGACATGGGTGGAGTGTGGCAAGCCAGCCAAAATACTACATAAACCTAGTTCGGGACCCACTACACACTGGACATTGATCGAATGTCCCATCTTACGTTTCCTGTATGAACATGACAACAGACACAGGTTAATCTACTAGCAACATTATGGTAGTAGGCACAGAACAAGCAGATACATGGGCAACTTGGACACAGGGATGGATCAGTGTGCCCAATGAGCAACAAGAATTAGCTAGTTTAGGGGAGCAGAACAAAAGCTAGGCAAAACATGGGCTACTTGGCAAGAAGGAGCATTGCGCCCGTGATGTTAGGTATGTTGGCTATGTTAAAATAATCCAATTTCACTGCTTTCCAGGCTGCCAAGCTGTCAGGAAAAGAGATGTATTTCACCTGTAGGACAACCATGTCATCAGGCCTGTATTTGCCAGTAGGCAAACATAGGCACGTGCCTAGGGAGGAGCTACAGTGGGGGTGGGGACAGGGGGGCATGCAGCAACAATTTAATAATTGTTCACCAATTGTTCACCAATTGTTCACCAATCCTGCCTCTTATCCTTGATGACAGACACTAGCAGTTAACCTGTCACTGCACCCCCTGCCCTAGCTGTCAGGTGATCTAAGCCTTATTTGTTGTAACGAAGCGCAGGGAATGGCTGGTAGCATGGGAGCTTATTATTGTGAGTAATAGAGTCCCGCTGTTCTTGGCCCCCCTCCCCCTTTATCTTCATTCACAGGTAGGACATTCTTGCCTGAGAAGAATTTGTTGGTGATTGTTGTTGTGTGTACTGTAGGCCCCCTTCATCCTCCATCATACTTCTCTTCTGCCCCTTACATTTTTTTAATGCTGAAAATATGTTTATTAAAAATTCCAGCCTTTTTAGAGTCATGAGGGACTATGGGCCTGATGCAGAGCCTCCCCTAAACTGACCTTAAAACCTTCCAATTGTCCGGGGCTCCCGTTTGAATCGTGGCACAAATGTGATGCAGAGCCTCCGTCGGAATGGCTCCCTAACTGATCCGTCAATTTGTCTTCACTCAGGAAGTTTTTTTTGCTCTCTCGGGTGCCTTCAATTTGATCGGGGCTTCCGTTCCCGTTCACACGGGCGGCCCGTTTTTCCCTGTTTTTTCCTTGCTTTTTCAACGTACCTGCTTGCCTTCCGTCGTATTTGACCTTCCATTTTGGTGGTTTTTTCAAGTATACTTACATCTCCATGGCTCTTCAGTTGTCAATCTGGCTACACGCAAGCGCACATCCCTCAACCTCCATTGGAATATACATATGGCAACAACTGCCAATTTCACACACATATATATATATTTAAATATTTTTTTTGTTGTTCCTTCTTCCTTGTCCTTAATGCATACCTTAATCTCCTTGGTTGTTCCTTCTTCCTTGCCCTTAATGCATACCTTAATCTCCTTGGTTGTTCCTTCTTCCTTGTCCTTAATGCATACCTTAATCTCCTTGGTTGTTCCTTCTTCCTTGACCTTAATGCATACCTTAATCTCCTTGGTTGTTCCCTCTTCCTTGTCCTTAATGCATACCTTAATCTCCTTGGTTGTTCCCTCTTCCTTGTCCTTAATGCATACCTTAATCTCCTTGGTTGTTCCTTCTTCCATGTCCTTAATGCATACCTTAATCTCCTTGGTTGTTCCTTCTTCCTTGTCCTTAATGCATACCTTAATTGTTTGTGAGTTTTTCTGATTTATTGTCCCATATCTCAACCTTTTGTGTCATGTAAATGTGTGCTGATGTTGTGTGATTGTACTTTTGCATGAAACACAACTCTCAAAATATTATAATTTTTTTATTATTAAAACGTTTTTTTTTTTTTTTGAAAACAGAAAAAAATAAATATTTACATTTTTAAAATTATTTAAAAAATTAGGCCTCGGGGTCTTGTGGATGTTGTATTCTTTGATCTGTGAATGAAAAACAACATTAGTTTAGCATTGTTTTTTTGGTTTGTTTGGCCGTGGGTTTTTGGGGGCCCTTTTTAAACCGGACCTTCTGCGTGATTTAATGAAAAGCACAAACTCTTTTAAAAAGATTCTGCAGCATCTTAAACTAATATATAGTAAGTTTTTAGTCAATCAATTATTATACTTTCCCCCACTGGGCTGCAACTCAGTTCTGGAATTTAGGATACGTGCGCCGCCATCTTGACTCAGAAGCATCACACTTACTGAGGCGAGGAGAGTGGGATAATGAACAAGGGGTGGGTTATAGCTGTGCTTTGCTCACACAGAGCAGAGCTGTGCTCTGGAAAAGGTCAGCAATCCCAGAATGCAGAGCAGCACAGTTAGAAGGAACTTCCTGTTTGCAGGCTGCCTGATAACATGGTGGCTTCCATAATCCGCCATTTTTGATGTATAACATGCACTAGGTGCAGGTAGGCTGATTTGTAAGGTGGCCAATCTGTATGTACAGGGTGTGTGAAATATCTAAGATAGACTATTATTCAGAGTTAAGGTCCGCTTTAAGGGCTTTTTTATCAAATTTATTATGGAAATGTTTGTGATTTTTAGTTTTCAAATGGAATTGTTTGCTCATTTTCTTTAGTTGAAATAAACACCACTTACAAGGTTTTGGGCGCACATTGCGTCGGGGGCGGAGTCTTCCTTCAGCCTCCCTCTGTTGCTGGTGTGAATCTGTATGGATGACAAACACACTGATATTAGAGACTGTTGTTGTTTCATGAATATAATATTAAGTTAGGCTTCTAGGTATCAATCTACTCACCTTCCCCAGCCACCTCTTCCTCGTCGCCCCCTTCCTCGCTCATCCCTTGGGATGTCCCTGCGACGTCTGAATCTACAACTAACAATAGTGCACATGAGTATCTGTATTTAATGCATGTATTAACACATATCTAACTATATTTCCCTTACCGGAGTTAGTTGAGGGTCATTTAGGCTCGACTCCCTGCCGTCCCTGCCGTCAGAGGGGGTGGCCATTGACACTGGCGGTGGACCACCTACACCTTCACCTGTTTCGCCCAACACTGGGCTGCGTGTCCTGGTCCGGGTGGGGCGGAACCATATATTCCATTCATGGGCTGAAATACAAACACAATCATTAAACCACGCCCAGGCGAGGCCAGGGTTTTAGGTGCATTTACATTTTAAACACTTACATGGGAAATATTTGGCGAAGTACCGCCTCACCCGGGGCTTATGCCTTCTTTTTAAATCAGACCAGTGTTGGGCGATCTGGGTAAAGGTATAGGTGGTTTGGGATCGTCGTGCGATCGCGTCCACCACCGCCAGGGCCAACGTGCGCTTGTCATAATCTGGCGGCAGGAAGTCGTAGCGATTCCTCAGCATCATCTGTTAAAAAAAGATACAAGGACCCACCATTAATCCACCAAATACATTAACACGTTTCCTGGCCTAACTAAAGTCACTTTATTAACCTCTTGCTGCCTCACATTGCCCTAGTTCTGCTCTCTGCATGTAGCCTAGTTTGTAGCTGCATACATGTGTTAAACTAAGGTGGGCTGGTATGTAACGTGACAAACTAAGTTGTTTCACACTATTCTTGCGCTTTGTTTTTTTTTTATTACAAGGAATGTGTGCGCACACATAAACGCACGCTCGCATACTCACATCCATGATGATGTCGTCCTGCTCCGGGGTAAAGATGACGGGCGACATCTTGTCTTCTTTACCAAGGTATAGCTCTGACGTTCCCCTGCGGTGACGTGCGTGCGTGCGCGCAGGCACGCACTTGCTGTTGGGAACGCCCACACGGGAAACATATTTAAAGCACAAGGCACTCCGCTCGGTGTGGGATACCATATCAATATGCGCAGACCTAAAGGGAGCCAAAAGAGCCAAGCAAGGCCAAAGGCACATAGCAGCCGCACACATGCCTCATCCTAAATAAAACAGAAAAGCAGGCACAACACACATGCAGAACATGCACCAACTAAAACGGTGGGTACTCCACAGACACAGGCACATTCCCAAAAACGCAGGATCAAAGAGACATTAACCCATTCACCTCCACCAGAAAAAAAAAAAAAAAACACACAAGGGTGCTAAATCTAGTAAGACCCTGCAGCATACTCCACCTCAACACACCAAGCATACCCACAAAAAAAAAACACATCAGCAAGGGTAAGCGTATTGCCAAAACAAACACCCCACCAAGGTCACCCACCCCTCCACCTCAACCCTATGGTACTCACAATTCCAGTACCTCAGATAACACATGCAGCTCAACATCTGATAACTCACCAGGAACCCAGACATTAACCCAGAGCAGCACATACACAACATCACCCTCCCCCCTAAGCCCAAAAACCACACACTACTCCCCAGGCAACCATCTATTACAAGTGATGCAGGGGACAACACACACCCATGTGGCCGCAAACGACGCTGTGGGTCCCTAACAGCCCGTTTTTGCGAAGCACAAAGCATGGCTGTTGCCAATGCTGTTTGGGTACATTATGGGGTTATGTCCGTCGAGATATGGCAAAAATCAAGCGGACATTTGTGGACCTGAAATCATATATTTGTAAAAAAATGGACATGCGCCGGCAGCAGAGGTAAAGCCCAAATGCATTTAGAGTCGCATTGGGACCAGCATGTAACACTTATTAGGTGTGATTTAATCTTCCCCAGCCTGCAGACAGGGGGTGGTTTCAAGAAAATACATTGGCCACAAGGTCAGCACGGATTGTGTGTGCTGGCCCACTTGGTGTACCAGTGTAAGGAGGGGTATGCTCGTCAGAAATAGGTAAAGGTTCTGCACCCAGGTCAGTATATCGAGCAATCCTGCTTCTAATGGCAAGGTTGTGCAGGACCCCACAAGCAATAATTATGTTGATAACCTTGCCAGGCTGATACTGAAGGGCACCCCCACTCTGATCCAGACATCGGAAACGCATCTTCCACAACCCAAAGGCACGTTCCACCACAGAGCGAGACCTCCTATGGGCTGTGTTGTAGCGCTCCTGTGCCTGGGAAGATGGGTGCAGGATGGGTGTGAGCAGCCATGGTAACAAGGGATAGCCTGAGTCACCTGCAAGAATTCAAAAGACAAACATAAGGTGGATGCCAAAAATAAGGTTTAGGTGTGCATAGAAACATTAGTACACAGGGACAAATCGATGAGCTAGGTATGGTGGGAGGAATTGACATTTTTAAAGAGCCGACAAACACATGCAACCTGTACACTCATTAAAAATGCCTGTGTAATGCTACTTAGATAAGAGGGCTAGAACATAACACAATAGTGGTGAATACTTTCTCCCATTAATTTTTAAACAAAACACAAAAAAAACATTTGCAAGTTTCAAGGAAATGTCTCACAGATTAGTGGGGTACTGGCAAATCCACATTCAAACATGGGGGCCAACAAATACAACTTTAAGACACATACCCAGTAACCATCCTCCAGAAATATCTCCAGATTGAAACCGTTGATAGAGGCTGGAGTTCCTCAAAATGTGCGCATCATGCGTGGACCCAGGAAAGCCAGCAAACAGACTGAAAAATTGAAGATCAGGGCCCGCCACTGCCTGAACATTGATGGAATGGCCCATCTTCCTGTTCCTGCACCAAGCAAAACACCAGTGGAATTAGTGTGAGGCTTACAAAATGTTTGATAACAAGAAAAAAAAAAAAACCCAAACCACATACCTGAACAGATATTCCTGGTCCGCAGGGGGGATAAGCGATACATGTGTGCAATCGATTGCACCAATGACGTTGGGCATGTCGGCTATGTTATAAAAGCCCAGCTTAACCGCATTCCAGGCTTCCCCTGTTTGAGGGAAAAAAATGTAATTCTGTGCCAGGGTAGCCATGCCATCCACTCCATCCTCAGCGTAGACTGGGACATCCCCAGGGAGAAGGCACCCAGTCTCTGGAATGAGCCGTTCGCCAAAAATTGCAGGCAGCCAACCAATTTGGTCATACCTGCAATTGCATGCCCCTTTCTTGTGGTGGGGGCTAACCATGGCCGCAGCTCGCTATACAAGGCATGGAGAGAAACACGGTTAAGGCGGGTGAGCTCGAATAGGTCAACGTCACTCATGCCATCGATGTCCAAAGGCGTGCGCTGCAGCCTGGTTTCTGCCATACTCAGAAGTACCAGACGGCATAGCTGGCGCCTTTGATGTTGGCCCACAGAGGAATGCATTCCCAAAAAGCACGGAGCTCCAATACGGCTGGTCAGACTGGCCGTAAGTGAAGGCTCGGCGGCCCCGTTTTATTAGGCTGATTTCAATCGGAAATCAAGGCTCTGCATCACTGGAAAAAACGGGCCAATGAACGAGGCGTCCGTTTTGCCGGAAAACAGCCTCGTGCGAGCTGACAATCGGAAAGGCGGCTGAGCGCACACCTGAGCGCATAAACGCACACTAAAATCAACGTAGCACCCTTTCCTGACCCGATCAAAGACCGAAACCAACGGGAAAACGCACGGGATAGCTGAACGGGGAGGCTCTGCATCAAGCCATATATTTTCTGCCTTACATACAGAAGCTCAGGAGGGGATTCACTAAAATGTGGCAAGCTCTTTACTTCATATAAGCTCATTATATCCATATAATTTGCAGAGGTTCTTTGCAAAAATTTAAAAAGTTAAAGTGGGAGTCCACTGCTCTCCGCCTCACCCTCAGCCTCAATCATTCTCATGTCTTCTTTTGCTGAGTCTCTGTGTACTTGTGGATCAATTAGAAGTGGACAATCCTGGTCATGGGTCCATCCTTGTCCCTGGGGCATCTCAAATCTACACTGTGTTAACCCCCCCCCCCCGATCACCCTCACAACTCACATTTATGCAGTGCATGCACATCCTCCCTTCCTATCAGAGCTTTATTCTATTTATATACAGCATAAAGTGTTTTGATCTGAGCATCCGGTTTACATTCCACCCTTGAGGCATTCAGATTTGGGATGCCCCACTGATTGAAACTCTCCAGTTGCCTAATATGCTTGTTGCCAACAAGCCTAAGGCACATGCACAGGCGTCAGCAGCATCACTCGCATCTTTCTCTGGCTGAGCCAATCCATGCCAGTCTTAACTGGATAGCTGGCACGGCCGAGCACAGCCTAGGGATGCCAGGGAGTGCCGATTGTGAGTGCGGCTAGGACCCCATTCAAACTACTCAGGCCATGCACATTGCAGGAGAGCATTGATGGGAACACAGGTGAGGTATGTAGATCAGGTGACTGGAGGGGTTTCACACAGTGCGGCATCCCAAATCTGGTTGGTCCCATGGCATATGTGCGGGCTCTCGCCCACTCAGCTCTGTATACCGTGCACGTTATTGTCTCAGCTGCAAGGAGACTGGGAATGTAGTCTTGCGGGATCGCTAGAAAGATGTGCTGTGCGGGCAATCGCTGGGGTTTCATACAGTGGGGCATCCCAAGTCAGGAAGCCCCGGGGAGGATGCTCAACTGTTGCGCATTTTAATGCTATATTGAGGAGTGCAGCAGCATTTCTTGAGGGTGGGGCCTTTTGATAGTTTCACCTTGGGAGGGCCTACTTCATTCCCTCTACCCTGCAGGACACAGGGCCGTGCGGTAACCAGGAGCCAGGTGCAGATTGGCCACTGGGAGAGTCTTTCTTAGTGTCACTCTTTTTATTTTCTTTACATCTATTCTTTGTTTCTTTCTTTCATCTGTTCGTTCTGCAATTCCTTCTTTCTTTCTTTCTTTTCTTCTTCTTTCCTTCTATTCTTTTTTTCCTTCTAGACTTTATCTTTCTTTCCATCCATCCATGCGCATAAGTGCAAATAGTGCCTATGGTAGCATGAACTCTACATACGGCTCTGCATGCCATCGAGACATTTAGGCCCTTATTTATGAAGGAATAGCGACAGGTAGAGACTGGTGAGCGGCCGGTAATGACGGGCCCCGCCACGAGAATGCCGGCTCCCCACCACAATCCCACATTTATCAAGCCAATCCTGCTTAGCGACTGAGATAGCGCCAGATAGCCACTCATTCATCATTATTCCAGCCTCAGCCCACAGCGCCAGCGTCCGACCTTGAACAGCGACAGGTATGACCTCTCGCTACCTGGCGCTCTCCAATGCATTTCAATGGAACAATCTTTAAATATTCATAATTAATTGTTATTAATGTTTTTTTTTTTTTTTTTTTTTTTAAATGTGAAAAATTCTGTGACCACTTCTGCCATTTTAAATAATTTTTTTAAGGTAAAAAAAATAAATAAAAAAATTGTGCAGAATTGATATTACAGGTCTGATATTAATGTATTCATATTACAATATGTTTTGAAAAACTAGTTTTTTTTTGGTTTCCAAAAATATGGTTGTTTGGGGGTTAAAAAACTACTTTTAACCCATCGCCGGCAGCGCTCTGGGGTTTAAACATGCATTTTACAGCAAGAGAATTTTTTGTGCATGATTTTTTGATGAATATGGTGGGAGCCAAACGCTATGGACAGTCGCTATCATGCGCTCCCATACTGTCAAATAGCGACTCCTCACCCAATATTCAACATTACGGCAAACCGACTGAGTCCCTATCAACTACCGAACAACGGGCAAGCACAGCGACTACTAGCGGGCGCTCTGAAAATGCCGCTACTGTCGCTCATCTGTCGCTACCTGGCGCTATTAATGAATCGGCCTCCAAGTGTCACTCTTTTTATTTTCTTTACATCTATTCTTTGTTTCTTTCTTTCATCTGTTCGTTCTGCAATTCCTTCTTTCTTTCTTTCTTTTCTTCTTCTTTCCTTCTATTCTTTTTTTCCTTCTAGATTTTTCTTTCTTTCTTTCCATCCATCCATGCGCATAAGTGCAAATAGTGCCTATGGTAGCATGAACTCTACATACGGCTCTGCATGCCATTGAGACATGTAGTCAGGGTGCGGCTCAGTGAAGGCCGACACATGCCAATAGACCACAGTGCCCCCAGCTTCTGGAAGAAGCCATCACAAAAAAGGCAGCCAACCAATTTGCTCATGCCATTAATCACATGACCAAATTGGTAGTTTAGTCGGGTCAATTAGAATACATGCTGATCAGACATACGATCAATATCCAGATGAGGGTGGTGTGCATAAGCTCTGGCAGATACAGGGTGAGCAAGCAATGGCACTACAGATACTCGTCTAGGGGCTCCAATGCACACGTCGTCCAAGCTTCCGCCAATAATCCCCCCAAAAAAGAGGGTGTAAGATAAAATCGGCAACTTCCATTTTTAAATGCCTGGACAATGGCCCACTCAGGGCTCAGAATAATGTGCGAGTGCAAGCAATGAAAGTGAGAACCAGGGGCGTAACTTGAGGGGGTGCAGAGGGTGCAACCGCAACCGGGGCCTAGAAGGTCAGGAGGGCCCCATCGTTGTTGCCGCTCCTCCATATTTATCGTAATTTGTGTTGGCTTGACATCATTTAGAAAAAGGAAGCAGCATGTGTGTCTGCTGTTTCAGTCTTTAGTTGTCTAGCTGCATCCAAATGAATTAAAAGGCAGTAAAAGGTTTACTGAATGAGCTATTAATAGGTCATATTTAATGTTTGCACCAGCTCCCTGTCACATTTAGTTACTCCACTGGCGAGAACGCATATACTCGGTAATACACATAATAATATGTTGCATACTCATTCTCTCGTACACAAGCAGAAAAAACGGAAAACAGAAACCTGCACAATAAAGGAAAAACTGAATGGCACAAGGGCAAAAAAAAGCTAAATCCAAGATTTAACCCCTTTCCCCTGTGAGAATGCGTTTAAGAGAGGCTTAAAATCAGGCTTAATTTCACTATTGCTGAATCACCAGCTAGGAAGACTATGAAAGTCAATGTCACATTGTTACTATAGTTTAAAAGGGTGTAAAAAGTACCATTGACTTTCATTGTCTCCCTATCTGGTGATTCAGCAACATTGAAATACTCAGGCTTTCTTCTCATAAAGTGAATTCTTTACTATCATGAGAATTTTTTTAACACTTACTGATTCAATGCCATGGTCCAGTAAATTTCAAGTAACACAGTGTCACACGCTGAACTAACGCCTTGTCCTTGACTCTGGCGCCACCTTGTGAACAATGATAATTGTGTGACCGAGCATATAACAATAGTATAAAAATGTGCTTGTGCAGAGGATCTCTGGCGTGCCAAGGCAAACTTATAAAGGTCGGATTCAAGCATTTCTGTTGCATCTTCAGCAAGCAGATAAAATACTTTGTCTAAGTGAAACTTGTAGATCTCTGTAGGCATGTTATCTGTAGTAATGAGCCATTGTAACATTCAGTGCAAATACTATATTGCCAATTGGTCAAATGAAGGCAATATGCTGGTCAAACTGTTCAGCCCTATTTTCAAATATTTTAATATTTTTTTTAACTTAAACTTTTATGATGGGGGGAATCCCAAGAAGCCCCAGAGGTACAAAAAGATTTTTATTTTTTTTTTTGGGGGGGGGGGACTTTTGGACATATTTCGCCTCTATATGCTTGAATATGTATAGGGATTTAACCCATCTGTGCAGTGAGACAAACACAAGCAGTGAATGAACACATGTCGGACTGTTGGGCTACCCTGGCAGGGTAGGAAGGCGCCTTGCTCCAGAGCACTTCAGTCATGTCACAAGGCTGCTTCCTTAAACCGGACCTTCAGCGTGATTTAATGAAAAGCCCAAACTCTTAAAAAACGGTTCCCAGCATCTAAAATTAATATATTTTACGTTTTTAGTCACTGACTTTTTATTCTTTCCCCCACTGGGCTGCAACTCTGTTCAGGAATTTAGGATACGGGCGCCGCCATCTTGACTCAGAAGCATCACACTTACTGAGGAGAGGAGAGTGGGATAAGCTACAGGGAGGCGGGTTATAGATGTGCTTTGCTCAGACAGAGCAGTGCTGGGGTCAGGTAAAGGTCAGCAGTCCCAGAATGCAGAGCAGCACAGTCAGGAGGCACTTCCTGTTTGCAGGCTGCCTGATAAGATTCCATAAGCCGCCATCTTGGATGTTTAAATGCTCATAACATGCAGTAGATCCAGGTAGGATGATTTTTAATGTGAGCAATCTGTATGTACAGGGTGTGGGAAACATATAAGATAGACTCTTATTCAGGGTGAAGGTCCGCTTTAACCACTAGACCAGCTATACTCAACTGGTGGATCTCGGTGTCAGATTTCCGGACCCCTGCCCTGACAGCCCTGCACTCAATTGCTTCTGTGTTGCCGACGTGCTCAGCATTGCCCCCTTTACTTGTTTTTTGGCCCTAGTCCACCCCTGTACACAGCCTGCACAGAATACAAGTGGGTTCAAATCAGTGTTCTGTAGGTTCTGTGGAGCCAAAAAAAGCTGTTTTTCCCCAGTGCTTAATAGGATTCTTTGGGTGGGGTAAGTAGCTTTTTTTTGCCTGTGTTATCTATACCCCCCCCCCCCCCACATGCACTGTTTTTCGACTGCTCACGAATGCCCCTGCCCAGACCTTCACCTTTTACCAGATGCCTGTGAATGGACCTTTACAAGAAGAGGTTGCGTACCCCTGCACTAGATCATGATTGTCCCCTCAGATGAGGGAGGGTGGACCTGTGCCACAATAAGGAAATTTGCAATAGAACACTAGTTTAAAGGGCTTTGGCTTGTGGCAGAAGGCATGGCGATACCCCTGCCCAATTTCTTAAACCTATTCCTGTGCACAGAGAGCTCGGTAGAGCCTAGTGTCCATCACCATAGGCTGCATACAGTCTGCTATGCTAACAGCAGATACTAGCCCCAATGCATGGTGACTGACTTGTAGCCACATGGGGAGGGGGCAATTTTTTAATAGTTAAAAAAGGCGTGGCTGCCAAAAAGTTTCTTATCCCAACCACAGACATTAATGATATTCAGCATTAGGGATTAGTAGTAATACTTTTTTCTGATCACAAAGAAAGGGCCTATTGCTTTAAACTGGGCCAACAGCCTGGCACAATTGGAAAAGAAAGGGAGCTTCCTCACCCAACTGACATAACTGATAATGCACAGTGACAGGAAGTCCAGCACAGCAGCACTTCCTGCTTGCAGGTGGCCTGCAAATGCATGAACCACCATCTTGTTTTTAAAATTTACCACAGCAAGAGTTAGGAAATGGTAAATAAATTTTTATGTGCAGCAATCTAAATTGCCTTGGGAAGGGATGCATATGAGCACGGTTTGTTGTGTTGGTATGGTTTCATTCATTTTTGACCGTTGGCCTACTTTACGTAGCACTGCAATGCAGCATCATTTTTTGGCATTAATCTGTATTCAACTCACAAGATCACCATATTGCAAATGTATGGACATCAGTCCAGTTACCAGTTTAATGATGTAATGAAGAGTAAAAGAAATACAGCATACTAAATACGACCTTCTTTACATTGATGTACATTTGGGGTACATACAGTATTTCCCAGGTAAGAACTAGAGGGCTAGGACCTACAGTATTTTGAAGTAAATTACGTTTGTGCATTCTGGAATGTGTGTGTGTGTGTGTGTGTGTGTGTGTGTGTGTGTGTGTGTGTGTGTGTCAGCAAATTACAAAAGAAACCTTAAAACATTCATAGGTGACACGGGGGGGGGGTGATTGGGTGACTGCAGACTAAGGGGTTTATTCATCAAGGGATAGCGGCAGGTAGTATGTCTTCAGAGTTGTGTCTTAACATGTCCCACTTTGTAGTCCCAAGTTGATCCTGCAGGAACACTGTGGACTAATTTGTGACAGCTTGTTTTAGTTTTTGTTTGTATTTAGGCATCAGCAACGTGGTGGCATGATCTGATTTTCCAAATAGTGAATGAAATTAGGCCTCTTATTCATCACTGAAAGGAGTGTAACAATGGTTCAGTGACCTGCTACCAATGGCGGTGAAGGATATTTGCTGGTAAAGGAAAATGGGCATTTTGGCCACTGCTTGCTGTAATGAAAGATTATCTCCAGGTTTTGAAAGAATAGCAACCAGTTGCATAACCAGTTGCAGGGGTCGTAGTTGTGACGGGGCCCAGGGTCAGGTGGTCATGTGCAGGCCCCTGCTGGCTGTTCATCATGCCCTCTGCAGCAGTAAATAAACGGATGTAAAAAAACGAATTAGAAATAAGTAAAAAGAAAAAAGAGAAAAGATAGTTAGTTAGTGTTCCCAAGCTAGTGAAAGTTAGTGTTCCCCTCCATCCTACATGTTTGCTAAGGCACTACTCTGCCCCCCCTCCTCCCCCCCCGGGCTCCCCTCTACCACTATATTGGAGCCAGGGTAACCAGGCCTTATTATATCGCTTCTGTTGATCGGTAAGGACACCTGACTATTTTTCATTAACCTGGATCCAGTTAATTTTAGCTTTCATTCAGGAATACGGTATAGTTTTGTCCTTCTACGAGCTTGCTATTGTTAATCTTGCTGCATTCAGTATGCATGAAGTTAAACCCTATTGAGACATGGTCATATCTGGTGGTCTCTATCCCAATAATGGCATTTTCAACAAAGGACCTTTGACCTAAGGCATAGCCACCATGTATGCATCATGTCTTCCGAGACCCTACACCCCCTAAAACAGGTCGCTGGGGTTCCCGGGTGCATCTCTAGTGGGAACCAATTATTATCTAGTTAATGTCTTAAGGTTTGCTTCTTTAAGGGTGATGTTTAAAGAGCATTTTCATGCTGCTGTAATCACTTTCCCCCACAATTCCACTGCAGGTTCCTTCCCTAGATCTTTACTCCCTTTGTTTCATATATGTTTGCTTCACTCCTGTTATATGGAGGGCTTGATATATAATAGAAATGCTCCCTGTTTGTCCTGCACGCATTAAGGTGTATTTTTCGAAACTTGTCTAATGTCTCTGACTGCCCTTTCTATGTCCCTCCATTTTT
This sequence comes from Gastrophryne carolinensis, assembly GCA_027917425.1. NCBI lineage: Eukaryota > Metazoa > Chordata > Amphibia > Anura > Microhylidae > Gastrophryne > Gastrophryne carolinensis. Next base: position 89,944,570 of record CM051242.1, read on the forward strand.
AAGAAATTAAAGATCTGATTGTCTGTATAGTTCTCATAATTTGAGAGTAAAGATGAGCAAACTTTCAAAAATTTGGTTCTGCGGTTCGCCAAACTTTTCTGAAAAAGTTTGGTTTGGCTCAAACTAGTTCAGAATAAGCCTTTCTCTAAAACACATGTAAACAATGTCTGACGGCCCTAAAAGTCCTTTGAAACACTCTGAAGTCATCCAAGGCTGTATAAAAACAGGTTTTAGTAGACTAATTAGCATTTGAATTGACTGTGGCTAATTGGCATACAAATCACCCGCAACCTATTTAGCATTTCAATAGCCTAAGGCTGTCTTTGATAGTTTAACCCTTTAAGTGCCAAGCATGTAACACCTACATGCTGGCTTGTCCAGGACCTAAGTGCTAAGCACGTAGGTATTGCGTGCTTAACTTTCCCCCCTGCTAGTTAAAAAAATAATGTAAAAAAATACTCACCTGACCCCTCTATCGATCCGGCTGGGTTTCCTCTTTAACTTGAGCGTGGCGTGCTAAGTGTAAAAAGAAAAAAATGACATTTACTCACCTGTGGCCGCGATCCCTCCCGCCGGGTCTCTTCTTCACCGGGGGGCGGGGCTGGGTGACGTTATCTATGACGTCACCTGGCAGCCGGCTTCTCTCACCCTTACCCAAGACAATCAGTCTTGCTGGGTGATTGGAGGTGAGAGGTTGAAGGGGGGGAAAGGACTGTGGTCCCCGCCCCCCCAGCATCCCTCCACCGAGCACCCGGCAGATGTCATCAGGGACCGACGGGGGACAGAGGGGGATCGGAGGAGTAAAAAAAAGAAAAAGAAGTAAAGAAAAAAAAAAAATATTTTTTTTTCTTATATGTGTGTGTGTTTATTTTTACACTTAACCCTTCCTAATCCTAATCCATGAGATCCCTATACCAGTTCACAAGGCTGGGGGCTGGCAAGTCACCTGCAGTTAGCAATCACAGTTGAAGATGTGTAGCGCCAAATAGTGAAACATGGTCTGGCAACAGAGGGTGACAACATTTCCAGGTAGGCTGGCACTTAAAGGGTCAAATCACATAAAATAGGGAGGAGCAAGAAGGTTGGTGTTCCTGCAAAGTTTAGTGAAGAAGTAATGGCTTTTTACAAGCGTTGACAAATTTACCTATTCTGGGCATCTCGGAGGTAGACCTGTGGTTCTGTAGGCTTGGCAGTTGCGAGCAAGCCCTCAAAAAATTGCCCCATTTGTAATGGGGGTAGCAGCAGGATTGGCACCCTTGAATTTTAGCTAAAGAAGCAGCAATGGCTTTTTACAATTGCTGGAAAATTTGCTCATTTGGGGCATCACAGAGGTAGACTTGTGATTGTGTAGGCCTGGCAGTAACGGGAAAGACCTCAAAAAATGATCCCATTTTTAAAGGGGGGTAGCAGCGGGATTGACATCTTTACAATTTAGATGAAGACGACTTAACAATAGCTTTTTTTTTAAAAGTCTTGTTAAATCTACCCATTTTGTACATCACGGTGTAGACCTGCGGTTGTGTAGGCATAGTAGTAGCAGAGGGTGGCAGCGGAGGTGCTGTTGGTGGTAGTAGTGGCATTAGCAGTACTGAAAGACTAGTCATAGGGACAGGAGACCAGTGGTGGTTGTGTAAAAAATTGGTATTGCTAAAAAAAAATGGTTTTGTCCTCCAGGAAAGGTACCATTGTACCATAAATGAGAAAATCAAGAATGGAAGGTCCACCACCACCACCACCTAATTATGCTACTACTCTGGCAGGCTTTTTTCTGGAGTCTGCAAAAGCAGCATCAGTGTCGCTGTCACCTGCTCCTGGGTGGACCATACCAGCAGACCTAGCCCTGTGCAGTTTTGCAGATGATCTGCTGCTAACTTGGCTCAGTTCTTTCTCCCTGCCAGTGTCAGAAGTACCCTCCTGTCCTGCTCTGACAATGCTTGGTTCCCATGTCCTGTCAAAAACTACATCATCAAACTCCTCCTCCTGATCCCTGCCACTTCCCTGTTCTGATGTTTCATCATGGTCTACTTGCCCCCCCACCACAACCACCTTCATAGCTGCCAGTATGTCCATGTCTACCACCACCCCCACTGCTACAGCTTTGTGTCTCAGACACTGCTTCCACCTCCACAACACACTCTAAAGGCTGACTGTCCTCAAACAAATTCTCCTCATCACTATCCATAGCAACTCGGCTACAGAGAAAAGCTGATGCCCCACTAGGAGGTGGCAGTAAAGAGACAGAAAATGGAAGAGAAAGCCTTCTTTTACTGTGGCGTGTAGCTGTGGTGGAGGAAGATTCCACTGAAACCTGGCTCAAAGTTATTGCGTCAGAGTCTTCCTCCTCCTGAGATGAGCGAAAGCGAGTCAACCAATCCACAATGGATGCATTGCCTGAAATAACACGCTCACTGGAGGAAATGGACAACTCTGGCTTGCTGATGCTGCTACTACTACCTCATACATTACTGCTGCTGCTACTACTAGCAGTGGCGGCCTGAGCAATGGATGCTGCCACTACTATGGCTGGGCCTGGGCAAATGACTGGTGCTACTTTTACTGGGCATGGGCACATGGCTGCTAACCAAAGTGTTGGTACTGGCACCAACATCCTTAATCAGGGCAGTCTTTTCCTCTACCCTGTCCTTTCCCACCCCTTCCTTTCCCAGATTTTTTAATTAGTATTAAACGAAAAATATTCAGAGCAGCACACTCACCAAAATGACACAGTTGTACAGTCCAGCTAAAACAGACAGATGTGCCCTAAAATATCGCTTGGCCGGTGAAAACATTTTTTTTTTATTGTTTTAAACACTGAGGCACCGTGGACCCCAACTTAGAGCAACACAGGGCCTGCACAGCTAGAGTTCCCCACCCCAAAAAAATCCTTGGCAGGTGAAAAAGATTGTTTTAAAACAGAGCTGCCCCCCCCTCAAAAAAATATATATTTTTTCTGAGTGTGTGTGTGTGTGTGTGTGTGTGTCTTTTTTTCACATTAACCCTTATTGAAATGGTAAGGGATTCATGAGACCCGTATACTAGCTCACAAGGCTCTGGGTCTGGCATGTCACCTGCGGCTAGCAGGTGTTAAAGCCCAGACTCTGTTAAAAAAATATATATATCGTTTTCTGGGGAAATCCCTTAAGAAATCTCAGTTGAACATGTACAGCGCAAAATATTGAACAATGGTCTGGCAAAAGAGGGGAACAAAATCTCCAGGTAGGCTGGCAGTTAAAGGGTTTAAACTCTATTAAGTTGCGAGGCACTATGAACCCCCAACTTAGAGAGAGACATGGCCTACACACCTAAAACAGATTGTTGTTAAAATGGTGTTAAACACTAAGGCACTGTGTATCCCAAGTATCCCATGTATCCCCAACGCAGTGACAGGGGCCAGCTAATCTAGACAGATGTGTCCAAAAAATGAAAAATCCCTCACTGAAATTTTCAGATTTTACATGGGGGGCTACAATGACCAGCAGATCCCAGCACAGGCAGATGCAGTTTCTCTGTGCATCACACTCCCCCTCAGCATTCTACTGTGCCCACTTCCTTTCCTGTCTCTTCTTTTCTCCTATGCTATGGTTCAAAATGCCCTAAACTGTCCCTAAACTGTCTCTGCTCTAAGAGCAATGCCTCTCTGCAACAGCCAGCTCGATAATGGTGTAGTCGGTGCATCACCCAGCTATCCTGACCTCTTAAGCTGCAACCATTTGACCCTGTCTTTCTGCTTCTCCTTGGCTGGCCCTGACCTGTGGGGTGGAAATTCTGCCAGGTTTGTCTTCCGCGTTTTGCCACCCTCCATTCAAATCCTTCCTTTGTTAAATCAAGACAATCAATAGCGACTGTGGTGAGCATAGTTTAGTTATTACAAAAAAAAAAAAAAAACTCACCTGTTCCCGGCGCTCCCGCGTTGCCTGTCACACTGCAGGAGCCCAGAGGAGTGGCAGGGGCTCTGTCCTGGCTCCGCCGCTGCGATCGCTGTCCTTTACCGGCAGCGATGACAGCGGCGGGGCCAGAGACAGCGCTCCCGCCGCTCCTCCATCTGCTGCCTCTTCCGCCTGGGGCACATTCCAGCACCCAGGCCAGGGCAGCGGGTGGGCACGGCCTGCACCAAGTCGGTGCAGGCCACGCCCACCTGCTGCCCTGACCTGGGTGCTCGCATGTGCCCAGGAAGAAGCATCAGATGGAGGAGCGGCGGGGGCTCTGTCTCTGGCCCCGCCGCTGTCATCGCTGCCGGTAAAAGACAGCGATCGCAGCGTCGGGGCCGGGACAGAGCCCGCCGCTGCTTCTTACGGCCAGCTCCGTCAATGGGGTGGGCGTGGCCTGTGCCGACGCTGACGCTGCGCAGGCCACACCCATCCCATTCACGGAGCCGACCGCTCAGCGGAGAGGTGAGTTTTTTTTTTTCTATTATGCCACCCTGCCTATACAAATGGGGGTAGAGGTAGGGATGCCACACAGCCTATGGGGGAGAGGGGATGCCACACAACCTATACAAATGGGGGTAGAGGGGGGATGCCACACAGCCTATGGGGGGAGAGGGGGATGCCACACAGCCTATACAAATGGGGTAGAGGAGGGATGCCACACAGCCTATGGGGGAGAGGGGGATGCCACACAGCCTATGCAAATGGGGGGAAAGGGGGATGCCACACAGCCTATGGGGGGAGAGGGGGATGCCACACAGCCTATACAAATGTGGGAGAGGGGGGATGCCACACAGCCTATACAAATGGGGGGAGAGGGGGGATGCCACACAGCCTATGGGGGGAGAGGGGGATGCCACACAGCCTATACAAATGGGGGGAGAGGGGGGGATGCTACACAGCCTATGGGGGGGAGAGGGGGATGCCACACAGCCTATACAAATGGGGGGAGAGGGGATGCCACACAGCCTATGGGGGGAGAGGGGGATGCCACACAGCCTATACTAATGGGGGGGAGGGGGAATGCCACACAGCCTATGGGGGGAGAGGGGGATGCCACACAGCCTATACTAGTGGGGGGAGGGGGATGCCACACGGCCAATGGGAATGGGGGGCACACTGCCTATATGGAGAATAGGAGGGGAGAATGCCACACTGCTTATGATAATAGGGTGCACACTGCCTATATAGGGAATGGGAGGGGGATGCCACACTGGGTATACGGGGAATGGGATGGGGGCATGCTACACTGTCTATGGAATGGGGGCATCCCACACGGCCTATGGGAATGGGAAAGGGGAATGCCACACTGTCTGTAATAGTGTGTTTTTGGTTTAAAATATTTTTTTTCTTATTTTTCTCCCCCAAATCCTAGGTGCGTCTTATGGGCAGGTGCGTCTTATATGGTGAAAAATACGGTACGTTTTTAGACAGAAGTCCCACAACTACATTGTTAATTTACAGCACAAGTGTAGGAGCTTCTATTAAACTCTTAGCCCAAAGGTTGGTAGAATGACAAAATGCAAAAGAACACTTTCAGAAGTACAGTAAATGATAAATAATAAAGTAAATAAAGCCAGAAGATACATCACAGCAGCAGCAGAACCATCCCAACATTTCTGACCCCTATAGTGGTCACTGCTTTTACCCTGAAGAAAGACGCAGAGGGGTCAGAAACGGATGTTCATGAATGTTCATGATCTTATTGCTTTGCAATGAAGAAAAAACTGTTAAGTATGCTGTTTTTATATTCAAAAATAATCTGCATACAGGAGAACATTTGTGGGATCATGGAGAAAAAGAATAGTGGTTTCTGGGAGGCAGTAAGATGAGCAATTTGAGCTAGGAACTCTGGGACTGCATAAACAGCTGGACTTTTGGTGTTTACTAGTACTAACTACACATCTGCTTGGATTTTGAAGTTTTCAGAAGCAATTTCAAATTTTCAGTTTTAGTATGGTCAGCCTGCTAAATAACATTTTTGAGATGCGTATTTGTTCAAATTACTTTCTGTTCACAAATTGATTTGAGTTGTTCTCCAGCAAAATGAACAGTGTCACTTTATTGGCACTTATACATAATGAGCTACAGCTTATGAAGCCTAGGTAGATGAAAAAAACAGCACAGCAAACCACACAAACCCAATATGTGCACATGTCCCTATACCAACCAACATCAATATATAGACAACGCAGGACAGTCTCTTATATTTTATCTTGAACATTCTTAAATTATCTCTTCCTTTCTCTGAATTTTTAAAATGTACTTATGTATAAATCTATAAATGTATAAATCTGTACTGTACAATTTTCACTTGTTCATCTTGTGTTTTGCTCCTCCTGGTTGGGGCATCAAGATTTAAAGCTTAGAATAATGCTGGACCATATTTTGTTATGGTGAAAGAGAATCATATTCATGCTTTTGTCTTGTCTCTATGTATCTCTGCTTGAACAGAAAGTCGAAAGTACAAGGAGTTCCTTTCTTTTTCTCACAACTACAACCTCTCTTCTAAATGTCATTATTTTCTTTGTCTTTAATTACAGGGATTCCTCCATGTGGCATGTCAGATTGAAATGGTGGCCTCCAGGTCAGACAGAAGTATTGGTAGTATTGGTAGTATAGGTAGAAAGGTAGACTTTCTGGAAAAAGAACTGGGAAATTGTATTGGCCTAATGACATGGTCATTTGTTGACTTCAAAAGTACTTTCAAGCGTATTACTCAAAAATAGGATGTAAATAGAATGTACCCAGATTAAAAATAATTTGTTCATACCTTGGTCCTCAAAAAAAATATTAGTTCATACTATTTATTTTCACATTACCAACAGGCATCTAGTCTAATGGTATTTCTAAAGTGTTTATTACAAGTATAGACATTTTCCAGGTTTGCAAATCAAAATCCTCCAAACAATAGTCTAAAATGTACGAGACTTCTCTGGCTGAAATAGTTCCAAATGTGGAATGCTACATAGACCCATTGTTTCCATGTTTAGTACATTGTTCCTATGTCCAAGAGGAAAAAAGATTTTTGCATATTTGCACGGGAAGATGGGGCATTAACTATATTGGTGAGCACATTTTCCTAAATACACTGCACCTGCTCCATCCTATTCTCCTGTGTAAGACATTTGTTTTATGTATGGCACTGAGTAAAGCTATTTGTGTTTATCCAGCATCCTGAGAAAGTCATTTGATGGTAGAATGATCCATTGTACACATGCGGATAAATAAGCACAGACAAGCAGGCAGATTTCTTTTGAAACATCTTTTTATAGAAGCTAAACATCTGTTTTAAGGACTTTGCATAAAGCTCTTTCTACAAATCGTCTGTGCCAGATAAAAAGAGAAAAAAAAACAACGCTTAATGGTTTAGCTCTAGAGATAAACAAAAGGTACAATCTTCTTCAGTGAGAGTGTGTCAGTGCAATTTACAATAACAGCACCACAACAGCATTTAAAGGAGAATTACAGGATGTTTAAAAGTAAGACACTGACACTTAAGTATCCTCTAATAAGTATTTTTGAGATATAGAACGTTTTTTTTCTCCAAATAAGTAGCATAAAAATTATGTAATTCAAATTATTTTTGCAAGAGCTGGACCACCTGAAATCCACTTTGAGTATTTTTTTTAAATCAGGCCCATAGTATTTTATTGAACCAGGTGTATCATTTCAAAAAGTCCGTTTTTGAACACATATTCACTAGTAACAAAGCGAAAACATATGGAATTACATTGTTATTACATTGTGACATTAACACTTTAGTACCAGACCTGTAATGACAATTCTGCATAAAAATATAAAAAATCAAAAAAGTTTTCAAAAATGACATTTGATAGGCCAGGAGAGGTCACACAATGATTTGATTAAAAAAATTAAAAAAACCCTGTTTAAAGTGAAGGAAAGTAACGTCCATTGAAATGTATGGGAGACAGGTAGCGACAGGTAATACCAGGTGCTCTGGAAGGCACATCGCCATCGCTATACGCTGAGCTGCCTGTAATGATGAATCGTACTCTACAGGGCGCTGTTAGAGTCACTCACCGGAATAGCTTTGATAAATGTGGTATTGCGTACAGCGCCCGGCGTTCACCGTTCGCTACCTGTCGCTACGACGCACTAACTGTCGCTATCCCTTGATGAATAAACCCCAAAGTCTACAGCTGACCTCTCTCCCCTTCTTTTATTGATCCTAACCACCAGACACAGGGACTGGTATCCCAGGGTTCAAAAGCTGAATGGCTGGTCCCTGGCTATGGTGGCATACTGGCGCCTGACCTTTGCCACAGATACCATGCTGCGGCAAAGTGGGCAAGCCGAGTGCCCAGGGGGTGCAGATAAATGGGTAGGAATATCAGCAGGTAACTTGCCAGAACCTGCTCCACATTGCCATAGGCCCCATGTTGTTCCACTGCATGAGCCCCAATAGGGAAGTTGATCATTTTTTCAGAAAGACACATTTTGGGATGCCTACATCGACAAAACTGATCACACATCATCCACATCATTAAATAATTAGTGATTTCTGAGGCTGTCACAATTTAAGCCTCTCAAATGCGTCCCTCTGAAAAAATGGTCAGCTCATAGAAAGGGTAAAGGGGCTGTAAGAATCTGAGCCTTGGGGATAAAAGCACCTATGCCTGGTGTGTGGGTCTAGTAGCTGTGTGGGGAACATTTCAGTAAAAGAAAAAATATTTAAAACTAAAAGATGGGCAAATACATTTGTTTGACCCAACATGGGTCCCATGTGACTAGTGTCTCCAATAAAGGTGGCAGCCTGCCTGAATAGGACTCAGATTGTGTCTGGTCTCTTTTGTTCTTTCAAGTGGGCCTAAATTCATCTAAAGAATAGCAGTAAAAATAATCAGTGCCAGGAACAATTGCATAGCAAAAGAGACTCTAGGACCTGTCATGGCCTCTGACTCAGCTAATAATAGCTGCAGCCGCACCAGGGCTCGAGGACTGCAATAGTAAGGTAGGTTTTTTCCCAATTCTCTAAATTGCTCAAGGGGAGTGAACAGGGTGGGGAAGGCTGGCTAGAAAGGTCTGGAAGCTCTTTTTAAAGCAGCCCCCATTAAAATCTAACAAGGCTCAGTCTAAACTGAATCTTACCCACCCCTCCAGAGAGGGGTTTTCCTATTAGGTGGAGTGACCTGATGAAAAATATCTCTGCAATGTCTTGGGTGGCATGAGGAGGTGTGTAGGGTTTATATGGGACCCCTGTGGGCCAGGACCCTTCAGAAGGTTTACTTCAAAACAGAACCTTACCCTCAGTTTTGTGCTCCACCTATAAGGCCCAACAATGAAGAGTCCATTACCCTTTACTTGCATTGTTCAAACTGATGTGGATGACCAAGAAATGACTAAACACTGTGGCACTAAACATGTACAGCTGTTTCTGGGTCCATTAGACAGGACAATGCAATGCAAGAAAAGTTTTTTTTCTTGTTTTTTATTATGCCTTAGAAGCAGATTCCACACTAGACCCAAAAATGAATATGTAGTGAATTCGGGGATCCTAGTCATCAAAAAGGAGCAGCCTCTGACTGCAGGGCAAGTGGTCTCCCTCTAAGCTGGACATTCCAATCTAGGATGCCCTGATGTGTGAAATGGGAATGCTTGTCACTCTTCCATTCAGCATTCTATTACATGCTTTTTTATGCAGAGCATAGAATGCTTATTGGAAATGGTAACAATACTGGACATTCCGGGGGGGTTTCACACAGTGGGCTTCCCAAATTAGGCATGCCATGGACCCCAGGAAAACCCAGAACAGAGAAAATCTCAGGGTTTGTTCCTCTTTAACCATTTAAGTGGCAGCCTACCTGGAGTTTTTGTCACCCTTTGTTGCCAGACCATTTTGCACTATTTTGCGCTCCCCATGTTCAAATGTGATTTTTGAAGGGATTTCCCAGGAAAATCATATATTGTTTTTTTTCAGCATAGTCTAGGCTTTAACATGAAATGTCTTGTTTTCATTTTTTTAGTGTTCTCAATATTTTTGGGTGAAATATGTGCAAAAAAAAAAAAATTTTTACAATTCGTAGTGTTTTTTGTAGTAAAAAATGTAAGTTTGTCAATAAAATCTTATTGCGTGTGAAATCCCAATTTCCTCCGGTTACAGCAGTATCACATATGTATAGGTAGACACCCTTTCCTGCCCAGGAGACTCCCCCAAACTAAAACAGCGCTCAGATAAAATACAACTATGCTATGAGCTATGCGCACCTTGCAGTTTTTCCAGAAAAACAACCCTTTACATTTGAAATACCCCCAACAAACTATATATTCTCTGGAAGTACACACCTCAAGCTTTCTAGGCATACCAGGCTTGTTGATGGGGCCACAGTTTTCTGGAAGTAATCCCTCAATGTATTCTTAGGTTGCAAAGAGTTTCCCTAAAAAAAGGATAAAAAGCAGAATCAAAGCCACATTTTCCTATAAAAACTATATACAAACAATAAAAAACAAGTTTAATCTGAAAAAGCAACATCCCCCGAACAGAACGATACCCAACATGCATAGCTACTGTCAAGGGAAGAGTTGCCAAACCCCAAAGAAAAGTGTGCATAACGGTAATTTTACTTGAAAATTTCAGCTCTGCAGACAAAGTGCGCACCTTGCGATTTTTCAACCAAAACAACCCTTTACATTTGGAATATCCCCCATAAACCATATATTCCCTGGAAGTGCACATGTTAAGATTTCTAAGCCTACCCAGCTTGTTGTAGTGGGCTCATCTTTCTGGAAGTAATCCCTCAAAGAATTCTTAGGTTACCCAGGGTTTCCCTAAAAAATGTACAAAAAAGCTGAATAAAAAACACCTTTCCCTAAAATATCAATATGCAAACAAGAAAAAACAAGCAAGTCTAAAAGCGCAAGGTCCCCCGAACAGAACAATACCCAACATGCATAGGTACTATTAACCCTTTTAATTGCCAGCCTACTAGAGATTTTGTCATCCTCTGTTGACAGCTCATTTTTCCCCATTTTGCGCCATGTTTTGCATAATTTTTGCTGGAATTTTCAGGAAATGTTTTTTTTTTTTTTGCAGCAGAGTTTAGGCTTTAACATGAAATGTCTTGTTTGTAAATTTTATTAAGTTTTTTACAATATTATTAAGTAAAAAAAAAATAAATAAATAAAACATTTTTTAGAAAAATCTCCTTTATTTTAAATAAAAAATGTATTTTATTAAAGAAAACCATATTTCATGTGAAAGCCCCATTTCTACCGATTAGAACGGTACCACATATTTATCGGTAGCCCCCCGTTCCTGCCCAGGAGACCCCCCCAAAATGAAACAAACGTTATAACATTTACAAATAAAATACAACTACCATCCCCCCCTCCCAGGGGGGACCCCATTTTTGGGGGGATTTTTAAGGGTTAAAAACCATTAGAAATCCCCCAAAAAATGACATGGGGTCCACCTTACCCATCATAACCAGCCCGGGACCGGCTATGCAAGGCTTGTAGGAACAGGGCGCAGGACCAGCTTTGGTGGCTCCTGGCCCTGCAGGCTACAAGCCTGCATAGCCCATGGCCACGGGCTCTTCTGCCCCCCCCCCCCGAACTTTGGGGAGGCAGGTAATTGGGGGTGCTGGGGGGTTAATGGCAAGTCACCCACTAGCCGCAGGTGACTTGCCAGCCCCGAGCCTTGTGAACTAGTATAGGGATCTCATGGACCCCTTACCAGTTCACAAGGGGTTAAATGTAAAAAATAAAGACACTGACACACACACAGATAAAAATGATCTTTATTTATTTTTTTTCTTTACTCTACTCACCTCCGATCTTCCGTCCCTCGCCGCTGTCCCGCGCTGCTGATGACAGATGCTGGTAGTGATCAGAGCAGGGGGTGAGAGGAGAGAAGGCTCCGATCGGAGCCTTCTCGCCTCTCACCCGCCCTGCTCCGATCACCACCAGCATCTGACAGACGGCAGAGCCGGTGAGACTGTTTGAGGACCGGAAACGGGGGGAGGCGCCAGTTTCGGGCCCCCTGCTGAAGACGGGAGATGACGGGGGGGATCGGATGCCCCCCTCAGGAAGAGGAGACCCCCAGCTTTACACAGATACCATAGGTGAGTTTTTTTATTCCTATTTTTCACTAGCAGGGGGAAATGCCAAGCACATAGTTTCTACCTGCTTGGCACTTAATGGTAGGAGAAGCAATCACGTGGAAACTACATGCTTGGCATTTAAAGGGTTAAAGCTGTCCAAAAATCAAAATAAACTATTTGTCCAGTTGAATGTGACCTGTGGGTTTACCAGTCAGGGATGCCCCATAGTGTAAAACTTTAAGAACCCCTCACAGGCTGAGCTGCATATTCACCTAATTCCAGGATCCCACAGGGATCGAATACGGCAATGGGCAGAGCCGCTTTGCTGTGCAGCTTTATCCTTGCTCCCTCCTCTGTGTACGCCCAATCAGGTCTGTCAGGCACAGCATGCAGAACCCGAATGCCATTTCAGAGAGAAGATACAAGGCAGTTGAGGGTTTAGGGAGGCGGAGCTTCCGTATGGATTTAGTCAGTGGAGCATTTTTTAACTTATGAGCTGCTTCAAAGTAAACCAACAGTTATATTTGACTCTTGGTCACATTGGTGACCATCTATTTTAAAGTGCAAGTCTGCCACTGCAGAGTGTGCAGCAGAAGAGCTGCTGCAGCGGCAGTGGAGCTGCGGCAGCAGTGGCATTCCAAACTGGCCCCAGCCAGGGCTACAAAAAAATGGCTGCCGACTCCCATAAGTAAGGACACTTCTAGTGCCAGCACTCATGGGAGCTGACTCGTCTTTTTGTAGTCCCAGCTGGGGCCAATTTGAAATGTTGCTCCGATGACAGGAGAGGATTGGGGCTAAGAAAGTTACAGCAGCGCTTGTGCTGCTGCAACCTTAGGTGAAGCTGGTTGATGGACTTCATCAATCAGCTTTTCCGTGGGCCAGATGCCGAACTCGAACAAGGACTTCTGGCTGATGCCCATGTTCCAGTTTGGGAAGTTTGGTATGAGCCAGAAACTTTGCGGTTCAGGTTCACCTACCTATAACAATATATAGCGAGAGAGAGAGAGAACGGTTCCCAGGCAAAAGTTTGCATGTACAATTCCATTTTCTGGTTATCTTTGTTTATTATGGGGTCTTTTAGACTCCAGGGTTGGCCAAAAGAGTCTCACTTTAAAGGCCACTCCAGCCAGGTTAACCAATTTTGACACCCCTCCTACCCTGCCACCCTCCATTAGCGCTGAAGCAGGACTAATAAGTAAAATGCGACACAGGAAGTGCCGGACCCTTTGACAATTTGTACTGAAATGTGTAATTTTCAGTTTCAACCATCATGTGTTTTGAGACACAGGAAATGTGAGCAGATGGTTGATAAAGTATATTTGTGGTTTCCACCCCTAGCGTGGCGGAGGAAGTGTGATGGTGTTGGGGTGCTTGTGATTATCATGACTACCATAGAATTCTGCATATCATCCCATCTGGTTTGCCCAATGGAACCATTATTTGGAACCATTCGCACATTGGAAATATTTGTTTTTCAACAGGACAATGACTCCAAACACACCTCGAGGTCAACTCATGGTCATGCCCCTAAGTATTTGTGCACACTTTTCATAAGCAAAAATGGATTTCTCACATTTCCCCTTCCTCACGATTCATGAGACACTTTCTTGTGCACCTTTTTAAGCATGTAAATTTCGGCATGAAGTAAGATTTCATGCCCAAATTTACTCCCAAGACGTTTGTTTTGAGGGGTGAAAAGTGTGCACAAGGTGGCAAGTTCTAAAGCACCTTCAAAGCATCTGTCAAAAAATGGGTGTTGTATCGGCACAGTGAGGTATTTCCAGCAGAATGCTGAATTAGGAATAAAAGAGAAAGGTAAGATTTCTCCCATTCTGTACTGTTATGCGCAGGGGAGCATCCACAATCAGGATGCCTCCATGCACCCAGAACAAAGCCCTTTTTGTGAAAATACAGTTCCAGGTTCCACTCATATCCAGCAGGTTCAGCAGGCAGAGGGGCTGGCAGAGAAACCAAGCTGACTCTCGTGCATCAACAGAAAGCTTTAGAGACAGTAATAAAACAGCACACTGCCCTCTAGTGGCTGGGTGACCATAGTACACTCCAGTCAGAATTACAACGTTATGTGTTCCGTCAAGCTGCCAGGTCTCTTTGCCCTGTTTGTCATCCATAATGGTGCCTTCTCATTTTATTTTTGGAGGTAATGTGTGTGATTGTCATTCTTCCCACGGCCCTGCCACTGAAGCAAGCAAACATGCAGCAGTCTATAGCTCTCTTCTGGGCGAGCCAGGAAAGCTGTACATGATATAAATCTATGTCCCCTGCTGGAGTGTCACTATGTGTGATTGTATAGGTAGCATACTCCAAAGGTCTGCCCTGATAGAGTAGATGGTTGCAAAGGTGTAGCAAGGCTTTCTGGCAGCAAAGATTCCCTGGGTGCCCCCCCATTCGCGACAGTGGCTATTTTGGAGAATGGGAATAAAAATCAGTGCCAGGAACGATTGCATAACAGAAGAGACTCTAGGACCTGTCATGGCCCCTGACTCAGCTAGTTATAGCTGCAGCCGAACTAGTCCAGCCAAGTAACTGATTGGTGGTTGTCTAGCACCCGCCTACTTACTGTAACATCAGATCCAGTCCCTTGTGCCACCCTTGTGCGGGTGCGTGCTGCTCGGGAACTCCTGCTTTGCCATTCTGGGGGGGGAGGTAGTGTAGTCGCCCGGCTGGTCCAGCAGAAAACAGTTCCCTGCATTGAGCTGCTAGTGGCTGGGCTTCGTGGCTTATGTGCAGTGAGCAGCCACCGAATTACAGATCTGCACGCACCCATCATTGTAGCATTGCTGATGGCGGCTTTGTTGCTCTAGACTCTCCTGCCCTGTGGTGTCTTTGGCTGCAGGTTTTCAAAAACAAAAAGAGGCTTGCCTAGGTGTGCAGTGGGGCCCCCTTAAATAAAGTCAATAAATTGCACAGAGCTTCCAGGGAACTCCAGATAGCCCTGTAGTTCTTCCAAAACCATTCGCTGCCACCACTGTGTAATCGTGCCGCAATATCCACTTCAGTGACTTTTTCCACCACCAATACAATGCTCTTACCAGAACATCCAGAGATAGTGTGCCAAATAATCAATACATTCCCCACATCCAGGGTCTTGAATTTATGATCAGCAATACTTGAGGCCTTATACAAGTGTGTCTCTCATAATGTGCATGTAAAGGAGAGAAAACACAACAAGACCATAGTGCAATAATGCTGGAGACAAGAAATACTTTATTGTGCCAAAAATACACTCACATCTAAAACATTAAAATCATGCTTTGAATCCAATATAAGTTGTATCAACTCACGCTGCTCCATTCCACCTTAAAAATACTTTTAACGCAATGTCCCTCCAGGTGGGGTAAGCTTCCTACCGCCAAGGCTTTATATACAAATGGTGGTGGGTGGAGCTCCCACAGCAGGCCTTCCTTTAACCAATCAGCGCCCTTTGGTAAGTGGAACACAAAACATCCTTTCCCCTCCGCCAATCAGGTTCTTCCTATGTGTCTAATCTACGTTAGATAAGCAGACCGATAAGCGCTCCACTCATAGGGAAAAAAAACAAAAAACTTTATTGTCCCGCAAGCAGACATCACACGCTCAGCGCTGGAGGAAGAAGGATTTAACTCTCACATCCATGGAAGGTCTAAAATATTATATAAATAAAAATACAAGCTCCTGAGCTATACAAGCTCTAATTAATCAGTGGGGAGAAATCTTACTTGGATTACATCATGTTTTGTACTTTATATTTTTTACTAACAAAAAATTTTATTGACAAACGGCCAAACATCTCAAGCTCAGCATGCAAAGAGGGAAGATTTAACCCTCACTTATCTGGGATACATTATATGTATTCAAAGTCCCAAGCGGCACAGAGGAGAATCAAAATCAAATTACCACATACTTTATGCTCCATACACAAGGGAGAAATTTTAAACCTTGCGCAATAACAAAAATGTAACTACCGATCCCCAATATAAAATAGGTGCCAGCAGCATTAAGTACAAAATATTGTGTTCTCAAGATATAGCAAAAATAAGTAGGTTAAAACCAAAGACAAATATAGTCTAAAAATTCTACCCATACTATAAAATATACAATTGGAGTCGAGAAGCAGTGAGTTGATCTAACATTATTAGAAATCGTTAAGATAGACATACAATATAACTTTTACAGACACATCATAAAAACATCATAAAAACATAAAAAACAGACTACTAAGAGGGACCTCATAGAAGACTAGACCTGATATTTAAAAATTGATCTAAAACTAGGAGGAGTCCAGAAAGCATTTCAAATCGAACTCTATATTCAAACCCTTTGGTGTCATGGTATCCAGAGTGTATATCCAAAAACTCTCCCTTTTGGATACCTCTCATGTCAAATTTGAACCCCTCCAATGCCCATCAATTTTATCTAGTGCTAAAAAGGACACAGCTGTGGGGTCACATTGATGAAACTTTTTGAAGTGGGCAGAGAGGCTGTGAGCTTCAAACCCTCTCTTTACATTATACACATGCTCCCTTATCCTAATCCTCAATTCTCTAGTCGTTCTCCCTACAAAGAAGATTGCATGTGCACCATATCAGGTAGACCACACACTTAGAGGTACATGTAATGAATTTCTTTATAAAAATTGGAAAATAGTTAAGTTAACAAATATAATATTGTTTTAGGAATCAAGATATCGTCAGATAAAACACTACACATAAAAACAGGAAAACACAGGTGTCACAGGGAATTCACTACAGATTGGAGAAAAGAGATTCACCTCAAACACAGAAGCTGGAGAGACAAATCTGCCACTAAACAGAAAAGATGGGGGAGAAACATGCAGGCCATGGGGGCCAGTGACTGCCTTAGGCTGCACAATGTGAATGGAACTTGGCCATTTCCGCATAAAAATAGCAGAATTTCATGCGAGATGTTTGCGCATGAAATGGAAACTTGCACTCCCATGTCACGCATGTAATTTAGTGCAATGTGCACGTGCGCGAAACTTGCGCAAGGTTCCGTGAATCGTGCACTGTAGCGCATGTTTCCTCATGCGAATTCACTTGCGCATGATTTTGCTGTTTCTCGCGCACAACCATAAATTGCCTCTAAAGTCATCCCCAATCAGGATGCCCTGGGGGTACTTGCTCAGCTGGCCCTGGGGTCTTTGATTGTACAATCGAAGCAGGTCCCTAGGTCCTTTGCTTTTTTTGTCCACTTTCTGACTGATAGGATGCTTGGTCTGGCCGTCTTTAAAAGCTGCCAGGTGAATTAGGCCTTTATTTATGAAGGAATAGCGACAGGTAGCGACTGGTGAGCGGCCGGTAATGACGGGCCCCACCACGAGAACGCCGGCTCCCCACCACAATCACACATTTATCAAGCCAATCCTGCTTAGCGACTGAGATAGCGCCAGATAGCCACTCATTCATCATTATTCCAGCCTCAGCCCACAGCGCCAGCGTCCGACCTTGAACAGCGACAGGTATGACCTCTCGCTACCTGGCGCTCTCCAATGCATTTCAATGGAACAATCTTTAAATATTCATAAATAATTGTTATAAATTGTTTTTTTTTTAATGTGAAAAATTCTGTGACCACTTCTGCCATTTTAGGTAATTTTTTAAGGGAAAAAAAAATTGTACAGAATTGATATTACAGGTCTGATATTAATGTATTCATATTACCAAATTATTTAAAAAACTTGTTTTTTTTGGTTTCCAAAAATATGGTTGTTGGGGGTTAAAAAACTACTTTTAACCCATCGCCGCCAGCGCTCTGCAAACATAAACATGCATTTTACAGCGCAAGAATTTTTTGAGCGTGATTTTTTAATGAATATCGTGGGAGCCGGTCGCTAGGGCCAGTCGCTATCATGCGCTCCCATACAGCGCAGAACCTGTCAAATAGCGACTCCTCACCCAATAATCAACATTACGGCAAACCGACTGAGTCGCTATCAACTACAGAACAATGGCCAAGCACAGCGACTACTAGCGGGCGCTCTGAAAATGCCGCTACAGTCGCTACCTGCCGCTATTAATGAATCGGCCTCCCCGTCAGTGGTCCAAGAAGCCCAAGGCTGCTGTGGACACTGCTCTGTAGGTAGCGTCGTGTACTAGTGCCTGGCGGGGACAGCAATTTGCTGGATGCACTTTGGAAAGTTCTGGTTCAGGCTGACCTTATAAAAATCTCCCAGTACTATCACAAAAGCCTCAGGGTATTTACTTTCCCATAATGACATACTAAAAGTTTTCTTAGTACATCTTTTGAATCCATATGTAACTCGTTCTAACATTTCTATGTATTATGTTTTGTTATGTGTGTCACTCTTTGTGCTTTGTTATGTGTGTCGCTCTTTGTGACACTGCCGTAAATTTGATCTCCCTGCTGGCTTCTCTACTAAGCAGGTGGCAGAAAGTCAGAACTTGTGTTGTACACACATCAATTGATGGTATTTTAAACAGAAATGGCCATTGTTTGCAAATAGATCCAAAACAATAGAGTGGGGTCCTGGGCAGGTGCAGTGCACAGGGCACTAAGAACAGAACTTTTAATACAAGTTGTTTTTATGGTTTAGAATAGAGTGATAAATGAAGTGGATAACAATAGCGGTTGACGTTCTTTTGTCTGTATAGGTTTCTGCCTTGCTGGAACTTGTTACTTCTCAAATTGCATCCAGTAAAGGGCTTACCTTCATATAACAACATGTACAACTGCATTAGACGGACAGAACTAATCCTAAAATTACCCCGTATATGCTCGGCTATTTTTAGTTATATTTATACACATCAACAAACACGCAAGCTAAGGACATTTTGCAGCTACAATTTAACCTTAACCTACAGCTCATCATTTATTTGCTAATTGAGTTTAGTTATTACTTTTAGAGTTGAGAAAATTCTCCAAGATTCATTTTATACCAATTCATCAGATTCCGGCCGTGAGATTAATCTGACATTTTAATATAAATAAACAGCTGGTTTCCTCCATCCCAGGAATTTCAGCCAAACACTGCAGCACACCAAGCATGATGGCTGGTATCTCCATGGCTCATAAGCCACAAAGCCAGCATTTCAGCATTAGCACATCATGTGCTGTATGAGGGCTGCCGACACCAATGTTGAAAGCTGTGTGGCCCTGTCATCCAAAACAATCTGAATCAATTTGCTTATCGCTAAATACTATAACACTCTTGATCATATATAATAATGTTTCAATAAAGAAGCTGTGGTTTGAATGTTTTTGGACTATGGGGTGTATTCATGAAGGTCTAGCCCCAGGTAGTGCGCAGGCAGCGTCGGGTGAACGTTGGGCGCTGTACGCAAAACCACATTTATGAATGGGGATTCTGGTGAGCAAATCTAACAGCGCCATGTAGCTTATGATTCATCATTACAGGTGGCTCAGCATATAGCACTGGCACTCTAGCTTCCAGAGCGACAGCTCTTATTCGCTACCTGTTGCTCTCCCATACATTTCAATGGACATTCCTTCTAATCTCATTACTGATCCTATTTTTTTTTTTATTCTCAAATAATTGTTTGATCTCTCCTGGCCTGGAATAAATTATTTTTTGATTTTTTTATATTTTTATGCAGGTCTGGCATTAAAGTATTAATGTCACAATGTTAAAACAATGTCATTCCATGTGTTTTCGCTTTGTTACTGGTGGATATGTGTTCAAAAACAGACTTTAATCACACAGAGTCTGGCGCTCTATGTTACAGTGACCAGATCCAGAGCGGCGACTCTGTGTGTCTGTTTTTTTGTTGAATATGGTGTGAGTCGCTGAAAGTCGGTCACATTGAGCTGGCGCTACCTTTCGCTCGCTGCAACGCTGTACTGGTGTTACAACGCCCAACATACATCTCATTCATCAATGCAGGTTACTACAGCGAATGAGACGCTCTGTTACAGCGCCCGATAGCCGATCACAGCGTATACTAGTGGTCGCTCTAAGCGCCTCTGTACAAACGCTCATCTGCCGATAGCTGGCGCTAGTAGTGAATCAGCCTCCACGTCTGCCTTTTACATTCAATGAAAGCCCTTCTCCCATAGTGAACCTACCCAAAGGTCATCCCTTAAAGCGGACCACCAGCCACATACAGATGTTATGGAATGGCATAAAGATTATTTACTCTAGAATTACATGGGGTGACCATCTTGCCACACACCTGATCGTTCTGCATACACATGAGAATTAGGGGGGAGCGGTGCCAGCAGTATTTCACACCAAATTGAGAGAGATATATGCCTCAGAAACTATGAGGAAACTTTGGCCCTTATTTAACAAGGGATAGCGCCAGGTAGCGAATGGTGAGCGAACGGTAATGACGCTCACCGCCACGAGAACGCCGGCTCCCCTCCGCAATCACACATTTATGAAGCCGATCCTGCTTGGTGACTGACAGAGCGCCAGATAGCGAATCATTCATCATTATTCCAGCCTCACCCCACAGCGCCAGCGAGCGACCTTGAACAGCGACAGGTATGACCTCTCGCTACCTGGCGCTCTCCAATGCATTTCAATGGAGCAATCTTTAAATATTCATAATTCATTGCTTTTAATTTTTTTTTTTTTTTTTTTTTTAAATGTCAAAAATTCTGTGACCACTTCTGCAATGTTAGATTTTTTTTTTAAGGTAAAAAAAAACAAAAAAAAAAATTTGTGCAGAATTGATATTACAGGTCTGATATTAATGTATTCATATTACAAAATGTTTTGAAAAACATGTTTTTTTTTTTTTCTAAAAATATGGTTGTTTGGGGGTTAAAAAACTACTTTTAACCCATCGCCGCCAGCGCTCTGGGGTTTAAACAAGCATTTCACAGCGCGAGAATTTTTGGAGCGTGATTTGTTAATGAATATGCTGGGAGCCGTTCGCTATGGCCGTTCGCTGTCATGCGCTACCATACAGCGCGGAACCTGTCAAACAGCGACTCCTAACCCCGTATTCAACATTACCGCACACCGACTGAGTCGCTGTCAACAGCCGAACAACGGCCAAGCACAGCGAATACTAGCGGGCGCTGTGAAAATAACGCTACTGTCGCTCATCTGTCGCTACCTGGCGCTATTAATGAATCGGCCTCCCCAACTGAGAAACTTGCAGGCTGATTCATTAATAGCGCCAGGTAGCGACAGATGAGCGACAGTAGCGTTATTTTCACAGCGATGATTTCTTTGGTTGCACATGTTTTCCCGAGAAAAAGAATAAATAATCAGAATCAAAGTCACATTTCAAAATGAAAATATGCAAATAAGAAATTAAATCTGAAACAGCAATGTCTCCTGAACAGAACAATGCCCAACATGCATAGGTGTTGTCAAGTGTAGGGTTGCCAAACACCCCAAAGTACAGCATACTCATAGGGGCAATTTACTTAAAACATTCTGCCCTGCAGACAAAGGGCTTTATTCATGAAGGGATAGCGACAGGTAGTGCCTGGTAAGCTGCAGGTAGCGGCAGGTAGCCACTGCACGCAATTGCATATTTATGAAGCCGAATCTGGTGAGCGACTGGAACAATGCCATGTAGCGTACGATTCATCATTATCCCAGGCTCAGCGTACAGCACCAGCGTTCAGCCTTGCAGAGCGCCACGTCTTACCTCTCGCTACCTGGCGCTCTCCCATACATTTCTATGGACGATCCTTAAATCCCTTTCCTGATTTTTTTTATAAAAACTTAAATGTTTCTGACATGTATCATGGCCTAGAAAATGACATTTTTGAAAACTTTTTTGATTAATAATATTTTTATGCAGTCTTGTCCTTACATGTCTGATATTAAAGTGTACATGTAACAATGTAATTCCATATGTTTTCTCTTTGTGGACTCATGTTCAAAAACATACTTTAATCACACAGCTTCTGGAACTCTGGGCCCATTTTTGAGCGCCGGCACTGTTTGAGGCTATTTTTTTGATGGATGTGGTGTGAGTCAGTCGCACTGAGCTGGCACTACCATTCGCAGCGTAGTACTGCGACTCACACAATATATTCATCAATTCCGGACAGCAACTGAGGCGCTCGGAAACAACTAACCATGGGCGAGCACAGCGACTACTAGCGGTCGCTCTGAAATCCACACTACAGATGCTCATCTGTCGCTACCTGGCGTTAGTAATGAATCATCCTGCCAGTGTGCTCCTTACTTTTTCCCAAATCAAAACAACCCTTCACATTTTAAATACTTCCCACAAACCATATATTTCCTGAAAGTACAGACATTAAGCTTTCTATGTGTACTCAGCTTGTTGTAGTGGGCACATCTTTCTGAAAGCAAACTCTCGATTAATTATTTGATTGCACGCGGTTTCGTTACAAAATGTATAAAAAAGCAGTATCAAAACCATATTTTTCTAAAATATCAATATGCAAACAAGAATAAAACATGTTCAATATGAAAAGGCAGGTAGGTGCACTATTAAGGATTAAATAAAAAAATGGGTATGGTCCCCCCTCTTCAGGGGTTAAAGTGGACCAACACCCAGGATTTTGACTATCCTGGGTTTTGGTCCACTTCGGCGGGGCACCCCGATCGGGGGTGTCCCGCTCTCTGAAACCCCCCAGAAACCCCAAAAAACTCACCTTGCCTCGCTCCCACGTGACCGCGCCGTCCAATCCCCGCCGACGTCCAAGCGGGTGACAGCGGCGTCCAAGACAGCGCGTCCGCCGCCGCCTCCCGCGCATCACTCTTGGCGTGCTCGCGCCCGCGACGGCCATTCACAGACGGCCGGCACGGGCACGCGCACATCTAGAGGGGCGCGCGGGAGGCGGCGGCGGCGGAAGCGGCTGCGGATCAGGTAAGGAGTTTGGGTTTTTTTGGGGGGGTTTCACCCCGCGGGACATCCCGATCTCGGATGTCCTGCAGTGAGTGAGGTGCTGGGTGTTGGTCCACTTTAAAACCCTTAAAAAACAGCACGGGGTCCCCACTTCCCAGTAAAACCAGCACAAGCACCAGCTATTGGGACTTTGTAGACCAGGGTGTGGGGGCTAGCATTGGTGTCCCCCGGCCCTGAAGGCTACAAGGCCACATAGTCCTCATGGGCCATGGGCTCTTCTGCACCCCCTGGTCTTTGGGGAGGCAGGTAATTGGGCTCAGGCGTTAATGGCAAGTCACCTGCTTGCCGCAGGTGTCATGGACCCCTTACCAGTTCACAAAGGGGGAAATGTAAAAAAAAAACGCACACACACAGAATAAAATATTTTCTTTTTTTCCTTGTACTTACCTCCAATCCATCAGAGATCTATTTCCGATCACTGTCTCCCACGCTGATTATACTGGTTTCGCTTTCCTGCTGCTGCAAGCAGCAAAAAGCTGGGTGACCAGACATCAAGAGAATTTTTTTTTAAAAATGACATAGGGTCCTACTCTCAGGGAGAGGTTAAAAACCCTTTTAAATTATGGCGTGAGGTCCCCCCTTCCCAGCATAATTAGCCCGGGCACAATCTATGTGGGGCATGTAGACCAGGGCATGGAGATCAGCCCTGGTGGTCCCCGACTCTGAGTGCTACAAGCCCACATAGCCTTCACGGGCCACAGACCTCTTGCCTTCTCAGATTAGCTGAGGCCACAGTCACCATCATATAAAACCCCTTCATTATCAGAAAGCCCTTGGGCCAGATGGAATATCATCAATATCAATTCATGCGCTTCCTCTTGTGATTTTGTAAAAATTCTACAGTTTGAGGCTGTAACTGGACTAATCAAAGAGAACAATGAGATTGTGTATCGTCAGGAGATTGCTAAACTTGGATGGTGCAATGACAACAACCTAAGGATCAAATTAGAGAAGATAGTTGAGAGGACCTTTGACTTCAGCAAACACATTGCTGATCACCCTCTATCCACTTAATGGATGCAGAAGCACAGTAAGACAGGTTAAGATCAAATTCCTGGGTTCTATAATATCCAGGAATCTTAAAGTGGACCAAAACCCACCCTGGAGTCTATGCCCCTCGGGGCATCCAGATTTGTGATCGTCTACTGAGGACCAGGGAGAGGTGAGTTAGTTTGGGTGACCTGGGGGGTTTCACACAGCGGGGCATCCCCAGTTAGGATGCCCCGAGGCCAAGGACCAAAACCCAGGGTAGTCCAAATCCTGGGTTTTGGTCCACTTTAAGTGGAGCAATATTGAAGCAGGAAAGTAAAGCATAGAATGTTGCTATAATGTCATTCTGTGTGGATCCTTCACAGTCTGGTATAGAGGGACATCTAAAAAGTATAAACTCCGGCTGGAAATAGCCACAAAATGGCAGGAAGGGGTTCACAGTTGGAACGTCTCTAAGGGGTACTTGGAGTAAAAATATTAAGAACCTTTTCACTAGACTGTGATTGCTTTTGACCAGTGGTTACAATTAGAGATGAGCGAACTTTTGAAAAATTCGATTCGACTGATTCGCCGAATTTTCCGACAAAAATCGTTTCGACCCGAATTTATTCGCGACGAATTGCTATTAAAAACGGCTATTTCTGAGCCTCCTAGAGCCTCAATAGGGTTGTAAACCATTTTGCCTTGCTGTAACGCGCATAGGATGCGCGCTGGGTTAGTTAAATAATACTGTAAATAAATATCACATGCAGATCAGAGGCATCGCTAATAGAATCGCAGAGCGGCACAATTGCAGAGAATTGAAGTGGCATCACTATGAGGGGCAGGAGCCCAAACATTGCTTTAAAGAGACACTGGAGTTGGCAGCAGCAGGAGCCCAAAAATTGGATGAATCACACCCTGGAGTTGCAAGCAGCAGCAGGAGCCCAAACATTGGCTGAAAGAGACACTGGAGTTGGCAGCAGCAGGAGCCCAAAAATTGACTGACACACCCTGGAGTTTCAAGCAGCAGCAGCAGCAGCAGCAGGAGCCCAAACATAGCTTGAAAGAGACACTGGAGTTGGCTGCAGGAGCCCAAAGATTGGATGAATCACACCCTGCAGTTGCAAGCAGCAGCAGCAGCAGGAGCCCAAATATTACTTTAAAGAGACACTGGATTTGGCAGCAGGAGCCCAAAATTGGATGAATCACACCCTGGAGTTGGCAGCAGCAGCAGGAGCCCAAACATTACTTTAAATATACACTGGGGTTGGCTTCAGGAGCCCAAAAATTGGATGATTCACACCCTGGAGTTGGCAGCAGCAGCAGCAGGAGCCCAAACATTGCTTTAAAGAGACACTGGAGTTGGCAGCAGGAGCCCAAAGATTGGATGAATCACACACTGGAGTTGGCAGCAGCAGCAGCAGGAGCCCAAACATTACTTTAAAGAGACACTGGGGTTGGCTTCAGGAGCCCAAAAATTGGATGAATCACACCCTGGAGTTGGCAGCAGCAGCAGCAGGAGCCCAAACATTACTTTAAAGAGACACTGGAGTTGGCAGCAGGAGCCCAAAAATTGGATGAATCACACCCTGGAGTTGGCAGCAGCAGCAGCAGCAGGAGCCCAAACACTACTTTAAAGAGACACTGGGGTTGGCAGCAGGAGCCCAAAGATTGGATGAATCACACCCTGGAGTTGGCAGCAGCAGCAGCAGCAGCAGGAGCCCAAACATTACTTTAAAGAGACGCTGGGGTTGGCTTCAGGAGCCCAAAAATTGGATGAATCACACCCTGGAGTTGGCAGCAGCAGCAGGAGCCCAAATATTACTTTAAAGAGACACTGGAGTTGGCTTCAGGAGCCCAAAAATTGGATGATTCACACCCTGGAGTTGGCAGCAGCAGCAGGAGCCCAAAGATTACTTTAAAGAGACACTGGGGTTGGCTTCAGGAGCCCAAAAATTGGATGAATCACACCCTGGAGTTGGCATCAGAAGGAGCCCAAAAATTGGCCTAAAGACATATGTTTTGCACCATTTGGAAAGTGTAAAACGTGGCACCATGCTGAATCTAGTCGCATGCATCAGGCATTGGTGGGTGGAAATCCTGGCTGATCCATCCCTGATTCATTTTGACAAAGGTGAGTCTCTCCACATTTTTAGTTGACAGACGAGTTCTCCTCGCCGTAACTATGGCCCCCGCTGCACTAAACACCCGCTCAGATGGCACGCTACTTGCCGGGCAGGACAGCTTTTCCAGGGCAAACTCTGCTAGTTGCGGCCACAAATCAAGTTTGGCTGCCCAGAAGTCCAGCGGATCCTCAAGGTGTGTTGGCATGGTCATGTCAAAGTATGACATGACCTGCTGGTTCAGGTCCTGCTCCAGGTCTTCCTGCTGCTCATGAGTAGCCTCACTATGCGGGTGTAGAAAGCTACTCATTAGCGACTGAAGACTGAGGCTGCTGCTGATGGAGCTGCTGCTGCTGCTCCTGCCAACCCCCCCAGCAGCCATGACAGTGGAAGGTGAGCGCAGAGGTCCCCTCGAGTCAGACCTGCGAGAGTATGGACCATGGCGCAGATAGGCATCGGCCAACTGCCTACGTAGAATGTCTTTGTAGTAGTTGAGTTTGTCCTCCCTCTCGGTGGGTTTAAAAAATGCCCCCATTTTGTGCCGGAAGCGAGGGTCCAATAAGGTGGACAGCCAGAAGTCATCCCGCCGACAGATGGAAACAATTCTGGGGTCACTACGCAAGCACGTGAGCATGCTTCCTGCCATTTGCGCAAGTGACTCGGATGGACTACCTGTCTCCATCTCCACTGCATACTGCCACGGTGTGCCCGGGTCCTCTGTCTCGCCTTCCTCAAAAACCTCTAGCTCCTCTGGCTGCTCCTGCTCCTCCTCTCCTGTCCGCTGACTAGATAAACCAGCCATTTCGCCAAGCCTAAACTGTGTTTCGCTGGGCAACTCCTCCTCCTCCTCCTCCAGTTCAGCTCCAACGGGGTTCATATGGCCGTAAGATGTAAACGCCATGTCTCCAGTGCCCTGACCAGCCATGGTTTCCAACATGTGCTGTAGTACATGAAGCAGTGGAATCACGTCGTTCATCCCGTAATCCTGCCGACTGACAAATAAAGTGGCTTCCTCAAAGGGCCTGAGCAAACGGCAGGTGTCACGTATGAGCTGCCACTGGTTGACATTGAAGTTACACAGGGGAGTCCCCCTATCTGCTTGGATCATCAGGAAATCTGTGATGGCTTTTCTCTGTTCATATAATCGGTCCAACATGTGAAGGGTGGAATTCCAACGGGTGGAAACATCGCAAATCAGACTATGTTGGGGGATACCGTTCTGACGCTGTAGCTCAAGAAGGATGTGTTTGGCGGTGTATGAGTGGCTGAAGTGCATGCAAAGTTTCCTTGAAGTTGTTAGGATGTCTTGCAGATGGGGGGAACACTTCAGAAACCGCTTGACAACCAGATTGAAGACGTGAGCCATGCAGGGGGCATGGGTCAGGCTTCCTTGGCGCAGCGCAGACAAAATGTTCTTCCCATTGTCGGTAACCATGATTCCCATTTTAAGTTTTCTTGGAGTAAGCCATGTTTGGATTTCCTGATGAATACATTTAAGCAGTTCCTCCCCTGTGTGACTCAGTTCGCCAAGACAAACCATGTGAAGCACTGCGTGACACCTCCGTGCCCTGCACACATGGTAGACTGGAGGGGCACTGAGACTTGAGCCTACAGTGGAGGGTGAGGAGATGGCGGAGGATGAGGAGGCCGAGTCGCACAGTGTCACAGGCCCAACGGGCAGGGAACGCGGAGGCCGAAGAGGCGTGACCTGTCCAAGTTGCTGCTGCAAAGGGACCACATTCACCCAGTGGGCCGTAAACGACATGTACTGTCCCTGACCGTAGTTTCAGCTCCAGACGTCGGCGCTGCCATGCACTTTGCTACACACCGACAGGCTCAAGGACTGGCCCACCTTCTGTTCAACAAAAGTGTGCAGCGTTGGTACTGCCTTCTTGGCAAAGAAATGATGGGTTGGGACTCTCCACCTCGGCTCGGCACAAGCCATCAGTTCTCTGAAAGGTGCAGAGTCCACCACCTGAAAAGGGAGCGACTGCAGCACCAGCAACTTGGACAGGAGCACATTCAGCTTCTGCGCCGTAGGATGAGTGGGCGCATACTGCTGCCTCTTGGACATGGCTTCGCTGATGGATTGCTGGCGGGATGCATGACTTGGAGGAGGAGGAGGAGGAGCAGGAGCGACAGAGGATGGGTACGACGCACAGCTGCCTTTGGCTGAGGTGCTGGAGCCTTGGCTGGCAGAAATTGGGAGCGGCGTGCCACTCGGTGAGGAAGCAGTCTGGCCCACCTCTCCGGAGCCTAGGTTCTCCCAGGCCGCTTTATGGTGACGCTGCATATGTTGACGCAGGGCCGTGGTGCCAACATTTGGACCCTGGCCACGCTTCACCTTCTGCCTACATATCTTGCATGTGGCCATGTTACCCTCCTGCGGATGCTTCAGGAAAAACTGCCACACTGCCGAGTAGCTACTTTTCCCACCAACAGGCCTCACTGATTCGCTGCTATTGTCGCCAACTCCAGGAACCCCTGCCCCACTACCTCCCGATAAGGTAGCCTGCCGCGCAGCAGGTGCTCTACCCCGGCCCCGGCCCCGTTTGGCTCCATGCTTTACAATTGTGCCCCCATGCTGCCTGCCAACCATGCTGCTAACACCTTGCTGCCTGAGCTGCTGACTCCGGGGCAACCTGCGCCCCTCTTCTCCTGATGATGACGATGAAGCCCCTTCATCACCCGGCTCCCAAGTGCGATCGGCTTCATCGTCATCATCATTATCACGAGTTGTGGCTGTACGTCACTGATGTTCGTGGATTCGTCAACAGTGTCTGGCGCAGGAGCTGGAACGCTCGCAGCACCCACGACACTGTCCACATCACTATTTGTCTGTCTAGCTAAAGAAGCCACCTCCATTTCTTGGCTGGGCAGTAGCTGCTGACTGTCCTCTATCTGATCGTCCTCCTCACTAAAGAGTGGAGCTGAACCCAAAGCATAGGATACGTCGCTGGGGGAGGGAATGGCGTAGGACAGAGGCAATGGGAGGACAGGGACTGCTCTCGGGGCATGCCAACTCAGGGTTGTGTCAGAGGAACCTACCGACCCTAGACTGGGGGTCTCAGACGTAAGTTGTGATGATGTTGTTGATGAGCGCGTTAACTAATCTACCACGGCAGATGCGTTACTGGTGGAGACCCGACCGCTAGCAGATACTGGCAGATTAGGTCTCTCAGCGTGACTCCTGCTGCTACTGGCCCCCAGTCTGCTGCGACCTCTGCCTGCGGAATCTTGGCCTCTGCCACTCCTCTTTTCACTTCCAGGCACTTGTCTGCCCGACATAGTCTAACTGGCGTGGTAGTAGGTGATATTTTAAGAAACCCCAGGCAGCAGTGGGTCTATATGAAACAGAATATAATGCACACCAAAAGTGAGCAGTAACACTCAGCCTCCAACAGGCCTGCTTAGTGTAAATAAGAGAGCTGCTTAGTGTAAATAAAGAGGGGTATGGTATGTTACAGAATGGGATGCCCCAACAGCAGTGCACCTGGGAGCAGTAGTACTATGCACAGCAAAAGTGTCTTTATCGGGCCAAATTACTTTTAGAATAAGTGCAAAGGGTTATAGTAAATAGAGGCTGGTGTAGTCACAGAATGGGATGCCACAACAGCAGTGCACCTGGGAGCAGTAGTACTATGCAAAGCAAAAGTGTCTTTATCAGGCCAAATTACTTTTAGAATAAGTGCAAAGGGTTATAGTAAATAGAGGCTGGTGTAGTCACAGAATGGGATGCCACAACAGCAGTGCACCTGGGAGCAGTAGTACTATGCAAAGCAAAAGTGTCTTTATCAGGCCAAATTACTTTTAGAATAAGTGCAAAGGGTTATATTAAATAGAGGCTGGTGTAGTCACAGAATGGGATGCCACAACAGCAGTGCACCTGGGAGCAGTAGTACTATGCAAAGCAAAAGTGTCTTTATCAGGCCAAATTACTTTTAGAATAAGTGCAAAGGGTTATAGTAAATAGAGGCTGGTGTAGTCACAGAATGGGATGCCCCAACAGCAGAGCACCTGGGAGCAGTAGTACTATGCCCAGCAAAAGTGTCTTTATCAGGCCAAATTACTTTTAGAATAAGTGCAAAGGGTTATAGTAAATAGAGGCTGGTGTAGTCACAGAATGGGATGCCCCAACCGCAGTGCACCTGGGAGCAGTAGTACTATGCAAAGCAAAAGTGTCTTTATCAGGCCAAATTACTTTTAGAATAAGTGCAAAGGGTTATAGTAAATAGAGGCTGGTGTAGTCACAGAATGGGATGCCACAACAGCAGTGCACCTGGGAGCAGTAGTACTATGCCCAGCAAAAGTGTCTTTATCAGGCCAAATTACTTTTAGAATAAGTGCAAAGGGTTATAGTAAATAGAGGCTGGTGTAGTCACAGAATGGGATGCCCCAACCGCAGTGCACCTGGGAGCAGTAGTACTATGCAAAGCAAAAGTGTCTTTATCAGGCCAAATTA
Organism: Gastrophryne carolinensis; assembly: GCA_027917425.1. Lineage (NCBI taxonomy): Eukaryota > Metazoa > Chordata > Amphibia > Anura > Microhylidae > Gastrophryne > Gastrophryne carolinensis. Next base: position 89,974,957 of record CM051242.1, read on the forward strand.
CTTTTAGAATAAGTGCAAAGGGTTATAGTAAATAGAGGCTGGTGTAGTCACAGAATGGGATGCCACAACAGCAGTGCACCTGGGAGCAGTAGTACTATGCAAAGCAAAAGTGTCTTTATCAGGCCAAATTACTTTTAGAATAAGTGCAAAGGGTTATAGTAAATAGAGGCTGGTGTAGTCACAGAATGGGATGCCCCAACCGCAGTGCACCTGGGAGCAGTAGTACTATGCAAAGCAAAAGGGTCTTTATCAGGCCAAATTACTTTTAGAATAAGTGCAAAGGGTTATAGTAAATAGAGGCTGGTGTAGTCACAGAATGGGATGCCACAACAGCAGTGCACCTGGGAGCAGTAGTACTATGCAAAGCAAAAGTGTCTTTATCAGGCCAAATTACTTTTAGAATAAGTGCAAAGGGTTATAGTAAATAGAGGCTGGTGTAGTCACAGAATGGGATGCCACAACAGCAGTGCACCTGGGAGCAGTAGTACTATGCAAAGCAAAAGTGTCTTTATCAGGCCAAATTACTTTTAGAATAAGTGCAAAGGGTTATAGTAAATAGAGGCTGGTGTAGTCACAGAATGGGATGCCCCAACCGCAGTGCACCTGGGAGCAGTAGTACTATGCAAAGCAAAAGTGTCTTTATCAGGCCAAATTACTTTTAGAATAAGTGCAAAGGGTTATAGTAAATAGAGGCTGGTGTAGTCACAGAATGGGATGCCACAACAGCAGTGCACCTGGGAGCAGTAGTACTATGCAAAGCAAAAGTGTCTTTATCAGGCCAAATTACTTTTAGAATAAGTGCAAAGGGTTATAGTAAATAGAGGCTGGTGTAGTCACAGAATGGGATGCCACAACAGCAGTGCACCTGGGAGCAGTAGTACTATGCAAAGCAAAGGTGTCTTTATCAGGCCAAATTACTTTTAGAATAAGTGCAAAGGGTTATAGTATATAGAGGCTGGTGTAGTCACAGAATGGGATGTCACAACAGCAGTGCACCTGGGAGCAGTAGTTCTATGCAAAGCAACAGTGGTTAACCAGGGTGAAACAGCTAACAAAGCCAGTGACCCAGGCAGTAACACTCAGGCTGCATGAAAACAAAAAAAAATCCCTGTCACTGCATCCGTTTTTTTCCTACCTTTTCCTGCTTCTCCTGACTTCCTGCCTGTCTCCTGCCTGTCTACTAGCTGTCTACTGGCTGTCCCTAACTCTCTACCTATCTCTCCCTGAATACAGTCTGCAGTGTCCTCCTGAGTCCTGGCTCTCACGAATGCAATAGACAAATGAGCAAAAGCAAGATGGCCACCGCCTTATATAGCGCTGTGACGTCACCGGGCTTGCTGTCTGCTGATAGGCTGCATGTGACTGTCCCAGCATACACTGGCCCAACTTACATGTCTGGACATGTCACGTAGACCATCCTAGAATGCCTGTCATTGAAATGAATGGATTTTAGAAAAAAACTTCGCTCGATCGAATCGCGGGGAAATTCGGATTCGATCCGAATCGAATTTGTCATGAAATTCGGATCGAATCCGGGTTCGTCCGGATCGATTCGCTCATCCCTAGTTACAATGCATTGTGAATGAAAAGCTATATGCAGGATATTATATTATTATACTCATAGTAAGAAAATCATGTCAAATTTCTTGTCTTCTGTTAACAACATAGAAACAGAAAAACGGCAAGGATTAAATGGAACCTTCGGGGGTTATTTAAGAAGGGATAGCGCCAGGTAGTGCCTCGTAGCGGCAGGCAGCGACTGGTGAACATCGGGTGCTGTACGCAAAACCACATTTATGAAAGCGAATCTGGTGAGCGCCTCAACAACAGCGCCATGTAGCGTCACATGTATTACCATAGGCAGTTCAGCATATAGCGCCGGCGCTCTAGGTTCAGGAGTGACATGTAGTACCTGTTGCTGTGTAGCGCTTTTCCATACATTTCAATGGGGCTTCATTAGTTGTGTATAAATAGTGTGTTTGGCAATTAAATTTTTCTTTTGTTCCAATCATTGTGTGACCTCTCCTGGCTGCAAACAAACACTTTTATACATTTTTTGGATTTTGTGTATTTTTATGCAGAATTGTCATTACAGGTCTGGCACTAAGGTGTTATTGTCCCAGTGTTAAAACAATGTAATTCCATGTGTTTTCGCTTTGTTACTGGTGGATATGTGTTCAAAAACAGACCACACAGCGTCTGGCGCTCTATGCTACACGCCCAACTTTAGAACGCCGACACTGTGTGTGTCTAGTGTTTTGTTAAATATGGTGTGGAGCGCCGAGTACCGGACACACTGAGCTGGTGCTACCTCTTGCTCGATTCAGTGCTGTACTGTCGTTAGAACGCCCAACATACATCACATTCATCAATGCCAGTCAGATTCCTACAGCGCCCGATACCCGCTTACAGCGTCTACTAAGTGGTCGCTCTAAGAGCCGCTATACAGACGCTCATCTGGCAATACCTGGCGTTAGTAGTGAGTGTTACTGCATCTCTAGAGCTAGTTATTTAAGACACTCTTCAATCTATTCTCATGTTTTACCTGTAGGAAAGTGTTTAGTTTCCTTATACAGATATGTGTAGTGGGGACAGGACACTCAAAGTGGAATTACAGTCAAAAAACATCTTTGTAACCCATCCTGCCTCAGTGCCAGGAAAGCATACCGGAATGGAGGTTACAAAGAAAAAAAAACCTTATTACCTTAGCTGTGGAATAGCGCCACTCTCCCGTTTATGTTCAGTTTACCACATAGAAAGACACAAGATGGCTGCGGGCACACGCATGGAGCCCGGGAATGCTGCTTTTTGTCTCACTGGGGGTCTGCCCAGAAAAGACACAAAGCGCCATTCCCTGACTCGCCTATTCCTTTGCATGGACAGTGGGTTCTGCCTGGAGCCGGCCTTCCTGACCAGCTGCCACCCATGTCCTGGGGAACAGCAGTAGGATTTTTATTTTGTTGGCGTATTGTTTTTCACTGGGCTTCTGCTTAAATAAAAGAGTAACTACATTATGTAACTAAGCCACAGCTATGAGTTAATTTATAACGTGCTGTCTGTCTTTGACTTCAAGATAACACAAGTGCAATAAAAAGAGTTTGGCAGGGTTACAAACATTGTCCATATTAACTATGAAATGTAATATATTTAGTGGAGCACTGTTTCATAAGTCACTGATTTACAAGAATAAATAAACCACTGGGTAGCATGTCTGGGGACTATTCAGACCCGACAAATTAGTAGTATCCACGATTCAACACAAAAACAATTTCCTTGGTGTATATTATATTTAAATACTATTTAAAGGTAAATCTGCTTTTGAAGGCTTTTTTAAGTGTTCCATTATTATGTGCCAAAATGATGTTATTGTTTCTTTTATATTTGTTTGCAAATTTATGTTATAAAAGAAAACCATTTTCTGTAGCAACAGTGTGTTTATATAAAGGTTCACAGCACAGGGCGTCCTACATCAAAATGCCTCAGAGATAGACAGTCTAAAATCAACTAGGGTTTTGATCCACTTTAATCTGGCTCATCCTGTATGCCCCACTGCAAACTAGTAAACTCATTCAGCTGGTGATCCCATGGTGCATGTGCGGGCAGTACCCCCCCCCATAAACAGGCATTTCTAAATGGTTGGTGTGCGGCCAGCAGCGTGTGCTCCATTCATCTTTGCTAGTCAATCCAACTGGCCAGCTACCACTGAGATTGCCAAAAGTGAGTTTTTCCAGATGATCCCAAATTAGGATGCTCCACTGGAGAGGAACTACACCTGGGAAAGTAACATTCCTAGGTGTTGTTCCTATTTAAGTGGACAAAAACACTAGACAGAGTTTTGGTTCACAGGCAGGCTGATTCATTACTAGTGCCAGCTATTGGCAGATGAGCATCTGTACAGAGGCTCTAAGAGCGACCGCTAGTATATGCTGTGATCGGCCATCGGGCGCTGTAACAGAGCGCCTCAGTCGCTGTATTAACCTGGTTTTGCGTACAGCGCCCAGCGTTCACCAGGCGCTGCCTACCGCTACGAGGCACTACCTGTCGCTATCCCTTGAAAAAACTCCTTAGGATAGCGACAGGTAGTGCCTGCCACTATCCCCCTACAGGCAGCTCAGCGTATAGCGCCGGCGCTCTAGCTTCCAGAGCACCAGGTATTACCTGTCGCTACCTGTCGCTCTTCCATACATTTCAATGAACGTTCCTTTTCTTCTGTTTAAACCGGGTTTTTTGTTTTTAATTTATTTATTTTTTCTCAAATAATTGTGCCACCTCTCCTGGCCTAGAAAAAGTCATTTTTGAAAATGTTTTTGTTTTTTATGCAGAATTGTCATTACTGGTCTGGCATTAAAGTATTAATGTCACAATGTTACAGCAATGTCATTCCATCAGGCTGATTCATCATTAGCAGCAGGTAGCGACAGATGAGCGACTGTAGCAGGCATTTTCAGAGCGCCCGCTAGTAGTCGCAGTGCTCGGCCGTGAGTCGCTACTTTATATCGGCTCAGTCGCTGTTCAGTAATGTTGAATACATTGTGAAGAGTCGCTATTTGACCAGTACAGCGCTCTATGGGAGCGCATGTTAGCGACTGCTCATAGCGACCGACTCACACCATATTCAGCAAAAAAACAGCCTCACAAATCTCTGGCGCTGAAAAATACTTGTTTGAAGCCCAGAGCGCAGGAGGCGGTGTGTTTAAAGTGTGTTTTCAAGCATCTAACAACTAGTAACAAAGCAAAAACATATGGAATTACATTGTAACAACATTGTAACATGAACACTTTAATGCCAGACCTGTAATGTTATTTCTGAGGAAATATATAAAAAATGAAAAAATTATGAAAAAACTGCTATTTCAATGCCAGAAGAGGTCAAAGAATTATTTGTGATTTTTTTGAAAAGAAAAAATCGTTTAAAGAGAAGAAAAGGATCATCCTTCGAAATGTATTGGAGAGCCTCAGGTAGCGAGAGGTCATACCTGGCGCTGTGCAAGGCTGAACGCTGAGGCTGGGATAATTATGAATCAGACGCTACATGGCGCTATCCCAGTCACTAAACAGATTCTGCTTAAAGTGGACCAACACCCTCCAAAACAACATAGTTTTATTAGCTTTAATATAAAAAAACACTTACCTTTTGATGACTGTTGGAGCCATCTGTTCCTCGCAGCGCCTGTAATTTTAATATTTACCTCGCCGGAAGTCCCACCCTCCAGGTCTTGTCCGATGTCAATCATGCTTTTCCGTCATTTGCATATTTTGTCCGTGGAGCTTCTCCTCTCTTCTCTCGCGCAATTTTGCTGTGTCGTCTTGATGTCATCTGCGGGCGTGTCCTCGGGAGCGTGCACGTCTCCCAGCTCTATTTGTCTGTGATTGGTAGAGCTGTGCTCAGCCATGATTGGCTGCAGACACATGACTCCGCCTCCCCTCCTCTCACTCCCCTCCCTCCCTCCACTCACTCATATTTTCAGCGCCTTCCCTCTCGTCTCGTGCTGGTTGTAGGACAGGTGAGTTTGTTTATGATTTGTTTATAATGGTGGCAGAAGTTTTGTATGGCCGCCCGTGCTCCGTGCCCCCCCCCCCCCCGGTCAGCTGCTCTGAAGTTGGGCGAGACAGCGCACGCAAATTCTGTGATGCCTGCATGGATGGATGGATGGTGTGGGTCTGCATGGATGGGGTCGGTCTGCATGGATGGTGTGGGTCTGCATGGATGGGGTCGGTCTGCATGGATGGTGTGGGTCTGCATGGATGGGGTGGGTGTGGGTCTGCATGGATGGGGTCGGTCTGCATGGATGGGGTCGGTCTGCATGGATGGGGTCGGTCTGCATGGATGGGGTCGGTCTGCATGGATGGGGTGGGTTTGGGTCTGCATGGATGGGGTCGGTCTGCATGGATGGGGTCGGTCTGCATGGATGGTGTGGGTCTGCATGGATGGGGTGGGTGTGGGTCTGCATGGATGGGGTCGGTCTGCATGGATGGGGTCGGTCTGCATGGATGGGGTCGGTCTGCATGGATGGGGTCGGTCTGCATGGATGGGGTGGGTTTGGGTCTGCATGGATGGGGTCGGTCTGCATGGATGGGGTCGGTCTGCATGGATGGGGTCGGTCTGCAAGGATGGGGTCGGTCTGCAAGGATGGGGTCGGTCTGCAAGGATGGGGTCGGTCTGCATGGATGGGGTGTATGTGCACGGATCGGGGGTGTGTGTTCACGGATGGGGTGGGTGTGTGTGCATGGAACAGGTGTGTGTGTCTGTACGGATCGGTGGTGTGTAAAAGATCTGAGGAGTGTGTCTGTACGGATCGGAGGAGGGCAAAAGATGAAAGGGAGGAGCTGAAAGGCGGGATGAGCCACGTCATTGGCCTATCCCCGCCTTTTACTATCTCGGCCATTCAGTTAGATTAGAATGAGCGCGCATGCGCGGTAGATAGGTGAAGCGCCGCTTGCATCGGGAGCGAGCGGCGCTTCACCTATCTACCGCGCATGCGCGCGATTTTAACAGGAAGAGGTCAAAGGATCTCTTCCTGTTAGGAGGAAAATTAAGATGGCGGCCGATTTTTTTAAATCTAGCGACGCGCTGAGGGAACATACAAGGTAAGTTTTTTTTTTATAACTTTGTTATTCGGGTCTTCCTGGTTTATTTACATATTTTTAAAGTAAACATTAAAAAAAAAAGGGGGCAGGGTGTTGGTCCACTTTAATAAATGTGTAATTGCGTGCCGTGTCCGGCGTTGACCAGTCGCTATCTGTCGCTACCTCTCATTAACCAGGCGCTACCTGACGCTTTCCCTTCTTAAATAAAGGCCCATGTGTTTTCGCTTTGTTACTGGTGGATATGTGTTCAAAAACAGACTTTAATCACACAGCGTCTGGCGCTCTATGCTATAGCGACCAGATCCAGAGCGCCGACACTGTGTGTGTCTGTTTTTTTGTTGAATATGGTGTGAGTCGCTGAGAGTCGATGAGCTGGCGATACCTTTCGCTCCCTGCAACGCTGTACTGGTGTTAGAACGCCCAACATACATCTCATTCATCAATGCTAGGTTACTACAGCGACTGAGGTGCGCTGTTACAGCGCCCGATAGCCGATCACAGCTTATACTACACTTCTGTGCAGACGCTCATCTGCTGATAGCTGGCGCTAGTCATGAATCAGCCTGCCCGTATGAATCCTGTCCTGCAGTGTGCTCTACTGAAACCCCACAATGCATGCCACATATTAATTTGTAGGATGGTCTGGGAGGTTTCAGTAGAGCATACTGCGGGCATCCCAAATTTAAATGCCCCCTAGGAATCATGGTATGTGGACTCTGTAAAGTTTGGTTTATTTTAAAGTCCAATTTCAGGAAAAAGTAAAAAATATGCTATACTCACCTTTTCTTCCACACAGCCCATTGCTCCTAAGCTGCAGCTGCAGTAAATGGAAGGGGGCATGGCAGCTCACAGCGATGAGGCCAGCGGCGTCTCCACGCGGTGGAGAAGGAGAGAGACCCGCGCTCAAGTGGGCGGCGAGCTAGATCGAGTGATCAGGTGAGAGCTGCAGCTGCGTCTTAGGAGCGATGGGCTGCATGGGAGAAAAGGCGAGCATAGCTTTTTTGTAATCTTTTTGCTTGAAAATTGTCTTTAAATAGCAGTAACATAATTATTGGGTTAAAAAAAAAGATTTCCAGGTGCCTCCCACTGGGTTCTCCCTGGCATCCCATGGCAGCCATTTAGATCTGAAGCGGGAGTGAGCATCAGCCAGGAGGATGCAGCTGCAACCTATGCATGGGCTGTGGGATAACTAGAAAGGTACATTTTACAGTTATCCTAGGAATCTCACACAGCGGAGCATCACAAATTGGGATGCCCCAGCTAGAGGAAGGGAGAGGTTAACAGGTTTTGGTCCACTTTAATGATGCAGCAGTGTGGATTGTAGATTGTCCTCTGGCACTATGGACTGGAATCCGGTCAGCAGGGCACAAAGGCGCTCCTCCTCTGACGCAGGGTCGGGGTGGGTTGGCACAAACTGGCAGTGGCAGGCTTCCAGCATTTGTCCACAATGCACCACTCATCCTTGTCTCCTCTACAAACTTTCCCCCCACCTTTTCTTTATACTTGGCCACCCATTCTTGCTGCCACTGTGCTGCACACCGGCTGTGCTAGCTGTTAGGAAGTCCTGGGTGCGCCCCATTATGCTGCAGCCGCAATGGCTTCCTCAGCCATCCAGCCTACTGGAATTCTTCCTGGTGCTCCTAACAGCCAGACCCCCCCCTCGGGCGAAGGGAATGGCCTATCTTGGGCCCTTATTTATGAAGGAATAGCGACAGGTAGCGACTGGTGAGCGACCGGTAATGACGGGCACCGCCACGAGAATGCCGGCTCCCCACCACAATCACACATTTATCAAGCCAATCCTGCTTAGCAACTGAGATAACGCCATATAGCGACTCATTCATCATTATTCCAGCCTCAGCCCACAGTGCCAGCGACCGACCTTGAACAGCGACAGGTATGACCTCTCGCTACCTGGCACGCTCCAATGCATTTCAATGGAACAATCTTTAAATATTAATAATTAATTGTTATTAATTTTTTTTTTTTTTTTAAATGTGAAAAATTCTGTGACCACTTCTGCCATTTTAAGGGGAAAAAAACGTACAGAATTGATATTACAGGTCTGATATTAATGTATTCATATTACTAAATTATTTAAAAAACTTTTTTTTTTGCTTTCCAAAAATATGGTTGTTTGGGGGTTAAAAAACTACTTTTAACCCATCGCCTCCAGCGCTCTGGGGTTTAAACATGCATTTCACAGCGCTTGAATTTTTTGAGTGTGATTTTTTGATGAATATGGTGGAAGCCGGTCGCTCTGAGCAGTCGCTATCATGCGCACCCATACATCATGGAACCTGTCAAATAGCGACTCGTAACGTTGTATTCAACATTACTGCACACCGACTGAGTCGCTGTCAACAACCGAACAATGGCCAAGCACAGCGACTACTAGCGGGCGCTGTGAAAATACCGCTACAGTCGCTCAACTGTCGCTACATGTCGCTATTAATAAATCAGCCTCTTGGTGTCAGAGTAGATATAAAAGTTGGGTACTTTCGGTTCAAGCAGGCAGTATATACTTTTACTAATGATATATTCTACCAACTTTAATTTATTAAAGGTGGTGAGTGGTGTTGCCTAAAAAGTTCTCATGAGCAGTTCTTCAAAACTTGAAACAAATTCAATAAACATCTAGCTGAGGAAAAACATAGATGTCTTTTCAGGCCTATTTCCTACAGCAATCAATTGGCCCCAATTTGCATGGCAAAAGCCACAGACTGGGTTTTAAATGTAAACATATTTAAAATGTAAATGTCTACAGCGCTTTGGGTGTGACATTATGTAAAATAACTTTAAAAAGTGTTTCCCGTTTAGGCTTTTGAGACAAAAATAATGTGGCCCAGAATATGCATGCATTAAAGTCATTCAACAGGCAAAATAAAAAAAAACAAAGGATTCTTAACTTTTGTTCCATGCAGCTGATTGGTGCTAATCCGGAGATCAGTAACTCACCTGATTGCTGGATTTGAGGCAGCAGCGCACCTGCAGCATCCCGTGCCGTCCATTCACCGATGCTTGCTTTATAGCATAAGATTTCCATATGCTGCCTAAAAGAGCAGAGATGCCAACCTGACCCATTCCTGTAGGGTGATTTTTCTCCAGTCCTGCACGAGTTTTAATTATCTGAGTCGAAGTGTGTTGAGGTAAATGGCGATTGTGAAGTACAGGATTGGAGAAAAATCACCCAGCAGGAATGGGTTGGGTTGACATCCCTGAAAGAGTAACTCCCTGCTGCCCCATTTTGAGGCACTCAAAAATGGTCAGCTTATGTATGCATATGGCTGCTAGTGACCTAGGCAGTTACAAGCAGAGAAAAAGAAATGCAGGAGGCACTTCTCTACAGCACTGTGGTTAAGCTGCTCTTAGCTACAACTTTGCCACATCACTGGAAATACTATAGGTGAGAATGATAGCCTTTTAAAAAAAAAAACCATATACAATATATATATATATATATATATATATATATATATATATATATATATATATATTAAACCCACATTTTGTTATTTGATTAATAGTGCAGACAAAATGCAAAAAGACATATCAGACAAGTTAAAAACAACGTCCACTAACTAAATCCCTATAACAAACAAACAAATATGTATTAACCTTGCATCATGAATAAAGTGGCCAAGAAATGAAAAGAAAGAATGAAAACCCACACACCAATAACCAAATAACCAGCACCTCTAAAACAAATGATGATTCCTATCAAAATATAGGACCCAATATCACCAGTGTAAACAGAGGCAATGCAGGCAGGCCTCTAGCACCCCACGCCTTTCATGGTTAAACCACTTTTCCAGGGTATAATAGCCCCTTGTTCAGTAATAGAGTGCAGAGCATCCCAAATCAGCATGCCCCTAACAAGGATAACTAAGTGTACTTAATGTTTTATTGACTTCAGGTGTACTTTAAATAGCATTTAGGTGTTATACATTATGGATTTTTTTTATGTTTTATGGGACATGTTGCATAATACATAGAACACAATTTGGGTACTTTATACAATGTTTTCTAATCCTGTTTTGTTTGGATACTGACATGATTTTTGAGCATTTAAATAGGATTTTTCTATTATTTTTGTGGTGTAAGAAATCATTTAGCATTCTAATGATATTTTCTTGACAGACTATCCAGTGCTACTCTCTCCTTGTTGGCTTCTTGTGACTGCTGAGAATGAAGGGCTTTACAGATAGATGGCTGTCCCTTTCCTTTCTGGCTCTGTAAGACAGAAAACAATTGTAATTATTTAAAAACGTTATTTATGAGGCTATTCATTAACCTACAACTATCTTTATTTCTATTCATTTGAAAAATGTAATATATATATATATATATATATATATATATATATATATATATATTTATGTGCAATGTTCATGGTCCCAGAAATATGCCACACAAGAGAATATGTACATGTGCTGCTGCTAAATTGGTTGAAGGCTCTTCAAGAAGTTCAAAGTACGGTGTTTAACAAGACTGCATGTAGCTACCGGAACATTCAGCAATACGAGTGGAGATTTTATCAAAAGAAAAGTATTTACAGGCTTATGAGATTGCCATATAGATGTAAGAAGCCACTTAACAATTCACTGATCTAATCTTCAGTCCAGGTATTATCGATGTTCTGTACCTTTCGTTTGCTTATCAAAATTAGTGTAAAAACTAGTAAGATGCTGTCTGACAGTGGTATGAAAGTCATGGTCACAGGAACACCAAATGCATCTATTGCATCTGGAGTTGGCCAAATGGCCTAGAGCATGCTGCGTTATTCACACTGCTGTGTACTTCCCCTATAATAAAGCAAAGCAGGCAGCATGGCAGCTGTATATCTGCACCCTGGAATGGCATTCCCCTAACCTAAAATCGTGCACCCCTTGAAGCAGAATCAGTGTCAGCATTAACCATACCCATGCAAGTGCCAGAGCCCCTGAAATCTTTAGGGGCTCACTCAGACTCGTATTGGGCTGCGGGTTTATGGTCATAAGCAAACGACCCTTCAGTGGCTGTGAAAAAGGCAGCAAGGACCAGACGGCAATAGATAATGACAGACTTCTTAGCGGCAGCAGAGAAGGCAGCCAGGACTGGAGGTTGATCAGTAGCAGTAGTGAAGGCATCAAGGACTCAACTGCAGGCAGAAGGTAGAAGGCAACAAGGACCAGAGGACAATCATCAGCAGCAGAGAAGGTAACAAGTATTAGGGGACAGTTGGTGGCAGTTAAGAAAGCATTGAGGATTGGAGTGCAATTGGCAGGAGAGGACCCATTGGTGGCAGTGAAGCTGAAGGATGAAATAATTTGACATGCCATGTGACATGACACAACGCAAAGGGGTGCAATTGCCTCTCTTGCCCAAGGGCCCACAACATAGAGCTGGCCTGGCCTTGGAGCCTGAGGAGTGTTCAGTAAATAAACCACCATCAGGGTAACATTCAGACATTCCAGAATAACATATCAGGTTTCCCACTTTCAGCTATTTCTGAGAAGCAAATGGTCACATACTTTAAGTGACATAAGGAACTTGATAGATTACCCATTATTACTCCTCCTCTGTTGGCTACTTGTGACTGCTGAGTATGAAGAGCTTCACGGTTGGCTGTTTAGGAATGTTTGCCCTTTGAGTGTGCCAGATTAGCCTCTTCTTCTACCTGGGTTGACTTGAGACATTTCCTCTCAGGCCAAGGAAGTGCATGCATGTGTCTATTGCAAACTAATTAGAAACATTCCTTCAAGTCCACAGACTTTTGTCTAATAGACCACGTCTGAACTGCCCAGAGATCATTCAGATAAGGTCTCCAAGTTGCTTTTTTTTTCAGCACCACACAGAGCATCATCCAGGCCAGACATGGGTAGTTAGGGTGCGGCCTAGAACGATCACAGTTAGAGATGAGCTTCAGATTTGGGTCAAATTTTACCTCAGATTGCCAATTTGATTTGGTCTAGCTAGACCCAATAGCAGCAATATCCAAGTAAAACTGTTTGGCCTGTTTGGCCTGTTTACATTAAAAAAAGCTCTGCACACCAGGCATAGGGGCTCGCAACCCAGGGCTTAGAGGCTGGGGGTATGCCCTGCCACCATGGAGGGAGCCTCTTTGATGACTGTGCATCACTATAGAGGGGAGGGGCATCTAAGGAAAACACCTGAGGTTCCACTCCATGCCCCTCCCCTCCACAAATGTTTTTTGTGTGTATTTTGTTTACTTTTTACAACTTGAACTGCAATTGAAATAGTAGGTGTTAAACAGCAGTAATCATAGTTAAATGTAATTGTAACCCAACATCTATGTCAAAGTCAGCCGATAAATCCACCCAATTGCAGCTTAAACATGGCAGTTCCACTTTATTGGCTTGGCAGTATAGCACAACAGGTGGCACATTTGCAAATCAGGGTTTCCACAAAACAAAGCCATTATCTCATCTTATAGTAGCCAATATTACCGTTCAGAGTTAACCACAGTGCCTTACTGGAGTCCAGGCACTTATCTCCCAGACTCGTCCACTTCCACCGTAAAGAGCTCCTTTTCTGTTCCTTCCCCGCCAAGATCCCCAGGTTCCACGCTAAGACCCTTGGGTTCCGTCTCAACAGGGCCCTTCTCAGACAAAGACCCTGGCACTCAGAAGCAGTATATCCTACATAAGAGCCCCCAGGCCCTACGACATTGGCATACAAAGGAAAGAAAAATGTTTTGTGTATCCCACCATTAAAAACTTTTAATGAGCTGGTATGCAAGGCTGGACCCTACTATATGTGACCAAAAATGGAGAATGGACCAGCTCCCAAAAATCTACCAGGTCCTTGCCCAGAAAACCCGCTCAAAGTGTAACCATATAAAATATTAAAATTAATTATAATAAAATTTTTGTACAATCGGATCTACCAATAGTTCATTAGAAAAATAAAATATTAATTACACACCTCAAATCAGAATCAAGACAATACCTTGTTGGGACATATTTTTATATCTCTTGGTCCATTTTTAACTCTTGGGTTGTCTGTACAGCAAAAAAAGGTGTTTAGCAGCAAAGCATATTTAAACAAAGATAACCCGTAGGGGGGCGTGGCTTGGCTATGGCGGCGTAAGGACGCAGAAGTTGGAGCTCTGCGCTTTTTCTCTAGAATTTACCATATACCCGCAATCACACTCTTACCTGCCGAGATGTCCAAGCGGAGGAAGAGTCGGACGGCCTCTGGAGGCATGCAGACTGGAAAGGTTGGGAAGATTAACAAGTTCGAGGAAGGAACCAAGATGGCGGAGATGGCGGGATCATCGGCTGGCGGCCGGCGAGAGGAGACCGGAGAGTCCCGCATGGTGCAGGAATGATCCTTCCGAGGGCTGCTTCCCCACCCCGCGGCCGGCAGGGGCCTGAGGAGGAGGCATCGGTGGCTGGGGGACCGGCGGCTCCCTCCGCCGGGAGCAAGAAGGAGGCGGCAGCGCAGCGCGCGCACGCTGGATCAGATGATGGTGGCGGCGCGTCGGAGGTAACATCAAGTGCCGGGGAGAGCGAAGGGCGGTGGGGGGCCCTGACCCCGCAGACAGGGAGCTGTCAGACCGTCGGGCAGGCGGAGGCAGAGGGAGAGGAGCGGCGCAGCCTCTCGCCTGCCTGCTCTGCAGAGCGGAGCGCGGCGGGAGCCGGACTGGGGGAAGGGAACCTGGGGGACTCCCCGGTGGCACCCACAACTTTTACACCACAGGTGCTGCAAACTATGTCAGGCGATTGGGACACCCTTAAAGCTCAGGGGCACAGGCAGCAGCAGCAGCAGGGTCAATCCCCCAGGGAGGCCAAGGAGGCGACACACAATCTAACCTCCTCCCCTGGCATATCTGAATTGAGTGACTGCCCAGAGTGTGAAGACCCATTACATCAGCAGGGGGAGCCTGAATACACTAAACAGGTGTCCCTGGTGATTGCAACAGTACAATCTCAACATACTTCTGAAGTTTCTTCCGTCTCGGAGGGATTTTGAGAATTTCACTAATCGGATGGAGTCCCTGTTGAGAAGAGAGCTCGAGGAGGTCACAAGATCAGTTTCTGAGGTATCCCATAGGGTAAACACCCTTGAGCAGCAGCAGTCTACTACTGAACAGCGCTTGGAAGCACTGGAGGGGGCGCAAGCGGCAAAGCAGCAAGCTCTGTCGGACTCTAAACAGCAAACTACCAGAACCCTGATGCACCTAGATGATTTAGAGAACAGAAGTCGCAGGAATAATATTCGGATTCGTGGACTTCCAGAGGTACCTGAACACAGCAACCTCAGGGACAAAGTTACCAAGATTTTTAACAACGTCCTGGACAAGCCCCCAGAGGAATGCATTTAGATTGATAGAGTGCACAGGGCACTCGGCCCGTGTTCCGCTGATCCTGCAAGGCCGTGAGACATGGTGTGTCGGGTGCATTTCTTTAGAGTTAAAGAAGATATAATGAGAAGAGCGTCGGAGAAGGGCCCCATTATGTGCAATGGATCGCAGGTAACCCTGCTCCCTGATCTGGCCAGGCGTACCCTTCTGATGCGTCGAGTGATGAAGCCGCTGTTGGAAGCCATAAAGTCTGCTGGGGCAGCGTACAGGTGGGGTCATCCCTTCCATTTGGTGGTCATGAAAAGAGGCCGGCCGTTTGTTTTGCGTTCCCATGCACAGCTTCCGGAGCTCTTCCGTTTTTTGGACATACCAAGCATACAACTTGAAGATTGGTTGTCGCCTTCATTGGGGGACAATGGAGGGCCTGGCCCACGTCCGCGACCAGGAGAGCCGCAACCCCAGAGAAATAGGATCAGGGGCGGCGGGCGCCGTCGGGTTGTCTAACCCCGCTTGATGGTGATTTGGCGGCTGGTCATTGGATTGCCCCCCCTTACAGCCTGATGGACTATACAGGATGGAGGAGCCCGTCCCTATGTATTTTATCTTTGTCTATCCCAACATGTTGTAGTAGTAGTAGTAACCACCCCGGTGCCTGGCTTCCTGTGTGCCCTGCCCTTTGGAATGGACGCCTTCAAGACCATGGTCACCAGGCCAGTGCGGGATGTTTGGGGGGTTGGCGCCCACGGGGTCGGCTGGCGTGAATTGTGGGTTGGCCTGCCCTGGGCGTCGGCAACCTTGGACTCTGCTGGCTGCTTAGAAAAAGGTCGGTCTGCATGCTATCACCTGCTGTATAGCGGTGATGTAAGTGGAAGGGTTTGTGGGGCCTTGGGGGGCGGCGCTGCCGGCGTGACAACTGGGGTCAGGATGATCTGGGCGGGGGGCAGGATGGCCCCTGTTGCCCTGGATGCACCTAGGGAGAGGTTGGACGTTGGGATGGCAGGAGTTGTATCGCGCCGGGAGGGGGGGCAGGGGAGTTGCCGGTTGCAATTTCTGTGCAATTGTGGTTTCCGTCATGCGGCAACTACATGTCCCCAAGTATGCCAGTTCGCATACTCTATATTGGAGAACTTAGCGAACACTTGCACTAGCATTTACTTGTGTTTCGCTGGGGGAAAACTTCCTTTCTTCTTTTCCCCTTGCAGGTTTCCTTCCCTTCCTTAGTTCTCCCCCTCCCCTCCCCTCTTGTATCTTCACCCCTTAGTCTCCCCTCTTCTGTCTTATCCCCTTCCTCATCTACTGCTCGTTGCACCCCCCTTCTCTTTTGTTCCTTCCCCTTCTATTCCCAGTTCCTGTATACCTTGTCGTTCTGCCCCCTTCCCTCTCCCAATCCTACCTTTGTCCACTTGGTACCCTCACTCAAATTATACTACGCTGTGGGATGGGGCATGTAGATAATGGCGGAATTAACAATTCGCTCCTTTAATGTGAAGGGGATGAATATCCCGGAGAAACGAACACAGGTGCTATACAATGTGCACAAGCAGAAAGTAGCTTTTTTACTCCTTCAGGAGACTCATTTTAAGGCGGGATATATACCAGCTATTAAGAATCGATATTACTCCTCTTAGTATCATGCCCCCAACACCAAGGCGACTGGGGTCTCAATAGCCATTCATAAATCTCTCCCCCATAATGTGGTAGACACTAAAGTTGACTCGAATGGGCGGTTCATATTTCTTAAGATTGAACTGTTCTCCAGGATGTACACTATAGCTAACATCTACGCTCCTAACACCGACCAAATTAGATTTTGCGCAGGGGTGTTGAAGAAGCTAACGGAATTTCTAAAGGGTACACTCGCTGTGGGGGGCGACTTCAACATTCCCATACATCCGGAGTTGGACACCTCCTCTGGCAGGTCGGCGGTATCCCTGAGCAAGAGGAATCGACTGAAAAAGATGCTCTTTGATCTGCAGCTGGTGGATTCCTGGCGGATGCTTCATGGGCGCGACAAGGACTTTTCGTTCTACTCGGCCGCCAGGAGTTCATACAGCAGAATTGGCTACCTCTTTCTTCACCACCATGCTATGGAGTGGGCTCCGCGGGCATGGATTGGTCAGATTTTGTGGTCGTATCACGCTCTAGTCTTTCTGTCGGTGGTATTGCCTGGACTTTACCCTAAAAGCTGGAGTTGGAGACTTAATAATAATTTGCTCGGGGATGCTGCGTGCCTGTCCGGGGTGAGGAAGGTCATCTCGGAGTTTCTCAAACACCCTGAGCAGGACTCTACACCTCTCCCATATCAGTGGGGGGCGTTGAAATGCGTGGTCAGAGGTGAATTTATTAAACATGGGGCTAGATTGAAAAGGGAACGAGCCTCTCAGATATCCCAGACTTTGCAGCAAATTCAGACCTTGGAATTGGATCATAAAAGAGATCCATCTGGGACCATACTTGTGGACCTGATGAATGCCAAAGATAAACTACGGGGGTTATACAATCAGGCATATATGAGATTCAGGGAAAGGCAGAAGGTAACATACTACCAGCATTCTGACAAGTGTGGACGCCTGCTCGCTAGGGCGTTGCATCCAAGGCCCGCAGCTACTTACATTCCCAGCATCCGGGGGCCACAGGGTCAAACCGCCGTTGCACCCTCCCAAATAGTGGATAGCTTCAGGGACTATTACCAATCGCTGTATAATTTAGGGCAGAATAGCTACTCCTTGGTTGACGCAGAGCCACCGGAAGCCGTTGTGACCTATGTAAATGACACGCTCCTCCCAGTGATGTCGGAGGAGGAGGCGGAGGCCCTGGAGGTGCCTTTCTCCT
This sequence comes from Gastrophryne carolinensis, assembly GCA_027917425.1. NCBI lineage: Eukaryota > Metazoa > Chordata > Amphibia > Anura > Microhylidae > Gastrophryne > Gastrophryne carolinensis. Next base: position 89,992,685 of record CM051242.1, read on the forward strand.
TGCAGGAAGTGGCAAAGGCAATCAAGGAGACGCCACAGGGTAAAAGCTGATGGCTTTACCCCTAAGTTTTACAAGCAGCTCGGAGCTGAGCTAGTGCCATTTCTGACTAGGGTCTTTAACTCCGTCGAGCCTGAGTGCGGGTTCCCTAAACAGTCGTTGGAGGCAATTATATCGGTCCTTCCCAAGCCTGGGAAAGACCCATCGGTGTGCAGCAGCTATATGCCAATCTCCTTGATAAACGTTGACATCAAGTTATATGCCAAGATTTTGTCCTTCAAACTTGGGCCAATCTCCCGGGTCTGATAAACTTGGACCAGGTTGGATTCGTGCCTGGGCAGTAGGCTCGGGACAACACGAATAAACTCTTTGACCTCATAGCGTATGCCAAGGCATTTGATAGGGTGGATTGGTTGTTCCTTAAGGCGTCCCTTCGGCAGATTGGTGTTGGCCCGATACTCCTGTCCAGGATCTTGGCTTTGTATTCTGAACCCACGGCAAAGGTGAGGGTGAATGGCCTCCTATCCTCTTCCCTTAGGATCAGCAATGTCACTCGGCAAGGCAGCCCTTGTCCCCGTTGCTGTATGTTATCATTATGGAGCATCCCGCGGTTGCCATTAGACAGAACCCGGATATTAGGGGGATAACAGTAAGAGAACGGGAGTATAAAGCATCTTTATATGCTGACGACTTACTTCTGCACTTAACCTCTCCATTAAGCTCGTTTCCAGCGGCTCTTAAGGAGTTTCCGCCCTTAGGACAGGTCAGCAACTTAAAAATCAACTATGCTAAATCAGAGGCCCTTAACATATCCCTCCCCGGACAGACTGTAGAGCAGCTTAATTTGAATTTTGCTTTTAAGTGGCAACCCCACTCAATAAAATATCTCGGGGTTCAGATCCCCTCGGACCTTTCGTTGCTATATGAATTAAATTACTCCCCTTTACTTTTCAGGACAGTGAATGACCTGATCGCGTATGACAGGCGACTCTTCACTTGGTTTGGGAGGATCAATGTGCTGAAGATGGACATCCTCCCCAAATTTTTGTATACCTTCCAAACGGTACCCATTCACTTGCCTAGTAGTTTCTTCAGGAAACTGAAGACGGCTTTTTTAAGATTTGTGTGGGGGACGGGGAAGCCCCGTATAAGATTTAGCACATTGACTAGGCTCAAATCCGATGGCGGAGCCGGCCTTCCGGACCTTAAGACATATCATGCAGCGGTTATGGTGCTCCGTATACTGGATTGGACCCTAAGGAAGGGAGGGAAGCAATGGGTAAAGATGGAAAAGGCTATTTCTCCTGTGACTCTGACCTTGCTACCCTGGGGGAGCGTGCTTCCCAGACAGACAAGGGAATCTCTTCCTTATCTGGCAGGACAGTTCCTGCTGGTCTGGGATAAAATGACTAGACGGAGCTCCATAATTAGTAGACCGGGGCCCCTGACTCCTCTCTTCGACAACTACTCTTTTATGCCTGGTGTACAGGTTAGGAGCTTCTTAGTATGGGAGGCCTCGTCTAATGTAACTATGGGACACATTTTGGTACGAGACGGACTTCCCACACTGGATGAGTTAAGGGAAAGGGCTCCAGGACAGTATGTCTCATGGTTTCTTCATAGGCTATTGACTGCTTTTGTGACAACTCACAATCTAGTGGAGCGGGGTAGACAGCCTCTGACGCAGTTGGAACATGTCCTCACACAAGCGCCCCCTGGGGATCACGCAATCGTTGCTCTGTATCGAACCTTGCTGGCTGCTATGCATGATTCCCCGCCAGATTCATGCATAAATGGGAAGAGGAGTTGGGGATGTCTATTTCCGAAGAGGAGCTTGCTAAAATATATCTGTTTACCCATAAACTAGTGGTCCCGAGCATAGCTCAGGAAAGGAACTTTAAGGTCCTTTCCCGGTGGTACAGGTGTCCAGCTGACTTGAGCAATTTTGACCCTTCATGCTCTGATAGATGTTGGAGGTGCCTAGAAGAGCGGGGTAACATGGTCCATATTTGGTGGGGCTGTCCGTCAATTAAGGCCCTCTGGGAGAGGGTTTTGGCTATTTACAGCAACATCTCAGGGGAGTCAGTGCAGAACCCCCCACAGGTGGCCCTGTTGTCCTTGCTTCCCGGCTCTCTCTCCCGTAGCAAGAAGGGGGTACTGCGGCATTTCCTGACAGCAGTGAGAGCAGTCATCCCGAGACGATGGAAATCCACAGCCGGGCCATCTCTTATTGAATGGGTACAGGAGGTGGAGGCCATTCGTCGTATGGAGGAGTTGATTTCAGACTCCGAAGGCTCCTGGGAGAGCTATAGGATGACGTGGGTCGGTTGGCTGGACTATAGGGACACTCATCTAGCGCGGGAGATATCATAAGGGGGTCATGCGTCGGCACGCCCTTGCCCACGGAGGTACTTCTGTTCCTGCATATACTTTGGTATGCGCCCCAACTCATGCCCCTGCCTTGGGAACTGCTCATCCCTAATCCTTCCACTGCTCTCGCAATCCTATTCCTTGATCTTCCCTCTTCCTTCCTTTCATGTCCTTGCTGTTCTGCATCTTCTGGGTCCTCCAGCTCCCTCCCTCTGCCCTCTGGATCTCCGCCTTTCTTAGGGAAGGACACTTCTGTTGGGTCTTGGTGTGAGTTGACCGCCTCTATCTTCATCTGGTCGGCAGGCCTGGAATAAAGGAGACTGGGAGATCCGGGGCGTTGGACTCACAACCGAAATATTATATTAAAGCTTGATCGGAGTGTAGGTCGGATCATATTTATGACGGTTGGGGGGGGTCTTGCTGGGGGGGCGGGAGGGTCGTGCCCACTGCTTATGATAGGTCATTGCTCTGTATGTACATGTGGACGTAGCAGGCGACATGTCCTTGATTTTCTGTCCTTTTGTATTAATGTTCTGTACCGTTTTCTTTATATGACGTAAACTTAATAAAAAGATATTGAACTAAAGATAACCCATAGATCCAAATTAAAACACTTTGATTGAATCTGATTGGGAATACTAGTAATTACAAAAATGGGGCATAACCAATTGCTTCGCTGAGACCTGGATTTATTGTTGCTATTAATGAATGAATCCTTTTCGTTTCCCATTTTCAAAATTTCTTTCTCTATTGCCCCCCCCATGGGTTACCATATATTTGGTCAAGTCCCTGAAAGGACCTGCCAGTTGGATCTTTATTGTGCTGCAGGGCAAAGTGTCTACCTAGTGGTGTCTTAGTGTTACCTTTTCAGATATCATACTGATGTTCATAAATGCAATTTTTTTAACTGTTGATTAGTTTTACCCATATAAAATATATTACATGGACAGGTCAACAAATAAATTACATTGTTACTATTACAGTTTGGGAAATGTTTGAAAGTTATTGGTGGTAAGTTCATAATTGTTACAGTGTTGCCTGATTTGATGAATTTACACATCCGACAGCCCTCACACCAATAGGTGCCCTTTATCCTGCAGCATTGTGTCCTGGGGGACCTAGTGTAATGACTTTTTACTAGTTTATCCTTTAAATTGTTGCCCTTTCTAAATGTCACTTGTGGCCTGATGGGTAAAAATGTTTGCAATGTCTGTCTCTTAGAAGAATGTATCAATGCTTGTTAAGTGTACTCTTGATTATCCTGCTTGATTGGGTATATGTCAAAATCATGGATGAACCTTTTCGATTAGATACTTGTTTTAGTTTGAAAAATAATCTTTGTTCCTGCTTTTTGCTCTTTTGAAAGCTCTTTTTAGGACTTTTTTTTGCTTTAACACTTATATTTGGGTCTATCTTTGGTACCCATCTGCCACCAATAGAAAGTCATCCATGGAGGTACAATTTATTTGTGCACGGATGTACTCCCCATAAGGAATAGGGTTCAAAAGGTGGTTTGGATGAGCACTCCCTGATCTCAATATTTTATTCGCCACACAGGCTTTACTTTAAAGACTGGTGTTAATTAACCCCCTTTTTTCACTCCTGAGATCATATTGTAAAGTGAATTTAAGATCTAGAGTTCCGATTGAGCTCGGAGACAAAGATTTTAAGATGCTCCTCCATGCCTGTCCAGACAATTATGATATCATCTATATACCTTAGCCACATTAAAACATGGCACTTTGACATCTCGTCCTCACACCAAACCCTCACTCCCATGTACCCAGATACAGGTTCGCGAACGATGGGGCACAGGTCGCCCCCATCGCTGTCCCCTGTATTTGGTGGTACAGTTGGTCACCGAAGAGAAAGAGATCTTGGAAACCATGACATTGTGAATGCTCATATCAGTCATAGCCACGTTATGATAGAAGTTTTTTTCATGTGTAAGTAGCCGTATTTGCTTTGCATACACATAATGTTTAGCCGAGCATTTACGTTATTTGTAGCCGAAGTAGTATCAGCAGCCAAGTTTTTTCGGCTTGACACCCATCTGATGCGTTGCTCCTGTATTGGGTGGCCCCATCGCCAGGTACTCACCCTCTGATGATTTGTAGGGACAGAGAAGCACTACACACCAGCACTTAGCAAACATGTTATTAGACATTACATGCAGCACAACCTATGTTTTTTGGGGTATTGGCCTACCAATAGGCAGGTGCTTTGGGGTTATTCCAAGACCAACACACCCTCTTCTTCAGCGGGCCGCCTTACACCCACAACCTGTCTTCTGGGCCCCACTTGTCGGACCCCTTGTCTCTGAGTAGGCCTGATCCGCAGCCAGAACTCCCCAACTACAAAAGAAAATATAAAGTTCTGACTGTAGAACTTCCACACCCAGGCACTCTGCCCCTGCCCCTTTAAGTAATTTTCTGGGACAGTGAAAACACCCAAGCCTTGGATATGCTAGTGTATGTCAATGCTAACTAATCCAGCTTTCCCATCCCACAGTAGTAGCAGATTGTAAGCGCAGAAACACTTAGGCCAAAAGACATGCCTAACCCTTCACTCCTACTACCGGATAGGGCTCACTGACCACAGCCTGCAACAAGGCAAAGCCAGCTCTCCCATCCCACAATAGTAGCAGATTGCATAAAAATTATATAAATCACCTAGGCACCCCTGCGTTGCATACAAACAGACAGAATGGTCCATGTGACAGTAGCAGCAAAGTACTGCTGCTCATGGACGAACAAGGTGAGTGCCATGTTGGACCTTTGGATGTCATCTGTATGACACACCCCTGCGCCGATGCACCCTGGTGGACCCTGCAAGTGTGCTTGCTTCCATATACCAATGTAGCTTATTGGTTGCTGGTGCCTGTGATGGCCTGTTAAATAAACCAAATTTTTTCTACCACAATTTTCCACTCAAATAGGTATAAAAGAACATAAAAGAACACTGATGACTTAGGAGCTCACTATGCCACACCATGCGCCACCACAGCCCCCAAAGCCAGGAACACAGACATGGCCGAGCAACCAGCAGCACCCGGCCCAGGAACAGCAGCCCCAGGCCCCATCATTCTTCCCGCAGGCACTCCCCTGCTGAGATCCACACTAGCCACTCTGAGCGGGTCACCCACAGCAGTGTATGGCATAAGCAGCAGGAGTCAGAAAACCAGGGCTCCCAGGGCTCCTGACATATCCCACCACAGACCAACCAACTTTCAGGACACAGGAGCACTATGCAGACCCCAGGGCAGACCCTTAGTGCGGGCCAGAGGTTGAACAGCATTGCCACAGCCAGGCCTGCTTATTCCCTTGCCAGTAGGTAAGACTTGTAAGCAAACTGTAGCTAGGCACAGGGGGGAGTAGGCCAACCAAACACCCCACCCACCAATATGAGTTCCCACATGCACACCCAACTTTGAGGGCTTGCCTGCGTAACATATGTTGTGCGACAACACACACCAAGGGTATTAGGCAACCTTTACATGTAATTTCTAACATGGGTGTGAGCAGACAAAAATTTGGGGGCCTCTATCGATATGGGACCCAGTGTGTAGCCCTTGTAGGGATTTGGTAGGGACACATATATTGTTGAGAGGAAACTACCAGTATATTTACCTTGACTTTGCAGCAACATCCCAGGCAACAGCACCTTGTCCGCAGGACTTGCCACCTGCAGCCACAGCTGGCGTGTCTGGTTTTCCTACCATGAGACAACATCATGGCCGGGTCCACCCACCAGCCAGCCACCCAGGGATCAGAATCCAGACAATGATAAGGTAAATGAGTGAGCTTAATAGGACAAGGGGCAGGGTGAATGAGGAGGGTGAACCCAGGGTAATGTTTTGGGCCCTGGAGGCTGTGTGGTAACATTTGGGAAAACTAACACTAATGCTGACCTTTCTCCAAACAGACGGAACCTCCCCTGGCTGAAATTAATGAGCTAGAGAAGGGCACTCTGAACATCTAAATGAGACCCCCAATATCATCTGGACACCTCCACCAGCTCCCCACACGATGGACAATGGTCATCACCACTCATCCCTGCAGCTAGAGCTTCATTCTGCCAGTAGCAGCTCTACCAGCTCCACAGAGCACCCAGGAGGAAGACAGGCCTTGCCTGCAGCCAGGGAGCACCTGTCTTTGGTAAGGCAGTGCCAAATTATGGAGGCAAACTGGCGAGTCAACAGCACCACTTTTCGGCAAAATGTCAATAGATATTTTAAAATTGTGTGACAGACCGCCAGTTCATGAAGACCTGAATGCAGCGCCACCAGCAGCAGATGGAGACACTAGTTAGGGCTCTGATGGAGGCTTACTAGGTTGACCTTCAAAGGCTTGAGGCACAGCAAGCTGTAAATAAGTAATTAGAGAACAGAACCAAAAACCTGCACTTTGAATGTTACTTAATCTCACCCAGACAAGGCAAGGGAATGAATTAATCACAAATGACAGTTGACTAAAAAAAATTAGGAGAAAAAGAAGTCTACCAAATGCTGGCTGGCTCTGGATGCCAGCATATAGATGGTCAGGAATCTCTGGAGCAGAAACAGGAGTCTCTCCTATAAATATGCTGCCTTATGAAGGCTGATGCAAGCCAAGATTTCCCAACCTTCTCTGGCTTGTATTGAAGGGCATCCCCTGTGTGGTCAAGACAGTAAAAACTGGCCTTCACGGCCCGAAGACACATTCAGCTACAGCCCATGTGTGGTGGTGGGCCCCATTAAAAGCATCCTGGCCAGGTGTCTGGGGCCTTAAGAAGGGCGTCAGGAGCCAGGGCAGCAACGGATAACCAGAATCACCTAAAAAAAAAAATGAAAATGGAAATGGTAAGGGTGGAACTAAGCGTTTCTAACTGCAACAGGGAGAAGGGGATATTCAAAGAGGGGTATGAGCACAGTCGAAGTGATGGAGGGCAGGGAGAACAATAGACTTGGACCAATTACAAAAAGAGGCACCTAACAGAAATGAAAGACACATTGCAAATGCAGCATAAACAATAAACCCACAGATCCACTCCAGCAATAGACTTACCCACAAGCAAACTGCTAGTCAGCTCGCCACTTTCAAAATGGGTGTATAAGCCAGGACCCCTTAAAGTGGACCAACAACCATGGCTGATCGACCCGGGAATCTATAAGATTCACGGGCTGATCAGCTCCCTCCCCGTGGGGCATCCGAAATCGGGATGCCCCGCTGTGTGAAACCCCCCAGGACTCCCACAAACCTTACCTTCTCCACGTTCCAACGGCGCATGCGCGGGCCGCGGCCACCTCTCGCGCTTCCCTCTAGCAGGGCACGCACCCGCGCCGGCCGTTTGTGAATTGCCGGCGCGGTTGCGCTCCCTGTTAGAAGGAAGCGCGAGAGGCAGCCTCCAGCGTGCTCAGAGCCGCTGTGGTTGTCCGTCGCTTGTCCGTCCATAGTGGCTCTGAGCGCTCTGATTGGACGGGGTGCCCCACAGAAGTGGACCAAAACCCAGGATAGTGAAAATCCTGGGTGTTGGTCCACTTTAAGAAAAGTATATTATGGGAAATGCCAGGGAAGCCGGCCAACGGGTCACTTATACATCCAGCATCAAAAAATATTCAGGCAGGCTTGTTTTTCTTTCTTTTAATAGAAGGAAAGGGACATCAAGGTGACAGGCTCTGTCGCCCCTGATAGACTAAACCTGTCACCCCTAGATTTCATTCCTACCATTATAGAATAAACTACAAGCTTGATAGAAGTTTTATTCAGTTCGGGTGTATAAGTGACCCCTCTTCTCATTAACGTGTTTATATGTATTTTTAATATTACACAATTTTGCGATAGTGCTCCTTTAACTGACAAAGCCAGTAAATATGTTGATCACCAACTGCAGCCCCTTGTCCAACATTCATAGATCAATTACCCAGGGCAGGTCTTCTGGATTTTAGTGGACATAAGAGTTTCTCATGACTTATTCCTAGTAACCCTGGGTGTGGAGGCCCTCTACTCCAGTATACTTCAGGATTTAGGTATTAAGTCCATAGAGTTTTTCATTAACAAACTAGACAGTCATTTTCACAAACATAATCTCTTTTATTTGAGGTTATTACATGTTGTCCTCACCCACAATATCTTTCTTTTTGGTGATCAAATGTACCAGATACAGGGGATTCGCGATTCTGCATATGGGCAGGTGGAAGAGAGAGTTGTGGTGTGAGGGCAAGATGTCAAAGTACCTGTGCTACATTTCCTAATCGTCTGGACTGAGCACGGAGGAACATTAAATTGAAACAAAAACCACCCTGGAGTCTATGAGATTAGGACCAGGTAGAGGTGAGTTAGTTCGGGCGATCTGGGGGCTTTCATACAGGGGCCAATGACCAAAACCGAGGAGAGTCAAATCTGGGGTTTTGGTCCGCTTTAAAATCTGTCAGTCAGAACTCTAGAAATCTTAAATTTGCTTTACAATATGATCTTAGAAGCATTAATTAACACCAATCTTTATCGTAAAAGCCTCTGTGGCGAATAAAATATTGTGATCAGGGAGTGCTCATCCAAGCCACCTTTTGAACAGTAGTCTCTATGGGGAGTACATCCATGGGCAAAGTAATTGTACCTCCATGGATTACTCGCTATTGGTGGTAGATGGGATAAGACATAGACTCAAAGATAGGGGTTAGAATAATAGTCCCACGAATAGCTTTAAAAAGAGCAAAAAGCTAGAACAGAGGAGAATTATTTTTTACACCAAAACAAGTATCTAATCGAAAAGGTCCATCCATGATTTTGACATATACTCAATCAAACGGAATAATCAAAAGTATACTTAACAAGCATTAGTACATTCTTCTAAGAGACAGACATCTCCAAACATTTTTACCCACCAGGCCACAAGTAGCATTCAGAAAGGGCAACAAGGATGTCAATTTTTCTCTGTGTGGTGTCTTTTTTTACTGTTTGTGAACTGGTAAGCGATCCAGGAGACCCCTATATCAGTTCACAAGGCTTGGGGGCTGGCAAGTCACCTGCGGCTAGCGGGTTACTTGCCATAAACCCCCGCCCCCCCAATTACCTGTCTCCCCAAATCCCCAAAGCCCAGATTGGGCAGAAGAGCCCGGCCCATTTGGCTTTGCGGGTTTGCAGCCTGCAAAGCTGGCCCCTGTGCCCTGTTCCTACTAGCCCTGCATAGCTGGTCCCCGGGCTGGTTATGCTGGGTAGGGAGGACCCATTGTAATTTTTTAACCCTTAAAATTGCAGAAAAACGGGTGCCCCCCCCCAAGGAGGTCATTTTTTTTTATATTAACCCCTTATGTTCTGTCGCCCAGCAGGTAAAAAAGGCTTCCAGCAGCAGCAGGAGTGCAGAAGCCAGAGTGATTGGCGAGGTACAGAGTGCTAGATGGATGGGAGGTAAGTATTAAAAAACAAATAAAATATTTTTTTCTGTGTGAAAAAATATGAACTAGTAAAGGGTCCATGAGACCCCTATACCAGTTCACAAGGCTTAGGGGCTGGCAATTGCAAGTCTGTAGCCTGCAGGGTTGGGGGGGCAGGCCCTTGCACCCTCTTCTATAAGCCCTGCATAGCTGGTCCCTAGGCTGGTTAAGCTGGGTAGTGCGGACCCCAAGCTATTATTTTGTGGATTTTTAACCCTTGACATTCCCCCCAAAAATGCCCCCCCCCCCCCCAGGAAGGGGGACCCTACAGCAATTTTTTTGTTTAACCCTTTATAGTGTGAATAGTACTTGTATTATTATTATTATTATTATTATTATTTGTAAATGTTATAAAGTGCTCTTTTCAGTTTGGGGGGGGGTCTCCTGGGCAAGAATGGGGGGCTACTGATGTGTGTGGTACTTTTATAATCGGGAGAAAGGGGGCTTTCACATGCAATATTGTTTTCTTTAATAAAATCATTGTTTAATTTAAAATAAAGGAGACAATTTAAAAAAAAAAAAAATATTCAAAAATATTTTAAAAACAGTAGAATTTCATGTTAAAGCCTAACGCTGCAAAAAATCCTGGAAATTCCTGCAAAAGTTAAACATAGCACAAAATGGTGAAAAATGACCTGTCAACAGAGGGTGACAAAATTTTAAGTAGGCTGGCAATTAAAAGAGTTGTAGCTATGCATGTTGGGTATTGTTCTGTTCGGGGGACCTTGTGCTTTCAGATTTAGCTTGTTTTTTCTTGTTTGCATATTGATATTTTAGGAAAATGTGATTTCAGCCCCTTTCATCCCTGTCCCCTCCGCTCTGCCCCACAACCCTGTCCCCTCAGTTTTGTCTTATCCACCCCTCTTTACCCGCTTTGCCCCATCCCCTCAGCTCTGCACCTCTCCATCCCTGTCCTCCCAGCTTTTCCCATCTATCTATCTTTCTTCCAGCTCTGCCCATTTACCCCCCCCCCCCCCACCAGCTCTACCCAGCCATTCCTGTCCTTTTCATTTTGCCCATCTATCCATCCATCCCTCTTTCTCCCAGCTATCTCTCCATCTATCCATTCCTGCTCTTCCTGTTTATTCCATTCCTCTTCCTCAATACTCTGCCCATTCATGTGGGGCCCAACTAAAAAAACATCACCTATAGGGTGTTGTAGGACAACCAGCTCTTCTTAGTTTTGCCCATGGAATTTATAGGCACCCGTGACTCTCCACCGCAAAGGGGCCCACTGAGACCATGCTGCCCAAGGGGCCACATAAGCCTGGTTCCGGCCCTACTTACTGGGTACTTAAAGTGGACCAAAACCAAGGATTTTGACTATCCTGGGTTCTGGTCCTTTTCCCTGATCCTGATCAGGGTGCCCCGCTGTGTGAAACCCCCCAGGACGCCGAGACCAGCTTACCTCTTCCCGGTCCCACAGCACATCTAAGAGCAGCGGCTCTGAGTGCTCTGAGGGCCGCATCCTCCACTTCCCTCTAACAGGGAAGCAGGCACGTGGCCTGCTAGAGGGATAGCGGGATGCGGCCACTACTCTTAGACGCGCCAGGGGGGCCAGGAAATGAGGTAAGTGAGTGGGGCGACTTGAGGGGGGGTTCACACAGCGGGGTATCCTGATTGTGGGGGGGGGAATCGATTGGCTCGGGAATCTTAGAGAGCCACTTTAAAGGAAGGATACTGCCACTGGGTTAGCCATGTTATCCACTGGGCAACTCACATTGGAATAAGATGAAGGTCTGCTGGAAAGCAGAAAAAACAGGCATAAAAACTGTAACACACAGTGACTGAACTGCTAGCTCTTGGGACAAGGGTTCATCAACCATTTTTCTCTTTCAAATGGTAAATGGCTACCAGACTTCAGGGCAGCATTTTCGCGTTGTGCTGCTTCAAAACGGGTGAGTGTTTAAGTTCCAGCTATCAGGGAGAAAGGGTGAGTAGGTATTTTTTAAGCTACTCAAGGCAGTTCTGTTAAAATGATGAAACAATTTGAAGATTTAGCAGTGAACAGGTGACCCGCCGTGGAGCAGGGGGGAGCATTGGGAATGTTTAGGTTGCTGCAAGCGTGGGGTTAATTTTGCTAGAAAGGGTAATAATACAGCAGTGGTAATGTTTGTAGGCAGAGACAGCAAAAAATGCAGGTGCAGCTTATCAGTCTCTTATGTATTTGGGTGTATTCATACAGTGTATTTGCTGCAGACACCTCCGGGACTCAAAGATTTGGCTCCCTTCCTAACTCTTTATACAAAATAAACTTTGTGCACTTCTTAGGAACTCATTCTGCAGAGTGCACCTGCTCCAGTCACTGAACATGCACAGCGTAATGTCGCCTCCTTGTGGCCTGACCAACACAGAAAGAACTCAACACTCATTTGGCAATATCTGCACTAAACAGAATTAAAGTCTGTATGATATATATATATATATATTGGCAGTACAGAGTAGCACTGGCGCTGTTATAGTCAGCAACAGGATGACACAGGCTGGCCAATACCTAGTGCCCCAATCCATGCTGATTATTTAACATCATGCAGTGTAACTTAATTGTGTTATAATAATTCATAATTATTTTGTAAAAATAACAGCTCCAAAATAAAAACAAATCCTGGCACTCCAAAGCCCCTCGCAGTGAGTTATGCACTGTTGAGGATGGACAGTAAAGCATTGTATGCAACTGTTGCAATGGGACTCATAGGGAGTTCCAAAGCAGACACAACACCAAAATATTTTTATTATGGTGCCGTCTTCCTCGGGTCCAACAGGTCTGCTTTGTCCCATGTCGTCTCCTCTTCCTTCTTCGGGCTCTTCAGGACCCCAACCTTCCTTCCCATTTGCATGAATGCCACTTTCATCCTTGCTACCCAGTAAGGGATTGAATAAGGGCCAGGTGTGGCCTCCACTGTATATGGAGGCATGGCCTCCATGGAAACTCCCTGATGTAATTGCTGACGTCATGGGGGGTAGCCTAGAGGGGATTTTCATGTGCCAACCCTCTAGGCCCCTTCCCTTTTCTGACATCATAAGCGACCTTGGGGAGATTCCAGACAGGCCCCGCCTCTTAATATAAAAGCTGCTCCCCAGCCTTTTAGATGCCCCAGCAGCATACATTTAACTCTTTAATTGCCAGCCTACCTAGAGTTTTTGACACCCTTATGTTGCCAGAACATTTTTCACTATTTCGTGCTACACATGTTCAACTGTGATTTTTTAAGGGATTTCCCAGGAAAATTGTCTATTGTTTTTTCAGCCTGGGCTTTAGTAAAAAAAAAAGTCTTGTTTGTAATTCAAACAATGTTAAAAGGGATGCCATTAGATGCCATTACCAAAAAATATAAAAGCAGCTGATCAACCAGCTTCTCCATGTTCGGCCGAAAAGCAGCTGAAGTCCGTGTTCAAGTTCGAGGACCTGAACTTGCAAAATTCGGTAAGAACACAAACTTTGTGTTTGCAGCATGTGCAGTATGTACAAGTTTTAATTATTTGAAAAAAATATAAAGATAAAAATACCAAAGTACTAAGTAAAAATATGTGTTATTAACAGTAATGTTGTTTTGAAATTATTTACAGGGAAAAGGGACATTTTAAAAATCTAAAAATCATGATGGGGAGCAAATATTCTCCAAAGTAAGGCAGGCAGGAGAAAGGAGGCACAGTCAGCAGAACCTTTGGAGCTGTAGAAGTCATGTGAGCATGCTCTGTAAAGGGAAAGTTCATACGAGAGCGCTTTCATTTCTCACTGAAATAGGTCATGATGCAAAAGCTCTTAAACTGCCCGGGTGTGTCAGATTGTTTTACATGTGTCCCCTGAATCATGCGAACATGCAAGTAATCTCACATGGAACGGGCAGGCTGATTCATCACTAGGTAGCGACAGATGAGCGTCTGTAGCAGGCATTTCAGAGCGCCCCCTAGTAGTTGCTGTGCTCGGCCATGGGTCGCTAGTTCACAGCGACTCAGTCGCTGTGCAGTAATGATGAATACATTGTGAGAAATCGCTATTTGACCAGTACAGCACTGTATGGGAGCGCATGTTAGCGACTGGTCAGTGCGACTGACTCACAACATATTCATTAGGGATGAGCGAACCGGTTCGGACGAACCGGATTTCGCTCCGAATTTCAGGGAAAATTCGATTCGGCACGAACCCGAATTTTTTTTGGTTCGTGCCGATCGAATTTTAAGTTGTACCATTTGAAGCCAAAATATTAAAATTTAATCCACAAGTAAAAAATGCAAGTTAACTAAAAATTAAACAAAGTAAGATTTACTTATGCAAATGCATTCATTAATGGTTGGTTACTACAAAATGAATGAAATAAAGAAAAATAAAAGACCAAATATTTAGAATGCACTTTAATGAGGTAAGTTTGTAGTGCGCAGCCACAAGATCAGAAGGATTTACGTCCAGACAAAAAAGGAAAAAGGGCAAAGCCAATGTTGCAACCTGAGAAATGAAACGGAAAATTCAGGATGGAAACTGACATAGGTCTGATTCCCGAACTGCCATACGAACGGACGTACATTTTAGGATAGAAACGTATTTGCTTATAGAATCACTCGCAAGTTCATACGAACGCACGAGCGTACGGGAAAAATAGGATGATCGGCACCCAAATCCAAGCTGTTACATGTTTCTTTGAATCGACCCTATTGTCTACCATGGGTGATTTATCACCAGGTGAAAATGTACATGTGGTTGCTGAATCAGCCCCAAGGTATATAATGAAAAACTAAAAAGAACTGACACGGTAATGAATCAACCCCATAGGGGTCTATTCAGCACCAGGTGAGAGAACTTCTTATATTGCTTTTTAGCTTTTTAGCTTTTTTTTAGAAAATTGCCATTCACTTTCATTGCCAATCTTTGGTTTGATTCAGTATCAGGTGATGGTTGCTGAATCACTTCCAAGGTAGGCAATGAGGCTCCTAAAAAGTTAGTAGAAGTTTTCTCACCCGGGGCTGCATCGACCCTAGTGTTTATCATTGACACCCTTTGCTCAGTTCCCGAAGTTGATTGCTTGCCACCCAGACTGACTGTATTTTACATCAAGCCTGTCTAATCCCCCTGTACCATGATATGTGGCCTCCTAGAATCAACCTCGACCTGACCTCAGATCTCGACTTCATCTGACCTCCTTATCCTGACTCCCCCCTCCCCTGTTCCAACAACCACCAGGCACCTCTCCAAGTCTCCTTCTCCCCCGCCTGGCAGCCAACCGTGGTGATGTGTGATGGAAAGGACTGGGGGTTGTTATTAGTTATGCAGGCATACAGCAGGGAAATAAAGGGTACTTGGGAAAGAAAACTAAAGGGTACTTATCTTTTGTCCTGCACCACTGGTCACTGCAGGTCCAGCACTCCAGAACTCACCCAACCATTTCCTCCTACAGCTGCCACCTCCCACTCCACCTGGGGCCTGAAAATCTATTCTCTGCCCATGCCCCCTCCATTCACTACAATGGGGGGAGTGTGGGGCCCCACCCACTACCTCCATTGCAATGAATGGAAAGGGCATGGTCACACCACGTTGATTGATTGTGATGCGCAATTCTCTTCCACTATCAATCTCATCCCCGGGGTGTCAGATGAGTTGCGGAGTGCCGGGCCTGCAGTGACCAGCGGTACAGGACATAAAGTAAGTGCACTTTAGTTTTCCCTTCTGAATCACTTTAAATATATCTGGGAATAATCATGTGGAGGCTGATTTACTACTAGCACCACGTATTGCCAGATTAGCGCCTGTATAGCAGAGCTTAGAGCGACCACTAGTAGACGCTGTAAGCGAGTATTGGGAGCTGTAACAGAACGTCTCAGTCACTGTAGTAACCTGGCCAGCATTGATGAATGTGATGTATGTTAGGCGCGCTAACACCAGTATAGCGCTGCAGCGAGCGAGAGGTAGTGCCAGCTCAGTGCGTCCGGCACTCTGCGCTCCACATCATATTTAACAAAAAAGTACACACACAGCGTTGGCGCTCTAAAGCTGGGTGCTGTAGCATAGCGCGCCAGACGCTATGTGATTAAAGACTGTTTTTGAACACATATCCACCTGTAACAAAGCAAAAACACATGGAATGACATTGTTTTAACACTGGGACAATGACTCTTTAGTTCCAGACATGTAAACAGAATTCTGCAATAATATAAAAAGTCAAATAAATATATAAAAGCGTTTGTTAGCAGGTCAGAAGTCACACAATGATTTGAGCAAAAAAAATGTAATTGCCAAACACCCTATTTAAACACAAACAAATGAAATCCCATTGAAATGTATGGGAGAGCGACACTGAGCGAAAGGTAATACGTAATTACTCCTGAACCTAGAGCGTCGGCGCTACACTGAGCCGCCTCTGGTAATACATGTGACGCTAAATGGCGCTGTTAGAGGCACTCACCAGATTTGCTTTTTTAAATGTGGTTTTCACATACAACGTCCAGCGTT
The DNA here is from genome assembly GCA_027917425.1 of Gastrophryne carolinensis. Lineage (NCBI taxonomy): Eukaryota > Metazoa > Chordata > Amphibia > Anura > Microhylidae > Gastrophryne > Gastrophryne carolinensis. The sequence goes on from CM051242.1 coordinate 90,008,905, forward strand.
CACCAGACGCTGCCTGCCGCTACGAATCACTACCTGGCGCTAGCCGTTGTTAAATAACCCCCATAATTGTTTTGCCAAATCCTCCATTTTATAAGTGATGATACATTTGCTTAATCTCTGCATTTCAGTGTGCCGAGTATTCAGCAAATATGTCTTGTTGCATCCTGTTATCTCTAATCATTGGAGAAAGCAAACCATCTAGGTGTCCTCCATCTTTCTACACGGTAACTATAAAACCATCTGCAAAGCAAAAAAAAAAAAAAGAATGTGCTGGCCAGTTAGTTACACTACAATTTATTGCTTGGCTAGAAAGGCAGAAAGGAGTTTTGACTTTGATCCACATGTCTGATCTGCTGTCATTTTTTAGGAAGGTGCCAATGCAAACTAAATTCCTGATTCTAAATTTGGACTTCTCTTCATTCTAAAAAATATGCAATGTTAGGATTAAATTCAGACATGGAGGCTAATTCATTACTAACTCCAGGTATCGACAGATGAGTGTCTGTATAGCTGCGCTTAGAGCGAGTAGACGCTGTAAGCGGGTACCGGGTGCTGTAACATAGAGCCTCAGTCGCTGTAGTAACCTGGCCGGCATTGATGAATGTGATGTATGTTGGGCGCGCTAACACCAGTACAGCGTTGCAGGGAGCGAAAGGTAGCGCCAGCTCAATGCGACTGATTCTCAGCGCTCCACACCATACTTATCAAAAAAGGACACACACAGCGTCGGTGCTCTAAATCTGGTCGCTATAGCATAGAGCGTCAGACGCTGTGTGATCAAAGTCTGTTTTTGAACACATATACACCTGTAACAAAGCGAAAACACTTGGAATGACATTGTTTTTACACTGTGACATTAAAACTTTAGTGCCAGACCTGTAATGACAATTCTGCATAAAAATATAAAAAGTTTAAAAAGTTTCTAAAAGTGTTGGTTTGCAGCCAGGAGAGGTCACACAATGATTTGAGCAAAAAAAAAAAAAAGTCAAACAAATGAACGTCCATTGGAATGTATGGGAGAGCAACAGTGAGCGAAAGGTAATACCTGGCGCTCTGGAAGCTAGAGCGCCGGCGCTATACTCTGAGCCGCCTATAAAAATACATCGGCGCTACATGGCGATGTTAGAGTCGCTCACCAGACTCGCCTTCATAAATGTGGTTTTGTGTACAGTGCCCGGCATTCACCAGACGCTGCCTGCCGCTATGAGGCACTGCTACTAGTATTCTTATTTGTTTCAGAACTAATAATACCATTTTGTGAATACTCACCTGTAAAATGGGTATTGTAAGTATGTCACACACCCCGCTTCAAAAAATTCATAACGTGTGGGTAATACTGACCTGTAGAGGGCGATATGCAGAGATGCCAGGAAAAAAGAGAGCCCCTCCCGGTCCATAAATACCTGGGACCTCCCACTCGTTACCCAGTATAAGAACAGCAGTAAGGTAAGGGACCAGGAAGAGCCCAACACAAAGCATAACAACGCAAAGTTCACCATATAAAGGATCCAGAATACAAAAGGGCAGGGTGAAGCGGGGTGTGTGACATACTTACAATACCCATTTTACAGGTGAGTATTCACAAAATGAGATTATTCTAAGTATGTCACACACCCCGCTTCAAGAAATTCATAACGTGTGGGACATCCAACAGCAGTGTCCATAAAGGGCGGGGATCCAAAACAAGGCAACAAGGCACAACTTAAACCACTGCAGCTTGCAGAACTTTGCGGCCAAACACAGCATCCGCTGAGGCCCGAACATCAACCTTGTAAAACTTGGAAAAAGTGTGAACAGAAGACCAAGTAGCAGCCTTACAAACTTGCTCAACAGAGGCCTGGTGCTGAAAAACCCAGGACGCCCCAACCGCACGAGTAGAATGAGCAGTAACACGAAAAGGGGGTACCTTCCCTTTGGCAGAATAGGCCCCAACTATGGTCTGACGGATCCATTTACTAATGGAAGACTTGGCAGGCGCCAAGCCTTTTCGGGGCCCGGAGGGCACCACAAAAAAGGCATCCGTCTTACGAAAGGAAGACGTTACCTCCAAATAATACTTCACAACACGAACCACATCCAAACAATGCAGGGCCCTCTCCTTGTCATTGCTGGGATTAGGACACAGAGAGGGCAGAACAATGTCTTGGTTTAGGTGAAAGGCAGAAACAACCTTAGGAAGGAAATCGGACTTGAAACGAAAAACCACCTTGTCTTGATGCCCCTCAAAGTACGGGGCTTGAATGGACAAAGCCGCCAACTCAGAGACACGCCTAACCGAAGTGATGGCTACCAAAAAGGCCACCTTCTGCGTAAGTGAAGACAAGGCAATATCATTCAAGGGCTCAAAAGGAGACTCCTGAAGAGCAGAAAGAACCAAATTCAAATCCCAAACAGGGAGCAAAGGTTTTCTAGGAGGCCGCACGTGCGTGACTCCCTGGAAAAAGTCTTAACCAAAGGATGTAGGGAAAATGACCTTTGAAAGAACACCGCCAGGGCAGAAACCTGCCCCTTCAGAGTACTAAGCTGGAGCCCCAGGTCCAGACCATGTTGAAGAAACTCCAGGATTCTGGAGATGGAAAATTCCCTACAAGGCAACGCTCTGATCTCACACCAATCAATATAAGACCTCCAAGTCCTATAGTAGATATTAGAGGAAGACCGCTTCCTAGCACTAATGAGAGTTTGAATCCCAGCATCGGAAAGACCTTCCTCCTTCAAGATGGAGATTTCAGCAGCCACGCCGTCAAAGCCAGCGTTGGTAAATTGGGATAACGTAGTTGACCCTGGGTGAGCAGATCCGGCAGCAGGGGCAGAACGAACTGATCCTCTGCTAACCTTACCACATCTGCGAACCAAACCTGTCTTGGCCACCTTGGAGCCACCAGAATTGCTGACGCACCCTCCAGGGCCAGCTTGCGCACCACTCTGGCCACCAAGGGAAACGGAGGGAACAGATACAGAAACCCCAGATCCCTCCAGTTCAGAGACATGGCATCCACTGCCAGAGCCAGTGGATCCCGTGGGAGAGACACAAATGTCGGAAGTTTGTGATTGTGACGAGAGGCAAAGAGGACCACCACCGGGGACCCCCACCTGAGACAAATCAAGCGAAACACTTTGGGGCTGAGAGACCATTCCCCCCGGCGATCTGAGAACCTGCTCAGAGAGTCCGCCTCCGTGTTCTCCGCTCCCGGAATGTAAACTGCTGAAATGCACGGGACGTGGGTCTCCGCCCACGCCAGAATCAAAGACACTTCCTTGAGGGCACTCCTGCTGCGAGTCCCTCCCTGGTGATTGATGTAGGCGATTGTCCGACCGGACTTGAACCGGCAATCCTTGCAACTGATGAGTCAAGCGAAACAGAACCATCCTGATGGCCCTCAATTCCAGAACTCGTGAGCCTCCTGAGGCCCCCACAGTCCCTGAAACTGACGATCCTTCCAGAACCCCCCCCCATCCTGATAAACTGGCATCCGTGGTGACCGTCTCCCAACAAGGGGCCAGAAAGGATCTGCCCCTCGACAGATTGATTGGATCCAGCCACCACTGAAGGGAGCACTGAACTCGGGGGGTCATCAGAAAGGACTGATCCAACGACAGTGGCGACCCGTCCCAGGCCGCCAACAGATGGAGCTGGAGTGTCCTTGTGTGGAACTGAGCAAAGGGAACCGCTTCGAAGGAGGCTACCATCAATCCCACCAGCCTCATCCCCAGTCTGATGGCCAGACGAGGGATAGACAGGAGGAGTCGAACCAACTCCTGAATCAAGAGAACCTTGGACTGAGGAAGAAACACCCTGGCCTGGGAAGTATCCAGGGACATTCCCAGAAAAGACACTAACCTGGGACGGAGAAAGGGAGGACTTGGGGTAGTTGATCACCCACCCGAATCTCTCCAGAGTGGACACCACAGTTCTGGTGTCCAATACCGCTTGGCTGAAGGAAGATGCCATAATGAGAAGGTCGTCCAGATAAGGGGCAATGCGAATACCCTGGGCTCTGAGGAGAGCCATCACCCCATCCAGCACCTTGGTGAAAACCCTTGGAGCCGAGGTAAGACCGAAAGGAAGTGCCACAAACTGAAAATGCCGATCCTCCACCACGAACCTGAGAAATCTCTGGTGCGCTGGAAAAATCAGCACGTGCAGATAGGCGTCCTTGATGTCTACGGACGTCAGAAATTCCCCCTGCCGAAGAGAATGGATAGCTGAACGCAGCGTTTCCATGCGAAATTTCCACGGACGGACGAACCTGTTGAGGATCTTTAGATCCAGAATGGGTCGAACCGAGCCGTCCTTCTTGGGCACCGTGAACAGATTGGAAAAAAAGCCCCGACCCCTGTCTGAGGGGGGCACTGGGCAAATAATTGCCATATCCAACAGACTCTTTACTGCCGCCTGGAGCTCCTGCGCGGCCAGAAGGTCCGAAGGCACCCAAGACCTGAGGAATCTGGGAGGGGGCCGGAGCTCGAACTCCAGCTTGTAGCCGGAAGTCACCACTTCCCGGATCCATCTGTCCGAGACCTCCCGGACCCCGACCTGGGAGAAGTGTTGCAGCCGTCCCCCCACCCGCATGGGTGAGGGCGCCCCCTCATTGCTGAGCTGGCTTGGCAGCGGGTTTGGGCTTAGAGCCCCAGCTGTATCCTGGGCGGGCACGTCCTCTGCCCCTGTTCCAGGAATCTCCTCTGGCTGCGGGGAAAACAATTCCTCTGCCAGCTCTAGCCCCACGAAAGGAAGGAGCAAAGGAACCCGCCCCCCCAAAGGGACGACGCTGTTTTTTGCGTTGAGGTAACTTTCCACCCTTGGCAACTGAATCCAAATTCTCGCCAAAGAGCCATAATCCCACAAAGGGAAGAGCGGTCAGCGACTTTTTAGACACAAAATCAGCCGCCCACTGGCGCAACCAAAATGAACGCTGAATAGTCACCAATAGAGCCGACGTTCTGCCACACATCATCAGTGTGTCATCCAAGGCGGCTAGTACAAATGACAAAAACAATTCACACCTTTTAAGGCCAAGGAACTCGTCACTATCCGGATCTAGCCCGGAAGAAGTCAACAGGTCCCTGACCACCGACCTGGTAGCCACCACCAGCAGCGCTGAAGCACAAACCGGCCTCATGGCTGACCCAACACTGGCAAAATCATGACAAGCCATTTGGTCAATGCGTTTATCCTCACCATCTTTAATCGTGGAGCAATCAGGAGAATTTAAAACAGTAGTGTTGGATAAACCCAGAATCTGTGCATCCACCTCGGGAGGGGACGCCCAAAGCTTAACTTTATCCAAGGGAAAGGGATATTTTTTGTCCCAACCCTGAGGGACACCTGGGAGCCGGGCAGGCCTCTCCCATTCCTTAGCAATAATCCCATCAAAATGCTTTTGGTTAGGAAATTCCAAGCGCGGCCTGGATTCTTCTAAAAATTCCCCCTTTTGCTGTGGAACCACCTCAGGAGGAGAAATAGCCAAAACATCTGAGCCAGAACATTAGGAGTATCCGAAGACCTCCCCAAGCCCCGCTCGGTATTAGCACCCACAAACTGCTGATCGTCTGAATTATCTGATTCTTCATATACCTCCCCTTCCTCAAGTTGGGAGTAATCAGACCAGTCCAGATTATCAAGATCATCCAAGTCGGCCGCCGGTGAAGACGGCGACAAGTGCTTTCTCTTAGCCGGAGCCTTTCTGGTGACCGTGCTGGAGAATAATTTTTCAAGATTGGCCAATCGGGCACACATCTCCGATTGCAACTGCCCGCCCATGATAACGTCAGACTGGGCACGGATCAAACTGGGAGGGAGGGGAGGAGAGACCGGCGGCGCTGAACCAGACGCCTGGGGTCCGGACTGCCGCGTAATAGTCTGCTGTGCGCATGGTATACACAGATATACATCAACGCCAGTAAGGGATGCCCCACACCCCATACACTTCCGGGATTGCCCCGAGGGGAGCCCGAGCCCAGTATCCGGGGATGCCCCCATAAGGTGAACTTATAGTTGGTCGCAATGACCGAGGGAATTACGCATATAAGCAACCCGGGATGCCCCTTTAATGTCCCAAGTGGAGGATTTGCAATAAGCCAATTAAGAACCCAGGGACCCTAGGACCGGGAGAAACCCCCTAACACCACTGTAGGTTATATCTGAAAGACATAATAAAAAAGGCTAATAAGAAAAGCGGAGTATAAAATATATATATATATATATATATATATATATATATATATATATATGACATAAAAATATATAATTATAGGTGATGGGACAGAAGGGGGGCCCACCGGGCCACTCACTGTGGTCCTGAACACAGCTTCCTCTCTCCGTGAGGTAAAGAGCAGCTCTGAGGAAAGAAGGGGGCGCGGCCAGCTCCTTCTGAGGAAACAGGCACAGAGAAAAGCACCTCAGCGGTGCCTGTGACACAGGGGCGGGCCGCAGCGCTGGAAAGCCCGGCCCCGCCCCCAAGAGTGAAAGCGTGAGGGGAGAAGCTCCCCTCCGCCATGACAATGCAAAAAGGCCGGCACCGCAGCCATGTGCGGCCGCTGCGCCGGTCTCAGAAGAGACAGAAGGAGGGGAGTGGGCCGTGGCTTTGACCCTGACGCCCGGCCCCGCCCCTTTTACCTCAGGGAGAAAGCCTGCATAAAAATGGCGGCCACAGCGCCGTTTTGACAGAGAAATACACGCTGTTATGAAGTAATAAATAAGTTAATAACTATTGAGAGGATAAATTAATAAATTAATACATTAAAACATTATTAAGAATTAATGATTACATAATTTGGACCTAACACCGAATAAGGGGCCCTGCTCCTACCCTCCGCTATCCCGCTAGAGAGAGGGGCATTACCCAAAGGGGGGGACCACCCAAAGTGTAAGGCCAAGGGACGGGGCATCCCAAACCGGGGTCACCATCCCAGATGACCGCCTACCCTCTTTTATAGGGTCTCACGGGAGAGCATTTGCTCTTAAGCACCAAGGGTGCTTTTCTACCCTCACCCGGACCGTCAGCCTAGGCTGGGAGGCATTAGGTAACAGAAAAAAAGATCCAGGCGGAAATAGATAACTAAAGGGCCGGGAGTCATCCCGGCTACCTGAAATCCCCCTGTGCAAGGAGGAGACCACATCTTCTGACTTGCTCGCCGTCTGCAGAGGTGAAGACTGGGTAATGAGTGGGAGGTCCCAGGTATTTATGGACCGGGAGGGGCTCTCTTTTTTCCTGGCATCTCTGCATATCGCCCTCTACAGGTCAGTATTACCCACACGTTATGAATTTCTTGAAGCGGGGTGTGTGACATACTTAGAATAATTTATTTTTATATATAATTACAATGTACCTTTAATCTATCTGTTTTTATGTGAACCTTCTATTGTATGACTATTGTATTTTGCATTTGAAACTACTCATTCTTTTGTCAACCATTGGTCACATTTCTCTTTGCAAGTTCTTCCTGACTCACTATGCCTCATGGTCTGCTGGCCTCATCTGCTGATGCTGGCATCTGAAGCTCTGCTAGACAGTGGTCCCCCTACTTTTACCCTGTTCTTTCAAAGTGTTGTGTGCCATGGAAGGCCCATTACCCAATTCCCTTCTACTTATCTAACATTCCCTCTGACGTGTGCAAGCTAACATATGCCCCGCCACACATACACTTCCCTCTCTCAGCCATACTGGCCGTGTATCCCCTAGGCATCAAGAAGGTGAAGATAAACCTACCTACTAGTTGCAAATACAAACACAAAGCCAACCAGCTCACCCAGTCCATTTTTGAAGCTCGGAAAAAGAATATCCCCTGGTGTAGTCATCTCAAAAAGCAACAAACAGTAGGGTATTCAGCTTCTCTTTGTAATAGAATATAGATTTTAATAGTTCCAGTTAAAAAATAGAAGAGACCCAGAACCACAAGGTGTCCCACTGCGGGGACTCGGTGACATATTTCGGACACTCAATTAAGGGCTCTTGGGGGACACCTTGTGGTTCTGGGTCTCAGTATGAATTTTGTCTATGTTGGAAGCATATCCGTGGCTTTTGGACTATTTTTTAACTGAAACTATTAAAGGCTATATTTTATTACAAGGAGAAGCTGGATACTCTACTGTTGGTTGCTACCTACTAGTTGGTTGGTAAGTAATATTCTTGCCCACAGTTGTGAAGTTTTTTGCAGTTAGTGGGGCCATAAACTACTTTTCTCCTGCTAATACAACGTACGTTGGGAAGACTAGTTGAGTTAACAGCATTTAAAAAAATGGCTTGGTTCATGTTGGTCACATCCAGGTGAGTGATCACCCAGGGTTCAGCCCGAGCAAGCTCAATGGCAAGCTGTTGGATGCACACCAGCTTCATGTTAAGACACTATTTTAGCCATGAAAAAAGACCAGTCTTGCCAGGTTAGCGGTGTATGTAATTTCTGCTACATTGGCCCCTTTTTATTTTATTTTGCATCTACAGATGATCCGGTTGAGATCGGTTTAGATCGGGTCGTGTGGTGTCAATATGTACAGATTTGTGTGCAGATTTACTTTGTTTGTCAACCTCTAAAATGCTATGATAGGTGTGCCAGGAGCAACTGGGGAGAGAATGGTCATCCTTACAGATGCCAGACCAGCTTGACTTTTTTGATTTTTTTAATTTATAGTAAAAGAACTATGTGTAGTTTATTTTAGTTATTTTAAGATATGTTCATTTGTTTTACTGTAATTAAGGGCATGTTGCCCGAAACGCGTCAGCGCTTTTCATTATTTTAACATGTCTGCTGTATCGTGTATGAATATGGACGTTTACTTGTACTTCAAATAAACGGGACGTTTTATCACACAACCGGATGTCGGCTGGCTTCACTTCTTGTTATGGGACAGACCCAGTGAGAGGTGAGCACTCTTGGCCGTGCGGCCTCAACGGTTGTGGTGAGATCGAGCAGTTCAGAGCTGGCAATCTTCTTTTCTGTTTTACTGTAATGGTGAAATGTATCTATATTGGTGAGTTGGGCAGCGTTGACTATAAGATTGGCCATGCCAGATTGCAACAACTGGGCTGTATGGATGTCCTGAGTGACCGTTGAATGAGACTCCAGGGTCTGAAAATTACAGTTTAATTTCACGGTCTAACAGCTCGGTGATGTTTTGAACCATGGAGGCAAAAAAAAACTGTCACTGCCTACATTTGAGGTAACTGCTTCTGTAAGTCTTTACCCTTTCCTCCTTGAATACTTTAATTTTGGGGTTTAGTAATGATTTAGTTTAAGGGTAAAAATGAAAGGAGCACTATCGTGAAAAATGGCTCAATGAAAAAATCCATATAAATATGCTGGATGGCAGGAGAAGAGGTCACTTATACAGTTTGCATCAAGATATATCCATCCAAGATATATCTGTTTTTTTTTTAATGGAAGAAAGAGGAGATCAGTGGTGACAGACTCTGTCACCCCTGATAGACTAAACCTGTCACCCCTGGATTTTATTCCTACTTGGGGAAGAAAACCACAAGCTTGGCGGGAATTTTATTCAGTTTGGGTGTATAAGTGACTCCTCCTTTCATTGGCTGACGTGTTTATATGGCTTTTTAATATTACACAATTTTGCCATAGGGCTCCTTTAAGTTCAGGTTTAATCCTATCACACAGTAGTATAATATATATATATATATATATATATATATATATATATATATATATATATCATATTTTTCACTCTATAAACACTTGGGGGCGAAAGCTAAAAATATTATTGTATCCAAAAACAGATAAATAAAAAATATATATATATTTAATAGTGGATACACTATCATCAGCTTGAACACACATAAAATACAAGGTTAAAATCAATCAGGGGATGGCCCTTAGGCACATTTATGTCCAGCAAAATGTTGCAGAATGTATCCACTGTCAGTGTGAACATGGTATATAAATGATAAATGTTTTAACAAATAGTCTGTGCAGATAAACATGGAGACAGCCTTAAATGTGTCCCTGAAGTGCTAATATTATACAAAACATACTTTGAGAATCACAAATAAAGTGCATTTGCAAAAGAAAAAAAAAACAGAAGGTGACATTAAAGTGGATACTCATCTAGTCAGGAGAAAATGTGCCAAGGGGTCACATGATCCTCAAAGTATGTTTGTTACCTCCTTGTCTCCTTGTTTGTTATCTGCACAGACTATAGGGTCGATTCAAAGAAACATGTAACAGCTTGGATTTTGGTGCCGATCATCCTATTTTTCCCGTACGCTCGTGCGTTCGTATGAACTTGCGAGTGATTCTATAAGCTAATACGTTTCTATCCTAAAATGTACGTCCGTTCGTATGGCAGTTCGGGAATCAGACCTATGTCAGTTTCCATCCTGAATTTTCCGTTTCATTTCTCAGGTTGCAACATTGGTTTTGCCCTTTTTCCTTTTTTGTCTGGACGTAAATCCTTCTGAACTTGCGGCTGCGCACTACAAACTTACCTCATTAAAGTGCATTCTAAATATTTGGTCTTTTGTTTTTCTTTATTTCATTCATTTTGTAGTAACCAACCATTAATGAATGCATTTGCATAAGTAAATCTTACTTTGTTTAATTTTTAGTTAACTTGCACTTTTTTACTTGTGGATTTAATTTTAATATTTTGGCTTCAAATGGTACAACTTAAAATTTTGTGTGTGGTTACCCACACCCTCTCCATACAGATTGCTCTCAAATATAAAAAAACACCCAGCAACTTCTGCATGTTATGAGTCTAGAAACAGCCAAGATGGCGGGTCAGGTATTATCGGGCAGCCTGCAAACAGAAAGGGCCTTGTGACTGTGTTGCTCTGCATTCTTTGATTTCTGACCTTTCCGTGCCCCCAGCTCTGCTGTGTCTGTGCAAAATACAGCAGTAACCCACATCCTGCACTTTATCCCGCTCTCCTCTCCTCAGTAAGTGTGATGCATCTGACCAAAGATGAGCTAAAATAATTCATGCTGATACATGCAGTTCATTGGAGCTCAAGACGCGCAGACTCCTCCACATAGCCAAAAAACCTGTTCAAGAACAGCAATCCGACTGCTAAAAGGTGTCGGCAGTGGCTTTCTTTTAAAACGTATTTAGAGGTTGGAAAACTGCTCTCTGAATCACACCTAAACACATCCGATTATCCTTTTTACGTTTTACGTTTTGATCCTAAGTTTTAGGATTTGATCCTAAGTTTTACGTTTTGATCCTAAAATTTAGGAACAAACTTCCGATGATCGTAAGAGCATATACGAATTCGTACGTAGGCTCGTGCGAGTCGGAAATGGCCAAAAAAACAGGAAAAAATGACAAACACCCACCCAAACTTACGATTCTCGATCCGAAATCAATTAACTTTTGCTCTTTGAATCGAGGGGTATGTGTTACATGTGTATATTTATATATTCTTATAATTTTTAATAGTATTAGCACTGATTGGTTACACTGTGTTCACAATGACAGTGGATACATTCTGCATTGATTCAACATTGATACATTTTGCTGCAGTTAAATGTGCTTGAGTGTAATCCCCTGATTGATTTTAACCTTTGTATTTTGTGTATGTTCAAGCTGATGAAAGCATATTCATTCATTAAATTAAAAAAATACTTATTTGTATTATATAATACTTATTTTTGTATTAATCGGGAACAATCTGTTTTTGGCTACACGTAGGGGGACTATATGCCCACTTAATTATTTTTCTATTATGAAGCCTGAATGGACAAATAAAGAGTCTTGGTAGAAGCTTCCCTCTACACCTTAAAGAGGCGATTGAGGGGGGGGGGGGGGGGGGGGGCAGGGTTCTGCACACTGTCTTAAATGTGGTGATTTTGGGGGATTCTGCACACTGCCTGTAATGGGGTGATTGTGGGGGATTCTGCACACTGTCTGTATTGGGATGATTGGGGAGATTCTGCACACTTTCTGTAATGGGGTGATTGGGGGGGGATTCTGTACACTTTCTGTAATGGGGTGATTGGGGGGGATTCTGTACACTGTCTGTAATGTGGTGATTGTGGGGGATTCTGCACACTGTCTGTAATGGGGTGATTGTGAGGGATTCTGCACACTGTCTGTAATGTGGTGATTGTGAGGGATTCTGCACACTGTCTGTATTGTGGTGATTGTGGGGGATTCTGCACACTGTCTGTAATGTGATGATTGTGGGGGATTCTGCACACTGTCTGTAATGTGATGATTGTGGAGGATTCTGCACACTGTCTGTAATGTGGTGGTTGTGGGGGATTCTGCACACTGTCTGTAATGTGGTGGTTGTGGGGGATTCTGCACACTGTCTGTAATGGGGTGATTGTGAGGGATTCTGCACACTGTCTGTAATGTGGTGATTGTGGGGGATTCTGCACACTGTCTGTAATGGGGTGATTGTGAGGGATTCTGCACACTGTCTGTATTGTGGTGATTGTGGGGGATTCTGCACACTGTCTGTAATGTGATGATTGTGGAGGATTCTGCACACTGTCTGTAATGGGGTGATTGGGGGGGGGGGGATTCTGTACACTGTCTGTAATGGGGTGATTGGGGGGCATTCTGTGCACTGTCTGTAATGTGGTGATTGTCAGGGATTCTGCACACTGTCTGCAATGTGGTGATTGTGGAGGATTCTGCACACTGTCTGCAATGTGGTGATTGTGGAGGATTCTGCACACTGTCTGTAATGGGGTGATTGTCAGGGATTCTGCACACTGTCTGTAATGTGATGATTGTGGGAGATTCTGCACACTGTCTGTAATGTGATGATTGTGGGAGATTCTGTACACTGTCTGTAATGGGGTGATTGGGGGGGGGGGGATTCTGCACACTGTCTGTAATGGGGTGATTGTCAGGGATTCTGCACACTGTCTGTAATGGGATGATTGGGGGGATTCTGTACACTGTCTGTAATGGGGTGATTGGGGGGGGGATTCTGCACACTGTCTGTAATGGGATGATTGGGGGGATTCTGTACACTGTCTGTAATGGGGTGATTCTGCATGTTGCCTGTTATGGGGTAATTAGTAGGGGATATTTTTTCTTATTTTCCTCCTCTAAACCCTGGGTTGTTTTTTATACATTGGCACATGTATAAGCAAATGTTTCCATTACAGACATTTTTTCCATAGATTGGGGTTGAGGGGAATTAAAACTCAAAATCCCAACTCAAAATTCCTTCCCACGGACTTAAATGATGTTCAGATAATCTCTAATCTCTAAACCTTATTGTACACTTTGTGCTTTTATTATTACCGGGCCTAAACAGAATAAAATATCTTTTAAAGCAGTTTTGCTTGGGGTCCAGTGGACTGCAAATAGTTAATTTAAAGCGGTAAGTTGTGCTGTAGGTAAGTTGTGCTGAACACATCTCTGGTTTATTAGATTAACGGTGACACACAGTACTGGTGTCATAACAATTCAAAATACTCAGACACCCTCAACAAAGTTAGTAGAGTTTCTATAGCTGATTAGTTAAGGTATAGTAACTGCTTTTAAGGCATTTATTTCATTTTAACGCTTGTCTAAATGATGTAAACGTGTTCTTTGCCGCTGTTCCTGGAATCATTTCAAGAATGCTGAAATTCTTATCTAAAATCTTAGCGGGAGGTGAAGAGGTCATTCGGTATTTCAGCATAAGCTGGATCTGCCAAATAATTCCAGTGCTGGCAAAGTGGATTGGTTATTTACAAAAGTAACACACTACCCTCACAAGAGGTCGTTGAATATCAGTTTTAATCATTCTGCTTAAAGTGAACCAGTCACTATATCAGACAGAACACTTCATAAAATGCTCAAGATGTCTCATCTTGAGAGTTCTCCAAATACACCTGCTCCCTTATTATAGGAGTTGCATTTGTGGCGATATTGTTAGATTCCATAGAGGTAATTATATGCCAGAATTGCATTCAATGAATCAGGGGCTATGCCCTATGCAGGCTAGAACTTGCCAATGGCATCTCTCATATGCAGATTTATTCTGTGCATTCAAGGGTGTGTTTTTATTGGTAATACTTATTTCCAAAATGATTATTTCTTAAATACCTATATATTTTTACATTGTACGGTATTTGTTTGTTTATGACATTTAGAAAAGAGGTGTGAGGACCCCTACCAGGGTTACCACTCTATGCCTCAAGCATGTGGACTGATATCCTCCTGCCTCAGGGGCCCCATCAGGGGTTACCTAGTCCTCCAGTACCCAGCAGTGTGGCATTCTCCCATCCCATTCCCATAGGCAGTGTGACATCCGCCCATCCCATCGCCCATATGCAGTGTGGAATTCCCCCTATTCCATTCCCTATAGGCCATATGGCATTCCCCCATCCCATTCCCATAGGCAATGTGGCATTCCTCCATCCCATTCCCAAAAGCAGTGTGGAATTCTCCCCATCCCATAGGCAGTGTGGAATTCTCCCCATCCCATTCTCATAGGCAGTGTGGCATTCTCCCATCCCATAGGCAGTGTGCAATTCTCCCCATCCCATTCTCATAGGCAGTGTGGCATTCTCCCATCCCATAGGCAGTGTGGAATTCCCCCTATTCCATTCCCTATAGGCCATATGGCATTCCCCCATCCCATTCCCATAGGCAATGTGGCATTCCTCCATCCCATTCCCAAAAGCAGTGTGGAATTCTCCCCATCCCATAGGCAGTGTGGAATTCTCCCCATCCCATTCTCATAGGCAGTGTGGCATTCTCCCATCCCATAGGCAGTGTGCAATTCTCCCCATCCCATTCTCATAGGCAGTGTGGCATTCTCCCATCCCATAGGCAGTGTGGAATTCTCCCCATCCCATTCTCATAGGCAGTGTGGCATTCTCCCATCCCATAGGCAGTGTGGAATTCTCCCCATCCCATTCTCATAGGCAGTGTGGCATTCTCCCATCTCATAGGCAATGTGGCATTCTCCCATCCCATAGGCAATGTGGCATTCTCCCATCCCATAGGCAATGTGGCATTCTCCCATCCCATAGGCAATGTGGCATTCTCCCATCCCTTTCCCCATAGGCAGTGTGCCATTCCCCCATCTTACTCCCATAGTCAGTGTGCCATTCCCCCATCCCATTCCGATAGGCAGTGTGCCATTCCCCCATCCCATTCCCATAGGCAGCGTGGCATTACCCTATTCCATTCCTATTGGCAGTGTGGCATTCTCCCCATCCCATTCTCATAGGCAGTGTGGCATTCTCCCATCCCATAGGCAGTGTGGAATTCTCCCCATCCCATTCTCATAGGCAGTGTGGCATTCTCCCATCCCATAGGCAGTGTGGCATTCTCCCATCCCATAGGCAGTGTGGAATTCTCCCCATCCCATTCTCATAGGCAGTGTGGCATTCTCCCATCCCATAGGCAGTGTGGAATTCTCCCCATCCCATTCTCATAGGCAGTGTGGCATTCTCCCATCCCTTTTCCCATAGGCAGTGTGGCATTCTCCCATCCCTTTTCCCATAGGCAGTGTGGCATTCTCCCATCCCTTTTCCCATAGGCAGTGTGGCATTCTCCCATCCCTTTTCCCATAGGCAGTGTGGCATTCTCCCATCCCTTTTCCCATAGGCAGTGTGGCATTCTCCCATCCCTTTCCCCATAGGCAGTGTGGCATTCTCCCATCCCTTTCCCCATAGGCACTGTGGCATTCTCCCATCCCTTTCCCCATAGGCAGTGTGGCATTCTCCCATCCCTTTCCCCATAGGCAGTGTGGCATTCCCCCATCTTACTCCCATAGTCAGTGTGCCATTCCCCCATCCCATTCCCATAGGCAGTGTGGCATTACCCTATTCCATGCCTATAGGCAGTGTGACATTCCTCCCATTCCCATAGGCAATTCGGCATTCCCCATCCTGTTCCCCATAGGCAGTGTGGCAGAATCACCCCCAAGTAAACTTATATGAGCCTTATTCCTTTACAGCGGCCACAGGGAGGCCAGCTGATGAAGGAGTGAGGGAGGGCAGACAGGCAGGGAGAGGGCAGGGTAACTTTTCTTTTTTACAATTGCCCAATAAGATGACTTTTTCTCCCACTTTTGCATCTTATAGGGCACGAATAGGGCACATTATTTTGTATTTAGTATATATTGTATTGTTATTTTGTATATACCTGTTTTTTTCTGGTAAATTACCTGGCACAGCCGTTTCTTTATAAGATGTATCTGTATCAAATATTTTCTTCTTTATTAGGCATGAATAAATCAGCCTAATCTTTATTAGTACAGCTTCAATTCATCATTGCCTTTTCACATTTTTTATTTTCAAATGCTAAATTAATGTAGACCATATCCTACCTGTCCAGCCTAATGAATTACAAGTTACAATTTGTTTTAAAGTTGTTTTAAGTTTCCTGATCAGTCTTCTTAAAGTACTATAACAAAACTGTAACAAAATAATGTTAAATAAAAAGTCACAAATACAGCCTAGATATTAAAACAAAAGGGCTGACCTGTAAAATAAAACCTTCCAGTTAGTAGGGGGTATAAGAAATATAACTTCTAATCACCTTGTAATGACCTCACTTTGCATATTTATTACCAGTGTTCAGCTCAGTATGGCGGCCCAGATATTTGACTGGAAATCTACAGTTAGGGCTGTTGTAAACCAGCAAAGTATAACAGCAGTAGGTGGCAGAATTTCCTCTTACAGACCTCCTTCTAAAAGTATCCAGGTGGCAACAGTATTGGCATCAGATAGAACAGTATTGTGCTCCCAACATGTTTTGCTTTCCGTGTCTTCCAGGGACCTAATCTGCACGTGATAGCAATATATATTGAAAGCATACATTCCTTTTGATAATTTTGATATTATCAATAATTATCTTTAACCATTAACATTTGTTACACAGCTTATAAACACTTCGCAAGTTTAGGCTCTCCTTACACTATGGGGAGACTTTCTTCACAGCAAGAGCAACACTATATAAGACTCTTGGGGGAGTTGGTTTACCCCTTTATGGCAGTTGGGATGCCCCGATGGGGGAACCCCCCCGAACCCCCCCCCCCGGATTGCCCAATCCACTCTTCTCTTCCACCAACCTGTGCTGAAGCCCCAGAGTTCCTTTAGTTAGGTGCACACCCATGCCGGGTCTTTCTGAATGGCTGGCATGGGCCTGCCCACAGCTAGAAGCAGGGAATGCAGAGGCAGATTTCCATTGTCAGGAATGGAATAAGTGACCCACGCTTGTGGTGTGGAATGAGAAAAATGGGTGATGGGTGATCCCGGGGGATACACACAACAGGGAATCCTAAAGAGGAACAAAACCCAAAAAAGTGAAATCAACCTTAAGAGCCATGATGAGTACCAATGCTAATAGTCAGGACCACTAGACTCTCAATAATTCTGTACTGTATGTGATATCAAAGTACTGAATACATATAATAAAAACAATGGAAGCTGAGAATATTGTTTCAAAGGGATACAGTGTTTGTTTGTCATTGGGAAAGATACATCCATATCCACTATTAGTCTTAGCTATAATGTATAAGGTGTCAACGATATGTTTTTTTCGCTATATTGTAGTTGGTAAATTTTGGATTGATTTTTCTGATTGATATTGTATTGTTTGTAATAGCCAACAGTACCTTGGAGGAAAGTAATGGGCATACCAGTGGTAGAATTAGAAGTGAGAGCCATGGTTGTTGTATTGCACAGTATGTATCATTTAAAGTCCACTTTCAATTTAATATTTGAAAGTGCATATTTTGTGCACTTGGGATGTTCCCAAGGTGCTGAG
Organism: Gastrophryne carolinensis; assembly: GCA_027917425.1. Lineage (NCBI taxonomy): Eukaryota > Metazoa > Chordata > Amphibia > Anura > Microhylidae > Gastrophryne > Gastrophryne carolinensis. The sequence continues at coordinate 90,026,588 of CM051242.1, forward strand.
ATTATCTAGTATTTTTTATTTTCTCCTGTGTTTGAAAATGTTTGCTTTATGGAAGCAGTTTTCACTACCTGCCATTTGTTTCTGTTAACAATGTACACCAAGTCTGTACACCAAGAAGAGAGAAGTGAGCCATATACACACAGAACACTGCTGCTATGGTCCCTGCTGGGGTGAGGGAGCTCACTCAACCTTACACATGCCCAGTAGCAGTGTTCTGTGTGTACAGGGCTCACTTCTCTCTTCTTGGTGTACAGACCTGATGTATGTTGCCAATGGCAACCAATTGCAGATATTGAAAACTGCTTAAAACACACATTTTCTAACATAAGAAAAAATCAGCTCAGCACCTTGAGGGCATCATTCTTGCACACTAAAATATACACTCTCTTGTGTGACAATAGTCTAATATTAAAAATCCTTAAAATTAGAGCTCATCTCTAACTACATATCCGGGTCAGAGGACAGGAAGTTAGAGCTGCAAAGTAAAAACGTAATGCTTTTTTCAACTGGACCAAAACCCAACCTGGAGAGATTCTAGGGCAGACATACTCGCTCCCCCGGGACACCCACTATTGCTGTGTGAAACCTCCCAGATCGGTCGCATGTGCGAGCGACACCCACATCCCCCCTATCCCTTCAGCAGGGTGCTCAATGTTAAAAGGTAGTTGGGGAAGCAGCCGCAAGCGTGCTCAGATCCGCTCGCATTAGACGAGGTCCTTGGCGAAGGGGCACGAGCGGATCCGAGCACGCTAATTGGACGAGAGGGCTGCGCATGCACCTTAGGACTGGGGAAGGATAAGTGAGATTGGGCAACTTGGGGGATTTCACATAGCGAGGCAACCCCGTTCGGACCAAAACCCAGGATAGTCAAAATCCTGGGTTTTGGTCCACTTTCAAGGCTCTGATATGCATCCGTCCTAGAGGACATCCCCATATAGGATGTCCTTCAGTATGAAACAAAAAATAAAATCGAGAGGCAGCATTCCTGTTTCCCCCTCTATGCTCATGACCACTGGAAAACCAATCAGGCTACCATCGAATCCATCGGATTCTCTGATGCAGCTTACAGCCATAAGGGTGCCAACCAAATTAGATGTTTGATAGACCTAAAGTATTTTTTAACATTAGTTTGCGTCCCGCTAACAATACTATTAGAGATGAGCGAACTTCTTGAAAGTTCGATTTGGGCGATTCGCCGAATTTCCCCAAGAAATTCGGGTTCGCCGGAATCGAACTTTCACGAATCGCTCATCTGAAAAAAAAAAATGCCGGCATGGTGGGAGCGGGCAGGCGGGCTACGGTATGAATGCAGTCTAGTCGCTTCAGTTGTGACAGTCAATGGCCGTCACAACGCGGGGGAATATTTACCAATGCTGGGAGGTACAGACTGTTGGCTTAGACATTGCACCACATCCACTACAAGACAAGTGGCTGTGAATAGCCCGGCTATACTGGCTTCCAAATATTCAAGTGAGGAATTATAACATGTACATGTATAGTACTTGTATAAACTAATATGCCATGGCTCAGTGCCAACATTCTTAGCAGCATTCAAGTACAAACATCTATACACGTCTGGAACTGAGAAATGTTTTGTAATAATCCTTCTTTTGCAGTAAGAGGTATTTCCAGTAATGTTCATTAAATAGCCTCACTGCAGCTTGCTCAAGTTTTTAGCCAGGTGCTGCTTTAAGTCATTAATTTTGCACCATTTGTACAGAATACAAATTGGATTTTTCATGTAGGCATTGTATGATACAAAGCTCTGTAATATGTTACAACCAGATTAAAGCTTGTTTTCAGTGCAAACATGGCAGAATGATTATAGATCTTTAGTGCAGTTATTTTCTCCAAAGTGACTGCAGCCTTGACTCATTCAGAGCAAAACCCTGAAACTCCATCCGTTCCATGTGTTATATGTATGGAACCGCACTAAAGATCTTTCTAGATAAACCTGTAGTCAGAGCTGTATTTAGAGTACTTGCCACACTAGGCACCATTTACACCCCTTCCTGCTTCCACCCACCATATTTCTACCAGAAAATGAAAATCCTTGAAGCACAAGCCATAGATGGGCACCCAATGGGCACAAAGGGTCTTGATTCACTAAGGGGTTTATTCATGAAGGGATAGTGCCAGGTAGTGCCTCATAGCGGCAGGTAGCAGCAGGTGAACGCCGGACGCTGTACGCAAAAGCACATTTATCAAAGTGAATCTGGTGAGCGACTCTAACAGCGCCATGTAGCGTCCAATGTATTGTTACAGGCGGCTCAGTGCATATCGTCAGTGCTCTAGCTTCCAGAGCGCCAGGTATTACCTTTTTGCTCACTGTCGCTCTCCCATACATTTCAATGGCCGTTCATTTGCTTGTGTTTAAACATCATGTTTGACATTTTTTTTTTGCTCAAATCATTGTGTGACCTCTCCTGGCTGCAAACAAACATTTTTAGAAACTTTTTAGAATTTTCAGATTTTTGCAGAATTGTATTTACAGGTCTGGCACTAAAGTGTTAATGTCACAGTGTTAAAGCAGTGTCATTCCATGTGTTTTCGCTTTGTTCCAGGTGTATATGTGTTCAAAATCAGACTTTAATCACACAGCGTCTGGGACTCTATGCTAGAGCGCCCAGCTTTAGAGCACTGACGCTGTGTGTGTGTCTGATTTTGATAAGTAAGGTGTGGAGCGCCGAGAGTCGGTCGCACTGAGCTGGTGCTACCTTTCGCTCGCTGCAGAGCTGTACTGGTGTTAGAGCTCCCAACATACATCACATTCACCAATGCGGGCCAGGTTACTACAGCGACTGAGGCGCTATGTTACAGCGCCTAGTACCCACTTACAGCGTCTACTAGCGGTCGCTCTAAGCGCCGCTATACAGACGCTCATCTGCCGATACCTGGCGTTAGTAGTGAAACAGCCACTTAGAGTTAAAACAAATACTGATGAGAGTAAAAAATTTAATTCATGAGAAAAAAGCCTGAAAATTTCACTTTTAGTGAATCACCAGACAATGAAAGTCAATCACACTTTTTACTCCTAAGTATTGAGCTTTTTGCTCTTTTTTACTCCGTAGTAAAAAATACCATTTTGTGAATACTCACCTGTAAAATGGGTATTGTAAGTATGTCACACACCCCGCTTCAAGAAATTCATAACCTGTGGGTAATACTGACCTGTAGAGGGCGATATGCAGAGATGCCAGGAAAAAAGAGAGCCCCTCCCGGTCCATAAATACCTGGGACCTCCCACTCATTACCCAGTATAAGAACAGCAGTAAGGTAAGGGACCAGGAAGAGCCCAACACAAAGCATAACAACGCAAAGTTCACCATATAAAGGATCCAGAATACAAAAGGGCAGGGTGAAGCGGGGTGTGTGACATACTTACAATACCCATTTTACAGGTGAGTATTCACAAAATGGTATTATTCTAAGTATGTCACACTCCCCGCTTCAAGAAATTCATAACGTGTGGGACATCCAACAGCAGTGTCCATAAAGGGCAGGGATCCAAAACAAGGCAACAAAGCACAACTTAAACCACTGCAGCTTCCAGAACTTTGCGGCCAAACACAGCATCCGCTGAGGCCCGAACATCAACCTTGTAAAACTTGGAAAAAGTGTGAACAGAAGACCAAGTAGCAGCCCTACAAACTTGCTCAACAGAGGCCTGGTGCTGAAAAGCCCAGGACGCCCCAACCGCACGAGTAGAATGAGCAGTAACACGAAAAGGGGGTACCTTCCCTTTGGCAGAATAGGCCCCAACTATGGTCTGACGGATCCATTTACTAATGGAAGACTTGGCAGGCGCCAAGCCTTTTCTGGGCCCGGAGGGCACCACAAAAAAGGCATCCGTCTTACGAAAGGAAGACGTTACCTCCAAATAATACTTCACAACACGAACCACATCCAAAGAATGCAGGGCCCTCTCCTTGTCATTGCTGGGATTTGGACACAGAGGGCAGAACAATGTCTTGGTTTAGGTGAAAGGCAGAAACAACCTTAGGAAGGAAATCGGACTTGAAACGAAAAACCACCTTGTCCTGATGCCCCTCAAAGTACGGGGCTTGAATGGACAAAGCCGCCAATTCAGAGACACGCCTAACCGAAGTGATGGCTACCAAAAAGGCCACCTTCTGCATAAGTGAAGACAAGGCAATATCATTCAAGGGCTCAAAAGGAGACTCCTGAAGAGCAGAAAGAACCAAATTCAAATCCCAGACAGGGAGCAAAGGTTTTCTAGGAGGCCGCACGTGCGTGGCTCCCTGGAAAAAAGTCTTAACCAAAGGATGTAGGGCAAATGACCTTTGAAAGAACACCGCCAGGGCAGAAACCTGCCCCTTCAGAGTACTAAGCTGTAGCCCCAGGTCCAGACCATGTTGAAGAAACTCCAGGATTCTGGAGATGGAAAATTCCCTACAAGGCAACGCCCTGATCTCACACCAATCAATATAAGACCTCCAAGTCCTATAGTAGATATTAGAGGAAGACCGCTTCCTAGCACTAATGAGAGTTTGAATCACAGCATCGGAAAGACCTTCCTCCTTCAAGATGGAGGTTTCAGCAGCCACGCTGTCAAAGCCAGCGTTGGTAAATTGGGATAACGTAGTTGACCCTGGGTGAGCAGATCCGGCGGCAGGGACAGAACGAACTGATCCTCTGCTAACCTTACCACATCTGCGAACCAAACCTGTCTTGGCCACCTTGAGGCCACCAGAATTGCTGACGCACCCTCCAGGGCCAGCTTGCGCACCACTCTGGCCACCAAGGGAAACGGAGGGAACAGATACAGAAACCCCAGATCCCTCCAGTTCAGAGACATGGCATCCACTGCCAGAGCCAGTGGATCCCGTGAGAGAGACACAAATGTCGGAAGTTTGTGATTGTGACGAGAGGCAAAGAGAACCACCACGGGGACCCCCACCTGAGACAAATCAAGCGAAACACTTTGGGGCTGAGAGACCATTCCCCCGGCGAGCTGAGAACCTGCTCAGAGAGTCCGCCTCCGTGTTCTCCGCTCCCGGAATGTAAACTGCTGAAATGCATGGGACGTGGGTCTCCGCCCAGGCCAGAATCAAAGACACTTCCTTGAGGGCACTCCTGCTGCGAGTCCCTCCCTGGTGATTGATGTAGGCGACCCCAGTCCGATTTTCCGACCGGACTTGAACCGACAATCCTTGCAACTGATGAGTCAAGCGAAACAGAACCATCCTGATGGCCCTCAATTCCAGAACATTGATGGACACGTGAGCCTCCTGAGGCCCCCACAGTCCCTGAAACTGACGATCCTTCCAGAACCCCCCCCCCATCCTGATAGACTGGCATCCGTGGTGACCGTCTCCCAACAAGGTGCCAGAAAGGATCTGCCCCTCGACAGATTGATTGGATCCAGCCACCACTGAAGGGAGCACTGAACTCGGGGGGTCATCAGGAAGGACTGATCCAATGACAGTGGCGACCCGTCCCAGGCCGCCAACAGATGGAGCTGGAGTGTCCTTGTGTGGAACTGAGCAAAGGGAACCGCTTCGAAGGAGGCTACCATCAATCCCACCAGCCTCATCCCCAGTCTGATGGCCGGACGAGGGATAGACAGGAGGAGTCGAACCAACTCCTGAATCAAGAGAACCTTGGACTGAGGAAGAAACACCCTGGCCTGGGAAGTATCCAGGGACATTCCCAGAAAAGACACTAACCTGGACGGAGAAAGGGAGGACTTGGGGTAGTTGATCACCCACCCGAATCTCTCCAGAGTGGACACCACAGTTCTGGTGTCCAATACCGCTTGGCTGAAGGAAGATGCCATAATGAGAAGGTCGTCCAGATAAGGGACAATGCGAATACCCTGAGCTCTGAGGAGAGCCATCACCCCGGCCAGCACCTTGGTGAAAACCCTTGGAGCCGAGGTAAGACCGAAAGGAAGTGCCACAAACTGAAAATGCCGATCCTCCACCACGAACCTGAGAAATCTCTGGTGCGCTGGAAAAATCGGCACATGCAGATAGGCGTCCTTGATGTCTACGGACGTCAGAAAGTCCCCCTGCCGAAGAGAATGGATAGCTGAACGCAGCGTTTCCATGCGAAATTTCCGCGGACGGACGAACCTGTTGAGGATCTTTAGATCCAGAATGGGTCGAACCGAGCCGTCCTTCTTGGGCACCGTGAACAGATTGGAATAAAAGCCCCGACCCCTGTCTGAGGGGGGCACTGGGCAAATAACTGCCATATCCAACAGACTCTTTACTGCCGCCTGGAGCTCCTGCGCGGCCAGAAGGTCCGAAGGCACCCGGGATCTGAGGAATCTGGGAGGGGGCCGGAGCTCGAACTCCAGCTTGTAGCCGGAAGTCACCACTTCCCGGATCCATCTGTCCAAGACCTCCCGGTCCCAGACCTGGGAGAAGTGTTGCAGCCGTCCCCCCACCCACATGGGTGAGGGCGCCCCCTCATTGCTGAGCTGGCTTGGCAGCGGGTTTGGGCTTAGAGCCCCAGCTGTATCCTGGGCGGGCACGTCCTCTGCCCCTGTTCCCGGAATCTCCTCTGGCTGCGGGGAAAACAATTCCTCTGCCAGCTCTAGCCCCACGAAAGGAAGGAGCAAAGGAACCCGCCCCCCGAAAGGGACGACGCTGTTTTTTGCGTTGAGGTAACTTACCACCCTTGGCAACAGAATCCAACTTCTCATCAAAGAGCCGTAATCCCACAAAGGGAAGAGCGGTCAGCGACTTTTTAGACACAAAATCAGCCGCCCACTGGTGCAACCAAACTGAACGCCGAATAGTCACCAATAGAGCCGACGTTCTGCCACACATCATCAGTGTGTCATCCAAGGTGGCTAGTACAAATGACAAAAACAATTCACACCTTTTAAGGCCAAGGAACTCGTCACTATCCGGATCTAACCCGGAAGAAGTCAACAGGTCCCTGACCACCGACCTGGTAGCCACCACCAGCAGCGCTGAAGCACAAACCGGCCTCATGGCTGACCCAACACTGGCAAAACCATGACAAGCCATTTGGTCAATGTGTTTATGGTCACCATCTTTAAGCGTGGATCAATCAGGAGAATTTAAAACAGTAGTGTTGGTTAAACCCAGAATCTGTGCATCCACCTCGGGAGGGGTCGCCCAACGCTTAACCGTATCCAAAGGAAAGGGATATTTATTTATTTATTTATCTTTTTTTGTCCCAACCCTGAGGGACACCTGGGAGCCGGGCAGGCCTCTCCCATTCCTTAGCGATAATCCCATCAAAATGCTTTTGGTTAGGAAATTCCAAGCGCGGCCTGGATTCTTAGAAAAATTCCCCCTTTTGCTGTGGAACCACCTCAGGAGGAGAAATAGCCAAAACCTCAAACATCTAAGCCAGAACATTAGGAGTATCCGAAGACCTCCCCAAGCCCCGCTCGGTATCAGCACCCACAAACTGCTGATCGTCTGAATTATCTGATTCTTCATATGCCTCCCCTTCCTCAAGTTGGGAGTAATCAGACCAGTCCAGATTATCAAGATCATCCAAGTCGGCCGCCGGTGAAGACAGCGACAAGTGCTTTCTCTTAGCTGGAGCCTTTCTGGTGACCGTGCTGGAGAATAATTTTTCAAGATTGGCCAATCGGGCACACATCTCCGATTGCAACTGCCCGCCCATGACAACGTCAGACTGGGCACGGATCAAACTGGGAGGGGGGGGGAGGAGAGACCGGCGGCCCTGAACCAGACGCCTGGGGTCCGGACTGCCGCGTAATAGTCTGCTGTGCGCATGGTATACACAGATATACATCATCGCCAGTAAGGGATGCCCCACACCCCATACACTTCTGGGATTACCCCGAGGGAAGCCCGAGCCCAGTATCCGGGGATGCCTCCATAAGGTGAACTTATAGTTGGTCGCAATGACTGAGGGAATTACGCATATAAGCAACCCGGGATGCCCCTTTAATGTCCCAAGTGGGAGGATTTGCAATAAGCCAATTTAGAACCCAGGGACCCTAGGACCGGGAGAAACCCCCTAACACCACTCTAGGTTATATCTGAAAGACATAATAAAAAAGGCTAATAAGAAAAGCGGAGTATAAAATATATATATGACATAAAAATATATAATTATAGGTGATGGGACAGGAGGGGGGCCCACCAGGCCACTCACTGTGGTCCTGAAGACAGCTTCCTCTCACCGTGAGGTAAAGAGCAGCTCTGAGGAGAGAAGGGGGGCGTGGCCAGCTCCTTCTGAGGAAACAGGCACAGAGAAAAGCACCTCAGCGGTGCCTGTGACACAGGGGAGGGCCGCAGCGCTGGAAAGCCCGCCCCCGCCCCCAAGAGTGAAAGCGTGAGGGGAGAAGCTCCCCTCCGCCATGACAATGCAAAAAGGCAAAAAGGTTTGCAACTTTACAACTATCCCTTTCTGCTTATTTTACATGAATTGTCCTTCTGCCTGTATGATGTATCTCAAAGCTATTTGTTATTACCTTAAAGCGGACCTTCACTCTGAATAAGAGTCTATCTTATATGTTTCCCACGCCCTGTACATACAGATTGTCCACATTAAAAATCATCCTGCCTGCATCTACTGCATGTTATGAGCCTTTAAACATCCAAGATGGCGGCTTATGGAAGCCGCCATCTTATCAGGCAGCCTGCAAACAGGAAGTGCCTCCTGACTGTGCTGCTCTGCATTCTGGGACTGCTGACCTTTACCTGACCCCAGCTCTGCTCTGTCTGAGCAAAGCACAGCTATAACCCGCCCCCCTGAACTTTATCCCAATCTCCTCTCCTCAGTAAGTGGGATGCTTCTGAGTCAAGATGGCGGCGCCCGCATCCTAAATTCCTGAACAGAGTTGAAGCCCAGTGGGGGAAAGAATAATAAGTTAGTGACAAAAAACGTAAAATATATTAATTTTAGATGCTGGGAAACCGTTTTTTAAGAGTTTGGGCTTTTCATTAAATCACGCTGAAGGTCCAGTTTAAACCAGACCAACATCCTTAGAAGAACCATTGCTCATATGCAGTCCTCCCCAGGGCAATTCAGATTGCTGAACATAAAAATGAACTTTTTTGTAACTCCTGCCATGGTTGACTTCCCCTTCATGGTGTCCTATGGAGCTGCAGGTAACCTGAAAAGAAGAAGTGCTGCTAGGTTTCCTGCTGGTGTGCATTATGGGTTATGTTAGTTATATCCAAACAGCAGCTGGAAAAGAAAAACGTCTAGGTCCTGCAAGATGACGACGACCAGGAGAAAATCAGTGAGACCGCGTTAAAATTTGGAGGGGATGCAGGGTCAAATTTAAGTGTAGTCAATAATTTAGTATCATGCATGAAACTGGGGCAAGTGAGTTTTGGAAAGTTTTTTCCAACTGTGCAAGGCTGTTTTTCGTTATTTCGTTTTTTGTTTGATTCAAAAACTGGGAGGCTGATTTATTAATAGCGACATGTAGCGACAGTTGAGCGACTGTAGCAGTATTTTCACAGCGCCCGCTAGTAGTCGCTGTGCTTGGCCGTTGTTCGGTTGTTGACAGCGACTCAGTCGATGTGGCGTAATGTTAAATACAAGGTTCGGAGTCGCTATTTGACAGGTTCGCTATTTGACAGATATATGGGTGCGCATGATAGCGACTGGTCAGAGCGACCGGCTTCCACCATATTCATCAAAAAATCACGCTCAAAAAATTCTCGCGCTGTGAAATGCATGTTTAAACCCCAGAGCGCTGGAGGCGATGTGTTAAAAGTAGAAGCAGAAGTGGTCACAGAAATTTTCACATTTAAAAAAAAAAAAAATAAAATAATAACAATTAATTATTAATATTTAAAGATTGTTCCATTGAAATGCATTGGAGAGCGCCAGGTAGCGAGAGGTCATACCTGTCGCTGTTCAAGGTCGGACGCTGGTGCTGTGTGCTGAGGCTGGAATAATGATGAATGAGTCGCTATATGGCGCTATCTCAGTCGCTAAGCAGGATTGGCTTGATAAATGTGTGATTGTGGTGGGGAGCCGGCGTTCTCGTGGCGGGGCCCGTCATTACCGGCCGCTCACCAGTCGCTATCTGTCACTATTCCTTCATAAATAAGGGCCTAAATATTAATATAAAAAAGGAGAGATAATTTTATGGCCTGAATCCTGGTAGAAATATACCTCTTATTCAAGTGCATTTTTATACTGTTATTTTTCATAAAGAACAAATGGAAACAGAACAGAACAGTGATACTGTATCTGTACCTGCTTGTACCTTCTGAGGATTCTAAAGTACTGAACCAAGGCAGAATATGTCATGGCAACTCACAGTGCCTCCATGGGAACCCCTACAAGGCACTAGATACCTCCTGTACAACCTATATTGAGTGGACTGTAGAACATATCAACTGTAAGTATGAGGAATACTTTTGTATCAGTTATATTTCCATTTGCTTATTTAGATTATTCCTTTGAAATACTTTTTGTTTTTCATGCATACAGTATTGTGTGCCACTGCATTGATTTAAAAAGAAAGAAAAAACTGTTTTTTATACATGTATTATAGATAAAATTTTAGCTGTATAGCTTTTGGGAGTCATACTAATTATTTAGTACATCTATCGTATTTTTTGCTCAACAAGACACACCTGACCATAAGATGCACCCAGGGTTTATAGGAGGAAAAAAGAAATTCCCCCTTCCCAATCACCCTATTGCAGGCACTGTACAGCATCCCCATTACAGGCAATGAGTGGCATCTCTCATTACAGGCAGTGAGCAGCATCCCTCCTTACAGGCAGTGTGCAGCATCCCTCCTTACAGGCAGTGTGCAGCATCCCTCCTTACAGGCAGCGTGCAGCATCCCTCTTACAGGCAGTGTGCAGCATCCCTCCTTACAGGCAGTGTGCAGCATCCCTCCTTACAGGCAGCGTGCAGCATCCCTCTTACAGGCAGTGTGCAGCATCCCTCTTACAGGCAGTGAGCAGCATCCCTCCTTACAGGCAGTGTGCAGCATCCCTCCTTACAGGCAGTGAGCAGCATCCCTCTTACAGGCAGTGTGAAGCATCCCTCCTTACAGCCAGTGAGCAGCATCCCTCCTTACAGGCAATGTGCAGTATCCCTCCTTACAGGCAGTGTGCAGCATCCCTCTTAAAGGCAGTGTGCAGCATCCCTCCCAACAGGCAGTGTGCAGCATCCCTCCTTACAGGCAGTGTGCAGCATCCCCCCTTACATGTAGTGTGCAGCATCCCTCCTTACAGGCAGTGTTCAGCATACCCTCATTACAGGAAGTCAACAACATCCCTCATTACAGCCAATGAGCGGCATCTCTCATTACAGCCACTGAGCAGCATCCCTTATTACAGGCAGTGTGCAGCATCCCTCATTAAAGCCAGTGATCAGCATTCCCCATTACAGCCAGTGAGTGGCATCCCCTCATTACAGGCAGTGAGCAACATACCTTATTACAACCAATGAGCAGCATTCCTCATTACAGCCAGTGAGCAGCATACCCCAATTACAGGCAGTGTGCAGCATCTCCCAAAACAGCCAGTGAGCCGCATCCCTTATTACAGTCAGGGAGTGACATCCGTCAATACAGGCAGTGAGCCGCATCCCTAATTACAGTCAGTGAGTGGCATCTGTCATTACAGCCAGTGAATGGCATACCCCCATTACAAGCAGTATGCAGCATCCCTCATTACAGCCTGTGAGTGGCATCCCTTATTACAGCCAGTTAACAGCATTCCCCATTAGAGCCAGTGAGCAGCATCCCTCATTGCAGCCAGTGAGTGGCATACCCCCATTACAGGCAGTGTGCAGCATTTCCCAAAACAGCCAGAGAACAGAATCCCTCATTACAGCCAGAGAGCAGCATCCCCCATTACAGCCAGTGAGCGGCATCCTCCCATTACAACCAGTGAGCGGCATCCGTCATTACAGCCAGTGAGCGGCATCCCTCATCACAGGCAGTGTGCGTTATGCCCCATTACAGCCTGTGTGTGGCATCCCTCATTACAACCAGTGAGTGGCATCCCTCATTACAGTCATTGTGCGGCATCCCTCATTGCAGCCAGAAGGTGGCATTACTCATTACAGGCATTACTCATTACAGGCAGTGAGTGGAATTCCTTGTTGGGGACAGTGAGCAATATCCCTCATTACAGTCAGTGTGCAGCATCCCTCATTACTGACAGTGAGTAGCATTCTCCATTACAGCCAGTGAGTGGCATCTCTCATTACAGCCAGTGAGTGCCTTCTCTCATTAATGCCTGTGAGCAGCATCCCTCATTATAGCCAGGGTGTGGCATCCCTCAATACAGACAATCAGCTGCATCGCTTGTTACAGCCAGTGTGCAATCGCATGTGTGAGGAGAGAGTGGGCACTAGTGGGCAGGAAGCAGATAAACTCATACTTGCTGCCTGATGGTCCTCCAATGCCCAGTGCTCCACACACAGACACATGCACAGAGACAGAGCTCCACACACACACACGCATAGACACAGAGACAAAGACACCGTGTGCTAAAAAGCCCAAAACCATGCGCAAGTAAATCCGCATGTGGAAACTTGTACTTTGGTGTGTGATTCATGGCAACATGCACATGAGTGGCGCATCACACAAAATGTGTGATTGCAAGTTCCCGATTCCTGCACAAACTTGCACATTGTGCATGAAATTCAGCACTTTTTATGCAGAAATGGCCAGCTCGATGCGCATTGCGCAGGCTAAGCCATTCACTGGTCCCCATTGCCCCCATGTTTCTCCACTTTACTGTTTAGCAGTGGCAAATTTGCCTCTCCAGCTTCTGTAGTGTATTTCCCGTGGTACCTGTGTTCTCCTTGTTCTCATATGTAGTGTTTTATTTGGTCAGATCTTGATTCCTGTTGACCTACAATGTTGTGTTTTCTGAAGTTTGGTCCTAGATGTTCTCTATATCCCTCCTATACTGCCTTGTTTGTTTAGTGGATTAGTGCTTAATAATTGAGCTACTAATGTATTGTTTTCTTTTGTTTATTTTAAATAAAACATTCATGGCCAAATGTGCAACTTGCAGATGACACTTTCATTCATAATAAACATGTCGGCTATTGCATTTCTAAGCATTGCTAAGCATTTTCCTCCTGCTTTCTGCTGGAAGAAAACGTCACATGAAACAAACACATTTGCGCACAATTTTAACTCCTCAAAACAATCCCTAAATTGCACGCAAATTTATTCTTGGGAGTAAGTTTGCACATTAAAACTTACTCTATGCCCAAATTTACGTGCAAAAATAGGCGCACAAAAAGGTGTCTTATGAACCAGGAAGTGGAAAAACATGAGTAAGCCATTTATACGCATAAAAAGTGTGCACAAATACATTGGTGCATGACCATGAATCGACCATACAGACACACACACACACACACACACACACACACACACACACACACACACAAAATAGCATACCTATAGGCTACTGGCAGCTGATTTCCTTGCTTCAAGGGTGGGCGTGGCCTATTTACAGGCTGTGCCTGTGATTGGATGCCAACTGTTCATAGACTACACCCACTCGCATGTAGGCCACAACCTTGTACATATGGCATGCACACCCATCGAGGGTAGGGGGGAAGCCAGGGCTGCAGCAGAAAAAATTGCTTCATAAGACACACCACAAATTCCGGACTTTTATGGAGCAAAAAGTACTTTCACATATCAATACATCGACAGGTACAACGTTACTAGATTGAAAAACTTACTTAGCTGCATTACTTTATTTCTATTTAAAATGACATGCTACAGTATGTAGAGGCGGAGATTCGATAGCATTAAGATGCATGCTGGAGGAGGCCCCAAAGAGAACCGAAGAAGCAAGAGCAGATGGCACAGAACAAAGAAGACCCCCCGGACACCAGGAAGATGGCACCCGAGGGGGGACAGAAGATGAAAGATGGGGATGGGTGAGTATACGTTAAATCAAGAACAATAAAAATATTTTGTTGTGTGGTGTCTCATTTCTTTTTCCCTTGTGGTGAACTGTTAAGTGAATGCCTGTTAAAACAAAAGAAGATGAAAAAAATATATATTTTTACGTTAGATACAAATTGTATTTAACGATAAATGCACAAAAAAATTACAGTTAATACTGAAAAAATACAATTTGAAAATTAAGAAGTTGGGCTGGATCTAACCAAAAATTGCAATAAAATTACCAGAACATATAAAAAAATAAACCCACAGGCAGTTTCCATGTTAGACTCTTTATTTAAAACTGCATTTAGTAAAACCATTAAAACTTGAAAAAATACAATTTAAAAAATAAAAAGTCAGGCTATTCTCCGTTAGATAAAAATTGGATCTGACCAAAAATGCCCCAAAAATATTAAAAAAATAAACCCACTGGCACTTTCAATGGTAAATGGGACGATTAAAAAAAAAACACATTTAGTAAAACTGCAAAAAAATACAATTTAAAAAATAAAAAGTCAGGATAGTGATGAGCAGACCCGTTAAAGTTCAGGTTTGCTGAGTTCCACTAGTCTAACACCAATTTACAGTTATATATATATAATACAGATAGCTACCATTCCAGTCCAGGGTGGGGGGATCTAAAGGAAGGTCTCAGCAGGGTATGTAACCTGGCCCAACCATATGCACTCCTCACTTAAGGATCCATTGGCCCCATGTTTGGATAATTAGATGAATCTGAACTCTGAATTTACTGGCTCTCTCTAGTGATGTGACAACTCAGGACCCTAAGCTGACAGATATTATTTTTGTGGATCTGATACATTATTTATAATGTATTAAATGTTCTGAGCTAAATTTAATAGGAAACATTTTAGTGGTATTTAACTTTGACCCACATTTGATTAGCATCTCTACTAATAAAGGTGCACAGTTCGAGGGGAAAAATGGGGATTTTAATCCCAAAGTGCTTGACAGATTTAATTTCACAGCAGGGGGGCAACCAGATTTAGTTTGGTGACCACAGATCTGTCACCCAACATTACATGACTAGTGGAGTTCAGAAGACAGGCATTGACAGCCACCTGGTAAACCCCACTAGTCTCTAGTGGTCATGGTTGGAAATGGTATGTCTTCAATGGCTGACTTTCAGGGATGCATCCCCTGCCCTGAGCAGCAGTCTTTTTTTACTGTTGGTCCACTTAAAACTGGTCCCCAAAACTCATCTGCATGCATGATACTGGATCGTTGTTGGCAATTATATTTGCTACTGCATCCACTGAAAGCTGAAATGCTGCATGCCCCATTTTTCTCCTATCTTTCCCAGCATCCTAGCCATGCTACTGGCTGTACATAACCAACAATGCAAAGCATCAGGTTCTTCCTCTTTGGAGGTCACTGGCATTTCCATAGGGTGCCATTTAGGGTGGGGAAATCAACCACGGCAGGAGTTACAAAGGTGGGATGCATATAGCCACTCTCTCTTGTAATGGTATTGGTCCACCCCAGTCATATTGATATCATCATCTACTAAACATATCAGATGTATTAATAGATGAAGTTGAACTGAATTTCCTGGCTCGGGAATGCTCAAGAACATGACAAGACATTGACTCTCCTATTTCATTCCTGGACCATAGATGGCAAATGCAGGTAGTATGCACAGTTCTTTGGTTGTTTACGTTCTGAAAGAGACTCACTGGGTACCAGTTGCTTTGAATGACCCTATCCAGCCCCACATTAACTTCCTCCCACTCTATCCCCTTGGGGATTTCAAAGCACCAGAAACTGATTGTATGTACATACCTTAAAGTGGACCAACACCCAGGATTTTGACTATCCTGGGTTTTGGTCCACTTCCCCCGATCGGGATGCCCCGCTATGTGAAACCCCCCAGATCGCAAGTTACAACTCACCCCGCTCCTATGGCACAAATGGCCGGCGTGGGCACGCGCCCTGCTAGAGAGAAGCGCGAGATGCGGCCCGCGCATGCGCCGTTGGACCTGCAAGTGCAGCAGACGTCCTGGGGGGTTTCACACAGCAGGGCATCCCGAGTTTGGATGCCCCGCGGGGAGGGATTGGATCGATTCCCGGGCCGATCACGCTGGGTGTTGTTCCACTTTAAGTATCTTAGGCCAACCTGGCCTTCAATTTCTGGGTCATGGTTGAACTGGGAAGGACATGTCATGGAACCTATTTATGAACCCTAAACATGCTATGCTGTGGTCAGATATAGCTGTGAGACCATTGTGGCTTGCTGTGCTTGCTCAAGCTTAGAGCTCCTTAGGACAGAATAGCTGTAGGACCACTTTATTGCATGGTCCCGGAGAAATGAAGCTGAAACAAATGCAGACTTTGAAGAGTACAGCTTCTATACTACCCTGCTGGAAATGGAGGAGAGGAAGATCAGTATTACTATTGGGTTTAAAGTCCGTTTAAAGCGGACCTTCACCAAGAATAAGAGCATATCTTATATGTTTCCCACACTCTAGACATCTACTGCATGTTATGAGCCTTTAAACATCCAAGATGGCGGCTCAGGGAGCATCAGGCAGCCTGCAAGCAGGAAGTGCCTTCTGACTGTGCTGCTCTGCATTCTGGGATTGCTGTCCTTTTCCTGACCCCAGCTTTGCTCTCTCTATATGCTCTCTCGCTACCCCCACAAACCGTCGCCCGACTCAGAGGGGGTTTGTGGGGGTGCCCCTGGTCGGTCTGTATACACGCTCACTTTTCTCTTACTCTTGGCTTCACTCAGGTGCGCTGTCTTGCACCTGGCTGGGACCATTCTATCTGATAGTAGATGCACCAGTAGATTAGTAGATTATATCTAGTTGGCATATTGTTTGCATATTACACTTATCTGCATATTTGCACATATTTGCACATATTTGATTGATTGACTGAGTGAACAACTATCATGTACTTAGTTTTTAGCTTTTAGCTTTTAATATTTTTGTAATGAATTCACGTATTAGGTATTATATCTAAGACCTTCGGCGCCCTCTGATGTTGTGTTGTGTATGTAATGTAATTGTTTGTGATTTTAATTTGTAGCTCATCATGTAATAAATTGGAATTTTTATTATACATATAGTGGGTCGGTGCCACTTTGTCTACAACACTTTGTGGGAGGTGTGGTCTTCTCCCTGTGTGTTTTTACCATCCATACACAGACACACAACCCATCCATGCACACACTCCATCCATGCACACACCCCATCCATGCACACGCTCCATCCTTGCACACACACTCACTCCATCCATGCACATACACACTCCATCCATGCACACACACACACCCCACCCATGCATATACACACCCCATCCATGCACATATACACCCCATCCATGCACATATACACCCCATCCATGCACACAGGCACTCCATCCATGCACACACACACTCCATCCATGCACACACACCCTATTCATGCACACAGACACTCCATCCATGCACACACACACCATTCATGCACACACCCCATCCATGCACACACTCCATCCATGCACACACACACACACCATTCATGCACACACACACATCATTCATGCACACACACACACCCCATCCATGCACACACACACTCCATCCATGCACACACACACCCCATCCATGCACACACTCCATCCATGCACACACACACACCCCATCCATGCACACACACACACCCCATTTATGCATATACACACCCCATCCATGCACACACACATCCCATCCATGCACACACACATCCCATCCATGCAGACACACACCGAACTATGAAATGGCACATCATTTTAAATATAAGTGCCACGTCCCCGGCACCCTTGTAGCTTTAGCGTCCACCTGCGCCTCAGCCCAGCCCCCCCAATGGCTGGCCATGGGAGTGTGTCTCAGCTACAGGGGTGACGGGGATGTGGCCGTGGATAATGAGCGTGGTGTAGGAGCCCCAGAAAATTTTAGTGAATGCGGCAATTTGGTGGGCTTAATCAGCAGGGCATCCCAAAGCATTATGTCACGGGGGGACTGAAACGCCAGACCCTGGAACCATTTAGACTACAGGGCACACATGCATGGTGGTTTGTCCACTTAAAGAGTAACAACACCCAGGAATTTTTTTTACTCTCTCTCGGCTGTTATTCCTCTCTGGCAGGGCATCTTGATTTGGGATGCCCAGCTAAAGCAGATCTAGACCTAGGTTGGGGGATGGGTTTTGGGTGCTTACTTCTAAGAAATACCCCAGCTGAGGGAAGCCCTGACCAGACCAAAACAAGCAGCGCACAATGAATGCCTTACCTGACGTTCCCACTGAATCCTGGAATTGACACCCGACTTCTTTTTCCTGAAGTGGAGACTTCTTCTTGGGAAGTGAACTTCGATCTCCAGCTCAGGTGACATACGCTATGTCCTGTCCCCTTTCCAAGTCCAACAATTACAGCTGGGAAGCACCAGGCAGAGCAGCTAGTAAGGTGACAATTCCCACTGCTCCCCATCTCCATCTTGCTTCCCCAGCATCCTCCAGCTCCCCATCTCCATCTTGCTCCCCCAGCTTCCTCCTGCTCCCAATCTCCATCTTGCTCCCTGAGCTTCCTCCTGCTCCCCATCTCCATCTTGCTCCCCCAGCTGCCTCCTGCTCCCATCTCCATCTTGCTCCCTCAAGTTCCTCCTGCTCCCCATCTCCATCTTGCTCCCCCATCATCCTCCTGCTCCCCATCTCCATCTTGCTCCCCCAGCTTCCTCCTGCTCCTCATTTCCATTTTGCTCCCTCAGCTTCCTCCTGCTCCCATCTCCATCTTGCTCCCTCAAATTCCTCATGCTCTCATCTCCATCTTGCTCCCTCGGCTTCCTCCTCCTCCCCATATCCATCTTGCTCCCTCAGCTTCCTCCTGCTCCCATCTCCATCTTGCTCCCTCAGCTTCCTCCTGCTCCCCATCTCCATCTTGCTCCCCCAGCTTCCTCCTGCTCCCTATCTCCATTTCCCCCCCCAGCTTCCTCCTGCTCCCCATCTCTATCTTGCTCCCTCGGCTTTCTCCTGCTCCCCATCTCCATCTTGCTCCCACAGCATCCTCCTGCTCCCCATCTCCATCTTGCTCCCCAAGCATCCTCCTGCTCCCGATCTCCATCTTGCTCCCCCAGCATCCTCCTGCTCCCGATCTCCATCTTGCTCCCCCAGCTTCCTCCTGCGCCCCATCTCCATCTTACTCCCCCAGCTTCCTCCTGCGCCCCATCTCCATCTTACTCCCCCAGCTTCCTCTTGCTCCCAATCTCCATCTTGCTCCCCAGCATCCTCCTGCTCCCCATCTCCATCTTGCTCTGCCAGCTTCCTCCTGCTCCCCATCTCTATCTTGCTGCCCCAGCTTCCTCCTGCTTCCCATCTCAATCTTGCCCCCTGGCTTCCTCCTGCTCCCCATCTCCATCTTGCTCCCCCAGCTTTCTCCTGCTCCCCATCTCCATCTTGCTCCCCCTGCATCCTCCTGCTCCCCATCTCCATCTTGCTCCCCCAGCATCCTCCTGCTCCCCATCTCCATCTTGCTCCCCCAGCATCCTCCTGCTCCCCATCTCAATCTTGCTCCCCCAGCATCCTCATGCTCCCCATCTCCATCTTGCTCCCCCAGCTTCCTCCAGCTCCCATTCTCCATCTTGCTCCCCCAGTATCCTCCTGTTCCTCATCTCCATCTTGCTCCCCCAGCTTCCTCCTGCTCCCCATCTCAATCTTGCTCCCTCAGCTTCCTCCTGCTCCCCATCTCCATCTTGCTCCCTCAGCTTCCTCCTGCTCCCCATCTCCATCTTGCTCCCCCTGAATCCTTCTGCTCCCCATCTCCATCTTGCTCCCCCAGCATCCTCCTGCTCCCCATCTCCATCTTGCTCCCCCAGCATCCTCCTGCTCCCCATCTCCATCTTGCTCCCCCAGCATCCTCCTACTCTCCATCTCCGTCTTGTTCCCCCAGCTTCCTCCTGCTCCCCATCTCCATCATGGTCCCCCAGCTTCCTCCTGCTCCCCATCTCCATCTTGCTCCCCCAGCTTCCTCCTGCTCCCCATCTCCATCTTGCTCCCCCAGCATCCTCCTGCTCCTCATCCCCATCTTACTCTGCCAGCTTCCTCCTGCTCCCCATCTCTATCTTGCTCCCTCAGCTTTCTCCTGCTCCCCATCTCCATCTTGCTCCCACGGCATCCTCCTGCTCCCCATCTCCATCTTGCTCCCCCAGCATCCTCCTGCTCCCCATCTCCATCTTGCTCCCCCAGCATCCTCCTGCTCCCCATCTCCATCTTGCTCCCCCAGCATCCTCCTGCTCCCCATCTCCATCTTGCTCCCCCAGCATCCTACTGCTCCCCATCTCCATCTTGCTCCCCTAGCATCCTCCTGCTCCCGATCTCCATCTTGCTCCCCCAGTATCCTCCTGCTCCCCATCTCCATTTTGCTCCCTCAGCATCCTCCTGCTCCCCATCTCCATCTTGCTCCCCCAGCATCCTACTGCTCCCCATCTCCATCTTGCTCCCCCAGCATCCTACTGCTCCCCATCTCCATCTTGCTCCTCCAGCATCCTCCTGCTCCCGATCTCCATCTTGCTCCCCCAGTATCCTCCTGCTCCTCATCTCCATCTTGCTCCCCCAGCTTCCTCCTGCTCCCCATCTCCATTTTGCTCCCTCAGCTTCCTCCTACTCCCCATCTCCATCTTGCCCCCCAGCTTCCTCCTTATACCCATCTCCATCTTGCTCCCCCAGCTTCCTCCTGCTCCCGATCTCCAACTTGCTCCCCCAGCTTCCTCCTGCTCCCGATCTCCATCTTGCTCCCCCCGTATCCTCCTGCTCCTCATCTCCATCTTGCTCCCCCAGCTTCCTCCTGCACCCCTTCTCCATCTTGCTCCCCTAGCTTCCTCCTGCTCCCCATCTCCATCTTGCTCCCTTAGCTTCGTCCTGCTTCCCATCTCCATCTTGCTCCCCCAGCATCCTCCTGCTCCCCATCTCCATCTTGCTCCCCCAGCATCCTACTTCTCCCCATCTCCATCTTGCTGCCCCAGCATCCTCCAGCATCCTTCTGCTCCCCATCTCCATCTTGCTCCCCCAGCTTCCTCCTGTTCCCCATCTCCATCTTGCCCCCCCAGCATCCTCCTGCTCCCCATCCCCATCTTGCTCGGCCAACTTCCTCCTGCTCCCCATCTCTATCTTGCTCCCCCAGCATCCTCCTGCTCCCCATCTCCATCTTGCCCCCCCCAGCTTCCTCCTGCTCCCCATCTCCATCTTGCTCCCCCAGCTTCCTCCTGCTCCCCATCTCCATCTTGCTCCCCCAACATCCTCCTGCTCCCCATCTCCATCTTGCTCCCCCAGATTCCTCCTGCTCCCCATCTCCATCTTGCTCCCCCAGCATCCTCCTGCTCCCCATCTCCATCTTGCTCCCCCAACATCCTCCTGCTCCCCATCTCCATCTTGCTCCCCCAACATTCTCCTGCTCCCCATCTCCATCTTGCTCCCCCAGCTTCCTCCTGCTCCCCATCTCCATCTTGCTCCCCCAGCTTCCTCCTGCTCCCCATCTCCATCTTGCTCCCCCAACATCCTCCTGCTCCCCATCTCCATCTTGCTCCCCCAGCATCCTTCTGCTCCCCCTCTCCATCTTGCTCCACCAGTATCCTCCTGCTCCCCATCTCCATCTTGCTCTGCCAGCTGCCTCCTGCTCACCATCTCTTTATTGCTGCCCCAGCTTCTTCCTGCTCCCCATCTCCATCTTGCTCCCCCAGCTTCCTCCTGCTCCCCATCTCCATCTTGCTCCCCCAGCTTCCTCCTGCTCCCCATCTCCATCTTGCTCCCCCAGCATCCTCCTGCTCCCCATCTCCATCTTGCTCCGCCAGTATCCTCCTGCTCCCCATCTCCATCTTTCTCTGCCAGCTGCCTCCTGCTTCCCATCTCTTTATTGCTGCCCCAGCTTCTTCCTGCTCCCCATCTCCATCTTGCCCCCCCAGCTTCCTCCTGTTCCCTATCCCCATCTTGCTCCCCCAGCTTCCTCCTGATCCCCATCTCCATCTTGCTCCCCCAGCATCCTCCTGCTCCCCATCTCCATCTTGCTCCCCCAGCTTCCTCCTGATCCCCATCTCAATCTTGCTCCCCCAGCTTCCTCTTGCTCCCCATCTCCATCTTGCTCCCCTAGCTTCCTCCTGCTCCCCATCTCTATTTTGCTCCCTCAGCTTCCTTATGCTCTCCATCTCAATCTTGCTCCCCCAGCATCCTCCTGCTCCCCATCTCTATTTTGCTCCCCCATCTTCCTCCTGCTCCCCATCTCCATCTTTCTCCCTCAGCTTCCTCCTGCTCCCCATCTCCATCTTGCTCCCCCAGCATCCTCCTGCTCTCCATCTCCATCTTGCTCCCCCAGCTTCCTCCTGCTCCCCATCTCTATCTTGCTCCCCCAGCATCCTCCTGCTCCCCATCTCCATCTTGCCCCCCCCAGCTTCCTCCTGCTCCCTATCTCCATCTTGCTCTCCCAGCATACTCCTGATCCCCATCTCCATCTTGCCCCCCCAGCTTCCTCCTGCTCCCCATCTCCATCTTGCTCCCCCAGCTTCCTCCTGTTCCCCATCTCCATCTTGCGCCCCCAGCATCCTCCTGCTCCCCATCCCCATCTTGCTCGGCCAGCTTCCTCCTGCTCCCCATCTCTATCTTGCTCCCCCAGCATCCTCCTGCTCCCCATCTCCATCTTGCCCCGCCCAGCTTCCTCCTGCTCCCTATCTCCATCTTGCTCCCCCAGCATACTCCTGCTCCCCATCTCCATCTTGCCCCCCCAACTTCCTCCTGCTCCCCATCTCCATCTTGCTCCCCCAGCTTCCTCCTGCTCCCCATCTCCATCTTGCTCCCCCAGCATCCTCCTGCTCCCCATCTCCATCTTGCTCCCCCAGCATCCTCCTGCTCCCCATCTCCATCTTGCTTACCCAGCATCCTCCTGCTCCCCATCTCCATCTTGCTCCCCAGCATCCTCCTGCTCCCCATCTCCATCTTGCTTCAACAGCATCCCCCAGCATCTTCCTGCTTCCCATCTCCATCTTGCTCCCCCAGCTTCCTCCTGCTCCCCATCTCCATCTTGCTCCCCCAGCTTCCTCCTGCTCCCCATCTCCATCTTGCTCCCCTAGCATCCTCCTGCTCCCCATCTCCATCTTGCTCCGCCAGTATCCTCCTGCTCCCCATCTCCATCTTGCTCTGCCAGCTGCCTCCTGCTCCCCATCTCCATATTGCTGTCCCAGCTTCTTCCTGCTCCCCATCTCCATCTTGCCCCCACAGCTTCCTCCTGCTCCCTATCCCCATCTTGCTCCCCCAGCTTCCTCCTGATCCCCATCTCCATCTTGCTCCCCCAGCATCCTCCTGCTCCCCATCTCCATCTGGCTCCCCAGGCTTCCTCCTGCTCCCCGTCTCCATCTTGCTCCCCGAGCTTCCTCCTGCTCCCCATCTCCATCTTGCTCCCCTAGCATCCTCCTGCTCCCCATCTCCATCTTGCTCCGCCAGTATCCTCCTGCTCCCCATCTCCATCTTGCTCTGCCAGCTGCCTCCTGCTCCCCATCTCTATATTGCTGTCCCAGCTTCTTCCTGCTCCCCATCTCCATCTTGCCCCCACAGCTTCCTCCTGCTCCCTATCCCCATCTTGCTCCCCCAGAATCCTCCTGCTCCCCATCTCCATCTTGCTCCCCCAGCTTCCTCCGGCTCCCCAACTCCATTTTGCTCCCCCAGCATCCTCCTGCTCTCCATCTCCATCTTGCTCCCCCAGCTTCCTCCTGCTCTCCATCTCCATCTTGCTCCCCCAGAATCCTCCTGCTCCCCATCTCCATCTTGCCCCCCCAGCTTTCTCCGGCTCCCCATCTCCATTTTGCTCCCCCAGCATCCTCCTGCTTCCCATCTCCATCTTGCTCCCCCAGCTTCCTCCTGCTTCCCATCTCCATCTTGCTCCCCAGCATCCTCCTGCTCCCCATCTCCATCTTGCTCCCCCAGCTTCCTCCTGCTCCCCATCTCCATCTTGCTCCCCTAGCATCCTCCTGCTCCCCATCTCCATCTTGCTCTGCCAGCTGCCTCCTGCTCCCCATCTCTATATTGCTGTCCCAGCTTCTTCCTGCTCCCCATCTCCATCTTGCCCCCACAGCTTCCTCCTGCTCCCTATCCCCATCTTGCTCCCCCAGCATACTCCTGCTCCCCATCTCCATCTTGCCCCCCCCCAGCTTCCTCCTGCTCCCCATCTCCATCTTGCTCCCCCAGCTTCCTCCTGCTCCCCATCTCCATCTTGCTCCCCCAGCATCCTCCTGCTCCCCATCTCCATCTTGCTCCCCCAGCATCCTCCTGCTCCCCATCTCCATCTTGCTTCCACAGCATCCCCCAGCATCTTCCTGCTTCCCATCTCCATCTTGCTACCCCAGCTTCCTCCTGATCCCCATCTCCATCTTGCTCCCCCAGCATCCTCCTGCTCCCCATCTCCATCTTGCTCCCCAGGCTTCCTCCTGCTCCCCGTCTCCATCTTGCTCCCCGAGCTTCCTCCTGCTCCCCATCTCCATCTTGCTCCCCTAGCATCCTCCTGCTCCCCATCTCCATCTTGCTCCGCCAGTATCCTCCTGCTCCCCATCTCCATCTTGCTCTGCCAGCTGCCTCCTGCTCCCCATCTCTATATTGCTGTCCCAGCTTCTTCCTGCTCCCCATCTCCATCTTGCCCCCACAGCTTCCTCCTGCTCCCTATCCCCATCTTGCTCCCCCAGAATCCTCCTGCTCCCCATCTCCATCTTGCTCCCCCAGCTTCCTCCGGCTCCCCATCTCCATTTTTCTCCCCCAGCATCCTCCTGCTCTCCATCTCCATCTTGCTCCCCCAGCATCCTCCTGCTCCCCATCTCCATCTTGCTCCCCCAGCTTCCTCCGGCTCCCCATCTCCATTTTGCTCCCCCAGCATCCTCCTGCTCTCCATCTCCATCTTGCCCCCACAGCTTCCTCCTGCTCCCTATCCCCATCTTGCTCCCCCAGAATCCTCCTGCTCCCCATCTCCATCTTGCTCCCCCAGCTTCCTCCGGCTCCCCATCTCCATTTTGCTCCCCCAGCATCCTCCTGCTCTCCATCTCCATCTTGCTCCCCCAGCTTCCTCCTGCTCTCCATCTCCATCTTGCTCCCCCAGAATCCTCCTGCTCCCCATCTCCATCTTGCCCCCCCAGCTTTCTCCAGCTCCCCATCTCCATTTTGCTTCCCCAGCATCCTCCTGCTCCCCATCTCCATTTTGCTCCCCCAGCATCCTCCTGCTCTCCATCTCCATCTTGCTCCCCCAGCATCCTCCTGCTTCCCATCTCCATCTTGCTCCCCCAGCTTCCTCCTGCTTCCCATCTCCATCTTGCTCCCCAGCATCCTCCTGCTCCCCATCTCCATCTTGCTCCCCCAGCTTCCTCCTGCTCCCCATCTCCATCTTGCTCCCCTAGCATCCTCCTGCTCCCCATCTCCATCTTGCTCTGCCAGCTGCCTCCTGCTCCCCATCTCTATATTGCTGTCCCAGCTTCTTCCTGCTCCCCATCTCCATCTTGCCCCCACAGCTTCCTCCTGCTCCCTATCCCCATCTTGCTCCCCCAGCTTCCTCCTGATCCCCATCTCCATCTTGCTCCCCCAGCATCCTCCTGCTCCCCATCTCCATCTTGCTCCCCAGGCTTCCTCCTGCTCCCCATCTCCATCTTGCTCCCCCAGCATCCTCCTGCTCCCCATCTCCATCTTGCTCCCCCAGCTTCCTCCTGCTCCCCATCTCAATCTTGCTTCCCCAGCTTCCTCCTGCTCCCCATCTCCATCTTGCTCCCCCAGCATCCTCCTGCTCCCCATCTCCATCTTGCTCCCCCAGCTTCCTCCGGCTCCCCATCTCCATTTTGCTCCCCCAGCATCCTCCTGCTCTCCATCTCCATCTTGCTCCCCCAGCTTCCTCCTGCTCTCCATCTCCATCTTGCTCCCCCAGAATCCTCCTGCTCCCTATCTCCATCTTGCTCCCCCAGCTTCCTCCGGCTCCCCATCTCCATTTTGCTCCCCCAGCATCCTCCTGCTCCCCATCTCCATTTTGCTCCCCCAGCATCCTCCTGCTCTCCATCTCCATCTTGCTCCCCCAGCATCCTCCTGCTTCCCATCTCCATCTTGCTCCCCCAGCTTCCTCCTGCTTCCCATCTCCATCTTGCTCCCCAGCATCCTCCTGCTCCCCATCTCCATCTTGCTCCCCCAGCTTCCTCCTGCTCCCCATCTTCATCTTGCTCCCTCAGCTTCCTCCTGCTCCCCATCTCCATCTTGCTCCCCCAGCATCCTCCTGCTCCCCATCTCCATCTTGCTCCCCCAGCATCCTCCTGCTCCTCATCTCCATCTTGCTCCCCCAGCATCCTCCTGCTCCTCATCTCCATCTTGCTCCCCCCAGCATCCTCCTGCTCCCCATCTCCATCTTGCTCCCCCGACATCCCCCAGCATCCTCCTGCTCCCCATCTCCATCTTGCTCCCCCAGCATCCTCCTGCTCCCCTTCTCCATTTTGCTCCCCCAGCTTCCTCCTGCTCCCCATCTCCATCTTGCTCCCCCAGCTTCCTCCTGCTCCCCATCTCCATCTTGCTCCCCCAGCATTCCCCTGCTTCCCATCTACATCTTGCTCTGCCAGCTGCCTCCTGCTCCCCATCTCCATCTTGCTTCTCCAGCTTCCTCCTGCTCCCCATCTCCATCTTGCTCCCCCAGCTGCCTCCTGCTCCCCATCTCCATCTTGCTCCCCCAGCTTCTTCCTGCTCCCCATATCCATCTTGCTCTCCCAACATCCTCCTGCTCCCCTTCTCCATCTTGCTCCCCCAGCTTCCTCCTGCTCCTCATCTCCATCTTGCTGCTCCAGCTTCCTTCTGCTCCCCATCTCCATCTTGCTCCCCCAGCTTCCTCCTGCTCCCCATCTCCATCTTGCTCCCCCAGCATCCTCCTGCTCCCCATCTCCATCTTGCTCCCCCAGCTTCACATTGGGACCCCCCTCCCTTCTCCACCATCAGCTGTAGCCAAGGACCTCAGCTCACCTTGGGCACTGTCATCCCCAAGTGAGCAAGTGAGCTGAGAGTCGTGAGGAAGGGGTTAATGGAAGTTCTGTGTCCGTGCTGGGTAGGGCTCCTCTTGACAACTTAGCTGCCCCCCCCCCCCCCTCTACACTACGCTCCTGGGATTGTTTGACATCAGGTGGCTGGAGCTGACCGGGCTGCTCTCACATGCATCCAGGAGGTGGGGGAATTTTTTTTTTATTAATTAATGCTGGCTGCCGCCCCACCCCGCCCCTTTCTGTAGCTCCACCC
Organism: Gastrophryne carolinensis; assembly: GCA_027917425.1. NCBI lineage: Eukaryota > Metazoa > Chordata > Amphibia > Anura > Microhylidae > Gastrophryne > Gastrophryne carolinensis. The sequence goes on from CM051242.1 coordinate 90,053,726, forward strand.
TAGGCACGTGCCTTTGTGTGCCTAATGGCAAATACGGGCCTGGATGCACATAGCATAAAAGCTGCAAGATGAATGGAAAGTGTAGCCAGGCAGTGGGAAAAGCAAGCAGGATGCTCGGCTGCATAGCTCGAGGCATCACCAGTAGGAAGAGGGAGGTTGTGATCCCGCTGCATAGAGCCCTGGTGAGGCCACATTCAGAATGCTGTGTGCAGTTCTGGAGACCTCACCTGCAAAAAGACATTACTCAAACAGAATGGGTCCAAAGGCGGGCAACAAAAATGGTAGAACATAAACGTAATACTCATCAGGAGAGATTTAAAGAACTTAATTTGTACAGTCTGGAGGAAAGAAGGGAGAGGGGGGACATGATTGAGAACTTTAAATATGTGAAAGGATTGAATAAGGTTCAGGAGGGAAGTGTTTTTAAGAAGAAACTTAATGATAGAACAAGGGGGCACAACCTGAAGTTAGTTGGGGGGGGGGGGGAGATCATGAGCAATGTTAGAAAATATTATTTTACAGAAAGAGTAGTAGATGCTTGGAGCAAACTTCCAGCAGAGGTAAGTGAAAAATCGCCAGTCAGTAAATATAAACATGCCTGGGATAAGCACACATCTATCCTAAGATAAACAGAACATACAGTATACACATAAGGGCAGACTAGATGGAGTGTGTGTTCTCCTTCTGCCATCAACCTTCTATGTTTCCACATAAAAATTATTTTACCTGCTATAGTAAATTTTAGAAACAAAATGGTGGCTCATACATGTGCATGCCACCTGCAAACAGGAAGTGCAACTGGGCTTCCTGTTACTGTGCATTGTCCGTTATGTCAGTTGACATCTAGAAAGCAACATGGTTGAGACGCTGGAAGAGGAAGCTCCAAAATGGCCACCACCTTTCTTTTCCAACTGTGCCAAGCTGTCGACTTGGTTTAAGTATTGTGAAGATTGCCCCCTTGAGCATGAGGAGGTTTTTTTGTGGAGCAAAAAATGGTTGTTTATTTTCTCAACTCCATCAGTATCTACCAAATCAGCTTTTGTGTTGTCAATAGTAGTTTATTTAACCATTTGAAAATCTACTGTTATTAAAGAAGGATGTACTATGTGATTATGCTGTTTGCTATAGTAAAATAATTATCTGGCTTATTGCCTTAAAGACAAATGTGACACAAGATTTCAGGTTGACATTGAGGCTTTCTTCCCTTTGTTCAATGTCATTAAACCCTCCATTCTGAAACACCCACATTGACAAAGATCACATGCACCTAAAAAAAACTTCACAATCCTTCCCTTGAAGGTTCAAAAGGCTGAGGTTCCCAGGAAGTGATAAGCCTCCAAGCAGAGTGGCAGAATGACATGTAAGGCTTAGACTAAGTGATAATAAGTTAATTGACGCGGTCACTTGAACGCAATATAAGCATGAAGAATGCAAACATATTTGTTTGACTGAACAAATCCTATCTATTATGTGTGTGGGAATTATCCGAAAATAATACCCGTCTCTGTGAGCAATTTCTTAAGAAATGAGGAGAGGCTCTAACCCCACTCAAACAAAGTGGTGTTGATACATATTAATAATGAAAGGTAGGGAATTAATGTAGCACAGATCAGCCATTAATAGCCTGCGTGAGATTATTTTGCCTTTCTCACACTGGGGGAAAGCTTTATTTGGAATGTGGCAAGATGTTAACCAGAGTATGGAATCCAACCGAGAAAGAACCGTTTGCATGCAGACAGCTAAGCAACAAGATTCACATTCAACCTCCACACCGCTCCCCCTAAAAGGTAATAACTAGAGTCTGCTTTCCTCTTCTATAACAATTAAAACAGCAGCTTTCACAGAACTGTTAGGTGGCTTAGTGGAATAAGTATTAGCTTGTAAGTAAATGAATATTATATACTTTATAAATATTTATGGCATTTTAAACTGCCATTGGATATCCCATTACACCATATAATTCTAAAATGACAAATTGCATCCTTGTAACTGTTAAAGGGGTGTTGTACAAAACAAATTACTAAAGTTTCTAACAAGTTTCAGATCCCTTTATTTACGAAACCTGGATTGACTTCTAAGCTTGCTAAATCATTTCACTCATCTCTGTATGTAAGGTAGTTTGAGCAGCATACAGCTTTGATGTGGCATAGATATAATGAAGGAAATCAATCAGGGAGAATGCTGGTCTTTCTATGTACAGTACCTTGTCTTTCAGCTATTGGACAGCTACCATTTTGCCATCTAATAGCAAGACAAAAATACAATTAAAGCCATTTGCAGGCCGCCGTCTAAGACATTAGGAAAACCCATGCAGGGAGAGTTAGTAGACATCCTGGCACCCTTTCTATTGGCAGATAATGTACATGGAACTCCCCGTTTCATTTTGGGAGAAGACCTGATTTGGAAGATTGACCTGATTAAACTGATTTGACTATCCTGTTTTTTTTTGGGGGGGGCCCCGCTGTGTGAATCCCCCCAGATTGCCAACTCATCTCTTCCTGGTCCTATGGCGCATGTTCGACCACTCGTCCAATCAGCACGCTCTGAGCCGTTGAAGCTACGTTGGCTAAGCCTTCGTCTAAGGCCCCGCTTCCCTCTAACACGGAGCGTGCCCGGGCTTGCCATTCACAAATGCTTGACGCAGGCACACGCCCTGCTAGAGGAATCGATCGGCCCAGGAATGTTATAGATTCCCGGGCCGATCGGCGTGGCTATGACATCTAATAGAATCTATCTGGGTGAGTAAGTAGAAGCATGCAACTGAGGCTTTTGGGACCACTGAGTGATATTTGGATATACTTTATACAGAATGTGTCATCCTTTCTGTTTCCTATGTCTATACATAGTACATATGTTTACTCATTATATTTAAACTGCAGCAAGAAGAAAATTATATATGTGGTAATGTATGTCATAATGTGCTTGTGTGCAAATGTTCTTACATTTTGTTATTAATATTTCAATGTAATAACTTGATTAGGTATTTGACATAATGTAGTGTAAAGAGCTCTCTTTAGTTTAAGTAGGAACATTGTGGTGGGGGGTATAAAAATATACACACTGAGGTAAATTCAGCTTTGGGGTGCTTGAGAAAGGGGGTAACCCCGAAACACGTTGCCTGCTTGAGGGATGAGGGGAACAGGACCACCGGTCTTTTTTGTGAGATGGTTTTATACATTTGAATAGTAAAAGTTATGTTTTAATTGTCCACTGGGATCCATAGGGTTGATTCAGAGAGACAAAAAAAAAGACTTTCGTTTTTGTGTCGATCTGTTTATTTTTTGAAATTTTCCCCCTCTCGTATGAGTGTACGAGTGATTCTATGCATGCATTGCAGGCCTTCTGTAAAGTCTTTGTCCGTTCGTATGCCAACAAGAATTTAATTTTCCGTTTTTTTTCTCATGTTACGTCGGCTTTCGTTTTTGCCCTTTTTCCATCGTCTCCTCCCAGGAATCCTTTACGTTTCCCGTTAGATTCTGTTTACCTTTTACAAGAAATAATCGTCCAGGCGAAAATCCTTACGATCTTACGCCTGTGCACTACAAACTTAACTCATTAAAGTGCTCTCCTACATATTTGGTTCACCCACTCGTGCTACAATGCTTATCTAAATCACTTCGCGGTTAGGTTCTTCTACTATTTCTCACCCCTAAAACTTACCCAAATCACTTCGCGGTTAGCTTCTTCTTCCATTTCTCATCCCTAAAACTTACCCAAATCACTTCGCGGTCATGTTCTTCTTCTATTTCTCACCCCTAAAACTTACCCAAATCACTTCGCGGTTAGCTTCTTCTTCCATTTCTCACCCCTAAAACTTACCCAAATCACTTCGCGGCCATTTTTTTCTTCCATTTCTCACCCCTAAAACGTACCCAAATCACTTCGCGGTCATGTGAATTTTCATCTCTAAATATTTCTTGGCCCATTCGTTTTGTGTAAATGTATTTGGAAAATAAAATGACACTGAAACAGTTTTTGTTTTTTTTTTGTTTTAATGCAAAATGCCATTTTTTATGGCTTTTTTTTTACATTTTTGCAGTAAAATGTATAATTTTTTTTTATAGGAAAATATAACATTTTAAAATTTTTAAAAATGTTAAAAATATTAAAATTCAAAACTATATACAAAGCAATGGCAGGACCCAGAACATTAGTCTTCTTCTGTGGTCCCCAACGAGTCATGCAGCAAATGCATTTGTTGGCAAATACATGTTTCTCAGCTGTGGATGGAATGTTTTTTAGGTGGCAAGCGAACTCATGATGCCATATGTCATTATGCTAAGTAATTAATCTAAGGAAGTGGGCATATGTCATTATGCTAAGTAATTAATCTAAGGAAGAGGGCATATGTCATTATGCTAATGCCATTGACTATGGCTTTAGGTATCTTGGTGATCATGTCAATTACCACATACTCAAAAGAATGACATTACAACTTACTTTGTTGGTGGCCGACGTCTGCGTTGGGGACCACCCTGGATTCTGGGACCTGCCACTGCTGGGAAGTTGAGGCTGTAGAGACATATCAAATAGGGTCACTTCTAATGTCTGAGTCAACAGTAAGCAAATGACGATTTGAATGTGTGTGTGACATCACCCACTTTCTCCATGTGCCTCCTGGGCATGATCTGCTGCAGACTCTTCCACAGATCCTTCACCCGCTACATATTCATCTAGAAAAAGAGATTAAGGGAATCAGCTTTTGTTTAAATAGCATGTATGTGTGTGCGGTTACATTGAGAGTCACATACCCGAGGCTAGGGGCTCCGTCTCTTGGTACGACTCCCTGCCCACCGCCGTGACGCCCCTCCTCTGTTGAGAGGTCCAGGGGCTGGTCGGAGGCCCCTACAGAGGAGGGATAGGACCGTCGCCCTGGAGATCCACCACCTTCACTTTCTGCTGCAGATTCATGCAGCACTGGCCGGTCTGTGCGCCTCCGGGTGCGTCGTATTCGGTACTCCATTTCCAGCACTAGAAAAGAAAAGCATTTATAAATAAAGGCCTACCTTCTGTATTAGTTACATCTAGCATGCAATCGCTATGTATTTACTTGGGAATAGGAGCCCGAAAAATCGCCGCACCCGGGGCATGTGGAGCCGTTTCAGGTCCGACCAATGCTGCATGATCTGCGTGTGGGTTAAGGTGGTGTCCGTCTCGTGCTGGATCCTGGAAACCATCTCCAGGGCGACGCTCCTCTTCTCAAAAGAGTTGGGCAGGTAATCGTACCTGCGCTGAAGCATCGTCTAAAAAACACAAAATAAACATAGTTTTTAGATCAAACTGCATACAAATATCTGTCACAATTAGATCAGTTGACTAAATGCCATTCCCAGGCACATTTCTAGCCTCAAACTATCCTTCTAGATGTTAGTGAGTTGGTTCGCACATGTGTGCACTAACTTCTGTTTGCCACGGAGTTTTACAAACTTTTACACATAACTGTTTATTCCTGTGCTTCCTTAAGGCCTAGGCATGCATTTAGACGGCAAATCAAAGTCATTACAATACACTTACGAGCATAATCAGCTCTTCTTGTTGGCGGGTGAAGATCGTGGGCGCCATCTTTCTTCTTGTCCGCAGCAGATAAGTAATTCCGGGTTCCACATGGTCGAACGAACGGCCGTACGCACGCGTACGCGAACGCGTAAGTGTCATACCCAGTCATTAGTATTTAAAGGGTCCTGGACACACAGCTCATTCTCTTTGAGAGTCTCAACATGCCAGCTAAAAAAACAGTCGGGAAGGCCAAACCAGGCAATGAGGCCAGCAGCAAAATGCCACAGCGGCGTGAGGAGCCTTCTTCACGCCCGACCACTCGGTCACAAATACCAATGCCGAAGGTGCGGGAAACACGCAGCCACAGTGGCCAGGCCAAGGCGACAATACCCACCAAGTCCGCTAAGCCCAAAACAACCAGCAAAGCAAAGGAGGCAGCGGCGAAGAAGAAGACCCCAACCCAGCCCCCAAAAAACACCATCCCCTCCTCCCCGGCCTAGCACATCCGTTCTTAAAGTACGCTCCACTGGCAAGGCCAGTAAAAGCCACAGGCCCAGAAGCCCCAGCCCACCCAGCTCAGCATCTCCTGAGCCACATGGGAAACACACCCATGGCCATGGAAAGAGCAAGAGCCACAGGTCCAGAAGCCCCAGCCCAGCCAGCTCTGCATGTAGTCAGCCACGTGGGAAACACACCCATGGCCATGGAAAGAGCAAAAGCCACAGGCCCAGAAGGCCAAGCACAGACAGCTCAGCATCTCCAGAACCACGTGGGAAACACACCCATGGCCATGGAAAAAGCAAGAGCCACAGGCCCAAAAGCCCCAGCCCAACCAGCTCTGCATGTAGTCAGTCACGTGGGAAACACACCCATGGCCATGGAAAGAGCAAAAGCCACAGGCCCAGAAGGCCAAGCATAGCCAGCTCAGCATCTCCAGAACCACCTGCAAGTAACTCCCAGGGGCATGGAACCACAAGTGGCAAGGGCACAAAGAGTCACAGGGCCAGAAGCACCACAGCCTCAAGCACACCCTCTCCTCCTCGCTCCCATTTGTCACCGGCACAGGTGGCAAGCAACTATCCATATGCCACATTGTCGCCTGCAAGTTCAGTGGCCACCCAGGCAAGGACCCCAAGTCAATTTCCAAGTCCAGTCCATTCTTTATCCAGCCACCTGTCCAACATTTCAACACAACAGAGCCAGCCCAGAATGTCCCCCGAATTGCCTACATCCAGAGATGAGCCCGAACAGCAAGCAATAGGCCAGACATTGCGGCGAGGATAGTTGAGTGGCAGGTTTGGTGAGGCCCAAACTCAGGCATTGGCAGGTGGGCTGACCCTACATTATGACAAGCTATATGGGAGAAAATCAAAAGCTACAAGCAAAATGAGAAAAACATAAATCTTGGAGGAGCTCACCAGACAGGTCAATGCAGCGGGGGAGGAGCTTAAAGATGTGGAGCAGATCCAGCGCAAAATTTCTGACCTGAAGTATGCAGCATGGAAGAAAGAAAATAAACAGGGCAATTACAGGTACATATTTGAGTTGTGCATTTGTCTGCTTCTTGTATTGTCAACAATTTCCTAAATTTGCAAACCTACATTTTTTAGCTTACAAACTGGCGGAGGCTTCCCCCACAAAATTACAGTTTACCCGAGCTGAGGAGATGGTTCTGGGGCTGATACATCCCGTGATATTAGAGGGCCACTCAGGGTGACGGGACATGGACATCCCTACTATTCCTGCAGGTTAGTAATGTTAGTGTGTATGTGAAATGTTTTCAACGTGTAAAATGAGGCTCACAGGCATATATGAACACATGCCCCTAGGGAGTGGCTTGTAGGGGAGGTTACAGTTTTAGCAGGGTGTTTAATGTCTGCGGAATGTTCATTTTCAAATTTGCCAGCCCATACATGACCTTGGAGAGTGATTATGGTCACTATTAAAGTCTTAATATTAGTAAAGCACTGCCTGTTATGTGATTCTACTCAATCATATCCAACACTTCCTTCTTTGTCTTTAGGCCACTTGGGTTTTAGCTGTGCTTTGGTCTCAAATACTTGATCTGGCGTCAGGGAAAGGTCTACATAGGAAGAATGCCCACCAGCATACTGCTAAGCCAAATGCTATTTGCAAGCTGAGTGTGGGTCCCTAATTGTCCTTTAGGGATGTGTGAAGCCTCATAACATGCAGTACATGCATGTTTGTATTATTTAGGGTGACCAATGTGTATTTACAGGGTGAGTCATACATATAACAGATAATGACATTCATAGTGAAGGTCACCTTGGACCGTTGGGGAGTTGCCATTCCTGCTTGCTCACATGTTTTATTGAAGCATATGTAGTAATACAGATCATCAATGGATATGTGGGCGTTTACGTGCCTTTTTATTTACAATACAGCCCAGCATCAATCCTCAGCAAATGTGGAAGCCTCATCCAGTTTGACCACGCCGTCAACTTCCGTGCTGCCTAGGAGCCAGGTGCAGATATATACGGTAAGTGTATTTTGCTGAATCTGCTAATGCATGTGAATAAACATGACTAATTAGCATAACTAAGATATTTATGGACCAAACTGAACCTTTTTTTGCACATGTCCCAGCAGACCCACACACTGATGGAGGAAATCCAGGAGATGGAGGAGGATGCCACCTTGATGGGACCTTCACAACTGACCCCCCTAGAACATAATCTGCCACGGTCCCAACATGCTACTGCACCAAATCCTCTGCAGCAGAGTGAAGCTGGACGCATGCTGCCAGCCCATCGTGGGCAGCATGCAGAGACTGAGCCTACAGTCCCCAGTGGTAGCTCTGCTGCAGAGGATTTGCCGAGCACATCTGCGACTCTTGCTTGCCCTAGACGTCCAGCATCTGCAGGTGCTCAAACCTGGGGAATTGGGAGACATATTCAGCAACGTCGACCAGTTTCCAGGGGAGGCACGTGCCGATCCTGGAGTCAGCGTGGCACCATGAGAGGCGTTTCTTTCACCAGGTGACTCAAAGAACCACAGAGCAGCTTACTGCACAATTAGATACATTAAATAATACATTCACCTCCATGCTGACAGAATTTGGGACAAGCAACAGCCACATGGCCACCTTAACTAATAATTTGACAGGCATGCTCGAGGAAGTTAGAAATAGCAATAGACTCATGTTGGAACAGTGGCAGATTATGAATGCCACACATGCCCAGGTGATGGGCCATCCCCAACTCCCACCACCAGGGTTTTATGGGCAACACCCATTTTAACAGCTATTTGCCCTGTATCTGCTCCACATCTTTCCTCTACATCCCCACTGTATTTTCCTGTCTGGTGAGCCCTACCAAGATTGCCTTTTTTATGGCTTTGCTTGTATGATTTGGATTTTCGCCCATATAGCTCATTAGAGTACTGAGATACCCCACTAGCCAATGCCTGAGATAAAGCCTCACTGAACCTGTCACTCAAGCTGCCACGCTGCAGGCTTTGGCCTAATGAAATTGTGTCTGGCTCATCCTGTTTCTAGGCATGATTGGGGGACATTCTGGGCTGGCAAACTACTACCTTGAACCCTGGCAAACATTGGACTGAACTTGCATTTGGACTGGGGGTTATTGTTTGGGTGGGCCACTGACTTACAGGCGTGGATGTGGCATAGGTATGGCTGCTTTCCACCTGTGCTTGTGGCAAATGTGGCCAAGCAGGAGAGGGTGTGTATGTGGCCCTATGTATTACTGGCCAAAGATTTGCATGCAAATGGTTGCTCCCTATGTATGTATATGTTATTTGGCGTGGAAACTTCGGCCTGGAGTGTGTTACTTTACAATTCCTGGTTGTGACCAATTGCTAGGTGCCATGAGTCTGCACCAATGTATATTTCGGTTGTACTATGTATATACATGAAGTCTGCGAGTGCCCTTCAACTAATAATTGACATATTTATATTAAATATATTGAATGTAACTTTAGCTGTTGTGGACTAAGTTGATGCATTAATGTTTGGGTTATTTTGAGATTATTGAAGGTTTTTTGAAACAAACGTGAGAAAAAAATGAATGAGGCTCAGATCAAGTTTGAAAATTTTAGTAATTCATTCATTACTATTTCTAAATAATAAAATAACAAAGCCTTCACAAAGGCAAATGAGAGTCCAAAACAACAAATACATACAACAAACAAAAACAGGAAAACAAAATTAAGTCCTAATCAAATTTGCCCTCACAGCTTGCCCAGAGGCACTAGGTGTGCCACGGTAATTGGCATCAGGCTCCTGGCTGGGTGGAGAGGGGGGAAGATCCACATTCCGGGGGACATGCTGCATTATGGCAAAGTTGTGTAGCACACAGCAGGCCAGTATTATATGAATCACCTTGTTGGGGTGATACTAGAGTGCCCTCCCGGTATGGTCCAAACATCTGAACCTAGTTTTTAGGAGGCCAAAGGCCCTCTCCACAATGGCCCGGGTTTTTCGGTGGGCCTGATTGTAGGCGTCCTGGGCTGCATTCTGTGGCCGAAGGACGGGCGTCATCAGCCAGGGAAGAAGCGGATAGCCGGAATCCGCTGAATGAATTCGAAAATACTTACATTAATTACCCAATCCAACAAAAACATTTTTGGGACAAGCGGTCGTTCCCCCTGACTAAGAGACTATCTTATATTTTTGCAACACCCTGTACATACAGATTGCTCACCTCAAAAAAGAGCCTAACACCATCTACTGCATGTTCTGAGCCTTTAAACATCCAAGATGGAGGATGAGGGCAAATCAGGCAGCCTGCAAACAGGAATTGGGCTAGGACTGTGCTGCTCAGCATTCTTGGATGTCTTACCTTTTCAGGACCCCAGATCTGCTTTGTCTGAGCCAAGCATAGCTCTAACCCGCCCCCTGCACTTTATCCCGCTCTCCTCTACTCAGTAAGTGTCATGCTTCTGAGCAAAGATGGCGCAGACCCTATCATAAAGTCAAGAACAGAATTGCAGCCGAGTGTGGGGAAGAATAATAAGTCATTTACTAGAAAGTAGAAATATATTATTTAGAAATGGTGGGAAATCATTTTGTAAAATCAAGGGGTAATCACATGTCATCAAGGGGTAAAACAGCCATAGGTTCAGACATGGGTCATAAACTATATTCATAGGCATACATTGCAGAGTGAATGACGTTATTTGCGTCAACTTACCAAGGAGCCATCCACCAGAGAATTCTCCAGACTCATTAACATTAAGGAACCGCATGTCCGGGGCCACCACTGCTTGGACATTCAGTAAGTGGCCCATTTTGCGGTTTCTGGGAAAAAAGAAAAGTTAAAAAAATTGGCAAGGCTAGGTTAACTACTCAAACACTAACTCCTAACATCCTCCCAAAAACATGTTGGCCAATACAAATAACACTAAGTACCTAAGTATTTTTTAGCCCTAAAAAGGATATGTATGTTGGATCAACTAAAGATTACCTTGAAAATGACTAATTAAGGTCCACATGAAAATGTTTGGCATTGGCGGACATAAAAAAACATTGATGAAGCTAAAGACGGCCAAATGTATTGTTAGGGCGAGCGCTGCGTTTTCCCCGCGCAGCGCTCCCCGCCGTGCCTCTCCTCGGGCGAGCGCTGCGTCCCCTTCCTGCAGCGCTTCCCGCTGTACTACCATCAGGGCGAGCGCTGCTGGCCCCCCAGGCTGCGCTTCCCTCTTACCTGGTCCCCGCGCTTCCTCCTCTGGCCGGCATGGCCGCCGGCTTCCTCATGCAGCTGCATTTCCGCCCTCCCTGCGCGCACGTCCCCGGCCACTAGGGGGCGCGCGCGTCAACATTCACAAATTTAAAGGGCCAAGGCACTGATAATTGGTGTCTGGCCATCCAATCTCCTTTCGGCTCTTCCCATAAATTGGACCCTGCCTTACTTCCTGTACCGGATCTTCGGTGTTCTTCCGTGAATGACAGTCGCTGTATTGCTTGTTTCCACGTGTATGACCTCGGCTTGTTTCTCCGCTATTGAACCTGCGCTGCCAGCCCTGACCCCGGCCTTCTTCTTCGACCACTGTTTGTCTCTGCTGCACGTCACCTCAGCTGATTGTGGAACTGTGCCGCTGTTGGGGGGTAGCGACCTGGGAGTCACCTGCCGCACAAGACCATCCCGCCTTGCGGTGGGCTCTGGTGAAAACCAGTGGCTCCTTAGACCCCGCTCCCCTGACGCGGTATCTGCCAAACAGTTCTGCAGATCCAGCGGGTCCACTTCTTCGCACGTTCAACCCGGTGCGTAACAGTAAGATCCGGTCATGGATCCCGCTGAGGTGCCCTTGCCGGAAACTTCCGAACTTCCAGCGCTTGTGGCTTTGCAGTCCCGGCAGATTAGTCAGCTTACCGCTATGATGCAGCAACTCTTGACCCAGCAGCAGTCGCTTTCTCCACCGCCACCGGTGCCGCCACCGCAGCCTCCAGCGGCTTCCTCATCCAGAATCCGCCTCTCCTTGCCAGCAAAATATGAGGGGGACGCGAAATTGTGCAGAGGGTTTCTAGCCCAGTGCTCTATGCACCTGGAATTATTGTTTGATCAATTCCCCACCGAACGCTCTAAAGTGGCCTTCATCATTAGTCTTCTCTCCGGAAAAGCCTTGGCTTGGGCCACTCCGTTGTGGGACCGTAATGACCCTCTCACTTTCACCGTCCAGGCTTTTGTTACAGAATTCCGTCAGGTTTTTGAAGAACCTGCTCGAGCCTCATCTGCCGAGTCCGCTCTATTGAATTTAACGCAAGGTGATCTTTCTGTTGGTGAATATGCCATTCGATTCCGTACTTTGGCCTCCGAGTTGGCATGGAATAATGAGGCTCTCTGCGCTTGTTTTAAGAAAGGTCTCTCTAGCAAGATCAAAGATGTTCTAGCGGCCCGAGAGATTCCTGACTCTCTTTCTGAACTCATACATCTCGTCACTCGCATTGACATACGCTTTGCTGAGAGGCGCGAAGAACTTCGCCTGGAGAGAGATTCCCAACGCGACAGGAGGATGTTTCGTTTGGCTCCTACCTTTCAGATACCCTTGTCCGTACCCTCATCTCCAGAGGTGGAAGCCATGCAAGTCGGCCGCTCTCGCCTAACCCCCGTGGAGAGGTCTCGCAGGAGGAATGAAAATCTCTGTCTGTATTGCGCCAGTCCTGATCATTTTCTAAGAGATTGCCCCATTCGTCCTCCTCGACTGGGAAACGGGCGCACCTAGACTCGTTGGGAGAGGCGTCTCTGGGTGTGTGTGCTTCCTCTCCAAGATTTACCGTACCTGCACAGCTTTGTCTCTCATCTACCTCTGTGCTTAATTTGCCGGCCTTCCTGGACTCTGGTTCGGCGGGCAATTTCATAGAGGCCTCCCTGATCAAGAAACACGACATAGCAGTAAACCGCTTAGCCAAACCGTTATTCATCGCCTCAGTTAATGGAGATAGACTGAACTGTATGGTGCAGTATCGTACCAAGCCTTTGCTCCTTAAGATCGGCCTCTTTCACCAGGAATACCTGGAACTCTTTGTGTTACCCCATTGTACTTCCCCAATCCTATTGGGTCTTCCTTGGCTTCAACTCCATAATCCTACCATTGATTGGGTCACAAGGGACATCAAGGCGTGGGGTACAACCTGCCTAAAGAATTGCTTGAAAGCCTTACCAGTTCGAACCGATCTTCCTACCACATCTCTACCGGGCCTACCCGAAGTTTACCGGGCCTACGCTGACGTCTTCTGCAAGAAGCAAGCTGAGATCCTTCCGCCACATCGTCCTTATGATTGCCCGATTGACCTCCTGCCTGGTACCACTCCTCCTCGTGGCCGTATCTACCCACTATCCGTCCCCGAAACTCAAGCAATGTCTAATTACATACAAGAAAATTTGCAGAGGGGCTTCATCCGGAAGTCCTCTTCTCCCGCTGGGGCAGGCTTTTTTTTTGTACAGAAGAAGGACGGTTCTCTCCGACCCTGTATTGACTATCGGGGTCTTAACAAGATCACGGTAAAGAACCGATACCCCTTACCTTTAATTCCAGAACTCTTCGACCGTCTACGCGGCTCCAGGATCTTTTCCAAACTAGATCTCAGAGGAGCCTACAACCTGATCCGCATCCGCAAGGGAGACGAATGGAAGACTGCCTTTAATACCCGTGACGGTCATTTCGAGTATTTAGTAATGCCTTTCGGGCTTTGTAATGCTCCTGCCGTGTTTCAAGAATTCGTCAATGACATCTTCCGGGACTTGTTGTATTCCTGTGTCGTGGTCTATTTAGATGATATCCTCATCTTCTCTTCTTCCCTCGAAGAGCATCACCGGCACGTTCGTCTGGTATTATCCCGCCTTCGGCAACATCATCTTTATGCCAAATTAGAAAAGTGTCTCTTTCACCAGACCGCTCTGCCTTTTTTGGGTTATACTGTTTCAGCCCAAGGACTACAAATGGACCCTAGCAAATTGAAAGCGGTATTAGACTGGCCCCGGCCTGTTGGTCTGCGTTCCATTCAACGATTTCTGGGCTTCGCCAACTATTACCGTCAATTCATACCCCATTTTTCCACTATCGTGGCCCCCATTGTGGCTCTCACCAAAAAGGGAGCCAACCCCAAGTCGTGGCCTCCACAGGCGGAGGCAGCCTTTTTAGCATTGAAAAAGACATTTTCTATGGCTCCGGTGCTCTCCAGACCTGACCCTTCTCGTCCCTTTTCTCTGGAGGTTGATGCTTCTTCCATTGGAGCAGGAGCTGTACTCACACAGAGGTCCCCATCGGGAAAAAATCGTACTTGTGGGTTCTTTTCTAGGACTTTTTCTTCCGCGGAGCGAAATTATTCTATTGGGGATCGTGAACTTCTTGCTATCAAATTAGCTCTTGAAGAGTGGAGACATCTACTAGAAGGATCGCTTCACCCCATATCTATTTTTACCGACCATAAGAACCTTTTGTATCTACAAACTGCTCAGCGCTTGAATCCTCGCCAAGCTCGTTGGTCACTATTCTTCGCGCGGTTTAATTTCCGCATTCACTTTCGGCCTGCCTCTAAGAACATCAGGGCAGATGCTCTGTCTCGCTCCTCGGACATCACTGACGTGGATACTGCTCCTCAGCTCATTATATCCCCTGATCATTTGATTCATTCTGCTCCTGCCTCCCTAGTGCAGGCTCCGCCTGGGAAGACCTTTGTCCCGGTTCGCCGACGCCTCCAAATATTAAAATGGGGTCATGCTTCCCGTATTGCCGGGCATGCTGGTATCAAGAAGTCTAACGCAATTATTGCCAGATATTATTGGTGGCCCTCCATTGAAGAGGATGTGGCAGAATTCGTGCAAGCTTGTACCACCTGTGCACGTAACAAAACCCCTCGCCAAAGACCGGCGGGCCTTCTTCATCCTCTTCCTATTCCTGAAATCCCTTGGTCACACATCGCTATGGACTTCATCACGGATCTTCCTCCATCTCAAGGCAATACGGTAATCTGGGTTGTTGTGGATCGTTTTTCAAAAATGGCGCACTTCGTTCCGCTACCAGGACTCCCATCCGCTCCTCAGTTGGCTAAAAACTTTTTTAAGCATATTTTTCGGCTCCATGGACTTCCTTCTCACATTGTCTCCGACAGGGGAGTTCAGTTTGTTTCAAAATTCTGGAGGGCTCTCTGTACTCAGTTAAAAGTTAAATTAGATTTTTCCTCGGCTTACCACCCCCAGTCCAACGGCCAAGTGGAGAGGGTCAATCAGGCTCTCGGACAATATCTACGTCACTTCATCTCGGCCCGACAGGACGACTGGGTCGATCTCTTGCCATGGGCGGAGTTCTCTTATAATTTCAAAGATTCTGAAGCCACAAAAAAATCTCCATTTTTCATTGTTTATGGCCGCCAACCTTTGCCTCCTCTACCCTTACCTACACAGTCGGGAGTACCCGCCGTGGATGACTTAACACAGTTTTTTTCCTCTATCTGGCGTGAAACGCGACATTCTCTTGTTTTAGCCTCTACCCACATGAAGAACAGCGCTAATAAAAGAAGGAGAATCGCTCCTATGTTCTTTCCTGGAGATAAAGTTTGGCTTTCAGCCAAGTACATTCGTTTCAAGATACCCAGTTATAAATTGGGCCCTCGCTATTTAGGGCCGTACAGGATCAAGCAACAAATTAATCCGGTCTGTTACAAACTCCATCTGCCAGCCTCCTTACGTATTCCCAACTCTTTTCATGTTTCATTATTAAAACCTCTGACGATTAATCGATTCTCTTCTAAAACGTTGGAGCCACTTCCGGTCGCAGGTACCGAAGATGCCTTCTCGGTGAGTGAGATTCTGGCTTCCAAAACATCCAGAGGGAGACGATACTTTCTAGTGGATTGGGAGAATTGCGGTCCAGAAGAGAGGTCCTGGGAGCCTGAGGAGAATATCCTCGATCGGAGCCTCATTTCAAACTTCCTCGGTCCCAAAAAGAGGGGGAGACCAAAGGGGGGTACTGTTAGGGCGAGCGCTGCGTTTTCCCCGCGCAGCGCTCCCCGCCGTGCCTCTCCTCGGGCAAGCGCTGCGTCCCCTTCCTGCAGCGCTTCCCGCTGTACTACCATCAGGGCGAGCGCTGCTGGCCCCCCAGGCTGCGCTTCCCTCTTACCTGGTCCCCGCGCTTCCTCCTCTGGCCGGCATGGCCGCCGGCTTCCTCATTCAGCTGCATTTCCGCCCTCCCTGCGCGCACGTCCCCGGCCACTAGGGGGCGCGCGCGTCAACATTCACAAATTTAAAGGGCCAAGGCACTGATAATTGGTGTCTGGCCATCCAATCTCCTTTCGGCTCTTCCCATAAATTGGACCCTGCCTTACTTACTGTACCGGATCTTCGGTGTTCTTCCGTGAATGACAGTCGCTGTATTGCTTGTTTCCACGTGTATGACCTCGGCTTGTTTCTCCGCTATTGAACCTGCGCTGCCAGCCCTGACCCCGGCCTTCTTCTTCGACCACTGTTTGTCTCTGCTGCACGTCACCTCAGCTGATTGTGGAACTGTGCCGCTGTTGGGGGGTAGCGACCTGGGAGTCACCTGCCGCACAAGACCATCCCGCCTTGCGGTGGGCTCTGGTGAAAACCAGTGGCTCCTTAGACCCCGCTCCGCTGACGCGGTATCTGCCAAACAGTTCTGCAGATCCAGCGGGTCCACTTCTTCGCACGTTCAACCCGGTGCGTAACAGTAAGATCCGGTCATGGATCCCGCTGAGGTGCCCTTGCCGGAAACTTCCGAACTTCCAGCGCTTGTGGCTTTGCAGTCCCGGCAGATTAGTCAGCTTACCGCTATGATGCAGCAACTCTTGACCCAGCAGCAGTCGCTTTCTCCACCGCCACCGGTGCCGCCACCGCAGCCTCCAGCGGCTTCCTCATCCAGAATCCGCCTCTCCTTGCCAGCAAAATATGAGGGGGACGCGAAATTGTGCAGAGGGTTTCTAGCCCAGTGCTCTATGCACCTGGAATTATTGTTTGATCAATTCCCCACCGAACGCTCTAAAGTGGCCTTCATCATTAGTCTTCTCTCCGGAAAAGCCTTGGCTTGGGCCACTCCGTTGTGGGACCGTAATGACCCTCTCACTTTCACCGTCCAGGCTTTTGTTACAGAATTCCGTCAGGTTTTTGAAGAACCTGCTCGAGCCTCATCTGCCGAGTCCGCTCGATTGAATTTAACGCAAGGTGATCTTTCTGTTGGTGAATATGCCATTCGATTCCGTACTTTGGCCTCCGAGTTGGCATGGAATAATGAGGCTCTCTGCGCTTGTTTTAAGAAAGGTCTCTCTAGCAAGATCAAAGATGTTCTAGCGGCCCGAGAGATTCCTGACTCTCTTTCTGAACTCATACATCTCGTCACTCGCATTGACATACGCTTTGCTGAGAGGCGCGAAGAACTTCGCCTGGAGAGAGATTCCCAACGCGACAGGAGGATGTTTCGTTTGGCTCCTACCTTTCAGATACCCTTGTCCGTACCCTCATCTCCAGAGGTGGAAGCCATGCAAGTCGGCCGCTCTCGCCTAACCCCCGTGGAGAGGTCTCGCAGGAGGAATGAAAATCTCTGTCTGTATTGCGCCAGTCCTGATCATTTTCTAAGAGATTGCCCCATTCGTCCTCCTCGACTGGGAAACGGGCGCACCTAGACTCGTTGGGAGAGGCGTCTCTGGGTGTGTGTGCTTCCTCTCCAAGATTTACCGTACCTGCACAGCTTTGTCTCTCATCTACCTCTGTGCTTAATTTGCCGGCCTTCCTGGACTCTGGTTCGGCGGGCAATTTCATAGAGGCCTCCCTGATCAAGAAACACGACATAGCAGTAAACCGCTTAGCCAAACCGTTATTCATCGCCTCAGTTAATGGAGATAGACTGAACTGTATGGTGCAGTATCGTACCAAGCCTTTGCTCCTTAAGATCGGCCTCTTTCACCAGGAATACCTGGAACTCTTTGTGTTACCCCATTGTACTTCCCCAATCCTATTGGGTCTTCCTTGGCTTCAACTCCATAATCCTACCATTGATTGGGTCACAACCTGCCTAAAGAATTGCTTGAAAGCCTTACCAGTTCGAACCGATCTTCCTACCACATCTCTACCGGGCCTACCCGAAGTTTACCGGGCCTACGCTGACGTCTTCTGCAAGAAGCAAGCTGAGATCCTTCCGCCACATCGTCCTTATGATTGCCCGATTGACCTCCTGCCTGGTACCACTCCTCCTCGTGGCCGTATCTACCCACTATCCGTCCCCGAAACTCAAGCAATGTCTAATTACATACAAGAAAATTTGCAGAGGGGCTTCATCCGGAAGTCCTCTTCTCCCGCTGGGGCAGGCTTTTTTTTTGTACAGAAGAAGGACGGTTCTCTCCGACCCTGTATTGACTATCGGGGTCTTAACAAGATCACGGTAAAGAACCGATACCCCTTACCTTTAATTCCAGAACTCTTCGACCGTCTACGCGGCTCCAGGATCTTTTCCAAACTAGATCTCAGAGGAGCCTACAACCTGATCCGCATCCGCAAGGGAGACGAATGGAAGACTGCCTTTAATACCCGTGACGGTCATTTCGAGTATTTAGTAATGCCTTTCGGGCTTTGTAATGCTCCTGCCGTGTTTCAAGAATTCGTCAATGACATCTTCCGGGACTTGTTGTATTCCTGTGTCGTGGTCTATTTAGATGATATCCTCATCTTCTCTTCTTCCCTCGAAGAGCATCACCGGCACGTTCGTCTGGTATTATCCCGCCTTCGGCAACATCATCTTTATGCCAAATTAGAAAAGTGTCTCTTTCACCAGACCGCTCTGCCTTTTTTGGGTTATACTGTTTCAGCCCAAGGACTACAAATGGACCCTAGCAAATTGAAAGCGGTATTAGACTGGCCCCGGCCTGTTGGTCTGCGTTCCATTCAACGATTTCTGGGCTTCGCCAACTATTACCGTCAATTCATACCCCATTTTTCCACTATCGTGGCCCCCATTGTGGCTCTCACCAAAAAGGGAGCCAACCCCAAGTCGTGGCCTCCACAGGCGGAGGCAGCCTTTTTAGCATTGAAAAAGACATTTTCTATGGCTCCGGTGCTCTCCAGACCTGACCCTTCTTGTCCCTTTTCTCTGGAGGTTGATGCTTCTTCCATTGGAGCAGGAGCTGTACTCACACAGAGGTCCCCATCGGGAAAAAATCGTACTTGTGGGTTCTTTTCTAGGACTTTTTCTTCCGCGGAGCGAAATTATTCTATTGGGGATCGTGAACTTCTTGCTATCAAATTAGCTCTTGAAGAGTGGAGACATCTACTAGAAGGATCGCTTCACCCCATATCTATTTTTACCGACCATAAGAACCTTTTGTATCTACAAACTGCTCAGCGCTTGAATCCTCGCCAAGCTCGTTGGTCACTATTCTTCGCGCGGTTTAATTTCCGCATTCACTTTCGGCCTGCCTCTAAGAACATCAGGGCAGATGCTCTGTCTCGCTCCTCGGACATCACTGACGTGGATACTGCTCCTCAGTTCATTATATCCCCTGATCATTTGATTCATTCTGCTCCTGCCTCCCTAGTGCAGGCTCCGCCTGGGAAGACCTTTGTCCCGGTTCGCCGACGCCTCCAAATATTAAAATGGGGTCATGCTTCCCGTATTGCCGGGCATGCTGGTATCAAGAAGTCTAACGCAATTATTGCCAGATATTATTGGTGGCCCTCCATTGAAGAGGATGTGGCAGAATTCGTGCAAGCTTGTACCACCTGTGCACGTAACAAAACCCCTCGCCAAAGACCGGCGGGCCTTCTTCATCCTCTTCCTATTCCTGAAATCCCTTGGTCACACATCGCTATGGACTTCATCACGGATCTTCCTCCATCTCAAGGCAATACGGTAATCTGGGTTGTTGTGGATCGTTTTTCAAAAATGGCGCACTTCGTTCCGCTACCAGGACTCCCATCCGCTCCTCAGTTGGCTAAAAACTTTTTTAAGCATATTTTTCGGCTCCATGGACTTCCTTCTCACATTGTCTCCGACAGGGGAGTTCAGTTTGTTTCAAAATTCTGGAGGGCTCTCTGTACTCAGTTAAAAGTTAAATTAGATTTTTCCTCGGCTTACCACCCCCAGTCCAACGGCCAAGTGGAGAGGGTCAATCAGGCTCTCGGACAATATCTACGTCACTTCATTTCGGCCCGACAGGACGACTGGGTCGATCTCTTGCCATGGGCGGAGTTCTCTTATAATTTCAAAGATTCTGAAGCCACAAAAAAATCTCCATTTTTCATTGTTTATGGCCGCCAACCTTTGCCTCCTCTACCCTTACTTACACAGTCGGGAGTACCCGCCGTGGATGACTTAACACAGTTTTTTTCCTCTATCTGGCGTGAAACGCGACATTCTCTTGTTTTAGCCTCTACCCGCATGAAGAACAGCGCTAATAAAAGAAGGAGAATCGCTCCTATTTTCTTTCCTGGAGATAAAGTTTGGCTTTCAGCCAAGTACATTCGTTTCAAGATACCCAGTTATAAATTGGGCCCTCGCTATTTAGGGCCGTACAGGATCAAGCAACAAATTAATCCGGTCTGTTACAAACTCCATCTGCCAGCCTCCTTACGTATTCCCAACTCTTTTCATGTTTCATTATTAAAACCTCTGACGATTAATCGATTCTCTTCTAAAACGTTGGAGCCACTTCCGGTCGCAGGTACCGAAGATGCCTTCTCGGTGAGTGAGATTCTGGCTTCCAAAACATCCAGAGGGAGACGATACTTTCTAGTGGATTGGGAGAATTGCGGTCCAGAAGAGAGGTCCTGGGAGCCTGAGGAGAATATCCTCGATCGGAGCCTCATTTCAAACTTCCTCGGTCCCAAAAAGAGGGGGAGACCAAAGGGGGGGGGTACTGTTAGGGCGAGCGCTGCGTTTTCCCCGCGCAGCGCTCCCCGCCGTGCCTCTCCTCGGGCGAGCGCTGCGTCCCCTTCCTGCAGCGCTTCCCGCTGTACTACCATCAGGGCGAGCGCTGCTGGCCCCCCAGGCTGCGCTTCCCTCTTACCTGGTCCCCGCGCTTCCTCCTCTGGCCGGCATGGCCGCCGGCTTCCTCATGCAGCTGCATTTCCGCCCTCCCTGCGCGCACGTCCCCGGCCACTAGGGGGCGCGCGCGTCAACATTCACAAATTTAAAGGGCCAAGGCACTGATAATTGGTGTCTGGCCATCCAATCTCCTTTCGGCTCTTCCCATAAATTGGACCCTGCCTTACTTCCTGTACCGGATCTTCGGTGTTCTTCCGTGAATGACAGTCGCTGTATTGCTTGTTTCCACGTGTGTGACCTCGGCTTGTTTCTCCGCTATTGAACCTGCGCTGCCAGCCCTGACCCCGGCCTTCTTCTTCGACCACTGTTTGTCTCTGCTGCACGTCACCTCAGCTGATTGTGGAACTGTGCCGCTGTTGGGGGGTAGCGACCTGGGAGTCACCTGCCGCACAAGACCATCCCGCCTTGCGGTGGGCTCTGGTGAAAACCAGTGGCTCCTTAGACCCCGCTCCCCTGACGCGGTATCTGCCAAACAGTTCTGCAGATCCAGCGGGTCCACTTCTTCGCACGTTCAACCCGGTGCGTAACATGTATCACATGAACAATTTACAAGGAGGGATTAATAGATATACAGTGTAAGCTATTTCACAGGGACAACTTACAAGGAGGGATTAATAGATATACAGTGTAAGCTATTTCACAGGAACAATTTAGAAGGAGGGATTAATAGATTTTCACAGGGACAACTTACAAGGAGGGATTAATAGATATACAGTGTAAGCTATTTCACAGTGACAATTTACAAGGAGGGATTAATAGATAGTTAAAATACATTTTATGTAAACTATATAAAAAAAATGACCGACTGAACTTACCTATAGATGTACTCGTCGGCTGCAGGAGGGACCAATGCAACGTGGGTGCAATCAATCGCACCCATGACGGGCATTGCTTGCCCCTTCCTTGTGGTGCGGGCTAACCATGGCCGCAGCTCACTATACAATTTATGGAGGAAAGCGTGATTAAGTCTGGTCAGCTCGAACAGCTCAACGTCATGCATGCCATCGATATGCATGTGTCGCCGGTGCAATCTGGCCTCGGCCCTGCTGATACATTCAATCCCCATTAGCTGGAGTTGGTGATGTTCCTCCACAAAGGCACAAAACATGGAGATTGCAAGGGTATCCGAGGTCAAAATGGTCCCGTAAGGGGATCGCAAATGAAACGGTTTTATAGGGCGGTGGTCCCTCGGCAATCAGCTCTCTGAATGAGAAGCAAGCCCATACCAATAACGTAAGTTATCTGAACGAACACAAAATATCAGATTTAGATGGGAAAATTATCAGAACTAACGCAAATGATACGATTTACTTTCGTTCATCGAAAGCGCATATACGCTTGAGCTCGAATGAACGTATGAATGAAAATGCAACGAAAAAACCTAAAAAAATGACAAATACACACAAAAACATACACAGACAGCTACGGAAGTCCAGACGAATGTGTCTATGAATCGAGGCTCATGTGCTGAAACTTTTTCTGCATACTATTAAATTGGTGAACTGAGCAGCAGCTCTATTTCGGGCACAGGGGTCGTCGTACCCCGTGGAGTTTTGGAGTTAATAACGTTGCTGCATTTTCCCTTTGGGACTTTTTTGGTTTGGGGTGACACTCCTTTCTTTTGTCAGATAGGGGGACTCAAAATGTACACTAATGGATAATATTCACTTTAGGTGAAAAAAATGGAAGAGTTCTATTTACCCCCTAGGTAGACATTGGGGGTCATGCTAATTATTTGCACTTTTGTTGTGCATTGTGGTGGGAATTTCTACCCGCATCTGACCTGAACACCTGAAGTGCACCTTGCTTCACCTGATATTTAGCATGGCTCCATTGAAATTAAACTTGAAATTGAAATTAAACGGCAGTTTTTATACCAAAAATAGCTACACACTTTTTTGTATGCTGAATTACCTCTTCGCTTTATCACCAGGTGTAAAACTTTCATAGTATACCTTAAGGGTAAATCAGCGGCAGGTACAATTTTTACAAATTATATTTGCTAATTTGACCCCATTTTGTGCACAAGATTAGATATTTGGAAGAGAACCAATTTAACATGAATTCTCTTAACTAGCCTAAGATTTAACATATATACAACAAGGAGGCTTCCACACAGGTGACGGCTGGCACATGTAAGATTTATGGTTGGTTGTCCCTCTTGTTAACCTGCTGTGTCCCTTGGTATGGTAATTTTTTCTTACCTTTTATGCATATGAAGGTTTACACTGCTTAAATGTTTCTTGCACTTGGTCACTTTAGCACTTATAGTATCATTAGAGTTGTTTATTAATTGTATATATAGCACATAGCACTTTTTGTTTGAAAAACTTCAGTCGGTTTTTATAGGGACATATGCTTGATATCCGACCTAGTTAATTGTGCATTACCACCAGCGCCCTTTAGTGGAATGTTCATATAATCAGTTTTTAATGTATTTTAACCTGTGTAGTGTTTAGATGGATTAATAAAAGTGATTGTTATCATGTAAACGGAGTGGTGCAGATTGTCTTGGGGATGGGGACTGTGTGGAAGCCTCCATGTTGTATATATGTTGGATTCAGGTACCCAAGCCTGCACACTTCTTTGATTAATTGTTGTTGGTGTGGCCTTTGCTCTGTATTCAATTTAGCCTAAGATTTATTTATGTTAAAGACATCTGTAGGCAGGGGAGAACTGGCCAAAGGGAAAACTGGGCTGGGCATTTTCCCCAGAACAAAGCCCACCTCAACCAGAGACTGAGCTGGGATTAGGTTGTTCCTCTTCTAACAACTCCCACCAGCTACCTCTGAAGGCCACCGCAATCAAGATACCCTGCTGAATCATGGCTATAGAGGGTGGGGTGTACCTACCCCTTCCAAAATATCTACCCTATAATACAAAATCGTAATCTGTCCTTGCAAATCAGTCATTAATCAACTAGGAGTAACATCATGGGAGGAGCAGGTGGGCTGGTCCTGGATTGATCAGGAACCAGCAAAAACCTGGACTGAATTTTGACATTAGTCCCCTGACTGCTCCAAGACAGATGTGGATCAACTTCCTTTTTATGGATGTTGTTTACTGGTACCCAGTGTAGACGCTGTATGTCACGAGCGAAACTGTGGTGGTGCTGTTGTCACAATGTGGTGGTGGTGGGAGGAGGTGGCCAGACATTGTTCCCCAGTAGACCAGGAAGATTTTTTCTACAGATGTCTGTTAATGTATTAATTGAAATTTAAGAAGGTTCAGGAGGCATCAAGATGCAGAGAAACATACAAAAATGAATTATCCAGTAAGCAGCTTACCTGATGCCTGTCTCATGTGCCTCTCCTCAATTTGCAGCAGCACAGGGTAAAAGCCATAGCAGGGCTCCAAAGTTCACCCCTTTTAAAATGTCACACCCCCAGAATCAAAAAAGAGGATCTACAGCTACTCTGTCCCTTTAGCATGAGCAAGCACAGTAAGCCACAGTGGTCCCACAGCTGTCTCTGAGCAGCTCAAGACTAATAAATCTGTGCTGTGACATACCTTCTCAGTCCAGCTACAATTTAGAAATTGAAGCAAAGAAAATCAAATTCTTTAGAAAATCAATTTCTTAAGAATACATAAGAATACATAATAAAAGTTAGAAAGGCTTTCACAATTGGGGGGGGAAATAATTTTCATTAAACGTCTCTTAGACTGAACGCCAGACACTAGAACAATGTTGGGTGAGCACTTGTGTAAAGCTTCACATTATTACAACCAGAATAATTTATCACTGAAATTAGGGCAATCACAGTTTTAGAAATCTCAATATATATTTATCCTGATGTCCTCTAAACCTCCTCCAAATGTTATTGATACAGATACAGCTGGGCCAATATCAAAGAAGCAATACCTGGGGGTCAAGGTGCAGAAGCCCATAAGAGAAATGCTTCAGAGAACCTACATGTTTCAGGTATCATCATTTATCTATTTAGTAAAACAATGTTGCAAATATAATTAAACTCTTACTTACATATTTTTTAATATTTAAAAATATAAGGATTTTGATAATTACCACTGTTTAAAACCTGCGATAGCAAAAGGTAAGTCAAAAACAAAATGTTTATATTTAAAACGGACCGACATATAAAAATTACTTTATGTCCCTTTTAACATTCTCTCCTGGGGTATCCCAGTTTGGGAAGCCTTTACATTTAAAGCCAAAATGGGGCATTAAGCTCCTTATTATGGGGGGCAGAAAGTTGCTGCGCCCTTCAGTGAAGCAAGTCTCCTATGGGAGGAGCTGTGGATTCCGAACATGGGTGTAGCTATTAAACTAAAATAACACCCTTACAATAAACAGTGCTCATATGCATCCCTCTCCAGGGCTAGATTGCTGCACATAAAAATTCACTTACCTTTTTGTAACTTCTGTTGTGGTCAATTTTACAAACAAAACGTCTCATAGAGCTGCAGGCCCCCTGCAAAGAGGAAATGCTGCTGCTGGGTTTCCTGCTGCTGTGCATTGTGGGATTATTTCAGTTGAATTCCGATAGCAGCATGGCTGGGATGCTGGAAAAGGAAGTTCCAAAATGGCTGCTACCATAAGAAAATTGGTGAGGGGGAGTTTCAGCTTTGAGTGGATACAGGACCAAATGTAAGTGCTCATAATTATTCAGTATCATGTATGCAGATGGGGCAAGTGAGTTTTGGGGAGTTTTTTGGCCCAGTTGAACTGACGCAGCTCTGCTAGGTAAAAGTCAGAATCTCTGTAAGGAGTAGGTTAGGTTAGTTTCATACCCCTGTGTACCAGGACGCACTGTGGCACATTACTGAGTAGTTGTGATGATAAATATACATGCGTTGCCAGACGTGTAAGATGTCTACTGTAATGTAAAGAAAATCTGATTTATGAGGTAAAGCTAATTTCTTTTATCTCCAATGAGATTTAAATTAATCTGTAGGGCATCATAGAATGGCATAATCATTAACTAGCACATGGCAATATAGAGAATAATGAGATGACACATTCCATTATCTTCTCTTGAGCATCCTATTATTCTTGACAAAGCACTTTCAAGGTATTTGGGGGTTACCTTGTGTTAACTAGTTTGATTTCTTCCCAAACCTGGTCCATAATATTGAGGACAAGGGCCTGTGATTGCCATTCAAGAACATCCAGTTTGGAATGGACAATGAGTAAATGTGGCCTGCTATCTGCTCGCCTCATGCTGGTTGTCGGGGCTGTGTCTTCCAGCGGTGTTTTGCATTTTCTGATAAGCTCTAGTGAACTGTCACCCTCCAGCTGAGCTTGCAGCAGGTGGTGAAAAAATTTGATGACCTCGAAATGGTGATCAGGAAGAGGATAAACCAGGGACAGGGTGAGAGTTAAGTGTGGTGGGCCAGGGGGAGTGCCTCTGGGTTACACTCTGGGTGACCACTCATTAGCTCATCCATTTGTGTTTGCTTTTAGGTTGCAAACTGGTGGCAGGTTACGCACCCAGAGCAGTGTCAAACCCCAGGGACACCCGTCTTCTTTGTGAGTTTACAACCCCCAATCTCCGCACATAGCTTCACCTATAGCCAAGCTTTAAACGCCTCACCGGACACAGTTGCCCCCAGGACCTATTAGCTCAAATGATGTAAACTCACAGATGGATGAACTGAAGGTAAGAGGTAATTATCGGGTAGCTGAGGTAAATACAGATTACATTTCTGGTAACTTCAAGGAAGAATACAGGCAAGGTCAACGGTCAAGCCAAGGGTCAAACCAGGAGATAAGAGAGCTTCATGGCACCAGGGATGAGACGAGTATGTAGTGGCAATAAAGGCTGAAGTCGATACAGGTGGCAGTCAGGATAGTCAGGCTAGCAAGGTCGGCAACAGCTAAACAACATCTCAGGATATATCACACCCAGCTAAACGCTATCACGGGCAATGACATTATGGCCCTTTATAGAGCATGTATGCATAGGATTGGATGGGAAGGACTGGATTTATTGGTAGTTGAACAACATCTGAACTGATTGATCCATTTAACTTTTAGGGCGTTCCGCCCAGAACAACCTTTGGGCTCATTGGCCCCTTTAAATCAGCCTCTAGTGGCCACATTGTGTGCAGTGGCGCCGAAAGGCATAAATCAGCTGTGCTCATGTACGCGAGTGCAAGGAGAGGAGGAGGTGGAATCGTTCGAAGCCGCCCGAGTCACATGGAGACTACGTGGGACCGGACTTTAGGTAAGTTTACCGTGATAAGCAGCATGTATATGGGATGCTGCACCACAACTCCTACCAGGGGGTTTCGGGGCCTCAGGCACCACCACTCGAGCCGCAGATTCAATTCAATTCAATTCAATTCAATTTATTGTTCGCCAAGTACATCGTGAGATGAACAAGGAATTCTTTTCGGCATATACACAGTGCAAAAAGAAAACAGTACAGATAACTACAGTTAAAGTTACAAAGGAAGGGGAACATGGAAGACAGAGATACGGAAGCAGATAATCTCTTATAAAGTCAGAGTATGAGGACCCATCGATTCCAGCTTGATCCTGAGCCTATGATGCCTGGATATTGTTAAGGATGCGGACGGCCAAAGGAAAGAAACCCTTCCTGGACCTAGAAGTCCTGCAGGCTGGGACCGCAAGACATCGCCCGGATGGTAAGTAGTGGAATAGGGTGTGTCCAGGGTGGGACGGATCCCAGAGTATCTTTCCAGCTCGCGTCTTGATTCTCTGATTGTGCAGTTCCTGTAGGGATGGTAAGATACTCCCCTGCTGCCAGCCACAGTACCCACTCTGAGCGGGTCTCCCTCCAGGCATTGCTCACGACCCCTGAGCCCATTTCACACCCCAGTGTGGGCCCCAGTGCATGTCCCACTTTGGGGCCCACTGGGGATCCCCGGGTGGAGCAGCAGAGCCACAGCCACGGTTGCACATTCCCTGCCCAGCCCAGTCCACATGGAGCAGCTGCTGCCCCACAGAGTGAGCAGAAGCTGACCCAGGGGAAGCTCAGCACCCGGTTCAATGGCACCCAGCTGGAGTCATAATTTTGACATGCTGGCTGGGCAACAGTCCTGCACTACACCAAAAATGGTGCACAAGAAAATCTGGCAACAGCTTGCCCACTTGGTGACTAGTGTGGGGCCGGAGCCCAAGAATGCAGCCAGGTGTTGAAAAAGTTCGATGACCTCAAAACGGTGGTGCGACCGCAGCAAATATCAAACTAAATAAAGAAAATCAAAAACAAAGCAGACACAAATTAACTAAATGAAGAGTCAACCAGGTGCTGGCTCTGGGTGCCAGAATAAATATGGCCAGGCACCTTCGGAGCAGCGGCTAGGGCCGCCTGCTCCAGATATGCCGGTACTTTCTCCAGCAAGTCATAATTGTGGAGGGCAATGCATGCAACGTTAATCTTCGCCACCTTCTCTGGATTGTACTGGAGCTCTCTGTCAGTGTGGTCCAGGCAGCAAAACCAGCCAAAAGACTACTCCACCACAGCATGGGTACGGTGGTGGGCCCGATTATAGACCTCCGCAACCAGGGCAACAGAGGGTAGCCAAAATCAAATAAAAGGCCCCAAAACAACAGAATCAAATAACAAGGCTAGTACACACACTCACAGAACTATTAGGAAGGGGAACCACAAGGGCAAATCTGCCAAAAACTTACAAAATATCTCCCAAAAGGAAAGCTGATGAGTTAGGTGGCCACAGTTGCAAGCAGTTCAAGATTTGCATTGGCATTATACAGACAGCTTGCAGAACAAACTAAAGGTAAGGTACACTACAAGGACAAAGGAGTTAAACTAGGAACAAGGGGAATGGGGACTGAAATTAGGGACCTGAGCACACAATTTTGGAAGGAGGGCAGGGAGACAACTAGGAAACACTAAAAAAGGACCAAAAATACATCCTATGGGGCCCAGCTCATAACATCCAACATTGCAAATGCAAGGCTAACAATAGAACACCCAAAAAGGCAACACAAATACACACACTTACCCAGAAGCCAACTGCCACTGAAATCGCCAGTCTCAAACCGAGAATAGAGACTGGAGCACTGCAGGATAAAGGCGTCATAGCTGGAGCCGGGGAAGCCTGCCAAGACCCTGAAGATTGGGACCCACTATGCACTAGGCATTCAGTGAAGGCCCCATCTTATGGATTCTTGAACAAAATTAGTAAATACACTAACATTACAGTAGCAGGCAAAGAGCATGGGCAACTTGGACACAGGGATCAGGGAGCCCAATGAGCAACAAGGATTAGCTAGTTTAGGGGAGCAGAGCAAAGGCTGGGCTACACAGAGGAGACTTGGCAAGAAGGAGGACCAATGAGCATCTAAACATACCTATACATGTACTACTGCGGCACAAGAGGCACCAACACCTTGTAAGTGCTGCTACATCCTGTTTTTTATTGCCCCGCAAAAGGCAAAATCAGGGCTCAGCATAATTAGGTCAGGCTAAAGCCGTAACCTTACAAAAGCGAAAATGCATACATTCAGTCAGATACACATTAATACGTTGAATACTTGTTTTCTTGTATGTAAACCAAAAAGTCAAGGAAATCAGCAAACTACAAAAACGGCCAAAAACTGATAATTTTAAGCATTACCACATGCAGTAATGTGTAATGTATCATGCTTGGTGTCCCATTAGTCATGTCCTGTACCTCCTCCCACCTGGCACTTATCTCTCAGCAAACTCCAGGGTATTTAAGTCTGTACCTGGCCATGTGAGGGTGCTGGAACATGTTTTGCCTGGAAATAGCGGATGCACATTTGTTTTCTAGCCACCCTGTTCATGTATGTACCTGCCAGAGCTATAAGAATTCTACTGGAGGTGCACCTCTAGCCATTTGTTTGTTCACTGTGTTGCCCATGTTCCGTTCCTTACTTGCGATCTACTAAACAGATGTAACTGATTGTACTGTCAATGACCAGTCTCACCTCTTGCAATACATGTACGAGAAGCTATAACACCTGGATATCAAAGTGTTTTGAAGGAAGTTGGGGTCCAAAACCTGTGATTTTGGTCTTTGTCCTTGGGGCACGCTGGTATTCTTACCTTGCCACGGATTCTACGACACAGCTCTCTGTGCTGTGCATGTACATACATGCCATAGACTGTTGTTTGGAAAAAAAACCTGGAATAATGTAGAAAACAAAGTAAAAAAGATAGGGCAGTTCTTCAGATTGCTAGCAATATAGATATTTTTATAATAATAGCAGTAGCTAGTGCCCAGCCCATGCCAAGCTTTCTCTGTGTCCTAGTAAAAGGGAATTTTAATATGTCTATTGTATAGGTTGTGGTTGTAAACATTTAATAAAGTTTGATATTATTTTTTGATTCCCGGTTGGAGTGCCTCCCCTGGTGTGTTTTCTAGTAAAAGGGAAATGTTTTCCCTCCATATCAAGCTCTTTGTAGTGCCCCCCAATTGATATAAACAGATGTAAAAGGGAAACATCTTTTGGATATTTCTTTAGCATTTATTATGATTTTTTTTTGCTCAATGATTTTATAGTCAGCAAAAATCACAACCTGGATATACAGTTGTCTAGAAATACCTATAGCATCACAGGGCCAACAAGACAAACTCTCCAGATTAGAATGTTTTCTGCAGCAGTTTACATCTGTTGGCTAAATGGCTTACCGTTGAGGAGGTTTTTGCTTTTTCCAGAGAGGAAACCTGTGGCCCTGACCTAGTTCTATAGCCCAATTCTGCTTAAAGTGGATGGAAACCCACCCTTGAGTCTATGAGAATCCAGGGCAGGCTTACTTCCTCCCCCCACAGCATGCCAAACTGGAATGCCCCGCACAGTGAAACCCCCCAGGAGACTTGATATTCTTACCTTTCCTCCAAGCCCACAGTGCGTGTGCCCCGCACAGCCGAGGAGAGGAAATGATGCCGCACAACACTCATAAGTGCAGCTAGCGCCACCGTGGACTTGAGAAGAGGTTCGAGTTAGATCGGCATTCTGGGGGGTTTCACACAGTGGGGTGCCCCAGAGGGAAGGACCAGAACCTGGGATAGTGAAAATTCCAGGTTTTGGTCCACTTTAAGTATACATCGTTTTCAGGCAGACTGATCCAAAAGAGTTGTGAGTTGCCTGTATTAAATTGGTGAAACTGCTTTGGCATAAAGCAAGGGCAACCAATGCAACACGCAATGTGCACAATGTGTGCTGCAACTTGGGAATCTGAATGTGAACTGAGCACAAACAGAGCTATAATTGTATGGGCAAAGGTTGGGACAACTGACTTTTTTGTTGGCATCAGGGGCATACATATTTAAGTTGTTGATGGTTAAAACATAAGGTTAAAACATTGGGGTTACTGAGGCTCACTCTTTTGGTATTAGTCCACTTGAAAGACATTCAAGAGAGATTATCATTATTATCATAATTTTCACTATAGACATATGTAATAATACGAGAAACAATAGAAATATATATGTTGCACCACCGCGTATGCAAAACAATGTAAAAGAGGGCTAACAGCACCCCAAATGTGTGCCACCTGCTGGCAGTATATAAAGCAACATTTCAATGTCTGTATGCCTGGATCCAGAACAGATCAGGTGACATGCTTTGATTACCATACATTTGCACATTACCTCCCCCTCCTTGGTTTCTTTATTTTTCATAGGTGTTTCATAGGTTTTATTATGGGTTTAATTTGAACTTTATTGCACTCGCACTTTATCCATATTGAGAACACCTGCATTGAGTATTCAACTCAGATCATCAATGAGAAATATTCTGCTTCTAGGCTTCTTGTTGTAGTGCAGTGCACTTTTTCTGCATGCTGTAACATTGTTTTTCTAGATAAGCATCATGAGAAAAAAAATGTGAAAAAAACGTTCCCTTAGTGCAATTTAGCACCATTTTTATCCATGCAATTTAATTAAAAATCTAAATATGGTGCTGCTAAATAATACTTCACGCAAAAAAGTAATTACGCGAGAAAAAGACATTCATTGACAATCTTCCAGTTTTTTGTATGTACACCATATCATAACTAGAACACAAAAATGAATTTTTGTTTCTTTATCAGCCAGAGCCACAAGCAAGACACACAGACGACTTAAATATGAACAATGATTTGTGCAGTGACCAGTTGTGTTCTTTGAATGAATATCTAATGCCAGAGCAGATTACACTTTATACATCCCCCAGGACAACATATGGTAAAAATGATTCACTTCTAGGTGCTGCAAAATGGACTTTGGAAACAGAACCACATTATCCTGGTAACTTCCATCAATCTCCAGTGCAATCCACATGTGTATCTTCTTCAACAGATGTTTTTCAGATTGGTTCTATAATAAGATCATCTAATGCAAACAGAAATGATGGTTGTTGCTCCAGTGGCAAGCCTACCTTGCAATCCAAGCACCCAGTTTCTTCATTTACTAACACTGGAAGCTTTGTGAAATCAGATTACATCAGCTTTAGCTCATCTAATGCTGCAGCTCTGTTCACCTCTGTTTTCGATTACCAAGTAATGCTTGAAAAAGAAAACTTGAAGGATTGTTTTAAAGATCATGATATGTTTACCCTTGATGGCAGTGGAAACTGGTAAGCTTTTTTTTTGACTAAGCACTTGTAGATCTTGATAAAGAACAAACAATTGGTAAACCCATATACATGAAAAATTTCCATTGTCCAGCACTCAAGTGTTCCTTAAAATTTCTCAGTTTATTGGTCAAGTTAAAAGTTACATGGTTTCCATTCCAAGAATAGTTCACATATTACGCGTTTCAGGCAACATCCTGTGCCCTTCCTCATATGATATGATATGAGGAAGGGCAGGGAATGGAAACCATGTAACTTTTAACTTGACCAATAAACGGAGAAATTTTAAGGAACACTTGAGTGCTGGACAATGGAAATTTTTCATGTATATGGACCTTGCTGGTGAGTCCTGAGCCTCAGTGCATCTGTGGAAGCTGCAGTGGGATTTAGCTGGCCATCTACACTTTCAACAATTGGTAAACCCAGCTGTCTATAGCAGTGGTTCTGAACCTTTTTATGCCAAGTAACCCCCAGCAACAAGAAGTGCCCCAAAGGGGGTGATTCATTGTAAATAGTACACAATATGTAGGTCATTGGCCTTGTGGTACTTTTAAAGTAAGAAGGATTTGGTTTCACTTGTAAAATAATATACCAGACCAGTCAGACAGCCCCTGAAGGTGTGCCCTGGAACACTGCTGTGTACCCCCTGAGGTTTGTGTACTGCAGGTTGAGAAACAGTGGTCTATAGTACACTTTACCTGAAATGTGGACAAAGTGATTAGAGATGAATAGTATATAATCCTTAAAAAGAAGCATTTACTGGCCTAAAGACATATATAATCCCAAATCATCCCAAATCACAATGCCGGTATATTAAAAATATGGGGTTTTGTTCCTCTTTTACAGCAAGAAGAGTTAACAAACCCATACCTTTGGTCAAGACATTCTCACAGTCATTAGAATTCAAATAGAATGCCATTCAAATAGAATTTATTTCTTGAAGTCTCCTATGCGCTCACAGCCTCCAGGCTACTTCCTGGGAATGCTGTGGCTTATGGTTCACTATCAGTAGCCAGGTTAAAAAAGCTTCCACGCAGGTGACATGCCTGAGCATACTTAAAGCGATCTTCAAGGCAAGTGTGAACGCCCACCCCTCCATGTGGATTGTGTGTATTTTATACCTAGTGATCTAAGCTACAAGTGAATGAGGCTATAGATTATTAGCAAAGATGGTATACGTATACATTTGAGATTGAAAGAATAGATATGCCTTTTCAGTTTATTTTAAAAAATCCCTACTGTATCCAAAATTGCCAAAAAAAGTTGTAACTAACATTGTTGGGCTAAGAGTTAAAAGAAAAACACTTAATGTACCTTAGCTTGAGAGAAGAAGATTTCATCTGATCCAGTGGAGTGGTTATTGTTTGGTGAAGCAAGTACTTTAGATGTGCCTTGCAGTGTGAATTGCAACCTGTGACTCAGGTGAGCTTTTTAACAAACAAAAAAGTAACCCCCAGAGTGTCATAGGTTAACTACTTATATAGGTTAACTACATTCCACAAAATCCTTCTAACTGGCTCTTTACCAGGTTTGAACACTGCAAAATCTTTTCTCTGTTTTGTCTCCCCATGATCTGCCACATTCCTCGATATGTGTAGAGGGGGTGCAAGCGGTAGAGCATAAGTGATTCCACAGGGTATAGTCTATGAGGCTTATTTATTAGCAAAGAAGAAGCGCAAAGAAGAGGCGCTGACAGCGCCCCAGCCGGAATGCTGCAGACAGGCCAATGGCACTATTGTTGTTTAGCGTTGCTGCCCAAGTGGTGCTGTGTTTCTGTATCCAACTTTGATAAAAATAATATCCGATGGGTGCTGAAGCGGCCTCCCTGTGTACCACTTTGGACTTTAGGCACCAGTTGTATTTCCTTAGGCTCTTCCATTTCATGGAGTAAGTAGATATTGTGGGTTCAACATGGAGGTCGTGAGCCAGGTCTTCTGGTCCTTTCCCTAATCAGCTAAATACAAACACGTGGGTTAATGTTGTATACACCAGAAATGCAGACCCCAAACAGATTTGTTGCATTTTGCTTTCACTTCCCCCTCCCCCCCAGTTCTGCTGGTCAACTGTTTATAGGTCTTACAATGTGGCCACATACTTACCTAGTAGCCATCCCGGCAGCATTTGGTTGTTCTTAGATTTACGGCACATGGCAGGATCCTGGAAAGCCCAACCTCACAGCACGCAGCCACATCTCATGATCACACACAAGCATCACATTAATGGAATGGAAGCTCTTGTGCTTGGGGGGGGTAGAAGGGAATATGGGTCCCATCAATATAGCGAAGCACATTTGGGATTCCTGCCATACCATAAATAACCAGCTTGATGTGTTACAGCTCTTCAACATCGGCCTGAAATCATTTGTAGGTTGGGATGAGGTCACAGATGACCAGGACGACCTCATGAAAGATGCAGCTTATGGTAGGCTGGCCTCAAATGTGCCCCTTTGCAAGTATATTCAAGGAGGCACACAGGCGCACTATGCCAGGTACGGCCTTGCGGTGGCCAGTGGTGGGCTCAATTTTGTGGCAGATTTGGTGGTACAGTGACAAAAGCGCAGCTTGATTCAGCCAGAAGTGGTTGCAGATTTGTTCATCACTCAAATCCACCACAGCCAGCTGGGTGTTAAAGGCTCAGTCCTCAGTCTCCTTGTTCTCCTCAGCGGCACCCACACAACTTATCCACACACCAAACATCACACCAAAATCTGGCTCTGCACAGCACTGCATCACTAAATCCCCCCCAAACTGAGGTCAACACTAGTTAGCAACATACAACACACAAAGGTTACTCACCAGGGGGCGAGGTGCTTCCCTCAAACTAGGGAGGGCTGCAAGGGGAGGAAGGGGGGACAGTGTTCCTCCCATTTGGACCTTTGGAGCCCAACTCTGACGGGCCAGACTCCTCCAATACCCCACCAGCTCCATCCTCATGGAGGGGTGAGGAGTCAACCAATTCCACCTCCAGACTCCCCACCTGAGACTGGCCCCACCGGTAGCCAGACTCTACCATATCTATTTGAAGGAGCTGATGACCACCACATCCCCCACCTCACTGCCTGACTTCTCTGGGACCTCATCCTCCTCATCTGGGTCCGCTTATCTGTGGAGACAAGAAAGAGGAAGAGCCATTAAGGACAAGTCCTTCTTGTAGTTAGAATCTAAATTTGCCTTGCTTGCATTCTTAACTTACAGGACGTATATGCATCACAGAGCACAGACTCTAGGTACGGGCGCTTGAAGTCCGGTCACTGTTAGTGGAAGGAATTAAAAA
This sequence comes from Gastrophryne carolinensis, assembly GCA_027917425.1. Lineage (NCBI taxonomy): Eukaryota > Metazoa > Chordata > Amphibia > Anura > Microhylidae > Gastrophryne > Gastrophryne carolinensis. The sequence continues at coordinate 90,089,550 of CM051242.1, forward strand.
AACACAAACAAAATAAAGAAAATTCAAAAATGCAAAAACATCAAAACATGGGAATACTAAAACACGCATTGCAAAATTCAAAAGATGAAGGCAAAACACTAAGCGCAACGCTAAGAAATCTGTATTTACCAAATAATGCAATGGTGCCAGCAAAAAATGCAAAACTCGCAGAAAGAGGCCTAAGTCAACATTAATAACAAGGAAATACACACACCCACAGGAAGATTACATGTGCATAAAACACAATCAAAAATGGCCTGAAGAGGCCTCAGACTAAAGTTAAGAAAAAAGAAGGGAGCAGAAGGAAAGACACGCCCACACTAAAACATGTGCAGTGTCAAATATTCTTACCTGCTCCCCAGTCTCGTGGCGTCATTAACCAACGGCATGAGCCCGGACGCCGAGCTCAGCCACTGCGTCAGCGTCGGGCATCAGCTCCAGCAGCGATGGATCGAGCAACAAATCCAGCCCTCCTCCTCCTGCATCCCTGGCTCCTCTCTACATGCTTGTGCACCAGCACGTGTAGTTTGTGACACCGCTCCTCCAGAGGCTAATTTAAACGGGCCAATGAGCCCTATTGTTACTTGTGGGCAAGGTGCCCTTGATCATTGTGGGCAATCAGCACATAGGTTGTAGCTGGGCCAATGAACCTGAGAACTTGTCTACTATACTTGTACCTGTGCTTAATTGAATGACTTATACTGTTATAGTGTTTTTTACTACATTGTGGAAATTTTAACCAAACTAGAAAACTTTTACAGCCCTTCTCCACCCTAAAACCTAATCAAGTGAAACATATTAAAAATACCGTACATTTGGTTGTTTACTCCAGTTTTTTAAATTCGAAAAATGTAATAAGTTCGAGACAAGGCAAAAGTTCCCCAGTGAAGTGCAACCAATGTAAATTAAACAAATTAATAAATAAACTATAAAGGTGAAATGAAATGGCAACTTTCCATAACATTATGGAGAAATGATGGTTTAAATTACAACCCTCCTTAGACATCAATTATCTGACTTCAAAGCATACTTTTTTAGTAAAAGATGTTTTCATAGTTATAAAATCAGTATGCACATATGTTTAATCTATATAATCATTTTTTATGACGTGTTTTACTTTATTATATGTTTATTCAGAAGAGATGCAAGAAGTAATGCCTTTGAGTGCTCGTTATAATAAGTTAATAGTTAACCTTTTAGGCAAAATAGCATTTCCAAGGAATCTGATTCATTATTTGATATTATTAATGAACTTATATTATTATACTGCTTACCAAGCTTAGAAATACAATGAATAACAGTGATTGTTTTCTTTCTGTGTGAAATTATATATTTTTTATTGTTTAAAAACTGCCACTACTGCTGAAAAAAAAGATACTCAACTTTCCTCACCTGCAGAAGAACAGGCCCAATCTGAACCGGCATTACTTTGCCTTGAAGACTCAACCCCTTGAAGTTTTGTGTTTTACACCATAATATTGGATTTTGTAACCTTCCACTTTTTTTTCTAGCTACCTCCACACTGCAGTGACTGAGGGAAAGAGAGCTCGTGCATATGTAATTGCTATGATGTTCACTTCTGCAAATTTAATCAACATGAAAGATGGAAATAACTGGGTAAGCTTAAGGAAAACATGTAAAGAGTTGTAAAGTGTGTTTTCTAATTCTACCCAGAGCAGCAGGAGTTTTTTTTTATGGGGGTCATGTTAAATATTTGGTGGAGCCAGTGTGACTTCCAGTGTGCATTGCGGTGTGGATTGCAACCTGCATCTAGGTTAGCTTTTTAGCGATAATACACCAAAAAGTTCAAACAAAAGTCTTTGTTTTACATTTTCCCCAAAAAAATCACCTGTTCATGTGATGACCAAATTTTACAGTTTAGGTACATTATTTTTCCAGTAATGTAAGGATATATTTTGGAGTTTGGAAATAACAACACCCTATGGACCATGCTAAAGATTTCAAATGTTTCAATTTTCTATTTTTTTATCTGTTGTCTCCAAACAAATATCATTACCTCATTGGAAATATGATGTACCTAACCCATAACAATGCCCCATCACAGGTTCAGGTCATTTTGGGAAAAAAAAGGTAGAAAAAACATTTTTTTTTGTCTAAACACTAAAATGCAGGTTGCAGTCTACGCCGCAATGCACATCGGAGGTCCAAATGGCTTCAACAAATATTTCGCATGACCCCCTAAATATGTCACATAATTAGGACCAGGAACTGCCTTTTGGCTGTGCAAGGTATGCCATCACACAGGGTGCCATGGTAATGTCAGGTGTCCTAACCTGCCAGCTTCATGTCAATCGAAGCACAGTTGGTTGGGCCAGAAGGAAGGGGTGCTATTTTCACCTGTACTTTAACCCCCTGGAATCGCCAGGCATACTTACCTTGAAAGCAATCCAATGGCACATACACAAGCTTTCATCTAATCATCACCATGTTGTACATATTAATGCAGGGCATGGAACTCTTTGTTCACAGAGCCCAACATGGAGAGCAGGGAGCAACTGGGACCCTCGTTTCCTCCAGAATTGCAGGTGAAAGCTAGGGTTTGGGCCAGTACATGTGCCATGGGATTGCTTGTAAGGTATACCAGTGATCCTGAGTGGTTTTACACAATGGGGCATCCTGACTTCGCTTAGATTACATTCATTATTTACATATTATCAGAGACTTATAGATGCTCTGAATGGCTCATTTTACACAGTTGGAAAAACAACTCATAACGATGTAACAGCTGTTATATATTTTCATAGCCGTTATTCATAAGTGTCCATAAACAGGAACTATGTTCACATATGTCAATGACATTCAAACTAACATATTAGACTTAAATTGATTTTAAAGAGATCCCTTTGGAGCAGACTGAAGCCACGGCATGTAGGAGGCAGGTAATATGGTAAATACCCTTTGATCATTTATCTAAATTAGCTTTCCACAGAACTTTTTTTATATATGCATGCAGTGTGCTGTACTTGGAATGTTAGCCTTAATTCAGTGGGATTAACATAAACATTAGGGGATTGGTTTGTAGTATACTATGCTATTTTTAGTTTAATTAATTTACTTAAACATAGTTCCTGTGGATAAGCATAATTGAGTCTGATAGATATATGAACAGAAGGGGAGGGAAGGATTTGGTTGTTGGGATACTGCCGCTTGGGAGGTTAGGTCACAATTAAGGGGGGTTAGGATCACCTTTTGTGCCACAGTTCCCTTGCAAAGGGGGTCCATGTGCAAGGGGTGTAGCAAGGAGGGTTGTAGGAATTGGATACCCAGTTTAGTGGCAAGTCTTTGAAATGTTTTATACAGGCGCTTTTAGCCTTTTTTTGTGTTTGTACATGCACATATACAGTGAGTTATTCGTGGGGTTTATTTGAATACCACTGTCATTTGTTCGCTTTCCCAGGTTCCTCTTCCGGGACTCTGGGGGTCCTGCCAGTTAGAAATTCTGACTTTGTCCTTGTGATCAGCCTATGTTTGTCAGCATCCTAGTAATAAGAGGGCTCAGGATGAGCTTTATAAGTTTTACAGAGAAATAGTTGAAGAATTTGTAACTTACATTCGAAGAAGGTAAGTGTTGCAGGGTGCTGTCGGCGGCTGGCACCCCTCTGAAGGAGTGGTGGTGCATGCAGAGGTCTTCGGTTCCCTGTAGGGCTTCCAGATCATCACACAGGAGAGGTGGTAATGCGGTCTCCTAATCAGGCGCTTGCCGCCAGGTGAGGGGGAGGGCATATGCATTATGTCCTACCCTCCCCTCTCTGTCCCTGTTGGTGGAGGGGCAGAAAGTGCGTGGATTACGCACTGTATGCCTGGTGGTCCGGTCTGTTTGGCAACATGTGCACTGACATTTTCTTGGTAAGATAAGGACTGCCTGAGCTGTATGGTCAGCTGTGTGGTGGCAGCAATTTTGTAGGTTAGATACCCTAGCATTTTGGAGCGTATGGCGGGTACCAATATTCTGATTATGTGTTGCATTAACTTGGGACATTGCAGAGTGTGATCTGTACTCATCAGTGGTCGCCATATTAATGGTTTGAGTCAAAAGATCACTGAAATTTTTGGGGTTAGGATGGTCCGGTCCAAGAAGGGCATCTGGGATAGGAATTGCATAACATTTCCCTGCTGGTATTTTGGTTAAACATAAATACCTATTCTTAAAGTGAACCAAAGCCCACTGAACTTGTGAAATACATTTGGCCAAAGCCCCTGCCAATACTCCCCGCTTAGGGTGTAGAAATAGAAATGGATAGTTTAAATTTTTGTATCGTCCTGGAACACAGTTTTTTTGCTGTCCCTCTCTGTAGGCTGGCAGGCAATCAGTCATTACATTGGACTGGCAATGACATAATTGCCACACACAACAGTGGCAATGAATGGAGGAGATGGAGCTTTACAGCTAAAACAGGCGGCATTATCTGGCATTAGAGTGAAGTAGGAGCAGTGAAAATAGGCAAAAGGCACTCTTCATGGGGGAACAATTCAGTGAATGCATGTTAAAAATGTCAGTTGCTTTAACCTTCTGTTGGTTTTGCCAATATATGTGTGGGCACAGGCATGAAAGAAAATATATTATGTTTTCGGGATTGCAGTTTACTAAGTGTTTAATGGTGTGTTCCTGGTCATTCGGGAGGGTAGCTGATTTTCCTTGTTTTATGCATCTACAGGAGCTGCATCCTTCACACCTATAGCCTTTTACTTTGCAGCAGGGTCCTTCTGTGGCATCTATGTAATGACTCTGAACTAGTGTGTCCTTGATAGATTTTGGTCTTATGAAAACTAGTTGGGGATCTTTTGGGTCCAGTGGTGTCAGATCTGGGTCGTGTGTGAGAATATGCTAGTGTTTTTTTTTCGGATTTCCTGGTGTTGTTGTGTGTAGGTTAGTATGAGGTTTAACATTGGGGTGAGCTCTTTATGTTCCTTGTCTTTCTTGTGGAAAAGCAGAGTGTGTTTGTCTTTTCCTTTTGTCTTGTTGTATGCTATGTCTTCTTGGCGTAGCCCCTGTTTAGTAAGCATTCTCTGATCCCATTTGCTGCAATCTGAAAATCTTCATGGGATTTGCAGTTTCTCCTCGTGCATAGATATTCTGCATAGGGGATACTCTTTTTCAGGCACTGGGGCGGGCACTGGTTGCTCTGAGCATGTTGTTTGCAGCAGTGAGTTATCTAAAAAAAAATTGTGGTGATCTTTCCCTCCTCATCCTGACCTATTTTTTCAGGTCCAGTAGGGAGACCTCCTTTCTGTGGTACTCCAGCATACATTTGAGGTTCAGGGAGTTCTTCTTTAGTTTATCTGTGTATTAGTTTCATTCTACTTCCTGACCCTCCCAGACTATTAGGATGTCGTCTATATATCTCATCCATGTTGATACTTTATCCAGGTAGCCGAGGAATGTTTCATCTTGCCACAGGTTCCTCTCCCACCACACACAATATGAGTTCACGTAGGTGGGGGCACAAGCGGTCCCCATAGCGGTCCCCTGTATTTGATGAGATAGTTGGTGGTGGAAGAGGAACACATTGTGAGTCAAAAAGAAATGCAGTAAATTAATGAGGAAACTGCTGTGGTCATACTGACTGATACCTAATTGGTTTGGAAAGAATTTGACTGCTGTGAGACCTAGAGTGTGTGGTATGCTCGAGTACAATGCTTCAACACATAGTGTGAGCAGTATGGTGCCTTTATTGTGTGTATAATGTGAGGCCCTCTAGTGTTTGTAAGAGATGTGGGGTGTCTTTAATATATGAAGGTAATGATTGGACAAAGGTTTGGTGATGGGCAGCTACATATTGGATTGATGTACGAGTTAGGGAACGTATTCCTGATACTATTGGTCATTTGGTCATTCGGGTGGATCTGTTGCTGACTTGCGTATTTTGGAAAGGGCGTGGAATGTCTGTGTTATTGGTTTGCTTATTGTGAGGAATTCTGCAGTTTTCTATAATCGCATGTTGTAATTCATGGTCTTTCAAGCTTATGTCTGTATAATAATATAATTACAAAGTCTTGCCACTTAAAGCGGACCTTCACTCTGAATAAGAGTCTATCTTATATGTTTCCCACACCCTGTACATACAGATTGGCCACATTAAAAATCATCCTACCTGCATCTACTGCATGTTATGAGCCTTTAAACATCCAAGATGGCGGCTTATGGAAGCCGCCATCTTATCAGGCAGCCTGCAAACAGGAAGTGCCTCCTGACTGTGCTGCTCTGCATTCTGGGACTGCTGACCTTTACCTGACCCCAGCTCTGCTCTGTCTGAGCAAAACACAGCTATAACCCACCCCCCTGTACCTTATCCCACTCTCCTCTCCTCAGTAAGTGTGATGCTTCTGAGTCAAGATGGCGGCGCCCATGTCCTAAATTCCTGAACAGAGTTGCAGCCCAGTGGGGGAAAGAATAATAAGTTAGTGATTAAAAACGTAAAATATATTAATTTTAGCTGCTGGGGAACCGTTTTTTAAGAGTTTGGGCTTTTCATTAAATCACGCTGAAGGTCCGGTTTAACGGGGCATCCTACAAACTACCTTGCTACAAATGGGGTACTTACTTGCTACAAATACATGCTTGCTACAAAATACATGACAGATGAGAAAGTACTATTGAATATGAAGCATATGTACTAATGTAATGTAGATATTCTGTATATGAACTCACGTTCGTAAATAAATGCACGCTTATTCAAAGAGATATATGTGGTAGCAAATGCATCATTAAACAACTGCCAGGAGGAACATGGTATATTAGGCACTCCCTGGCCATGGACCCCTTCACAAAGAAACTGTGGCACAAAGGCACAAAAGGTGATATATGAACACTTATGAATAGCTTGCTAGGTTGCTAGGATAAAATACCTTAATTGTGGACTTTACATCAGAATTTATTTATTTTTATGGCTTTATATTGTGATTAGTTCTTGCATGCCTCTCAAAGCGTTTTGGTCTTTGATTGATTGTTTTAATAGTTAATTTAAAGTATTGCAATATTATATATTATTATAATATTGTAATTGGGGACTGATATGCAGAGAGAACTGGGATACTGGCAGCTCAGGATGGTATTAAATAAGCATTCCTGGTCGTGGGGAAGCAGCACAGGATCATGGCCAGTCAGCTGGGCAGTTTAAGTATGCCAGGTACAGTAGCAAATTAGAGCCAGGTCATACACAGGAAAGTAGTCTGAAGGAGTCAAGTCACAGAAGGAATCTAATTTATACACAAAGGAGAGGTCCAAAAATCAAGCAGAGCCAGATTAGGCAGAAGAAAGCAAATCTTGGAATCTGGCAATCATGGGAATTAGAAAACCCAATGGTGTTACATGTGCACTACTCATCCCAAATATGTGTATAGCTAGATTGCTAGCTCCAAAATGAAAGCTAGAGCAATGTTCATATGTTAGGTCATTTTTTTATAGGTAGTCCAAATGTGTAGGCAAGCTTGCATTGGCCAACAAAATACCCAAAGGCGAAGATGGCCCACCTGAAATTTTTTACATGGCCGATTGGCTGATCTTCAAAATGCCAGATGACAGGACCGCCTGCACAGGCTGCAAACCAACCTTCCCTCTGGAGTGGGTAGCACTCCTGCCCCAGCCTATCTGAATGGCTAGACATGGGAGCATGCCTTAGCGAAAGGAAAGCCAGGGAAGGCTAGCAGCCTTTAGACTCACAAGGTTTTGGTCCACATTAATGTATAATATTGAAGACTGTGACAGAATGTTGTCAGAAAGTTATAGGACTAAGACGCGATACAAGGTGTACAGATGTGCTCAATTTAAAAATTTGCCAGGGTGGAGGAATTACTAGCACATATCAGTCTGAACAGCACTGCCGACATAATGTAACACAGTAGGATGCGGAGCAGGTTGTTACATTGAATAGCAATGGTTAAAATACTCTAAGCACTGCAGTCTCTCTAAGTTGCTTTTGGTCTCTATGGCAACACATAGGCACTCCTTCTCTAGATCCAGCACAGAAAACATCAGGGTAACATTTGTGATTTCACTTTTATTCAGAAAGATGAAGTATTATACATTTTATTATATGATCTTATATCTTTATTAAACTATGCCTATAAATAAGCAAACGTGGTGGAATTGTCTTGCATCACAGTAAAACTTACTATGTTTTGTATTTTTTTTTTTATATTCCCTATGCCTGTTTTGCAAATACCGTGTATTCAGCATGAGTACAGAAATAAAAATACAGTAATGGCTGGACTTATCAAACTTACGGAATAACCATTTTTCTTATCAGACCGCACTGCATGTAGCAGGAGCAATGAACCATCATCTCATTTTTAAGGACCTTATTGACCTAGGATCTAATATTAATGAGCGAGATATCTTTGGAAGAACACCTCTTCACCTCTGTGCACAGTATGGTAATCTCAGTTGTATGGAGGTATGTTATTTATGTCTTGTTAAAGTTCTTAAAGTGGAACAAAACCCAGCAGAAGCCTGGAATCTAAAAGAAGGAATTTCCTGCTGTGTGAACCCCCCCCCCCCCCAGGGCGCCTATAAAAACTCATCTTTCCCCGCTTAAAGGACGCATACATGTGCTCTCGGCCAATGAGAGATGCCTGCTATGACTACGCCATTGGCAGGCGTCTCTCTTTGTTTACAATGGAGAGCAAGCACTGCCCACATTCCCAGTATCCCCAGTGTTGTGCGTGTACTCCCACCTCAGCCATCCAGATAGAATGCGGGGCATGTGGCAGCACGTGCTCCCTATTACAGTAAATGAGAGCTGTCAGCTGAATGACATAGTCATTTCAGGCAGCTCTCATTGATTGAGAGCCCGCACATGAGCCTGGACAGATGAGTTTTTTTTTCTGGCTTCCTGGGGGGGGGTTCACGCATATATCTCATGGCGATGATTTGTAATTTGATTAGACCCACACTGTTTAGACAGTTATTTTCAGCTTCTTTATTTTATGTTATACCTGAATTCTTTATTTAATAAAAACCTAAAATATTACACGTAAATGTTTATTTTTCATTTATGTACTTTTGGTCTATAGCCTGTATTATAGGAAAAATATGATTTATTTAATATTTGCTGCACATTAATCTCCAATAATTCTACTAGAAATTAATATTATAAATATTGGAAATACTAATAATCATATCAGCCCAACGGTCATCAGATTGATACAAACCAATGGTCACTGAGGCTTCCCTCAAATGCCTTGCACATACAATCTATTGTGTGATTAATTATCCACCACACACAGTAAGATGTATTAATGAAAACGAGTTTAATTACCAGCACAGTATATAACCCTCACTAACTCAATATGTTCCTAAAGTTTCCCCAGATCACTTTAAATTTTACAGGCAGTTTTTATAATGAAAATGTATACATTAGTTACAGTACAACAATGTTATAATGGAGAGAGAGAGATACTTAGCCATTATGCTTCAGGTAGGGGGACCCCAAACACTAAATACATATGATACAGAGTCTGATACTATGCAGATTATCAATCCCTGGTCAATACATATATGCCATGTTTATATCAAATGAAAGGTTTTATAATTCTGAGTAAGACTCTCTCATTAATATAGTCATATTTCAGGAGTTACATCACTCTTCACAAATAATATCCAATGCCTGTGTCCAATGTGTATTTGAATGTCTGAGTCTGCCTCCAACCTAATTAGGAATTTAAGGATTCCTTTTCAAGCAGCTCAGAGACACCTCTGCTATAGAGGTACCTTGTTTGTAGCTAGGCGTGAGTATAGTCTATTGGATTCATGGGGAGACAAATGGCAGGATCTCAGGCTCACATCCTGTTTGAGTGTTAATTTGGGGGACATCTGTAATCATATAAAGCATATACTGATAATACTTCCTTTGCCCTTTAAAAGCCTGGTAACATATTTTGCCTCTGTGCAGCATCTGGTAGCAGGGCTGCATCACAACATACATTGTCGTTACCCAGGCTAGTGGTTGATATTAGCCAACACGAGCCACAATTAAACTCTGACGCTATGTACCAGTAGTGTTAAGCAAGCCCAAAATGCAAAGAACGGGTCTATGCCAAACTTTGTGGGCTCATGTCCCCTGAAACCGAACATGGAATTCTGCCCAAATATCTTTGTTTAGGTTCGACTCCACAGTAATGCTGGTTGATGGGCTGCTGAGAAGCAACCAAAAAATTCATCGAGGGATTACTTCCAGAAAATTGTGCCCATGTCAACAAGCCTGGTACTGCTAGAAATCTTGTGGTGTGTACTTCCAGAGAATATATAGTTTGTGGGGGTGATTTCAAATGTAAAGGGTTGTTTTTCTTTAAAAACTGCAAGGTTTGAATAGCAGTTGTATTTGACTTGTTTCCGCTTGGGGAAGTCTCCTGGGCAAGAAAGGGTGTCCACCAGTACATATGTGGTACTGTTGTAACCTAGAGGCCGATTCATTAATAGCGCCAGGTAGCGACAGATGAGCGCCAGTAGCGTGATTTTCACAGCGCCAGCTAGTATTCACTGTGCTTGCCCGGGGTTTGCTTGTTGACAGCGACTCAGTCGGTGTGCGGTAATGTTGAATACGGGGTTAGGGGTCGATGTTTCACAGGTTCTGCGTTGTATGGGTGCGCCTGACAGCGAATGGCCAGAGCGAACGGCTTGCTGCAGATTCATTAACAAATCACGCTCAAAAATTTCTCGCGCTGTGAATTCCTTGTTTAAACCCCAGAGCGCTGGCGGCGATGTGTGTAAAGTAGTTTTTAACCCCCAAACAACCATTTTTTTTTAATGTAAAAATTATACAAGTTTTTCTAAACATTTTGTAATATGAATACATTAATATCAGACCTGTAATCTCAATTCTGCACATATTTTTTTTTTTCTTAAAAAAATATCTAACATTGCCGTAGTGGTCACAGAATTTTTGACAGTTAAAAAAAAAAAAAAAACATAAACTCAATTAATTATTAGAGATGAGCGAGTAGTATTCGACCGAGCCGGTATTCGATCGAATACTACGCTGTTCGTCATACTCTATTTCGATCGAGTACAGCGGCGATGGCGCACTCACAATTCGTTTCCCCTCCCACCTTCCCTGGCGCGTTTTTTACACCAATCACCATGCAGGGGGGGTGGGACAGGTCCTGGGAGGACGCTGGCATCGCGAAAACGGCGTCTACACGCATTGGCTGGAAAAACCATGTGACCTCGAATATACAAAACTCAGCACTTCCTCTTCGTCAGCATTAGCAGCTTGAACTTAGTGAGGGACAGACGCTCACAGCAGGGAAAGACAGGCTGTCGCTGGCAGGGCCCCAGAAGCTCGGAATATCGCATTTACCACCATCTATACCAGCTACCAGAAGACAAGAGAGTCATTAAGAGCCCTTATTAGGGCTACTACGCTGAACGGTATATGGCTCATATGTAGGCAGGCAGGGCCCTAGAAGCTCAGAATCTCGCATTTACCACCATATATACCAGCTACCAGAAGACAAGAGAGTCATTAAGAGCCCTTATTAGGGCTACTACGCTGAACAGTATATAGCTCATATCCTATGTAGGCAGGCAGGGCCCCAGAAGCTCAGAATATCGCTTTTACCACCATCTATACCAGCTACCAGAAGACAAGAGAGTCATTAAGAGCCCTTATTAGGGCTACTATGCTGAACAGTATATAGCTCATATGTAGTCAGGCAGGGCCACAGAAGCTCAGAATATCGCTTTTACCACCATATATACCAGCTACCAGAAGACAAGAGAGTCATTAAGAGCCCTTATTAGGGCTACTACGCTAAACAGTATATAGCTCATATCCTATGTAGTCAGGCAGGGCCCCAGAAACTCAGAATATCGCTTTTACCACCATATATACCAGCTACCAGAAGACAAGAGAGTCATTAAGAGCCCTTATTAGGGCTACTACGCTGAACAGTATATAGCTCATATCCTATGTAGGCAGGCAGGGCCCCAGAAGCTCAGAATATCGCTTTTACCACCATATATACCAGCTACCAGAAGACAAGAGAGTCATTAAGAGCCCTTATTAGGGCTACTACGCTGAACAGTATATAGCTCATATCCTATGTAGGCAGGCAGGGCCCCAGAAGCTCAGAATATCGCTTTTACCACCATATATACCAGCTACCAGAAGACAAGAGAGTCCTTAATCCCTTATTAGTGCTGCTATGCTGAACAGTATATAGCTCATATCCTATGTAGTCAGGCAGGGCCCCAGAAGCTCAGAATATCGCTTTTACCACCATATATACCAGCTACCAGAAGACAAGAGAGTCATTAAGAGCCCTTATTAGGGCTACTACGCTAAACAGTATATAGCTCATATCCTATGTAGTCAGGCAGGGCCCCAGAAGCTCAGAATATCGCTTTTACCACCATATATACCAGCTACCAGAAGACAAGAGAGTCATTAAGAGCCCTTATTAGGGCTACTACGCTGAACAGTATATAGCTCATATCCTATGTAGGCAGGCAGGGCCCCAGAAGCTCAGAATATCGCTTTTACCACCATATATACCAGCTACCAGAAGACAAGAGAGTCATTAAGAGCCCTTATTAGGGCTACTACGCTGAACAGTATATAGCTCATATCCTATGTAGTCAGGCAGGGCCCCAGAAGCTCAGAATATCGCTTTTACCACCATATATACCAGCTACCAGAAGACAAGAGAGTCCTTAATCCCTTATTAGTGCTGCTATGCTGAACAGTATATAGCTCATATCCTATGTAGTCAGGCAGGGCCCCAGAAGCTCAGAATATCGCTTTTACCACCATATATACCAGCTACCAGAAGACAAGAGAGTCATTAAGAGCCCTTATTAGGGCTACTACGCTGAACAGTATATAGCTCATATCCTATGTAGGCAGGCAGGGCCCCAGAAGCTCAGAATATCGCTTTTACCACCATATATACCAGCTACCAGAAGACAAGAGAGTCATTAAGAGCCCTTATTAGGGCTACTACGCTGAACAGTATATAGCTCATATCCTATGTAGTCAGGCAGGGCCCCAGAAGCTCAGAATATCGCTTTTACCACCATATATACCAGCTACCAGAAGACAAGAGAGTCCTTAATCCCTTATTAGTGCTGCTATGCTGAACAGTATATAGCTCATATTCTATGTAGTCAGGCAGGGCCCCAGAAGCTCAGAATATCGCTTTTACCACCATATATACCAGCTACCAGAAGACAAGAGAGTCATTAAGAGCCCTTATTAGGGCTACTACGCTGAACAGTATATAGCTCATATCCTATGTAGGCAGGCAGGGCCCCAGAAGCTCAGAATATCGCTTTTACCACCATCTATACCAGCTACCAGAAGACAAGAGAGTCATTAAGAGCCCTTATTAGGGCTACTATGCTGAACAGTATATAGCTCATATGTAGTCAGGCAGGGCCACAGAAGCTCAGAATATCGCTTTTACCACCATATATACCAGCTACCAGAAGACAAGAGAGTCATTAAGAGCCCTTATTAGGGCTACTACGCTGAACAGTATATAGCTCATATCCTATGTAGTCAGGCAGGGCCCCAGAAGCTCAGAATATCGCTTTTACCACCATATATACCAGCTACCAGAAGACAAGAGAGTCATTAATCCCTTATTAGTGCTGCTATGCTGAACAGTATATAGCTCATATCCTATGTAGTCAGGCAGGGCCCCAGAAGCTCAGAATATCGCTTTTACCACCATATATACTAGCTACCAGAAGACAAGAGAGTCATTAAGAGCCCTTATTAGGGCTACTACGCTGAACAGTATATAGCTCATATCCTATGTAGTCAGGCAGGGCCCCAGAAGCTCAGAATATCGCTTTTACCACCATATATACCAGCTACCAGAAGACAAGAGAGTCCTTAATCCCTTATTAGTGCTGCTATGCTGAACAGTATATAGCTCATATCCTATGTAGTCAGGCAGGGCCCCAGAAGCTCAGAATATCGCTTTTACCACCATATATACCAGCTACCAGAAGACAAGAGAGTCATTGAGAGTCCTTATTAGGGCTACTATGCTGAACAGTATATAGCTCATATGTAGGCAGGCAGGGCCCCAGAAGTTTAGAATATCGCATTTACCACCATATATACCAGCTACCAGAAGACAAGAGAGTCATTGAGAGTCCTTATTAGGGCTACTATGCTGAACGGTATATAGCTCATATGTAGGCAGGCAGGGCCCCAGAAGCTCAGAATATCGCATTTACCACCATATATACCAGCTACCAGAAGACAAGAGAGTCATTGAGAGCCCTTATTAGGGCTACCATGCTGAACAGTATATAGCCCATATGTAGGCAGGCAGGGCCCCAGAAGCTCAGAATATCGCATTTACCACCATATATACCAGCTACCAGAAGACAAGAGAGTCCTTAATCCCTTATTAGTGCTGCTATGCTGAACAGCATATAGCTCATATTCTATGTAGTCAGGCAGGGCCCCAGAAGCTCAGAATATCGCTTTTACCACCATATATACCAGCTACCAGAAGACAAGAGAGTTCTTAATCCCTTATTAGTGCTGCTATGCTGAACAGTATATAGCTCATATCCTATGTAGTCAGGCAGGGCCCCAGAAGCTCAGAATATCGCTTTTACCACCATATATACCAGCTACCAGAAGACAAGAGAGTCCTTAATCCCTTATTAGTGCTGCTATGCTGAACAGTATATAGCTCATATCCTATGTAGTCAGGCAGGGCCCCAGAAGCTCAGAATATCGCTTTTACCACCATATATACCAGCTACCAGAAGACAAGAGAGTCATTAAGAGCCCTTATTAGGGCTACTACGCTGAACAGTATATAGCTCATATCCTATGTAGTCAGGCAGGGCCCCAGAAGCTCAGAATATCGCTTTTACCACCATATATACCAGCTACCAGAAGACAAGAGAGTCCTTAATCCCTTATTAGTGCTGCTATGCTGAACAGTATATAGCTCATATCCTATGTAGTCAGGCAGGGCCCCAGAAGCTCAGAATATCGCTTTTACCACCATATATACCAGCTACCAGAAGACAAGAGAGTCCTTAATCCCTTATTAGTGCTGCTATGCTGAACAGTATATAGCTCATATCCTATGTAGGCAGGCAGGGCCCCAGAAGCTCAGAATCTCGCATTTACCACCATATATACCAGCTACCAGAAGACAAGAGAGTCATTGAGAGTCCTTATTAGGGCTACTATGCTGAACAGTATATAGCTCATATGTAGGCAGGCAGGGCCCCAGAAGCTCAGAATATCGCATTTACCACCATATATACCAGCTACCAGAAGACAAGAGAGTCATTGAGAGTCCTTATTAGGGCTACTATGCTGAACGGTATATAGCTCATATGTAGGCAGGCAGGGCCCCAGAAGCTCAGAATATCGCATTTACCACCATATATACCAGCTACCAGAAGACAAGAGAGTCATTGAGAGCCCTTATTAGGGCTACTATGCTGAACAGTATATAGCCCATATGTAGGCAGGCAGGGCCCCAGAAGCTCAGAATATCGCATTTACCACCATATATACCAGCTACCAGAAGACAAGAGAGTCATTGAGAGTCCTTATTATTAGGGCTACTATGCTGAACAGTATATAGCCCATATGTAGGCAGGCAGGGCCCCAGAAGCTCAGAATATCGCATTTACCACCATATATACCAGCTACCAGAAGACAAGAGAGTCATTGAGAGCCCTTATTAGGGCTACTATGCTGAACAGTATATAGCTCATATGTAGGCAGGCAGGGCCCCAGAAGCTCAGAATATCGCTTTTACCACCATATATACCAGCTACCAGAAGACAAGAGAGTCATTGAGAGCCCTTATTAGGGCTGCTATGTTTTAAAAATTGTGTGGAGGCCCAAGAGCTGAGACCTTTTAAAAATTGTGTGGAGGCCCAAGAGCTGAGACCTTTTAAAAATTGTGTGGAGGCCCAAGAGCTGAGACCTTTTAAAAATTGTGTGGAGGCCCAAGAGCTGAGACCTTTTAAAAATTGTGTGGAGGCCCAAGAGCTGAGACCTTTTAAAAATTGTGTGGAGGCCCAAGAGCTGAGACCTTTTAAAAATTGTGTGGAGGCCCAAGAGCTGAGACCTCTTAAAAATTGTGTGGTGGCCCAAGAGCTGAGACCTCTTAAAAATTGTGTGGAGGCCCAAGAGCTGAGACCTTGTAAAAATTGTGTGGAGGCCCAAGAGCTGAGACCTTTTAAAAATTGTGTGGAGGCCCAAGAGCTGAGACCTTTTAAAAATTGTGTGGAGGCCCAAGAGCTGAGACCTTTTAAAAATTGTGTGGAGGCCCAAGAGCTGAGACCTCTTAAAAATTGTGTGGAGGCCCAAGAGCTGAGACCTCTTAAAAATTGTGTGGAGGCCCAAGAGCTGAGACCTTTTAAAAATTGTGTGGAGGCCCAAGAGCTGAGACCTTTTAAAAATTGTGTGGAGGCCCAAGAGTTGAGACCTCTTAAAAATTGATTGTATTAAGCCCAAGAGGTGAGCCATAATTTTTTTCATTAATACAGCAATTCTACGGCGGTTAAGGAGGAGGAGGAGGAGGAGGAGGAAATGGCACTTCATACAGATGGCACTTCACTCTTGGCTGCTTTCCACTGTTGTACAAGCAAAGTCCGGGTCAATCCACTTGCTGTTCATTTTGATTAGCGTCAGCCTGTCGGCACTGTCGGTTGACAGGCGGCTGCGCTTATCGGTTATAATGCCCCCGGCTGCGCTGAACACCCTTTCTGATAGCACGCTGGCGGCAGGGCAGGCAAGCACCTCCAAGGCGTACAGGGACAGTTCCAGCCACGTGTCCAACTTGGAGACCCAGTAAGTGTAGGTCGCCGAGGGATCGGGGAGGACAGGGGTGTGGTCTGCCAGGTAGTCCCGCAACATCCGCCGATACTTGTCCCTCCTGCTGATAGCGGGCCCCGCAGTGATGGAAGTTGCACGAGGGGGTGACATGAACGTGTCCCACACCTTGGAGAGTGTTCCCCTGGTGGCTGTGGGCCTGATCGATGTTGTCAGACTCTGGGAGACACTCTCCTCTCTGCCGCCAGCGATGCTGGGTGGGAAAATCTGCATCATGTTCTGCAAGAGTTCCCTCTGGTATTCCAGTAATCGATTCGTCCTCTCCTCTACCGGAATAAAAGAGGAGAAGTTATCTTTATACCGGGGGTCCAGGAGTGCGAAGACCCAGTATAGTTTGTTCTCCAATATCCGGACAACACGTATGTCCCGGGAAAAGCAGCCCAGCATGAAGTCAGCCATGTGTGCCAGACTCTGAGTAGGCATGACCTCACTGCCCCCACCAGAAGGATCATTTTCCATTTCCTCCTCTTCCTCCTCCTCTCCGCCCCATCCGCGCTGAACCAATGGGACGCACACAGCCTGACTGCTACCCTCGCCGCCAGCATCCTCTTCCACAGCCACCTCCACGTTGTCCTCCTCCTCCTCATCCTCCTCCTCCTGCAACTGCCACCGAGCAGCAGACAAAAGTGTGGTCTGACTGTCTACCTGCGTTGCGTCTCCTCCTACCCCCGTCTCCTCTGTGTGCAATGCGTTCTCCCTTATTGCGATGAGCGATTCTTTAAGGACGCCTAGGAGCGGGATGGTTACGCTCACTATAGCGTCCTCGCTGCTGACCTTCTTAGTGGACTCCTCAAAGATACGCAATACATCGCATATGTCTGCCATCCATGGCCACTCGTGGTTGGCAAACTGAGGGAGCTGAGTTGGAGGCACGCGTGGATGCATCATCTGGTACTCCATCAATGCTTTCTGCTGCTCACACACCCTGGCCAACATGCAATAGGTGGAATTCCAGCGAGTGGGCAGGTCGCACAACAGCCGATGTTGAGGCAAATGGAGGCGTTGCTGGATTTTTTTTAAGCTAGCAGCAGCTACAGTTGACTTCCGAAAGTGAGCGCACAAGCGCCGCACTTTGACCAGTAGCTCTGCCAGGTTGGGGTAAGTCTTTAGAAACTTTTGTACTACCAAATTAAAAACGTGGGCCAGGCATGGTACGTGATTGAGTTCTGCAAGCTCCAGAGCCGCCACCAGGTTACGGCCGTTATCGCACATGACCATGCCTGGTCCTAGCTGCAGCGGCGACAGCCACATCTCTGTCTGCTGCAATATGGCGTGCCTCACCTCTGCGGCGCTGTGCTTCCTGTCGCCCAAGCTGATGAGCTTAAGCACCGCCTGCTGACGTCTCCCCGTGCCAGTGCTGCAACGCTTCCAGCTAGGGGCTGAGGGCGATGTTAAGGCAGAGGAGGAGGAGGAGGAGGAGGAGGAAGAGGAGGGGGGTCTATCAGAACCCGTGCTGGCAATCTTGGGCGGGGGTGGTATGTAGGCCGTCCCTGTTTGCGACCCCGTCCCCGCTTCCACAACATTCACCCAGTGTGCCGTCAAAGAGATGTAGCGTCCTTGGCCGCAAGCGCTTGTCCACGAGTCGGTGGTCAAGTGGACCTTTGCGCTGACTGCGTACCTCAGGGTCCGCCTGATGTTACGCGACACGTGCTGGTGCAGGGCGGGGACGCCACACCGGGAAAAATAGTGGCGGCTAGGGACGGAATAGCGAGGTGCGGCAGCCGCCATCAGGTCGCGGAAGGCCTGCGTCTCCACAAGCCAAAACGGCAACATCTCCAGGGCCAGCAGTTTGGAGATGAGGCAGGTTAAGGCTTGGGCTTGGGGGTGACTGGAGGCGTACTTCCGCCTGCGGTTGAATGCCTGCGAGATGGACAGTTGATGGGACAAGGAGATGGAAGGTGCAGACGAAGATGCGGGGGAAGGGGGGGCTGAAGGAGAAGGCCCCAAAGTAGCCGAGGCAGAGGCAGATGTGGAGGTGTCCTGGCTGGAGGTCTGGACCGCAGTGGCAGCACACAACAAAGGGGAAGAGGCAGTGGCAGCAAGACGGGGCGCAGGTTGTATTGCGTTTGCTCTCTCCCACTCAGCCCAGTGCTTGAATTCCAAGTGACGGCGCATGCCTGAGGTGGTCAGATTGCTCTTCTCAGAGCCCCTACTCAGTTTTGAGTGGCAGATTGCGCAAACCGCGCTCAGTTTGTCATCCGCGCAAACATTAAAAAATCTCCACACCACAGAAGTACGAGGCCTCGATGGGGGAGCTTTGCGCGACTGCCTGCTGCCGGGAAGAGCTTCGGCCCTGCTGGCTGTGGCCTGCCTTCTCTGTCTGGACTGTCCTCTGCCTCTGGACTGTCCTCTGCCTCTTGCTGCCTTATTCGGTGATGCGCAGACCGCATCTCCACTGCTTTCCCCGCTGGACATCACCCCTGTCCAAGTGGGGTCGGTCATTTCGTCGTCCACCACCTCCTCTTCCACTTCCTCTCTCTGCTCCTCCTCCTGCCCACTGGACATTCCAACAGCCTCCCTTGATGGCAACTGCGTCTCATCATCATCGCTCATGATAGCAGATGCTGGTTCCGGGTCCACATCACTAGCAGATGGCGGATACTCAAGTGTTTGGGCATCACTACAAACAAATTCCTCTGCTAGCTCCTGGGATTCTTGCAGCACATCTGGAAAAGGACCCGAAAAGAGGTCCTGGGAGGGGTCAAGGGTGGGCTGACTCTGTTGGCCAGGTTGGGAGGAAGGAGGGTCAGAGTGAGACTGTGTGGATGACTGGGTGGTGGACAAGTGACTGGAAGCGTTATCGGCCATCCATTGCACCACCTGTTCACGCTGCTCAGGCTTTAACAGAGGTGTACCCCGCCCCCCGCATAACTGTCCCATAAAGGCAGGGAAGCTGGATGAGCGTAATGCTGGCTGCCCCTCATCAGCACGCATTGTATCCCCACTGGCTTCAACGCGGTTTGTGCCCCCACCAGCATTTCCGCGCCCCCGTCCTCGTCCACGTCCCTTTGCGCTAGCCCTCCGCATTTCAGACGTTTTACTTTTTTGGCCACGCGTTATGCCAAATATAAAAATATTTTTAAGAAGAACACCTGGCTATACAGCCGTATACTGCCAGAAGGTGAAATGGTGCCTATACGCACCGGGTATATAACAAGGTTTTGTTGGTAAAGAGGACACAAAACAGTAGTGCCAAATATAAAAATATTTTTAAGAAAAACACCTGGCTATACAGCCATATACTGCCAGAAGGTGAAATGGTGCCTATACGCACCGTGTATAAAACAGTGTTTTGTTGGCACAGAGGACACAAAACAGTAGTGCAAAATATAGTTTTGTATATAGGTGCTAATACACCACTGAAGTCTTTCTGTCCCTATTCCAGCATCAGCAGCTACCCCTCACTAAAGCAGCCGTTTTGAGCAGAGTGTATATAGTTTTGTATATAGGTGGTAATACACCACTGAAGTCTTTCTGTCCCTATTCCAGCAGCAGCAGCTACCCCTCACTAAAGCAGCCGTAGCTGCAGCACTAATAAGTGCTCAGCTCTTGGGCCTCCACACAATTTTTAAAAGGTCTCAGCTCTTGGGCCTCCACACAGTTTTTAAGAGGTCTCAGCTCTTGGGACTCCACACAATGTTTGAGAGGTCTCAGCTCTTGGGCCTCCACACAATTTTTAAAAGGTCTCAGCTCTTGGGCCTCCACACAATTTTTAAAAGGTCTCAGCTCTTGGGCCTCCACACAATTTTTAAGAGGTCTCAGCTCGTGGGACTCCACACAATGTTTGAGAGGTCTCAGCTCTTGGGCCTCCACACAATTTTTAAAAGGTCTCAGCTCTTGGGCCTCCACACAATTTTTAAAAGGTCTCAGCTCTTGGGCCTCCACACAATTTTTAAGAGGTCTCAGCTCTTGGGCCTCCACACAATTTTTAAAAGGTCTCAGCTCTTGGGCCTCCACACAATTTTTAAGAGGTCTCAGCTCTTGGGCCTCCACACAATTTTTAAAAGGTCTCAGCTCTTGGGACTCCACACAATGTTTGAGAGGTCTCAGCTCTTGGGCCTCCACACAATTTTTAAAAGGTCTCAGCTCTTGGGCCTCCACACAATTTTTAAAAGGTCTCAGCTCTTGGGCCTCCACACAATTTTTAAGAGGTCTCAGCTCGTGGGACTCCACACAATGTTTGAGAGGTCTCAGCTCTTGGGCCTCCACACAATTTTTAAAAGGTCTCAGCTCTTGGGCCTCCACACAATTTTTAAAAGGTCTCAGCTCTTGGGCCTCCACACAATTTTTAAAAGGTCTCAGCTCTTTGGCCTCCACACAATTTTTAAGAGGTCTCAGCTCTTGGGCCTCCACACAATTTTTAAAAGGTCTCAGCTCTTGGGACTCCACACAATGTTTGAGAGGTCTCAGCTCTTGGGCCTCCACACAATTTTTAAAAGGTCTCAGCTCTTCGGCCTCCACACAATTTTTAAAAGGTCTCAGCTCTTGGGCCTCCACACAATTTTTAAGAGGTCTCAGCTCTTGGGCCTCCACACAATTTTTAAAAGGTCTCAGCTCTTGGGCCTCCACACAATTTTTAAGAGGTCTCAGCTCTTGGGCCTCCACACAATTTTTAAAAGGTCTCAGCTCTTGGGACTCCACACAATGTTTGAGAGGTCTCAGCTCTTGGGCCTCCACACAATTTTTAAAAGGTCTCAGCTCTTGGGCCTCCACACAATTTTTAAAAGGTCTCAGCTCTTGGGCCTCCACACAATTTTTAAAAGGTCTCAGCTCTTGGGACTCCACACAATTTTTAAAAGGTCTCAGCTCTTGGGCCTCCACACAATTTTTAAAAGGTCTCAGCTCTTGGGCCTCCACACAATTTTTAAAAGGTCTCAGCTCTTGGGCCTCCACACAATTTTTAAAAGGTCTCAGCTCTTGGGCCTCCACACAATTTTTAAGAGGTCTCAGCTCTTGGGCCTCCACACAATTTTTAAAAGGTCTCAGCTCTTGGGACTCCACACAATGTTTGAGAGGTCTCAGCTCTTGGGCCTCCACACAATTTTTAAGAGGTCTCAGATCTTGGGCCTCCACACAATTTTTAAGAGGTCTCAGCTCTAAGCTTCTCTTACTGCTCGGGTGACACACTGTAACAAACCTCCTCCTGTAAGCTTCCCTGACTGCTGGGGTGACACACTGTAACAAACCTCCTCCTGTAAGCTTCCCTTACTGCTGGGGTGACACACTGTAACAAACCTCCTCCTTTAAGCTTCCCTTACTGCTGGGGTGACACAATGACACAAGAGGACATGTCTGACCACATCTCACACACACACACACACACACACACACACACACACACACAATGACAATTAGGGGTGGGGTCTATTTATTTTCCCCCTTGCCTATGCCATCTGTGGTTGTCATTAGGCAACGTGATTTTAAGGGGTGCAGAATTTTGTTCTTTTTTGTACAGTTTGGCTTGGGGTCCATGGCAATGTAGAGGAAAGAAGGTTTCCTTGTCTTGTCTCACTTTACGTAGAAGTTATATTGTGTTTGGAGTGTATTGTTGAGTGGCTGTGATAGTGGCGTAATAGTGCGACTTGGGCGCGTTATATGCACCCAGACATGCTTCCCCTGCTGTCCCAGTTGCATTCCAGCAGTGTTGGCATCATTTTCTGATGTTTCAGGGTGGACTTGGTGACCTCCAAGTGGTCGAATTGAGATTTCCAAGTGGCGAGCATTTTTTTCCCATAGACTATAATGGGATTCGATATTCGGTCGAGTAGTCGAGTGACGCGGTCTATTCGAATCGAAATTCGAAATTTCGAATATTTCACTACTCGCTCATCTCTATTAATTATGAATATTTAAAGATTGCTCCATTGAAATGCATTGGAGAGCGCAAGGGAGCGACAGGTCATACCTGGCGCTGTGATGGGATTAGTAGCGTAGCTGTTCGTTGCAGTCGGCTACATGATGAATCCCGCGCTAGCTGACGCTCTCGCCGGCGCTAGCCTCATTTAGCATGATAAATGCGTCATTGTGACCGCCGCCGGGCGTACTTGATTCGGTAGCCGCCGTTAGCTGGCGGTACCTGGCGCTCGTCAGACACTACCTGGCGCTAGCCCTTGATAAATAAGGCCGCTAGCGAAATGGGGGCTTTTACATGCAATATGATTTTCTTTAAAAAAAACTACATTTTTTATTTTTAAAAAGTACAAAATGTAAAAAATAGCATTTATATTGAGAAAGTACTGAAAAAAGTACTGAATAAATAAAGAAATTAGTGGTAAAGCCCAAAATACAAATTCCCCAGCATCTAAAATTAGTATATTTAACATTTTTACATTTTATTCTTTCCCTCACTGGCCTGCAACTCTGTTCAGCACTCTAGGATACGGGCACCGCCGTCTTGGTTCAGTAGCATCACAGTAGCCCCACCGAAGTGGACCAAAACCCAGGATAGTCAAAATCCTGGATGTTGGTCCACTTTAATCATCTGACTGTCATTAGTCAAGAAACTTGTATGTTACTAGTGACATCTGAAGGGGACCTTTGCTTCTGTGCAATTACTTAAGTTCTACCTTAAACTACAGGCTTTTCTGATTAATAAAATGTGTGACATTTAAACACATTTTCCAGCTTGAGTCTTCTATATAAATGAAATCTTCTATATATAGTAAAATACATTTAATAAAACATGCTTTGGGGTCTTTTTTTGTACCGGTATCTCAAAGAGTAATGGTGAACTGTAAAGTAAGTCAGCATTCAAGGTTCAAAACATGTATACAAACAAGTTGGACAGTTGAAATTAGGTAAGACGGCTGCCAACAGGGCTAAAATGACAGCAGGGCTCGGACATCAATGACACCAGATATAAGCATGCATAAATGCTGTAGACAGACAGCCTACAGTTTACCACTTTTAAAATTTGTTCCATAGATCAATTGGTCAATAATTGTGAAATAAAGCTATTTAATATTCTGTGCTCCATTGTTTATTTCAGCAGAACAAAAACTAGGCCAAAATGCTACCTCTATATTTAACTATATTTAGTTCCAAGAAAACTAAATCAGAACAGGTAGGTGCCCTAATTAATGATAATAGGAAAATGGTCACTGGGGATAAAGAGAACGTGGAGCTGTTAAATGGATTCTTTAGCTCTGTGTAAACAAAAAAGGAGCAAGGAGCCAACACAGGAGATGCCACTGATAGCAATAGCCCAAGTATAATATTCAGCAAGCTAAACTTGGATATCATCCAAGAAAGACTAAATAATTTAAATGTGAATAAGACTGCTGGACCAGATGGACTTCACCCAAGAGTTCTTAAAGAACCCAGTTCCGTTATCTCATCACCCCTGTTCTTTATCTTTAATGACTCACTAGCAACTGGTATAGTGCCAAGGGACTGGCACAAGGTAAATGTGCCTGTTTTTAAAAAGGGCTCTAGTCGTTTTCTGGGCAATTACAGACCTGTAAGTTTAACATCCATTGTAGGAAAATTGATTGTGGGGCTATTAAGGGACTAAATACACGAATATGTAACTTTGCATAATATTATAAGTGACAACCAACACGGTTTTACTAAGCACAGAAGCTGCCAGACTAACCTGATTGGCTTGTATGAGGAGGTGAGTAGAAGCCTGGACAGAGGGGTGGCTGTAGATATTGTTTTTCCAGATTTTGCAGAAGCATTTGACACAGTCCCCAATAGACGCTTATTGGGAAAATTGAGGTCTTCAAGATTAGATAAATACAGCATGTAACTGGATTGAAGGATCGTGTGCAGAGAGTTGTGGTTAATGATACCTACTCTGAATGGTTACCGGTTGTAAGCGGTATAGCCCAGGGTTCAGTGCTGGGCCCACTATTATTCAACTTGTTTGTAAACGATATAGAAGATGGAATTAAATGCACTGTCTCTTTTGCAGATGACACAAAGATATGTAGCACAGTGCAGTCTATTGAAGATGTTCACAAGCTTCAAGCTGACTTGGACACTTTGGGTGTCTGGGCATCCACTTGGCAAATGAAGTTCAATGTGGAGAAATGTAAAGTCATGCACTTGGGGTCTAACAACCTGAAGGCCACATATATCCTCGAGGGAGTAAAACTGGGAGAAAGGCTTGTTGAGAAGGATATCAGGGTACTGGTAGATCACAGACTAAATAACAGCATGCAATGCCAAGCGGGTGCTTCCAAGGCCAAGATATTATCATGCATTAACCCTTTAAATGCCAGCCACGTAAAATTTACATGGTTGCCTCTCCGTCACTTAAGTGCCAGCCACGTAAAATTTACGTGCCTGGCATTTACCCCTGCTAGCGGACAAAAAAAAAAAAAAATACTCACCTGACCCCTCGTTGGATCCGGCCGGGTCTTCTCTTTAATTTGGTGCCATTCGATCCCCCGTGGGGGGGTCGGATGGCTCCAGGAGAGCCCCCGGAATAGGCCGCCCCCACCCTGCTTCTGCAGCAGCAGCTGCTAACTGTAAAAATAAAAAAAAATAAAAATGACATTCACTTATCTGCATGTGCGCTGGCTCCCGCTGTCCCTCCTCTTCACCTGGGGGGCCTCCGATCCCCCCCCAGGACTTACGGATCTTCAGGAGAGAGCCCGGGAGGCTCTCTCCCCTTTCCTCCTCGATGGCGGCCGCCATCTTGCCTCTAAGCCCCGCCCCCTTGGGCTAATGACGTCATCCCGGCCCCGATCTCAGGCTTCAGCTCTCTCAGCTGTCAGATGCCGGTGATCGGTGCTGGGGAAGAAGGTGGCAGGAGATCCTCTGATCTCCTGCTTCCTCCTTCTCTGGATGCCGATCACCGGCATCTGTCATCAGAGCGGCGAGGGACAAGAGCTTACAATCGGAGGTAAGTACAGTAAAAAAAATTTTTTTTTTTTAATAAAATACTTTTTATTAACGTGTGTTGTTTTTTTTTTAACAGTTAACCCTTTGTGAGCTGGTAAGGGGTCCATGAGACCCCTTATACCAGTTCACAAGGCTCTGGGTCTGGCAAGTCACCTGCGGCTAGCGGGTGACTTGCCATTAACCCCCAGCCCCCCATTACCTGCCTCCCCAACGGCCAGGGGGGGGGCAGAAGGGCCCGGGCCACTTAGTGGCTATGTGGGCTAGTAGCCTGCAGGGCCAGGGGCCACCAACGCTGGCCCCTGCGCCCTGTTCTACAAGCCCCCATAGCTGTCCCGGGTCGGTAATGCTGGGTAGGGGGGACCCTACGTCATTTTTTGGGGGGATTTTTAAGGGTTTTTAACCCTTAAAATTCCCCCAAATAATGGGGTCCCCCCCGGGAGGGGGGACCCTATGTCATTTCTTTTTAATTAACCCTTTTGTGTTCTGTCATCCAGCAGCTATAAAAGGCTTCTAGCAAGTGAGCAGAAGCCAGTGATCGCCGAGGGACAGAGTGCTCCAGTATGGATGGGAGGTAAGTATTAAAAAAAAAAATAATAATAATAAAATATTTTTTCTCTTTGTGTGTCTGTGTTTTTTTTACATTTAACCCCTTGTGAACTGGTAAGGGGTCCATGAGACCCCTATGCCAGTTCTCAAGGCTGGGGGGATGGCAAGTCACCTGCGCTAGCCGGTGACTTGCCATTAACCCCCGGTACCCCCATTACCTGCCTCCCCAAAGGCCAGGGGGGGGCAGAAGAGCCTGTGGCCACGGGCTATGCGGGCTTGTAGCCTGCAGGGCCAGAGGCCACAAAAGCTGGCCCCTGCACCCTGTTCCTACAAGCCCTGCATAGCTGGTCCCGGGCTGGTTACTTTGGGTAAGGGGGGCCCCATGTCATTTTTTTTGGATTTTTAAGGGTTTAACCCTTAAAAATCCCCCAAAAAAATGCCCCCCCCCCCCCCTGGGAGGGGGGATCCTATGTCATTTTTTTTTCTCGATTTAACCCTTTGTAGTGTGGATGGTAGTTGTATTTTATTTGTAAATGTTAAAACTTACTTGTTTCAGTTAGGGGGGTCTCCTGGGCAGGAACGGGGGGCTACCGATAAATATGTGGTACCGTTCTAATCGGTAGAAATGGGGCTTTCACATGCAATATGGTTTTCCCCAATAAAATACATTTTTATTTAAAATTTTTATTTATTTTTTTTTACTTAATAATAAATAAATTAATAATAAATAAAATTTACAAACAAGACATTTCATGTTAAAGCCTAAACTCTGCTACAAAATATATATATATAATTTTCCTGAAAATTCCAGCAAAAAAGGTCGCAAAACATGGCGCAAAATGGGGAAAAATGACCTGTCAACAGAGGGTGACAAAATCTCAAGTAGGCTGGCAATTAAAAGGGTTAATAGTACCTCTGCATGTTGGGTATTGTTCTGTTCGGGGGACCTTGCGCTCAGACTTTTTTCTTGTTTGCATATTTATATTTTAGGAAAAGGTGTTTTTTATTCAGCTTTTTTATACATTTTTTAGGGAAACCCTGCGCAACCAAAGAATTCTTTGAGGGATCAATTCCAGAAAGATAAGCCCACTACAACAAGCTGGGTACGCTTAGAAAGCTTAACATGTGTACTTTCAGGAAATATATGGTTTATGGGGGATATTCCAAATGTAAAGGGTTGTTTTGGTTGAAAAATCGCAAGGTTTGCACTTTGTCTGCAGAGCTGAAATTTTCAAGAAAAATTACCGTTATGCTCATGCTTTACTTTGGGGTGTTTGGCAACTCTTCCCTTGACAGTAGCTATGCATGTTGAGTATCGTTCTGTTCGGGGGATGTTGCTTTTTCAGATTATACTTGTTTTTTCTTGTTTGTATATAGTTTTTTTAGGAAAATGTGGCTTTGATTCTGCTTTTTTATCCTTTTTTTTAGGGAAACTCTTTGCAACCAAAGATTACATTGAGGGATTACTTCCAGAAAACTGTGGCCACATCAACAAGCCTGGTACAAATAGAAAGCCTGAGGTGTGTACTTCCAGAGAATATATAGTTTGTGGGGGGCTATTTCAAATGTAAAGGGTTGTTTTTCTGGTAAAACTGCAAGGTGCGCATATTGCATAGCATAGTTGTATTTTTTCTGAAAATCCCCTAAAGCTCTGTTTCAGTTTGGGGGAGTCTCCTGGGCAGGAAAGGGTGTCTACCTATACATATGTGGTACCGCTGTAACCAGGAGAAATTGGGGTTTCACACGCAATAAGATTTTATTGACAAACTTACATTTTTTATTACAAAAAAACACTACAAATTGTAAAAAATAGATTTTTTTTTATTTTTTTGCACATATTTCACCAAAAAATATTGAGAATACACCTACACCTACACCTTACAAGCAAGACATTTCATGTTAAAGCTCAGACTCTGCTGAAAAAAAAATATATCATTTTCCTGGGAAATCCCTTCAAAAATCACATTTGAACATGGGGAGCGCAAAATAGTGCAAAATGGTCGGGCAACAGAGTGTGACAAAAACTCCAGGTAGGCTGGCACTTAAAGGGTTAAAAGAGGCATAGAATCACTTGATAGGGATGTCATTTTGCTTCTTTACAAGGTATTGGTGCGCCTTCACCCAGAATATGCCGTCCAGTTCATAGAAAGGACGCTCTGACTATGGAAAGCGTGCAGAGGAGAGCCAGGAATGAAGGATCTTAGTTATGAGGAAAGATTATGAGAATTAGAGAGGAGATGACTCAGGAGGGACGTGATTAACTTGTATAAATATATAAATGGACAATACAAAAATTATGGGCAAACACTATTTAGGTAAAATCCTCTCTAAAGACAAGGGGGCACTCCCTTCTACTGGGATAAAAGAAATTCAATCTCCGAAGGCGACAATCATTTTATACCATATATACCATTTATACCACTATAAATCTGTGAAATAGCCTCCCACAGAAGCTTGCTACTGCATCAACCACTGACAGCTTCAAAAACAGTTACCATTAGCTGTTATAAGTTAATAAAACAAAAAATAAAATATAGAATAACTTCCCCTACCCCAACAACCTTGGTTGAATTTGATGGACATATGTATTTTTGCAACCGTATTAACTATGTAGCTATGTAACGTATATCTGCCATTGTGATGTGTTACATAAGTAGATATGATACGATTTAAGTTCATGTAACTTGTTTTTCAGGTTCTACAAAGAGGCAAGGAAAATGGGATGTTTTTACAAGTGGAGGCCTTTGACAATAATGGTAAACCTATTCAGTGCAAATATTTATTGAATTAGAAACCAACAACTGTAGTTGTGTGTCATTTATTTACACAGTGCTCAGTTAAAAGGCAATTACACACCATTTTGTCTCTATAGTCCTGATTCTGTGTGAGGAATGAATGTGTATGCCATTAAATCGAACCTTCACCATAATTTATTGAAAAGCCCAAACCCTTAAAAAACTATTCCCCAGTATCTAAAATTAATATATTTTAAGTTTTTAGTCACTTACTTATTTTTCTTTCCCCCACTGGGCTGCAACTCTGTTCAGGACTTTAGGATACGGGCGCCGCTATCTTGACTCATAAGCATCACACTTACTGAGGAGAGGCGAGTGGGATAAAGTGCAGGGGGTGTGGTTATAGCTGTGCTTTGCTTAGACAGAGCAGAGCTGGGGTCAGGAAAAGGTCAGCAATACCAGAATGCAAAGCAGCACAGTCAGAAAGCACTTCCTGTTTGTAGGTTGCCTGATGTTCCATAAGCCGCCATCTTGGATGTTTAAAGGCTCATAACATGCAGCAGATGCAGGTAGGATGATTTTTAATGTGAGCAATCTGTATATACAGGGTGTGGGAAACATATAAGATATGCTTATTCAGAGTGAAGGTCTGCTTTAATTGTATGTAACCCGTATTTTTGTCCTGTTGGTCATTTAATGTTTGTGTTTTAGTTATCATTTCATTTTTATTCTATAATACTAGTGTTAGAGTCTCCTATGTAATTGATTGAGGTCCATAAACTATATATATAGAAACAATACCTTTGTTCTGTGATAGCACAAGCTAAAGAGTGGTATCTATTCCTCAATTATAAGTTATATGGTTAGAATGATTAAGCGATTAATAATATTTCACTAATTTGCCTTAATAAGTAATTTATTTTTAACCTATGTTACCAATGAACTATAAATGTGATATGTGTAAGCATATATAGTATGGCAATGATTTGTAATCTGATTAGGCCCACATTGTTATTTTTCGGCTACTTTATTTTATGTTATACTTGAATTCTTTATTTAATAAAAACCTATTGACCCCAAAAGGCAATTACACGTAAATAATTATTTCTCTTTTATGTATTTATGGTAGTCTATAGACTTTTAACATATTTTTTCTCTGTGTGCAGCATGTGGGAGCAAGGCTGCATCGCAACATACATGTTGTTTTTACCCAGGCTAGTGGTCGATATTAGCCAATACACTAAAGCTGAGACTAGAATAAAATGAATGAAGTAGCTGGAAAAAGACCTTTTTGCAGAGTCACAATTAAACTCTGTCGCTAAGTGACAGTAGTGTTGAGCAAACCCGAAACACAAAGTTCGGGTTGGTACCAAAATATGCGGGTTTGACTGCAGAAGTCTGTGGCAGAAATCTGTGTTCAGGTTCAGCTCAACAATGAAGCTGCTCAGCAGCCCATCAACCAGCTTTGAGCCCTCCCCTGACTCAATTATGGCCAGCAGACCAGTGAATCTTGTCGCCACTTACCTCTGTCCCGCCTATAACCGTCCATGGCCGCAAGTCAACGTGGACTACAGCGCCCAGCCCAGCCAGTGAGGGCAGCTCTGGAACAAATCTTATATGGATGTGGTTTTTGGAGGTTAGTCTGCTATGGGGTGATGGGGAATTTCTGTCACACAGTCAGCTATGGGGTGATAGGGGGTTCTGTCACCCAGTCTGGTATGGGGTGATGGCGGGGTTCTGTCACACAATCTGCTATGGGCTGATAGGGGGTTCTGTCACCCAGTCTGTTATGGGGTGATAGGGGGTTTCTGTCAAACAGTCTGTTATGGGGTGATGGGGAGGATTCTGTCACACAATCTGCTATGGGCTGATAGGGGGTTCTGTCACACAGTCTGTTATAGGGTGATAGGGGGTTCTGTCACACAGTCTGTTATAGGGTGATAGGGGGTTGTGTCACACAGTCTGTTATGGGGTAATAGTGGGTTTCTGTCACACAATCTGCTATGGGCTGATAGGGGGTTCTGTCACACAGTCTGTTATAGGGTGATAGGGGGTTCTGTCACACAGTCTGTTATAGGGTGATAGGGGGTTCTGTCACACAGTCTGTTATGGGGTGATAGGGGGTTTCTGTCAAACAGTCTGTTATGGGGTGATGGGGAGGATTCTGTCACACAATCTGCTATGGGCTGATAGGGGGTTCTGTCACACAGTCTGTTATAGGGTGATAGGGGGTTCTGTCACACAGTCTGTTATAGGGTGATAGGGGGTTCTGTCACACAGTGTGTTATAGGGTGATAGGGGGTTCTGTCACACAGTCTGTTATGGGGTGATAGGGGGTTTCTGTCACACAATCTGCTATGGGCTGATAGGGGGTTCTGTCACACAGTCTGTTATGGGGTGATGGGGGTTCTGTCACACAGTCTGTTATGGGGTGATAGGGGGTTCTGTCACACAGTCTGTTATGGGCTGATAGGGGGTTCTGTCACACAATCTGCTATGGGCTGATAGGGGGTTCTGTCACACAGTCTGTTATGGGGTGATAGGGGGTTTTTGTCACACAGTCTGTTATGGGCTGAAAGGGGGTTCTGTCACACAGTCTGTTATGGGGTGATAGGGGGTTCTGTCACACAGTCTGTTATAGGGTGATAGGGGGTTCTGTCACACAGTCTGTTATAGGGTGATAGGGGGTTCTGTCACACAGTCTGTTATAGGGTGATAGGGGGTTCTGTCACACAGTCTGTTATAGGGTGATAGGGGGTTCTGTCACACAGTCTGTTATGGGGTGATAGGGGGTTTCTGTCACACAATCTGCTATGGGCTGATAGGGGGTTCTGTCACACAGTCTGTTATGGGGTGATAGGGGGTTCTGTCACACAGTCTGTTATGGGGTGATCGGGGGTTCTGTCACACAGTCTGTTATGGGCTGATAGGGGGTTCTGTCACACAATCTGCTATGGGCTGATAGGGGGTTCTGTCACACAGTCTGTTATGGGGTGATAGGGGGTTCTGTCACACAGTCTGTTATGGGGTGATAGGGGGTTCTGTCACACAGTCTGTTATGGGGTGATAGGGGGTTTCTGTCACACAGTCTGCTATGGGGTGATGGGGGCCTCTGTCACATAGTCTGCGATGGGGTGATGGGGGGCTATGGGTTGATGCTAGTGTGCACAACAGGTTAAGCTGTAAATACAGATCCCTTTTCTTCTCCCCATGTTTGCACAATGGAGGGATTCCATATTTAATATGTAGGTAGCCATCTAGCTCCTTTTAGGCAATATGATAACTCTCCTTGTATCGCTGGCTTATCACATACCCTGTGCAAATGGGCTATAGTTTACACAAGCATACCAAAAATATATTCAGAGAATGTAACTGTAATACTAATTGGTATTAATTTGTATTAAAAGTAGACACAAACACTCCTATAAACCCTGGGCTGACAAAATATACTCATGAGAAAAATACCAATATTATGCCTACAACGTGCTATAGTGCACTACATTTACAATTGCACATATGAATAAATAATGTGAAGAATACACATCCTAAAAGTGTTAATGCCAAGCTAATAATATGGTCCAATGTGATTAATTGATTCAGGTATTTTCTGTATAATCCAGCCACATTTTAATGAGCTTCATCCCTATAGAACTTAAAAGAAAGGTGACTAAAAACAAAATTTATTTTAAAGTGGAATCGCTTCATTGGCTGGGCAATGAATCTGTTGGCCGACCCCGCAGTGTGAAGTGCCCCAGATTTCCTAATATACTCCACAGACCATTTGCAGGCTGCAGCAGCATCCCCGGCTTGCCTCTGGCTGATGTGTGCACCCACACTAGACTTTTCTTAATGGCTGGTGTGGGTAAGTGCAGCTGACGTCAGTGCCCATTTTTTACTAAAGTTTTGCTTAAATCTGCTGGTTTGTTATACCCGTTCAAATGTTACAGATAATACAGCAATATTTACATGAATAATATAGTATATTATTTATATTATACACTGTCCGTACAGCCTACAAGAGATTCATTCTCCCTATATGAGCTTGCAAACACCAGAACACCTCCCTTTTTTTTAAGAAAGAATGTACTGTATAAACAGAAGGCCAGTTTATCTATAGATTAATTAAAAGAAACTAGTAGTTACAGATAACTAACAGATACAGAATGTTTAAATAATTTGCAACCACAGGGAAAGTAAGGCTCTCTACTGATTAATACTCACATGGCTGCTTTATAATACCGTAGCACTGTAAGACAACTGCTCATAAGCAGCAATTTTATCTTCCGGCCCTTTCTTCTTTAGAAAAGCAGAACAGAAAGTGTTTGTTGCCAAAACCACAAATCCTTCCTGTGTTCTGACAAGTTACTCATCTCTGCACACATAAACCTTTGTTTCAGCTTTTCGATCATTGACTCGGAAAAATTAAAATTAACATCATAGCTAGCATTGGCTTTCTACTGAGGCTGGCATTCTAAAACGTGTGTGTGAGCTAAAGTCAGATGGTTACATTGCAAACCTAGTACACCAAGGCATGGTTACAAAAGGTCCACAAGTACCCAACTGCCCTTATGTAACATTTAGTGACTCAAGTTGCAAGAGACTTACAAGCAAGAGACTCCCTAGCCATGGTTAGTTTAATATACTTGCTAACAGTGGGCTGTTGTGGCACTTTGCAAATGAAGAAATGTGCACGGCAGGCGCTGGCATGCATGTTAATGTGCTTTTCAAATGGCAATACCTCTGCTTGATATCCAAAATCTGTGAATCCTGAACTTCCATGTATGTCCTCGGCCTGCTTTCCCGGGCTGTGGAGTCGGAGATGGAGTCGTAGAGACAGGGTTGGAGTTGAGAAAAGGGTACAGACTCTTCCTAATATTGTATAATGAAGTAACTTTAGAAACATTAATCATAAATAGGCCCTTATTTAAAACAATCAGTGAGAAGCAGCAGCAGGGTGTTCTGGTGGTGATAGATAATGAGTTCTCCAATCTCCCCTGTCCCTTTTACCTAGTATCCTGGTGTCCTCATGCTGCCCCAAGGCCCTTAATTACAATGGTTGAAAATTACAGGAATGTAAAGATATTGTTCAGGCAGAAACAAAAAAAGTCTCCCGCAGCTCCCTCGTGCTGGTCCTGTGGCCCCCTGCAGCTCCTCTGTACTTACCATAGGTAATTAGTAAGTGTTTCTGTCTTCTAGCACCTGCAGCCTCTCATGGAGGCATCCATGGAACCTTGTTTATGCACCTACAAACCTACCCCATTCATTGCAATGGGGGGGTTTGAAAGTGGATTCAGCACGCATGGCCTTGGCACGTTCCCTCCATTGCAATAACAGCAATGGAGGATAGAATTGCTTCTTCTCTCTCATTGGTAAGTATGAAGATGTGGGGCTGCACAGGGGAGCCTGTTTTATAATTAGACCCAGCGAACACCCTCCCGTCTTTTGGGCCTTCTCAGCAGCAGCAACAGAGAATGACTTATCCATGCATTATTTAGTGTAACAGTCCTCTCCAAAATAAATTCATTTGGGGGACTGAGAAAGAGGAGTTAGTGGAAAGGAACAAGTTCAGCAGGGCTTATCAGGGAATCCTGTGTTGGAGAATAAAAGATGCCACCCTGAAGCAATGGGGCAAGTAGAAGGTAGCTAACTTAACCCTTTGCTTGAAATGTCCCTTTACATCAAATATGCTCAACCTATGGCCATCTGATGTGTCCCCTGACCTGCTGTATGGAGAGTGGTAGGGTTAAATAGAACTGCCGTGTAAAAGGTAAATAGTGGCTCAGTAAGGATGAAAGTTTGCAAAGAGAGTGATATAGGAGGGGGGCACATTGCCAAATAGAGGTGGCAGCGGTGGCTTGGAGGAATGAGGGGACATGGATAGAGCAACACCATCAATGGGTGAAATCTCTGGCACCATAACAATATGAGTTTTTTGTATATTTAATTACATGTTTAGCATTGGTAGACATTTAGATGGGTTGAATATTGGGAATACATTAACAATTTGGGATTGTTGGGGGATGGGCAATAAATATGGGACCCAAATATTTGTAGGTAAGGCAATCAGCACATGTATAGGTAGCATATATGGATTATTAGATATAAATGTGGTAACAGGGTGGTGTGGTGGACGGACTTACAAGTAAAAAGATTATATGGTGTTTGTGGAGACAGTGGACATGTTATGTTATTTAAAATGAAAAATGTGAAATTCTGAACCTTCATTGTGGCCTGCGACCAGTTTTCAAATCGCTTATACGGCCCGCACTCTTCAAAATGTTGAAGGTGAAAGTTATTTGTTCAAAATTTGCATTCCAATACAGATGTTTTTTGTTCTATAAGAGGATCCCTGTTGCTTATATAATGGGGAGAAAAGGATATCACCAAAACAAAGACAGAATTATCTCCATAATATAGAGAGCCTCCAAAATTTGCCTTTGTAACCAATGAATATCTGTCATTTGCTGTCCCTCATAGAAAGGTCAAAGGACTAATGTATTTTTAATATAAAGTAAATGACCATCGAGAGTAGAGTTGTCATTAGCAATATATAATGCACCGTAAACTGCTTTTAAATGTCATTTTATGTACTTGTCTTATCTGTATGTCTGCTGTTTGTAACATTTGAATTTTCACAGAATCATAAATGATGATGGTAGGATAATAATTGCAACCAAATAAAATAGGGCATCTAAAAAAGCACGATCAACTCATTCCCATAAAAGACAAAAACTATATTTGGGGGTCCACTGGTAGGTCCAAGAGATAGAGTAGCTTCTCAGAATGGAGGGCATCCCTACAAAGAGAACATGCTAGAGTCAGACTGGGATGGCTAGTGTAGCAGAGGCAGGTAAGAAAGGAATAGCACTTACCTCTCACGGGAGGTCCGGACATTACCATGTGACATGTTGTCAGGTCCCAGTGAGCAGGTGCAGAAGCGTCCATGTTTGGGTTAGGCAGGTTCCACTTAGTCCAATAGGCCCCAGTGCATTGGGGTACACGGCCTCCACATCTCTAGAGAACAAGATCTCCACTGAGGGGTAATAAAGGAAGGAGGAGACAGACGGAAGTGCAGGAACTGCAAACTAACAAAAATGTTTAAAGTATTTGATTGTCGATTGTTTTAAATGTAAATCAGTTGTTCACATGCAGTAGGCAGCTTGGCATTGCAAGGAGCAGACGTTGCTTATAGCTCATCCATATAGATATATAAGAAGATGTGTACATTTTTGTAACTGTGGACGTTGTGTCATATTTACTTATATATACTTATATATCTGATGTTACAGGACTGACTCCTTTGCATTATGCTGTCATGGCTCACAACACTATAGTTAAACATTTGAAAGCAAGATGTCTTAGCATGGATAAAAAGAAGATATTCAATTGTAGGAAACAACAGCTATTAACCAGCATAAAATGTCTTTTAAACATGGATGCTGATCCTACAACTAGGGTAAGACCTGAGAAATCTTATTTTGAATTACAACTTCGGGAAACATTTTTACTTTTATTTTAAAGAAAAATAAAGGAACGTTGAGGGAAGCCCAAAAAGCTGTAGTTTTACCAAGCTTGCTGATAACTGCAGAAGAACAGAGGAACCTGGCGGTTGTTGCTTAATCTGAAAGATATGATTGAAGGCATAGCATGAAATTCTTTACTGGAAGAGCAGTGAAATTGTGGAACTTTGTGCCAGAGAAGGTAGTCATGAAGAATACACTAAAAGAGTTAAAAAGTGGCCCAGATGCCTTCCTTAAATGTAATAACATTAGCAGCTATGGCTACTAGACCATGAATTAAAGTCTTTTTTGAGTCTTACATACTATGGGGTTTATTCATGAAGGTCTAGGGCCAGGTAGTGCTTCGTAGTGTCAGGCAGCGTCTGCTGAACGCCGGGCGCTGTACGCAATACCACATGTATGAAAGCAAATCTGGTGAGCGACTGGAATAGCGCCATGTAGCGTCCGATTCATCATTACAGGCAGCTCAGCGAATGGCGCCAGAGCTCTGGCTTCCAGCGCGCCAGGTAAGACCTGTCGCTACCTGTCACTATCCCATACATTTCAACAGACGTTCCTTTTATTCTCGTTAAATCTGTTTTTTTTTTGTTTTATTATTTTTTTTTTCTCTCAAATAATTGTGTCACCTCTCCTGGCCTAGAAAAAGTCATTTCTGAAAACATTTTTAATTTTTTAGATTTATATGCAGAATTGTCATTACAGGTCTGTAATTAAAATATTAATGTTACAATTAGGGATGAGCGAATCGATCCGGACGAACCCGGATTCGATCCGAATTTCAGGAAAAATTCGATTCGGATCGAATCCGAATTTCCCCGCGATTCGATCACTCGAAGTTTTCCTTTAACATCCATTCATTTACATTACAGGCATTCTAAGATGGCGGGCGGGACATGTCTGGACATGTATCCCGCGCCAGTGCAAGCTGGGGCAGTCACATGCAGCCTATCAGCAGCCAGCAAGCCCGGTGACGTCACACAGCGGTATTTAACGGCGGCCATCTTGCTTTTCCTCATTTCTCTATTGCATTCGTGACAGACAGACAGAACGCTGTGTAGCTGAGGCAGTTAGACAGGCTGGAGACAGGCTGGAGACAGGGACAGACAGGGACAGGCTGGAGACAGGCAGGAGACAGGCAGGAGACAGACAGGAGACAGACAGAAAGCCAGGGAAAGGTAGGAAAAACGGAGCTGGCTGACAGGGAGATTTTTTTTTTTTCATCCAGCCTTTGTTAGCGTTTTCAGGCTGCTTATAGTAACTAACTGTGCATATATACTGAACTGATCTTAAGTCTGCTGTGAGGCATCCCATTCTGTGACTAAAGCAGCCTCTATTTAATAGCATAATAAACATTTGCACTTATTCTCATAGAAATCAGGCCTGATAAAGACACTTTTGCTGTGCATGCTCTCTGGTTTTTGTGGCACTGGCATCCCATTCTGTGACTAAAGCAGCCTCTATTTAATAGCATAATAAACATTTGCACTTATTCTCATAGAAATCAGGCCTGATAAAGACACTTTTGCTGTGCATGCTCTCTGGTTTTTGTGGCACTGGCATCCCATTCTGTGACTAAAGCAGCCTCTATTTAATAGCATAATAAACATTTGCACTTATTCTCATAGAAATCAGGCCTGATAAAGACACTTTTGCTGTGCATGCTCTCTGGTTTTTGTGGCACTGGCATCCCATTCTGTGACTAAAGCAGCCTCTATTTAATAGCATAATAAACATTTGCACTTATTCTCATAGAAATCAGGCCTGATAAAGACA
This sequence comes from Gastrophryne carolinensis, assembly GCA_027917425.1. Classification (NCBI taxonomy): domain Eukaryota; kingdom Metazoa; phylum Chordata; class Amphibia; order Anura; family Microhylidae; genus Gastrophryne; species Gastrophryne carolinensis. The sequence continues at coordinate 90,127,824 of CM051242.1, forward strand.
CTTTTGCTGTGCATGCTCTCTGGTTTTTGTGGCACTGGCATCCCATTCTGTGACTAAAGCAGCCTCTATTTAATAGCATAATAAACATTTGCACTTATTTTCATAGAAATCAGGCCTGATAAAGACACTTTTGCTGTGCATGCTCTCTGGTTTTTGTGGCACTGGCATCCCATTCTGTGACTAAAGCAGCCTCTATTTAATAGCATAATAAACATTTGCACTTATTCTCATAGAAATCAGGCCTGATAAAGACACTTTTGCTGTGCATGCTCTCTGGTTTTTGTGGCACTGGCATCCCATTCTGTGACTAAAGCAGCCTCTATTTAATAGCATAATAAACATTTGCACTTATTCTCATAGAAATCAGGCCTGATAAAGACACTTTTGCTGTGCATGCTCTCTGGTTTTTGTGGCACTGGCATCCCATTCTGTGACTAAAGCAGCCTCTATTTAATAGCATAATAAACATTTGCACTTATTCTCATAGAAATCAGGCCTGATAAAGACACTTTTGCTGTGCATGCTCTCTGGTTTTTGTGGCACTGGCATCCCATTCTGTGACTAAAGCAGCCTCTATTTAATAGCATAATAAACATTTGCACTTATTCTCATAGAAATCAGGCCTGATAAAGACACTTTTGCTGTGCATGCTCTCTGGTTTTTGTGGCACTGGCATCCCATTCTGTGACTAAAGCAGCCTCTATTTAATAGCATAATAAACATTTGCACTTATTCTCATAGAAATCAGGCCTGATAAAGACACTTTTGCTGTGCATGCTCTCTGGTTTTTGTGGCACTGGCATCCCATTCTGTGACTAAAGCAGCCTCTATTTAATAGCATAATAAACATTTGCACTTATTCTCATAGAAATCAGGCCTGATAAAGACACTTTTGCTGTGCATGCTCTCTGGTTTTTGTGGCACTGGCATCCCATTCTGTGACTAAAGCAGCCTCTATTTAATAGCATAATAAACATTTGCACTTATTCTCATAGAAATCAGGCCTGATAAAGACACTTTTGCTGTGCATGCTCTCTGGTTTTTGTGGCACTGGCATCCCATTCTGTGACTAAAGCAGCCTCTATTTAATAGCATAATAAACATTTGCACTTATTCTCATAGAAATCAGGCCTGATAAAGACACTTTTGCTGTGCATGCTCTCTGGTTTTTGTGGCACTGGCATCCCATTCTGTGACTAAAGCAGCCTCTATTTAATAGCATAATAAACATTTGCACTTATTCTCATAGAAATCAGGCCTGATAAAGACACTTTTGCTGTGCATGCTCTCTGGTTTTTGTGGCACTGGCATCCCATTCTGTGACTAAAGCAGCCTCTATTTAATAGCATAATAAACATTTGCACTTATTCTCATAGAAATCAGGCCTGATAAAGACACTTTTGCTGTGCATGCTCTCTGGTTTTTGTGGCACTGGCATCCCATTCTGTGACTAAAGCAGCCTCTATTTAATAGCATAATAAACATTTGCACTTATTCTCATAGAAATCAGGCCTGATAAAGACACTTTTGCTGTGCATGCTCTCTGGTTTTTGTGGCACTGGCATCCCATTCTGTGACTAAAGCAGCCTCTATTTAATAGCATAATAAACATTTGCACTTATTCTCATAGAAATCAGGCCTGATAAAGACACTTTTGCTGTGCATGCTCTCTGGTTTTTGTGGCACTGGCATCCCATTCTGTGACTAAAGCAGCCTCTATTTAATAGCATAATAAACATTTGCACTTATTCTCATAGAAATCAGGCCTGATAAAGACACTTTTGCTGTGCATGCTCTCTGGTTTTTGTGGCACTGGCATCCCATTCTGTGACTAAAGCAGCCTCTATTTAATAGCATAATAAACATTTGCACTTATTCTCATAGAAATCAGGCCTGATAAAGACACTTTTGCTGTGCATGCTCTCTGGTTTTTGTGGCACTGGCATCCCATTCTGTGACTAAAGCAGCCTCTATTTAATAGCATAATAAACATTTGCACTTATTCTCATAGAAATCAGGCCTGATAAAGACACTTTTGCTGTGCATGCTCTCTGGTTTTTGTGGCACTGGCATCCCATTCTGTGACTAAAGCAGCCTCTATTTAATAGCATAATAAACATTTGCACTTATTCTCATAGAAATCAGGCCTGATAAAGACACTTTTGCTGTGCATGCTCTCTGGTTTTTGTGGCACTGGCATCCCATTCTGTGACTAAAGCAGCCTCTATTTAATAGCATAATAAACATTTGCACTTATTCTCATAGAAATCAGGCCTGATAAAGACACTTTTGCTGTGCATGCTCTCTGGTTTTTGTGGCACTGGCATCCCATTCTGTGACTAAAGCAGCCTCTATTTAATAGCATAATAAACATTTGCACTTATTCTCATAGAAATCAGGCCTGATAAAGACACTTTTGCTGTGCATGCTCTCTGGTTTTTGTGGCACTGGCATCCCATTCTGTGACTAAAGCAGCCTCTATTTAATAGCATAATAAACATTTGCACTTATTCTCATAGAAATCAGGCCTGATAAAGACACTTTTGCTGTGCATGCTCTCTGGTTTTTGTGGCACTGGCATCCCATTCTGTGACTAAAGCAGCCTCTATTTAATAGCATAATAAACATTTGCACTTATTCTCATAGAAATCAGGCCTGATAAAGACACTTTTGCTGTGCATGCTCTCTGGTTTTTGTGGCACTGGCATCCCATTCTGTGACTAAAGCAGCCTCTATTTAATAGCATAATAAACATTTGCACTTATTCTCATAGAAATCAGGCCTGATAAAGACACTTTTGCTGTGCATGCTCTCTGGTTTTTGTGGCACTGGCATCCCATTCTGTGACTAAAGCAGCCTCTATTTAATAGCATAATAAACATTTGCACTTATTCTCATAGAAATCAGGCCTGATAAAGACACTTTTGCTGTGCATGCTCTCTGGTTTTTGTGGCACTGGCATCCCATTCTGTGACTAAAGCAGCCTCTATTTAATAGCATAATAAACATTTGCACTTATTCTCATAGAAATCAGGCCTGATAAAGACACTTTTGCTGTGCATGCTCTCTGGTTTTTGTGGCACTGGCATCCCATTCTGTGACTAAAGCAGCCTCTATTTAATAGCATAATAAACATTTGCACTTATTCTCATAGAAATCAGGCCTGATAAAGACACTTTTGCTGTGCATGCTCTCTGGTTTTTGTGGCACTGGCATCCCATTCTGTGACTAAAGCAGCCTCTATTTAATAGCATAATAAACATTTGCACTTATTCTCATAGAAATCAGGCCTGATAAAGACACTTTTGCTGTGCATGCTCTCTGGTTTTTGTGGCACTGGCATCCCATTCTGTGACTAAAGCAGCCTCTATTTAATAGCATAATAAACATTTGCACTTATTCTCATAGAAATCAGGCCTGATAAAGACACTTTTGCTGTGCATGCTCTCTGGTTTTTGTGGCACTGGCATCCCATTCTGTGACTAAAGCAGCCTCTATTTAATAGCATAATAAACATTTGCACTTATTCTCATAGAAATCAGGCCTGATAAAGACACTTTTGCTGTGCATGCTCTCTGGTTTTTGTGGCACTGGCATCCCATTCTGTGACTAAAGCAGCCTCTATTTAATAGCATAATAAACATTTGCACTTATTCTCATAGAAATCAGGCCTGATAAAGACACTTTTGCTGTGCATGCTCTCTGGTTTTTGTGGCACTGGCATCCCATTCTGTGACTAAAGCAGCCTCTATTTAATAGCATAATAAACATTTGCACTTATTCTCATAGAAATCAGGCCTGATAAAGACACTTTTGCTGTGCATGCTCTCTGGTTTTTGTGGCACTGGCATCCCATTCTGTGACTAAAGCAGCCTCTATTTAATAGCATAATAAACATTTGCACTTATTCTCATAGAAATCAGGCCTGATAAAGACACTTTTGCTGTGCATGCTCTCTGGTTTTTGTGGCACTGGCATCCCATTCTGTGACTAAAGCAGCCTCTATTTAATAGCATAATAAACATTTGCACTTATTCTCATAGAAATCAGGCCTGATAAAGACACTTTTGCTGTGCATGCTCTCTGGTTTTTGTGGCACTGCCATCCCATTCTGTGACTAAAGCAGCCTCTATTTAATAGCATAATAAACATTTGCACTTATTCTCATAGAAATCAGGCCTGATAAAGACACTTTTGCTGTGCATGCTCTCTGGTTTTTGTGGCACTGGCATCCCATTCTGTGACTAAAGCAGCCTCTATTTAATAGCATAATAAACATTTGCACTTATTCTCATAGAAATCAGGCCTGATAAAGACACTTTTGCTGTGCATGCTCTCTGGTTTTTGTGGCACTGGCATCCCATTCTGTGACTAAAGCAGCCTCTATTTAATAGCATAATAAACATTTGCACTTATTCTCATAGAAATCAGGCCTGATAAAGACACTTTTGCTGTGCATGCTCTCTGGTTTTTGTGGCACTGGCATCCCATTCTGTGACTAAAGCAGCCTCTATTTAATAGCATAATAAACATTTGCACTTATTCTCATAGAAATCAGGCCTGATAAAGACACTTTTGCTGTGCATGCTCTCTGGTTTTTGTGGCACTGGCATCCCATTCTGTGACTAAAGCAGCCTCTATTTAATAGCATAATAAACATTTGCACTTATTCTCATAGAAATCAGGCCTGATAAAGACACTTTTGCTGTGCATGCTCTCTGGTTTTTGTGGCACTGGCATCCCATTCTGTGACTAAAGCAGCCTCTATTTAATAGCATAATAAACATTTGCACTTATTCTCATAGAAATCAGGCCTGATAAAGACACTTTTGCTGTGCATGCTCTCTGGTTTTTGTGGCACTGGCATCCCATTCTGTGACTAAAGCAGCCTCTATTTAATAGCATAATAAACATTTGCACTTATTCTCATAGAAATAAGGCCTGATAAAGACACTTTTGCTGTGCATGCTCTCTGGTTTTTGTGGCACTGGCATCCCATTCTGTGACTAAAGCAGCCTCTATTTAATAGCATAATAAACATTTGCACTTATTCTCATAGAAATCAGGCCTGATAAAGACACTTTTGCTGTGCATGCTCTCTGGTTTTTGTGGCACTGGCATCCCATTCTGTGACTAAAGCAGCCTCTATTTAATAGCATAATAAACATTTGCACTTATTCTCATAGAAATCAGGCCTGATAAAGACACTTTTGCTGTGCATGCTCTCTGGTTTTTGTGGCACTGGCATCCCATTCTGTGACTAAAGCAGCCTCTATTTAATAGCATAATAAACATTTGCACTTATTCTCATAGAAATCAGGCCTGATAAAGACACTTTTGCTGTGCATGCTCTCTGGTTTTTGTGGCACTGGCATCCCATTCTGTGACTAAAGCAGCCTCTATTTAATAGCATAATAAACATTTGCACTTATTCTCATAGAAATCAGGCCTGATAAAGACACTTTTGCTGTGCATGCTCTCTGGTTTTTGTGGCACTGGCATCCCATTCTGTGACTAAAGCAGCCTCTATTTAATAGCATAATAAACATTTGCACTTATTCTCATAGAAATCAGGCCTGATAAAGACACTTTTGCTGTGCATGCTCTCTGGTTTTTGTGGCACTGGCATCCCATTCTGTGACTAAAGCAGCCTCTATTTAATAGCATAATAAACATTTGCACTTATTCTCATAGAAATCAGGCCTGATAAAGACACTTTTGCTGTGCATGCTCTCTGGTTTTTGTGGCACTGGCATCCCATTCTGTGACTAAAGCAGCCTCTATTTAATAGCATAATAAACATTTGCACTTATTCTCATAGAAATCAGGCCTGATAAAGACACTTTTGCTGTGCATGCTCTCTGGTTTTTGTGGCACTGGCATCCCATTCTGTGACTAAAGCAGCCTCTATTTAATAGCATAATAAACATTTGCACTTATTCTCATAGAAATCAGGCCTGATAAAGACACTTTTGCTGTGCATGCTCTCTGGTTTTTGTGGCACTGGCATCCCATTCTGTGACTAAAGCAGCCTCTATTTAATAGCATAATAAACATTTGCACTTATTCTCATAGAAATCAGGCCTGATAAAGACACTTTTGCTGTGCATGCTCTCTGGTTTTTGTGGCACTGGCATCCCATTCTGTGACTAAAGCAGCCTCTATTTAATAGCATAATAAACATTTGCACTTATTCTCATAGAAATCAGGCCTGATAAAGACACTTTTGCTGTGCATGCTCTCTGGTTTTTGTGGCACTGGCATCCCATTCTGTGACTAAAGCAGCCTCTATTTAATAGCATAATAAACATTTGCACTTATTCTCATAGAAATCAGGCCTGATAAAGACACTTTTGCTGTGCATGCTCTCTGGTTTTTGTGGCACTGGCATCCCATTCTGTGACTAAAGCAGCCTCTATTTAATAGCATAATAAACATTTGCACTTATTCTCATAGAAATCAGGCCTGATAAAGACACTTTTGCTGTGCATGCTCTCTGGTTTTTGTGGCACTGGCATCCCATTCTGTGACTAAAGCAGCCTCTATTTAATAGCATAATAAACATTTGCACTTATTCTCATAGAAATCAGGCCTGATAAAGACACTTTTGCTGGCCAAAGCCCTACTGGACCCTGCCAGGTCGATTCCTGCCCGGGGCATCCCATTCTGTGACTACAGCAGCCTCTGTTTAAGACCATATAAGCATTTGCTCTTATCATATTTGAAATTAGCCTGATAAAGACACTTTTGCTGGCCAAAGCCCTACTGGACCCTGCCAGGTCCATTCCTGCCCAGGGCATCCCATTCTGTGACTAAAGCAGCCTCTGTTTAAGACCATATAAGCATTTGCTCTTATTATATTTATATTATAAGACACTTTTGCTGGGCATAGGCTTACTGCTGCCTGCCAGGTGCACTTCTGTTGAGGCATCCCATTCTGTAACATAGCATACCCCTCTTTATTTACACTAAGCAGCTCTCTTATTTACACTAAGCAGGCCTGTTGGAGGCTGAGTGTTACTGCTCACTTTTGGTGTGCATTATATTCTGTTTTATATAGACCCACTGCTGCCTGGGGGTTCTTAAAATATCACCTACTACCACGCCAGTTAGACTATGTCGGGCAGACAAGTGCCTGGAAGTGAAAAGAGGAGTGGCAGAGGCCAAGATTCCGCAGGCAGAGCTCGCATCAGACTGGGGGCCAGTAGCAGCAGGAGTCACGCTGAGAGACCTAATCTGCCAGTATCTGCTAGCGGTCGGGTCTCCACCAGTAACGCATCTGCCGTGGTAGATTGGCTGACGCGCTCATCAACAACATCATCACAACTTACATCTGAGACCCCCAGTCTAGGGTCGGTAGGTTCCTCTGACACAACCCTGAGTTGGCATGCCCCGAGAGCAGTCCCTGTCCTCCCATTGCCTCTGTCCTACGCCGTTCCCTCCCCCAGCGACGTATCCTATGCTTTGGGTTCAGCTCCACTCTTTAGTGAGGAGGACGATCAGATACAGGAGGACAGTCAGCAGCTACTGCCCAGCCAAGAAATGGAGGTGGCTTCTTTAGCTAGGCAGACAAATAGTGATGTGGACAGTGTCGTGGGTGCTGCGAGCGTTCCAGCTCCTGCGCCAGACACTGTTGACGAATCCACGAACATCAGTGACGTACAGCCACAACCCGGTGATGATGATGATGATGACGATGAAGCCGATCGCACTTGGGAGCCGGGTGGGCTTCATCGTCATCATCAGGAGAAGAGGGGCGCAGGTTGCCCCGGAGTCAGCAGCTGAGGCAGCAAGGTGGTAGCAGTCAGCATGGGGGCACAATTCCAAAGGCTGGAGCCGGCCGGGGCCGGGGCCGGGGTAGAGCACCTGCTGTGCGGCAGTCTACCTTATCGGGAGGTAGTGGAGCAGGGGTTCCTGGAGTTGGCAACAGCAGCAGTGAATCAGTGAGGCCAGGGGGTGGGAAAAGTAGCTACTCGGCAGTGTGGCAGTTTTTCCTGAGGCATCCGCAGGAGGGTAACATGGCCACATGCAAGATATGTAGGCAAAAGGTGAAGCGTGGCCAGGGTCCAAATGTTGGCACCACGGCCCTGCGTCAACATATGATGCGTCACCATAAAACGACCTGGGAGAACCGAGGCTCCCAAGGGGTGGTCCAGTCTGCTTCCTCACCAAGTGAGCTCCCAATTTCTGCCAGCCAAGGCTCCAGCACCTCAGCCGAAGGCAGCTGTGCGTCACACCCATCCTCTGTCGCTCCTGCTCCTCCTCCTCCTCCTCCAAGTCATGCATCCCGCCAGCAATCCATCAGCGAAGCCATGTCCAAGAGACAGCAGTATGCGCCCACTCATCCTACGGCGCAGAAGCTGAATGTGCTCCTGTCCAAGTTGCTGGTGCTGCAGTCGCTCCCTTTTCAGGTGGTGGAATCTGCACCTTTCAGAGAACTGATGGCTTGTGCCGAGCCGAGGTGGAGAGTCCCAAGCCGTCATTTCTTTGCCAAGAAGGCAGTACCAGCGCTGCACACTTTTGTTGAACAGAAGGTGGGCCAGTCCTTGAGCCTGTCGGTGTGTAGCAAAATACATGGCAGCGCCGACATCTGGAGCTGTAACTACGGTCAGGGGCAGTACATGTCGTTTACGGCCCACTGGGTGAATGTGGTCCCTTTGCAGCAGCAACTTGGACAGGTCACGCCGCTTCGGCCTCCGCGCTCTCTGCCCATTGGGCCTGTGACACCGTGCGACTCGGCCTCCTCATCCTCCGCCATCTCCTCACCCTCCAGTGTAGGCTCAAGTCTCAGTGCCCCTCCAGTCTACCATGTGTGCAGGGCACGGAGGTGTCACGCAGTGCTTCACATGGTTTGTCTTGGCGAACGGAGTCACACAGGGGAGGAACTGCTTAAATGTATTCATCAGGAAATCCAAACATGGCTTACTCCGAGAAAACTTAAAATGGGAATCATGGTTACCGACAATGGGAAGAACATTTTGTCTGCGCTGCGCCAAGGAAGCCTGACCCATGCCCCCTGCATGGCTCACGTCTTCAATCTGGTTGTCAAGCGGTTTCTGAAGTGTTCCCCCCATCTGCAGGACATCCTAACAACTTCACGGAAACTTTGCATGCACTTCAGCCACTCCTACACCGCCAAACACACCCTTCTTGAGCTACAGCGTCAGAATGGTATCCCCCAACATAGTCTGATTTGCGATGTTTCCACCCGTTGGAATTCCACCCTTCACATGTTGGACCGATTATATGAACAGAGAAAAGCCATCACGGATTTCCTGATGATCCAAGCAGATAGGGGGACTCCCCTGTGTAACTTCAATGTCAACCAGTGGCAGCTCATACGTGACACCTGCCGTTTGCTCAGGCCCTTTGAGGAAGCCACTTTATTTGTCAGTCGGCAGGATTACGGGATGAACGACGTGATTCCACTGCTTCATGTACTACAGCACATGTTGGAAACCATGGCTGGTCAGGGCACTGGAGACATGGCGTTTACATCTTACGGCCACATGAACCCCGTTGGAGCTGAACTGGAGGAGGAGGAGGAGGAAGAGGAGGAGGAGGAGTTGCCCAGCGAAACACAGTTTAGGCTTGGCGAAATGGCTGGTTTATCTAGTCAGCGGACAGGAGAGGAGGAGCAGGAGCAGCCAGAGGAGCTAGAGGTTTTTGAGGAAGGAGAGACAGAGGACCCGGGCACACCGTGGCAGTATGCAGTGGAGATGGAGACAGGTAGTCCATCCGAGTCACTTGCGCAAATGGCACGAAGCATGCTCACATGCTTGCGTAGTGACCCCAGAATTGTTTCCATCTGTCGGCGGGATGACTTCTGGCTGTCCACCTTATTGGACCCTCGCTTCCGGCACAAAATGGGGGCATTTTTTAAACCCACCGAGAGGGAGGACAAACTCAACTACTACAAAGACATTCTACGTAGGCAGTTGGCCGATGCCTATCTGCGCCATGGTCCATACTCTCGCAGGTCTGACTCGAGGGGACCTCTGCGCTCACCTTCCACTGCCATGGCCGCTGGGGGGGTTGGCAGCAGCAGCAGCAGAAGCTCCATCAGCAGCAGCAGCCTCAGTCTTCAGTCGCTAATGAGTAGCTTTCTACACCCGCATAGTGAGGCTACTCATGAGCAGCAGGAAGACCTGGAGCAGGACCTGAACCAGCAGGTCATGTCATACTTTGACATGACCATGCCAACACACCTTGAGGATCCGCTGGACTTCTGGGCAGCCAAACTTGATTTGTGGCCGCAACTAGCAGAGTTTGCCCTGGAAAAGCTGTCCTGCCCGGCAAGTAGCGTGCCATCTGAGCGGGTGTTTAGTGCGGCGGGGGCCATAGTTACGGCGAGGAGAACTCGTCTGTCAACTAAAAATGTGGAGAGACTCACCTTTGTCAAAATGAATCAGGGATGGATCAGCCAGGATTTCCACCCACCAATGCCTGATGCATGCGACTAGATTCAGCATGGTGCCACGTTTTACACTTTACAAATGGTGCAAAACATATTTATGTCTTTAGGCCATTTTTTGGGCTCCTGCTGCTGCTACTGCCAACTTCTGCCAACTCCAGGGTGTGATTCATCCAATTTTTGGGCTCCTGAAGCCAACTCCAGTGTATATTTGGGCTCCTGCTGCTACTACTGTCAACTCCTGCCAACTCCAGGGTGTGATTCATCCAATTTTTGGGCTCCTGAGGCCAACTCCAGTGTATATTTGGGCTCCTGCTGCTGCTACTGTCAACTCCTGCCAACTCCAGGGTGTGATTCATCCAATTTTTGGGCTCCTGAAGCCAACTCCAGTGTATATTTGGGCTCCTGCTGCTACTACTGCCAACTTCTGCCAACTCCAGGGTGTGATTCATCCAATTTTTGGGCTCCTGAAGCCAACTCCAGTGTATATTTGGGCTCCTGCTGCTGCTACTGTCAACTCCTGCCAACTCCAGGGTGTGATTCATCCAATTTTTGGGCTCCTGAAGCCAACTCCAGTGTATATTTGGGCTCCTGCTGCTGCTACTGTCAACTCCTGCCAACTCCAGGGTGTGATTCATCCAATTTTTGGGCTCCTGAAGCCAACTCCAGTGTATATTTGGGCTCCTGCTGCTGCTACTGTCAACTCCTGCCAACTCCAGGGTGTGATTCATCCAATTTTTGGGCTCCTGAAGCCAACTCCAGTGTATATTTGGGCTCCTGCTGCTGCTACTGCCAACTTCTGCCAACTCCAGGGTGTGATTCATCCAATTTTTGGGCTCCTGAAGCCAACTCCAGTGTATATTTGGGCTCCTGCTGCTACTACTGCCAACTTCTGCCAACTCCAGGGTGTGATTCATCCAATTTTTGGGCTCCTGAAGCCAACTCCAGTGTATATTTGGGCTCCTGCTGCTGCTACTGTCAACTCCTGCCAACTCCAGGGTGTGATTCATCCAATTTTTGGGCTCCTGAAGCCAACTCCAGTGTATATTTGGGCTCCTGCTGCTGCTACTGCCAACTTCTGCCAACTCCAGGGTGTGATTCATCCAATTTTTGGGCTCCTGAAGCCAACTCCAGTGTATATTTGGGCTCCTGCTGCTGCTGCTGCTGCCAACTTCTGCCAACTCCAGGGTGTGATTCATGCAATTTTTGGGCTCCTGAAGCCAACTCCAGTGTATATTTGGGCTCCTGCTGCTGCTGCTGCTGCCAACTTCTGCCAACTCCAGGGTGTGATTCATCCAATTTTTGGGCTCCTGAAGCCAACTCCAGTGTATATTTGGGCTCCTGCTGCTGCTACTGTCAACTCCTGCCAACTCCAGGGTGTGATTCATCCAATTTTTGGGCTCCTGAGGCCAACTCCAGTGTATATTTGGGCTCCTGCTGCTGCTACTGTCAACTCCTGCCAACTCCAGGGTGTGATTCATCCAATTTTTGGGCTCCTGAAGCCAACTCCAGTGTATATTTGGGCTCCTGCTGCTGCTGCTGCTGCCAACTTCTGCCAACTCCAGGGTGTGATTCATCCAATTTTTGGGCTCCTGAAGCCAACTCCAGTGTATATTTGGGCTCCTGCTGCTGCTACTGTCAACTCCTGCCAACTCCAGGGTGTGATTCATCCAATTTTTGGGCTCCTGAGGCCAACTCCAGTGTATATTTGGGCTCCTGCTGCTGCTACTGTCAACTCCTGCCAACTCCAGGGTGTGATTCATCCAATTTTTGGGCTCCTGAAGCCAACTCCAGTGTATATTTGGGCTCCTGCTGCTGCTACTGCCAACTTCTGCCAACTCCAGGGTGTGATTCATCCAATTTTTGGGCTCCTGAAGCCAACTCCAGTGTATATTTGGGCTCCTGCTGCTACTACTGTCAACTCCTGCCAACTCCAGGGTGTGATTCATCCAATTTTTGGGCTCCTGAGGCCAACTCCAGTGTATATTTGGGCTCCTGCTGCTGCTACTGTCAACTCCTGCCAACTCCAGGGTGTGATTCATCCAATTTTTGGGCTCCTGAAGCCAACTCCAGTGTATATTTGGGCTCCTGCTGCTGCTGCTGCTGCCAACTTCTGCCAACTCCAGGGTGTGATTCATCCAATTTTTGGGCTCCTGAAGCCAACTCCAGTGTATATTTGGGCTCCTGCTGCTGCTACTGTCAACTCCTGCCAACTCCAGGGTGTGATTCATCCAATTTTTGGGCTCCTGAGGCCAACTCCAGTGTATATTTGGGCTCCTGCTGCTGCTACTGTCAACTCCTGCCAACTCCAGGGTGTGATTCATCCAATTTTTGGGCTCCTGAAGCCAACTCCAGTGTATATTTGGGCTCCTGCTGCTGCTGCTGCTGCCAACTTCTGCCAACTCCAGGGTGTGATTCATCCAATTTTTGGGCTCCTGAAGCCAACTCCAGTGTATATTTGGGCTCCTGCTGCTGCTACTGTCAACTCCTGCCAACTCCAGGGTGTGATTCATCCAATTTTTGGGCTCCTGAGGCCAACTCCAGTGTATATTTGGGCTCCTGCTGCTGCTACTGTCAACTCCTGCCAACTCCAGGGTGTGATTCATCCAATTTTTGGGCTCCTGAAGCCAACTCCAGTGTATATTTGGGCTCCTGCTGCTGCTACTGCCAACTTCTGCCAACTCCAGGGTGTGATTCATCCAATTTTTGGGCTCCTGAAGCCAACTCCAGTGTATATTTGGGCTCCTGCTGCTACTACTGTCAACTCCTGCCAACTCCAGGGTGTGATTCATCCAATTTTTGGGCTCCTGAGGCCAACTCCAGTGTATATTTGGGCTCCTGCTGCTGCTACTGTCAACTCCTGCCAACTCCAGGGTGTGATTCATCCAATTTTTGGGCTCCTGAAGCCAACTCCAGTGTATATTTGGGCTCCTGCTGCTGCTGCTGCTGCCAACTTCTGCCAACTCCAGGGTGTGATTCATCCAATTTTTGGGCTCCTGAAGCCAACTCCAGTGTATATTTGGGCTCCTGCTGCTGCTACTGTCAACTCCTGCCAACTCCAGGGTGTGATTCATCCAATTTTTGGGCTCCTGAGGCCAACTCCAGTGTATATTTGGGCTCCTGCTGCTGCTACTGTCAACTCCTGCCAACTCCAGGGTGTGATTCATCCAATTTTTGGGCTCCTGAAGCCAACTCCAGTGTATATTTGGGCTCCTGCTGCTGCTGCTGCTGCCAACTTCTGCCAACTCCAGGGTGTGATTCATCCAATTTTTGGGCTCCTGAAGCCAACTCCAGTGTATATTTGGGCTCCTGCTGCTACTACTGCCAACTTCTGCCAACTCCAGGGTGTGATTCATCCAATTTTTGGGCTCCTGAGGCCAACTCCAGTGTATATTTGGGCTCCTGCTGCTGCTGCTGCCAACTTCTGCCAACTCCAGGGTGTGATTCATCCAATTTTTGGGCTCCTGAAGCCAACTCCAGTGTATATTTGGGCTCCTGCTGCTACTACTGTCAACTCCTGCCAACTCCAGGGTGTGATTCATCCAATTTTTGGGCTCCTGAGGCCAACTCCAGTGTATATTTGGGCTCCTGCTGCTGCTGCTGCCAACTTCTGCCAACTCCAGGGTGTGATTCATCCAATTTTTGGGCTCCTGAGGCCAACTCCAGTGTATATTTGGGCTCCTGCTCCTGCTGCTGCCAACTTCTGCCAACTCCAGGGTGTGATTCATCCAATTTTTGGGCTCCTGAAGCCAACTCCAGTGTATATTTGGGCTCCTGCTGCTGCTGCTGCTGCCAACTTCTGCCAACTCCAGGGTGTGATTCATCCAATTTTTGGGCTCCTGAAGCCAACTCCAGTGTATATTTGGGCTCCTGCTGCTACTACTGCCAACTTCTGCCAACTCCAGGGTGTGATTCATCCAATTTTTGGGCTCCTGAGGCCAACTCCAGTGTATATTTGGGCTCCTGCTGCTGCTGCTGCCAACTTCTGCCAACTCCAGGGTGTGATTCATCCAATTTTTGGGCTCCTGAAGCCAACTCCAGTGTATATTTGGGCTCCTGCTGCTACTACTGTCAACTCCTGCCAACTCCAGGGTGTGATTCATCCAATTTTTGGGCTCCTGAGGCCAACTCCAGTGTATATTTGGGCTCCTGCTGCTGCTGCTGCCAACTTCTGCCAACTCCAGGGTGTGATTCATCCAATTTTTGGGCTCCTGAGGCCAACTCCAGTGTATATTTGGGCTCCTGCTCCTGCTGCTGCCAACTTCTGCCAACTCCAGGGTGTGATTCATCCAATTTTTGGGCTCCTGAAGCCAACTCCAGTGTATATTTGGGCTCCTGCTGCTGCTGCCAACTTCTGCCAACTCCAGGGTGTGATTCATCCAATTTTTGGGCTCCTGAGGCCAACTCCAGTGTATATTTGGGCTCCTTCTGCCCCTCATAGTGATGCCACTTCAACTCTCTGCAATTGTGCCGCTCTGCGATTCTATTAGCGATGCCTCTGATCTGCATGTGATATTTCTTCAAAGTATTATTTAACAAACCCAGCACGCATCCTGTGCGTGTTACAGCAAGGCTGAATGGTTTACAACCCTATTGAGGCTGTAGGAGGCTCAGAAATAGCCGTTTTTAATAGCGATTCGTCGCGAATTTATTCGGGTCGAAACGATTTTTGTCGGAAAATTCGGCGAATCAGTCGAATCGAATTTTTCAAAAGTTCGCTCATCTCTAGTTACAATGTTACAACAATGTAATTCTATGTGTTTTGACTTTGTTACTGATGGATATGTGTTCAAAAACAGACTTATTAATGAATCAGCGTTATTAATGAATCAGCCTGCCCGTTACTATGTAGCTTCCACAAATGTAACCAATGTGCCCTTGTGAATTCAGAAGTTGGGAGATATAATTGCAAGTGAGCACTTGGTTTCTGTGAACAAAGTGCTCTCTACAGCTGGCCTCAGTTAGTGTCCCCACACTACAGACTGCTGATTGGCAGCACAGGGCACATTATGACTTTTCACAAGGTCGGTCCCACCGCAGATATGTATTTTCAGAGGTAAATACTTGTATGCACACCAGAGGCAGGTCTGAAGCATTCTCTTAGCTTCCAAGCAAGGAATGCTGCATCCAGACCATGGCCTGGATGCAGGATGGCAGGTAAGTAATTTTATTTTCTAGCCTAGATTATTCATGTAAAGGGTCTTAAACAGGATACTTACTTTTACTCTCCCAAAGGTGCTTGCTCCTGGTCTGACGCTCAGAAAATTACCTGTACCTGAAATTGGGTCCCCCGCCATATGCCTGACTAATGGTGCTCTTTTGGCATCCTGCACCAGTTATGGCTTTGTCCCTGCATTAGTCACAGCCAGCCTCCATGGACTGTATTGAAGGGGGGCGTTCCAGGGCAGTGCTGGGCATGACTTCTCCACTGAATAGAGTTGGGTGTACTCCTGTACTACTACTACTTAAAACAAAGTCTTTAATGCAATCCATTAAAATACACATAACAGTGGTGACTTAGCTACTCCAGTGAAAAGAAAAATAGCTGACAGGTGATGCGTTTTGTGAGTATACCCCTTAGTCCTACCTGTGCTTCTAGCTGTGATTGACATGATGGCAGGAGGAGTGTGCCCCAGATTCCTGATTGTAAGAATGGTACAAGGAGTTTCAGGGGGGGTGGGAATGTCGAGGGAGCACTGTGACTGCACCAGCCAGAGCATCTGAGGGCAAAGCTCAGATTTCTCCCATCCCCTGCTGTTATCGTGCAGGGGGGCATCCGCAATTCAGAAGCCCTCCTGCACACGGTTGTTCCAATATAGGGCCATCCAGTATATTAGCAAGTGTCTGTCCTGAATCTATCCTAATATTTTTCTTTTTTTAAGTCTATACCAAACCCTAATTATTTATCTTTCTCTGTTATTTTAGTTATTTGGTCCTAAGTTTAGAAGTAATTAGTATATTTATGAAGTGCAATAGCACTTCTAACCCTATCTACAAGAAGTATATTTTTTAAGAACCACTGCTACAGACATATACCCAATAATATGTATTTATGTTGGAAATCCATGTTTTTCTTTTTAGGATCCAAAATTTGGTCAATCTGCATTTTTTTTGGCCAGTTTTGAAGAAAACTTGGAACTTGTATATTTTTTTGAACAGCTTTGTCCAGATATTTGGGAAAAACTGAATGAGGTACAGTATAATTTTGCAATTGTACTTTCTCAATGGGGTGTTAATCTTGGAATGTTTTAGGTCATCGACAAGCAATTATATGCTCCCAGGATGAATTCTCATAAACATTCTTAAATTACACCATGTCTGTGTGCCAGATATGTCAGGCTCAAGCATGCAGGAACACCAGGAATTCTGTCCTCCAAGTCTTAGAACTTGGTCAGAGACAACTGAGTAGAAGACCAGCGAATGGGCTTTAACTGAAACATAATTAGTGTCTATAGCCACTGGCCAAAGGGCCAAAAATGTTTCAAGGCAAGCTGCAGTAGATAACAGTACATCAATCCAAGGTACAAACTGGGAGGACACATAGAAATAACAGGTGTTGTGCTACAGACTACAGACAGGTGTTGTACTTTTTAGACTAAAATGTCTAATTATTTCTATTGAAGTCCCCTCTAGGAGGCTTCTACATGTTACTCTGAGGTTTGACCATTTTTAATCTTCTAAACCAAAGCTCCTTATGTTGGATTCCAAGAAGTGACACGTCAAGCAAATGGAGTGCCTGGTGTTTTAACAAGCAATCCAAAATGCCTACTGTGGAGCCTGATTCTGCTTTTGACTTAGTAGCCTTTGTACACCTGCAAGTGTAGAGCAAATAACCTAAGTTAGGATGTACTTATTGTATTATTGTCCTGTGAATCTCATGTTAGGCCCACAGTAAAAACCCACACTGCTATACTCATTTTTTATGTTTTTATTAAAACAACATTCCTTAGATATTTATTTGTCTTTCCATGCAATTAAACCGGACCTTCAGCGTGATTTAATGAAAAGCCCAAAATCTTAAGAAACAGTTCCCCAGCATCTAAAATTATTTTACTTTTTTTAGTCACTAACTTATTAGTCTTTCCCCCACTGGGCTGCAACTATGTTGAGGAATTTAGGATATGGGCGCCACCATCTTGACTCAGAAGCCTCACACTTACTGAGCAGAGGAGAGTGGGATAAGGTACAGGGGGTGGGTTATAGCTGTGCTTTGCTCAGACAGAGCAGAGCTGGGGTCAGGTAATGGTCAGCAATCCCAGAATGCAGAGCAGCACAGTCAGGAGTCACTTCCTGTTTGCAGGCTGCCTGATAAGATGGCGGCTTCCATAAGCCGCCATCTTGGATGTTTAAAGGCTCATAACATGCAGTAGATGCAGGTAGGATGATTTTTAATGTGAGCAATCTGTATGTACAGAGTGTGGGAAACATATAAGATAGAATCTTATTCAGAGTGAAGGTCCGCTTTAAGGTGCATTTGGCTGCTTTCATTTCCCAAAACCAGAATACAATTCAAGAGTCTTCCTCTCTTATGATCTTAAATGGTTGGGGCCTTTTGAATCTCAAACATTTAGACAAGTTCTGTCATTTGGATTACCCAAACCACACCACCCCAATACCACTATATGCACGCAAATTTGTGGACACTAAATAAGAGATTAATTTTCGCATAAGTTTGATAATAATTTATATACAGTTTTGGAAACAGATGACTGTTAATCAATTTTTTAAACAAAAAAGGCATCAAAATAAGTTTCAAAATGCACATAAAAATAATAGACTTTATTTATTAAAGCACCTTTCCCTTGATTTTTCATGTGATTCCTTCTCAAGAATCAAGCATTATATTCCTTGATGTATGCAATGGCAGAAGACTGCAATGGAAAACATGAGGACTGAGCTATGTTGTTAACCTTTTGAGTATATGTTTAGTTTTGTAGACATGACGTGGATTCATACACCCACTAAACATATTAAAGAGAACAAAGTGTCAATATTTGTCTTTAATTTTCACGTTTAATTCTGCATGTGTTATGTGTTTCACCAGCATTATTGCTGCAAAAAATATTCAGTATTAAATAAATGTATATATCTTCAAATATATAACATATTATCAAATTAGCTTGTCCTCAGCAAAATGTGTTCAGCATAGGAATCTACATTAGATGGGAAAAGCAGTTAAGAATCAGAATCTCAACAGGTAGGAGGTGGTGGGAGTGGAAGTAGAAGAAGGCCAAACTTCCTTTCAGTCTGATGTCACTGTGAAGACAGGGCTTGTAAAGAGTTTTACCACCAGCTCTCTCCTTGCACCAAAACAGTCTAATGGTGTCTGATGTACTGGAGTAAGCTGGTGGAAGCCCAGTGCAGGGCGTCGGGCTGCAGAGCAGAGAGCTGCCCCACCATCCGCCGCTGCCATCCATAGGAGCCTGTTCCTGCTCCAGACCTGTTCCCTGCTAGAGAAAGGAGAGCGAGTGGGCCAACCGACGCACCTGCATAGGGAGCAGGCCCACTCTTTCTGTTTTCCCCCACCATCATTATCAGGAATGTGCAATTGGAATGCCGTCCCGCCACCTGTCACCTGCTGTAGAGTGCCGATTCACCAACCTATGACATCGTCTTTCCTCACCCTGCTATTGATTCCTCTCCTCCTCCACCATATTGGGCATGCCAGCTGCCAGTTCCCATGGGTAATAGTAGGTACTTCCTTTATATGAACAATTAGATTCGGACAGACACGAATTTCATGGGGAATTTGATAAATCGCCCTAATTGAATTTTACAGAAATTCTCGCTTCTCTATTTAAGGTAACTTTTTTTTATAAATGTAATTACTTTACACAATGGTAATTACCCTGGTAATTATCTGGCCACTAGGAATCACTAATAACATTTAATGCAGCTGAGCACAAAAGAAGCACAAAAGAAGCTGTACTCATGAAATAAACTGAATAGTGCTATACATTATTTACCTCTCTTACAGTATAACACCTACAACTGTGTTACAACACACACAACAACCATTTACAGTTCATGAAATGCACAAAAAAGAAAATAGATAGTCTTTAAGTCAGTTTTGTATTTGGATGGCAGCAGATATGGTTGGGGTGCCTTGCCAGGTACCACCGCTGGTACAAACACTTGTTGTTTGCCACTCACAAAATTATGACCTTATGCATCCATATTTATTTATTATACAGTGCTAGCTTTGTCTGGGTGGTGGGTTTAGGTTTCTGGAAAGCAACTAGAGCAGCCAAATGCTGCCAAATGAATAGGAAAACCCCACCAATGACATTGTGATGATTAAAAAAGGCAGAGGTCCCCTAAATGGAGTTGGCCGCATTTCATCAATATGTGGCAAATAAAATCACTCTAGATCAAACTAAAGTGAATCATTAATGTTTAGGTTGAATTTAACCCAGAATAATATTACATATTATAACATTATGTATTATTTTGTTATCTATTTAAAATTGTATTTTCTTTCTAAAATTGTTTCTATATTTGTAACCTGAAAGGCATCTCAGCCTTTACCTCTTGTTATTTATTCTATTAAATACAAAAAAACTATTTTAATCACAGCACCAATTTAAAACACAACACCCATAACACAAGGCATATAATAACATGGCACTGTGGTTGGTATTCCTATAATTTATAATACAGCATTTCCACTTGTACCCTGTAAACAATCAAGAAACAGATTACATAGATTACTAAGATAATAATAATAATAGGATAATTAGTGCCCCAATCACTAAAGAAAGAGTAACAGTAGAATACCGTCCACCAGGGCCGGATTATGAGGCATGCGCAAGGGGCCTCCACCACATGCCCTGCAAAGGGAGCCTCCACCAACCTTTGGTTGCATTATTTAAAGATATCCATTGCAGAACAGAGGTCAGGATGAGCTAAATAAAATTTGAATAATAAAATTTATGGTGCTGTCCTGCCTTCTTTCCAGCCAAGCATTATCTGTTACAAGGTACCACTTACCTACACTGGAGTGTATGTGAAAGACCTTTTTAGTTATTACACTTGTTTCTTTTGTTAAGCTACATGGTCAAAGGATGTTCAGTCAAATATTGTGTGTCGCTGCCTTCTGCCACACCTATAAACAGGTCCCCTTATAATGGCCCTGGATTGCTTGATGTCTTTTTTATGGAGCATTTGGGGCTAGGGCTGATAAGACAGACCTACAACCAAAATTTGTAGAACCCTCTTACCCCTAAAGCCTCAGTCAGACCTGCCCCCCCCCCCCCCCCATTGCTTCACTTTTGGAGAAAACAGCTTGATGATTCTTGTGAGCTGAAGGGAAGGGCACAGCTTTGGAGGATTAGGTAGGTCCTCTGTGAATCCCAGCTTCAAACACTTTTTAACATACCTGGATTAGAAAAAATTTAACATCCCCTCCTGTTAAAGGAACTGTAAACCCAATGGCAAAAATAGTGCAGCAAGCAACTTACCTGATGTCTGTCCCCGTGCCTCTCCTCCATTTCCTGCAGTGCCAGGTAGAAGCAGTAGCAGGGCTTTACATTTTCCCTCTTTTAATTTTATCTCTCCAGGACCTCACAAAAAAGACAGTTACTCTGTCCCTTGGAGGTCTCAGCAGTGGGCATGACAAGCCACAGTGGTCCTACAGCTTCCTCTGACCAAAGCAAAGCATGTAGGTGACTCATAAAGCTGCATTATGGCATGGCCACAGACTAGCTTACAGCCTTTTCAGTAATTGCACAGTATAAAAAAAAACTATATTCACCTTTTCCCTGCCTACAGCAGACCACTCGATGTCCAGAACTTACAGATCCAACTACACAGTGTGAATTTACCTAGTAATGTATGGAAGCTACAGATACAGTATAAGCACACACCCTGTGCCAATAAAATGCATTTTACTAGTTCAAAATATATACATAAAAATGTCCATACTGTAGATTGTAGCACACAATTTTACAGATGATTGATCTATCTGGGAATAAGATACAAAGCAAATCAATTAAGGAAGGATAATAGACAAGATACAGAATAACAATGTCTTAAAAGATTATGTTGATCCATAAAAAATAATACAGCCATCAGGTCCCACTGATACAATAAATGATTATAATACATTGCACCTTTATCAGGTGTCAGTAACTGAACAGAGGTTTTAGATATCTGCAGAAAATATTTAGATGGCCCATGGCCAGCCTATTAGCCCAATACCTATGCAGTGGATTATTACGCATTTTAAATATTTGTGTAGCATGGGTGTGCTCCTGTATCTACAACTTCTTCAGAAGGCAAATGTGTGCACTATTTTATATTCTAGGGGTTTAAATTGCATCTGCAAACCTCTTCATCGCAGATATTTGTCTAAAAAAGCTGAAATCTTTATGGGTCATCTTTATGGTTTATCTTTATGGTGGCATCCTGCAGTATAACATTAAGGGACCACTGTGAAAACGTTGATTCCACAAAGTTCTTCTTCACTGTCAAACTCTTTAAAATTTATAAAGGCTACTTTCCTTTCACTCTCCATTAATAATTGAGTGGACTTGTCTGCAGAGCTCATGCAGCTTTATTCTCCTCTGGACAAACCTCAAAATGAATCAACCTCTTCAGTTAATGTGTGTTCATTTCATATTAATTTGCAAATTAATTTGCCAAGTCCAGTCCGTGAATGAGCAACAAAGCAACGTAGGCTGTGTCTATGGAGGTAGCTGTGCCAAGGCTCAAGACAGGCAGATAAAATGTCCTGCAGGTAAGGGTTACATTGATATACATTAGCATTTCCTTTTTCTTTATTTTGTTGAAAGTATTATCTGTGATTTTCACTACCACAGTATCATGATCATATATAGTGATGAGCCGGAGTGGGGACAATTCGAAATCCCTTTGGCTGGATAATCTCCAGTATAGGGCATTCAGTACTCTTAAATGTTGGATACAATGGGCTCGATTCAACATGTGTGTTTTGTGCTTAAAAAGTTGCGATTTTGTGATAGTTATTTTTACGAGTGATTCAGCAACCTGGAACCATTGCAAAACACGAGTCACTTGTATTAAATTCAATTGTGATTGTTAAAAGTGCGAAATAAATTAGTGGATCGAAAAATTTGCTACTGCATTTTGCGATTCGAAAATTTTACTACTGATTCAGGTGGACTTGATGAGCCACACGCATGATATACATTAGAGTGTTTCACACTATTTTTTTGATGCAGCTTTCAGCAGGAGAAAACTAATTTTGCTCTTTCTCACAATGGAGCCCTTTTACTTTCTTTGCATTGACTTCGAACATATTGCAGATGATGTGGCGCAGAGAAGGCACAGACTGGCCATTCCAAAGTATTTTCTGACACGTTTGGATGTGGATCAGCTGCCAGATCAAGCACTTTTCCAGGTTACTAGGCAAAATCGTGCAGCTTTGGAAGACCTCTATAGCCTGCTGCATCCATAGAAAAGGGTGTGGTGTAGAGCGCTGGAAAATTGGAAGGGATGGGGGATTGCTGCACCTATTGGTAAGGGACCACCGCTTACCAGGATTTGGAAAATGAGAGAAAAGGTGATTGCTCTTTGTACACTATGGGTAGTGTGCTGGGAGCCTATCGAGTTTAGGTGTGCTTTAGGGGTGTGGTTTGAGCGTGATAGTTACAATAGGTATATGTGCCAGAGGTGACTGACCAACCAATATATTTTAATTCTTATATCAATGGCAAATGAATAACCTGATGTTTATTCTGAGCTGGCAATGAAATAGTTGCACTTAGAGTCCTTCTTCAATAATTCCCAGGCTGTAGTACAGAGATTACCAGGAATCTTCTTAGTGGTTGATATATTTATTTGAAAACAAAAAGGGGGGGGGGGGCTGATATCCATATTCGGTACCATTAACTGGTAGAGGACATGACATTTCTGGAATGACGAATCCAATAGTTTGCTTGCAAATTCTGGCCAATGATTCATTTCAGTGCCTGGGCGGTGTGGTGGTTGGCATGTCCCAAATTTCTGTATGCCGTGCTGTAGATACATTTTTAAAGGCAATGCGTGCCATTTTGCCAAGGTATGTGCATTTACTCTCCTCACCCTAGGAATGGACTGTAGTAAAACGGGGTTTTTATCGCATTGCTGGCATGCCACATGTCATGGGGGCTGTGGATTGCACCCATGTTTGCTTTATCCCACCCAGTGTGGATGAATATATCTACCGCAATCGCAAGATGGGACATTCACTGAATGTACAGATGATTGCTGGTAGAGATGAGCGAACTTTTGAAAAATTCGATACGACTGATTTGCAGAATTTTCCGACAAAAATCGTTTCGACCCGAATTTATTTGCAACGAATCGCTATTAAAACGGCTATTTCTGAGCCTCCTAGAGCCTCAATAGGGTTGTAAACCATTCTGCCTTGCTGTAACACGCATAGGATGCGTGCTGGGTTAGTGAAATAATACTGTAAATAATCAGAACATGCAGATCAGAGGCATCGCTAATAGAATCGCAGAGCAGCACAATTGCAGAGAGTTGAAATGCCATCACTATGAGGGGCCCCTATAGTGCATGAAAAACACACCCTGGAGCTGGCAGCAGCAGGAGCCCAAAAATTAGCTGAATCACACCCTGGAGTTGCAAGCAGCAGCAGCAGGAGCCCAAACATTGCTTTAAAGAGACACTGGATTTGGCTGCAGGAGCCCAAAAATTAGATGAATCGCACCCTGGAGTTGCAAGCAGCAGCAGCAGGAGCAGCAGCAGCAGCAGGAGCCCAAACATTGCTTTAAAGATACACTGGATTTGGCTGCAGGAGCCCAAAAATTGGATGAATCACACCCTGGAGTTGCAAGCAGCAGCAGCAGCAGAAGCCCAAACATTGCTTTAAAGAGACACTGGAGTTGGCTGCAGGAGCCCAAAAATTGAATGAATCACACCCTGGAGTTGCAAGCAGCAGCAGCAAGAGCAGCAGCAGCAGCAGTAGGAGCCCAAACATTGCTTTAAAGAGACACTGGAGTTGGCTGCAGGAGCCCAAAAATTGGATGAATCACACCCTGGAGTTGCAAGCAGCAGCAAAAGGAGCAGCAGGAGCCCAAACCATGCTTTAAAGAGACACTGGAGTTGGCTGCGGGAGCCCAAAAATTGGATGAATCACACCCTGTAGTTGCAAGCAGCATCAGCAGGAGCAGGAGCCCAAACATCACTTTAAAGAGACACTGGTGTTGGCTGCAGGAGCCCAAAAATTGGATGGATCACACCCTGGAGTTGCAAGCAGCAGCAGCAGGAGCAGCAGCAGCAGGAGCCCAAATATTGCTTTAAAGAGACACTGGAGTTGGCTGCAGGAGCCCAAAAATTGAATGGATCACACCCTGGAGTTGCAAGCAGCAGGAGCAGCAGCAGCAGCAGTAGAAGCCCTAACATTGCTTTAAAGAGAAACTGGAGTTGGCTGCAGGAGCCCAAAAATTGGATGAATCACACCCTGGAGTTGCAAGCAGCAGCAGCAGGAGCAGGAGCCCAAACATTGCTTTAAAGAGACACTGGATTTGGCTACAAGAGCCCAAAATTGGATAAATCACACCCTGGAGTTGCAAGCAGAAGCAGCAGGAGCAGCAGCAGTAGGAGCCCAAACATTGCTTAAAAGATACACTGGAGTTGGCTGCAGGAGCCCAAAAATTGGATGAATCACACCCTGGAGTTGCAAGCAGCAGCAGCAGGAGCAGCAACAGGAGCAGCAGGAGCCCAAACATTGCTTTAAAGAGACACTGGAGTTGGCTGCAGGAGCCCAAAAATTGGATGAATCACACCCTGGAGTTGCAAGCAGCAGCAGGAGCAGGAGCCCAAACATTGCTTTAAAGAGACACTGGAGTTGACTGCAGGAGCCGAAAAATTGGATGAATCACACCCTGGAGTTGCAAGCAGCAGGAGCAGGAGCCCAAACATTACTTTAAAGAGACACTGGAGTTGGCGGCAGGAGCCCAAAAATTGGATGAATCACACCCTGGAGTTGCAAGCAGCAGCAGCAGCCGGAGCAGCTGGAGCAGGAGCCCAAACATTACTTTAAAGAGACACTGGAGTTGGCTGCAGGAGCCCAAAAATTGGATGAATCAAACCCTGGAGTTGCAAGCAGCAGCAGCAGCAGGAGCAGCAGTAGCAGGAGTCCAAACATTGCTTTAAAGAGACACTGGAGTTGGCTGCAGGAGCCCAAAAATTGGATGAATCACACCCTGGAGTTGCAAGCAGCAGCAGGAGCAGCAGCAGGAGCCCAAACATTACTTTAAAGAGACACTGGAGTTGGCTGCAGGAGCCCAAAAATTGGACGAATCACACCCTGGAGTTGCAAGCAGCAGCAGCAGCAGGAGCCCAAACATTGCCTTAAAGAGACACTGGAGTTGGCTGCAGGAGCCCAAAAATTGGATGAATCACACCCTAGTGTTGCAAGCAACAGCAGCAGGAGCAGCAGCAGCAGGAGCCCAAACATTGCTTTAAAGAGACACTGGAGTTGGCTGCAGGAGCCCAAAAATTGGATGAATCACACCCTGGAGTTGCAAGCAGCAGGAGCAGCAGCAGCAGCAGCAGGAGCCCAAACATTGCTTTAAAGAGACACTGGAGTTGGCTGCAGGAGCCCAAAAATTGGATGAATCACACCTTGGAGTTGCAAGCAGCAGCAGCAGGAGCACAAACATTGCTTGAAAGACACCCTGGAGTTAGCAGCAGCAGCAGGAGCCCAAAAATTGACTGACACACTTTGGAGTTGGCAGCAGCAGCAGGAAACCAGAAATTGGCTGGAAGGCACCCTGAAGTTGGCAGCAGCGGAAGCACAAACATGAGCTGGAAGGCACACCCTGGAGTTGGCAGCAGCATAAGCAGGAGCCCAAACATTGCTTGAAAGACACCCTGGAGTTGGCAGCAGCAGCAGCAGGAGCCCAAATATTGCTTTAAAGAGACACTGGAGTTGGCTGCAGGAGCCTAAAAATTGGATGAATCACACCCTGGAGTTGCAAGCAGCAGCAGCAGGAGCCCAAACATTGCTTTAAAGAGACACTGGAGTTGGCTGCAGGAGCCCAAAAATTGGATGAATCACACCCTGGAGTTGCAAGCAGCAGCAGCAGGAGCACAAACATTGCTTGAAAGACACCCTGGAGTTAGCAGCAGCAGCAGGAGCCCAAAAATTTACTGACACGCCCTGGAGTTGGCAGCAGCAGCAGGAACCCAGAAATTGGCTGGAAGGCACCCTGAAGTTGGCAGCAGCAGAAGCACAAACATGAGCTGGAAGGCACACCCTGGAGTTGGCAGCAGCATAAGCAGTAGCCCAAACATTGCTTGAAAGACACCCTGGCAGCAGCAGGAGGCCAAAAATTGGCTGAAAGGCACACCCTGAAGTTGGCATCAGCAGGAGGCCAAAAATTAGTCTAAAGACATAAATATGTTTTGCACCATTTGGAAAGTGTAAAACGTGGCACCATGCTGAATCTAGTCGCATGCATCAGCCATTGGTGGGTGGAAATCCTGGCTGATCCATCCCTGATTCATTTTGACAAAGGTGAGTCTCTCCACATTTTTAGTTGACAGACGAGTTCTTCTCGCCGTAACTATGGCCCCCGCCGAACTAAACACCCACTCAGATGGCACGCTACTTGCCGGGCAGGACAGCTTTTCCAGGGCAAACTCTGCTAGTTGCGGAAACAAGCCAAGTTTGGCTGCCCAGAAGTCCAGCGGATCCTCAAGTTGTGTTGGCATGGTCATGTCAAGGTATGACATGACCTGCTGGTTGAGGTCCTGCTCCAGGTCTTCCTGCTGCTCATGAGTAGCCTCACTATGCGGGTGTAGAAAGCTACTCATTCGCGACTGAAGACTGAGGCTGCTGCTGATGGAGCTGCTGCTGCTGCTCCGGCCAACCCCCCCAGCAGGCATGGCAGTGGAAGGTGAGCGCAGAGGTCCCCCCGAGTCAGACCTGCGAGCGTATGGACCATGGCGCAGATAGGCATCGGCCAACTGACTACGCAGAATGTCTTTGTAGTAGTTCAGTTTGTCCTCCCTCTCGGCGGGTTTAAAAAATGCCCCCATTTTGTGCCGGAAGCGAGGGTCCAATAAGGTGGACAGCCAGAAGTCATCCCGCCGACAAATGGAAACAATTCTGGGGTCACTACGCAAGCACGTGAGCATGCTTCCTGCCATTTGCGCAAGTGACTTGGAGGGACTACCTGTCTCCATCTCCACTGCACACTGCCACGGTGTGTCCGGGTCCTCTGTCTCGCCTTCCTCAAAACCCTCTAGCTCCTCTGGCTGCTCCTGCTCCTCCTCTCCTGTCTGCTGACTAGATAAACCAGCCATTTCGCCAAGCCTAAACTGTGCTTCACTGTGCCCCATTTCCTCTTCCTCCTCCTCTTCCTCCAGTTCAGCTCCAACTGGGTTCATGTGGCCGTAAGATGTAGACGCCATGTCTCCAGTGCCCTGACCAGCCATGGTTTCCAACATGTGCTGTAGTACATGAAGCAATGGAATCACGTTGTTCATCCCGTAATCCTGCCAACTGACAAATAAAGTGGCTTCCTCAAAGGGCCTGAGCAAACGGCAGGTGTCACGTATGAGCTGCCACTGGTTGACATTGAAGTTACACAGGGGAGTCCCCCTATCCGCTTGGATCATCAGGAAATCCGTGATGGCTTTTCTCTGTTCATATAATCGGTCCAACATGTGAAGGGTGTGTTACGCACCGGGTTGAACGTGCGAAGAAGTGGACCCGCTGGATCTGCAGAACTGTTTGGCAGATACCGCGTCAGGGGAGCGGGGTCTAAGGAGCCACTGGTTTTCACCAGAGCCCACCGCAAGGCGGGATGGTCTTGTGCGGCAGGTGACTCCCAGGTCGCTACCCCCCAACAGCGGCACAGTTCCACAATCAGCTGAGGTGACGTGCAGCAGAGACAAACAGTGGACGAAGAAGAAGGCCGGGGTCAGGGCTGGCAGCGCAGGTTTAATAGCGGAGAAACAAGCCGAGGTCATACACGTGGAAACAAGCAATACAGCGACTGTCATTCACGGAAGAACACCGAAGATCCGGTACAGGAAGTAAGGCAGGGTCCAATTTATGGGAAGAGCCGAAAGGAGATTGGATGGCCAGACACCAATTATCAGTGCCTTGGCCCTTTAAATTTGTGAATGTTGACGCGCGCGCCCCCTAGTGGCCGGGGACGTGCGCGCAGGGAGGGCGGAAATGCAGCTGCATGAGGAAGCCGGCGGCCATGCCGGCCAGAGGAGGAAGCGCGGGGACCAGGTAAGAGGGAAGCGCAGCCTGGGGGGCCAGCAGCGCTCGCCCTGATGGTAGTACAGCGGGAAGCGCTGCAGGAAGGGGACGCAGCGCTCGCCCGAGGAGAGGCACGGCGGGGAGCGCTCCGCGGGGAAAACGCAGCGCTCGCCCTAACAGTACCCCCCCCCTTTGGTCTCCCCCTCTTTTTGGGACCGAGGAAGTTTGAAATGAGGCTCCGATCGAGGATATTCTCCTCAGGCTCCCAGGACCTCTCTTCTGGACCGCAATTCTCCCAATCTACTAGAAAGTATCGTCTCCCTCTGGATGTTTTGGAAGCCAGAATCTCACTCACCGAGAAGGCATCTTCGGTACCTGCGACCGGAAGTGGCTCCAACGTTTTAGAAGAGAATCGATTAATCGTCAGAGGTTTTAATAATGAAACATGAAAAGAGTTGGGAATACGTAAGGAGGCTGGCAGATGGAGTTTGTAACAGACCGGATTAATTTGTTGCTTGATCCTGTACGGCCCTAAATAGCGAGGGCCCAATTTATAACTGGGTATCTTGAAACGAATGTACTTGGCTGAAAGCCAAACTTTATCTCCAGGAAAGAAAATAGGAGCGATTCTCCTTCTTTTATTAGCGCTGTTCTTCATGCGGGTAGAGGCTAAAACAAGAGAATGTCGCGTTTCACGCCAGATAGAGGAAAAAAACTGTGTTAAGTCATCCACGGCGGGTACTCCCGACTGTGTAGGTAAGGGTAGAGGAGGCAAAGGTTGGCGGCCATAAACAATGAAAAATGGAGATTTTTTTGTGGCTTCAGAATCTTTGAAATTATAAGAGAACTCCGCCCATGGCAAGAGATCGACCCAGTCGTCCTGTCGGGCCGAAATGAAGTGACGTAGATATTGTCCGAGAGCCTGATTGACCCTCTCCACTTGGCCGTTGGACTGGGGGTGGTAAGCCGAGGAAAAATCTAATTTAACTTTTAACTGAGTACAGAGAGCCCTCCAGAATTTTGAAACAAACTGAACTCCCCTGTCGGAGACAATGTGAGAAGGAAGTCCATGGAGCCGAAAAATATGCTTAAAAAAGTTTTTAGCCAACTGAGGAGCGGATGGGAGTCCTGGTAGCGGAACGAAGTGCGCCATTTTTGAAAAACGATCCACAACAACCCAGATTACCGTATTGCCTTGAGATGGAGGAAGATCCGTGATGAAGTCCATAGCGATGTGTGACCAAGGGATTTCAGGAATAGGAAGAGGATGAAGAAGGCCCGCCGGTCTTTGGCGAGGGGTTTTGTTACGTGCACAGGTGGTACAAGCTTGCACGAATTCTGCCACATCCTCTTCAATGGAGGGCCACCAATAATATCTGGCAATAATTGCGTTAGACTTCTTGATACCAGCATGCCCGGCAATATGGGAAGCATGACCCCATTTTAATATTTGGAGGCGTCGGCGAACCGGGACAAAGGTCTTCCCAGGCGGAGCCTGCACTAGGGAGGCAGGAGCAGAATGAATCAAATGATCAGGGGATATAATGAACTGAGGAGCAGTATCCACGTCAGTGATGTCCGAGGAGCGAGACAGAGCATCTGCCCTGATGTTCTTAGAGGCAGGCCGAAAGTGAATGCGGAAATTAAACCGCGCGAAGAATAGTGACCAACGAGCTTGGCGAGGATTCAAGCGCTGAGCAGTTTGTAGATACAAAAGGTTCTTATGGTCGGTAAAAATAGATATGGGGTGAAGCGATCCTTCTAGTAGATGTCTCCACTCTTCAAGAGCTAATTTGATAGCAAGAAGTTCACGATCCCCAATAGAATAATTTCGCTCCGCGGAAGAAAAAGTCCTAGAAAAGAACCCACAAGTACGATTTTTTCCCGATGGGGACCTCTGTGTGAGTACAGCTCCTGCTCCAATGGAAGAAGCATCAACCTCCAGAGAAAAGGGACGAGAAGGGTCAGGTCTGGAGAGCACCGGAGCCATAGAAAATGTCTTTTTCAATGCTAAAAAGGCTGCCTCCGCCTGTGGAGGCCACGACTTGGGGTTGGCTCCCTTTTTGGTGAGAGCCACAATGGGGGCCACGATAGTGGAAAAATGGGGTATGAATTGACGGTAATAGTTGGCGAAGCCCAGAAATCGTTGAATGGAACGCAGACCAACAGGCCGGGGCCAGTCTAATACCGCTTTCAATTTGCTAGGGTCCATTTGTAGTCCTTGGGCTGAAACAGTATAACCCAAAAAAGGCAGAGCGGTCTGGTGAAAGAGACACTTTTCTAATTTGGCATAAAGATGATGTTGCCGAAGGCGGGATAATACCAGACGAACGTGCCGGTGATGCTCTTCGAGGGAAGAAGAGAAGATGAGGATATCATCTAAATAGACCACGACACAGGAATACAACAAGTCCCGGAAGATGTCATTGACGAATTCTTGAAACACGGCAGGAGCATTACAAAGCCCGAAAGGCATTACTAAATACTCGAAATGACCGTCACGGGTATTAAAGGCAGTCTTCCATTCGTCTCCCTTGCGGATGCGGATCAGGTTGTAGGCTCCTCTGAGATCTAGTTTGGAAAAGATCCTGGAGCCGCGTAGACGGTCGAAGAGTTCTGGAATTAAAGGTAAGGGGTATCGGTTCTTTACCGTGATCTTGTTAAGACCCCGATAGTCAATACAGGGTCGGAGAGAACCGTCCTTCTTCTGTACAAAAAAAAAGCCTGCCCCAGCGGGAGAAGAGGACTTCCGGATGAAGCCCCTCTGCAAATTTTCTTGTATGTAATTAGACATTGCTTGAGTTTCGGGGACGGATAGTGGGTAGATACGGCCACGAGGAGGAGTGGTACCAGGCAGGAGGTCAATCGGGCAATCATAAGGACGATGTGGCGGAAGGATCTCAGCTTGCTTCTTGCAGAAGACGTCAGCGTAGGCCCGGTAAACTTCGGGTAGGCCCGATAGAGATGTGGTAGGAAGATCGGTTCGAACTGGTAAGGCTTTCAAGCAATTCTTTAGGCAGGTTGTACCCCACGCCTTGATGTCCCTTGTGACCCAATCAATGGTAGGATTATGGAGTTGAAGCCAAGGAAGACCCAATAGGATTGGGGAAGTACAATGGGGTAACACAAAGAGTTCCAGGTATTCCTGGTGAAAGAGGCCGATCTTAAGGAGCAAAGGCTTGGTACGATACTGCACCATACAGTTCAGTCTATCTCCATTAACTGAGGCGATGAATAACGGTTTGGCTAAGCGGTTTACTGCTATGTCGTGTTTCTTGATCAGGGAGGCCTCTATGAAATTGCCCGCCGAACCAGAGTCCAGGAAGGCCGGCAAATTAAGCACAGAGGTAGATGAGAGACAAAGCTGTGCAGGTACGGTAAATCTTGGAGAGGAAGCACACACACCCAGAGACGCCTCTCCCAACGAGTCTAGGTGCGCCCGTTTCCCAGTCGAGGAGGACGAATGGGGCAATCTCTTAGAAAATGATCAGGACTGGCGCAATACAGACAGAGATTTTCATTCCTCCTGCGAGACCTCTCCACGGGGGTTAGGCGAGAGCGGCCGACTTGCATGGCTTCCACCTCTGGAGATGAGGGTACGGACAAGGGTATCTGAAAGGTAGGAGCCAAACGAAACATCCTCCTGTCGCGTTGGGAATCTCTCTCCAGGCGAAGTTCTTCGCGCCTCTCAGCAAAGCGTATGTCAATGCGAGTGACGAGATGTATGAGTTCAGAAAGAGAGTCAGGAATCTCTCGGGCCGCTAGAACATCTTTGATCTTGCTAGAGAGACCTTTCTTAAAACAAGCGCAGAGAGCCTCATTATTCCATGCCAACTCGGAGGCCAAAGTACGGAATCGAATGGCATATTCACCAACAGAAAGATCCCCTTTGCGTTAAATTCAATAGAGCGGACTCGGCAGATGAGGCTCGAGCAGGTTCTTCAAAAACCTGACGGAATTCTGTAACAAAAGCCTGGACGGTGAAAGTGAGAGGGTCATTACGGTCCCACAACGGAGTGGCCCAAGCCAAGGCTTTTCCGGAGAGAAGACTAATGATGAAGGCCACTTTAGAGCGTTCGGTGGGGAATTGATCAAACAATAATTCCAGGTGCATAGAGCACTGGGCTAGAAACCCTCTGCACAATTTCGCGTCCCCCTCATATTTTGCTGGCAAGGAGAGGCGGATTCTGGATGAGGAAGCCGCTGGAGGCTGCGGTGGCGGCACCGGTGGCGGTGGAGAAAGCGACTGCTGCTGGGTCAAGAGTTGCTGCATCATAGCGGTAAGCTGACTAATCTGCCGGGACTGCAAAGCCACAAGCGCTGGAAGTTCGGAAGTTTCCGGCAAGGGCACCTCAGCGGGATCCATGACCGGATCTTACTGTTACGCACCGGGTTGACCCGCTGGATCTGCAGAACTGTTTGGCAGATACCGCGTCAGGGGAGCGGGGTCTAAGGAGCCACTGGTTTTCACCAGAGCCCACCGCAAGGCGGGATGGTCTTGTGCGGCAGGTGACTCCCAGGTCGCTACCCCCCAACAGCGGCACAGTTCCACAATCAGCTGAGGTGACGTGCAGCAGAGACAAACAGTGGACGAAGAAGAAGGCCGGGGTCAGGGCTGGCAGCGCAGGTTCAATAGCGGAGAAACAAGCCGAGGTCATACACGTGGAAACAAGCAATACAGCGACTGTCATTCACGGAAGAACACCGAAGATCCGGTACAGGAAGTAAGGCAGGGTCCAATTTATGGGAAGAGCCGAAAGGAGATTGGATGGCCAGACACCAATTATCAGTGCCTTGGCCCTTTAAATTTGTGAATGTTGACGCGCGCGCCCCCTAGTGGCCGGGGACGTGCGCGCAGGGAGGGCGGAAATGCAGCTGCATGAGGAAGCCGGCGGCCATGCCGGCCAGAGGAGGAAGCGCGGGGACCAGGTAAGAGGGAAGCGCAGCCTGGGGGGCCAGCAGCGCTCGCCCTGATGGTAGTACAGCGGGAAGCGCTGCAGGAAGGGGACGCAGCGCTCGCCCGAGGAGAGGCACGGCGGGGAGCGCTGCGCGGGGAAAACGCAGTGCTCGCCCTAACAGGGTGGAAATCCAATGGGTGGAAACATCGCAAATCATGACTATGTTGGGGGCTAGCGTTCTGACGCTGTAGCTCAAGAAGGGTGTGTTTGACGGTGTATGAGTGGCTGAAGTGCATGCAAAGTTTCCTTGAAGTTGTTAGGATGTCTTGCAGATGGGGGGAACACTTCAGAAACCATTTGCAGCGCAGACAAAATGTTCTTCCCATTGTCGGTAACCATGATTCCCATTTTAAGTTTTCTTGGAGTAAGCCATGTTTGGATTTCCTGATGAATAAATTTAAGCAGTTCCTCCCCTGTGTGACTCCGTTCGCCAAGACAAACCATGTGAAGCACAGCGTGACACCTTCGTGCCCTGCACACATGGTAGACTGGAGGGGCACTGAGACTTGAGCCTACAGTGGAGGGTGAGGAGATGGCGGAGGATGAGGAGGCCGAGTCGCACGATGTCACAGGCCCAACAGGCAGGGAGCGGGGAGGCCGAAGCGACGTGACCTGTCCAAGTTGCTGCGGCTGCTGCAAAAGGACCACATTCACCCAGTGGGCTGTAAACGACATGTACTGTCCCTGACCGTAGTTACAGCTCCAGACGTCGGCGCTGCCATGCACTTTGCTACACACCGACAGGCTCAAGGACTGGCCCACCTTCTGTTCAACAAAAGTGTGCAGCGCTGGTACTGCCTTCTTGGCAAAGAAATGACGGCTTGGGACTCTCCACCTCGGCTCGGCACAAGCCATCAGTTCTCTGAAAGGTGCAGAGTCCACCACCTGAAAAGGGAGCGACTGCAGCATCAGCAACTTGGACAGGAGCACATTCAGCTTCTGCACCGTAGGATGAGTGGGCGCATACTGCTGTCTCTTGGACATGGCTTCGCTGGTGGATTGCTGGCGGGATGCATGACTTGGAGGAGGAGGAGCAGGAGCGACAGAGGATGGGTATGACGCACCGCTGCCTTCGGTTGAAGTGTTGGAGCCTTAGCTGGCAGAAATTGGGAGCGGCGTGCCACTTGGTGAGGAAGCAGGCTGGACCACCTCTTCGGAGCCTCGGTTCTCTCAGGCCGCTTTATGGTGACGCATCATATGTTGACGCAGGGCCGTGGTGCCAATATTTGGGCCCTGGCCATGCTTCACCTTCTGTCTACATATCTTGCATGTGGCCATGTTACCCTCCTGCGGATGCTTCAGGAAAAACTGCCACACTGCCGAGTAGCTACTTTTCCCACCAACAGGCCTCACTGATTCACTGCTACTGTCGCCAACTCCAGGAACCCCTGCTCCACTACCTCTCGATAAGGTAGCCTGCCGCGCAGCAGGTGCTCTACCCCGGCCCCGTTTGGCTCCAGGCTTTACAATTGTGCCTCCATGCTGTTTGCCAACCATGCTGCTAACACCTTGCTGCCTCAGCTGCTGACTCCGGGGCAACCTGCGCCCCTCTTCTCCTGATAATGACGATGAAGCCCCTTCATCACCCGGCTCCCAAGTGCGATCGGCTTCATCATCATCATCATCACCGAGTTGTGGCTATTTTTCTGCCTAGCTAAAGAAGCCATCTCCATTTCTTGGCTGGGCAGTCGCTGCTGACTGTCCTCTATCTGATCGTCCTCCTCACTAAAGAGTGGAGCTGAACCCAAAGCATAGGATACGTCGCTGGGGGAGGGAACGGCGTAGGACAGAGGCAATGGGAGGACAGGGACTGCTCTAGGGGCATGCCAACTCAGGGTTGTGTCAGGGGAACCTACTGACCCTAGACTGGGGGTCTCAGATGTAACTTGTGATAATGTTGATGAGCGCGTTAACCAATCTACCACGGCAGATGCATTACTGGTGGAGACATGACCGCTAGCAGATACTGGCAGATCAGGTCTCTCACCCTGACTCCTGCTGCCACTCGCTCCTAGTCTGCTGCGACCTCTGCCTGCTGAATCTTGGCATCTGCCACTCCTCTTTGAACATCCTTGCACTTGTCTGCCTGACATTTTTATGTATTTGAAATGCGCAATAGGTACGATAAAAAATGTGTTTACTTTAAAAAGAAGAAGCTAAATAAAGTGAGGAACTGCTTCTCTGCACCAGATACTATGAAAATTGGCATTATGAGATAGGCCCTGCGGCCTAGTGTTTTGGCAGCAGACCAAAAACCAATTCAAAATGCAATAGATTGATTAAGCTGAGGAAGGATGAACAAGCGTATTTAGTATAACAGATAGGGTGCCATGTGGTGGTTTGGGATACCCTGCGGCCTGGTGTATTGACAGCAGGACAAAAACCTATGCAAAATGCAATAGCTTAATAAAGCTGATGCTGAACAACGCTTATTTAGTATAACAGATAGGGTGCAACGTGGTGGTTTGGGATACCCTGCACCCTGGTGTATTGACAGCAGGACAAAAACCAATTCAAAACGCAATAACTTAACAAAGCTGAGGCTGTAGACGCTTATTTAGTATAACAGATAGGGTGCCACGTGGTGTTTGGGATACCCTGCGGCCTGGTGTATTGACAGCAGGATAAAAACCAATGCAAAATGCAATAGCTAAATAAAGATGATGCTGAACAACGCTTATTTAGTATAACAGATAGGGTGCAACGTGCAGGTTTGGGATACGCTGCGGCCTGGTGTATTTAAAGCAGACCAAAACCAATTCAAAATGCAATAACTTAATAAAGCTGAGGCTGTAGACGCTTATTTAGTATAACAGATAGGGTGCCGCGTGGTGGTTTGGGATACCCTGCGGCCTGGTGTATTGACAGCAGGACAAAAACCTATGCAAAATGCAATAGCTTAATAAAGCTGATGCTGAAAAACGCTTATTTAGTATAACAGATAGGGTTACATAAGGCACTGCATAGATGGCATGCACAGTGGCAAGGCAGATTACGGTTTACAGCACAAAGAAATCAAATTGAATTGAAAACTGATCAGGCAAATCACCCTGTTACTGTCACTTTTATGCTGTCCCTGGATTGTTCCAGTTTTCCACTATCTTTCTCTGGCTCTGTCTGCCTCTCTAAGTCTCCCTACCTATCTGTAAATCTCCCTACCTATCTGTAACTCTCCCTACCTATCGCTAACTGTCTGTCCCTGTTTGCAGCAACCACCGCTGTCTCACGAATGCAAGTCTGAAATGCGCACAAGCAAGATGGCCGCCGCTTTATATAGCACGGTGACGTCACCGGGCTTCCTGGCCGCTGATAGGCTGCATGTGACCTTCCCATGATAACTTGCCCCAGGGGATATGTCCAGACATGTCCATCCACCATTTTACAATGCCTTTAATTGAAGTAAATGGAGTTTAAAGGAAAACTTCGATCGATCGAATCGCAGGGAAATTCGGATTCGTTCGGAAAGAATTCGGGTTCGTCCGGATCGATTCGCTCATCCCTAATTACTGGTCCAGATCTCAAAATGCTTAGCTTTGTGGCTGGCTTTCCCGGATCATGCCATGATGCCCACATTCATTCATACATTTTTCGACTATTTGAGGAGGGGCATTTATCTGGTGGATGGCTTCTTGGTAAGTGTTTAAACATTATTGCCTAACTTTCTGCAGAGTGCTTGTGACATTTTGGAAAGCTCCAACCTTTTAACCCCTTGCTAGCCTCACCCTTATAAGAACTTAGAATCTGCAACTGATGTTAATGTCCCAAAGTATGCTGTTCTGTTGTTGTTGCTGTTATTGCACAAAGGTTTGAGTATGCAAGTGTAACATTTTGCCCATTTATTTTTTTATTTGTTGACTGCTATGGTTCCAATGGGAGTGGCCATGAGATCCACACACCTCCCTCCCTGTGAGGAGCACCAAGGATATACCAAATCTCAATATTCAAAATTTATTGTAGCATGTAAATTCATAAAAAGTACATACACTCAAAAACACATAACACAAAACAGTTAAAAACCAATTGTTGGGTCCCAATTCATCTTATTATCTAGAACTATCCACAAGCCCCGATCCTGGGGAATCTTCATATAGCATGTATTGTGCTGCAAACAGAACTCCAATATATATATTGAATCATGGGCAATGGAAGTACCTGTATATATAATACCGGGTTGTAGTGGAGTGGGTGTAGAGGTATTTCACCTCTGCATGCACAGACCCCGGTATTATATATACAGGTACTTCCATTGCCCATGATTCAATATATATATTGGAGTTCTGTTTGCAGCACAATACATGCTATATGAAGATTCCCCAGGATTGGGGCTTGTGGATAGTTCTAGATAATAATATGAATTGGGACTGTCTTGTGTTATGTGTTTTTGAGTGTATGTACTTTTTATGAATTTACATGCTACAATAAATTTTGAATATTGAGATTTGGTATATCCTTGGTGCTCCTCACAGGGAGGGAGGTGTGTGGATCTCATGGCCACTCCCATTGGAATTGTTGGTATTGTTTAGAGTGAGCACAACAATTATAGTGATAAGTGGTGCACCCCTCAGTAGAGGTTGTTGACTGCTATGGGCTTGCCTATTTAGACAAAAGCATTATTGCTGACGTGCTCTTACAGAACTTCCAAAACCACCACCTTTGCTCCGGAAATTGTTAAAACTCCATGGCTACTTGTTTCCTTGCCTTTGGCTGATAATTATTTTACATGCCCTGCTGTATGAAACAACCCAGGTTGCCTAGTATATTCACCAACTGCCACACTTCAAGGATGCATGCGCAAGCAGGGTACACTCCTTGCTATAACTTTAGCTGGGTATGCCATGGCACCAGCCACCAGTCATTTGTAAAGGTCTGGAGGAGACACACTCTCTGTTCCAGCCTAGCATGGATGTATCCACTGGCTTGTTGTAGCAAACTCAGGTATGCTATGCTCAACTGGACTGTAGCTGAGTCCTTAAACAACCCTAGACCAGTTTGCATCTTGACCATTTATACGGATGAATGCATGGGAGGCCGCACATACACCATAAGAACAAGGGAAGGTACATGGGAGTGGTCGACCTTTGGGTTTTCACACAGAGGGGCACCAAAACCCAGAAGAGTCAAAATCTGGGTTTTGGGGTGAGGTTAAAGCTAGCAAAGAGCTGCACCCTGCACCCAAGGACACATGGTGCTATGTGAGCAAGCTTTGTATAGAAAACAATGGCCACATTTCTGCATTAAAGGAAACATTTTTAATACAGGTCCCTGGCAATCCAACCAACCCCCCCCCCCCCCCAAAAAGCAACAAACATGCCTCTTACAAATATTACTGTTTAATTAGTACTTCCACTACAGCGTACCTTGCCTCTTTATTACAAGTTTCCACAATGTTAGCCATGTACATACAGCTACATAGGAAACTTAAAAAGTTGAAAAAAATTATGCATTTACATTTACCCATTAAAAAGCCTTACAACACCATGCAACAGTCAGAAAACAATACTAAACAATAGAAAAAAATTTGAGTACATTTTCCAATAATTTTCGCTTGCGACAGCCTTTTTACGAGCATTTTAAAAACTTTACGAGCGATTAGAAAAGTTTACAATTGCATTTTTGAGTGCACGTATGTAATTCAACCCCTTTTTTGAATCACCCCAAAAAGTTAAAAACGTAAGCATGTGATCCGATTTTTCGAGCGACACATTGGGCTCGATTCAACAAAGGTAGAAGGTAGATTTTTCGTGTGTTTTGTGCTTAAAAAGTTGCGATTTTGCGATAGTTATTTTTACGAGTGAACCTGGAACCATTGTAAAACACGAGTCACTCGAATTAAATTCATTTGCGATTGTAAAAGTGCGAAATAAATTAGTGGATCGAAAAATTTACTACTGCATTTTGCCATTTGTTTTACTTTGTGTGTCCCTAATGTACCAAGTAAATAAAAATAAAAATTGTCCACTAAAAACATACATGCATAAAAAGGTTAAAGGGAAATACCATGGAATGGATGAAATTTTCGAAAGTGTATATTTTTTGTGTGCCAAAATGATGCCCTCGATGTGCTGAGCTGATCTGGTTGGTTATGTTTTATGGAAGCGGTTTTCACTAATTGCAATCTACTATTGTCAACTGTACACCAAGATGTAGAGACGAGAGAAGTGAGCCCTGTAAACACAGAACACTGCTGCTGGGCATGTGTAAAGTTGAGTAAACTCCCTCACCTCAGCAGCGACTATAGCAGCAGCATTCTGTGTGTACACCGTTCACTTCTCTATAATTAGTATACAGATTTGGGGGGTTATTTAAGAAGG
The DNA here is from genome assembly GCA_027917425.1 of Gastrophryne carolinensis. NCBI lineage: Eukaryota > Metazoa > Chordata > Amphibia > Anura > Microhylidae > Gastrophryne > Gastrophryne carolinensis. The sequence continues at coordinate 90,167,715 of CM051242.1, forward strand.
GATAGCGCCAGGTAGTGCCACGTAGCGGCAGGCAGCGTCTGGTGAACGCTGGGCACTGTATGAGAAACCACATTTAAGAAAGCTGGTGAGCGCCTCTAACAGCTCCATGTAGTGTCACATTTATTACTACAGGCGGCTCAGCATATAATGCCAGCGCTCTAGGTTCAGGAGCACCACGTATTACCTTTCGATCAGTGTTGCTCTCCCATACATTTCAATGGGGTTTCATTTGGTTGTGTATAAATAGCGTGTTTGGCATTTTTTGTTCAAATCATTGTGTGACCTCTCCTGGCCTGTAAACAAACACTTTTATACGTTTTTTTGACTTTTTATATTTTTATGCAAAATTGTATTTACAGGTCTGGCACTAAAGTGTCATTGCCACAATGTTAAAACAATGTCATTCCATGTGTTTTTGCTTTGTTACAGGTGTATATGTGTTCAAAAACAGACTTTGATCACACAGCGTCTGGCGCTCGATGCTACAGCGCCCAGCTTTAAGTATGGGGTTGCTGCTTACAGCGTCCACTAGCGGTTGCTCTAAGCGCCGGTATACAGATGCTCATCTGCCGATACCTGGCACTAGTAGTAAATCAGCCTTCCCGTGTAAAGTTACCAAAAGCTACAGATTGCAGGAAATGAAAACTGCTCGGCACTTTGAATACAATCTTTTAACCAAACAGATAGAGAAAATCCACCGCACTGGCCAATGTTTTAGGTGTATTAGATGTGGAATGTGTAGTGTTTTTGTACAGCATGTTTTACTTTTTCTAATTGAGAGATTTGTGGGTACTCAGTTATTCTTTGTTGCTTTGTGACATTGGGCTCGATTCAACAAAGGTAGAAAATGGATTTTTCGTGTGTTTTGTGCTTACAAAGTTGCAATTTTGCGATAGTTATTTTTACGAGTGATTCAACAACCTGGAACCATTGTAAAACTGAGTCACTCGAATTAAATTTGATTGCGATTGTAAAAGTGCGAAATAAATTAGTGGATAGAAAAATTTACTACTGCATTTTGCAATTCGAAAATTTTACTACTGATTCAGGTGGACTTGATGAGCCACACACGATATAAATTAGAGTGTTTCACACTAGTTTTTTGATACAGCTTTCAGCAGGAGAAAACTAATTTTGCTCTTTCTCACAATTGAGCCCTTCTACTTTCTTTGCAATGGTAGTAAACTCTAATGGTAGTAAAAAATTAAATTCATAAGAAAAAAGCCTGAGAATTCCACTGTTTGTGAATCACTAGTTAGGAAGACAAAAAATATCGAACTTTTTACCCCTTTTTACTAGTAGTAAAACGTTCCATAAGAACAGGGGAAGGTACATGGGAGTGGTCGATCTTTGGGTTTTTACACTGCGGGGCACCAAAACCCAGAATAGTCAAAATCCTGGGTTTTGGTCCACGTTATAGAGTAAGCATAAGAATGGTGTACCATGAGGTTAAAGCTAGCAAAGAGCTGCACCCTGCACCCAAGGACACGTGGTGCTATGTGAGCAAGCTTTGTATAGAAAACAATGGCCACATTTCTGCTTTAAAGGAAACCTTTTAAATACAGGTCCCTGGCAATCCAACCAACCCCCCCCCCCCCCAAAAAAAAAACAACATACATGCCTCTTACAAATATTACTGTTTAATTAGTACTTCCACTACAGCATACCTTGCCTCTTTATTACATGTATCCACAATGTTAGCCATGTACATACAGCTACACAGGCAACGTAAAAAGTTGAAAAAAAATATGCATTTACATTTACCCATTAAAAAACCTTACAACATCATGCAGCAGTCAGAAAGCAATACTAAACAATAGAAAAAAAATGTGAGTACATTTTCCAATAATTTTCGCTTGCGACAGCCTTTTTACGAGCATTTTGAAAATTTTACGAGTGATTCGAAAATTTTTAGATTGCATTTTTGAGTGCACGTATTTAAATCAACCCCTTTTCTGAATCACTCCAAAAAGTTACAAATTTATGCATGCGATACGATTTTTCGAGCAACACAAATTTATTTCTACCTTTGTTGAATCAAGCCCATGGGCCTCGATTCTATAAAAGTAAAAAAAAAATTCTCATGATAGTAAAAAATTCAATTCATGAGAAAAAAGCCTGAGAATGTCACTGTTACTGAATCACTAGATAAAAAGACAATGAAAGTCAATGGCAGCTTTTACTACAGTGTAGAAAGGAGAAAACAGTTCTCTACTTTTCTTAGGAGTAAAAAAGTGCCATTGACTTTCATTGTTTTCCTATCAGGTGATTCAATAACAGTGAAATTCTCAGGCTTTTTTGTCATGAATTGAATCTTTTACTACCATGAGAATTTTTTTTCTACCTTTATTGAATCGAGGCCATTGTGTGTTAGTTGCAAATTAAAATACTGTTGTGTATGTGTTGTGTGGAAAGCTACTGTGTGTGTGTCTGCACACCATTACTCCTGATCATTTCACCAGATTATCGGCTATAAACTTGGCTGCACAGAAGATTCCTGGTGATTTGATTATTTTCAGCACAGAAATTTGCTGACATATATACATGGGGATGTACACAATTCCACTGGTAAAAATATATTTTTTGCCTTGTTCAACGTTGAACAACCAGACAAATTAAGATACGAGGAAAAAAGGCTGAATACACAAAGAAAGGAGGAGCCCCTGCATCAAAGCTAGGCCATGGCAACAAAACTGGGACAAACTACTGGGAATGTAACTAAACAGACACAAGTTGTAGAACATATCAGGTTGGCTTAGGGAGCAAGCCCACGATAAAGATTAGGCCCTGCTTGCTGTCTGACATTACCAGCTGTGGCAAAACTACAAGAGATTCTAATTGAGAAACCATGGGTGTCCAGGGGACACTGCCACAGACGCCTTGCATTCTGCAAGTAACTGATCCACAGAAAGTCAGGTATCTTATCCACAGACAGACAGGTATCTGATACACTAACAGACAGGTAACTGATCCACAGACAGACAGGTAACTGATCCACAGACAGACAGGTATCTTATCCACAGACAGACAGGTATCTGATACACTGACAGACAGGTATCTGATCCACAGACAGGCAGGAATCTGATACACTGACAGAAAGGTATCTGATCCACAGACAGGCAGGTATCTTATCCACAGACAGACAGGTATCTGACCCACTGACAGACAGGTATCTGATCCACAGACAGACAGGTATCTGATCCAGAGACAGACAGGTATCTTATCCACAGACAGACAAGTATCTGACCCACTGACAGACAGGTATCTGATCCACAGACAGACAGGTATCTTATCCAGAAACAGACAAGTAACTGATCCAGAGACAGACAGGTATCTGAGCCACTGACAGACAGGTATCTGATCCACAGACAGACAGGTATCTTATCCAGAAACAGACAAGTAACTGATCCACAGACAGACAGGTATCTGAGCCACTGACAGACAGGTATCTGAACCACAGACAGACAGGTATCTTATCCAGAAACAGACAGGTATCTTATCCACAAACAGACAGGTATCTGAGCCACTGACAGACAGGTATCTGATCCAGAGACAGACAGGTATCTTATCCACAGACAGACAGGTATCTGAGCCACTGGCAGACAGGTATCTTATCCACAGACAGACAGGTATCTGAGCCACTGGCAGACAGGTATCTGATCTAGAGATGAGCGAACTTTTGAAAAATTCGATTCGACTGATTCGCCGAATTTTCCGACAAAAATCGTTTCGACCCGAATAAATTCGTGACGAATCGCTATTAAAAACGGCTATTTCTGAGCCTCCTAGAGCCTCAATAGGGTTGTAAACCATTCTGCCTTGCTGTAACACGCACAGGATGCGTGCTGGGTTAGTTAAATAATACTTTGAAGAAATATCACATGCAGATCAGAGGCATCGCTAATAGAATCGCAGAGCGGCACAATTGCAGAGAGTTGAAGTGGCATCACTATGAGGGGCAGGAGCCCAAACATTGCTTTAAAGAGACACTGGAGTTGGCAGCAGCAGGAGCTCAAAAATTGGATGAATCACACCCTGGAGTTGGCAGAAGTTGGCAGCAGCAGCAGCAGGAGCCCAAACATTACTTCAAAGAGACTCTGGGGTTGGCTTCAGGAGCCCAACAATTGGATGAATCACACCCTGGAGTTGGCAGCAGCAGCAGCAGGAGCCCAAATATTACTTTAAAGAGACACTGGGGTTGGCTTCAGGAGCCCAAAAATTGGATGAATCACACCCTGGAGTTGGCAGCAGCAGCAGCAGGAGCCCAAATATACACTGGAGTTGGCTTCAGGAGCCCAAAAATTGGATGAATCACACCCTGGAGTTGGCAGCAGCAGCAGCAGGAGCCCAAATATACACTGGAGTTTGCTTCAGGAGCCCAAAAATTGGATGAATCACACCCTGGAGTTGGCAGGAGTTGACAGCAGCAGCAGCAGCAGGAGCCCAAACATTACTTTAAAGAGACCCTGGGGTTGGCTTCAGGAGCCCAAAAATTGGATGAATCACACCCTGGAGTTGGCAGCAGCAGCAGCAGGAGCCCAAATATACAATGGAGTTGGCTTCAGGAGCCCAAAAATTGGATGAATCACACCCTGGAGTTGGCAGCAGCAGCAGCAGGAGCCCATATATTACTTTAAAGAGACACTGGGGTTGGCTTCAGGAGCCCAAACATTGGAAGATTCACACCCTGGAGTTGGCAGCAGCAGCAGGAGCCCAAACATTACTTTAGAGAAACCCTGGGGTTGGCTTCAGGAGCCCAAAAAATGGATGAATCCCACCCTGGAGTTGGCAGCAGCAGGAGCCCAAATATTACTTTAAAGAGACCCTGGGGTTGGCTTCAGGAGCCCAAAAATTGGATGAATCACACCCTGGAGTTGGCAGCAGCAGCAGCAGGAGCCCAAATATTACTTTAAAGAGACACTGGGGTTGGCTTCAGGAGCCCAAACATTGGATGACTCACACCCTGGAGTTGGCAGCAGCAGCAGGAGCCCAAACATTACTTTAAAGAGACCCTGGGGTTGGCTTCAGGAGCCCAAAAATTGGATGAATCACACCCTGGAGTTGACAGCAGCAGCAGCAGGAGCCCAAATATTACTTTAAAGAGACACTGGGGTTGGCTTCAGGAGCCCAAAAATTGGATGAATCACACCCTGGAGTTGGCAGCAGCAGCAGCAGGAGCCCAAATGTTACTTTAAAGAGACCCTGGGGTTGGCTTCAGGAGCCCAAAAATTGGATGAATCACACCCTGGAGTTGGCAGCAGCAGCAGCAGGAGCCCAAATATTACTTTAAAGAGACACTGGGGTTGGCTTCAGGAGCCCAAACATTGGATGATTCACACCCTGGAGTTGGCAGCAGGAGCCCAAACATTACTTTAAAGAGACCCTGGGGTTGGCTTCAGGAGCCCAAAAATTGGATGAATCACACCCTGGAGTTGGCAGCAGCAGCAGCAGGAGCCCAAATATTACTTTAAAGAGACACTGGGGTTGGCTTCAGGAGCCCAAAAATTGGATGAATCACACCCTGGAGTTGGCAGGAGTTGACAGCAGCAGCAGCAGGAGCCCAAATATTACTTTAAAGAGACCCTGGGGTTGGCTTCAGGAGCCCAAAAATTGGATGAATCACACCCTGGAGATGGCAGCAGCAGCAGCAAAAGCCCAAATATTACTTTAAAGAGACACTGGGGTTGGCTTCAGGAGCCCAAACATTGGATGATTCACACCCTGGAGTTGGCAACAGCAGCAGGAGCCCAAACATTACTTTAAAGAGACCCTGGGGTTGGCTTCAGGAGCCCAAAAATTGAATGAATCACACCCTGGAGTTGGCAGCAGCAGCAGCAGGAGCCCAAATATTACTTTAAAGAGACACTGGGGTTGGCTTCAGGAGCCCAAACATTGAATGATTCACACCCTGGGGTTGGCAGGAGTTGACAGCAGCAGCAGCAGGAGCCCAAATATTACTTTAAAGAGACCCTGGGGTTGGCTTCAGGAGCCCAAAAATTGGATGAATCACACCCTGGAGTTGGCAGAAGATGGCAGCAGCAGCAGCAGCAGGAGCCCAAACATTACTTTAAAGAGACCCTGGGGTTGGCTTCAGGAGCCCAAAAATTGGATGAATCACACCCTGGAGTTGGCAGGAGTTGACAGCAGCAGCAGGAGCCCAAATATTACTTTAAAGAGACACTGGGGTTGGCTTCAGGAGCCCAAAAATTGGATGAATCACACCCTGGAGTTGGCAGAAGTTGGCAGCAGCAGCAGGAGCCCAAACATTACTTTAAAGAGACCCTGGGGTTGGCTTCAGGAGCCCAAAAATTGGATGAATCACACCCTGGAGTTGGCAGGAGTTGACAGCAGCAGCAGCAGGAGCCCAAATATTACTTTAAAGAGACCCTGGGGTTGGCTTCAGGAGCCCAAAAATTGGATGAATCACACCCTGGAGTTGGCAGGAGTTGGCAGCAGCAGCAACAGGAGCCCAAACATTACTTTAAAGAGACACTGGGGTTGGCTTCAGGAGCCCAAAAATTGGATGATTCACACCCTGGAGTTGGCAGCAGCAGCAGCAGGAGCCCAAATATTACTTTAAAGAGACACTGGGGTTGGCCTCAGGAGCCCAAAAATTGGATGAATCACACCCTGGAGTTGGCAGGAGTTTACAGCCGCAGCAGCAGGAGCCCAAATATTACTTTAAAGAGACCCTGGGGTTGGCTTCAGGAGCCCAAAAATTGGATGAATCACACCCTGGAGTTGGCAGCAGCAGCAGCAGGAGCCCAAATATTACTTTAAAGAGACACTGGGGTTGGCTTCAGGAGCCCAAACATTGGATGATTCACACCCTGGAGTTGGCAGCAGCAGCAGGAGCCCAAACATTACTTTAAAGAGACCCTGGGGTTGGCTTCAGGAGCCAAAAATTGGATGAATCACACCCTGGAGTTGGCAGCAGCAGCAGCAGGAGCCCAAATATTACTTTAAAGAGACACTGGGGTTGGCTTCAGGAGCCCAAAAATTGGATGAATCACACCCTGGAGTTGGCAGGAGTTGACAACAGCAGCAGCAGGAGCCCAAATATTACTTTAAAGAGACCCTGGGGTTGGCTTCAGGAGCCCAAAAATTGGATGAATCACACCCTGGAGTTGGCAGAAGATGGCAGCAGCAGCAGCAGCAGGAGCCCAAATATTACTTTAAAGAGACCCTGGGGTTGGCTTCAGGAGCCCAAAAATTGGATGAATCACACCCTGGAGTTGGCAGGAGTTGACAGCAGCAGCAGCAGGAGCCCAAATATTACTTTAAAGAGACACTGGGGTTGGCTTCAGGAGCCCAAAAATTGGATGAATCACACCCTGGAGTTGGCAGAAGTTGGCAGCAGCAGCAGGAGCCCAAACATTACTTTAAAGAGACCCTGGGGTTGGCTTCAGGAGCCCAAAAATTGGATGAATCACACCCTGGAGTTGGCAGGAGTTGACAGCAGCAGCAGCAGGAGCCCAAATATTACTTTAAAGAGACCCTGGGGTTGGCTTCAGGAGCCCAAAAATTGGATGAATCACACCCTGGAGTTGGCAGGAGTTGGCAGCAGCAGCAACAGGAGCCCAAACATTACTTTAAAGAGACACTGGGGTTGGCTTCAGGAGCCCAAAAATTGGATGATTCACACCCTGGAGTTGGCAGCAGCAGCAGCAGGAGCCCAAATATTACTTTAAAGAGACACTGGGGTTGGCTTCAGGAGCCCAAAAATTGGATGAATCACACCCTGGAGTTGGCAGGAGTTGACAGCAGCAGCAGCAGGAGCCCAAATATTACTTTAAAGAGACCCTGGGGTTGGCTTCAGGAGCCCAAAAATTGGATGAATCACACCCTGGAGTTGGCAGCAGCAGCAGCAGGAGCCCAAATATTACTTTAAAGAGACACTGGGGTTGGCTTCAGGAGCCCAAACACTGGATGATTCACACCCTGGAGTTGGCAGCAGCATCAGGAGCCCAAACATTACTTTAAAGAGACCCTGGGGTTGGCTTCAGGAGCCCAAAAATTGGATGAATCACACCCTGGAGTTGGCAGCAGCAGGAGCCCAAATATTACTTTAAAGAGACACTGGGGTTGGCTTCAGGAGCCCAAAAATTGGATGAATCACACCCTGGAGTTGGTAGCAGCAGCAGCAGGAGCCCAAATATACACTGGAGTTGGCTTCAGGAGCCCAAAAATTGGATGAATCACACCCTGGAGTTGGCAGAAGTTGGCAGCAGCAGCAGCAGGAGCCCAAAAAATGGCCTAAAGACATAAATATGTTTTGCACCATTTGGAAAGTGTAAAACGTGGCACCATGCTGAATCTAGTCGCATGCATCAGGCATTGGTGGGTGGAAATCCTGGCTGATCCATCCCTGATTCATTTTGACAAAGGTGAGTCTCTCCACATTTTTAGTTGACAGACGAGTTCTCCTCGCCGTAACTATGGCCCCCGCCGCACTAAACACCCGCTCAGATGGCACGCTACTTGCCGGGCAGGACAGCTTTTCCAGGGCAAACTCTGCTAGTTGCGGCCACAAATCAAGTTTGGCTGCCCAGAAGTCCAGCGGATCCTCAAGGTGTGTTGGCATGGTCATGTCAAAGTATGACATGACCTGCTGGTTCAGGTCCTGCTCCAGGTCTTCCTGCTGCTCATGAGTAGCCTCACTATGCGGGTGTAGAAAGCTACTCATTAGCGACTGAAGACTGAGGCTGCTGCTGCTGCTCCTGCCAACCCCCCCAGCGGCCATGGCAGTGGAAGGTGAGCGCAGAGGTCCCCTCGAGTCAGACCTGCGAGAGTATGGACCATGGCGCAGATAGGCATCGGCCAACTGCCTACGTAGAATGTCTTTGTAGTAGTTGAGTTTGTCCTCCCTCTCGGTGGGTTTAAAAAATGCCCCCATTTTGTGCCGGAAGCGAGGGTCCAATAAGGTGGACAGCCAGAAGTCATCCCGCCGACAGATGGAAACAATTCTGGGGTCACTACGCAAGCACGTGAGCATGCTTCGTGCCATTTGCGCAAGTGACTCGGATGGACTACCTGTCTCCATCTCCACTGCATACTGCCACGGTGTGCCCGGGTCCTCTGTCTCGCCTTCCTCAAAAACCTCTAGCTCCTCTGGCTGCTCCTGCTCCTCCTCTCCTGTCCGCTGACTAGATAAACCAGTCATTTCGCCAAGCCTAAACTGTGTTTCGCTGGGCAACTCCTCCTCCTCCTCTTCCTCCTCCTCCTCCAGTTCAGCTCCAACGGGGTTCATGTGGCCGTAAGATGTAAACGCCATGTCTCCAGTGCCCTGACCAGCCATGGTTTCCAACATGTGCTGTAGTACATGAAGCAGTGGAATCACGTCGTTCATCCCGTAATCCTGCCGACTGACAAATAAAGTGGCTTCCTCAAAGGGCCTGAGCAAACGGAAGGTGTCACGTATGAGCTGCCACTGGTTGACATTGAAGTTACACAGGGGAGTCCCCCTATCTGCTTGGATCATCAGGAAATCCGTGATGGCTTTTCTCTGTTCATATAATCGGTCCGACATGTGAAGGGTGGAATTCCAACGGGTGGAAACATTGCAAATCAGACTATGTTGGGGGATACCATTCTGACGCTGTAGCTCAAGAAGGGTGTGTTTGGCGGTGTAGGAGTGGCTGAAGTGCATGCAAAGTTTCCTTGAAGTTGTTAGGATGTCTTGCAGATGGGGGGAACACTTCAGAAACCCCTTGACAACCAGATTGAAGATGTGAGCCATGCAGGGGGCATGGGTCAGGCTTCCATGGCGCAGCGCAGACAAAATGTTCTTCCCATTGTCGGTAACCATGATTCCCATTTTAAGTTTTCTTGGAGTAAGCCATGTTTGGATTTCCTGATGAATACATTTAAGCAGTTCCTCCCCTGTGTGACTCCGTTCGCCAAGACAAACCATGTGAAGCACTGCGTGACACCTCCGTGCCCTGCACACATGGTAGACTGGAGGGGCACTGAGACTTGAGCCTACACTGGAGGGTGAGGAGATGGCGGAGGATGAGGAGGCCGAGTCGCACGGTGTCACAGGCCCAACGGGCAGGGAGCGCGGAGGCCGAAGCGGCATGACCTGTCCAAGTTGCTGCTGCTGCTGCAAAGGGACCACATTCACCCAGTGGGCCGTAAACGACATGTACTGTCCCTGACCGTAGTTACAGCTCCAGATGTCGGCGCTGCCATGCACTTTGCTACACACCGACAGGCTCAAGGACTGGCCCACCTTCTGTTCAACAAAAGTGTGCAGCGCTGGTACTGCCTTCTTGGCAAAGAAATGACGGCTTGGGACTCTCCACCTCGGCTCGGCACAAGCCATCAGTTCTCTGAAAGGTGCAGATTCCACCACCTGAAAAGGGAGCGACTGCAGCACCAGCAACTTGGACAGGAGCACATTCAGCTTCTGCGCCGTAGGATGAGTGGGCGCATACTGCTGTCTCTTGGACATGGCTTCGCTGATGGATTGCTGGCGGGATGCATGACTTGGAGGAGGAGGAGCAGGAGCGACAGAGGATGGGTATGACGCACAGCTGCCTTCGGCTGAGGTGCTGGAGCCTTGGCTGGCAGAAATTGGGAGCTCACTTGGTGAGGAAGCAGACTGGACCACCCCTTGGGAGCCTCGGTTCTCCCAGGTCGCTTTATGGTGACACATCATATGTTGACGCAGGGCCGTGGTGCCAACATTTGGACCCTGGCCATGCTTCACCTTCTGCCTACATATCTTGCATGTGGCCATGTTACCCTCCTGCGGATGCTTCAGGAAAAACTGCCACACTGCCGAGTAGCTACTTTTCCCACCCCCTGGCCTCACTGATTCACTGCTGCTGTTGCCAACTCCAGGAACCCCTGCTCCACTACCTCCCGATAAGGTAGACTGCCGTACAGCAGGTGCTCTACCCCGGCCCCGGCCGGCTCCAGCCTTTGGAATTGTGCCCCCATGCTGACTGCTACCACCTTGCTGCCTCAGCTGCTGACTCCGGGGCAACCTGCGCCCCTCTTCTCCTGATGATGACGATGAAGCCCCTTCATCACCCGGCTCCCAAGTGCGATCGGCTTCATCGTCATCATCATCATCACCGAGTTGTGGCTGTACGTCACTGATGTTCGTGGATTCGTCAACAGTGTCTGGCGCAGGAGCTGGAACGCTCGCAGCACCCACGACACTGTCCACATCACTATTTGTCTGCCTAGCTAGAGAAGCCACCTCCATTTCTTGGCTGGGCAGTAGCTGCTGACTGTCCTCTATCTGATGGTCCTCCTCACTAAAGAGTGGAGCTGAACCCAAAGCATAGGATATGTCGCTGGGGGAGGGAACGGCGTAGGCCAGAGGCAATGGGAGGACAGGCACTGCTCTCGGGGCATGCCAACTCAGGGTTGTGTCAGAGGAACCTACCGACCCTAGACTGGGGGTCTCAGACGTAAGTTGTGAAGATGTTGTTGATGAGCGCGTCAACCAATCTACCACGGCAGATGCGTTACTGGTGGAGACCCGACCGCTAGCAGATACTGGCAGATTAGGTCTCTCAGCGTGACTCCTGCTGCTACTGGCCCCCAGTCTGATGCGAGCTCTGCCTGCGGAATCTTGGCCTCTGCCACTCCTCTTTTCACTTCCAGGCACTTGTCTGCCCGACATAGTCTAACTGGCGTGGTAGTAGGTGATATTTTAAGAACCCCCGGGCAGCGGTGGGTCTATATGAAACAGAATATAATGCACACCAAAAGTGAGCAGTAACACTCAGCCTCCAACAGGCCTGCTTAGTGTAAATAAGATAGCTGCTTAGTGTAAATAAAGAGGGGTATGGTATGTTACAGAATGGGATGCCCCAACAGAAGTGCACCTGGCAGGCAGCAGTAAGTCTATGCCCAGCAAAAGTGTCTTTATCAGGCCTAATTTCAATTATAATAAGTGCAAATGGTATATGGTCTTAAACAGAGGCTGCTGTAGTCACAGAATGGGATGCCCCAAAAAAGAAGTGGACCTGGCAGGGTCCAGTAGTGCTATGCCCAGCAAAAGTGTCTTTATTAGGCTAATTTCAATTATAATAAGTGCAAATGGTTATATGGTGTTAAACAGAGGCTGCTGTAGTCACAGAATGGGATGCCCCAAAAAAGAAGTGGACCTGGCAGGGTCCAGTAGTGCTATGCCCAGCAAAAGTGTCTTTATCAGGCTAATTTCAATTATAATAAGTGCAAATGGTTATATGGTGTTAAACAGAGGCTGCTGTAGTCACAGAATGGGATGCCCCAAAAAAGAAGTGGACCTGGCAGGGTCCAGTAGTGCTATGCCCAGCAAAAGTGTCTTTATCAGGCTAATTTCAATTATAATAAGTGCAAATGGTTATATGGTCTTAAACAGAGGCTGCTGTAGTCACAGAATGGGATGTCCCAAAAAAGAAGTGGACCTGGCAGGGTCCAGTAGTGCTATGCCCAGCAAAAGTGTCTTTATCAGGCTAATTTCAATTATAATAAGTGCAAATGGTATATGGTCTTAAACAGAGGCTGCTGTAGTCACAGAATGGGATGCCCCAAAAAAGAAGTGGACCTGGCAGGGTCCAGTAGTGCTATGCCCAGCAAAAGTGTCTTTATCAGGCTAATTTCAATTATAATAAGTGCAAATGGTTATATGGTGTTAAACAGAGGCTGCTGTAGTCACAGAATGGGATGCCCCAAAAAAGAAGTGGACCTGGCAGGGTCCAGTAGTGCTATGCCCAGCAAAAGTGTCTTTATCAGGCTAATTTCAATTATAATAAGTGCAAATGGTTATATGGTCTTAAACAGAGGCTGCTGTAGTCACAGAATGGGATGCCCCAAAAAAGAAGTGGACCTGGCAGGGTCCAGTAGTGCTATGCCCAGCAAAAGTGTCTTTATCAGGGCTAATTTCAATTATAATAAGTGCAAATGGTATATGGTCTTAAACAGAGGCTGCTCTAGTCACAGAATGGGATGCCCTAAAAACCAGCAGTAAGTACACCTGGCAGGGTCCAGTAGTGCTATGCCCAGCAAAAGTGTCTTTATCAGGCTAATTTCAATTATAATAAGTGCAAATGGTTATATGGTCTTAAACAGAGGCTGCTGTAGTCACAGAATGGGATGCCCCAAAAAAGAAGTGGACCTGGCAGGGTCCAGTAGTGCTATGCCCAGCAAAAGTGTCTTTATCAGGGCTAATTTCAATTATAATAAGTGCAAATGGTATATGGTCTTAAACAGAGGCTGCTGTAGTCACAGAATGGGATGCCCCAAAAAAGAAGTGGACCTGGCAGGGTCCAGTAGTGCTATGCCCAGCAAAAGTGTCTTTATCAGGCTAATTTCAATTATAATAAGTGCAAATGGTTATATGGTGTTAAACAGAGGCTGCTGTAGTCACAGAATGGGATGCCCCAAAAAAGAAGTGGACCTGGCAGGGTCCAGTAGTGCTATGCCCAGCAAAAGTGTCTTTATCAGGCTAATTTCAATTATAATAAGTGCAAATGGTTATATGGTCTTAAACAGAGGCTGCTGTAGTCACAGAATGGGATGCCCCAAAAAAGAAGTGGACCTGGCAGGGTCCAGTAGTGCTATGCCCAGCAAAAGTGTCTTTATCAGGCTAATTTCAATTATAATAAGTGCAAATGGTATATGGTCTTAAACAGAGGCTGCTGTAGTCACAGAATGGGATGCCCCAAAAAAGAAGTGGACCTGGCAGGGTCCAGTAGTGCTATGCCCAGCAAAAGTGTCTTTATCAGGCTAATTTCAATTATAATAAGTGCAAATGGTTATATGGTCTTAAACAGAGGCTGCTGTAGTCACAGAATGGGATGCCCCAAAAAAGAAGTGGACCTGGCAGGGTCCAGTAGTGCTATGCCCAGCAAAAGTGTCTTTATCAGGCTAATTTCAATTATAATAAGTGCAAATGGTTATATGGTGTTAAACAGAGGCTGCTGTAGTCACAGAATGGGATGCCCCAAAAAAGAAGTTGACCTGGCAGGGTCCAGTAGTGCTATGCCCAGCAAAAGTGTCTTTATCAGGGCTAATTTCAATTATAATAAGTGCAAATGATATATGGTCTTAAACAGAGGCTGCTGTAGTCACAGAATGGGATGCCCTAAAAACCAGCAGTAAGTACACCTGGCAGGGTTACAGTAGTGCTATGCCAAGCAAAAGTGTCTTTATCAGGCTAATTTCAATTATAATAAGTGCAAATGGTTATATGGTGTTAAACAGAGGCTGCTGTAGTCACAGAATGGGATGCCCCAAAAAAGAAGTGGACCTGGCAGGGTCCAGTAGTGCTATGCCCAGCAAAAGCGTCTTTATCAGGCCTAATTTCAATTATAATAAGTGCAAATGGTTATATGGTGTTAAACAGAGGCTGCTGTAGTCACAGAATGGGATGCCCCAAAAAAGAAGTGGACCTGGCAGGGTCCAGTAGTGCTATGCCCAGCAAAATGTCTTTATCAGGCTAATTTCAATTATAATAAGTGCAAATGGTTATATGGTGTTAAACAGAGGCTGCTGTAGTCACAGAATGGGATGCCCCAAAAAAGAAGTGGACCTGGCAGGGTCCAGTAGTGCTATGCCCAGCAACAGTGTCTTTATCAGGCTAATTTCAATTATAATAAGTGCAAATGGTATATGGTCTTAAACAGAGGCTGCTGTAGTCACAGAATGGGATGCCACAACAGAAGTGGGCCTGGCAGGGTCCAGTAGTGCTATGCCCAGCAAAAGTGTCTTTATCAGGGCTAATTTCAATTATAATAAGTGCAAATGGTTATATGGTCTTAAACAGAGGCTGCTGTAGTCACAGAATGGGATGCCCCAAAAAGAAGTGGACCTGGCAGGGTCCAGTAGTGCTATGCCCAGCAAAAGTGTCTTTATCAGGGCTAATTTCAATTATAATAAGTGCAAATGATATATGGTCTTAAACAGAGGCTGCTGTAGTCACAGAATGGGATGCCCTAAAAACCAGCAGTAAGTACACCTGGCAGGGTCCAGTAGTGCTATGCCAAGCAAAAGTGTCTTTATCAGGCTAATTTCAATTATAATAAGTGCAAATGGTTATATGGTGTTAAACAGAGGCTGCTGTAGTCACAGAATGGGATGCCCCAAAAAAGAAGTGGACCTGGCAGGGTCCAGTAGTGCTATGCCCAGCAAAAGTGTCTTTATCAGGGCTAATTTCAATTATAATAAGTGCAAATGGTATATGGTCTTAAACAGAGGCTGCTGTAGTCACAGAATGGGATGCCCTAAAAAAGAAGTGGACCTGGCAGGGTCCAGTAGTGCTATGCCCAGCAAAAGTGTCTTTATCAGGCTAATTTCAATTATAATAAGTGCAAATGGTTATATGGTGTTAAACAGAGGCTGCTGTAGTCACAGAATGGGATGCCCCAAAAAAGAAGTGGACCTGGCAGGGTCCAGTAGTGCTATGCCCAGCAAAAGTGTCTTTATCAGGCCTAATTTCAATTATAATAAGTGCAAATGGTTATATGGTCTTAAACAGAGGCTGCTGTAGTCACAGAATGGGATGCCCCAAAAAAGAAGTGGACCTGGCAGGGTCCAGTAGTGCTATGCCCAGCAAAAGTGTCTTTATCAGGCTAATTTCAATTATAATAAGTGCAAATGGTTATATGGTGTTAAACAGAGGCTGCTGTAGTCACAGAATGGGATGCCCCAAAAAAGAAGTGGACCTGGCAGGGTCCAGTAGTGCTATGCCCAGCAACAGTGTCTTTATCAGGCTAATTTCAATTATAATAAGTGCAAATGGTATATGGTCTTAAACAGAGGCTGCTGTAGTCACAGAATGGGATGCCACAACAGAAGTGGACCTGGCAGGGTCCAGTAGTGCTATGCCCAGCAAAAGTGTCTTTATCAGGGCTAATTTCAATTATAATAAGTGCAAATGGTTATATGGTCTTAAACAGAGGCTGCTGTAGTCACAGAATGGGATGCCCCAAAAAAGAAGTGGACCTGGCAGGGTCCAGTAGTGCTATGCCCAGCAAAAGTGTCTTTATCAGGCTAATTTCAATTATAATAAGTGCAAATGGTTATATGGTGTTAAACAGAGGCTGCTGTAGTCACAGAATGGGATGCCCCAAAAAAGAAGTGGACCTGGCAGGGTCCAGTAGTGCTATGCCCAGCAAAAGTGTCTTTATCAGGCCTAATTTCAATTATAATAAGTGCAAATGGTTATATGGTCTTAAACAGAGGCTGCTGTAGTCACAGAATGGGATGCCCCAAAAAAGAAGTGGACCTGGCAGGGTCCAGTAGTGCTATGCCCAGCAAAAGTGTCTTTATCAGGCCTAATTTCAATTAGAATAAGTGCAAATGGTTATATGGTCTTAAACAGAGGCTGGTGTAGTCACAGAATGGGATGCCTCACAGCAGACTTAAGATCAGTTCAGTATATGTGCACAGTTAGTTAGTATAAGCAGCCTGAAAACGCTAACAAAGCCAGTCAGCCAGCTAGTAAAAAAAAAAAAAATCTCCCTGTGACAGCCTCCGAATTTCCCTTCCTTTCCCTGTTTTTTGCTGGCTTTCTGTCTCCTGTCTGTCTCCTGCCTGTCTCCAGCCTGTCCCTGTCTGTCCCTGCCTGTCTAACTGTCTCTCCCTCAGCTACACAGCGTTCTGTCTCTCACAAATGCAATAGAGAAATGAGGAAGGAAAAGCAAGATGGCCGGCCTTAAATAGCGCTGTGACGTCACCGGGCTTGCTGGCTGCTGATAGGCTGCATGTGACTGCCCCAGCTTGCACTGGCGCGGGATAGATGTCCAGACATGTCCCGTCCGCCATCTTAGAATGCCTGTAAATGTAAATGAATGGATGTTAAAGGAAAACTTCGAGCGATCGAATCGCGGGGAAATTCGGATTCGATCCGAATCGAATTTTTCCTGAAATTCGGATCGAATCCGGGTTCGTCCGGATCGATTCGCTCATCCCTAATCTGATCCACAGACAGACAGGTATCTTATCCAGAAACAAACAGGTAACTGATCCACAGATAGACAGGTAACTGATTCACAGACAGACAGGTATCTTATCCACAGACAGACAGTTAACTGATCCACAGACAGGCAGGTATCTGATACACTGACAGACAGTTAACTGATCCACAGACAGGCAGGTATCTGATACACTGACAGACAGGTAACTGATCCACAGACAGACAGGTATCTTATCCACAGACAGACAGGTATCTGATCCACAGACAGACAGGTATCTGATCCACAGACAGACAGGTATCTGATCCACAGACAGACAGGTATCTGATCCACAGACAGACAGGTATCTGATCCAGAGACAGACAGGTATCTTATCCACAGACAGACAGGTATCTGATACACTGACAGACAGGTATCTGATACACTGACAGACAGGTATCTGATCCAGAGACAGACAGGTATCTTATCCACAGACAGACAGGTATTTGATCCACAGACAGACAGGTATTTGATCCACAGGCAGAAAGGTATCTGATCCACAGACATACAGGTATCTTATCCAGAAACATACAGGTAACTGATCCACAGACAGACAAGTAACTGATCCACAGACAGACAGGTAACTGATTCACAGACAGACAGGTATCTGATACACTGACAGACAAGTAACTGATCCACAGACAGACAGGTATCTTATCCACAGACAGACAGGTATCTGATCCACAGACAGGCAGGAATCTGATACACTGACAGACAGGTAACTGATCCACAGACAGAGAGGTATCTTATCCACAGACAGACAGGTATGTGAGCCACAGACAGACAGGTAACTGATTCACAGAGAGACAGGTATCTGAGCCACTGACAGACAGGTATCTGATTCACAGACAGACAGGTAACTGATACACTGACAGACAGGTATCTGATCCACAGACAGACAGGTATCTGATCCAGAGACAGACAGGTATCTTATCCACAGACAGACACGTATCTGATCCACAGACAGGTAACTGATACACTGAGAGACAGGTATCTGATCCACAGACAGACAGGTATCTGATCCAGAGACAGACAGGTATCTTATCCACAGACAGACAGGTATCTGATCCAGAGACAGACAGGTATCTTATCCACAGACAGACAGGTATCTGATCCAGAGACAGACAGGTATCTGATCCAGAGACAGACAGGTATCTGATCCACAGACAGACAGGTATCTGATCCAGAGACAGACAGGTATCTGAGCCACTGACAGACAGGTATCTTATCCACAGACAGACAGGTATCTGATCCAGAGACAGACAGGTATCTTATCCACAGACAGACAGGTATCTGATCCAGAGACAGACAGGTATCTTATCCACAGACAGACAGGTATCTGATACACTGACAGACAGGTATCTGATCCAGAGACAGACAGGTATCTTATCCACAGACAGACAGGTATTTGATCCACAGACAGACAGGTAACTGATCCACAGGCAGACAGGTATCTGATCCACAGACAGACAGGTATCTGATCCACAGACAGACAGGTATCTGATCCAGAGACAGACAAGTATCTTATCCACAGACAGACAGGTATTTGATCCACAGACAGACAGGTAACTGATCCACAGGCAGACAGGTATCTGATCCACAGACAGACAGGTATCTGATCCACAGACAGACAGGTATCTGATCCACAGACAGACAGGTATCTGATCCACAGACAGACAGGTATCTGATCCACAGACAGACAGGTATCTGATCCACAGACAGACAGGTATCTGATCCACAGACAGGCAGGTAACTGATCCACAGACCTTAGATTCAAATTTGTCTTCCTTTTTCATCAGGTTATTTCAGTTCTTCAGCAGAAAGCAATGTATCAGGCCAATGTTTAAAATGCCCAGTGAATTTCTTTAACCACGTGGCTGGACGGGAGTCTTGTCTTCCCTGTGGATCTGAAGCAGCACAGCCTGAGGAAGGACAGACCACTTGCATTTGTCTTGGGGAAGGAAAAATGTTTCAGGTAAAAACACACATATGGTGTATTAGGTGCTGGTTTGGATTCTGACAGTCCTATCCATTCACTGCTCAATGTCATGTGAGCTATTATCTATACCACAGGTGTCAATCTCTGGCCTGCACTGGGTGCCCTGCTGTGTTAAACCCCCCAAGTTCACCCATAAAAACTCACCTCCCCACACCCACGGCACATGCATGGGCTCTTGTCGGCAGACGGCTCTCATTGTCTTGAATAGGGAGTGCACACAGCCGCATCACCTGCATCGCTGGTCGTGCTTGCGCTCCCGCCCCAGCCTAGGTGGGTTTTTATGGATGAACTGGGGGGTTTCATACAGCAGGGCATCCCTGGAGAAGAGCTTTTAGATTCCCACTGCTAGTGGGTTTTGTTCCATCTTGAAGCACACCATTTATCAGATTATTAGCTAGGCTTTCTGGCACCCAGGGCAAGATTCTAAATGGCGCCCCCCCACCTGTTCTCGGGCCCCCCTTTGACACCCCCCCTGACCTGCTGCACCCGGGGCAAGTGCTCTCCCCTAGCTACACCCCTGCCATTTATGACTGCTTTTGTTCTGAATTAAAATTCACCCTCAGATTTATCCCTTAATACACATTTATTGAGATACTCAGGGATAGATAACACACAGAACAACTGCAGATACTTGGAGCAGGGTGCTAGAAGAGGTTCCCTGGAGACACTTGAAGCAGGATGTTAGGTAGGTAAGGTTAATTGCAGACATTGGAGCAGGATCAAAACAGACTGGGCCATACAGCAAACAGTTGGAGCAGAATGACAGATAACACCAGACACTGGAGAAGGATTGGGAGCCAAGAGAGGAAGCTGAAGAGTCTGTATAAGGTCAGTATAAAAAGTGTCTTCTGAGTGGTGTTGACAGGTTGCTGGAGTTAAACGAGATGGAGATTACTAGGATTCTGTTTCTGGTGAGTAGTTCTACCTGGTCCTGGCTATCCTGTTAGTCTCAATGTGGTGGGGCATTCAAAATATGACCCCCCCCCCCCCAGCTGGAAGATTGGGGGGGGGGGGATTTTAGGATCTTTTTAATGTAAATTGTAAATGAACAAGGCTTTTTCTTGTAATAACCAGATATAAATCAACAACACTGAGTTTTTATGTTTGCATTAATTGGTTGTGCTTACATTGTGTGTACTTTCTGTCGACTATTTAGTAAAGCATCATAAGATATGCCACTGCATACATCAACAATAATAATAATACACTAAGCAAAATTAAAATGTATTCCCTAAATAAATTCCATATTTTTTCAGCCTAGTGACAGCCGCTGTCCTTGTGGTCCTGGATACCAGCCTACTGAAGATGGCATCCACTGTGTCAAGATTGTGCATGATATTTGTAGAGATGGGTCTAGCCGTAACCATGAAGGAAAGTGCTTAACTAAACAGGAGTGGGATGACTATTGTATAAGCCAGGTAGGCTTTTTAAATGTTAAAATTGTTTTGATTGCTTTTTCACAACTATGAATGGACATATTCAGTGTTAAACAATAGGGGTCATGATAATTATTTGATGAAGCAAGTTTAACTTTTAGTGTGCTTTGGGTGTGAATAGCATCCATCTAAAAGGACTGTAAACCCAATGGCAATAATAAGGCATTGAGGAGCTCACCTGATCCCATGTAGCTGGTAGAAGTAGAAATGTTTCCTTTTGATAGCATTCACCCAGATCCACACAAAAAAGTGGTCTAACAACCACTTGCTCTCAGAATGACTGAACACGGCAGACCATAGTGTCTCTAGCAGCTGTCTCTGACCACAGCAGTCCATATACATGACTCTAAAAGCTGTGCCATGACATACCCTTCAACCCTTGTTAAGTTTTAATACACAGAAGAAATACTGTAGAAATGAAGGGGACAAAAGGCGAGTATAGACTCTTTTTGTTGCCTGGACTACAGGTACAGATATAGTAAGTGTGCCAGGAGTCATACAAAAGATAATAAGGTTCGTGTTCTGTAAACATGCATCAGACTGTGGGTTGGCTAGGATACAGAAGGGAGGCCAGAGAGGTGAGCTGGGGGTTTGGGGTACAATGCAGATTAGGGAAGTTAGATGTTGGAAATAATTCTGAAAATAATTAAATAATAATGATCAGTAATAATAATAATGTATCATGTGAATTATATCTTCTGCAGGTGTGTCCTTACCCTGAACTATATCAAGGCTATGAGAAGTATCTAGGAGTCTGCATTTGTAAGACCGAAGACCTTGAAAGCATTTGCAATGCTGATTGTCGAAGAAAACAAAAGTACATTCTCCAAATTGTCTGCAGAGAAGACAGCCCTCAATTTATTTCTATTGACTCATCTGGAAACCAGGTGCATTATCTAAGATGGAAAATGAAGTTTAACTCAGTTAAATTGATACAAACACATAAAAAACAACCATACAACCTTTGTACGGCTATTAGGCATAGGGGCTGGCATCCCCAGGGCTTGAAGGCCTCCAACCATGATAGAAAACCAACTTCTAATCTAGTCTGAGGCGCCTCCAGAGGTGTCCAGGAGTGTCACATTAAAAATAAAATAAATAATAAAATAATTGATTTTAGCCTATCACTGAGGGTGTGTCAGAGAGGCTTTACACAAGCCTCAGGATATATATATATATATATATATATATATATATATGGAGGTATATGTTGTCTGGACCAGGGGGGAGGAGCTGGAGGCATCAAAAAGGAAAATTAAATTCTCTGTCCTTTTCTGCAGCAAAGATACAACATGGGACTGACACTGCAGTAGGTAAGAAGCCAGTAAATTGGCCTGACCGGTTAATCCCTTAAAAAAATAAAAACGAAAAAAGTTCACCTCATACACCGCCACACCTTCCTTCTAGTCCAGCCTGATGCTTGAAATCTTCTTCCTGTCCAAAGGCTTACTTAAAGCTCTCTGGCTGTTTCAGGCTTTCTTTGCAGCCTATCTGAAGCAGTAATTGAATGCTAGTTATAAGCATTAATGATATGTCTTGTCAACTCACTTTTTTCCAGGTTCCTATACAGACAGATGTAATGGAAACTGAAGAACTTGTTGCTTTTGAGAACACTAGAAAAATATGTTCTTTGCACCCAAAAAAACGTTACTCAATATACATAGTTAAGACCACTGGTAAGTCAATAAATCAGAGTATCAGCAATGTCCTTCATGATTATCTCTGCTGATATCAAAATGTAATTCACAGAAATGAGGTGAGCTCTCAATGTAGGAGAGCTAGTCACACTTTAGTAATACTCCAAAGGGGTAGTTTCCTAATTTGTGAAAAAAAAATCACCTCACCACTTACACACATAACCCAATTGGGTTCTTGCGGTTGTGGTAAATGCTGACCAACTGAGTGGCAAGCTCGCCTCGTAAGATGGAAAGCTCCCCAAATAAGTTAACAAGCTCTTCCAAATTAGGTAACACCGCCTGCATGAAGCATTGATGGCAAAACTTCTAGTTATTATTCCAATGAAAGGCAATTATTGGTTGGTGGTACAGTAACCTTGATCCAGCAATTCCACAGCACAATTGCGGGCTCACCTAGAGAAAACTCTAACCCAGTCCTGGAGTCTTTTGTAACTCTAGAGCCAGGTTACACAGAGTTTTATTTTCTGTCCAGACATGACTTTTAGGCACACCACATTTGTCTTTTAATTTTCTGTTTTTGAAATTAGTTCTAGCTAATTACTTTATGTCAAAGGAAGAAATACATTCTTTTTTGCCGTAAAGGACCCTTTTTTTTAAAGATTACCCTCATTTGCTGCCTGCAGTGACCAAAGAGGAAGTATAACAGATAAGCCATAAGAGAAAATGCCATGGTATAGCTGGTACTAGGACCCGGCCATCCAAGGCAGGTGCCAGGGTATCTTGAGAGCCCACTTAGTGACTCAGATGTTATGTTACAGTGCACTGGGGTAGTGCACAGAAGTTGCTTAATCAGTGCTGCTGTGACTTTGCTGTGTCCTCCCCTATAACGACTAATATTTAAATATTCACCTGGTAAATAGTTTAGTATTAGAATTTGCCTGATATTTAATTATTCATAAAGTGCAGTGAATTTTGAAATAGTAATGAGCAGTAACATGCAGCTGTCTGAATTCACTTGCCAGCAGAAGAGAGAGGTGGGCTTGGGTGAGCCCAAACCACAAAGTTACAGAACTTTGCGTGTACAGCTTCCTGAACCAGAACAGGGACTACAGCCAGAAGTCTGTGTTTCGGGGCTAGCGTTCAGCCCCCAACACCAAAGCTGGGAAGCCCATCAACCAGCTTCTAGCTCTCCCCTCAGCCAATCTGGTGGGTCAGCAGGCTGACCACCTTGTTCCCCCTGCCCCGCCCATGCTCTACCTCCAACCAATCAGGAAGGGGAGTAGGTGTGACTGGGCTGCGACGGTGACGGAGGCAAGCCGGCGTGGCTTACAGTACAGCGCACATGGAGGGCGGGGTGTTCTGCTGCAAAGTCTGCTGTGGGGGCAATGGGGGGATTCTGTTACACAGTCTGCTATGAGGATTATGGGGCGGGGGCTCTGTAACATAGTGTGCTAGGGGGTGATGGGGAGGAGATTCTGTCACACAGTCTGCTATGGGGTGATGGGGGGGGGGGTCTGTCACACAGTCTGCTATGGGCTGATCGGGGGGAGTCTGTCACACAGTCTGCTATGGGGTGATGGGAGGAGAACCTGTCACAGAGTCTGCTATGGGGTGATGGGAGGAGAACCTGTCACACAGTCTGCTATGGGGTGATGAGGGGGAGTCTGTCACACAGTCTGCTATGGGATGATGGGGGGCTCTGTCACAGAGTCTGCTATGGGATGATGGGGTGAGAGTCTGTCACACTGTCTGCTCTGGGGTGATGGGGATCTCTGTCACAGAGTCTGCTATGGGGTGATGTGGATCCCTGTCACACAGTCTGCTATGGGGTGATGGAGATCTCTGTCACACAGTCTACTATGGGGTGATGTGGATCCCTGTCACACAGTCTGCTATGGGGTGATGGGAATCTCTGTCACACAGTCTGCTATGGGGTGATGGGGGGAGTCTGTCACACAGTCTGCTCTGAGGTGATGGGGAGCTCTGTCACACAGTCTGCTATGGGGTGATGGGGAGCTCTGTCACACAGTTTGCTATGGGGTGATGGGGATCCCTGTCACACAGTCTGCTATGGGGTGATGGGGAGCTATGTCACACAGTTTGCTCTGGGGTGATGGGAATCCCTGTCACACAGTCTGCTATGGGGTGATGGGGATCTCTGTCACAGAGTCTGCTATAGGATGATGGGGGGAGTCTGTCACACAGTCTGCTCTGGGGTGATGGGGTGCTCTGTCACACAGTCTGCTATGGGGTGATGGGGATCTCTGTCACAGAGTCTGCTATGGGGTGATGGGGGGAGTCTGTCACACAGTCTGCTCTGGGGTGATGGGGTGCTCTGTCACACAGTCTGCTATGGGGTGATGGGGATCTCTGTCACAGAGTCTGCTATGGGGTGATGGGGGGAGTCTGTCACACAGTCTGCTCTGGGGTGATGGGGAGCTCTGTCACACAGTTTGCTATGGGGTGATGGGGATCCCTGTCACACAGTCTGCTATGGGGTGATGGGGATCTCTGTCACACAGTCTGCTATGGGATGATGGGGGGAGTCTGTCACACAGTCTGCTCTGGGGAGTTTGGGGAGCTCTGTCACACAGTTTGCTATGGGATGATGGGGATCTCTGTCACAAAGTCTGCTATGGGGATTGGGGGTTCTGTCACAGAGTCTGCTATGGGATGATGGGGGCTCTGTCACAGAGTCTGCTATGGGATGATGGGGGGAGTCTGTCACACAGTCTGCTCTGGGGTGATGGGGTGCTCTGTCACACAGTCTGCTATGGGGTGAGGGGGATCCCCGTCACACAGTCTGCTCTGGGGTGATGGGGAGCTCTGTCACACAGTCTGCTATGGGGTGATGGGGATCCCTGTCACACAGTCTGCTCTGGGGTGATGGGGAGCTCTGTCACACAGTCTGCTATGGGGTGACGGGGAGCTCTGTCACACAGTCTGCTATGGGGTGATGGGGATCCCTGTCACACAGTCTGCTCTGGGGTGATGGGGATCCCTGTCAACCAGTCTGCTATGGGGTGATGGGGTGTTCTGTCACAGAGTCTGCTATGGGATGATGGGGGGCTCTGTCACAGAGTCTGCTATGGGATGATGGGAGGAGTCTGTCACACAGTCTGCTCTGGGGTGATGGGAGGCTCTGTCACACAGTCTGCTATGGGGTGATGGGGATCTCTGTCACACAGTCTGCTATGGGGTGATGGGGATCCCTGTCACACAGTCTGCTATGGGGTGATAGATGGGTTCTGTCACACAGTCTGCTATGGGGTGATAGATGGGTTCTGTCACACAGTCTGCTATGGGGTGATGGGGGGCTCTGTCACACAGTCTGCTCTGGGGTGATGGGGTGCTCTGTCACACAGTCTGCTATGAGGTGATGGGGATCTCTGTCACACAGTCTGCTATGGGGTGATAGATGGGTTCTGTCACACAGTCTACTATGGGGTGATGGGGGGCTCTGTCACACAGTCTGCTCTGGGGTGATGGGGATCTCTGTCACACAGTCTGCTATGGGGTGATGGGGATCTCTGTCACACAGTCTACTATGGGGTGATGGGGGGCTCTGTCACACAGTCTGCTATGGGGTGATGGGGGGCTCTGTCACAAAGTCTGCTTTGGGTTGTTTCAGGGAACGCGGGTCATGTGATCCAACTAACAATCGAGCAACTATGATCATGCAGCCCGCTTTTCCAAAACCCCGTCCATTCACCTGCCTAGCGGGACTACCAGGCCTAGCAATGCCCTGGACACCCAGATTCTTGGCAAAGGCAAAAAGATCGCTCAAGTTAAATATAGGTTTCAATGCAATAAGCACACTAGGTAGTGATAACAAACATTTGACTATGGTGAAATGAATACAAATGCCGTTCTGAGAAGTGGGTTACAGGTTACAGTGAGTTGCACAACAGTCAGAGTCACCTTAAAATGCAGAGTAGTGATGATGGGCTCCCACAAGGAGGTATGTCATAAGCTTATAGATGATTCAGGCACCTCCAGCACGCATGCAATGCGACCTCCCCAGAAGTGAAATGGTCCTGGTCTCCCAGGCCGACCTTTAAGCATGATCTCTGCCCCTTCACCCTCCCTCCTTCCAGACACAAGTCCTGGGGAATGCTTTTGAAGCCCCATATGCTATCACACTTCCCAAGCTAAGGAGGATGCTTGCCCCTCGCTGTCTGACAAAGGAGTTTAATGTGAGGGAACCATCTACAGGGGGTGGCCTCTCTCTCAGACTCAGTGGGGCCTTCCCAGCCCAGAGGTGTGAGAGAATCAGCAGGGTGTCAGTGATCTGAGTCAGGGCTCAACTCACAGATGCTAATTCGCTTTCCTGGAGAGATTAGGTCCTGGGCATGTTTAGGGCTAGAAAGCCTAAAAGCTGAGCATCAGCAATAAAATAAAATATATTTTTTTCCCTCACAAGGTGATGGGGAGTTCTGTCACACAGTCTGCTTTCGGGGTGATAGGGGGATTCTGTCACACAGCCTGTTATAGGGTTATGAGGGGTTTCTATTTATTTTTTTAAAAAAGGATACATAATATTAATGCTGTCCCTACCCCATTTTGTGCAGAGCAAGCGTCCTGATTTTACCCCAGTTTGCATCCCTCTACCCCTTACTACCCCCATTTTAAAGTGATCTTTGGGACCCCAAGTTCTGGTTCCATTTGACCTAAATTGGGTTTGGGTCAAGTTGTTACCCAAACTTGCCGAACCCGAACTTCTAAAGGGTCGCCCTACACTACTGCTAATAGCAAGGAAGCTTTAACCATGTCTTTGCCAAAGTTAACTTTTTTCTAAATATTTTCTATGCTTCTTGTCTCGAGCTCTGTCTCTTTACCTGTCCCTCTAATTTATTAACACTGTGTTTCTCTTTTCCATTCCCTCCATGTTCTTCCTACTACTGTTGCGTTTGTCTTGCATTTTCTCTTTCGCATCTTTTCCCCTTGGGCAATACAGTTCATGTGTAAAAAGGGATAGATCAAGTTGCAGAGGCAATAAATGACTAGAGAAGTAAAGGGTCATAAAATAAAGTATAATATAAATTACTCTCTGCTTTTTTCTTTACAGAACAAGGATTTTGGGGATTATATTTTTCAGACCCAAGAGATTTAAACAATGTTTTACATTCTAACATTTCAGGTAAGACTATGTATGCACCCACTTATTAACATACCTTTTTCCTGGGCAGCTGATCGGTGCTAGCTCAGCGATCAGTAGCTCACCTGAACTCTGGATCTTAGCCGCGCTACAGCTGCTGCATCCCACAAAGTCCGAGCCTCAAATTCCATGCGAGCTGTGCCCCACCCCCACCATCAATCACAGCTGTGCAGCCACACCCTCTCCATTCTGTACAATGGAGGTGGCGTGTCAGGCCTCGACACACTCAATCCGTTGCAATGAATGGAAAGGGTGTGGCAGCACTCTGAGTGATAGAAGGCCATGATCCCTACCCTCCATCAAACTCGACTCCAGTGTATGCGCAGGATGCGGACGCTCGGATACAGCGATTAGGTGTGTTACTGATCACGTATCTATCACCAATCAGCCGCATGAGACAAAAGGTAAGTATCCTTTTGTTTTTTTCTGTGCCTGTTCAATCAAGGGGGGGTTATATCAAAAAAAAAAATTCAAATTAACCCCATTCTAATCCCTATATGCTATGTGTTAATGTTCTGGGGAGCTGGGGTAAACTTTTTGATTTGGTTCAAGAGGTCCATGGCAATAGGGTAGAAACTGTTCTTGAATTGGGTTGGTTTTACAGGGAAGCACTCTGTTTCATCTTCTAGATTTCAGAGGAAGTTTATGTGGTTGACAGTGGTGCTGGTGGTTAGAAAAGATTCTATGTTCCAGAGAGACCACTCACTTATCAAATGGGGGCTTAAATATTAGGAAAGGGGCCCTGGTTATCCTTTCTGTGGCCTTTACTGTTCTTTACAGCTGAACCTTGTCACTCTTGCTAGCTCCTTTGTACTAGGTCATACCAGTGAAGGAGAAGCTTTGCAGAGAAGTTATTGTTGCAATGTGGAATAATGCTAGCTGATTCTTGGACCGGTCTTACTAAGTTGTTTTCTTTAGTTTTCTTTATCCAGGTAAATCTGTAATGATAATGACCCTAAGAAATGCCCTGCCCCAGGCAAATTGGAGGAGCGGAGATGGCACCTTTTTGTCGAAATAAAAAACTACCTGCCCATTATCTGGCCATGCTTACAGTTTGCTGCATCATGCTGTGGACCATGCAGCAACAAGCTGTCCTTCTCTCAATAATTTCACAAATGACAGATATAAACGAAATATACCGGTGTATATATACAATAATAACTGCATCAGTCAACTTGTTGTTGTGGGCAATAGAAGTTGTATACTTAATATACAAAAGCATAGAGACTGTATTTTAGCCATATACTGACTCTTTTGAGGGATAGCACCATTCAAACGTTGCTGATGTTAGTTTAGAAGGTTATGTTACTAGGCCAGATTCATCCCTTGCTCCTCCAACATAGTTTGTCTGTGTTTATAGGCTGTCCACATACTGTACAATAAGGGGAGACTGATCTGGGACAAAAAGCCACACTAAGCAATTATTTTTGCATGGCCATAGAAGAATACCAATTTGTGGACTGCATATTGAAATGGACAGATAGTACTATTTAGGTTGCTTTAGTTTTGTATGCTTCTAAAAGAAAACCACTTAATTTCTTCTGTTCTCCCATAGGGATACAAGGAATATACAGAATGAATAGGACTTCAGGGGTTTTAAATCCTACTACATGTATAAATGTTAATGACATCATCATTTTTATAGCCTCCAAACACAGCTTTCCCAAGTATGACGTGTGAGTATATGGTGCGTGAGAAGGTTTTTTGTGCTTTTGTTTTTCCCTCCTAGCTTAGGGTTAATTCTGGATTTGGCAAGGCTCACTTTAGTAATAGCTCTTCAATATTTTTGGGATACCTGTGCACTGAATTAGTAGAATCTCATTTAAAAGAAAAGAAAGTGCAAAATAAAATCACCCTATACTCCTTTGGGTGTTGCAGTGGAGCAGTTCTACAGGTAAGGTGCAGAATGCTTTTTTTTTTACAGATTTGCAAATAGTACCTGATGGGAATCCAGAAAAAATAGTTGAGGCTCTGCATGCTACTGTAGTTAAAGTAATAGTCCATCCAAAATTAAAAGCAAAAAAGGATATACACTTTTGGCCCCCACAGCTTATTGGTCCTTCCCCCCTGGCAAGAAACTTACTGAGCTATTGGATCAAGTCCATGCGCTGTCCAGGCCCTAACCCAAGTCTCCAGCAGCCTGTGTGATAAATGCCCGGCCCCCCCTCCCCCGCCAGCAATCACAGAGACACTGACAAGCCCTCTTCATTCACAGCAATAGAAAAAGCATGCAAGGTTTGGGGCTTGCCACGAAGAACGTTTGTACAAGACAAGACCAAGGCTTCGAATAATTTAAATGAGTGCTTCATAAACAAGCCACATTGACCTGCAGCCCGGAATGCCGAAGTCTGTTTCACATACAATATCAAGGCCGTGACATGGAAGCGGTGGGATCTGGGGAATGAGAGAAAATGTGGAAAGGTCCCCAAAACTGGACTGCCTCTTTAATGCTGGACAATAATGTATTTACTATTGCTTTGTATTGTGTTCACATTTTCAGGAACAATTTATATAACACCAATCATGGTTTTGATTGGGGGCCTTTTCGAGTTCTAGCAGAAGAAGTATGGCTATCCCAGAGAGCCCAGTTCTCATTCTTGTTCCAGTTTGAAGAGCCTGGAGTCTACGTTCTAAAGCTTAGTAGCAACCAGAACAGAAAAATGGTGAGTTGTGTTAGGCTCATAATTAGTTAATTCGACGGTATAGACAAAGTTTTTCCTTGATTTGTCGTGGAAAAGTCAAAAACCATTAATGCTACAACTCGTTAGCAGTATTCCAGTGGAGCAGCTTGAATTCAGGTTGGGAATTCTTTACTTTAAAAATCATTCGTACCAGATACATATTTACTGTCTGGCATTGTAGTCAGTTGAGCTTGGAATTCTATAATGTTGTCAGTGTGAACACACTTCCCTCCTTCAATACAAACAGTTTTGACTTGGGCTAGTCTTAAACTGCTTGATGCCTAAAAAAGACATTACTAGATCATAGGGCCCCTTGTCTATCTTTTTGCTGTATCCATGTCTACATACCCTGAATCCTGTATCCAGCTATGTCTTGCATTCTGTTTCCAGCTATGCCATACTTCTTGTACTCAGCCATGTCCTGCATCATGTGTCCAGCTGTGTCCTGCATCATGTGTCCAGCTGTGTCCTGCGTTCAGTGTCTAGCTGTGTCCTGTATTCAGTATCCTACCATGCCCTGCATTCTGAGGCACGCCTTGTCTCATATACTTTTCTTCTACCCAGGAGAGACACCGTTTTAAAGCCCTGATGCCTACTGTACTTGCTCCTGCATTCAGCTCTCTATTGTGTTTGCTGTTCCTGAAGCTGAAGTATTTTGAGTATCCCTGCCTTGCACTGTCTTCACCTCCTAGGAGACTGGATTTAGTACTTAGCACTGTCTGTGACTGTTGCTATTTGGGCCCCTTTGACACATCACAACACAAGAAGGCAGATTGCGGTTTAGGCCACAGGATGGCCTTTATGAGCTTGTTATTGGGGAATTGTCATTTTTCCTTGCCACCAATGCTGATCTCCAATCCTAGCTGTAGCCACTGATCACCCTCTGGTCCTTGCCTCCTGTGTGATTGTTTCCACTAAGGTAGCCAACTGATGCGAGTGGCAAGGACCAGAAGGCAATTTATCAAATTATAGCAGGCCTGTGGCGACGTGAGGCTAGGGTCATTAACCCACTCTCTCCCACCGCCCATGAGCCCAGAAAACTGCTTAACCTTTCATTGCGCTGCTCTATTTGACAGACCTGAAAATAGCTGCAAGGGTACAGGATTTTCTGGGTCCCCCACGTCAAGGAAGAAGTAGGTATCTCTCCAGGGTGGAGTACCTGCATTAATTGTTTATTATTATTAGATTAGTTAATGCTGTAAGTTGTGCATAACCAAAGGTATAAAAAAGTTTGGTCTTTTGGGCTTCTTAATTTGAGATTCCCTTGCAATGTATAATGGTCAAATTGTTCAGAGCCTCTGCTCTGTAGAGTCATCCATCCTCCCTTCACTTTGCACACTATTTATGGTCTGCTGGAGGCGGCTTTAAGAGTTTGCATCATTACTTATAACTACTACTTAGAACTACTATATAGTATTACTATAACTACTTTTTACTATATCTGAAATATGGTGAGTGGTGGAGGGTGGTCCCCAAGAATTATTTCTTCTGGTGTGCCCCAACCAAATAGAAAAGATGAATCCACCAGTTTCCTTAGAAAATCCCCAAAGAGTGCCACCACTAAGTCTATATTAATATCACGTTGATTATATTATGACAAATGCCCAAAAACTACACAAACATATTACATATTAAAAACACATATTACAGACAAACACCCGGGGGGCACTGCTATAGAGTACCTATTCTAATAAAAATTCATGATAGAGAGGCATAAAAAACTAACTATCATACATAATTCCCAGTGATAATAATCATATATATATACATAAACAAGTCCTGTGCAAACAGCAATACATAAAAATGATTAGATGTGCAAGTATACTAACATATATGAAAAAAAGTGCTTCAGTGCTAAAGTGCCAAATGCTGAGGACAAACCGAGTGAAGCTTGAAAAATACAGATCAAATATAGACCCATAAACATCTCACATATCCATGATAAGCCAGACCCCGTAAGCAGACACCCCCACCTCCAGCCGACGCGTTGCGTGACGTCACGCGTCACTTCTTCAGGGCGGAATCTGGTGTGCCCAAGATACTCCAGGCCGACACAGATTTTATAAGAAGAATGTTCACCTTACTTCAGCCATTGAAATGATAATAAGAAACTATCATCTCAGATTATCCAATCCTGTTTCTTAATACAGTATGTGTGATGTACATACTGTTATAAGAAAGCATTCTTTAACTGTTTAAGGATTTGTAAAACTATTGTGTTGTGAGAATGGCCGTTTCTAGGCCCAGATGGGAAGTGCAGTGACCCTGGGACCCAGAATAGCAGGGGGTGCCGAGCAGACTGCTGAGTCTTACCTTCTGGCTCTGTGTGTTGCACCCCCTGCATTGTACTGGCACGTTAAAATCCCCTTGCCATGTCCTGGGGGGTGTCAAGAAGGGAGGGCCGGCTGAGTATGGCTGAGAAGCATGTTGTCATACTCATCCCGGCTGCTTAATTCTGCTTCCCATCATCTACAGTCCAGATTAGTGATATACCCCTCGATTCAAAGAGCAAAAGTTAATTGATTTCGTATCGAGAATCGTAAGTTTGGGTGGGTGTTTGTCATTTTTTCTTGTTTTTTTGCCCATTTCGTATTCGCACGATCGTTCGCGCATAGACGTATATGAACATACGCATTTCGTACGAGAATCGTATAATTTGCGTTAGTTCGTGTGTTTTTCCCGTCCAAATCGTATTATTTGCGTCCGATCCTATTTTTTACGTCCTTCACATGGGCTTGCGACCAATTCAGAGAGGTGATTGCTAATTGTTTGGAAGCCCATTAAAGAGCTGCTTTACGAAATGTTTGCCGGCAGCTATTTGGCCTCGGGAGTAGGATGGAGCGGAGCGAGTTTGTGGCACATCAAGGGCTTATGCTTTTTGGCATTGAGTTGATCGAGATGTCTGAGAGCAGATTGCCCCTGCGTCGTCGCATGAACATCGATAGCATGAATGATGTTGAGCTGTTCGAGCTGACCAGGCTTAATCGCGCTTCCCTCCATAAATTATATAGTGAGCTGCGGCCATGGTTAGCCCGCACCACAAGGAAGGGGCATGCAATTTCAGGTATGACCAAGATGCTTGGCTGCCTGCAATTTTTGGCGAACGGCTCGTTCCAGAGGCTGGGTGCCCTCTCCGTGGGGATGTCACAGCCTACGCTGAGCCGCGCACTCTCTAAATTTTTGGAAGGCATGGCTGCCATAACTCCAAAATATATTTATTTTCCGGATGATATGGCAGCCAGAAACGCCATTAAGCTTGGGTTTTATAATGTGGCCGACATGCCCAACGTTATTGGTGCTATTGATTGCACACATGTGGCACTCGTACCTAGGGCAGCCGACGAGTATATATATAGGTATTGAGATTGGTTATTATGTTGCCCAACGTGTCATGTAACCTGTTTTCCTTTGCGGCAGCATATTTGTTTATCCCTCATTTGTGTAGCTGCTTTATCTAGGCTTTTCATTAGTATTTCCCAATAGAGTGCAGACATGTTTTGTTGTTAATTTTTTATTTTGGGTCAAATATCAATTACCCTTTTTGTATGTTTTTGCCTTAAGGAATCGTAAAATGGGACACTCACTTAATGTCCAGGCCGTGGTTGGTCCGGACATGCGGTTTATGAGTGTCCTTGCCGGCTACCCAGGATCGTCCCACGACTCCTATATCCTCAGGCGATCTGGGTTGTTTCGGAGATTTGAGGCAGGTGAATTTTCGGGGGCATGGCTGCTTGGTAAGTGTGTCCTATTTGTGTGTTATTAAATGTTGCATTAATGTTGTATTTGTTGATATGTTTGTATTTGAATTCTTTACATAAGCGTCAAACTGCCTTTTTCTTGGGTCATATATTATGAACTTCCAAACAAAATGCTTGCCTCGCTTTGTCCTTCAGAATGTTTTCCCTTTAGTTAGGATGTCTGTAAGTTCCTTGTCCCTAAATATATTGGTTTGGAGTTTATACCCAAGGATCTTTGAGCTTTGGCTCCTTTTGTACTATTGGTCTTTAAATGTCAAAGTGGACTTAAACTGCATACATTGTAGTTTCCAGAGAAATGTGGATAGCCCCTCAGCAGCATCCTAATTGTAACATGTCTGAAAACTAAAAATATATGTAAATTCCAAATACCCTTGGCCGTGCAGATGTTTGTTAATTAATTGGTATATTGAAGTGCCATTTTTAATTAGGTAATACATTAGTGGAAAGATTTTTTTGGCTAATGTGCCCTTTTTTTTTTTTTGGCCACTTTACCTTACATCATTATGATATATGTTAATTTTTTGGGGTTTGTTGTGTTGCCTTTTTAATTTTGATTACATTTAATTCTCTGTTTAAGGTGATTCCGGTTACCCACTTCTACCCTGGCTCATGACGCCTGTGCTGCGGCCCCAGGATGCCTCTCAGGAAGCGTACAACCGTGCGCATCGCAAGACCCGGGCTGTTGTGGAGAGGGCCTTTGGGCTGCTGAAGACACGTTTTCGTTGCCTTGACCATACTGGGGGCGCCCTGCAATATGATCCCAAGAAAGTGATCGACATTATCATGGCATGTGCTGTTTTGCACAATTTTGCCATCCTGGAACGTGTCCCACGTTATGTGGACAGCCTGCCCTCTTCAGCCGTCGAGGATGAAGTCGAGAATTTTGGGGGGCCCCCCAGTGAGTCTGGCCAATCTGTTAGAGCCAACCTGATCATGCAGCATTTTACTTAACTTTTTTCCCTGTCTCAACATTCTGTGTGTCTGTGTTATCCTTTTTGTTAAATATGTTGTTTTGCCGTAATGTGGCATTACCTCAAAGTAAAACATTTAGACCTTAATTGTTGCCTAATGTATTTCATGTAGTTTCCTTAGCTTTAGATTTGCATTGTTACACCTCTTCAAACCAAAATTATCTGGTTTAGCCCAAGCTGTTTAAAATGTGTTCCCACTAAAAACGCCACAAGTATTGTAAGTGAGATTTTTTTTTTACTTAGAAAAGGAAAAATTATAGTGCTTAACAGAAAACATTCCACATACATCTGTGGTTACAAATGGATAACATTACAAAAAAAACATCGAGCACATCTACACCTGGAAGTGAGTGGCACAACCAAACAAGGACACCCAGTCCAAAGGCCAGCCTAGTCCAGTCATTAATATTGCCTGTGCCCAGGGATATTTGGGCATGGCCATAATGTCACACAAACATGTCTGCAAACAGGAGGAGCACCAACCAAATCCATATTTAAAGCCATAAGTGGCCAGATACCCTCCACATAGACCTATGGCATTGGCTAGTGGCCTTAAGCATTACTCTAAGGAGCTATATGGGAGCAAATACAAAACACAACCTGCATGAGCAACACAAAATGGATTGTTTGAAACCTCAAAGGACAAGTAAATACAGTGGGGGTTAAGAGAAAAGATGTCCCACACACCCATGGCTTAATAGGGTGGCTGCCCATAATACCCAGGTGGAGGTCCAGGTGGAGGTCCATGTGAATGGGACCTAGCCTGGGCCATGGCAGCATTGTGAATTTGAAACTGCTCCACAATGTTTCTCTGCATATTGGTCATCTCAGCCATGGCTGACTGGATGCCATTACTTGCATTGACCACGTTGCTGTTGAGGGTACGCAACTCCGCGAGGATGCCCTGTAGACTGGTATGGATGTTGACCATGTCGGCATGCCTTTGCTCACGCTCTGTAACGAGCTGTGCGTCATAAGAGTCCCTTTGTTGGGTCCATAATTGAAGCAGGGCACTCTGCCTCCCCTGGGAAATTGTGGGGCGGCGTAATGGAGTCCGCCGCACAATTACCCTGGCTCTTGGGCGTGCCCTGCCGCGTGGTGTCGTCCCCTCAACAGCAACAGGCCTGCTTTGCAAATCCTCAGCAGCAGAGTGAACACTGGGGACTGTAGTGTCAGTCTCCCCATGTGCATGCACAATGGATGGAGATTCACTCTGCTGCTGAGGATTGGCCAGAGAAACATTATGGAGCAGTTCCAAATTGGGACCCAGGGGGAGGTCATCCGACGTGCCCTGCATGGAGACATCATCATCTTCCTCCATGTCCTGGATCTCTTCCATGAGTGTGCGGGTCTGTAGGGACATATAAAAAAAAAAGGGTAAGTTGGCGTCCAAATTTGGGATTCCAACAGTTTAACACATTCTTAAGCACTTGGTAGTATTTATGGTACTAAATTAACTTACCGGAAATCTCTGATCTGGGCTCCTATGCTGTACGGACCTGGTAGGCATAACCAAACTGGGGGGTGAGTTTACCCTTGCTGAGGGATCATGCTGGGCTGAAGAAGAGAAAAACAAACCACGTAAACACACACATAACCATTTTTGGGATAGGTAATCAAATATAGCTCTATTTGTAATATTCTTCAACTCTAGAGCAATGGGGACATTTGTTCAAAGACACGCAAGTTTAGATAGGTGCAATGGCTCGCGAAAACTGCTAACTGACCTCAGTTCTAAGTCAGGAAGTGTACCCAGTCAGCATACAACTTTCAACGCACATTTTTGGATTTAGACTACCATTCGCTAGGTCCGGGGTACTCAAACAATTGTTGGAAAGGCCCATTTAAAGGTATGTGGTGAGAGGTGAATGTCTGGCCATGGTGCTGACGCAGGGGGTGTCTAGTTAGAAATAAACACACTGGTGGAGGGGCTGGAGATTTCAAAGTGCAAACTAATAAAGGCTGCTTGCCCTTGCTGGGCTGGATGGGGCAGAGCTGAGGGGACAGGGATTGGATGGCTAAAGGGGGGAGTTAACGTATTGATGGTGATGGGATGGATGGAGCAAATCTGTTACAAATGTATGGGGCTTATGTGGGGGGGGGGGGGCATGGGGGGACTGTGGCAGATGGTGCAGAGCTGGGGCAGCGGGACACGATTGTACCAAGAGAAAGATGTACCAAGTTACTGTGTACCTTGCAATGCCACTTCCTGTGCAGTACTTCATATTGCAATGCTATGTTTCAGGGAGCCATCACATTGGCCAGGAGAACAACCACTACATCGCCGATCAAGGGGGCAGCTCTGAGCACGTCAACACAGAAGTAACTGAGTGCAGGGCTGTCTGGGCAGGGGTCCTGGAATCTGGTGCCAAGGTCCGCATTGGGACCCCGGGCCGGCAGTTGAGTCTCGTTGCTCTAGGTCAGATATGTTTGGGGGTGGCTAATGACATTGTTAACTCAAACACAACTCACACAACAAAAAGGCAACCCATACATAATGATGTGTGTTTTGTGATTGATTCCAAATATATCACTTTTCTGGAGAAACTTCATGACTTTAACAATCCAATTGGAAATTTGATGTTTGCCATAATGGCTGTGGGCCTAAATGTGTGATTCCCAGGGACCAAAAGAGGACACAAACAGGCACAGTAGTGCGAGGCCAAGCAAGGCAAACCATAGGGGCATCCCGTTATCTTGTTACTAGTGAACTGTAGATTATTTAGCAAACAGGCAAACATGCAGATTTAAGAGTACTCACCGTGGGTACGGGTCGGTGAGTCTGTGTCCCTTAGACCAGCATGTCCACCGACCGCGACCGGATGGAGAAGTCCAAGCACAATCTCCTCAGCAGGGGTAAACTCCAATTTAGATGGAAAGCCACCTCCAGTTTTCAGGCTGAAAAGAGAAAATCGTTTGGTACTCAGAAAAGGTGCATACAGTACATCCTAAACATTATATTTAGAGAAAACATTTCTTTACCTGTAATTATGCCTTTTAATTTCTTTTTGCCGTACAGCATACTTCAGATCAGAGATTTTCTTCTGAATTTGGGACACATCTTTCCTCTCTTCCCCCGCTGCATTTACTTGTCGGAGGATGGTTTCAAACAATTCCATCTTGCGCTGCTTTGTGGTGTGTTTTGATTTGCTCCCATAGAGCTCGTCATAGTATAATGTAAGGCCACTAGCCAATGCCATATTTTGGTCATGGGAGAATCTCCCACTCAACTGGCCGCGGCGCAATGTGCGGCCAGATGGTTGGCTTGGCTGCTCCTCCATGTGTGCAGACACATGTGGTGACATTATGGCCTGGGGCTGGGTAGGGGAATGGCCGGATTGGTGGCTTCCCAATGACTGGACTGGACTGGCCAAGGGACTGGGTGTTCTGGCGTGGCTGGCCACCGAACTTCCAGGTGTAGATGTGGTCATGGTTGCAATTCTGGGCCCTCTTGGGGGGCTATGTTCCCGGCTGGTGCCAGGTCGGGGGCTCTGTTCCCGGCTGGTGCCAGGTCGGGGGCTTCTGGCCCTGGATGGGGTTCTTCGGGCCCTGTAGGGGCTTCTGGCCCTGGATGGTGTTCTTCGGGCCCTGTAGGGGCTTGTGGCCCTGGATGGGGTTCGGCGGGCCCTGTAGGGGCTTGTGGCCCTGGATGGGGTTCGGCGGGCCCTGTAGGGGCTTCTGGCCCTGGATGGGGTTCGGCGGCCTCTGGCTGGGCTTCTGGCCCTGGATGGGGTTCGGCGGCCTCTGGCTGGGCTTCGGGCCCTGGATGGGGTTCGGCGGCCTCTGGCTGGGCTTCGGGCCCTGGATGGGGTTCGGCGGCCTCTGGCTGGGCTTCGGGCCCTGGATGGGGTTCGGCGGCCTCTGGCTGGGCTTCTGGCCCTGGATGGGGTTCGGCGGCCTCTGGCTGGGCTTCTGGCCCTGGATGGGGTTCGGCGGCCTCTGGCTGGGCTTCTGGCCCTGGATGGGGTTCGGCGGCCTCTGGCTGGGCTTCTGGCCCTGGATGGGGTTCGGCGGCCTCTGGCTGGGCTTCTGGCCCTGGATGGGGTTCGGCGGCCTCTGGCTGGGCTTCTGGCCCTGGATGGGGTTCGGCGGCCTCTGGCTGGGCTTCGGGCCCTGGATGGGCTTCGGGCCCTGGATGGGCTTCTGGCCCTGCTGCGGGGCCTGGGTTGCCGAACTGCCCTACTTGAAGCCATGGCCGGTGTGGGCTCCCTTGTGCGGCCTCTTCTGGGGGCAGAGGTGGTGGGTGCTGCAGTTGGCTGCTTTTTGGCTGCAGGGGCACGTGGCTTTGGGCCCCTTTTTTGGGTTCCTGAGGGTCCAGGGTCCCTTGGTGGGGCCGAGGTGGTAGTCTTGCCTCTCAGCTTTCTCCTACCTTGCTGGGACCTTGTTGTTGGGCCCTCCGCGGTCTTGCTTTGCTGGGGTCGCTTGCTCATAGGCTTTTTAGGTGCCATCTTACACAAATGCTCAAAGAGAATGAGCTTTGGGTGCAGGGACCTTTAAATAATGAGCCCAGCGTGTGACGCCTATGCGCACGACTACGCGCTCGTACGAACGTACGTTCGAGCGGAACCAGGAAACCGCTGGGGTTTCACTTATCTGCTGCCTTGAAGAAGCATAAAGATGGCGCCCACTATCTTCACCCGTCAACAGGAAGAGATCCTCATGCTGGTAAGTGGCTGCCTGTGCATTTTAATCTAATAGTCAATGATGGCCTAAATGTAAATGATGCGTTTTGAACTAGTTTGGGGTCTCTTAATGTTTAATCACTGGCTCCTCACACTTCATCCTCAAGGGCCGAGCCTGGCCACGTTTTCACCTGTCTATGCTGATGTCCTAATTCGGCCAATTGCTCCGGCTTAGCAACAGTTAATTAACCTGTGGAGTAGCGGGGCTAGCTGGCAAACCTGGCCTGTCTCGGACCTTGATGCGGATGTTTGAGGAACACTGTTTTCCTAAGCCATAAAAACACAACGGGAAGCCACACACGTGGTCCAAAAGCCTAAGCATTAGCCTACATCTTGGATGTTTAAACCATCCTAACATGCCATAGATGCAGGTGGGCTGATTCTTGATGTTGGCTATTATCTGTATGTACATGGTGTGTGATACATATAACATAAGACCAGACTCTCATTCACAGTCAACGTCCTCTTTAAGGCACTCCCCAAAAATGGCTGCCACTCGAAATGTGTGTGTTAATGACATTAAATTCTCAACTTGTGATGCAACACATATGTGTGTGTGTGTAAAAGTAAAATCTCTGTGTCCATTATGTTTTTCAGATCATGCTTCAGCGCCGGTATGACTTCGCGCCCAATGTGTGCGAGAAAAGGGACATCGCCCGGGAGATCATCGCGGAGATACACCGTGTGACTAGCACCACCTTCACTCACACCCAGATAATGCAGCATTGGTCGGACCTGAAACGTCTGCACATGCCCCGGGTGCGGAGGTTTTTTGGAATCCATTTCCCAAGTAAGTACAAAGCAATTGCATGGTATATGTTCCAAATGTATAAGTTATGCCTTTATTTAGAATGACTTTTCTTTGGTAGTGTTGGAAATGGATTTCAGAATTCGCCGCACCCGGAGGCGTACAGGCCGACCAGTGCTGCATGAGTCTGCATCTGTGAGTGAAGGTGGTGGATCTCCCGGGCGACGGACCTACCCCTCCTCTGTGGCCTCCTCAGACCAGCCCCTGGACCTTACCACAGAGGAGGGGCCAAACCGCGTGGGCGTGGAGTCATACCTGGCCAGGCATGGGGAAGGCTCTGGTATGTCACTCTTCATGTATAGGCACAAAGATATACATGGCAGGCCAAAAACTAAGTTATCCTTTATTATGTATTTGTAGAAGCTTCTGGTGCGGGTGAAATAGTGGAGGAGGAGGCAGCAGAGATGCTGGAAGTCGATCCTGGCGAAGGTGAGTGATGTCAGCCAGACTGGGAGCCAGATATGTTGGGAATAGTGACTCTCTACAAGTACTAACCAAATGTCACATGTTTCTCCAGGGACTTCTTCACAGCAGAGCCAGGACCAAGGGCAGCCTGTTGGCCCCAACCAGCCATCTGTCGGCCACCAACTCCGTAAGTCTCCATGCCATTATTCATATTAATGTTTGGTTAGCTAATAACACACACATAACTAAAGGCGTAGCCAATGTGTAGTTCACACTTTCATGTGGGCACTTCGTTAGCTTAAAGAGGACCCTAACTTGTATTAAGAACCAAAGAATTAGCCATCACACTGTACCTACAGATTAGAAACATGGAAAAACACCCTTCACCCATCTAATGCATGTTATTAGACTGAACCAAACCAATATTGGGGAATATGGAATGCGCAATATTTACAGGCAGCATGGGATACAGATTGCAAAAAGGAAGGTGCTGCCATGCATTGTGTGAGTGATGACCTTTCCCTCAACCCAGCTATGCTCGGGATTCCCAACGCACCACTGTAACCTACTCCCCTGTACTTTATCCAACTCTCCACTCCTCATTAAGTGTTATGCTTCAGAGTCCAGATGGCGGCGCTGTAATTCCAAAAAAACCCTAATTAACTTTGAGGTGGTGCAGAATCATTTGTGAATAGTTATTGGTTTTCATTAAATAATGTGGAAGGTCCGGTTTAAGGAGTTTAAACACTTACCTGTGGGAAATGCATTAACTGTATCCCTTGGAAGAATGACATATGTCATGCATTTACATGTATTTGATTAACCCTAAATCTATTTCCAGCATACAAACCGGTCTGGGACTCCTATTTATGTTTCTTTCTCTATTGGTTACAGAGATGATCCCCCAAACATTGGCGGGGAAAAAAAAAAGAATGAAGGAGTTGGTGGCCGAGCTGCTGGCCATACAGGCGACGTTGGGGCCAACAGATGAAGAAGAGGATGATGAATAGTGCCCTTGGTCCTGGCTCCTTTGTTTAACTTGGTTTTAAAGTTTTTAAGATTTTAAAAATGTTTTTATGGATTTTTTAACAATCCAAAAAATATGTTGTAAAAAAAAACCCAAAACCAAAAAAAATTATGTGTTTTACTGTTCCAAAAAAAAAAAAACATTTAGATGTGTTTTATTGTGAAAAACCAAAAAAAAAATTATATGTGTTTTACTGTTCCAAAAAAAAAAAAATTTATATGTGTTTTACCTAGACAAAAAAAAAAAAAAAAAAGATTTAAAAAAAACAACAAAAAAAAAAAAGAGGTTTTGAAAATTAGTTAAAACAAAACCGACCAAATCATTTAAATAAATTAGATTTTAAGCCTTCCTAAATGTGTCTTTTCTAATATGCACACACCCAAAAAATTACACAAACCAGAAACAACACGCTTAGAAACATATAGACATATGTACATTATGTGATTTTCTTACGTTTTAGGGACCGAGAAATGAAGTTGGATGCAGCCGCTAAGGGGTTTAGGTAAGTTTTAGGGACCGAGAAATGAAGTTGGATGCAGCCGCTAAGGGGTTTAGGTAAGTTTGAGGGACCGAGAAATGAAGTTGGATGCAAGCGCTAAGAGGTTTAGGTAACTTTGAGGGACCGAGAAATGAAGTTGGATGCAAGCGCTAAGAGGTTTAGGTAAGTTTGAGGGACCGAGAAATGAAGTTGGATGCAAGCGCTAAGAGGTTTAGGTAAGTTTGAGGGACCGAGAAATGAAGTTGGATGCAGCCGCTAAGGGGTTTAGGTAAGTTTGAGGGACCGAGAAATGAAGTTGGATGCAGCCGCTAAGGGGTTTAGGTAAGTTTGAGGGACCGAGAAATGAAGTTGGATGCAAGCGCTAAGAGGTTTAGGTAAGTTTGAGGGACCGAGAAATGAAGTTGGATGCAGCCGCTAAGGGGTTTAGGTAAGTTTGAGGGACCGAGAAATGAAGTTGGATGCAGCCGCTAAGGGGTTTAGGTAAGTTTGAGGGACCGAGAAATGAAGTTGGATGCAAGCGCTAAGAGGTTTAGGTAAGTTTGAGGGACCGAGAAATGAAGTTGGATGCAGCCGCTAAGGGGTTTAGGTAAGTTTGAGGGACCGAGAAATGAAGTTGGATGCAGCCGCTAAGGGGTTTAGGTAAGTTTGAGGGACCGAGAAATGAAGTTGGATGCAAGCGCTAAGAGGTTTAGGTAAGTTTGAGGGACCGAGAAATGAAGTTGGATGCAGCCGCTAAGGGGTTTAGGTAAGTTTGAGGGACCGAGAAATGAAGTTGGATGCAGCCGCTAAGGGGTTTAGGTAAGTTTGAGGGACCGAGAAATGAAGTTGGATGCAAGCGCTAAGAGGTTTAGGTAACTTTGAGGGACCGAGAAATGAAGTTGGATGCAAGCGCTAAGAGGTTTAGGTAAGTTTGAGGGACCGAGAAATGAAGTTGGATGCAAGCGCTAAGAGGTTTAGGTAAGTTTGAGGGACCGAGAAATGAAGTTGGATGCAGCCGCTAAGGGGTTTAGGTAAGTTTGAGGGACCGAGAAATGAAGTTGGATGCAGCCGCTAAGGGGTTTAGGTAAGTTTGAGGGACCGAGAAATGAAGTTGGATGCAAGCGCTAAGAGGTTTAGGTAAGTTTCTGGTTGAGGGTGCGCATGCGCAAGATCTTATAAACATACGAACGCACGAATCTAAGAGGCCAAAAACCAATGAAAGCCAGAGGCAAACGCAAGTAATTGGAAGAGGTTGACGATGGAAGCAGCCGAAAAAACAGGCTGCCGCCGCAACAGGTGAGCACATGAACGTGATTTTTACGATTGCCAACTGACTGAGGCAAGTTCGGGAGATATCATACGAACGGACGTATCTTTTAGGATAGAAACGTATTTGCTTATTGAATCACTCGCAAGTTCATACGAACGCACGAGCGGACGTGAAAAATAGGATGATCGTGAGCCAAATCCAAGCTGTTACATGTTTCTTTGAATCAACCCAATAGGCTGTCATGTGACACTTATGTCACCTGTCTGAGATGCAGATGATGGGGAGCAGAATGCAAGAGCCAGGGTAATGATAGGAGCACACTGCCAAGCCTGCACTCTGCACAGATCAGTGCTGCCCCTTCCCCAAAAGGGTATTGATTTATGTTTTAGAGGGATCCATTTATACTCTGTATATAAGTTATTGGATCTGGGGGTTCCACTGGCACTCTTCATGATAATTATTAGGTTTGGATCTGGCACTGGCTACTATGGTGGGAAGAGATTATTTTGTTCCTTTTGTGATAAAATAAAAAACAATAAGCACATCATTCAGGAACAGGCTGTTTTTTCCTAATGAAAAAATAGCTAAAGATAACCTCCAACAAATTATAGCCTAGATAAATTGCTATAAATAAGTTTTGAATGTATTCATTAGGTCAGGAAAAACTACTTGTGCAGTGGCTCAGGTTAACCACTAGATGGCACTAGAGTCTAGCATTTCGCTACAGAGACACTTACTCTGGCTTGCTTCAGTTTATTAAACAGGCTCTATAGAAAAATTGTCATCAAGGCAATGCAAAGGCTGCCATTCTCAGCTTGCCTTAGGTCATTTCAATAGCTGTAGCACAAAAGTATCTATTTAAATGGTTTGCACAGGTGTCATTGTGGGGAAAAAGGGCCTGGAAAGCAGGGTTAGCTAGTGGGGTGGAAAGAAAAAAGCTACAATTACTGGGCCATAGACACAACATAAACAGCATATGTCTATTTGTCACAACTTTTAGCATGTACATTTGTTTTCTAGTTCATTCGAGTCATGACTGTTGGAGGTCAGTGCTATGAAGATGGACCATTTTTCCCGACAGCACCCAGACACATCATTCG
This sequence comes from Gastrophryne carolinensis, assembly GCA_027917425.1. Taxonomy (NCBI): domain Eukaryota; kingdom Metazoa; phylum Chordata; class Amphibia; order Anura; family Microhylidae; genus Gastrophryne; species Gastrophryne carolinensis. The sequence continues at coordinate 90,212,080 of CM051242.1, forward strand.
TAATGGAATTGCCCAGATTCCGCCACTACTTTTAAAGCCTGACTGGCCAGCTATAGCTGGCATTATAACAGGACTAGCAGTGATTCTGATAACTTGCGTCATGCTACTTGTAAGTAGATTACTTTATCATGTATATTACATGTGTGTTTATATTGAACGGGCCCTGTTTTCCTCCAATATCCCAGGCATATTACCAACTTCATGTTGTGGGTGTTTGTTTCACCGATTCCCCTGGCCATGGGGGACAGTTCAATGACACACTGCCTATTAGAATAGGATGGGGGAATGCCACGCTGCTTATGGGAATGGGATGGGGGAATGCCACACTGCCCATGGGGAATGGGAGGGGGGATACCACACTGCCTATGGGGAATGGGAGGGGGGATGCCACACTGTCTATGGGGAATGGGAGGGGGGAATGCCACACTGCTTATGGGAATGGGATGGGGGAATGCCACACTGCCTATGGGGAATGGGAGGGGGGATGCCACACTGTCTATGGGGAATGGGAGGGGGGAATGCCACACTGCTTATGGGAATGGGATGGGGGAATGCCACACTGCCTATGGGGAATGAGAGGGGGGATACCACACTGCCTATGGGGAATGGGAGGGGGGATGCCACACTGTCTATGGGGAATGGGAGGGGGGAATGCCACACTGCTTATGGGAATGGGATGGGGGAATGCCACACTGCCTATGGGGAATGGGAGGGGGAATGCCACACTGCTTATATGGGGGAATGGGAGGGGGGATGCCACACTGTCTATGGGGAATGGGAGGGGGAATGCCACACTGCTTATATGGGGGAATGCCACACTGCCTATGGGGAATGGGAGGGGGAATGCCACACTGCCTATGGGGAATGGGAGGGGGGATGCCACACTGCTTATATGGGGGAATGCCACACTGCCTATGGGGAATGGGAGGGGGGATGCCACACTGTCTATGGGGAATGGGAGGGGGGATGCCACACTGCTTATATGGGGGAATGCCACACTGCCTATGGGGAATGGGAGGGGGAATGCCACACTGTTTATGGGAATGGGATGGGGGAATGCCACACTGCCTATGGGGAATGGGAGGGGGAATGCCACACTGCTTATATGGGGGAATGCCACACTGCCTATGGGGAATGGGAAGGGGAATGCCACACTGCCTATGGGGAATGGGAGGGGGGATGCCACACTGTCTATGGGGAAGAGGAAGAGGGAATGCCATACTGCCTATGGGAAATGGAATATTCTGTGATCTATTATATGCAAAGTTTTTGTGAACCAATATCTAGAGTAGCAAGAGGTAATATTGTGGATTGAAAAAGTTGATATTCAAGGTTAGTGGTTAAGAGTTCTTGGAGTGGCAATAAGAGGTGTAAAATAATAAGCACTGCCTCCTTACAAAGAGTGATGGGAAATCCTGTTACTCTTTTGGGACTTGAATAACATACTATCCAATGCTGTAAAATTAAAATGTTAATGATTTCTTTTGGCAGGTGTGGTTCCAAGACTTGGGTTGGACTGTAAAGCCTGTTAGAGTAAACCATTTTAGAAAACTGCAACTCAAATATAACTTAGACAGTTATTCATCTAAAGGTTCAGCAATTCTGACAACTAAGAAACTTCATCCAAGGACAAGAATTAAGGGACATGTGGACAAGAAGCGGGAGGAGGCTGGCAAGCACAAATGTCAAAGTAAGATCAATTTATCAGCATTTATAAGATATAATGCAAAATTTAAATCTGTTGTATTATGGCCTCAATTCAGTGGAATGGAAGTGGTGTCCCAGCCCCCCATGTGACTGCTCACAGCCAATCATGATGGCCCGATGGGTAGTGCTGGGCAAACCCCCCAAAGTTCGGGTTCAGCAAATTTGGCCAAATTTTTTATGATAGTTTAGGTTCAGTGACCTGAACCTGGTCACTGTTGAAAACAATAGGGACCTGAACTTTGAGAGGCAATCCTGCCTCTGGGGGCCCCTCACAGATCATGCCCCAATTCGGACCCTAGTCATTGGCACTAGGAGTGTCCTCATTAATGGGAGAGATGGGCATCTTTCTGTGGCCCCAGCTGTGGAGCATTTTAGTGGAACCCCAGCAACCAGGGACAGGATTGGACCTCAGGGAAGTTGTACAGTAGCTTCCTGCTGCTGCGCCCTTTAGGTGAAGCTGGTTGATGGACTTTTCCGTCTTCGGGCCAAATGCCAAACTCAAACATGGACTTCTGGCTGAAGTCCATGTTCAGATTTTGAAACCAAAATTGCAAAGTTCAGTACGAACCCGAACTTTGCAGTTCAGGTTCGTCCAACACTACTCAGGAGAGATTGGCTTCCAGTGGTCACATGGAGACAGGTCCTTGAAAATGAGTAATGACAAAGTAAGTTCTGGGATCTGGGGCACGCACCTTCAACTGTCCCAGGTGTGGAATCACTTTAATTTTCAGACATAAGTCACTAGTACAGACAAGTTAGTGTGTCTGTGTACACATTAAAGGGGGAATTTACTTTAATGTACTGCTCACGCCGGCCATTCAGAAATGGCTGCCACAGGTACACGCATCAGCTGGGGAAAGACGGTGTTACGCCCTGGGATTGGTAGGTCTGGGGTCTGCGGGGTCTTACAGATTGGAGCATGCCGGTTTGGAGTCATTTAGACTTCAGGGCCAGGATCAAAGGGTTTTGCATAATCCTGGCATTTCGGACATGCTTGACAAGAAAATAATAAAGATAAAAGCAATTAATTGAAAGAAAAAAGAAAGAAAGAATAATAAGAATAGAAAGGAAGAAAATAAATAATGAAAGAGAAGAAGAAAACATGAAATAAGAAAAGAACAGAAGGAATAGAAGGAAGCAAAAAAGCAAGAATAGACTACTGTATTTTCGCCCCATAAGATGCATTATTCCCCAAAAAGTGTGTGTGGGGGGGGGGGGGATGTGCATGCACCTTATGGGGCGAATGTAGAAAAAAAACAAGAAAAAAAAGGATTTACTCACATGTTCACGCATTTCTGGCGCTTCTTCATCTGGGGCATGGGCACACGCAAATACCCATCTCCAGGCGGGGGGACGCCTGTGAGGCAGCAGAGTTTAGTTACCCTGCCCGTCCACTGCTTCTCATTCCTCTTGCATCCCCGTGGCTGTGGCAGGCAGCCAGCAACATGGGAGTTCCGAGACATGGGGCGAATGCCACACTGCTTATTGGAATGGGAGGGGAGAATGCCACACTGCTTATGGGAATGGGATGGGGGGATGCCCCACTGCTTATGGGAATTGGTCGGGGAAATGTCACACTGCCTATAGGAATGGGATGGGGGAATGCCACACTGTCTATGGCAATGTGATAGGAGGAATGCCATACTGCCTATGGGATGGGGGGATGCCACACTGCCTATATGAATGAAATGGGGGGAATGCCACACTGCCTATGGGGATGGGATGGGAGGAATGCCACACTGTCTATTAGAATAGGATGGGGGGAATGCCACACTGCCTATGGGGATGGGATGGGGGGAATGCCACACTGCCTATGGGGAATGGGATAGGGGAATGCCACACTGCCTATAGGAAATGGAATGGGGGATGTCACACTGTCTATGGGGAATGGGAAGAGGGAATGCCACACTGCCTATGGGGATGGGATGGGGGGAATGCCACACTGCCTATGGGGAATGGGATAGGGGAATGCCACACTGCCTATAGGAAATGGAATGGGGGATGCCACACTGCCTATGGGAAATGGAATGTGGGGGATACCACACTGCCTATGCGGAAAGGGATGGGGGAAATGCCCCACTGCTTATGAGGGGGGATGAAACACTACACATATTGGGGAATGGGAGTGGGGAGAATGCCACACTGTCTGTAATTGGGGGATTCTGCACCTTTCCTATTATTTGGTTGTTAGGGGGACTGTGTTTTAGCACATTTGGTTCAGACTATTTTTTTTCTTATTTTTCTGCTCCAAATCCTAGGTGCATCTTATAGGGAGGTGCGTCTTATATGGTAAAATATAATGTAAAATATAGTAGAAGGAATTTAAAAAAAAAGAAAGAATAGGAGGAATGACAGAAAGAAAATGATCTCCCAATGGCCTTGGGTTTCAGTTTTTGCTCTTTCCTAAGTTCATAGAGGATCACCAGGAGAAAGGGAATCACTCCAAGCCCCTGGAAATATGTGGGTCACATGACCACCATTTGAGCTGGGCCCTCTCAAGCTGCCGGGGCCTTGGCACCTGCCCTGGTAAGCTCAGTGCTGACGGGGTCCTGGTTTGGGGCCATGGTAAAGTAACCACAACCTGTTAAACAATAGTATGAAAATTATACTCATACCAAAGTATAGCCTCCCATACATTTGCTCTATGTCTAATGATATGCCCTTGTTTGGACCAGCCTGGACCATACAGTATAAGCCCACTCCACTTTCAAAAGAGCATTTTTAAATGAGGTTTGAAGAGCTCTGAGTCAGATGGCCAAAGCCTGAAGATGAGTTCAGATTTATGGCTCAGATGTTAATTATTTGTCCTCTTGTCTGTCTGCAATTCATCTTTCAGAAATTCAGGTCTTCTTACATTTGTTCCCAATGTATTCAGTCCATTATTAAATGTTAAGTTTATTTTGTGTTATTATTTTATTTGAATGTTGTTTTCATAATCAGAATTTTCTGGAGATAATGAATTCTGGGACTATGAGCAGCAGGTGGATATGGAAAGTTTTGACACACATGCGTTCTATGACATTTTGCTGAAGCATTCCTTCCAGGTTACTTATAAGCTTGGTCAGGTAAAAGATGAGGTATGTAAACTGCTTTACTTGGAAAAAAAACTGCAATGAGAAATAATAATACAGCCTGAATGCTTAAAGTGCACCTTTACTAAGAGGGAAGTTTATGTTGTCACCTTCCATCGCCGGCTCAGTGCCCCAGAACAGTCTGTGTTTCCTTTTTAAAGCCTTTTCCCAATATTCATAACAACATAAACTGGCAAACACAGCTCAGCAATGGGGAGCACTTCAACCTAACTGCCATTAGGGCTGATTTCTTGATTTTGTTCCTTGGTGCAAGTCAGCACCATGTTTAGCTGTGCAAATTATTTATAACTTGCAGGGGAAAAATCATTATACATTTTTTTTCCTCACAGAAATAGGTGGAAAAAAACATAATTAAAAAAAAAAACTAATTAGCATATGGCTGCCACTCGCCATAATACTACTTCCTGTTATATATTATAAATAACCACTTAGAAACTAATTTGGAATGATTGAGAACATATTCACCAAGTCCCTTTGCATTTCTTTTGACAGCTGCAAACTAACTCGATCTTGATCTTAAAACAGCAAGGAAATTAATGGAAGCCACCCTCAGCTTCCAACTAAACCCAGCTCTGGTGCTCTCAAGGATCCCACCACTAACCAGTAATAAATGCAGAAAACCACCACAGCCAGGTGAAGCAGCCCACCCATCCAAGTCTGAAATGTGACTGGGAAAAAGCCTGCTCCAAAAAAACAGCCTCTTCTCCAGAACCAGTGGGAAAACCTTAAAACAAAAGTGATCTGCAAGAAAAATGTCAACATTAGATACCAAAATAACAATCTGGTACCCCTTGAGAAAATAGATTTACCTTTCAGTAATGGGGGGGGGGGGGTTTACTCACCTTTGGACCTTTCCTCCGGAGCCTATGGCTTATATCTCCCTCTCTGCACATCCCTCCCAGTGCCTTTTCTCAACCCCCCTCCTCTTTTCTCATTAGGCCAATCCTACCACCACAGCAGACCTGAACACGTCCCATTAACAGTCATGCTTCTCAAGATGTTAGAGGCCATGCTTTCCTCCTCATACATTTGTTAGCATGATTATGTGTATGTGATTATTATATAGTGCAAACATTGTGTTTATATGTCCGCTAGAGCTAGAAGGCCTAGAGCTAACTAATACAAATGAGACATTCTGGATTCTTTTTTTAGGTAAAAGGATTTTTTGAAAAACTTGTATATGAAGTGAGTACACTCAAAGAGACTTTTGTGAAGCGTCTGAGTGTGACTGGTCACCCAAAGAGATACAGTCTTCTAATGGAAAGCTATGTTCAGAAGAAGCAGGAGGTATTACTACATTTCAACTGACTTTTCTATGGGCAAGAATAAGTATACCTGAAGTGGACCTTCAGCTGATGTGATACCTGTCTGGCATGTATGTATACATGTAATGTAATGACTCAGGTGGTCTCCTGGTGGTAAGCCATACATTGTTTGCTGTAAAATGTTTGACGAATTTAAAACACTTAGTAACTGGAATACATTTTCAGTACTTTTACCAGTACTACCAGAGCGTAGACCCCACAGAATTAAAAGGTGCCATCAATAGGTTTGTAAACCAAGTGGCACTAATACAACTATTCAACCAAAATAGTTCCTACATTTTTTCATTAACAATTAAAATAAAATAGCTTATATTACACACAAAAATAATAAAATACAAAATGCTTACTAAATTTAAAGAGGACCAACAGTTAAAAATGACTTAAACCAGACCAACCCAACAAACAGTGCTCATATGCATCCCTCCTCAAGGCAATTTAGATTGCTGCACATAAAAATTATTTTACCTTTTTCTCCTGCTGTGGTAAATAATGGTGGCTGGGCTTCCTGTTACTGTGCATTGTCAGTTATGTCAGTTGAATCCCAGCAGCAGCATGGCTGAGATGCTGGGAGAGGAAGCTCCAAAATGGCCGCTACCTCTCTTTTCCAACTGTGCCAGACTGTTGGTCCGGTTTAAGTCAGACTTCATAAAATATACATACTGGCCTCAGTTGTGCAAAATGTTGAAAAACCTAACATAAGAAAAATGGAATGCGTTTTGTTTAACAAAAGTGTCCTGTACCTAATATTAGGATGAGATGGACTGTGAGAAGGGTTGCTTTAAAGATAAGAGAGACTGGATTAGTCCCACACTGTTTTGTGAGTTGTTTTTCTTGAATTATTTATTTAATAAAAATCTATTGAAACCTAAAGATAAGAGAGACAGAGATACAAATTAATTAGAATCGTCATCTCAGCCTCACTCCCTTCTCTTTACCTCTGATATAAACAGTTAAAAATTGCTTACCGCTCTATGGGATGGGGACAACTTACCCTGTCAGGGTGCCGTACCCTTCTTATTAAATACACAATTTACTACAAACTGAAAGAAACCAGGATCATCCATGTAACTGGTACTTCCAGAGGGTCAGGCACACACTACAACACCACAATGCTTCAAAGGCCCAAAGATTTTGCTGCATTGCCAAATACTAAACTTGGTCAGATCTGGTGTTAATGGGTCTTCCTAGACACAGTTCAAATGCACCCAAACTGGATCAATAAGAGGTTGACATGGGAGTATGGGGTTAAAGGAACACTATAGTGAAAAAATGGGGCAATAATAAAAATTCATATAAATATGCTGGATGGTGGGAGGAGGAGTCACTTATACAATCGGCATCAAGAGATAACCAGCCAGGCTTGTTTTTTATTTTTATTAATGGAAGCAAGAGGAAATCGGGTGACAGGTTCTTTCACCCCTGATACACTAGACCTGTCACCCCTGGATTTTATTCCTACCAGGGGAAGAAAATCCACAAGCCTGGGGGGTGTTTTATTCAGTTCAGGTGTATAAGTGACCCCTCCTCTCTTTAGCCGACATGTTTATGTGGGTTTTTAATATTACACAATTTCGTGATTGTGCTCCTTTAAGGAGTCCTGGCAGGATAGAAGGAGAAAATTGTGGTGGAAAATCAGGTGGAAGATTGTGGCCAGACAGTTATTGTAGTTGAGTATTAGTAATTAAGGAAAACCTACTTCCAGGAACATTAGGATTGCAGTAGAGTCCTATTAGATTCAACAAGCTAGGCTGACTTTTTTCTGCAAATACCAGGGCATTAATGCAGGTATACTGGAAATGGGTCCAGAAATAGTGACTTTGTAAATACAGTACATGATCTGTTGAGGCTATATTTAGTGACAGATATACTATAAGGAAAATCCAGACTGACACAAATTAAAGTCACAGGGAGAGAAACGGAAGTCAAGCTAGGTCATGAAGAAAGAAAGACGAAAATATCATACATACAATATAGGTAGGGAATACAGCTGCCTCCAGGCCCATGGCAAAAAGAGTCCCTGTGCCAGCTGCCTCCCTTGCCTCTGTGCTATGGACACCAAGTCAGCAGTGGCAGAGTAGGCAAGACTAAAGCAAGACGGGGGCATGGCCTGGCTCTTGGATGGAGAGGACGTGAGCGCTGAGGCTCTGATCCCCATAAAGGCTGAAAGTGAGAGATTTGCAAGCAAAAGGAAGAGAGGAAGATTCAAGATGACAGGAAAGAGACAGCGGAAGAAGGAGATGAAGAGGAGAGAGGAGAATACCTGGTGCGGAGGAGTGGAGAGCAGGTCCGCGAGATCACCGGCTGCAGCGCGGGCAGTGATGGCGGCCGCATGTCAGTCTTCATCGTCCGGAGCATCTGACGGCGGTGAAGATCTGCCAGTGAAGCGGCGGGAGGGGCGCGGTGACGGAGGCGGCGAGGAGGCTCGGCCAGCGGCCAGCCAGGGGGGCAGGGCCCTGACCAAGCACCAGCAGGCTCAATAGAGATGACTAAAAGTGTCTTACCCCATGCTAGCTGCTGCAGCGCCCCAAGCAGAGAGGGTTGCCCCAACCAAAGCAGCTGACCAGGAGCAGATTGGGCACCTGTGGATAACGCAGAAGGGGGAGCCTGAATACCTGCGACCCAGCAATCACGTCAGCGTACAGACTCGCGGTTCGCGTACCTTCCGAGAGAGGAGAGCCTGAGATGTGGGAAATCTCCCGCTGACAACATAGAGGAGCTGGAAGCCCAGACTGGTGACCTTCTGCGACGTCCTCCCCACCCCCGTAGGTCGCAGGGGGGCGATGAGGACACTGGCCCACTGGGGCTGAGCGCCTTACAACCCCCAAATACCACTATGGCGGAGATGTCGGGAGCGCCAGACCCCTCGCAATGCGGCCGCTCACCATGGCTCTCACAGCAACCAGAAGAGAGGCTCCCGGAGCCATCTCCCCCAGGGAGAATCTCGCAGTCAATTCTCTCCCCCCCTGGAGGTTTTCTACTCCAGTCTACCTAAATAACTCTGCCGCCGCCGGAGGACTCCTCTACCCCACTTCTGACACATCGAGATAGAACCGATCTAAGGTTTGCAGAATACACAGAAGGTAGGCTGATCATAGGAGGCGATTTCAACTTCCCCGTTGATAGACACCTCAAAGGGGCACTCCTATATGTCCTATACTAAATTAAAAAGGGTGAGGAAGTTGCTGCATGCCTATCAACTGGTAGACCCCTGGCGGATTCTCAACCCTGACACTAGAGATTATAAGTTCTTCTCCCCCCCCCCCATAATATGTACTCCAGGATTGACTTGTTTTTGGTGCAGCACCACTCTCTCCCCCGGGTCTCCTCTGCTTCCGTAGGTAACATTACAGTCTCTGACCACGCTCCGGTTAGCATTAGACTGGCACCTCAAGATTATGTGCCGAGAGCGTGGTCGTGGACGTTAATCAAATTGCTAATCCAGGACCCCCTGATTAGAGAAGAGATGACGCAGGTCTTGCAAAATTATTTTCGAGAAAACACCTCTCCGAACATAAGTGCCCCAGTGCTATGGGAGGCTCATAAATGTGTTATCCGGGGGGAGGGGGCACTGATTCAGAGAGGGGCAAGGGTCAAAAGAGAGAGTTGCAAACAAATTTCTGACCTGCTGGAGGAAATTTAGAAACTGGAAGGGGCCCATAAGCAATCACTGGCTTGAGAGCAACTAGCATCCCTGACCTCTCTCAGAGACCGACTCCGGAATATTTATAGCGATAAGGTCAATATTCAGCTCATTAAGAGCCGGAGAGTTTTTTACGAGACAGGAGACAAATGTGGGAGACTCCTGGCTTCGGCTTTGAGAGGAGAAAGGGCAAGGACATATATTCCCAAAATCCTAGACCAGAGAGGGAAATTAGTACACAAGGATAAAGAAATAGCAGAGGTTTTCAGGAACTATTATGAGATGCTTTATAACATTCCCTTCCACTCACAGGGTGACAGGCTAGAAAGGATAAACGACTATATTAACCAGTCAGGCCTCCCTAGGTTGCCGCGGGACCTGGTAGGGCAGCTGGAGGGTCCCATCACTGCTGGAGAGTTGGCAGGGGCCACTAAGAACTCTGCAAATGGAAAGACACCGGGGCCTGATGGTCTCCCGCTGCTCTATTACAAGGTCTTTGCGGGTGTGTTGTCCCCACCCCTCTTGGGGGCACTGAATTCTATCAAGGAAAGAGCGTCCCTACCCAGCGACAGCCTCCGGGCCCAGATCTCGGCCATACCGAAGGAGGGTAAGGATCTGACGCAGAGCTCAAGTTATAGGCCTATCTCTCTGCTCAATGCAGATATCAAGTTATTTGGCAAAATACTTGCTACCCGCTTGTCCCCTCATCTGCACCACATTATACACCTAGATCAAGTGGGGTTCGTGCCCTTTAGAGAGGCAAGGGACAACACCATTAAGGTGCTAAACTTGATAGATCTGATCCACAGGAGGGAGCTCCCTGCGGTTCTCCTGGCCACCGATGCTGAAAAGGCCTTCGATAGGGTGCAATGGGACTATATGGTGGAAGTCCTACGATATGTAGGCCTCGGGCCTGGCATGTTATCCTGGATCACCAGCCTCTATCAGCACCCTTCAGCGGTGGTGAGAGTCAATGAGATATTTTCGGAGCCTTTCAGGGTCGGGAATGGGACACGGCAGGGGTGCCCTCTCTCGCCTCTCATTTTTATCATGACCCTTGAACCCTTCCTCTGTAGAATTAGAGCTAACCTCGATATACAAGGCATATCCCTTTCCTCGGGCCCCTACAAAGTTGGGGCCTATGCAGACGATCTGATCTTCTTTGTGTCCTGTCCTGAGGTCACCCTTCCCAACTTGATGTGGGAATTGGATGCATACAGGAAAGTCTCGAACTATAAAATTAACCTACAAAAATCGGAAGCCCTGCACATTAACCTGCAAAGCCACAGAGAGGTCGCCCTCCAGAACGCATTCTCATTCAAGTGGGCAAGGGACCACATTACATATCTAAGAACGAAAATAGGTTGCTCACTAGACAAAATATTCCCACTTTACTCAAGTTCCCTAGCAGAGGGGGGAAGTTAAGACACAGAGGCCTGGGCCCTAAAGAAATTATCATGGTTTGGGAGGTGCAACGCCCTAAAAATGAATTTATTACCGCAACTGCTTTACCTTATGCAGGCACTCCCAATAGAAATCCCCGGCGTCTTTCTGCAGAGAATGGGGGCCCTTTTTACCAAATTTGTATGGATGGGGAAAAGCCCCAGGATCTGGAAGAAAATCCTAAGAAGGTCAAAGGAGAACGGAGGGATGGGTCTGCCAGACCCGAACCTGTATTACACTGCTGTGCACCTATGTAGGACTATAGACTGATGTAGACATTCCCGAGAGAAACAGTGGGTACAGATTGAACAGAACAACACACCTCTCCCACTAAAATTCCTACCCTGGCTGTCTAAACCACAGTTGGGGGATGTAGCGAGACATCCAACGATTGGGGCCACCATAAAAGCCTTTCAGAAGTGTAGAACCCATGGTGGCATATCACCGGACTTTTCCTGTACCCAGTCCTGAGAAACCCGGCGTTCCCGCCGGGAGTCTCGGGAGGGACGGTGGAGAGATGGCTGGAGGGAGGGGTGGGAAGGGCTTGTCACTTTCAACGCCAGGGAGAACTGGAGCCGCTTGATGCGCTAGCGGAATCACGGGGCCTACCTAGATGGGTTGCCTGGCAGAGTATGCAGCTGCGGCACTTTACCTCATCACTCCAGTGAAGGACACGCTAGAGCAGCTCTCCACTTTTGAGAGGCTCTGCGAGGGGGAGGGCCCTGTTAGACACGTACAGGTACCGGAAATCCATAATGGGACAGCTAATTAATGCCGTGAGGGCGTGTATCCCGGTGCAGTGGAAGAGATCGGACCCGCCCAGTATTGCTCTCTGGCTCAAGAAGGTCTCAGAAATTGAGAGGTTTGAGGGAATTATCGCTGAACGCAACGAAGCCTCGGAGGCGCACCGCCTCAAGTGGGGGAGTTGGGATGCATTTACATTTTCGCCAGAATATAAGGAGCTAGTGGAGGCAAATCAGTAGAGGCGTTTCTGACACATGTTGCTATGTTTTGCTTTTGTTGTATTCTTTCCTTCTATTCTTCACTTTCTTTCTGCTTCACAGGATGCTTCGGGTCTTGCATTAGGGGCCAAGGGGAAGTAAGAGAGAGCCCTGCGCTCTCATGGCTCGGCGTCGCTAAACGAGGGGGGTGGGCGCCCGCGGGTGGCCCCTGCTCATCCTGGACCCGGTGGTCGCAGCTCTGGGGTACCTTGTCCGGGGGGGCGTACGGGGGTGGAGGCCCCCGCAAAGGTAAATTGTAAGGAGACGGGGCGACGGGACAAGCTAAATAACAAGACAACGCAAAGCTTATTGGTTGACTTTTTCTTTATTGAGAGACACTGATCTGTTAGCTATCTCTGTTACTATTTATATGTGCATCTATTGCATATATTTTGTCGTATCTTGAAAATAAATAAATAAAGAATATATAAAAAAAAAACTAAAGCAAGATATTACTGCACCCAGCAGTGTTACACACTCCCATTTCTCTCAGGCTGATGGGTAACAGGACTCAGCAGGCTCTGCTGGCTATCCATCGTCATTAGGCTGACCCCACTTCCAAGCAAACACAGAGCACCAAGATATGAGCGTGTGAGGTGGTCAATGCACTTGTGTGCTTTAGGGCCCCATAAAATCCATGTACACCCCCAGAAGCCGGTCTTAGTAACAAGTAAAATGAGAGCATCATCAATGCTTTTACATGTACACATGATCTATGCCATTCACTTTTTTAACACATGTAATATTTCTTTATCATGTATTGGGAGTTAGGAGCAAACAAATGAGTGAGGCGGGCTTTTCTTCGGCACCTCAGGGTATACGTTCTCTTTACTGTACCTTTTATAGGTTTTATGAAATGCTCTGCATACTGTTGGTCTATATTTCCATATTTCCTTTACCATCATACAAGTCTTCCCTTTTAATTTGGAATCAGGCTGACATGGAGATCACCAAGAGGAAAAGGCTGGCAGCAGAATATGTAGATATCCTTAAAAGGCAGCTTCAGGTTTTCCAGGAGGACATGAAACTGCAGGAGGAGCACTGTGTTGGGTTTAATGCAGCACTGAGAGAATCTGTCCGTTTGCTGGAGATGATGAAAGAGAAAATTGGCCATTCGGGGCCTGGGGATGCACAGAGTGCAACTAAATGGCAAAAGTAAGTAAAGACGTGAAAACATAAAACATTACCCTGGTATGTGTAGTAAGGTATAACATCTTCTACTAAAAATTGTAGGCAGTGACCAGTGACCTCAAAAAGCCAAAAAACCTATACAGTATGCCCAAGCCTGAGAATAAAAAGTTTTAGGCAGGAGCACGCTACTGATGTAAATGTAAAACAATGAACAGCCTTCAAGCCGTAGTAGTAAGCCAGAATGTTCATTTAAAAGTAAATCCATAGATGTAATCAGACTGAAGGGTGGTGACCACATGAGGTCCCCGTGAATGTTCTATTATGCCAGTGACTCTTTGGTCATCACAAAGTGACCTTAGTGGAGTCACAGCAACATTTACATATCTGCACCACTTCCCAATGTTTTACAAACTGGAAAACGTGTTGGCATAAATCTTAGCTTTAAGTATATTGTTTTAATTTACCTGTTAGCTTCAGGTTTAAGATTTAAATTAGATTTAAGAGAGCAATAGATTTGAGTGTTTACTACTGTGGATGACAGTTCTTCACGTGTACTGTATGTCAGGAATTGTATGAGGGTGTATTAGGAAGAAATATGTATCTTGTTATTGGTGCAGGTATCTTGCTCAGTTTGACACATCTTGCAATACAATGTACACTACTGTGATGAAGGAAAGCAACAGGTTAAAGCTGTGGGGTGTACTGGGTGAAGGCACTGGAGCATACCTTGTTAATAATGATAGAACCAGGCTACTTTCAAGAAAAGATCTTATAGGTAAGCTTACTTCCGGTTTAACTTTCGCTAATGTAAAAGTAAATATCCATTGTATTTCATCAGTTGGGGAAACCCTGCTCATGGCCAGATGTGGAGCAGACTCACAACACAGAAGGCCATAGGAGAGAGGATACCATAAATCAGGGGTGTCAAATAAATTTTTACCAAGGGCCACATTATCATTCTGGTGGCCTTCAAAGGGCCAGTTAGCAACAAAAACAAACCAAAATGCCAACACGTCCATTCAAATGTATGGTTACAGACACAGAATTGTTTTGCCCAGGACAGATGCAGATGCTTTTTGCCCAGGACAACCACAAAAGTATTTGCCCAGGACAGATGCAGACACTGAATTAGTTTGCCCAGGAAAGCCCTACAATCATTTTTCCCACCCTACCTGGCAATAGCTAGCAATAACCCCTGCAGCAGATGCAGCACTCTCTGCTGTGGTAGTAAGTTGGGTGGGTTAGACATCCTCCCTTGTCTGGTTTACAGAGACACAGAACAGTTGCAGATACTGCTCCCTTATCCCACAGAACTTCAAAAAGTTAAACAGCAGCTGGCTTTTTTAGGTACCGCACAGTACCATATAGAGGCACAAATATGTGATGCTGGATTCAGAAGCCTTGAAGCAACTGGGCCACCTAGAAGTGGCACCACCACCTGTCAGAGGGCCACATAAAAACTTTGGAGGGCCGCATCCGGCACCCGGGCCTTGAGTTTGACACATATGCCATAAACCATCCATTTAAGAATTTGTAGTGAAATTCTTAGTGTGGCGATCCCTAATGTAGCTTGCCAGTTAAAGACAAATAGTGTCTCAGTACTAAAGTGTCTGGCATTTTTATTGAACAAGAGTATAATCAACTCTTTGGCTGTTTTTTTTTTAGAGGGGCTAGTACTGTATGCCCAGAGCTTGGAGGCCATGTAGTCTGGCTTTCTTCCAGCAAGTATTGAAACCCCTGTGCTCTTTGCAATGGAGAGATTTAGTGCCACTGTGTACTACACAACCCTGACATGTATTAAATCTGATTAAACAATTTACATTTACCTGTTTATTTCATCTCCGTTCAAGCTTCGGATGGTTCATTGCTGGAAAGTGACAGTGTCTGCGTGGATCCAGAGCTTGGACTAATCATCCCAACTTCCCAGTCTGTCATGCTGCTGTCCAGTCATTACCTGACGCCAGTCCCAGTGGATTACTTTGTACACAATGACATGGGAAAGGCCCTTCCTATAGCTGGGAATGTTGGCTATGATCCAGCTACTTTTCAGCTTATTTCAACTGTAGACTCAGCTAATGGTAAGAAAATGTAAGGTTTTCCTACACATCAGACATACTGTATATTTCAATAGTTATTGTCTTCTATTGATTTTATCTTGTATCTGAAACTGTAACATGTAATAAAGTATTCATGCAAGTTCTTGTTAAATATATTTAAGAGTATTTATTTAGATCACTGAGTTACTGCTTAAAGCGGTCCCAAACCAGTTCACATGTTTTCTGGCGGGTGTGGGGCCACATCGTGACAGGTTGCTGGAGTTCCCCCACGCAATGCTCCCTGCAACACCCCAAAATCCTTTCTTTTCTTCCCCCAATTAACCAGTAATGGGGGAATCAACAGTGATTTGATGGCCATGACCAAGGAATTGGCTAGGGTACCTGCAGCACAAATATAAATGACAATATTAACCATAGTACGGTAATTTGTGGAAGAGGGGCATATTTGGACCAAGTAAAATACATGCAAATATCCCTCCCATGTAAAATAGCTGAACCAATGTGGCTTAAAGGGTGCTGACGTAACACTTTCTGCTTCCTGGACTGCTCAACAGTTGGGGAAGTTTGAAAAGCGTCCGAACTATAAAGAGGGCACGGCTGGAACACCTTCATTTTTATTTCTTGTGTTGTAATAACATCTACATTTCTGTATTTTGCATGTTAAGACAAGTTAAATACATACAGTATATTTGTATTTTTAAATTGTTCATAGAAGATTTATCTTTATTTACAGGGGACATTCGAAAAACTGGAATACCTGTTTTGCCATACATTGTTTACCCACTGAACTCTGATACAGGTTTAGCTGTGGAGTGTAAACTTCCTGATTTACATAAGGCTCAGTTTCAGAACTTTTCACTAATGGTGGATCCAGTATCTGGTTTGGAGGTTCCGATCCTTGCTGTAACAAGACATCCAAAAACAAAAGAATGGCTGGCTGTAGGAGGCACATACCTCCATCCTCTAACAAACATACTGACACCAATTGAAATTGGGGGTCCTATGTTAGGAGCCAGAGGGAAGATTTTTCCTGTAATGGGTGTTGGGATAGACAGTAATACAAGTAAGTGCTACAATTTGTATTGTGTATCATTATTTTCTTTACATGTGTTTAAATTACTTGGCACAAAGGGAAAATCTATTGTACAAATCTACTGTGCAGAATCCCCCCAATCACCCATAACAGGCAGTGTGCAGAATCCCATGACCAGGCTAAATGAGAGCCATTTTATCATAATGGAGCTTGTGCAGGCTTGGTAGTTGTTGCTGTATTTTGTTGCTGTATTTTATGAAAGCATACATTATGTATTTGAAGCACATATCTGGTCAAAATGTTTTGTTGCTTAGAGCTATAAATGAAAAAAGTTAGAAGCATAATCATTTTAATCTGTATGTGGCCCCATTCAGGCCCGTATTTGCCACAAGGCAAACAAAGGCACGTGCCTAGGGCGGAGCTACGTCAGGGGAGGGGGCAGGGGCAGCAGTCAGCAGCAATTTTATTAAAGAAAATCACCTGCCAGCAGTGAGGCAGCCGTCATCATAGGTGCGAGCAACGCTGCTTTTCCCAGGCAGGGGCATCTCTCTCTCTCAGACAGCACAAGACTGATGAGTCAGTCCAATCACCACCCACTTCCTAGATAAGAAGCTCGGAGGAGGCTGGGGAAAAATGACGTCACCCTCAGCAGCAGCGCGGGACCATCATAGGAGCTATGTGGAGCTGACTGGCCATTCATCATGTGTAATCAGGTACTCTGCAGGCAGAGGGGGTGTGACAGGGAGGGAGAGGGGTCATTAACCATTGAGTCACCAGTGATTTACTATGCAAACAAATGGGAGAAGGTGAATGATTGCTTTTCATCTGTTGTTGCCTTAGAACACTAAAGCAGGCCAAAACGTGACATTATGCCCCCCTGGTTTTGGTCCCCTAGCAGGGTATCCCTGTAATCACTGGTCTCTTACCTTCCTCCATGCTACAACAGGGCTTCCTCTACATCCCCACATGCTATGTGCCCCACCCCAGGCAGCTTTGAATGGCTGCCAGCAAGGGCCTGACTTGCCGCTAGGATCATGTCAGTGAGCTCATTGCCGTGCAGAGGAGGCCTGCACATGCATCATGGGAGTGTGAGGGGAGGTGAGTGATGGGAGTTATGGGGGCTTAAAGCATATTAAAACCCACCCGGGCCAGCCCTGGAATCTGAAATGCCCATCTGAATGCCCCGCCGTGTGATACTCCCCCCGGGTGCTTGTACACACCTTTCTAATCCAGAATTTCTGGAGCCCTCCTGTGCATTGCCCCCCCCCCCCCCCAGAACACCCACAATTCTTACCTTCCTTAACCCGCGCCCGGCGGCCAGTCAAGGGTCTGCATTCCTGGCTGAGGATAAGTTAAGAATTCTGGGCATCCTGGGGGGGCCATGCACGAGGAGGCTCCAGCATTCTGGATGCCCCCCAACCTGTCTGAATGTGGCTGGACCCACACCCATTAGCTGTAAACGGGTGTTGGTCTGCTTTGAAATTGTCATGGCATCCCTGGCTGCACAGTATAGTTTTATCCCCCCCAAAGGATAAACTCATTTTGTCCTGGTCTCTTTAAAGTGGACCAAAACCCACCAATACCAGCCCTTCCCTCCCCCCCAGGGCATCCAGAATCGGGATGCCCCGCTGTGTGATACCCCCCAGGTTGCCCATAAACTCACCGTCTTTCCCGGTCTAGCGGCGCATGCACGACCCGCAGCTACATCCCTGCTATCCTTCTAGCAGGGTGCGTTCCTACGCCAGGCATTTGCAAATGGCCAGCGCTGGCACACTCTCTGTTAGAGGGTAGCAGGGGATGTGGCCGTTAGTTAGTCGAGCACGCCGACTGTACGAGAGGGCTGCACATGCATCGTAGGACCAGGAAGAGGTGAGTTTGTTTGGGCGACCTGGGGGGTTTCACACAGCTGCAAGGACATAGTCAAAATCCTGGGTTTTGGTCTACTTTAACCAAGTATGTGTGTGTGCGGTCATTTCCGGTCCCAGGGAGCATATGTCCCAGCCTTTAGGCTTGAACTCATAGCTGCACTGCTCCAGTTTCTGACCAGTCGATTCTATTAAGGGGCCCGTTTTTTCAGAGGAACAAATCTATGACAGCTTAAAGTGGACCAACACCCAGGATTTTGACTATCCTGGGTCTTGGTCCACTTCGGTGGGGCACCCCCGATCGGGGTGCCCCGCTGTGTGAAACCCCCCCCGAACCCCCCGAAAAACTCACCTCTCCCCGCTCCCAGCGCCGACGGACAAGCCGCGGACAAGCGGCCCCTCCGCCGCCGCCTCCCGCGCGTCACTCTTGACGCGCGCGTGCCCGCGCCGGCCATTCACAGACGGCCGACGCGGGCGCGCGCACGTCTAGAGGGGCGCGAGGGAGGCGGCGGCGGCCGGCCGGCGCCGAAGATAAGGTAAGGAGTTTGGGGTGTTTGGGGGGGTTTCACCCCGCGGGACATTCCGATCTCGGATGTCCCGCGGGGAATCTTATAGATTCCCGGGCCGATCACCCGTGGGTGTTGGTCCACTTTAACAAATCGCTAGGTCAGTTTTCAAGTGATACGATTGGTCACACATCATACAATGTTGTCGCTATCAAAAATTTAGCAATTTGTTAAGCTGTCGTAATGTAAGTGTCTCACATTTGTCCCTCTGAAAAAATGGTCAGCTTAGTTCTACTCACCTGATGCCCCCCCTTCTGCCAGTCAGTAAGGGAGCCTGCTCCCACATGACTGGCAGCAGAGATGTGTGGTGAAGCCCTGCAGGCAGCTTGCTGTCACCAGTGCTAAAGCCGGAGGGTTGCACATCACAGGACTCTGTGGCCGTGCATGAGTTGAACCGGGTGATCTGGGGGGGTTTCACATAGCGGGGCACCCCCGATCGGGAAGTGGACCAAAACCCAGGATAGTCAAAATACTGGGTTTTGGTCCACTTTAAACATCCCGCTGCAAGCTACCCATGCTGGAGATGGGGAACCGAATGCCAATGTACACACTCCAGTGCCACCTATTGGAGAAGGCAGCACCTAGCTGTTCATATTGTAGCTTCAAGCCCCTCTCTGCATCATGTTTTGTAAAATAATTCACACATCATTTGCCTTTAAAGTGCAAATCCATATCTGCCTATGGGCAGTGCAGGCAACATTTATTGCATTGCGCTTTGGCCTTCTGGCACCCTTCACTGCAGACTTGCCACCAGTGTCCACTGACTCCTCCACTCTCTAGTGCCTTCTCCTCCACTCACTCGCTGCTGATCCTTTCAGATTTAGTTCTCGCTTTTTTCCGCCCTGTCCTCCACTGTTGCAGTCTCCTCTACCTCATATTCTCATCCTTACTGCTTCCTGGTCCTGCGGTTTTCTCCCTGCTTTGCTATTTCTGTACATCTTAAAAAGGCCGGGGGGAGGGGGGGGCGTAAGCCTAAATACCAATTACCGTATTGTTTGCATTATATGCGGCACCTAGGGCTTGAAGGAGAAATATAAGAAAAATGATATTCTGGTGTGCTAAAATACCCTCCCCCCCATTAAGTGGCAGAACCCCCCCCCCAATCCCCCTACAACAGGAAGTGTAGCATAACCTCCCTAATCCCCCTATAGCAGGCAGTGTGCAGAATCTAGCCAATCACCCCCTAACATGCAGTGTGGAGAATCTTCCCCCAATCCCCCCCTAGAATCCCCCATATCAGGCAGCATGCATAACAGTGACAGTGCGGCAGATTCCTCCTCCTCCATCACCGTGCTGAGGCACAAAAAAACTCCTTACCTCATCCAGGGACCAGGGCGAGGTAAGGAGTTTTCTTTAATGTTGTAACCCTTCCTCCCTGACCACTTACCTTACTGCACCACTGTGTCCTCCATCTGATCAGATCAAAGGCCTAGAGACTATCAATGTCATGGGAGTGCCAGTAAGATGAGAGGACTTTTCTTTTACATTTGCTCTATAAGACATATATTTTCCCTCCACTTTGGGGGGAAAAGTACATCTCATGGAGGAGAAAATACACTAACTTATGTTCAACAAAAAATCATTAATTTTGTGTGCGAAAGAAGAATAATTTATTAAAACATCTAAAAATGGTACTCCTCTGGGAATTATAAACATTATCTTTAAATGCTTTAAGGACTGGTTGCTATGAGGAGGGGAGGGGGCATTGTTGCTGGAATATACACAAGGGGTTTGGGCACCTCTGAAATGTATCAGAGATATATCATCTGTTGAGGGTTTTTTTTTGTTTTTTAGGTGCCTTTTCCTTATTCCCAAGGTGTGTGCTTGTGCTTACAGCCAGGTTTTAGGAAAAGGTACCAGTGCCCTTTCACCCCTTCCTAGGGACTAATTGTGTAAATTCTATTCGATAGTTTTTAGTGAAGTTTATATATTGTTATCTGTGATTTATACAAATATACAGTGAAACAGAAAAACATTAAATATACAATATACAGTTTTCTCGAGTAGTTTTCCCCAGTGTCTGGGGATTATCGTATCGTTTTGAGTCCTTTTTATTTTGGGGGGTTAAGTACCCCTATTTATAGCAAAGAGTCCTCATACAGTTTGTAGCAAGTGTTTTGTCTTGTTTGTAGCAAGCGGGTTAATACAGGTAGCAAGCAGATTAGCACAGATGCGTTTCACCCCTTGCAGGGCTTCCTCAGTGTGCTTGGGATCCTAATAGTTTGTCCCATGGTTAGAATGTGCTTGATTTAATACAGTAAACAGTTGTATATATAAGGGGGTTAACATTTACTTACTTTGCCGTATTTGTTTAAAGGGGCTTTTTTAAGTAAGCATAATGTCCCTCAAAAAAAAAATGGCTCAAAGATAAAAATCCATATAAATATGCTGGATGGCAGGATGAGGGGTCACTTATCCTGATCAAGATATTTTTTTTTCTGGAAGGAAAAGGGAATCAGGGGGACAGACTCTGCCCTTTAATATTGACTTTGATAAGATTGTGCACCTGATGAACACTAATATTCCAAATGTGAAAGACAGCTCAGAGGACTTAGGCCCTTATTTATGAAGGAATAGCGTCAGGTAGCGCCTGGTGAGCGGCCGGTAATGACGGGCCCCGCCACGAGAACGCCAGCTCCCCACTACAATCACACATTTATCAAGCCAATCCTGCTTGGCGACTGAGATAGCGCCATATAGCCACTCATTCATCTTTATTCCAGCCTCAGCCCACAGCGCCAGCGTCCGACCTTGAACAGCGACAGGTATGACCTCTCGCTACCTGGCGCTCTCCAGTGCATTTCAATGGAACAATCTTTAAATATTCATAATTAATTGTTATTGTTTTTGTTTTTTTTTTTAATGTGAAAAATTCTGTGACCACTTCTGCCATTTTAGATTTTTTTAAGGAAAAAACAAAAAAACAAAAATTGTACAGAATTGATATTACAGGTCTGATATTAATGTATTCATATTACCAAATTATTTAAAAAACTTTTTTTTTTTTGGTTTCCAAAAAATATGGTTGTTTGCGGGTTAAAAAACTACTTTTAACCCATCGCCGCCAGCGATCTGGGGTTTAAACATGCATTTTACAGCGCGAGAATTTTTTGAGCGTGATTTTTTAATGAATATGGTGGGAGCCGGTCGCTAGGGCAAGTCGCTATCATGCACTCCCATACAGCGCGGAACCTGTCAAATAGCGACTCCTCACCCAATATTCAACATTATGGCAAACCGACAAAGTCGCTATCAACTACCGAACAACGGCCAAGCACAGCGACTACTAGCGGGGCGCTCTGAAAATGCCGCTACAGTCGCTCAACTGTCGCTACCTGCTGCTATTAATGAATCGGCCTCCCCCTCACCATTCCGGAACAAGTCCGGATGTCCCTGCAGCCACACAGCTGATGTTGGCTGCGCAGCTGCTTCTGCAAGCCGCTTCCGGGTTCATGGAGTGGTATCCGCTGATCCACCCTAAGCTGCAGGGTACTACTACTTGTAGACTACTACTAGGGTCACCAGCTGAGGTCAGCAGCTGCTTATCTCATCGATGCCGTCACCCGCTGTTAGACCACTATTTTATGTGATCCTGGAGAAATTGAATTTAAAGGTGAACAAACTTTGCAGCCCCACTATGGCTAATAGAGGAGAGGCCCATGGGACAGGCTTCATGTAAGCATTGCCTGGTCTGTCCCTTTATGCTGTCAGCAAAAAATGCTGTGTCATTATCTATTCCATCCACAACCCCATTTGAACTGATTTTATAGTAAAATGTAGTTCCTGGAAGACCATAGAGTATATTTATTATATTACTGTTGGCTTTTGATCAGAATGCATAAATGTAAAAGGCCTTTTAGGAATCTCTGTAATGATCTGTCACAGTAGATGTGCCATTATTGATTTTCCAGTCATGCTTTTAGCACTTACTTTGGCTTTGAAGAACTTTTGCAGTAGTAGTAGATCATTACTTGTTCTGATGCCAAATAAGTGATTTTAATTTTTACCATACCTTTATGTTTAAGATAATAACACAGCACCACTTTTTTGGCATCAGCCGCACTCAGAGTTTGATTTAAGAAACAAAAAAGAGCCGATGCGGCTGACTGTTAGCGTCATATTAGCATTAGCACACTGGTTGAAGAAGCGCTCGTTGAAAGTTTTACTGTAGGTCAAGTTCCTATAGAGCAGGGGTTCCTAACAGGTGGTACTAGTAACACTAGTGGTACTTGAGATCCTCTCAGGTGGTACTCGACAAGTCTGCAGACACACCTGTAGGCCAACCTGAGCTGATGCCATCTATATGGCATGATTTGCACTTGGTACTTGATGAAGACGGTTGGTGACCCCTGCCATAGGGTACAATGGGCAGAACTGGATTGCAGTGTTTTATGCTTATAATAATATGCTTATATTAATATTACACACATTTTGGGTACACAACTTGCATTGTGGCTTGTCAATAATGGAATTGCAGGACCTAGATGTCACCAAATGTCATTTTCTTTTTTTTATACTAAAATTGATTTTCAAGACGGGCAGGCTGATTCATCACTAACGCCAGGTAGCGACAGATGAGCGTCTGTAGCAGGCATTTTCAGAGGGCCGCTAGGAGTCACTGTGCTTGGCCGTGAGTCACTAGTTTATAGCGACTCAGTCGCTGTGCAGTAATGTTGAATACATTGTGAGGAGCCGCTATTTGACCAGTACAGCGCTGTATGGGAGCGCATGTTAGCGACTGGTCATAGCGACCGACTCACACCATATTCATAAAAAAAACAGCCTCACAAATCTCTGGCGCTGAAAAATACTTGTTTGAAGCCCAGAGCGCAGGAGGCTGTGTGTTTAAAGTCTGTTTTTCAGCATCTATACAGTAGTAACAAAGCGAAAACATATGGAATTACATTGTAGCAACATTGTAACATGAACACGTTAATGGCAGACCTGTAATGTCATTTCTGAAGAAATATATAAAAAATTAAAAAATTGTGAAAAAACTGCTTTTTCAAGGCCAGAAGAGGTCACAGAATTATTTGTGATTTTTTGAAAAAAAATTTAAAAAAAAAACCCCGTTTAAAGAGAAGAAAAGGATCGTCCATTGAAATGTATGGGACAGCGACAGGTAGCGAGAGGTCATACCTGGCGCTGTGCAAGGCTGAACGCCGGCGCTGTTTGCTGAGGCTGTGAAAATGATGAATCAGACGCTACATGCCGCTATCCCAGTCGCTAAACAGATTCTGCTTGATAAATGTGTAATTGCGTGCCGTGTCCTGCATTCTCCAGTCGCTACCTGTCGCTACCTCTCATTAACCAGGCACTTCCTGACGCTATCCCTTCTTAAATAAGGGCCTTATTTTTCTTACCATTGTGTAATTTGGACAACAACAAAAACACAGCCTAAACACACAATAAAGTTTGTCCCCTTTGTCCCCAACAGTGATTTCTTGTAACTGTGATGATGGAATGCCAACCTGCTCCCATAAAATACAGCGGCAATCTTTTCAATGAGGAAAAAAATCTTAAATACGCTGTGTAGCGCCAAAAAGATGGCTGTACAAAGTGGTGCACACTGGCGCTGGGATAATCAGCAGCAACAGGCACTGACAAACGCCTTCCAATACCTAATGCAGCAATCAAAGTAAATTAGTTTGATTCCCTTATAACAAAACCAAGCCTGTCCAACACCCAATACAGTGTTAGCTTTCAGGACTTAAGTTTGAAGTGATGACCAAGTCCTATATAAACCCGAAACCTATAGTAGTGCAATCATATCCTTCCTTTTCAAGGGACAGTCCAGGCAATAGCAATATTAAGGCAGAAATGAGCTCACCTGATGCTTATGCTATGTGCCTCCCCATTTGGACTTGTTGGGCTCACTCACAATGGCACTTTCTGTAATTTTAGATAACAAGGAGACTCTGTATAGAGTAAAAAGATATGATGTAGTAGCAAACAAATGACTAATCACATTGGGGTATGGGGCTAATATACAGTATATTCATGAGTGTAGGCCCACTTTAATTTCCATCTCTTGCAAAGCTCTGCAATTAAATCTAATGATCATAATTGTCACAGGCAGCTTTAAGCAACAATAGGAAAGAACATTTCTGCCAGCTGACCTGCACAGTGCACCACTGCAGCCGCTGTATAGGGTGGGGAACTGCTGGAGTCCTACTTTCTTGTATGTTAACCCACTTACAATACTAATGTTTGTACTTACTGTATGCATCTGACCTCGAACATTATAAGCAAAAGTCTAAATTTCCTAAATATTAAATAACCACTAAAACTGTAAAGCAAAGTTCATCTATCATGAACACAGTTGGATTTACAAAAAACATGTTATTTGTATATTTTTGACAGGCAATGTCATTCCACTGGGAAGTCTGGTGTCTTCTTCAGGTTCAGTGTCTGTATTGGGTGATATATTTTGTGAGCCACTGAGTGGTAGGAAAGTAAGAACACAAGGAGCTGTTCTCCAGCAAGACAAAGTGGTGCCACATGCAGGGGGCTATCAGGCCTTGTTAGACTCAAATCTTATGATGGCTCAAATTGCTGTCATTGATGCTCTAAAGGCACAGCGAGACGTATTCTCCAAAAATCTCCCAATTGAGAAAGAAGACTTAGAACAAACTGATTTACATTTTACGAAGGTACTGGAAATAATGAACAAAGCTCTTTCCATAAGAAACCAGTATGTGATGTCTAGAATATACAATGCTACCAGCCAGCTCAAAATGGCAGAAGATATTAAACGGCATGGCGGAAATTTGGGTAGGTCATGTTTTATGACTTTTCAGTGATTTGTAAAAATACTATGATTTATTTGTAAAACTAAGAGGCCGATTCATTAACAGCGTCAGGTAGCGACAGATGAGCGACAGTAGCGGTATTTTCACAGCGCCCGCTAGTATTCACTGTGCTTGCCCGTTGTTCGGTTGTTGACAGCGACTTAGTCGGTGTGCGGTAATGTTGAATACGGGGTTAGGAGTCGCTGTTTGACAGGTTCCGTGCTGTATGGGAGCGCATGACAGCGAATGGCCATAGCGAACGGCTCCCAGCATATTCATTAACAAATCACGCTCAAAAAATTCTCGCGCTGTGAAATGCTTGTTTAAACCCCAGAGTGCTGGCGGCGATGGGTTAAAAGTAGTTTTTTAACCCCCAAACAACCATATTTTTGAAAAAAAAAAAAAAAAAGTTTTTACAAACATTTTGTAATATGAATACATTAATATCAGACCTGTAATATCAATTCTGCACAAATTTTTTTTTTTTTTACCTTAAAAAAAATATCTAACATTGCAGAAGTGGTCACAGAATTTTTGACATTAAAAAAAAAAAAAAAAAAATAACATTAATAGCAATTAATTATTAATATTTAAAGATTGCTCCATTGAAATGCATTGGAGAGCGCCAGGTAGCGAGAGGTCATACCTGTCGCTGTTCAAGGTCGCTCGCTGGCGCAGTGGGCTGAGGCTGGAATAATGATGAATGATTCGCTATCTGGCGCTCTGTCAGTCGCTAAGCAGGATCGGCTTGATAAATGTGTGATTGCGGAGGGGAGCCGGCGTTCTCGTGGCGGTGACCGTCATTACAGTTCGCTCACCATTCGCTACCTGGCGCTATCCCTTGTTAAATAAGGGCCTAAGATTTATTTGTAAAACACGGTTCTGGACCCTAGAATATTCATCAAAGTCAAATATATACAATAAAATGCAATCACATGATGCTTTTTATGCATCACTGTTTAGTACTTCTGGGCATTCTATATCAGAGGAGCTACCATAGAGACCCGAGTGAAAGAGTAATTTTACCATATTAGTGAAATAATTAGCATATGCATACAATGTATCTGAAATTTAAAGTGCACTTCTATTCAAAACGAATGGAACAACCTCCCCTGGAGTAGCCCTCTTTAGTTAAAGATCAATGTGAACCAACAGGCCATGTTTTGCAGATCTCTAGACAGATGCACAGGTAAAATAACTGGTGTATAAGAGATATCGAGCCAGCTATGTGGAGATGCAACAAATGACATATTGGTGGCCTTGAGGAGGGAGGTGGGCACTCTATAGTCCACTAGTATAGTCCAATGATGTTGTAGGTCAGCTTTACTGTTTCTAGAAACTGGAAATGTGTATTGAGATGGTAATTTCACTACTGTAGTTACCAGAGGAGCACCCAAGCACTCCCAGACCTGGTGGAGAACAGCAATGTATTTTGCAGCACAATTCAGCAGTGGCTCAGGAGACCCCATCAATGGGTAGCCTGGAAAATGCAGAAGCCTTGTCACCCTCACCAGCCCCTGGCAACTCCACTGGTAATTACTGTCAGTGATGTTATGTTGTCATATAACAAGCTAAAGTAAGCCCTTTAACATCTGCATATTTACCTGCTGTCTGTCATGATCAGTTTTAAAAAAGACTACATAGAATAGGTGTACTTACTAAATTGAAAAGCTCTTTACTAGCATTGATTTTTATGTTTCAGTAAAAGTAGATTGGCATACAGGAAACTGGTTTAGTTTGTGACTTATGATGTCAAAGTATTAGTGCTATTTAATTTGTAAAATAGTGAAATATTGTCACAAAGAAGATCTACAATACAGAATTTAAAGAAAATATTACTATCACAACATTTTGATGGCAACCTTCTCTAATCTGTGAACCCATAGATTTACAGATGAAACGTTTATCCAATAACTCCAGAAAGGAAGTAAACCTAAATCTCTAAAGACAGAAATAAACATAAAAATTGCTCTAAACTCCCCCCCCCCCACCATCAAAGATTTATACATATTAAAAACTTTATTAGCTTGTATTTATTTAATGCTCAAATCATAATTATTATTTGTTTGGAAATGGTTTAGGAATGATAAAGTATCACAACACAGAGCTCTGGCTTCCTGCAGTGCTTGGTATGGAGATTCCAGATCCTGGACCTTCAGACCTGATGGTTCCTGTCCTTGGAGTTGAACATGATTATAATAAAGGCCACCTTATTCCAATTGCGGGCACAATGGAGGACTCAAACGGGCGAGGTATAACTAATGACCTATCTAGAGCTTATTCTGAGAATGTGACTGATACTTTGTTCTTGACTTGTATTTTTTATTCTTTACCTGTATGCACACACACTACAGATTCGTGTTTAGGATATAAATTGGTAATCCCCAATTTTTGTGAAATAAAAATACATGAAGGTCAAAAGTGTATTTACTTGTAATGTCCCTTTTTGCCATCCCTTATTAAATCATGAACAGCCAAGTGTAGGCAAATACTACAAAATACCATTCTATCTACAAGAATAAATGTTTCTTTTCCAAAGCCTGACACCTGTATTGTTTCCTCAATTGCTTTAACCAATGGCAAAAACGAGACAGCAGGCAGCTCACCAGATATCTTTCCCATATGTGCCTTTCTTGCAGCGCAGGGTAAAGGTCATAGCAGGGCTCCACATTTGTCCCTCCTGTCAAGGCTACACAGTCACCGTCACTCCAGGTACTCTCTGCGTGCGTGAGCACAGTAAGCTACAGTGGACCCACAGCTGTCTCTGACTCAACAGAGCATGCTGAAGACTCATAAAACTACAAAATGACATGCCCATCCCAGCTCAGCTTCAACCCAGAAATTGAGGCAAGGCAGTCACCATTGCTTACAAGACATATGCCATTTACATTTAATTGGAGATTTTGAGGTCCTTCGAAATTGCTCATTTGACACTGTTCCCATGAGGCGTAAGGGGGAAGAATGTAAGTGTGTGTCTGTACATATAACATTATACAGTCTGGGTAAGACTTGCTAGAAGCGATGTTTCATATAATGCAGTATGTAATCCTATATTGTTACCCTATACACAGAGCTAGCGCTGTGTATCATGAGGGATACCAGGTCAGTTTACTCTTTCCAGATGCTTGTGAAGTTTTTATTTTTTGGTGGGGGTCTAGATCGACAACAAATAAATTAAGGTACTGTATGTAAAGCAATCTCATGATCTACATTAGTCTTGCATTTCACAAGCAGATTTACACCCTCCCCATTTCCTCACCCCCACCTCCAGGCTGACACTGCAGAGAGAGACTCATCCTTGCTCGACCTTGCCTTTACATAGCAAACACAATCCAGACAAAATCAAGACGAAAGCTTGACCTTAGTTTTATTAATAACATAAGGATAAGGCCACTTGATTTATCTTGTTGCACATTGTGACTTGATTGACCAATGACATTTTACCCCTTGGGGCAGTCATGGCTTTTCTGGTAGACTAGCTTCATGTTTAGTCACTGAAGCCAGAGATTAAAGCAAAACTTTACTCTTCTTGTGCCAGGGATAGTCCTTGTTTACTGGGACGCTAAACTAACCGTAACACTTCCTCGTGCTATAAATGAGCCCAGCATTAAAGAGAGCTTTACTTTCCTAGTAGAGCTTCATCCAATGGGGGACAGGACCTTACCGGCGGAAGCCAACTGTTTCCCTGCTGGGGTTCTAAGCAAAAAGGATATTTAAAGTAGGTCTTTCTCTTCCTACTGCCCACAGAAAATAGTTGGACATCTTATAGAAAGCTATAAAATACTGATCATTACTGTAGCCAAAAACAACACAATGACCACTCAGATCACTGGAACGGGGGACACTGATACATTGCACCTCTCTTGGGCTTCTCCCACATTGCTGCCCTGGGGCTGGGAAAGGGTGAGCTGGCTTAACTATCTTCATCCAGCCAGATCGCTACAAGCTCAGTCTGGGCTGGAGCACTAGCTCTTCATACCAGCTAGCGAGCAATATTGTGCAGAGAGGGCCACTGGTTGCACCTCTAGCTGGGTGGGTGCCCAGATGGGCGAATCAGCAATGGCTGCCCCAGCTACGCTTCTAGCTAAAGGTATAGCGAGATCATGACCTGCACATGCGTCATTGAAACGATGTTAGGTGAGTGGGTGCAGCGATTTAATGAAGTTTCACACAGTGGGGTATCCTAGCTTGGAATGCCACATGGTGTAGAAATTGGACGGCAGACAATTCCCTATGTCATGGGCGGACAATTCTAGGATGCTTTTCTGTGCAAAACCCACTGGCTTCCAAAGTGCATTAGCAGGCTGTGGCTAAATCCCCGACAAGGTGTGTTAATATTGCATTTCGCTCTATAAATTTGATTAGGGCTCTCAAACAAAACTTTGCATGGGGTCCCAAAAATGATAAGCCCGTCCCTGCTGACACGTCTGCTCAACAGAAAAAAAGGCACTTTTCTTGCACCAGTCATGTCACATGGTTTAATATACGTTAAACTTTCCTAAAGTTGTCCAAGCAGCAAGTAACTATATCTAGGACATTAGAATATAATTTTTCACTGCTAACAGAAAGTACTTTTTGTTCTTTTTTTAATGGCAAAATACATTCAATTTTTTTTAAGCTAACATAGATGTGATTATTTTAATAGATACATTTATTTTATTAGGTCTTGTTCCGATTAAAGTTGGAAGCCGAACAGTTGACCCAGTCACAAGGAGCGCTTGTACGGTGGTGGGTGCCCAAATAAACCCTATGACAGGCATTATTGATCCAATTATGCAACCCCTCCAACCATTAAATGAGAGCGATTCTCATCTGGTAAGTTTTAAATACAAAATAAGACTTGAGATATAGCGATATTTGTTTTTTCTATAATAAATTATGCAGTAACTAAATTACTCTCTGCGTGTTTTAGCTGGAGGCTGCACTGCATGAAATGAGCATAAGAGAAGGATTCTGGCAGAGTCAGAGGACTAAAGAAGAATTAATTTTAAAGGATTTAAATGCTACTACTATCCATGTGCTTGATGTTGCCAGAAATGGAAAAACACATAAGGTGCCATTAATTCCAATGTGTAACTTGAATGGTTAAAGTAGACTTATAGCCAGAAGCAGTCTTTAGGACCACCCTCCCCCCATAAAAGCAAACCCTCTCATCATTTCTGCCGCACATTCTCTGTGTGGCAGCCTTAAAGGTAGCTCACTTGACCAAAGGCAACTAATAGGTTTGGTAATCAGGACATGTGCAACACCCTTTTGGCAGGCTTTGGTCACCTGGGCCAGGGAAATAGCTCTGAAGCACTGTGCATGGCAAGAGAATGTGAGTGTTTGCCAATAGTTTGTGTTTTATACTGGGAAAGAATCTGGGACCACAAACCAGCCACAAGACAGCCCACGACTAGCCCAAGTGACCTCCAAGGCTAAGGCTATAGAATTTTAGGGACAGATCATGACCAGTGTTGGATATGACCAACTCGATGGTACTGAATCTGTAGTATGGTAGAGGTAGATACTAAGGCTACATAGCATTTGGAGCATGACATAGGCTGGGGTTTCGTGGAAAGAAGGGTACAGTGGGACCAGGTACAGATGGCTAGGGAGAGCCAGCAATTGGATGGGGGTGTAATATCCAGTAGCCAACTGGCCCCAGGTCAGTGTGGCCCACCAGGAGTTGTCCTGAGTCTTCTATGCCCAGTCCAACCCTGTAAGTCACTGTTACTGATGACCCAAACTTGACCAACCATTAGGGATTCTTACAGTCTTGGAAATCTATAGTGGGGAAAGACTGGCCTTGTTTGTTGTTAAAGCAGGGCCCTCTCTCATAAGGCTACCAGCTGGTGCAACAGACACAGGAGGCAGTCGTGGCCTACAGGTAAGGAAGCAATCTTGCAGGTTAAATTCCCAGCCAGGACATGAATGACATGCTCTTGACCAAGGCATCTAACCTTTCCCTGTACCCTGTTCCCAGCCCACAGCTCTGGCATATGTGCACTCTGCTTGTGTTTGTCTCACTGCACACACAGACACACAGACACGTGACTAGTTGACTTG
Organism: Gastrophryne carolinensis; assembly: GCA_027917425.1. Classification (NCBI taxonomy): domain Eukaryota; kingdom Metazoa; phylum Chordata; class Amphibia; order Anura; family Microhylidae; genus Gastrophryne; species Gastrophryne carolinensis. The sequence goes on from CM051242.1 coordinate 90,243,779, forward strand.
CAGTGAAATAGTAATCGAAAAATAAATAAATAAAAACCTCCCATTCACTAATTTTGACAATAAAACCTATTTCTATGGTGAGTACAGGTTTCTCCCAGTTAGTTTAGTTTTTATCTAATGTTGTGAGGAAGACCACATGAAATAAATATGTAAAGTGTTTATTATCTTATATTTAGATAAGGGTAACAGACCGAATAGCATCACTGAATGAATCCTGCCAGATTCTTGAAGAAGATTGTTTAAGTGAAGTTCACAGACGGTCATCATCTAGCCTGAATGGTTTAATTATTAAGATAAGTCAACTTCCACTTTTAGGTATGAAGATATACTTCTTGTTTATTGTATGGCAAATACATATTCAGCAAAATAACAGGCCATTAACCATGTAGGAACCAAGCTCCTGTCTTAAAGGAGTCGACTCTAGCACCAGATACATGCGCTTTACATGCATTCTTCTGCTTCTGAAAATATTCTTGGGTCTATGCAAGCGTGAAGGGGAACAATCATGGGCAATGCTGAAAAAGTAATTTTGATTTTAAAGAGGACTTAAAACCTAGAGCAATTCCTTGTTCTAGGGGCAGCCCAATTGGGGATGCTCCACAGTGTGAACCCCTAAGATTTCTCCCTATATATACAAGGTCAATATATGGGGAAACCTGGGGGTTTCACATTGCAGTGCTCCATAATAGGTTGGTCAACCACTTTAAGAAATATAAAGCAGGCTAAATAAAAGGTGCAGCCCTTGACAGCTAGTATAAACTGATTTAAGCCTTCATTTTCTGACATTGCAGAAAGATAATTAAGAGACAAATTCATTTTTTTTTTTTTTTTGTGAGGGCGCTAGATGAGCATCTCTTGCAAGACGCTCTCTGCACCCGCACTGCAGGGCCGCCTGGAGACAGGCAAAACTCTGCATATGCTGGCTCCCAGCGGGAAAGACTATGCACTAGCGGCCCCTAGCACCGACTGGAAGAGCTAGCAAACCAGTAAATTTATTAATAAAAACAAAGTGGATTCTAGGCATTCAGCGCCTATTGCAATCCCCAACAGCATGTCTTTTGAGTCTCATTGGGGAGACTTGAAAGACATGCCACAGGTTTTGCATGGTCCAAATCACAAGTTTGCAACGCAACACAAAAGTGCAAAAAAGCAACACAAGACAATTCCCATGGATCCCATGGCACATGCACATCCCCCCAAAAAAGCTAAAAATGTTGAACCAACCCAGCCCATTGAACTGTATGGGATAAGGCCACACAGTGCAGGCTGAGTGCCTGGTCTTATCTGGCACTGTAGGGAACTCATAGGGATGATAGATGGGACACTACCTGGCACTATCATTTTTGACTTGATAACTGCACCGTTTGCAAGTGGGACCTGACATTCAACCGTACGTTCATCTGGCACTATGTGGCCTTAGCTTTTTTAAACTGTACCTATACTAAGAGGGAAGTATATGTAGTCACCTTCTATCCCCAGCCCAGTGCCCCAAAACATCTTTTTTAGCTCAACATTTGCCGAATATTCATAACAACACGACCTAAATGCAGTTGGCCATATTGCATCCCCAGTGATGATGCAATCAGTTAGAGTGCACACAGCTCAGCAATAGGGAAAACTTCAACCTAACTGCCATTATGTGAAAGTTTGGTTGTAACTGAATTAATTAGCATATGGCAGGCCATTCACCCTAGTACTACTTCCTGTTGTTTTTCCCTGGCGTTTTTATAGGTATTGGCCAAAGGCTTTAGTAAAAAAAAACCACAGGCTGTTTTGGGGCACAGGGCTAGGGATGGAAGCTGACCACATAAACTTCCTTTATGTGGTATAGGTTCACTTTAAATAAATCACTAAAAGTAACATTTATTTTCTTATACAGTTACCCAACATGTTTTAAATACATATAAAAAACATAGCTGTTACTATAAATGTAAGATATTCCATATTTTGCGGAAACATTCTGTATTACCTTAATACCATTTATTGTCTAACCCAATGGATTGAAAAATACAATTTTGTGAATACTCACCTGTAAAATGGGTATTATAAGTATGTCACACACCCCGCTTCAAGAAATTCATAACGTGTGGGTAATACTGACCTGTAGAGGGCGATATGCAGAGATGCCAGGAAAAAAGAGAGCCCCTCCCGGTCCATAAATACCTGGGACCTCCCACTCATTACCCAGTATAAGGAACAGCAGTAAGGTAAGGGACCAGGAAGAGCCCAACACAAAGCATAACAACGCAAAGTTCACCATATAAAGGATCCAGAATACAAAAGGGTAGGGTGAAGCGGGGTGTGTGACATACTTATAATACCCATTTTACAGGTGAGTATTCACAAAATGGTATTATTCTAAGTATGTCACACACCCCGCTTCAAGAAATTCATAACGTGTGGGACATCCAACAGCAGTGTCCATAAAGGGCGGGGATCCAAAACAAGGCAACAATGCACAACTTAAACCACTGCAGCTGGTCCGAACATCAACCTTGTAAAACTTGGAAAAAGTGTGAACAGAAGACCAAGTAGCAGCCTTACAACTTGCTCAACAGAGGCCTGGTGCTGAAAAGCCCAGGACGCCCCAACCGCACGAGTAGAATGAGCAGTAACACAAAAAGGGGGTACCTTCCCTTTGGCAGAATAGGCCCCAACTATGGTCTGACGGATCCATTTACTAATGGAAGACTTGGCAGGCGCCAAGCCTTTTCGGGGCCCGGAGGGCACCACAAAAAGGCATCCGTCTTACGAAAGGAAGACGTTACCTCCAAATAATACTTCACAACACGAACCACATCCAAAGAATGCAGGGCCCTCTCCTTGTCATTGCTGGGATTAGGACACAGAGAGGGCAGAACAATGTCTTGGTTTAGGTGAAAGGCAGATACAACCTTAGGAAGGAAATCGGACTTGAAACGAAAAACCACCTTGTCCTGATGCCCCTCAAAGTACGGGGCTTGAATGGACAAAGCCGCCAACTCAGAGACACGCCTAACCGAAGTGATGGCTACCAAAAAGGCCACCTTCTGCGTAAGTGAAGACAAGGCAATATCATTGAAGGGCTCAAAAGAAGAATCCTGAAGAGCAGAAAGAACCAAATTCAAATCCCAATCCCAAACAGGGAGCAAAGGTTTTCTAGGAGGCCGCACGTGCGTGACTCCCTGGAAAAAAGTCTTAACCAAAGAATGTAGGGCAAATGACCTTTGAAAGAACACCGCCAGGGCAGAAACCTGCCCCTTCAGAGTACTAAGCTGAAGCCCCAGGTCCAGACCATGTTGAAGAAACTCCAGGATTCTGGAGATGGAAAATTCCCTACAAAGCAACGCCCTGATCTCACACCAATCAATATAAGACCTCCAAGTCCTATAGTAGATATTAGAGGAAGACCGCTTCCTAGCACTAATGAGAGTTCAAATCACAGCATCGGAAAGACCTTCCTCCTTCAAGATGGAGGTTTCAGCAGCCACGCCGTCAAAGCCAGCGTCGGTAAATTGGGATAACGTAGTTGACCCTGGGTGAGCAGATCCGGCAGCAGGGGCAGAACGAACTGATCCTCTGCTAACCTTACCACATCTGCGAACCAAACCTGTCTTGGCCACCTTGGAGCCACCAGAATTGCTGACGCACCCTCCAGGGCCAGCTTGCGCACCACTCTGGCCACCAAGGGAAACGGAAGGAACAGATACAGAAACCCCAGATCCCTCCAGTTCAGAGACATGGCATCCACTGCCAGAGCCAGTGGATCCCGTGAGAGACACACAAATGTCGGAAGTTTGTGATTGTGACGAGAGGCAAAGAGGTCCACCACCGGGGACCCCCACCTGAGACAAATCAAGCAAAACACTTTGGGGCTGAAAGATCATTCCCCCCCGGCGAGCTGAGAACCTGATCAGAGAGTCCGCCTGCGTGTTCTCCGCTCCCGGAATGTAAACTGCTGAAATGCACGGGACGTGGGTCTCCGCCCAGGCCAGAATCAAAGACACTTCCTTGAGGGCACTCCTGCTGCGAGTCCCTCCCTGGTGATTGATGTAGGCGACCGCCGTCCGATTGTCCGACCGGACTTGAAACGGCAATCCTTGCAACTGATGAGTCAAGCGAAACAGAACAATCCTGATGGCCCTCAATTCCAGAACATTGATGGACATTGAGCCTCCTGAGGCCCCCACAGTCCCTGAAACTGACGATCCTCCCAGAACCCCCCCCCCCAGCCTGATAGACTGGCATCCGTGGTGACCGTCTCCCAACAAGGGGCCAGAAAGGATCTGCCCCTCGACAGATTGATTGGATCCAGCCACCACTGAAGGGAGCACCGAACTCGGGGGGTCATCAGGAAGGACTGATCCAACGATCCAACGACAGTGGCGACCCGTCCCAGGCCGCCAACAGATGGAGCTGGAGTGTCCTTGTGTGGAACTGAGCAAAGGGAACCGCTTCGAAGGAGGCTACCATCAATCCCACCAGCCTCATACCCAGTCTGATGGCCGGACGAGGGATAGACAGGAGGAGTCGAACCAACTCCTGAATCAAGAGAACCTTGGACTGAGAAAGAAACACCCTGGCCTGGAAAGTATCCAGGGACATTCCCAGAAAAGACACTAACCTGGACGGAGAAAGGGAGGACTTGGGGTAGTTGATCACCCACCCGAATCTCTCCAGAGTGGACACCACAGTTCTGGTGTCCAATACCGCTTGGCTGAAGGAAGATGCCATAATGAGAAGGTCGTCCTGATAAGGGACAATGCGGATACCCTGGGCTCTGAGGAGAGCCATCACCCTGGCCAGCACCTTGGTGAAAACCCTTGGAGCCGAGGTAAGACCGAAAGAAAGTGCCACAAACTGAAAATGCCGATCCTCCACCACGAACCTGAGAAATCTCTGGTGCGCTGGAAAAATTGGCACATGCAGATAGGCGTCCTTGATGTCTACGGACGTCAGAAAGTCCCCCTGCCGAAGAGAATGGATAGCTGAACGCAGCGTTTCCATGCGAAATTTCCGCAGACGGACGAACCTGTTGAGGATCTTTAGATCCAGAATGGGTCGAACTGAGCCGTCCTTCTTGGGCACCGTGAACAGATTGGAATAAAAGCCCTGACCCCGGTCTGAGGGGGGCACTGGGCAAATAACTGCCATATCCAACAGACTCTTTACTGCCGCCTGGAGCTCCTGCGTGGCCAGAAGGTCTGAAGGCACCCGAGACCTGAGGAATCTGGGAGGGGGCCGAAGTCACCACTTCCCGGATCCATCTGTCCGAGACCTCCCGGTCCCAGACCTGGGAGAAGTGTTGCAGCAGTCCCCCCACCCACATGGGTGAGGGCGCCCCCTCATTGCTGAGCTGGCTTGGCAGCGGGTTTGGGCTTAGAGCCCCAGCTGTATCCTGGGCGGGCACGTCCTCTGCCCCTGTTCCAGGAATCTCCTCTGGCTGCGGGGTAAACAATTCCTCTGCCAGCTCTAGCCCCACGAAAGGAAGGAGGAAAGGAACCTGCCCCCCGAAAGGGACGACGCTGTTTTTTGCGTTGAGGTAACTTACCACCCTTGGCAACTGAATCCAACTTCTCACCAAAGAGCCGTAATCCCACAAAGGGAAGAGCGGTCAGCGACTTTTTAGACACAAAATCAGCCGCCCACTGGCGCAACCAAACTGAACGCCGAATAGTCACCAATAGAGCCGACGTTCTGCCACACATCATCAGTGTGTCATCCAAGGCGGCTAGTACAAATGACAAAAACAATTCACACCTTTTAAGGCCAAGGAACTCGTCACTATCCGGATCTAACCCGGAAGAAGTCAACAGGTCCCTGACCACCGACCAGGTAGCCACCACCAGCAGCGCTGAAGCACAAACCGGCCTCATGGCTGACCCAACACTGGCAAAACCATGACAAGCCATTTGGTCAATGCGTTTATCCTCACCATCTTTAAGCGTGGAGCAATCAGGAGAAGTTAAAACAGTAGTGTTGGATAAACCCAGAATCTGTGCATCCACCTCGGGAGGGGACGCCCAACGCTTAACCGTATCCAAGGGAAAGGGATATTTTTTTGTCCCAACCCTGAGGGACACCTGGGAGCCGGGCAGGCCTCTCCCATTCCTTAGCAATAATCCCATCAAAATGCTTTTGGTTAGGAAATTCCAAGCGCGGCCTGGATTCTTCGAAAAATTCCCCCTTTTGCTGTGGAACCACCTCAGGAGGAGAAATAGCCAAAACCTCAAACATCTGAGCCAGAACATTAGGAGTATCCGAAGTCCTCCTCAAGCCCCGCTCGGTATCAGCACCCACAAACTGCTGATTTATCTTATTCTTCATATACCTCCCCTTCCTCAAGTTGGGAGTAATCAGACCAGTCCAGATTATCAAGATCATCCAAGTCGGCCGCCGGTGAAGACGGCGACAAGTGCTTTCTCTTAGCCGGAGCCTTTCTGGTGACCGTGCTGAAGAATAATTTTTCAAGATTGGCCAATCGGGCACACATCTCCGATTGCCACTGCCCGCCCATGACAACGTCAGACTGGGCACGGATCAAACTGGGAGGGGGGGGGAGGAGAGACCGGCGGCGCTGAACCAGACGCCTGGGGTCCAGACTGCTGCGTAATAGTCTGCTGTGCACATGGTATACACAGATATACATCATCGCCAGTAAGGGATGCCCCACACCCCATACACTTCCGGGATTGCCCAAGCCCAGTATCCGGGGATTCCTCCATAAGGTGAACTTATAGTTGGTCGCAATGACCGAGGGAATTACGCATATAAGCAACCCGGGATGCCCCTTTAATGTCCCAAGTGGGAGGATTTGCAATAAGCCAATTAAGAACCCAGGGACCCTAGGACCGGGAGAAACCCCCTAACACCACTGTAGGTTATATCTGAAAGACATAATAAAAAAGGCTAATAAGAAAAGCGGAGTATAAAATATATATATATAGGTGATGGGACAGAAGGGGGGCCCCTCACCACTCACTGTGGTCCTGAAGACAGCTTCCTCTCTCCGTGAGGTAAAGAGCAGCTCTGAGGAGAGAAGGGGGGCGTGGCCAGCTCCTTCTGAGGAAACAGGCACAGAGAAAAGCACCTCAGCGGTGCCTGTGACACAGGGGCGGGCCGCAGCGCTGGAAAGCCCGGCCCCGCCCCCAAGAGTGAAAGCGTGAGGGGAGAAGCTCCCCTCCACCATGACAATGCAAAAAGGCTGGCACCGCAGCCATGTGCGGCCGCGGCGCCAGTCTCAGAAGAGACAGAAGGAGGGGAGCGGGCCGTGGCTTTGACCCTGACGCCCGGCCCCGCTCCTCGCTCAGAATCCAAGCCGCATCAGCGCCAAATAGAAGGGTGGGGGCCGCGGCTTGTGCCTAAAGCCCGGCCCCGCCCCTTTTACCTCAGGGAGAAAGCCTGCATAAAAATGGCGGCCACAGCGCCGTTTTGACAGAGAAATACACGCTGTTATGAAGTAATAAATAAGTTAATAACTATTGGGAGGATAATTTAATAAATAAATACATTAAAACATTATTAAGTATTAATGATTACAAAATTTGGACCTAACACCGAATACAGGGCCCTGCTCCTACCCTCCGCTATCCTGCTAGAGAGAGGGGCATTACCCAAAGGGGGGGACCACCCAAAGTGTAAGGCCAAGGGACGGGGCATCCCAAACCGGGTTCACCATCCCGGATGACCGCCTACCCTCTTATATAGGGTCTCACGGGAGAGCATTTTCTCTTAAGCACCAAGGGTGCTTTTCTACCCTCACCCGGACCGTCAGCCTAGGCTGGGAGGCATGAGGTAACAGAAAAAAAAGATCCAGGCGGAAATAGATAACTAAAGCCTGAAATCCCCCTGTGCAAGGAGGAGACCACATCTTCTGACTTGCTCGCCGTCTGCAGAGATGAAGACTGGGTAATGAGTGGGAGGTCCCAGGTATTTATGGACCGGGAGGGGCTCTCTTTTTTCCTGGCATCTCTGCATATCGCCCTCTACAGGTCAGTATTACCCACACATTATGAATTTCTTGAAGCGGGGTGTGTGACATACTTAGAATATATCCACCCTGGCGAAGTGTGACATGGCTCATGCAATACGTCGTTAATTTGGTGGCTCTGGAGTACCTTGGCTCTTCATTATTAGTAATGTAACTTTATTCCTAGCCACTTTTCATTCACTTTTTGCTGAGCACTATTGTAGTCTTGATAGTTTTCACTCTTAGTAGATGTTTTCATTGTTGCTATTTTACACTTTATATATGCTAGATTTGCTCATTTTCTATTAGGCACTGGCACTTTATTCAGCTTAATAAATTGTACTGCAAGTCTGGTTACTTATTTTAATTAATTGTGAATTATTTATTTATTCATTTACCCATGATCTTGTATTTATTCATGGATGTATTAGAGCCTCTTTAGGTACTCCCTGGTCTTTGTCCATATATGTTTTTATTAATTATTTATTATTGTCCTTCATGTATTTATGTACTGTAACATTTCTTTATTGGTTTAATAAACGCTTTATTAATTTTACTCTATTTAATGTGTGTGGCATACAAGTATGGTTATTTGGGGGCTCTCCTGGAGCCCTGTTGTCTATTTTCTTGTGCTCAATGGATTGACAAACTTTCAAAACACCTTGAAGTGATCTTATACCCAGAAAGAAATGTTGTTGTCACCTTATCTGCAGCCCCATACGGGCAGGCTGATTCATCACTAATGCCAGGTAGCGACAGATGTGCGTCTGTAGCAGGCATTTTCAGAGCGCCCGCTAGTAGTCACTGACTGTGCTCGGCCGTGGGTCGCTAGTTCCTAGCGACTCAGTCGCTGTGCATTAATGATGAATACATTGTCAGGAGTCGCTATTTGACCAGTACAGCGCTGTATGGGAGCGCATGTTAGCGACTGGTCAGTGCGACCGACTCACAACATATTCAGAGAAAAAAACAACCTCACAAAACTCTGGCGCTGAAAAATGCTTCGTTGAAGCCCAGTGCGCCAGATGCTGTGTTTTTAAAGTCTGTTTTTGAACATGTATCCACTAGTAACAAAGCAAAAACATATGGAATTACATTGTAACAACATTGTAACATGAACACTTTAATGCCAGACCTGCAATGTCAATTCTGCAGAAATAGATAAAAAAATTAAAAATTTGTGAAAAAACTGCCTTTTCAATGCCAGAAGAGGTCACAGCATTATTTGAGAAAAAAAAAACAAAAACCCCGTTTAAAGAGAAGAAAAGGATCGTCCATTGAAATGTATGGGAGAGCGAAAGGTAGCGAGAGGTCATACCTGGCGCTGTGCAAGGCTGAACGCCGGCGCTGTTCACTGAGGCTGTGAAAATGATGAATCGGACGCTACATGGCGTTATCCCAGTCGCTAAACAGATTCAGCATGATAAATGTGTAATTGCGTGCCGTGTCAGGCGTTCACCTGTCGCTACCTCTCATTAACCAGGCACTACCTGACGCTATCTCTTCTTAAATAAGGCCCAAAATATTCATAAAAACATGAACTGGGTGCCGTCGACCATATTGCTCCCATAAAATGTTATGATTTTGTCATTATTCAGTAGAAAAACACTTGTATCTCTTGTCATTTTGTGTATAAAGGTGTGTCTGCAATTTTGTATTATGCCTGAAGAAGAAGCTTATGGTGTTTTAAAAAATCTTGTTCTTGCAGTCTATTGAGTTAGCCAATAAATGGTATTACTTCAACCTTAGATTTCCTCTGTATTATTTTAAATCAGTAGTCTGAACCTACATCTTATCTTATTTTCTAATGTCAATATAATATATTTATTTTTAATAAATATGGCATAAACATTACTGAAAATCTAACAAATATGAATTGTTAATTTAAATGTAGGATTTTATGTAACGAACTGAAACATTTGGTTTTGTTTTAAGTTTTGTTTTTTTTTTGGCAGAAGAAAAAGATGAGGAAAAGGAAAAACAGTTGATATTTTCGCTAGTCATTAAGAAAATGACAGAAAAACTAGTGGAATTCATAAATAGAATTGAGCAAGAGTCTGAGAGACACAGCAGCCAATTGAGAGAGTGGGTGAAAAGCAGGGACAAAAACTGCAGGGATACAGTTAAAGCAAAGCAAGAAAATGTGAGTAGAATAAAAAAAATGTGAACATTAATTCTAACCCATCTGGACATTTGAAAGTTTAAAGTGATTGGCAAGTAAAAAAAATAATCAGTAGCTTACCATTCATAGAGTGGCTTCAGCACTGTCCTTCCTCTCCAGTCTTTCTTCTTCTCTCTGATGAAAATCACTTTCTCCTTCTTGTTTCCCCCCTCCCTCCCCCGCCGATCTGGTCCACCAATCAACCTTCTGGGGACCGAGAACGGAAACACTCCCCGCTCACCAACAGAAATCAATTTCCTTGACACCACCATACGTGTTAAGGGAAAGGCCCTACAAACATCCATCTACCGGAAACCCACAGACCGACCTACATACCTTAACCATAACAGCTTCCACCCAAACCACACCAAGAGGTCCATCGTATTCAGCCAGGGAATCAGATACAACAGAACCTGTTCTTGGGTGTTGGTCCACTTTAAGTATATAATGCTTAAGATAATTAGTAAATTTTAATGACTAGCAAAGTACGCAGTTAGTAATTTTCTGCACTCTTTAATCAGCATCACCCTCAGTCTTGAATTCTGATTTTTGTGTGTGCTTTTCTACCTAAACACACAATTGCATATAAATGTCAATTGTTCTCTTGCAGGCCATGGTTAATTACATTGATGAATTTGAGGATCACATTATGAAAAGATTGGCAGGAGTAAACTCTGCATATTGCAGGCTGGAATATGAGAGGGACCAAAATAAACTGCAATGGCTGTTGGCTAAGGTATGGGTGCCAGACTAGACATTGTATCAACTTTCAAATTGCACTTGGGCTAAATAGATAAATGTTTTAAGTGAATGTGTGTGGAGGGGACGCCTCAAGCTCCCAAATTGCCTAACTAGTGTCACTCAGAGGCCAAGGAGATGCACAAGGGAGCCGCTCTGTAAGTATTATAGCACGTTCTACCTGCATACTCTGCACCCATAATAATAATCCACTTTCTATTTGAAGCAGAGCTCACAGGCATTTCCATATCTGTAGTATATACAGTGTCATTGTCCAGCCCTTCAATACAATACAATACAATACTCCATTGGCATGCACTTATTTAGCTTCTTCTGAAGGAGCTGATTATTATTTTTAAACCAGAAGTTGAGCCTCCACTAAACTCCATTGCTTATGCAGTACTGAGGTGTAAGATTAAAAGTAAAAAAATAAGCTTACCTTACCAGTGAAAGATGCCGTTTACCCGTTTAATCCCCAAATTCACCTGTTACTCAAAACTAGTGTTGGGCGAACCCCTAGAGGTTTGGGTTCTGCAAGTTCGACCAAACTTTGAACAAATTTTTAATTTGGCTACCTGAACTTAAGCTGAACGCAAACCCGAGGGGGCCCCTCTGCCTCTCCCAACTCCTAACCCATCCGGGTGGGGTAGGGACCTGCCTGTCAAGGGGCTCCTAGAAGCAGAATTGTCCCCAGGACTGTAAAAAAAATAATTATGGTCAGGGGGCTTAAACCTATTGCAGCAGGAAGTGGCTGGACACTTACATGAGCCGGCGATCCTGTCTGTTGACCCGTTGTCAGTTTGGCTATAGACGGGGCTCCATAAAGATTGCTCATGAGTGAGGACACTGGCAGAAGCTAGCAGCACATTTAGTGCCAGCTGCCAGTGACCTCTCCCATGGGTGTAGGTGGAGAAATTATTGCCAGTGATGCCAGTGCACACTGCTTCACCAAATAATTATTATGACCCCAATATGTGCTGTCTGTGACCAATCGGGTTCACGCGTGTGCATACCTGCCTAGTGAACTTGCCGAGGATAATGAAAAATCTCAAATCAGGAAACCATGGGGAATTAATTTTTGCTGTCATGCCCAGGTCTAATCCACATTTGATTTGTTTGCATTAAAGAAACATATCTGTCAGTCTTATATTTTAGGAAATTTAAACCATTATATCAATCCTCAAAGACCATATTGGAATGCTACTGGAAAAGAATATAGATATATTGGGCAAATGATGGTTCCGATGATGAAACATCTAATAGAAATAATGGAAGAAACTAAGATTTCGACACCACCAACTAAGGGGCAGAAACTTGTATCAGGTAAAAAAAAAGAACTGACATGAATACATTGCTGATTAGTTCAAAGGAACACACCATTATCATCAGGTTTTTGGTGTTCAACCTCATTGTTTTCCTCTTTTATAATGTAAAATAAACATTTGTGTTAGGATTGTGCCCCCAGACATGTGATTTACTTATCAGCATGCTGTTTCTTAAAGTGGACCAACACCCAGGATTTTGACTATCCTGGGTCTTGGTCCACTTCGGTGGGGCACCCCCGATCGGGGTGCCCCGCTGTGTGAAACCCCCCCGAACCCCAAGAAAAACTCACCTCTCCCCGCGCCCACGGACAAGCCGCGGACAAGCGGCTCCCCCGCCGCCGCCTCCCGCGCGTCACTCTTGAGCGGCGCGAGGGAGCTAAGGTAAGGAGTTTGGGGGGGTTTCACCCCGCGGGACATCCGAGGGAGGTGATCGGCCCGGGAATCTTATAGATTCCCGGGCCGATCACTAGGGATGAGCGAATCGATCCGGACGAACCCGGATTCGATCCGAATTTCAGGAAAAATTCGATTCGGATCGAATCCGAATTTCCCCGCGATTCGATCACTCGAAGTTTTCCTTTAACATCCATTCATTTACATTTACAGGCATTCTAAGATGGCGGACGGGACATGTCTGGACATGTATCCCGCGCCAGTGCAAGCTGGGGCAGTCACATGCAGCCTATCAGCAGCCAGCAAGCCCGGTGACGTCACACAGCGGTATTTAACGGCGGCCATCTTGCTTTTCCTCATTTCTCTATTGCATTCGTGACAGACAGACAGAACGCTGTGTAGCTGAGGCAGTTAGACAGGCTGGAGACAGGGACAGACAGGGACAGGCAGGAGACAGGCAGGAGACAGGCAGGAGACAGGCAGGAGACAGACAGGAGACAGACAGAAAGCCAGGGAAAGGTAGGAAAAACGGAGCTGGCTGACAGGGAGATTTTTTTTTTTCATCCAGCCTTTGTTAGCGTTTTCAGGCTGCTTATAGTAACTAACTGTGCATATATACTGAACTGATCTTAAGTCTGCTGTGAGGCATCCCATTCTGTGACTAAAGCAGCCTCTGTTTAAGACCATATAAGCATTTGCTCTTATCATATTTGAAATTAGGCCTGATAAAGACACTTTTGCTGGCCAAAGCACTACTGGACCCTGCCAGGTCCATTCCTGCCCAGGGCATCCCATTCTGTGACTACAGCAGCCTCTGTTTAAGACCATATAAGCATTTGCTCTTATCATATTTGAAATTAGCCTGATAAAGACACTTTTGCTGGCCAAAGCACTACTGGACCCTGCCAGGTCCATTCCTGCCCAGGGCATCCCATTCTGTGACTAAAGCAGCCTCTGTTTAAGACCATATAAGCATTTGCTCTTATCATATTTGAAATTAGGCCTGATAAAGACACTTTTGCTGGCCAAAGCACTACTGGACCCTGCCAGGTCCATTCCTGCCCGGGGCATCCCATTCTGTGACTACAGCAGCCTCTGTTTAAGACCATATAAGCATTTGCTCTTATCATATTTGAAATTAGCCTGATAAAGACACTTTTGCTGGCCAAAGCACTACTGGACCCTGCCAGGTCCATTCCTGCCCAGGGCATCCCATTCTGTGACTAAAGCAGCCTCTGTTTAAGACCATATAAGCATTTGCTCTTATCATATTTGAAATTAGGCCTGATAAAGACACTTTTGCTGGCCAAAGCACTACTGGACCCTGCCAGGTCCATTCCTGCCCAGGGCATCCCATTCTGTGACTACAGCAGCCTCTGTTTAAGACCATATAAGCATTTGCTCTTATCATATTTGAAATTAGGCCTGATAAAGACACTTTTGCTGGCCAAAGCACTACTGGACCCTGCCAGGTCCATTCCTGCCCAGGGCATCCCATTCTGTGACTAAAGCAGCCTCTGTTTAAGACCATATAAGCATTTGCTCTTCTCATATTTGAAATTAGGCCTGATAAAGACACTTTTGCTGGCCAAAGCACTACTGGACCCTGCCAGGTCCATTCCTGCCCAGGGCATCCCATTCTGTGACTACAGCAGCCTCTGTTTAAGACCATATAAGCATTTGCTCTTATCATATTTGAAATTAGGCCTGATAAAGACACTTTTGCTGGCCAAAGCACTACTGGACCCTGCCAGGTCCATTCCTGCCCAGGGCATCCCATTCTGTGACTACAGCAGCCTCTGTTTAAGACCATATAAGCATTTGCTCTTATCATATTTGAAATTAGGCCTGATAAAGACACTTTTGCTGGCCAAAGCACTACTGGACCCTGCCAGGTCGATTCCTGCCCGGGGCATCCCATTCTGTGACTACAGCAGCCTCTGTTTAAGACCATATAAGCATTTGCTCTTATCATATTTGAAATTAGGCCTGATAAAGACACTTTTGCTGGCCAAAGCACTACTGGACCCTGCCAGGTCCATTCCTGCCCAGGGCATCCCATTCTGTGACTACAGCAGCCTCTGTTTAAGACCATATAAGCATTTGCTCTTATCATATTTGAAATTAGGCCTGATAAAGACACTTTTGCTGGCCAAAGCACTACTGGACCCTGCCAGGTCCATTCCTGCCCGGGGCATCCCATTCTGTGACTACAGCAGCCTCTGTTTAAGACCATATAAGCATTTGCTCTTATCATATTTAAAATTAGGCCTGATAAAGACACTTTTGCTGGCCAAAGCACTACTGGACCCTGCCAGGTCCATTCCTGCCCAGGGCATCCCATTCTGTGACTAAAGCAGCCTCTGTTTAAGACCATATAAGCATTTGCTCTTATCATATTTGAAATTAGGCCTGATAAAGACACTTTTGCTGGCCAAAGCACTACTGGACCCTGCCAGGTCCATTCCTGCCCAGGGCATCCCATTCTGTGACTACAGCAGCCTCTGTTTAAGACCATATAAGCATTTGCTCTTATCATATTTGAAATTAGGCCTGATAAAGACACTTTTGCTGGCCAAAGCACTACTGGACCCTGCCAGGTCCATTCCTGCCCAGGGCATCCCATTCTGTGACTACAGCAGCCTCTGTTTAAGACCATATAAGCATTTGCTCTTATCATATTTGAAATTAGGCCTGATAAAGACACTTTTGCTGGCCAAAGCACTACTGGACCCTGCCAGGTCCATTCCTGCCCGGGGCATCCCATTCTGTGACTACAGCAGCCTCTGTTTAAGACCATATAAGCATTTGCTCTTATCATATTTGAAATTAGGCCTGATAAAGACACTTTTGCTGGCCAAAGCACTACTGGACCCTGCCAGGTCCATTCCTGCCCAGGGCATCCCATTCTGTGACTACAGCAGCCTCTGTTTAAGACCATATAAGCATTTGCTCTTATCATATTTGAAATTAGGCCTGATAAAGACACTTTTGCTGGCCAAAGCACTACTGGACCCTGCCAGGTCGATTCCTGTTGGGGCATCCCATTCTGTGACTAAAGCAGCCTCTGTTTAAGACCATATAAGCATTTGCTCTTATCATATTTGAAATTAGGCCTGATAAAGACACTTTTGCTGGCCAAAGCACTACTGGACCCTGCCAGGTCCATTCCTGCCCGGGGCATCCCATTCTGTGACTACAGCAGCCTCTGTTTAAGACCATATAAGCATTTGCTCTTATCATATTTGAAATTAGGCCTGATAAAGACACTTTTGCTGGCCAAAGCACTACTGGACCCTGCCAGGTCCATTCCTGCCCGGGGCATCCCATTCTGTGACTACAGCAGCCTCTGTTTAAGACCATATAAGCATTTGCTCTTATCATATTTGAAATTAGGCCTGATAAAGACACTTTTGCTGGCCAAAGCACTACTGGACCCTGCCAGGTCCATTCCTGCCCAGGGCATCCCATTCTGTGACTACAGCAGCCTCTGTTTAAGACCATATAAGCATTTGCTCTTATCATATTTGAAATTAGGCCTGATAAAGACACTTTTGGTGGCCAAAGCACTACTGGACCCTGCCAGGTCCATTCCTGCCCGGGGCATCCCATTCTGTGACTACAGCAGCCTCTGTTTAAGACCATATAAGCATTTGCTCTTATCATATTTGAAATTAGGCCTGATAAAGACACTTTTGCTGGCCAAAGCACTACTGGACCCTGCCAGGTCCATTCCTGCCCAGGGCATCCCATTCTGTGACTACAGCAGCCTCTGTTTAAGACCATATAAGCATTTGCTCTTATCATATTTGAAATTAGGCCTGATAAAGACACTTTTGCTGGCCAAAGCACTACTGGACCCTGCCAGGTCCATTCCTGTTGGGGCATCCCATTCTGTGACTAAAGCAGCCTCTGTTTAAGACCATATAAGCATTTGCTCTTATCATATTTGAAATTAGGCCTGATAAAGACACTTTTGCTGGCCAAAGCACTACTGGACCCTGCCAGGTCCATTCCTGCCCAGGGCATCCCATTCTGTGACTACAGCAGCCTCTGTTTAAGACCATATAAGCATTTGCTCTTATCATATTTGAAATTAGCCTGATAAAGACACTTTTGCTGGCCAAAGCACTACTGGACCCTGCCAGGTCCATTCCTGCCCAGGGCATCCCATTCTGTGACTAAAGCAGCCTCTGTTTAAGACCATATAAGCATTTGCTCTTATCATATTTGAAATTAGGCCTGATAAAGACACTTTTGCTGGCCAAAGCACTACTGGACCCTGCCAGGTCCATTCCTGCCCAGGGCATCCCATTCTGTGACTACAGCAGCCTCTGTTTAAGACCATATAAGCATTTGCTCTTATCATATTTGAAATTAGGCCTGATAAAGACACTTTTGCTGGCCAAAGCACTACTGGACCCTGCCAGGTCCATTCCTGCCCGGGGCATCCCATTCTGTGACTACAGCAGCCTCTGTTTAAGACCATATAAGCATTTGCTCTTATCATATTTGAAATTAGCCTGATAAAGACACTTTTGCTGGCCAAAGCACTACTGGACCCTGCCAGGTCCATTCCTGCCCGGGGCATCCCATTCTGTGACTACAGCAGCCTCTGTTTAAGACCATATAAGCATTTGCTCTTATCATATTTGAAATTAGGCCTGATAAAGACACTTTTGCTGGCCAAAGCACTACTGGACCCTGCCAGGTCCATTCCTGCCCAGGGCATCCCATTCTGTGACTACAGCAGCCTCTGTTTAAGACCATATAAGCATTTGCTCTTATCATATTTGAAATTAGCCTGATAAAGACACTTTTGCTGGCCAAAGCACTACTGGACCCTGCCAGGTCCATTCCTGCCCAGGGCATCCCATTCTGTGACTAAAGCAGCCTCTGTTTAAGACCATATAAGCATTTGCTCTTATCATATTTGAAATTAGGCCTGATAAAGACACTTTTGCTGGCCAAAGCACTACTGGACCCTGCCAGGTCCATTCCTGCCCAGGGCATCCCATTCTGTGACTACAGCAGCCTCTGTTTAAGACCATATAAGCATTTGCTCTTATCATATTTGAAATTAGGCCTGATAAAGACACTTTTGCTGGCCAAAGCACTACTGGACCCTGCCAGGTCCATTCCTGCCCGGGGCATCCCATTCTGTGACTACAGCAGCCTCTGTTTAAGACCATATAAGCATTTGCTCTTATCATATTTGAAATTAGGCCTGATAAAGACACTTTTGCTGGCCAAAGCACTACTGGACCCTGCCAGGTCCATTCCTGCCCAGGGCATCCCATTCTGTGACTACAGCAGCCTCTGTTTAAGACCATATAAGCATTTGCTCTTATCATATTTGAAATTAGGCCTGATAAAGACACTTTTGCTGGCCAAAGCACTACTGGACCCTGCCAGGTCGATTCCTGTTGGGGCATCCCATTCTGTGACTAAAGCAGCCTCTGTTTAAGACCATATAAGCATTTGCTCTTATCATATTTGAAATTAGGCCTGATAAAGACACTTTTGCTGGCCAAAGCACTACTGGACCCTGCCAGGTCCATTCCTGCCCAGGGCATCCCATTCTGTGACTACAGCAGCCTCTGTTTAAGACCATATAAGCATTTGCTCTTATCATATTTGAAATTAGGCCTGATAAAGACACTTTTGCTGGCCAAAGCACTACTGGACCCTGCCAGGTCCATTCCTGCCCAGGGCATCCCATTCTGTGACTAAAGCAGCCTCTGTTTAAGACCATATAAGCATTTGCTCTTATCATATTTGAAATTAGGCCTGATAAAGACACTTTTGCTGGCCAAAGCACTACTGGACCCTGCCAGGTCCATTCCTGCCCGGGGCATCCCATTCTGTGACTACAGCAGCCTCTGTTTAAGACCATATAAGCATTTGCTCTTATCATATTTGAAATTAGGCCTGATAAAGACACTTTTGCTGGCCAAAGCACTACTGGACCCTGCCAGGTCCATTCCTGCCCGGGGCATCCCATTCTGTGACTACAGCAGCCTCTGTTTAAGACCATATAAGCATTTGCTCTTATCATATTTGAAATTAGGCCTGATAAAGACACTTTTGCTGGCCAAAGCACTACTGGACCCTGCCAGGTCGATTCCTGCCCGGGGCATCCCATTCTGTGACTACAGCAGCCTCTGTTTAAGACCATATAAGCATTTGCTCTTATCATATTTGAAATTAGCCTGATAAAGACACTTTTGCTGGCCAAAGCACTACTGGACCCTGCCAGGTCCATTCCTGCCCAGGGCATCCCATTCTGTGACTAAAGCAGCCTCTGTTTAAGACCATATAAGCATTTGCTCTTATTATATTTATATTATAAGACACTTTTGCTGGGCATAGGCTTACTGCTGCCTGCCAGGTGCACTTCTGTTGAGGCATCCCATTCTGTAACATAGCATACCCCTCTTTATTTACACTAAGCAGCTCTCTTATTTACACTAAGCAGGCCTGTTGGAGGCTGAGTGTTACTGCTCACTTTTGGTGTGCATTATATTCTGTTTCATATAGACCCACCGCTGCCCGGGGTTTTTTTAAATATCACCTACTACCACGCCAGTTAGACTATGTCGGGCAGACAAGTGCCTGGAAGTGAAAAGAGGAGTGGCAGAGGCCAAGATTCCGCAGGCAGAGCTCGCATCAGACTGGGGGCCAGTAGCAGCAGGAGTCACGCTGAGAGACCTAATCTGCCAGTATCTGCTAGCGGTCGGGTCTCCACCAGTAACGCATCTGCCGTGGTAGATTGGTTGACGCGCTCATCAACAACATCATCACAACTTACGTCTGAGACCCCCAGTCTAGGGTCGGTAGGTTCCTCTGACACAACCCTGAGTTGGCATGCCCCGAGAGCAGTCCCTGTCCTCCCATTGCCTCTGGCCTACGCCGTTCCCTCCCCCAGCGACGTATCCTATGCTTTGGGTTCAGCTCCACTCTTTAGTGAGGAGGACCATCAGATAGAGGACAGTCAGCAGCTACTGCCCAGCCAAGAAATGGAGGTGGCTTCTTTAGCTAGGCAGACAAATAGTGATGTGGACAGTGTCGTGGGTGCTGCGAGCGTTCCAGCTCCTGCGCCAGACACTGTTGACGAATCCACGAACATCAGTGACGTACAGCCACAACTCGGTGATGATGATGATGATGACGATGAAGCCGATCGCACTTGGGAGCCGGGTGATGAAGGGGCTTCATCGTCATCATCAGGAGAAGAGGGGTGCAGGTTGCCCCGGAGTCAGCAGCTGAGGCAGCAAGGTGGTAGCAGTCAGCATGGGGGCACAATTCCAAAGGCTGGAGCCGGCCGGGGCCGGGGCCGGGGTAGAGCACCTGCTGTGCGGCAGTCTACCTTATCGGGAGGTAGTGGAGCAGGGGTTCCTGGAGTTGGCAACAGCAGCAGTGAATCAGTGAGGCCAGGGGGTGGGAAAAGTAGCTACTCGGCAGTGTGGCAGTTTTTCCTGAGGCATCCGCAGGAGGGTAACATGGCCACATGCAAGATATGTAGGCAAAAGGTGAAGCGTGGCCAGGGTCCAAATGTTGGCACCACGGCCCTGCGTCAACATATGATGCGTCACCATAAAACGACCTGGGAGAACCGAGGCTCCCAAGAGGTGGTCCAGTCTGCTTCCTCACCAAGTGAGCTCCCAATTTCTGCCAGCCAAGGCTCCAGCACCTCAGCCGAAGGCAGCTGTGCGTCATACCCATCCTCTGTCGCTCCTGCTCCTCCTCCTCCAAGTCATGCATCCCGCCAGCAATCCATCAGCGAAGCCATGTCCAAGAGACAGCAGTATGCGCCCACTCATCCTACGGCGCAGAAGCTGAATGTGCTCCTGTCCAAGTTGCTGGTGCTGCAGTCGCTCCCTTTTCAGGTGGTGGAATCTGCACCTTTCAGAGAACTGATGGCTTGTGCCGAGCCGAGGTGGAGAGTCCCAAGCCGTCATTTCTTTGCCAAGAAGGCAGTACCAGCGCTGCACACTTTTGTTGAACAGAAGGTGGGCCAGTCCTTGAGCCTGTCGGTGTGTAGCAAAATACATGGCAGCGCCGACATCTGGAGCTGTAACTACGGTCAGGGGCAGTACATGTCGTTTACGGCCCACTGGGTGAATGTGGTCCCTTTGCAGCAGCAACTTGGACAGGTCACGCCGCTTCGGCCTCCGCGCTCTCTGCCCATTGGGCCTGTGACACCGTGCGACTCGGCCTCCTCATCCTCCGCCATCTCCTCACCCTCCACTGTAGGCTCAAGTCTCAGTGCCCCTCCAGTCTACCATGTGTGCAGGGCACGGAGGTGTCACGCAGTGCTTCACATGGTTTGTCTTGGCGAACGGAGTCACACAGGGGAGGAACTGCTTAAATGTATTCATCAGGAAATCCAAACATGGCTTACTCCGAGAAAACTTAAAATGGGAATCATGGTTACCGACAATGGGAAGAACATTTTGTCTGCGCTGCGCCAAGGAAGCCTGACCCATGCCCCCTGCATGGCTCACGTCTTCAATCTGGTTGTCAAGCGGTTTCTGAAGTGTTCCCCCCATCTGCAGGACATCCTAACAACTTCACGGAAACTTTGCATGCACTTCAGCCACTCCTACACCGCCAAACACACCCTTCTTGAGCTACAGCGTCAGAATGGTATCCCCCAACATAGTCTGATTTGCGATGTTTCCACCCGTTGGAATTCCACCCTTCACATGTTGGACCGATTATATGAACAGAGAAAAGCCATCACGGATTTCCTGATGATCCAAGCAGATAGGGGGACTCCCCTGTGTAACTTCAATGTCAACCAGTGGCAGCTCATACGTGACACCTGCCGTTTGCTCAGGCCCTTTGAGGAAGCCACTTTATTTGTCAGTCGGCAGGATTACGGGATGAACGACGTGATTCCACTGCTTCATGTACTACAGCACATGTTGGAAACCATGGCTGGTCAGGGCACTGGAGACATGGCGTTTACATCTTACGGCCACATGAACCCCGTTGGAGCTGAACTGGAGGAGGAGGAGGAGGAAGAGGAGGAGGAGGAGTTGCCCAGCGAAACACAGTTTAGGCTTGGCGAAATGGCTGGTTTATCTAGTCAGCGGACAGGAGAGGAGGAGCAGGAGCAGCCAGAGGAGCTAGAGGTTTTTGAGGAAGGAGAGACAGAGGACCCGGGCACACCGTGGCAGTATGCAGTGGAGATGGAGACAGGTAGTCCATCCGAGTCACTTGCGCAAATGGCACGAAGCATGCTCACATGCTTGCGTAGTGACCCCAGAATTGTTTCCATCTGTCGGCGGGATGACTTCTGGCTGTCCACCTTATTGGACCCTCGCTTCCGGCACAAAATGGGGGCATTTTTTAAACCCACCGAGAGGGAGGACAAACTCAACTACTACAAAGACATTCTACGTAGGCAGTTGGCCGATGCCTATCTGCGCCATGGTCCATACTCTCGCAGGTCTGACTCGAGGGGACCTCTGCGCTCACCTTCCACTGCCATGGCCGCTGGGGGGGTTGGCAGCAGCAGCAGCAGAAGCTCCATCAGCAGCAGCAGCCTCAGTCTTCAGTCGCTAATGAGTAGCTTTCTACACCCGCATAGTGAGGCTACTCATGAGCAGCAGGAAGACCTGGAGCAGGACCTGAACCAGCAGGTCATGTCATACTTTGACATGACCATGCCAACACACCTTGAGGATCCGCTGGACTTCTGGGCAGCCAAACTTGATTTGTGGCCGCAACTAGCAGAGTTTGCCCTGGAAAAGCTGTCCTGCCCGGCAAGTAGCGTGCCATCTGAGCGGGTGTTTAGTGCGGCGGGGGCCATAGTTACGGCGAGGAGAACTCGTCTGTCAACTAAAAATGTGGAGAGACTCACCTTTGTCAAAATGAATCAGGGATGGATCAGCCAGGATTTCCACCCACCAATGCCTGATGCATGCGACTAGATTCAGCATGGTGCCACGTTTTACACTTTCCAAATGGTGCAAAACATATTTATGTCTTTAGGCCATTTTTTGGGCTCCTGCTGCTGCTGCTGCCAACTCCTGCCAACTCCAGGGTGTGATTCATCCAATTTTTGGGCTCCTGAGGCCAACTCCAGTGTATATTTGGGCTCCTGCTGCTGCTGCTGCCAACTTCTGCCAACTCCAGGGTGTGATTCATCCAATTTTTGGGCTCCTGAGGCCAACTCCAGTGTATATTTGGGCTCCTGCTGCTGCTGCTGCCAACTTCTGCCAACTCCAGGGTGTGATTCATCCAATTTTTGGGCTCCTGAGGCCAACTCCAGTGTATATTTGGGCTCCTGCTGCTGCTACTGTCAACTCCTGCCAACTCCAGGGTGTGATTCATCCAATTTTTGGGCTCCTGAAGCCAACTCCAGTGTATATTTGGGCTCCTGCTGCTGCTGCTGTCAACTCCTGCCAACTCCAGGGTGTGATTCATCCAATTTTTGGGCTCCTGAGGCCAACTCCAGTGTATATTTGGGCTCCTGCTGCTGCTGCTGCCAACTTCTGCCAACTCCAGGGTGTGATTCATCCAATTTTTGGGCTCCTGAGGCCAACTCCAGTGTATATTTGGGCTCCTGCTGCTGCTACTGTCAACTCCTGCCAACTCCAGGGTGTGATTCATCCAATTTTTGGGCTCCTGAGGCCAACTCCAGTGTATATTTGGGCTCCTGCTGCTGCTGCTGCTGCCAACTTCTGCCAACTCCAGGGTGTGATTCATCCAATTTTTGGGCTCCTGAGGCCAACTCCAGTGTATATTTGGGCTCCTGCTGCTGCTACTGTCAACTCCTGCCAACTCCAGGGTGTGATTCATCCAATTTTTGGGCTCCTGAGGCCAACTCCAGTGTATATTTGGGCTCCTGCTGCTGCTGCTGCTGCCAACTTCTGCCAACTCCAGGGTGTGATTCATCCAATTTTTGGGCTCCTGAGGCCAACTCCAGTGTATATTTGGGCTCCTGCTGCTGCTGCTGCCAACTTCTGCCAACTCCAGGGTGTGATTCATCCAATTTTTGGGCTCCTGAAGCCAACTCCAGTGTATATTTGGGCTCCTGCTGCTGCTGGTGTCAACTCCTGCCAACTCCAGGGTGTGATTCATCCAATTTTTGGGCTCCTGAGGCCAACTCCAGTGTATATTTGGGCTCCTGCTGCTGCTGCTGCCAACTTCTGCCAACTCCAGGGTGTGATTCATCCAATTTTTGGGCTCCTGAGGCCAACTCCAGTGTATATTTGGGCTCCTGCTGCTGCTACTGTCAACTCCTGCCAACTCCAGGGTGTGATTCATCCAATTTTTGGGCTCCTGAGGCCAACTCCAGTGTATATTTGGGCTCCTGCTGCTGCTGCTGCCAACTTCTGCCAACTCCAGGGTGTGATTCATCCAATTTTTGGGCTCCTGAAGCCAACTCCAGTGTATATTTGGGCTCCTGCTGCTGCTGGTGTCAACTCCTGCCAACTCCAGGGTGTGATTCATCCAATTTTTGGGCTCCTGAAGCCAACTCCAGTGTATATTTGGGCTCCTGCTGCTGCTGCTGCCAACTTCTGCCAACTCCAGGGTGTGATTCATCCAATTTTTGGGCTCCTGAGGCCAACTCCAGTGTATATTTGGGCTCCTGCTGCTGCTGCTGCCAACTTCTGCCAACTCCAGGGTGTGATTCATCCAATTTTTGGGCTCCTGAGGCCAACTCCAGTGTATATTTGGGCTCCTGCTGCTGCTGCTGCCAACTTCTGCCAACTCCAGGGTGTGATTCATCCAATTTTTGGGCTCCTGAGGCCAACTCCAGTGTATATTTGGGCTCCTGCTGCTGCTACTGTCAACTCCTGCCAACTCCAGGGTGTGATTCATCCAATTTTTGGGCTCCTGAGGCCAACTCCAGTGTATATTTGGGCTCCTGCTGCTGCTGCTGCCAACTTCTGCCAACTCCAGGGTGTGATTCATCCAATATTTGGGCTCCTGAAGCCAACTCCAGTGTATATTTGGGCTCCTGCTGCTGCTGGTGTCAACTCCTGCCAACTCCAGGGTGTGATTCATCCAATTTTTGGGCTCCTGAGGCCAACTCCAGTGTATATTTGGGCTCCTGCTGCTGCTGCTGCCAACTTCTGCCAACTCCAGGGTGTGATTCATCCAATTTTTGGGCTCCTGAGGCCAACTCCAGTGTATATTTGGGCTCCTGCTGCTGCTGCTGCCAACTTCTGCCAACTCCAGGGTGTGATTCATCCAATTTTTGGGCTCCTGAGGCCAACTCCAGTGTATATTTGGGCTCCTGCTGCTGCTACTGTCAACTCCTGCCAACTCCAGGGTGTGATTCATCCAATTTTTGGGCTCCTGAGGCCAACTCCAGTGTATATTTGGGCTGCTGCTGCTGCCAACTTCTGCCAACTCCAGGGTGTGATTCATCCAATTTTTGGGCTCCTGAGGCCAACTCCAGTGTATATTTGGGCTCCTGCTGCTGCTGCTGCCAACTTCTGCCAACTCCAGGGTGTGATTCATCCAATTTTTGGGCTCCTGAGGCCAACTCCAGTGTATATTTGGGCTCCTGCTGCTGCTACTGTCAACTCCTGCCAACTCCAGGGTGTGATTCATCCAATTTTTGGGCTCCTGAGGCCAACTCCAGTGTATATTTGGGCTCCTGCTGCTGCTGCTGCCAACTTCTGCCAACTCCAGGGTGTGATTCATCCAATTTTTGGGCTCCTGAGGCCAACTCCAGTGTATATTTGGGCTCCTGCTGCTGCTGCTGCCAACTTCTGCCAACTCCAGGGTGTGATTCATCCAATTTTTGGGCTCCTGAGGCCAACTCCAGTGTATATTTGGGCTCCTGCTGCTGCTGGTGTCAACTCCTGCCAACTCCAGGGTGTGATTCATCCAATTTTTGGGCTCCTGAAGCCAACTCCAGTGTATATTTGGGCTCCTGCTGCTGCTGCTGCCAACTTCTGCCAACTCCAGGGTGTGATTCATCCAATTTTTGGGCTCCTGAGGCCAACTCCAGTGTATATTTGGGCTCCTGCTGCTGCTGCTGCCAACTTCTGCCAACTCCAGGGTGTGATTCATCCAATTTTTGGGCTCCTGAGGCCAACTCCAGTGTATATTTGGGCTCCTGCTGCTGCTGCTGCCAACTTCTGCCAACTCCAGGGTGTGATTCATCCAATTTTTGGGCTCCTGAGGCCAACTCCAGTGTATATTTGGGCTCCTGCTGCTGCTACTGTCAACTCCTGCCAACTCCAGGGTGTGATTCATCCAATTTTTGGGCTCCTGAGGCCAACTCCAGTGTATATTTGGGCTCCTGCTGCTGCTGCTGCCAACTTCTGCCAACTCCAGGGTGTGATTCATCCAATTTTTGGGCTCCTGAAGCCAACTCCAGTGTATATTTGGGCTCCTGCTGCTGCTGGTGTCAACTCCTGCCAACTCCAGGGTGTGATTCATCCAATTTTTGGGCTCCTGAGGCCAACTCCAGTGTATATTTGGGCTCCTGCTGCTGCTGCTGCCAACTTCTGCCAACTCCAGGGTGTGATTCATCCAATTTTTGGGCTCCTGAGGCCAACTCCAGTGTATATTTGGGCTCCTGCTGCTGCTGCTGCCAACTTCTGCCAACTCCAGGGTGTGATTCATCCAATTTTTGGGCTCCTGAGGCCAACTCCAGTGTATATTTGGGCTCCTGCTGCTGCTACTGTCAACTCCTGCCAACTCCAGGGTGTGATTCATCCAATTTTTGGGCTCCTGAGGCCAACTCCAGTGTATATTTGGGCTCCTGCTGCTGCTGCTGCCAACTTCTGCCAACTCCAGGGTGTGATTCATCCAATTTTTGGGCTCCTGAGGCCAACTCCAGTGTATATTTGGGCTCCTGCTGCTGCCAACTTCTGCCAACTCCAGGGTGTGATTCATCCAATTTTTGGGCTCCTGAGGCCAACTCCAGTGTATATTTGGGCTCCTGCTGCTGCTACTGTCAACTCCTGCCAACTCCAGGGTGTGATTCATCCAATTTTTGGGCTCCTGAGGCCAACTCCAGTGTATATTTGGGCTCCTGCTGCTGCTGCTGCCAACTTCTGCCAACTCCAGGGTGTGATTCATCCAATTTTTGGGCTCCTGAGGCCAACTCCAGTGTATATTTGGGCTCCTGCTGCTGCTGCTGCCAACTTCTGCCAACTCCAGGGTGTGATTCATCCAATTTTTGGGCTCCTGAAGCCAACTCCAGTGTATATTTGGGCTCCTGCTGCTGCTGGTGTCAACTCCTGCCAACTCCAGGGTGTGATTCATCCAATTTTTGGGCTCCTGAAGCCAACTCCAGTGTATATTTGGGCTCCTGCTGCTGCTGCTGCCAACTTCTGCCAACTCCAGGGTGTGATTCATCCAATTTTTGGGCTCCTGAGGCCAACTCCAGTGTATATTTGGGCTCCTGCTGCTGCTGCTGCCAACTTCTGCCAACTCCAGGGTGTGATTCATCCAATTTTTGGGCTCCTGAAGCCAACTCCAGTGTATATTTGGGCTCCTGCTGCTGCTGGTGTCAACTCCTGCCAACTCCAGGGTGTGATTCATCCAATTTTTGGGCTCCTGAGGCCAACTCCAGTGTATATTTGGGCTCCTGCTGCTGCTGCTGCCAACTTCTGCCAACTCCAGGGTGTGATTCATCCAATTTTTGGGCTCCTGAGGCCAACTCCAGTGTATATTTGGGCTCCTGCTGCTGCTACTGTCAACTCCTGCCAACTCCAGGGTGTGATTCATCCAATTTTTGGGCTCCTGAGGCCAACTCCAGTGTATATTTGGGCTCCTGCTGCTGCTGCTGCCAACTTCTGCCAACTCCAGGGTGTGATTCATCCAATTTTTGGGCTCCTGAAGCCAACTCCAGTGTATATTTGTGTTCATGCTGCTGCTGGTGTCAACTCCTGCCAACTCCAGGGTGTGATTCATCCAATTTTTGGGCTCCTGAAGCCAACTCCAGTGTATATTTGGGCTCCTGCTGCTGCTGCTGCCAACTTCTGCCAACTCCAGGGTGTGATTCATCCAATTTTTGGGCTCCTGAGGCCAACTCCAGTGTATATTTGGGCTCCTGCTGCTGCTGCTGCCAACTTCTGCCAACTCCAGGGTGTGATTCATCCAATTTTTGGGCTCCTGAGGCCAACTCCAGTGTATATTTGGGCTCCTGCTGCTGCTACTGTCAACTCCTGCCAACTCCAGGGTGTGATTCATCCAATTTTTGGGCTCCTGAGGCCAACTCCAGTGTATATTTGGGCTCCTGCTGCTGCTGCTGCCAACTTCTGCCAACTCCAGGGTGTGATTCATCCAATTTTTGGGCTCCTGAAGCCAACTCCAGTGTATATTTGGGCTCCTGCTGCTGCTGCTGCTGCCAACTTCTGCCAACTCCAGGGTGTGATTCATCCAATTTTTGGGCTCCTGAGGCCAACTCCAGTGTATATTTGGGCTCCTTCTGCCCCTCATAGTGATGCCACTTCAACTCTCTGCAATTGTGCCGCTCTGCGATTCTATTAGCGATGCCTCTGATCTGCATGTGATATTTCTTCAAAGTATTATTTAACTAACCCAGCACGCATCCTGTGCGTGTTACAGCAAGGCTGAATGGTTTACAACCCTATTGAGGCTGTAGGAGGCTCAGAAATAGCCGTTTTTAATAGCGATTCGTCGCGAATTTATTCGGGTCGAAACGATTTTTGTCGGAAAATTCGGCGAATCAGTCGAATCGAATTTTTCAAAAGTTCGCTCATCTCTACCGATCACCCCTGGGTGTTGGTCCACTTTAAATTTCTGTGTCTCAGTGATGTTAAAGTGGGAGCATCTTTCCTGGCCTTGAGTAAAAACTACTCACTACAAGTTCCAGAATTCTTCCACCATAACAGATGAGCTCAGGAGCAGCTTTGGCTAAATCTAATAAATCTTGCTCCCCAAGTGAGAACTCAGTATTCCTTTAGCTACTTTAACACGAGACTGTTACCCCTAGCTGAAGAAGCTAAATTAGAGCCAGGTGGGGTTAAACCTGTGAGCTCAGGAATGTCAGGAAGTCTGTGTTATGTACACCAAACAAACTAGTATGTGTTTGTTGCTAAGATAAACACATGGTTGCTAGAGAAAACTGTTGTCTTTTATAACACAGAGTTGCAAACAAATATAAAAGAAAAATATCACTGGTAAATTCAGCACCCTGAGGACATCCCTTTGGCCCACAATAATGGAAACCTTTAGAAATCCCATTGAAAGGGGAATTAGCCTTTATGGATTATGCTGAGATGTCCAGCCATATCAGTGAGATAGCTTAAGTTTAGCTGGAAGTTTGCACAGCTATTTTAGGCTTTTTTTATTAAAGATAACCAAATTGATTCACCACAATTTAAATTCTGCCAGAAATCCCTGAAATTTTCTGGATGGCACTAGCAACATTAGCAACTGATGGTTGTCACATTTGTCACATTTTAGGTGAAGGGGATTCAGGAAAGAAATCCAGGTTGGATTTAGGCTTTGAGGTCCTCAGAATGCCATACATGACTTTTCAGGACAGTTTAAGAATTCAGTAAGGATTATGGTAACTTGTAGAGATGAGCGAACTTTTGAAAAATTCGATTTGACTGATTCGCCGAATTTTCCGACAAAAATAGTTTCGACCCGAATAAATTCGCGACGAATCGCTATTAAAAACGGCTATTTCTGAGCCTCCTAGAGCCTCAATAGGGTTGTAAACCATTCTGCCTTGCTGTAACACGCACAGGATGCGTGCTGGGTTAGTTAAATAATACTTTGAAGAAATATCACATGCAGATCAGAGGCATCGCTAATAGAATCGCAGAGCGGCACAATTGCAGAGAGTTGAAGTGGCATCACTATGAGGGGCAGAAGGAGCCCAAATATACACTGGAGTTGGCCTCAGGAGCCCAAAAATTGGATGAATCACACCCTGGAGTTGGCAGGAGTTGACAGTAGCAGCAGCAGGAGCCCAAATATACACTGGAGTTGGCTTCAGGAGCCCAAAAATTGGATGAATCACACCCTGGAGTTGGCAGAAGTTGGCAGCAGCAGCAGCAGGACCCCAAATATACACTGGAGTTGGCTTCAGGAGCCCAAAAATTGGATGAATCACACCCTGGAGTTGGCAGAAGTTGGCAGCAGCAGGAGCCCAAATATACACTGGAGTTGGCCTCAGGAGCCCAAAAATTGGATGAATCACACCCTGGAGTTGGCAGGAGTTGACAGTAGCAGCAGCAGGAGCCCAAATATACACTGGAGTTGGCTTCAGTAGCCCAAAAATTGGATGAATCACACCCTGGAGTTGGCAGAAGTTGGCAGCAGCAGCAGCAGCAGGAGCCCAAATATACACTGGAGTTGGCCTCAGGAGCCCAAAAATTGGATGAATCACACCCTGGAGTTGGCAGGAGTTGACAGTAGCAGCAGCAGGAGCCCAAATATACACTGGAGTTGGCTTCAGGAGCCCAAAAATTGGATGAATCACACCCTGGAGTTGGCAGAAGTTGGCAGCAGCAGCAGCAGGAGCCCAAATATACACTGGAGTTGGCTTGAGGAGCCCAAAAATTGGATGAATCACACCCTGGAGTTGGCAGGAGTTGACAGTAGCAGCAGCAGGAGCCCAAATATACACTGGAGTTGGCTTCAGGAGCCCAAAAATTGGATGAATCACACCCTGGAGTTGGCAGAAGTTGACAGTAGCAGCAGCAGGAGCCCAAATATACACTGGAGTTGGCTTCAGGAGCCCAAAAATTGGATGAATCACACCCTGGAGTTGGCAGAAGTTGGCAGCAGCAGCAGCAGGAGCCCAAATATACACTGGAGTTGGCTTCAGGAGCCCAAAAATTGGATGAATCACACCCTGGAGTTGGCAGGAGTTGACAGTAGCAGCAGCAGGAGCCCAAATATACACTGGAGTTGGCTTCAGGAGCCCAAAAATTGGATGAATCACACCCTGGAGTTGGCAGGAGTTGACAGTAGCAGCAGCAGCAGGAGCCCAAATATACACTGGAGTTGGCCTCAGGAGCCCAAAAATTGGATGAATCACACCCTGGAGTTGGCAGAAGTTGGCAGCAGCAGCAGCAGGAGCCCAAATATACACTGGAGTTGGCCTCAGGAGCCCAAAAATTGGATGAATCACACCCTGGAGTTGGCAGAAGTTGGCAGCAGCAGCAGCAGGAGCCCAAATATACACTGGAGTTGGCCTCAGGAGCCCAAAAATTGGATGAATCACACCCTGGAGTTGGCAGGAGTTGACAGTAGCAGCAGCAGGAGCCCAAATATACACTGGAGTTGGCTTCAGGAGCCCAAAAATTGGATGAATCACACCCTGGAGTTGGCAGGAGTTGACAGTAGCAGCAGCAGGAGCCCAAATATACACTGGAGTTGGCCTCAGGAGCCCAAAAATTGGATGAATCACACCCTGGAGTTGGCAGGAGTTGACAGCAGCAGCAGCAGGAGCCCAAATATACACTGAAGTTGGCTTCAGGAGCCCAAAAATTGGATGAATCACACCCTGGAGTTGGCAGAAGTTGGCAGCAGCAGCAGCAGGAGCCCAAATATACACTGGAGTTGGCCTCAGGAGCCCAAAAATTGGATGAATCACACCCTGGAGTTGGCAGGAGTTGACAGTAGCAGCAGCAGGAGCCCAAATATACACTGGAGTTGGCTTCAGGAGCCCAAAAATTGGATGAATCACACCCTGGAGTTGGCAGAAGTTGGCAGCAGCAGCAGCAGGAGCCCAAATATACACTGGAGTTGGCCTCAGGAGCCCAAAAATTGGATGAATCACACCCTGGAGTTGGCAGGAGTTGACAGTAGCAGCAGCAGGAGCCCAAATATACACTGGAGTTGGCTTCAGGAGCCCAAAAATTGGATGAATCACACCCTGGAGTTGGCAGAAGTTGGCAGCAGCAGCATCAGGAGCCCAAATATACACTGGAGTTGGCTTCAGGAGCCCAAAAATTGGATAAATCACACCCTGGAGTTGGCAGGAGTTGACAGTAGCAGCAGCAGGAGCCCAAATATACACTGGAGTTGGCTTCAGGAGCCCAAAAATTGGATGAATCACACCCTGGAGTTGGCAGGAGTTGACAGTAGCAGCAGCAGCAGGAGCCCAAATATACACTGGAGTTGGCCTCAGGAGCCCAAAAATTGGATGAATCACACCCTGGAGTTGGCAGAAGTTGGCAGCAGCAGCAGCAGGAGCCCAAATATACACTGGAGTTGGCCTCAGGAGCCCAAAAATTGGATGAATCACACCCTGGAGTTGGCAGAAGTTGGCAGCAGCAGCAGCAGGAGCCCAAATATACACTGGAGTTGGCCTCAGGAGCCCAAAAATTGGATGAATCACACCCTGGAGTTGGCAGGAGTTGACAGTAGCAGCAGCAGGAGCCCAAATATACACTGGAGTTGGCTTCAGGAGCCCAAAAATTGGATGAATCACACCCTGGAGTTGGCAGGAGTTGACAGTAGCAGCAGCAGGAGCCCAAATATACACTGGAGTTGGCTTCAGGAGCCCAAAAATTGGATGAATCACACCCTGGAGTTGGCAGAAGTTGGCAGCAGCAGGAGCCCAAATATACACTGGAGTTGGCTTCAGGAGCCCAAAAATTGGATGAATCACACCCTGGAGTTGGCAGGAGTTGACAGTAGCAGCAGCAGGAGCCCAAAAAATGGCCTAAAGACATAAATATGTTTTGCACCATTTGGAAAGTGTAAAACGTGGCACCATGCTGAATCTAGTCGCATGCATCAGGCATTGGTGGGTGGAAATCCTGGCTGATCCATCCCTGATTCATTTTGACAAAGGTGAGTCTCTCCACATTTTTAGTTGACAGACGAGTTCTCCTCGCCGTAACTATGGCCCCCGCCGCACTAAACACCCGCTCAGATGGCACGCTACTTGCCGGGCAGGACAGCTTTTCCAGGGCAAACTCTGCTAGTTGCGGCCACAAATCAAGTTTGGCTGCCCAGAAGTCCAGCAGATCCTCAAGGTGTGTTGGCATGGTCATGTCAAAGTATGACATGACCTGCTGGTTCAGGTCCTGCTCCAGGTCTTCCTGCTGCTCATGAGTAGCCTCACTATGCGGGTGTAGAAAGCTACTCATTAGCGACTGAAGACTGAGGCTGCTGCTGCTGATGGAGCTTCTGCTGCTGCTGCTGCCAACCCCCCCAGCGGCCATGGCAGTGGAAGGTGAGCGCAGAGGTCCCCTCGAGTCAGACCTGCGAGAGTATGGACCATGGCGCAGATAGGCATCGGCCAACTGCCTACGTAGAATGTCTTTGTAGTAGTTGAGTTTGTCCTCCCTCTCGGTGGGTTTAAAAAATGCCCCCATTTTGTGCCGGAAGCGAGGGTCCAATAAGGTGGACAGCCAGAAGTCATCCCGCCGACAGATGGAAACAATTCTGGGGTCACTACGCAAGCACGTGAGCATGCTTCGTGCCATTTGCGCAAGTGACTCGGATGGACTACCTGTCTCCATCTCCACTGCATACTGCCACGGTGTGCCCGGGTCCTCTGTCTCGCCTTCCTCAAAAACCTCTAGCTCCTCTGGCTGCTCCTGCTCCTCCTCTCCTGTCCGCTGACTAGATAAACCAGCCATTTCGCCAAGCCTAAACTGTGTTTCGCTGGGCAACTCCTCCTCCTCCTCCTCTTCCTCCTCCTCCAGTTCAGCTCCAGCGGGGTTCATGTGGCGGTAAGATGTAAACGCCATGTCTCCAGTGCCCTGACCAGCCATGGTTTCCAACATGTGCTGTAGTACATGAAGCAGTGGAATCACGTCGTTCATCCCGTAATCCTGCCGACTGACAAATAAAGTGGCATCCTCAAAGGGCCTGAGCAAACGGCAGGTGTCACGTATGAGCTGCCACTGGTTGACATTGAAGTTACACAGGGGAGTCCCCCTATCTGCTTGGATCATCAGGAAATCCGTGATGGCTTTTCTCTGTTCATATAATCGGTCCAACATGTGAAGGGTGGAATTCCAACGGGTGGAAACATCGCAAATCAGACTATGTTGGGGGATACCATTCTGACGCTGTAGCTCAAGAAGGGTGTGTTTGGCGGTGTAGGAGTGGCTGAAGTGCATGCAAAGTTTCCTTGAAGTTGTTAGGATGTCTTGCAGATGGGGGGAACACTTCAGAAACCGCTTGACAACCAGATTGAAGACGTGAGCCATGCAGGGGGCATGGGTCAGGCTTCCTTGGCGCAGCGCAGACAAAATGTTCTTCCCATTGTCGGTAACCATGATTCCCATTTTAAGTTTTCTCGGAGTAAGCCATGTTTGGATTTCCTGATGAATACATTTAAGCAGTTCCTCCCCTGTGTGACTCCGTTCGCCAAGACAAACCATGTGAAGCACTGCGTGACACCTCCGTGCCCTGCACACATGGTAGACTGGAGGGGCACTGAGACTTGAGCCTACAGTGGAGGGTGAGGAGATGGCGGAGGATGAGGAGGCCGAGTCGCACGGTGTCACAGGCCCAATGGGCAGAGAGCGCGGAGGCCGAAGCGGCGTGACCTGTCCAAGTTGCTGCTGCAAAGGGACCACATTCACCCAGTGGGCCGTAAACGACATGTACTGCCCCTGACCATAGTTACAGCTCCAGATGTCGGCGCTGCCATGTATTTTGCTACACACCGACAGGCTCAAGGACTGGCCCACCTTCTGTTCAACAAAAGTGTGCAGCGCTGGTACTGCCTTCTTGGCAAAGAAATGACGGCTTGGGACTCTCCACCTCGGCTCGGCACAAGCCATCAGTTCTCTGAAAGGTGCAGATTCCACCACCTGAAAAGGGAGCGACTGCAGCACCAGCAACTTGGACAGGAGCACATTCAGCTTCTGCGCCGTAGGATGAGTGGGCGCATACTGCTGTCTCTTGGACATGGCTTCGCTGATGGATTGCTGGCGGGATGCATGACTTGGAGGAGGAGGAGGAGGAGCAGGAGCGACAGAGGATGGGTATGACGCACAGCTGCCTTCGGCTGAGGTGCTGGAGCCTTGGCTGGCAGAAATTGGGAGCTCACTTGGTGAGGAAGCAGACTGGACCACCCCTTGGGAGCCTCGGTTCTCCCAGGTCGTTTTATGGTGACGCATCATATGTTGACGCAGGGCCGTAGTGCCAACATTTGGACCCTGGCCACGCTTCACCTTTTGCCTACATATCTTGCATGTGGCCATGTTACCCTCCTGCGGATGCCTCAGGAAAAACTGCCACACTGCCGAGTAGCTACTTTTCCCACCCCCTGGCCTCACTGATTCACTGCTGCTGTTGCCAACTCCAGGAACCCCTGCTCCACTACCTCCCGATAAGGTAGACTGCCGCACAGCAGGTGCTCTACCCCGGCCCCGGCCCCGGCCGGCTCCAGCCTTTGGAATTGTGCCCCCATGCTGACTGCTACCACCTTGCTGCCTCAGCTGCTGACTCCGGGGCAACCTGCGCCCCTCTTCTCCTGATGATGACGATGAAGCCCCTTCATCACCCGGCTCCCAAGTGCGATCGGCTTCATCGTCATCATCATCATCATCACCGAGTTGTGGCTGTACGTCACTGATGTTCGTGGATTCGTCAACAGTGTCTGGCGCAGGAGCTGGAACGCTCGCAGCACCCACGACACTGTCCACATCACTATTTGTCTGCCTAGCTAAAGAAGCCACCTCCATTTCTTGGCTGGGCAGTAGCTGCTGACTGTCCTCCTGTATCTGATCGTCCTCCTCACTAAAGAGTGGAGCTGAACCCAAAGCATAGGATACGTCGCTGGGGGAGGGAACGGCGTAGGACAGAGGCAATGGGAGGACAGGGACTGCTCTCGGGGCATGCCAACTCAGGGTTGTGTCAGAGGAACCTACCGACCCTAGACTGGGGGTCTCAGATGTAAGTTGTGATGATGTTGTTGATGAGCGCGTCAGCCAATCTACCACGGCAGATGCGTTACTGGTGGAGACCCGACCGCTAGCAGATACTGGCAGATTAGGTCTCTCAGCGTGACTCCTGCTGCTACTGGCCCCCAGTCTGATGCGAGCTCTGCCTGCGGAATCTTGGCCTCTGCCACTCCTCTTTTCACTTCCAGGCACTTGTCTGCCCGACATAGTCTAACTGGCGTGGTAGTAGGTGATATTTAAAAAAACCCCGGGCAGCGGTGGGTCTATATGAAACAGAATATAATGCACACCAAAAGTGAGCAGTAACACTCAGCCTCCAACAGGCCTGCTTAGTGTAAATAAGAGAGCTGCTTAGTGTAAATAAAGAGGGGTATGCTATGTTACAGAATGGGATGCCTCAACAGAAGTGCACCTGGCAGGCAGCAGTAAGCCTATGCCCAGCAAAAGTGTCTTATAATATAAATATAATAAGAGCAAATGCTTATATGGTCTTAAACAGAGGCTGCTGTAGTCACAGAATGGGATGCCCTGGGCAGGAATGGACCTGGCAGGGTACAGTAGTGCTTTGCCCAGCAAAAGTGTCTTTATCAGGCTAATTTCAAATATGATAAGAGCAAATGCTTATATGGTCTTAAACAGAGGCTGCTTTAGTCACAGAATGGGATGCCCTGGGCAGGAATGGACCTGGCAGGGTACAGTAGTGCTTTGCCCAGCAAAAGTGTCTTTATCAGGCCTAATTTCAAATATGATAAGAGCAAATGCTTATATGGTCTTAAACAGAGGCTGCTTTAGTCACAGAATGGGATGCCCCAACAGGAATCGACCTGGCAGGGTCCAGTAGTGCTTTGCCCAGCAAAAGTGTCTTTATCAGGCCTAATTTCAAATATGATAAGAGCAAATGCTTATATGGTCTTAAACAGAGGCTGCTTTAGTCACAGAATGGGATGCCCTGGGCAGGAATGGACCTGGCAGGGTACAGTAGTGCTTTGCCCAGCAAAAGTGTCTTTATCAGGCCTAATTTCAAATATGATAAGAGCAAATGCTTATATGGTCTTAAACAGAGGCTGCTTTAGTCACAGAATGGGATGCCCCAACAGGAATCGACCTGGCAGGGTCCAGTAGTGCTTTGCCCAGCAAAAGTGTCTTTATCAGGCCTAATTTCAAATATGATAAGAGCAAATGCTTATATGGTCTTAAACAGAGGCTGCTTTAGTCACAGAATGGGATGCCCCAACAGGAATCGACCTGGCAGGGTCCAGTAGTGCTTTGCCCAGCAAAAGTGTCTTTATCAGGCCTAATTTCAAATATGATAAGAGCAAATGCTTATATGGTCTTAAACAGAGGCTGCTTTAGTCACAGAATGGGATGCCCTGGGCAGGAATGGACCTGGCAGGGTACAGTAGTGCTTTGCCCAGCAAAAGTGTCTTTATCAGGCTAATTTCAAATATGATAAGAGCAAATGCTTATATGGTCTTAAACAGAGGCTGCTGTAGTCACAGAATGGGATGCCCTGGGCAGGAATGGACCTGGCAGGGTCCAGTAGTGCTTTGCCCAGCAAAAGTGTCTTTATCAGGCTAATTTCAAATATGATAAGAGCAAATGCTTATATGGTCTTAAACAGAGGCTGCTGTAGTCACAGAATAGGATGCCCTGGGCAGGAATGGACCTGGCAGGGTCCAGTAGTGCTTTGCCCAGCAAAAGTGTCTTTATCAGGCTAATTTCAAATATGATAAGAGCAAATGCTTATATGGTCTTAAACAGAGGCTGCTGTAGTCACAGAATGGGATGCCCTGGGCAGGAATGGACCTGGCAGGGTCCAGTAGTGCTTTGCCCAGCAAAAGTGTCTTTATCAGGCTAATTTCAAATATGATAAGAGCAAATGCTTATATGGTCTTAAACAGAGGCTGCTGTAGTCACAGAATGGGATGCCCTGGGCAGGAATGGACCTGGCAGGGTCCAGTAGTGCTTTGCCCAGCAAAAGTGTCTTTATCAGGCTAATTTCAAATATGATAAGAGCAAATGCTTATATGGTCTTAAACAGAGGCTGCTTTAGTCACAGAATGGGATGCCCTGGGCAGGAATGGACCTGGCAGGGTCCAGTAGTGCTTTGCCCAGCAAAAGTGTCTTTATCAGGCTAATTTCAAATATGATAAGAGCAAATGCTTATATGGTCTTAAACAGAGGCTGCTTTAGTCACAGAATGGGATGCCCTGGGCAGGAATGGACCTGGCAGGGTACAGTAGTGCTTTGCCCAGCAAAAGTGTCTTTATCAGGCCTAATTTCATATATGATAAGAGCAAATGCTTATATGGTCTTAAACAGAGGCTGCTTTAGTCACAGAATGGGATGCCCCAACAGGAATCGACCTGGCAGGGTCCAGTAGTGCTTTGCCCAGCAAAAGTGTCTTTATCAGGCCTAATTTCAAATATGATAAGAGCAAATGCTTATATGGTCTTAAACAGAGGCTGCTTTAGTCACAGAATGGGATGCCCTGGGCAGGAATGGACCTGGCAGGGTACAGTAGTGCTTTGCCCAGCAAAAGTGTCTTTATCAGGCTAATTTCAAATATGATAAGAGCAAATGCTTATATGGTCTTAAACAGAGGCTGCTGTAGTCACAGAATGGGATGCCCTGGGCAGGAATGGACCTGGCAGGGTCCAGTAGTGCTTTGCCCAGCAAAAGTGTCTTTATCAGGCTAATTTCAAATATGATAAGAGCAAATGCTTATATGGTCTTAAACAGAGGCTGCTGTAGTCACAGAATGGGATGCCCTGGGCAGGAATGGACCTGGCAGGGTCCAGTAGTGCTTTGCCCAGCAAAAGTGTCTTTATCAGGCTAATTTCAAATATGATAAGAGCAAATGCTTATATGGTCTTAAACAGAGGCTGCTTTAGTCACAGAATGGGATGCCCTGGGCAGGAATGGACCTGGCAGGGTACAGTAGTGCTTTGCCCAGCAAAAGTGTCTTTATCAGGCCTAATTTCAAATATGATAAGAGCAAATGCTTATATGGTCTTAAACAGAGGCTGCTTTAGTCACAGAATGGGATGCCCCAACAGGAATCGACCTGGCAGGGTCCAGTAGTGCTTTGCCCAGCAAAAGTGTCTTTATCAGGCCTAATTTCAAATATGATAAGAGCAAATGCTTATATGGTCTTAAACAGAGGCTGCTTTAGTCACAGAATGGGATGCCCTGGGCAGGAATGGACCTGGCAGGGTACAGTAGTGCTTTGCCCAGCAAAAGTGTCTTTATCAGGCTAATTTCAAATATGATAAGAGCAAATGCTTATATGGTCTTAAACAGAGGCTGCTTTAGTCACAGAATGGGATGCCCTGGGCAGGAATGGACCTGGCAGGGTCCAGTAGTGCTTTGCCCAGCAAAAGTGTCTTTATCAGGCCTAATTTCAAATATGATAAGAGCAAATGCTTATATGGTCTTAAACAGAGGCTGCTTTAGTCACAGAATGGGATGCCCCAACAGGAATCGACCTGGCAGGGTCCAGTAGTGCTTTGCCCAGCAAAAGTGTCTTTATCAGGCCTAATTTCAAATATGATAAGAGCAAATGCTTATATGGTCTTAAACAGAGGCTGCTTTAGTCACAGAATGGGATGCCCTGGGCAGAAATGGACCTGGCAGGGTACAGTAGTGCTTTGCCCAGCAAAAGTGTCTTTATCAGGCTAATTTCAAATATGATAAGAGCAAATGCTTATATGGTCTTAAACAGAGGCTGCTGTAGTCACAGAATGGGATGCCCTGGGCAGGAATGGACCTGGCAGGGTCCAGTAGTGCTTTGCCCAGCAAAAGTGTCTTTATCAGGCTAATTTCAAATATGATAAGAGCAAATGCTTATATGGTCTTAAACAGAGGCTGCTTTAGTCACAGAATGGGATGCCCTGGGCAGGAATGGACCTGGCAGGGTACAGTAGTGCTTTGCCCAGCAAAAGTGTCTTTATCAGGCTAATTTCAAATATGATAAGAGCAAATGCTTATATGGTCTTAAACAGAGGCTGCTTTAGTCACAGAATGGGATGCCTCACAGCAGACTTAAGATCAGTTCAGTATATATGCACAGTTAGTTACTATAAGCAGCCTGAAAACGCTAACAAAGGCTGGATGAAAAAAAAAAAATCTCCCTGTCACAGCCTCCGTTTTTCCTACCTTTCCCTGGCTTTCTGTCTGTCTCCTGTCTGTCTCCTGTCTGTCTCCTGCCTGTCTCCTGCCTGTCTCCAGCCTGTCCCTGTCTGTCCCTGCCTGTCTAAGTGCCTCAGCTACACAGCGTTCTGTCTGTCACGAATGCAATAGAGAAATGAGGAAAAGCAAGATGGCCGCCGTTAAATACCGCTATGTGACGTCACCGGGCTTGCTGGCTGCTGATAGGCTGCATGTGACTGCCCCAGCTTGCACTGGCGCGGGATACATGTCCAGACATGTCCCGTCCGCCATCTTAGAATGCCTGTAAATGTAAATGAATGGATGTTAAAGGAAAACTTCGAGTGATCGAATCGCGGGGAAATTCGGATTCGATCCGAATCGAATTTTTCCTGAAATTCGGATCGAATCCGGGTTCGTCCGGATCGATTCGCTCATCCCTAGTAACTTGGGCCATTGATAGTCTTAAAACTAATTTTTCTGCAGCGGACCCAAAATCTCCACTGGCTTATCACTATTCTATGTGCATTGTGGCATCTGCATGGCAGTCATGGAGTCTCTTTCTAGTGCACTTTTTTGTTCCAGGCTACTCATCAAGGAGTACTTTAAAAGCTTCAGCTGCTGACTCTCATAAACGTAAAGTATCGACTAGCCCTGGCAATAAACCTAAACATTCGATACATATTCCCCTGCTTAACAATGCAGAAATACTTCAGAGGCATCAGGACTATTTATTAAGGTAAGCTCTGGTATTTTGGGATGCTACCAAATCGCTAGCACATTTGTAACATAATAAACTGCCTTCCTTTTACTATCTATGATTCTAAGTGATAACAGTAATACTAATAGTGGCCTGATGTGCCAATATATCTATGAATATGAAAAAAGTCGTGTTATGCCTCGGGAACCGCTGGAAACAAAAAGCCTGCTTTTGCTGTCAAACTCATGACTCACCGCCCAGGTGTTGTATTTTACGTTCCAGAACTGCCACTTCTACTCGATTTCACTTTTTGATAACCCAGTTTCCTCCCTGTTTCTTGTATACTTTTATACTCCTGGTAAAATAATTTTAAATATATCAAAATGTCAAATGTTGTGTGGAAAAAAGGATCACTTCTAGCTGTTAGATAGTCAGGAGGTTGGGATATAGCAAAAAAGAGATGTATGCTTTGGTTTCATGTGGCCTAGATGAAACCAGCAACTTGGTTAAGTTGACAGAAAAATGCATTACCTCCTAGTACCCATCATAATTAGAGATGGGCAAACCTGATCCTCAAAGTCGGGTTTGTACCAAACTTTGCGAGTTTGAGAAGTCTGTGTTTGAGTTCGGCGTCCGGCCCTCATGATCATCCCATCAACCAGCTTCACCTAAGGTTACAGCAGCAGAAGCGCTGCTGTAACTTACCTGAGCCCTGATCCTGTTTTGTCAGCTGCGTTCCAAATTGGCACCAGCCGGATCTCATGAGTGAGAACACTCCTAGTGCTGGCACTAGAAGTGTCCTCGCCTATAAAAGCCGACAGCCATGTTTTTGAAGCCTAGCTGGGGCTGGCAGAAGCCCATCAACCAGCTTCACCTAAGGTTACAGCAGCAGAAGCGCTGCTGTAACTTACCTGAGCCCTGATCCTGCTCTGTCAGCGGTGTTCCAAAGTGGCCCCAGCCGGATTTCATTAGTGAGAACACCTCACCTATGGAATTCGACAGCCATGTTTTTGAAGCCCAGTGGGGGCTGACAGAAGCGTATTGGGATTCAGCTAAGTTATAGCAGTGCTTCTGCTGCACACTCTACAACCACCACCACAGTCACGCCACCAAAGTTTGAGCCAGCATTGATTTCAAAGTTGAGGCCACACTTAACGAACTCGAACTTTGGGTGTTCGCCCATCTCTAACCATAATTTCTAGATTTTTTATATGTTAAACATGGAGTATAATGGATCACCAGAGGCTCGACTAAACAGTTTCTAGGTCAAAAACCTTGTATTGAGGGTGACAATTTTTTCAGTACCAAGCCTCTCATTCCTCCATTAAAGTTTCAGATCGGTTGGAACACATTATCATCACTCTGTGATTTCCCATGAGTTGCCTAACAGCATTACCCAATTCTGAGATTTGCTATTGTTTTTACAGCACCAGGCAACTGGGAACCAGTCACTATTGTAAGTTTAACCTATTGTCCTATATTTAGATATCTCTCTGAGATGCAAGCAAGTGAACTTATCCATTTGGAACGCACATTGCTGACTGAAGAAATTAGTAGGATCTGGAATTTTTATGAATCTTACAAAGTAGTGATGCACCAATGGGGCTTGGCTTCTGAAGATAATGAGAATCAGGTGATTGCATGACAGCTTTCAAAAAATGAAATTGTAAATATTATAATGTACACTTCAATTAAAATATTTAACGTGGCCAAAAAAAAACAGAATTTTGACTATACCCTGATTTGGGATGCCCTACTAAATTAAACCTCCATGATTGCCAATACCGTAAAACATACCTAACTGCTGATTCAACCCCACATTCGAGGGGGCGCAGCCAATCAACATGCATGTTTCATTTAGCCTCTCTTAGCCCACGTGATGTCACATTGGATAAGGACCAAAGGAAGCTTGGTGCTCTGATGGGCGTATCCCCGCTAGCCTCTATCTGGGGTTGTGGCCACACTGGCCATTCACAAATTTCTGGAGCAAGAGATGTTATTTTGTGATGTTGTCACTACATATGTGATGGAGCGGGTTTTTAAGTAATATAAAGTAGGCTGAATTAAGAATGGATGAAAGATGCAGCCCCTGACAGCCTTTAGGGAGGAGGAGACAGGGAAAAAAAAAGTAGACTAATTTATATCGCAATGTCCCTTTAATAATGCCCCCCCCCCCCCCAAATCTCCAATCAAGACTAAAAATCTTGTTTTTGTTTGAAAGACAACTCACCAGTGTGAATTCTCGTTATATCGCCTGATTCAAATATCCTTCCAAGATGATTTCTTTCATGTGTAATGAAGAATTCATGGTGAGAATTCTCACTTCTGTCCAAGATTTTACAACTTGCTCGACAGTTGAATCAATCACTACCACTGCAAGTTTTCATTGATAAAAACCTTTTCGCTATAGCCCGTATGGTTTTTATCAATTAAAATTACAGTTGGCGTTATTGTTTTACATTTTTTAGTATAAAACTATTTTTTTGTTTGACAACTAGCCTGTGCACCAGGCATAAGAGTCCTTCTAGATACAAGCCCTTATGCCCATGGTATGGGTTCCGGGCTGTTGGCCACCCCTGGAATAACCCCATGCCCATACCGATGGGCACTGGGCTCTTCTGCATCCCCCCCATCCCAAATGGGGATACGGGTAATATAGTGGGGTAGCAGCAAATCACCCACCAATACCGGGAGGTGACACTCCAGCTCCGTAACCCAGTAAACTGGTATAGGAGTCCCTTGGGTGCCACCGCCTAGAGCAAAGGTCCCCCTTCATTCCTCCTAGCTAACCAGCGTGGGACTGGTTGAGGTTGCGGTGAACAAGTGGAGCCTCTCTTGTCTATGAGATTAAATACATCACAGGAGGGGAGGGGCATTATTCTAATAGGCCCTTCCCCGCATATCTAAATGGAGTCCCCAGCCAGGATCCGAGATAAAAGGAGGGGAGCCAGTGTTCCCATTCTGTACAAATGCTGGAGGAGCATCAATAGACATTCCGCTAGCATAAATTTAACTACTTTAGTGCTGGACTGGGACAGGGAACTCCTAGTCAGATTCACCAGCTTGGGGAGTCAGCATGTTACCTGCCAGCATCGATGGGTGACATGCTGGTAGCCCGCCCTATTACCCACACCCCCATTAGGTGTGGCGGAGGTGCGGAAGAGCCGGTTGCCCGGTATGGCAATGGGGTTCTTTGAGTGAGAGCTGGCAGCAAGAAAAACCTGATCTTGCCCAAATATTACTGTACGAAAAAACTTTTGGAGGAAATTCTCACAAAAAAAAAAACTAAATTCTTTGAAAAGGAAATTTCTCCCCAAAAAACTTGATCACAAAAATGCTCAGCTGAATCAGGAGAGGGGGGAAATGTTGAGACCAGTTTTTTCAGACAAAGAAACTGAAAACTCAGAAACTCAGAACCTCGGCCTCCTAGTCCTGTAATTGGCCACTATTGGTATGGGGTAAGCCTGGTGTGTTGGTGGCTGGTTCTGTTTGGTTAAAAGTAGGGATGAGCGAATCGATCCGGACGAACCCGGATTCGATCCGAATTTCAGGAAAAATTCGATTCGGATCGAATCCGAATTTCCCCGCGATTCGATCACTCGAAGTTTTCCTTTAACATCCATTCATTTACATTTACAGGCATTCTAAGATGGCGGACGGGACATGTCTGGACATGTATCCCGCGCCAGTGCAAGCTGGGGCAGTCACATGCAGCCTATCAGCAGCCAGCAAGCCCGGTGACGTCACACAGCGGTATTTAACGGCGGCCATCTTGCTTTTCCTCATTTCTCTATTGCATTCGTGACAGACAGACAGAACGCTGTGTAGCTGAGGCAGTTAGACAGGCTGGAGACAGGGACAGACAGGGACAGGCAGGAGACAGGCAGGAGACAGGCAGGAGACAGACAGGAGACAGACAGAAAGCCAGGGAAAGGTAGGAAAAACGGAGCTGGCTGACAGGGAGATTTTTTTTTTTTCATCCAGCCTTTGTTAGCGTTTTCAGGCTGCTTATAGTAACTAACTGTGCATATA
The DNA here is from genome assembly GCA_027917425.1 of Gastrophryne carolinensis. Lineage (NCBI taxonomy): Eukaryota > Metazoa > Chordata > Amphibia > Anura > Microhylidae > Gastrophryne > Gastrophryne carolinensis. The sequence goes on from CM051242.1 coordinate 90,288,063, forward strand.
TACTGAACTGATCTTAAGTCTGCTGTGAGGCATCCCATTCTGTGACTAAAGCAGCCTCTGTTTAAGACCATATAAGCATTTGCTCTTATCATATTTGAAATTAGGCCTGATAAAGACACTTTTTCTGGCCAAAGCACTACTGGACCCTGCCAGGTCCATTCCTGCCCAGGGCATCCCATTCTGTGACTACAGCAGCCTCTGTTTAAGACCATATAAGCATTTGCTCTTATCATATTTGAAATTAGCCTGATAAAGACACTTTTGCTGGCCAAAGCACTACTGGACCCTGCCAGGTCCATTCCTGCCCAGGGCATCCCATTCTGTGACTAAAGCAGCCTCTGTTTAAGACCATATAAGCATTTGCTCTTATCATATTTGAAATTAGGCCTGATAAAGACACTTTTGCTGGCCAAAGCACTACTGGACCCTGCCAGGTCCATTCCTGCCCGGGGCATCCCATTCTGTGACTACAGCAGCCTCTGTTTAAGACCATATAAGCATTTGCTCTTATCATATTTGAAATTAGCCTGATAAAGACACTTTTGCTGGCCAAAGCACTACTGGACCCTGCCAGGTCCATTCCTGCCCAGGGCATCCCATTCTGTGACTAAAGCAGCCTCTGTTTAAGACCATATAAGCATTTGCTCTTATCATATTTGAAATTAGGCCTGATAAAGACACTTTTGCTGGCCAAAGCACTACTGGACCCTGCCAGGTCCATTCCTGCCCAGGGCATCCCATTCTGTGACTACAGCAGCCTCTGTTTAAGACCATATAAGCATTTGCTCTTATCATATTTGAAATTAGGCCTGATAAAGACACTTTTGCTGGCCAAAGCACTACTGGACCCTGCCAGGTCCATTCCTGCCCAGGGCATCCCATTCTGTGACTAAAGCAGCCTCTGTTTAAGACCATATAAGCATTTGCTCTTATCATATTTGAAATTAGGCCTGATAAAGACACTTTTGCTGGCCAAAGCACTACTGGACCCTGCCAGGTCCATTCCTGCCCAGGGCATCCCATTCTGTGACTACAGCAGCCTCTGTTTAAGACCATATAAGCATTTGCTCTTATCATATTTGAAATTAGGCCTGATAAAGACACTTTTGCTGGCCAAAGCACTACTGGACCCTGCCAGGTCCATTCCTGCCCAGGGCATCCCATTCTGTGACTACAGCAGCCTCTGTTTAAGACCATATAAGCATTTGCTCTTATCATATTTGAAATTAGGCCTGATAAAGACACTTTTGCTGGCCAAAGCACTACTGGACCCTGCCAGGTCGATTCCTGCCCGGGGCATCCCATTCTGTGACTACAGCAGCCTCTGTTTAAGACCATATAAGCATTTGCTCTTATCATATTTGAAATTAGCCTGATAAAGACACTTTTGCTGGCCAAAGCACTACTGGACCCTGCCAGGTCCATTCCTGCCCAGGGCATCCCATTCTGTGACTAAAGCAGCCTCTGTTTAAGACCATATAAGCATTTGCTCTTATCATATTTGAAATTAGGCCTGATAAAGACACTTTTGCTGGCCAAAGCACTACTGGACCCTGCCAGGTCCATTCCTGCCCAGGGCATCCCATTCTGTGACTACAGCAGCCTCTGTTTAAGACCATATAAGCATTTGCTCTTATCATATTTGAAACTAGGCCTGATAAAGACACTTTTGCTGGCCAAAGCACTACTGGACCCTGCCAGGTCCATTCCTGCCCGGGGCATCCCATTCTGTGACTAAAGCAGCCTCTGTTTAAGACCATATAAGCATTTGCTCTTATCATATTTGAAATTAGGCCTGATAAAGACACTTTTGCTGGCCAAAGCACTACTGGACCCTGCCAGGTCCATTCCTGCCCAGGGCATCCCATTCTGTGACTACAGCAGCCTCTGTTTAAGACCATATAAGCATTTGCTCTTATCATATTTGAAATTAGGCCTGATAAAGACACTTTTGCTGGCCAAAGCACTACTGGACCCTGCCAGGTCCATTCCTGCCCAGGGCATCCCATTCTGTGACTAAAGCAGCCTCTGTTTAAGACCATATAAGCATTTGCTCTTATCATATTTGAAATTAGGCCTGATAAAGACACTTTTGCTGGCCAAAGCACTACTGGACCCTGCCAGGTCCATTCCTGCCCAGGGCATCCCATTCTGTGACTACAGCAGCCTCTGTTTAAGACCATATAAGCATTTGCTCTTATCATATTTGAAATTAGGCCTGATAAAGACACTTTTGCTGGCCAAAGCACTACTGGACCCTGCCAGGTCCATTCCTGCCCAGGGCATCCCATTCTGTGACTAAAGCAGCCTCTGTTTAAGACCATATAAGCATTTGCTCTTATCATATTTGAAATTAGGCCTGATAAAGACACTTTTGCTGGCCAAAGCACTACTGGACCCTGCCAGGTCCATTCCTGCCCGGGGCATCCCATTCTGTGACTACAGCAGCCTCTGTTTAAGACCATATAAGCATTTGCTCTTATCATATTTGAAATTAGGCCTGATAAAGATACTTTTGCTGGCCAAAGCACTACTGGACCCTGCCAGGTCCATTCCTGCCCAGGGCATCCCATTCTGTGACTACAGCAGCCTCTGTTTAAGACCATATAAGCATTTGCTCTTATCATATTTGAAATTAGGCCTGATAAAGACACTTTTGCTGGCCAAAGCACTACTGGACCCTGCCAGGTCCATTCCTGCCCGGGGCATCCCATTCTGTGACTACAGCAGCCTCTGTTTAAGACCATATAAGCATTTGCTCTTATCATATTTGAAATTAGGCCTGATAAAGACACTTTTGCTGGCCAAAGCACTACTGGACCCTGCCAGGTCCATTCCTGCCCAGGGCATCCCATTCTGTGACTACAGCAGCCTCTGTTTAAGACCATATAAACATTTGCTCTTATCATATTTGAAATTAGGCCTGATAAAGACACTTTTGCTGGCCAAAGCACTACTGGACCCTGCCAGGTCCATTCCTGCCCGGGGCATCCCATTCTGTGACTACAGCAGCCTCTGTTTAAGACCATATAAGCATTTGCTCTTATCATATTTGAAATTAGGCCTGATAAAGACACTTTTGCTGGCCAAAGCACTACTGGACCCTGCCAGGTCCATTCCTGCCCAGGGCATCCCATTCTGTGACTACAGCAGCCTCTGTTTAAGACCATATAAGCATTTGCTCTTATCATATTTGAAATTAGGCCTGATAAAGACACTTTTGCTGGCCAAAGCACTACTGGACCCTGCCAGGTCCATTCCTGCCCGGGGCATCCCATTCTGTGACTACAGCAGCCTCTGTTTAAGACCATATAAGCATTTGCTCTTATCATATTTGAAATTAGGCCTGATAAAGACACTTTTGCTGGCCAAAGCACTACTGGACCCTGCCAGGTCCATTCCTGCCCAGGGCATCCCATTCTGTGACTACAGCAGCCTCTGTTTAAGACCATATAAGCATTTGCTCTTATCATATTTGAAATTAGGCCTGATAAAGACACTTTTGCTGGCCAAAGCACTACTGGACCCTGCCAGGTCGATTCCTGTTGGGGCATCCCATTCTGTGACTAAAGCAGCCTCTGTTTAAGACCATATAAGCATTTGCTCTTATCATATTTGAAATTAGGCCTGATAAAGACACTTTTGCTGGCCAAAGCACTACTGGACCCTGCCAGGTCGATTCCTGTTGGGGCATCCCATTCTGTGACTACAGCAGCCTCTGTTTAAGACCATATAAGCATTTGCTCTTATCATATTTGAAATTAGCCTGATAAAGACACTTTTGCTGGCCAAAGCACTACTGGACCCTGCCAGGTCCATTCCTGCCCAGGGCATCCCATTCTGTGACTAAAGCAGCCTCTGTTTAAGACCATATAAGCATTTGCTCTTATCATATTTGAAATTAGGCCTGATAAAGACACTTTTGCTGGCCAAAGCACTACTGGACCCTGCCAGGTCCATTCCTGCCCAGGGCATCCCATTCTGTGACTACAGCAGCCTCTGTTTAAGACCATATAAGCATTTGCTCTTATCATATTTGAAATTAGGCCTGATAAAGACACTTTTGCTGGCCAAAGCACTACTGGACCCTGCCAGGTCCATTCCTGCCCAGGGCATCCCATTCTGTGACTAAAGCAGCCTCTGTTTAAGACCATATAAGCATTTGCTCTTATTATATTTATATTATAAGACACTTTTGCTGGGCATAGGCTTACTGCTGCCTGCCAGGTGCACTTCTGTTGAGGCATCCCATTCTGTAACATAGCATACCCCTCTTTATTTACACTAAGCAGCTCTCTTATTTACACTAAGCAGGCCTGTTGGAGGCTGAGTGTTACTGCTCACTTTTGGTGTGCATTATATTCTGTTTCATATAGACCCACCGCTGCCCGGGGTTTTTTTAAATATCACCTACTACCACGCCAGTTAGACTATGTCGGGCAGACAAGTGCCTGGAAGTGAAAAGAGGAGTGGCAGAGGCCAAGATTCCGCAGGCAGAGCTCGCATCAGACTGGGGGCCAGTAGCAGCAGGAGTCACGCTGAGAGACCTAATCTGCCAGTATCTGCTAGCGGTCGGGTCTCCACCAGTAACGCATCTGCCGTGGTAGATTGGTTGACGCGCTCATCAACAACATCATCACAACTTACGTCTGAGACCCCCAGTCTAGGGTCGGTAGGTTCCTCTGACACAACCCTGAGTTGGCATGCCCCGAGAGCAGTCCCTGTCCTCCCATTGCCTCTGGCCTACGCCGTTCCCTCCCCCAGCGACGTATCCTATGCTTTGGGTTCAGCTCCACTCTTTAGTGAGGAGGACCATCAGATAGAGGACAGTCAGCAGCTACTGCCCAGCCAAGAAATGGAGGTGGCTTCTTTAGCTAGGCAGACAAATAGTGATGTGGACAGTGTCGTGGGTGCTGCGAGCGTTCCAGCTCCTGCGCCAGACACTGTTGACGAATCCACGAACATCAGTGACGTACAGCCACAACTCGGTGATGATGATGATGATGACGATGAAGCCGATCGCACTTGGGAGCCGGGTGATGAAGGGGCTTCATCGTCATCATCAGGAGAAGAGGGGTGCAGGTTGCCCCGGAGTCAGCAGCTGAGGCAGCAAGGTGGTAGCAGTCAGCATGGGGGCACAATTCCAAAGGCTGGAGCCGGCCGGGGCCGGGGCCGGGGTAGAGCACCTGCTGTGCGGCAGTCTACCTTATCGGGAGGTAGTGGAGCAGGGGTTCCTGGAGTTGGCAACAGCAGCAGTGAATCAGTGAGGCCAGGGGGTGGGAAAAGTAGCTACTCGGCAGTGTGGCAGTTTTTCCTGAGGCATCCGCAGGAGGGTAACATGGCCACATGCAAGATATGTAGGCAAAAGGTGAAGCGTGGCCAGGGTCCAAATGTTGGCACCACGGCCCTGCGTCAACATATGATGCGTCACCATAAAACGACCTGGGAGAACCGAGGCTCCCAAGAGGTGGTCCAGTCTGCTTCCTCACCAAGTGAGCTCCCAATTTCTGCCAGCCAAGGCTCCAGCACCTCAGCCGAAGGCAGCTGTGCGTCATACCCATCCTCTGTCGCTCCTGATCCTCCTCCTCCAAGTCATGCATCCCGCCAGCAATCCATCAGCGAAGCCATGTCCAAGAGACAGCAGTATGCGCCCACTCATCCTACGGCGCAGAAGCTGAATGTGCTCCTGTCCAAGTTGCTGGTGCTGCAGTCGCTCCCTTTTCAGGTGGTGGAATCTGCACCTTTCAGAGAACTGATGGCTTGTGCCGAGCCGAGGTGGAGAGTCCCAAGCCGTCATTTCTTTGCCAAGAAGGCAGTACCAGCGCTGCACACTTTTGTTGAACAGAAGGTGGGCCAGTCCTTGAGCCTGTCGGTGTGTAGCAAAATACATGGCAGCGCCGACATCTGGAGCTGTAACTACGGTCAGGGGCAGTACATGTCGTTTACGGCCCACTGGGTGAATGTGGTCCCTTTGCAGCAGCAACTTGGACAGGTCACGCCGCTTCGGCCTCCGCACTCTCTGCCCATTGGGCCTGTGACACCGTGCGACTCGGCCTCCTCATCCTCCGCCATCTCCTCACCCTCCACTGTAGGCTCAAGTCTCAGTGCCCCTCCAGTCTACCATGTGTGCAGGGCACGGAGGTGTCACGCAGTGCTTCACATGGTTTGTCTTGGCGAACGGAGTCACACAGGGGAGGAACTGCTTAAATGTATTCATCAGGAAATCCAAACATGGCTTACTCCGAGAAAACTTAAAATGGGAATCATGGTTACCGACAATGGGAAGAACATTTTGTCTGCGCTGCGCCAAGGAAGCCTGACCCATGCCCCCTGCATGGCTCACGTCTTCAATCTGGTTGTCAAGCGGTTTCTGAAGTGTTCCCCCCATCTGCAGGACATCCTAACAACTTCACGGAAACTTTGCATGCACTTCAGCCACTCCTACACCGCCAAACACACCCTTCTTGAGCTACAGCGTCAGAATGGTATCCCCCAACATAGTCTGATTTGCGATGTTTCCACCCGTTGGAATTCCACCCTTCACATGTTGGACCGATTATATGAACAGAGAAAAGCCATCACGGATTTCCTGATGATCCAAGCAGATAGGGGGACTCCCCTGTGTAACTTCAATGTCAACCAGTGGCAGCTCATACGTGACACCTGCCGTTTGCTCAGGCCCTTTGAGGAAGCCACTTTATTTGTCAGTCGGCAGGATTACGGGATGAACGACGTGATTCCACTGCTTCATGTACTACAGCACATGTTGGAAACCATGGCTGGTCAGGGCACTGGAGACATGGCGTTTACATCTTACGGCCACATGAACCCCGTTGGAGCTGAACTGGAGGAGGAGGAGGAGGAAGAGGAGGAGGAGGAGTTGCCCAGCGAAACACAGTTTAGGCTTGGCGAAATGGCTGGTTTATCTAGTCAGCGGACAGGAGAGGAGGAGCAGGAGCAGCCAGAGGAGCTAGAGGTTTTTGAGGAAGGAGAGACAGAGGACCCGGGCACACCGTGGCAGTATGCAGTGGAGATGGAGACAGGTAGTCCATCCGAGTCACTTGCGCAAATGGCACGAAGCATGCTCACATGCTTGCGTAGTGACCCCAGAATTGTTTCCATCTGTCGGCGGGATGACTTCTGGCTGTCCACCTTATTGGACCCTCGCTTCCGGCACAAAATGGGGGCATTTTTTAAACCCACCGAGAGGGAGGACAAACTCAACTACTACAAAGACATTCTACGTAGGCAGTTGGCCGATGCCTATCTGCGCCATGGTCCATACTCTCGCAGGTCTGACTCGAGGGGACCTCTGCGCTCACCTTCCACTGCCATGGCCGCTGGGGGGGTTGGCAGCAGCAGCAGCAGAAGCTCCATCAGCAGCAGCAGCCTCAGTCTTCAGTCGCTAATGAGTAGCTTTCTACACCCGCATAGTGAGGCTACTCATGAGCAGCAGGAAGACCTGGAGCAGGACCTGAACCAGCAGGTCATGTCATACTTTGACATGACCATGCCAACACACCTTGAGGATCCGCTGGACTTCTGGGCAGCCAAACTTGATTTGTGGCCGCAACTAGCAGAGTTTGCCCTGGAAAAGCTGTCCTGCCCGGCAAGTAGCGTGCCATCTGAGCGGGTGTTTAGTGCGGCGGGGGCCATAGTTACGGCGAGGAGAACTCGTCTGTCAACTAAAAATGTGGAGAGACTCACCTTTGTCAAAATGAATCAGGGATGGATCAGCCAGGATTTCCACCCACCAATGCCTGATGCATGCGACTAGATTCAGCATGGTGCCACGTTTTACACTTTCCAAATGGTGCAAAACATATTTATGTCTTTAGGCCATTTTTTGGGCTCCTGCTGCTGCTGCTGCCAACTCCTGCCAACTCCAGGGTGTGATTCATCCAATTTTTGGGCTCCTGAGGCCAACTCCAGTGTATATTTGGGCTCCTGCTGCTGCTGCTGCCAACTTCTGCCAACTCCAGGGTGTGATTCATCCAATTTTTGGGCTCCTGAGGCCAACTCCAGTGTATATTTGGGCTCCTGCTGCTGCTGCTGCCAACTTCTGCCAACTCCAGGGTGTGATTCATCCAATTTTTGGGCTCCTGAGGCCAACTCCAGTGTATATTTGGGCTCCTGCTGCTGCTACTGTCAACTCCTGCCAACTCCAGGGTGTGATTCATCCAATTTTTGGGCTCCTGAAGCCAACTCCAGTGTATATTTGGGCTCCTGCTGCTGCTGCTGTCAACTCCTGCCAACTCCAGGGTGTGATTCATCCAATTTTTGGGCTCCTGAGGCCAACTCCAGTGTATATTTGGGCTCCTGCTGCTGCTGCTGCCAACTTCTGCCAACTCCAGGGTGTGATTCATCCAATTTTTGGGCTCCTGAGGCCAACTCCAGTGTATATTTGGGCTCCTGCTGCTGCTACTGTCAACTCCTGCCAACTCCAGGGTGTGATTCATCCAATTTTTGGGCTCCTGAGGCCAACTCCAGTGTATATTTGGGCTCCTGCTGCTGCTGCTGCCAACTTCTGCCAACTCCAGGGTGTGATTCATCCAATTTTTGGGCTCCTGAGGCCAACTCCAGTGTATATTTGGGCTCCTGCTGCTGCTACTGTCAACTCCTGCCAACTCCAGGGTGTGATTCATCCAATTTTTGGGCTCCTGAGGCCAACTCCAGTGTATATTTGGGCTCCTGCTGCTGCTGCTGCCAACTTCTGCCAACTCCAGGGTGTGATTCATCCAATTTTTGGGCTCCTGAGGCCAACTCCAGTGTATATTTGGGCTCCTGCTGCTGCTGCTGCCAACTTCTGCCAACTCCAGGGTGTGATTCATCCAATTTTTGGGCTCCTGAGGCCAACTCCAGTGTATATTTGGGCTCCTGCTGCTGCTACTGTCAACTCCTGCCAACTCCAGGGTGTGATTCATCCAATTTTTGGGCTCCTGAGGCCAACTCCAGTGTATATTTGGGCTCCTGCTGCTGCTGCTGCCAACTTCTGCCAACTCCAGGGTGTGATTCATCCAATTTTTGGGCTCCTGAGGCCAACTCCAGTGTATATTTGGGCTCCTGCTGCTGCTGCTGCCAACTTCTGCCAACTCCAGGGTGTGATTCATCCAATTTTTGGGCTCCTGAGGCCAACTCCAGTGTATATTTGGGCTCCTGCTGCTGCTACTGTCAACTCCTGCCAACTCCAGGGTGTGATTCATCCAATTTTTGGGCTCCTGAGGCCAACTCCAGTGTATATTTGGGCTCCTGCTGCTGCTGCTGCCAACTTCTGCCAACTCCAGGGTGTGATTCATCCAATTTTTGGGCTCCTGAGGCCAACTCCAGTGTATATTTGGGCTCCTGCTGCTGCTGCTGCCAACTTCTGCCAACTCCAGGGTGTGATTCATCCAATTTTTGGGCTCCTGAGGCCAACTCCAGTGTATATTTGGGCTACTGCTGCTGCTGGTGTCAACTCCTGCCAACTCCAGGGTGTGATTCATCCAATTTTTGGGCTCCTGAAGCCAACTCCAGTGTATATTTGGGCTCCTGCTGCTGCTGCTGCCAACTTCTGCCAACTCCAGGGTGTGATTCATCCAATTTTTGGGCTCCTGAGGCCAACTCCAGTGTATATTTGGGCTCCTGCTGCTGCTGCTGCCAACTTCTGCCAACTCCAGGGTGTGATTCATCCAATTTTTGGGCTCCTGAAGCCAACTCCAGTGTATATTTGGGCTCCTGCTGCTGCTGGTGTCAACTCCTGCCAACTCCAGGGTGTGATTCATCCAATTTTTGGGCTCCTGAGGCCAACTCCAGTGTATATTTGGGCTCCTGCTGCTGCTGCTGCCAACTTCTGCCAACTCCAGGGTGTGATTCATCCAATTTTTGGGCTCCTGAGGCCAACTCCAGTGTATATTTGGGCTCCTGCTGCTGCTACTGTCAACTCCTGCCAACTCCAGGGTGTGATTCATCCAATTTTTGGGCTCCTGAGGCCAACTCCAGTGTATATTTGGGCTCCTGCTGCTGCCAACTTCTGCCAACTCCAGGGTGTGATTCATCCAATTTTTGGGCTCCTGAAGCCAACTCCAGTGTATATTTGGGCTCCTGCTGCTGCTGGTGTCAACTCCTGCCAACTCCAGGGTGTGATTCATCCAATTTTTGGGCTCCTGAAGCCAACTCCAGTGTATATTTGGGCTCCTGCTGCTGCTGCTGCCAACTTCTGCCAACTCCAGGGTGTGATTCATCCAATTTTTGGGCTCCTGAGGCCAACTCCAGTGTATATTTGGGCTCCTGCTGCTGCTGCTGCCAACTTCTGCCAACTCCAGGGTGTGATTCATCCAATTTTTGGGCTCCTGAAGCCAACTCCAGTGTATATTTGGGCTCCTGCTGCTGCTGGTGTCAACTCCTGCCAACTCCAGGGTGTGATTCATCCAATTTTTGGGCTCCTGAGGCCAACTCCAGTGTATATTTGGGCTCCTGCTGCTGCTGCTGCCAACTTCTGCCAACTCCAGGGTGTGATTCATCCAATTTTTGGGCTCCTGAGGCCAACTCCAGTGTATATTTGGGCTCCTGCTGCTGCTACTGTCAACTCCTGCCAACTCCAGGGTGTGATTCATCCAATTTTTGGGCTCCTGAGGCCAACTCCAGTGTATATTTGGGCTCCTGCTGCTGCTGCTGCCAACTTCTGCCAACTCCAGGGTGTGATTCATCCAATTTTTGGGCTCCTGAAGCCAACTCCAGTGTATATTTGGGCTCCTGCTGCTGCTGCTGCTGCCAACTTCTGCCAACTCCAGGGTGTGATTCATCCAATTTTTGGGCTCCTGAGGCCAACTCCAGTGTATATTTGGGCTCCTTCTGCCCCTCATAGTGATGCCACTTCAACTCTCTGCAATTGTGCCGCTCTGCGATTCTATTAGCGATGCCTCTGATCTGCATGTGATATTTCTTCAAAGTATTATTTAACTAACCCAGCACGCATCCTGTGCGTGTTACAGCAAGGCTGAATGGTTTACAACCCTATTGAGGCTGTAGGAGGCTCAGAAATAGCCGTTTTTAATAGCGATTCGTCGCGAATTTATTCGGGTCGAAACGATTTTTGTCGGAAAATTCGGCGAATCAGTCGAATCGAATTTTTCAAAAGTTCGCTCATCTCTAGTTAAAAGTATAGAGATAATGCAGATATTGGCCTGGTATGTGGTGTACAGTACATGGAAATGAACTTTGGGTTATAAATATAGAACTGTCTGGGGAAGCGGACATGTAGTCTCCATCCTGTCCCTGGCAGGGTAATTTCAAGGCAAATATAATTCAGTAAGAGATGGAAAGAATTCTACCCCTCCTCAGCCATCCTATGGTGCTATGGCTGTCGCATATATATATATAGTATGTACCATGCCTTTTCCTTAGCAGCAGGCGGTGCCCCCCCATGACTGAGCCCAATATGGGGGGACGAGGGGCCTGTCTTAACTCATCTGAAGAAAAGGAAATGGCTAGAATAAAAGCGTCCCCAATAGCCTTGGAGTCCAGGGTCATCGCTCTGCTTGCCCCCCCCCCCCCTCCTAGAAACAGCCCTGGGGGTTATGGGATGGCAGAGAATGCCTTAAAACAACTTAAAACATATGTAAATACTGATAGAAGTCCCTTTCAATAAAAAGGCATTTAAAGTGGAAGTTCAGTCCCTGATTCGATTAAATACAGCTACATTATTTTTGTTAGCAAGAGTAAATAACACTGCAGAAGTGTACAACTTCTCATATACTTTCATATAATGCTTATATGGCTCCAGTAAATGATTCACCTCCAGCTTTTTAAATCACACTGCTTTATTTTATCTTATGTGATAGAAGCCATTTTCTAAACAGATTATTTAATATCCGGTATTCAGCATTTTTTTTTTTCTTGCAGCGCCAAAGAAGCGGAACAGAAATGAAAATAGATTTAGCTTGGAAAGCTCTCATTGAAGAGCTTAGTGAAGCACATAAATCATCTCTAAAAGGCCTATATGAGAAGCACCAGGAGGAAGTTACAAGCATGGGACTATCTCTAGAAACTGTTATACCTAGGAAACTCTTCACACGAGATGTTAAACCGGCATTGCTACACCTGGCTATGGAAATGCAGACAGCTTATAAGCAGTGTCACTGTAACAATACGCAGGTACCAAGCATCTAGTGCAGTGTTGGGCTGGAGTGTCTGGGGTCCACCTGTAAAACTAACTCACAGTTACCTATTTATTTTTAAAATGAATGTCACTATCACAGTAACTGACAGTTACTTAGTGTCCAAGAGAGTTGATAAGACATTACATGATTGTTTTAAAGTGGACCAACACCCAGGATTTTGACTATCCTGGGTATTGGTCCACTTCCCCGGGGCACCCCGATTTGGGGTGCCCCGCTGCCTGAAACCCCCCCAAACACCCCGAAAACTCACCTCTCCACGCTCCCACGTGACTGTGCTGTCCAATGCCCGCCGACGGACAAGTGACGTCCGTCGACGGACAAGGGATCGCGCCCGCCGGCGCCTCCCGCGCGTCACTCTTGACGTGTGCGCGCCCGCGCCGGCCATTCAGAGACGCCCGGCGCCGGCGCGCGCACGTCTAGAGGAGCGCGAGTGAGGCGGCGGCGGCGGAAGCAGCGGCTGGAGAGGTAAGGTTTTTTGGGGTTTTGGGGGGGTTACACCCCGCGGGACATCCCGATCTCGGATGTCCCGCGGTGTGTGAGGTGATCGGCCCGGGAATCTTATAGATTCCCGGGCCGATCACCCCTGGGTGTTGGCCCACTTTAAGCCCCAGACGAACAGAGCAACGGAGCGCAGTACCACGGGGGGTCTGAGCCTCTGTAAATGGCTAAACAGCACAGAGCAGTGGGGGGGTACTTTCCTTCCTGCCATTCTTCTTTCTTTTTTTCTCACCCTTCTTTTTTATTCTCTTCTTTCTTCATACCCTATTTCTTTTTCTTTCCTTCCGTCTTGTCTTGTCTTCTTTTTCCTTCCTTCATTTTCTCCTTCTATCTATTTTTTTATTTCCTCCATCCTCCTCTTTCTTACCTTCCTTATGTTTTTCCTTCTCTCTTCCCTGTCTTCCTTCCATCCTTTTTCGTCTTTTTTTTTCTTTCCTTCCTTTCAGCTTTCCATCTCTTTTCTTCCTTCCTTTTTTATTTCCTTCAAGTTTTTCTTTCCATTGCTCTCCCTTCCTTTCCTTTCTCTTTCTTTATTTTCCTTCTTTTGCCAATGAGACCAGCTGGAATGAGATGCACCCCAGCTGCAACCCCATAGAAGTCTGATATTTGTGTCTACATAGTGCATTTTTCATTTCAAAAGACATGGGGTCCCCACTGCCTGCTGCTTACAGTTAGTTCACCAGGCATAGGGGTTGGGGTCCCCATGGCTTGGACACCGAAAAGCCAGCTTCTGACCATGGCAGGATACCAGCCCTTGTGCCCCGTCAGCACAGGTCCAGGGATCCTGATTCCTATAGAAACACCAGAATCATGACAATATGCCACTGGGCTCTTCCCCACCTTCTGGCTGGTGACAGTGCAGGTAATAGGGCGGGCATAAAAAAAAACACCCACACTCAAAACCAAAAACCGCTAAAAACTCAAAAACGCAAAATCAAACTCTACATTAAACTATACTTACCTCCATCATCCCCATCTAGTGCCGGGCAACGTCCTTCTCCTATTCGATGCCTCTTTTGGAGGTTTCTCTGACATTGGCAGTAGCATCCAATCTGATGTTATTTCAGCTTCAATCTTTATACCCTGGCATCCAACCCGGGGAAATATACTGCCTCTGAGAGTCACAGCTCTGGCAGAGTAGCAGACACAAATACAGTGCAAATTTGGTGCAGAAATCAATTTGCAAACTCTGAAACAGGGCCAACTTGTTAGAAAAGACCATATATACTGGAGTATTGGGAGTGACCACTTTCTTTATGGTGAGCTCTCATTTAGGTTACTAAAGACTTAAAGGAGCCGCAGCACTCAACCCTGTTAGCTTGCAGACCAACCTATAATCTGTCTCTAAATCTGGTAAAAACAGAGGCTCGCTCGGTTGAGGTTATGTGTATGCCATAGTTTACTTTACCATACCTTACAGTCAGCATAATATTTTCATTGATATCATGACATTATGTTTGTTTGTGCTGTGCGATATCTATTTTATTACTTTATAGTACAGGCAGTACTGTACAAAAATACCCAGTAATTAAAAAATAAATCAATTTCAAATAAAGAAAGTTTTGGAAAAAAAGATGTCAGTCAGTATTGGAAACCAATGGTATATTTTGTCCTTTCCAGGGAGTACCTTCAGCAGAAGCTAAATTATTTTCGGAGAATAAGGATTTCCAGCAGGCATTTTTGTGGAGCAGGGCTGAAAAGTTTGTACGTCAAGAGTTGTTGATCCAGATCTACATGTACGATATACTTGATGCCTACATTAGGATTCAGGTGAAAGTTTTTACTGTGCAATGTTCACAAGTGTTTTCTGTTATGGCAAGAATGCATTGTGCAGGGTTGTCAAATAAACAATTGTGTTTGGACCAAACTGAAAAAACTGTCAGTAACTTTCTCTCAGAATTGAGGGGGTGAAAGAAGGTTAAATTGACTCTGTAGGCAAAGTACATAAACTAATTCAACAGCTCACCTTTTAATGGCTGCTCTCTCTCTCCCTGTCAAAATGCAACATGAAGGCAAAGAGTAGTGGCACACCCCCCGAATTCCTTTGTCATAGACCACTAATCTTAGGGTTCAGCTGGTGGTCTATAGCTCCTCCCCTATTTGTCAGAATTCCCCAAGGAGACCCAAAGAAGAATGTTTAAACATTTCTATCTCATAATTGCTATGTATGTACTTCTGTTAATAACCATCTCTCTCTCTCTCTCTCTCGCTCTCTTTATATATATATATATATATATATATATATATATATATATATATATATATATATATACTGTAAGCAGGTCAGTAACTGCTCAAAAGAAGTTCAGAAGATTATATCCAAGTTGTACTGCATCTCTTGTCATGGGAAAGACACTGCCAGAGAAGCTGCGAACATCATGGAAAAGCAGTATGTGGAAAAACTTATCAATTTCTTTAAAAACGCCTACAAAGAGAAACAGAGCCAAGTGCCACTGGCTGAACTCCTGGTTCATCTAAAAGAAGAACACTCTACATTAACAGAAAAAATGGTAAAACCAAAAACAGCATCAAAAACTTTCTATGCTTAAAATTACAGTGGTGCTTTTCTAGATTTGCTGCTACCAGCAACTTTTTCATTAGAAGAGCAGGGGCATACGACTGTGTTATAGCCTTATGATTATAAGGGTTAAAAGAGGTGGCTGTCTCTTCTATATTCTGTTCACCCTGACCACAGAACGGACATATTTCATGTTACAGATAATTAACTCTGGGCATCTACAATAGAATACATTTTCCAAAGGTTCCTAATAGGCTCTGAAGCAATGTAGTTATACATCACCTTGATGAAAGCTAATGCATGATAGATGTACAGTACAGTAGCTTTTTGTTTCTACCGATTGGTAGTATGACTTGATTTGTGCCTCACGTCTAATACTCTTTATTTAAAAACCGCATGTCTGTTAAAAATAACTTTTAAGTACAGGGTTGTGTCTGTAGCCTATCATATACCAGCATTTATTTGGAGCACGGAATGATATTTGTCCCTATTCTTTTCTTTAATTTAATTAAATGTTGTATAGTTTTATATGGAAATATCATTTTGGTGCACTTTAAATAAAAACATTTATTACTTTCCTTTAGCTACAGGATAAATTCTCATTATTACTCCAAGAGATGGCAAAACATCCAGAATCCGTGTGTACAATGGACTATGCTGTGTGTTTTGTATTGTCTCAGAGACACTGGCGTCAGAGGGTTATGCTTTTACAGGACCATTTCAAATCCCAAGATGAAGCAAAGCTTATAAAGAAATGTAACTTGGCTGACAATATTAATGCTGTAAGTATTACTTGTGACCAATGTCACTGTTTTCTGCTGCAGATTCAGGTTTCAGGCTACCCTTAAACTATGGCAATGCCTATTAGCTACGGAATTCGCTAGTGCATGTTTCCATCACATTTTGCAGGTGATAGTGCTTGGGTTCGCCATTTAATGGAGTGGATTGCAGGCAATTGCAAGCCCTATTACAACAAAAACATGACATGCCCCCGTAATGGCACTGCTGAAATGTGAAAGCATCCATAGCTTACTATGGGTAGCGATTTCAAAGCGATTTGGGGAGTGATCCAAAGGGATTGTGATTGCCCATTGCAAGTTAGATTCAGTATGTATTTTGCTTATTCAGATAAGTTCTATTGAACTGAATTACAGACACAAACCTTTAAAGTGGACCAAAGCCCACTAAACTTCCCTGTTGGCATATTTCAACAGCTCCTATTTTAGTTACTTCAGGCCAGTAAAAAGGATTCACTGACTGTTAAACTGATGTTTCTCTAGTGAACCTTTTAGGTCATATAAGTTCACAAATGGCCCCCTCCATCTGTGAACTTATATGACTATTTCCTCACACCCAGAGAATCAGCGTGCATTTCTGACACCCACGGTGGAGGAGCATGGCACTGATGGAGAGGCGCATGCGTGGCACGACAAAGAGGCGCGAGTGCGGCGCTGACGAGGAGGCACACTCACATCGCTGATGGAGAGGCATGCACGCGCTGTGTGGGCCGATGGCAGCTAGGGAGATGCGCTAGCCACGCTGAGCAGCTAGCGAGGAGGAAGCAGGCAGCATGCACATGGACTGCATATTACAGAGGCAGTGGAGGCAGCTTATGCCAGACTCCCTTGTTCCATGGGCCCAGGGGCAGGTGCTTACACTGCATCTTTGGTATATAGGCCTCTGCATTTAAGATTTAGCCTCCATTGTAAGGGGGAAATTAAGGTTCATCCAAGGAGACAGGGACGATCAAGGGGTGTAAATGCCTAGCTGAGACAAAGCAAAACCTCTTTCACTGAGTGATGCACACAGATACTTCAATTTACGGTAACTGACATACATTTCATCTGCTCATTCTGATTGTAATTAACCACTTGTAATTGCCCTTCTGACCTGTATATGTATGTTATTATTGTATGTATATAGTTTGTCTAGTGTGCTCTTAAATTGATCAAATAATACAATTCTGTGATTACTCACCTGTAGAATTGGTATTATATGTATACAGCACGTCCTGTTCCAGAAGATATTCCTTACACTTGGGTTATACATCCAGTAGATGGCGCTGGACTGCAGAGACAGAAAAGGGGCTCCTCCCGGCCCCATATATACCAGGGAGCTCCCACAAATTCCCCAGTATTGAAAAGCAGTTAAAATGGAACCAGGAGAACTATAACTATTACAAAAATTTAACAATCACCATACAGAGGTAACTAAGAAAAATTATAACAAGGGTGGGGTGGAACAGGACGTGCTGTATACATATAATACCAATTCTACAGGTGAGTAATCACAGAATTGTATTATTCTAAGTATACAGCACGTCCTGTTCCAGAAGATATTCCTTACACTTGGGGCATCCAATAGCAGTGTCCTTAAGGTAGGGTGGGATCCCCAAAAGTAACAGCAGACAGTTTAAACCACTGCCGCCTGCAGAACCTTGCGGCCAAAGCAGCATCAGCTGAGGCCATAACATCAACCTTGTAAAACTTTGAAAAAGTATGAACAGAAGACCAAGTAGCGGCCTTGCAAACTTGTTCAACAGAAGCTTGGTGCTGAAAAGCCCAAGAGGCACCAATAGCACGAATAGAATGAGCAGTAAGGTGGAAGGGAGGCTCCTTCCCCTTAGCAGAGTAGGCCTGTATCACAGCCGGACGTATCCACTTGCTGATAGTGGACTTTGCCGGAGCCAGAACTTTCTTAGGTCCAGACGGAAGCACAAAAAGAGCATCAGTCTTCCTGAAGGGTTCAGTAGCCACCAAATAGAACTTCTGAGTAGAGTAGAGTTCTGTCTACAGCCAAAGAATGTAAAACCCTCTTCTTAGGGTTTCTAGGATTAGGACACGGAGAAGGCAAAACAATGTCCTGATAGACATGAAAGGCAGAAACAACCTTAGGCAGAAAATCTGTCTTAAAACAAAACATCACCTTGTCCTGGTGTCTCTCAAAATAAGGAGGCTTGATGGAAAGTGCCGCCAATTCAGAAACACGCCTAACAGTGATAGCCACCAAAAAGACCACCTTAAGCGTAAGAATGGACAAAGGGGCCCCTTGCAAGGGCTCAAAGGGAGACCCCTGCAGGGCAGATAAGACCAAGTTCAAGTCCCAGACTGGTAACATAGACTTACGTGGGGGATGCACGTGAGTAACCTCCTGAAAAAAGGTCTTGACCAGGGGATGCTGAGCAAAGGATCTTTGGAAAAAAATGGCCAAGGCAGAAACATGACCTTTCAGAGTACTTAGCTGAAGACCCAGACCCAAACCAGGCTGGAAAAACTCCAGAATTCTAGGAATAGAAAACACACGACAGAGAAGCGAGTTAGACTCGTACCAGTCAATGTAAGTACGCCAAACCCTGTGGTAGATGGAAGAAGAGGACCTTTTCCTAACCCTGATCATGGTATTCACAACCGAAGCAGGAAGCCCTTTTTCCATCAAGATGGAGGTTTCAACAGCCAGGCCGTCAAAGCCAGCGTTTGTAAATTGGGGTGGCGTAGGTGCCCCTGAGTGAGCAGATTTGGAACCCGGGGCAGGGTGTACTGATCTACTGCCAGCTCCATGGCCAAGGCCAGAGGATCCTGGGACAGGGAGACAAAGACTGGAAGCTTGTGATTGTGACAGGATGCAAACAGATCCACATCCGGCTGACCCCAGCGGTGGCACAGGGAGCGAAACACCCTGCTGCTGAGGGACCATTCTCCCAGATGAGCGGTCCCCCTGCTCAGAGAGTCTGCCTCCAGATTCTCCACCCCTGGGATGTACACAGCTGAGATGCAGGGAACATTCTCCTCCACCCAGGACAGTATCAAGGACACTTCCTTGAGGGCCCTCTTGCTGATTGATGTAGGCAACCGCCGTCTGGTTGTCCGAGCGGACCTGAACAGCCCGACCCCGAATGTGTGGGGTTAAGTGGGCGAGAACCAACCTGATCGCCCTCAATTCCAGAATGTTGATAGGGGTATGGGCCCACTGACCCTGGAATTTCAGGGACTTCCAAAAGCCCCCCTAACCTGTCAGACTGGCAACTGTGGTAACAGTCTCCCAGCAGGGGGACAGAAAGGATCTAACCCCCAGCAGGTTCCTTGAGTCCAGCCACCACGATAGAGACCGCCTGACCAGAGGGGACAGGACAAACACCTGATCCAAGGACACAGGGTCCCGATCCCATACCGACAAGAGGTGAAGCTGAAGAGGCACCATGTGAAACTGAGCATATGGAACCGCCTCGAATCAGGACACCATCAGGCCCACCAGCTGCATTCCCTGCCTGATGGATGGATGAGGAGAAGACAGCAGGAGCTGAGCTTGCTCTTGAAGACTCTCCACCTTCTGCTGAGAAAGAAAGATCTTGACCTGAGATGAATCCAGAATTATGCCCAGAATAGACTTCACCATGGAAGGAGACAGGGAAGATTTGGGGTGGTTGATCACCCAGCCGAATGACTCCAGTGTGGACACCACCCGCTGAGTGTCCAGCTCTGCCTGATGGAAGGACTGAGAAGCAATAAGCATGTCGTCCAAGCAGGGAAGAATGCGAATGCCCTGAGATCTGAGCAGAGCCATCACTCCTGCCAGCACCTTGGTGAATACCCTGTGAGCCGAGGTGAGACCGAATGGCAAGGCCACAAATTGGTAGTGCTGATCCTCCAGAGCGAACCTGAGGAATCTCTGATGACCTGGAAAGATAGGAACATAAAGGTAAGCATCCTTGATGTCTAGAGAGGTCATGAAGTCCCCTGGGCGCAGGAAAGTCACAGCTGAGCGCAGAGTCTCCATGTGAAAGTGTCTGAATCTGACAAATTTGTTGAGGTGCTTCAAATCCAGGTTGGGTCTGATGGACCCATCTTTTTTGGGAACAATGAAAAGATTGGAATAATAGCCTTTTCCCCCTTTCCCCCAAGGGCACCCGGCAGGTGACACCCAGTTCCAAAAGGCCCTGTACAGCCATGGACAGACCCTGAGCTGACAGGGGGTTTCAAGCTAACCGAGATTTGATGAATCTTGGGGGCGGCCAGGCTGCAAACTCTATCTTGTAACCGGAGGACACTACCTCCTGAATCCACCGGTCTGAGACGTGAAGCCTCCAGACATGAGCAAGAGCCGAAGCCGTCCCCCCACCCAGATGGGTGAGGGTGCCCCTTCATGCCTGAGGGGGCTTGGGGGAGGACTTAATCTTGGGACCCCAGGGGGGCCCAGGGCAGCCACGTCCTCTGCTCCTGCCCCAAAAATCTCCACGGGCTCCAGCAAAGGAAGCTCCTCGTCCAAATCTGGAGACCCTGAAGGAAGGAGAAAAGGCACCTGTACCCCGAAAGGACCGGGGCTGCCTTCTACGCTGAGGTAACTTGCCTACCTTAGCAAACAAGTCCAGACATTCACCAAAGAGGCGCAGCCCCTTGAAGGGAAAACCAGTGAGAGCCTTCTTAGCAGCGTTGTCAACTGCCCACTGGCGCAGCCAGACCAAGCGACGTATCGCCACCAACAAGGCAGAAGCCCTGCCACACATTCTAATGGTATCATCCAAGGCAGAGAGAACATATGCAACAAATTCCTCACAAAGCAGAAGAGCTCTATACTCTTCACTACCTGCATCAGCAGGGGCCCCATCTAAGAGACCCCTGAGCAGGCTCTTAATAGCAACAGCTGTAATAGCAGAGGCACAGACCAGACGGAGCGCGGTCCCCACACAGGCAAAAGCAAGGCAAGCCAACTGATCAATGCACCTGTCCTCCCCATCCCTCAGTGTAGTAGAATCAGGGGAATGCATGACAGATGTGTTAGACAGCCCCAGAACTGGGGCATCCACCTCAGGAGGACATGACCACAGTTTAACCATTTCAGCAGGAAAGGGATACCGCTTATCCCAACTCTTTGGCACCCCGGGGAGCCGGCTAGGCCGTTCCCACTCCTTGAGCACCAGATTATTAAAATGAGCTTGTTCAGGAAACTCCAAGCGTGGTTTAACAGAATGAAACAGCTCCCCCTGCTGCCGCGGAGCCACGGCAGGAGGAGAGATACAGAGTACATCAAAAATGTGAGCCAAAAGCCTGTCAGTATCATCTGAAGCCCGTGGGTCATGCCCAGAATCGGCACCACTCGCTCTAGAATGTTCCTCAGATGATTCTGAATCAGAAAACAATTTCCCCTCTTCTAGGGGGGTATAACCGGTAAAATCAGAAAATTCCTCAGCCTCCATAGGAAAGAGGGAAACACCAGGTGATAAATGCCGCTTTTTAGCAGAAGCCTTACGCGGGCCAGAGCCAGCAATATGTCTCTCAATGTTGGCCACCCGAGCAGCCAAATCAGGTTTAGACTCCCCACTGGTATGCACCTCACTGGGAGTCAGATGTAAGCGTGGGGGGGGTAGGCGAAGCCTGAGGGGGCACAAGCCCAGCCACCAGTAACCCAGACTGCAATGCAAACGTCTGCTGAGCACAGTGTACACACACCCTGACATTATCACTTATAGGGGATACCCCCCATGCCACACAAAGCCGAGCTTGTCCCGAAGGAACCCCAAGCACATTATCCTGAGAAGCCTCCATATGGTGATTTGTGGCACAATAGGCCAATTGGGATTGACGCCAATAAGGCTACCCGGGATGCCCCAATAGCCCGCTAGGGAAGTGGGAGATATAAAATACAATAGCCCTCCAATAGGGAGTTAACACTAAATAGAGGGGATAGGACCGGGAGAAACCACAAAAGTTTGACCCGCCTGCAGGACATTAGCAAAAAGATCCCGTAAGCAATGTGCAATACAGATAAATACAGGGGCACGTACGGATAGGGAGACGCCAGACACACGCAGCAGAAAACTAAAATGACGCCCGAATATACCTCGAGGGGTGGGCCGCGGAGACAGTGATGCAGAACGCATCAGCCGCAAGGCCTGCCCCTCGAAGAGCGTGAAAATGCGCCCACATGTCAAAGCCAGCCGATGAGGTGACGTCGCCGCCGACCGCAGAGCGGAGTACAAGCGTGCGGCGGCAAAAGAAACTAGTGCAATCAATTCAGAAAGGGATCAACACATAAAACATATAAATATATATATACAGACATGCACCCCCCCCGCCCCCCCCCGAGATCTACCAGTGACAGCGAAGGGCAAGCGAAGGCCAGCCTAAGGGAGCCAACTGCGGGGACAGGGGGCGAGGGGCATAAGACGCGGGAGGGGCATCCCATAAGGCTCACCACGGGCCTGTACCGCTTACTCTTTGGTGGGGGACTGCGGTTGGAGCAGCGCTCCTCAGCACCTAGCAGCGGTGCTGCCTACCTTCACCCGAACCAGTGCAGCCTAAGCTGGGAGGCAGTGGAAGGAAACGGGTGGGAATAGTCCTACAGGGCCGCAGGCCAATAGCCCCGCTCACCTGCGAGCAGAGAGAGCCATCTTCTAGTCATCGCAGCCCAGACTGCAGAGAAGAACTGAAGAATTTGTGGGAGGTCCCTGGTATATATGGGGCCGGGAGGAGACACTTTTCTGTCTCTGCAGTCCAGCGCCATCTACTGAATGTATAACCCAAGTGTAAGGAATATCTTCTGGAACAGGATGTGCTGTATACTTAGAATATATAACTTAATCTTGGGCTGCTCTGTTATCTTGATTACAAACCCACTTGTCTGTACATCTTGGTTATATTATACACTACTGAGGCAGGCTTCTGGTCTGATAAAATGGACCAGACTAGAGTTGGTGGCATTCCAACAGGGTGGCTGAGCCCTGTTCACTGGTGGTAGTGAAAGGGCCCCACAGCCATGAATGACCTGTATCAAGGAACTGTACCATGTAATCTTGGTGTCTCAGTGATGTCACTCAGGGTCACAAGGTTCCAAACAGTAATATTGCCTGTAAATAGGTTTTTGGATTTTAAGATTGTTCTGCCACCCTTATATGTAATTGAGGGGTATAAGAACCCCCCTCAACAATTCATTGACATCAGAGGAAAGTCCTTTTTATTGCAGGAATAGTGTAAAGAAAATAACAGCATTTGGTGTGTTACAAACAAATAAACAAATTAATACACTCTGTACATGGTTAGCCGTAATTATATATTCATTTATTCATTTAATACAGGCTGTACGATATTTACACAGGCAGGTATGAATATACATCTGCACATAGCCGATGAATGAGTGGGATGATGGGCTGGTGATATGTGTAAGAGCATGCTGTCGCACTAGTCCAGCATAGTGGAAACCCCCTGGGAGTATGGCACCTAACTGCCTACACAGATCTACATTGGAAACAAATATGGCACTTCTCTAATGAGGGATGATCTGCAGGGATACATAGGCTCATAAGCTTAAACAAGAGGATGATAATGGATGCTGCTAACAAAACACACAACCATTGCTGCTAATGTGAAATGGCTTCAGAAAGGGCTTCAGAAAATGCCTCACGGATCCAAGAGGATATCAGTTAAGCTGGGGCTGCTTCAAGGAGCAAACTCACTAAGGAGGATAAAAGCTCTGTAGAATGGACCTGCAATCTAGAAAACTATTACTATTAGTTAGGGAGGCTGTAATGTAGCTATATAGAACCAATAGAAGTACTTATACTGTACATATATCAATGTGTACGGAATAACCGGGAATATTTTAAAAACACTTCTGGAGGTAAAACAAACATAGAAAATAGACACAGAAGTTAAACCGAACTTTCAGTATCATTTAATGAAAAGCCCAAACCCTTAAAAAACTATTCCACAGCATCTAAAATTAATATATTTTACGTTTTTAGTCACTTACTTATTATTCTTTCCCCCACTGGGCTGCAACTCTGTTCAAGACTTTAGGATACGGGCGACGCCATGTTGCCTCATAAGCATCACATACTGAGAAGAGCAAGGGGTGGGGTTATAGCTGTGCTTTGTACAGACAGAGCAGAGCTGGGGTCAGGAAAAGGACAATCCCAGAATGCAGATCAGCACAGTCGGAAGACACTTCTTGTTTGCAGGCAGCCTGAGATTCCATGTGCCGCCATCTTGAAAGTTTACAGGCTCAAAAAATTCAGTAGATGCAGGTAGGATGATTTTTAACATGGGCAATATGTATGTAGAGGGTGGGGGGACATATAATATATACTCTTATTCAGGGTGAAGGTCCGGTTTAAGAGCAATCAGTTTGACTGCCCCTACTTCCAGCCAGTGATGGAGCCTGGAGACAAGGTTGCACCCTGTAGCTAACTAGAGAGCATCAGTCCTGACAATACAATAAAAACTAAAAGAGTCCTTAACATTAAGTTCTATTCATGGTTGTGTGATTTGACTATGCACATCCAGCCCATCCTGACTCCATGTGCCAGAATTGGTCACCAGGGGCATATCATCAGGGAGATCACAAAAACCAATGAATAAATAATGAGGAGCAACTTCTGTTGGGACCTGCACATCTCACTTGCAAGACAATAACCAAAATAAACAGCAAGCAATGGCCACCTGAAAAAACACACTCACTGATACTTGTACTCCTCAGCTACAGGTGGCACAAGGGATACATGTATGCAAACCACACCTTAAAGTGTTTGTGCAGTCCCAACCATTTCCCAGCTTAATGCAGCACTTACCTTGGGCCCTGGGTCCCAGCTCTTCATCTACTAGCTATGGGCACCCAAACAGCTCAGCACAGCAAGAACGGAATATCCTCCGCACCCTCCTATCTTTAGTCTGCCCTTCTCTCTTCCTGGCCCTATTCATCTCTGCCCCCCCCCCTTCCGGCATGTATGGCTGCACCACTGCTGCCCCCACTCCCCTGTGCATACACTTTGGGAGTTCCACCGTGCACTTTTTAAGTCTCACCATGCTTGTTTGGTGTCCCACTGTGCACTTTGGGAGTCCCATCATTGTTGTGAATAGAACATATTGTAGAAAGTTGATGTTTTTTCTATCCTGTCTCATTATGTAGGCATTTTATAGGATCAAAGGAGGATGGATTTTGATAAATACCGGTATGTTTAAGGGACTGTAAACCCAATAAGGCAATAATAAGGCAGCAAGCAGATTACCTGATGACTGTCTCAAGTGCAGCTCCTTCATTCCCTGCAGTGCTGGGTATAATCTGAAGCAGGACTCTAAACTGCCGTGCATTAAATTTCTTTTCTTTAGGACCATGTGCCATAATATGCTCTACCCAGCTTAGCCACAGCAAGGACATTTATGCAAACAAAGCAGCTTTGGTTACAATACACAAGGTGTTTATGTATATTGTACATTTTGAAATGTTTGGAAATAGCTTATTTTATACTCCTAAGGGTGATTAAGTGGGAGCAAGTTGGTGTGTACCTGGGCACTGGCATTATCTTGTTTATATTTTTGTGTTTAAGATGCATTGTCAAGAAGATCTGTTAAATCTTTTCAAAAACAAAGGCAAAGCAAGATTTTTACTTAAAGATTTGCAGAATCTCATAAAACGGATACAATTAACGGAAAACTATCTGAAGGAGCTTGGCTCTTGGTTGAAGGAATATTGCACAGACAAAGTGAGTGTCCCATATAGCTGGATAACATTGCATACTGTGCATTGTTTTTTGTTGTTGTGAGCCATGTGAAGAGGTTGGAAAACTCAAAGGCACCATTGCTGGTCTGAAGAATAGATGACATTGCCACTCCTGCTATATGGATATTAGAAATGAGCGAACTTTTGAAAAATTCCATTCGGCCAATTCGACAAATTTTCCGGGAAAAATTGAGCCTCCATAGGGTTGCAGAACTTTTTGCTTGGCTATAACATGCATAGGATGCATGCTGGGTTAGTGAAATAATATTGTAAAGAAGTATGACATGCATATCAGAGGCGTCGCTATTAGATTACAGAGCCTTGAGGTGGCATCAGCAACACACCCAGGAGTTGGCAGCAGCATTAGGAGCCCATATATTGCCTGAAAAACACATTGGAGTTGGCAGCAGCATAGGGAGATCATATATTGCCTGAAAGACACACCCAGGAGTTGGCAGCAGCAGAGGGAGCTCATATATTGCCTGAAAGACACACCCTGGAGTTGGCAGCAGCAGAAGGAGCTACCATGCATCAGCTACTCACATGCATCAGCTATTGGTGGGTGGAAATCCTGGCTGATCCATGCCTGATTCCTCTTCACAAAGGTGAGTCTCTCCACATTTTTAGTGGACAGACAAGTTCTCCTTCGCTCCGTTACTATGGCCCCCACAGCACAAAAGACCCGCTCAGATGGCACACTACTGGCCAGGCAGGACAGCTTTCCCAGGGAAAACTCTGCCAGTTGCGGCCACAAGTCAAGTTTGGCTGCCCAGAAATCCAGCAGATCCTCAAGGTGCGTTGGCATGGTCATTTCAAGGTATGACACGACCTGCTGGTTCAGTCCCTGCTCCAGGTCTTCCTGCTGCTCATGAGTAGCCTCACTATGCCGGTGCAAAAAGCTACTCATTTAAGACTTAGGCTGCTGCTGATGAAGCTGCTGCTGCTGCTCCTGCCACCCCCTTCCCCCCCGGCAGCCATGGCAGTGGAAGGTGAGCGCAGAGGTCCCCCGGAGTCAGACCTGCGAGAGTATGGACCATGGCGCAGATAGTCATCGGCCAACTGACTACGTAGAATGTCTTTGTAGTAGGTCAGTTTGTCCTCCTTCTCAGTGGGTGTAAAAAATGCCCCTATTTTGTGCCGGTAGCGAGGGTCCAATAAGGTGGAGAGCCAGAAGTCATCCTGCCGAAAAATAGAGACAATTCTGTTGTCACTACGCAAGCATGTGAGCATGCATCGTGCCATTTGTGCAAGTGACTCGGAGGGACTACCTGTCTCCATCTCCACTGCATACTGCCACGGTGTGTCTGGGTCCTCTGTCTCGCCTTCCTCACAACCCTCTAGCTCCACTGGCTGCTCCTGCTCCTCCTCTCCTGTCAGATGACTAGATAAACCGCCCATTTCGCTAAAACTAAACTGTGCTTCACTGTGCTGCTCCTCCTCCGCTCCCACTGGGTTTATGTGGCCGTGAAATGTATGCGCCATGTCTCCAGTGCCCTGACCAGCCATGGTTTCCAACATGTGTTGTATTACATGAAGCAGCGGAATCACACCGTTCATGCCGTAATCCTGGCGACTGACAAATAAAGTGGCTTCCTCAAAGGGCCTGAGCAAACGGCAGGTGTCACGTATGAGCTGCCACTGGTTCACATTAAAGTTACACAGGGGAGTCCCCCTATCTGCTTGGATCATCAAGAAATCAGTGATGGCTTTTCTCTGTTCGTATAGTCGATATGTAACATGGAGGGTGGAATTCCAATGGGTGGAAACATCGCAAATCAGATTATGTTGGGGGATACAGTTCTGATGCTGTAGCTCAAGAAGGGTGTGCTTGGCGGTGTATGAGTGGCTGAAGTGCATACAAGGTTTCCTTCCCGTTTGTTAAGATGTCTTGCAGATGGGGGGAACACTTCAGAAAATGCTTGACAACTAGGTTGAACACATGTGCCATACAGGGCGCATGGCTCAGGCTTCCTTGTCCCAGCGCAGACAAGATGTTATTCCCATTGTCAGTCACCATGGTTCCCATTTCCAATTTTCATGGAGTAAGCCATGTTTTGATTTCTAGATGAATGAATTTCAGGAGCTCCTCCCCTTTGTGACTCTGTTCGCCAAGGCAAACCATGTGAAGCACAGCGTGACACCGTTGTGCCCTGCACACATGGTAGGGCATTGACCGTACAGTGGAGGCTGAGGAGACGCCGGTGGATGAGGAGGCGGAGTCGCACACTGTGACAGGCAAAAACGGCCTGGGAGCGTGGAGACCGAATCAGTGTGACCTGTCCAAGTGGCTGTGCAGGAACCACATTCACCCAGTGGGCCGTAAAGGACATGTATTGTCCCTGACCGTAGTTACAGCTCCAAATGTCGGCGCTGCCGTGCACTTTGGTGCACACCGACAGGCTCAAGGACTGGCCCACCTCCTGCTCAACAAATTTGTGCAGGGCTGGTACTGCCTTCTTTGCAAATAAATGACGGCTTGGGACTCTCCACCTTGGCTCGGCACTAGCCATCAGCTCTCTGAAAGGTGCACCACCGTAAAAGGGAGAGACTGCAGCACCAGCAACTTAGACAAGAGCACATTAAGCTTCTGCGCCATAGGATGAGTATACTGTTGTCTCTTGGACATGGCTTCGCTGATGGATTGCTGGCGGGATGACTGACTTTTAGTAGGAGAAGTAGGAGCATCTGGAGCGGCAGAGGATGGGTATGATGCACAGCTACCTTCGGCTGAGGTGCTGGAGCCTTGGCTGGGTGAAATTGGAAGCGGCGTGGCACTTGCTGACACAGCAGGCTGGACCCCCACTTCGGAGCATCGGTTCTCGCAGGCTGCTTTATGGTGACGCTGCATGTGTTGCCGCAGGGCCGTGGTACCAACATCTACACATCTTGCATGTGGCCAGGTTACCCTCCTGCGGATGCTTGATGAAAAAGTGCCACACTGCCGAGTAGCTAATTTTCCCTCCAACAGTTCGCACTAATTTACTGCTACTGCTGCCAACTCCAGGAACCCCTGCTCCACTACCTCCCGGGAAGGCAGCCTGCCGCGCAGCAGGTGGTCTACCCCGCCCCCGGCCATGTGTGGCTCCAGACATCCCAATTCTGCCACCATGCTGACTGCCAACCCTACTACCACCTTGCTGCTTTAGCTGCTGACTCTGGGGCAACCTGGGATCCTCTTCTCTTGATGATGATGAAGCCCCTTCTGCACCAGGCTCCCAAGTGCGATCGGCTTCATCATCATCATTGTTGAATTGTGTCTGCACGTCACTGATGTCCTCCTCGGTTTCCACAACAGCGTGTGCTGCAGGAGACGGAACGCTCGCCACACCACCTCCCACGCCACTCTCTTCCTCAGTGTTTGTCTGCCTATCCAAAGAAAGTGGCGTTGTCTCCTCCATTTCTTGGCTGGGCAGTAGCTGCTGACTGTCCTCTAACACATCGTCCTCACTGAATAGTGGAGCTGAACCCAAAGCATAAGATACGTCGGCTGGAGGGGGGGTAGGACAGAGGCAATGGAAGGACAGGGGCTGCTCCCGGGCCATGTCAACTCATGGTTGTGTCCGAGGAACCTACGGGCTGTTGACTGGGGGTGTCAGATGTCACTTGCGATGAGGTCGATGACCGTGTTAACCAATCAATAATGGCAGATGCGTTGCTGGTCGAGACACGGCCGCTAGCAGATACCGGGAGATCAGGCCTCCCACCGTGACTCCTGCTGCCACTCGCCCTTAGTCTGCTGCGACCTCTGCCTGATGAATCTAGGCCTCTCCTCGGTGCACATCCTGGCACATCTCTGCCTGACATTTTTACTGCGCTTAGGAGGGGAAAACAATATACTACACTACACCTAGAACAATATTTTTGTAACAGCAGGTGTGTAGAAAAGTTAGATCAAAATAGGCAGACACTGTAGCTAAAAGCTAATGCAAAAATACACTGTCAGATGGTCTTACACAGGATGCCCCTGGTCAGAGTTAAATGCACCACAGGCAGTTTTAAAACATGTTTTTTGTTCAAAATGTAAAAAAGGTAAAGATGCAGGTACTCTTAAAAGCTAAGTGCTAGTATTCGGGATGCCCCCCCCCCCCCCCCCCCCGGTGAAAGGCAATGGGTGCTTTAAACTTGAAAACCAGACTTTTTTATACAAAAGGCAAAAGGTTAGTAGGCAGGTACTCTTAAAGATAAGTGCTAGCACTGACAATGGCCCCCGGTGAAAGGCAATGGGTACTTTAAAACCAGACTTTTTTATACAAAAGGCAAAAGGTTAGTAGGCAGGTACTCTTAAAAGACACGTGCTAGTATTTGGGATGCCCCCTCTTCAAATACACAGGTTGCCTGCCTTGATAGTGGAAAAGTGACTTTGCTTACAAAATGCAACCAGTTAATAGACAGGTACTCTTGAAATATTAATGCTATGGTTTGGGATGCCCCCTCTTCAAATACACAGGTTGCCTGCCTTGATAGTGAAAAAGTAACTTTGCTTACAAAATGCAACCAGTTAATAAACAGGTAGTCTTGAAATATTAATGCTAGTGTTTGGGATGCCCCCTCTTCAAATACACAGGTTGCCTGCCTTGATAGTGGAAAAGTGAATTTAAAATGCAACCATTTAGTAGACAGGTAGTCTTGAAATATTAATGCTAGTGTTTGGGATGTCCCTCTTCAAATACACAGGTTGCCTGCCTTGATAGTGGAAAAGTGACTTTATTAACTGGTTGCATTTTGTAAGCAGACAGGTACTCTTGAAATATTAATGCTAGTGTTTGGGCTGCAAATTCGTAACGATTCGCTCATCTCTAATAGATTTCCGCCTTCCCATTGGGCCATCTATTGATTACCAGAATATCTAGCTACTCTGAATTTTAACTTGCAAGCATACTTACTTGAAGAACAAAGGCTCTATTTACTTTACCCTACACATTTTTCTCTTTTTATCTGGTGTACACACAGAAACCCTCTACTATTTCGTTACAGTTAATTTAATTCCACCATATTACCTTATTGATTATTAGACAAGGGGTGCACCACTTATATAGTCAAAAACATATGTGCTCACTCTTACAAAGACATTGCCATACAAAATGGAGTGGACATGGGCCTTTCTCCAAATAAGGAGCACCAAACTGAATATCCAGACCAAATGAAGTTTAAAGAGTCATTACAAATAACAAATCCTAAAATACAAAAACACACAAGACACTTTAAAAACACCGCTGGTCCCTCCCCTAGTTTCTCCAAATGTCACTAGGGTGCCTTATCAAGGAGCCACAAAAACGCGGGACTTCAAAAAGGCAAAGTTTGACCAACTTAGAAATGCCCTACACTGCATTGACTGGGAAAATGTCCTTAAAGTGGACCAACACCCAGGATTTTGACTATCCTGGGTCTCGGTCCAGTTCGGTGGGGCACCCCCGATCGGGGTGCCCCGCTGTGTGAAACCCCCCGAAAAACTCACCTCTCCCCGCTCCCAGCGCCGACGGACAAGCCGCGGACAAGCGGCTCCTCCGCCGCCGCCTCCCGCGCATCCCTCTTGACGCGCGCGCGCCCGCGCCGGCCATTCGCAGACGGCCGGCGCGGGCGCGCGCACGCCTAGAGGGGCGCGAGGGAGGCGACGGCGGAGGAGCCGCTTGTCCGCGGCTTGTCCGTCGGTAAGGAGTTTGGGGTGTTTGGGGGGGTTTCACCCCGCGGGACATCCCGATCTCGGATGTCCCGCAGGGAGGGAGGTGATCGGCCCGGGAATCTTATAGATTCCCGGGCCGATCACCCGTGGGTGTTGGTCCACTTTAAAAACAAAAGCATGGATGCTAAATGGGATACTTTCAAAGGAATACTAAATTTTCATTGTGACAGATATATACCTTACAGGAATAAAACTATTAGACACACATGTAAACCGATGTGGCTAAATAAAAAGGTTAAGGGGGCAATAAACAACAAAAAAAGGCATTTAAACGTTTAAAGCAGGAAGGGACAGCGGAAGAGTTAAAAAACTACAAAGAAGAAAATAAACAATGTAAACAACAGATAAGGGCAGCTAAGCTGGAGACAGAAAGACTGGTCGCGAAAGAGAGTAAAACTAACCCCAAATTATTCTTTAGCTACATAAACCACAAACCTGAGGGTGTGGGCCCCCTGAAAAGCAAGGAGGGGACCCCTATAGAGGGAAATGAGGAGAAAGCAAATTTGCTTAACAACTTCTTTGCTTCTATATTCACAAAAGAATTTGACATGCCAAGTGAAATGCAGGGGAATTACCGAAACCCTCCATTAAATGACACTGGTCTAACCAAGGAAGAAGTCCAGCACCGTCTCAAGCAGATAAAAATCGATAAATCACCGGGACCAGATGACATACATCCTCGTGTTTTAATGGAGTTATGTACAGTAATAGACAAGCCGTTATTTCTAATATTTGTGGATTCCATAAGTACAGGGTCTGTTCCGAGGGATTGGCGCTTGGCAAATGTGGTGCCAATATTCAAAAAGGGATCTAGGGGGGAACCTGGGAACTACAGACCTGTAAGCTTAACATCTGTGGTGGGCAAGCTGTTTGAAGGTTTCTTAAGGGATACTATCCTGGAGCACCTTGGGGAAAATGACCTTATTACTCCATATCAGCATGGATTTATGAGGAATCGCTCTTGCCAGACAAACCTAATCAGCTTTTATGAGGAGGTAAGTTCGAGATTGGATCAGGGGGAGTCAATGGATATCATATATCTTGACTTTTCTAAAGCATTTGATACTGTGCCACATAAAAAGCTGGTACAAAAGATGAGAATGCTTGGACTGGGGGAAAACGTGTGCAGATGGGTGGGAAATTGGCTTAATGATCGGAAGCAGAGGGTGGTTATCAATGGTACACACTCAGATTGGGTCATTGTTAGTAGTGGAGTACCACAAGGGTCAGTTCTGGGACCAATTCTCTTCAATATATATATATATATATATATATATAAATGACATTGGGTATGGATTAAACAGTACAGTCTCAATCTTTGCAGATGATACTAAGCTGAGTAAAGTAATTAAAACAAAAGAGGACAGCAGGCAGCTACAAACAGATTTAGATAAATTGGAAGCATGGACAGTTAAATGGCAGATGAAGTTTAACACAGATAAATGTAAGGTTATGCACATGGGAAGGAGAAATCTGTGTCATGATTACACACTAAATAAAGAAACACTTGGTAAAACAACAATGGAAAAGGACCTAGGGGTTTTAGTTGACAATAAGCTCAGCTGTAGTAATCAATGCCAGGCAGCTGCTGCCAAGGCAAATAGGATCATGGGGTGCATCAGGAGGGGCATAGGTGCTCATGACCAGAGCATCATTTTATCCCTGTACAAGTCACTGGTCAGACCCCATATGGAATACTGTGTACAGTTCTGGGCACCTGTGCTTAAGAAGGACATATCAGAACTGGAGCACGTTCAAAGAAGGGCAACAAAGTTAATAAATGGAGTGCGGGGGCTAGAGTACCCGGAAAGATTGTCCAAGTTAGGTTTATTTAGTCTAGAAAAAAGACGATTGAGGGGTGATCTAATAACTATGTATAAATATATTCGGGGTCAATACAAAGATCTGTCCCACAATCTATTTATACCCCGGAGTGTAACCATAACCAGGGGGCATCCACTAAGGTTAGAGGAAAGGTGCTTTCTCCACCGACATAGGAGGGTATCCTTCCCTGTAAGAGCAGTGAGACTATGGAACTCGCTGCCAGAGGAGGTAGTAATGATGGATACAGTAAAAATGTTCAAAAGTGGCCTTGATGCCTTCCTGGCATGTAATAACATTTCCAGCTATGGCTAATAGACCACTGGAAGGAGTTAAACAGGCTGAACTGGATGGACTAAAGTCTTTATTCAGCCTTACATACTATGTTACTATGTTACTATGTAAGTGTATTTTATATCATATAAATATTTATTTATAAATATAAATAAATATACCTTATTGAGAATGAGCACTTTTACTTGCCTTTAAGAATCCTTTCTATGTGCTCTGTCTTCAAACCAGTGTATGTATTGTTTGACAGACCTTTTGGCTAATGTTTATTAGAAGGGTAAAAACTGGGTTTTTGTCCTACTTCTGTCACCACACATTTGTTTTATTGCATCCAGAATTCTGCAACATGTGCAAAGGGTTGGATGAGCTTCTTCAGACAGGCTGCTCCTGGGCTCACTCCTAGGCCCATGCAGACAGATGATTTGCCCTCTTACAAGTTAATGAACACTAGCCATCACTTTCTCATTCACATGTTGGCAGCAAATGTGAGCCAGTCATGTGACCTCCAGCAACCATTCAGGTTTGATGTGCAAGCCCACTTGGCAAACCCAATTAGTTACTGACAGTCTTGTGATTGACTGCCATAAAATAAATGAGAACGTTGCTGACTACAAGCACAACTGTTCTAGTAAGAGAGGCTTGAAGGAATAATACCTCTTATATCCAGTTAATATCCAGGTGACTTTTTATAGCACATGGCTGTAATCTTAAAGAGGAGGACCAGTATACCTATACACTCAACCCCCGCCCCCCCCCCCCCCCCCCGCCAAAACCATCCCCTAACATTTCAACATTTATTCAAAGTTCATTCGAACTTGCCGGACCCATCCCCAATTGTCTGATCTTACAGTAAGTCACAGTTATCTTTTACTAAAATAACAGGTCTGTGTTTTGGCACGTATGGAAGAAGTTCTTTGCCTGGAATCAGAACTTAAGATCTTTGTAGAAGAGCAACTGAAAAATCTGAAGGAGGAACTAAAAGTTTTGTTCGAAAGTGCCCAAGATAGTGAACAGGTATGTGCAAACAACAATACAATACAATATGTATACAATACAATAAACAATAACTCTCCTCAGTTTCTGACTAAAAAAGTATCTTTCTGTTATTTTTATTTTATCAAGGCCAAAGTTCTTAAACCGTATCGAAAGTCACAATTAACTTTTGGTCCAGCTGTAGAGAGGCCACTCACAGACTTTGGGATGCCCCATGGGCGTATGAAGTTCCACATAAGAGGGCATGTGGGCAGACCCAGTACTCAACCAACTTTTTATAGGGAGACCACTGAGGCTGGGGGGGGTTAGGTACTTGTAAAGCCCCGTGGGACACCCTCCTTCGTAGTAAGCCCACAACCCCCAATCTCCGCTGCTAGCTTCACCTTTAGACAAGCCCCCGTTTGCCGGAACGCTCTATACGCCTCACCGGACACGGTTGCCCCCAGGACTTGGTAGCACAAAGGATGTGGGCTTACTGGAGAGTGAAGGCAGATGAACCAAGGGCAACGTAAACAGGCTGGGTCATACATACAGGGTCGAGGTCAGGCCAAAGGTCAATCCAGGAGGTCACAGGTTCGCAGTACAGAGGAAAAGACAGAGGCGTGGTCGGGGTATAGGCAGGGTCGGTCCAGGAGGCAAGCAGGAATGGTCAAACAAAGCAAGGGTCGGCAACAATCTTAGAGAGGCGAAACACTATCCAAGGCACACTCAGCTTAATGCTATCACGGGCACTGGTGTACTGAAGGGGCCCATCTTATTAAGGGCTGACACTACAGGGAATGTGTGTGGTGATTGGTGGTACCTACAATTCTGGTCCTGATTGGACCTGACATGAGCAGAGGGCATACAGCCCAGAAACCCCTTGGGCTCATCGGCCCTTTAATATCTACCTCTGGCGGGCGCGCTGTGCGCAGCGTGGCTGGAGGGCATATAACCTATGTGCTTGTGCGCGTGCGTGAGCACATTCACAAGCTCCGGGGGTGCGTCCCGACGTCGAGGGAGCGGCCGTGCTCAGCACCGCTCGAGGTGGAGATGTCCGAGCCGCCGCTCGGTGCGGCCGCTGAAGAGCTCCGGCCGGCCGACCAGAGACGGGGCGGGACCGAAGGCAGGGTGATTTGAGTGTGACAGTACTTATTCAGTTCCCTGGGTTCTTCCGGAAGCTATCCAAGGTGGGTCACAGCGTTCCATGGTACAGCAACAAATCAGGCAGAGTTGGTATAAGGGCTAACGGAGTTGCCCTCAATTTATTGGAACACCTCTGATAAGCACACAGTCCCTGACAGGTAGGGATACTCCTCAAGGTGCCCACCTCCAACTGCTTGGCTCCTACCCGGTCCGCCCTCCAGAAGTCTCATCCACTGGGCCTTCCTTCCTCTGGCCACCAAAGACCTCCTGGCTCCAGCCTGTCACAAGGAGTACTCATCCTCAGCGAACTCCAAGGTCCCTTTTAGTAGGAAATGCTTCAGGGGTGTTCCTGTAGCACCCCTCTAGCAGGCACTGGGCAATGCTTCTCTGGCACTGGTCGCTTCCTCTTCTTCAGCCTCCTCACTTAATGTTCTGCTTTCCCAACTGTCAAGCTGACATTCCCTGGGTCCCGTTTATATAGACCTTAGCTCCTCCTAAAAGCAACACTGTTGCCACCAAAAGGCGGTCAAAGCCGTGTGTCTTACTAGACAAATTTGTTTCTACTAACAGACTAACAGGGCCTTTTGATTCATCCTGTTGTATCAACATTGATTCACATTTAACTATGTAACTGCACTTACATTTTCACCTAAACTACCTATTAACCCCTTAACAATGGTGGTGGATAAGCCACCACCCTGTTACACAACTAGAAGATTCTCACAGAGACATCATAATTTGGGAAGTCACAGAATCTGGGATCCCTTGCAGTCAAATTCAGCAATGGAAGCATGCTCGGCAGCATCCTCATTGTGGATCATATTTCTGGTGCCCAATTTGACTACAGCGGATCCTATAGAGGTGAAATGAGTATACAAAATTGGGATGCCAATGTGGGAAGCTACTATCCAAGCCAAAAGTCTGGTTTAAAGGGACAGACCAGGCAACAGCAATAATAAGGTAGCAAGCAACTCACCTGATCCCATGTGCCTCCCCTCCATTTTCTGCAGCACCAGGTAGAAGCCACAGCAGGGATCCAATGTTTGCTCCATTTCAATTCCATTCCTCCAGGATCACGCTGAAAACTGGTCCAACAGCTTCTGTGTGCTCTAGAGCTCTCAACACAAGTGCACATGTCAAGCCAAGAGTGGTCCCACAGCTAGCTTTGGGAACAATGCATGCTTAAACCGGAACAACACCCAATTTCACAAAATGTGTATTGTACCAGGTGCAGGGAGGTATCTTGATTCCCCCCCCCCCCCTCGAATGCTCCCCTGCACATAAACAGCATAAACAGGGAGAAATCCTTTCTCCTCGATTCCTCATAGAAATCCAGTGCTTTAAGTGGCCGGCGCTGTCATGTGGCTGCTGGCAATTGGCCAGAAACTCTACTTTTATAGCTCCAAGATTTTATGTAAAGGATGAAACTGCAAAAACATTGTTTACATCAAACCCCTATAAAATCATCAGCATTTGGTGAGCAAAAACACCTAAACCTTGAACATCATACAAAAAACCTAAGTTTTACACATAAGGGTACAATTTTATTAGATATTTTATTAGGTATAGGTATTACATGTGGTGGGAGAAACATCTGCAGTTATCACCTTGTGCCTGGTCTCTCCAACCAACCTGGCCAGCCTGGCCCATGTGCAGTTGCATAATACACAAGTATAAAACTGCATTTCCAGAGCCAAAGAGAGCAATGGAGGTGACCTTATCTATTACTAAGGAAAGGTTTGGTCAGAAACAGATAAGATGATAAGTCTTCCAGATGTCTCTAATTTGTTTTTATTTACTCACTGTTTGGATTAATTCTCTATTTTATCAAGGTATTTATTGAATGGCAATTTTATCATACTGATAAAGAGTGTTTGTTCTTGCAACATTGCTCATCTAGTAGGTTTGTCTTCCTCATATTGTGCTTTTTTACAGAGAAAAACTACATCTGAACAAAGAGAGGACTTTATTTTAAATGAAAAAGAATTATACAAAGATTCTCAAGCAAAGCAAGCTGAAGTGGAGCAAGCTCACAGAAACCAAATTACAGAGGAACATTTAAAACTCCAGGACCTGCTGGAGCGTGGGGAGTTAAGCGGATTCATAAAACAGGTCAGGCAATCTTAGTGTGGTGTGCATACTAAAGCTGGTTATAAAAATAATAGCAAATAAGCAGATAATGTCTCCCATTATTGCAATGCTCCGTAATCCTTTACCATTGTCCCTTAACCTGTCCTGACTGTAGGAACTTGTGGCTAACAGTATGTGCAAGAAATACGGCATCCTTCTGCTCACACAGCAGACAATACATTGAGGCTGGCCCAGGTCTTACATGTTGCCCATATTACAGCGTGCTGGTGGGAAATAGGAGTCTACCTCACAACCACAATTTAGGATCCACTTCGTTATTTTCACAGAGTCAGTGACTGCTGTTTGGTTGCTTAGGGTATCATGGGAAAGCTCTCCAAAATTACATCTAATGGTTGGAGCATAGCAACTATTGGCCTGACAAAGCATGGGTGATGGTTAGACCAGTGGGAACAAGCATTCAGGACACCTGGGGATAATCAGAAATTATTTGCTATTTATGTAATAAATGTGTTTTTAATGTTTGAAAAACTATTCTGTCGAGTGATGCAGCCACCACCACCATCTTGGTTGAAGGCAGGGAGGTCAACTCAGCTAGATCACACGGAATTTCGGCCAGGGTGAGAACTGGGGTGGGGCCATATAAATGGGAGGGGTGCCTTTAGGTGAGACCTCACAAGGCCATGAGAGAGAGCTAGGAGGGTGGCTGCTGATGCTGGGCCAAAAATGTGGTACCCAGCGCACCCTGACATCTGGTGGTGCCCCAAAACATCCTCCCTAACTGACTCCACAGTCCTGAGGTGAGCTGACTCCGTAGCCAGGGGAGAGGAGAGAGAAGCTGCAGTCAGCAGTTGCCAGGTGAGCTCTCCCCTAATAGTGACATTACAGTGGGGTGGCTCGCCACCTGCCGGTGCCCCGAAAGAGGTTACATATGCATGTGCTCTGTGCCTGCGAGAATTGAATAAAGCTTTGACTCCCCCTCCCAGCCTCCATTTGTGTATGTGTTCCTGTGCTGTGGGTTTTGTGCAGGGCAGACCCATTTCTCGACTCCGGAGACAGCCTGCCAGGGACCCGGAATACCCCCAGAAGATAGACTCTAGTTCTCCTTTCCCTGATCCTGACTTGGACGGGGGGGGGGGGGGGGGGGTAGCATTTCTACCCTTTTTCTAAGGATGACTCTTTTGGGAGAAGATTGGGATGGCCGGGTCCCCACTCCACCCCCTCCCCATCTACCTCCACTACCTGAGGAGCATTTGATCAGGAAATCCAGGCGGCTGGGTGTGACGCCAGTGAGGCAGTGATGGCTGCTACAGGCTCGCCGCACCGCGAGTTAAGGAAGGGGAAGGACTGCAGCAGTGTTTCAAAGTCCTCCCCTGTCAGCATGCGGTATTTGAAGGAAGAGGGGGATTTAATGGGAATCTTCTCCTCCCAGCGGCAGTGACATCATTTACATGCCCCAACGTGTTCCCTGCTCAGTGTATGTGATCCCAGTTAACCCTTTAAGTGCCAGCCTACCTGGAGTTTTTGTCACCCTTTGTTGCCAAACTACTTTGCACTATTTTGCGCCCCCCATGTTCAATTGTGATTTTTGAAGGGATTTCCAGGGATTTCCCAGGAAAATGATATATTGTTTTTTTCAGCATAGTCTGGGCTTTATCATGAAATGTTTGTCATTTTTTAGGTGTATTCTCAATATTTTTGGGTGAAATATGTGCAAAAAAAAAAAAAATCTATGTTTTACAATTTGTAGTGCTTTTTTGTAATAAAAAATGTACGTTTGTCAATAAAATCTTATTGCGTGTGAAATCCCAGTTTCTCCCGGTTACAGCAGTACCATATATGTATTGGTAGACACCCTTTCCTGCCCAGGAGACTCCCCCAACAGCGCTTTAGGGGATTTTCAGATAAAATACAACTATGCGCTATGCGCACCTTGCAGTTTTTCCAGAAAAACAACCCTTTACATTTGAAATACCCCCAACAAACTATATATTCTCTGGAAGTACACACCTCAAGCTTTCTAGCTGTACCAGGCTTGTTGATGTGGCCATAGTTTTCTGGAAGTACCGTATTTTTCGCCATATAAGACGCACCTGCCCATAAGACGCACCTAGGATTTGGGGTAGGAAAATAAGAAAAAAAAATATTTTAAACCAAAAACGCACCATTACAGACAGTGTGGCATCCCCCCTCCCATTCCCATAGGCCATGTGGGATGCCCCCATTCCATTCCCCATATAGGCAGTGTGGCATTCTCCCCCCCTCCCATTCCCCATATACCCAGTGTGGCATCCCCCCTCCCATTCCCATATAGGCAGTGTGCACCCCATTATCATAAGCAGTGTGGCATTGCCCCCTCCTATTCCCCATATAGGCAGTGTGCCCCCCCCATTCCCATTGGCAGTGTGGCATCCCCCTCCCCCCATTCCCATAGGCTTTGTGGCATCCCTCTCCCCCCATTCCCATTGGCAGTGTGGCATCCCCCTCCCCCCATTATCCCCCTAATAGTATAGGCTGTGTGGCATCCCCCTCTCCCCCCATTAGTATAGGCTGTGTGGCATCCCCCTCTCCCCCCATTGGCAGTGTGGCATCCCCCTCTTCCCCCATTGGCAGTGTGGCATCCCCCTCTCCCCCCATTGGCAGTGTGGCGTCCCCCTCTCCCCCCATTGGCAGTGTGGCATCCCCCTCTCGCCCCATTGGCAGTGTGGCATCCCCTCTCGCCCATTGGCAGTGTGGCATCCCCCTCTCCCCCCATTGGCAGCGTGGCATCCCCTCTCCCCCCATTGGCAGTGTGGCATCCCCCCTCCCCCCATTGACAGTGTGGCATCCCCCCTCCCCCCATTGGCAGTCGGCATCCCCTCTCCCCCCATTGGCAGTGTGGCATCCCCCTCTCCCCCCATTGGCAGTGTGGCATCCCCTCTCCCCCCATTGGCAGTGTGGCATCCCCCCTCCCCCCCATTGACAGTGTGGCATCCCCTTTCCCCCCATTGGCAGTGTGGCATCCCCCCTCCCCCCATAGGCAGTCGGCATAAGTAGAATAAAAAAAAAAAGTATAACTCACCTCTCCGCTGACAAACAGCTGGCTCCGTGAATCGGGTGGGCGCGGCATGCGCCGCATCAGCGTCGCCGCAGGCCACGTCCACCCGATTTACGGAGCCGGCCGTAAGAAGCAGCGGCGGGTTGTGTCCCGGCCCCGCTGCTGCGATCGCTGTCTTTTCAGGCAGCAATAGCACCGGCGGGGCCAGTACACAGCCCGCCTGCTCCTCCATCTGCTGCCTCTTCCTTGGCACACGCGAGCACCCAGGTGGGTGGGAGTGGCCTGCACCGAGTCAGTGCTCGCGAGTGACCTGACCTGGGTGCTCGCGTGTGACCTGACCGGAAGAGGCAGCAGATGGAGGAGCGGGCGGGCTGTGTCCCGACCCCGCCGCTGCTATTGCTGCCTGAAAAGACAGCGATCGCAGCGGCGGGGCCGAGACACAGCCCGCCGCTCCTCTGGCCTTTCTCAGTGTGACAGGCAACGCGGGAGCGCCGGGAACGGGTGAGTTTTTTTTTTATAATTTTTTTTTTTTTACATTCACCCGATAAGGCGCACGGACATTTTTCCCCCACTTTTGGGGAAAAATAAG
Source organism: Gastrophryne carolinensis (assembly GCA_027917425.1). NCBI lineage: Eukaryota > Metazoa > Chordata > Amphibia > Anura > Microhylidae > Gastrophryne > Gastrophryne carolinensis. The sequence goes on from CM051242.1 coordinate 90,329,349, forward strand.
TGTGTCTTATAGGGCGAAAAATACGGTAATCCCTCAATGTATTCTTTGGTTGCAAAGAGTTTCCCTAAAAAAAGGATAAAAAAGCAGAATCAAAGCCACATTTTCCTAAAAAAAACTATATACAAATAAGAAAAAACAAGTTTAATCTGAAAAAGCAACATCCCTCGAACAGAACAATACCCAACATGCATAGCTACTGTCAAGGGAAGAGTTGCCCCCAAAGTAAAGCATGTGCGTAACGGTAATTTTACTTGAAAATTTCAGCTCTGCAGACAAAGTGCGCACCTTGCGATTTTTCAACCAAAACAACCCTTTACATTTGGAATATCCCCAATAAACCATATATTCCCTGAAAGTACACATGTTAAGCTTTCTAAGCGTACCCAGCTTGTTGTAGTGGGCTCATATTTCTGGAATTAATCCCTCAAAGTATTCTTTGGTTGCACAGAGTTTCCCTAAAAAATGTATAAAAAAGCTGAATAAAAAACACCTTTTCCTAAAATATAAATATGCAAACAAGAAAAGAGAAGCTAAGTCTGAAAGCGCAAAGTCCCCCGAACAGAACAATACTTGACTGGTCCCGGGTCTAGGCTACTCCCGGTTCAGATAATGATGCTATGGGCCATGACCACACTGTATGTATAGGTCTTCAGGTCTTCCCCCCCTAGACCAACGAGCACATCACTTAAAGAAAGGAGGCGACCTTACTGGGAGCTGTACGCATACTCGGGGGGGGGGGGGGGGAGCATTACGCCACAACTGCAGCGGACGCACCGTGCGCACTTTTAAAGCTCGTTTGAGGGTAATTAAACTGACCCAGCACCAGACGCTTACTACAAATTCTTACAAAGATACACAAAGGGCCAGTATTAAACGATTCAATATATACAACGTGTTATAGCCATGTTTCTCAGGGGACGAATGAGATTAATAAATCATGTATGAACAACGTTTGACTCATGTAAATATGGATTTCCTTTGAGGGCATTGAAAAAGCCAAGCAATCTGGCGAAACATGTCTGCCCAACAGAAAGATTCACATGAGAAAGAAATTTGAACAAAAAAGACCATAAGGGAGTGGAAAAAGCAATAACACTTGTGTAACAATAGGCTCGATTCAGAGACACATTCGTCCGGACTTCCGTAGCTGTCTGTGAAAGTTTTGGTGGGTGTTTGTCATTTTTTGGCTTTTTTTCGTATATTTTCCACTCGTACGAACGTTCGAGAACATGCGTATATGCTCTTTCGATAATGGTGCCAAAATCGGAAGATTTTCGTTACTTCGGGAGCTTTTTCCCACCAAATCGGAAATGTTTCGTCCGTTCAGAATTTTTTCGTTATTGCAATGGGCTTGCGATTAATTCAGAGAGCTGATTGCCGATGGTCCCACACCTCATAAATTCGTTTCAGGGCAAAAACATTCCCGGCACCTTTTTGACTACGGGAGCGCGAGCCAGCCATGGACGAGGCTACTGCCTTTGAGGAGCATGAGGATCTGCAACTCATGGGCATTGAGATCGTCCGGAGGGCACAGACCAGATTGCACCGGCGGCGACGCATGGACATCAATAGCATGCATGACACTGAGCTGTTCGAGCTGACCAGGCTTAATCGCGCTTCCCTCCATAAATTATATAGTGAGCTGCGGCCATGGTTAGCCCGCACCACAAGGAAGGGGCAAGCAATTTCAGGTATGACCAAGATGCTTGGCTGCCTGCAATTTTTGGCGAACGGCTCGTTCCAGAGGCTGGGTGCCCTCTCCGTGGGGATTTCACAGCCTACGCTGAGCCGCGCGCTATCCCAATTTTTGGAAGGCATGGCTACCATAACTCGGAAATATATTTGTTTCCCTGAGGATATGGTAGCCAGAAACGCCATTAAGCTGGCATTTTTTAATATCGCCGACATGCCCAATGTCATGGGTGCTATTGACTGCACCCACGTTGCCCTCGTCCCTCCGTCAAGCGACGAGTATATATACAGGCAAGTTTTGGCTTCCATTGTCTCTAAATATTTGTGTGTCCCTTCTTTGCTCAATCACATTATTCGTTTGGTTCATTGCCAATAGTCCCTCCTTTCCTGCAAAGCTTCCTTGTGACTAATCTCGCCATTTGTAGTAACTTTCATTGCCAATAGTCCCTCCTTTCCTGCAAAGCTTCCTTGTGACTAATCTCGCCATTTGTAGTAACTTTCATTGCCAATAGTCCCTCCTTTCCTGAAAAGCTTCCTTGTGACTAATCTCGCCATTTGTAGTAACTTTCATTGCCAATAGTCCCTCCTTTCCTGAAAAGCTTCCTTGTGACTAATCTCGCCATTTGTAGTAACTTTCATTGCCAATAGTCCCTCCTTTCCTGCAAAGCTTCCTTGTGACTAATCTCGCCATTTGTAGTAACTTTCATTGCCAATAGTCCCTCCTTTCCTGCCAAGTTTCCTTGTGACTAATCTCGCCATTTGTAGTAACTTTCATTGCCAATAGTCCCTCCTTTCCTGCAAAGCTTCCTTGTGACTAATCTCGCCATTTGTAGTAACTTTCATTGCCAATAGTCCCTCCTTTCCTGCAAAGCTTCCTTGTGACTAATCTCGCCATTTGTAGTAACTTTCATTGCCAATAGTCCCTCCTTTCCTGCCAAGTTTCCTTGTGACTAATCTCGCCATTTGTAGTAACTTTCATTGCCAATAGTCCCTCCTTTCCTGCAAAGCTTCCTTGTGACTAATCTCGCCATTTGTAGTAACTTTCATTGCCAATAGTCCCTCCTTTCCTGCCAAGTTTCCTTGTGACTAATCTCGCCATTTGTAGTAACTTTCATTGCCAATAGTCCCTCCTTTCCTGCAAAGCTTCCTTGTGACTAATCTCGCCATTTGTAGTAACTTTCATTGCCAATAGTCCCTCCTTTCCTGAAAAGCTTCCTTGTGACTAATCTCGCCATTTGTAGTAACTTTCAGTGCCAATAGTCCCTCCTTTTGTTTAGTCCCTCTAGGTTAATATACACTCAGATTTTACATCTTCACTCATTGCAATCACTCCCTCCTTGCTAATGCTCCCTCCTTGCCAAGAGTGTATGTGCACCAACGGCCCTTATTTATAAATTAGTCCCAAAGTTAGTTATTTCAAAGTAAAACATTTGTAAGTGTCCTTTTAATAGAACAAGTAAGACTGTCAAGGCTTAAACAGTGTTCTTCTTTTACATGTTACATTTTGACATAGGCTGTTTGAAGTGTGCGTTGGATTTGTTTACTAAACGTAATTTTTGGGTGGTTTCTGTTTCCTTTTTCACCAGAAATCGCAAAATGGGCCATTCGCTGAATGTGCAAGCGGTGGTGGCCCAGGACCTGCGCTTTCTGAGCGTCCTGGCAGGCTACCCTGGCTCAGCCCATGATGCGTATATCCTGCGCAGATCTGGATTATTCCGCCGGTTTGAGTCAGGGGAATTTGCGGGTGCATGGCTCCTTGGTAAGTTGGCTCAAATTATCGCTTTGGATTCTATATGTATGGCCAAGTTTGATGTTGGATTTACCTTTCAGAAACGCTGCCTTGCCCCTCACCTTGTGAACATGTGTAAGCACACTGGAACCATTAGCTTAGACAAACTCCATTTGCTGCAAAATTGTTTTGCCTGCATTGTTTTAATTAATAAGTGTAATGTGAGGCCAAGTCTGAAACAGCCTTCGAAACAATTTTCTTTCTAAATCTGTAATTGACTTTACCAGAGAGTCAGCGCCATCTTTGCTTCCATGCATTTAACTTACTGAGTAGAGGTGAGCGGGATAAAGTGCAGGGGCAGGCTTACACCGGTTTGGGAGTAAGGCAAGAATTCTAAAGGGGCAGCTCAAGTTAGACCATACTACATTGTTCTGCAGCACAGGCAGGAAACAATATCTGCTAACAGTCTGCCTGAATGCCCAACATCCCCAGTATTATTTGCCTACTTTGGACCCACATCTATCACATATGTTTAATTCTTGTTTTAGCATCTGCAATCTGTATGCTCATGTTTGTGTGACAATGTCACATACCTCTTTTATTTTTATTGCAGTAGTAATGTTGCGTGGCAATGTATGATTTCCTGTTATTAATTTTTTTGGTTTTTTTTGGGTTATTTAGGAGATTTGGGCTATCCACTACTGCCGTGGCTCATGACTCCGGTCCTCCGGCCACAAACTCCAGCACAAGAGGCCTATAACCGTGCACATCGAAAGACCAGGGCAGTGGTGGAGAGGGCCTTTGGACTCCTCAAGACCCGGTTTCGGTGCTTGGACCACACTGGGGGCTCCCTGCAGTATGACCCGAAAAAGGTCATTGACATTATAATGGCATGTGCCGCGCTCCATAATTTAGCCATTATGCAAAGGGTCCCCCGATATCTGGATTGCCCACCCTCTCCACCCTCCGATGAGGCAGACGACGCCTATGTGGGCCAGCAAAGTTCGTCTGGGCAAGCCGTGCGGGCAAATTTAATAGCCACACATTTTTCCTAATTTATTTTTTTTTTTTTTTTTGGTTTTACAAAATTTTGGCTATGTTTAATTTCATTATGAAGTAAACAATAATGAATTTGTGCAACCCAAAAAATAAAATATGTTGGAGTATTTATTTGGAGACCTTGGTTCTTGTTTGTTTTCGTCCCAACTTGAACTCATCTTTCTATATCAAAACACCACACACATGAGCTTGTTCAAAACAAAATGTTTACTACTTAGTAAAAGGTATATGTGAGCCAAACAGAATCGGAGGTGAGTGCCCCTCACATACTTTGGGACCACACCTGTACATGCAATTATGTTCAATACATTTGTACACAAAATAAATAGCACAAAATGAATCCCTCTCCTGCTTGCCCACATTTTCCACCGACACAGGTCGAAAGCAATCCTAGCTATGCCACATCTACACCTGTAAGTCAGTGGGCCACCCAAACAAGAACACCCAGTCCCAATCCAAATCCAGTACAATCACAGCCAGGGTCCAAGGTCTTTGATGTTGAGGCCAGAATGTCACCCAATCATGCCGCCAAACATGAGGAGCCACCACAAATGTTATTGTGGCCAGGGCAGGCGCGCAACACCTTAAGTGGCCGATTCACTGAGTCTGGGACTCTGGCATTGGCTACTGGGCTACCTCAGGCCTTGAATGAGCTATATGGTGGATAATCAAAAGCAACCGAGCAAGAACAGCGCAAAATGTGTGATTTTTAGCCCTCACCAGACAAGTCAATCCAGTGGGTAGGTTTTGCAAAGATATGGACCAGATTCATGCCTAACACACCTTAATATGTGTGATGCCCATAGAACCCAGGTTGTGGCCCTGTGTGGGGGGGGGCCATAACATGGGCCTGTGTGGCATTCAGAATCTGCAACTGTTCCAAAATGTGTCTTTGGTTAGTGTGCATTTCGGCCATGCCTGACCTAATTTCTGAAGTCAAGTTGGCCATGTGGCTGTTATGGGTCCTCAATTCAGTCAGCACGGCACTGAAGGTAGTATTTAGGGACTCTAATTGGCCCCTAATATGCTCCTGATTTTGTTGGTTTTGGCGCCGAAAAAGGCGCCTCTCATGGTGCCATGCTGACTCCATCATCTGCACGCCCCTCCCCTGGGAAACTGGGCGACGTTGCTGAGTACGCCGCCCAATTCCCCGGGTTGTGGGGCGTGCAGATGATGTGGCTCGAGGACCCCCAACAGCCACAGGTCTGCTCGCCAAATCCTCAGCAGCAGATCTGAAACTGGGGACTGGAGGGTCAGTCTCTGCATGCTGCCCACGATGTGCAGGCAGCATGCAGCCAGCTTCACTCTGCTGCTGTGGATTTGGCGGAGACACATTTTGGGACAGTTGCAGATTCTGTCCCAGGGGAAGATCTTCAGAATCTCCTATGAAGCTTCCATCTTCCTCCTGCTCCTGGATTTGCTCCATCAGTGTGTGGCTCTGTTGGGGACATGTAAAAAAAAACAGGTTCAGTGTGTGGAATACCTATAAAAACCACACAAGCCAAACATGGCAAGCTACATGCATACACAACACCCTCAAAATACACTTACCGTAGACATCGGATCCTGGGTCCTATGCAGCGCGGAAGAAGACGGACGCGGTAACATGGCAGAGGAGTCCCCACTAGCTGAGGGATGATGCTGGCCTGGTTTGGAAGAAAAACAGCGATTAATACACACAACTATGCATAGTTTATGATTAAGAACACATATGCTAATCCAAGAAACGTGGCAAAGCAGTAAGGGCCCCTCCCACAACGTGGCCACTTGGCATTCGCTAGGAATCCCATTACATTAGTGCATGGATTGTTAAACCAGACTAGACACATCACGTGTCTCAAACCAAACATGCAAAGAATGGCTGATGTGTGAGTTGCAACATCCCCTTAAGGGGAGGAAGTTAACACACTAAGGTGGGAAAAAGCACTTACAATATGATTCTGGTGGGGAACATTTGTATGGCATAAACCCTTCCTAGAAAACCATCTTAATCAGTTGTGCAACTAAACCAGCTCCAAACAAATTGACCAACAGGCAAAGATGTTATTGTGGCGTGTGCTTCTCAATTAATACATAGCACCCATTCCTTTTTGACACTTCTAAGTGACATATTTGTCACACATTTCATTAAACATCATGTATGTGGATGTCAATTTGCACATTACCAGGCCACACCCATGACACTCCCTAGTCAAAGTGAGCACTCCTAACAAACCCACCCCCTACAGCCATGTGCTTAGCTAGCCCTTGCTCCCACCCCCTAGAGCCATGTGCTTAGCTAGCCCTTGCTCCCACCCCCTAGAGCCATGTGCTTAGCTAGCCCTTGCTCCCACCCCCTAGAGCCATGTGCTTAGCTAGCCCTTGCTCCCACCCCCTAGAGCCATGTGCTTAGCTAGCCCTTGCTCCCACCCCCTAGAGCCATGTGCTTAGCTAGCCCTTGCTCACACCCCCTAGAGCCATGTGCTTAGCTAGCCCTTGCTCACACCCCCTAGAGCCATGTGCTTAGCTAGCCCTTGCTCCCACCCCCTACAGCCATGTGCTTAGCTAGCCCTTGCTCCCACCCCCTAGAGCCATGTGCTTAGCTAGCCCTTGCTCACACCCCCTAGAGCCATGTGCTTAGCTAGCCCTTGCTCCCACCCCCTAGAGCCATGTGCTTAGCTAGCCCTTGCTCACACCCCCTACAGCCATGTGCTTAGCTAGCCCTTGCTCCCACCCCCTAGAGCCATGTGCTTAGCTAGCCCTTGCTCCCACCCCCTACAGCCATGTGCTTAGCTAGCCCGTGCTGCGTATGTGTATGTTTCTATACATTTGTGTGGTCATTCAGACATTACTAACCTGCAGGAATTGGTGGGTTGTCGGTGTCCTGCTGGCCTGAGTGTCCCTCTAAGGCCACGGGATGTAATAAGGACAGCACCATCTCCTCAGCCGGTGTAAAGCGCATTTTGGTTGGGAAACCTCCGCCAGTTGTTTCGCTGAAAAACATAGTAAGCATAATTAAGCGCACTGATGGACAGACAAGAATAATAAAAACCCAAACCTTAGCTATGTACCTGTGCATCCGCCGTAGATTCTCTTTCTTCCGCACTGCATATTTCAGGTCCGAAATCTTCCGTTGAATCTGGTCCATATCTTTACGTTCCTCACCCGCTGCATTGACTTGCCTGGTGAGTTGTTCAAAAATCTCGGTTTTGCGCTGTTTACTGGTGTGTTTTGATCTTCTACCATATAGCTCATCAAAATGTAAGGTGAGACCAGTAGCCAATGCCAGAGTTTGGGACTCAGCAAAACGGCCACCCAAGTGTCCTCTGCGCAAGTTGCGCCCTCTTCGGGGTGGTTGTGGCTCCTCACTGCTTGGTTGCAAATGGGGTGACATTCTGGCCTGGGGGGATGGAGGAGACCTCAAGGACTGGAGGCTGGCTGTTGATCTTACTGGACTTGGGAAGGGACTGGGTGTTCTTGGCTGGGTGGACCCTGAAGTTGCAGGTGTAGATGTGGCATAGGGTGAATGCATGCCAACCTGTGCCGGAGGATAATGTGGGCGAGCAAGAGAGGGTGTTGGCGACCTTGAGCTGCTGCTGTGGCTCTGTGGGGCCTTGGAGGTGGTTGGCTGGGTCTGTGGGCCCTTGGAGGTGGTCGGCTGGGGCTGTGGGCCCTTGGAGGTGGTCTGCTGGGTCTGTGGGGCCTTGGAGGTGGGTTGCTTGGCCTTCGTTTTTGAGCCACGTGCGGGGGGGGAGGGGGCCGTTGGCCTTTGGCGGGTTTTCGGGCTTCTGGAGCGTGTCCTGGTTTGGCCCCTGCGGCGCCTTGGGCCCCTGCTGCGGCTTCTGGACCGGGAGGTGGTTCGGCCCCTGCGGCGCCTTGGGCCCCTGCTGCGGCTTCTGGACCGGGAGGTGGTTCGGCCCCTGCTGCGCCTTGGGCCCCTGCTGCGGCTTCTGGACCGGGAGGTGGTTCGGCCCCTGCGGCGCCTTGGGCCCCTGCTGCGGCTTCTGGACCGGGAGGTGGTTCGGCCCCTGCTGCGCCTTGGGCCCCTGCTGCGGCTTCTGGACCGGGAGGTGGTTCGGCCCCTGCGGCGCCTTGGGCCCCTGCTGCGGCTTGTGGACCGGGAGGTGGTTCGGCCCCTGCTGCGGCTTCTGGCCCGGTGTTTTTGGCCTTTGCCTATGGCCTTGGTGCCACGTGGGGGGGGTGATGTGGGGCAGGGTGGGGTGGGGCTTCGTCCCCTCTTACCCATCTGTGGGCCAGGAGTTTTAGCAGCCTTGGTTACCTTGCCCCTTGGTTGTGGTGGTGCTGCAACCTCCTTTTTTGCCGCAGCCTTGGTGGTAGCCCTTAGTCGGGCTTTAGGCTCTTGCGACCGTGTTTGCGGACCCACGCCCTGCTCAGCCTGCTTGCTCTGCTTCTTAGCTGGAAGTTGTCTTTTTGGTGCCATTTTGTGTGGACTCTCAAAGAGAATGAGCTGTGTGTGCAGGGACCTTTAAATAAGGTCTCCGGCGTGTGACGCCTACGCGTTCGCTTACGCGCACGTCCGGCCGTTCGCACGGCCGTGCGAAACCCGGAAACCGCTGGGGCCGTGCTTATCTGCTGCCTAGAAGAAGAAGAAAGATGGCGCCCACTATCTTCACCCGCCAACAAGAAGAGATAATCATGCTTGTAAGTGTCTTTTAACGACTTTGCTTGGATTGTTAATTGTTGCTCTACATGTTAAGGATGCGCTAAAAGTTATATTTTTGTTAAAGCTTTGGTTGGACTACATGCACAACCAAGCGCACACCACACACGTGCCAAACGACAGTGCTGCCATATTTGAAAGTTAACTTAGGCTAAAAGTGTGTGTGTGTATGTGTTCATGTGATTGAACCAAATAATGTATTGTTGCCTCTTCTACATATGCATTTCTGAGTTCTTGCTATGTTTGTTTTTTGTTTTGCAGACCATGCTGGAGCGCAGGTACGACTACCTGCCCAACTCGTTTGCCAAACGAAACGTCGCCCTGGAGATCATCTCGGAGATACAACACCAGACCGACACCACCTTCACCCACACACAGATCATGCAGCATTGGTCGGACCTGAAGCGACTGCACATGCCCCGGGTGCGGAGGTTTTTTGCAATCCATTTCCCAAGTAAGTACATAGCGCTTGCATGCAAGATGTAACTAGGACAGATTTTAGGCCTTTTATTTAGAATGCCTTCTCTTTTGTAGTGTTGGAAATGGATTACAGAATTCGCCGCACCCGGCGGCGCCCAGGCCGACCAGTGCTGCATGATTCTGCAGCTGGGAGTGAAGGTGGTGGATCTCCAGGGCGACGGGCCGACCCCTCCTCTGTGGCCTCCTCAGACCAGCCCCTGGACCTTACCACAGAGGAGGGGCGGCACAGCGTGGGCAGGCAGTCGTACCCTGCCACGCATGCGGGATCCTCTGGTATGTCACTCTTCATGTCTACACCCAAACATCTAATTGCTAGCTCCTGATATCACCAAACTGAATCCTTTATTCTGTCTTTGTAGATGTTTCTGTTGCGGGTGAAGTAGTGGGTGAGGAGGCAGCAGATAGGAGCCCACAAGACCCTGGAGAAGGTGAGTGATGTGACCCAGACTTAGCTAAAAACATTTGAGGACTGCGGAATCAGACATCCAAACTAACCATTTGGCCCATGTTTCAACAGGCACTTCTTCACAGCAGAGCCAGGAACCAGGACCTCAGGGTGTTGTCCCCAACGAGCCATCTCTCGGCCACCAACCAAGTAAGTAGTCATGGCATTATAAAGATTTCTGTCTAAATTCCCATGAACCCCCAAACACATAATGCCCTAGTCAATGCCAATATAAGAGGGACCTGTGGCCACTGAATTAGCTTAATTAGTTGCCCAACTGTCCTGTGGCCACTGAATTAGCTTAATTAGTTGCCCAACTGTCCTGTGGCCACTGAATTAGCTTAATTAGTTTCCCAACTGTCCTGTGGCCACTGAATTAGCTTAATTAGTTGCCCAACTGTCCTGTGGCCACTGAATTAGCTTAATTAGTTTCCCAACTGTCCTGTGGCCACTGAATTAGCTTAATTAGTTGCCCAACTGTCCTGTGGCCACTGAATTAGCTTAATTAGTTGCCCAACTGTCCTGTGGCCACTGAATTAGCTTAATTAGTTTCCCAACTGTCCTGTGGCCACTGAATTAGCTTAATTAGTTGCCCAACTGTCCTGTGGCCACTGAATTAGCTTAATTAGTTTCCCAACTGTCCTGTGGCCACTGAATTAGCTTAATTAGTTGCCCAACTGTCCTGTGGCCACTGAATTAGCTTAATTAGTTGCCCAACTGTCCTGTGGCCACTGAATTAGCTTAATTAGTTGCCCAACTGTCCTGTGGCCACTGAATTAGCTTAATTAGTTGCCCAACTGTCCTGTGGCCACTGAATTAGCTTAATGACCTGTGGCCACTTCCTAACCTTAATTCCTGTCATTAATGACATCTGTGCATTATAGGTAATTTGTTTCTTAAAATACATTAAATCCACAGGTGAGAAACATGTATTGTTCTCCGAATAATTTGTTTTTCTGTTTTTTTGGCAGGGACCACAAGACAGCGACTTGCTGATATGAATCGGAGGGTCCTTGAGTTGGTGGCCGATCTGCAGGCGATGCGGGACACGTTGGGGACAACAGAAGAGGAAGACTAGTGTCCTGGTTCCTGGCCCTGTAGATTTGTAAATAGTTTTATTTGTAGATAGTTTTATTGGTTAAACACCAAAGTTTTTTGTATATAGTTTTAATTTTTTAAAAAAAGTTTTTATTGTATATAGTTTTTAAAGTTTTTTATCAAAAATTAGTGTATATATTTTTAATAACCAACAAAAAATTTGTATATAGTTTTTAATTTTTTAGGGCCAAAGTTGGGCCAAAAATTTTAACACCAAATGGCAATTGCCCAATAAATCAAAAAAAAAAAAAAAACATGTTGTCCCATTTATTTGCACACATACATTTAACAAAAACAAGGGGCCAATGACATATTTGAAAATCAAGATTGTGATGTCCGTGAAGTGATTTGGGTAAGTTTTAGGGTGTGAAAATGGAAGAAGAAACAAGGCGCTAAGTGATTTGGGTAAGTTTTAGGGACCTAAAATGGAAGAAGAAACAAAGCGCTAAGTGATTTGGGTAAGTTTTAGGGACCTAAAATGGAAGAAGAAACAAAGCGCTAAGTGATTTGGGTAACTTTTAGGGACCTAAAATGGAAGAAGAAACAAAGCGCTAAGTGATTTGGGTAAGTTTTAGGGTGTGAAAATGGAAGAAGAAACAAAGCGCTAAGTGATTTGGGTAAGTTTTAGGGTGTGAAAATGGAAGAAGAAACAAGGCGCTAAGTGATTTGGGTAAGTTTTAGGGACCTAAAATGGAAGAAGAAACAAGGCGCTAAGTGATTTGGGTAAGTTTTAGGGTGTGAAAATGGAAGAAGAAACAAAGCGCTAAGTGATTTGGGTAAGTTTTAGGGTGTGAAAATGGAAGAAGAAACAAGGCGCTAAGTGATTTGGGTAAGTTTTAGGGTGTGAAAATGGAAGAAGAAACAAGGCGCTAAGTGATTTGGGTAAGTTTTAGGGTGTGAAAATGGAAGAAGAAACAAGGCGCTAAGTGATTTGGGTAAGTTTTAGGGTGTGAAAATGGAAGAAGAAACAAGGCGCTAAGTGATTTGGGTAAGTTTTAGGGACCTAAAATGGAAGAAGAAACAAGGCGCTAAGTGATTTGGGTAAGTTTTAGGGTGTGAAAATGGAAGAAGAAACAAAGCGCTAAGTGATTTGGGTAAGTTTTAGGGTGTGAAAATGGAAGAAGAAACAAGGCGCTAAGTGATTTGGGTAAGTTTTAGGGACCTAAAATGGAAGAAGAAACAAGGCGCTAAGTGATTTGGGTAAGTTTTAGGGTGTGAAAATGGAAGAAGAAACAAAGCGCTAAGTGATTTGGGTAAGTTTTAGGGTGTGAAAATGGAAGAAGAAACAAGGCGCTAAGTGATTTGGGTAAGTTTTAGGGTGTGAAAATGGAAGAAGAAACAAGGCGCTAAGTGATTTGGGTAAGTTTTAGGGACCTAAAATGGAAGAAGAAACAAGGCGCTAAGTGATTTGGGTAAGTTTTAGGGTGTGAAAATGGAAGAAGAAACAAAGCGCTAAGTGATTTGGGTAAGTTTTAGGGTGTGAAAATGGAAGAAGAAACAAGGCGCTAAGTGATTTGGGTAAGTTTTAGGGTGTGAAAATGGAAGAAGAAACAAGGCGCAAAGTGATTTGGGTAAGTTTTAGGGTGTGAAAATGGAAGAAGAAACAAGGCGCTAAGTGATTTGGGTAAGTTTTAGGGTGTGAAAATGGAAGAAGAAACAAGGCGCTAAGTGATTTGGGTAAGTTTTAGGGACCTAAAATGGAAGAAGAAACAAGGCGCTAAGTGATTTGGGTAAGTTTTAGGGTGTGAAAATGGAAGAAGAAACAAAGCGCTAAGTGATTTGGGTAAGTTTTAGGGTGTGAAAATGGAAGAAGAAACAAGGCGCTAAGTGATTTGGGTAAGTTTTAGGGACCTAAAATGGAAGAAGAAACAAGGCGCTAAGTGATTTGGGTAAGTTTTAGGGTGTGAAAATGGAAGAAGAAACAAAGCGCTAAGTGATTTGGGTAAGTTTTAGGGTGTGAAAATGGAAGAAGAAACAAGGCGCTAAGTGATTTGGGTAAGTTTTAGGGACCTCAAGGGAAAAGGCAGGATAGCGCGAAGTGGTTAGGGTGAGCTTTAAGGGACCTCAAGGGAAAAGGCAGGATAGCGCGAAGTGGTTAGGGTGAGCTTTAAGGGACCTCAAGGGAAAAGGCAGGATAGCGCGAAGTGGTTAGGGTGAGCTTTAAGGGACCTCAAGGGAAAAGGCAGGATAGCGCGAAGTGGTTAGGGTGAGCTTTAAGGGACCTCAAGGGAAAAGGCAGGATAGCGCGAAGTGGTTAGGGTGAGCTTTAAGGGACCTCAAGGGAAAAGGCAGGATAGCGCGAAGTGGTTAGGGTGAGTTTAGTGATGGAAGTGAAATTATGTAGGCGAGCACTTTAATGAGAGAAGTTTGTAGTGCGCAGGCGCAATATCGTAAGAATTTCGTCTGGCCAGATATTTTAGGAAAAAATGAAGCAGGATGTAGCGGGAAAATGATAGGATTCGTGTGAGGATACGATGGGAAAAGGGCAAAAACGAAAGGCTACGTTGGTAGTTGTGAAAAATGAATCTGAACATTTTCGAAGGAAAATGACAGCCTCGTCTGCGTACTCTGGCATACGAGCACACGGACGCGCTACGGAAGGTTTACGAAGCATGCATAGAATCGCTCGAACGTTCATGCGAGAGCGGGAAATTTTGAAAATCTTACGACGTCGGCACCAAAGCGAAAGTTTTTTTGTGTCTCTCTGAATCGAGCCTAATGTCTGATATGTGTATGATATGAAGTAATGCACAAAGACTTAAGTGAATGTAACATAGGAGAAACAAGGAGCACATCTTTTTAATATGTATACATTTTTAAATTAGACGTGTATAAATAAATTATCTTGGTATACATACAGTGTGGTCATGGCCAATAGCATCATTATCTAAACCGGGAGTAGCCTAGACCCGGGACCAGTCAAGCATTTGTGAAGCTTGACCATGTACCAACAGAATATTTGAACACATGGAAGGATCACACTATTGGGATAACCAATAATAGGTTACCCCGTATTTACAATTCTTGAACAGAACAATACCCAACATGCATAGCTACTTTTAACCCTTTTAATTGCCAGCCTACTTGAGATTTTGTCACCCTCTGTTGACAGGTCATTTTTCCCCATTTTGCACCATGTTTTGCGCAATTTTTGCTGGAATTTTCAGGAAAATTATATATTTTTTGCAGCAAAGTTTAGGCTTTAACATGAAATGTCTTGTTTGTAAATTTGTATCCGTTTTTTTACAATATTATTAAGTAAAAAATTTTTTTTAGAAAAATGCCTCCTTTATTTTAAATAAAAAATGTATTTAATTAAAGAAAACCGTATTGCATGTGAAAGCCCAGGAGACCCCCCCCCCCTAACTGTAACAAGTACTTTATAACATTTACAAATAAAATACAACTACCATTCACACTACAAAGGGTTAAATCGAGAAAAAAATGACATAGAGTCCCCCCTCCTAAGGGGGGAGGGGCATTTTTGGGGTGTATTTTTAAGGGTTAAAACCCCTTAAAAATCCCCCCCAAAAAATGACATGGGGTCCCCCTTACCCGAAGTAACCAGCCCGGGACCAGCTATGCAGGGCTTGTAGAAACAGGGCGCAGGGGCCAGCCCCTGGCTCTTCTGTTTTTTTTTTTTTTACAGCGTAACTGTCAGCGCTGGAAACGGGGAGGGGGTGGCCGGTTTCGGGCCCCCTCCTGAAGACGGAGGATGATAGGGGAGGAATCGGTTGCCCCCCCCCAGGAAAAGGAGACCCCCAGCTTCACATCAATACCAGAGTTAAGTGTTTATTTTTTTCTATTTTTTAACTAGCAGGGGAGAAAGTCAGGCACGTATACGTGCTTGCCACTTAAAGTGGACCAACACCCAGGATTTTGACTATCCTGGGTATTGGTCCACTTCCCCGGGGCACCCCGATTGGGGGTGCCCCGCTGTGTAAAACCCCCCAGAAAGCCCCCAAAACTCACCTCTCCCCGCTCCCACGTGGCCGCGCCGTCCAATCGGCGCCGTCGGACAAGCTGATTGACAGCGACGTACAAACAGCTTGCCCGTCGGCGCCTCCCGCGCGTCACTCTTGACGTGTGCGCGCCCGCGCCGGCCATTCAGAGACGGCCGGCGCGGGCGCGCACACGTCTAGAGGAGCGCAAGTGAGGCGGCGGCGGCGGAAGCAGCGGCTGGAGAGGTAAGGTTTTTGGGGGGTTTACACCCCGCGGGACATCCCGATCTCGGATGTCCCGCGGTGTGTGAGGTGATCGGCCCAGGAATCTTATAGATTCCCGGGCCGATCACCTCAGGGTGTTGGTCCACTTTAAGTGGAGTAGAAGCGAGCACGTAGAATCTACATGCTTGGCACTGAAAGGGTTAAAGCACCCATTGCCTTTCACTGGGGGCCATTGTCAGTGCTGCCACTTATCTTTTAAGAGTACCTGCCTACTAACCTTTTGCCATTTGTAAAAAAAAGTCTGGTTTTCAAGTCTAAAGCACCCATTACCTTTCACCGGGGGCCATTGTCAGTGCTACCACTTATCTTTTAACCCTTTAACCGCCAGCCTACCTTGAGATTTTGTCACCCTTTGTTGCCAGATTATTTTGCACTATTTTGCGCTCCCCATGTTCAACTGTGATTTTTGAAGGGATTTCCAGGGATTTCCCAGGAAAGTGATATATTGTTATTTTCAGCAGAGCCTGGGCTTTAACATGAAATGTTTTGTTTGTCATTTTATAAGTGTATTCTCAATATTTTTGGGTGAAAATTGTGCAAAAAAATAAAAAAAACTATTTTTTACAATTTGTAGTGTTTTTTTGTAATAAAAAAATGTAAGTTTAAAAAAAAAAATTGGTGTGGGGTCCCCCTTCACGGGAGGGGGGGGGGTGGACACCATTTCTTGGGGGAATTTTAAGGGTTTTTTTGGGAGGCAGGTAATGGGGGGTCTCGGGGTTAATGGCAAGTCACCCACTAGCCGCAGGTGACTTGCCAGACCCAGAGCCTTGTGAACTGGTATAAGGGGTCTCATAGATCCCTTACCAGTTCACAAAGGGTTAAAAGTAAAAAAAAACACACAGAGACACACTTTGAAAATAACTTTATTAAAAAAAAATATTTTTTTTAATTATTTTTTTTAATACTTACCTCCCATCCATCCCTGTGTCCCACGCTGATCACTTAGGCTTCTGCTCTCCTGCTGCTGCTGGAAGCCTTTTATACCTACTGGGTTACAGGTAACATAGGGTTAATTAAAAAAAAGAAATTACATAGGGTCCCCCCTCCCAGGGAGGGGGACCCCATTTTTGGGGGGGGATTTTTAAGGGTTAAAACCCTTAAAAATACAAAAAAAAAAGGCGTGAGGTCCCCCCTACCCAGCGTAACCAGCCTGTGACCAGCTATGGGGGCTTGTAGAACAGGGCGCAGGGGCCAGCTTTAGTGGCCCCTGGCCCTGCCGGCTACAAGCCGTCATAGCCTAGGGCCACGGCTCTTCTGCCTCCCCCCAGGCTTTGGGGAGGCAGGTCATTTGGGGGGCCAGGGGTTAATGGCAAGTCACCCGCTAGCCGCAGGTGACTTGCCAGACCCCCGAGCCTTGTGAACTGGTATAGGGGTCACATGGACCCCTTACCAGTTCACAAAGGGTTAAAAGTAAAAACCCCACAGACACACTTTTTAAAAATATCTTTATTAAAAAAAATAAATGTTTTTTAATTATTTTTTTTAATACTTACCTCCCATCCATCCCTGTGTCCCACGCTGATCACTTAGGCTTCTGCTCTCCTGCTGCTGCTGGAAGCCTTTTATACCTACTGGGATACAGGTAACATAGAGTTAATAAAAAAAAAAAAAAATTACATAGGGTCCCCCCTCCCAGGGAGGGGGACCCCATTTTTTTGGATTTTTAAGGGTTAAAACCCTTAAAAATCCCCCCCAAAAATGGCGTGAGGTCCCCCTTACCCAGCGTAACTAGCCTGTGAGCAGCTATGGGGGCTTGTAGAACAGGGCGCAGGGGCCAGCTTTAGTGGCCCCTGGCCCTGCTGGCTACAAGCCGTCATAGCCTAGGGCCGTGACTCTTCTGCCCCCCCCCCTCGGCTTTGGGGAGGCAGGTAATTTGGGGGGTCAAGGGTTAATGGCAAGTCACCCGCTAGCCGCAGGTGACTTGCCAGACCCCCGAGCCCTGTGAACTGGTATAGGGGTCACATGGACCCCTTACCAGTTCACCAAGGGGTAAAAGTAAAAAAACACACAGACACACTTTTTAAAAATATCTTTATTAAAAAAAATAAATGTTTTTTTAATATTTTTTTTTTAATACTTACCTCCCATCCATCCCTGTGTCCCACGCTGATCACTTAGGCTTCTGCTCTCCTGCTGCTGCTGGAAGCCTTTTATACCTACTGGGATACAGGTAACATAGGGTTAATTAAAAAAAAATGACATAGGGTCCCCCCTCCCAGGGAGGGGGACCCCATTTGTTTTGGATTTTTAAGGGTTAAAACCCTTAAAAATCCCCCCCAAAAAATGTCGTGAGGTACCCCCTACCCAGCGTACCCAGCCTGTGACCAGCTATGGGGGCTTGTAGAACAGGGCGCAGGGGCCAGCTTTAGTGGCCCCTGGCCCTGCTGGCTACAAGCCGTCATAGCCTAGGGCCACGGCTCTTCTGCCCCCCCCCCAGCTTTGGGGAGGCAGGTAATTTGGGGGGCCAGGGGTTAATGGCAAGTCACCCGCTAGCCGCAGGTGACTTGCCAGACCCCCGAGCCTTGTGAACTGGTATAGGGGTCACATGGTATAGGGGTCACATTTACTTCAAATTTTTACTTTACTCACCTCCGATCTTCATCTCCTGTGTCCCGCGGCGTTCAGATGCAGGTGACGGCTGGGCAGAGGAGGGGGGAGGCAGGGGAAGGGGGACCCTATGTCTTTTTTTTTAAATAAATCCCTTATGCTCTGTCCCCCAGCAGCTATAAAAGGCTTTCAGCAGGTGAGCAGAAGCCAGCGATTGGGAAGGGACACATTGCAAGGTGGATGGGAGGTAAGTATTAAAAAAATATAAATAAAATATTTTTATGTGTGTGTGGTGTTTTTTTTTTACACTTAACCCCTTGTGAACTGGTAAGGGGTCCAAGAGATCCCTATACCAGTTCACAAGGCTGGGGGCTGGCAAGTCACCTGTGGCTAGCGGGTGACTTGCCATTAACCCCTGGCACCCCCATTACCTGCCTCCCCAAAGCCCGGGAGGGGGGGCAGAAGAGCCCGTGGCCATGGGCTATGCGGGCTTGTAGCCTGCAGGGCCAGGGGCCACAAAAGCTGGCCCCTGCGCCCTGTCCCTACAAGCCCTGCATAGCTGGTCCTGGGCTGGTTACTTCGGGTAAGGGGGACCCCATGTCATTTTTGGGGGGATTTTTATGGGTTTTTAACCGGGAGGGGGGACTCTATGTCATTTTTTTTCTCGATTTAACCCTTGGTAGTGTGGATGGTAGTTGCATTTTATTTGTAAATGTTATAAAGTTCTTGTTTCAGTTTGGGGGGTCTCCTGGGCAGGAACGGGGGGCTACCAATAAATATGTGGGACTGTCTTAATCAGTAGAAATGGGGCTTTCTCATGCAACATGGTTTTCTTTTTTAAAAAAAGGAGACAATTTTTTTTTTTTTTTACTTAATAATATTGTAAAAAACAGAATTCAATTTACAAACAAGACATTTCATGTTAAAGCCTAAACTCTGCTGCAAAAAATATATATATAATTTTCCTGAAAATTCCAGCAAAAATGGCGCAAAATGGGGAAAAATAACCTGTCAACAGAGGGTGACAAAATCTCAAGTAGGCTGGCAATTAAAAGTAGCTATGCATGTTGGGTATTGTTCTGTTCGGGGGACCTTGCGCTTTCAGACTTAGTTTGTTTTTTCTTGTTTGCATATTTATATTTTAGGAAAAGGTGTTTTTTATTCTGCTCTTTTTTCCTTTTTTTTTTAGGGAAACCCTGCACAACCAAAGAATTCTTTGAGGGATTAATTCCAGAAAGATGAGCCCACTACAACAAGCTGGGTACACTTAGAAAGCTAAACATGTGTACTTTCAGGGAATCTATGGTTTATGGGGATATTTCAAATGCAAAGGGTTGTTTTGGTTGAAAAATCGCAAGGTGCGCACTTTGTCTGCAGAGCTGAAATTTTCAAGTAAAATTGACGTACGCACATGCTTTACTTTGGGGTGTTTGGCAACTCTTCCCTTGACAGTAGCTATGCATGTTGGGTATCGTTAAGTTCGGGGGACCTTGCTTTTTCAGATTAAACTTGTTTTTTCTTGTTTGTATATAGTTTCTTTAGGAAAATGTGGCTTTGATTCTGCTTTTTTATCCTTTTTTTAGGGAAACTCTTTGCAACCAAAGAATACATTGAGGGATTACTTCCAGAAAACTGGGGCCACATCAACAAGCCTGGTACACCTAGAAATCTTGAGGTGTGTTCTTCCAGAGAATATGTAGTTTGTTGGGGGTATTTCAAATGTAAAGGGTTGTTTTTCTGGAAAGACTGCAACGCAGTTGTATTTTATCTGAAAATCCCCTAAAGCTCTGTTTAATTTTGGGGAGTCTCCTGGGCAGGAAAGGGTGTCTACCTATACATATGTGGTACTGCTGTAACTGGGAGAAATTGGGATTTCACACGCAATAAGATTTTTTGACAAACTAACATTTTTATTACAAAAAAAAACTACAAATTGTAAAAAATAGATTTTTTTTCATTTTTTTTTCACATATTTCACCCAAAAATATTGAGAATACATCTAAAAAATGACAAACAAGACATTTCATGTTAAAGCCCAGACTATGCTGAAAAAAACAATATATCATTTCCTGGGAAATCTCTGGAAATCCCTTCAAAAATCACATTTGAACATGGGGAGCGCAAAATAGTGCAAAATGGTCTGGCAACAAAGGGTGACAAAAACTCCAGGTAGGCTGGCACTTAAAGGGTTAAAGCACCCAATGCCTTTCATTGGGGGCCATTGTCAGTGCTACCACTTATCTTTTAAGAGTACCTGCTTACTAACCTTTTGCCTTTTGTATAAAAAAGTCTGGTTTTCAAGTTTAAAGCAGCCATTGCCTTTCACCGGGGGCATCCCGAATACTAGCACTTTTAAGAGTCTTTAAAGTATTTAGCTTTTAAGACTGCATCTTTACCTTTTTTACATTTTGAACAAAAACCACGTTTTAAAACTGCCTGTGGTGCATTTAACTCTGACCAGGGGCATCCTGTGTAAGACCATCTGACAGTGTCTTTTTGCATTAGCTTTTAGCTACAGTGTCTGCCTATTTTGATCTAACTTTTCTACACACACTGTTACAAAAATACTGTTCTAGGTGTAGTGTAGTATATTGTTTTCCCCTCCTAAACGCAGTAAAAATGTCAGGCAGAGATGTGCCAGGATGTGCACCGAGGAGAGGCCTAGATTCATCAGGCAGAGGTCGCAGCAGACTAGGGGCAAGTGGCAGCAGGAGTGGCGGTGAGAGGCCTGATCTCCCCGTATCTGCTAGCGGTCGTATCTCGATCAGCAACGCATCTTCCGTCATCGATTGGTTAGCGCGATCATCGACCTCATCACAAGTGACATCTAACACCCCCAGTCAACAGTCGGTAGGTTCCTCAGACACAACCCTGAGTTGGCATGGCCCGGGAGCAGCCCCTGTCCTTTCATTGCCTCTGTCCTACGCCCCCCCCTCCAGCCGACGTATCTTATGCTTTGGGTTCAGCTCCACTATTCAGTGAGGACAATGTGTTAGAGGACAGTCAGCAGCTACTGCCCAGCCAAGAAATGGAGGAGACATCCGCCGCATCTTTTGCTAGGCAGACAAACACTGAGGAGGAGAGTGGTATGGGAGGTGGTGTGGCGAGTGTTCCATCTCCTGCAGCACACGCTCTTGTGGAAACCGAGGAGGACATCAGTGACGTGCAGACACAACTCAATGAGGATGATGATGAAGCTGATGATCGCACTTGGGAGCCTGGTGCAGAAGGGGCTTCATCATCATCAGGAGAAGAGGGTCCCAGGTTGCCCCAGAGTCAGCAGCTGAGGCAGCAAGGTGGTAGTAGGGTTGGAAGTCAGCATAGTGGCAGAATTGGGATGTCTGGAGCCACACGTGACCGGGGGGCGAGGTAGACCACCTGCTGCGTGTCAGGCTGCCCTCCCGGGAGATAGTGGAGCAGGGGTTCCTGGAGTTGGAAGCAGTACCAGTGAATTAGTGCGGACTGTTGTGGGAAAATTTGCTACTCAGCAGTGTGGCACTTTTTCATCAAGCATCCGCAGGAGGGTAACCTGGCCACATGAAAGATGTGTAGACAGAAGGTGAAGCGTGGCCAGGGCCCCAATGTTGGTACCACGGCCCTGCGGCAACACATGCAGCGTCACCATAAAGCGGCCTGGAGAACCGAGGCTCCGAAGTGGGGATCCAGCCTGCTGCGTCAGCCAGTGCCACGCCGCTTCCAATTTCACCCAGCCAAGGCTCCAGCACCTCAGCCGAAGGTAGCTGTGCGTCATACCCATTCTATGCCGCTCCAGATGCTCCTGCTCCTCCTACTAATAGTCAGTCATCCCGCCAGCAATCCAATCAGCGAAGCCATGTCCAAGAGACAACAGTATGCGCCCACTTATCCTACGGCATAGGAGCTAAATGTGCTCCTGTTCAAGTTGCTGGTGCTGCAGTCCCTTCCTTTTACGATGGTAGACTCTACCTTTCAGAGAGCTGATGGCTAGTGCCGAGGTGGAGAGTCCCAAGCCGTCATTTCTTTGCAAATAAGGCAGTACCAGCCCTGCACAAATTTGTTGAGCAGAAGGTGGGCCAGTCCTTGTGCCTGTCAGTGTGCACCAAAGTGCACGGCAGCGCCGACATCTGGAGCTGTAACTACGGTCAGGGACAATACATGTCCTTTACGGCCCACTGGGTGAATATGGCTCCTGCACAGCATCTTGGACAGGTCACACCGCTTCGGCCTCCACGCTCCTAGGCTGTTTTGCCTGTCACTGTGTGCGACTCCGCCTCCTCATCCTCCGCCGTCTCCTCAGCCTCCACTGTACGGTCAATTTTCAATGCCCCTCCAGCCTACCATGTGTACAGGGCACGGCGGTGTCACGCTGTGCTTCACATGGTTTGCCTTGGCGAACGGAGTCACACAGGAGAGGAGCTCCTGAAATTCATTCATCTAGAAATCAAAACATGGCTTACTCCACGAAAATTGGAAATGGGAACCATGGTGACTGACAATGGGAGTAACATCTTGTCTGCGCGGAAGCCTGAATGGCACACGTGTTCAACCTAGTTGTCAAGCGTTTTCTGAAGTCTTCCCCCCATCTGCAAGACATCCTAACAACGGGAAGGAAACTTTGTATGCACTTCAGCCACTCCTACACCGCCAAGCACACCCTTCTTGAGCTACAGTGTCAGGACGGTATCCCCCAACATAAGCTAATTTGCGATGTTTCCACCCGTTGGAATTCCACCCTACATATGTTAGATCGACTATACGAACAGAGAAAAGCCATCAATGATTTCTTGATGATCCAAACAGATAGGGGGACTCCCTTGTGTAACTTGAATGTGAACCAGTGGCAGCTCATACGTGACACCTGCCGTTTGCTCAGGCCCTTTGAGGAAGCCACTTTATTTGTCAGTCACCAGGATTACAGCATGAACGACGTGATTCTGCTGCTTCATGTAATACAACACATGTTGGAAACCATGGCTGGGCACTGGTGACATGACGAATACATTTCACGGCCACTTAAACCCTGTGGGAGCTGAGGAGGAGGAGCAGCACAGTAAAGCACAGTTTAGTTGTGGCGAAATGGGCGGTTTATCTAGTCATCTGACAGGAGAGGAGGAGCAGGAGCAGCCAGAGGAGCTAGAGGGTTGTGAGGAAGGCGAGACAGAGGAGCCAGACACCGTGGCAGTATGCAGTGGAGATGGAGACAGGTAGTCCCTCTGAGTCACTTGCCCAAATGGCACGATGCATGCTCACGTGCTTGCGTAGTGACCGCAGAATTGTCTCCATTTGTCACGGGATGACTTCTGGCTCCCCACCTTATTGGACCCTCGCTACCGGCACAAAATGGGGGCATTTTTTACACCCACTGAGAGGGAGGACAAACTGACCTACTACAAAGACATTCTATGTAGTCAGCTGGCCGATGCCTATCTGCGCCATGGTCCATACTCTTGCAGGTCTGACTCAGAGGGACCTCTGCGCTCACCTTCCACTGCCATGGCTGCTGGGGGGGGTGGCAGGAGCAGAAGCAGCTCCATCAGCAGCAGCATCAGTCTTCAGTCACTAATGAGTAGTTTTCTGCACCCGCATAGTGAGGCTACTCATGAGCAGCAGGAAGACCTGGAGCAGGGCCTGAACCAGCAGGTCGTGTCATACCTTGAAATGACCATGCCAACGCACCTTGAGGATCCGCTGGACTTCTGGGCAGCCAAACTTGACTTGTGGCCGCAACTGGCAGAGCTTGCCCTGGGAAAGCTGTCCTGCCCGGCCAGTAATGTGCCATCTGAGCGGGTCTTTAGTGCTGCGGGGGCCATAGTTATGCCAAGGAGAACTCGTCTGTCCATGAAAAATAGAGAGACTCACCTTTGTGAAGATGAATCAGGCATGGATCAGCCAGGATTTCCACCCACCAATAGCTGATGCATACGAATAGCTGATGCATGGTAGCTCCTTCTGCTGCTGCCAACTCCAGGGTGTGTCTTTCAGGCAATATATGGGCTCCTAATGCTGCTGCCAATCCTGGGTGTGTATTTCAGGCAATATATGAGCTCCTTCTGTTGCTGCCAACTCCAGGGTGTGTCTTTCAGGCAATATATGGGCTCCTAATGCTGCTGCCAAATCCTGGGTGTGTCTTTCAGGCAATATATGGGCTCCTAATGCTGCTGCTGCCAACTCAAGGGTGTGTATTTCAGGCAATATATGAGCTCCTTCTGCTGCTGCCAACTTCTGGGTGTGTCTTTCAGGCAATATATGGACTCCCAATGCTGCTGCCAAATCCAGGTTGTGTCTTTCAGTCAATATATGGGCTCCCTATGCTGCTGTCAAATTCAGGGTGTATTTTTCTGGCAATATATGGGCTTCCTATGCTGCTGCCAACTCCAGGGTGTGGTTTTCAGGCAATATATGGGCTCCCTATGCTGCTGCCAACTCCACTGTGTGTCTTTCAGCAATATATGGGCTCTTAATGCTGCTGTCAACTCCAATGTGTTTTTCAAGCAATATATGAGCTCCTAATACTGCTGCCAACTCCAATGTGTTTTTCAGGCAATATATGGGCTCCTAAGGCCGCTGCCAACTCCTGGGTGTGTCTTTCAGGCAATATATTGTCTCCTAATGCTGCTGCCAACTCCAGGGTGTGTCTTTCAGGCAATATATGGGCCCCTAATGCTGCTGCCAACTCCAATGTGTTTTTCAGGCAATATATGAGCTCCTAATACTGCTGCCAACTCCACTGTGTGTCTTTCAGGCAATATATGGGCTCCTAATGCTGCTGCCAACTCCAATGTGTTTTTCAGGCAATATATGAGCTCCTAATACTGCTGCCAACTCCACTGTGTGTCTTTCAGGCAATGTATGAGCTCCCAATACTGCTGCCAACGCCAATGTGTTTTTCAGGCAATATATGGGCTCCCTATGCTGCTGCCAACTCCAGGGTGTGTTTTTCAGGCAATATATGGGCTCCCTATGCTGCTGCCCACTCCAGGGTGTGTTTTTCAGGCAATATATGGGCTCCCTATGCTGCTGCCCACTCCAGGGTGTGTTTTTCAGGCAATATATGGGTTCCTTATGCTGCTGCCAACTCCAGGGTGTGTTTTTCAGGCAAAATATGGGCTCCTAATGCTGCTGCCAACTCCAATGTGTTTTTCAGGCAATATATGGGCTCCTAATACTGCTGCCAACTCGAATGTGTCTTTCAGGCAATATATGGGCTCCCTATGCCGTTGCCAAATTCAGGGTGTGTTTTTTAGGCAATATATGGGCTCCCTATGCTGCTGCCAAGTCCAGAGTGTGTCTTTCAGGCAATATATGGGCTCACCATGCTGATGCCACCTCAAAGCTGTATGATCTGCATGTCATACTTCTTTACAATATTATTTCACTAAGCCAGCATGCATCCTATGCATGTTACAGCCAAGCAAAACGTTCTGCAACCCTATGGAGGCTCTCGGAAGCCCAAAAATAGCTGTTTTTAATAGCGATTCGTTGCGAATAAATTTGGACCGTAACAAATTTTTCAGGAAAATTCGGCTAATCGGCCGAATCAAACTTTTCAAAAGTTCGCTCATCTATAAAGGCATCCGAATTCAGGATTCTGCCATGCTTGTAACAAAACTCAGGATAGTCAAACTCCTGGGTTTTGTTCCACTTTAAAAGCTATGGATTTTCATTTTTTCTTTACAGATTTAGTATTGTGGCATTTATGTGCTTATATTTTACCTATATTTGCACACGTTTATATAGTGTTTTATTTAAATATGGTGTTTGCAATCCAGTCCCCGGGTTGGTTAGAATAAATAGTAATTTAGAAATTACAATTTGAATTAGTGATGTTTGGGTGCCACCTAGTGCTCGCGTGTGGTAGTGTTTTACCATGGATAAGCCTGTTTGATCACAATCTGGGATGAGGTGCTGGTGCTGATCCTAAGCAAATGTTTTAGTGTAGTTAAAGGCCCATTCCTGCCCTGCCTCCCTCTCCTAGTGCTAAATTAGGACAGGGAAGTTACATTATAAACAAGACGATTGCAGTGCTGGCCACCGGATGCCACCAGAAGTGCGCTTCCCCCTGAATGCACGCTCCGGTCTTTCCATTTACTTGAACAAGCAGTCGGGAGCATGCACAGCATGAGGGGGGGCCCAGAGGCAGAATCGCCCCCTTTCCCCCAAAGTTCAGGACCCCATTGATTTCAATGAATGAAGACGGTGTTCGGGTTCTCTGGGGGGTTAGCTCATCCCTATCTGTGTGCAAATTAGTTTGCTGCATACTGATAATCTAGCACTAATAATGAGAAACTGTGTTTCTGGTTGACCCTAATTAGAGATTTTTTGGATCAAAAACTCCTGACCCACATCCAAAGTAGAACATTATTAGTCAACATCTACAGAATAACAGATCTTAGCACATCTATATAACGTAGTGGTACTACTTGTGCTACAGTTACTAATGAAGAGTTTGGTTACTTGCTATGACACTTACCTTTATTCACTTTTACATTGCAGAAATGTATTAAGGAACACAATGAAACAATTGCTTTCCTAGAGAAGGTCCTACAGCAAAATCTTGATATTAAACTTGAAAGCCAAAAACCAATGAACAAAATACATGAAGAGACCACCCGACCAGACCTGGATGAAACGCAGGGGAAAAACTATTTACAGGACATTGAGCCGAAGATTCTGTCACTGCTGGCAGACTGTATGTATACAATCATGATGAGAATCTCTAAACGCATCCTTTGTGCAGTCCAACTTTAATCAATATTTCTATTTAAGTATTGGAAAAAGTGGAGAGGGTTAGACCTACTATCTGTGCTCCCCTTATGGAAATGCACCTCTCTTCCTGTTAGTAGTGATCAGTTTGGAACACAAACAGAATCCAACCATAAACCAACTGTGGGTCTTAGCATCTGCCCAGGATTGCCAGGTGCTTATGCTGCCCTTCCTTTGTGACATAGATTTTCTGTTGATTGAATTTTCTATGATAGGAACAGTAAAGTTAGATTTCAATGGAGCTGCAGACATCAATGGTTTAACTCTCTTGGTATGAGAACTATTGTGTAAAAATTAATTAATGGCTCTGATTATTTACCCATGTTTTATATCATATAGATAGATGCATATTTCAGCAAGCAGAGCAAATTGCATCAATTAGAATATCACTCTTGGGTCCTCGCTTGGATAGCTCAGGTCCATCAGGTATGACATTAGAATGTAGTTAAAATATAAGCAAATACCATTTGCTTTGCCTCGTTCACTTTACATGTAAAGGTTTTCCATTCTAAGTCTATAATCAGCTGATTTATGGTGGCTATACATCAAAAACACTGCTAGCAGTTTAGCATTTAGCATTTATTAAACCAGACCTTCTCCATGATTTATTGAAAAGCCCAAACCCTTAAAAAACGATTCCCCAGCATCTAAAGTTAATATATTTTACATTTTTAGTCACTTACTTATTATTCTTTCCCCCACTGGGCTGCAACTCTTTCAGGACTTTAGGATACGGGCGCCACCATCTTGACTCAGAAGCATCACACTTACTGAGGAGAGGAGGGTGGGATAAAGTACAGGGGGCAGGTTATAGCTGTGCTCTGCTCAGACAGGGTCAGGAAAAGGTCAGCAATCCCAGAATGCAGAGCAGCACAGTCAGAAGGCACTTCCTGTTTGCAGGCTGCCTGATGTTCCATGAGCCGCCATCTTGGGCGTTTAAAGGCTAATAACATGCAGTAGATGCAGGTAGGATGATTTTTAATGTGAGCAATCTGTATGTACAGGGCAGGGGAAACATATAAGATAGACTGTTATCCAGAGTGAAGGTCTGCTTTAATAGAAAACCCATTGAAAAGAGTTTTAAGGAGTAATATCGCAAAACTGTCTAATGAGAATCTGTATAAACATGCTTTGTAAAACAAAATCCCAGCCTAGCTTGCTGTTCTCCTACAAGAAAAAAACAGGGGTGGCAGGTTTTGAATGTTTGCAATAGTAAATAGGTTGGTATTCTAGCACATGCTGGCCAAGGGGACAGGCTGTTAGAGAGGAAGTGCCCCCCCACTCAACTCAAGCAGAATGGTGCATTCCCAAAAATGTCACCCCTGATTATTTTCCTTCCATTAAATGATAATAAAATGTACAGGCTTTAGTTATATTTTCTGAATTTACATTTTCTAAAACTGTGCTTGTCTCAAGTCACCCCTGTCGAGTGGCTTTTTCTTCTCTGTTGTTATAAGCCGTCTTTAAAATCTCTATTTTGAATCTCTCTTCAGAACTAGGTAGTCAGTCTTGAAGGTCTGTTCTGGGCACATAAAAACCCTATTTAATTGGTGTTCCCTCAGTCACAGTCAATTTAACATTGTGACATTAATGTGAATTAGACTGGGCTAGAGTATTGTCCACCAGTTTGCTTGCAAATGGT
Organism: Gastrophryne carolinensis; assembly: GCA_027917425.1. Taxonomy (NCBI): domain Eukaryota; kingdom Metazoa; phylum Chordata; class Amphibia; order Anura; family Microhylidae; genus Gastrophryne; species Gastrophryne carolinensis. The sequence continues at coordinate 90,357,669 of CM051242.1, forward strand.
GGAGTTGCTCCCAACAATGCTTATGAATCTTATTTTGCCTTGTAAGCTAATATATGCTTCTTCTTTTTTGGTGGAGCTGATACAAATGCAAGTAAAGCTTCCTCGTCCCTGTTCATCCTACTGAAGGAAGTAGATGGTCAGCTGAGAGCTGGTGCCCAAAACACCAACATAATTAAAATCAACAAAAGATCAGGTATATCTGTAATGTTCCATAGGAATGGTAGAACATACTGTATTTATAAAGGCTGACTCAGGAAAACTGGGATCCTATCTCTGTTACCAATAATCTGATTCTTAGGTTTTGTTTAAAAGCTGAAATGAAAAATGTTCCCTTGTACTTTTGCATACATTTTACCACCCCTGTCTTCAAAAAGATCTGTTGATCCATATTTTGCTTCTTATACTGATATCCATTAACCAACATTCTATATGTCTTGTATCTGACCACATTCCCCCACAACACACACATTTAAAGGAACTTTCCTACCAAAAAAATCCCTTATATGCCATTGTGCTGGCTCAATTTTACATAAATCTACAGACTGATTGCAGCAGCTCTAAAGCTTAGAGCGTGCTCCTGATTGGCTTCTGGTACACATCGGGGAGGCCGATTCATTAATAGCGGCAGGTAGCGACAGTTGAGCAACTGTAGCGGCATTTTCAGAGCGCCCGCTAGTAGTCGCTGTGCTTGGCCGTTGTTCGGTAGTTGATAGCGACTCAGTCGGTTTGCCGTAATGTTGAATATTGTGTGAGGATTCGCTATTTGACAGGTTCCGCGCTGTATGGGAGCGCATGATAGCGACTGGCCATAGCGACCGGCTCCCACCATATTCATTAACAAATCACGCTCAAAAAATTCTCGCGCTGTAAAATGCATGTTTAAACCCCAGAGTGCTGGCGGCGATGGGTTAAAAGTAGTTTTTTAACCCCCAAACAACCATATTTTTGGAAACCAAAAAAAAAAAGTTTTTTTAATAGTTTTGTAATATGAATACATTAATATCAGACCTGTAATATCAATTCTGTACATTTTTTTTTTACTTAAAACAATTATTTAAAATGGCAGAAGTGGTTCACATTAAAAAAAAAAAAAAAAAATTAATAACAATTAATTATGAATATTTAAAGATTGTTCCATTGAAATGCTTTGGAGAGCGCCAGGTAGCGAGAGGTCATACCTGTCGCTGTTCAAGATCGGACGCTGGCGCTGTGGGCTGAGGCTGGAGTAATGATGAATGAGTGGCTATATGGCGCTCTGTCAGTCGCTAAGCAGGATTGCCTTGATAAATGTGTGATTGTGGTGGGGAGTCGGCGTTCTCATGGCGGGGCCCGTCATTACCGGCCGCTCACCAGTCGCTACCTGTCGCTATCCCTTGTTAAATAAGGGCCTAAGTATCCAATGCTGATGGCTCTGGCTGTGCATGCCCGCACCAGCCTATCATATTGGACAGGAGAGGGTGCGCACATCAGGCAAAGGGGAGCTAGGGATGACGCTGAAGTATACACATGAGATGTGGAATTGTCAGCGAGGTAAGAAAATATGGCGAACCAGAGAATTTCACACAGGGAGAGCATCCGGATTTGGAAAGTACTGGTCCTAGAGCCTTATAGACTCTTCGGATGATGATTCGTCCATTTTAAAGATAATTCATTTTAAAGCCTCTTCTGCATACCCTACAATCACACCAGATTAGGGATAAAGATAGATAGATAGATAGATAGATAGATAGATAGATAGATAGATAGATAAATAGATAGATAATTTGATACTTGGATACGAGTATTTGAGAAAAGCAGATTAATAACATTTGAGGATGGGACTCTCAGGATGCTCAGGAAGAGGATGCTCTTTTAAGGGTAAAAAAAAACCCCGTTAAAGTTACAGCTCACTCCACAAGATCTGTTGATTTACCATATTTTTTCATATATATCCATTTACCATATTTATTTACCATATTTTTTCAACTCCACAGTTGATCACGTTTGCAAAGCTGCCAGTGGTTCTTCATTCTGAGAATATAGGGCATGCATCCTTTTAATGAATCAGAAGATAAAATGTTTTATCACTTAGTGTAAAGGTTCTTTCTTCTGCTTTCTTACCGCTGAGTTCTTAGCTGCATATTTTGTTTTGTTGGTGGTTGTTTTCCATTATAGTTATCTGGGTGATGGTATTTACTCCTTTTACATTGCTTAGTATGGACTCACAACTGTTGCTCTGGGGTAGGCTGAAAAGTAAATGTCTTTGTTATTTTTGACAGTAACAAATGTTCTTGTTCTCTTTTTTTGTCAGATCCAAAAAATATGTTTAGAGATATACAAGGTTTACAATTAAACTGTGCTGGAAATCTAAACCTTGTTCACCTTGAGGATCTGTCAGCCAGAGAGTTTGTGATATACCAATATGGCATTTATATCTTGCAGCTTGTCAATCAATATATTAATGTAAGTATCTCCGGTGGCCTCTAATACCCACTCTAATAACCCCTTTAAGACCAAGAGGGGTCTAGACCTGGAGGTAAGTTCAAGGTTATGAATGCACACCAAAAATAACAGATAAAAAAGATATAAACTTGTTGTTGTAAGAACGGGGTTCAAAGTTATAGCCAAGTGTACCCACTCATTTGTACACTGAGTATCAACTGCGAAATCAAATCGTGCTACATATATGAACACCCAGACTACGTTGTTTATGCCAAGAAAGTGAACAATATTTTAATAAAGTGTATACAAGAACCAGTATAATACAATTCAGCCACTAGGTGGCGCTATGGAGACATGCCCCCATTGAAACCTTTGTAAAGCATGAAACAGTATATCGAGCAATATATTTAGTAAAGGTAGCTAAAGTGGTGCGAGCAATTGTTAAGGTTTCATAGTGCATGCCTACCATCTCCACTTTAAAGCATAACAACAATGCAAGGTAAACAAGGATGAGCCAATATAACATGGCATAGCAGCGTATCAGTATGAGCAGAGTACCTAGTGGAAAAATGACATCCAAATGCCCCTCAACGTTTCGGTATGGGAACCTTCGTCAGGAGGGTCTCCTGACGAAGGTTCCCATACCGAAACGTTGAGGGGCATTTGGATGTCATTTTTCCACTAGGTACTCTGCTCATACTGATACGCTGCTATGCCATGTTATATTGGCTCATCCTTGTTTACCTTGCATTGTTGTTATGCTTTAAAGTGGAGATGGTAGGCATGCACTATGAAACCTTAACAATTGCTCGCACCACTTTAGCTACCTTTTTTTTTTTAATATTCTTTATTTAATTGTTTAAGCAATTTTATAAGTACAATATAACTAACAAAAAGTACAAGGAAGAATCCAAAAGCACAGTAGAGAAAGCAAAGAGAGGGGGATGGAGGAAGTAAGGCCACATGTCAGCTTCATACAAAAGTGTCACATAGTAGTTGTCTTTATAATCAGCAGGTGTCTCTACATGTCCATTATTTCAAAGCATTATTCTAGCTCTTGGCATGCTGGTGACCTCTCGTAGCGTATCAATTCCAGTCAAGGACCACTGTCCTCCAGTATACAGGGGCACAGGGTGCTCCGGCCCCACTCCCAGACACAAGACAGTACGGGACTACATATAAAGGGGGGAGGGGGTACTAGGGAAGCATGAGGGGGGGAAAGGGGGGAAGGGAAGGATGTGGCCCCAGGGGAAGGAGGCTCACATATTGCAAGACAGTACAGTAACCCCTAGCAACGGGCTATTACTCCGGGGCGTATTTGAAAACTTCTCTTCTCTCTAGGGACCCGGCTCCAGTCGAGTCTAACCCACCGAGGCGACCCAGGCCCATGCCCGATCAGCCGTACAATGCCCTGAACTCCTCCGATTCCTGGAACATTAACCAGGACATCCAGGTGTTCCTGAACTGTTCCTCCCTGTCATGGAGCGACAGAGTGAGATCCTCCATTTCACATATGTTGAGTACCTCCGCCAGCCAATCCCTCACCGACGGTGCGGTATTTTGTTTCCATCGCCTGGGGATCACCTGCTTAGCGGCGTTTAGCAGGTGGACTCGCAGCGATTTCCTATATTTCCCGACTGGACATCTTGTTGAGTGCAGCAGGACCTGGGCAGGGTCATCCTGCATATCTACCCCCGTGATTTGTGTGATAATGGGCAAGACTCTACCCCAGAATTCTCTGATCTTAGGACACGTCCAGAAGATGTGGAACAGCGTACCACTCTCGGCTCCACACCTCCAGCACTTTGGGTCTACCGTTGAGAACATCCTATTGAGCCTGTCCGGGGTGTAGTACCAGCGAGTGAGGATTTTATAATTAGTCTCCTGAACCCTGGAGGCGACAGAAGACTTGTGCGCCAGCAGGGAAATTTTCTCTTTCTCCCTCCTCCCTAGGGGTCTGCCCAGGTCCCTCTCCCACTCGCGCCAAAAGTTCGGGGGAGCCATCTCCGCATTAATCAGTAAGGAGTATAGACTCGAGATCAAGTGCGGGGAAGGCTGGGTATCAAGGCAAATCTTCTCAAACTCCGTGGGGCACCTACTCTGATCTCTTTTAAACCCCAGTTGGGAGAGGAAGGACTGGAATCGCAGGAGGGTCCAGGGGTCCAATCTGTCATTCTCCCATCTTGCTCTAAGGTCATTCAAATTAATCCACCCCTCTCTATCAATTAGATCTCCGCTTCGGAGCTGTGGCAGGCCTCTCCACTCCCGCAGGCCCGGCCCAAGTGGGTCCGCGGGCAACAGAGGATTCCCGATTATCGGCAGAACCGGAGTTGGCCATGGGGAAAATTCCGGTCGCTCCCTGTATTCCTTGAAAATCCCCAGTGACGCCCCTATGGTCGGGTGAGCTCTAGTCTCCGGGGTGGAGGGCGACCTATTCCACACCAGTAACTCCAGGCGGGTGGGGATCATCCTTGTTTCTAGTTGGGCCCACCGTTTTGTCTCTCGGCAATTCTGCCACTCGCAGACTCTTTGCAGGTGCGTGGCAACCCAATACAGTTTTATGTCAGGAAGAGCCAAACCGCCAGCTCGCTTAGGTCTGTACAGCAAGTGGGATCTCAGTCTCGCCCTTCTCCTGCCCCAAACAAATCCCAACAGGGCTCTATTAAGTTCCCGAAAGAAGCGTTGCGGGATGCGGATCGGGAGGGCCTGAAACAGGAACAGCAGCTTTGGGAGAACAGTCATTTTAATGATGTTTACTCTGCCTATCCAGGAGAACGCAGGGCGGTCCCAGGCCTCCAGGTCCGTCTCGATTTTCCGCGCCAAAGGCCAGAAGTTTAAGGACAGGATTCTAGACAGCTGGCTGGGCAGGTGTGTGCCAAGATATGGAATAGAGGATCTGGCCCACCTAAACGAGAAAGACTGTTGGATGGTTCTAGCCGTTTCGCCAGAGAGCGAGATGTTCAGGGCCTCTGATTTGTCGAAATTTATCTTGAGGTATGATAACCTCCCATAGATCTCAAACTCCCTCATCAGGACTGGAACTGACACTACCGGGTTCGCAATGAAGAAGAGCATGTCGTCTGCGTACGCAGCGACCTTATGTGAGCCATCCGCTAAGTCCACCCCTCGGATGTCGCTGTTACCCCTCACCTTACAGAGGAACGGTTCGAGCGACAAAGCAAAGAGTAAGGGGGACAGCGGGCACCCCTGTCTGGTTCCATTCCGGATGAGGACTGGCTCCGACTGAACACCATTCACTTTGACCCTTGCCAATGGAGTGGTATACAGCGCCTCTATAAGTAGCCTCATCCCATCTCCCAGGCCTATGTGTCTGAGGGTCTCTCTGAGGAAAGGCCAGCTCACCCTATCGAAGGCCTTCTCCGCGTCCGTAGACAGGAGCATGGCTGGGGTGCAGGATGTCTTAGCCCCGTGTATCACATTAATAGCCCGTACCACGTTATCTCTGGCTTCCCTACCCAGCACAAAGCCCGTTTGGTCGAGGTGCACTATCCGCGCCACCACTGGAGCCAGTCTCATGGCCAGGATTTTTGCATACAATTTGAGGTCTGTGTTGAGCAGGGAAATGGGGCGGTAGCTCCCACACGACAACGGGTCTTTACCCGGTTTAGGTATCACCGAGATTTGAGCCTCTAGGTCCCTCCCCGAGAAGCGCCCGGGGGTCTCCCCATCTAAGATCGTGTTCCATGCCCTCACCATGCGGGGGCCCAGTAGCGCAAAAAAGGCTTTGTAGTATTTGGTGGTGTACCCATCCGGACCCGGGGCCTTTCCCGCTGGCGTGCGTTTGAGCGCCTCGGCCAACTCTTCCATGTTGATTGGGCCCTCCAGGGACTCGGCCACTTCCCGCGGCAGCACCGGCATACCTGACTCCCCTATATATGCCCTGACCCTCTCTGGGAGTGTCCGCTCATCCCTCCCATTGGCCAGGTCGTACAGCTTGGAATAATACGTCCGGAAGGTCTCCGCTATCTTTCCGGAAGCATATTGTTTTTGCTGTGAGCTATCTATGATCTCAGAGACAAAGTTCTGTGTGTGCTGTTGTTTTAGGGCTCTCGCCAGAAGTGTGCCACTTTTGTTTCCATGCTCATAGTATCTACGCCTACATTTCTTAATCATGTACTTTGCTCTCTGCCTAAGTAATGCATTGAGGGCCTCCCGCGCCTGTGTCAGTTCTCCCAGTACATTTGCTGCCTCGGATTGTTTATGGGTCAGTTCTAGGCGCCGGACCTTTTCCGTGAGCTGTTCTAGTTGCTTCGTTCTCTCCCTCTTCAACCTTGAGGCATGGCTGATCAGGACCCCTCTAATTACACTTTTGTGAGCCTCCCACAGAAGCATGGGCGATACCTCTCCATTATCATTACTGTTAAAGTAAGCCTCTATCTCCCCCCGCACTGCCAGAGCCACCGCCTCATCCTGCAACAAAGACTCGTTCAGTCGCCAGGTCAGAGGGGGCGGAGGTCTATCGATCAAGTTCAGTTCGAGGGAGACCGGTGCATGATCCGAAAAGGAGGTTGGGAGAATCCCACTATCCATTGCCAAGTCCAGCAAACTGTGCGAGACCCAAAAATAATCCAACCTGGAATATGTCCCGTGCACCCTCGAGTAGAAGGAGTAGTCCCGCCCCGCCGGGTTCAGCACCCTCCACGCATCAACCAGCTGTAGTTCATGGAGTCTTTTCCTCAAGGTCCTCAGCGCCAGGTGGGAAACCGCCGACCTACCCGCTGAGGAGTCCAATAGTGGCTCCATTACCAGGTTAAAGTCGCCAGCGAGGACTATTTCGCCTTCTGCGAACTCCATAATTCTAGTCAGTGAGCGTGTAAGGAACTGGACTTGTCCCTGGTTGGGAGCATATAAGGATACCAAGGTGTAAGTTTTTTGACCTAGGAGACATTTTACCATAAGAAGTCGTCCCGAATCATCTCCCCATGAGTCCCGGAGGGTGAATGGCACCCCTCCGGCAATCATGATTGCCACGCCCTTCCGCTTGGCATCTGCCGCACTACTGGTAAATACGTGCGGGAACAGCCGGCTACTTAGACGGGGGGCTTGCGACCTCTTAAAGTGCGTCTCTTGTAAAAAGACTATTTTCGCTCTGAGCCTACGCAACTCCTGCCCCAGGATCGCCCTCTTCTCAGGGGAGTTGAGTCCCTTCACATTCAAGGATATTAACTTCGTTCCGGACATTCCTCAGTAATTTCAGAGATATCACCAGACAACCAAATCCCCACGGGAGTTCAGCTCCTCGCCTGATGCTGTTTCACAAGTGGTTTGGTTCACTGGGTGGGGGGGGGGGGGGGGGTGGGAGGGCAGGGGGGGAGGGCAAAGGGTGGGGTAGGAGGGGAGACAGGAACGAGAGGGAGTACAAAGGGGACGGTCACTAATAAGTAGATTGAAACTAACTAACACTTAACAACAGACTACTAGTGTAGTCAACCGGATAGTGGCCTACAAGGGCCCTCCGGAGCTGGTGCAACTTTGTCCACCACTCTTCACCTCGTCCTCCAAGTGGAATAAGCAAGCGCGTATTTCAATCAGGCGCTGCTTTACCCCGTTCGTGAATGACCGCCGTCAGTCACGGAGGGGGGCACCAAAAATCGTGGGGGGGGTGGAGGATCAGAACACAGAGCAGCAGCTAGGGAGCCACACCTTTTTAAAGAACAGTTAGCATTGTAACCCAAGGCGTTGTTAACTTATAGGGGGAGACAGCAGAACATAACATAGCAAAGCGCAACCCATAACAATAAAGATTGGAAACCGCAGAAACCCCGAGGGGGCCGGCGACCAGGGCGCGGCCCAGAGTCACCCTCCCCCTCAGAGCCCGCCCAGCAGAAACACCCGTCAACAGTGAGACCCGATAAACCGGGGGGGGGGCCCGTCCGTCCAGCCACCACTCTCCCACCCCTAATCGCGGGGAAGGGACCACGAAGGGGAGTCCCACGGCCGGGGGCGCAATACGCCTCCCGCGTGGACCCCGGTAAGGTGACTAAGCAGAACAGAAAAGGGTCCCCCCGGGGCCGCAGATCTCAATCTTAACCAAAGTCCAGTACAAGAGGATGCAATAGGACACAGCCTAGAGGCGCCCGCCCTCCGGCCCCGCCAAGGCGGCCCGGAGAGCCAGCGTCCCCCACGGCCATCACACAGCCCGACACCACTAGGTACCAGGGAGCGCCAACCCAACCCCCCCCCCAAGCAGAGCACATCAGAAACCTCAACGTAAGGGTGGGCCATGGGGAGAGGCGGGAAAGCGCCCCCCGCGTCCCACAGGGTCATCAGCGGCGTCTTCTACGTTCTCTCACAACTCCTCGCAGGACCCCTCCAGGACGCTGTGGGAGCCGTCTGTCAAACACCCCCAGGTCCGGGGCCGTCCAGTCCGGGATGTCCACCGCAGGGGCCTCCAGAAAGCGGAACAAGTCCGGTAGCTGGATCGGGGACCGGAGGACAAAGATCTCCCCATTCCTGCGTACTAAAAGCTGAAAGGGGTGACCCCAGCGGTAGGAGGCGCCCTGCCTCTGGATGGTGTCAAGGAGCGGTCTCAGCAGCCTCCGCATAAGTAATGTTCTCCGGGAGAGGTCCTGAAGAACGATGATCTGTGCTCCCTTGTACTGAATCGGGCCCTTCTCCCACGCCTTTCGCAGCAAGTCCTCTTTGATCTTGAAGAAATGGACTCTACATATTATGTCCCTCGGTCTTCCAGAGTCCGGAGGGCGGGGACCAAGGGCCCTGTGCACGCGGTCCAATTCAATGTGATTCGATTCCGGCAAGTCCAGGAGCCCGTTGAAGATAGAGATAACCGCAGCCTGGATGTCCCGCGGCTCGACTGACTCTGGGACGCCCCGAAGGCGGAGATTATTCCTCCGGCTGCGATTCTCCACATCATCCTGCGCCAGGAAAAGCTCAGACAGGAGGCGGTTACTTCCCTCCCGTTGATGTTCCAGCTCCGCAACTCGCGTCTCCAGTGATCTGTGAGAGGCCTCCGCGGCGTCCACTCTCTGAGCAACTTCCGTTACTGTGGTCTGAAGGGTCGCCAGCTCCCTCTTTATGGTACCCTCCATTCTCGAGACGTATCCATCGAAATCAACACGGGATGGTAAGCCCCTCAGGGCCTCACTGATGTTGATTCTCACCGCCTCAGCTATGGTGCGGGACAGAAGATCAAGTGGAGCATAAGGAGCAGCATGTAAAGTTGCAGCAGCTTCCCCGGCGGCTCTCAAGGGATGTCCGTTGCAGGTCGGTGATGGAGTGCCTCCCCGCTCGTCCACAGGGCCTCCGCTGAACTTCGGAGAGGCCGCCCCGCCGCCAGTCGGCAGAACCCCTTCAATTCCGGTATACCCCGGGCCCCCCAGGGAGGGTCCAGGGGCGAAGACTTCCTGACTGTCCCAGGTTGGCATAGGGCTCAGCGGGGGGGAGGGGGTGCCCATCCCGCCTCCTGGGGACGGGGAGCGCTGCACGGCCCCACTTGGGGACCAGAGCCGGGGAAGTCGGCGGGGGGAGTCAACTTCCCGTGCCGGGGCACGCGGCGGGGAGTCCGGGCTTGGGATGCCCTCCCGGCGTAGCCACGCTCCTGGCGAGACAGCTGCTGCTGGGCTATGGGTTTGGGGCGGGGCCTGGCTGTCTGCCACCAGCAATTTAGTGCAGCCTGTGTTCTCTGGATGGGTCCTTCCCTCCCTCGGGCGCTGTTCACTTGTGGTGGGCGCTCCCCCATCTGTATGGGCCACAGGGGGCTCCGCCAGGCTCAGCCCATAATGGAGGTCTGCCCGGGGCCCAACGGGTGATCCCCCCGTCTCACCGGGCGGCCGGTGCACCTCCACTGCGACAGTGCGGAGGCGCCGGGCTGAGACACGTGGGGCCATGAGCTCCTCACCTCCATGTGGTCTCTGTGAAGCTCCTGTCAGCGGCGTGGGGCTCCGATGCCGGGAGACGCCTCGGTGGTCTGCAGCGCGTCCCCTCACGTCACCGCCCGCCGGGGGCACAAGTGCCGGTATCTCGACGGGCGCACCCGCCTCCTCCTTTCCTCCCCGCATCTGTGATGTCGGCAGCTTCGGGTCCGCCGCTACCTCTGCTCCAGCCGACCGCAGGGGTTCCGCTCCCGCCTCCGCCGCCGATTGCGGCCGCCAGGGTAAGTCCACAGGGGGATCAGTGCCTCTCCTCTCCTCCTCGCCCTCCGGGACCACGTGCGCCGCCATCTTGCGGGAGGTCTCCACCTCTCCCCTTCCTCCCCGTGTCACAAAATAAGCGGGGATGGGACGCTCCTGTCCCCTCCGGCGCTGCCTGCTCACTTTCCCCCTCCTGGGCATCAGGGAATGGGGGTCACGATGGGGTGCCTGGGTGCTCAACAGATCAATCGGTGCGGAGCTCCCTCGCTTTGCTTCCTCACGGCGCCATAGCAAGCCACGCCCCCCCCACTTTAGCTACCTTTACTAAATATATTGCTCGATATACTGTTTCATGCTTTACAAAGGTTTCAATGGGGGCATGTCTCCATAGCGCCACCTAGTGGCTGAATTGTATTATACTGGTTCTTGTATACACTTTATTAAAATATTGTTCACTTTCTTGGCATAAACAACGTAGTCTGGGTGTTCATATATGTAGCACGATTTGATTTCGCAGTCTAGACCTGGAGGCCCAGAGTAAATTTAGTTTAAATTTAGATATGAATGAATTTGTAAGACATTCATGAGACTAATTGCTCTACCTAATTAATGTTGGCATCATTATGGGTATATTATGCTAATATTGTATATCTTCACATATTGTATAATAAAATGTTTACAGACAAGGAAAAAAGCTCACCTTTGTCAAGTATCCAGTGGCCAGGGTCTCCCCTTTTCCCCAAGGGGCCTCCTATCCTGGGTCCAGGCGCAGCTTCTGACAGCTCCTTCTCCGGCTCAGTGTGGGGCCTTTTATACCAGTGAGTAAGCTGATGTCAGTTGGGTGTAGCTCCAATCTATGTCCTCTGGTTACCATATACAGCATATGGTCAAGGACCTAAAAAATATAGGGAGTTGATTTCATTTTTATTATTGAAGCGTTGAGGTGTTTTTCAGCTACCCTAGGAGAGGTGTAATATCAGCAAGCAGATGACACACTTCAATTCAAGCTTGGTGTCTCGATTTTAACATAAATGGCCTTTTTAACTAGTCCTTCTCTGTGTCCCGGTGGTAAAACCAACTGTCAAATGATCTAGTGTCAGGTTCACTAGACACAGAAAAGGGCAAAGAGGCCCCAGTTATGTAAGTGCAATCAATCCCTTCATAACATCAGTTAACTTGGCTCTTGATAAAGTGTGAATGTGAACTTGCTGGAGATTCCTTTACAAGTCATTATGAATTGAGAAATAGATCCCAGTTGCCTAAATGTATTACTACATACTGTATATACCATAACCTGGATGAATAAGAAGCTAAACAAACTCATTTTAGAAGATAAATAAATATAGGTAGAATTCTTATAGATTGACTTTATCTGGTGCAAAGCACTTCAAGGATCTCCGTAAACTACTGTGGACAAGCGAAGACAGAATTACATTTTTAAGAGAGTCCTTGATGTCTTGATGTTCTAGCCAAGGATGGGAGGCTGCCTCAGCATAGGAGGCAGTCTCAGCCCTTTCGGCGTTCCTCTGCCCCCCTCCCTTCCTTTCGCATTCCCAGAGGGGGCCGTGACTCCCTCCTCTCCAGTGGTCGCAGAGATTCTTGGGGCCGTGGCAGAACCCGTGGTCATCTCGGTCTCTCCTGGAATCCTAAGCCCAAACCCTCTCCCAAGCCCCCTCAGGCATGAAGGGGCGCCCTCACCCATCCGGGTGGGGGGATGGCTTCGGCTCTTTGCTCATGTCTGGAGGCTTCATGTTTCAGACCTGTGGATTCAGGGAGTTTGAAGCCTCCCCCCCCCCCCCCAAGATTCATCAGATCCCGGATGTCTTTAAACCCCCTGTCCGCTCAAGGGTTGCTTCTGGCGGTTTATTGCCTGTTAGAGTCCGGAGTCATTTGTTTGGTGCCTCATCAAGAAAGAGGTCAGGGGTACTATTCCAATCTTTTCACGGTCCCCAAAAAGGACGGCTCTCTGAGGCCCATTTTGGATTTGAAGGGCCTCAACAAATTTGTCAGATTCAAGCATTTTTGCATGGAGACGCTGCGCTCTGCTGTCAGTACCCTTCGCCCGGGCGACTTCATGACCACTGTGGACATCAAGGATGCTTATCTTCATGTGCCTATCTTCCCAGGTCATCAGGGATTTCTAATGTTCGAGCTGCAGGATCAGCATTACCAGTTTGTGGCTATACCCTTCGGTATCACCTCGGCACCTCGGGTGTTCACCAAGGTGCTGGCGGGAGTGATGGATCTGCTAAGGAACCAGGACATCCGCATCATTCCTTACCTGGATGACATCCTGATTGTGGTCGAGTCTTTTCCTCAGGCCAAGCGGGACACTCAAATGGTGACATCCACTCTGGAGTCTTTCGGCTGGGTGATCAACTATCCCAAGTCTTCTCTGTCCCCGTCATTGGTAAGGACCTTTCTGGGCATGACTCTGGATACCTCTCAGGTCAAGGTGTTCCTTCCTCAGCAGAAGTTGGAGGGTCTTCAGCTGCAGGCTCGGGCTCTGCTGTCATGTCCTCATCCCTCCATCCGTCAGGGGATGCAGTTGGTGGACCTGATGGTGTCATGCTTCGAGGCAGTCCCCTTTGCTCAGTTTCACATGAGACCTCTTCAGTTGCACCTCTTGTCAGTTTGGGATCGGGACCCTGTGTCCCTGGATCAGGAATTTGTTTTGTCTCCCCTGGCCAGACAGTCTCTTTCGTGGTGGCTGGACTCAAGGAACCTTCTGGGGGGCAGGTCCTTCCTGCCCCCGTGCTGGGAAATGGTCACCACAGATGCCAGTCTGACCGGCTGGGGTGGCTTCTGGAAGTCCCTGAGGTTCCAGGGTCGGTGGGGCCCACAAGAGGCCCATGCTTCCATCAACAGCCTGGAACTGAGGGCGTTCAGGTTGGTTCTTTCTCGCCCATCCACTCACCTTCTGGGTCGGGCTGTTCAGATCCGCTCAGACAACCAGACGGCGGTGGCCTACCTCAATCATCAGGGAGGGACTCGGAGCAAGCGAGCCTTCAAGGAAGTGTCCCTGATTCTGTCTTGGGCGGAACAGCATGTTCACTGCATATCAGCGGTCTACATCCCAGGGGTGGAGAACCAGGTGGCGGACTCCCTGAGCAGGGGCACATCTCGTCTGGGGGAGTGGTCTCTCAACAACCGGGTATTTCTCTCTCTCTGTCGCAGCTGGGGTCAGCCGGATGTGGACCTGTTTGCGTCCCGTCACAATCACAAACTTCCCAGATTTGTCTCTCTGTCTCAGGATCCTCTGCCCTTCGCCACGGATGCCTTGGCAATTTCATTTTCAGCTTCTCTATGTGTTCCCTCCGTTTCCTCTCCTGGGCAGGGTCACGCGCAAGATAGCCCAGGAGTGGGTACCAGCCGTACTGGTGGCCCCTTGTTGGCCAAGAAGAGTTTGGTTCGCAGACGTCGTGCGGTTGGCAGTAGAGCGGCACGCTACACCATCCTAATTTACAAACTCTGGCTTTAACGGCTTGGCTGCTAAAACCTCCATATTGATAGAAAATGGTTTGCCTGCCTCTGTTGTTGATACCATGATTCGGGCTAGGAAGAAGTCCTCGTCCTTTATCTATTACAGGGTCTGGCAAGCTTACATTGCCTGGTGTGAGTCCAAGTCTCTTCCCTGTCGGGTGTTTTCTATTCCCAGGATTCTGAAATTCTTACAACATGGTTTGGATCTGGGCCTTCAAGTACTGTTGTGGTGGAATAACCCAACTGTTATGAATACCGAAGCGGGCCGTGCCATGCAAGAACAAAGACAATTCTACAGGTGAGTACTCACAGAATTGCTTTTTTTACTTCAATAATAAAAACAAATACACTTTTTGCACCTGGTGTTGATTAAGCACCAGTTGTAAAAAGTACAAAGCTTTTTTTGATAAGGGAATAAGTGCAATTTACTTTCATTGTGTGCACAGGGGATCATTTGTTTTTTTTTTTTTTTACTACAAAGTGTACATTCTGCACCTGCATGAACCCCCTTATCTTTGAAAAAGAAATCCCTGCATTCCAGCCTTAAAAGCTCATACCATCTGTCAGGGGGGTACTGGGCAAAGAAACATCACAGGATTTTACTACCCTTTGCCTGCCCACTACCATGAGCTGCTTAGCCCTGCCCCTTGGCCAGGTGACCAGCCTCACCTTAACCTGCCCACAGCATCTTGCCCCGCTATTGATGTCACAACCAGATCCCCTGCTGCCATTTATAACGCCGATTTTATGGCCTTTTAATGTTGTCTAAGAGCTTTGCACCCCAAATGAGTTGCCATAATTACAGCTAAAATTGTTCAGTGACCCCTTCCCTTACTGTATCTATGTTTCTGATCAAACTGGTATCAAGGGTAGCAAGCTGATACGTATATTCTGTTAAAATACTTGTGTTCAGTTCAGTTCTTTAACTAGTTTTATGAGTCAATAAAGTTTCATGATATATTTAATGAATTTGTTTTACAGATAGGAGATCTCAAGTTGTGTGTTGCTTCCGCTTTGCCTAAAAGTAGTTATCAAGGAAATTTCTTTGCTCAGTGTTTCTATTACCAGGTACGTTAAACAATAACACATAATTTTACCTTAAAATGTACAAAGCTTTTCAATAGCTTCTGTCCCAGGTAAACGTGTTACAAGTTATCAATGCCAAGTTAAAGTAACTCTTCTATCAAATAGGACTGGAGGGTCACTGAATAAATCAGTGGGGGGCATTGGAACTGAGGGGTGTCTTGCTCTACATACCTGTTGTCACGAACAACTCACCTGTCCGCCGGTCCCCGGCATCTGCAGGCGGCGCGGGCTCCGGCGCCTGACGAGCAGACACGCCCCCTCGCCTCCTCTCTCCTCACTGACAGCTCGTGTTCGCACGGCTGTCTTATATCCTCCGGCGGAGCTGCAGTCAGCGCGTCCGCCGGAGGTTGGTTTAAGGTGGGCCAATGAGCCCTTACATTTAAGGTGGACCAATAGGTCCAACCTTCACTGGGGCGGAAACGCCCGTTTGTACGTACCCGTGACCTCCCGGCTTGACCCTTGGCTCGACTTTGACCACTCTTCCGTCTCATCTTTTGGTGCCGCGCTTGATTGAACTGATCTCTCGTGCATGACCCCTGCTTGCCCGACCTCGCCCAGTCTCGTTCCTGGTTCATCCGCCTTCCTCCCCGCATCCTTTGTGCTACCAAGTCCTGGGGCAACCTTGCCCGGTGAGGCGTATAAAGCGTCCCGGCAGACGGGGGCTTGACTATAGGTGAAGCTAGCAGCGGAGATTGGTGGTTGCGGACTTACTCAGAAGGCGGGTGTCCCACGGGACCTGACACCTGTGTTGGGAGCCTGCAGTCCTCACCTCGCCTACTGTGTTCGGTGTTCTGTGACTGCCACCACCCAGTAAGGCTTGTAGGGCAGGTAACTGTACATTACTATGTAAGCCTACACTGTGAGCTTCCCTGTCTATTGGTAGGTCAGGTGATGTAAGATTTGTCTACCAATACAGATTAGGCAGATACCTGTTGCAGGCTTTGAACAGTGGTATGCGGGGCATCCCCTGATCGAATGTCCCCCCTCCTTGCTGCCTTGTATAGTAACCCTCCAGTCTTATTTGTCTTCCACTTCTTCATCTCCAGTTCTGTTTTAGCTTACTGTGGGGTTATGGACAACTCTTGCACCATTTTGGCTATACCCACATGTTGATTTAATCTCTGATACATAAAAATAGTTGCATCTCATTGTCTGCTTTGCTTATACCTCTGCTTTATCCTCTCCACCCCCCTTAATTCAGAGGAGTAGCTAGGCTTTCTGGCACCAGGGGCAAAGATTTGAAATGGTGCCCCCACCTGTGCTCAGGCCTCCTTTGGTGCCCCCTGACCTGCTGCACCTGGGGCACATGCTCCTCCTGCCCTCCCCTAGCTACGCCCCTGCCTCAATTGCCTGGTGCTTGCACCCATTTCCAATCTCTGGCATCTGCATTAGACATTTTTTCCCTGTACACATACCAAATGCTATGAATGATGCCATTTAAACAATGGCATCCATAGCTTTATTTGACAAACTGTTCACAGCCTTGAATAGCACAGCAGTGTGGTTCAGATGTGCAGAAGCATTGACACTTTGGAACATACTTGACATAGTCAGACTAGGCAGGTTAACAAGTAGGCTTGGCATGTGGTCAGACAAAGCAGGAACAGTAAGAGGGCTTGGTACAGTGGCATGGTCAGACCAGGGTCCTGGAAAAACTGTTCTCCCATCAGCCAATACTTTGCCTGAGAATGGCAGATGATTGGGACTAAGCAGAGTTGAATGCAATGCTGCAGGCGGCAGTTCCTAATGCCAGACTGCCCAGCCAATGCTGTCCAGGGCTGGAGACTGCATGGAAGCAACAACCAGGTAAGCAGTGTGCCATGACACGTAATATACTGATGAGAGGGGGTGAAGGTGGGGAGTTTCAGCACAGATTAGAGCAACTACAGGTTAGGTTTCAGCCCAAATAAGGACCGCATTGTAGGTTGTGTTACAGATAAATTATTATTATTAATAATAATGGCCTTAAATGGTAAAATATGATTTCTGTATGTTTTTTCAATAATTGTCTTACAGGTAGTGTTGGGCGAACCCAAAAAACAAAGTTCAGGTTGGTACCGATCTTTGTGAGTTTGGGTTCCCAAACCCAAACACAGACTTCAGCCAGAACTCCGTGTTCGAGTTTGGCGTTCGGCCCTCAGCAGCCCATCAACCATCTTAAACTAAAGTGTACAACTTACTTGAGCCCCATGATCCCATCAGCGGTCAGTGTTCCAATGCACTGTCAAATAGGCTACAGGTGGAGCAACAGAAAGATGGCCACTGCCCCCACAAGTGAGCAACTTTTGAAAGAACCAGCACTCTAAGTTCATCATCCACGTTAAAGTATATTCACATCTAAATGTATAAAACATAAGGATCCAGTCGATGTTTCTGGGACCAGGTGGCACCCTTTCTCAGAAGCAGAAAACACATCAATCAGTGAAGAACAGAGTCATTAGTTAAAAAAGCCCTTGGGCTATTCAGAGGCTGCCACTGCAGCTCCAAAATCAAAATACATAACAGGGAATGCTCCCCCTGAGGGGCGCTATATCCTTTGCACCCAATCTCCCCCCGCTTAGAAACAGAGGCCCGATTGGCTCTATGATTGAGCGGGGCACCACCGCTCATTACCGTGTGGCCTGGTTACATAGTAACCTAGCTGTGCTCTCTCTGCCAATTGGAGAAGGCTGGGAAGGCGTCATGGGCTGAGTTTCTCTACCTGGCAACTGCTAACACTCCTTGCAGGCGCTCTTTGATAGGCGCCTGCGAGGTGAAGAGCTAGCACTCCAGTCTGGACTGAGCTTGTAGCACTCTGTCTGCGCCGGGGACAGCTAAGCCAGATCACCCCTTCCAGCCCAAAATAACATAAGATACAAGATGTGGCATTGACAACACCCCATTTTTGTAGAAAAAACATGTCTCTGTGTGCTGTATTTCTCAGCTCGGCACCTTTAAGACATTTTGCCAAACAATAATATACCCTTTCAAAAATTCAATCGAATGTGCATTTACCCTTTAACGCATGACAGCGCTGATGATCTCAGTAGTGATGTCAGGCGCTATTTTGGAGCTGCGGTGGCAGTCTCTGATTGGCCCAAGGGCCTATTTAACTAATGAATCTGTTCTTCACTGGTTAATGTGCTTTTTGGTCCTGAGGAAGGACTGTGATTGATCAACTTGGAGTGCTGGTTCTTTCAAAAAATGTTTGGACCAGCCACGTCTGAGCGAACCAAGGCACCCAAGGACTACATTTTTGGTTAGAGTGCAGAGGTCACAATTCCCTATGAGTGAGAACACTGGCAGCTGGCACTAGAAGTGCTGCCTCTAGGAGTGTCCTCATTCCGCCACCTGAGTTGGTGAGGAGGGGGGGAAGAGGCACCCAGAGGCAGAATTTCCCCCCAAATTTTGAAATCAATGGGGACCAGTTTCGGGTTCGGTTTCGGCTCAAGTTCGTGTACTCAAACCAAACTTTTGTTAAACATAGCAATCCCAGACCTCTAGGGGTTCACCCAACACTATTTACTGGCACATTCTAGTGAGTGAATGTGGGGTTAGAGGAGTTAGGAACTCAGAGTGGTGCACGGTGATACTCACTGCAGTCACTGAGACTCTCCTGGATTAAACCATGCTTGACTCTCGGGGATGAGATGGCACATTTATTGATCTCCTTCATAGACACTTTGCATGTCAGACAATACATCCGATACAGTTCTATTCCTTATTGGCAGCTTCCCATTTCATGCTGCATTTAGTCCTCCTTAGGAGCATTAACATCACACCATCCTGCTCTATCAGCAAACACTGAGGATCTAACCTCCCTCTATTTGGAATGCCCTTTTTGCCTTCTCTGATTTCCCTCCAAAACTATTAGCCCAGTCACCAGAGCTTACACTTTCTCATTTCTGATCTTCTTCCATTCTCTTAGACTATACTCTAATGGCCATTTACTGAATTATATGTGTTTTGTTCCATCATTTCTCTATTTAGATCAATGTTCGCTCATCTCTTTTTATGGGTTTTACTTGATTTAGCTGTTACTACCTATACAGGGCCTACAACTATAAAACTGATTGTTTAAATAAATGTATATTCAAAAACATTATAAGTGTGCACAAACTGTGCATGCCTGTAATCAAATCCATGTTCCCTTTGTAGGTTATAAGGGTCACTTTAACTGGGTTATGTATGTTATATCTGAAGAGGTGAGTTGTGAGGGTGTTTTTAAAAGCTTGGAGTATTAGGGAGTGTCAGATTGAGCGGAAAGGTCATTCCAGAGGAGTAGAGAGGCACATGAGTGAGAGGAGGTGGGGCCAGAATTGTTGGATTTATGATAGTTTTACGATGAAATGTAGGAAGGAGCATCGCTGGGGAAAGATTTGGAAGATAGAGTTAAAACTGGGGACCAAAAGAAGGCACTAGTACTAGAAAAGTGAGAGGAGAGGTGGATGAGGCGAGCATCAGTTCATAATAGATTGGAACCTATTTGTTGTTAAATCAAAAAGAAGGTAGTTGTAGTAGTATATTCAAGATATGGTCAGGGCATGCACTAACATTTTTGGTGATTTCAGATGAGAGAATGGGATAGATGCAGAAGATGTTTTAAAAATTAGAAATGGCAGGATGTGGCTAGGGAGTAAATGTGAGGTTTAATAAAAGAGCTCAGTACAACACACTCGCTGTAGTTGCAGTTATTTTTGCTGTACCCAGTGAGGTTGTAAGTTGGCCAGGACCACAGATATAGATAGCAAAAAGTGGTTGTCATAGGAAAGAGCCTTGTGGTACACCAGCAATCAGACGGTGAGGGGACGAAACAGTGTTTGAGTATGATACACTCAGAGGGTTTGGATGAGAGGCAAGAAAATGCAAGATATTGAATTCCAAGAAAAGAGAATATACTGAGAATCAGGGAGTATTCAAATACAGCAGGCCCAGTTGCCTTGATTTATTGATAAAGAAATACAGTGTGGAATGAAATCAGTAAAGAAAAAACTCCAGGTAAACCAGTAGCAAGTCTTGTATAATGGTGGTCTTGGGTCAGGCCCTGGGGCCCAACGGCAGTTTCAAGGGTTGTGTCCAACACTGCAGACAAAATGCACTTGTAATCGACAAAACCTGAATCGATATTGCTTCCAAAATCCTAATAATTGATACATTAATTAAAACGTATTTTTTACAAAGAGTATCATGTACCTCAGTCTGTTATATGGTTAGCAGGTAAAGACAGTTGTGTATATTTAGTCAGCTGCTGGCAGTATGTCAGTTTTCCTTGCATAGGGACTGATGCAGAGTTATTGTACACAGCACAATTGGTTGCCTATGGAGAGGAAACGTATTTCCTGGTGGTTGCTAGCGTGTTTTTGAAGTGATCCAATAAGTATTAAAGTCCATTAAATTATTATTACAGCCATAGCTTTTTTTTTAAACAATTTGCGGAGTTGCATCTCTATTAATAACTTCGCAAATATTTATTGCAGAAATCTGAGAATGCCCTCTATGTTCCTCGGGAATATCTTCAGTCTGTTGGAAACCTGGTTCTTCTGCTTGTCCACTGCACATCTCACATAGGTTCTGGAGGATTTAATGATGACAGCAACCCCCTTTTTTTGAGGGCCTTTTACCAGGTACTTCAATTTAGCTATGCTTCTAGGTCTAGATTGCTCGCTTGTTTTATTAAGAAATATACAATATGACTACCATCTTCCTCCCAATTTGTCCCGGGGGGGCACTTTTTTTAGATTAAGTAAAAGAGAAAAGGAACCAAATAATTCTGATGTTATTTTCCCCAAAAGCATTCAGATGTACTAAATACCAAATATTGAGGACTGTTTGGCTGAATGACTCCAAGCCAAACAGTGGCCTGTTTGGCTCATTACTAGCCATAGATGTTTGGTAACAGCCATTTACAACCCTCATTTCAACCAATGAATAGTGTTGAGTGAACCTGAACCGCGAAGTTCAGGTTCCCAAACCTGAACACGGACGTCAGCCGCTCCCAAGAGTGAGGACACTCCTAGTGCCTAAAGTGCTCATTCATGTGAGCAGCGGCCGTCTTTCTGTGGCCCCTGCCATGGACCATGTGAACTGAACGCTGCCACCAATGGGACCAGGATCACAGAGCTTAGGAAAGTTGTACAGCAGCTCTTCCTGCTGCACACTCTGAAACACCTTCACCTCCGCCACACCCACCATCACATTTATTTTTACATCCTGGATTCTGCCTCCGGTGCCATCCCCCCCCCCCCCTTTGCCCGGGTGGGTAAGGCATGGGGGGTGGGCCCTCAGAGGCAGATTCGTCCCACAAAAAAAATGTGATTGCAATGGGGACTGAGTTTGGGTTCGGGTCCAAACTTGCCGAACTCGAACTTTGGGGGTTCGTTTATCCCTACCCAGGAAGGCTTTTGCTACCATGTCATACTATTGTGCTGAAATAGTTTCACAAAGTTAAGATATATACATTTGTAAATCACCCCTTACAGGTTTAGCCTCTGCACCTGTATTAATTCCTTATGAGTGTGCGGAAATATATGCAATGTTTGCATTTTGGATTTTCTGCACAGAGTAGCTTCCCCTGCTCTGTGTGCAGCCCTGTCTGCCCAATCACTTGAACAGATGGGCACATAGAGTGAGGCACAGAGTGAGTGTAAGGAGGTAAGAGGTAAGGATTTTTTTTCAACATTCCCAACTCGCCCCCGCGATGATTGGCAGTAGAGTGGGGATTCTGCCAAACTGCATGTTATGGGATGATTGTGGAGATTTTGCCATTTTCTATTAGATTCTTGGGGGGGGGGGGGTTAGCACACCATTTGGTTTAGAATATTTTTTTTCTTATTTTCCGTCTCTAAACCTTAGGTGTGTCTTATGGTCATGTGCGTTTTTTGAAGTAAAAAAATACAGTACATATTACATGCATGTTTATGCCTCAACTAGGCAACTTTAAATGCAATGTTTTTCTATTACAGGCAATAAAGATTTGCTTCTCAGATGGCTTCTTTTCGACATTTGAGTTGTCATCTCATACCCAGTCTAAAAATTCAAACTTAGCAAATGAGAGTATTCTGCTTCAAGCTCAACCCCATCCAAAAGAAAACCGAGATTTCATTTCTAAGGTTTTGTCCCTGAAACGTAAGACATTCATTGAAAATGCTTCCAATAAAGAGGTAAGCAGCATATCCAGCAGCTGTTTGTGTACGTAAAAATTCCCATGGTTTACCTACTACCTACCTACTCAAAAGAGTTGGGTAACCCACTTTTACCTCACTAGTCAGATTATTAACCCCCTCAACCAGACATAACTTCAGAATGTTTCAGATTATCAATTTTACTATGAAAAACTTCATTACATACACAGCATTAAAACTGCACTTTTCTCCACATAATACATTACACAAGTGTTGAATTATACATTTTGGCTGTTTGGTTAGGCTTTAAAATGTTCTTATCGTGACGGATTCCTCCAGCGCGTTTCACCTGGCTGGCTTCCTCAGGGAGGATTATAGTCCAGCTCCATAACATGATAAACATATACGAAATGTACTATTTTGTTAAATAACAAACAATGATGTATTTTTTTTAAATAAGCATTAAAGAACTCCATTTATTTTTACTCTATTAACTGTAATCCATATACATATTCATCATGTAATTCCATATCACTTTATGCCTTGTGCCTTTGTTTACCAATATTACCACCCCTCCCTTGTATTCTGCTAAGTCCTTGAAAACGCAAATCATTCGTTTTTCCTGCATGATACAGTAGGAAATGCCTACTGATCGAAGGTTATATTTTTTAAAATCATAAACATGTTGATATATGGTCTCTTAGTCTCCTATCAGTCTTTCCCACATAGAATGATCCACACCCACATGATAATAAATATATCAAGTTGAAAGTAAAAATGGGCATCCTCAAGAACGTAACTAGGGTGGAATGGAGGACTTGGAGAATGGAGGACTTGCAAAAAGAAAAAAAAAATAACAATTAAGCCAGCCAACAAGGCAATAATATTGTCCTGTTCACAAATGAGCATTAAGAACAGATGTGCAATGATATTCTAAAACATGAAGACTGGTATGGTAGGGTCTCCGCATCAAGTGTGGCCAGCGTCAAGGAGGAATATGAACAACTGTTAGAGGTGGTTGTAACCATTAAGATTATTACAAAAGAAACTAAGGTGGACTAGAAGTGGAGCATCCAGTTACTTCAACCTTTTATTCAGCCCTCAAGACACATAAAAATAAAACCAAACCATCGGGGAGACTGATAGTTTTGGAGTTTGGATCTCTAACAGCCAAGGCTAGTGAGTATGTGGATTATCACCTACAGATCCATATAGTTAACTTACACACATATGTCAGAGATTCTCTACATATATACAAGATTTTGCAAGAAGATAATTTACCTTCTAACACCCTCTTGTTGTGGAGTCCATATAGTCTAGTACTGCATGAGGCTGGATTTGGGGCTGTGCAATATTTCCTAGACCAGTTGAGTATTGAAGAACAGGAGCATAATACCTTCCCTTTCTCCCTTCTCAGATTTATTCTATAACATCAACATGTTCTTTGGGGCCCACCACCTCCAGAAACAGGGATCGGCGATGGGGACAACATGTGCCCAATCATATGCTAACCTGCATCTGGGGGGGTGGGTAAACCAGTTATGGGGTAGGCAGGACCTTGGTATGTACCTGTGCCACATAATCAGTTGGCACAGGTACAGAGACAATGTTCTCCTATTCTTAGTATACAGTACGTCCTGCTCCAGATAGATTACTTACACTTGGGTTATCCTCCGCCAGATGGCGCTGCACTGCAGAGACATGTAAAACAGGCTCCTCCCGGCCCCTCAAATACCCGGGGATCTCCCACAAATCCCCAGATTTCTCTGCAGTGCTGACTGCGAAGACATGAAATTATCACTCTCTCGCAGGTGAGCGGGGCTATTAGCCTGCGGCCCTGTTGGACTATTCCCACCCGTCCTTCGTGTGATGTGCCTCCCAGCCTGGGCTGCGCTGGTCGGGTGAAGGTAGGCGGCACCATGCGTGCTTATGGAGCGCTGCTCCACCGCAGTCCCCCACCAAAGGGTAGGCGGTATAGGCTGATGGTGAGCCTTTATGGGATGCCCCTCCCGCATTATTGTCCCATGCCCCGGTAGCGGTGGGCCCTGTACAAAGGGCCGCCATCCTCCCTCATTCTCCCTGTAGCCTTCGGGGGGGAAAGAAGGGGGGGGGGGTGAGCGTGTATCGTGATTCGTGCATACGGCCTTTTGTCATGTTTTTTGGACTAGTATATGTGGTGTCAGCCGCCGCGCTGACTTGTCTTTTTACTATTGCAAATGCCGCCGCCGCGCGCGCCTTTTCCTTCATTTGGATGTTCCGCGCTGGGCGGCGGCGTTACCTCAGACGCTTCTGCGTCCTCATTGGCTGCTTGTCGGTGGACTTCAGGGGGGCGGGGCCTGGCCTGGTGCGCCCTGCGTCACGGCTCGCTCTGGCCCGCCCTTCGAGGTACTCGGAGCCATGTTGTCAGGTCGCGCGCGCGTGGGACGTTCTTACTTACCGTGGTCCGTAAGTGCCCTCGCGGGCGGCTTTATACTCATTGTAGTGTGCTTGGTTCTGACACCCTTTCTTCTCATTGTGTCTTTCAGACGGGTGAATCCATCGGCTTCTCCTGGCCCGGTGTAATTGATAGTTGGGCCTTTTAAAATTGCTCACACTTCCCTAGCGGGTCATTGGGGCATCTAGGGTTGCTTTATAGCGTCAATCCCTACTGGCATATTGTGCCTAATAATCACCATATGGAGGCATCTCAGGATAATGTGACTGGGTCCCCTTGGGACAAGACCGGCTGTGTATGGCGTGTGGACAGCCTCATGCTGACGCTGACAAGGCATGGGTCTGCGTACCCTGTGCTGAGCAAGCCCTGGCTTTGCAATCTGGCCTGCCAGTGGCTGCACCTCATTTCATTATTCCCCCCAGCCTAAATCTCTCTCCTGTTGAGTTGCATACTTGTGGGGATTCTCAGCCTGATGTGTCTTCTAGACTGCCTACTGCTGAACAGATTATTGCGAGGTCTTTAGCGCGTAAGAGCCTTGGTAAGAAGCGGCACTTGACGCCTTATGTTACTGTTTTTCCTATGGGATCTCAGGAGTTTATGAATCTGTGTGGCTATACCCCTTCTGATGAAGGAGAGCTCTTTTCTGACTCAGGCTCATCTGATGAGAGACCAAGGGGACGATTCTGGCTCTGACCCCTGGGCCCCGGATGACACTGACAGATTATTGACCCAGATCTTTGAGGTTCTGTCTATCTCTCTCCCTGGTTAGGCCCCCAGGCAAAAAGGGGAGCGTTTTCATACAGCAACATCACGTTTGGAGTTTCTAGAGCAGGCACATTTCCATACCCTTGTGCTCAAGGAATGGGAGTGCCCCAGTAAACTTCCCGGGGTTCCAAAGGATTGGGATAGCAAGCATCCTTTTCCCCCTGAGGTGGTTAAATGTTGGTCATCCCCCCCCCAAGGTGGATGTCCCGATCCTAGGGCTATCTAACACCCCCGTCATGCATTCCCCTGATTCTACTACCTTGCGGGATGCTGAGGACCGGCGCATTGACCTGCTGGCCTCCCACGCCTTTGCATGGGCGGGGACGGCGCTGCGCCCGGTCTGTGCCTCTGCTATTACTGCTGTGGCCACTAGAACCCTTATCAGAAAAATGCTTGATAGTGCCCCTGATGATCTCCCTTGTGAGGTGTTTAATGCACTCTCCAGTTGTGATGTTTTTGTAAATTTTGTCCTATTAGCATTGGATGACACCATCAGAATGTGTGCAAGAACTTCTGCCCTCGTGGTGGCTATACGCCACTTGGTTTGGCTGCGACAGTGGGGTGCTGACAATGCTGTGAAGAAGGCCCTCACTGGGCTTCCTTTTAAGGAGCTAAGCCTGTTTGGGGCCCGTCTAGACCTGTTTGCTAAGAGAGGTAAGTTACCCCAGCGCAGACAGCTGTCTTGGCCCCTTCGGGGCCAGGGCCCCCCTTCTCCCCCCTACCATGGTGTTAAACAAGAAACAGGGGTGTCCTTCGCAGGGGCTCGCGCAGATTCCTGTCACAGGAGCAGAAGGCAACTTCCTGGCCCCTCCGGGGGGTGCTAAGCCCAAATCCTCTCCCAAGTCCCCTCAAGCATGATGGGGCGCCCTCGCCCGTCAGGGTGAGGGGACGGCTGCGGCACTTTGCTCAAGTCTGGAGGCATCACGCCTCAGACCGGTGGATTCAGGAGGTAGTGTCCTCCGGCTACAAGATAGAGTTTGCTGTGCGGCCTCCCCCAAGATTATCAGGTCCCGGGTACTCCTGGTCCCTGCCTCTGCTCGGGTGTTGGCGCAGGCCGTGTAAGGCCTGCTGGGTCTGGGGGTCATTTGCAGATTTCCCTTAAAAGACAGAGGCAAGGGACTCTACACCAACACACACAGTTCCCAGTTCACAGTTCCCAAAAAAGATGGGTCAGTCAGGCCCATTCTGGATTTACAGATCTTCAGCAAATTGTCAAGAACAGGAGTTTTTCGCATGGAAACTCTGCACTCGGCCATCAGCTCCTTGTGCCCCGGGGGTTTCATGACGTCTGTGGATATCAAAGATGCTTACCTTCACATCCCTGTGTTTTCAGGACACCAAGGTTCCTCAGATTCGCGTTGGAAGATCAACACTGCCAATTTGTGGCCTTGCCATCTGGCCTCTCTTAAGCTCCCAGAGTGCTCACCAAGGTGCTTGCGGGGGTGATGTCTCTGATGAGGCCAAGGGGCGTCCACATGCTGCCCTACCTGGACGTCCTCATCACTTCCCAGTCTCTACATCAGGCAAAGTTGGATACTCAGCTGGTGGTGCCCATTCTGGAGTCATTTGGATGGGTGATCAACCACCCCAAGTCCTGACTGTCCCCTTCCTTGGTAACTCCATTCCTAGGAATGAATCTGGATACAGTTCAGGCAAGGATCTTCCTTCCTCAGCAGAAGGTGGACAATCTGCTTGCACAGGCTCAGTCCCTCCTAGCTTGTCCCCGTCCCTCCACCAGGCAGGGGATGCAGCTGGTGGGCCTGATGGTGGCGTGCTTCGAAGCAGTCCCTTATGCTCAGTTCCACTTGGGGCTTCTGCAACTTCTCCTATTGTCTGTATGGGACAAGGACCCAGCATCCCTGGACAGGGTCTGTGTGCTTTCCCCCTGGTAAGGAGGTCCCTCTTGTGGTGGATGGACTCAAGGAACCTGTTGGGGGGCAGATCCTTTCTTGCCCCTTCCTGGGAGACGGTCACCACAGATGCCAGTCTATCAGGTTGAGGGGGGCTTTTCTGGAAGTCCCTGCGGTTGCAGGGGAGGTGGGGCCCTTAGGAGGCCCGTACACCTATCAATGTCTTGAAGCTGTGAGCGATCAGGTTAGTTCTGGCTCGCTTGACTACTCATCTTCAGGGCCTGCCTGTTCAGGGGCGCTCGGTCAATCTGACGGCAGTTGCCTACATCAATCATCAGGGAGGGACCCGGAGCAAGAGGGCCCTCCAGGAAGTGTCTCTGATCCTGACCTGGGTGGAGGACAATGTTCCCTGCATATCAGCGGTATACATTCCGGGGGGGGGGGGGCTCTGCAACAGGGTGTTCCAATCTCTGTGTCACCGTTGGGGCCAACCAGATGTGGATCTGTTTGCGTCCCGTCACAATCACAAGCTCCCGGCCTTTGTCTCCCTGTCCCAGGATCCTCTGGCCGCGACCACGGATGCTTTAGTAATGTCATGGCAGGACATTCAGTTCCTGTATGTCTTTCCCCCATTCCCCCTGCTGGGCAGGGTCCTGCGCAAGATTGCTCTGGAAGGGGTGCCAGTGATTCTGGTGGCTCCCAGGTGGCCAAGAAGAGTGTGGTTCGCAGACGTGGTGCAGATGGCAGTAGATCAGTACGTTCTGCCAGGAGTGCCAGAGCTGCTCACTCAGGGCCCCTTACGCCATCCCAATTTACAAACTCTGGCTTTGACGGCCTGGCTGCTGAAACCTCCATCTTGATGGAGAAAGGCTTGTCTGCCTCGGTGGTTGAGTCCATGAAGAAGGCTAGGAAGAAACTTCTTCTTCCATCTATTATAGGGTATGGCGTACCTACATTGACTGGTGTGAGTCTAGGTTTCTTCCCTGTCGGGTGTTCTCAGTTCCCAGGGTTCTGGAGTTTTTTACAGAATGGGTTCGGAGTCGGGTCTCCAACTCAGTACTTTGAAGGGTCAGGTTTCTGCCCTGTCTGTCTTCTTTCAGAAGTCTTTTGCTCAGCTTTCCTTGGTTAAGACTTTCTTTCAGGGGGTTACTCATGTGCGTCCCCCACGAAAACCTATGGTCCCTATTTGGGATTTGAACTTGGTCTTGTCTGCCTTGCAGGGTGCTCCCTTTGAACCTATTCAGGATGCTGCTCTGGCTGTACTTACCCTCAAGGTTGTCTTTCTGGTGCCTATTACTTCGGTCAGGCGTGTGTCTGAGCTGGCGGCTCTGTCTATCCAGCCCCCATACCTTGAGAGACAGCAGGATAAGGTGGTGTTCCGCTTTAAGCCGGATTTTCTGCCTAAGGTGGTGTCTGCTTTTCATTTGAATCGAGATATTGTTCTTCCTTCATTGTGCCCTAATCCTAGCAATGCTAAGGAAAGGGTTTTGCATTCCTTGGATGTGGTCAGGTGTCTGAAGTATTACCTAGTAGTAACTGTGTCCTTCAGGAAAACTGATGCTCTTTTTGTTGTCCCTTCTTGTCCTAGGAAGGGTCCGTCAGGCTGTGATTCAGGCCTATTCTATTCTGCTAAGGGGAAGAATCCTCCCTTCCGCCTTATTGCTCATTCTGCTCGTGCTATTGGTGCCTCTTGGGCCTTCCAGCACCAGGCTTTCTGTTGAACAAGTTTGCAAGGCAGCTACTTGGTCTTCTGTTCATACCTTTTCAAAGTTTTACAAGGTTGATGTTAGGGCCTCAGCTGATGCTGTTTTTGGCCGCAAGGTTTTGCAGGCAGCAGTGGTTTAAACTGTCTGCTGTTACCTTTTTTATTGGGGATCCCACCCTACTTTATGGACACTGCTATTGGATGTCCCAAGTGTAAGTAATCTATCTGGAGCAGGACGTACTGTATACTAAGAATAATACAATTCTGTGAAATACTCACCTGTAGAATTGGTATTATAAGTATACAGTACGTCCTGCTCCACCCCACCCTGGTGTTTGCATTATTCTGGATCCCCTGTATGGTGATTGTTGTTATTGTTATAGTTACCAGTTTTCAGGTGGTTAAATTCTCCCGGCTTCTTGTTCACTGCTTTTCAATGCTGGGGATTTGTGGGAGGTCCCTGGGTATTTGAGGGGACGGGAGGATCCTGTTTTACATGCCTCTGCAGTGCAGCGCCATCTGGCGGAGGATAACCCAAGTGTAAGTAATCTATCTGGAGCAGGACGTACTGTATACTTATAATATCAATTCTACAGGTGAGTATTTCACAGAATTGTATTTTTTTGGCGAGGCAGGAAAATTGGAGGATTTTGTACAAATATTGAATCAGAACGAAAATAATCTCAAGTTCACTTTAAACTGTGATATGGGAAGGGTTACCTTTTTAGATCTTGAATTAAAATTGAATGAGGAGAGAGGACTTGAAACATGTCTATATAGGAAGAAAACAGCTTCCAATAATATTTTGTGAGCCGAAAGTGCCCATCCAAAAGCCCTAATTAACAGTATACCGATAGGGGAATTCTTAAGAACACACATAAATTGTTCTAGGGATGATGAATTTAAATCAGAAGCAAAGAAACTCAGAAATTGATTGAGAGAAAAAGAATATAGTAATAAATGTTTACAAAACACTAAATACAGTAATAGAAATGAACTCCTCAATACTAGGGAAAAGAAGTCAAAATACAGCATAAAAAACTCCTGATAACAAGATTCAATACTTAACATAAAACAATGATAGAGATTTTGAATAAATACTGGTATATCTTAAAAGGAGATCCAGAAGTGGTTAAATAGGTACCAGAGGCACATAGAATAATTTTTCAAAAAGGTAAATCCATAAAAATTCAGCAGTGAAGAGCCACTATGTGAGAACTAAAAAAGAATGCTGTACAGTAAGGGGACCTACACCCGTGGGGGTTGCTACTATTGCAGATATTTGATTATTGGGAAGTAAATACAGCTCCCTAGTGGTAAACACATATAAAGTAAACATAATATAAATTGTAATACAGGAGACTAAGAGACCGTATGTATCAACTTGTTTATGATATTAAAAAATCTAACCTTCAGTCTCCTATCAGTAGGCATTTCCTACTGCATCATGTGAGAAAAACGAATGTTTTGCGTTTTCAAGGACTTAGCAGAAAACACGATAAAGGGAGCGGTGCTAATATTGGTAAATATTAATTCTTTGTATATAATGAAGTTTTTCATAGCTTATGAATTGATCTGAAACCTTTCTGATGTGATGTCTGGTTGAGGGGGTCATTACCCTACTCTTTTGAGATAGCTGATTCATACCCATATGATCAGAGGTCAACCCCTCCCTAAAAAGCAAGGGCCCCCTAGGATGGAGTCAGTACATTTGGTAAGAGGGGGCTATCTCGCCTTTACCTATTAAATGTATTGTTCAGCTCTGGCTTTTGGTGGGCCTGTGGTTATAATACTTTGGGTTGTGAGTCTAGTTTGCATGCAGTGGATTGTTGCAATGGATGTTTTGGCATGCAGATTGTATAAGTTGTACGAGTTGGTGTTGCTTAAAACTTATATTAATATCTATACTAATATTATTAAACTTTGACAAAAGTCTTATGTTACAAAACAGTAGTCTTTTGTGATAAAAGCAGTTTCAGGTGAAACATTTTGTACAGCAGAATTGGTTCAGCACAAAGTAACAAATAGTTAGAGCTAATCTTTTTCACTTGTTGTAGTTTGGTGGTTTTTGGTTGTCGTTTGGTGTCTTGTGTGTGGTTGCTGAACAATAAGTTTAAGAGATTGTCCAGGTAACTACCTTTTTTTTTTCTTTTCAAAACAAATCCCCAAAAGTGGAGAAAATATGAAAGTTTCATTTCCAACCAGTGGGGGGTTTGGCCATGCTAATAGGGGCCCGTGCTGATGGGGGCCCATGATGGGGGGCCCTGCTATTGGGGCCCCATCAGGTCTATGTACCTCCTGAAGGTATAGGGCAGATATGACAAAGTTAAGGGGTCCTCTCCTCTCAGCGTGGATTCCCCCTCAGTCATCCCACACTTCTGCAACTCATCATGGCTCTGCTTCACTACATCCATATCCCCTTACTCACTTCCAACTGCACCTGGGCCTCGTCTCCGTAGTAGCCTCAGCATCCGTGTTACAGGAGGAGGCTACTCCAGTCTTCCCCTTAACATGGTTATGGATGATCTCCCTATATATCCCTCTGACTTCTCTTTATAAAACCTCTGTTCTTTTACAATATTGCCTTCAGTTTCCCTCCAAAAAGCTCCCAACCATTCCCAGCAGTTTCCTGTTGTTCTCCAAATATATCTTATCCCTCCCCCCCCCCCCCGACTCATGCCTAAAAGGGAGTCCTACACCTAGATTCCAACAGAATAAATAATATTTTCTCTTTTATTTGTTTTCTTATACTCTACTCTAGTGACCAAATTGGGAATAACAACCCACTTTTATATTTTACTGAAAATAACAACATCATTATAAGATTTCTTATAGCTGCAGCCGAACACAGTTAAGTCTATCGAGGAAAATCATCCAACTAATTTTGTGGATTTTTTTACCCTTTTTTATATTAACAGAGATGGTCATGTTGATGACTGGACTATTGCTTCAATTATAAGGAATTCAGTGAGATGTGGCTGAAAATGTATCCTAGCCATTTTAAGAATCTGAATTTCATTATTAGTATTATATATTTTTCACAGCCTCTACGGAGAGAAGAAATGTTGTCTGTGTATGAAACAGCAACAATGCTTAAGGATCATTTATCAAAAAGAAAAAAAGAATTCTTCACTAAGAACTGCAAAAGGACAATCTGGTAATGTCAAGTGTGTACTGAGTAGTGTTTCAGCAGTGACATAGATATTAAAGAGGAATTATATCCTAAAAGTAGATCTTTTCTGACCAGAAGTCAGCTTGTCTCTTGCACCTCCATTAGCTCTTCCTAAACCAGGATGCCCAAGTGGAAGTAATTGGCCGATAAGTCTACTTTAAAGCCAACACATTTTTCCAGGAGAACTTTCCAACTACCACTTTATTCCAGAACTGCTTACTTCCTGCAACACTGCAATGGAAGTATTTTGTTTTAGTACATATGTAACTTTATGATAGTTCTAATTTCTCTAGTGTGCTGAGGTTAACAAGCTGTGACTAGCAGGGCAGGGATATGCTGCTTACAGAATCATGGTAGCTCATCACTTGGAAAATGATTGCCCTCTACCCCAATGCCAGACATGCCAGGGACCTGCATTACAGGAAATGTAATTTATGTTGTGCGGAAGGGTCAATATCCTGCTGCTCCGTTCTGCCTTAATTTATATAAATTGAACTATTTATGGCCATGTAGGTGGACTAAGTAGATGTCTAGTACAGGGGCTAAAATATCTAACATAAAGTTTTTAATAATTAAAGTCAGCAAGACTTTAACATAGACTGTTATACTGTATATTTTAGTTTATTTGGAATGACAGTATTTTAGAGCTAGACATGTGTCAATACTGCTGCTCCCTAACTAGTACAATCTGTACCTTCTTATTAGTTAGTTGGAGAGCAACTGCATCAATGTTTACAGAGGTTCAGCTACATTTTATGAACTTTGGGGATGGCAGAAATAGCCATGGATGAGAAAATTACTTCTTTGTGTCCTAAATTTCATAGGATGGTATAGGAACACTAAAGTCATCAAACTCATAAGGATCAAGAGACAATTCACATCACAAGACTTTTGCCAGAATGCAGGCTTCAACTCCATTTAAATAAAACATCCAATTAATGATAGTTACAATAAAATCATCAAAGAAATCAATCCATAAAAATTAAATCATGAGGCACGGCATTCTCCTTGCTGCGGGGTGGGTGGGTAGAGCACCCATGCTGAAAGCGATGGCGGGGCCTTTTCCTCTTTCTCTTTAAGGCTTCAGGCCTTGAAAAACAGGTGATCCATGCAGGGATGCTCGCTTATGCTCGCAAGCTTCCCTGTGAGTAATGGCGTCCATTACATCACACTTTCTCTGCAGTGGGCCCGTTGGTGGACAGGGGAGTGTCTAGGCTGCTTTCCAACTCCACCCCTCCTTGCAGGTGTCATCTGAGAGATAAGAGGGGTGATGGGGGGGTGGAGGATGGGGGATAGCTGAGGGAAGGGTTTACTGTGAGAAAGGTGGCCTGTGACAAAAAAACTGTATGTATGCGTTTTGAAATAAGCATAATTAGGTTTACGTGGTCCCGGAAATGCGTTGAGTAAAAGATTTCTGGATTGAATTTTTATGGATTGGTTTTTCTGATGATTTTATTTCAACTATCAATACATTGGACATTTTTTTAAATGGAGTTGAAACCAGAATTCACTTTGGACTGATTATTTTACTGCACTGTGGCAGGTAAGCCAGGCTCCTCATCTAATATCTTTTCATGGATTGAGTGGTCATCCAACTTTCTTCTGCACTACTCCTGTTATTATGGTGCAGATTGTCTTGCTAGACTGTTTTGTTGGTACAGAAACTAGGGTCAGAAACTGCGGGAGCAACTAAAAGGAGGTAGTTGACAGGAGAGTGGATGGGCAGTTGGTAGGCAGGTAAGTAGTAAGGCCGGCAAGCAGGGAAGTAGGCAGGCAGGCAGGTGGGTACCTCCCGTTGTCAGGTCAAGGCTTCATTCATTGTCAAGATCCACCATCAGACTCTATTTGCCACAATCCCCACTTCCCCCCTCTGGCGCCAGACTCTCCATCACCACTCTATAACAGATAGTGTGGCAGAATCCCCCCAATTCACTATAACAGGCTGTGTGCTGATTCTCTCCAATCCCCTTATAACAAGCAGTGTGCAGAATTCTCCCAAGCCCTATATAACAAGCAGTGTGGCAGAATCCACCTCCCAATAACCCCCTCTGGGGCAGGGAGGGGTGTTACAAAAAAGAAACTCCTCACCTCGCCTGGGATCCATCAATGCCAGTGGTTTTAATCAGAACAAAGACCAATATGTTCTGAAAATGGCATGTACCGTATTTTTTTGCTCGATAAGATACAAAGAAAGTGTGGCAAAGCAATCTCAGGTAAGATGCTCCAATTGCATTGTATGTCCTAAAGTGGGCTGTCATAGATTGGAGTTAGCACTGCACCTACACAGAGGCACCTTGGCGTTTGTTGGTGCAGCTTTAACATACATCAACAGATCTGTGCCAACCGAGACCTCTGATTTTAACCAGATTTTAGAGACAGTTTAAGGGACTGGTTGCTGGCTAACAGGGCCGAGTTATTTGGCCTCTTTAAGATTTTTGGTATATAAGATGCAAAATTGCGGGGAGGGGGAATTTTAGTGTGTATTATGGAGAGAAGCCCATGTTAAAAATTATGAGGCCCAGGGTTGAGCGGTCCTCATTCATCCATTTGGTTCAGAATATCTTTCTTTTTTTTCTCCTCTAAACCTCAATTATTTAGATAGAACTAATGGTTGTAAAAGTCTTGAAAATCAGTTCTGCACTTTATTCTGGGTATTCAGGCCTAAAGAAGGTGATGTTGTTAATATACCCTGTTAGGCGCTATACCTGCTATAGAATTGTCACCAAATAAAATCATTAAAGATTCTGTGAACACTCATATCCGGTGTTTAGGGGCTGGGTACCAGTATGAATGCTTCATATGAGATAATACGTTCAGAAGGAGAAAAAATGTATAAACATTTTCAAACTTTAATTAAAAAAAAACACCACTGTTTTATGCAATTATTTAGTACACATTTTGTTAACGAAATGTTAATACTTTGATGTTATTTAGTAAAACAAATAATGAAGAAAGTGGACAAGATTTCAAAAAGGTTGAGAATATTCAGAAGACTCTGGACGAAATGAATTCTCAACTTTCGAGGATCTTGGAGCAAGAAGTTCAACTACAGAAGAATTTAAATAATTCAGAAGGAACATGTTATTATATAAGAGCTGTATCACTTGAAAAAGAATATCTGATGAAAAAAATACAGATTCTGGAAGAACAAATTACTAAAAAAGCTGAGGATTCACTGAGCTACTAAACAAGTCAATGTGGTTCCTCGTATTATGGGGGGGAGAGCCACAGAGATACAGCCAACTGACTTACCAGCTTGGATAAGCGAACGGCAAATAAATATATATTTATACAATCACTGAAATCATTGCATGATTTATTCTCCTTTTGGTTTTAATGGCTTTTAACTGTTGTCTTAATAAAGTGAGATTTTTTTTTTAATTTTGAGGTTCATGCAGTAGAAGAAGATTTATGAGGGTAAATTGACTAAACAAAGTTCTGTTTCAATATTGTTTTTAGAAGAATGCATAATACAAAAAAATAAGATATGCATTTATTAATTGTAAATAACAATGAATGTACGGTAAATACTGTACAATCTTGAGAATGCTTAATACTTTAACCCTTTAACTTCCAGCCTAACTGGAGATTTTGTCACCCTCTGTTGTCAGACCATTTTTTTATATTTTACACTGTACATGTTTAGCTGTGATTTTTGAAGGGATTTACAAGGGTCTCCCAGGAAAATTCTATTTTTTTTCAGTGTCTGGGAGTCTGGGATTTCAGAGTCTGGGCTTTAACATGAAATGTCTTGTTTGGCCTTGTTTTAGTGTGTTCTCAATATTTTTGGGTGAAACGTGTATAAATATAGAAAAGATCTATTTTTTTACAATTTGTAGTGTTTTTGTAATAAAAATTGTAAGTTTGTCAATAAAATCATATCGTGTGTAAAAGTCCCATTTTCAGATAAAATACAACTGCTATGCGCACCTTGCAGTTTTTCTAGAAAAACAACCGTTTACATTTGAAACACCACACAGAGAAAATTACTTTATTAAAATTATTATTTTTTCTTTACTCACCTCCGATCGTCAACTCATCTGTCCCTTGCCAATCTCAATGACAGATGCAGTGATCACTGGGGGGGGGGGGGGCAGGGGATCAGAAGATCCCATGGCCCTCCACCCCTCTCCCCAGTTATCACTGCATCTGATAACTGTCAGGCAGGGAGCGGGATGATGTCTGCACCCAAAGGAGCGCGGTTAGTGGCCCCCCCCCCCTTAAAAAGCATACCTGGCAGGAGGGATCGCACACAGAGGTGAGCAAATGTCATTTTTTTATCACTGTAGGGGGGGTCCTATTCTGAGCCCTTCTCCTGAAGCTGGAGGAGCGTGGGGGGGGGGGGCGGAGGAAGACCGGCCGAATTGATTAAGGGGTCAGGTGAGTAGATTTTTTTTGGGCCACAAGCATGGGGGAAAGGCAGGCACTTAAAATTTACATGGCTGACATTTAACAGTAGAAGAGGCTGGCGTTAGAAGGATTAATGCATACAAAACTCCTACTATTACTTTACTCTTACAAACATTAAAGACTCTCAGATCTTGTGAAAGAAAGAGAATGGTTCTGGACTCTCCTATAGATTCTAAATATGATAAGTTAAGATTGAGTGACCCTCTGTAAAATATATATTTAAGGTCATCACAAAATGAATTGAAAATGAGTTAAAATGTAACATTAAAAGGGATAAAGAAAAGGAAGAAACAGAAAGAAACGTAAAGGTATAAGGTAAGTATTAATTTACTGTCATAAATCTTATGGCTATATAATCCTGCTAAGGCTTATGGAAAGTACTAGAAAAAATGTGGGTGGCACCAGCAAAACAATTTTACCATCACATGTGGTGCAATGCTCTGTCCATAACCCAAAATGCACAATGAATAGAAATTGGGGATGCACCAAACCCCCACCCGAGCTCGTGGAAAGGGGGGGACGCATATTGCTGCCCTGGACATTTCTGATAAGTAGCACTTTCTTTGCACTGTTTTTATATTGATTTGAGCTTCACAAGTTATTTGCGCATTTGAGAAAAAAATAAGTATCTACTATTATTTGATGTACTGTTTGTATAGGCACTTTATTAAGGATATGAGTTAGTTTTAAGAGCTTTATGAATTGCATTTAATATTTATATCAGTCTATATGGCAGCAAATGACATCAGCGCCCCCACCTGGCAGAATTTGTTTAGTTCGTCCTATATGTTTTTAACAATGTGTTTTGGATGTGATGTTTTTGATTTAATGGATTAATAAATACCGTATTTATCGGCGTATAACACGCATCGGCGTATAACACGCATTCCCCATTTTAACACAAAAATTTGAGTAAAAATTTTTTTCATTAAAAATAAATGTACCACCTAATATCCCCCTGTACCACCTAATCCCCCCCCCCCCCCCCCGAGATCCACCTGTACAACCTAATCCCCCTGTACCACATAGTCCTGATACCACCTGTACCATATAACCCCACCCCCCATATCACATACTCTTTCCCCCTGCGCCACATAACAAGCCCCCCCACATAAACCCATATTTCTTTATGTTTTTGTTTTCACCACAGTACCTGGCCTGTGTCGTTAGCAGGCTCAGGTCACTCTTTAATTGCGCTGACGAGTAACGTCCTCAGCGTAACGTCAGGGACGTCACTCGTCAGAAGTACGGTGGCCTCGGAGGGTCCTGAGGAGCAGCCTTTAAAACAGCAGCGCGGGCGGCTGCGGACTCACAGCTGATTGGGAGAATGCCGGCGCGTACACTTGGGACCAGAGAGCAGGCGGGCGAAAAGGTAAGCACCCGCAATGATGGAGAAAAAATACAGGCAGCGGGCGGCTCTATGGCCGCTGCGAGCCGCTGCTGCTAGGATGGGGTTAAATCAGGCAGCGGGCGGCTCTCCAGCCGCCGCTTGTTCAATGATTGGTTTAAAGCGAACAGCAGGTGGCTGGAGAGCTGCCGCCACTGCTGCAAGGTAGGGGTTATATCAGGCAGGGTAGCTAGAGAGCCGCCGACGCTGCCATGAAATGGATGCTGCACTTCTATGAGTATCATGGGCGCCGGTGAATCAGCTGGAGCAGGTAGTTTGGGACCCGGCGTATAACACGCAGTATCGGCGTATAACACGCAGGCAGGGTTTAAGCTTGCAATTTTAGTTTTAAAACTGCGTGTTATACGCCGATAAATACGGTATATATATTTTTATTACTAATCTTGGTGTGTGCAGCAATAAGACTCGGGTGGGGGTTTGGGGCATCCCCAATTTCCATTCATTAAGGCTTACGGAAAATATTTTGGCAGTCCAATAGGATGGAAGTTAACTTTTTGTTAACTATAGTAGCGTTGATTCTATTTTTGACCTCATTAAAATCTAGCCTTGCTTTGGAAATAGTTTGTTTCGCGGCAGTAAAAATAAAGGTGATCAACTTTCTTTAATGAAAACCGAGTTTACGCATTTCCCTACTCAAAAGGGCTTCCCAATGGTTGTTTTTTGCAACCCCTTGACCTGCTGCACCCGAAGCAGGTGCCCCCCTAGCTACGCCCCTGATCGAAATGCATAACACAGTAATATGCATGTATCAAAAGCTGTCTTCAGAATCTCCATGTTTTTGTTTGTACCACAGTCAGTAGTTTTCGACCAAAAAACCCCACCGATATTCAGAATTCACTTTATTATGCAAGTATAATAAGATAAAAAAAGCAACTGTACTCATAAAGAAAATCAGAAGGGCAATGCTTCATAAATAGCAAAGTGATTGTATACAAATAGTGCACAGATCAAAAATTATAATATACGGTACATATATTAATATGTTTCTAATTAAGGTGATTAAGGCAAATGTATGCAGTATATATTACTATGGCTAGTGATTAATGCTTATTTTCCAAAGCTGTCCATTCCACTCTTCTCTGTTTGAGATCCTCGGAGGCGGTACATTCTGTACAGAATGACACTGGCAATCACCAAGGCAGCCCCCAACAAGACAGCAATGAGGACCCCAACAATGAGACCAGTTAAACTTCCCTCAAGTTGCTTCACTCCTGCCAAACCTGCAAAATATTCATAATATAAAAAAATCCATCCTTTATTGGGGCTCATGCTAATTATTTTGGTGAAGCAAGTTTAAATCTGATTGTGCATTTTTAATGTAAACTGGAACATATTCTAAATAGTGTGGTAAAAAGTATTGTCTTATTCTTCCCAAAACATTACTTGCACATGACATAATGCATTTGTAAAGTATGTACTTAGGAACATATTTAGAAAATTTGAAAACAACAGCATCCTGTGGGGCATTCTAAATGTATCTTTTTTTTACAAACCCCATAGGGTGCTGTTTCAAAATGTTCAAAAATGATTCTTAGCTCAGTGGAAACTTTTAGTAAAAAAAATAAACCACTTGCACACTTACATGTGAGATACATCATTTTTCCAGTGAAACAAATATAATAGTCTGGAAACAACAGCATCATGCTGGCTATGCTGCAGAATAGGCTCGATTCAGAGGCACATTCGTCTGGACTTCCAGAGCGGTCTGTGAAAGTTTGTGTGTGTTTGTCATTTTTTTTTTTTTTTTTTTTGTCCATTTTTCATTCGTACGAATGTTCGGGAAAATGTGTATATGCGCTTTCGACGAACGAAACTAAATCGGATCATTTGCGTTAGTTCGGATCATTTTCCCAACAAAATCTGATATTTTTCGTTCGTTCAGATAACTTACGTTGTTGAGATGGGCTTGCGTCTGATTCAGAGAGCTGATTGCCGACGGACCACCACCCTATTAAACCGTTTCATTTGCGATCCACTTACGCGACCTTTGAGGCCTCGGATTGCTATTGTTGAACATGTTTTGCGGCTATGTGGAGGAGTCTGCACGTCTTTAGCACCAAGGCATTGCATGTATCAGCATGGCCGAGGCCATAAATTGTATAGCAATGCATACCTGAATCAATACATTTCATGTATGCCTTATAGAAGCATTTTAATGCTGACCTTAATTAGTCCTTAGCATGTAAACCTTTATTTTCCCACACATCCATATAATTGCTATATTTTTTTAGTTTTTTTATATTTGGATTGTTGAACTTGAATCTTAATTTGTTGTAGGAGTTATTGTTTTAGTTGGTTACCTTTGCTTTGTGTAATTACTTTATATTTGGTTGCAGCAACCGCAAGATGTGCCACTTGCACAACATACAAGCAGTGTTTGGTCCGGATATGCGATTCCTCAGTGTTCTTGCAGGGCATCCAGGGTCGTCCCATGATGCTTATATATTGCGAGGCTTAGGCTTATTTCGTCAGTTTGAGTCAGGAGAATTATCTGGTGGATGGCTCCTGGGTAAGTTTGCTCACATTCCATCAATCCATTTTCACTGTATGGCAATGAATATAGTTGATGATTTATGTCTTAACCTATGGCTGTTTTTAGCCCTTGATGACATGTTAAACAATATTGTAGCTTAGAATGTGTATTTTATGTTAGTATTTTTAAATTATTTCAGGGGATTCTGGATATCCACTCCTGCCCTTACTCCTGATGCCCATTCTTTGCCTGCAGAATGCGGGCAAGGAGTTCTCTAATCGGGCCCTATGCAAAACCCGGGCCGTGGTGGCGAGGGCCTACTGGCTTTTGAAGTCCAGATTTAGGTGTTTGGACCATACAGGGGGGGGGGGCACTGCAGTATGACCCCAACAAGGTTATACCAATAATTTAATTTACGTTTTTTAACAGGGACCACACGTGCCAGAGTGGCACAACTGAGTGTCAGGGTCCTTCAGTTGGTGGGCGAGATGCAGGACCTGCGCGACTCGTTGGGGACCACAGATGAAGAATAATGTTCTGTGGCCTGCCATTGCTATGTATTTAGTTTTTTATAGTTGTAAAAGTTTTACATTTTCAAAATATTTTAATATTTTATATTTTAGAATGGAAAAAAAAATAACAGTTTCAGTGTCATTTCATTTACAAAATACATTAACACAAAACTAATGGGCCCAGAAATATTTAAAGATGAATATTCACATGACCTAGAAGTGATTTGGGTAAGTTTTAGGGGGCTAAAATCGAAGAAGAACCTAACCGCGAAGTGGTTTGGGTGAGCTTTAAGGGTCCAAAAAGGAAGAGGGAGGATAGCGCTAAGTGATTGTAACATTGTAGCAGAATTGAGGGTGGCAAATATGTAGGCGAGCACGTTAATGAGTTAAGTTTGTAGTGCACTGGCGCTAGATCGTAAGGATTTTCGTCTGGGCGATTATTTATTGAAAAAGGGAAACAGAATCTATCGGCAAACGTAAAGGATTCGTGGGAGGAGACGATGGGAAAAGGGCAAAAACGAAAGCCTACGTTGTAACATGAGAAAATGAAACGGAAAAGTCACGCTGGAAAATGACATCCTCGTATTCGTACTCTGCCGTACGAACAGACGGAAACTTTACAGAAGGATTGCAATGCATGCATAGAATCTCTCGCACACTCATACAAGAGCGGGAAAATAAAAAATAAAAAAAACAGATCGGCACAAAAACGAAAGTCTTTTTTTGTCTCTCTGAATTGAGCCTAATGTGTTATTTTTTTCAGGGTCCCCATAGGGTGCTGTTGTTTCCAAACCTTTTAACAATTATTATTACCTCATTGGAAAAATTAGTCAGTGAGGTGATAGCAGACAGCTGCAGCATTTAGCCCACTGGTCTCCTAGCAACAGCTGTTCCTGCTTTTTTCACAGACAGGTGCTTTACACTGGGGTAACAGCTCTGTGTGTGTGAGGTGCTGCTTCTGTGGTGAGACTACCAGGTGACTCAATAAATATATAAGAAATCTCTACAATATACAGCCATTTCAAATTTATTATGGCTGCCCCAACAGCTTACAAGGGCATTGATAACCAGGCCCTGAAGCACTCTCTCAGAATCTGGAATATTAACAGATCAAAAAGCCACCTCATCTCCCCTCTGCCTCCCCTGCTATCAGTCTTGGGTAACCCTGAATTTCTCCCGACCTTTCAGGAACCTGCTGCGTTTAGTTGGTGAAAATCACAAAACTTAACAAGGGTTAAAGATCTTGTTTTTCATAGGGGAATTTTAACATTCCCCAAGCTTCAATCCCTTAGAGACATTCCGAACAGGGAATACCTCCACTACCTACAAATAACCCACTATATAGCTACTAAGTCTAGAGCGGGGGCTACCCCAGAACCATCTACACCATTGAGTTTGCCTGTGGATCACAACCTCTTGGGAAGGGGATGATTGCCATGGTTTATAGGAAGTTATGCGTGGATGGGGAGACACCCCTCCCAGTCTACACAAGCAGGTGGAAAGCTGATTTTGGTGTAAGCATATCTCCTAGTAAATGGAAAATAGCATGGCGGAACTCATTCCCATGGTTCCTGAACACGGGTGCCCAGGAGGTCAATATTAAAGTCTTACTCCGATGGTACCTAGTTCCGGATAAGATCCACAGATTTTGCCCCTCCTACCCACCGGAGTGTTTCAGAGAGTGCCGCCTACAGGGATCATATATTCATATATGGTAGGATTGTAGGGTTGTCCGCCATTTCTGGGCTAAGGTCTATTACCTTTTAAGGAAAGCAACAGGGTTACACCTGACCTCATCACCTCAACTTGCCCTACTTAATTTTAAACCCCGCGGGTGTACAAGATCACAATTTGAACTTATCAGACACATCCTTACAGCCGCTAAACTTATCATAGCACACTCTTGGAAGAAGAAGACGATCCCTAGTGGGAGCCTGGTCCCTCGCATCAACGAAGTTATGTTCCTCGAGAAGATGGCAGCCTCGATGCAAGGCGACCTGGGAAGGCTGGATCACGCACTTCCAAACCAAACACTTTGATCGCTCCCTCCTCACTATTCAGTGATGCATTGTACTCGTCTCAAGCCAGGTGGTGGCTGGACACCCACCCTTAAACCTTCCCCCCTCCCTTTCTTTGACCCTCTATCCTCTCCATTTTAGTCCCCCATTCCCTGTCTTCCACACTCCCTCCTCAGGTACGAGGTTTGACGCTATACGCGCCTCATACCTTGTTCTCGGAGATACAGTTTTCAATTTGTGTACAGGTCGACACCCTCTTGGGTGTAACTATATGCTCCACAAAATGTAATGTATGTTGCAATCTGTTGTACTTCTCTTATAGTCTCAACAAAAACACTGTTTAAAAAAAGAAATCTCTACAATATAAACTAAACTGACTGAAAAATTCTACTTTGCATGATCGTGCAGGTATATATATACCAATAATAAGCTCTAGTCACAGTTACATGGGCAAATAAGGAATTTCCTGAGAGACCAGGACCAAAAGGTCCCCATCACAGTTAGGGTCATTCCTTACCCAGGTAGAAGTTCATGCTAGCAACCCGCAACGCCAATATAACACAAGCGCAATGTGACAGCTCGTGCCATGTAGTGAAGTTGGGCAGGAGCCAGGACTTGTAAGTATACATTGTGCTTCATGCTGCGCACTCTGCAGCAGCCATCCACCATGAAGCCTACTATGGATGCAGTAGTACCCATAGAAAATATATTTTATAAAAAGCAGCACCCACCAGGAACATGGGGGGGGGGGGGTAACTGGACTTCCATATTGCAGTAGCTCTATCAATTTTGGAATGAAAATGAAGAACAAATGTAGATTGACCCGTCTTATTTTCGGGGAAATACAGTGCATTTTGCTAAAAAAAAATTATATGAAAAAAATGGGAGTACTCACTGCTTAGCTGGCTTGAGATTTCTTCTGTGTAATCTAAAAAGGACAGGTAACAGTAAACATCATATTAGATTAGACAATTATACTATTTATTAATTATTTCAGGAACTATTTAATTGCAATGTAAGAAAGTATGTTTTCAAGATTGAAAAGTTTTAGTAAATCTGCAACCTTTTTAGTAACAAGTACGGTCCCACTTTCCATTTTATTTAATTATCTGAAGTACCA
Source organism: Gastrophryne carolinensis (assembly GCA_027917425.1). NCBI lineage: Eukaryota > Metazoa > Chordata > Amphibia > Anura > Microhylidae > Gastrophryne > Gastrophryne carolinensis. The sequence goes on from CM051242.1 coordinate 90,401,737, forward strand.
CCTGGGCAATACATACGAAGAGTCACTAACCTAGAACTGTGTTAAATTGTATAAAAGAATTTAAAGTTTATGAAATGCACATAGATATGTTTTGGATCACCTTTTGGAGCAAACTGGGCTGAGGTAAGTATTATTGGTGGCAGATCAGATTGGGGTACAGATCAATCTGCAGCCTTGTGACTTAAAACTTTATAAGATATTACACACCAGAATTGGTACACATACCAACAGTTGAGAACCTCTGGTATAAATGATACTGAAGCTGTAATTCTCTGCTCACTATTCCTTTCGATATCATGGAAATGGGATGATCTTTGTCTAGCTTTGGAGATGTTACACAGAGGGCTTTAAAAGCTTTCATACAACATCATGAAAATCTGTGATACTTGAGATATTACCACTTGGCAAAAATTAACTCTGCATAAAGCAAACTACTGTATGTAATTAACCCCAGGCCTGATGGCTAAAGGTGTTATAACAGGATTAGGCAGAGATATGGTCAACTCCTGGATTCAGTCGACACTCCACAGCAGAAACATAAGACGAGTATTTGCATGGGTATAACCCATTCTTTCTGTTTCCCTGGGTTTAGCTCCAGACTGATTAATTAACCAGTAAAAACCAGGGCTTTCAGTCATGGGATGGGTGGAGTTGGCTCCCCACTCTTCCCCAATCCCCAATTCCCCAACCAGACATGTGCTTTCCTGGCTGTGTATGCAGAAGAACCTATATCAGGTTATATGAAGTCCAAACATTTTTTATTCGTTACAGCAGACCTAAACCTTTGCCCTGGTCTTCCAAGACACTAAACAAATTAAATCCATGAATCCTCATTTAATACACTATATAAAATAACCTGTGAAACCTGAGTTTAAGAGACACTAAATTTTACCTAGTGCAGCTCCATGTATAATGGAGACAGGGGTGGGTAACAGTTGCACTGCTACTAGGAATCTCCTAAATTTAGGGTTTATGGTGGGACCCTATTGGGCATAAAACTCCTGCTGTGCTATAGGAGCCTATTGTTACAACATTTTATTTATTCATTTTAATTACCAAAATCAGAAATTACTCGGAGACCAACTTACCAGTATCAATGATTAGAAAACTAACATTAGGCCCTTCCAGTTTATTTGCAAAGCAATGAAAGTTGTCCTCTATGGAAAGTTATATTGCTTGGTAGCAAGGCAGAAGCATTGCCCATGTAGCTTATCCCTCACAAAAAGTAACTAGCAGCAGACAATGGAAGGTCAAGAACAAGAATTGCTGCACCTGGTGCCTGATGCCAAGGCCAAGGGTGAAGCTGCTTCACAGAGCATAACTGAGCAGAGCAAATAAGTAATTTTGTTAACCGGGTAAATTAGTCTTCAAATGGGGGATGGGAGGAGAGTGGGAGCTGCTTAGATGGGAGTCTGTCTGAGGCACAGTGCCAGATAGTACAGAAAGTGCCTAACCTGGGGGCATTTGGATGTGGGGGATGAGGTATGATGCTAATGCCTGGGTTGTAGACAGCATGTGTACATGCCAGAACTAAAACTACTGTGAAACAATTGTGCTTCTAATCCAAAAGAAAAAGTAGGCAGTCCTCCCCTGCCTGTATGTTTTATCACCTCTCTAATTACATGACTTACCTAATGGAACACAAATTGAATATAGGATAGGTCATTTTACCTCAACCTGAGCCGAAGGGTGGGAGCAAAGCAAAGAAAATTAGAGGGTTGGGCTCTAAAAATATTGCCCTATGCAGGGAAGAACCAGAGTCATTACTACATAGACCTATTTCTTGAACTGATATTTTCCTGTAGGGAACATTGAGGTAAAAACTATTATAGTCTTTACCTTTTGTGACTATAGGTCCAGATGACAAGGTGACTTCTTGGGAGGATCCTTCAGTTGTTCCTTCTGCAGCTCTTCTTCTTCTTCCTGAGCCAGAACAACTCTGTATAATCATAACATATTATTATGTATGTATTGCATGATAATCCATTACACATGAAAGTACATAGAACCAAACAAGCTTACACATAGAAGATTTTACCTAGAAAATGTTAATTGGAGCCATAGCCAGGGCATAGGTCTATAACACTGCACTCCTTTTTTACCCAACATTCCTTTAAAGAAATGCTGCTCTGTGCGTGCACGCTCTAGCCCAATGATGGCGAACCTATGTCACACAAGACATCCTCCAGCATGCAAAACTTCAATAAAACCGCCGCTACCGCAGTCACATGCGCATTGTATGTGATGTGGCACCAGCAATTCTCCTCTGTGTTTACACAGTGGGGGGGGGGGGGGGGGGGGCTTCAGAGGCTTTGAACCAGGAAATGATTGAAAGGACTTCAATCATTTCCATTATTGAAAGGATCGGGCTTCACAGGAGAACAGAAGGCATAATGTATTCATAAAATAAGTGCAGTGACTACTTCACACATCCACACGGAATCTACTTGAAAGTGACTCCACACACCCCAAGTTTCTGTTGCCTCTGTGTGTGTCTCTCTGTGTCTCTCTCCCTCTGTGTCTCTGTGTGTCTGTGAGGTGGAGCGAAGCAGGTATCCCAAATCAGGATACATCCATGCTGCAGCAGTCTGAGAACCAAAAGTCTTTTCTAACTGTTAGTCTCTTTAAACCAGATCAAAAGTAAAACATGACTGTTGGTCATTTTAGTCGTACTGTTTGGGGGCATTCTGATTTGTAATGCCCCACTGCACATACCCTCTCATTCAAGCCCAATAGCAGGCAATCCTCCATACCCACTCCCACATTCCCTCACCAGTCTGGGCCTCAGGTGATCACCACCAGGTTCACCAAACAAGCAACACTTCTGTGCGTCACTCTGCCTAGTGATTGGCCACCAGCAATAGCATACAGTCAGGACCCAGTCAGCTGGTACAGTATCAGACCTTTGGGAGGGGAATGGATACCAAGTCACCCCAAATCAGAATGTCCAGGAATTTTTAAACATTATCCACTTTAACTGAAGGGTTAACTCTATTCACAGACAACTATGCAAATTAAAACCTCAATCCAGTGTAGACATCTTGGCAAAAGTCAAAACTTACATTTGGCCTTTTTTTCCTTCCTTATGGAAGCCATCCAGAAGCCATGTACCATACTCACCCACCTAGAGCATGCATGCTCACCTGCTTTTGGGTTCCATCAGTGGATTCTGCAGAGCCTGCTCATTTAAGTCAATGGGACAGGTAGAGCATCTGCATCTACACAGGAGTCTCAGAAAATGAAAGAAGAATGCAAGGCAGCTCTTGTGACCAACTTGAAGAAAGTCACCAGAATCTTCAGCAGATTGAGATATATTAGCTGTCCCATAAAGAACATTGCTGGGCCTTCTTCAAAACATCCTTACATAGCTGGCCTTTGGGGTGTTCAAATGGAGTGGCTACACAGGTGCTTCCATTCTAGAGGTGCCAACATGGCTTCAGAATTTTTTTCCCCTTTGCCAAGGTGTTATTTGTAATAGAACAGCACAATTTGGCCTGGGTGGGAGCAATGGGGAAGGGGGCTCAGGGGGTAAGTGGGGTTAAGTGGAGAGCAGACAGTTCCAGGGAGGGGAGGTTGCTTCACATGCTAGCTCTGCCAGATGTAATTTTTTAGGAGTGGGAGTCTGTGTTGTCCACGAAGGGGTATAATCTTGTAGTCATTCACAGGCACCTTCCAACCTAAGCCAACCCAATTCCTTTTTACCTCATGTTAGTTCTTTCTAAATTGTGCAACTAAGAAACGTTGTCACTTTAGCCATCCGCATTTTCTCGAAATTTGGAATAGCGTCTACTAACTACACTATGGGTCATATGATTGCCATGATGGCATTACCTTTTCATCCTATTCCGTGATAAGCTACTAGTGTTTCAATTAGAACTTTTTTGAAATTTCTGAAGAAAGTTCTGTGGGGCAGTCCTCACAATTGTGACTTTGAGGGCCTTATAATGTGCGCCATTTAGCATCTTTCTGGTGGCTATAGCACCAGTTTTGGAGCGCCTGCGTTTTTGTCTTTTCTGGCGCTGCGCTCTTGACTACAATGGCACTAGGATTAGATGCTAATTTGCTTTAATTGTTGCACTGAGTATTGAGCGGCCTGTGTCAGTGCTTGTTGGCCCCACTACTGATTATCCCAGGCCCAGTGAGCACCACTTTGTACTTCTACCTTTTTGGCGCTCCAGAATCAGGAATTGTTTCCTCCTTGTAAAGATTGGCGATGTATTTACCCGGTGCTGGTCAGCGTTTTATCATTACAGTTACAAGAAATCACTGCTGGGGACAAACTTTACAGTGTGTTTAGGCTGTGTTTTAGTTGTTGTTGTCCAAGTTACACATTGGTAAGAAATACCAAGTTAAGTTATGGAAAATGTTTTAAGCAATAAAAAATAAAATTTCATTTGGTGACATCTAGGTCCTCTATTATTATAAGTCACAATGCAAGTTGTGTACATAAAATGGGTGTAATATTAATTATAAGTATGAAACTCTGCAATCCAGTTCTGCCCATTGTGCTTAATGGGATCTTGACCTATAGCGCCACTTTCAGCTGGCGCTGCTTCAACCAGGGCATCCAGCACTGCTACCTTTTGGGGAGTTAGGCCCTTATTTATGAAGGAATAGCGCCAGGTAGCGACTGGTGAGCGACCGGTAATGACGGGCACCGCCACAAGAACGCCAGCTCCCCACCACAATCACACATTTATCAAGCCAATCCTGCTTAGCGACTGAGATAGCGCCAGATAGCCACTCATTCATCATTATTCCAGCCTCAGCCCACAGCGCCAGCGAGCGACCTTGAACAGCGACAGGTATGACCTCTCGCTACCTGGCGCTTTCCAATGCATTTCAATAGAACAATCTTTAAATATTCATAATTAATTGTTATTAATGTTTTTTTTTTTTTTTTTTTTTTAAATGTGAAAAATTCTGTGACCACTTCTGCCATTTTAGATAATTTTTTTAAGGTAAAAAAAAAAAAAATGTACAGAATTGATATTACAGGTCTGTTATTATTGTATTCATATTACTAAATTCTTTATTAATTTTTTTTTTCTTGGTTTCCAAAAATATGGTGGTTTGGGGGTTAAAAAACGACTTTTAACACATCGCCGCCAGCGCTCTGGGGTTTAAACATCCATTTCTCAGCGCGAGAATTTTTTGAGCGTGATTTTTTGATGAATATGGTGGGAGCCGGTCGCTCTGACCAGTCGCTATCATGCGCACCCATACATCGCGGAACCTGTCAAATAGCGACTCGTCACCCCGTATTCAACATTACTGCACACCGACTCAGTCGCTATCAACAACCGAGCAATGGCCAAGCACAGCGACTACTAGCGGGCGCTGTGAAAATACTGCTACAGTCGCTCAACTGTCGCTACCTGCCGCTATTAATGAATCGGCCTCCCCGTGTTAAATAAGACGCTAGCCAGCGGATGCATCAGCATCGGTGTTTTTTAAACCCTACGCTGTGTGCCGCTGAGGCAAAAATGTAGCACTCTGTGGCTCTGACGCTTCATAAATCAGGATTTCTATCTTAGGAGAGAGAAGATTGAGCTGCTGTATTGCAAAATAGATATAGGAGATATTTTTCCTTTTTTTTTTTACTAATGGACTTAAATGGATCAATGGATAATAAATAATCTCTTAAAAAATTAGATTGTTTAATAAACCCTTGCCCAATCCAAACTAATGGAACAGACAGACATACCTGTGTCAGAGCTTGGCAGGTCTGTGGCTGGCACAGCCTCGTGTAGCAGTGAATATAGATGGTTGAAACCGTTTGACTGCTGTGCTGTAAAAACCGGAAAGTCTCAAAACTAAATTGCGCTTTTGTTCCGTTCCCATTTAAAATAATTTGAGTCTGGTTTTTTGGAGAACACCTTGAAGAAAGGAGGAAACATTTTAATAGGCACAAAAGTAAAAACCAATGAATAAGGTTGGATACTTTTTATAAGTTTTTTTAATTTTTTTTGGTAGTAGGCATAAAACTAAGGCCCTTATTTATGAAGGAATAGCGACAGGTAGCGACTGGTGAGCGGCCGGTAATGACGGGCCCCGCCACGAGAACGCCGGCTCCCCACCACAATCACACATTTATCAAGCCAATCCTGCTTAGCGACTGAGATAGCGCCATATAGCCACTCATTCATCATTATTCCAGCCTCACCCCACAGCGCCAGCGAGCGACCTTGAACAGCGACAGGTATGACCTCTCGCTACCTGGCGCGCTCCAATGCATTTCAATGGAACAATCTTTAAATATTCATAATTAATTGTTATTAATTATTTTTTTTTTTTAATGTGAAAAATTCTGTGACCACTTCTGCCATTTTAGATTATTTTTTTTAGGGGAAAAAAATAAAAAAAAATAAATTGTACAGAATTGATATTACAGGTCTGATATTAATGTATTCATATTACAAAATTATTTAAAAAACTTGTTTTTTTTTGGTTTTCAAAAATATGGTTGTTTGGGGGTTAAAAATCTACTTTTAACCCATCGCCACCAGCGATCTGGGGTTTAAACATGCATTTTACAGAGCGAGAATTTTTTGAGCGTGATTTGTTAATGAATATGGTGGGAGCCGGTCGCTAGGGCCAGTCGCTATCATGCGCTCCCATACAGCGTGGAACCTGTCAAATAGCGACTCCTCACCCAATATTCAACATTACGGCAAACCGACTGAGTCGCTATCAACTACAGAACAATGGCCAAGCACAGCGACTACTAGCGGGCGCTCTGAAAATGCCGCTACAGTCGCTCAACTGTCGCTACCTGCCGCTATTAATGAATTGGCCTCCCCACCTGCTGGAGAGCTGACCGTGGTCTGCTGTGATCTTATAGTAACCTGGCTGTTTACAGTGTTACACAGCAAAAAGTCGTCTGGCGGGGATGTAACTACAGGGGGCGCAAGGGGTGCACTAAGCTAAATTAGGGGATTGCACTCAAAAATCCAATTTTTAACCTATAGCAAGGCACACGTATATAAAAACAATTAACTTCATAATACAGGACTAAATTAAAAGCAGGAAGGTGCACAACAAACCCCTGGCAAATGAGCAATTCATAATTAAAACCAGACAAAACACCAAAAATTAATAAACCTGACCTTCACTCTGAATAAGAGCCTATCTCATATGTTTCCCCCACCCTGTACATACAGATTGGCCACATTAAAACTCATCCCACTTGCACCTATTGCGTTTTTTTTTAACTTTTAACATCCAAGGTGGTGGCCCGTGAAGTCTCAAGCTGCTTGCAGACAGGTCTTGCCTTCTGCCTGTGCCACTCTGCATTCTGGGATTGCTGTCCTTTTCCTGACACCAGCTCTGCTCTGTGTGTGCAAAGCACAGCTATAACCCCGCACCCCAGCACTCAACATGTGATGCTTCTGAGGCAAGATGGCGGCGACCATATCCTAGAGTCCCAGTTGAAGCCCAGTGGAGGAAAAAATAAGTAAGCGACTAAAAACGTAAAAATATATTAATTTTAGATGCTGGGAATAGTTTAAGGGTTTGGCCTTTTCATGAAATGATGCTGAAGGTCAGGTTTAAGGAAAAAACACATGCAAATATGTGAAACAAGATACAATTAAACAATCATTATCTATCTACAATGGCTAAAGTGCAAGTGCACAAGTGAGGAAATAATTAATAATATAATATATTAATATTTATACTAATACAATCCAACAAAGAAATGAAGCGAGAATGAATCCAACACAGTGACAATATCCAGCAAATAGTACATGTGTAGGAATTGCGAGCCCACACAATGCAATGCAGAGGCAGTGTGTCACTCATCAACCACGTGCTCCCTACCACTGCTACGGATGAGGTTTAACCAGACCTTCACCATCATTTAATGAAAAGCCAAAACCGTTAAAAGAACGATTTACCAGCATCTAAAATTAATATATTTTACGTTTTTGGTCACTAACTTTTCATTCTTTCCTCCACTGGGCTGCAACTCTGTTCAGGAATCTAGGATACGGGCGCCGCCATCTTGGCTTAGAAGCATCACTTATACTGAGGAAAGGAGGGATTGCAGGGGGTGGCTTATAGCTGTGCTTTACACAGAGCAGAGCTGGGGTCAGAAAAAGTCAGAAGACACTTCCTGTTTGCAGGCAGCCTGAGACTCCATGGGCCGCCATCTTGGATGTCTAAAGGTTCAGAAAATGCAGTAGATGCAGGTAGGAGGATTTTTAATCTGGGCAATCTGTATGTACAGGGTGTGGGAAACATATAAGATACGCTCCTATTTGGGGTGAAGATCCAGTTTAATATGCTAACGGTCTCACCTGTTTTTATCACATTTGTGCTCACTTGGCATAATTTCAAGAAAGGAAGCACCATTTGTCTTTGCTGTTTCAGTCTTTAGTTGTCTAGCTGCATCCAAATGAGTTAAAAGACAAAAAAGGTTTACTGAATGAGCCTGGAATGGGCCCTTTGAAATGTTCACACCAGGGCCCTGTCACATTTACTTCCATGGCCACTGCCATCTATCTTTTTCCAATTTAACAACAGGGGCTCTGTTTGGCTTGTTACATTGTACAGCAATAAGGAGAGAGGCAAAGGGAGTAAAATCCCCTAGCCCAAGTTTAATCACACTCAGCACTGCTGTCTAAGTGTTCCCCAACCCTCTCCTTGAGAGCAAGGACTGGCCATGTAGTGTAATTATTAGGGCTATAGCTTGGTCTGAGCACATATTATTTTACCTGTTCTGTATCTGTGTGGAGATCTGTAACACATGTCCTGTTGATGGACCTCGAGGTGAAGGTTGGGGAACACTGCCCTATGTGTTCATGTATAAACATGTTACACTACATGTTAGCCTAATGCATACAGTCAAACCTACACTGTAAATAGGTCCCATTGGTCACTGTTTGCTGACAGCTGGAGTGGTGAAGGAGTTGCAAAGCACTGGTCCAGGAACACGTAGAAGCTGGAGGGAGAAATGAAGAAACATCACCAAAACTGGCAGAAGATTATCAATAGACATCTGTAATCACAGGCAAATCTGTAGGAATGTAATTAAAAGGAACAGAATAAGGAAACATGTAACTATTATAGTTACAAATACTTTAACTGGTGCCCAAAGAATGTGCGTGGCGGATCCTCACCTTGCCATGGATTGCAGCATCCCCCACACACACAGGAGGGGTAACTACCATATTTTTCGCCCTATAAGACGCACTTATTTTCCACCAACAGTTGGGGGGTGGGGGGGAAATGTCAGTGTGTCGCGCTATCCTAAGTGATACCTCTGCCGCTCGCACTGTCCCTGTCACTTCTCCATGGCCCCAGCAGACAGAGACACCCGGACTATACAGCGGCCACGCCCACCGCTGTGTGTGTCTGTGTGTGAAGACGGCAGGGAAAGCGGGAAGGATTTAAAGGTGAGTTTTACTTTTTTTTTTTTTACTATTGCCTGTAAGGGAAATGGAAGAGGGGGGATGCCACACTACCTATACGGGGAATGGAAGAGGGGGGGATGCCACACTACCTATACGGGGAATGGAAGAGGGGGGGATGCCACACTGCCTAAATGAGGAATGGAAGGGGGGGATGCCACATTGCCTATATGGGGAATGGAAGAGTGGGGGGATGCCACACTACCTATACGGGAAATGGAAGAGGGGGATGCCACACTACCTATACGGGGAATGGAAGGGGGGTGCCACACTACTTATACGGGGGATGGGTGGGGGGAATGCCACACTGGCGAAATGGGGAATGGGAGGGGGGGATGCCACACTGCCTATATGGGGAATGGAAGGGGGGGGGATGCCACACTACCTATACGGGGAATGGAAGAGGGGGGATGCCACACTACCTATATGGGGAATGGAAGAGGGGGGGATGCCACACTGCCTAAATGAGGAATGGAAGGGGGGGATGCCACACTGCCTATATGGGGAATGGAAGGGGGGGGGATGCCACACTACCTATACGGGGAATGGAAGAGGGGGGATGCCACACTACCTATATGGGGAATGGAAGAGGGGGGGATGCCACACTACCTATACGGGGAATGGAAGAGGGGGGGATGCCACACTGCCTAAATGAGGAATGGAAGGGGGGGATGCCACATTGCCTATATGGGGAATGGTAGAGTGGGGGGATGCCACACTACCTATACGGGGAATGGAAGAGGGGGGATGCCACACTACCTATACGGGGAATGGAAGGGGGGTGCCACACTACTTATACGGGGAATGGGTGGGGGGAATGCCACACTGCCGAAATGGGGAATGGGAGGGGGGGATGCCACACTGCCTATATGGGGAATGGAAGGGGGGGGGATGCCACACTACCTATACGGGGAATGGAAGAGGGGGGATGCCACACTACCTATATGGGGAATGGAAGAGGGGGGGATGCCACACTACCTATATGGGGAATGGAAGAGGGGGGGATGCCACACTACCTATACGGGGAATGGAAGAGGGGGGGATGCCACACTGCCTAAATGAGGAATGGAAGGGGGGGATGCCACATTGCCTATATGGGGAATGGAAGAGTGGGGGGATGCCACACTACCTATACGGGGAATGGAAGAGGGGGGATGCCACACTACCTATACGGGGAATGGAAGGGGGGTGCCACACTACTTATACGGGGAATGGGTGGGGGGAATGCCACACTGCCGAAATGGGGAATGGGAGGGGGGGATGCCACACTGCCTATATGGGGAATGGAAGGGGGGGGGATGCCACACTACCTATACGGGGAATGGAAGAGGGGGGATGCCACACTACCTATATGGGGAATGGAAGAGGGGGGGATGCCACACTACCTATACGGGGAATGGAAGAGGGGGGATGCCACACTACCTATATGGGGAATGGAAGAGGGGGGGATGCCACACTACCTATATGGGGAATGGAAGAGGGGGGGATGCCACACTACCTATACGGGGAATGGGAGGGGGGAATGCCACACTACCTAAATGGGGAATGGAGGGGGGGATGCCACACTACCTATATGGGGAATGGAAGAGGGGGGATGCCACACTACCTATACGGGGAATGGAAGAGGGGGGATGCCACACTACCTATATGGGGAATGGAAGAGGGGGGGATGCCACACTACCTATATGGGGAATGGAAGAGGGGGGGATGCCACACTACCTATACGGGGAATGGGAGGGGGGAATGCCACACTACCTAAATGGGGAATGGAGGGGGGGAATGCCACACTACCTATAGGGGAATGCCACCCTGCCTAAATGGGAATGGGAGGGGGGAATGACGCACTTCCTATACGGGAATTGGGGGATGCCACACTGCCTATATGGTAATGGGTAGGGATGCCACACTGCCTATATGGGAATGTAAGGGGGGAATGCCACACTGACTATGGGGAGTAGGAAGGGGGGAATGCCACACTGCCTATGGGAATGGGATGGGGGAACACCACACTGTCTGTAATTGGGTGTTTTAGCACAACATTTGGCTTAGAATATTTTTTTTCTAATTTTCCTTGCCCAAATCCTAGGTGCGCCTTATGGACAGGTGCGTCTTATAGGGCGAGAAATACGGTAAATATTTACCCTAATTGTCTGAGGCTAATATTCCCACGTATGCAAGGCTGTCATTAGGGTCAATGTCTCCCTAGCCACTGCTAATGACACCCATTTCCACACCCCATAATGATTATTGCCAGCAAGGGAAATCAGTGCACCAAAGCTGGGGAGGGCTACAACTAATGAAAAGAAAAAGGGCAAGAAAAAGGTAGTTCAGGTTTCTACTGAAACAACTTTGGGAGATAAAGTTTACAATGGATCAACTTGATGCCGCATACCCCCCCCCCCCACACACACACACACACACACACACTGACTAGATTACATAGCAAATCTTAAGGGGATCCCAAAAAAAAAAGAAGAAGAAGAATGCATCATGACATGCTCTAAAGTGCCTAATGGAACTGAGGAAATACAACCCGTACCCTATAATAAATAAAAGGGAATAGGTGTTACCGGTATACTATACAAATATATCTGTGTTATCCCTAGTAAATAACCCAGAGGTGTCAGCATGCATTCTCCACTTCGCTCCAGGACTGGAAATCTCATTGTTACTTGGAGAGAAGTGCCAAATCTGCCCTTCTTATTTTTTATTTGGGGCTGGGGGTGCAACCTCTCTCTTTCGCTTAATCAGCATCCTGTCTGTAGGGGGGGACACAGCCCTGATAGCAATTAAAAGCACATACTGGACAGTTATGCTTTACACTTACATTTTTAGTGAGTTTAGGGAAATTTTATTAAATTAACAAACTAGAAGCTGCTTATTTTATATATTCTATATCTACCATGAATTTGCTCCAGAACGTTTCAAGGGCTTGAAGGGATTACGCCATTGGGTACAGTCAATGGGAGAAATTCTCCTACATATTGACCAAAGAAGTGAAGGTTGGTAACTTACTTGGCTGATAAATTAGCAACTGCCACCTGAACATAAACCTTCTTTTTCAGAGGAAGAGCGCTTCCGTTAATTTGCAGAGGTGTCATAAAAGATTCATCCTTAAAGAAAGAATATAAATTTTGCTATAATGACAATAAATGAAATACTGTCTTGGTTATTGAAGGGCAATTATACCACAATAGATGTTGCCATTCTGACTAAATAAATCCTTATCAAAGCCTTTGGATGCTCCATAATGCTTATTTCACATCTCCAACAGAGTCAGGCCAAGATCATTAGTAGCATACTACAGTATGGAGATCAACTGCAGCTCCTCATGGCATTATAATGATATCTCTTTCTTTCACACAATCAGTCATGGCATTTCCTGCATCCCTCTACATCTGTGAACAGGCTGAGCCCACCCACCGTAACTGATGACTGGCATGGCCGCACACAGCCATGGAGAGATGCCATTCAGCTTTTTTATCTGTTAATTTACATGTGCAGCCAAAAAAAATCTGATTGGAGGAAATCTGTGCCTACGTCACGGCGGGATGGCTGGCGAGGTAAGTATAAAGGCCAAAAGTAGACAGTTGCTCCAACACAAAATCAGGGAGGGCCCTCTTCAGGAACATACGCTGGCTCTGAGGACATAGATCTCCTAAAGCTCAAAATCTTTTGCTTCTCCCGGGGCATTAGTTTGTATGTTTTACATATTATTTATGCCTCACCTAGAGAGTTATTTTGATAACATTCTCCAGATATAGAGAATAGTTTGACCTTCATTTTCATGTGAGAAAATAATGCATCTAAATATTTTGTCAAATAGATGTATTGGCACTGGCAAGTCTAGAGTGAGGCTTTAATAGGTCAAAAGATGCTTCTTTAGGAAACTGAGAATAGTCATAGACCCTGGCACATGTTACATGTGTACTGTGCACATGTACATGTGCTGTGTGTGAAAAGGAGGGACTAGAAGAGTGTCAATGTTGATCCAGAGGTTAGTTAAGAAAGAACTTTACAGGAAGCTTATGTTTTGAGTTTTGTCCTGTGTTGTATCAAAAGAGTTAAAAAGTACAGATAGTCTGGGAAGTGAGAACCACACCCCCCTCCTCCAGCAAAAGAAAAGAATAGAGCCTGGGAGATCTGTGGCCGTCTATAGGGAGGCCTCAGATTCGATTACCCAAGGAACAGGAGCGAGTTCACCTGTGACCAGCGTAAGTTGAGGAATCTGCCTGTGATGGTGTTTATCCATAACAAAAAGGCTACCTGTCTGGCACACCACCTCCCACACATTGGTGATCACAAGAAGATTTCTTTCTTCAGCACAGGAAGTCAAAGGTAAGCACCTGAGAATGATGAGGATACCATTTTAAAAAGCAGAGTGATGTATTGGGCTTGTGTCAGTTAGCAACTGCTTAGTTAGAAAAAGGAGGTATTAGAACCCTCCTGTAGATAGAGCTGCACAGGAGACGTTGTCTGTGTAACAAGTGCAGTACCAGAGACGGTCACAAAATGGCATTGCAGGATATAAAGTGGGAAGGAATCACTCATTAAATAGTCTAGAGTGAGACTTGAACTTAGGTCAAAAAATACTTGTAACAATACAAGTCATAGGCACTGGCACATGATGGATGTGTAATTATGCAGCATGTGACTAGCAGTATTTTGTCTTGTTGTGTAGTAGAGAAGCTATATAAAGTATAGAAAGCCTGGGAAGTGAGAGTTCACAGCAAAGGAAGAGGAACATAGCCTGGGAAAACAGTGGCAGCCTAAGGGAGGTCGCAGGTTGAGACAATATCTGAGTAACTGACCAAAGGATAATGTCCAACGGTGAAATGTGGAATCTGTGATTATATTTTGCATTGGAGTTAGGAACCACCTATGTATTGCCTGCAGCTTTAATTATCTCTAGAGATGCAATAAAGAAGGGTCAGTTATTATATTATATGGAGGCTTGTTTCTGACTGAATAATGCAAAATCCTGACACAACACCTACTCCCTCTCCACCCCCATTCCCTGGGTCTTCTGGACCCATGGTGTCCTTCTGTATGCCCTGGGTCTATAGGATCCCTGCTCTCACCACACCTTCACTACAGTGTAGGTGGGCAACTCATGGGGTAACTGGATAATGTTATACTTGTTCTTTAACATGTTATGTAACGATACTGTATATGAGTAAAACAGTTCCAGATATAACAGTGATGAATGCTGCCCATGATATTACTTACTGAGTATAGTTGCATACTTAATGTATTGATAAAGCTGCCATTATTTGTATTGATGGCAACATTTGCTGAAGATCTGAAAATAGATAAAAATTGCATGATCAGCCAATGTAGGGTGTGATACCTGTACATATATAAAAGGTGCATCTTACAGTTTTACAAATGGTGACCTCTGTGTATCTGTATATCTGTAATTACTCACGTCAGCAGCTCGGTGTTGGTAAGCATGTACATCAGCGGATAGTGGCAGGAGAATGTGTAGTTTAGGTTTGTGCTGTAGGCAATAGCTCCAGATTCTGAATCCGATGGAGTGTCCACAAATCCTGAGATTACCACAGTCTGCATATTTAGGAAGTTCTGGAAATCTTCAGATGAGTCAGTGCTCTCAATCTGTGAGAAGAAAGTAGTGCATCATTGTTAGAAAGTAAATAAAGTATGTCATAAATCTGATTATATATGAGAATAAAGGATCTGTCCAAGCAGGAAACAAAAGACAAACACTGCATGCTTAATCCCTACCTGGCAACTCTGCCATGGAAGGTTCTGGTTTCATAGGGGCACTGAATGACACTTACCCTTTCCTAGAGGAGCTCCTTTAGATGGATGGCAGGAAACTGCTGGAGACATATGCAGCTGCTGCAACATCTCTAAAGGGAGGCATGCTTCACTCCGGCATATACCTGTTTCCTATCCCTTGTGATACAAAGCTCTATGCCAGATTTTGCCCTCCCTTGGATCAAGACCCTGTTTAAAACTCATACCCCCCTCAGGATAAAACTGAATGTCTGCCCTACAATGCCCCCCAACCCCTAAAGATAAACCAGGTTGTGCCCCCTCACCTCTAGGGACAAAACACAATATCTGCTCTCTAATGAATTTAGCAACCTGGTAGAGCTGAGTTGGCGGTGCCCCCTTGTCCTCAACCACACTAAGGAGTGCAGGCCCCTTCAAATGTAATTAAATGTAACTAAAAAGCCTGTTTCCCCATTGGCTCTCACACAGGGAGCTCTCGCAGAGGGGGATGATAGCGCCCTGTGTAGCTGCTCCATCTCAGCACCCCAAAGGCCGCCATGCTATGACTAACTGGAGCAGCATCACAAATCCATTTTGAAAAATACTTTATCCAACAGTGCATTAGCAGGCCCTCAGATAGGCGGAAACACGCATGCCGCTGGGGATGCGCCCACTCTCACTCTCCATTGAAATCAATGAGAGCCCTTTGCCGAAGGATGTAAACATGGCAAAGAGCGGGGGCACAGAGCAAAACTAGGGAAAGTCAAAATCCCAGGTTTTGTTCTGTTTAAACCTATGTCATATGTGGGGTATTGGGGGCGAACGGTAGTGACACAGACAACAGTTCTCTCTCGGCAAAGCAGATTTATTTCAGAAAAAATGAAAGTATTCAAATGAAATAATACTTCTCCATTCATAGGTTGCAGCGTCAATGCAGAAAATCAAAACAAATGGTTACATCACCAAATAAAGGTAAATCCAGGGCTGGGGATTCCAGCAAGCTGTGGGTCAAAGGAAAGTCCAATCCAGATTACAGGGCAAACCAGCCCGCCACTTCTCACCCCCAACGATCCAAGAGTGGGCGCAGAAGCCAAGTCCTCCGGCTTAATAGTCCAGTATTGTTATTCACACAATATGCAGTTCAGCCTGAGCTCCCTCCATCAGGCGGGTCAAAGACCACTGACTGGCTCAGTGGGAGCCTTTTATTCAGGCTCCTTCCTGAAATCAATCTTACCAGGTGTGCGGGCCTGGGATCAGAAGAAACCTAGGAGTGGGGAATGTGACCAGGGTTCTGAAATCCTGGCATGGATCGTGCTCTATACAGCACTGTAGGGGAAAAATATACTCCATCCAGGACTTCTCCACACACTTTACCACACATATTATTTATACATTATTAAGACGTGGTCGCTGTACTTGATGTAATTAGTAAATGTTTAATGAACAGTTTCAAATAAGCATCTGACCACTGGCCAATGACACATATGATGCATCCCCCACATTGAGTTGGTCTGTACTGTACTGCAGAAGCCTCCAGATATTTTATAAAGATAATCTATTATATGCTATACACACCCTTGTTACAATTGGGTACAGAGATGATGTGTATGTTATTGGCCCAAAAGGCACTCAAAAGGCCTGCTCCCAGGGAATTCCAGGAATATTTCTCTTCACACCGACCGTATCAGGGGTACACTAACTCAGGGCAGTCCCTCCACAGCTGACTGGCTGAATCTTCCTCCTAAGCTGGAGTGTCTCTCCCTATACCTGTCTCTTGGTCCCCACGGGTACACTTACAGTGGTCTTCTCAGGTCTCCATTCTCCCTCTTCAGGTCCTGGCATAGCAAGTGGAGGGATACAGACCACACACATGCATTTAGCCTAGCTTCAATCTCTGACATTTATATATAAGGTTTGTGAGCTGTGGTGTCTCCAGTCATCCACTGGAGCCAGATTGGGAACATATAGAACATATTCAATCCTTACTATCTAATGTGATTGACAATAGACATAACATCCATGGGGAGCATCATCCTCTCCATTGCTCCCCAGGGCACCATTCAAGCCTGAGTGGGCTGATTTAATAGTATTTGTCTCTACATCATGGCAGTTATGTCACCAGCATGGCCAGCAAATTCTGGAAAATTCTGGAAAAATCCTTCAGTGGCCATTCAGGCAGCTCCTTATATAGGCTCTGCTGTAACTTCCAGTTGGCGATTGGCCAGAGAGCATGAAACAACCTATCTATAGATACATTGAGGGACTAAAAAATTCTTCCAACCTGTATGAAGAACTATTTAAGCCGCAGGGGTCCTACATGTAGGATATGTGATTAGCAGTCAAATGATTATTACATGGCAGCTTAATGCTTTAAATTATAAGAAACATTACTACTCACCACAATATTGTTTCCACATGAATTTTCTGTTGTGTCGTTGACTGGAAACAAAAACCTTACAACTGGTGGGACAACTGAAGTGTCAAGCGTTCCATTGCAATTTATTGAGCTGTGCCTCCCATTAAGAGCCAAAGTTGTTGGATCAAACATAGAATACTGCACTGGGCAGGCGATGATGACCAATTCAATAACTGATGGACCACAGTTCACTGTGATATCGCTGTTTGCTGATGGAGGAAACAATTAGAGATCATTGCAGTACATGAACATATACAACACACTCTTTCCAGATGTTATATTCACCATAGTCACTCTACAGGCCCTGAAGCACATATTAGGGTCCATTCATGGTCATGCGCCATGACTTTGCGCACACTATATGGAGCGCCAAATTGCGATTAGGCTTCTGCATGATTCACGGTCATCAAAATGGGATAGGCATTTGTTTTTTGCTCCAATATGCGTGTTCGCCATTTTTGCACATCAAACTGCCTCCGGTACCCTATTCGTGTTATGTTTAGGGGGCAGAAAACTGTGCGCAAGTGAGGCAATTCGAAGATTGAAATTCCTCCAGCAAATAGGTGGAGAAACCTGCTGGTTCCATTGAGTAACAGCCTTATTTTATTCCAAAAACACATGCCAGTGTTTGCCATGTTTTTGAACAATGAAAGTGTCAGCCGCAAGTTCTTTTTAGGGACTGAATCCTTTTTTTGTTTTGTTATAATATGTATTGTAATATTGATAAAAAGTTGTCAAAAATTAAGGTTAAATCAACAAAAATGTGGATATTGGGCCCTAAAGTTTAGCAAAAACACAAACAATAAAATATTATAGTTAATGCAAAACAAACAGGGGATGGAGAGAACATCTGGGACAAAACATTGGGCCACAGTAAAGGAAAGGTGAGAAACATGGGGGATCATCAGCCAAATACAAATGGAGCAGGGCCATTTGCGCTTAAAAGCACCAGATTTTCCTTGCGGTGCAATGGGCGCTATAAGACACTATTTGTGCTTCTCCCGTGTGCTTGCCATTTGGTACAATTTGCACTTGCGTCCGGCATCAGCACGCAGCCATGAATCATGCTCCATCTGAGCTTATTTGCGCACCGACCATGATTTGACCCTATTGTGTTCCAAAAGAATTGCACACATTTCATTTGCCAGAATGTCATTGCCTGTGTTGCTGCTGTGCCAAAGTCCTGCTTTTTACATTGCAAAAAGTCACACAACACTCGGCGGTGCTATATTGTAACCAGCCTGGAGAGTGGCTGCAATTACAATGTAATAATGGCTGCTCCCTGCTGAGTGACAATGTAAATAGCTTCACAGTTGACTGTAATGTCTGTGCATTTATTGTCTTATATATTCTAATTAGTGTGCTGCTTACTTTTCAAAGACCATTTTCACTGGTACTGTATTGTTAGGTAATCATTTTAGGGCTCAGTAACCTGTTGGGTTAACTTTTGAGGATATAAGTTAATTTTCCTGTTTACAGGAAAGATTCTATTAGTAGCCAACAAAATGCTACTTAGTACAATCTCAGATGAGAAAGATATACAGTAGAAATATTGCAGTTACCCTTGCCTCAAATGGACAATATCATGGCTGAATCCTTTTCTGTAGGCACTGGGGGAGGACTGCCTGAGACGAACTATAGAAATAGGCCCCTCCACTCCTCAACGAAACAATGGGGGGGGGGGGAGTGTAGGGAGTGGAGACGGGTGGGGTTGCTGAACCACCAAGAGTCGACTTAATAACATCGACAAAAAGACAGTCCTACTATGCCCACCAAAAGTCATGTTCTTTGGACATCCACACAGCAAACAGTGTCTGGCCTCTGAAACACTGATGACTAAAGCACTGCATTTCTATGACAGGATATGACAGGAATTTGTAAACCTTAGGAACAGTTTTGGAAAACCCTCTGCACATGGTTTTAAGTGGTACAACACCCAGGACCTAGTATTTTTTGGGTGTGGTTCCTTTCCTGTGTGTTTTTCCATCGATTGCCAGGAAAAAAAAACTAACCTTCCAGCAATCCCACTGCACATGCGCAAGCCATCGGCCAAAGTCATCGGCCAATCAGCACATGCACTTCATAGATTCATAGCAGATTTGACTGCCGGTAGACTGGGATTTGTGATGGGAACCCATCAGCTGTGTATGGGCCGTGGGATCATAGGCTATGTAAGCTCTTTTAAGAGCCAGTAAATAAGCCACACCCCTAACCCCTTCCACCCACGCTCATCACCCACAAACTGGTTTAAGCTTTTGAGGACCCCAAAAATGGTCAGTTTAGCCTTATGAATTAATAAAGGGAATTAATTCCTACCACTGCCTACCTATAGTATCAAATTGCCTACAATCTGTACCATCTTTGAACATTGAATGCCTTATTATGCTGCAGAATGCTAAGCAACCTCGGTAAACCTCGGCCCATTAAAGGGGGTTATCAGGTAGTAATGATCCCATTCACCATATCACTTTCCCAGTCCATCCAGCTAAAATGTCTAAGGAGACTTCAACTTTAGGAGACGCTAGGATACTGGTCTGCAATGCTGATGCTAATACTGAACACACACTCCTTCACAATTTCAAGGTAAAATCTGAATATTTAAGGGAACTTCAAATTAATTGCCGGTTTGTCTGCTTCACAGTCTAGTCTCAAATATATCACAATTATGGATTTTAAAGGTAATGTTATATATAACCCAAAAGCCTTAACTAATGTGTTTTTAATATGCAGGAATATTATGCTGCAATAGAAATTACATAGAAGCCTGAATCTAAAATGTGTATCTTAGTTATGAGATAATTGTAGGCAACTTTGTTGTCCTTTTGCAGTCAGTGAACCGATTGAAGACTGACTTATGTGACAACCATTATTTTCAGTTAGAATCAAACTCCTACTTGCTGTGTGTTACCTACGGCAGAGAGCAAGCAAAATTCTTTCTCACTATTTTTAACATGAAAATAACAAGTTTTGACTGGTTTTGAGCTTTAATGTAAAGTAACACATATATGTGCCTGTTAAATAAAAAGTGCTCCACAGTAAATATGTATACCTTATCACCTGGAATCATGTGCGCAAATGGCCCCTCATTTATGTATTGCCAGCTCCCCAGCTAGCCTCAATGATCACCCCTGTTTCCAGTCACAAGCTGTCCATTCAGTGCATATATGCTTATCAAAAGTGGGAGACCATTGAGGGAAGGTGTCAGGGTCAGAGCTGACAGTGCAAGAACAAGGGACATCCTAAGGAACAAGCCTGCAGGTTTTTTTTTATATTTGGCTTTAATAACAATAACCCTTTACTTTTTAAATCTGTCTATAACAGAGAGGTCTAGATAGATAGATAGATAGATAGATAGATAGATAGATAGATAGATAAATAGATAGATCACTTACCTGGATACCTGTCATAGAGGGATGGGCAATTTAGTGTTCCAAAACATTGTGGTGCCATTAAAGCAATCAGACATAATAGAGCTGCATTCATTTTCCCTAAAAGAGAAAACCAGAGCTTTACTGTATTTTATTTATTAAATGAGGATATCGTCTAAATACTATTAGAATATTGCTGAACAAAGAACCTGCCTGGGCCTCCCCAACTGGCCCATAATATTACCCCACCACTTAATGCAGCACACTGTGTGAAAAATATACAACAACCCTTATTACTCCAAAAACATACAAGGACAAATAACCAGACAGTTAGAAAACACGTAACAGACAAATGGCGGTGGGCCACAAAAAAGCTCTAATATTAATACAAAATAAATATATATATATGTGTGTGTGTGTAATTATTGCATCAACCCTAGCCTAGCCTCATGATAATTAGTAAATATTTAAGAGAAAAAAATATAAATAATGGCCAATAAATAACATCTATGCAAAAAAGTGCAATGTGCAAATTAATATCAGCCAGTCAAAACACAATGCTGGCAATCCAACCCATTTAAATAGTGACAACAAGGTATCAGAAAAAACTGTGAATGAAAATGCGGGCATCACAGGGTTAATGAAGCATAAATAAATAAATATCACCCTTTACAAACTGAGCAAGACCAAGGCACCACCAATGCGTTGGGTAGTGGGGAAACCACTACTTCATCAGGATATTGCTGAACAAACATACTAGTATACATGTTCTAAAATACATTTTATATTGCATTACTAATTGCTTATTCTATTGCTAAACAGCTCATGGGATGTAATCAGCAAAAAATGTGAAGAGGCTTGCTACATTAATAAAAAGTCTCCCCATCTCAACACAAAAAAAAAGGAATATGATCAATAGAGAAGTAAATAACAATCCCCAAATTTATTACAATGTGGAAATGCTGCTCTGTCTTAGGAACTAAAGCTGAGATGATCTCTAATATGAAGAGTCTCTCCATTTTTTTATGTATATTGTTTATATAATATATTATATTATATCTGTGTCTATATAAAGGCAATGTTAGAAAAGCACAGCGATATACCTGCCAGTGACATTTTGGTGGCTGTGAATCTTCAGATGACTGGGAATATAACAGTTGATGGTCCTTTATAGCAAGAGCATGGGAAGGTGACATTTCCAGGGAGAAGCTCATGTTCTAACTGGGGGCTGTAGACATTCTGTCATTTCAGTCTCAATATTCTCCCTTTCAGAATGACAATCAACAATAGGTGAAAACATATCAGTTGCAATGTTAGATTTGATGATACGTATCACTGCTACCAGAGCAGTGAAAAGTAAGAGTAATGGGAAAACCGTCATGAGGTCCAATGACCCACTGAACAGAAAAAAATGAGCCTCCGCCCTGGGAGAGACTTGCTGTAGCCATAAATCAGTACGTAAAACCACAATGAGTATCAAAGTGCACTAACCACATCCTATGGAAGGTTAAATATGAAAAAAAAACACGTATCAACCCCCCTTAAAGTCCTGGTAATGAATTGGATAAAAATACTCAACTGATTTTGGCTTCAAAAGAAAAATTGGGGGAAATTTAAGGGAAAAATAAACCTTCCTTATGGCACAGGGAAAGGAGGGTCACGTGATTCAACTAACAATCCAACACCTAACCTATGATCACACAGCCCGCTTTCCCAAATCACTGTTCGGTCGCCTGCCTAGTGGGACTGCAAGGCCTAGCAAGGCCACAGACACACAGATTCTTGGCTAAGGCAAAAAGATCGCTCAAGTTAAATATAGGTTTTAATGCAATGAGCACACTAGGCATGAACATTACACCAGGGGGCGCTGATGGTACAACAGAATGCTCATATCTAGTGTGTGTCCCAATGTAAAAATGGCTGGATCTTATTTGTCCCAAATAAAGTGCTTTTTTCCCTACAAATTCACACTAGGCAGCTATTACAAACATTTGACTATGGTGGAATGAATACAAACGCCAGTCTAAATAGTGGGATAAATACAGCACTAAAGATTTCAAGGAAGAAAGAATTCATAAATATGCTGGGGAGTGCCGGAAAAGCGGTAGTAGAAAGTGGCGCTCACTGGCGCTGGGATAATCGGCCGGCGGGTCCAATAGCGCTGACATAGGCTGACCTTAGTGCAACAATCAAAGCTAATTAGTTAGTGTTCCCTGCAACAAATGCTAGTGCCAATGTAGTCCACAGCACAGCGCCAGATAAGACAGGAATGCCGGCTCTCCGAAGCTGGCACTATAGCCACAAAAAGTAATGCTAAAAGGTGCATATCATAAACTAGGCCCTGAGATTGTGGAAACAGGATTAGGTGCAACACAGATTTTTCACAGGGAACGTAAGATGGGACTTCAAAATTGCAGAACAACATATATATATATATATATATATATATATATCACACATTATAAAGCACAGAGCTAATCAATAATTAGAAAGTTCAGTGTTTCAACAAAAACTTAAATAGAAGAAAAAATGTCTGTGAATAAATCCAAATATCTGATTATAACCATCAAGTAGAAGTGTCCACTGGTGTAGTTTTAGACTAATAAAGTGCTCCACCACCATCTGAATGAGACTCTTACCAGAACGATTTTAAAAAAGAGCCATGAGAATTAACTCCACATCCTTCATATTCCTTAGTGAGCAGTATTCATATAGCAGCCAATATATAATAAGGCAGCCCAATCATATGACACTTCACTCCCCAGCCATAAACAGGGAGGCCTAATCCACTATTCCAATAATCTTTGTAAAATGCTCCACAATTGATCCCATGCAAAAGAAAATCAATAAAAAGAAAATCTAGTGCAGTACCCCAAAGGTTAGTAAAAACACGTTTAATAGGGTTTATGCACTCACATATATAATCAATAAAAAGCAGTATAGATAAATCCATGCAGCTGATACAATAGCTCTCACCGCCAGTTTCCCTCTCGTTCAAATACGAGAGGGAACCTGGTTAAAGTCCCCTCTAGGTACGAAACGCGTAGGAGGCGCACATAGTATCCGTTTGTTACCCGGGTATTTGGACATTTTTTTTTGGGGCATTTTTAATCAATTAAAAATAGATATATATGGATATTTCAAAAATAGTTCTATAACTTTACTAATGTTATATTGCTTAAAAAAACAAACCCAAAAGAGGCGGAAATTTAGCCCAAAAATACCCTTTAAAAAACCTAAAGAAACAATACGTTATTAGCGCAATTATTTTTTATTCTTCCAAACAGTTAGACTAGAAACAGTTTACAGAGACTCAAATTTGGGTGTACTGGTGTTAGACTACAGTGACTCAAATTTGGGTGATCCCATCAGAAGTCCACAGTGCAGCATGTCACCTCGGAAAAAGCAGTATATTATCAAAAATATTATACTGACGACAATTCTGTACATTCAAACTATCCAGGCTAAAAATAAAGGTTCTAGAAAGACAGTTTTACCACAAATGTTCCAGTAATAACATTTCAATTGTTGTTTTCCTATCAACATTTCATATCACTCTCTGATGCCCCACCTTCTTGCTTGTTGCGCCCGATTGTCTGGTCATTATAAAAATGAGCTACGTGAAAAGCAGAAGAGAAAAAGAGCCCAAGTTGAGTATAACTATAATGTAGAGAAGATGTAAAAGATAAGACAGGGGGAGGTGTAATAGTGAACAGTAAGGTGAGTACATATATATAGGAGATATAGAGACAAAGTTTAGTAATATGCGCACAACCACCACCCCCTGACAGAATGTAGAATTGTGCTAACTAGCACTACCTTTTGAATTATTATGGTAACATCTCCTTTTCTGCTCTGAATCTTTGAACAATGTCCAGACTCCAGCTGATCCACGTCTTTTTGAATGAATCTATTCTGTCTTTCTTCAAATGCATCACCTCCTCCATATCTTCCACATGGTTTACTTGGGCAAGTCATTCCCTAATCATCGACGATCTCTGTGATCTCCCGTGCCAGTATCAGAACTTTTGCCACGTTTACCAGGTGGACTCTCTGTAAGCCACCAGGTAACCTCTGTAAGCCATGGCTGTGTCCTTAGCCAAATTGAGTAAGTAAGCAGCTGGTTGCCATTCAATTGAGCACCACATAATCTTGCCCATCAGGTCATACACCTGTCCACAGAAGGTTTGTATTCCCGGACAGGACCACCATATGTGCAGCACTGAAGCCTCATTCACGCCACACCTTCAGCAGTTATCTGCCACTGATGGGTACATTTTATGCAATATGGCCAGCATTCTGCACCATCTCTTAATCAATTTGTAGTTAGTTTCTTGCATCTTGCACACCAAGCTCTTGTGCGCCCTCTGATATATCATTACCCAGTATTAGCGCAATTATCAAGCGCTAATACACTCCAACAGAAACAGGGGAGGGAGGGATACAGAGAAAATCCTGGACAAAACATTGGGAAACACAACACTGGAGAGCAACTGGAATCAGGATATCGCCCATTAAATCTCTACACATAAAATCCATTAGAAGACACATGCTGCAGAGCCAACACTACAGACTGGAGAAGAGAAATCCGCCTATAGCACAGTAGCTGGAGAGAAAAATAGCGTAAAAACGGGGAGAAACATGGGGGCCATGGGGTACTTTGACCGCTTTAGCCTTAGCATGCACAATGCGCAAGGAGGATGGCCCTTTCTACATCAAAAGAGCTGTATTTGAGGCGCAATGTGAATCGGAAACTTGCACTTGCCATTTGGTGCGATCCGCAAGTGCGTGAACTAAGCACACAGTACCATGAATCGGGCTCACAAGTTTCCACATGTTGATTCACTAGTGCATGGTTTGGGGCTTTTTGGAGCATAGCCACAAATCGATAACATTTTGTGAGGGCATCTCCTGGGTACAGTCGGCTTCAGGTAAACGCAAACAGATTTTTCTTTTCTATCATTTTTATTATAGCAAACATAATGCAATATCAAAATATTGCAAGATCAGAAATAAATCGTTAGCATTTTACAGTTTGTAGGGATTAGTCAGCCATGGAAAACCCAGCAGAAAATATATATCAAAAGTATCTCTCTGGCTTCCTAATTTAGCATAAACCTGCTGGGACGGGGTATAAACCCATCCCAGTACATGTGAATTCCCAACTATACAACTTCAGTTAAAGTCTCCAGGTTTAACATAATCTGATAGATTTGAATAAGAAAAACATATTCGAATAGGGGATATAGAAATAAACAAATCTGCAGATCTACCTCCCCAGGAGAGAATTTAAAAAGGCAAGCAAACAAAAAAAAGGAGGGGAGGCTTGGGAGGAGGGGGGGAGGGAAGAAAAAGGGAAGATAAGGAAAGAGGGGAAAAGGATGGAGAATAGAAGACTAGAGGAAGGAAAGTGGATCTTCAGATGGTTAATAATTGCCGGTCAAATGAGTCAGGTAAAAATTCCTTCACCCAAGGTTCCCAGACCTCTCGGAACTCCTCCATTCTATTGTTATGTATGGCTGATAGTTTCTCCATGGCAATTGTATTATTCATCCTAATTTTAAATTCTCAGAATTCTAATGCAGGAGTTTTCCATGCTCTAGCATTAACCATTTTTGCGGATGTGCAAACATGAAAAATTAGTTGTCTTTGTTTCGCGTTACTGCTTGCTAGGGCTTCATTTAGTAGAGCTACCCAGGGGTCTAGGCTTATATCTCTCCCCATTAGCTTACTTATAGTCCCAAATAATTTAACCCAAAAGTTTCTCACCATAGGAAAATCCCACCAAACATGACCATTTGTTCCTAACACCGCGAATCCACGGAAACAAAGCCCCTGCCCCCCCCCCCCCCCCCATATGTGCTAATTGTTCCGGGACCAAATACCACCGGAGGGCAACCTTCAAGTTTGCTTCAACTGCCACCGCTGAGGCCGCCTTTCCAAACGAGGCTTGCCACATCTGTCGCCACTGGTCTGGTTCCTTTACCTCTCTTAACTCCACTTCCCATTTCTCCCTATAAGGGAGATCCCTCTGGTCCAAGCTTGAGCATAATGATTTATACACATTTGACACAGCTCCTCTTCCTTTTGGATCTCGACGACAACGTGTTTTAAAGGGTGTGGTCCCATCTAGCTTCAAACAACTCTTAACCACTGATTTTATAAAATGGGTGACTTGCAGATACCCATAAAAATCATAAGCCTGCAGACCATGCTGATCCCAGAGCTGCTGGAAGGAGACTATCTCTGACCTCTGGACACAATCAATCGCCTAATTCCCACTATTTTCCATCTGCTAAATCTCAGGGGGTCAAGTATACCACGGGGAAACATTAGGTTACCCCATAGAGGCGTCAATGGTAGTTGTGGAGAAACCAGTTCACCCGAAGACATAACATTATCCCACACCCGCAAGGAGTGAGCCATAACAGCATTATTAACCTGGCCCCTACTTTTTGGCACAAGCCACAAGAGATCATTAACCTCCACCGGTTTCACCAATTCACCCTCTATCTGAACACAACTAGGAATATTGTCCACCACATGATAGGATAAAAGCTGTGCAATTTGTGCCGCTTGAAAATACTTCCTAAAACATGGGAACCCCAGGCCTCCCGAGGTCTTTGACCTAATCAAAACTCTCTTAGCTATCCTCTGTTTTTTACCTTCCCAAAGAAAAATTGACACCCGACTCTGCAATTCTTTCAGAAATAATGCCGAGATATGCACCGGCAAGGTTCTAGCCAAATAGAGAAACTTGGGTAATAGATTTATTTTTATAGCGGCAAGTCTGCCCAACCAAGATTATTTGTGGTCCCGCCATCGTGCTAATGATTCTTTGAATTTCCTATGCAGGGGCAAATAGTTTGCGGTAAACAATGCATTGTGCTCATTAGTCAATGCAACCCCAAGATACTTAATTGCCTTGTCCTCCCAACTGAAGTCATAGCTAGATTTTAATTGACTCCAGGTTTCTGGTGGGACATTAATGTTCAATGCTTTTGATTTGGTAGTGTTGACTTGAAGACCTCACACTTCCGCAAACTGGGAAAATACATGCAACAAATTTGGCAAAGAAATGTGAGGATTGGAGACAAATGAGCTGGTAGAGTCGGCATAGAAACATCCTCTAGAAAGCTCAGTATCAGTAAGATTGGTGGATGGGGATTAGAATATAATTTAGAAAGTTGTGATCGAAAAATGTCAACAATTTTAGTGGAATTGCTAGTCGCCTCTATCATTCCATAGCCTGATTGGATGATAATTTTGCTAAGGGGCCCGCAAACTTTTAGCCAACAAGGAGTCAGGTTTGTTTGCCTGTAATATTTATGTTTGACCCACTTCAGTGCTTTCTCAGCTTTGCCTGCCAATGCCAAATTAAGATCCCTAGTTACTCTATTTAGCTTTGAACGAATTGCCGGGGTCATGGATGACTTTGCTTTATCAGCTAGATCCAAATATTCCTTTTCCAATGCCTCCACGTAGGTTGCTCTCTCACGCTTGCTTCTCGAGGCCAGCTGTATCAACTTACCACTGAGAGTAGGTTTATGGGCTTCCCAGCATATCGTGGGTAAGATTTCTGAGGTCTCATTCAAACTGAAATATTCATCAAGTGCTTCAGTGATCGATTGAACTATCACTGGGTCAGACAGAAGGGAAACATTCAGAGACCAAAGAGATCTAAATGGCCTAAAAGAGAGTCATGCCTGAGGAGCAACCCATCATGGTCTGACCAAGATATCGGGATTATTTTAACATTCTGCACATGTGCTAGGGTGCTATAGGTAAAAGGATATGGTCTATTCTCGTATAGACTTAGTGCGGGTGTGAGAAATGTGTAAAATCCTGTGTCTCCCTCCAGCAGTCCACGAACGAGCATGCATCGAGCAATTTTCTAAATGATTTGGAAGCCTTTGCACAGACTTTATTATTCTTTGTAGATAATCTATCTAGAAATGGATTTAAAACCAAATTTGAGTCACCACGAACAATAGTTTTTCCTTTAGCAACCATGGTTACCTCCCTAAAAAAATCTGCCAGAAATGAAACCTGATTTGTATTTGGGGTGTAATTGGTAGCCACCGTTATTTCTACATCTTGAATTTCTCCAACCAGGATGAAGTACCTACCTCCTGTATCTTTCACTTCCTTCTTACAGTGGAACTGGAGCCTATCAATACTTAGCATCAAAAAATTTTGGTTTGGAGGAGCCCGAGAAGTGTCTCTCCTGAAGACACAAAATATCAGGATGTAATGTGTTGATCTTACGAAAGGCTAAACTTCTCTTATTGGGGGAATTAAAGCACTTACTTTTCAAAGAAAATATTGTAGTCATGTTGTATCACTTAGTATATCTTAAAGATTACGATGCCTCTAGAAAGGAAGAAAAGAGGGGGGAAAGGAATGATGGAGGAGATAAGGCAGAGAGAAGGAAAGAAGGAGAAAAAACAAAAATACCAAAATATAAGGTTTGCCTACAAAAGGATAGTTAGCGAGCTCACCAAACGCAAGGGGAACCAGCACCCTTAATCCCAGACTAAAGCCAAAGCGGCCCCCAGCAGGCCTCTACTGCTTGTTACTGTGACTGGGAGAGCTAATGATGAGCCCACTCCTATCAACTATAATTTATCTGAATGTTGTTCCTGACCCCCTTTAATTTTAAAGGATCAGAGCCAACTCAGATAGTAATCTAGGCTGTTACAATCTAGCTAAACACTATAAATGCTCTAAAAAATGAACAATTGTATCAAAACAAAACCAAAAGATGGATCTCTTCTGGCTATATTGGAGAGCGGCATATTAATGCCACCGGACAAGCTGGGATAGTCCTTCAAAAATCTGGTCCACAGCTTGAAATATCATCACTCTTACTCCTAATTATGCCCTACTAATGGGGTGAAGATGAGCAGAACTAGAAATAAAGGGTACTATGGTTGGGATACAGGGGAAAAAAACACAAGGAAAAAACACCAGGGAGGGTTGAATAAAGGGCTACAGCGAAGGGAGTCTTACTCATCAAATTGCAAATAGATGCTAATACTAATATGGAGCCACTCATTATATATCTAAAATAAACAATTTAGCAATGTTAGCATTATAAAAAGGCTCTTCTTCTCCTGGACAGGATCCAGAGACCTAGAAAGAAAAAAACATAGCCCAAGACGGATGCCAGCTTTAGATCTTCAAGTGTCCTCAAAGGCCAAGCATGAGCCCCTGTTGCTTGAGAAAGTTCAGCGTTTCTGCCTCTTGCCCGCACACTGTAGCTTGGGGGAGTCATCCACATATCTTTGGTGGAAGGAACCTTAGATAGACTCAGAGATGTCACATGTTGCTGTAATTCCTCTAGGGATGCCGCAGAATAAGAGACATTGTTGTGGGCAAAGGAGACTCTATACTTTATGTTATGCTCCTGAAGAGTGACAAGCAGGGGCCTCAGCTCTTTCCTTTTTGCCATTGTGGTTGCTGAAAGATCTGTGTATACTTGGTATTTTATCCCCTGAAACAACAAATTCACTGTATCTTGAGCTGCTTTCTGTATTTGCTCTTTTGTGCTGTAAAAGTGAAATTTTGCAATAATGTCCCGGGGGGATCTTCAGGTGGTCTGCGTGGACCCAAAGCCCTATGGACTCGATCTAGCTCCAATCGTTCCACTGGGATCCCTGGCACCAATTCCTGGCAGAGCGCAGTAATCACAGATCTAGAGTCCTCCATGTGCGCCGCAAGTCCCCTAAATCGCAAGTTCTGTCTCCTATCCCGATTTTCAAAATCTTCCATTTTAGCATTTAATATAGTATTGTCCTTCTTTAACTGCAGGATCTCCGCCTCCAACACTTCCTGAGCTGAGGTTACTTCTCCCAGCTTCTGATAATGTGGTAGCCTGGAATGCATTGAAGTTGGGTTTTTATGATATAGCTGATATGCCTAATGTCATGGGTGCGATCGACTGTACGCACGTAGCGCTGGTGCCTCCAGTAGCGGATGAAAATCTATACAGGTATGTGGTTTTTCTTCCATCCATATATGTAACCTAATGTAGCCTTGCATTGTATATGTTAATGTTGACCTAAATCTAAATGTAAAGCAACTTTGTATTTTTACTGTTAGATATGAGGCTTTTACACCCAATATTAACTAATAAGGACCACTTAACAATTAGAAATTAAAATGTACCATATATTTTTTGGATTTTTTCTTTTGCAGTTACAGGAACAGAAATATGTTTCATTCCATAAACGTCCAGTGTGTTGTTGGTCTAGACCTTCGCTTTCTCAGCCTCATTCTTAGGAACTCCAGTCTCAATGGGCATTTTGAGTCTGGCAACTTGTCTGGTGGTTGGCTACTGGGTAAGTGTTTATTAATAGCTTACTTGGGTTTTCAATGTGTAACTACTATAAATTTAGGAGTCCCCTGCCTCAACATATGATGGTCTTCCCCTCTGATTAAATTATATACAATGTAATTATGATATTGTGAGTAATTGTGTTTTTTTTTTAAAGTTGATTTTGTATACCCCCTTCTCCATTGGCTAATGACCCCCATCCTTTGCCGTCAGACGCAGCCACAAGAATTATATAATCGGGCCCATCGAAAGACCCGGGCTGTAGTTGAAAGGGCATTTGGCTTGCTGAAGAGTCGTTTGCGCTGTCTCGACCATACAGGGGGGGCTCTGCATTACGAGCCTGCTAAAGTTATAAAAATTATATGTGCCTGTATGATTCTATATAATTTTGCCATCATGGAGAAGGTGCCCCAATATATTGATGTATCTCCCTCTCCAGCGCTTCTGGACATCTCAGAAGAGCTTTATGTTGGCACCCAGAGTTCCTCTGGTCAGTCTGTCAGGGAGCACCTGATTTCCAGTCATTTCATTTAAGATTTATGTTATGTGTTTGTTAGCAATTTGTGCTTTTTTCTATTACTTATTTGTTTTTTTCCTTTCCAAATTAAAATTTGGAAAATTTAACACAAACTTAGTTTATGATAAATCATTTTAATTTTTGGGTTTTTTTGGGGGAAAAGAAAAGCTTGTTAAGTGTAAAATAAGATGTAATGGTAATTGGACATGATTGGCACTCATGATCAATTGGCCTTACATAGCAAATCAAAAATTTACCAAGCAATTTAATGGTATGGTGGCTGGACAAAGTATGGTTGTTGTACGGCCTGTTGAATGGCCACCATCTGGGCAAGGGTAAAATTCAGCATCTGCCACTGCTTCTCCCTCTGTCTGTTGCTGGTCTGCCTTTCCTCCAGCAGGGCTTGCAGAGTATTATTAACTTGGGTCATGTTTGTAGCCATATTTTGTTGAAACCTTTCGTTGTTTTGATGGAAGGTGCGGCTATCACTTCTCCAAGCTGAATACATCAGCTGCACATGCCTCACCAGGGTAAGATGGCCGTCGCCATCTTACCCGGGTTTGGAGACATGCAGCTGCTGGTGGGCAAGGGCTAGTGACATTTCCAGATGGTGATGCCAAATCCTCTGCAGTAGAGCTTGGCTATGTAACTGTTTGTTGGTTAGGCATCTGCTGACCATGCTGGGGCTGTTGTTGGGGCTGTGGCAGCAGAGGGGGTGACTGAGTCTGCTTCAGAGGATTTGTGGGAGGCTGGAGCTGGTACAGTGGCAGCTGCTGTTGCTGTGTTTCCTGTTGGGGTGGCAGCGACATGTTGGCATCCTGGGTGGTGTCTGTAGGGACAGAAATTACAGTATTTTGTGTTTTCCAAATATCCAGTGGGAAATCATCATCTTGCTTCACATGTATCACAAGGTAGGGAACATTACACTTACCAGATGTAATTGTTCAGTAGTAGCACTCCTTGCTAACGGCTGTTGTGAAGAAGTGGCGGCCGAATCAGTGGAACTGTTGTTTGTGCTGAAATTACATGGTAACCTAAGGTTAACACACACACATACCTTGTGGTCTGAAACATTTTACAAACATTTCTGTGCCCAAAAAAGATCACCCATTAGTTGTAATACTAACCTTCTGGCTCAATATTAATGTCAGAGTCCATCCTCCCTGCCACGCCCTGAAGTGTTGCTGGGTGTATTAAACCTAACACCAGTTCCTCGGCAGCAGTGAATAGTAGTTTTGCTGGGTATCCACCTCCTGTTTGCAGCCTTAAACAATAGAAAAATAGTAAAAATTAGAAGGTCATGCACCACATTAACCTGGCCAACCCAAACAACCATCTTTACCAAAGCAACTTGCGCTTATTAATCTTCTGACGAACGGCATACTTCAAGTCAGAACAATTCTTTGCAGTTGCTCGACATCTTTACGATCCGTGCCAGAGCAATTCACCTGCCTGGTTATCTCGTCCCTAATTTCCAATTTTCTGTTCTTGCTGGTTGCTTTGGATCATATAATTCTTGGAAATGGTCGGAGACACCAGTAGCCAAAGCCATACATTGGGGCTCACTAAACCTCCCACTCAAACTGCCACGGCGCAGGTTTCTGCCAACTGATGACCTGTCTGCCTCATCCTGGGTAGTTGACAAAAAGGTGACATTTGATGCTGACTAGCGGATGAGGATGAATGAGATCTTTCGCTGTTGAATGAGTGGGCAGGACTTGCTTGGGGGCTGGGTGTGTTTGCTTGGCTGGCCCAGGAAGAATCAGCCGTTGAGGCACACGGTGACACAGGGCTCTCTACATTTGATTCAGGCAAGTTGCCTCTAACAGGAGAAGGTGTTTTTGGGGGGCTATGGTGTTTTGCCCTTCTCTGCCCCTTGGCCTTACTACATTTGCTGGCTTTAGATGTTTGAGTAAGGGAAGCATTGTGCCTGGAGGAGGATCCCTTAGGCTTCCGGGTTGGGGCAGTTTTTGGTTGAGCTGCAGTCTGCCTCAAAGTATTATCTTTTTGCCTTTTAGAAGCCCCGGTAGCCTGAATATTCTGAGATGGCTGAGAATGGCCTCTTACACCACTATCTTTAGAAGTGGCTTGGCTGGACCTGGTAGCTGGTCTCCCACTTTGTTGCCTGGAATTTGAAGGCACAAGCTCTTGCTGGCATACGCCACGGCGATCCTGCGATCCATGCTGTTTTTGGCTCTTTTGGGGTTGTCTCTTCCAGGTCATCTTGATGTGTGAACAGAAACATAACTGTGTTGGTGGTTACCCTTTAAATAGTTGTCACTGTCTATGACATCAGTGCGTACGGCCGCGCGCGCCCCTGAAAACGCTGGGGTGCACCACATAACCAAAGAGAAACACCCCAAGATGGCCCCCACGCTCTTCACCCGCCAAGAGACCATTATGCGTGTTAGTATTATTTGCAGGTGTTTATTTGCACACCAAATGCATGCATAGGCGTATAGGCATCACGGCCAAAACAAGTGGGCCGAAAATGTAGATTTAAACACAGCTATAAGTGAATGTTTGTATCAAACAAATGTACTATCCGAGGATAGGTCCAGACATTAACAATGATTTAACACGTTTGGGGGAGTGATAATAATAACCTGCTTGCATAATTAATGTGATCTGTATGATGCTTTATTTAACCCTTTCAGTGCCAAGCACGTAGATTCTACGTGCTTGCTTCCACTCCACTTAAGTGGCAAGCACGTAGAATCTATGTGCCTGACTTTCCCCCCTGCTAGTAAAAAAAATCAAAATCAAAAATACTCACCTGACCCCTCGTTGGATCCAGCCGGGTCTCCCCTTTAATTTGGTGCCATCCGATCCCCCATGGGGGGTCGGATAGCTCCAGGAGAGCCCCCGGAATAGGCCCTCCCCCGCTTCGGCAGCAGCAGCTGCTAACTGTAAAAAAAATAAAAAAATAAAAATGACATTTACTTACCTGAGGCCGCGCTGTCTCCCGATGGGTGTCCTCTTCACTGGGGGGGGCCTCCGATCGCCCCCCCCAGCCTCTTCCGTGGCGAGGAGAGGGCAGAATTTGCCCTCCCCCCCCACTTCCTGGAACGGGTCTGCTGGCCCCGCCCCCTGGGGCGGGGCCGGGTGACATCGTTGTGATGTCACCAGCAGCCCTCTTAATGCCGGCACCCGAGACAAAGAATCAGTCTGCTCGGGTGCCTGGAGGAGGGCAGATGGGGAGGAGGAGAGGGCTGAGATCGGCCTCCCCAGGCTCTCTCCTTCAAACACACGAGCAGACTGACAGCTGTCATCGCAGATCGCCGGGGGACACAGGATCGGAGGTGAGTAAAGTAAAAAAAAACAAAAAAAAAAACATTTTTTTTTTCTTATGTGTCTGTGTCTTTTTATTTAACCCCTTGTGAACTGGTAAGGGGTCCATGAGACCCCTTATACCAGTTCACAAGGCTGGGGGATGGCAAGTCACCCGCTTGCCGCAGCGGGTGACTTGCCATTAACCCCCGGCACCCCCATTACCTGCCTCCCCAAAGCCCAGGCTATGTGGGCTCGTAGGCTGCAGGGTGGGGCAGAAGAGCAAAAAGCTGGCCCCTCCACTCTGTTCCTACAAGCCCCCATAGCTGGTCCCATGCTGGTAATGATGGGTAAGGAGGGACCTTATGTCATTTTTTTTTAAATTAACCCCTTATGTTTATAGTGTGGATAGTAGTAGTATTTTATTTGTAAATGTTATAAAGTGCTATTTTCAGTTTGGGGGGTCTCCTGGGCAAGAATGGGGGGGCTACTGATAAATATGTGGTACCGTTGTAATCGGGAGAAATTGGGCTTTCACACGCAATATGTTTTTCTCTAATAAAGTAAATGTTTTATTTAAAATAAAGGAAACAATTGTCTAAAAAATATTTATTTATTTATTTTTACACAAAAATATTAAAAAAAACAGTAGAAAAATTACAAACAACACATTTCATGTTCAAGCCTAAACTCTGCTGCAAAATATATATCTATAATTTTCCTGAAAATTCCGGCAAAAATCACGGTTAAACATGGCACAGAATGGGGAAAAATGACCTGTCAACAGAGGGTGACAAAATTCAAGTAGGTTGGCAATTAAAAGGGTTAATAGTACCTATGCATGTTGGGTATTGTTCTGCTCGGGGGCCCTTGCTCTTTCAGATTTAGCTTGTTTTTTCTTGTTTGCATATTTATATTTTAGGAAAACATGTTATTTATTCAGTTTTTTTATTCATTTTTTTAGGGAAACCCTGTGCAACCTAAGAATTCTTTGAGGGATTACTTCCAGAAAGGTGAGCCTACTACAACAAGCTAGGTACTCTTAGAAAGCTTAACATGTGTCCTTTCAGGGAATATATGGTTTATAGGGGATATTCCAAATGTAAAGGGTTGTTTTGGTTGAAAAATTGCAAGGTGCGCATTTTGTCTGCAGAGCTGAAATTTTCAAGTAAAATTACTGTTATGCGCACGCTTTACTTTGGGGTGTTTGACAACTCTTCCCTTGACAGTACCTATGCATGTTGGGTATCGTTCTGTTCGGGGGATGTTGCTTTTTGAGATTTTACTTGTTTTTTCTTGTTTGCATATAGTTTTCTTAGGAAAATGTGGCTTGATTCTTCCTTTTTATTCTTTTTTAGGGAAACTTTGTGCAACCAAAGAATACATTGAGGTATTACTTCCAGAAAACTAAGCCCACATAAACAAGCTTGGTACGCCTAGAAAGCTTGGGGTGTGTACTTCCAGAAAATATATAGTTTGTGGGGGTATTTTAAATGTAAATGGTTGTTTTTCTGGAAAAACTGCAAGGTGCGCATAGCGCAGTTGTATTTTATCTGAAAATCTCCTAAAGCTCTGTTTCAGTTTGGGGAAGTCTCCTGGGCAGGAAAGAGTGTCTATCAATACATATGTGGTACCACTGTGAATGGGAGAAATTAGGATTTCGCACGCAATAACATTTTATTGACAAACTTAAATTTTTTATTACAAAAAAACACTACAAATTGCAAAAAATAGATTTTTTTTTATTTTTTTGCACATATTTCACCAAAAAGTATTGAGAATACACCTAAAAAATGACAAACAAGAGATTTCATGTTGAAGCCCAGACTCTCTTGAAAAAAAACAATATATCATTTTCCTGGGAAATCCCTGGAAATCCTTTCAAAAATCACAGTTGAACATGTGTAGCGCAAAATAGTGAAACATGGTCTGGCAACAGAGGGCGACAAAAGCTGCAGGTAGGCTGGCAGCGAAAGGGTTAATGACATCTGTTTTTCTTCCACCTTTTAGATGATGCTGACACAGCGGTACGATTACCTGCCGAACAGCTTTGCAAAGCGGACATTGGCACTGGACATTGTAGCCAAGCTGCAGGAGGAATCTGACACTACCTTCACCTACACCCAGATCATCCAGCACTGGTCGGACCTAAAACGCAGGAAGAGGCCCCGGGTGAGGAAATTCTTCGGCCAAAATTTTCCTAGTAAGTACATTACCATTACATCTTAGGAATACACTGACCTTAGGCAGGCCTGTGTTTATGAATGCTATTCTTTTCTAGTGAGCGAACATACCTATAGAATAAGGCCCACCCGGAGGCGAAGGGTCCGGCCAAGGCTGGATAGATCTGGGAGATGGGAAGGTGGTGGGAGACCAGTGCCAATGTCCTCACCCTCCTCTGCAAGTCCTGAAGAACAACCCATGGACTTGCCTGCAGAGGAGGGGCATCAGCTGTTTGGCAGGGAATCGAAGGAGGAGATGAAGGAACAGCAGCACTCAGGTATGATTATCACACAGAAGCACATACAGGTACATGCACTGTAAACACACACTCATTTCTCACTTATATACTTTTAGATGCTGAGGTGGCAGGTGAAGAGCCTGGAGTGGAGACCCCACAAGGACAAGGTGCAAGGAGAAGGTGGGGGATGTCACACACACATTCTAATGTAAATGTCATCATTAACAAATATGAATTTATAACTAACAATATTTTTGCTTGCTCAACAGACTCAGACCTAGAGGAGTGGCAGGCCCCAGAGAGGAGGGTGGTCCCCCAGGAACAGGTCACCCACCAGCCTAGTAAGTTTGTAGTCAACTTAGGCCCGTTTATTTAAGTTAACATATATTCCTCAACAGGTATTCCCAATGCATAGGCTAGAATATTATATTATTTTCCTCAACAGGTATTCCCAATGCATAGCCTAGAATGTTATATTATTTTCCTCAACAGGTATTCCCAATGCATAGCCTAGAAATTAATATTATTTTTCTTTTAACAGGCAGCACACAGCAGCGCCTACAGCAACTGACAGCTGCTGCTCATAGGCTGGTGGGCGAAATTGAGGAGCTTGCAGCTTCAATGGGGACCACCAAGGACTAGAATTCTGGGAGTCTGCCACTTTTTTGTAAATAGTTTTTTTTAAATCTTTTATGCAATTTAATATTTAAAAAAATAAAAAAATATATAATAAGAATAAAAAAAAATAGATATACAAGTAAAAAATAATATTTCCACTCTTAATAAATATTTTACATCTGTTTATAATGTCTATCATTTTTTTAAATGAGTTCACAAATCCACTTATGCACATAAATCCGAGAAAAGCCACAAGGAATTGAAAAATATCTAAAGAATAAAGGAAACATGGGAGTTAAGGTAAGCATGAAAATATTGGGATAGAGAAAAAGAAACACTCACAAGGGAGTTAAGGTAAGCATGAAAATATTGGGATAGAGAAAAAGAAACACTCACAAGGGAGTTAAGGTAAGCATGAAAATATTGGGATAGAGAAAAAGAAACACTCACAAGGGAGTTAAGGTAAGCATGAAAATATTGGGATAGAGAAAAAGAAACATTCACAAGGGAGTTAAGGTAAGCATGAAAATATGGGGGTAGAGTAAAACATACAATGACAAGGGAGTAAAGGTAAGCATTAATAGAGTGGGACAGAGGAAAATAAACACTCACAAGGGAGTTAAGGTAAGCATTAAAAGAGTGGGACAGAAGAAAACATACAGTGACAAGGGAGTTAAGGTAAGCATGGGAGCAGGAGTGAGTGAGGGAATAGTTGAAACTGGGGACATGAATCAGTTATTTAGCTGCTTGCATGCGTACATGCGTGCGAACTTAGCAGCTTGTACAACAAAGTTGGAAGGTACGTTGAAAAATTCTGAAAAACGGTAGTAATCGAGCAACGTAAACGAAAACCTCGTCCTCTCGCGTGCGCTGCGAGAGCCGTACACAGCCAATCACGATGGCGTACGCAGCTATGAAAAGTAAACTGAACGCTCCCGATGGCGGCTCTGCATCTTGCGTACGCATGTAGACATGCGGGAAAAATGTGAAAAATACACATTTCGAGACAAAAACAAGATCTGGAACATTTAGCAGACACCTAAAAGAGAACTGTTCATTTTTGTTCAATTTTCTCCGCCTTGACTAAAGTCCCAGTTCCAGCTACAGAAAATAGAAATACAAAGCACTGTATTTGCACAACACATTTATTGACTCATGGCTCAAAAGTTCTTGATGAACTATGAGATCGAGGAACAAGGTAGGATTAGGGGGGATTCCAGGGGGTTTCACACAGTGGGGCTTTCCAGATTGGGATGCCCCTGCAGAAGGTTATTATGGGTTTTTGTCCAGTTTAATGCTGGGGGGGGCTAAGCCCTATTTTGAGAGCCCACCATGACTTTTGTTATGGGGCCCTGTAAAAACGATGTACACCCCTGATCCACTGTAT
Source organism: Gastrophryne carolinensis (assembly GCA_027917425.1). NCBI lineage: Eukaryota > Metazoa > Chordata > Amphibia > Anura > Microhylidae > Gastrophryne > Gastrophryne carolinensis. The sequence goes on from CM051242.1 coordinate 90,441,265, forward strand.
GCACATTCCTCACAATCTAATATGCATGTGTCAAATTCAAAGAATGGAGATATATATGATGCAAGCAATTACAAAAGCAATTGAAACTTTAGAAAGCACAATACGTACCTGACAGATTTATTTACACATTATTGTGAGTAAAGTGTACATACAATACGCTGTGCGTTACGTTAACGCGACACAGATATAATGGCATGACAAGTGCTCTAAATCTAGTACAGCAGTGTGACAGGATCATAATAGCACCATAGCCCTCTGGAAAGAAATGATGTGTTATCTGAGCCTGACCAAGACAGTCTGTTCAGCTTAACAATGTTACATATTTGTGTTACAGCAGCTGAATAATAAGGCCACATTTGTTTTAGATTGTTAGGCTGGCTTTTAAATAAAATGGGATGATAAATAAAATGGGATGATAAAAACTAAAATAGCACACTAATTATTAATATTATTAATAAATCATTGTTATATATTAATGCAAGTCTGAATGACCAGTATATCTGATCTCATAAATGTCGGCCTAACTGCTCTACAAACATATGACTAGTAAACAGGATGACAAAGGCAGAACAGGCCAGGCTGTCTACTGGTTACTAGCTTTTGAAGTTTTGTTTACCAGGCTCCTCACCCGCGAACATTAACCTTACAGTAGTTTTCCCCAACCCTCTGTCCTAGTTGCCACCCTAAAATGTTAGGACTATTGATAGGGTTGGTTAGTGGCTGGGTGAGAGAAATAATAGCAATCAACAAAAAGATGAAAAATATTGGTCCTGCTTTAATATTAACATATACTGATCAACAAAAAAGTGTTCGACAAGTTCTATATAACCACTGGCATATATTGGAAAGAGACCCTATAGAACCACTGGCATATATTGAAAAGAGACCCTATAGAACCACTGGCATATATTGGAAAGAGACCCCATAGAACCACTGGCATATATTGGAAAGAGACCCTATAGAACCACTGGCATATATTGGAAAGAGACCTTATAGAACCACTGGCATATACTGGAAAGAGACCCTATAGAACCACTGGCATATATTGGAAAGAGACCCTATAGAACCACTGGCATATATTGAAAAGAGACCCTATAGAACCACTGGCATATATTGAAAAGAGACCCTATATTGGGACCTTTATTATCAGAAAGGGCGCAATCAACCTTTAGGAAATCAAGTCGCTTAAGAGATAGATGAAAAGTCACCACACCCTCACCAAACAGAAAAAATGTTGTCAAGTTCCGTGTGCCTATTCTTGTGTTTAGTACCTGTAAATATTTAAATATGGGAAAGATGGTTCATTTACCCAATGGCACAACTAAACAAGTGGAACACAAAAATGAATTGTAATACTGAACACATAGCATATTTACTAATCTGCCCTTGTGGCAGATACTATGTGGGTAAGACAGATCGTAAACTCCATACCCACATATATGAACATATATACAGCATCAAAAAACAAAACATTTGGATGCTATTTTAAAATCAAACATGGGGGAGATTCATCTGGCCTAGCTTTTCAGGGTCTCACCGCATACAGCCCACTTTGACGGGGTGATGGGGAGTTGCGAACACTGAGAAGAAGGGGTCAGATGGATCTACAATTTTAGAGCATCGGAGCCCCCTGAATACTTTAGATTTGATCCCTTCTTGAAGAAATAAATAGAATAAACAAAGCTGAGTGAATAAATATAAATATATCAAGAAAATTCATAATTCAATTCATCATGCGCCATAGTAAATATGAGGAAGTGATATACTGTCGATAAACTTTAAATTAAATTAATTGTAAATTAATCTGGGCATGTAATGTAATGTAACTTTATGAACTTTAACTGATGTAAGCACACTGATTCTGGGAGATGTCCTTGTCCAGAAACCTATACTATACTATATAATAGACTGTAATAGTATTTGTCCATCACTTTTTCTTTATACAACTATGAATTGGCCATACATACAAACAAGGTGAGCTGGGCCCCCCCTTAATAGGAGGTCTACCGACAGTGCACACAGTTTGTTTTACTGGCAGGGCGGGCAAGATGCCGCGGCGCAGCTAGAGTAAAATTCCCCGTCTGCCTCTTAGCCTTCCAGCCCTAACTGGATGGGTGAGCTGAACAGTGGGGTGGGGACCTGGCAGCGCTGTGAGCCACTGACATCATTGCGCCTACGTTCAGACAAAGGGCGTATGTTCCAAGTGACGTCACTCGTCCCTGCGTTCCAGGCTACGACCGCAATAGGCGTGGCAGTGGAAATAGCTGGATTTGGGATCAGCCCTGGTTCTGTTACTTTGTTGATTGCTACTCTCCTCTAGAAACCACCAACAGGTCATGCTTTGTGAATATCCACATAGCTGGCTCTATCCAGCTTTGAACACAAAAAGGAAAAGACAGCTCACCAAGAGCAATGTCTAAAACACCTTAGGAGTCTAGGCAAGGTAAGTAGGCTTGATTGTTGTTTTTTGTAGGTTGTTCTGTGCTGGTGGGATGCCGGCACCACCATGGAGGTACCTCTGCTAGCTGAGACATGAACCAGGAAGTGCGGGAAGTGGGAGCCATGAGGGGGACATTGCCAAAAGAGGGCTGCTGAAGCAGGGCCCTAACCGGAAGGCTTCAGAAGGTTTTGGAGAGCAAGCGAGCCCCCACAGCGAAGGCAAGTGTGTTCCAGCTCTCCCCGCTTTCCCATCTTGAATTGGCCAGGCGGAGTAGTAACTTTTCAGTGGAATGGCCCGCGTCTTGCTGGCACCCTGAAGGCATTGCTGTTGGGCCATGCCGTGTTAAAAAAGGAGGAGCGTGGAGTTACTTCCATTAAATGGTCTATTCGTGTGAAGCCTGTCAATCTAGCACCTAACACAGCACCAAATCTGGCTCCTGTCTCAGTCCTGAACCCGATACCCCAGTGAGTGGAGGGGGCAGTGACGAGAACTGCTAATCCGATGTATGTAAGTTTAATGGGACGGAATTATCACTAGAGGACAGGGCCGAGTGCATGAGGAACTTAGCGTGGACCTGCAGCCTGGATGATTCTCTTCAGGTGGAGATAGCACTGAATGTGCAGAAGGGCAATGTGAGAAGAACGGTGCTGCGTATGGAACCCTTGGAGCAGGACACATTAGACACAGTACTGATCATCCTAGAGGAAGTATATGGTGACACTGCATCAATCAATGATCTGAAGAAGAGGTTCATGGACCACATGCAGAATGAGGGAGTCTATCCCTGAGTATGTTAACGCTCTCCAGTACATTTTGGCTGCCATTAAGAAGAAGGAGCCTAATGCTGAGGCCGTGTAAACAGTTTGTGTTGGGATTTTGCAAAGCACATGTCAGAAATGTACTGTGGGGAAAAATGGAGCTCCATCTGGAGATTTTAGTTCTCCGGATGCAATGGCTTGCCCTGATGGTGGAAAAGGAGGAGATGTCCAGTTTTGCTGGGATACAGCAGGTGCAGCAGATGGACCGAGGACTGCTTCCAATATGCGGAGCAAGCTTTCAAAAGAACTTCTGCCGCAGAGAGCTCTGGGCGAGGCGGTGAAGGCCCTGGAGGGGATGGTGGGCCGTTTGTGTGTGAAGATGGCGGACAGGTCCTGATCCCTCTAAGGTGAGTAGGAGGGATGGGTAATGCGCTGGACCAGCTCTTCCAAGTCCAGAAGTGGTTTGTTGGAACTTCCGGCAGAGGGGGAATTTCGTCAGAGAGTGCCAAAGGCACCCCCTGTCCGCCAGGCTGGCTGCTTCAGTAGGACAGCATGAAGAGTGACTCGGAATTTACTTCTCTCTGCTAGTGGGGGAGATCCCGGTGGTGACAGTGATTTTGGCAGGGGAAAAGGGGGAAGAACCAGTTACACTTCACAGGGTACCTTTTAGAAACCGAGGTCCCATGGCTTTCCTTGACCGCTGCTAACAACTCATCCCTGGATGTGGCCGGTATTGCCTGGTTGGATATTGAGGTGGCGAGGTGGTGTCTGCCCTCCAGGGAGGTTGTGGTGGTGCGACAATGGCCAGCCTCAGGGGTACCCATTATCCTTGGAATCAATGTGTTACTCAATTTGGATGCAGATTGGGTAGGTTGGGGAGGGCTCCCAAGGTAGATACTACTGGGACGCCTCACCAATCTTTGGACTTGCATGTCATGCAAAAGCAGGAGGAACAGGCTGGGGTCATCTGGGCTCCCCATAAGGAGTCCCGCATAGTCCCAGCTCAACAGGAGGTGGTGGCTACTTAGCCCACATGAGTAGGCTGTTTATGTAGCCTGTAGTTTATGTTCAAGTGCTGGTCACTGTAGCTGCATGAAGGGTCCCTGTTCGGTTGGTCAATACCGGGCAATACTGAGGGTGATAGTGGGGAGCGGGACCATCCTGGCCAAGGTAGAGGTCTTCCAGGGGCAGTTGTTTGTTGAGGGTTCTCCCGGCAGAGGGTGACTCAGAGCTGGATATTGAAGAAGACTGGATCAGTGACCAACAGAAACAAGATTTGCATTCCCTGATCCAAGAGTTTCAGGGGGTCTTCTTCACTCATGAGCTGGATCTAAGGCACACCACTGAGATCCAGCACAAAACTGATACAGAACTGCCCCTCCCATCCCTAAAACATATTCTTAGAAAAGTATTCTTCCTCACCTATACCAAAAGGCCAACGAGCTCTTGGGAAAGATCATTGAAGGAGGAGTAATTGAAGGGCGTAAGAGCCCCTGTGCAGCTCCTATTGTATTGGTCAAAGTGCCCGATGGAAAGTTGTTTGTGTAGATTACGCAAAGTTCAACGTCATAATGGACCAGTCTCTGACAGCGTTGGGCCAGGCCAAGTTCTTCTCTTCGCTGGACCTTGCCAGTGGTTATTGGCAGGTGCCAGTAGTGGAGAAGGACACTTTAACACCTTTCCCTTTGGCCTCATAATTACCCCAGCGAATTTCCAGAGGCTCATGGAGAGATGTTTGGGGGACTTGAATTTTGAACGTGTACTAATTTATCTGGATGATGTCATTGTGTATTCTCAGACATTTGAACATCTACACTACTTGTGGGAGGTATTTCAGCGCCTGGCTCGATTCCAGCTTTTTGTTGAAGCCAAAGAAATGCCACCTGCTGAAACACGAGGTACAGTACCTGGGTCACAATGTCTCACCTTCAAGGGGCTATTACCATCAGCTCCCATTTTGGCCCTGGCTAAATTCAGGAAACCTTTCTGGCTGTATACAGATGCCTAGTGTGATTGGGGGTGGTTCTGACCCAGAAGCAGGAGAGCAGTGGCTAAGATATTCTGGCAGAATTTCATCTTGCCCCATGGGTGCCCAGAGCCTGTACATCCAGATGGGATGCCTTTAAATCAATATAACCCCCATCATCTTTATAGCAGACAATGGGTCAGTATCACCCCCATCATAATTATAGCAGACACTGTGGCAGTACTACCCCCCTCATCTTTATAGCAGACACTGTGGCAGTATCACCCCATCATCATTATAGCATACACCGTGGCAGTATCACTCCCTCATCTTTATAGCAGGCACTGTGGCAGAATTCCACCCTCTTCTTTATAGCAGACACTGTGGCAGAATTCCACCCTCATCTTTATAGCAGGCACTGTGGCAGTATCACCCCCCTCATCTTTATAGCAGACACTGTGGCACTATCACCCCCCTCAAATTTATAGCAGACACTGTGGCAGAATTCCACCCTCATCTTTATAGCAGACACTGTGGCAGAATTCCACCCTCATCTTTATAGCAGGCACTGTGGCAGTATCATCCCCTTATCTTTATAGCAGACACTGTGGCAGAATTCCACCCTCATCTTTATAACAGACACTGTGGCAGTATCATCCCCCTCAAATTTATAGCAGACACTGTGGCAGAATTCCAACCTCATCTTTATAGCAGACACTGTGGCAGTATCACCCACATCATCTTTATAGCAGACACTGTGGCAGTATCACCCCCTCATCTTTATAGCAGACACTGGGGCACTATCACCCCCCTCAAATTTATAGCAGGCACTGTGGCAGTATCACCCCCTCATCTTTATAGCAGGCACTGTGGCAGTATCACCCACATCATCTTTATAGCAGGCACTGTGGCAGTATCACCCACATCATCTTTATAGCAGACACTGGGGCAGTATCACCCCCTCATCTTTATAGCAGACACTGTGGCAGTATCACCCCCTCATCTTTATAGCAGACACTGTGGCAGTATCACCCCCTCATCTTTATAGCAGACACTGTGGCAGTATCACCCCCTCATCTTTATAGCAGACACTGAGGCACTATCACCCCCCTCAAATTTATAGCAGGCACTGTGGCAGTATCACCCCCTCATCTTTATAGCAGACACTGTGGCAGAATTCCAACCTCATCTTTATAGCAGGCACTGTGGCACTATCACCCCCCTCAAATTTATAGCAGGCACTGTGGCAGTATCACCCCCTCATCTTTATAGCAGACACTGTGGCAGTATCACCCCCTCATCTTTATAGCAGACACTGTGGCAGTATCACCCCCCTCATCTTTATAGCAGACACTGTGGCAGTATCACCCCCCTCATCTTTATAGCAGACACTGTGGCAGTATCACCCCCCTCATCTTTATAGCAGGCACTGTGGCAGTATCACCCCCTCATCTTTATAGCAGACACTGTGGCAGTATCACCCACATCATCTTTATAGCAGACACTGTGGCAGTATCACCCCCTCATCTTTATAGCAGACACTGTGGCAGTATCACCCCCTCATCTTTATAGCAGACACTGTGGCAGTATCACCCCCTCATCTTTATAGCAGACACTGTGGCAGTATCACCCCCTCATCTTTATAGCAGACACTGTGGCAGTATCACCCCCTCATCTTTATAGCAGACACTGTGGCAGTATCACCCCCTCATCTTTATAGCAGACACTGTGGCTGTATCACCACCTTATCTTTATAGCAGACACTGTGGCAGTATCACCCACATCATTTTTATAACAGACACTGGGCCAATATTACCCTGCATCATCGTTTAAGCAGACACTGTGGCAGTAGCACATGGGATAAGGGACACACAACCCTTCTCTTTATATGGCGGGTCATGTGTCCCACCTGGCCAATCGCAGCCATGCCCAGAATGGCCTAGCAGCCTGCTACCTGGTCCGGCCCGTTCGCTGAACCATCGCATGGATTTCAATTTGAATGCCCCTGTGTGTGACCTCCCCCTTTGTTCATTACTTTTCTTGAACTGATGAATGCACTGTGGGATCGACAGTTTGAGTTAATGGCCAAACCAGGGAGGTTCTTTCACAAACAGGGTCGTCCCAAATTGAGGTGCCCCTGTAAAGCGGACCAAAACTCAGAGATGGAATTGCTTGCATAGTGGGTATGCCAGCGATCCCAGGGGGGTTTCACACAGTAGGGTATCACAGATTGGGATGCTCCAGTGATAGGAAATCAGCTGGGGTGGGCAACTTAAAACCAGAACAAAACCCAGCACTTCCTCCCCTAGAATATAAATCGGGAAGCCCTTTGTGTGGAACCCCGCCATTTGAGGAGATGTGGGCACCAGCTGTGGTGCCCCCACACATGTACTTTAATTTCACCATCATTTATTGTATTTATGTCTAGTGTTTTTTTTAGTTAATTGGTATAACTAACGGCCTTATTTATCAAGGGCTAGTGCCAGGTAGTGTCTGACGAGCGCCAGGTACCGCCAGCTAACGGCGGCTACCGAATCAAGTACGCCCGGCGGCGGTCACAATGATGCATTTATCACGCTAAATGAGGCTAGCGCCGGCGAGAGCGTCAGCTAGCGCGGGATTCATCATGTAGCCGACTGCAACGAACAGCGCCGCTGCTAATCCCATCACAGCGACAGGTATGACCTGGCGCTCCCTGGTGTGGTCCAATGCATTTCAATGGAGCAATCTTTAAATAATGATAATTAATTGCTATTACTGTTATTTTTTTTTTATTTTTTTTTTTTAATGTCAAAAATTCTGTGACCACTTCTGCAATGTTAGGAATTTTTTTTAAGTAAAAAAAAAAAAAAAAAAAATATTGTGCAGAATTGATATTACAAGTCTGATATTCCTGTATTCATATTACAAAATGTTTAGAAAAACTTGTATAATTTTTACATATAAAAAAAAGGTTGTTTGGGGGTTAAAAACTACTTTACACACATCGCCGCCAGCGCTCTGGGGTTTAAACAAGGAATTCACAGTGCGAGAAATTTTTGAGCGTGATTTTTTAATGAATCTGCAGCAAGCCGTTCGCTCTGGCCATTCGCTGTCAGGCGCACCCATACAACGCGGAACCTGTGAAACAGCGACCCCTAACCCCGTATTCAACATTACCGCACACCGACTGAGTCGCTGACAACAAGCAAACCCCGGCCAAGCACAGCGAATATTAGCTGGCGCTGTGAAAATCACGCTACTGGCGCTCATCTGTCGCTACCTGGCGCTATTAATGAATCAGCCTCTAATTATTCTCACTCTCATATATTGTTTGAGTTTATTTACAATTATTATTATTCATTTTTACACCTTGTTTTTTTTTTTACTGAACTGCTATATTCTTCCATCGAGAAGGACCGGAAGATATCCCTGCCTTTGGCAAACAAAGAAGGGTCCACCAGCCACTGTGAAATCATACTGATGAGTCTGTGCTGTACCTGTTTGAACACCATACATACTTTTTTTCTGTATAAGAATACAATAGTTCTGTTCCTTTTTGTACCAAGTGGTTTTGCTATTTGCATCAATAATTCTATATTACCATGACACAAAACATTTGATTATATTTTGCTTAAACATTAAATTAATATATGATGAGGCTTTCTTTATATGTTTATTTATAAGAGATAGGTTTATGTCCTTCCCTTTATTGTAGACATTCTATGTATTGTCTTCTACCTGTATACATTACATTACAGCACACCTGTTGGTGATATTTACCTTTTTGCTCAGTCTCCGTGCATAGGGTTGTGGACTCATTCACATGATATCCTCTGGTAGCTCCTTACCTTTTACTTTTCTGCCTCACAATGCTATTTTCATACATATATATCATGTACATATTAGGGGAGATTAGAGAGCGAATCGAATCTGACGAACCCGAATTCGTTACAAATTTCAGGAAAAATTAGATCCGTAACGATTCTGAATATCGCCGCGATTCGATTGCTCAAATCTCTTCCTTAAAACTCCATTTACTACTATCCAGGCCATCTAAAATGGTGGATCCACATGTCAGAACATGTCCCATGGGGCAAGGAATCCTGGGTAGGCGTCACATGCTACCTATCAGCAGCCAGGCTTCCCGATGATGTCACAGCCCTATATAAGCGGCGGCCATTTTGCAGACGCTCATTCCGACACTGTATTGCGGCCAGAGCGGGTCACACAGAGACAGAGCGAGAGATAGATAGATAGATAGATAGATAGATAGATAGATAGACTGATAGACAGAATAAGGAACAGAAGGAGCGAGGGACAGATAGAGAAGGAGAGAGGCTGTGACAGTGACAGAGAAAGACAGGGACAGTTTGCATTAGCTTTCAAGCCTATTTATTGTTAATAACACACCTGCCTATTTAGCTTTTCCTTTTCCTGGTGTCATTCTTTAAAAAGCGTGCTAGCATTAATGTTTGAAGAGTACCTGTCTATTAACATTGTGCATTTTGTAAAGAAAGTCACTTTTTCACTGTTAAATCAGCCAGCCTGTGTATTTGCACGCATCCTATGCATGTTACAGCAAGGCAAAATGTTCTACAACCCTATTGAGGCTCTCAGGAAGGCCAGAAATAGCCGTTTTTAATAGCGATTCGCCGCAAATAAATTCGGACCGAATCGTTTTTTTCCGGAAAATTTGGCGAACTTTTCATAAATTCGCTCATCTTTAGTGAAGATGTTATAGATAAATGGGCATTTGTGTTTTATTCACACACAATGGAGGTTGCCGTCTGCTTGCCCGCCACTGTGTCTGGGCCCAGTGCAAACATCCCAATGTGGTGACCTGGCTGTGCTATGCCTGTCCCTGGTTCTCTGCCCGCTGTGGCTCCTCTACATTCCAGCACTTCGTTTCCTCATCTTAGCCTGCGGCTGTGGCAGCGTGTGGGGTTATCGGGCGTTGCGTTTTACTCTATGGCCGCTGCACACGTGGGTGGCTGATTGCAGCCTCCATTTAAAATGAAGAGGCCCAACAACTGCGCAGGTGCAGGTTTTGATTTCGGCTGCTAAAGACTGGGATGAGGTAAGTAGCTGTGCGTCCTCAGACCTGTACTTAAAGGGCCAGCTTAAAGCGGACTAACATTCGTGCAGGTGTTGGTACTGCCACTATAAGACAGTCTGAGGGGGGGCATCCAGGATGCTGGAGCTCCCCCCCCCTCACACACACACATAACCTTAGGCACAATCCTCTGCTGGAAATCCAGTGCCATGATTGGCTTCCAGCACTCAGGTGGACAGGGCTTTACCACCACAGGAACATCACCACCCACGTGATGGCCAATCGTGCAGCTGGATTCCTGGCGGAGGATCGAGGCTAAAGGCAAGAATTACAGGGGTTCTGGGGGGTTATATGGTGGGGGGGGCTCCAGCATTCTGGATGCCCCCTCTCACACTTATAGTCTTATAGCAGCAGTAGCAACACCCGCACCTGCAAGGATGTTAGTCCGCTTTAAGCTGGCCCTTTATGTACAGGTGAGGACACAATAGCTACTTACCTCATCCCTCTGAAGTGGAAACCATGGAGCATGTGGGTGCTGGGTTACGTACCCCCTCCTCACAGTATGGGTCTGCAATTTCTTTATCCAGGGCAAACCCCCAGCACTTGTGGGTTGGTCCATAAGTAAAGGTAAACTGGGCCTTGTGGAAAGCATCGCCCCCTCCGGTGCTGCAATCAACAACCATTTTCTTAAGAATAGTTGCTGGATCAATTTTAAAAATCTTTCTCCTCAGTGCCAGCAGCAGAGAGTGAGGGTATATCTCCTCAAAAAGTCATTCCAATCATTTCTCAGTCATTTTTAGGCTGTAGTTTGGTTGAAGAGGCACAAAAAACAACCTCAGACAATAGATTGTTAACTTCTAATATCCAAAGTATCATCAAATTAGTATATATTACAGTCTAATGAATACACACTGAATAGGTAATAATTTGAAGCATAGTCTTCTTTATTAACATAGTAGATAAAGTAAACAAAGCAACAGTATAAAGTAGTCACTAGTTCAAAACCTTAAAGGAGCTGTATAATGAAGTTGTGTAATAATCCTAATGAGAGGAGGAGACACTTATACACCCGAACTGAATAAAAGCTCTGCCAAGCTTGTGGTTTTCTTCTCCTGGGAGGAATAAAATCCAGGGGTGACAGGTTCCTAAGTGTATGAGGGGGAACAGAGCCTGTCATCCCCGATTCCTCCTCCTTCCATTAAACACCAATTTCTTCTTTAATATGTGTTAAAGCTCACGGGGGGCATCCAGAATGCTGGAGCCCCCCCCCCCAACATAACTCATCAGAACACCTAATCTCCTTACCTTCAGCTTCGGGAAAGGAGCCTCACGATTGGCCACAGGTGCACATGGGCACATATCGCCTAGTGGCCAATTGCAGGACTCTTTTCCCGAAGTTGAAGGTAAGATCGAGTGTTCTGGGGGGGGGGTTATGTTCGGGGGGGACTCCGGCATTGTGGATTCCCCGAACTTTTCCTTATTCACGGTCTGCGAATGAATGGCTGTTGGTCTAGTTTAAAAGAACGAAACAAGCCTGGCTGGATATTTCTTAATGCCGGGTATATAAATGACCCCACCTCCTGCTATCCAGAATATTGATATGGATTTTTATTCTAGCTGACAGCACAGAAACAGACTGATTCAGCCGGCTATGGTTTAACTTCATAACCAGTAAGCTAGATGACAATTACGAGCATGCAATTTAAGATTACAGGATATTAATCATAATAACATCATTAAAGAATTGTCCATCATCAGCATGTATGCACAGATTAGTAGCTTTTTAAAGTGCTGGTGATGGATTTTTTTATGTAGTCATAGCTAAGATGAGACCAATAAGTAACCCTGTGTGGAATTCAGCCCATAGACTTGTCTCTGCAAGAGAAAGGAAAATGGTAACAACATGTGCAATAGGCATAAGATATAGATATAGTCGTAGTATTTAAAGCAAACCAACAGTCAAAAATGACTTAAACCAGACCAACACAACAAACAGTGCTCATATGCATCCCTCCCCAGGGCAATTTAGATTGCTGCATATAATCATTCATTTACCTTTTTCTAACTCCTGCTACGGTAGGATCAATTTTGAAAACAAAATAGCGGTTCATGCATTTGCAGGCCACCTGCAAACAGGAAGTGCTGCTGGGCTTCCTGTTACTGTGCATTTTCAGTTATGTCAGTTGGGAGTGAAAGCTCCAAAATGGCTGCTACCTTTGTTTTCCAGCTGTGCCAGGCTGTTGGTCCGGTTTAAGATATAATATAGTATTCAAAGTACAAAAAATGGTCCAATAAAAAAATCCAAAGAAAGGGGGTCACTTATACATTCTGCATAAAAAATGCAACCAAAACCAAGAGTCTTGTTTTATGTAAAGAAGAAAAAGAATCAGAGTTGACAGGTTACGAACATACTGTATCATTCTGCTTTTACAGGGAGGATCTGCTCAACTCTGATAGTCTGTTCTCTGAACTAGAATGTTCTAGAAAAGCAGCATATTGATGCTGCAGTTTTTCTCATATGTGTAGATGCTTTACCCATCATGAATGCTTTGGGTAGATACTATGAGTGGTTAAAGAGAAACAACCATCAATTTGGCCTTAAAGTAATAGAACAGTGACCCTAAAGTAATAGAACAGTGACCCTAAAGTAATAGAGCAGTGACCCTAAACCTTGAGATCGAAGACTAGATTAAAGTTTAGAATGGCAAAAACAGGATGCAAAAGCCTAGAGTGAAGAGCAGGGCCTTAACTTGAGGAAAGCCCCGGGGCCCAGAAGGTCAGAGGGGCCCCATCATTTTTGCTCCTTCACCTTATTTATCATATTTGGGTTTACTTGGAATCATTTAGAGAAAGGAAGCACCATTGGTCTCTGCTGTTTCAGTCTTTAGTTGTTTAGCTGCATCCAATTGAGTTAAAGCGGACCTCCAGTCAAAAAAATAAAGTTTAGTAAATTGCTTCCCCTCTTATGATCAGTTTACGCAGTTTGGGAGGGCTTAACCCCATGCAGATGTTGTAGAATGGCATGAAGTTTAATCCCTCTTCAATTAAATGGGGTTGGCATCTTGCCACACACCCGATAGACCTGCTTACACATGAGAATTAGGGGGAGCTGTGCCAGCAACAATTCACACCAAACAGAGAGAGATAAACAAGGAGAAGCTTGTCTGTCATTTTATACCAAAAAACTGTGTGTATTTGCTTGTGTATAAGGGAAGCTGTTACAATGTATCTCTATGGCGGTGGCTGCTGCAAAAGCACTCTGTCAGGGGATACAATGTATACAATGTATTTTATTCAAATATGAGTCATTACATCGGAAGGCTTACTATTTCTGGCTAGAAATAAGAGATGATTGCACAGAGCTATGGGGCAATTTTGACTTAGAGACTCGGTTTTTCAGAATCAGCTTATTCATGTGTATGGCAAGATGGCCGCTGTCATGCATGTTTAAAGGTGACCAAAACTCAGGATTTTGACAATCCTGGGATTTGATTCTTGCCCCCGAGGCACCCCGATTGGGGATGCCAAGCTGTGTGAAACCCCCCTGGTCGCTCCTTGGTCCTACGATGCCTGCATGGCCTCTCATCCAATCAGAGTGCTTGGATCCGCTCCCACCTCTTCGTCTAAGGTGAGGTTAAAGAATAAATGAACTGAAGTAGTCTACATATCTAGCAAAAGATATAAGAACATAAACAAGCATTTAAACAAAAACAGGAGGGGGAGAGGAAGAAATAAGGAAAGGGTTTTTAAAAAAAGAAATAAGTCAAAGACTTACAACGGGACCTTCAGCCTGAATAAGAGGTTATCTAGTATGTTCCCCAACCTTGTACATACATATTGGCCACATTAAAAATCATGCTACCTGCACTTAGTGCATTTTTGGAGCCTTTAAACATCCAAGGCTGCCTGCAAAAAGGAAGTGTCTTCTGACCATGCTGCTGTGCATTCTGGGATTGCTGCCCTTTTCCTGAACCCAGCTCTGCTCTGTCTGTGCTAAGCACAGCTATAACGAACCCCCAGAACTTGTCCCCTCTCCTCTCCACAGCATGTGATGCTGGGAAGGAATAAGGAGTAGCTTCTGAGGCAAGATGGCGATGGTCATATCCTGGAGTCCTGAACAGAGTTGCAACCCGGCAGGGGAAAAAATAATAGGTGACTAAAAACTTAAACTATATTATTTTGAAGGTCTGGTTTAAATAATGAATATGTGGAATATGTGGCTTAATTACTGACCGGTGTCTGCATGTGTTCCTTTTACTTAGAAGTGCTTTTTAGTATATCTATATATATATATATTTCGGTTTTGTCGTTTACCCGCTTGATAATTCCGGCAGGGGAATATATATATATATATATATATATATATATATATATATATCTATAGTATCAAAAACGACAGGAGAAACAAAGTTATATCTATAATACTGGGACGTTTTTTGACATGGGCCAAAGTTATATCTATAGTATCGAAAGCGACAGGAGAAACAAAGAAAACTCAGCAAAGCGGGGTTATTTCATACAGTATCGAAGCGGAAATGGATGCCCATATGACCGGCATTCATAGTGTACATGAGCAAATTGTGTCTAATAGTAAGCAAATGATGACACATAATTCTCCTACAGGGATACCCAACTATTTTTTGTCAAGTATCACTTTCCATTTTCCAGTCATATGAAGTACCACCTGGGTGGTGGTTGTGGGTTGTCGCTCCCCTAAACCCCTGGTAAAACACACACAAAAAATACACTTAAATAGTAATTATCCCTATTGTAGCAGAGAAAACAGGATGGGGTTAGACTGCAACCTTGTCGAGTACCACCTTACAGGATCTCAAGTACCACCAATAGTACTAGTACCACTGGTTGGGAATCTCAGTCCTAGTGCATGCCCTGATCATTTCTCTAGCTAGACTACTGCAACATTCTTCCCTCTAGTCTACCAGCAAACAGACTGGCAACCCCCTGCTGCTTGGTCCCTCCATATCTCCTCTTGCTGCTCCAGTGCTGCTCCCCTTTGTCAGTCTCTCCACTGGCTGTCAATATCCCCCAAAAAGTTAGATTCAAATTATAACCTTAATCCGTCTCAGCAGCCAAAATCTTCCTACATTTGATAGTTTATCAAAAAGTACTAACCCAGGCACAACCTCCACACTGCTTGGGACATCACGCAGGTCACTCTTCATACAGTTCACCACTCCCCACAAAAAAAAAACGATTACAATAATAACTGATTCACACCACTGTCAAACATTCCTCCTGTGGGTTTGGAGAGCTTTTCAGTTTGGTGTGGCTTAGAGGGGCCAAGAAACGAATAGTAATAAACTGATTCCAACATTGGAACTGCCAAATAATAAGGTTGGTAAAAGAGCTGCGTTGCAAAAAAAGGAAAAGACAAATAATGATATTATTAGAAGTGACATTATTAGAAGACATAGAAGTGCTTACTTCCACTGGAAACACTGGGGACTTGACTTTCATCTGCCTCTGCTAAAATAGAAGAAGAAATTGTTATCAAAAGGGTGAGAACAGAAAATGTTTTCTCAAGCAAGTCTCAGGATGGGAGGCACTAACTGGAACCAGCAGGCTAACACAGTCATGTCATCTACAACACGGAGCTTCTGTAACTTTATAAGCAGTTGTCTGATTTTCTGGACATTTATAGGTTTTTTTTTATATGAATCTTTTTGTAAAATCAACTCTTTATTTTTTAAGGTTTGTTCAAGAATCAATGAATTATTAACCAATGAATTAATCTGGTGTAGGTGGCCCTTTATCTATATTTAAGTCAATGATAAATACACATAAAATATTCATTCTGATATAATTACATCACGTATAGTAATTGGATGTGATCTCTTTTTTTCCAATGCATTATACCCAGCTAACTCTCGGCGTTCTCAGAAGATATTTCACATATTAAAGCAGTAAACACATTAGGGTCGATTCATGGTCGTGCGCAAACGAATTTGCACACTTTTTTGGAGCCCCAAGGTACCCAACTGAACTTTTGTTCAAAATTTGGCCAAACTTGCCGAACGTATAGGGATTCGCCCAACACTATTTGTAACAACATATTTTTTGAGGATAGCTTTTCCTGTTGTATAATTATGTGATTTACATGATTTGGGCTACAGGTCTACTATATGATAAAAATTGAAAATGTATCTGGGTGATCAATTAAATTGTTGCTGTGAGAACTGGTGCATCAGATGTGCAGATCAGAGAATTCCTCACTCTAGCTTGCTAATCATCTTATTGGCTAATTAGTTATTAGCTTGCTAATCATCTTATTGGCTAATTAGTTATTGCACTGTCTTTAGACAGGCTGATTCATGTTTTGCATTGCCAGTGCACACACAAGTAAAGAAGTAGCAATGTCTGCACAAACTTTTAAACTTAGTAATGTTAGGGACGGGGTACTAATTGGACGGCCTTGACGTGGCTACCTCGCTTTTACATTCATTGCAATCTATGTTAACTAACAGTCCATGTTCTTAACAAGTGTTAGCTAGGTTTTTCAGCCTTTAGTATGAGTGTGCAGAGGGTTAACTTTCTTTTTTGCTTAGTGTGTGTGGTCACACCCCTCTAGCACCTCTTGACTGCTATATATTGACTGGATGAGCACATCCTACCTTCCTTTTTGCTGTTGCATTTGCAGGTCAGTGGCCAGATCTGCTGGATTGTAGCTCTCCCAATGTAACAGGGAGTCCAATTGGCCTCTACCTAAACCCTCTTTTTGAACTGTAACACTGTGCAGGCAAGTAAAGTATTTTTTCATTGTGTGTGTGTGTGCAAGCAAGTTAAGTTATTGCACTGTCTTTAGACAGGCTGATTCATGTTTTGCATTGCCAGTGCACACACAAGTAAAGAAGTAGCAATGTCTGCACAAACTTTTAAACTTAGTAATGTTAGGGACGGGGTACTAATTGGACGGCCTTGACGTGGCTACCTCGCTTTTACATTCATTGCAATCTATGTTAACTAACAGTCCATGTTCTTAACAAGTGTTAGCTAGGTTTTTCAGCCTTTAGTATGAGTGTGCAGAGGGTTAACTTTCTTTTTTGCTTAGTGTGTGTGGTCACACCCCTCTAGCACCTCTTGACTGCTATATATTGACTGGATGAGCACATCCTACCTTCCTTTTTGCTGTTGCATTTGCAGGTCAGTGGCCAGATCTGCTGGATTGTAGCTCTCCCAATGTAACAGGGAGTCCAATTGGCCTCTACCTAAACCCTCTTTTTGAACTGTAACACTGTGCAGGCAAGTAAAGTATTTTTTCATTGTGTGTGTGTGTGCAAGCAAGTTAAGTTATTGCACTGTCTTTAGACAGGCTGATTCATGTTTTGCATTGCCAGTGCACACACAAGTAAAGAAGTAGCAATGTCTGCACAAACTTTTAAACTTAGTAATGTTAGGGACGGGGTACTAATTGGACGGCCTTGACGTGGCTACCTCGCTTTTACATTCATTGCAATCTATGTTAACTAACAGTCCATGTTCTTAACAAGTGTTAGCTAGGTTTTTCAGCCTTTAGTATGAGTGTGCAGAGGGTTAACTTTCTTTTTTGCTTAGTGTGTGTGGTCACACCCCTCTAGCACCTCTTGACTGCTATATATTGACTGGATGAGCACATCCTACCTTCCTTTTTGCTGTTGCATTTGCAGGTCAGTGGCCAGATCTGCTGGATTGTAGCTCTCCCAATGTAACAGGGAGTCCAATTGGCCTCTACCTAAACCCTCTTTTTGAACTGTAACACTGTGCAGGCAAGTAAAGTATTTTTTCATTGTGTGTGTGTGTGCAAGCAAGTTAAGTTATTGCACTGTCTTTAGACAGGCTGATTCATGTTTTGCATTGCCAGTGCACACACAAGTAAAGAAGTAGCAATGTCTGCACAAACTTTTAAACTTAGTAATGTTAGGGACGGGGTACTAATTGGACGGCCTTGACGTGGCTACCTCGCTTTTACATTCATTGCAATCTATGTTAACTAACAGTCCATGTTCTTAACAAGTGTTAGCTAGGTTTTTCAGCCTTTAGTATGAGTGTGCAGAGGGTTAACTTTCTTTTTTATCTTATTGGCTAAGGTAAGGACAACAGGTTTAACCCATTCTGCTGAAATTGAACTTCAGTTTGGAGGAACAGTCTTGTGTTCCTGTAGCAAAAGGGTTAATGGCAGGGTTCCCACCTGGAAAGGTCATTATCCTGCTTACACTTAGCCAAAGCTGAGTTGTCAGATCCAGGGTAGACTGGATTGTGATAACTTACCTAAAGCTTTACAACTGTATTATTTGTATTAGACACTTAAAGTGGAACAAAGCCAATCATAACCACCCCGCCTGCCTAGAGTCTATAAGTCTCTAGTGTCTGTGGTCTACCTCTTGGTGTTCCGCTGTGTGTATTCCAAGGGATCACCCAGTATACTTAGCAGGCTGGAGCAAGCAATCGCACAGCCATTTCGAGCTGTACTTAGCTGAGCTGCGTACCCGCACAAGGCATTTCCAAATGGCTGGCTTGGGCCCACGGAGGGGGTAAGTTTGCAGCCAGCAGTGCACGCTTCATTCAGCTTTACTTGCCACTAGGAGCGGCATAGTAAAAGCTGAATGGAAAGCAAGCCAATGATTGGCAGTGATCCGCACATGTGCTGTAAGATCGCAAGTGAGCCTTTTTTTTTCCGAATCCTGAGTTTTGTCCCACTTTATTGCCTTCTATTCATTTTGTATTTGTCCACCTCTGGTAACTTTATATAGGAGTATAATGTTAACAATAGAGTTATTATTCTGTCATTGCAATACAATAATGCATTTATCATGCATCTGGGGTGCATATAGAGGCCTCACCAGCTATACGAATTGGACCATACGAAATGACGGCTGGATCGGTGGTGCTTTCAGCAGCCGCATCCCTCTTCCTTCTTGAGCTTTGGCATGCTGCCTAAAAAGAAAAAAAAGTGTCAACACAAATTTAATCTGAAAATGTACAATGCTACGCTATTACCACTTACAGGGCAGGCCTCTGGCTGACAAAGTCTAGTAAAGCAATGCAGGTATATTGATGATGTTGCTTGTCCGTTGTGCTGCACAAAGCGGAAGGACTTAAAGCTGAAGCGGGCAAACTTGTCTATACCCCTGGAAATGACACTAACATTGCTGGATACATTGCACCTAAAACAAAATAAAATGTGAAGAACAAATCATACAATTGATACAATGACTTGGGACTATGGGAGCAACAGTCCAAATGCTTAGTGGAAACACTTTTACACCTTACATTAACAATCCACCTTAAAACATCTTAAGCTCCACTTTTCTTTGTCAGTGACTGTTCTACTTTATCCCTAGAAATAAATCATGGTCCCTTAACATTCATGGGGTCTTTAAGTGATATACTATCATAATTCCCCATGCCATCCAAATTATCTGAAAAAAATAATATTGGTAATGGGGCATATCAGTCATACTAACTGCATTACACCCACCACCTCCATCATTATGGCTTTATAATTTACCAACACACTGAGTAGACAAACATTACAGGTTGACAGATTTTCTTTATGCTGGATTTACGCAAGCAGATCATTAGGCTGTTCTTTCAGTGAGCGACCAACCATACAGATCTTTTACAACTGTATTCAGACGTAGAAGATTTGTTGGTCAATCGGTCACTAGAGCAATCACTAATACGATCGCTTGTTCTCATAGCAAAACCCTTTTTTTAGGGCGACTTCTGTTTACACATTCCAACCACCAAGCGATGAACAAGAAATTTATGGTCAGCCGAAATGATATGACTAACCAATTCTCGCTCATCGCTTGATCACAGCGGCTGTGTCCACAGAGAAATTATCGGTAAATTGCTGTCGCTTTAGCGTCTGCTCACTTGATAATTGATCTGTGTAAAATGGGCCATTATAACAAGGTGGATAATTACCCTATGAAGAGGTTGTAGCGGTCAGCCGGAGCCGATGTAAGGAAGGGAGATGGAGTGGCGAAACACTGATCCAGGTAGACATTATAGCTGTAAAGAAATGCCAGCAAAATGTAATTTTGAATCTTCATAGGTTTATGTAGGTGGTTTTGGTCAAAAGACAATAAGGCAAATATTTAAATTTTTGCCAAATGTGCTCTTATCAATATTTAAACATTTGAATTGATATAATGCTAAATGAAAGAATAAATAAAGAGTCAGGGCATATATCAAAAGTTACATGGTAAAAGCTAACTATAAAAACAAAGCATAGCTATCCTACTTCATAATATTATGCCCAAGCAAGAAGCGGTGTTCGGTACCGCGAAGCGCAGGCGGAGCACCCCTCACATCCCGTCTGTCCTCTTGGTTGGCTGTATGCTCACCAGGGGTTCAGCTAAGTTTCTCCTGTCTCTCTGTATATCTACTGATCTGGGTGTCTCTGGATTTTTGTTATTTTTTTAATTAACTTTTGAATCTATTTTACATCTAATTATGCACATTGCTTATGTTATTTTGCACAATGTATAAATCTTGATTGCTCTTGGTATTTTCATTCAAGTTTGTGATATGGTTTTTAACACATATGGGTTGATTCAAAGAAACATGTAACAGCTTGGATTTGGCTCACGATCATCCTATTTTTCACGTCCGCTCGTGCGTTCGTATGAACTTGCGAGTGATTCTATAAGCAAATACGTTTCTATCCTAAAATTTACGTCCGTTCGTATGGCAGTTCGGGAATCAGACCTATGTCAGTTTCCATCCTGAATTTTCCGTTTCATTTCTCAGGTTGCAACATTGGTTTTGCCCTTTTTCCTTTTTTGTCTGGACGTAAATCCTTCTGATCTTGCGGCTCCGCACTACAAACTTACCTCATTAAAGTGCATTCTAAATATTTGTTCTTTTATTTTTCTTTATTTCATTCATTTTGTAGTAACCAACCATTAATGAATGCATTTGCATAAGTAAATCTTACTTTGTTTAATTTTTAGTTAACTTGCATTTTTTACTTGTGGATTTAATTTTAATATTTAGGCTTCAAATGGTACAACTTTAAATTTTTTGTGTGGTTACCCACACCCTCTACATACAGATTGCTCACAAATATTAAAAAACACCCAGCAACTTCTGCATGTTATGAGCCTAGAAACAGCCAAGATGGCGGCTCAGGTATTATCGGGCAGCCTGCAAACAGAAAGGGCCTTGTGACTGTGTTGCTCTGGATTCTTTGATTTCTGACCTTTCCATGCCCCCAGCTCTGCTGTGTCTGTGCAAAATACAGCAGTAACCCACATCCTGCACTTTATCCCGCTCTCCTCTCCTCAGTAAGTGTGATGCATCTGACCAAAGATGTGCTTAAATAATTAAACAAAGCAAAGGTAAACAACTACACCAATAAATGCAATCTAAAAATATTATTCTAGTACCTCAATTTTAAAATAAATAACAAAGGACATAAGTTTCTTTAATTAACGCAAATATATTGCAAAATAAAGGTTTACATGCAAAGGACTAATTAAGGTCCACATTAAAATGCTTTTATAAGGCATACATGAATCAGGTATGCATTGCCATACAATTTATGGCCTCGGCCATGCTGATACATGCAGTTCATTGGAGCTCAAGACGCGCAGACTCCTCCACATAGCCAAAAAACCTGTTCACGAACAGCAATCCGGCTGCTAAAAGGTGTCGGCTGTGGCTTTCTTTTAAAACGCGTTTAGAGGTTTCTCTGAATCACACCTAAACACATCCAATTAACCTAAGTTTTACGTTTTGATCCTAAGTTTTAGGATTTGATCCTAAGTTTTACGTTTTGATCCTAAGTTTTACGTTTTGATCCTAAGTTTTACGTTTTGATCCTAAAATTTAGGAACGGACTTCCGCTGATCGTAAGAGCATATACGCATTCGTACGTAGGCTCGTGCGAGTCGGAAATGGCCAAAAAAACAGGAAAAAATGACTAACACCCACCCAAACTTACGATTCTCGATACGAAATCAATTAACTTTTGCTCTTTGAATCGAGGGGATAGTGAGGTTTTGTGTGGCATTCTGCCATATGTATATATAGGGTAAGCACTTTTGTTGGTTTTGTTAGGGAATTCCTGTGCCGGCACATAGGAGAACTGTCTATATATTTCTGGGATACTAGCTGTGAGCTTAAGCACTTTGAATTTCAACAGCAACTTGCAATATATAGGTGATTATAGAGGACAGACTGTAATTGTTTGTATATATCATTTATTTATTATTAATAGGATCATGTGAGGGGTGGGGGGTGGTGTTTTATTATGTCTTGTGTGTCTTTTTGATATTTCAATAAATTTCTATTGATGATTTATAGGTTGTGCTCCTTTTTCTGTGGTCCCTGTGGGGATTTTTTCCCCAGGCTCCACTTTGGATTGTCATAATATTATGCAGTTACTCCATTTTGGCCTGCTTTCCCAAAGCATGCAGTTCTAGAGTTCTGTAGCCATGCCTGCCAGCTGTCTTTCTAGTCAAGCAGAGATATGGCCTGAATCCCACCCCATGGTGTATGAGCAGCTCTATTCTGCATGTACTGAGGGAGGGTGCTGCTCCCTACTCCTATATTTTCATTTACTCTTCATTGTCCAGCAGTGAAGTGAATGGAGGTTGGGAGTTCACTGCCAGAACCCACTTGTACTGCTGCACATATACTACAGTAAACAGAGGGGCACACAAGGAATCAAGTTGCTTCCAAGCTGTGCTTCAAGCCACAACATTGATTTTAGCCGAAGATGACCTGATTGGGTAGATAGATGGGGGGCTCTAGCTTTGCAACTACATCCATCCAGGAACAGCTAAGCATGGTAAGTGGCCTGGGAGGAAAGCTTAATGTGATTTTATTTCTCACAATACATTTCACATAAGACCTGGGGGTGTCCCAGTTCCCTGTGACTAGGACTTGGCACCCCAATATTTACCACTTCTGAATTCCACTGGAGAAGTTTGCCACATCATGGGACCACTGTTGCTTAAATAGGTTAACTGGGCAGGGTGCAGACACAGCTGTGCCCCTCCCAACTGTGACTGACCGACTGGTTGTGACAATCATCGGCTGCTAATAAGATGAATTACAGAGGGTTGAGCACCCAATCCCGAGCTTGTAGTGGGGTAGACAAAGCAGGGGATTCCAAATCAGTAGATCTTCCATTCTGAAATCGGATGTAAGGCCATTCTTTTTTTTATTAAACTTCTTCTCTAACCAACAAGTCAGCTGTATAGGTGAAAGCGCGCTCCCGTCCAGCCCCCAGTGCACATATCCGTGTTGACCACTGACAGCACATCAATAGCCCAACACAAGCTTACTTTTGCCTTTATTTTCACTTTAAAACATTGGGAATTTAGACTTGCTCCACTCATAAGTTAAAGTGGACCAACAGTCAAAAATGACTTAAACCAGACCAACGCAACAAACAGTGCTCATATGCTCCCTCCCCAGAGCAATTAGATTGCTGCACATAAAAATTAATTTAACCTTTTTTAACTCTTGCTGTGGTAAATTTTAAAAACAAGATGGCAGCTCATGCATTTGCACGCCACCTGCAAAGAGGAAGTGCTGCTGGGCTTCCTGTTACTGTGCATTGTCAGTTATGTCAGTTGGGAGAGGAAGCTCCAAAATGGCTGCTACCTTTCTTTTCTACCTGTACCAGGCTGTTGGTCCGGTTTAAGTAGCAGCAGATAGAATCCATGTATACATGTGACAAATGTATATACAATTTTAAGAGTGTTAATCACAAAGCACTATACATATTTACTTCTTACCTTTAGCTAAGTGATTACATACCTTGTTGCTGAATTATTACTGCTAATTTGAACATATATTGTTTCCTTTAAACCGTGAACTGTTCCATTTGATGGAGTTGCTGTAGAGAAGCTGTTATCCTGTTATTGAGGAGGGGGGGGGATTATCATTAATACTATAATTACAGCTGGCTACAATGATGCCCATAAAGAGTAAGATTACATTTCTTGTGCACTTTGTCACAGTGATTACTATTCATGCGTCTTCAGAGGAATTGTCTTCAAACCCAAATAAAAGAAATTAATAATCTGAATGATTGAAAATAAAGTGAATCATTCAATTGAAACATTCATTTTGGCAGACTTAAACCAGACCAACCAGACTAAAACTCCCCCCAAACTCACTTGCCCCATCTGCATGCATGATACTGAAGCATTGTCAGCACTTTGTATCCACTCAAAGCTGAAAAGCTGCCTCACCGATTTACTAGTGGTAGCGGCCATTTTGGAGCTTCCCTTCCCAGCATCTCAGCCGTGCTGCTGCCTGGATTCAACTGACCTAACTGACAATGCTCAGTAACAGGAAGCCCAGTAGCACTTCCTGTTTGCAGGTGGCCTACAGAGGCATGTGCTGCAATTTTGTTTTTAAAATTTACCACAACAGGAGTTAGAAAAAGGAAAATGCATTTGTATGTGCAGCAATCTTAATTGCCCCGAGCAGGGATGCCTATGAGCACTGTTTGTTGTGTTGGTCTGGTTTAAGTAATTTTTGACTATTTGTTCACTTTAATTTATATCTGTACCCAGTCTCAATGTTGTCTGCTCTCTCTAGGCTAATAAAGGTTGTTCCTTCCTTCCTCTTTCCAATATTGCCGAGTCTGTTCCCTGGTAAATAGTTATAGATGGATGTTTGGGGGACATGCCATTATATCCCCTTCACATTAAGATTGAATGCTACATTAAAGCACACCAAAGTTGTGAAATACATTCAGCCATAGCCTCTGCCGATACTCCCTTCTTAGACTGTGGAAATAGAAATGGATGGGTTTTTTTAATCATCCTGGAACGCTTTTTTTGTCTGCAATCTTACAGAGCGGCTTACAGGCTTTGCTGCTCTAGATGTCCTGCCCTGTGGTGGCTCTGGCTGCAGGTTTGCCCCACGGCCCTCGCCCCCACTGCCACCGATAGCTTTGTTGCTGGCCCCGTGGCCCATCAGACCAGAGACTGAAAAGCCTCCTGGACCAGACCATACTCCAAAGGTTGGTGGAGGCCCCCTTCAGGCAAGTGGTGGAAGCCTCGAGGTGTGTGTCCCTTGCGCCCCCCCTCATAATCCGGCTCTGTATCAACCCATCAGACCTACCATGTTGATGCCCCCCTTGAAAATGACTGTCTACCCCTTCAAGCTATGGGATGTACCCCCTGGGATACATGTACTGCAGGTTGAGAAACAGTGCTCTATATGAGAATAATGGAGCAATCAATCTTAGTGTGCACGGTGTGTGTGTATAATTACTATATAATTCAGTAATAGAGTGAGAAATTACTCTATTGAGTATTATTCAGTAGTAGAGTGAGAAAAGAAAATCTTCATGTATTTTGTAATATAACTTTTAAGCCGATGAACCAAGCTTAACAAACAGAAGGGAACAAAAGTGAAGCGGACTCGTCAGTGTGAACACAGACAACATCCAGTATACTTTTCTTTTCATTTAGGGCCTTATAGTGTCAGGTAGTGGCTGGTTAATGAGAGGTAGCGACAGGGAGCGACTCGTGTACGCCGGACATGGCACACAATTACACATTTATCAAGCAGAATCTGTTTAGCGACTGGGATAACGCCATGAAGCGTCTGATTCATCATTTTCACAGCCTCAGCGAACAGCGCCGGCGTTCAGCCTTGCACAGCGCCAGGTATGACCTCTTGCTACCTGACGCTCTCCCATACATTTCAACGGACGATCCTTTCCTTCTCTTTAAACTGTGTTTTTGTTTAAATCACAAATAATTCTGTGACCTCTCCTGGCATTGAAAAAGCAGTTTTTTCACTATTTTTTTATTTCCTCAGAAATGACATTACAGGCCTGCCATTAAAGTGTTCATGTTACAATGTTGTTACAATGTAATTCCATATGTTTTCGCTTTGTTACTAGTTGATAGATGCTTGAAAACAGACTTTAAACACACCGCCTCCTGCGCTCTGGGCTTCAAACAAGCATATTTCAGCGGCAGAGATTTGTGAGGCTGTTTTTTTGCTGAATATGGTGTGAGTCGGTCGCTATGAGCAGTCGCTAACATGTGCTCCCATACAACGCTGTACTGGTCAAATAGCGACTCCCCACAATGTATTCAACATTACTGCACAGTGACTGAGACGCTTTGAAGGTGCGACCCACGGCCGAGCACAGTGACTACTAGTGGGCGCTCTAAAAATGCCTGCTACAGATGCTCATCTGTCGCTACCTGGCGTCAGTGATGAATCAGCCTGCCTGTCAGCAATACTAATATTTTTTTTCTGCACATTCAGATGTCAGGGTCTAAATGTTAAAGAGTTATTTACAAAAGAGTGAAGAAATCTTTTAGCTCAACACCCCAAGGGAGAGACCAATGTTAGGCTAAATATAGGGAGCGAGAAGAGACCAAAAATCCCCCTATTCAAAAGGTAAAGAGCGCTGACTTAAAATAGAAAGTAAAATAGAAAGCCTGGAACATGTGTGCACAAATAGGAAGTAATGGCTGTGTAATTAGAACATATAATCCAGCATTGCACGCCCAGTCATCAGCATGACCCTGCCTACTTCTAGGGTAAATCCTGATCTATATGTGCAATGTAAACATTTTAGTATAAGAAAGCACTCTTTACCTTTACCTTTAAAACTGCATTATGGATTGCAAATATACTTGTTAAACAGAATGGAACAATAAGCATTCAGAAATAAAAGATCATGTGTTTTACAAGTTAAAGCGTTCTCACTACTTACAGTAAAAATTCCCATTTTTAAGGTACTGATGAAGCTACCATTGTTGCTATTAACAGCCACAGCTCCAAATGATCTGGTAACATAGGAGGGACATATATTACATGAATCTATATAAAAAACAAGGCTTTTATATCAATGTAGAATCACTAAAATGTATTACTATTGTGTCTTACTATGAAAACTGACACCGCTGACTTGCATTACATTTAAGTATTAGTTACTAAAGGGCACCTGTGAAATGGATACCCATCTAATCTCCCCTGCAGCTACAGACTGGTCTATTAAGAAGACATGGCTTTAACCTTTAAGCACTAGTTTTGGAGGAGTTGCCGTAGACTGCCAGAACATAAGAAGGCAGTGCCTGGCACAGACCTGCCCCCCCCCCCGCATATAATAAATAGAGCAGCATGTTTCAACCCTAAAAGAAAAGTAGGGGCTGCTGGCCTGGACCTGAAGTAAGAAGCAAAACCTCCTCCTCAATGGATTTGGAAGCTGGAGACCTGTCTGGATCTGCTGATGAGCAGTAGTTGAGGTATATGGGGGTATCTTTTAATTTGCATTCATAGAAAAAAATTATCTGCAACAAAATAGTAGTTTGACATTACAGACAACGGATTCGTGTATCTATGAAGCCCTGGCATCAGTGACAATTGTTGGAAATAAAAAGGGCAGTTATCATAGCCTATTGTCCTGGGGATGTCAACAGAAAAAATCTGTTTTATTCAATTGAAGCTAGGGAATTAAATTTCCACTGTTAACGAAAATATGTGAGAAAAATATATTGGCAGCTTTCTGAAAACAGGGCTTTTTATTTATTTAACAGGTGTATAAAACTATTTGTCACACTACAGAGTATTACTGGGGCATTTGGTGGCTCAGATCAGTGTTTCCAAACCTTTTATCATGCAGTAACACTTGTCATTTTGCTAGGATCTCGAATACCAACCTCAATACAAACGATAAGCACCTAATGGCCTAGAGTACCACCAGAGTTATCAGTGGTTGGGTAACCCTGGAATAGACCATTCCCTTTAAAAGATGTTTAAATTCCCATCCTCTTAAAACCACCCTGGTTAGGAATTTGAGCTATTATTGTAAAGCAATAGCAAGAAGGCCAGGCAATAAGCCAAACAAGCTCACAGAACAGGCCACAGACTACACTAACTGCACAAACTGTCAGCTCGAGAATGGTTTGTCATGAGGTTGCTTACAGTTTTAATGGCTAACAAGCCTAGGAACACCATGTGCAATGAAGTGTTCTAAAGCACACTGTGTCTAGTACAACTAGATTCACTGGAGTGAAGAACTACCACCCAGCAGTATGACAGGGAAAGTTGGAAGATCTATCGGCATGCACAGTGTTAGGGGTAAAAGAAATTAAATCTGTGCTGTAAGAGTCACAGCAGCAGCTTGGAAACATAGAAGGTTGACGACAGAAAAGTTGATCTCTTTCTCTTAAGATAGACATATGCTTATCCCAGGCATGTTTTAATTTACTTACTTACTGTTGGTTTTCTCACTACCTCTGTGGAGGTTTGTTCCATTCATCTGCTAATCTATCCTGGGTTTTGGTCCTTCCCCCCCCTTCCCTGATCGGAACGTCGTCTAAGCCTTCGTCTAAGGCCAGTGGTTCCAAGCGTGCTGGCGGCCGCGTCCCCTGCTACCCTCTAACAGAAAAAGGCACACATGCGCAGTTGGACGGGGAAACAAGGTAAGTGTATGGGGGCCGCACCCTCCTCAACCCTCTAACAGGGAGCTAGAGGGATAGCGGGGATGCGGATGCAACGCGCACATATGTGTTGGACCGAGAAAGTGTATGGGGTGACCTGCAGGGTTTCACACAACGGGCCAGCCCGATCGCCATGGGAGGGAACCAATCGCCATGGGTTTTGGTCCACTTTAAATGGTTTAAATGTTCAAAACCACAAAATCTTTTGGAAAATGCTATATAGTAAAGGGGAACATAAAGTTGGTCTTGCAGATTAGTTCTGTTTTATATATACATTTAAAGGTGCAAGGTGGTCACCTATTTACCCTACATCTAAGACAACAAAATATTTAGAAGGGCTATTGACAAGGGCTACATTTTCATACTTACGTTAATATTTCAGTGTTGTTTAAAATGTATTGCAGAGGATAGCGGCAAGAAAAATTATAATACAAGTTTGTACTATAAGAAACAAGTCCCGATTCTGAGATTGGTGCAGTGTCCACAAATCCAGAGAAAACAACGGTTTGGATGTTTGAATAAGAACCAAATGAACCAGAACCTAAAGATTCCGTCTGGATCTATATAAGAAAACAACACAAACATATTTTAGAAACCTCTTTATCATGGAAGAGCTTTTCTAAGTTCATTTATGTAAATGACATACAGTATAGTGAATGATTAAAAGGCCAGATGAGGCTGATTCAATAGTAGCACCATGTATTGCCAGATGAGCATCTGTATAGCGGCAGTTAGAGCGACCGCTAGTAGATGCTGTAAGCGGATAGCGTCACCAGACACTGCCTGGCGCTACGAAGAACTACCTGGCGCTATCCGTTCTAAAATAACCCCTATAGAGTGATGATATTTACAAACAGATTTGGGTAACCTTAAAATAATCTGTTCAAAGCAGAACATAACCCACTGGGGCAGGCTCTGAAATCTAAAAGATTCGAAGGCCCGCCACTGGCCATCGTGATTTTGCATGCCCCGCTATGTGAAACCTGAGTGACAACCGTAAACACTCACCTTTCCCCGCTCCAAGGGCGCATGTGCCATCTGCCATGACTACCTCAATTCAGATAGGACATTGAAGTCAATGAGAGCAGCTTGATGAATGAGTGAAAAGTGGCATTCTGGGATTTTCACACAGTGGGGCAACACAATTTGGAATCAAACAGAACAAAACCTTAAAAAGTCATAGCCCCAGGTTTTGTTGCACTTTAAAATAAAAAAATAAAAGATTCATAACAGGCAAACATAAATTTGCAAATTCACCAATTAAAAGAACAGTCCAGTCTAAAAGTGGAATGGGACACTAAAAAAAACTGGATTTATATCTCCCATGACTAGAAAACCACAGGCTTGCAGGGATTTAGTTTTAGTTTGGGTGCATAGATAGCGCCTCCTCTCATGATCTATCGTGTTTATATGGAGATTTAATACTGAGCATTTTTACAATAAGCTTCTTTAAGGTATGGCTGTTATCTCTGAAACCGAGTTAGAGTGCTAGAATCAAGCAGCGGTTTGGAACAATTCTGGGACTGAGGAAGAGCTGTGCCATTAGAATGTTGAATACTGTGACTGAAGTTGCAATAAATAAAGACTCTTGGAAGGAAAAACAAAACCTGTGATTTTGGTCCACTTTAAAGAAGGTGGGGTGTTACTCCTTGTGTACATCTGCTGAGAGTGTATGCTGCCCCATACTCCCACAAGTGCCACACAGGACCAAGAGGGATCACCACTACTACCCTGGGTTATGTGGGCAACATTTTCATATTACCAGTTCTTTATGTGATGGGTAAATGTTGAAAAGTTGTAGATGTTTTATATATCATAAAAAATAAACATGAACATTAATTAAAAAAAATATAAATAACTTGTGTTGCTTGTTTCTTTGCCCACATTCTTTAGAATCTAGTGCTGAACAATGGTAGAGATTTTTTTCAACAGTTGGGTTGAAACTATGGGGGTTATTTAAAGTGGACCAACACCCAGGATTTTGTCTATCCTGGGTCTTGGTCCACTTCGGTGGGGCACCCCCGATCGGGGTGCCCCGCTGTGTGAAATCCCCCCTAACCCCCCGA
Organism: Gastrophryne carolinensis; assembly: GCA_027917425.1. Lineage (NCBI taxonomy): Eukaryota > Metazoa > Chordata > Amphibia > Anura > Microhylidae > Gastrophryne > Gastrophryne carolinensis. The sequence continues at coordinate 90,471,970 of CM051242.1, forward strand.
AAAACTCACCTCTCCCCGCTCCCAGCGCCGACGTACAAGCGAGGATCAGGAACGTCTAAGCGGCAGCCGCCGCCGCCGCCTCCCTCGCGTCACTTTCGGCGCACGCGCGCCCCCGCCGGCCATTCGCAGACGGCCGGCGCGGGCACGCGCACGCCTACAGGAGCGCGAGGGAGGCGGCGGCGGCCGGCTGCCGCCGAAGATAAGGTAAGGAGTTTGGGGTGTTTGGGGGGGTTTCACCCCGCGGGACATCCCGATCTCGGATGTCCCGCAGGGTGGGGGGTGATCGGCCCGGGAATCTTATAGATTCCCGGGCCGATCACCCGTGGGTGTTGGTCCACTTTAAGACGGGATAGCGCCAGGTAGTGCTTGGTAGCGGCAGGCAGCGCCTGGTGAACGCTGGGCTCTGTATGTAAAACCACATTTAAGAAAGCGAATCTGGTGAGCGCCTCTAACAGCGCCATGTAGCGTCACATGTATCACTAGAGGCGGCTCAGCGTATAGCGCCGGGCGCCACGTATTACCTTTCGCTCAGTGTCCCTCCCCCATACATTTCAATGGGCGTTCATTTGGTTGTGTTTAACCCTTTAAATGCCAAGCACGTAGTTTCTACGTGGTTGCTTCTCCTACCGTTAAGTGCCAAGCACGTAGAAGCTACGTGTCTGACATTTCTCCCTGCTAATTTAAAAATAGAAATAAAAACCTCTGGTATCTGTGTGAAGCTGCGGGTCTCCTCTTCCTGGGGGGGGGGCCTCCGATCCCCCCCCCATCGTCTCCCGTCTTCAGGAGGGGGTCCAAAACCGGCTGCCTCCCCCCCCCCCCCGTTTCTGACGCTGACAGTTCTCTGTAAAAGAAAAAAAAAATAATGTCATTAACTCACCTCCTCGCCCGATCCCTCCGCCACGTCTTCTCTTCACCTGGGCTCCACAGGCTTCAGGTGAGGACCCTCTTCCGGGCGCTGGCCGCCGCCCCCTAGCCCCTCCCTTTGTGGGAGGAGCGAGATGACGTCATCCCGCTCCTCCTATACCCCCTCCGAGCTCTGTCAGATGCCGGTGGTGATCGGAGCAGAGCGGGTGTGAAGCGAGGAGACTCCGATCGGAGCCTCCTCACCTCTCACCCGCCCTGCGCCGATCACTATCGGCATCTGTCATCAGATGATAGGATTGGAGGTGAGTACAGTAAAAAAAAAAAATAATAAAGATCTTTTTTTTTTTCTCTTTATGTGTGGTGTCTTTTTTTTTTTTTACATTTAACCCCTTGTGAACTGGTAAGGGGTCCATGACCCCTTATACCAGTTCACAAGGCTGGGGGCTGGCAAGTCACCTGCGGCAAGCGGGTGACTTGCCATTAACCCCCGGCACCCCCATTACCTGCCTCCCCAAAGCCCAGAAGAGCTCGTGGCCACGGGCTATGCGGGCTTGTAGCCTGCAAGGCCAGGGGCCACAAAAGCTGGCCCCTGCGCCCTGTTTCTACAAGCGGTGCATAGCTGGTCCGGGGCTGGTTACTTTGGGTAAGGGGGACCCCATGTCAATTTTTTTTTATTTTTAAGGGTTTTTAAGCCTTAAAAATCCCCCCAAAAAATGTTTTTTTCTCGATATAACCCTTTGTAGTGTGGATGGTAGTTGTATTTTATTTGTAAATGTTATAAAGTACTTGTTTCAGTTAGGAGGGGTCTCCTGGGCAGGAACGGGGGGCTACCGATAAATATGTGGTACCGTTCTAATCGGTAGAAATGGGGCTTTCACATGCAATATGGTTTTCTTTAATAAAATACATTTTTTTATTTAAAATAAAGGGGTCAATTTTCTAAAAAAAAGTTATTTATATATTTTTATTTTTTTACTTAATAATATTGTAAAAAACTAAATAAAATTTACAAACAAGACATTTCATGTTAAAGCCTAAACTCTGCTGCAAAAAAATATATATATAATTTTCCTGAAAATTCCAGCAAAAATGGTGCAAAACATGGCGCAAAATGGGGAAAAATGACCTGTCAACAGAGGGTGACAAAATCTCAAGTAGGCTGGCAATTAAAAGGGTTAATAGTACCTATGCATGTTGTGTATTCTTCTGCTCGGGGGACCTTGCGCTTTCAGACTTGTTTTTTCTTGTTTGTATATTTATATTTTAGGAAAAGTTGTTTTTTATTCAGCTTTTTTATACATTTTTTAGGGAAACCCTGCGCAACCAAAGAATTCTTTGAGGGATTAATTCCAGAAAGGTGAGCCCACTACAACAAGCTGGGTACGCTTAGAAAGCTTAACATGTGTACTCTGCAACCAAAGAATACATTGAGGAATTACTTCCAGAAAACTATGGCCACATCAACAAGCCTGGTACGCCTAGAAAGCTTGAGGTGTGTATATATAGTGAATATATAGTTTGCTGGGGGTATTTCAAATGTAAAGGGTTGTTTTTCTGGAAAAACTGCAAGGTGCGCATAGCATAGTTGTATTTTATCTGACAATCCCCTAAAAAGCTGTTTCAGTTTGGGGGAGTCTCCTGGTCAGGAAAGGGTGTCTACCAATACATATGTTGTACTGCTGTAACTGGGAGGAATTGGGATTTCACACATATTTTTTTGCACATATTTTACCCAAAAATATTGAGAATACACCTAAAAATGACAATCAAGACATTTCATGTTAAAGCCCAGACTCTGCTGAAAAAAACAATATATTATTTTCCTGGGAAATCCCTGGAAATCCCTTCAAAAATCACTGGCACTTAAAGGGTTAAAGGGTTAAATAGTGTGTTTGGCAATTAATTTTTTTTTTTTGCTCCAATCATTGTGTGACCTCTCCTGGCTGCAAACACTTTTATACATTTGTTGGACTTTTTATATTTTTATGCAGAATTGTCATTACAGGTCTGCCACTAAAGTGTTAATGTCACAGTGTTAAAACAATGTCATTCCATGTGTTTTCGCTTTGTTACTGGTGGATATGTGTTCAAAACAGACTTTGATCACACAGCATCTGGCGCTCTAAGCTATAGCGCCCAGCTTTAGAGCGCCGAAGCTGTGTGTGTGTAGTGTTTTGTTAAATATGGTGTGGAGCGCCTTGTGCCGGACGCACTGAGCTGGAGCTACCTCTCGCTCGCTGCAGCGTTATACTGTTGTTACAGCGCCCATTGTCGGCCAGGTTAATAGAGCAACCGAGATGCTAGCTTACAGCGTCTAATAGCGGTCGCTCTAAGTGCCGCTATACAGACGCTCATCTAGCAATACCTGGCGCTAGTAGTGAATCAGCCTCCATGATGTTTTTGCTCCACACAAGTATTGTATAACGATGATGCACTAATCTATCCCTTGAGTACTTACCTCAATAATATTTCCACATTGGTTACTCTCTGAGCTATCAAGCAGTAGAGTGAATTTTGCCTCTAGAGTCTCAGTTGAGTTATCCACAGTTGCCAGACACGCAGTCCCGTTGTGTTTGCCATTAAGAGCAAGATCAGTAGGAAGAAAGCCAGCGTAATAAACTGGGCAGAGTTTTATAGACAGCTGAATATCATTAAGGCCGCAAACCACTGAAATGTCACTGTCATCTAAAGAAACAAGAAACGCTGTTTAACTAAATGAAATCTGATTTGGCAACGCTACATATATAGATTATATATACATACATGGAAGTCGACCATAAGCCCCAGAGCAGGACAATGGCATTTGTGCAATTGATGGATGGGAAGATATCACAATCAGCAGTAGAATAGCTACATTCATTTTCAAATCTGAATTATGAAATAAAAACAAAAGTGAAATAACACATTTATAGTAACCATTACATACATATCATGTAAAGGAACATTTGTCTACATGAGTATAGATAACATGCTTTGCAGCCAGCAGTACGCTTAATCTAAGGCCTATGGGTAGAGATGCAATAGAATAGAATAACTTTATTCTCCAAGTGCACAAGGACAGTTTATACCATTCCAATACAATGCAATACAAGGAATATATAGGAAAACACTAGAGTCAGATATGATATCATCCATAGCACACAGATAATAATGCAAGATGTAAGAATCACTGTGTCTGCCAAAGACTTAACGGCATAAGTCAGCATTTGTCAGCTGAAGACACAGATCAAGGAACGGACTCCGTTGACTACAGTAAGTGGATGGCTAAAAGAAAGAAACCTCTTGGACCAAGTGGTTCTACATGGTGGCAATCTGTAACAGCAACCGAATCATAGGGGGTAAACCGTACATAACAGGGTGAAAGGTGTCTAAAATAATGCTCCTGGTGTGTGAGATGAACCTCTCCTACTAGTCACATAAATATAGATCACATAATAAATAATAATAAATATAAAAATCATAAATATCTAAATAAAGTCCACCCTATCTGCACACAGGAATTAGCCAGTGGAGCTCATACCGGATCTTGGCTGGAGGTTTGGGGGAAACCAGAATTTATCTCCCCCATCAACAAGGCTCCATATAAGTAGTGTAACCAATAAAACAACTGTAAAGTGCACCTATACTCAGAGGGAAGTATATGTAATCACCTTCTATGCCCAGCCCAATGCCCCAAAGCAGCCTGTGTTTCTTTTTCACCCCAGCAATTGCCCAATATCCATAACAACACAAACTAATTGCAGTGGGCCATATTGCTCCCTGGCTGAGCAGCCCCACCCCCAGTGATGATGCAATTGGAGAACACACAGCTCAGTAATGGGGGAGCACTTCAACCTGTTTGTTAATAACTGGTATAATCACCATAATACTACTTCCTATTGTTTTATCTGGTATTTTTATGGATATTGGGAAAAGGCTGAGGTTAAAAAAGAAACACAGGATGGGGGTGTAAAGTGACCACATAAACTTCCTATCTGAGTATAGGTGCACTTTAAAAGGTGGAAGACAGAGGCATTTACATTCTATCATTAGTGAATTGCAGAATTACTTACCTGGTGTTTCTAGACCCTATTAAGAAAAAAACAACACATCAGGGTTATGAAATGTAAAATGAAATTGAATGTTATGTGACTTAATTACTATTGGATGTTCATAAATGTATATACAACAACGTGGACTTGCTGTGCTAAAATAATATTAAACAGAAAAAAATACATAAAAAATAATGTTAATGGTTGGAATATAGTAATTTCCTGTTTGTAGACCCCTGCTATAAAGCAGATTGTTACCATCCAGGGTTTTGGTCTATTTCACTGGGTCATCCTGATAGCCCCACTTTTTGAAACCCCCAGGATTGCTTGCAAAACTCAACTTTCTGACGTCCACAGCACATGCAACAGCCCCAGCATAGCGACAGAGAAGCAGTCACATCCCTGGTCTCTCGAAGGCCTGTGGTGCACTCCCGCCCCCACCTAGCTAAATGGCCACAAGCTGGTAGGGTTGCAGCCGCAGGTACCCTGGGCTCGCCATAAAGGTGAGTTTTGTGGCTGATCCCAGGGGTTTTCCCAAATTGGGGTGTTCTGGGAGTAGGGAAACAGATCAAACACAAGATGGCATTGGTCCACTTTACCACTTTTTTAATAAGGCTGATTAAATCTAAAGTACAACTACGGGGTTTATTTTATGATTTTCAGATTGAAAATTTGAAAGAGTCTTTTAAATAAAAGACTTTGTGTGCTGGGTGAGGGAAAACTAATACCCCCCAAACTGATTCACTTTTTGGGGAGGTCTGCATCAACCTAAGCCAACCTTAGATGCTCCACTGAAAATAATGTTTTATACCTGCAAATATTTAAAGGCTGCTGAGATGATTGCAGGCCAAGATACATTAATTTTCTTTTTAATTCTATGTGGACAAATACATGTCTTACCAGTCTGCTATATATAGATAACTGCCTAAAGTTAGTGCGTTCATTGATTCCTAGAGGAGCAGCCCCTGCCAAAGTATTTTATATTTTCAAATTATGTTTGCTCTAATTCTTTACATCTTTACAATTCTTTACATCTACCATATTCTCTCAGAGCTACTAGAGCTCAACCATAAATACACTGCTTGGGTTTCATCTAACCTTTTTTCTTGCTGCCTTCACAAGTGCAACTTGTGGACTTCCTACGTAAATAAGCTTAACTGTCATACCTACTTTATCAAGTGTGGTCTGTGCCAGCATTCCGGAAATTAAGATCACAATATAATATTAAAATAATATAAAGTTCATTATTTCAAATATTCTATAGGCAAATTATATTTCCCCAAACAGCCCCACCAATAGCTGTGCTACTCCAGAGTATAAAATTCATTCATTCCCCTAAACCCAGAAAGAGTCAGCATGGGCAGACAGGTAACAAGACATCAGGACATCATACCATTGGAGGAAACCATGGTTTGTCACAAGTCTTTTGAGGTAAATCAGTCTCAGTCAGATCCTAAAATGTTTATACCAGCCTTGCCAGGCCAGACACCACAGGATTAAGGACAGCTTATTTCTCTTGGAAATAGGTAGCGGTAAGGTTCTGTCAAAGTAAAAAAAAAAAGTCTGAAGGGTGAGATTTGAGCCTTCAACTTTATGGCTGCCTGCAACCTACAGCTTCAGTTGGTGCCCTTTGTCAAAACATTCAGACGTAGGCATAGGTAGACAAGGAGATATAAAGGGCAGGGGCTACGGTATGTACTCACCCAGGCATGGTGGAATTCCACATGAAGCTTAACCACAGAGCTTAAACACTTTTGGGGGGATAACATGGAAAAAAATGATTTATTAAAGTGGACCAACACCCAGGATTTTGACTATCCTGGGTCTTGGTCCACTTCGGTGGGGCACCCCCGATCGGGGTGCCCCGCTGTGTGAAACCCCCCCGAACCCCCCGAACTCACCTCTCCTCGCGCCGACGGACAAGCCGCGGACAAGCGGCTCCTCCGCCCGCCGCCTCCCGCGCGTCCCTCTTGACGCGCGCGTGCCCGCGCCGGCCATTCACAGACGGCCGGCGCGGGCGCGCGCACGTCTAGAGGGGCGCGAGGGAGGGAAGATAAGGTAAGGAGTTTGGGGTGTTTGGGGGGAATTCACCCCGCGGGACATCCCGATCTCGGATGTCCCGCGGGGAGGGAGGTGATCGGCCCGGGAATCTTATAGATTCCCGGGCCGATCACCGGTGGGTGTTGGTCCACTTTAAGTTATGTTCGGTAGTATGTGCCACCCTTGAAGAGATTAAACCTCCCCTCTTGCCTGAGGTGACAAAGAGTTATTCTGACCAAGAGCCATAGGTGTCACTATGAGCAGAGTGGTATCATATGTACCAGAACCTTATATGGTTGCCACCTAATAATCATGGTGATGACATTAGTGGGTTGTCTGATCTCAAATATTGCAGTTTATAGAGAACCAGGTGAAAAATATTGCACTACTTTAGAGGAGCTTGGGGGTGACCATCAGCATCTGATATTAACAGAACATTTTTTTCACCTGGCACTCAATCACTCCCAAGGTAAAAAAACAGAATAACAGTTTTCTCTATTAAAGAGTAGCACACTTTTTTCCACCTGGTGCAGAATCAACCCCATAGTCCCTATATAAATCCCTATAAACATGCTAGATGGCAAGAAGGGCTTTTACAAGCTATACTAAAAAAATATCCAGAAAAGGCTGTTCCTGTTTTTTACTGAATGAAGAAAAATACTGAAATCTTTGAACTTGCTTTCTATAACCCTAACTGCCTGTTTCCCGAGACAGACTATGGGAAACAGGAACATTGCCATTCTAATCCCCCCAAAGCATTGCATGATGGGTCAAAGCATTTACACAATTGTAAATAGTTTAATTGTTATGCCTGGTTATTGCCAACCCTCTCCTGTAAAAAAATCTTAAAACCAGGATTTGTTTACATGCAGAGTGTATAGGTAAACTCCTTTTCTGTCACTTAGCATCTTTATGCACATTTTTAATACAATATTAGGCAGTTTGCTAACGTTAGCAAATAAAGCCCAATTTTTGGGAAATGGGAAATGGTGTTCCCGATTTTGGGAAAGTATGTGAAAGGTGTAGAAAAATAAAATGAAAATTAAATGCAGTATTTGGATATAATACGACAGGCAAGATGAATCATTAACAAAACTGTACAGAGTCACTCACCAGCTAGAGAGATGGGGTATGATCGTCACTGATGGCTTCAATAAGAAGAGGGAGGTGAAGAAACAAGCTTTTATAAGAGGCATAGAAGAAAAAAGTTAGAAGTTATTTAGAAATGTACACTAAAATGTAACTAGAAGGCAAACTTTACATTAGCACCAACTGGAATTTCACCTGAGCAGATGTTATTTCTGCAGACAAAAGATGACACCTGAAAACAAGGAATCATATGTCTGGATAAAAATAATGAGGTCGGGGGAAAAATATAAGAGCGAAAAGAAAGAGAAAAACTTTTTCTGCTTCACAAAAAAACTGAGAAACACTGACCCTGATAGGAGCAGGAGTCCTTCACATTTAAAATAAAGATAGCGGGGAGGCCGATTTATTAATAGCGCCAGGTAGCGACAGATGAGCGACAGTAGCGTGATTTTCACAGCGCCGGCTAGTATTCGCTGTGCTTGGCCGTTGTTCGGTTGTTGACAGCGACTCAGTCGGTGTGCGGTAATGTTGAATACGGGGTTAGGAGTCGCTGTTTGACAGGTTCCGCGCTGTATGGGAGCGCATGACAACGAATGGCCATAGCGAACGGCTCCCAGCATATTCATTAACAAATCATGCTCAAAAAATTCTCACGCTGTAAAATGCATGTTTAAACCCCAGAGCGCTGGCGGCGATGTGTTAAAAGTAGTTTTTTAACCCCCAAACAACCTTATTTTTGGAAAAAAATAATAAACAAGTTTTTATAAACATGTTGTAATATGAATACATTAATATCAGACCTGTAATATCAATTCTGCACAAATTTTTTTTTTTTTTTTTTACCTTAAAAAAAAAAAATAACATTGCAGAAGTGGTCACCGAATTTTTGACATTTAAAAAAAAAAAAAAAAAAAAAAAAACATTAATATCAATTAATCAGGAATATTTAAAGATTGCTCCATTGAAATGCATTGGAGAGCGCCAGGTAGCGAGAGGTCATACCTGGCGCTGTGATGGGATTAGCAGCGGCGCTGTTCGCTGAAGTCTGCAACATGATGAATCCCGCGCTAGCTGACGCTCTCGCCGGCGCTAGCCTCATTTAGCGTGATAAATGCGTGATTGTGTTCGCAGCCTGGCGTTCTGGAGTCGGTAGCCGCCGATAGCTGGCGCTACCTGGCGCTAGTGAGACACTACCTGGCGCTAGTGAGACACTACCTGGCGCTATCCCTTGATAAATAAGGCCCTTAGAATTATTACTGCACATCAACTGTAATATTGACTATCAGGCTCTTCTGCCCCCCTGGGACCTAGGAATGGGTGCAGGTGATTGGGAAGGGGTACTGGCAAACTACTTGGCGGCATTCAGATAGGTGACTTGACACTGCCCTACCCTTTGAATTGGTATAGGGGTAATATGTAATATTTAAAAACAATGTACTCACAAATATCTAAGGAACGTGTGTGAAAGCAGGGATACAGCCAATATTATAGAAAGTAAAAATATTGATACTTAACACCCCCACCCCAATTCATGGCCATGCCCACCAAGCTGGGAGAGTTGAAAGGGTAAATCCACGTTAAAAAATGTTCATTATTGTATGCCAAAATTTTGTCTTCAAGGTGCTATGCTTACCTCTTATTTTTTTTACTTTTCAATTTTTTTACAACCCTTTTCTCTTGCAACAATGTCTTTATGTTTGCAACTATACACCAATGTGGTGTGCTGGTGTACAGAGAAAGGACTTCCTGAATCTGGCTTGATAATCACCTGATTGGCTGAGGCTCCACATTTATGAACTCATATGTTTAACCCTCCTCCTGCTATAATTCAAATAAGGGGATCACAAGCTCGTGTTCCAGTAGCTGAAGGGTTACTGGCAGTGTTCTCACCAGTGAATGGGTTCTCGTCATTATTGCTACCTGAATGATACAAGCACTGCTTCATGGGGAGGGGAGCTGCTGCTGGGTTCACCCTGGACAGTGGAAGGCTGCTGGGATTTCTAGGCAGCTTCAAGACTAAGGGCTGTACTCAAGGCCAGGAAAACCACAGCCACTTTAGCAATATAGATCCACCATGCCTATATTAAGAGGACACTGCAAAGGGATAAACACAACAAAAAAGCAATTCTGTGAGTACTCACCTGTAGAATTGTTTTTGTTCTTGCATGGCACGGCCCGCTTCGGTATTCATAACTGATGGGTATTCCGCCACCAGGTGGCGCAGCAGCAATGCAGAAAGCTGTGGCAGCTCCCGGCTCCCTATAAAAATGGGACCAACCAACAAGTTCCCAGCGTAGATGAGCAGTGAGACAAGAAGCCGGGAGCGAATAAAGGTAAGAATGTAAAAAAGGTAAAAAACCCCGATTTAACTTAGAACAATCACCAGAAAGAGGCAACCAAGAACAACTATAACAAGGGTGGGGCGAAGCAGGCCGTGCCATGCAAGAACAAAAACAATTCTACAGGTGAGTACTCACAGAATTGCTTTTTTCTTTAATGCATGGCACGGCCCGCTTCGGTATTCATAACTGATGGGACATCCAAAAGCCAAGTAGGGGGCGGGATCTCCAATGAGTAACAGCCAGTAGTTCAAGTCACTACCGCCTGAAAACCTTGCGGCCCAAAGCAGCATCAGCTGCCTAAATATCAACCATATAAAAAAAAGACCTAGTAGCGGCCTTGCAAACTTGTTCCACAGAAGCTTGGTGCTGACAAAGCTCCAAGAGAGTCCAATAGCACGCATGGAAAGAGCAGTCACCCAAAAGGGAGGAGTCTACCCCTTAGCAGAATAGGTTTGAATCATCATCTGATGTATCCACTTACCGACAGTGGATCCAGCAGGAGGCAAACCATTCCCAGTCTCAAAGTGAAACAAACAGAAAATTAGACTTCCCAAAAGTCTACATAGCACCAAAAAGAACATCAGAGCCCAGATCACATACATAGAATGCAGTGTCCGCTCCATGAAAATAGCTAGATTGGAACACAATGAAGGCAAGACAATGCCCTGAATAAGATGAAAGGCATACCCAACCATAGGCCGAAATCTGGCCTAAGTCTAACAGCGCCTAACTCTAAAGACACTCAAAATAAGTATTTTTGATGAAAAAAACACTGCTAATTCAGAACTCGCCTTACAGAGGCAATAGTCATACAAAAAGGGGGGCTACTCTAGGAGTCAACAAAGGGGCAAGGCGGCCTCACGGATAGAATCAAAAGGAGGCCCCTGCATAACCAGTAGTCCAGATCCTAGACAGATAGCAAGGCTACCTGGGGGGACGCACGTGAAAAAACACCCTGGAAAAAAATCCATGCACCAGCAGATAATGGCAAGGGCCTGTTGGAAAAACTTTTCCAGAGCTACAAACAAGGCCCTAGAGTGTACTTAAGACAAAGGTCCAAATTCAACCAAGTTGCAAGAATTACAGAATCCTGGGAATAGAAAAAACAGCCTACAGGAAAGAGACTTGGAGTTCTACCAGTCAATGAAAGCATGCCAGACCCTGTAATAGGCGAGGCACGAGGACTTCCTCCTGGCCCCAATCCTGGTATCAACAACAGAATCAAGCAACTGCTAGACCATAAGATGGAAGCTCTCAACAGCCAAAAAGGCCTCCAGGGTGGCAGGTACCCGCTCTTGGGTTATGGAGTCCATAACCCTGCTCAGGAGAGGAACAGATGGAACTCATAGAGAACCTGAACTCCGTCCAAGGGAATGTAAAGGTATCCAAAGTGAAGACCATAGGATCCTGAACCAGAGACAAATTCTGAAGATATATGATTATGACGGGACACCACCGTTCCATGACCGGATGATCCCAGCGGTGAAACAGGAATAGTAGCTCCCATTAGTTGCGGGACCATATCCCCAGCTGAGGCAGCCCCCTATCTCAGGAAGTCCACCTCCCAGTTGTCCGCCCCTGTAATGTAGACTGCTGAGATGCAGGGAACATTCTGTTCTGCCCAAGAGAGAATCAGGGAGAATCCCTTGAAGGCTAACTTGCCCCAAGTAACTCCCTGACAAATGAAATAGGCAACAGCCTACTGGACGTCTGAGCAGACAGAACAGTCTAACCCTGAAGGTGAGCGGGCAGGAAGAAGAAGCAACCTGATCGTCCTCAGTTTCAGGAAGTTGATGGGAACCTGGGCCTCCAGTGGGCCCCACTGTCCCTGGAACCTCAGGAATTTCTCAGAAGTCTCCCCCAAACAGCAAACTGGCATCTGCGGAGACCATCCCCCAACATGGGGGAAGAGAGGATCTAACCCCCAGAGGTACCAGGAGTTCAGTCTCCACCAGAAGGACCATCTGGCCAGAGAAGACAGATCAAAATCCTGCTCCAAGGACACAGGGTCCCTATTCCAAACTGACAAGAGGACTCATGTGAAAAGAGCAAAGAGGATTACCTGAAGCAGGACACCAACAGACCCATTAACTGCATCCCTAGACAATGTAGGGATTAGGGCACTATAGCAGAGCCTAAGCCTGCAACTGAAAAACCATTCCCCAATTACTGAGGAAGGAACACCCTGACCTGGGAGATACTCAGAAAAGACAGCATCCAGGACGGGAACAGATAAAACTAGGAATGGCAGATTACCCAGCTGATGGATTCTAAAAAGAAGATAACCAGCTGAGGGACTTGCGCAACCCGAGAAAGGGACTTGAGGCTTGTAGGTGAAGCCAAGGAAGGCGCAGAGCTGGGAAGTGAAGCAGGCAAACCAGCTTGGAGCGCAAGGACGCGCTCAGCGCACGGCACACACACCGTGACACTGTTACTCACAGGGGACACCCCACACATGGAACACAGCCAGGCTTGCCCCGAAGGACACCCAAGTCCGCTATCCCCAGAAGCCTCCATATGGTGATTAATACAGGCTCAATAGGCCAGCAGTGGGCAAAGGCTATACAAAGGCCTCCCCGGGATGCCCTCCCACGGGATACCCCCAGAAATAGTGAAGGGAATTAGGGGGGGAAGGAGTGGAGCCGGGATATGCCACAACCCAATGGTATCCTGCCTGAGAGACATAAGTAAAGAAACATATAAGTATCCCGCAGCATATGTACTCTGAATTTAAAAAAAAAAAAAACTCCAAGGGGGACTCACAGACCAAAGACACCGCTGGGTCACTCAGGCCCAGACCGCAGGATAGGCGACACACCGGAGGAAGCAGCGCCGCAGTCGGGAAGGGAGAAATCCAGACACGCAGCTCTCTCAAAATGGCGCCGGCAGGGGTACCTCGAGGGGCGGGCTGCGGGGAGACGATGCGATACGCATCACCAAGTGGCCCGCCCCCCTGAAGAGCGCCAAAATGGCGCTAACGTGACCCGGCCGGCGCCATGACAGAGCAAAATCGCCTCAGGTTATAGCGCCCACAGCCGCGGAGCGTAGTACAAAACACCAAAAAACACACAAAAAACGTTAAATCACCACAGATATTACTCCTCGCCGCTAACACCCCCCCCCCCCCGAACAAGTTAGAGAGGGGATGGGGAGAAGGGAGGGACAAGGAGGCAGCGGCGAGCAGCCATGGCCAGGGAGGAGGAGGGGGGGGACCCCAAAAGGAAACTAAGGGGACACAGTCCCAAACAACTCACCCCCTCAGAAGCTAGGGCAGGAACTCCGCATCCCAAGAAGGCTCACCATAAAGCCTATGGCCGGCTACCCTTTGTGGCATAGGGTCTGCGGCTTGGAGCTGCGCTCCAGGAGCACTTGACCCTAGTGCTCTTCTACCTTCACCCGATCTGTCAGCCAAGGCTGGGAGGCAAGTAGGGTCCAGAAACGGATGGAAATAGACATGCAGGGCCGCAGGCTTGGTTGCCCCGCTCACCTGCGCAAGAGAGATAGCCATCTTCTAACTTGTTGGTTGGTCCCTTTTTATAGGGAGCCGGGAGCTGCCACAGCTTTCTGCAGTGCTGCTGCGCCACCTGGTGGCAGAATACCCATCAGTTATGAATACCGAAGCAGGCCGTGCCATGCATTATAGAAATGGGAAGATAGATCCAGGCAAAGCAATGTGTATGATTGTATGAGAAGAGACCAGGGCTATTTCTATCATCCACTACCTAGACGACCTCCTATTGATAGGAAACACGAAGGTGAAGTCTAGCACTACTTTTGAGAGTGAGATGGATGGTTAATCGAACTTGATATCAGTATGCAGGTTTCTAGGTTACAACGAAGGAAATGTACAACAAAAATCTTTTTGCCCAGGGAAAAACAGGAAAAGTTGGTGACAGAATTACAGCATTAGAAGTGATTATGAGAATTTCGGATCTAATGACCTCAGCCATTCTGGCAGTTATGTGGGGACTACTACAAGCTTTTCTCCTGCAGTCTTAGGACCTAAACTGCAAACTCCTTAAAGATTACAAGAGCACTACCCAATATAGTCAGAGACATCCTGGAGAGGTGGATAGAGCCAACAGCACTGCAGGAAGGATGTGAATAGAGACAATGGGGTCGATTCAAAGAAACATGTAACAGCTTTGATTTTGGTGCCGATCATCCTATTTTTCCCGAACGCTCGTGCGTTCGTATGAACTTGCGAGTGATTCTATAAGCTAATACGTTTCTATCCTAAAATTTAGGTCCGTTCGTATGGCAGTTCGCGAATCAGACCTATGTCAGTTTCCATCCTGAATTTTCCGTTTCATTTCTCAGGTTGCAACATTGGTTTTGCCCTTTTTCCTTTTTTGTCTGGACGTAAATCCTTCTGATCTTTCGCCTGCGCACTACAAACTTACCTCATTAAAGTGCATTCTAAATATTTGATTTTTTATTTTTCTTTATTTCATTCATTTTGTAGTAACCAACCATTAATGAATGCATTTGCATAAGTAAATCTTACTTTGTTTAATTTTTAGTTAACTTGCATTTTTTACTTGTGGATTTAATTTTAATATTTTGGCTTCAAATGGTACAACTTAAAATTTTTGGTGTGGTTACCCACACCCTCTACATACAGATTGCTCTCAAAAATTAAAAAACACCCAGCAACTTCGGCATGTTATGAGCCTAGAAACAGCCAAGATGGTGGGTCAGGTATTATCGGGCAGCCTGCAAACAGAAAGGGCCTTGTGACTGTGTTGCTCTGCATTCTTTGATTTCTGACCTTTCCGTGCCCCCAGCTCTGCTGTGTCTGTGCAAAATACAGCAGTAACCCACATCCTGCACTTTATCCCGCTCTCCTCTCCTCAGTAAGTGTGATGCATCTGACCAAAGATGAGCTAAAATAATTAAACAAACCAAAGGTAAACAACTACACCAATAAATTCAAATTAAAAATATTATTCTAGTACATCAATTTAAAAAAAAATAACAAAGGACATAAGTTTCTTTAATTAACGCAAATATATGGATGTATTGCAAAATAAAGGTTTACATGCAAAGGACTAATTAAGGTCCGCATTAAAATGCTTTTATAAGGCATACATGAAATGTATTGAATCAGGTATGCATTGCCATACAATTTATGGCCTCGGCCATGCTGATACATGCAGTTCATTGGAGCTCAAGACACGCAGACTCCTCCACATAGCCAAAAAACCTGTTCAAGAACAGATATCAAAAACAAAGAAAAATCACTCACATATCAAATGGCCATCAAAATCATCCCCTCCACTCAACCGCACGTGTGCTGTCAGTGCGTTGCGTGACGGCGACGCGTCACTTCTCCAGGACAAACGGGGCACTATTAATTATTGTTTCAGCCGGACTACAATTTGCAGATCTTTCTTAACAATTATAAATGTATTAATTATGACATTTTAGTAGTGACCATCTTGGGGTTTTTTTATAACCTCCCCCTTTGTTTTCCTCTCCCCCCCCCCTGCCTTTTCCTCCTCCTAGGTCTTGTGTTTATGTTTTTTAATGAGGTTTTTAAAGTGTCTGTCTCAATATGCACAAAGTTTTGGATTAATAAAATAATTTACTAATCTTATAATCTTATATTATTGTAGTGGTGCCGTTTTTTGAGGATAAGTTGCTTGGGAACAGTGGGATTCCCTTTTCTTGTCTACATTAGAAGGGTGCATTGCAGCACCCCTATCCTCTATTGAGCACACTTTGTTTATATATTAGCTGGTGCAGGCTCACTCTCTTTGCTCATCACAATGGATGTCAGTAGATGGAGCTAGGGTACGTATTTGGACTCCCATTACATTCAGGGGCACCGAACTCCAGAACTGATCAAAAACTCATGCAAATCTTACAAATTGCAAGGAGCTCAGGGCAGTTGAAAGAGCACTGAGCCACCTCTATCATCTGTGGGACACCCAGGGACAAAGGAACCTCTGCTAATTGTCCTTTTCAGGCCACTTCCAGGGACAGGTGGCTTATATACTGAAGGGGAGAGAAAGACATCTGCTAATTGTCCTTTACAGGCCACTTCCAGGGACAGGTGGCTAATATACTGAGGAGGACAGGCCACTGTCAGTTACTTCAAAAATTTAGAAATTAGCAAACAAGGGTCAGGGACATGGCCCCGGTGCTGCTGCTGGTGGTGATGGAGCTGGTGCTGGAAGGAGAGGACATGTTATATCTCTGCTTGCTGCACCTTCCTCTGGCAACAGCATACGCCAGGCTTTGCAGCGTATTCTTGCAGGCCCCAATACTGCTGCCAGCATGGTGAGGACAGACCAAGTTGAGGTATTGATCGATTAGATGGCACACAGTGCTTCAAGTTTCAATTCGCCAGGAACCTGAAAAGGATACAAAAAACATTAAAATTGTTATTGTTTATTTATAGAGCACTATTGTATTTCGTGGCGCTGTACAAACAGGGCGGCCCTCAGAAGAATCTTCTTCAAGTCCATGCCCAGGAACCTGCAAAGCAAATGGCAAAAACGTTTTTCTTTATTTTGCCATCCCCCCTCCTTTTATTTGTCTTCAATCCACTCCACTTCTGCAGAGACCTCCACCTCACCCCCTGCAGAAACTTGTGTTGGAGCATGAGGATTGGACATTGGGCTATCGCAGAACATCTACGATAAGGTGGAAACCCAAGTGCCAACTGCTGCAGCTTTCTGCAGTGTGGAGGCTGAGAAGGACGGTAGCAGGGAGGAGTGGGTGAAAGACGTTCCAAGAGGTGATAATGAAGTCCTAGACCCATTCCCCTCGATTCAAAGAGCAAAAGTTAAGTGATTTCGTATCGAGAATCGTAAGTTTGGGTGGGTGTTTGTCATTTTTTCTGGTTTTTTTTGCCATTTCGTATTCGCACGATCGTTCGCGCATAGACGTATATGAACATACGCATTTCGTACGAGAATCGTATAATTTGCGTTAGTTCGTGTGTTTTTCCCGTCCAAATCGTATTATTTGCGTCCGATCCTATTTTTTACGTCCTTCACATGGGCTTGCGCCCAATTCAGAGAGGTGATTGCTAATTGTTTTGAAGCCCATTAAAGAGCTGCTTTACGAAATGTTTGCCGGCAGCTATTTGGCCTCGGGAGTAGGATGGAGCGGAGCGAGTTTGTGGCACATCAAGGGCTTATGCTTTTTGGCATTGAGTTGATCGAGATGTCTGAGAGCAGATTGCCCCTGCGTCGTCGCATGAACATCGATAGCATGAATGATGTTGAGCTGTTCGAGCTGACCAGGCTTAATCGCGCTTCCCTCCATAAATTATATAGTGAGCTGCGGCCATGGTTAGCCCGCACCACAAGGAAGGGGCATGCAATTTCAGGTATGACCAAGATGCTTGGCTGCCTGCAATTTTTGGCGAACGGCTCGTTCCAGAGGCTGGGTGCCCTCTCTGTGGGGATGTCACAGCCTACGCTGAGCCGCGCACTGTCTAAATTTTTGGAAGGCATGGCTGCCATAACTCAAAAATATATTTATTTTCCTGATGATATGGCAGCCAGAAACGCCATTAAGCTTGGGTTTTATAATGTGGCCGACATGCCCAACGTTATTGGTGCAATTGACTGCACACATGTGGCACTCGTACCTAGGGCAGCCGACGAGTATATATATAGGTATTGAGATTGGTTATTATGTTGCCCAACGTGTCATGTAACCTGTTTTCCTTTGCGCCAGCATATTTGTTTATCCCTCATTTGTGTAGCTGCTTTATCTCGGCTTTTCATTAGTCTTTCCCAATAGAGTGCAGACATGTTTTGAGGTTAATTTATTAGTTTTGGTCAAATATCAATTACCCTTTTTGTATGTTTTTTCCTTAAGGAATCGTAAAATGGGACACTCACTTAATGTCCAGGCCGTGGTTGGTCCGGATATGCGGTTTATGAGTGTCCTTGCCGGCTACCCCGGATCGTCCCACGACTCCTATATCCTCCGGCGATCTGGGTTGTTTCGGCGATTTGAGGCAGGTGAATTTTCGGGGGCATGGCTGCTTGGTAAGTGTGTCCTATTTGTGTGTTATTAAATGTGGCATTAATCTTGTATTTGTTGATATGTTTTTTAAGGATAAATTTACAGAAGCGTACAACTGCCTTTTTCTTGGCTCATATATTAGGAACTTACCCTAAAAATCCTTGTCTCGCTGTGGCCTTCAGAATGTTTTCCCTTTAGTTAGGATGTCTGTAAGTTCCTTGTGCCTAAATATATTGGTTTGGAGTTTATACCCAAGGATCTTTGACCTTTGGCTCCTTTGGGACTATTGGTCTTTAAATGTCAAAGTGGACTTAAACTGCATACATTGTAGTTTCCAGTGAAATGTGGATAGGGATCTTTGACCTTTGGCTCCTTTGGGACTATTGGTCTTTAAATGTCAAAGTGGACTTAAACTGCATACATTGTAGTTTCCAGTGAAATGTGGATAGGGATCTTTGACCTTTGGCTCCTTTGGGACTATTGGTCTTTAAATGTCAAAGTGGACTTAAACTGCATACATTGTAGTTTCCAGTGAAATGTGGATAGGGATCTTTGACCTTTGGCTCCTTTGGGACTATTGGTCGTTAAATGTCAAAGTGGACTTAAACTGCATACATTGTAGTTTCCAGAGAAATGTGGATAGGCCCTCCGCAGCATCCTAATTGTAACATGTCTGAAAACTACAAATATATGTAAAATACAAATACCCTTGGCCGTGCAGATGTTTGTTAATTAATTGGTATATAGAAGTGCCATTTTTATTTAGGTGATACCTTAGTGCAATTTTTGTGGGCCCTAATGTGCCCTGTATTTTTTTGGGAACACTTTACCTTACATCATTATGATATCTGTGAAATTTTGGGTGTTGGTTGTGTTGCCTTTTTAATTTTGATTACATTTAATTCTCTGTTTAAGGTGATTCCGGGTACCCACTTCTACCCTGGCTCATGACGCCTGTGCTGCGGCCCCAGGATGCCTCTCAGGAAGCGTATAACCGTGCGCATCGCAAGACCCGGGCTGTTGTGGAGAGGGCCTTTGGTCTGCTGAAGACACGTTTTCGTTGCCTTGACCATACTGGGGGGGCCCTGCAATATGATCCCAAGAAAGTGATCGACATTATAATGGCATGTGCTGTTTTGCACAATTTTGCCATCATGGAACGTGTCCCACGTTATGTGGACAGCCTGCCCTCTTCAGCCGTCGAGGATGAAGCCGAGAATTTTGAGGGGCCCCCCAGTGAGTCTGGCCAATCTGTTCGAGCCAACCTGATCAGCCAGCATTTTAGTTAACTTTTTTCCCTGTCTCACCATTCTGTATGTCTGTGTTATCCTTTTTGAAACATATGTTGTTTTGCCCTAATGTGGCATTACCTCTAAGTAAAACATTTCGACCTTAATTGTTGCCTAATGTATTTCATGTAGTTTCCTTAGCTTTCGCTGTGCATTGTTACACCTCTTCCAACCAAAATTATCTGGTTTAGCCCAAGCTGTTAAAAATGTCTTCCCACTAAAAACGCCACAAGTATTGGAAGTGAAATTTTTGTTTTACTTAGCAAATGAAAAATTATAGTGGTTAACAGAAATCAGTCCACATACATCTGTGGTAACAAATGGATAACATTAAAAAAAACATCGAGCACATCTACACCTGGAAGTTAGTGGCACAACCAAACAAGGACACCCAGTCCAAAGGCCAGCCTAGTCCAGTCATTAATATTGCCTGTGCCCAGGGATATTTGGGCATGGCCATAATGTCACACAAACATGTCTGCAAACAGGAGGAGCACCAACCAAATACATAGGTAAAGCCATAAGTGGCCAGATAAACTCCACATAGACCTATGGCATTGGCTAGTGGCCTTAAGCATTACTCTAAGGAGCTATATGGGAGCAAATACAAAACACAACCTGCCAGAGCAACACAAAATGGATTGTTTGAAACCTCAAAGGACAAGTAAATACAGTGGGGGTTAAGAGAAAAGATGTCCCACACACCCATGGCTTAATAGGGTGGCTGCCCATAATACCCAGGTGGAGGTCCAGGTGGAGGTCCATGGGAATGGGACCTAGCCTGGGCCATGGCAGCATTGTGAATTTGAAACTGCTCCACAATGTTTCTCTGCATATTGGTCATCTCAGCCATGGCTGACTGGATGCCATTACTTGCATTGGCCACGTTGCTGTTGAGGGTACGCAACTCCGCGAGGATGCCCTGTAGACTGGTATGGATGTTCACCATGTCGGCATGCCTTTGCTCACGCTCTGTAACGAGCTGGGCGTCATAAGAGTCCCTTTGTTGGGTCCATAATTGAAGCAGGGCACTCTGCCTCCCCTGGGAAATTGTGGGGCGGCGTAATGGCGTCCGCCGCACAATTACCCTGGCTCTTGGGCGTGCCCTGCCGCGTGGTGTCGTACCCTCAACAGCAACCGGCCTGCTTTGCAAATCCTCAGCAGCAGAGTGAACACTGGGGACTGTAGTGTCAGTCTCCCCATGTGCAAGCACAATGGATGGAGATTCACTCTGCTGCTGAGGATTGGCCAGAGAAACATTATCGAGCAGTTCCAAATTGGGACCCAGGGGGAGTTCATCCGACGTGCCCTGTACGGAGACATCATCATCTTCCTCCATGTCCTGGATCTCTTCCATGAGTGTGCGGGTCTGTAGGGACATATCAAAAAAAAAAAGGCTAAGTTTGCGTCCCAATTTAGGATTTCAACAGTTTAACACATTCTTAAGCACTTGTTAGTATTTATGCTACTAAATTAACTTACCGAAAATCTCTGATCTGGGCTCCGATGCTGTACGGACCTGGTAGGCATAACCAAACTGGGGGGTGAGTTTACCCTTGCTGAGGGATCATGCTGGGCTGAAGAAGAGAAAAAAATACCACGTAAACACACACACATAACCTTTTTTTTGATAGGTAATCAAATATAGCTCTATTTGTAATATTATTCAACTCTAGAGCAATGGTGACCTTTGTTCAAACCCACGCAAGTTTACATAGGTGCAATGGCTCGGACAAACTGCTAAGTGACCTCAGTTCTAAGTCATGAAGTGTACCCAGTCAGCATCCAACTTTCAAGGCACATTTTTGGATTTAGCCTACCATTCGCTAGGTCCGGGGTACTCAAACAATTGTTTGAAACGCCCATTTAAAGGTATGTGGTGAGAGGTGAATGTCTGGCCATGGTGCTGACGCAGGGGGTGTCTAGTTAAAAATAAAGACACTGGTGGAGGGGCTGGAGATTTCTAAGTGCCAACTAATAAAGGCTGCTTGCCCTTGCTGGGCTGGATGGGCCAGAGCTGAGGGGACAGGGATTGGATGGCTAAAGGGGGGAGTTAACGTATTGATGGTGATGGGATGGATGGAGCCAATCTGTTACAAATGTATGGGCCTTATGTGGGGGGGGGCATGGGGGGACTGTGGCACATGGGCCAGAGCAGGGGCAGCGGGACACGATTGTGGCCAGTGAAAATTTAAATAAGTTACTGTGTACCTTGCAATGCCACTTCCTGGGCAGTACTTCATATTGCAATGCTATGTTTCACGGAGCCATGACATTGGGCAGGAGACCAACCACTACATGGCCGATCAAGGGGGCAGCTCTGAGCACGTCAACACAGAAGTAACTGAGTGCAGGGCTGTCTGGGCCGGGGTCCTTGAATGTGGTGGCAAGGTCCGCATTGGGACCACGGGCCGCCATTTGAGTCTCGCTGCTCTTGGTCACATATGTTTGTGGGTGGCTAATTAAATTGTTAACTCAAACACAACTCACACAAGCAAAAGGCAACCCATACATAATGATGTGTGTTTTGTGATTGATTCAAAATTTCTCACTTATCTTGCGAAACTTCATGACTTTAACAATACAATTGGACATTTGAACTTTGCCATAATGGCTGTGGGCCTAAATGTGTGATTCCCAGGGCCAAAAAGAGGACACAAACAGCCACAGTAGTGCGAGGCCAAGCAAGGCAAACCATAGGGGCATCCCGTTAGCTTGTTACTAGTGAACTGTAGATTATTTAGCAAACAGGCAAACATGCAGATTTAAGAGTACTCACCGTGGGTACGGGTCGGTGAGTCTGTGTCCCTTAGACCAGCATGTCCACCGACCGCGACCGGATGGAGAAGTCCAAGCACAATCTCCTCAGCAGGGGTAAACTCCAATTTAGATGGAAAGCCACCGCCAGTTTTCATGCTGAAAAGAGAAAAGCGTTTGGTCGTCAGAAAAGGTGCATACAGTACATCCAAAACATTAGATTTAGCGTAAACATTTAGTTACCTGTAATTATGCCTTTTAATTTCTTTTTGCCGTACAGCATACTTCAGATCAGAGATTTTCTTCTGAATTTGGGACACATCTTTCCTCTCTTCCCCCGCTGCATTTACTTGTCGGAGGATGGTTTCAAACAATTCCATCTTGCGCTGCTTGGTGGTGTGTTTGGATTTGCTCCCATATAGCTCGTCATAGTATAATGTAAGGCCACTAGCCAATGCCATATTTTGGTCATGGGAGAATCTCCCACTCAACTGGCCGCGGCGCAATGTGCGGCCAGATGGTTGGCTTGGCTGCTCCTCCATGTGTGCAGACACATGTGGTGACATTATGGCCTGGGGCTGGGTAGGGGAATGGCCGGATTGGTGGCTTCCCAATGACTGGACTGGACTGGCCAAGGGACTGGGTGTTCTTGCGTGGCTGGCCACCGAACTTCCAGGTGTAGATGTGGTCATGGGGGCAATTCGGGGCCCTCTTGGGGGGCTAGGTTCCCGGCTGGTGCCAGGTCGGGGGCTCTGTTCCCGGCTGGTGCCAGGTCGGGGGCTTCTGGCCCTGGATTGGGTTCGTCTGGGCCTGTAGGGGCTTCTGGCCCTGGATGGGGTTCTTCTGGGCCTGTCGGGGCTTCTGGCCCTGGTTTGTGATCTGCGGGCCCTGTAGGGGCTTCTGGCCCTGGATGGGGTTCTTCTGGGCCTGTCGGGGCTTCTGGCCCTGGATGGGGTTCGTCTGGGCCTGTCGGGGCTTCTGGCCCTGGTTTGTGATCTGCGGGCCCTGTAGGGGCTTCTGGCCCTGGATGGGGTTCGTCTGGGCCTGTAGGGGCTTCTGGCCCTGGATGGGGTTCGTCTGGGCCTGTCGGGGCTTCTGGCCCTGGTTTGTGATCTGCGGGCCCTGTAGGGGCTTCTGGCCCTGGATGGGGTTCGTCTGGGCCTGTAGGGGCTTCTGGCCCTGGATGGGGTTCGTCTGGGCCTGTCGGGGCTTCTGGCCCTGGATGGGGTTCTTCTGGGCCTGTCGGGGCTTCTGGCCCTGGTTTGTGATCTGCGGGCCCTGTAGGGGCTTCTGGCCCTGGATTGGGTTCGTCTGGGCCTGTAGGGGCTTCTGGCCCTGGTTTGTGATCTGCGGCCTCTGGATGGGCTTCGGGGCCTGGATGGGGTTCGGGCCCTGGATGGGGTTCGGGCCCTGTCTGGGCTTCGTGCCCTGGATTGTGTTCTTCGCCCTCTGGCTGTACTTCGGGCCCTGGATGGGGTTCGGGCCCTGCTGCGGGGCATGGGTTTCCGAACTGCCCTACTTGAAGGCATGGCCGGTGTGGGCTCACTGGTGCTGCCTGTTCTGGGGGCAGAGGTGGTGGGTGCTGCAGTTGCCAGCTTTTTGGCTGCAGGAGGGGCACGAGGCTTGGGGCCCCTTTTTTGGGTACCTGAGGGTCCAGGGTCCCTTGGTGGGGCCGAGGTGGGAGTCTTGGATCTCAGTTTTCGGCCAGCTTGCTGGGACCTTGTGGTGGGGCCCTCCGCGGTCTTGCTTGCCTGGGGTCGCTTGCTGATCGCCTTTTTTGGTGCCATCGTACAGAAATGCTCAAAGAGAATGAGCTTGGGGGGAAGGGACCTTTAAATAATGAGCCCAGCGTGTGACGCCTATGCGCACGACTACGCGCTCGTACGAACGTACGTTCGAGCGGAACCAGGAAACCGCTGGGGTTTCACTTATCTGCTGCCTGGAAGAAGACTAAAGATGGCGCCCACTATCTTCACCCGTCAACAGGAAGAGATCCTCATGCTGGTAAGTGGCTGCCTGTGCATTTTAATAGAATAGTCAATGATGGCCTAAATGTAAATGATGCGTTGGGAACTAGTTTGGGGTCTCTTAATGTTTAATCACTGGCTCCTCACACTTCATCCTCAAGGGCCGAGCCTGGCCACGTTTTCACCTGTCTATGCTGATGTCCTAATTCGCCCAATTGCTCCGGCTTAGCAACAGTTAATTAACCTGTGGAGTAGCGGGGCGAGCTGTCAAACCTGGCCTGTCTCGGACCTTGATGCGGATGTTTGCGGAACACTGTTGTCCTAAGCCATAAAAACACAACGGGAAGCCACACACGTGGTCCAAAAGCCTAAGCATTAGGCTACATCTTGGATGTTTAAACCATCCTAACATGCCATAGATGCAGGTGGCCTGATTCTTGATGTTGGCTATTATCTGTATGTACATGGTGTGTGATACATATAACATAAGACCAGACTGACAATCACAGTCAACGTCCTCTTTAAGGCACTCCCCAAAAATGGCGGCCATTCGAAATGTGTGTGTTAATGACATTAAATACTCAACTTGTGATGCAACACATATGGGTCTGTGTGTAAAAGTAAAAGCTCTGTGTCCATTATGTTTTTCAGATCATGCTTCAGCGCCGGTATGACTTCGCGCCCAATGTGTGCGAGAAAAGGGACATCGCCCGGGAGATCATCGCCGAGATCCACCGTGTGACCAGCACCACCTTCACTCACACCCAGATAATGCAGCATTGGTCGGACCTGAAGCGTCTGCACATGCCCCGGGTGCGGAGGTTTTTTGGGATCCATTTCCCAAGTAAGTACAAAGCAATTGCATGGTATATGTTCCAAATGTCTAAGTTATGCCTTTATTTATAATGACTTTTCTTTGGTAGTGTTGGAAATGGATTTCAGAATTCGCCGCACCCGGAGACGTACAGGCCGACCAGTGCTGCATGACTCTGCATCTGTGAGTGAAGGTGGTGGATCTCCCGGGCGACGGACCTACCCCTCCTCTGTGGCCTCCTCAGACCAGCCCCTGGACCTTACCACAGAGGAGGGGCCAAGGCGCGTGGGCGTGGAGTCATACCTGGCCAGGCATGGGGAAGGCTCTGGTATGTCACTCTTCATGTATAGGCACAAAGATATACATGGCAGGCCAAAAACTAAGTTATCCTTTATTATGTATTTGTAGAAGCTTCTGGAGCGGGTGAGATAGTGGAGGAGGAGGCAGCAGAGATGCTGGAAGGAGATCCTGGCGAAGGTGAGTGATGTCAGCCAGACTGGGAGCCAGATATGTTGGGGATAGTGACTCTCTACAAATACTAACCAAATGTCACATGTTTCTCCAGGGACTTCTTCACAGCAGAGCCAGGACCAAGGGCAGCCTGTTGGCCCCAACCAGCCATCTGTCGGCCACCAACTCCGTAAGTCTCCATGCCATTATTCATATTAATGTTTGCTTAGCTAATAACACACACATAACTAAAGGCGTAGCCAATGTGTAGTTCACACTTTCATGTGGGCACTTCGTTAGCTTAAAGAGGACCCTAACTTGTATTAAGAACCTAAGAATTAGCCAACACACTGTACCTACAGATTAGAAACATGGAAAAACACCCTTCAGCCATCTAATGCATGTTATTAGACTGAACAAAACCAATATTGCGGAATATGGAATGCGCAATATTTACAGGCAGCATGGGATACAGATTGAAAAAAGGAAGGTGCTGCCATACATTGTGGGAGTGATGACCTTTCCCTCAACCCAGCTATGCTCTGGAATCCCAACGCACCACTGTAACCTACTCCCCTGTACTTTATCCAACTCTCCACTCCTCATTAAGTGTTATGCTTCAGAGTCCAGATGGCGGCGCTGTAATCAAAAAACATCCCAAATTTACTTTGATCTGGTGCAGAATCATTTGGGAATAGTTATTGGTTTTCATTAAATAATGTGGAAGGTCCGCTTTAAGGAGTTTAAAGACTTACCTGTGGGAAATGCATTAACTTTATCCCTTGGAAGAATGACATATGTCATGCATTTACATGTATTTGATTAACCCCAAATCTATTTCCAGCATACAAACCGGTCTGGGACTCCTATTTATGTTTAATTCTCTATTGGTTACAGGGATGATCCCAAAAACATTGGCTGGGAAAAAAAAAAGAATAAAGGAGTTGGTGGCCGAGCTGCTGGCCATACAGGCGACGTTGGGGCCAACAGATGAAGAAGAGGAGGAGGATTAGTGCCCTTGGTCCTGGCTACTTTTGTTAAAATGTTTTAAAATTTTAAAATTGGTTCAAATTTTTTAAAGTTTTTGGTTTTAAAAAAAAAAAAAAATTTTATCTCTGTTTTTAAGGAAAAAAAAACAAAAATTTTAATATGTTTGTACCAAAAAAAAAAAAAAAAAAAAAAAAAAAGGGGTTTTAAACAAAACACCCCATTAAAAAAATTATGTTTAAACCAAAAATATCCCAAAAAAAAAACAAATAATTTAAATAAATTATATTTTAAGACTTCATAAATGTGTCTTTTCTAATATGCGCAAACAAAAACAATTACACAAACAAGAAAAAACACGCTTAGAAACATATAGACATATGTACATTATGTGGTTTGTGTAAGTTTTAGGGTCGTCAACATGAAGAAGGATGCAAGCGCCAAGGGGTTTAGGTAAGTTGTAGGGACCGAGAAATGAAGTTGGATGCAAGCGCTAAGGGGTTTAGGTAAGTTTGAGGGACCGAGAAATGAAGTTGGATGCAAGCGCTAAGGGGTTTAGGGAAGTTGTAGGGACCGAGAAATGAAGTTGGATGCAAGCGCTAAAGGGTTTAGGTAAGTTGTAGGGACCGAGAAATGAAGTTGGATGCAGGCGCTAAGGGGTTTAGGTAAGTTTGAGGGACCGAGAAATGAAGTTGGATGCAAGCGCTAAAGGGTTTAGGTAAGTTGTAGGGACCGAGAAATGAAGTTGGATGCAGCCGCTAAGGGGTTTAGGTAAGTTTGAGGGACCGAGAAATGAAGTTGGATGCAAGCGCTAAGGGGTTTAGGGAAGTTGTAGGGACCGAGAAATGAAGTTGGATGCAGGCGCTAAGGGGTTTAGGTAAGTTGTAGGGACCGAGAAATGAAGTTGGATGCAGCCGCTAAGGGGTTTAGGTAAGTTTGAGGGACCGAGAAATGAAGTTGGATGCAAGCGCTAAAGGGTTTAGGTAAGTTGTAGGGACCGAGAAATGAAGTTGGATGCAGCCGCTAAGGGGTTTAGGTAAGTTTGAGGGACCGAGAAATGAAGTTGGATGCAAGCGCTAAGGGGTTTAGGGAAGTTGTAGGGACCGAGAAATGAAGTTGGATGCAGGCGCTAAGGGGTTTAGGTAAGTTGTAGGGACCGAGAAATGAAGTTGGATGCAGCCGCTAAGGGGTTTAGGTAAGTTTGAGGGACCGAGAAATGAAGTTGGATGCAAGCGCTAAGGGGTTTAGGTAAGTTGTAGGGACCGAGAAATGAAGTTGGATGCAAGCGCTAAAGGGTTTAGGTAAGTTGTAGGGACCGAGAAATGAAGTTGGATGCAGGCGCTAAGGGGTTTAGGTAAGTTTGAGGGACCGAGAAATGAAGTTGGATGCAAGCGCTAAAGGGTTTAGGTAAGTTTGAGGGACCGAGAAATGAAGTTGGATGCAGCCGCTAAGGGGTTTAGGTAAGTTTGAGGGACCGAGAAATGAAGTTGGATGCAAGCGCTAAGGGGTTTAGGTAAGTTGTAGGGACCGAGAAATGAAGTTGGATGCAGGCGCTAAGGGGTTTAGGTAAGTTGTAGGGACCGAGAAATGAAGTTGGATGCAGGCGCTAAGGGGTTTAGGTAAGTTTGAGGGACCGAGAAATGAAGTTGGATGCAAGCGCTAAAGGGTTTAGGTAAGTTTGAGGGACCGAGAAATGAAGTTGGATGCAGCCGCTAAGGGGTTTAGGTAAGTTTGAGGGACCGAGAAATGAAGTTGGATGCAGCCGCTAAGGGGTTTAGGTAAGTTTGAGGGACCGAGAAATGAAGTTGGATGCAAGCGCTAAGGGGTTTAGGTAAGTTGTAGGGACCGAGAAATGAAGTTGGATGCAGGCGCTAAGGGGTTTAGGTAAGTTTGAGGGACCGAGAAATGAAGTTGGATGCAAGCGCTAAAGGGTTTAGGTAAGTTTGAGGGACCGAGAAATGAAGTTGGATGCAGCCGCTACGGGGTTTATGTAAGTTTCTGGTTGAGGGTGCGCATGCGCAAGATCTTATAAACATACGAACGCACGAATCTAAGAGGCCAAAAACCAATGAAAACCAGAGGCAAACGCAAGTAATTGGAAGAGCTGGACGATGGAAGCAGCCGAAAAAACAGGCTGCCGCCGCAACAGGTGAGCACATGAACGTGATTTTTACGATTGACAACTGACTGAGGCAAGTTCGGGAGATATCATACGAACGGACGTATATTTTAGGATAGAAACGTATTTGCTTATTGAATCACTCGCAAGTTCATACGAACGCACGAGCGGACGTAAAAAATAGGATGATCGTGAGCCAAATCCAAGCTGGTTACATGTTTCTTTGAATCAACCTGAATGTGTACTGAAGCCAATCAGGTTTCTGTGGAACAGGTGGTGGCCACGCAGCCACAAGCAGCCAGCAGAAGAGGGAGAAACCATTAGTGATCAGCCACTTACTACTACTGTCCACACCCAGGGACTGAGCACTGAAAAAGCTGGTGCAAAGGATCTCACCAGCCTGGCAACAGTGCAGTACAACAGTGCACAGATGACAGGAAAAATGTGAATAATATCTCCATAACGTCCAACACCAGGGGCCTGCAAAGCAAACAAAAAAACATTGTTAGTATTATAGCTATGCCTCCACTCATTGCCTCCTGCTCCGCTTCCTTATCTCCTGCCTCCTCATCCAGTCATGGGAGCCAGGAGTAGACAGATGAGTGGTGGTTGATGCTGAACATGAAGTCTGGCAAGGTGATATGTGAAAATGGCGCTGAACCTAGTAGCAGCCTTAGGCCGATCTGGGTTGAGACACATCTGTTGGCTGGCGCATCTGCTCAATAGTGGAGTGAACTTCACCACCAATGAGTGAGCCTCCATGAGGGGCATTTGTGCCCTGCTGCTGTGCTTCTAATATGCCACCAATACTGTGAGTGCTGATTATGCCATTGTCAGTGCTAACATCCCCATTCTTTGCCTGCTAGAAAAAAACATTTCAAGACATGATGATGACTTGCCACAGGAGGAATCTCCACAGGCGTCAAGCCTGACCACACATGGCTTACAGGGTGGATTGCCGGACCGACAACGGCCAGGCAAAGGACAATTTTGAAGGCTTTGGCGGAGGACTTTTCCTCACAGCAGGGTGGCAACCAGAGCAGCTCATGGACATCACTGGAGCATGGCTGGGGGGATGTGAAGGAGAAGGCACCTCCCACCGAGGACAGCTTCTCGGGGCAGCCTGGTTCACATGAGCCACTACATGCTTCAGTGCTTGTGGATTGACCAACAAGTGCCAATTACTGGGTGGCCACCCTGCCGGAGCCCCGCTGTGGAGATAACAGCACACCCTTGATCTCAGCACCAAAGCAGGATAGAAAGATGAGAGAGTACAAACGCACTCTGGTGGATGCACTATTGGTGAAGTTCCCAGCGGACTTTGAGGAGGAATATGACACATGTCATTTGCATGCTTTGCCACCAGTCACTGAAGCTAGAGTAATCTGTGCATGATGTTTGTCACTAGGGACCTGCAAAGCAAACAGAAAATACATGCAAACACCTGAGGCTCTCTCTGATGCTTTCATTGTCTCAGACTCTAACGCTGCCTCCACAAGGCCACCTGCCTCCCCCCAAAGTGAGACCACTGCCACACCACTACCACGCCTGTCCACACCTTCCCCGGAAGATGTTCAGCTTTCTATTCCCCAAACAATGGACAGAAAGTGAAAGTTTGGCCCATCTTGCCAGTGAGCCCTGGTCTTGAATGCGAGGATTAGAAAATTGATTGTCTTTAAAATGCTCCCATTCTGGCTGGTGGAGCTGGGGAACTTTAGAAACCTTATGGCAAGGGGGTTGGTTATCTCAGTTAGAGTGTGATGCTAATCGAAATCTTATGGCTGCAGCTGCCCCACAATTCATGCCCAGCCACCACAACTTTTCTCGGCGGGCCATCCCTGCCCTGCACCAGCAAAAAATGAGGTTTGCACGGCGCAATGCTATATGTTGCAAGGTCCACATCAAAACTGACACGAGCACAACTAAGCATGGGCATGGATGTTACATCTCTTCAACTGCCCACTGGGTTAATGTTGTGGAGGCTGGGCTCGAGCCACAAAGCGCTTTGGTGCAAATACTTCCACCACCCATGATTACCAGACAACACTTGTTGCCTCCTGTTGCCTCCTACTCTGCTTACTCTGCTTACTACCCTCACATTAGTCCATTGCTGGGTAGCGAGGATGAAAGAAGGGGAAACCTATGTTCCCCTTTCATCCAAATGGTGGCATAGTCATCAGCATCTGATGGCCCACGCCGCCACATCTACATGTTCGAGGGGGCCCCCAAGAGCCTCGAAGAAGGAAGAGGAGGCGGTTTGGGACGAAGAAGAGCCTTATAGTGGATGAATTTATTTTAATAGTGTCTTTGTGTTGCATGTGTGTTTTTATTTTTGCTATAGTGTAACACTTAATAAAATTATTATTTTATGGTATTTGTGGAGTTGTGCCCCTTTCTTATGACCCTTGTCAATTTGGTTTGGCCCAAGAGCCTCTGGGACTCGAGGAAGATGGTGCCCGGGGACAGAAGATGGAAGACTGGGATGGGTAAGTAGAAGTTAAATTAAAGTGGACCAACACCCAGGGGGGATCGGCCCGGGAATCTATAAGATTCCCGGACCGATCAGATCCCTCCCCGCGGGGCATCCGAAATCGGGATGTCCCGCGGGGAGGAACCCCCCAGGAGGCCCACAAACCTTACCTCAGCCCCGTTCCATCGGCTCTAGCAGGCCGCGCACCCGCGCCGGCCGTTTGTGAATGGCCGGCGTAGGCGCGCTCCCTGTTAGAGGGAAGCGCGAGACGCGGCCTCCAGCGCTCAGAGCCGCTGAGCTGCTATGCGCGTCCAAGCTGCCTTGGACGCGCATACCACAGCGGCTCTGAGTGCTGTGATTGGCTGGAGCGGTCACGTGGGAGCGTGGTGAGGTGAGTGTTTCTGGGCTTTCGGGGGGGGGTTTCAGACAGCGGGGCACCCCCGATCGGGGTGCCCCACCGAAGTGGACCAAAAGCCAGGATAGTCAAAATCCTGGGTGTTGGTCCACTTTAAGAACAAGAAAACTTTTTTGTGTTTTGTCTTATTTCTTTTTCACTTGAGATGAACTTGTAAGGGGTCCAGGGGATACAAATTACATACAAATTGTATTGGCAAAAAAACCAAAAAAACCACAGGCAGTTTCCATTTTAGACGGGATGCCTTTACAACTGAATTTAGTAAACCAGTTAAAACCTGAAAAAACACAATTAAAAAAAAGTCAGGCTATTTTTCATTAGATAAAAATTGTATAAAACAAAAAATGCCAATGAAATAACTAAAAAATATAAAACAATAAACCCACAGGTCGCTTTCCATGTTAAATAGGATGCTTTTAAAAGCCACATTTAGTAAAACATTTGAACCTGAAAAAATGCAATTAAAAAAAAAAGTCTTGCTGTCTTTTGTTAGATAAAAATTGAATCTAACCAAAAATGCTAATAAAATTACCAACAAAGCAGCCGATAAACCAGATTTTGGCAAACGCCGAACCCCCGGGGGTTTGATCTGCTCACCACTACCAATAACAATCAGTATTACAGAGTTTTGACAGCCCAGCGGTTAGAGCAACTGCTATTAAAGAGTAATGACACCCAAGGTAGACTACAGAAAAAGTTTTTTTATTTCAAGAGGACCTTAATTGCCCAAACCGAGTGCATATATCAATAAGAATTGGTATTACAGATGTACTGACACACCAGTGGTTGGAGCCAATCAGCCTTCTTCAGGGTTCGGACTGAGCGCTGAACATGCGCAGGGATTTCTGTTTGAAATCCCTGCTCAGGTTCGGGGGCCCAGACCTACAAAGTTCGATACGAGCCTGAACTTTGAGGTTCAGGTTCGCCCAACCCTACTTGTTAGCCATGTCTTCAGTTTGGAGGGTGAGTGGCCTCCATGCACTATCAGGGAGCCTTATTGTACCATTCCATACCATCATCATATGCAGGTTATAGTACTACCATACTTATAGCCAAATCCCAACTCAGAGGAGGATGTTTCACGCCTTCTTGATGTTTGTACATGTTTATTCATTCATCTTGAATACACTTGTGCATTTCATAGATGCGATTACTAATTTATTTTCTTTTAGCAGAAAAAAAACAGGGGTTCTCTGCAGCTATAGCCACTATAGTTATATGGATCAGACAAGCTATTTCCCTTGTATTATTATATGGAAATCTCACCACCATAAATATTGGCCCATTCCACTAGAGAAATCTTGACCTCACGGCCCAAAAGAAGAGAAATCCTCCATCCATCCATGGAAGAAATTTGCACAGCTGCCAACTGATCTTCACCCCACACCTTTCTCAAACATTACTGCCTAGAACTCTTATCAAACAACAATCCTTTGGTATAATTCTGCAGGCCTTAGAAATCAAACTCCTTGTATATCCTTTCCCTGGCCATCCTGAAGGACTGAAGAAAATCTCTGTTAGACTTACATTGGTAACAGAATTTGTAGGTGCACCTCAGAACGGCCCCTAAATTTGGTTCTGCAGCAAATATTTTTTCTGGCTTTATACTGAGGACTGAGGCGAAATGGTGTGGGGATTTTAAACTTGTGCCAGTTTGTGTTTCCTTGCTAGGGGCAGGACCCTCTCCAGATGCCTCTCCATGGCCATCTTGAGGGACTCATAGCAATTTTGTTACAGGAATATCTAACAGGGATTTTTGGCCTGTACAGAATTTTCATACTTGATTCCTTACAAGTTATTTGAGCTATGACATTTGGTACAGCGTTTTTGATTTTGTTGGCATACTCCTTTAGAAATGCAGGCAAATGTGCTTAGGTATCGATGAACTGAACAATGTCTCATTTTAAGAGCTACAGCATGGCCAGTTGTCAATTACAAAAGACTACAAGATGATAGCAAACCTGATACACTCAAGAGTTTATAGCAAACAATACCAAGCAAGCATTATTTACCATTGTGTTTGTCATGGATCTGGGAATGTATTCGGACCACCGTCATTCTATAGCTATATTACTCACTAAAATGTAGGCTTCAGGCGGGTGTAATAAGTATCAGTCCAGACCAGACACTTCCCACAGTATTCAAAAGAAAAGATCTCACATGTGGCTTTAAGAGAATTATTTTTGCCATTACCATTTGAGAAAATTCTTTACATCTAAAACCATCAAGTGCATAATCTGTAAGACAGACAGAATAGAAAAACAATAGCTCCACTATATCCCAAAAGGTTTACCAGAGTAACTCAGGTAAACACAATTCTTATCACCTTTCTGAGATAGGAAATACCACAGCACCAACATTAAGCTAAATTGAACTATGCAAAATGTGATGCAAAGTTTTTACACCCAGCCTCTAAAATGCATATAAAATGTAACAAACCTTGATGTGTATAGCCTCAAATGTATACAAATGTTATAATATATAGTTTATATAAGCAAAACAGAAACGTATGTTCTAGAGTATTCCATAACACTCCCCCGTCCAATATTTTG
Organism: Gastrophryne carolinensis; assembly: GCA_027917425.1. Lineage (NCBI taxonomy): Eukaryota > Metazoa > Chordata > Amphibia > Anura > Microhylidae > Gastrophryne > Gastrophryne carolinensis. Next base: position 90,506,145 of record CM051242.1, read on the forward strand.
CAGGACAATCAAACTTTGGGGCCATTGTTCAGACGTCCCGAGCCAGTAGTCTTTGTCCCGCGCTGTCATCTCACTGGGGGGGGGGGGGGGGGGGGGGGTCACAGGCGCCGTCCCCGAGTGTGCAGTTCGGTGCACACCTCTTCCTGGGACAGCGCTGGCTGCTGCTTTTTTTTTTCCTGCCTTCACATCATTGGTGGTCCAGCGGAAGGATCAGGGCAGGGCACCTGAGCCAGCACCATGCCATTGACTGAGGCTGCTCCTGTCACAGCAAGGAGCAGGGTTGTGTGGGGGTAGAGCTAGAAAGCAGCATGGCACCACTAAGAGAAACAGATTCATTCAGCAGGATAAGAATGAAGTGGGAGGAGAGGTGTCTGTGTCTAGCCTGCTTGTAGGGGGGGTGTGAGGGGCTAGCTTCTTATGCATTTATTAGGTTGTGTCTCCCTGTGTGGCTGGTGGCATGGCTTAATTGCACACCACTGCACATCCCTCTTCACAATTTTTAGCAGTTGGAAGGTAGGTATTATCACTGTATCAAATCTGCTTATCTCCTGGTAAAGCTCAAGGCAGCAGGCACCTTTGGAAGTGTGAACCTAGAACATGGCCCGTTGCCTCTGACAGTGGAAGTTATCAAGCTCCACATTATCTCAATGCAGATTTGTGGTTAAGTGATTTTTACACTTTTCTGAAGTGGGCTAAGTATGCACATACATTATATTCCGAGATCTCAAGCTGTCAGTCCAATGCACAAGAGCTTTTCTCTGACTCCCGTTGGAGGAAACTATAGACAAGGCAGGGGGAACTTTATCTGGCTATAGATATATAAGATTCTTTACTAGTGTTCTCCAACCCCATCCTGGGAGAGCCACAAACAGGTCAGGTTTTGTAGATCTCCAGACAAATGATGTAATTAGGGATGCACCAGACCCATAGAACCGGTTATGTGGCGATCCACAAAACATAACCTGCTGGTGGCTCTTGAGAAGGGGGGGGGTTGGGGAGACAATGTTCTATACAAATACAAAGTGAAGCAGCAGCATGTAGAATCCTAGAAAATGGTTGAAAAAGCTAATGTATTGGCAAGTGTCCATTTTGTGACTTGTCATGGCAATGGCCAACATTTATGCTCAATGTGCAAGAGCCAAGACTGGTGACACCAAGACAGGGCCAGAAGGATCCCGGCCAGAAGGATCCCGGAAGAAAAAGGTGTTTTATCTGTCACACAGGGATAGCCAAAATAGCCTTTTCGCCAAACTTGTGATCAATGTGTGTTGCTATACATTACCTATCCCCCCCCCCCCCCCCCTGACTACTGTAATTCCCTTAAAGTGGACCAATCAACCACGCAGCTAGCCCTAGAGTTTAAGACTCCAGGGCCAGCTGACTAGATGCCCCTGGGGCATCCCGATTCATTATGTCCCACTGTTTGACCCCCCTGCCCCAGATCACCTGCTAACCCCCTTACTCTTCCACCAGTGGCTCACCACAGCCATTTTCCTCAGCATTCCTGTGCACTTGACAGTCAAAAAAAAAAAAACAAATTGATAAAACACATGAAGTCACTAATATGAAGTCACTAATATGTAGCAAAGATAAAATAATTTATTCATTTTTAAAAAAACAAACATGTCAGAGCAAAGTTTTAGCCACAAACATACATATAAAAATACATAAAATCTTTTAAAATTTTTCTAAAAGTTACAAGTAGAGGAGCATTTTAAGTTGTGACATTAAAGTCAGCGTCTTGAGTTTACCCAGTGATAGCGGTCAACACGTGGGCCAGGTAAAGCGCCTGACTGCCTGTGGCGTTTGTATGGTCTAGGTTGTGGATGATAGTTAGATTGATGCTGGCGATACCCATCATGTGGGTACTTTCTTTGAGGATATTGGGACCAAGACTGCATTGGCTGACTGTAGTCTGTACACTGAAAAAAAAAAAAAAAAAAAAAAAAAATTAGCATATATCAGGAGGTTCTCATCAAGTACCACTTTCCATTTCTACTTCTCACATGCTTGAAAAGTGATAATGCACAAAAGGCATTCACCTCAGGAAGCATACACAAGAAAATCAAGCTTGGGTGAAGTATAGATGGAGGGAAATTTAAGACACAGGTCAGTCTGCACCCCACCTATATGGCTCCTGTATACCACCAGTGAAAAAGCAAACCATTGTTCTTAGTATTGTCCTTAATAAAAAAAAAAAAATTAACTCAAAGTCAATGGCTTTATATACTACTGCAAAAGTAGAATTTTTTACTCTACCATTATTTTTGCAGCATTAAAAGTGCCATTGACTTATTGGAATCCCATCTGGCGATTCATTAAAAGCGAAAATCTCTCATGAATTAAATGGTTTACTACCATGAGAATTTTCTGAACTCTTAGCGAATCAAGGCAATTGTACCTGTGTATTGGTAGTGTTTGTCCCTCCTGAAGAAATGGTCAGCTTATGCAAATTTGGGACACTTAATAGGAACAGGCCTTGCAAACATTAGCCATCAAACACAACCCCGAATTACCTTTTGGATGTCAAGTTATCTGAAGCGCCAACATCCTGTTGCCTTCTGGTCTTTTGGCGCACCCCCTCCCGCCTTAGCTGGCTTTTGAATGACAGCACTTGCTTCAGCTGCAGCATTGTGACCCCCTTCCAACCCCTTATGCTGGCTGCTATTCAAATCTCAGCTTTTGGCGCTAGGGTCATTGCAGCCTATGCAATACTGCATAGGTGCAAGATTGGAGGGGGTGGCGCTGTGTCTTCTGGTCACCCAAAGATTTCCAAGATGGAGTTGCCCCGCAGATAGCACTGAGGAATCAGTGAAATGCCGAGTTTGATGCGCCCAGGAAGGCAAAAAAAATATAAGTTCAACAATTGTCAACCCAGCACTCACAGGATTGTTTGGGCTGCCGAAATCTCCTGCCCATACGAGTGCCAAGCAGCCAATCACAGTGCTGGGCTCGCGGGGGAGTAAGAGGTTAGATTTATGGGCGTCCTGGGTTTCTGGATGCCCCCCAGGCTGTAAGATGTAGCCACCAACCCCCTCACCATGGAGGGTGTTGGCATCAACTTTGGTATCATTACACAGCTACCCACTTATTATAATACAAGTCTAGAACTACACAGCTAACCATTTCACATACCTGATAGATGCTGTTGGGATTACTGACTTTAGGAATCACCTTTGGCTCCTTAACTGTGGTCTCCTCATCAGATGATGTACCAGAGTGATAATCTGAAGTGGCTTTTTCCACAGCAGTGCTGATTCGTTTAGGTACATTGAAATCCTCTTTCCCCATAAAGCTGGCAATTGTAAAAGGGTTGTTTTTCTCTCCATACCTAAAATAGTTTTGTACATTGTGATTTTAGAAGCAAAGGGAGGTACAACACCTTGATGCATGCAATTCACTTGGCACCATTGGCTGGGCAGCCGCTCCTTCTGGTGTTTGTGCTCCACACTATGGAGAGCATCAGCTGCAACAGATGTCAGACCATGGCATGTGTCCACACCATCCCACATGCATTCCAATTAGGAACGCTAGCACAGGTCCAAACAATAAATCCCTGCCCCATAAAACAGGGGCAGGGAGATTGTGCAGCCATATGGTAGATGGGTAGCCATCCACACCAGTCTTTTCTCTAATAAAACATCCTGAGCCTAACTGGACAAGCTGCTAATGTTCATTTATACAATTCAATTATGTACCACCAAATCTTATTCACCTGTTTTCTGGTGTCTTTTTTACATTACACTAGTAGAGGGAGGCATTTACATATTTATATATAATAGGCAAAGTGCATGTTAACTCAGACTGAGCGATATACATACAATGGTGGATTTGGGGCAGATAGAGTCTGCAATTAATATGCAATTAGAATATTGGATGGCAGTTAAAAATTGCATACCATGTGTCAACATTGTTGGGTACTATAACGAAAAAAAAAAAGTGAACTACTTTGTATGTTTACATATTCAACTTTATATAGGGCTTGTTTTTTATTCCCAATATGCTGAGTAGCAAGTACTTATTATACCTTAACCCCCATAGGGTAAAAGCCTGTGGCTTTGTACGTGCCATCTGGTTAGCGTGTATGGAATATTAAAATCCCTACTCCTAATAGAGGTGCATTTCCAGTTTATTAATGGCCCATTAGATTCAAGGATATATCCACAGGGGTAAATATGTTTTAACCATTAATCATTTCAGATAAGACAGAGTGATATTAGAATTGTTATAGTCTTTCAGATGTAGAAAAGGCCATTTTTAAGGCTGGTGAAACTAGTCCAACCGCTGGAACCCACCATCATTTAATTTATTTAAGGGACTAACATTTATGGGTCATGTTTATAAAAAGCTGTCTGTATTGAGCAATACTGTAATGCAGACCTTAAATGTTGAATGACTGGTTTGTTTACACACATTATGTGGGATGAAGAATTGAGGAAAACATTAAATACAATGTTGGCAGTTCAATCTTGAGTTGAATGAGGGAAGACTGCCTTCAAGGCCAATTTTTGTTTTGTGATACTAACCTGCAGCACACTTCAAATGGATCCACCCAAATGGTCATTTCTTTTGGCAGTCCAAGATCGTCAAAGTCAACATCACTTTCTATACATGCTTGTGCCAAGACAGAGTCAACAGTTTGACACTTGTTTATTCTTATGCACCTTGAAGAAGAAAATGACATGCAGTAATTCTTGATAGATGACCATACAATTCTACCCAACCTGTTCAGCACTGTCATTCATGCAGTCAGCAGTTGCGCTCGGAAAGTGAAGTCATTTTAGGAAATGAAGGTCTCCCATCCAACAACCATAGCAAGTAAAGAGGAAAGTTTAGAGGATACATATTAATATGTGGGGCAGCATTTATATTTGAGTGCCTGTTTAACATGGCTTGATTGTTAAACCTAAACAGTCATTAGTTATGACTAGTGTTGTGTGAGCCCCTAAATTCAGGTTCAGCCGAACTTTGAACAGTTTGGTTACCGAACTTCACCCAAAACCATGTCCCCATTAAAACCAATGGGGATCTGACCTAGGACCCAAAAGAGTAGCAGGCATTCTTTCCCCCTGTCAATGTCCACAGCCAGGGCATCATAAAGATAGCCGCAACTCAGAAGTACAGTAACAAGTGTATTATGGTTCCATCATTGTTAACCCACTCCCCTTAGTTTACAAGCTCCTCATGTGGCATGTACAAAACAAAAAAAAAAAAATTGGTATCTGCCATTTTAGTTCATAGTAGTCCAATTGCATCTAGGTAGTTAAAAACCAGGCAATGTGACGAGTGTGAGTGACACATTGAGCCTGCTCACATTACACCACTGCCAGGTTCTTCTCAGTCCAATATTTGACGCTTCCCCTTAATGTCCAGGCAATATGGCAGGTCACCTGAAGCCTGTCCCATATGAACTCCCACCACATTTCCTGCAGTGAGCTGTAGAAGGTTGCTAAAGTTTGTCCCTCCATTCCTCCATGACCATGCAACAAGTGTCGTACAGCTGCCCCGTCTCCATATTCACAGTATGTGCGAGCCTGGCAAGTGACAATTGTGGCTTGCCAGAATTGGTCCTATAGGGAGGACAGGGAGGGGTGGCCATGTGACCACATTTGCAGTGTGGGCATCAAGGAATGAAAAGGAGAGAAACTTTGGAGTCCTTACAGCAAACTACAGGAAATGGTGGAGGGATATGAGGTATGGGCTTCAGGCGAGTTGTCTTGCCATTACCAGGCCTTTCCCTTTAAACTCATATGAAGAAACTGTTCCGAAACAGATGCTCAATTTAGCCAGGTTGAAAGCCATGGCATAATCAGGACTACACAAAGCAATATTGCAGCGCTTACCGAAAAGCTTGTCCTTTAGTAGGCATCTCTGCATACCAATGAGATTTATATCTTGCAAACAGTATGGTGGTGAGTTTAGCTGCAAATCTCTCGATCTTTTGCTTGCTTAGCTTCCTGTGCTTCTTTACGAGCATTGTGATGAAGACAACTGTGGCAGCGATTTCTTCCTTCATTGTGTGATGTTACTGTGGCATACAGTGTGATAAAACTAGAAAAAAGTCACTTTGTAGGTTCAGCATAGTTTTAAATACAGGTTATAAAAGAAACCATTTAAAATTACTTTAAGTGGACCTACACTCACCCTGGCAACTGTCAGGAGTGGTCCTGGTTCATAGGGGCACTAACCTGCCCCCTCACCCCATAGGAGCCCTGCACTAGAGGCCTGTATCCATTAGCAATCCATGTGATAAGGTCAGTAATCCCTACACAGATTTCAGGGCACAGCCATTTCTTGAGCCCATTGAATGTTTCATGCCCGATTTGCATCTTTGAACCTGTGTCCCCTGTCCAAGTATGCAGCCACTAAGTCCTATGCACTGAATTAGTAAGGGCCATGGCCTGAGCCACAAATCTCAGATTCTGCTGCGGCATACAGAAAAGAGGCCACTGAGATGAGAATTGGTAAAGCCTTCATAATCTTGTTAATATCTTGCTTTAAGAGACATTTAAGCTGCTAAAGCCAATGATTTCCTGGCAATAAGATTACTGGCAAAGCAAGTAGAGACCAAAGTCCTCAAAGGCCAAACCCACCCCCTTGGAGACCTTAGAAAAAGGGGCATCCAGTTTGTGGCCTTTATCCAATATGCAAGTCTTCCTCAATGACTAGATAACGCCTCTTAAGAGCCCCTGGTCTATAAACCTTAGCTGCATCCTTCCAATCATTAAGGATAGCCTCCTTAACAGAGTTATGAATAGGGAAGGTCATAGTGGAATTAGGAACAAAATCAGGATACCACCCCATCAGGTTTAGAATTAGGGGAGCAACTCCTATCCCAATGCCCATAGAAAGATTGACAATATGCAAGAGACGGCAAATCCTCTGGAGGGAAAAGAAATTTCACTGGTGAAACAATGATTAGAACCTGAACAAGGGGATGCTCAAACACCTTACATCCAGATGAGTCCGTCGGTCCCCAAGATTCTTGAAGGAAATGCGACTAAAGCCTACATTACAAACTTATATCAGTCATGCTGGGCAGATGTTCCTTACTCACAACCTTATCTGTACAGGGCTTGCAAAGAGGCTACCTATAGGAATCTAGTAGCTTGGTTTCACATTAGACATTGGGCATCTCCTACTTTTATCCTTCGATCTGTAGCCAGTTTTAGTCTTAAGACACTGGCTTAGAGGGCTTGGTCTAAAATACAAGAGTAGTAAGCAGAGAAGATCCCATCTAAGCAGAGAAGATCCCATCTAACCTTCTAATCACATGAGAACTCATAGTTCTTAAAACTGCAAGAGCATACCCATAAATAAATGACAGGAGCAGAGCTGGACCCCTTCTTCCCAGGATGAGCAGTGGACAGTCTGATGAAATTGGATCAAACGGGCTGGAGGGGTGTTTATCATCTACTATGGGAGGATCCCCTGCGGACTGAGGCCGGGGCAAGGGCTTGCAAGGATTTACCTGCCCGATTCACCATTCTGAAGTCTGGCATGGGGAAGAGGTGCCCCTCCCCCAAGGCTCAATAAGCAAGCAGGGAGGTTACCAATTGCCAAGTCTTACTCTAGGGCAAAATGAGGAATGCCATAAAAAGACATTAAGATTAGCATAGCGTTTCCCCTTTAAACCAGGAGCATGTGCATCAGTTGGGTCCTGCAGCGCCTAAAATTGACCATCAATGGCGCCATGGGTGAAATTACCCTCTGCAGCAGATCCACCCCCCACTTCAGGCAAAAAAAAGCAGAAGAGGTGCATACTGCAGCCTGGCCTCCAGTGAGCTTCATGGACCCGCACTAGCAGGGGGAGAGAAAACCCCCACAGCTGCACATCATGCCAGGGCATAGGCATGGGAAGGTGACCCAGCAATCTACCCCCCCAACAATTTCCACAATGCCTCAGACTGTAGCATGTCTGGTCTGAAGCCAGCACTGACCCCCCCCCCCCCCCCCCATGCTGGCAGGATCGAGTAACTTAGCCTGCCAGGGGATAGGCTGTCTCCAGAGCCAGGGAACAGGTAACCCCAATCAGATCCACAGTGACCCATCTACTTTCCTACACAGTGATTCAGGTGCTGGTGGCCTGGCCCCTACCCCAGGCAGGAGCACAAAGAACTAGTGTTTGGAGGAGGAGCTAAAGCTTTTTGTTTTCTGGTGGTCATGTGTTCCTACCTTAGGGAAAGCCTAAATATCTCAGTGGTATGTTGCCCTAAGGATGTTACCCTATAGCCATACCCAGCCAGCAGATTTAGGATTGCCAATATGCGGATATCAAATGTTCTAGCCGACACGACAAGTCCACAGGCAACATCCCTGGCTTTCCCCTAGTCTGAGGCACACTCCCGCCATCTGATTAGCTTGGCACTGGAGCACACCTCAACTGAACAAAAGCAAGGGGAGCCTGGGGAAAGACTAGTTTTTGGGGGTGATTGGCAGGTTTTTAAATCACAGGGCATCCCAAATCAGGATGCCCTAGGGCCAGCCAACAAAGGTTTTGATCTGCTTTAAGGAGGACCAAAACCCACAGCCCTGGAATCTACAATTTAAGGGCCACAAACCCTAATTCAATGGTGCAACATGAGAGGGTTCAGCCACACTAGGGCCCAGAAGGTCAACTTCTCCCTGATCCAACAGCACACGAGAGAGCAGCAGCTGCTGCTGCTTGTTATACCTTTAGCAGGGCACACAACCCACCCCAGGCATTTGGAATGGCTGGTGCAGGCATGCACCCTGTTAGAGGCTGAAGCAGATGATTTTACATCAGCACAGTCAAGTGCGCCGATTGGCCAAATGGCCATGTGTGCCATAGGACCAGGGAAAGGTGAGTTTGTGGGCATCCTGGGGAGGGCTTACACACCCTCATCAAGGTGCCCAGTATAGTCAAAATCCCAGGTTTTGGTCCACTTTAATACAAGACAAGCAGTAACAGGCATTCAAGAAACAAAAACATACAATACAACCTTTTAGAGAGGCCTTCAGTGCTTGATGAGACAAGCTACTAAAACAGGTCAGACACTAGTAGCCTCATCCCACCTCCACTACATTATAGGAAGACTAGTTCCCCAAAACAGGCATGCAAAGCAATTCCTTTTTGAATATTAGAGGGAACTTAACTTTAAAGCCTGTAGAGTTCAGGTGCTTTTTAAAGGGACATGTGGCAAGAGACACATAGATATACCAAACAGCTTGAATTATACAGACAAACAGGCACTTCAAATATTAAACCCATATACTGGAACACTACTGTAATAGTCTTTCTAACAGCTATATGTCTTGCAGGTATAAATATAGACAGGATGTTACAGATTTGTTTTAAATAATCTCCTACTTACCTAAATAAAATGCTCCTCTCTTGTAACTAGGAAGCATTGGAGTGAGGATTAAATAGTCAGGGCCATGGCTGCATTCAACTTAAAGCAGGTGTCCCCAATTGGGATGTGATTGCTGCCAATTTAAAGCAACAGGTTTATGTTCATACTGTTCCTGTTAAAAGGCAAGTTTTTATTTTTAATGAATGAGTGGTTTTATTAAGTAAAATTTGACTTTTGGTTTCCGTTACTATGCAGGATTTAGTATGATCTGCTCATTCTGAACTTATAGAAAGTTTGCTTTTTCATAACTTGCTTTCTTTTCTATATCTTTGCTATATGGCCACAGGGAGGCACCATCGTGATAGTCCTTTAACCTAAGGTCGGCCCTGGCAGCGTTCACTCCTATACATTGAGGCAGCAAAACTTCATAGTATATGCTGCCCTCAAGCACCAGATCGGCGGTTGTATAGGCAGTGTAGGGTGAGGCAAGGGAGCATGTTTATAGAATCCCCAGAATCCTCTGATAAAACAGAAGGACCTCCATAGTGATAAAAGCAGGATCTTCACTTTATTCACTACATATGACGTACACTTCAGGTCCACTTGGACAATAAACAATACATCCACTACACGGGCACAACAATACTGGTCAGTGGTCACAGCACATCTTTTTCCTTTCACTAGCTTTACCTAGTAGGATTGGTTCCATCCCCAGGTTCCATTTAGCTGGCTTGTCCCAAGTCTTTCAGATTCCTCATAATCTTTCTCTCATGGCTCCTCATTCAGTTGAACAACAGAACACTTCTTTTCACTTGGGGTCTGCCTTATATCACCTTCCCCTACAATACTGGTGCTATCATTTCCCCTCCAAACTGGTCTCCATCAGTCCCCAGAGTCTCCTATCATACTAAAGCTTACCATCCTCTAACAGACTACATTTATAGATGGCTCCTAACTGCTAAATAATAGTGATGAGCCAAAAAGTTCTCTATTCTAAAGCTGAACAAAACCCACCGCGGCCGGCCCTGCTTTGTTAAACCCCCCCCCTCCCCCCCAGACTGGCAGGAACAGCTTACCTCTTCCCAGTCCAACGGCGCATGCGTGGGCTCTCGTCAGCCTAGGTCATTCAGCAAACGTCTGACTATTTGCAATGGGGAGCAATGCCGGCTGCTTGCACTCCCCATTACAGATACAGTCAGAGCTGTTTGCTGAATGACATAGGCACATCAAATGGCTCATATTGGACAAGAGCCTGAACATGCTCCATTGGACCGAGGAGAGGTAAGCCATTACTGCCGATCTGGGGGATTTCACACAGTGGATCATCCAAATTGAGATGCCACGAGGCAAGGAACAAAACCTGGTTAGTCAGGTTTTGTTCTGCTTCAAAAGTCTTGAAGGAAAAATTTATGATGTACTTTTGGGTCTCTGGAAAGCATATAAAGCAGCCAAATTCCCCCAGACTACTGTACAGTACATTATGTGATGACCACAAAATCTGAGCTAATTAAAACTAAAACATCAGAAGTTTTGGTGTAGGAAACAAAATCTCCCTTAGAGCAGTTCAAAAGCCGCGTGGCGTGGTCCTGAAGTCTAAAAGACTCCAAGGTTGGCCGCTAGCCTGCCCCCATAATCTGAATGCCCCACTGTATGAAATCCCCTGGCCCCAAAATGCTGTGGCTTCCAGCAGCCACATACCTGGCTTCCCTGTAGCTGTGGTGTACTTCCACATCAGCCAGCATTCTTGAGATCAACCAGTAAATGATCTTACAAATGCCATGTGGGCATGGCCTCGGCGGGGGATGATCACCGAGAAGGCTGCGTCACCCAAGGTGCTCAGACACAGAGGATGGATAGGGTGAGAGGGGGGACCCAGGAAGGGATTTGTGCAGCTGCATCACCCAAGGCTCTTGCACGTGGAGGGTGGATGGGGTGAGAGGACCCAGGAAGAGATTTGTGCAGCTGCATCACCCAAGGTGCTCGGACGTGGAGGGTGGATGGAGTGAGAGGACCCAGGAAGGGATTTGTGCAGCTTTAAAACACTAAAAGTGTGAAAAGCTAGAGGTCTCCTTTAGCAGAAAAATGTAATTTTATACCAGAAGAATTCTAGTACAACATCTGTATGTTAAAGTGGACCAAAACCCACTGAACTTGTGAAATACATTTGGCCAAAGCCCCTGCCGATACTCCCTTCTTAGGGTGTAGAACTAGAAATGGGCGCGTGCCCCTGTTAGAGGGTAGCGAGGAGGCGTCTGTCAGTGCGCTCTGAGCCGCTCGCCTGACCCGAGCGGATCCGAGCGCTCTGATTTGACGGGAGGCCGCACATGCGCCATAGGACCGGGAAGAGGTGAGTTTGTTTCAGCGACCTGCGGGGTTTCACAAAGCAGGGCACCCTTGATCAGGTTGCCCCGGGGGCAAGGACCAAAACCCAGGATAGTCAAAATGGGGGAGGGGTTCTGGATAGCAGCCGTAGACCTGAGTGACAGTTGGACTTGAGTGAATGACCAGTAGAGTCACACTGCTGCACAGGATTGGATAACAGACCTGACACTCTGTGCTTTCTCTCCAAGATGGTTGCGCCTCAGGTTACCTAGAGACTGGACTTTCATATTAATCTCCAGTGGCTTGCCAGAGGAATCACACCACTGCCTTGGGGAGATGCTTTTAAATTTTGGAGTCATGGTTCCCTGGCATTCGCCCTTGCATCAAATTGCACTGGATTTGTCTGTCCATGATATAGCTTCAGATGTGAAATGCACTCTTTAACCAGCTACGAAGCACCTTGGGGAAGGGGCTAAGCAGTTCATGGGCTGGTGGTGGGCTGGCCAGGACTAGTAAGCTCCTGGGCTGATTTTTTTTTTCCCAGTCTGTGACCTGCTTATTAACAATCACAGTACATGCGCTTTCTGTGTGTGGGCCACAAAATTGATAGATAATGAATTAGAACCATATTGAAGTAACTAATAGTGTGACGATTGCACGGGTTGATCGGACCTATTGATCGTTCAACTGATCAAACCGGCCAACCGCACCCCACGTGTGTCACTGCAATTGTTCAATTACCAACACGCATGGCTATAAATCGCTGCCACCAGAACCCAAACAGGGTTTGAATCTATATAAGCCACACACAACACAATCAGATCAAACGGACCCACAACCACTTCCAGGCTGGGGGCCATCGAGCGTCCTAGGCAAGTAAGGTAGCCAGGCTCTTCAGAAATAGCGTGAGCTTTTTAGATCCTTGATTCAGAGCATTAGTGACCCTCTGCTGTATTTTTAGAATTTATTTAAACAAACAGAAAACCACAAAAACAACAAGAAACAGGTGATAAAAACAGAATTAACTATAAAACACGGTAAATAAGATAAATAGCAATGCAGGAAAAAAAAGAGAAAATGCTTAAAGAATCTATCTGGGCTGCGGTCCGATCAAACCAATTCAATCCCTCAGTCTTCACACGTCTTCCAATCATTTCCTGATGTCCTGCTTCGATGTTAACAGGGAGCATGTGTCACTCTTGATGGTAAGATTAGAGTGTCTCTGGCTATTCTTGCCAGCCATGCTTATAGGCCCCAGAACAGGGGGTCTCTTTACCCCTCCTACCAGGGGCTGGTGTTGGTATCACACCCTGTCTCAGAGTATTCCAATCTCATTTATGCTATATGATACCAACTGACCACATTCCATGGGAGGGAGTAACACAAGCAGAAGAGGAACCTTGCTGTCTCAATTGGGGATCTATTTGTGATTTGTTTATTTTGCTTTTCCAAGTGGTTTTATTACTAGGTGGGAGGGGGAGGGAGTGAGTAGGAGAGGGTTAGTTAAAGGTGAAACCCAAGTGGGAGGGGGGACAAGAAATGACAGGTTTACACCAAGCAGGCAGGTCAGCTAAAGTCAGTTATATAGGAAGTTAAGAAAGGCTTAAAGGTTAATTCCACTTTACATGGCATTATTTAAAGTTTCCATTATTGCGTGCCAAAATGATGTCTTTATTGTGCTGATTTTTTTTCTTTTCTATTTGTTTGCAACACTGTGCTATAAAAAATACCTAGCAAGAATGTGTTTACTCTAGCAATGTACATCAGCTGGTGCATTTGATGTATAGATCAGACATTTCCTCAATCTGGCTTGCTAATCATCTGATTACCTGAGGCAGAGATGACAGATTTAACCCCTTCTGCTGTAATTCAAATTATTCAGATAGGGGATCAAAATCTTGTGTTCCGTTCCAGTAGCTAAAGGGTTAGAGGCAAAATTCTCACCTGGGGAGGTTATTATGGCCATGTGATTTAGCCAAAGCTGCTGATTAGCTCACCTGTTACAATAGAAGGATTCTGGGATTTGTAGTCAGGAGTTTCTACTCAACGCCAGGAAAACCACTCCCATTTTAGGATCGCAGACATACAGGAATATAGGAAACTTGGAAAGAGCATGCTGATAAGTAAATCACAGGTTTGGGGACACAATCCTAACACAGGTGTATATTTTACATTCCAAAAGAAGAAAACAATAAGGCAGAACACCAAAAACCTGACGAAAAGGGAGTTTTCCTTTAAAGTTGACCAAAACCCAGCTGGATCGGCCCAGGAAGCTATAAGATTCCTGGGTCGATCCATTCCCTCCCTGTGGGGCATCCAAAATCGTGATGCCCCGCTGTGTGAAACCCCCCAGGTCGCCCGCTACACTTACCTTAATCCTGGTCCAACGGCGCATGTGTGGACCGTGGCCGCATCCCCGCTATCCCTCCAGCAGGGCACGTGCCCGCACCGGCCATTTGTTGAACGCTCAGACGTGCATAGCTTAGCGGCTCCGAGCATGCTGATTGGACGAGCGGCTGCGCATGCGCCATAGGACTGGGGATGAGGTGAGTTGATGTGGGCGATCTGGGGGGGGGGGGTTTCACATAGCGGGGGAGTGGAAAGTCAAAATTCTGGGTTTTGGGCCACTTTAAAGTGTACCAAAACCTGGGTTTTTTTAATATTCCAGTTTCTAGTTCATCACTCTGGGGCATCCCAAGTTGGGATGCTCTGCTGCATGAAACCCAGCCACTCTCCTGCTTAATGTGCGACTGGAGAAGCTAAATGGAATCCTAGCTTGTGATCGGCGCATGGCACCCCCTGCATCCCTTGGCTGTGCACGGCCACACAAGCCATTCAGTTATGGCAGGCGTGGCTGAGCACAGTCTGAAAATAGAGAGTCGCTGGCTGCACATGCGTCATGAGCTTATTGGACAGGTAACAAATTCCAGCAACTGGTGGTGTTTCTCACAGCGGTGTGTCCCAAACTGGACCTAGTGTTTAGTTTAGTAGTGTTTAGTTTAGTTCTTATTTAAACCAGACCAAATGAATTTCTGTCAAGCTATGGGGCATCCCAATTTGGCAAGGTACACAGAGTGTAAATCTACAGAAAGGCTAGAGTTTGGGCGACATACTCACTTTCTTCCTGGTCCTCACATTTGCTTTACAAAGATGGATATCCAATTCCCTAACTGTGTGTGGCACCACCAGCAGACTATCAGGTTGCCAATCATGCGGAGCGGAGGCAGAGAGGATGCTGCTGTTGTACAGAGCGCCCTCCCAAAAGCGTCACCACATGGGATCCCGGAAGAAGGTGAGAAAGTAACGTGAACTTGGGCGATTCCAAAGATTCACATCGTGGAGCATGCCAAATCATGATGCCCACTAGGCCCTGGTTGGGTGGACCAGAAATCTTCACAAACTTATGGGCTGTTTTAAAGTTGCTCTGTAAAACCCCCCAAAAAAATAATTACAAAAAAATATGTTTAGGTGTAAGCTTGTATTACACCTAAGTATTAACGGCAAATTTATTAAGGGTTCTTTAGGAAATGGCAGGTAATAGTCGAGGGGCAGTTGGATGTTAGGAGAGGTGCAGGATGAACTTAGGAAAGCGGACCTCCAGTCAAAAAAAGAATGTTTATTAAATTGCCTCCCTTCTTATGATCAGTGGCATAAGCAGTTTGAGAGGGCTTAACCCCATGCAGACATTGTGGAATGGCATAAAGAATCTACACTCTTGAATTACATGGGGGCAGCCATCTTGCCACACACCTGATAGTCTTGCTTACACATAAGAATTAGTGCAGTGCTGTGTCAGCAGCATTGCTCACCAAATTGAGAGGGATATATGCCTCAGAAACAAGGAGAAGCTTGCCTGTCATGTTTCACTGTGTGAGGAAAGCTGTTACAATGTATCTCTATGACGACTCAGTCAGGGGATATAATGTATACAATGTATTTTATTCAATGATTAGTCATTAAAGATTTACTACTTCTGGAAATAAGAAATTATTGCACACAGCTATGAGGAGTTTTTCTTTTTTTAGAATCCGCTCCTTCATGTGTGTGGCAAGATGGCCGCTGCCATACATGTTTAAGACTCCAGAATCCGTCTGCTATTCCAAACATCTGCATGGTTAATCTCAATACACTTATGACACAGAAGAGCTTTAGGGGAGCATTTTACTAAGCTTTGATTTTTTGGTGGTCCACTTAAACTGACCCTGAATTAGAGCCTATCTTATATGTTTCCCCCACCCTGTACATACAGATTGCCTGCGTTAAAAATCATCCTACATGCACAGTGCATTTTACGAGCCTTTAAACATCCAAGATGGTGACCCATAGAGTCTGGGGCTGCCTGCCAACAGGTAGTTTCTTCTGACTGTGCTGCTCCGCATTCTGGGATTGCTTTCCTGACCCCAGCTCTGCTCTGTCTGTGCAGAGCACAGTAATAACCCCCCCCCCCTGTACTTTTGCCCCCTCTCCTCAGTATGTGATGCTTCTGTGGCAATATGGCGGCGCCCATTTGAGTCCTGAACACAGTTGCAGCCCAGTGGGGGAAAGAATAATAATTAAGCGACTAGAAATGTAAAATATATTAATTTTAGATGCTGGAGAATAGTTTTTTAAAGGGTTGGGCTTTTCATTAAATGATTTTGAAGGTGCTGTGTAAAGATGGCTGCTATCACTCAAGAAAATCACTAGGACAGGACACTGATGCCATCTACTGGTGAGAATAAGAAATGTCCACAAATAATCCTACAGAGAAATATACAACAGGCCAGTAAACTATGATCATGAATTTACAAATGGGAATAATTCCTTTTGGGTAACTGGTTTAAAAAACGCAAGAAGCTTTGCTGCTGCAATAGTGATAATAATGATTAGACACTTGGCCTAATGAATCTTTTATATTGATATAAACTTCTGATAGCTAAGAGAGGCCAGCTAACCCCTCCCTGAAGCTGCTCACCCAAATTTCACAATCAGGGGTGTACCTGTAATGAGGCCATGTAAGGAAGCTGCCTCAGCCGGCAATGCGGGCGGGTGGCAATGGTTGAACCTATTTTTACTCATATACTTTTAACTCATTATTGGTTCAGTGGACATGTTTTTACAGTCAATCATTGGTGGCTCAGTGACTGCACTCTCATCATAGGAAGGAGCTAGGCGGAGGAGTGGAGTGCACATCCTGAGGGGGGCTTTTTATAGTTAAACATAAGCAGCAGAGAGGCAAGGTTCACCCCTGCTTTCTTGCAACCACCCCCATGCTAAAGAATTTATTTTTCTTTTCTGCATACCCCATAGGGTGCTGTTTTCAAACATTTAAACAATTATGCACCTCACCTGGAAAAATGCCCCATCATATGTGCAGGTGATTTTTTTTAGGAAAAGTTAACAAATATTTTTGTTGTGTTAAAAGTTCACTGAGATGCAGGTGGCAATTCACAGCCAAATGTTCACCCAGAGTTGAACTTGCTTCAATTAATCTTTAGCATGACCCCCAAGAGGGAGGAGGGCTGCCTTTCACTAAAGCAGACTGGAGCCACTGGAGTTTTGTAGATGAAAGACACATTGTAATAGGAGTCCTGGCTATGAGTATGAGCGTGATGCCCAGCGGGACACCAGCCTTCTGTAACCCCCAATCTCCACCGCCGCTTCTGCCTATAGTCAAGCCTCCGTTTGCCTGGACGCTAGGAACGCGGTTGCCCCCAGGTCTTAATAGGCGCAAAGGATGTCTGTTTATGGTGAAGGTCGATGAACCACGAGGGTATACCAAAGCCGAGGTCATACACAAGAAGACAGTCCGGATGATACCACAAAGTACAGGGATGGGACAGGTGCATAGTCAGGGGTAGCCAAAGGGTCAAGCCGGGAGGTCAGAGATCGTGAGGTATCTAAAGGAGCAGGCAGGTTCGAGGTCAGACAAAGCAAATGTCGGTACAGGCAGCGAACAGGGATGGTCGATCAAGCCAGGTCACACCCTAATCACAAGTGACTATAACGGACATTGAATACTGGGCTGATCCCGTATTTATTGGGGACCTGACCGATGGCAACCCGGGAAGGAGTGTGTGTGGTGATTGGTGCAATTTACAACACATGTGAGTTTCCTATCAGGTGTGGAGGACGCTGCGCCGCCTGCCACTCGCAGCGCAGCGCCTTCTGGTGAAGAACTTCACAGACCGCGAAGCGCGCGCCTGAGCGTGTGCCCGCACAGCTAGAGAGGGGTGGTGGTGCAGATGCTCGCCGCGGGCCCATAGGTAAGTCTCTTACAATGATTATGGCAGCTTCTTTTACCTGCTTTGCCATTCCTACCCCAACTCTCCATCCTGTTCTACACTCACCCTGGAGCACACCTCTTTGTATTTCTTCATCAGTTAAACAATGCATTTATTGCTGGGCACCATAAGGAGTGTAGAACACTGCCAAAAGTTCAAGCGACACAGCTTTTATTATCTCCCAGGGGCGAAACCAGTCCCACGCCGATTGGTTACTGGGCTCTTCCATACCCCCCAGGCCATTGGGGGTACGGGTAATGAATGGGGTAATGATGGTAAGTCACCTTGCCATGTCTCACGACCTGCTTCCCATTTTGCTGTTATTCATGTCTGTTATGCAGTTTATTTACATAGGCTGAGCCCTACTATAGTCTAGCTGGGATGCAAGCAGCTCATTAAGCCATTTTCTATACTGTATTAAAGTGGACCAAAACCCAGATCCCTTCCCCGGAGGCATCCAGATTCAGGATGCCCCGCTGTGTGTTAGAGGGGTACCGAGGATGCGGCCGCCAGAGCACTCTGGTTTGATTGGCAGGAGTCTTAGATGATTCTTATATGAGTGGGTGGGAGCGGATCCGAGCACACTGCGGGGAACCCTGGATCAGGGTGCCCTGGAGGCAAGGACCACATGTTGCTGCTACTCTGTCGCTGCTAAATACAGCATTTTTAGGAATGTTTGTCACAAGTTTCCAGTCTGAAAATAAAGATAAAGAAAATAAAGAAAATCAAGCTCAACAATAACTTACACACAGACCTCTTCACCCGATCTGATAGTCTCTTGGGGTAATCTCACATTTGTCACAGACACACACACACACGATGAAGCTGTCTCCACTTTCACTACCATGAACTACTAAGAGGAACCCTATACTAGTTTAAAGGGTAGAGGGCGGCATGGCTGGTAAGTCTCCTTTACACAGCTGATTTCTTGCTGTTGTCTAAAACTATTATGAGCTGGTGCTAGGGATTGATCTACCACAGTGGTTCTCAACCTTTTTACGCCAAGTACAGCCTAGCGACAATAACTTCCAAACAAGTACCCCAAAGGGGGCGATAAATTTCAAATAGTACCAAAATAGGTAGGCCTTGGGCCTCATGGCACTTATAAAGCAACAAGGGATTCAATTTAACTTGTAAAATAATATACCAGATCAGTCAGACACCCTCTAAAAGGTTTGCCCCGGAACACTACCGTGTACCCCCTGGGGTACATATTGTAAGAGAGTAAACATTACATTACATAGAGACTGTTGTTCTGTTGTTTTGCCACAAGGGGCTGCTGTTTTCCCCACGCAGCTAAGCTATGCTGGAGCTTACACTCAGAGAGAGAGGAAATGAGTCAGCTTGTCAGGGATGAAGAAGGAGGAAGCAGAGAGACCTCCATCTTGTGACAGCAGAGGAAGACCGTGTGGGAGCGAGGCCTGGGTGTTGTGCAGAGACCAGTGTTGTAGAGGGACTGAACGCTATCCTGATCCTTGCCGAAAGCGGAGAACTTTTCCAGGACGTCTTCTGAGTGCTGTGTTAGGAGCCAGGCTGCTGTTCTTTATGGATGTGAGAGACTTGCTGCGACCCGGCCTTAAGATACCAGTGGTCAGTAATCATACAGCATGCATGCTTAACTGTACAGACTGAGACTAGGCCTACTAGTTAGTTAGATAGGATTTACATAGGCCCAATGAGTTTTCCTTTTCCCTGTTTTTGCTGCCTGGATTTCTGAACTGAACGGAACATTTTGCCTGTGAGAACTGACAACTGTGCCACATTTCCATCCTCGGTCAGTGGAACGCTCACGCATTTGGAAGCAATTGTTCTTTTGGGTTCTGGGCTAGTGCTGGGGAGGGAGAGTTGTTTTTCTTGCATTTTAAGGTTATAGGATTGTAAGCTGTACCGCCGATGACCCCTCAGTGAGTACCCACAAAAACATTTGTTCCAGCATTAGGGTATTAACAGGTAATGTGGGACGTTTTAGTGTACCCACTAGTAGGTGAATGACCAGGTCTTCCTGTAACATCCAATCAGGGTCATCTGGCTGTGTAGCACAGGGGTTCTCAGCCCAAGCTGTGTACTTAATTTTTATTGTTTCTCCCATTTGTATTTTTGAAGTAGGTTTGGTTCTCTTTTGTAGTAAAAGTTTGCTTTAAAAATGCTGGTGTCAGTGTCGCTTTTCCCGCACGTGGCTTCGCTGTATCCTGGGGAGTCCACACCCGTACACGGCTCACACATATATCGTAGGTTGAGAAACCGTGATCTACCATATGTGAATAATCCCTACATGATTTATTAGTTATTATTATTTTTCATCCTTTCTGTTTCTGTGCTTTCAATTGTAATTCATTGTTGATGTACATGGAAAATTATAAAGTGAACTGAAATTAAAGCTGGATTTGAAACAAGACAAAATCTAGTCGTGTTACTGTCTGTAAAACATCACAAGATATGTGAATAGTTTGTGTGTCAATGTGCTGGTTAATGTTTGATCTAGTTCAATGGATTTCTCTGCTGCAGGAAGATGATTTGTGTTATCTCTTTTAGAACATGCTCCAGTGAACCACAAGGCAGGTATTTCTTTGACACAAAGATTTTTCAACACAAAAATCAAATAATGACGAAAATATGATGAAAATACAGAGCTCGAAATACTAAAAGGTATATTTAAAAAAAACAGTGTTTCACTACAAATATATGTTCAACGTGCACAACTATTATTCCCGAAATAGTCCCGACAAACAAAACAATCCAAAAAGGGACAGTGCAAACTGGATGGTGTCCAGTGTAAGGCAGTTTGCTAAATTGCTCCTGTAACCCCACATGAAAGGTACATCAATCTTCACACCAATGTGCCCACCACTGGCTTAAAAACTCTTACCAGAGTTGCATTCATTCAAACGTAAACGCTATTCCAGACTATTTCTCCAACTTTGGAATCAGCCAGTGACAGTCGAGGAGATTCCAAAAAGCTCCCTAGCGCAATACCGTTTTATAATAATAGCGCTATTAAAAAAAAAATTGGTTATACACTCACAAGTGTGGATTTTGTTATTGCACATCAACATATACATATGGCGCCAAGCGTGTCTTTCACCACCCTGTTCTATAACGGCCGATCAGAAAGGGGGCATTACCCGGTTTCTACCACCTACGTGTCACCTCCTGTGTACACCGCTCGAGTTCCTAAAGTCACTGGGTACCCCAGGTGGTCTCTGGTGATTAACAACTTACCCCATCACTGGATCACATCCCATGCTGGCCAAGTTGGAACCAGCACTTCTGTGTCTGGATCATGTCTTTCCGCAATCAGCCACAGGGGCACAGCCACTCCCTCTCTAGTCGCTACAATGGAGCAAGTGTATCAGGCCTTGACACACCCCCTTCATTGCAGTGAATACAGAGGGAGTGGGTGCTGTGACTGATGGTGGAAGAGTGTGATCTCTACACAGACGTGCTAGAGACTGTAGCTTCAGCACGACTAGCGCGGGACGCGATCCACTGTTTGGGTGAGTAGCTGATGATCAGACCAGGAACGATTAGTTGCAGGGGTCAGAAGTGCCCTTTTGTTTTTTCATTTAGGTGGTGGAGACATTAACTTCAGTAAATAACTAATTGTGTCGTCTATAATACTAATATAATATATAGCTTTATACCTATACCAGCCAGCAAGCAGGCTATAATTTGTTATTTGACCTTTTGATTAGTAATTAGGTAACTGTTATTTTCAATGTATTGGGGCAGATCAGGGTGTAGTTCTTTGAACTTTTCAGTGATAGCAATCTCCTGCAGGCCCAGACAAGCCCAAACCATAAGACATTTTGCTGTTATACAATGAATGACTCAGTTCTACAAAGAAACAATGAACGAGAAACCTCACTGACTGAAACACATGATTTACTCAAGTTATGTCGTCACATTGATAAACAGAATCCTGTTCATGTGCTTCTAAACGTTATCCTATTCCACAACTACCAATCGCTACTGTCCTTCTCCATGTATTCATTAAAGTGTTTTTTGACTATCCTGGGTTTTGTTTTCTTCCCAGCACCAAGGGCATTCCGATCTAAGATAAGGTTCACTGTGTAAAACCCCACAGATTGCCAAGAAAAACTCACCCTTTCTTGTTCCTACTGCACATGTGCGGGCTCTCGCCCAATCAGAACAGTTTGCCATGGCTATGTAATGTTCAGCAAACAGCTCTGTTCATGGGAATCAGGAGCAAATGTGCCTGCTCCTGCCCCCTGGCCTATCGGAATTGCTAGGGATGGGAACATGCGCACAGTCCTAACGCTGAGGATGTGATCGCCCAATAAGTACATCGGCGAGGAAGCCAGGGAAAAGGTGAGTTTTGTCCCCCTGATGGGTTTCACACCAATTTCTGCTACCACAGGGGAAGGCCAGCGATCAACCCTGAAATCTTTTAGATTCCAGGCCCAGCCATATTGTGTTTTGTTTTACTTTAAACAAGGGGGACTTTCCCTCTTGTTAACCTCGCTACATCCCTCTTTCAACACTATATAGGGTTGCACCATATTTTTTACACAAGATTTTTTTAAGAGTAAATCCCTTTTCTTAGGCCCTTATTTAACAAGGGATAGCGCCAGGTAGCGAATGGTGAGCGAACGGTAATGACGGTCACCGCCACGAGAACGCCGGCTCCCCTCCGCAATCACACATTTATCAAGCCGATCCTGCTTAGCGACTGACAGAGCGCCAGATAGCGAATCATTCATCATTATTCCAGCCTCACCCCACAGCGCCAGCGAGCGACCTTGAACAGCGACAGGTATGACCTCTCGCTACCTGGCGCTCTCCAATGCATTTCAATAGAGCAATCTTTAAATATTCATAATTAATTGCTATTAATGTTTTTTGACCACTTCTGCAATGTTAGATATTTTTTTTATGGTTAAAAAAAAAAATTTGTGCAGAATTGATATTACAGGTCTGATATTAATGTATTCATATTACAAAATGTTTTAAAAAACTTGTTTTCTGGTTGTTTGGGGGTTAAAAAACAACTTTTAACCCATCGCTGCCAGCGCTCGGGGGTTTAAACAAGCATTTCACTGCACGACAATTTTTTGAGCGTGATTTGTTAATGAATATGCTGGGAGCCGTTCGTTATGGCCATTCGCTGTCATGCGCTCCCATACAGCGCGGAACCTGTCAAACAGCGACTCCTAACCCCGTATTCAACATTACCGCACACCGACTGAGTCGCTGTCAACAGCCGAACAAAGGGCAAGCACAGCGAATACTAGCGGGTGCTGTGAAAATACCGCTACTGTCGCTCATCTGTCGCTACCTGGCGCTATTAATGAATCGGCCTCCCCGTTTTTCTCTCGCTTCAATTCAGCATCCTGTTTAGCTGTGCAAAAGTTTGAAAACGTATGGTGCTGAATTGCACCACGAAAAAGAATTGGGGGAAAAGTGTTTACTAACAAAAATCTGTAAGTAAAAAAATACTTACCATGCTTAATCAAAGTCTGCATTGATCAATAATGGTAACAAGGGGGAGAAGCCAGTGTGACTTGCAGTGTGCATTGCAACCTGCATATCTGTGAGCTCTTTAGTATTTAGACACAAAAAAGATTTTTTTACCTTTTTTTCCCCCAAAATGACCTGTATCTGTGATGGGGCATTTTTACAGGTTAGGCGCAACATTTTTCTAATGAGGTAAGGATATTTTTTTTCGAGTGTGGAAACCACAGAACCCTATGGGCTATGCAGAATAAAATGAAATGAATTGAAATCTTTAGCATAGCCCATAGGACAATGTTATTTCGCAACTTTAAAAATATATTCTTACATCACTAGACAAATAATGTACCTAAACTGTATAATTGCGGCATCACATGTACAGGTGATTTTTTCGGGGAAATGTAGGACAAATGCACTTTTTTGTGTGTTATCACTAAAAAGCTAACTGGAATGCAGGTTACAATCCCCACTGCAATACCCCAAAGATATTTAGCATGGCCCCAATTATCTGCCCCTACAATACTAAGGTTTCAGAACCATCGCTTGATCTGTTTCTAGAGTCTAGAGGCTGATTCATTACTAGCGCCAGGTACCGGCAGATGAGCATCTGTAGCGAGGCTAGCGACGGCTAGAAGTTGCTGTGATTGGCTGTGGTTCGCTGTTACCGAGTGCCTCAGTCGCTGGCCAGCATTGATGAATTTGATGTGTGAGTCGCTATAACACCAGTACAGAGCTATATGGGAGTGAACGGTAGCGACTGGTCAGTGTGAGCGACTCAAACCATATTCATCAAAAAAACTGTCTCACATAGCGCCGGTGCTCAAAATTGGGTCGCTGTAGCCCAGAGCGCCAGAAACTCTGTGATTAAAGTCCATTCTGGCACACATCTCAACTAGTAACAAAGCGGAAACATATAGAATTACATTGTTATTACATTGTGACATTAACACTTGAATACCAGACCTGTAATAACAATTCTGCATAAAAATATAAAAAATCTAAAAAGTTTTCAAAAATGACTTTTAATAGGCCAGGAAATGTCACACAATGATTTGTTTAAAAAAAATTAAAATAAAACCCTGTTTAAAGAAAAGTAACGTCCATTGAAATATATGGGAGAGCCACAGGTAGCGTCAGGTAATACCGAGCGCCGGCGGTATACGCTGAGCCGTCTGTGATAAATCGGACGCTACATGGCGCTGTGGTATTGCGTACAGCGCCCCTGCGTACACCGTTCACTACCTGGCGCTATGGTTTGATGAATAATCCCCTTAGGCCCTTATTCATCAAGTGATAGCGTCAGACAGTGCCTCAATAGCGCCATGTATCGTCAGCTATCAGCAGCTACCGACTCCAGAACGCCATGCTGCGAACACAATCACGCATTTATCACGCTAAATGAGGCTAGCGCCGCCGAAAGCGTCACCTAGCGCTGGATTCATCATGTAGCTGACTTCAGCGAACAGTGCCGCTGCTAACCCCCTCACAGCGCCAGGTCAGACCTTTCGCTATCTGGCGCTCTCCCATACATTTCTACACTGCAATGTTTTTTTTTAGTGGGTTTGGTGGGTTTTTTTTTTGCCAAAAATGAAACACAGGTTGTTTAGGATATGTCTGATGAATCTGTGTTGTTTTTGGTTACTTTTTGTGGAAAGATGTAATTTTTCTACTGGAATGTTGTGAGTCAAATATAAAATGCATCTCCTCCCACAAAACACATTAGCCTCAAATTAGCTTGCGTTCACAACACCCATGGCTTGGAAAGCTATTTTTTAGTCAGTCATGGTTGGCGCTCACGTTCGCTCATTGAAATTTTCAGCGCCCATGCAATTCTGCAGCCCTTTCCTTGTTGAATCTGTGGTGGTCAGTGTTTGTACAGTCGCTTTTGTGATTCGCTATGTGGCGGCGCTAGCGTCGCTGTGCTGTTCATACATGTGCGTTTCTGCATTTTTTCCTGAATTCACTTGCAGCGACCCCAGTCGTTCTTAATGAATACACTGTAGTTCAGAGCGTGCATATGTCCACATTCTGCAGGATTTTTTTCAGGCGTACAAGCTCATAACAACCCGTTATGCATTCTCCTGTGTCCCACATTATCATGTTGATGTATAGTTATATTGTGTTCTTACTTTATTTAGGAATCAGATTTTAATTTGTAAGCAACCAGATCTGTTTTTGCTCTGACCTATGCATTACAGGATATTGAACACCCAGCTAAATCAAGCTAATAATTAATTGCGTCTTGGCCAATAGCTTGTTTTAATGCGTAAATCTACTAATAGCGCAACTTTGCTTGCACGTAGCGGATATTAGCTTCTTCCTAGTGCGCGGAGCGTTTTTTTTTTTTTTTTTGGTTAGCTTTCGTCATATCCACTTCCGGTTTCCTCCTTTGCGTTTCCACCATGATGCCCAGGCGACGTATCCTGCGCCTCCCCAGCTCCTCCTCTGACTCTGGCCCCCCCACCCCTCCCCCACCTACCTCACCTCCCCCACCTAACCCCCCTCCCCCCCCTGGGCAGCCCAAATTGAAGAGGATGCATGTGGATAGCCGCGTAAACGGGCAGGTTGTGAAAGTGAGTATTTTTGCCTTGGATTATGTTTAATCTGTTCTCAGTATAAATGTTTAGGCCATTGTTCTGATGTCATGTATTGATTACATGTATTTATGTCATTTCTCATAGGATTTCTGCATCCAGCAGTATGACTATGCCCGTGGGGGAAAGAAGCGCATTGCCCTGGAGGTGAAGGCCACAGTGTCCCGGCACTTCAACACCAGGCTCAGTGTCCGAGCCATAATGCAAAAGTGGTCGGACTTCAAGCGCTGGGACCCTGAAGGCGTGTACCGGCTATATGATGCGTACGCTTCAGGTAAGTGGAAGTTTATGCTATGTTTATAGTTTTTGGGAAATAATATTCTGAGCTGTGTCCATTTTGGGTAGTTATTGTAATTTTTTTGATTCACCCCCTCAACACAGATAAGCGTCCTCCCCTGGGGAAACGTGGGAAGGGATTCCTCCCCTGCACGAGACAGGCGGACTCGGGGGAGTCATCGGGGAAGGGTCCCTCTCGGGTTTCCTATTTAGAGGACCCAGGGGAGGAAGGGGATGACGCCCCAGAGGAGTCTGCTGCTGGGGGGCTGGCAGGATCTAGCCTCAGCTCCTCACACTCTGACTCTGAGGAGTCTCACCAGCCAAGGGGCCACTCTCAAGTGGGGAGTCAGGGAGTGAGAGGGAGGAGGGTGGCCCTTTGGGTGGGGGATCTTCGGATCAGAGTGTGAGGAGCCGAGGTTCCACGCCTCCTCCTCAGAGCCCTCCCTGGGCTTCAAGTGGCAGCTCATCCCCTGGTGAGTGCCGATTTAGTCAGTGTTAGTCTGTGACAGGTTCCATATGGCCATTTGTACTTAGCCCTTGCCATTCCTCTATAATTTGCAGCGCATCATATAGCCGGCACCTCCAGGAGCTTTGCGCAACGCCTTCTCCACGGGCATAGTTGTGGTAATTGTTATCCCTCACATTCCCTATGTTATGACATTCCTTAAAGTGGACCCACACCCATTGTTGATTGGCCCAGGAATAATAAGCTTCCCTGGCCAATCACCTCCCTCACCGCGGGCCCCCCCCCCAAAGCACACAAACTTCTTACCTCATTGGGGGTGGCGGAAGCCACCGCCGCCGCCTCACGCGTGCACCTCTAGATGTGCATGCGCCCGCGCTGTCCATTTGGGAATGGCCTGCGCGGGCGCGTGCCCTGTAAGAGTGACGCGCAGGAGGCTGCGGCGGACGGGCTCTCTCTCCGATCGGGGTGCCCCGCCAAAGTGGACCAAAACCCAGGATAGTCAAAATCCAGGGTGTTGGTCCACTTTAAACATACACATGTTTCCTGGTCCATAGTACAAGATGGTTTTCAAATTTACATTAACATCACAAACACCACTACAGTGCAATCCAACTGCCACCCACCCCTATGTTTCAGGCCACACCATGATGGCGGCTAGCAAATGTGTTATTTTTGTAAGTTGTTCCGGATAACACATGTTGCACACTAGTAAGATTCGACACTCAACTGAAAATTAGGCCTTACCATTGCACTGTAAAGGTTATTGGCACATTATCTTGATGTGTCCATGTTGCACACATAAATAATTTACATGAACTCATGGACCAGTAAATATGCTAATGTCAGACAACATTTGTGTAACCATGCAAGCATTTTTTTTGGCACACTCCCTAAACAGATGGATGTCAAATCGTCATGTGTCATTGGTCAACTAAATTTTGGTTTCTCTTTTGCTTTCTCCTGACAGATGTTGCCACGCAGACGGAGACGGTCACCATCCTCCCCACCCCAGCTCCCGGGACGGCCAGCAGCATGGGCCCCAGCCACAGCTGCGATGGTGAGTACATCCCACTTCATATGGCTAAAGACTTGGGAGCCCTATGTCTTATTGTAAATTCTGGAGACATTTACAATGTACCTATGTATTTTCGAAGCACACATCTAGGTTACATGTGTTTGTCCAACAATCCTAAATGCATGTCTGCATGCTTGATTGTTGGCTCACATTCTTGTTTTTGCCACATAGTGTCAAATTGTGGTTTGTCCCAAACCAAATTGGCCTGCTAAGGTTGTGACCTCTAATATGCTTGGCCCAAGCATTTTAATCGTTAGGACTTAGGCCCTGATGTTTGGCTGTAACTAACCCAAGAAATGTACACACTGGGACTTAGACCTTAATTTATTCCCAAGAGTTCAGAGTAAATGTATGTTTGGGATGTTGGAGCCACATTTAAGGCAGCCACTAGTACTCATATAATGGTAACACATAAGGGCACAGTGGCACACAATGTGAATGTGTGTGTCAGCTAATTTGAGGCAATTACATTACATTGCTACATCTGTGTATGTTGAGATCACATTCTATGTTTTGAATATTTTTTTTTTATACTCTCTACAGCTTGTGAAAACCAACATCGCAGACTGTGGCAGTCGATCCGGCGTCTTCGCCTTATGCTGCTGGCCTTGAAGAGGCGTCGTTAGGGTGGGGGGGATGGTTTTTGCCGCTGTGCGGCGTAATGTTGGTCCTGTTGGCCGCCTTGAGGGCTAATAAATATTTTGTATTTTTATAATTACAGTGTGTTGTGCCTTGTCAAGCATAGTTTAAGTGTCTAGCAACCCATTAGTTTGTAAATGTTGTTGTACCTTTGTAGCCATTTAATGTGTAAACCATAGTAAGATATGGTCACCAATGTGTGTCATACATTTCTGGCTACATGTACATCTCTAGATCGAGAGACGCATCCCTGACTGTGTTGTTAGCTATGTCAATGAAAAAACATGATTCGGAGGTGGGTTACTGAAATTTTATCCAACAAAATTACCCAAAATTAAACATAAATCAATATTCTTGGCTTGGTGGCCTGGGAGGTTGGGATTCATTGCTAGGGGTGGTGTTGGGGGCCAACAGTGCAGTAAAAAAAATAGACTGCTGTTGTATCAGCTGATGCATCAACAACAAAGTTTGGTCCTGGCGCTGGACAGCTTGCTTCATGGCATGTGCCATTCTTTCTTGGGTGCTGCTGTTTTGTGCTTGGAGCTGATTTTGTACGTCCTGGAGCTGGCGCTGCAGGTCCTCAATTTGTTGCCGATACACCAGCACCTGATTTTCCAACGCCGCAATGCGCTGATTAGTTCCATCACGCGGCTGTTGGCGACTGTAGTCCTCCAGCATCCGGACCCCTAGCTCGTAAAATTCAGCACTGGTGGGTGCCACACCTCCTCTTCTTGTGTGTTCGGCCTAAAAAAACAAAATAACAGATTGGAGTGAAGCGGAAACAATGCAGGTATGCCCATTCCAATCATTTACCCAAAGTGTAACTATCAAACTTACCCTTGATTGAGCCTCTGTAGCTTGACCACATGGCACTTGGGAAGAGGTCCTAGCTTGGGGTTCAGGTATGGCCTCCTGCCAAAACACAAAACAAATAACATGTTACATGGTGGTTCCGGGACTACCCACTAACATGTCAATGTGGTTATTGTTCCCCCAAATAAGCCATGTTACCTCAGTGCCGTCCGGCCGAAGTAGTTCCGGGGTCTGACTGCCAGAAAGGGGCAAATCCACATCTGAGAGATGGGGCAAGCTGGCATATGCTAAACAGGAAAGTCATGTTAGCAGGTCAGTGGACAAAACTCAAATTTAATATGGATAGACTATCGAGGCCATACCTCGACAAAGTGGCAGATTACACAATAGCCAAAAGGGATCTTGTAAACTCAGATTGCTCACATGTATGTAAGAGGAAGATTAGCCAATAATTGGGAAAAACACTAACAGACACATTGCTCAAATTACACATACCCGCCATCTCCCAGATGTCCTGAGTTGGGCCCTCACTCGAGCTTTGCCCTTGAAAATACATGTTTAAACACAAGTTGGACTAATAAATAAAAAAAAAAGGTTTGCAAACATCCTTACTAGATAATCAAGCCAAACCAGCTTACCCTCATCTCTAGCAGCCTCACGGTGAAGGGCCCTTTTCTGGACAGCCACTTCCTATATTCCGTCCAACTAAAATACACAATGAATGTCTCTAAATATTCATAACACTACTCTGGTGAATGTTTTTCTTTTAGTAGACCAAAAAAATGCATTGCAATCACTCTAAACAGTTTACTAATGAGCCTGGGGATGGCAAATCCACTAAAAATAGCCATCTTCAAGTTGACATAGCAAACATGTAGATTCTTACACTAACCAAATAGAACCAGTGTAACATAAACAGCATAAAGGATACAGTGTTTTGGGCAATACACACCAACAGGGTCCTGTTGACCTGCTACATAGGAAGTGGTGTCCAAAGATGAAGCAGTGACTTGGCCTACAAAGAAAAAACAGAAATCAAAGACGTGTTAAAGTGGAAAAAGCAAGGTTGACACATGCACTTACCAGCATCCAAAGAGTAGCTTGGCTCTGGAGGAGATGCTGTTGGCAATGGCGGTGCAGCTAGGCAAAAGCAAAGAAAAAATGTAGCCATTGGTAATGTGCGGCACAAAAGAAACCATGAATTAAGGTGTGTGTGAGCAGCTCAATCACTAATTTTCAATAATCCAGGCCAGTGTGGCTTCCACATGTATATGCAGATATATGCCCACACATCTCTGGCTTCCCACATAGCTACACATGTTAGGGCCTTGTTAGTTAGTTGCTGAGAGGGTTAAAGTGGGCGTGAAATTACTCACCAGGACCATATTAGTACTCCTCAAAAGTGGTACAAGCTATTGTTTGAGGTGCTCCCACACCCATTTTGTACAAAAAAAACAAGGCCATAAATTATTGATAAATACCTTCAATGGAAGACTGGGTTAGGCTTGAGGTTGGTTGAAGGGCAGGATTTGGGGTGTCCTCCTCAGCCAAATCATGGACATCACCATGTGCACCTATGCAGAAAGCAACAGACAGGAAAGGAAAACATTTATGAGGTATAATGTACTACTTCACATGTCCTACTGTTAGTTGGCCAGAAAGAGACAAAGCAAATCACATACATTAACATTACCAGTCAAATATATGCACAAAATATGTACCTTCAGTCCAACCTGTGGTGTCATTCCCAGCATCAACACCCTGCAGCCGAACGAGGGGAATTTTGCACTTCAGCATCTCCTCATATGGCCTGTAGGTACTCTTTGGACCCTGTATGGTTCCACTCTCCACCTCAAGATCATGCTTCATCTTTTGCATAAGGGCCCTTTTCAAAGTGTAGAAGCGTTTCTTGCAGGATGGGCCACTACGTGGGTATTGAGCACTGCTAGTAAGCTCCTCCCCAATGGCATCCCACAATTTGCTCCTTTCTTGCTTGCCTATAGACTGGCTTTGGGAGCCAAATATTAGCTCCCATTTGGCCAGGGTAAGACGCGCAAGAGTATTGTTATCCGCCAAATTAAATTCTGGCTCCCTCTTGGCAAATGGGCGGCTGGCCTTGGGTGCAGGCTCACCTTGGGCCTGGGCCCTTTTCCTTAAGGGAGGTCTGCGCACAGCACCCAACACATGCCTACTTGGGCCAGCTGTGGCTGGCAGATGTCCAGAATTTGGCTCCATCCTGTAGATGCACACACACACCACTAGACAACACACAAGCACGCATACAGACTACAGAATGGCATCACCCTCTTTTGGGTGTGTGCAGGTTTTATGTGCTCTAACAACCAATCACAAACAGGTCCACTTAATTGATTCACACATACTGGGCAGGTGCTTGTAGCAACACCTCCACTGCACTGACTGAACCATGTGTGGTAGACAATTAACTAATTACAGAGCTCATTAACCAAACCACACACAACCAAAGACAACAATGTACTCAGGTAGATGAAACACTTGTGAAATGTGTCTCTACAAACGGCTATTTAAATTAAGAGCAGCTTACCTTTCATTGGTCCACCACTGAATGGTCAGGCATGTCTGCTACAGCACGTAAGTATCTGCGCACGTACGCTAGTAGCGCTACTAGCGTACGCATGCGCAATCCGTTTCTCACACACCTGGGTCAGCTAATTGCAGACGGGAAATAGCAGAGCAACGCAAAAGGCGGCAAAGCGGACCTGTCCTTTTCCCAAGTTAAGTATAAATGGCTGGATTTGACAACCTTCTGGTATTGTTACACTGTGGCAAAGGCTGTGGTGTGGTGGTGTGATGGTTTGGTCCCTTTGTCCCTTAGCTCATTTTTGTGTCTTGCTGGGTTTGGTCCTCACTCTCTGTGGCTTGTTGGTTGATTTCTGACATCAGTACTGTTTCTTTAGGAGATTGATTTTGTTGGCATATGCAAATATTGTGTAGCATACAGCAAGTGAGGCTTGATTTTGGGGCCTTTTGTGGGCTGTGCAGCAACTCCCCTCTTGGTTGTGCCTAACTTAGAAAGCTAACTTTCAGCAGTCTGGTGGTTCAGACCACTATACTTCTGGATTTGCGGTGAGCTGCATTGTAGTGAGTGTGTGAGGAGTGTGCTTGCTTGTGTGTGTGGTGTGTTTGTGGTTTTTTTTTTTGGTTTTGCTTCTTTTGCATATCTGTTCAGTGAGTGTGAGATGGATAAGAAGGTGATGTATGGGTTATGGGTGCAGGGATGTGCGAGAATGCTGGAAGAACAGGAGGCCAGGGAGGAGGGTGCTGTGAGGCTTAGGGCACTCCGATCCTTTGGCATCCGTCTTTCAGTGTGGGATTTAAGTGACGAGCAGATCAGGAGCCGCTTCCGTCTGAATCGTGCAGCACTACAGTCCCTATATGATCAGATTAAGCACAAAATCGAGCCATCCACCAAACGCACCCAATCCATTCCAGGCATAGTACACCTATGTGCCACTCTTAATATTGTGGCACGAGGGAACTTCCAGGCAACCTCTGCCCTCCTCAGCGGGATCAGCCAGGCTACAATGAGCCGCATATTTATACAGGTAGTACTGGCTATTTGTGACCTGATCCCTGTTTACGTCAAGTTTCCTGAGGATGAGGTTGCCCAAATAAAACATGCCTTCTATCGCATGGGAGGGATTCCGAATGTGCTAGGGTGCGTGGATGGTACACATATCCCTTTCCGCCCTCCCCGTGCACAGGAGCTGCATTATAGGAACAGGAAACAGTTCCACTCCATGAATGTCATGGTGGTCTGTGACCATGACATGAAGCTGCGGGCCGTGAGATCTGGCTTCCCCGGCTCATGCCACGACTCTTACGTGCTCCAGCAGTCAGTCCTGTGCAGGAAGTTTGAGAACAACGAAATGCCAGCTGGCTGGCTACTGGGTAAATAACTAACCATGTCAACGTATTTTGCTTGAAATATGTGGCCTAGTAAGCTAAATGTAAAATATTGCAACAAATTACATGTACTAGTACTAATTGCTGTCTCTCTCATTGTGTTTTTTCAACAGCGGACAAGGGATACGGGCAGAGAACGTGTGTCATGACTCCGGTCAGAAACCCACAGACCTCTGCCCAACAACGCTACAATGCAGCACATCGCAAAACCAGAAGCATTGTGGAACGAACCATTGGACTGCTGAAAGCGCGCTTTCTGTGTTTGGCACGCCCAGGAGGAGAGATGTTGTACAGTCCACAAAAGGTCTCCAAGATTATCCTCGCATGCTGTGTGCTACACAACATTTGCATATACCACAGAATCCAACCCCCTGAAGAAACAGCACTGGTGCCAGAAGTCCCCAACATGGCCGCAGAAACAAGTGAGGACACCCAGACTGGCTTTGAGCTAAGGGAAAGCATGATCACTTTGTTTTTTGCGGTAAGCTAAATACCCTTCACTCTAATCCAAGTACTGCACTACAGGGGAACTATTTGTTGGCTCCAAACATAATTTTTCAACAATCACTATAAGGTGGGGGGAAGTTGACCCAAACCACTATAAGGGGTGTGTAAGATGACCCAAACCACTGTAAGGGGTGTGTAAGATGACCCAAACCACTATAAGGGGTGTGTAAGATGACCCAAACCACTAAAAGGGGGGGGGGAGTTGACCCAAACCACTATAAGGGGGGGGGAAGTTGACCCAAACCACTATAAGGGGGGGGGGGAAGTTGACCCAAACCACTCTAAGGGGGGGGGAGTTGACCCAAACCACTATAAGGGGTGTGTAAGATGACCCAAACCACTATAAGGGGTGTGTAAGATGACCCAAACCACTATAAGGGGGGGGGGAGTTGACCCAAACCACTATAAGGGGTGTGTAAGATGACCCAAACCACTATAAGGGGGGGGGGGGAAGTTGACCCAAACCACTATAAGGGGTGTGTAAGATGACCCAAACCACTATAAGGGGTGTGTAAGATGAACCAAACCACTATAAAGGGTGTGTAAGATGACCCAAACCACTATAAGGGGGGGGGAGTTGACCCAAACCACTATAAGGGGTGTGTAAGATGACCCAAACCACTATAAGGGGTGTGTAAGATGACCCAAACCACTATAAGGGGGGGGGGGGAAGTTGACCAACATAACAATTAGGGGTGTTGTGCAAGTTGGGCAAAACTGTCACAAACCAAAAATAAAAATTGACAATAAATGCAAAAAAAAAAAAAAATAGCTATAAATACTAACTACACTTTTTCTTCTTTTTTAGGCACCATGATGAAAACCCACCTTATTTGTTTTATTTTCTTGCACCCAAAAAAAAAAACAAAATAAAATACAAATCAACAAAGAAACATGTGGCAATGTGTTTACTACTGAAGGTCCTAACATTGATTTCAATCCAACAGCAAACAAACGCGCAGGCGCGGTGTTGAATAGCGTGTGTCAAAATGACAGCGCCTACAAAGCTCATCTGAAACATCATATTCACCAATGTAGGCATTGTTCACAACAACACCAAGTAGCGCCAAGTAGCGACTGAGGATGCCTGCTATAGCGAATCGCAGCCGACCGCGGTGAACGCTCGCGGCGCTCATAGCGCCATACTTCAGCCGCTCATCTGTCGCTACCTGGCGATATTACTGAATCGGCCTCCCCGTTTCAGCTGACCAACACAATGGTGGATTTGCTTGGAAGCACATTGGGTCAGGAATTTGCAGCTCATGGACTGGTCTATTAATTTGGGGCCGGGGAATTAGGCATGTATCTGGCTTAAAGGTAAGTCTAGGATTTAAGATCTTTGCTTGTATTAGACAAGAAATAAATAACATGTTACAGGGCAAATGTATAAGGATAAAAAACATATAATGCTTACAATAAAATGATGGCCTTACACAAACTTAGTTCACTACAACGAAACAAAAAAGTCTCCTACCATGAGTGCCTAAGCAAAGGAAAACAGGAATTGGGATGGCAAGAATGAGAAAAATGGAAGGTGAAAAACTGATGATTTGCTTACCATTGACCAATGACCATTGTATGCTTACCCATACATAAGAATGTGTGCTCCGCATTTATCCTATCCTTGCAGTGAGTACACACACGTGAACCACACTAGGGTGCAGTTAGGGCACACATATGTCCGAAGCCATTTGCTGCCCTAGCCATGGTGCCCAGGGAGCAGTTGGGGTTAGGTGCCTTGTTCAAGAGCCCTTTGGTCACAAGATGGATTCCCTAACCACTAGGCCACAATTAAGAGGTAGTATGGTGAAAGAAGAGGAAATGGGATTGTGAGAATGAGAAATTAAAACGGGGGAGAGAAAATAGGAAGGCTGCAAAAGAGTTGAAAGAGGTAGAAAGATGAATACTGCAACACCCATAGAGGGAAGCCCATGGAAGGAAAACTGGAAATATATAGCAATGAAAGGCATATGGGGACTAAAAGAGAGACACAAAGACAGATTCCAACAAAGGGGCAGAAAAACAGACTGAAGTAACAAAAAGAATAAATGGGGTTAAATAATGCTGCAGCTCTATCTATATGATATTAAATCAATAAAGAACTATGCTCGCAGCCAGGAATTCAGACACAGCTCATTACTATTAGCATATTGATTACTATTCTCATGAATCATTCTGCTCAGATCTAATACTAAGGCCCTTATTTAACAAGGGATAGCGCCAGGTAGCGAATGGTGAGCGAACTGTAATGACGGTCACCGCCACGAGAACGCCGGCTCCCCTCCGCAATCACACATTTATCAAGCTGATCCTGCTTAGCGACTGACAGATAGCGAATCATTCATCATTATTCCAGCCTCACCCCACAGCGCCAGCGAGCGACCTTGAACAGCGACAGGTATGACCTCTCGCTACCTGGCGCTCTCCAATGCATTTCAATGGAGCAATCTTTAAATATTCCCCATTAATTGCTATTAATGTTTTTTTTTTTTTTTTTTTTTTTTTTTTAAATGGCAAAAATTCTGTGACCACTTCTGCAATGTTAGATTTTTTTTGAAGGTAAAAAAAAAAAAAAAAAAATTTGTGCAGAATTTATATTACAGGTCTGATATTAATGTATTCATATTACAAAATGTTTGTAAAAACATGTTTTTTTTTTTCCAAAAATATGGTTGTTTGGGGGTTAAAAAACAACTTTTAACCCATCGCCGTCCAGCGCTCTGGGGTTTAAACATGCATTTCACAGCGCGAGAATTTTTTGAGCGTGATTTGTTAATGAATATGCCGGGAGCCGTTCGCTATGGCCATTCGCTGTCATGCGCTCCCATACAGCGCGGAACCTGTCAAACAGCGACTCCTAACCCCGTATTCAACATTACCGCACACCGACTGAGTCGCTGTCAACAGCCGAACAACGGCCAAGCACAGCGAATACTAGCGTGCGCTGTGAAAATAACGCTACTGGCGCTCATCTGTCGCTACCTGGCGCTATAAATGAATCGGCCTCTAAGATACTAAAAGGGGGGCGGTATTAATATTAAGTATACATGCTCTCTAGGGGACAATCCAGTAGTGTACTTAGCCCTCGCAGATCAAAGCGCTCTGTCCTAGCTTTTGTGGCTGTGCCTTGGTAGCCCAGTGAGTGGGCTAAAAAATTGCATGACCAGGAAAAAAGGGAAAAAGCAGGTGAATTGACAGCCTGCCTCTAAATTAACAGTGCTTCTCCAATAATTAACCTCTGGACATTTCCAAAATATTGCATTATTGCTCACCTCCTCCAAGCTCCCATGCCATGCTGGTTTAATGCAGGAGTGAATAGAAGATAATCTTGTATCATAGTTACACCTATGTGTACTTCCATTTAGGTTTGAAATTAATGGTACTTTGCTTAAAGAACCAAAACCCAATTGGGTTATGCCTTGGGATGTTGAAATTCTTGTTCCAATGCCTGCTATGCATTAAGCTTCCCATCCAAAGGGGAACTGGTTGTTTCCTGTCTAATTAGACACACAGCAAACCTTTTTATGCACCAATGGTGGCCTGAACATCAGGGGACTGCAGTGTCAGCAGAGCAATTCTCCCAAATACCAGCTCTGTTAATACCCCTTTAGGTATGAGTGGGGATGCAATTGAGAACACCAGAGAGTTCCTTCCAAGGGTGTGCAGTGTGTTTTAGTATATGGAAATAGCTAAAGGAGGTGGACCATCACAATAAGCACTGTGGTATTAAGGAACAAGATTCCCATGCCTACTCGCAGCCCTTCCTGAAGCATGCATTGATCTACTCAGGACCTGGTGTCCCTGTGAGCTCAAGGTGGATATGTGTGGAGTATGATCAGACCATAGCCACAAGTGTGGAAGCCAGCATGGTGCTTACAGAGATGCCTGGCCCTGAGAAGAAATAGCCCTGAATAATTCATGCAGTCGGAACAGCTGGTAGGAAACAGGGGAACCTCATGCCTTACTGGTGATCTTTTCTTTTAAGTTTGATGTTGTTATTACACTTATCTCAAGCGGACCAAAACTCATAAATGAGTTAGTCAATTTTAAGCAGAACAAACCCTGTGAATTTGACTTTCCTTGGTTTTGTTCCGTTCCCCAGTGGCATAACGAACTGGGATGTCCCGCTGTGTGAAAACCCCCCAGAACGCACAGTACAACTCACCTCTTCCTCATCCCTATGGCGCATGTGTGGGCATGCACCCAATCAGAGCCGTTTGCTGTGTTTACATCCTTCGTTAAATGGCTCTCATCTGCATAGCTGGGGCGGCAGGGCACGCATTGTGCCGGGGATACAGCAGCACACTCCCTATTGAGAACAATAAGAGCTGATGCCGAATGACGTGGAGGCTGATTCACTACTAACACCAGGTATCGGCAGATAAGCGTCTGTATAGCAGTGCTTAGAGCGACCACTAGTAGACGCTGTAAGCTAGTACCGGGGGCTGTAACAGAGCGTCTCAGTTGCTGTAGTAACCTGGCCGGCATTGATGAATGTGATGTATGGTGGGCGGTCTAACACCAGTACAGCGCAGCAGGGAGCGAGAGGTAGCCCCAGCTCAGTGCGACCGACTCTCAGCGCTCCTTACCTTATGAAAAAA
Source organism: Gastrophryne carolinensis (assembly GCA_027917425.1). Classification (NCBI taxonomy): domain Eukaryota; kingdom Metazoa; phylum Chordata; class Amphibia; order Anura; family Microhylidae; genus Gastrophryne; species Gastrophryne carolinensis. Next base: position 90,544,432 of record CM051242.1, read on the forward strand.
GGACACACACAGAGCGCCAGACACTGTGTGATTAAAGTCTGTTTTTGAACACATATACACTAGTAACAGTGAAAACACATGGAATGACACTGTAACATTAACACTTTAGTGCCAGACCTGTAATGACAATTCTGCATAAAAAAATTAAAAGTCCAAAAAGTTTCTGAAACTGTGAGAGGTCACACAATGATTTGAGCAAAAAAATAATTGTCAAACACGCTGTTTAAACACAAGCTAATGAAACCCTATTGAAATGTATTGGAGAGCGACACTGAGCGAAAGGTAATACCTGGCTCTCAGGAAGCTAGAGCACCAGGGCTATATGCTGAGCCATCTGTATTAATACATGTGACGCTACATGTCGCTCACCAGATTAGGTCTCATAAATGTGCTTTTGCGTACAGCGCCTGCCGCTACGAGGAACTACCTGGCGCTAAACCTTCTTAAATAATAGTCATGGCAGATGGCTCTCATTGGACGAGAGGCCGTGCATGCCCCATTGGACCGGGGGAAAGGTGTGTGATTACAGGAGCCCTGGAAACTTTCACACAGTGGGTTCGGGATGCCCCGGTGGAAAGCCTTGGAATGGGTGGGTTTGTTCCACTTTCCCAAGAGGAATCTCAATTGCTGCAGTGTGAAACCCCCTGGTTTCCAAGTTTACTTCCAATTGATTCTCAATTCCACAGCTGCAGCTAAGCTTAGTCGCACTCCAACGCACTCTGGGGCCTCCCCTCTCCCTCTGGCCTGCGTGGCACCTCAATTTCTGCCATGCATGGCAAGTTTGCAGAGCTGTGGGATTGAGGGGAGTACACAGGGTAACGGGAGGGGGGGCACACTGCAAGTGTGTATGCTCTGTGGAATTGAAAAATTAGTTTACAAGAAAACTAGGGGGTTTTCCAAAGTACATCGCAAATTGGGTCCCAGTTTTGTTCCGTTTTAAACCTGGACTGCTTATCCTGAGCTTTGATCATCAACCAGAAAATCTGATTTGCAAAGCAACCCTTGTGCAGGGGTGTAACTATAGGGGTTGCGACCGCACTGGGGCCAATAGGGTTCACAATCTTATTTCTTAGAAATGTGCTCTCATGACATCACGTACAGAAAAAAGACAGGAAAAAAGGTTACTGCACAAGCCATGGTAGAATCCCATTCAATTAATGTTAAAAATTCTATAAATACCCTGCATTACAAATATAAACTAATTATATTCAATATACAACTCCTAGACTTGTACCACTGTCCACAGAGATAGCATAAAGAAGAAGAGAAATAGCACAGAGCAACCTGTTCTTTCTATAAGCAAGAGCGCTTCCTCTTCCTTATCCTGAAAATCCTCAGCACACCTCGTGTTGTAAAATCTATATCATTAACATATATATTAAAAAGAATTGTGCCCAGCACCTGTGGTACTCCACTAGTAACCGCTAGTAATGGTGACCCAATCTGAAGATGTACCGTTTATGACTACCCCCTTTATTAAGTATATACAGTATATCACTCTTGCCTTATGTTATGAACGGAATAGAGTGTTGAGACCAAGTTAAATTACCAGAAGATGTTCACTACTCTGTATGTGTTGGTATGAATATCTGATGAGCCTACTTTTAAGTGGAGTCTGGTAAGCAAGTTTCCATGTGGTAGCGGATTCATCTGTCTGTTGATTTTACAACCCGAGGTGTGCCGAGGATTTTCAGGATAAGGAAGAGGAAGCTCTCTTGCTTATAGAAAGACCTGGTTGCTCTATGCTATTTCCCTTCTTAGGGTCCTATTCAATGTTCGCACCAGGGCCTGGTCACATTTAATTACGCCGCTGCCTCTATGTTTTGAATTCAGTTTATTACAAATGAAGGCATGCATTACATCCCGTTCAACATATGTACTAATTCTTATTTAAAAACAATACTATAAATGTGTATGTTCTAATTGTTTGTGTCTTGCAAGTCTCACAAAAGTGTATTTTAACATTGCTACGCACAAGAAGTAAGCAAACATTCCTACTAAGATTATATTAGAACTCTGGGCAAGCCCGGGCTTGTACTATAAAGAAAAAAGATGTCACTCAGGCCGGTTTCTGTAGTAACCACTAGACCCAATCAAGCCTGGGATTGACATTAGAAACTAGGCCCCATTTATGTCATTTGACTTTACACAATACGGTTTATTTACTACATCTCTACTTGGAGAATACGGAAAAGAAATGTTCTTTTCTAATCAATCGGGAAAGGAGGAGCTAATCTATGTTTAGATCAGGATCTTTGTGGGCTGTGAACATTAGTCTGGACTTCCAGGTAAGTGACAGTTGGAGTCACTCATTCAAGACAATAGCTGATTACAGGTGCCCTGCAAGGATTAGGTTACGCACTTCTTTTAGATGTGTATGGCTTGAAAGAGAATCTGACATTGTTAGGATCCAGCAGCGGCAGAGGAGGTAACAATGCAGAACAGGGTTACCTTGGTTGCCGATGCTGGTGACTCATTTCCATGCTTAAAAGGTAACTTGACTGTTTAACCTGCTGACCTGACCTGTCTAATGCTGGCCATAAGCATGGAAATCTGGATAACAGCAACCCGGGCAGTCTAGTAGGACCAAATGATATAATGGGTTTATTTAAGAAATTCTAACGCCACGTAGCTACATGTAGTGGCAGGTGTTTTTTGTGAACGCCACCAGCAAGTCATATTTATGATACAAATAATGTTAAGCGCCTCTTGCCGGTGCTGTGTTTCCTACAGCGCCACATCAGACGCTCTGTGTCTTTCTCCCATAGACTTCAATCAGCCATTCCAGTCCCGTTTTCTTGATACAGGATCCCTGGCCTGTTCAGAAAGTTTTTTTCATTCATTATTGTTCTTAGGTTACCTGCTGCTAACTTGCGTTTTCATGGCTGCCAGTCATGTGTCATGTCATTTGTATGTTCCCAATGTCATTCTATGTGTTTTCGCTTGGTCACTGTGCAGCCATCCCCAGTTAAAACCTTTTTTGTATTGTACATGGTGCTGTATGTCTGAGTATTGTGGTTTCACAGTGCATGAATGGGGGGGGGGGGGGGGGGGTGATTTTCAGGGCCTGGGGATTACTAACCTTGCTGCTTTCAATAGGAATCTAAGGAGGCTTTTTTCTCACACTTGTAACTGAGCCAAGGATTAACGATAAAAAACACAGTCTGAGGAATAATTTATTAATAATTTTAGGTTATTATTAATAAATTATTATTAAAGTGGATCAACAGCCAAAACTGACAAAACAAACATTGCTAATATGCACCCCTCCCCAGGGCAATTCAGATTGATGCACAAAAAAAAAGAATTTACCTTTTCTCCGGCTGTGGTAAATTTTAAAAACAAAATGGCAGCTCATGAATCTGCAGGCTGCCTGCAAAGTGGAAGTGCTGCTGGGTTTTCTGTTACTGTGCATTGTCAGTAACGTCAGTGGAATACAGGCAGCAGCACAGCTCAGATCCTGGGAAAGAAAACTCCAAAATGCTACCACTAGAAAATCGGTGAGGAGTCGTTCCAGCTTTGAAGGGATGCAGAAGCAAATGTAAGTGTTGACAATGCTTCAGTATCATGTGTGTGCAGATGGGGCAAGTGAGTTTAGGGGAGTTTTCTTTTCCAACAGTGCCAGGCTGTTGGTCTAGTTTAATATCCCACTTTTGTTGACAGGCCATGACCAGGTCTGTATTTAGGGATTTTGACACCCTATGCACCCTTTCACATGACAAGCCTGAATGCCAAACCAACCATGGTCCAACCCACAATGAATATAATAACAAAAGGGGTTGATTCACCATTGTATTTTTTAATTCATGTTTTTTTTTAGGGAAAACAGATTTTCTCATTATGTTGTACCTCGTTGCAATTCAGCACCATAATTGGCCGAATTTGTTTAAAAAAAGCATTTTCTCTCAAAAAAAGTTAGTAAAAAAAATACAGCGCTGAATCAAAAATGAAAATCTGATGATTACAAGTGATAAAAGATGCACCATAATATACCGCTATAAGACCACCTGGGACTGATGCACAGACTGCAAATGCAGATAGATAACCTGAGCCTCTGGATTTCTCTTATTGGTAACTCGGACTTCTTTGAGTGCTTGGGATTACATGGATCGCTTTGTTACTACACACCCCTGAATCCACTAGCTTTCATCTTGAGCAGAGGTTCTAAAACTTTTTTCATTAAAGGAGCAGTATCGCGAAATTTGCATTAAAAAAGATAAATAATTAAATAGCCACACAATAGCTTCTAACATGTGTATAAATAATGTGGCGATAGAAAAAGGAAAAAATATATGCCTTACTTTTAAATTGTATAATGACAATGGCTCAGTCCATTTGCTGAATAGGGGGATCTGCTGGGTTGTATTTAGTGAGCTGCTTCATTTAGCCCACTGGTCTCCTAGCAACACTTTACCTCAGAGGCTGACACTGTAACGGCTGTGTGTGTGTGAGGTGCTGCTTTTGTTATGAGACCAGGTGACTCAAATGTGTAAAATCTATACAAAATAAACTAAACTGACTGAAAATGACTGAAATTCTTCTTTGAATAACTGTGCAGGAAAATCTAAAGGTATTAAAGTGGAACAAAACCCTGAGTGGCCGACCCTGAAGTCTATAAGACCCGGCCATTGACCTTCCCCCTTTGGCATTCTAAATCAGGATGCCCACTGTGTGAAACGACCCCTGGATAACCACAGATCCCCTCATTTTCTGGCGCGCTCACGCAGATAGTCATTTAGACAGGCCGGGCGGCCAGGAAGGTTACTGCTCAGGCTCCCCATCTGTGTGCAAACAGAGCTGATTGGATGAGAGCCCGCGCATGCGCTGTGGGACAGGGAAAGGTACATTTTCAAAAGCGAACTTGGGGATTTCATATATCAGGGCATCCCAAGTCAGGATGCCCCTAAGGGCACAAAACAAAACTCCAGGTAGTGAAAATCCTGGGTTGGGCTTTGCTCAAAACACACAAAGAGAAAGAAAGATCATATGGAAAAAAGAGAGAGAAAATGGTAAACTGAAAGATTCTGCAGCAGAGCCAAAATGAAGGGAAAACTGTCAAAATCAGCTAAATGACTTCTAGAGCTTTTCTCTCTGTTTTAGATATATGAGTTCTGGCCAGGCAATGTTGCAATGTTGTTATCTTATGCTGGACGGCTGCCAGCACTGAACAGCTGATACTTTGTTACATTGTTTCCCCCTCTCCTCAGCATGGAACAGGCCAGAGTGTCGGGCTCCGACACTCAGAAGACATAAACATGAGCTATTAGTCTCCAGCTGCACAACACAGACATAATGTTTTTCTACATTTGTAATTCTTACTCCAACACTTACCTACATTCAAAGTACCATTTAAATATAAGTCACCAAGAAAAATTCGCGATACTGCTCCTTTAAGTACCACTTTCTGTTTTCTAATGATATCGAGTACCACATGGGTTATCAGTCACCTAAAACTATGATAAATGCACACATTTACAGCCTTATTTATATAAAAATTCAGCGAGTTCCAGATAAGATGTTTGCACAAGCCGCTATCTGTGCCCTTACCTGTCAGCAGCGGGGAGCGAGGCAGCGCTATGCCTGTGTTCCCTCCCAGCCGGCAGGTCAGCGCAGTGCATGGCTTATCAAAGCCACTGGGAGTGCAGAAATGGAGCCGCAACAGTCAGAAGTGGATTCCAGAAAAATCCTTGTTTTGGACTTTTGGGGGGAGGGGGGGGGCTGGGGACACATTAAAAATTGAAAAACACCAGGAATTGCACTGGAGACACATGACAGGACACATGTTTTGCACGGCCCAAATCACAAGTTTACAGTGCAACACAAAAGTGCATTAAATACATCCAAAAACAATTGCAAACATGTCCAGGGATCCTGTGGCACATGCACCAGCCATTTTCTTTTTAATTACAAAAAGTGGACTAAATAATTATAACCATCCCAGCCCATTGAATGCATGGTATAAGGCCACATAGTGCAGGGTGAGCGCCTTGTCTTATCTAGCGAAGTAGGAAACTCCGAGCACCCCGGCACTCCACCTTTAGAACTCAATAACAGGTAGCATGCAGAAGTCCTTCCCCCAAGTCCCATAACAGGCAGAACCCACCCAGATCCAGATAAAAGGCAGTGTGACAGAAACCCCACCCCCAAAGACTCCAAAGAACCTGATAATAGGCAGTGTGCAGAATCCCGCCTTCAGAGCCCAAAGTGTAGCAGACCCCCTGCTCCTTAGGAACCCAATAATAGGCAAAGTGCAGGCCCCTTCAAGAACCCATAACAGGCAAAACCCATCCAGATCCAAATAACAGTCAGTGTGACAGAAACCCAACCCCCAAAGAACCCAGTGACAGGCAGTGAGAGAACCCCCCCCCCCCCCCCCCCCCATAATCGTGCTTTTTGCCACAGGTCACCACTCTGGTACCTGGAAGTTGGTATGTGGCACAGAATGATATGTGGCTTAGGATCCTGGAAGCAGGGAGCATACCTATAGGGGGTGCAGAGGTTGCAACTGCACTGGGGCCTATAAGGCCTGGGGGCATCATTCTTTTTTCTCTGCTCTATTTCTTACATTTGTGCTCTCATTGCATCATGTACGGAAAAAAGAAGCATCATTTGCCTCTGTTGAGTCTTTAGTTGTCTAGTTCCAATTTAGTTAAAATAGCAGTAAAAAGTATGAGCACCAGGGCCTGGTCAAATGTAGTTATGCCACTGCTGGAAGTAAGTGAATATGCAGCATAAGCTGCAAGGTTTTAGTGGCAGGGTAAGGATCATGCTCTGTGGAACAAAACTATGTTTAAAGTTTTGGTCCACTTGAAAGCAATCCTCCATATTGCTTTGGGTGCAGGGATGACTGCCCAGTCCTGGATACCTTAAAAACCAACCTGCATACACTGCACAATCACCAATCAACATCTGGGGACACGGGAAATCAATGCACACCACAAAGACGCAGGCAACCTATTGGTACAGCCGCACATGTGCTTCATGCACATGTGACATGACTCACCTCAAAGGGGCTGAATAAAACGCTGTCCTCCAATGACCCAAATCAACTGAGGGGTGTTCGCGCTTTCAGCGAGCGCCCCACATTCACCTGTGAAACACTGCCCAAAGTAAACTATGGGCGCTTTCACATACACGGTGTTTGTGGAGCGATCACATCACTCAACTAAAACCTTGCCAGCAGTGTCCGGAGGGGGCAGCTCCTGCTATTCCATTACACGTGAATGGAGAGCGCAAGCAAAGATGCCCTCCGCATGCTGCCCACCAGTGATTGCAGGGCGCTTGGCGAAAAGCGCAAGCACCTCACAGTAGCGCCGGTGTGAAACCAGTCTTAGACAGAATTAAAAGCAGTTTGGAGCACTTCACCCATCTCTCCCTCCCTCATGCTAAACTGGTCAGGAGGAGAAGATTTCAGCAACCAGGTGAGCTGTTTTTTTATTTTAATATCCAAAACTGTCTTAGCACTCGGGGAGTGAGGGCTGGCTGGGTGGATTACAAAAAGTTCAGACTTCCTCCTTCAGATGACATGGGTTATACAGAAAAACAAGTGCACTAAGGGTCTAATTTATGTTGTGCTCCTTTTAGCATCATTTTTGTGGCTATAGCGCCAGCTTCAGGGCGCCAGCATTGCCACCTTATCTGGCGATGCGCTGTGTACAACATTGGCGCTAGCAGTCGCTGCACCGAAGGCTACTAATTAGCTTTGATTGTTCCTCTTAGGTATTGGCCGGACTGTTGCCCTTATTCATCAAGCGATAGCGCCAGGTAGTGTCTGACGAGCGCCAGGTAGCGGCAGCTAACGGCGACTACCGACTCAAGTACGCCCGCGGCGGTCACAATGACGCATTTATCAAGCAAAATGAGGCTAGCGCCGGCGAGAGCGACGGCTAGCGCGGCATTCATCATGAAGCCGGCTGGACCGAACAGCGCCGCTGCAAATTCCCTCACAGCGCCAGGTATGAGCTGTCGCTCCCTGGCGATGTCCAATGCATTTCAATGGAGCAATCTATAATAATTCATGATTAATTGGTAATAATTTTTTTTTAAATTTTTTTAATGTCAAAAAATCGGAGAACACTTCTGCAATGTTAGGATTTATTTTTAAGTCAAAAAAAAAAAAAAAAAAAATATGTGCAGAATTGATCTAACAGGTCTGAGATTAATGTATTCATATTACAAAATGATTCTAAAAACATGTATAATGTTACATTCAAAAAATATGGTTGTTTAGGGGTTAAAAACTAGTTAATACAGATCGGCGCCAGCGCTCTGGGGTTTAAACAAGGAATGGACAGCGACAGCACATTCGGAGCGTGATTTTTTGATGAATATGAAGCTAGCCGTTCGCTCTGGCCATTCGTTGTCAGGCGCTCACATACAACGCTGGACCTGTGAAACAGCGACCCCCCAGCCCGTATTCAACATTACCGCACACCGACTGAGTCGCTGTCATCAAGCTAATGCCGGCCAAGCACAGCGAATACTGGCTGGCGCTGAAAAAATCACGCTACAGTCGCTCATCTGTCGCTACCTGGCGCTATTGATGAATCGGCCTCCCCGTCAGCGCCTGTTGGACCCGCCTGCCAATTAGACCAGCTCCAGTGAGCTCCACTTTGTACTGCCATATTTCCTGGTGCATCCCAGAATATACAGGAATGTTTTCCTCCTTGAAATCTTGTGCACTGTATTTTTCCGGCGCTGGTTGGCGTTTCTTCGTTACAGTTGCAAGAAATCACTGTTGCGGACAAAGGGAACAAGCTTTACAGTGCGTTTCGGCTGCGTATTAGTTGTTGTTGTCCAAATTACACATTGTTAAGCAAAAAAAGCCATTCAACCCCCCCCCAAAAAAAATATTTGGCCCATCTAGGTCTTGCATTTCAATTATTGACAAGTCCCAATGCAAGTTCTGTACAAATACATGTGTTTAAGATCAATTATATGCATTAAACACGTCCATCCAGTTCTGCCCATTGTGCTCTATGGGATCTTCAACCACAGTGCCCAGCGCTTCACCTTTTTCTGCTCTAGTGCAGCTGTCACTTCGGCGTTATAGTTTTTTTAGTTGTTAAACCAGACCTTCAGCATGATTTAATGAAAAGCCCAAACTCTTAAAAAACGGTTCCCCAGCATCTAAAATTAATATATTTTAAGTTTTTTGTCACTTACTTATTATTCTTTCCCCCACTGGGCTGCAACTCTGTTCAGGAATTTAGGATACGGGCACCGCCATCTTGACTCAGAAGCATCACACTTACTGAGGAGAGGAGAGTGGGATAAGGTACAGGGTGGCGGGTGATAGCTGTGCTTTGCTCAGACAGAGCAGAGCTGGGGTCAGGAAAAGGTCAGCAGTCCCAGAATGCAGAGCAGCACAGTCAGGAGACACTTCCTGTTTGCAGGCTGCCTGATAAGATGGCGGCTTCCATAAGCCGCCATCTTGGATGTTTAAAGGCTCATAACATGCAGTAGATGCAGGTAGGATGATTTTTAATGTGAACAATCTGTATGTACAGGGTGTGGGAAACATATAAGATAGACTCTTATTCAGAGTGAAGGTCCACTTTAAATTGTACGCTGAATACCGCTGAGGCCAAAAAAAAACTTGGTGGTCAAAGAAGAATTTGGAATGGCCAAGTAAAAGTCCTGACACTGATCCAAAAGAAATGTTGTGGAAAGACCTGAAGCGAGTTGTTCAGAAGTGGAAATACACCAACAGAACAGAAGTGAAATTTTAATTCAATAAATTTTTATTGAATAGATCCATCCAAAAATTGCAGAACAGGCATTAATCTCCAACATGGAGAAACATTATTACAGTAGTTTGTATATAATACAGAACTTTGTGCGAAGGACGAGTTCGTTGTCCTGCAATTCCTTCCGGAGGCCGCGTTCCTAGCCAGAGAGGTCCCACGCCGATGATCGAAGTCGAACCAATCAACTAAAATTCTCTATGTAATACAATCTCAAACTTTATAAAAAATGTTCTTAACCTTTGGAGTAAAGGGAGGGGGAAGGGCAATCGGGATGGGAGAAAGAAAAGGGAAAAAGGGGAAGAAAAGACAGAAGTGAAATTTTTTTGATGAAATTTTCTCAAGCTGATGTGCAGGACTATTAACTAACAAACTGGGGTCATACCAGTGCTACTCATTTATACATGATAGGATCATTTTCCTCTCTTTAAATACTTTTAGGACTTGTGTGGAAAGCTGATGTAGTTTTATGCAAAAATATAGAAAATTCTGAAGGGTTCACAACTTTCATGCAGCACTGTATATTCCAGCAACATAAATAAAAATGAATCTTACTAAGGTGAGTCTTTAGTCCGGATATCCTCCCACCTTATCAATGTAACCTCTGAGCTCTTTGTTATTGGCTGCTTTATCTTCCTGGCTTTGATATGCATCCCCAGGATACAAAGGCTTCTGTTAGGCCAAGCGATGCTTGCAGGACAACAATATGTGTTGCTAACGTCACAAGCCAAGGCCTAATCACTCAAGCACTGGCCAAGCATTTTCACAGTTGGACTAGTGCTACTAGTATTAATGCTAAACAGGAAAATAGAAAAATAAATTAAGAAATCATAAAATCTACACTGATGGGTCACTTATACACCTGGCGTCAAGAAATATCCAGCCAGGTTTGTTTCTTTCTTTAAATAAAAGGAAGAGGAAATCAGGGAGGACAGGTTCTGCCCCCCCCCCCCCCCCCCACCACCACTCAATCCTTTTTACCTACAAGAAGAAAACCACAAGCTTGGAGGGAGTTTTAGTCAGTTCAGGTGTTGGGTATAAGTGATCCCTCCTCTCATTAGCCAATATGTTTATATGGATTTTAAATATCCCACAATTTTGGAATACACATTATTTAAGCCCAAGATCCTCATATCCTTTCCAAATTATTATACAGTGGTCTTCTATTATTATCAGTGGACTATTCTTCCCACCAATAATTTATTCAAGCCAAGGTCCCCTATCACTAGACAGCATGTAATGGCCAATGTTCGAGCAGGCCTCCAGGAAAAATGTTGGTTTTCTCACCACTTCACCCCAGGGGCATCCTGATTTGGGTCGCCCTGCCAGTTAAAAAGAATGGGTCAACTGACTGGGCCTTCACTCCAGCACTGCTTGTGTTTATCATGTACCCACCGCTGGTCATTCCAGTACACTGCGCGAGTTCCATTCATGTCACATGATCACCCACCTGGTAAAATCAAATGGTCAGTGTTGCCCCAGGGAAGGATTACAACTGTATTATGACCAGTTTCAGCATTTTATTTAAAGAGGAACAGTCGAGGGCAGCGATAATCAACTGGCGGAACGGGGTCCGAAAGCGGACCTCGGTGCCAGATTTTCGGACCCCTGCATTCAGTTGCTTCTGTGTTGTAGTGCTCTGAGCTGCCCCCTTGATCGGCAATGTAGTGCTTAGTCTCCCTGCCAGCGTCATGGGTGCCTGGCACCTAGCATTGCAATATGAAGTACTGCACGGATGGGAAGAGGCATTGCAAGGTACAAGCAGCCTTTTTTTTTAGATCTGCTGGGGATTCTATAGCCCCTCCCCCAGTTTGCTGATTTAAAACCCTCCGCCCGGACCTTCACCTCCCACCAGATGTCTTTAAATGGACCTTTACATGACGTAGTTGAGTACCCGTGGTCTAGGGAGTTCTCTCACCAAACTAACCTCATCTGATCTTCTCCTGGTACTATTCGTAGGATGGCGCCACCTTTTCTTCAGTCTTCAATCCCAGGATGCATTGTGCCATCCTCGGGATCTTGTCCCTGCGCAGTGTATTGTCTGTTCTGTTCATCTCCGGCCAGGGGATACATGCAAAAGCCACAAGATTTCCGAGCAGCTAGTGAGGGCGGGGGGCCGCACAGCAGAGACCCAGCACGGCTAAACTCCCCTAAGATGCTGGGGGAAGGAAAATACAGCAGGATGTCAGCAACCTGGAAAACGCAGACATCCAAAAGATATTCTATATGACAGTGGGAGGCTAATAGGACCTGCTTGTGCAGAGGTCCGTTGTTCCTCTTTAACTCGCAGAACAATCCAATCGGTGGGGCTGATGTGGGAGCCTCAGTTTGATTGGAGAAGAGGAGTAAACCCCCCCCCCCCCCCGCGCCCCAGCTCCTCGGGCACTGCTGTCAGCTCCACGGTGGCACGGTTCTTTAAATAAAACCGTGTTTTTCCACCGCCGAATCCATGCCCTACGGCACATTTGAGATTGCTAAGTGGCTGATCTCATAGCTGCCGTCACGATGAGGTGTAGTCAGCTGGTCGCATCCCCAGCACTCTGTTCGGGCACACGCGAGCTCCCATGCCCAGCCATTCAGGAAGGCTGGGCGCAGGAGTGGGCACAGCTACAGAGAAGTTGGGGGATGCAGTGTCGGCAATCTGCTATATTATGCCCCTGGGGGGGGCAGGCCAGCTCTGGAATCTCTTAGATTTCAGAGCCTGGCTGCATGGGTTTTGATCCACTTTAAAGTAGACCAAACCCCCCCCCCCCCAGAATTGAACTATTGATTTTGGGAATCCCAATTTGTGATGCCTCTGTGTGTGAAACCCCCAGGATTGCCAGATTTCTTACCTTGCTCCACTGTCACACTTCAGAACAGATTGCGGTGAGTATTAAAATCAGGCAAACTATTCTTAATGAGCACTCTGATGTCTAAGTGGCTGGCAGAAGCTGAATGGAGGGGAGTGTGCTGATTAGCTGCCAGCCCGTGCCCGCACATCAGAGTTGCCCCACCAAACAGGAACAACATAGAGGAAAGGGAAAATCCCGGAGTTGTTCCTCTTTAATGCCCTGAATTAAGGTATTTCCAGGCACCTTGCACTGGCTGCTCCCCCCTGCTCCCTGCAGCCACCACTAACCCATTGAGATATGCTAGCGGCAGGTGTGTGCATCAGCTAGAGGAGTGCCAAGGATGCTGCCAGAGGCCTGTGCATGCACCGTGGGATCCTGAGGTGAGTATAGTATACAGGTGATCTGGGGGGTCACACAGCAGGACGTCCCAAATCCTGCCTTTGGTTATAAACATGTCACCAGATTGTAACCTAAATATAAAATAAATGGAGAGATAAATCTGTTGGGTTGCCGTGAGCAACACCCGTTTCCCACATTAATAAAATAAATGAAAGCGCCTACTGAGCTTTCAAGTAGAGTTCTACTGTGTGCCATAGCGATAGAGCGCCCGATTCTCAGAGCACACAGACGAATGTTTGTGTCCGACACCGTGTAATTATTGCCCCCCGCCCGCACCCATGTGTCACCCTGGCACCCCTCAGCTATGCCCCCTCAGCGCCATATTCCCGCCTGAGCTCAGCGCCGGGTGCGGGCGGGAAGCTGGCGCTGCCCTCAGGTGATTCCCGCGTGAGGAGCTGAAGCTCGCGCCCGCCGCGACACCTCACCCGCCGCCTGTTAGAGGAGAAGCCCCCCCTTGTCACCCCATATATAAATATATGCGAGACGGCCATTGCCAGCAGAGACAAGAGCCCCGGCCGCCGCCAGGACAGGTAAGCTCACCCGCCTTGTTCCGTTACCTCCCCGCGACCATCACACCTCCCCGGCATAGACACAGCCCAGAAAATGCCGGGTGGGTTTATAATGCTCCTGTCAGGTGTTTTTTACTTCTTCACTTTTTACCTAACCTTTTTTCTTAAGGGATGTTTAATTTCCTGTCTGGGGGTGTATGGCCCCATTGTTGGGTCTGTAGTAATCACACAACAGGGACAAGGTTTGGTGGTCACTATTCAGGTACCCCATGTTTTATCCTGTCACCACCCTTCACTGCTGATGACACCCATTGGTTTCATTTTACCTTTCTGTTCTCTGGTGACATTTTTGCCTCTGTCATATAAAGTAGAGCTCTGGTGAAAACTTTTTCATGTTTGTTGAAACTTTGGGCAAGGGACTTTACAGTCAAATAAAACTGGAAGGTTCCAAAACTACACAGCAGGGGGCATCTTGAAGAGGGATGTCCCGCACTCCTACTGGGCATCTTGGGGGGGTAGCCCAGCCTGTGCACCAATACCTATCTAATGCTGGTTTGGTTGCTGGTTTCTAACCCCATGTGACCACCAGCGACCTGTGAGGGTTCACTGGAGCGAGCAGCCACACAGCACTGTGCAAACTTGCCTGATGTTTAAGCGCAATTCTGTGTGGTTACCTAGAACCAGGTGAGTACCAGTACCAGAGATCAGGCTTTCCCTAGCAGTATGCAGCGCATGACGTCCCTCCTCGGATGCCCCATCTGCTGCCTAGGGACAATTCAAGCATCTGTGTTGCTAAAATAGCCACTTTGCAGCTGTCCAGCTGCTGTGCAACCTGTGCCCCCTTCCCCACAATCCCTCTCCTCTGACAAACCCAAGTCATGGGATTAAAAAGAAATCACTTGCACAGTGATGGGTGTCTGATCCCCCAGCAGGAGCACAATATGTGTAGCTACACTTCTGCCATCAAAGCTTCGGCATTGAGCATGGCTACTTAGTCAGCCAATCAGTGCAGCCGCTTCCCCGGTGGCAGAGGAGAAACCAGGGAGAAGCGGGGCTCCACGTGCCCCCTTCTGCCATGGGATCGGGTGGCCAGTGCTCATCCATCTTTTCCCTTTTTTATGCCTCTAAATTGGTCTCAGTAATATGTAAGGCATTTGAAGAGGGGTGGGGTCCAAATTGCCTGGAGGTCAAACTTGGTGCCAAAGTTGTTAGTGAAGAAGAGGAAGTCCTGTTTCCATCAGCGTCCCCATATGAAAAATTTCTGGGAATACTTGTACACATTTTTTTAGACCTGTGAGGCTTATGATTAGAACTAGCCTTAGTTGCTTCACAGTTATGTGATACTTGCTTCTGGAGTGTTGAGGTTACTCCCACATGATTTTCTGCCGCCTGCTTCTATCCCTTGAGTAAGTGCTGTGTTGTATGTGTTGCTAGAGGCATATGAAACAAAGCGGATCTAAAAGAATATCAGCCCCCAGTGGCCTAATGGCCACTGCTTCCCTGCCTCATGGGCTATCATGATTGGGATTTCCAACACGGGGAGGCCGATTTATTAATAGCGCCAGGTAGCGACAGATGAGCGACAGTAGCGTGATTTTCACAGCGCCGGCTAGTATTCGCTGTGCTTGGCCGTTGTTCGGTTGTTGACAGCGACTCAGTTGGTGTGCAGTAATGTTGAATACGGGGTTAGGAGTCGCTGTTTGACAGGTTCCGCGCTGTATGGGAGCGCATGACAACGAATGGCCATAGCGAACGGCTCCCAGCTTATTCATTAACAAATCACGCTCAAAAAATTCTCGCACTGTAAAATGCATGTTTAAACCCCAGAGCGCTGGCGGCGATGTGTTAAAAGTAGTTTTTTAACCCCCAAACAACCTTATTTTTGGAAAAAAATAATAAACAAGTTTTTATAAACATTTTGTAATATGAATACATTAATATCAGACCTGTAATATCAATTCTGACCAATTTTTTTTTTTTTTTTTTTTTTTTACCTTAAAAAAAAATATATAACATTGCAGAAGTGGTCACCGAATTTCTGACATTTAAAAAAAAAAAAAAAAAAACAATATCAATTAATTATGAATATTTAAAGATTGCTCAATTGAAATGCATTGGAGAGCGCCAGGTAGCGAGAGGTCATACCTGGCGCTGTGATGGGATTAGCAGCGGCGCTGTTCGCTGAAGTCTGCAACATGATGAATCCCGCGCTAGCTGACGCTCTCGCCGGCGCTAGCCTCATTTAGCGTGATAAATGCGTGATTGTGTTCGCAGCCTGGCGTTCTGGAGTCGGTAGCCGCCGATAGCTGGCGCTACCTGGCGCTAGTGAGACACTACCTGGCGCTATCCCATGATAAATAAGGGCCTAACAAGACTTCTCTGGAGGCTGATGCAATTTACTCACTCCTCTCTCCCACACCCCAAGCCCTGCCCTTGTTACCCGCCAGGCATCCAGCCAAGCAGTCTTTTGCTGAGTGGAGAATGCTGGATACCTTGACATCATCTTGCTGGTTAGAGACTTCTTAGCTGGCTGGTGGGGATGAGAATAAAGCCCTAGTGAAGAGGGCAGGAGAAGAACTGGAACCAGAGAGTTGCTGGACCCTCTTCCTTCTTGAATATGAAAGTAGCAATAGGAATTGAAAAATAGATGAAGGTAAAGCTTCAGCCACTATTGCCCCATAAATATAACCAGCGGCATAGCTAGGGGGGAGCAGGGGGATGCAGCAGGTCAGGAGGGCACCAAAGGGGGCCTGAGAACAGGTGGGGGATTTTGAATCTTTGCCCAGGTGCCAGAAAGCCTAGCTACTCCTCTGAATCTAACACACCTAACATAACAAACCATGCTAGAATTAGTAGCTTTGCTTGCCACCCTAACTGAAATATTGCCGAGATACCAGAGGCCAGTATAACTGGCTGCGCTCTATGAGTTTCCATGTATTTCCTGCTGTCCATGGTAACCTTTGTTAAACAGTCACAGGTAACAAACTGTGTCTGTCATGGGACCTGGCATCGCCCATTAAGAAACACCATCCCTCTTTGACATCACATACATATCTATGGATACAAAGTGTATACAAAAAAACTTAAGTTGGATCAGTGTAGTTGCGCACATCTCTGGAGCAGAACCCTTTCTTCAGAAGAGCTTTCGAGAGCCATCACCACCAAGAGACTTGGAAATGATTTCATGGAACCAAATATATTGAATGGCTGTCAGTTGGAGGTATGTTTATTGGCATCCAGCTATAGCTTTACAGTGGTAGCAAAGCAAGTCTGGAAATCCACAACCTCAAACTACAAGTTCCATTTGCTGTTGGGGCTATCTGGATATTTTGTGTATATTTTATTGTTAGATTGACAATTCCGCTTTGACTTAAATCTGACATACAGTAGCCATGCACATTACCAACATATTTGTCAATGTTGTGATTTTAATTTACAGTAATTGTTTTTTTCTTTGTTTCCAGATCTCTGACCTACAGAGACTTACTTACCTTCTGCATTAAGCTGGTGTCTGGCTTTCAGGCAGTGTAGTTAGCTGATTGTGCTGCAATAAAAATGACAATCACTAACTGTACTTCCATGAAAGCCAAACATAATGTACTACACCCTGTCAACATGCACTGGATATCAACATGCCCTGAACCTTTTAGACTATAGCGGCCCAGTTACCAGGCAGTGTAGTTAGATGATTTGAAATCATACCAATCACTAACTATACAGCCAGGTAAAGGGGACAAGGATGCTTCTTTATTACTCAACTGGACCATTAGATATGTGAATATATATTGTATTTACTTGCCCTATCTTTTCTTTTGAAAGTTTTTCAACAAAAAACAATAAAGTTCTATTAACATATAAATTCTGCTATGGTTTCCTTAATATTTTTTTTATAATTGTAACATTTCAAAATATTAATGTGGAAGTAAGAGAAGGTGATACTGGGCCACATGAATTGTTCAGTGAAAGTTCTGTTGTAGGTTCACCAGACACAGACACCATGTAAACCCAGTTAATCATTTTTTTCATTAAATCCTTATAGTAAATATTATATAAACCCCCCAGCAATAGGCGGGACTTATTAAAGTGGACCAACACCCAGGATCGGCCCGGGAATATTATTGATCCAATCCCTCCCCGCGGGGCATCCAAAATCGGGATGCCCCACTGTGTGGAACCCATCCCGCCCGCAAACCTTACCTGAATCCCGGTCCAACAGCGCATGTACGGGCCGCGGCCGCATCTCGTGATTCTCTCTAGCAGGGTGCGTGCCGTTAGAGAGAAGCGTGAGATGCGGCCACCAGCATGCTCGGAGCCACTGAGCTAAGACGTCGCTTTGGCGCGCATAGCTCAGCGGCTCCGAGCGCGCTGATTGGACGAGCTTCTTATCCTAACATTTTTATTTTTGTTGTATAAAAATACATGTTAAAACATTCTAATACCCAATGTGGGTTATGCTAAAGATTTAGTGAAGCAAGTTAACTCTGGGTGCACATTTTAAACCAAATCAGGATGCCCCGCTGTGTGAAACCCTCCCCAGTCTCTGCATAACTCACCTTTTCTGGCGGGTCCCTTGGCAAGGTAAGCAATGTCTAGGTTGAGAGGCGCTCCCTAGCAATTCAGAAAGGCTGGGTGCAGGAGCACCCACATCTGGAGATGCCCCCACTTTGCTCCTGATTGCTGAGCATTAATATGCACTACAAACAGCTCTGCTTGGACAAGAGCCCCGCACATGCACCGTAAGACCAGGAAAGGTGAGTCTGTATTGGGCGATTTTGGGGGTTTCACACAGAGGGGCATCCCAAATCAGGATGCCGGGGGGGGGGCAAGGAACAAGGTGCCACAGGCCATAGTTCTACGTTGTTTACATCTTCTCGAGAGACGCCGGAAATTGTGCATTTTGGTGGGACCCATGGGGGTTTCACACACCGATTTGGAATGCTCCAGAGGAGGGCCAGCAGCCGACCCTGGAATATAAGATAGCAGCCTTGTTGAAAATCTTGGGCTTTGTTCCTCCTTTCTGTGGCTGTGTGTATCCCCTGGGATGGCTCGTAAACTCACCTTTTCCTTGTTCCTATGGAACAGAGTGAGCGATTCAGCCATTCAGCAGTGGCTGCCGTGGGTATGTGCCTAAGCTAAAGGTGTAGTGGGGATGCCCCTGCGGCACAGCAATGTGGCATGGGCTCAGGAAAAGGTAAGTGGACCAGGCGATGACCCCCTGAGTTTCACACAGCTGGGCAACCCAATTTAGGGTGCCCATAATGAGGGAGACCACCACCCCTTATAAACTCTAGGGGGTGGTTGTTCATCTTTAAATTGGTAGTCCTAGGTTGCCTTAGCACTGAGGTAGGAAGGGGGGGGGGTTTAAAAAAATGAAATGCCTTACCTGGACCCCCGCAATGCAGCCCCCTGGAGATTTCATTCCTGGGCGCTGCTATCTGCTGGCGCTGCCTTCTGCTGTATCACCAATGACAGCGCTGGATTCCAGGTACAGTTTCTGTCCATGAGATATTTGATATATTTAGCCCTTTGTCCTGCCTCAGCATAGGGGGTGGTTTGGGAAACACTGGACATCCACTTTAATATATCTCCAGCCAAATTGCCTACATTTCTAGACTTTTTCAGAAAACACAGATTGCAACATGGGCCTATCCGATGTTCCATGTGCAGAAGCCAGTAACTCATGTTGCGCCGTCCTGGCGGCAGACAGCAAGAGGTTGTCTTAAAGTTTATTTCCACATATTTAGGGTGATAGCATAGCTCCCAAGTGTCCCTGATTTGGAGGGACTGTCCCTATTTGGAGGCCGTGTCCCCCTGTCCCTCGTTGTTCCCATTTGTCCCTCTTTGAGGTGTAACATGCAGATCTGCAGCAATAAATGGTTCATTTGCTTATTCAAAGTGTTTCACAATGTATTTCCTATCCATCAATCAGTGAGGGGGTGTGCCTTAATTTACATATTGTCCCGATTTCCCATTCTGAGAAGTGGGGAGGTATGGTGATAGTAATCATTCTGTAATGGAAGCAAAACGCCCCGGGATGAAAGGGGCCTCAGAGGACTAAAAAAATCTAAAAGGCAGTCCGTTGTAACATTGGGTCCTGGGTGCAGCCATGTTGGACAGAAAGGCAGGTCTGTCACCCGATCCCATACAGCAGTGTGACTGTACTGATCATTCACTCAGATCTATGGCTGCCATCCAAAGTCCCGCCCCCCACCGAAATCAGGGGAGGCTGCCATCCAGAGTTCCGCCCCCCACCGAAATCAGGGGAGGCTGCCATCCAGAGTTCCGCCCCCCACCGAAATCAGGGGAGGCTGCCATCCAGAGTTCCGCCCCCCACCGAAATCAGGGGAGGCTGCCATCCAGAGTTCTGCCCCCCACCGAAATCAGGGGAGGCTGCCATCCAGAGTTCTGCCCCCCACCGAAATCAGGGGAGGCTGCCATCCAGAGTTCTGCCCCCACCGAAATCAGGGGAGGCTGCCATCCAAAGTCCCGACCCCCACCAGAATCAGGGGAGGCTGCCATCCAGAGTTCCGCCCCCCACCGAAATCAGGGGAGGCTGCCATCCAGAGTTCCGCCCCCCACTGAAATCAGGGGAGGATTGTGATGATCAAGTTAGGCATTTTATGATTTTAATGCCCAAATTGGGCTTAGCACAGGGGGAGGGTGGGTGGCTGCAGGGTTACAAAAATCTTGAAGTTGCTCTTTAAAGTGGACCTTCACCCTGAATAAGAGCATATTTTATATGTTTCCCCCACCCTGTACATACAGATTGCCCACATTAAAAATCATCCTACCTGCATCTACTGCATGTTATGAGCCTTTAAACATCCAAGATGGTGGCACATGGAGCATCGGCCAGCCTGCAAACAGGAAGTGTCTTCTGACTGTGTCACTCTGCATTTTGGGCTTGCTGTCCTTTTCCTGACTCCAGCTTTGCTCTGTCTGTGCAAATCACAGCTATAACCCCGCCCCCTGCACTTTGTCCTGCTCTCCTCAGTATGTGTGATGCTTCTGAGGCAAGATGGTGGCGACCGTATCCTAGAGTTGCAGCCAGGTGGGGGAAAGAATAATAAGTGACTGAAAAATTAAAATATATTAATTTTAGATGCTAGGGAATAGTTTTTTTAAGGATTTGGGCTTTTCATTAAATCATGCTGAAAGTCTGGTTTAAAGTGGACTGAAACCCAGCTGGAGCGGCCGGGGAATCTATAAGATCCCCGCTATCCCTCTAGCAGGGCGCGTGCCTGTTAGAGGGAAGCGCGAGATGCGGCTGCCAGCGCGCTCGGAGCCTCTGTGCTTAGACGTTGGGTTAGACATCCATAGCTCAACGGCTCTGAGTGCGGCGATTGGATGCGCGGCCGCGCGTGCGCCGTAGGACCGCGGTGAGGTGAGTTGATCCGGGAGAATTGGGGGTTTAACATAGCGGGTGCTCCGAGGGGGAAGAACCAAAACCCGGGATAGTCAAAATCCTGGGTTTTGGTCCACTCTAAGTATTGAGATGGCACTTAGGAAAACAACTGTCCTTATAGCACACAGTTCCAGCTTATTCAAGTAGTTTTGAGTAGAGAAGTTGAAGAGAGAATGACCGGGGTGGAGATATTCACTGCACACCCTTTCCAGCTCTTTCTAGAACCCAAGTCAGGGTGCCCCGGGGGGGGGGGGGGTATTAAAACTTGGTTTTGGTCTGCTTTAAGCATTTAAGTGGTGAACTAAATTTTATTTCAGTGCAGCATTGCTAAATTATAAAATATCGTCCTTGTTGCAACACAAGTGCTGTCCTGATTCTATAGCTGCACTCGGGTCTGTACATAACTGGGGATGGTCTGCCTGGCCGCCAGGGGGCGCTCTTATACAGTCTGGCCGCGTAACTCGCAGCAGCGGAGGGAAGATGCTGCGACTGCGCGGCGTCTGGTTACCATAGTGACACTGCACGCACGCAGCATGGAGAGCATGGAGGTGCCGGGCGGGGATGATGTGCTGGTGTTTGCTGGCTCTCCAGAGCGGGATGTGCTATGCAGTAAGATCTTCTGGAAGAGTCTGAGGCTTCAGCCCCCTCTGGAGTCTCGCCTGGTGTCCGGAGATATACAGCAGAGGCTGCGGCCCGCCGGGGGCCCCCCACCCAGTGAGTGAGCTGTGTCTGCTGACAGCGTGTGCTTTGGATTATATAGGAATTGAATGAAGGTCCACTTACACTAATGGCACGGGGGCATTCCAATATGGGGGGGGGTGCTCCTTGGATCCCTGCACCTTGATACTTTCGGGTACCACAGCAACCAATCAGGTTTGCCGGCCAGTTGCTTACAGTAACTGGGCATCAGGGAACACAGAAGTGGTGAGTATTTTGGCATGGCATCCCGAATGAGAATGTCTCACTGCTGTTACAGGGACCTGCAACCTATTCCAAGTGCCTGGGGGGCACTATGTGTTTTTAAACAGGCGCAAAAATCCCTCCCCCGGCAAAATTGAGTCCCTTGATTGGCTGCCGTGAAAACGTAATCGCCTGGCGCAGGATACCCAGTGGAGACCAACTACTGGGCTCAATATCGCCAAGGTGAATGAATTAAAAAGCCACCTGTTGGGACTATGTCATTTGCCAAATGGTTCTCATTCTCTCTATTCTCTCAATAGGGAGCGAACGCTGTCGCATCCCAGGTGATGTGTGCACCCCAGGGAGCGCGCATGCCGCCAGGGCTGTAGCAGCGTGCACGTCCCATTGAACTCAATTCATTTGCCAAATGACATAGATGTCAATTGGTGAGAAAACTCCTTTTTTAGGAGAGAAATTGCCATTTACTTTCATTGTCTACTTGAGGGCAGATTCAGAGCCAGCTGAAAATTTACACCCAGTAGACAATGAAAGTGAATGGCAGGTTTTTCTCCTTAAAATGAAGTGAGTTTTCTCACCAGGCTCTGAATCGATGCTAGAGTCACGGCAGACGACTCTCATTGGACAAGGGCCCACGCATGCGCGGTTGGAACAAGGAAGAGGTGAGTAAATAGCTGTGTTCTGGAGGGTTTCACCCAGCGGGGCATCCCAATTCATCCTGTCTGTCTTTAGAAGAGACATCCGTCCAGAAGTCTGGTGAAAATACAGGGAGAGAGATTTATAGTGTGTTCATGTACTGTACTATACCTGAATAAGGCGCATTAGAAAGTGACAGGGCTAAGCAACTTCACAGAGAGAAGGGCATCACTGAGTATAGCAGTCCTGAGCCAGAGCTGGATCATCCTACAAACTGCGGCCCTACACAGGGGAATGTATTAACAGATGTCTGGGGCAAGACACTGTTATAGCAATAGCTTGTTTTTAGCACACAGGCTGACTTTAAAGTGTACCTACACCTAGCAGCAGCTGTGTCCCCCATCATGATGCCCATTGATTCTGATATCTGGCTTCTTGATGGGATATTCAGTGTCCGGTATCTGTAACCTGGGATGGAGGAAGCTGCAGCTTTGAGGTTGTGCTGCATGTTAAAATGAACCTTTAGTCAAAAATGACTTTAGGTCCCCTGTGGTTTCCTGATTTGGAGTGCCTTTACAGTTTAAGCACGAAAAAAACCCAGGGGGGGGTGCTGACCTTCCCCCCGGGCATCCTGAATTGGGACGCCCCACTGTATGAAACCCTCCAGATCTCCGGCATTCACCCACTTCGTAACGTCCAACGGTGCATGTTCTAGTAGAAAGAACACACCCCTGTTCACTCATCTTTCCTTGGTCCAACAGCGCATGCACAAGCTCTCATCCAATCAGAGCCATTTGCCATGACTATGTCATTCGACAAATGGCACTGTTTGTTTTCAATGGGGAGTGAGAGCGGATGCATCCCCAGCATCCTCGGGCTGTACGTGCACTCCTGCCCCAGTCATTCAGATAGGCTGTGGAAGGAGCACGCGCTGCTGGGGGATGTGGCCGCTCTCTCTCCTCATTGAAGCAAATCGGAGCCTTTTGCCGAATGACATAGTCACAGATTGGATCGCGCTGTTGGACCAAGGAAAGGTGAGTGAAAACTGGTGTTCTGGGGGGTTTCACACAGCGGGGCAACCCAGTTCGGGACGCCCCCAGGTTACTGAACAAAAGCTGAGAAGGTAAAAATTCCAGGTTTTGTTCTGGTTTAAAGTTGAGGGTGCAAGAAATTGTTGCACACTCCAGTGAAACATGTCTAGTATTGAAGGTGTGTCTGTCAGACATATGTCAAGCTATTCTCTGTCCCCCTATTGGGTAGAGATGTGCTAGAAAAAGGTGAGTCTCTCTCTAAAGCAGGGCTCACTGATGAAGTGAGGGGGTAGGTAAGGGTAGTTTAGGGTCC
Organism: Gastrophryne carolinensis; assembly: GCA_027917425.1. Lineage (NCBI taxonomy): Eukaryota > Metazoa > Chordata > Amphibia > Anura > Microhylidae > Gastrophryne > Gastrophryne carolinensis. The sequence continues at coordinate 90,568,223 of CM051242.1, forward strand.
CTTTTAACTAGGAGGTTTTATATTTGAAATGAATGGAGTGGGTGTGCTGCAGGGCAAAAACCAGACACATCCATGGCAGCCATCTTGGACCATAGAAGACCGATGGGTTTTGCCCGTACAATCCATTTAAACATGCATAACAATAAAATAATATGATCGGCTGCATAAAAACTAATTTGTCAAAATAATTTGACTAATATACTTAATTTTATAAAGAATCCACTTCCATACCTTTTTCCAAGTTAAAGTTTGAGGGGGTAAAGGAGCACCAGAAAGTGACAGGGCTGGGCAGCTTTTAAAGTGGACCAACACCCAGGATTTTGACTATCCTGGGTCTTGGTCCACTTCGGCAGATCGGGGGTGCCCCGCTGTGTGTAACCCCCCAGAAAGCCCCAAAAACGTACCTCTCACCGCTCCCACGTGACCGCTGCAGCCAATCCCCGCAGACGGACAAGCGGGAGGCAGCGACGGACAAGAGAGCGTGCCCGCCGCCGCCTCCCGCGCGTCACTCTTACAGGGCGCGCGCCCACGCGGGTGCGCGTCCTGCTACAGGGACGCGCGGGAGGCGGCGGGCGCCGCTGGAACGAGGATCAGGTAGGGATTTAGGGGTTTCTGGGGGGGTTTCACACAGCACTGTCAGGGGACTGATCGGTCCGGGAATCTTATAGATTCCTGGGCCGATCAGTGGAGGGTGTTGGTCCACTTTAAGCACAGTGCTAAGGCACAGAAATCACATAGATGTCAGTTGTTTGAGTTTCCCATGATAAGTCACACAAACATAGCTGTGAAGGGTGTTTAGGAAATGACCTGATAGTATACTAGTCACATATATTAGTTCTGTAGCCTATTATATGATAGCAGTTGATTTAATGATAGTTCTCTCGAAAGATGTAGTCACGGCAGGGAGCTCTCATTGGACAGGAGCCTGCACATGCACCATTGGAGCGTGGAAAGGTGAGTTTTTACAGGCGGTGGGGGGTTTCATATCCAAGTTTGGGATGCCCTGGGCAAAGCCAATGGCTGGCGCTAAAATCTGTTACATTCCAGGCCAGCCGCTGGTGGGTTTTGTTCCTCTTTAGTAGTGTGTCTGGCTAAAGCAAGGTAATGTAAATAAATGTAAATGTAAAAGAGCAGTATTGATTGGATTGCCTTGATGAATAGCAGCAGCAGCAAGATCCCGTCCACCAGACGCTGCTTGATACAGTAAGCAAAGCATGCAGGACCTCAGCAGGCCCGACGCGACCATTAATTCTATAATCGCGGCATTAAATAGGGCTCAGGTCCACTATAATGACACTTGAGCTGAAACAGCCCTGTCAGGAATATATCGTTAGAGGAATCAATACACATTTGCTTTTACTGGTCGGGCCTCGGTAATAAATTATTTCAAATGAAAAGTGAACATACCCAGATGAACTGTGCAGCCGATTGGCAGCAATTCTCATCCTGCCTCCAGCTCTGGCAGCTGGACACACATACATGGACACACATACATGGACACACATACATGGACACACATACCTGGACACACATACATGGACACACATACATGGACACACATACATGGACACACATACATGGACACACATACATGGACACACATACATGGACACACATACATAGACACACATACATGGACACACATACATGGACAGCTCTGCCAGACACACATACATGGACACACATTCATGGACACACATACATAGACAGCTCTGCCAGACACACATACAAGGACAGCTCTGCCAGACACACATACATGGACACACATACATGGACACACATACATAGACAGCTCTGCCAGACACACATACAAGGACAGCTCTGCCAGACACACATACATGGACACACATACATGGACACACATACATGGACACACATACATGGACACACATACATGAACAGCTCTGCCAGACACACATACATGGACACACATACATAGACACACATACATGGACACACATACATGGACACACATACATGGACACACATACATAGACACACATACATAGACAGCTCTGCCAGACACACATACATGGACACACATACATAGACAGCTCTGCCAGACACACATACATGGACACACATACATGGACACACATACATGGACAGCTCTGCCAGACACACATACATGGACACACATACATGAACAGCTCTGCCAGACACACATACATGGACACACATACATGGACACACATACATGGACACACATACATAGACAGCTCTGCCAGACACACATACATGGACACACATACATGGACACACATACATGGACACACATACATGAACAGCTCTGCCAGACACACATACATGGACACACATACATAGACAGCTCTGCCAGACACACATACATGGACACACATACATGGACACACATACATGGACACACATACATGAACAGCTCTGCCAGACACACATACATGGACACACATACATGGACACACATACATGGACACACATACATGGACACACATACATGGACACACATACATGGACACACATACATGGACACACATACATAGACACACATACATGGACACACATACATAGACAGCTCTGCCAGACACACATACATGGACACACATACATGAACAGCTCTGCCAGACACACATACATGGACACACATACATGGACACACATACATAGACAGCTCTGCCAGACACACATACATGGACACACATACATGGACACACATACATGGACACACATACATGGACACACATACATGGACACACATACATGGACACACATACATGGACACACATACATAGACACACATACATAGACACACATACATAGACACACATACATAGACACACATACATGGACACACATACATAGACAGCTCTGCCAGACACACATACATGGACACACATACATGAACAGCTCTGCCAGACACACATACATGGACACACATACATGGACACACATACATGGACACACATACATGAACAGCTCTGCCAGACACACATACATGGACACACATACATAGACAGCTCTGCCAGACACACATACATGGACACACATACATGGACACACATACATGGACAGCTCTGCCAGACACATACATGGACACACATACATAGACAGCTCTGCCAGACACACATACATGGACACACATACATGGACAGCTCTGCCAGACACACATACATGGACACACATACATAGACAGCTCTGCCAGACACACATACATGGACACACATACATGAACAGCTCTGCCAGACACACATACATGGACACACATACATAGACAGCTCTGCCAGACACACATACATGGACACACATACATGGACACACATACATAGACAGCTCTGCCAGACACACATACATGGACACACATACATGGACACACATACATGGACACACATACATGGACAGCTCTGCCAGACACACATACATGGACACACATACATGAACAGCTCTGCCAGACACACATACATGGACACACATACATGGACACACATACATGGACACACATACATAGACAGCTCTGCCAGACACACATACATGGACACACATACATGGACACACATACATGGACACACATACATGAACAGCTCTGCCAGACACACATACATGGACACACATACATAGACAGCTCTGCCAGACACACATACATGGACACACATACATGAACAGCTCTGCCAGACACACATACATGGACACACATACATGGACACACATACATGGACACACATACATGGACACACATACATGGACACACATACATGGACACACATACATGGACACACATACATGGACACACATACATAGACACACATACATAGACACACATACATAGACACACATACATAGACACACATACATGGACACACATACATAGACAGCTCTGCCAGACACACATACATGGACACACATACATGGACACACATACATGGACACACATACATGGACACACATACATGGACACACATACATGGACACACATACATGGACACACATACATGGACACACATACATAGACACACATACATAGACACACATACATAGACACACATACATGGACACACATACATAGACAGCTCTGCCAGACACACATACATGGACACACATACATGAACAGCTCTGCCAGACACACATACATGGACACACATACATGGACACACATACATGGACACACATACATGGACACACATACATGGACACACATACATGGACACACATACATGAACAGCTCTGCCAGACACACATACATGGACACACATACATAGACAGCTCTGCCAGACACACATACATGGACACACATACATGGACACACATACATAGACAGCTCTGCCAGACACACATACATGGACACACATACATGGACACACATACATGGACAGCTCTGCCAGACACATACATGGACACACATACATAGACAGCTCTGCCAGACACACATACATGGACACACATACATGGACAGCTCTGCCAGACACACATACATGGACACACATACATAGACAGCTCTGCCAGACACACATACATGGACACACATACATGGACACACATACATAGACAGCTCTGCCAGACACACATACATGGACACACATACATGAACAGCTCTGCCAGACACACATACATGGACACACATACATAGACAGCTCTGCCAGACACACATACATGGACACACATACATGGACACACATACATGGACAGCTCTGCCAGACACACATACATGGACACACATACATGGACACACATACATGGACAGCTCTGCCAGACACATACATGGACACACATACATAGACAGCTCTGCCAGACACACATACATGGACACACATACATGTACAGCTCTGCCAGACACATACATGGACACACATACATAGACAGCTCTGCCAGACACACATACATGGACACACATACATGGACAGCTCTGCCAGACACACATACATGGACACACATACATGAACAGCTCTGCCAGACACACATACATGGACACACATACATAGACAGCTCTGCCAGACACATACATGGACACACATACATAGACAGCTCTGCCAGACACACATACATGGACACACATACATGGACACACATACATGAACAGCTCTGCCAGACACACATACATGGACACACATACATAGACAGCTCTGCCAGACACACATACATGGACACACATACATGGACACACATACATAGACAGCTCTGCCAGACACACATACATGGACACACATACATGAACAGCTCTGCCAGACACACATACATGGACACACATACATGGACAGCTCTGCCAGACACACATACATGGACACACATACATGAACAGCTCTGCCAGACACACATACATGGACACACATACATGGACACACATACATAGACAGCTCTGCCAGACACACATACATGGACACACATACATGGACACACATACATGGACACACATACATGGACAGCTCTGCCAGACACACATACATGGACACACATACATGGACACACATACATAGACAGCTCTGCCAGACACACATACATGGACACACATACATGAACAGCTCTGCCAGACACACATACATGGACACACATACATGGACACACATACATGGACAGCTCTGCCAGACACACATACATGGACACACATACATGGACACACATACATGGACACACATACATGGACAGCTCTGCCAGACACATACATGGACACACATACATGGACAGCTCTGCCAGACACACCTACATGGACACACATACATGTACAGCTCTGCCAGACACATACATGGACACACATACATAGACAGCTCTGCCAGACACACATACATGGACACACATACATAGACAGCTCTGCCAGACACACATACATGGACACACATACATGTACAGCTCTGCCAGACACACATACATGGACACACATACATAGACAGCTCTGCCAGACACACATACATGGACACACATACATGGACACACATACATGGACAGCTCTGCCAGACACATACATAGACACACATACATAGACAGCTCTGCCAGACACACATACATGGACACACATACATGGACAGCTCTGCCAGACACATACATGGACACACATACATGGACACACATACATGGACACACATACATGTACAGCTCTGCCAGACACATACATGGACACACATACATAGACAGCTCTGCCAGACACACATACATGGACACACATACATGGACAGCTCTGCCAGACACATACATGGGCACACATACATGGACACACATACATGGACAGCTCTGCCAGACACATACATGGACACACATACATAGACAGCTCTGCCAGACACACATACATGGACACACATACATGTACAGCTCTGCCAGACACATACATGGACACACATACATGGACAGCTCTGTCAGACACATACATGGACTAGTGGCAGCACCACCACAAGGCCTGCAACACGGGAGCATCGGCTTTGCTAGCTTGTGGATTTGGTCTGTACGCATCTGGATACTCTGACAGCACGAGTATGGCTCTGCTCCTCTTTGGCCACGCATATAAAAGAGGGGCTAAAGATAATGAATGGGAGTTTAGCCGCACTCTCGATAGGTGCGTGCCACCCTCTGCATCCCTCTATGGCTGTGCATAGCCACGCTAGACATGCTGTTACGGCATGCACAGACCTTGAAGTATGCAAGGGGATGGCTACTTAGCAAACCGGGGTGCTCCTGGGGTGGGTATTTAACCCAACCTGGCGCCTCATAGATGCTAGATTTAGTTTTGGTCCATTTAAAAGCATAAATCCAGTCAGACTGGACCCCATTGCCAGCCCAAGTGCATCTCCTCCATTTCCTGAAGCATGCTGTAGATCAGCGGTATACAACTGGTGGACCGGGGTCCAAATGCGGACCTCGGCGCCAGATTCCTGGACCCCTGCCAACCCTGCACTCAGTCGCTGTGTTGCCATGCTCAGCGCTGCCCCCTTTACTTAATGGGCGATGTAGTACTGCAGGGGCAGGAAGTGACATTGCAAGGTTAACACGAACTTTGTTTCTCTGTCTCTTTGCCCCATCCAATCTTGTCCGACTGCCCCAGCTAGGCCCGATCTATCCCTGTCTCCCCAGCTTCCCATTCCCACCCATTCCTGTCCCCCAGCTCAGCCCCATTCATTCCTGCTCCCCAGCTTTGCCCCATCTAGCCCATCCCCTTCCATTCCTGCCCCATCAATTGCTGCCCCCCTCAGCTCTGCCCCATCCATCCCAGCCTTTTTTGTTTTTGCCTTTGGAATCTATAGCCCCCCCCCCTCCCCCCCAGTGCGTAGATTTCTAGCTATCCACCCCCCAACCCCGCAACAACCCTCCAACCGGACCTTCACCTCTCACCGGATGCCTGTATATGGACCTTTACAAGAAGTGGTTGAGTAACCCTGCTGTAGATGCTGTCCCAGGCCCCTAAATCCCCATGAAATTTCCATGGCTGCATGTCCGTCCGTTAACTGAACCGTCTGTTGTCATCTCCCTCCCCACCGCAGGTGTGTGGAATCACGTCTTTTACTAGAGTGTGTGTTTTTACACTTAGGCTTGGTTCACACCTCTCTGTTGCATTAAACCGGACCTTCACCCTGAATAAGAGTCTATTTTGTATGATTTCAAACATTAACCTACCTGCACCTGTTGCATTTTCTGAGCTTCTGAGCTCCAAGATGGTGGCACATGGAGTTTCAGGCTGCCTACAGACAGGAAGTCTTTTCTGACTGTGTCGCTCTGCATTCTGGGATTGCTTGTCCTTTTCCTGACCCCAGCTCTGCTCTGTCTGTGCAAAGCACAGCTATAATCCCACCACCCCTGCAATTTCCCCCCCCCTCCTTCCTCTTCTCAGTATGTGATGATTCTGAGACAAGATGGTGGCGCCAGTATTCTGGAGTCCTGAATTGCAGCCCAGTTGGAGAAAGAATAATAAGTAAGAGACTTAAAATATATTAATTTTAAACTGGACCAACTGTCCCCCTGTCGGTTCATCAAAAGAAGCTCGGGGGGGGGGGCAATCAGAATGCTGGAGCCCCCCTCGCAAGGGCAGGTCCTCCCCCCCCCCGAGCTTCTTTTCATGAACAGACAGGGGGACCAACACCGTTAAAGATAGTTTAAATGCTGGGGAATAGTTTTATATGGATTTGGGCTTTTCATTATATTGTGCTGAAGGTCCGGTTTAAGAGCAGTCGTTTTGTAAATATGCCAGAGGGGCATTGTATCAAAACAAATGCTGTGCTTTCAATGCTTTGGCAATGCGTTTGTTTTGCGTTTTTGAAAAGAAATACATTTTTTGCACTAAAAGTGAATGGTAAAATTGACGGCAACATAAATGCAATGCAGGCACATTGTGTTATAGATGCTTTGCGTTTGCATTGTCATAGAATTCTATTGACCTGTGCTGTTATAATGTTGCGCTGAAAACTGCAACACTTTTTTACATTGAGTAACACAGTGCAGATGTGTGACCTATTCTAGAATTATTTTGTAGTGTTTTCTCTGTGTTGTAACTCGCAGCAACGCAGAGAAGGTACAGAGGTGTGAATAGAGCCTTGACTTTACGAACTGGTAAGGGTTCCTTGAGACCTCTATACCAGTTCACAGGACAGGAGGGGCCGGCAAGCGGGTAACTTACCACAACCAGTCGCTGGCTGCTCAGCCTCCACACCCAGGTCTACCAGCTCACATATCTAGTGCCTTGGCTAGTTATACTGGTGAGGCGGGACCCCACGCCATTTAAAAAAAAAAATTATAAGGGTCTGATCCTTAAAGTGGACCAACACCCAGGATTTTGACTATCCTGGGTTTTGGTCCACTTCGGTGGGGCACCCCGATCGGGGGTGCCCCGCTGTCTGAAACCCCCCCGAAAGCCCAGAAACACCTCACCACGCTCCCACGTGACCGCTCCAGCCAATCACAGCGCTCAGAGCCGCTGTGGTATGCGCGTCCAAGACCGCTTGAATGCGCATAGCAGCTCAGCGGGTCTGAGCGCTGGAGGCCGCGTCTTGCGCTTCCCTCTAACAGGGAGTGCGCCTGCGCCGGCCATTCACAAACGTCCGGCGCGGGTGCGCGCCCTGCTAGAGGGAAGCGCGAGCCGCGGCCGCGGCTCACGCATGCGCCGATGGAACGGGGCTGAGGTAAGGTTTGTGGGCCTCCTGGGGGGGTCCTCCCCGCGGGACATCCCGATTTCGGATGCCCCGCGGGGAGGGATCTGATCGGTCCGGGAATCTTTTAGATTCCTTATAGATTAGATCTTATAGATTAAACATTTTTAAAAAGTGTGGGGTCCTTCCTGGGTGAACGGGACAGTTACACACAATATGGTTTTCTTGAAAAACATACATTTAAAAAAAAAAAGCTACACATTAAAAAAAATAGAACTTAAATTTTTCCCACATATTTCCCCCAAAAATATTGAGAGCACATTGAAAAAAGTACAAACAAGACACATTTCATGTCCAAGCTCGTGCTCTCCTGAACAAAAAAAAATATAATTTTCCTGGAAATTCCTGCAAAAATCATATACTTTATATTACAAAATGGTTGCCTGGGTGACAAAATCTCTGGGTAGGCTGGCAGTTATAGGTTTATATTCGTGTCACATAGCCAACCCTGTTCCTCAGCAGTGTGAGCAAGCCTTAGTGATTGCGCTGCTGGCTCCGACCACAGAAGGGCGCACGCATGACTCATCAGGCAGGGGGTTCACCCTGCTGGGCATCCCTAATCAGGATGCTCTAAAAGTTTTTTTGTTTCCCCTGTCCCCTCCATCTGCCGGAGTACCTGTAAGCAATCCCGCTTCCTCCCCTCTGGATGTGTTTTTGAATTAACAGGATTTTTTTGCCCTCAGTAGTCACACCCACTCCGTAACATGCATACCTGTCCCAGCTTGTCTGAATATCTGGGCACTGGAACTTGCCTCAGCTTAGATATGCTGGGGTTCCAGTTGCAGAAGTTTTTGCTGTCATCACAATGGGTTTCACACAGCCTGGCATTCCAGACCAGTATGTCCCAGGAAGGGGCAATCCGGTGGCCTCTTTTAGACTCCTGGGCCAGCCAAGCATGTTTTTGGTCTGCTTTAAGCAGGGGTGGGATTCAACAGGTTTTCCCTGGTTCTGCGGAACCAGTTGTTTAAAATTGTAGCAAGAAATAGGCTCAAATAGGCGATACAATCCCTTAACATTGCTTAGACACATTTTAAAAGTATTCCACATTTTGCTGTTTATTATATTGTATAAAAACCTTTTATTATAACAATATTAATGTGTGCAGCACTTTATATATAATATATATATATATATATATATATATATATATATATATATATAGAACTGGTAGTTAAAATTTAGAATCCCACCTCTGGCTTAAATCTCTTAAAGAGGGAAAATCTATCCCAGATCGGTATGCCCCAGGGAGAGACAATCAGGTGGCCCACAAGTCTTTAGCCAAGCAGATTTTTGGTCTGCTTTATGGAAAACCTATTTATATGAGTTATTGTTTACCTTAATATGCTTAGAAAGAGCATAGCTAACACTTTGCATTTGCTAACACTTTTTTAAATCTTTTTTTGTAGAAAAGAACTTTACGCAACTTCAACAACTGGAAGACCTTAGTAAGTAGGAAGTACAATCAAAATATTCATAAAAACACAGAGAAACTTCAGGATATTGGATTGTAAAAGACAGAATAAAGTCCAACTTCAGGGTGTTCATTTTCAATATTTTTATTATTCTATAAAAAAAGTAGGTAAATGGGTTAAGCGTGCGGTATAATCAACATCGCACACTGCTATAGATATAGATGTGGCTATAGATGTTTAAAATGATATGCACATTATTTTTCTTGCAGTAATGTGTTGTGCTTTGTTTACAATTGAAAAATGAGAAATAAGACCATCCCTTTCTTATTCTATATTGTGTATATTTGAACGTAATCATTCAAGATGTAGTCCTGGGGGGTGATGCCACACTGCCTGTAAGTATCACCCTGTTTCTTCATTTTCTACTTTCCAATTACCTTAGCATCAAAATGGCAAGGGTCACATTAAGAGGAGAATAAAGAGAAGCCCTATAAGACGCACCCAGGATTTGGAGAAGGAAAATAAGAAAATAAATATTCCAGAAATATAACCAAATGTTGTGTTAAAACACCCCATTACAGGCAATGTGGCATCCCCCCACCCCATTCTACATGGGCACTATGGCATCCCCCTCCCATTACCATAGGCAGTGTGGCATCCCCCCTCCCATTTCCATAGGCAGTGTGGCATCCCCCATCCCAGTCCCTATAGGCAGTGTGGCATCCCCCCTCCCAGTCCCCATAGGCAGTGTGGCATCCCCCATCCCAGTCCCCATAGGCAGTGTGGCATCCCCCATCCCAGTCCCCATAGGCAGTGTGGCATCCCCCCTCCCAGTCCCCATAGGCAGTGTGGCATCCTCCATCCCATTCCCCATAGGCAGTGCGGCATTCCCCCCCCCCCCCCCCCAATCCCCTTATTCAGTGTGCCATTCCCATAAGCAATGTGGCAGAAAAAAAAAGTTATACTTACATGAACACTGTGCCCGCTCTAGCTTCCGGCACCGTCGCCACTGCCCCTCGGGTGGCGCCAGAGGCGAAGACAGCAACGGAAGCCAGAGCGGGGACAGCAATTATTTACCCTGCCCATCCGCCCACTGCTTGGCTCACCTTCCGGTGGCCGCGGCGCAGGCACGAAACTCATGTAAGTATACTTGTTTTCACTTTTGTTTTTTTCTTTTTACATTCGCCCAATAAGACACACTGACATTTCCCCTTTTTCACTTTTGGGGAAAAAAGCGTCTTATAGGGACGGAAAATACGGTACAAATGAAAAGAGAAAACGGGAGAGAAAATGAAAGATGTTAAAAAAAAAAGGGGGGGGGGGTGGAGGGTAGGTGGAAGGAGTAAAAAAGGACGGGTGAGGTAAATACATCCACCAGGCAACTAGAGCTGCAGGGTTCTAATGATTACTATAATAGGATAAAGAGGGCTTTCTTAAGACATAAAGTATTTACTTGGTACATATAGACCAATAATACCCATGATTCTTAGGAAGTAGGTGGAGCCATGCAAATCCTCTATTTATGTATCTCTGCTATTCAAAGTGATCTGTGTTCCAATTCGTATATATATCTTTTAATATTTACACAGCTTTCCACTCCTATATGTGAACATGTGATTCAGGCTTCTGGCCCTCATCAGCACAAGGCTATGAAATGACCAGGGAAAGCCATACCAGAGGAGCAAACCACATTAGGCTTAATATAGTTGAAAGAGCTGAAAGAGACTAAAAAGCAATATTCAAGGTTACAAGAGCACTTTCTGAAAACAGAACATATGTACATGACATACACAGACCAAGAATGACAGGGTGAAAACTACAACTAAATAGATAGGCCCAAAATGTCGAAGTGATGAATGAGGTGTTGATGGCTCAGGAACCCCATGTTTTGTGCTGGTCACCACTTTTCTAATTGCCACTTTTAGCAATCTGCCATGACAATGTCCCTACCTGCAATCTATCTAAAGTTAAAGAGGTCTCTCTTGTAATGTGCTGCTTCTGCTTCCCCGATGCTGCCTGAGGCTGCTGGTGGTCAAGTGGGATGCACAAGGCAGAAGAGGTAAGTATTCAGGCAGCCTATTTTTTAATTTTAGCGGCACCGATGCACAGTGGGACACTCCGATCCAGCTGTGCTGCTGCATATTTAGGTGGACCACAACCCACATTTTTCACTAGCATCCCTTTTGCTCCCCCCATGAAGAGAACCTTTTGCCAATTTGCACTGCTCTTGCTTCACTCTAATCCCAGATAATGGCGCCTGTTTTAGCTGTAAAGCTCCGTCTCCTCCATTCATTGCCACTGTTGTGTGTGGCAATGATGCCATTGCCACACCAATGTAGTGACTGATCCCCTGCCATCTTACAGAGAGGGACAGCAAAGTGTTCCAGGACAATTCGAAAAGAAAAATATCCATTTTCAGTTCTACACCCTAAAAAGGGAGTATCAGCAGGGGCTTTGGCTAGATGTATTTTGCAAGTTCATTGGGTTTTGGTCCGCTTTAAAGTGGACCAACACCCAGGGGTGATCGGCCCGGAAATCTATAAGATTCCCGGGCCGATCACCTCCCACCCCGCGGGACATCCGAGATCGGGATGTCCCGCGGGGTGAAACCCCCCAGAAACCCCAAAAACATCTTACCTGATCCGCCGCCACTTCCGCCTCCCGCGCGCCCCTCCAGACGTGTGCGCGCCCGCGCCGGCCCTCTGTGAATGGCCGGCGGGGGCTCGCGCGCGCCGAGAGTGACGCGCGGGAGGCGGCAGCGGCGGAAGCGGCTTGGACGTTCCTGTTCCCCGCCTGGACGTTGGCGGGGATTGGCTGCGGCGTTCACGTGGGAGCGTTGAGAGGTGAGTTTTTTGGGGTTTCTGGGGGGTTTCACACAGCGGGGCACCCCCGATCAGGGTGCCCCGCCGAAGTGGACCAAAACCCAGGATAGTCAAAATCCTGGGTGTTGGTCCACTTTAAGGAGGGAGTCCAATCATTTCAGGCCAGTGCTCCTCTTTAAAGGAACTGTCCAGACTAATTGCAAAAACAAATACTTGTTTGAGTACTTGTCGTTCAAAGGATTCATCCTGGTGAGCTTGCTAAATCAAGCTGTTGTTGCCCATTCTGTAGTGTAGTAGTATTTGTGGCCACCTTTTCTTTAGCTCCAAAAGTTGGACCTAGACAAAGAAATGGTTAAAAGAAAGTCGAGAAAAGTTAGAAGTAGCAATCCTCCCCTGCACGCACAAACATGCGTTGGACACAGTCTAATGCAAGAGGGGCGGAGATAAGTCCACCTCTTAGGGCCAAACAAAGGTCTCCATGAATAAATAAAATCCAGAGTGGGTTACAGGAAACTGGTTAAATCTCAAGAACCGCACACCAGGATGAATCTTCTGCATGGCAGGTACACAAACAGTTGTACTTGGGCTGGCCAATCTCATCATTTGAAAATCAATTCTGAGAATTGCATGTCCGTCTCCTGTATGATTCCAACATTATAAAATACGTGCTGTAGCCATGAAGAGCTTTGAGGTTTCCTGCTCTGTGCTGCCCTCCTTTCAGATGGTACTTTGTGTATTTATTTTTTTGAGTAAATCTATTGCAATTTTTCCTGCTATTATGCTTATTAGGTTCTCCAATTACCTTATTTTTCAGAGACTGAATATTTCATATTGGAAGCTCAGAGAGAACAATATATAGAGCAAAGAGAACAATATTTGCAAAAAGTAAGTAGTGTGCTTGGAGTTACACTTTTTCTCAACAGAAAGTCAGTACTGCACCTGGGTCGCGGTCATGCTAAAGATCTGGTGAAGCAAGTTTATCTTTGGGTGTGCTTTCAGGTGTGAACTGAAGTTTACATCTGAGTGAGCTTTGGTACAAGAACACAGAAGGAAATTCTATAAAACATTTCTGTTCTAATACTGTATGTCCTGGAAATTCACCTACCCCTGTGATGGGGCAATTTTACAGGTGAGGTACATCATTTTTTCAATGATGTGTGGACAACTTTTGTGAAAGTTTGGGAACAACAGCACCCTATGGTGTTTGCAGAAAAAAATGCTAATTATTTAGCATACCCCATAGGGTGCTCTCAAAAAAGTATCCTTAAAGAGGACCAGAACCCACGGCCCAATGGCTCTGAAATCTATAAGATTCCAGGGCCTTTGGATTCCCTCCCCGTGGGACATCCAGAATCAGGCGTGAGCGACCCCCCCCCCCCCCCCCAGGTCGCCCGGAAACCCACCTTCTTTCCCGGTCCAATGGTGCATGTTTGAGCTGCGGCTGCATCCCCTCTATCCCTTTAGCAGGGCGAGTGCCTGCGCTAGGCATTGGTGAATGGACGGCGCAGGAACGCTCCCTGTTTGAGGGTAGCGGGGGATGCGGGCACCAGCGCACTCAGATCTGTTCACGAAGGCTTAAAAAAGCTGACGTTAGCGGATCCGAGCGCCCTGATTGGACGAGAGGCTGCACACGTGCCATAGGACCAAGAAAGGGTGATGCAATCGGTCGACCTGGTGGGTTTCACACAGCGGGGGTAAAGGACCAAAACCCAGGATAGTCAAAATCCTGGGTTTTGGTCCACTTTAACTGGAAAATTTGTGGAATGCGGCAGCCCACGCCGCATAATAAACAATAAGAGCCGCCTGCCAAATGACATACTCACAGCAGACGACTCTCATTGGACGAAAGCTCTGTGCATGCGCTGTTGGATTGTGGCGAGGTGACTTTTTTCAGGCTTCCTGGTGGGTTTCACACAGCAAGACATCCCGATTCGGGATTCCCCAGAGAAAAGCCAGTGGCCAGCCCTGGAGTCTTTTAGATTCCAGGCTGGTCGACGGTGGGTTTTTTCCTACTTTAAAGTTAAAAAGCTCACCAAGATACCGGTTGAAATGTACACCCAAATGTGCACCCATTGTATATTTTCCAGTGCACTTTCTTTAGCAATGACCCCAAATGTGGATGCTATACTCTCTGGTAATACCGGCACTGCTGAAACCGCTGCTGATAGACATTGACAACCTACCTAGGCTATGTTATTTTGCCCAACTCTGTTCTGTCTGATGACTAAAGGCTCTCGCTACCTTTAAAAAAAAAAACCTTTACTTTCCCGTAGCAGATCAATGGACCTAGGTCCATAAGGTGGACACTCAGCTCTTCCGCCTTTCTTAACCGCAACATGCCATTCAGGTATGTCAGGCAGCCATGACCTCCCCTCCCTCCTACCTTGGGCCCCTGATCTCTTCATTCATGTCCTCTCACTCTATTAAACTCAACATGGACAAAACAGAGCTTGTCATCTTCCCACCATCCAATTCTGCTCCCATCTCCAACATCATTATATCTGCCAGTGACCTCTCTATCACGGCAGCCCCTCACACACATTGTCTCTGTGTTTTACTGGACTCCTCCCTTTCATTTACACCCCATATTCAGTCACTAGCCACCTCCTGTCACCACCAACTCAAAAATATCTCCTGCATCCGCCCCTCCCTCTCACCTGATACCACTAAAATGCTAGTGCATGCCCTGATCATCTCCTGCCTAGACTACTGCAACACCCTCCTCAGTGGTCTACCAGCTAACAGATTGTCACCCTGCAATCAATCTCAAACTCTGCCACCCGCCTCATCTAATTATCCTCTCGCCCTTCCTCTGCTGCTTCTCTCTGTTAATCACTGGCTCCCACTTTCTGAAAAAATTTAGTACAGATTACTAACCCAAACCTATAAAGCATTCTACAACCAAGTCAACTCATACATTTCATCACTATTCCAAAAATACCAACCCAGACACAGTCTCCACTCTGCTCATGACCTCCTCCTGTCCTCTACCTTGCCGCTCCATTCCTCTGGAATACCCTTCCTTATACTACCGTGCCGCTCCATTCCTCTGGAATACCCTTCCTTATACTACCGTGCCGCTCCATTTCTCTGGAATACCCTTCAAAACCGCCCACAAAACCCATCTATTTAGAAGAGCGTATCATCTGACTTAACCCACCCATCTTACCATCTTATTATCCTTCAGAACACTGGGCTCCTTCTTAGTACATTTCCTTTGTGACCCAGCCTATTGTCTCAGTCCCCCCTATCTTTAGATTGTAAGCTGTAAATAGTGATGAGCGTGTCGGTTGAAGTTCGGGTTCGCCTAGTTCAGACGAACTTGCCGGCAAAGTTCTTATTTAGGTCCCGAATAAATAAATAAATAAATAAAAAAAAAAAAATATATATATATATATATATATATATATATATATATATATATATATTAGTGGAGATGAATGTGGCCATTTAAGCTAAGAGGCAGAGGAGGTAGCAAACACTTTAACCAGTCACTCAGGTGCTGGCACCGCCAAGTCCCGTCAGATCAAAGCCTTGTTCAAGGCATCCAGGATGGTAAGGATGTCCACGTTGGCTGTGGATAGGCGGATCCTCTTGTCGGTAATGACACCCCCTGCAGTGCTGAACACGCATTCTGATAGGACACTTGCCACAGGGCAGGCCAGCACCTACAAGGCATTATGTACAAGCTCTGGCCACATGTCCAATTTAGCGTCCCAGAAATTGCTCAGTATCAGGAGATGCGTGGACGGGTAGTCATCCATCTCATTATCCCACAAGAAGCTGTATGCACTGGGGTTTGTGAGCATTATTATCCCACAACATCGTCTAAGCACGACAAATTGTTCAGGACACTTGTGTGTTAGTGCTCTTCAATACCTGGTAAAATGTGGTGAAGGGTGCGCTGGAAATGTAATCTAAAGCTGCTGCCTAATAAATTAAGGGGTCACGCCTTAAGAGTGAAGAGAGAGAGAGAGAAGAGGGTGGTTTCTATTGTTAGATGTTTTTAAGAGGGACAAAGCCCATCTGTAACAATGAAACCGGTTTAGGCGCGCTTGATATAAAATGTTAGAGACGTGTGTACACAGATATAAATATATTCAATTTATACCTGAATGTGTATACCACCTCTAATAAATTATTGGATTAATATCAGCTGGTTACCTTGGTGTTTTTTTTAGAAGATTTTTCAATGGCCATCTTTAAGAAAACAGATGTAGAGCCTTATCATTAAAAAAGAATGAATGTAAGAGACTCACCGCCGTGGCCCGGGGGTTAATAACCTACCCAGGGCCTCCAAATGTTCCGGATGAAATAGTAATGACAACTTGAAAATGGTTGTACTTTTAGTTCCTCTTGAAAGTTCCAGATGGTCAATGAATGTGCTTCTAACCTTTGCTTATAAAATCAATATTTTTTATTGGTATATACACTCACGCTTAGAGTCCAAAAGATGGTTAAAATCACAAAGCAATTGTTGCTTAAACGAAAATGTAGCAGCAAATAAAATAGTCCTTAGTCAGCAATGTCAGTAGTGTGCTTCCAGCATTCAGCATTGCTTAATATGTCCCATGCTTACGTTTCACTAAGTAGCAAGGCAAAATGTAGCTGTTGTTGTAATAAAAGTCCAAGGAAAGTTAGTCCATTTTCCAATTGGAAGTAAGTAGTGCGCACAGTAGCAAAGTAGCAAAGTTCAAGCCAATTCTTATGTCGGCGTTTCAGCTGTCTCTGATATATATGCTCATTGCTAGTGTCTGTGCTTCAGATCTGTGTCCAATATCTGAAGCACAGACACTAGCAAGGAGTAGTGGAGTATCCACTGGTTCAGGGCACTTGGAAAATAAAGAAAATAGTATAGTTACCAATTCTTCAAGGCACATGTTAGTGCTCATCAATATCTATAGATCAAGGCACCTGTTAGTGCTCTGTAGTACCTATAGTTCAAAGCACCTGTTAGTGCTATGCAATACCTATAGTTCAAGGCACCTGTTGGTGCTCTGCAGTACCTATAGTTCAAGGCACCTGTTGATGCTCTGCAATAAGGCACCTGTGTGTTCGTGCTCTTTTCGGTTCAGGGCACTTAAGGTGCATTTTCCTGCAAATTTGCTGGCGCTTGCCCGGTAGCTGATGCTGCAGGGAGAGGACATCTTTCATTCTTGTCTGCTACAACGTCCTCTGATCCGAGCAGGCACCAGTTTGAAGCAAATCTTTGTAGGCCCAATACTGCTGGCAGACTGATGAGGCCAAAACATACTGAGGCAGTCCCGGATTATATGGCACACAGTGCTACCAGTTCTGTAGGATATTCCTCCACCTCACCCCCCCCCCCCCCCCCCCCCCGTAAAATATCTGCAAGGCTGTCCCAGCCAGAAGTCACTAATTGTCTATGATGACACGCCTGGCTCTGGGATACCATGGGCCATCCATTTGCCCCTGCCACAAACCTAGGGCTCACAGATGCCCAAGAGCTTCTGTGGGAGAATGAGGACATGGCCAGCGTACCATTACAGGACACTCTGGATGATGGGACCCAAGTGCAGGCTGCTGCAGCTTTCTGCAGTATTGAGGCTGGGAGAGAGGTTAACAGGGTGGAGTCCCTAGTCTTAGACCCAACGTGGACTGAAGGCCATCACAGTTCGGAGGAAGAGGTGGTGGTCACACAGCCCCAGGCAGCCAGCAGAACAAGGTTGCAAACCCTCAGCAGTCAGCACATTGTTGCCACTGCCCACCACACCCAGGGACTGAGCACACCAAGGCAGGCTCACAGGATCTCACCAATGTGGCATTTTTTCAAGCAGTCCACAGCGGACAGAGGACTAATCATCTCTGCACCTCATGAATGACCAGACATCTGCAAGCAAAACATGAGCTGCCATGGCAGAACTACCAGAAAAACCTGCAAACACCTGAGTTTCCCTCTGCCTCAGCCTGCAGCTCCACCTACCCAACAAGGCCACCCCAAAGGGAGAATGTGGGAACCCCACCACCAAGCCGGTCCACATCTTCCCAGGAAAGCATCCATCCCGCAAACTTTGGAGAGAAAGACGAAGTTGGGCCCATCTCACCCCTGAGCCATGGTCCTGAATGTGAGCATTTCAAAATTGCTGGCCTTTGAAATGCTTCCATTCAGCCTGGTGGACACAGACCATTTTAAAGAGCTGATGGCAGCGGCTGATCCACAATACACCGTTCACAGTCGCCACTACTTCTCTGGCCAGGTCATCCCTGTCCTGCACCAACAGGTTGTGAAAAACTAAAATGTGCACGGGCAATGCCATTAGTTCCAGTGTCTACCTCACTACGTGGACAAGTAAGCATGGTCAGGGACATTACATCTCTCTAACTGCTCGCTCAGTCAATGTAGTGACGGCTGGGACTGAGACGCGAAGCACTGTGGTGCAGATCCTTCCACCACCCAGGATTGCGGGACATCAGTCGGTGCCTCTTGTAGCTGTCTCCTCTGCTTCCTCCTCAGGCAGTCAGCGCAGCCCCTGCACCACCAATTTGAGCACTGCCATGGAAAAAATGGCAGCATGCAGTGCTAAAATTAATCTGTCTGGGCGAAAGGCCCCACACCACCAAGGAGCTGTCGACTGGCATCCAGGACCAGACAGATGAGTGGCTGCTGCTGTTGCATCTGAAGCCTGGCGGTGGTGTGCGACAACTGGCTGAACCTTGTAGCAGCCTTGGGCCGAGGCGGGTTGTTACACATCCCTTGCCTGGTGCATGTGCTCAACTTGGTGGTGCAGAGCTTCATGGCATGTTACATTCTGCACTAGCAAAGGCAGGTTTTCTTGACTCCTTTTTGTGAGTTAGTGTCCAATGACAGTAATACCTAAAACTTCCAAGAAGTTGGTGACTTTCTATAGGCACGTTATTAGAGCAGGTACACAATACTGCTTGATCACTCCTTCATTATGCTTAGCTACCATTTACTTCCTTGACAGCTGCATTAAAGCGGACCTTCAGCGTCGTTTAATGAAAAGCCCAAACCCTTAAAAACTATTCCCCAGTATCTAAAATTAATATATTTAACATTTTAAGTCACATTTTATTATTTCCCTCACTGGCCTGCAACTCTGTGCTTTGCACAAACAGAGCAGAGCTGGGGTCAGGAAAAGGTCAGCAATCCCAGAACACACTTCCTGTTTGCAGGCAGCCTGCAGGCCGCCATCTTGGATGTTTAAAGTCTCAAAAAATGCAATAGATGCAGGTAGGATGATTTTTAATGTGGTCAATGTGTATGTACAGCGTGGGAGAAACATATAAGATGAGCTCTTATTTAGGGTGAAGGTCCGCTTTAAGTTCTTTCTCAGCCAATATTGGATTACAAGCCGCTGACTTTGATGTTATATTTTATAATTAGCTACAGAAGGGATACATTATACTATAGAATTACTTGCGTTATTCGTAAATGTCCAGATAAAATTGATATTAACATTTTAACAAATCCATAATAAAATGAAACGGCCTCCAGTATACAGTAAGTAGTACAGACAAATCACTCCTGTGCTGACAGTGAATAGATATAGTGAGCGGGCAAGCTGGCCAGGAAATTGGAGAGGAAGCGAGGTGAGAAGGTCAGTGGTGGCTTCAATCATTCCAGGGTCTGGCAGGTTTAGAGCTTTTGCTGAGTATTCTCTGTAAATTAAAGTAGATTAGGAGGATTTTTTGGGGACTTTTTTTACTCGAAAGTGAAGCAAGGGAAGATTCTGCAGTGTCACTTGTCCAAGCAAGGCTTCCTATTTCTAAATCTAGTAGCAGATTCTCATGTCTGCTCATAAAGTCAAGTCAAGTAAAATTATAATGATTTATAGATTTCATGTGAATGTTTTCTCTGGCAATACCAATTTGTTGGCTCTTCAACATTCATACAGTATTTCTCCAAAACTTATAATGGAGGTTCAGTCCGAAGCTGGGAAAAGCCATGTAATAGAGATCAGGCAGAATGTGGATGATGATCATCTGGTTTATAGACACAACTATACATTTTCCGGGTTACTCTCTAAAAATATGTGTATTACTCAGTAGCATTACTGTACATTGGCTACCTGGGGGAATGGCATGATGCAGAAATTACTATAATACCAACTTTTCTTACCGCTTTAATTCCTGTTTTCATATTTCACCTCCCAGTACTACAGTAGATTTAACAAAATAATATATCTAGTTTATTAAAATTAAATACTTAAAAATAATGAGAATACCCTAAGTTCCTATGTACATAGTACTTATGTATCAGACATCTGATACTTGAAGTTCCCCTCTGCAACCCATGAGGCCGGTTTCCATATGGTTTAGAAGCTGCATAACAAGATCTTCCCCCCTGGAAGAGGTGCAGCTAATCGGCACATGTAGCAGGTGGCTTGCCACCCTCTACCCTTTGAAGTGGAACAGAGGGTTAAAGCAGACCTTCACCCTGAATAAGAGCCTATCTTATATGTTTCCCACACCCTGTACATACAGATTGCTCACATTAAAAATCATCCTACCTGCATCTACTGCATGTTATGAGCCTTTACCCTCGAAGATGGCGGCTCATGGAACATCAGGCAGCCTGCAAACAGGAAGTGTCTTCTGACTGTGTCGCTCTGCATTCTAGGATTGCTCTCCTTTCCCTGACCCCAGCTCTGCTCTGTCTGTGTAAAGCACAGCTATAGCCCCGCCACCTGTACTTTATGCCGCTCTCCTCTCCTCAGTATGTGTGATGCTTCTGAGTCAAGATGGCGGCGCCATATCCTAGAGTCCTGAACAGAGTTGCGGCCAGTGGGTAAAAGAATAATAAGTGACTAAAAACTTAAATTAGATTAATTTTAGATGCTGAGGAATAGTTTTTTAAGGGTTTGGGCTTTTCATTAAATCATGCTGAAGGTCCGTTTTAACAATTGATTAATACAAAAGAAAAATCCTATTGCAGTCTTTTTTCTTTATCCTGGTGTCTATTTCTGGGTCTTAATGACTTTATTGAAGTGGGTTCTCACCAGTGAATCGTGACTGGTGAATGGTGACAGGTCCTGCTCTTTACTCTGGCAGCCGGCCATGGAGTCTAAAGTGCTCATGGCTACAGGGAGCAACTAATGAGGTGCTTTCTTAGTGTCCCCGAGTGTGATCTCAGAAGCCACAGTGTGGTTATATTTCGGGGAGTCTGTGGGGAGCAGTTGCTGTAGGTGTGGAAAGGCCCAAAGTCACCCTGTTCACTCCCTGTGCTGTTGTTACACCCAGACTTCCTATGTGTACAAGGATAACAGGTCAGCCATCACCCGCTGATTTTTCAGATGATTCGATAAACTGTCTGATAATCTTTTTGACAGATAATGGGCTGGTGTCAGAAGTTGGAAATGATCATTTGATACGTTTTTGTAAATGATACTTGAACGAGTCAGTTATGGTAGACCTTTATTTGATGTTTGCATCCAGCTTAAAGGAATCCCACACTGTGCTGTGTCTGATTGGTAATGCCCCCCTGCACATAGGCCCCCAAAACCATGAAAATCTACACCCTGGAACTCGTCTCTTGTGGTTTCCAGAGCATCTTACCGGCCGGCGGCCTATTGCTGTCCTCAGAGGGGCCATGACAATTGGCTGCCGAAAGTCACGTGGGTCTGGAAGAGTAGCAGGGAAGATGTGATGGAACCAGTCCCAGAAAAGTCCGGGAAGAGGTATGTTTTTGGGACCTGGGTCTCGGGGCTTGCGTGGAGCTATGCACAGGGAGGCATCACCAATCAAAATGTGCCCCCCAGATATGAGCAGTGTTCCCACCACACCCTGCAAAATGTGAGATTGCTTTAAAATACAGCACATCATATTTTATATGTTAATGCAAGACAGCAAATGTTCATATTGATGCAGCTTATAAACGTGGATCAGGTTAAAATGATTTACCTTCGCAAAACCCAAAATCCAGAGATTTTTTTTCACTCAACCCAGACAATATTGGCTTTTGTTTTTACTTGCCTGAATTGCAATCCTGTGTTGTTTGGGGCGAGCCTGGCAGGAAAACAGGTCCTTGGAAGCTGGTCAGTCATATAAAACCACCCTCTCTGAAGGGATTAAAAGGGATGTCTGCAATAGGAACGGAAGAAAGGTAATTAAAAAACATGCTAATCCAGGGTCGAAATATTAATTGTGAAAATCAGATTGTCATTTGTTATGTTTTTTTCTTTAACAAGAGCTAACTGGTACAGCGCTGTAAAAATGCCAGCATTTGAGGAGTTAAAATCATTTTACTTGATCTATAATTTTTTAAATCTGGTATAGCCAATAAATGCAGCAACGCCGTTATTGATTGGCTGGCCTATACTATTCTGTCTTGATCAGCGCTGTATTTATGTGAGCATTGCCTTTATGCATTAATATTAATTGGGAGACTCTATTCGTAGTCCATCTTGTTGGAAAGAAAATCATTACGTATCGAAGTCAGAAAGTCACCATTTATCTTTTCTGATTGATTGTTGTGAGGGGCAGCTAGAATGTACTAAGTAGTTTAATAGACATATGTCCGTAGTGTATTAAATACATTAAATGGAGCGACTATTCTGTGCCTTGGTAAAAGGTGCACATGTATTTTTATTGCATATTCCCTCTGCACTACTTCTAATGGCGTGGAAGAACAAATGAGGCTGGAGTGGTCTTCCCTTATTCTCACAGTTCATATAGTAACTAAATGTTTTGCCGCATGTTTTACTTAAACTGAAGTATTGAGGTGTTATCTGTACTTAAAACACTGCTTAATCCCCATTGTTAAAGGGTTTTTGCAGGCACAAACATATAAAAAGCTATCCCCCCCCCCCGGAGCTTTTCCATCCTGCTTCTCTGTCAGAAAGATTGTCAAAACTGTGGAAACTAGAGTTTAATGTCTCTAAATGTAAAATCTTGCACTCTGCTGGAAGTTTGTTCCAAGCATCTACTACTCTTTCTGTAAAATAATATTTTCTAACATTGCTCCTGATCTTCCCCCCGACTAGCTTCAGGTTGTGCCCCCTTGTTCTATCATGAAGCTTCTTCTTAAAAACACTTCCCTCCTGAACCTTATTCAATCCTTTCACATATTTAAAGGTCTCAATCATGTCCCCCCTCTCCCTTCTTTCCTCCAGACTGTACAAATTAAGTTCTTTAAGTCTCTCCTGATAAGTTTTAAGTTTAAGTCCTTCCACCATTTTCGTTGCCCGCCTTTGGACACGTTCTATTTGAATAATGTCATTTTGCAGGTAAGGTCTCCAGAACTGCACACAGTATTCTAGCTGTGGCCTTACCAGGGCTCTATACAGCGGCATCACAACCTCCCTCTTCTTACTGGTGATGCCTCGAGCTATGCAGCCGAGCATCCTGCTTGCTTTTCCCACTGCCTGGCTACACTGTCCACTCATCTTGCAGCTATCAGTAATCAGTACCCCTAAATCTCTCTCCTCCGAGGTCCTGGCTAACACAGTGCTGCCCATACGGTACTCAGAGCAGGGATTCCTTCTACCCAAGTGCATGATTTTACATTTAGAGACATTAAACTCTAGTTTCCACAGTTTTGACCATCTATCCAGTAAAGCTAAATCATTTTCCATGTTGCAGACACCTCCAGGAATATCCACCCTATTACTAACCTTTGTATCATCAGCAAACAGACAAACTTTTCCTACCAAGCCTTCTCCTATGTCACTTACAAATATATTAAAAAGAATGGGGCCCAGGACAGAGCCTTGCAGCACACCACTTGTAACTCGCCTTTGTTCAGATTGCACGCCATTTACAACAACACTCTGATACCGATCCCTCAGCCAACTGGAAATCCACTGAACTATCCAGGGATTGAGTCCTACCTTCAATAACTTTCTTCTACTTGGGTAGAAGGAATCCCTGCTCTGAGTACCGTATGGGCAGCACTGTGTTAGCCAGGACCTCGGAGGAGAGAGATTTAGGGGTACTGATTACTGATAGCTGCAAGATGAGTGGACAGTGTAGCCAGGCAGTGGGAAAAGCAAGCAGGATGCTCGGCTGCATAGCTCGAGGCATCACCAGTAGGAAGAGGGAGGTTGTGATGCCGCTGTATAGAGCCCTGGTAAGGCCACAGCTAGAATACTGTGTGCAGTTCTGGAGACCTTACCTGCAAAAAGACATTATTCAAATAGAACGTGTCCAAAGGCGGGCAACGAAAATGGTGGAAGGACTTAAACTCAGGAGAGACTTAAAGAACTTAATTTGTACAGTCTGGTGGAAAGAAGGGAGAGGGGGGACACGATTGAGACCTTTAAATATGTGAAAGGATTAAATAAGGTTCAGGGGGGAAGTGTTTTTAAGAAGAAACTTAATGATAGAACAAGGGGGCACAACCTGAAGCTAGTCGGGGGGAAGATCAGGAGCAATGTTAGAAAATATTATTTTACAGAAAGAGTAGTAGATGCTTGGAACAAACTTCCAGCAGAGGTAGTTGAAAAATTAACAGTCAGGTCTGCACAACATGGGCCTTTTTTTTAATGTTTGTGTCAGGACAGACATTTTAACCCTTTCATGCCCATCTACTATCCATATTATGCAATATGCTATTATGCTGTTGTCATGTGAATCTGCACATACATGTGTATAAGAGGTCACATTTACTCAGCGTTTGCTGTGTATAGCATTTTTCATTTTCCTTATTTCTTATCACTGAATGCTGTACAGTCATGCTGAAATATCCTTTACAGTAAGATCTGTCTAATAGCAGTCAGAGTAAAGGGTTGGTACACTTGTGTCTTTCAGTTGAGTAAAATGCAGGGATGCCTTACTGGCTAATTTTTATTGGATCTGTTGCAAAGCTCGGTAAAGTGCATTGTCCCTTATTAATTCAGTTAAATGACAAAACTAATGGAAAATGATGCATTCACACCCAAATTAAATATATACTGAATTTCTGTGACTTCTAACAACCCTACAGTAGCACCACTGTTGTTAGTGGCTTAATGATGGCCAAGGACACTGTCAGACACATGATCAATAATGAAACCATGACAAAATACATTCTTTTTAACTTATGAAAATGTGAACAAGTATACCATTGGATGCGGATGCTTTCTAATGTTTTAGGGGGTTTGAATGGGTGGGACCTAGATTTATTTTTGAGAAAGGCGATCAGCCAGCACTCCAAAAGATATTGTATTCAAATCCAACAGGTCGATATCACAGCAAAGACCAAAAAGATCCAACAAAATCCAACGTTTCGGGGAGCAAAAACAAGCAGTTTTTGTTGCAGATTGGATTTTGTTGGATCTTTTTGGTCTTTGCTGTGATATCGACCTGTTGGATTTGAATACAATATCTTTTGGAGTGCTGGCTGATCGTCTTTCTTGTGTGTTTGCGACGCCACCGCCGGCCACAGCACCCACTACAACGCTAGGTAAGAGTGCTTCTGTGGAATCTGACATTGTAGATTTATTTTTGGCTGTAGCTTTTGATTAAACACTTTGCCGTACTTTTTAATCACTCCCAATATCAGAAATGCGATTGCTGGTCAAGGCTCACCTGTTTCCATCACGTCCTACTGCTTTTATGGGGGTTGCTAATGCCTGGTATCTTCCACTTTTGGCCTCACTGGAAGCATGCAGAGGAATACAAAACTAGACTTGGCTCCAAGGATAGTCGGCACCATGGTCATTTCTCATAATCGAACACACACATCTTTTTGTCCAGTCCAGAATCCTGCATCAAGATAACCACCCCCAGCAGAGCAATGGAGGAGACAGCCTGGAGCCAGTGGCAGGTGGTCAGTGGTGCCTCAGCCACTGGTGGTGCTTTTTATTTCGTGTTTTATTAAAATGTTCACCAACCCCTTTTAAGAATGTATAAATAAAGCATATTTTTTGGTGGACATTTTATGTCAGCACCCGGTGACTGCTCCCACAGGGTTGGAAATGTAAATAACTTTTCCCCCCTTAGATGTATGAATGTATATGTTGGCAAGAGAGGCCCCTGCAACATTGTTTTGGCATTCACTCCAGCCAACTATTTCAAAGAACATTTATACCACTCCAGCAAACCCATGGGCATGTGGAGATCTCAGGCCTGTGTGCGGCTGCTCAATCCAAGAAGACTAATGCATAAGGCTTTTTTTTGGAACCTGAAAATTAGCGTGACAATCAATGACAATTAGACAATCAATGACACTTTTTGTATGCAATACTCCTTCACATATTGTAGTTACAGCTCTGTTGGCTTTTATAGAGACGAGGGGATTCAACTCTAATGGTTTATTTCTTCCTTAGCATGCATTAAACAAAGTCCTGTATTAGAATCCATAAAGAAGTTTACTTGACCTCCTGGCCTTCGTCTACAGTTTAATGGGCCCTTCTGCCCCAGAGTCAGTGCTCCCTGCACCAGGCTGTCCTTCATCAGCCTCCCAGTGACAGCACATCTTACTGGCATCTGCCCTGCTGCAGGCCACACCAGAGCTCACACTGACACTCTGCAACTCCACAGCCCCGCTATGTGTGCCTCC
This sequence comes from Gastrophryne carolinensis, assembly GCA_027917425.1. Taxonomy (NCBI): domain Eukaryota; kingdom Metazoa; phylum Chordata; class Amphibia; order Anura; family Microhylidae; genus Gastrophryne; species Gastrophryne carolinensis. Next base: position 90,596,007 of record CM051242.1, read on the forward strand.
TGCACATCATCAGCCCATCCAACCTCAGCAGCGCTCTCCTGAGGCCTGTGAGCACCCCTTATAGTATTTGGATCAGAACTAGACTGGGCTACTTGGCCAGTTGAACCCACTCAGCTTCTCTTGCTGGACAGATCAAGGTCCCTATGAAGCAGCTTACTGCCAGCCCCTAAAGTTCTAGCGTCTCAAAACAGGGTACCCCTCGTGTTGGCCAGTCTATCTCCTCGCCATCCAGAATTTCCTGTTTCTAACACTGTACCTGTACTTTTATTCTGGCCAACAATTTTTTACACCAGCTATGGTGGATCTGTTGGTGTACCTAGAAGTTTCACCTAGGCCTTCCTGACACGCGTTGAGTGCCCCCATCCCATAGTTTAATAATTAAAATAAGGAGTTTTTTGTTCCACGCCGCAGACAACCTCCTATGGGTGTGTATTATATGTATATGGGGGTTGGCATTGCAGGATTAGTGCACTGATGAATATTGCAGCATATACAGGTCCTTCTAAAAAAATTAGCATATAGTGCTAAAGTTCATTATTTTCCATAATGAAATGATAAAAATTAAACTTTCATATATTTGAGATTCATTGCACACCAACTGAAATTTTTCAGGTCTATTTTTTGTTTTAATACTGATGATTTTGCCATACAGTTCATGAAAACCCCAAAATCCGATCTCAAAAAATTAGCATATTTTATCCGACCAATAAAAGAAAAGTGTTTTTATTAAAAAAAAGTCAACCTTCAAATAATTATGTTCAGTTATGCACTCAATACTTGGTGGGGAATCCTTTTGCAGAAATGACTGCTTCAATGCAGCGTGGCATGGAGGCAATCAGCCTGTGGCACTGCTGAGGTGTTATGGAGGCCCATGATGCTTCGATAGCGGCCTTAAGATCATCCAGAGTGTTGGGTCTTGCGTCTCTCAACTTTCTCTTCACCATATTCCACAGATTCTCTATGGGGTTCAGGTCAGGAGAGTTGGCAGGCCAATTGAGCACAGTAATACCATGGTCAGTAAACCATTTACCAGTGGTTTTGGCACTGTGAGCAGGTGCCAGGTCTTGCTGAAAAATGAAATCTTCATCTCCCTAAAGCTTTTCAGCCGATGGAAGCATGAAGTGCTCCAAAATCTCCTGATAGCTAGCTGCATTGACCCTGCCCTTTATAAAACACAGTCGACCAACACCAGCAGCTGACATGGCACCCCAGACCATCACTGACTGTGGGTATTTGACACTGGACTTCAGGCATTTTGGCATTTCCTTCTCCCCAGTCTTCCTCCAGACTCTGGCACCTTGATTTCCGAATGACATGCAAAATTTGCTTTCATCAGAAAAAAGTACTTGGGACCACTGAGCAACAGTCCAGTGCTGCTTCTCTGTAGTCCTGGTCAGGTGCTTCTGCCGCTGTTTCTGGTTCAAAAGTGGCTTGACCTGGGGAATGCGGCACCTGTAGCCCATTTCCTGCACATGCCTGTGCACGGTGGCTCTGGATGTTTCTACTCCAGACTCCCGCAGGTCCCACAAGGTCCTTCTCCACAATCTTCCTCAGGGTCCGGTCACCTCTTCTCGTTGTGCAGCGTTTTCTGCCACATTTTTTCCTTCCCACAGACTTCCCATTGAGGTGCCTTGATACAGCACTCTGGGAACAGCCTATTTGTTCAGAAATTTCTTTCTTGCTTGAGGGTATCAATGATGCCCTTCTGGACAGCAGTCAGGTCGGCAGTCTTACCCATGATGGCGGTTTGGAGTAATGAACCAGGCTGGGCATTTTTAAAAGCCTCAGGAATCTTTTGCAGGTGTTTAGAGTTAATTAGTTGATTCAGATGATTAGGTTAATAGCTTGTTTAGAGAACCTTTTCATGATATGCTAATTTTTTGAGATAGGATTTTGGGGTTTTCATGAGCTGTATGGCAAAATCATGAGTATTAAAACAAAAAAAGACCGGAAAAATTTCAGTTGGTGTGCAATGAATCTCAAATTTATGAAGGTTTAATTTTTATCATTTCATTATGGAAAATAATGAACTTTAGCACTATATGCTAATTTTTTGAGAAGGACCTGTATAATGGCTGTATGCACCAGGAGATGTGCAACAATCCTTTGCTACATCCTTTGTGAGGAACACACTGTCACAGCTAAGTTCACGCTGCATTCATTCATTGATTTTTTTAATGAGATGAGGGATTTTAATTATTTTATTTACAAGACACTTTGCAAATGTGAGTATGATTAGTAATTTCCTGGAACAGAGCACTGAGATACTGTTATATACTCTCGTGACTGTCCCATGGGGCCATTGAGTTGTTAAAGTAACTCTTCCCACAAGGGCATTTGTTTGCAGTACAAGGATATAAACTCATCACTTTGCATAACAGAGTAGTCAATCCCATTATTCAGGCTTTTAGTGTAAACCATCCCAAATGATTTGCTAAATAGTTTTTGGTCCATTGACTCCCAACATTGTGACGATGTGTTATTTTGTTATTTCGAATTTCCTTACTAGTACTCCCGTGTTTACCAACTTCTGCATCATTACAACATTGAAGGAGGTTGTTGCTTTTCCTGACTTATAAATTCCATACTGTGTCATTAATTTCAAATCCGGTGACTGAATTGGGGCATATTTTTGCCAACGATCAAGAACTAGATGCATTAATGTATATAATATAAATATAAAAATAGATATATTTTACTGATTGACTTTAGCTTTAGAAATTGGGGGAAATCCTGCAGCTTGTGTAATTTGACTTTAAAGATGGATTAAAGTTGACCTACAGGGCCTGTGGCAGTGCTATAATAAAGCTTTTTATTGACTTCAACCTTAAGCCATTCAGCCCAGATGAGTAACAGCTGGATTACAATAGAAGAGGAAGCTGCTGTTGGCAGCGGCAAAATCTCTGGGACATTAACAGGAAAAAAATATACTATATGTACAGTTACAATACACATTCAGTATTTTGTTAGAGATGTTAGGATTTCTAATCTAACCCCAGCAGTTGGGAGATTCAGCACTTACAGAAATGATTGTTACTATGATAATAATGGCTAGACAGCCCTTCACCTACCTAATAGGAATGCAGATTTGCCTAAAAGCCCTGTTTTGATATGATAATTATGGGGATAGGGGCAAGATGTGGGTAAAACCTCTTGGTATAAATTTCTTAAAGGGGAACTTTAGTCAGAAGGTGCTCCCCTCCCTACCACCCTACCCAGGCAGGAAGGGGGGGATAGAAAGAAAAAAAAACCTTACCTTATCCAGGGCCCATGCCACTCCTGGATTGTGGGCACTGCCATCTTGCTTGAAAGAACAGAGCTGCACCCCGGCTCTATGCACGCTCACGGCTGCCGGTTAAAGTGAATATGCATCAGGAGCACGCGTGGACCAGGGGGGTGTAGCTTTGTGCTTTCTCAGTGGTGTCTGCACAGAGACTGAGAGAGAGGCGCTGGCCCAAGGAGAAGGTAAGGTGTATTTTTATTTCAACCCCCCATCCTGCCTCAGTGCCAGGGTAGGGTGGCAGAGCAGGGCGGGGATGCACCTTCTGACTGAAGTTCCACTTTAATGCTTTTATGCGTTTAAAAACTTACTGGTATAGAGAGCTCCACTTCCCATGATATCCTTAAACCGGACCTTCAGCGTGATTTAATGAAAAGCCCAAACTCTTAAAAAACGGTTCCCCAGCATCTAGATTTAATGAAAAGCCCAAACTCTTAAAAAACGGTTCCCCAGCATCTAAAATTAATATATTTTACATTTTTAGTCACTAACTTATTATTCTTTCCCCCACTGGGCTGCAACTCTGTTCAGGAATTTTGGATACGGGCGCCGCCATCTTGGCTTCGAAGCATCACACTTACTGGGGAGAGGAGAGTGGGATAAGGTACAGGGGGTGGGTTATAGCTGTGCTTTGTTAGACAGAGCAGAGCTGGGGTCAGGTAACGGTCAGCAGTCCCAGAATGCAGAGCAGCACAGTCAGGAGGCACTTCCTGTTTGCAGGCTGCCTGATAAGATGGCGGCTTCCATAAGCCGCCATCTTTGATGTTTAAAGGCTCATAACATGCAGTAGATGCAGGTAGGATGATTTTTAATGTGGGCAATCTGTATGTACAGGGTGTGGGAAACATATAAGATAGACTCTTATTCAGAGTGAAGGTCCGCTTTAATTAGAATCTGAATACATACTATTAATTTTACCTCCAGACAATCTTTTACCATGCAATTATTAATACAGAATAATGATTTTTTTTAATCACAGGAATCCGTTTCTTCATTTCACGTAGGACTAAAAAAATTAACTTGGAGGTGGCATGTGTCTGCTCACAAAGTTTTTATGCACAGTGCTGTGTCTTCAGACTCATAAAATGCAGGCCTTACCTTTCATACATTTCAGTGTGTTCCTAAACACCTGTCATAATTATAAATGTATGTTAGGATGACAGGCACATAATTGAAACTGATGATGGAACTGAAACATATGATGGGGCGAGGTCCTGGCCAAGGAAAGCAGGAAGTAAGGGAGTCGCCATGGGGATATTTGTGGGTGGGCATTAGCAATCAGGATGTTTTTTTTTTTTTAAATGACTGTTGGTCTGCTTTAAATAAATGTTGTACTTTCTTTGACCAAACAAAAAAATGAGGCTTTATCAGTTAAACGGGCCCCCGACTCTCATTAGGAAGTAGGCCAGCTATGTGATACCAATCTTCTGCTAACCGCATGTACTTTATATACATTTTATGCATTGTCTTTCCAGCAATGTGTAACCCAGTTACTATATATCGCACAAACTGGCACATTTCCTGTCATTCCTGTAAAAGTCTCTCTTGGTGTATTGTAAAATGAGCATTCTACAACCGGGACAAGTGGCAGCCATCCAGATCTTTATAATCTTAATAGTAGATGCTCCAAGAAGCTGAGCTGTGCGGCCGTGGGCTTTCTGCAAGTCAGCAAATACCTGCATCCAATTAATTGCAGGAGTAGTGTTCTGCTTCCATTAGGAAACATTAAACATTTCTATCCAAATACGATTCGCTGAGAAGCCATATTTTTTTGCTATTGGTGTATTTAACCATTTTGACACTTTCTAGACCACAGATATGAAAAATCATTAAATATATCTAAAACACGCCGACATTTACAACATCTTTATGGAAATATGTCTAGTTTTCTATTTTTTCACTGGTTCTCAAACCTGATTTAAAACTGATCCTATACCCAGAAAGTTATCACCTTCTATCCCCATTCTAGTGCCACAAAAATGCCTGTGTTTCTTTTTTTTACTAAAGCCTTTGCCCAGCATTGATAGAAATACTAACCAGATGCAGTATGATGTCCAGATAGCATCCATATGCTAATTCATTTAGTTACAACTAAACTGTCACATAATGGCAGTTAGGTTGAAGTGTTCCCCAATGCTGAGCTGTGTGTAGTGTAACTGAATGTATCATCGCTGCACCAGGGGCAGGACTGCTCGGCCAGGGAGCAATATGGCCAACTGCATCTAGTTTGTGTTATGAATATTGGGCAAAGGCTTTAGTAAAAAAAAAAACACAGGCTGTTTTAGGGCATTGGGCTGGGGATAGATGGTTATAACATAAACTTCCTTTCTGGGTATATGATCACTGTAAAGTGGACCAAAAGCCACGGAGATAGGCCCGGGAATCTATAAGATACCTGGGCCGATTGATTCCCTCCCCGGGGGGTACCCCGATCGGGGTTGCTCTACTGTGTGAAGGTCGCCCATAAACTCATCTTTTTCGGTCCAACGCCACATGCGCTAGCCACGGCTGTATTCCCGCTATCCCTCTAGCAAGGAGCGTGCATGCACCAGGCTTTTGTGAATGCCCGGTGTGGGCACGCTTCCTGTTAGAGAGAAGCAGGGGATGCGGCCACCAGTCTCTGTTCCCCCGGGGAGATGACCAGCTGATGTATGTGTTTCCTTCCCATCTTCTAATGCACTAGTTCCTTCACAAATAGAATCTGAAGGTAGTCAGGGCCTTTCTGGTCACCCATGGTCCTGGAATGCAGAGGTGGATAACAGTGCAATAGTTGAGCCATGGAAGCTGTACCTCTACTGGGATCTTCTACTGCAGGAGCCTCTGCACCCCTATAGATTGCAGCCACTGGCTTTGATGGAGCAGAAACCTGTGCCCCCCAATCACTACCAAGAAACCTGTGCCCCCTCCATTTTCAAGTGATTGCCTTCTCTACAATAACAGTGGGATTTAGCACTAACCATAAAAACTTTTTTCATTGAGATTCGTAGAAGATGCAGCCCCAGCTCTGTGCCTGTAACTGTGTTTCAGATTCTATTGCTTAAAGTGAAATGTACTGCTTGTGACCATATTAAAGCCCAGTGGTGTACATAGCCCTGAAGGTGGAACAACCCTAAGAACTGGCCTAACATTCTCTTGGCTTGGCTATTACCCAAATATATTGTAACTGGTCAGCTGTGTCTTACACAGGACTCCAATGGATTTCATGGTACTGAAGTACCAAAAGTAATATTCATCTTTTTCATTTTTAAAGGCTAAACGAAGGGAAGAAATCATAATATTGCTGAAAAAGCAAAGAGAAGATCGTATACAAGTAAGTTTTTACATAATTCTTGGTGGGTGGTAGTAGGAGCAGTGGGCTGATTTTGGAATCATTGTATAATACACTTTTTGTTTTTTTGCTATCCTTTGTTTTGGTCCTCTGCCCATGGACAACCCGATTTGGGACGCTGTGCTACGCAAAACCTGTCGAATCAGCCATAAAACCTTACCTTTCCCTGGTTACATGGTTCATATGCAGGTCCTCGTCCAATCAGTGCTTTATGCTGGACATATTAATACCACACAAACTCTTTTTAGACTTGCTCTTTTTAGACTCAGAACCCAGCAATCGGGTGCGGCTGCCTTTAGATGCGGCTGCCTCTCGAGCCGTTGCTGGTAAAGGTGAGTTTACCGACAACTATGGATGTTTAACACAGTGGGGCATCCCATTATAGGATCCCTCGGGGGCATTCTAGTTACCGTCCCTTGAATATTTTTCATTCCAGGGCATGACCGCATGGGTTTTGCTCTGCTTTAAAATGAACAACATCTGGGAATTTCATTTAGCCAGGTGTTGATCCTCTCAGGCGGGCAACCTGATTTGGCATGCCCTGCTGTGTGTATCCCCATTGATCGCCGTGGGAACACCTTTCCACACTTCCTGTCGCAGGTATGGGCCATTCAGCCAATCAGCGTGGTTGGTCTTTCTTTGCTCCACAAGAGCCGTAACAGCGACTAGTGAGCTGAATTGATCCAAGTGAACCGGCCTCTATCCGCCCATTCAGGAGAGGACCTCAGGGCCTCCAATGTTCCTCTTTGTGTGTCTGAGTGGGGCTTATTAGATAGAATAAAAGGAATGGCTTTACACAGCACTGACTCTTGATGGTTTCTGTGTAAAGACTGTTCCTACCCAAAAGGCTACTGGAAACTGGTTACTACAGGAATGAAATCCTGCAGGCTGCTGATTTGTATACAATTATATTGTTACTTATCTGCTTCAGTTTCTTGCTACTTAATTTGAAGAAGAGCAACCACCCGCATAGAGGTCTAGGTCTACCTCTTTGTGGGGCATCCCGATTTGAAATGCCCTGCTATGTGTATCCCTGGGATCACCCAGCAATCCCATGGCACATGAGGGGGCCGCAGCTGTGGTGCAAATTTTATTCTCGCTTATCTGAGACACGTACCCAAGTCAGGCATTTCTGAATAACTGGTGAGGGTCATGGCGCTCGCCCTATTCAGCTTCTGTTGCCACTTTGAGCTCCGAGCAGCTTAGTTAGAAATAGAATTACACGCAAGCTGGCGATTGGCCCAATTTGGGGTGCCCCATGGGGGAGCAGCAGAACCCAGGATGGTTTTTAGCCTCTTTAAGCTGGTCAGATTTTTAGTGTGCACAGTATCCCTAACATCATATGAACACCCACATACTTTCATGTAAGAGTTCATAACATTTTAGTAAATTTTCTAGTATAAAAATGTAACAGATGCTTCTAATATTGATGGTGCTGATTCTGCATCTATTTCATTTTCTGCATTTATTTAATATTTTGATTTTATTACCTAGCATATGGTAATACATGCATGTAAATTACTGGTGGTAATGTGTGTAATCTAGGTAATTCACTTGACTACCAGGCTCTCATAAATTATATTACAATGCCTTGGCGATGTTTAACAAGCAGATGCTGAGACACTCATCATATATTGCTACTGCACCATGACAAACACTGTACATCAAACTGCCACGGCTTCAGCTCCTGCTGTGATTTATGACGCAAATGCAGCAGTATTCTCCGTATAGCAGCCTGATCCCTATTGATCCCTTTTTCAACCGAGTATTAATAATACATTGTAGGTTATCCCATCGCAAAACTGCTGCAGCTGTAATTACCGTGTGAGCTTTCACCCACTACATCAGGTTGCTGATGATAGATGTCAGCTGTAAACACTGAATGCCAAGCTGCGGCCAGCCTAGCTTATGCTTCAGCTATTGGCGAAGGCAGAACTGCTTACCTACACTTTCTTCTTTTCTCAGAGTAATAAAACAAGTTCAATTAACAAAATTGCCTACTCCAGGTACACAGGAAATACCTAAACAAAATCTGTGGAAGGGCCAACTCTGGTCTTAAACTGGACCTAAGCCCTCTCTGACAATTTCACACCAGTTTGGGTCGCAGTCCTCAAGGGCCCCAACCCAACTACTGTATGACAGATGTAGGGGGTGCAGCTGCCGCATGTGTGTGCATGGGGTTACTTCCTTCACGTCATGTAGCCTTACTTTAAACCAGTTACCCTTATCCCCTGCCCCGTTAAGTCATTTGCATAACCTAACCCTCCATTGATCATGAGCTAGCTGCACAATTGCTGAAAACAATTGACCATATTGTGTGGTGAGGGACCTCCAGTCTATCCAGCTGTTACCTCCCTTCTGCTGCTATGGCTTTTCCATTTACGAACATGGGTGCTCTGTTCCACTCCACCAATAAAGCTGTCTCTAAAGATGAGAGAAGCATTAGGCCTTGTGCAGCACGGGATCATGGGACATGAAATGGTCTATATTTCTACATTAATTTCAAGTTAAGATGGTAACGTATTTATTTAATAAACAACATGATCCAGTAACCCATATCTGTGAGTGGATTTTTTGAATCTGGTATGATCCCCTGGTGCAGCAATAACTGCATCTAAATGGCTTTGGTGTTTTTTAAGTGGTCCTGCATATCGGCTTGGAGGACTTTTAGCCCATTCCTTTGTAGAATAAACCTTGTTATGTTGATGCATTTCCTCCCAAGAACTTCTCACTTCAGATCCTTCCACAACATTTTTATTGGATTACATTTACTTCAGCCATTCTACAACCTTAATTGTTCTTTACTAGAGTGTGTGTGTTTGGAGGTTTTGTATTTGACTTGCTGCATGACCTATCTTCTGTGATGGCAAGCCGTACTGGCCCAGATTCAACAAAACAGTTCCAAACCATGATACTACCACCACCACCATGTTTCATAGATGATATGGGGTTCTTATGCTGGAATGTAGAATTGTCAAATCACTCCACTCTTCTCTTCAAAAAAGCTTTCTTTTGGTCTCGATCCATCCATCCATTAAACTGTTTTCCAATAGCCTTCTAGATGATCTTTAGCAAGGTGAAAAAGGGACACAATTCAAAGCCCTTTACTTATCTTGCTACCAAACGAAAAATCATGCACAAATAAAACATTGCACACTAAAAAGGCTCTGCTGAATCAGACAAGGGAGAATAACTGTCCAAAAATGGAAAATTTCATGTAAAGATATGGCGAGAAGGGGCTCTGATCCAACCCTAATGTTTATTTTGGACATCATTGGCTTTCTCCTTGCAATCCTGCCATGCACATCTGTGTTGTTCAGTGTACTCCTGATTGTTCACTCTATTATAATATTATAATTAAAATAAGCTAAAGGAGAAAGGACTTTAGTTTCATAGAGATTACCTTGGGTTCCTTTGTGAACTCACATGACCATTATAAGACTTGCTCTTGACATGATCCTACCACTTATGGGGTGAGTAATAATTTCCTTTATTTGTACACAATCTGTCTTATTGGGGATTAGCGGAATGCAACATTTTTAGAGATGGTTTTGTAATTATTTGCTTGCTGTTGTGTATCAACAACATTTCCTCTGAGATACTCAGAAATCTCCTTCATTTATGTTGTGACAGAATTCCCAAAAATTTGTTGTGAAGGTCAGTCTTCAGTTCTTAAAATATTATGGGCGGCCCATTCACACCTGATCTGATGTTGTTGGACCTTTAGGGCGGCAATAGGGTGAGTTACTGGCATGTCCTCTGCCGATGCTAGCATGGTTCATGTCAGCCCCCTACCCAGTGAACTGGTATTGGGATCCATAAGTATGTTATATGTTTTTAATATTTCTTAATTTAACTACTCGCAGGTCCCCATCTTCAATCTTGTCTCCAGTGAGGCACGTTCTTGGGGGCTGGTGTGCGCGAGATTGCACCAACATGAAATAAAAGGTGGTCAGTGCAGGGCACCTGTTCCATTGAACCACTGATGCTAAAAATAAATTTTAAAAAGTTATTCCACGAATGCCGCCCTCCCTGCGCTGCGGCCTCACATGGCCTTATGCCTCCTGCGGCCCTGCACTCGGCAGGCTGCTGCTCCAATGGCATTCCGGGACATTTCCTGAGGGGGCGGGGTGGCGGGACATAACTCACCAATCCGTGATTGTCCTGCCCAAATCGGGACAGTTGCGAGGTATGCAAACGTCAGAACTGAAGGAACTCCGATTGGCCAGTGTCACCATCTGCCCTCCTGCACATCGGATGCTCATTCGCCGCCCTCCCGCATGACGGCAGCTACAACTCTGCGGCACTCACATCGGCCTCCCTCCCGGCTCCCGCCTTTCAGCTTGTCGGCCGCTATCTCCGCTTCCCTCCCCCCCGCATGTTGGCTGCTACCTCTACCGCCCTCCTGCACATCGGCTACTCACCCGCAACCACCCTGTTTCTGCTGCTCACCGACCTGAGCTTCTCCTGGTGCGCCCGATGGCCAGTCCGCCCCTGTCTGCAGGTATGTCACCCGTGCACCCGGCGTATAAGACAACCCCCCCCCACTTGGAAGCATGTTTTTCAGGGGCAGAAAGTCGTCTTATGCGCCGGCAAATACGGTATATAACTTGAAACAAATGAAAAAAATCCCTGCTGTCCGTTCCATTGATAAAATTATTGCCAGCATCAATTATATAAATGAAAACGTGTAAAAAAAAATAAAGTGGTCAGACATTTTTTTAGATAAAAATTATATTTAACATTGAATACACACTACAACCATTTAAGGTCTTGTGTAGGGAAATGGCTATTTCCAAACTACTTTTAAATATCCTGTTGAATTAAATAAGTTAAAATTCATACAAATGTTATTGAAATGTAAAGGTGTGAGAACAGGATTATTACATAACCTCATAGTCACGTCACCTTAAAGTGCACCAAAACCCAGCAGGAATTCCTGGGCCGATCCATTCCCTCCCTGCGGGGCATCCAAAACTGGGATGCCCCGCTGTGTAAAACCCTCCAGGACGCCTGCAAACCTTACCAGAATCCCAGTCCAACGGCGCATGCGCAGGCAGTGGGCGCATCTCGCACTTCTCTCTAGCAGGGCGTGTTCACAAATGGCAGGCGCAGGCTCAGAGCTGCTGAGGTAAGATGTCGCTTTGACACCTCAGCGGCTCCGAGCGCGCTGATTGGACAAGCACCCGAGCATTTGCCGTAGGAGCGGGGTGAGGTGAGTTGTATCTAGCGATCTGGGGGGTTTCACATAGCGGGGCACCCCCGATTGGGAAGTGGACCAAAACCCAGGATTGTCAAAATCCAGAGTTTTGGTCCACTTTAAAGTATGTGGGGTAGGTTATTCTTGTACCACCAAGGAACTGTACTCTATGGCATCATTGTTAATCAGTCAGTTGTTGACAGCTCAGTATTATACAGAATTTTTTGGGTAGCTTTAGTAACTTAAAGCGGACCAAAACCCACGCCGATTGGCGGGCCAATCGATTCCCTCCCCCCGGGGCATCCAAAATCGGGATGCCCTGCTGTGTGAAACCCCCCCCCAAGGTCGCCCCACACGCTTACCTTATTTCCCAATCCAACTGTGCATGCGTGAGCCGCGGTCACATCCCCGCTATCCCTCTAGCAGGGCGCGTGCCCATGCCAGGCACTTGTGAATGGCCAGCGCAGGCACGCTCCCTGTTAGAGGGAAGCGGGGGATGCGGGCGCCAGTGCATTTGGAGCCGCTGGTCTTAGACGATGTGACGTCAGTGGCTCAGAGCGCTCCACTGAAGTAAATGGAGAGGGGCATGCCATATTTCCCGTGGCAAGCCGTAGTAGGGATTACTTCCAAAAAACTGCGCCCACGTCAACAGCCTGGTATGCCTAGAAAGCTTGAGGTAAGTACTTCCAGAAAATATATAGTTTGTTGGGGTTATTTCAAATGTAAAGGGCTGTTTTTCTTCAAAATCTGCAAGGTGCACATAGCATAGTTGTATTTTATCTGAAAATCTCCTAGAGTGCTGTTTCAGTTTGGGGAGGAAAGGGTGTCTACCAATACATATGTGGTACCACTGTAACCGGGAGAAATGGGGCTTTTACACGCAATAAGATTTTATTGTGCAATATATTTTTTTGCACATATTTCACCCAAAAGTTTTGAGAATATACAAAAAAAGGCCAAACAAGACATTTCACGTTAAAGCCCAGACTCTGCTGAGAAAAAACAATATACAGTACTTTTCCTGGGAAATCCCTTCAAAAATCACAGTTGAACATGTGTAGCGCAAAACAGTGGAACATGGTCTGGCAACAGAGGGTGACAAAGACTCTAGGTAGGCTGGCACTTAAAGGGTTAAATAAACTCTGTTAGCCTGGAAGGTTTTGCTGAATTTTTCACTTTCTACTGCTTTGAATGTATAAGAAGGTTCAGTGGATTATTGCTTTCTGTTCTGGTGCAGTTCTGCTAAATAATTTTCTAGAATGTTTTTTTTTATTACCCAAATCACAATAAAGTCTATAAAGAGCTATTCAAATGTTTAAAATTACCTTTGAGAAGCAACTAATGCAGTCAAATGTCCTAACTTGCATAGGATTATTCTTTTACTGTAAAAATGTGTTCTTCTGTAAAAGGGGACCTCTAGCTTTACATACAGTTCTAAATGTGTTCATGTATTAATATTAATGTGTTAATAATTGATTGTTATTTCACTGCAAAACACAGCATTGATTCAGAGGTTCATTGAAGGGGTTTCTTTTATTTTTGCCTAGGTTTAAATAATAAAGTTGGCTCTGCTATGATGTTTAAGGGTTTTTTAATACAAAAAGAGATGGATGAATTTTACATGAATCTTGAAAAACGAAATCCCAAGCTCATCACTACATTGCAACCTCAAATATTTTGGACATTATTAAATGAGCACTATCACAAAAAAATTACCCAATGATAAAAAACATATAAATATGCTGGATGGCTTATACACACGGCATCAAGAAATATTCAGACAGGATTTTAATAGAAGGAAGAGGAACCTGGGGGTGACAGCTTCTGTCACCCCTGATACACTCAAATCTGTCACCCCTGGATTTTATTCCTACCAGCAGAAGAAAACCACAAGCTTGGCGGAAGTTTTATCCAGCTCAGGCGTATGAGTGACCCCTTCTCTCATTTGCCAATGTGTTTATATGGGTTTTTAATTTTACACAATTTTTGGATATACCTCTTTTGTGTGCTCTTTCCAATAGGGTAGTGTGTTACCCTGAATTAGAAGCTAAGGGCAAATCCCCAGCGGGCTACACATATGGGAACATGACATTCTCCTTTGGCTATGACCCACTGTCGCCCTGCAATCATGTTGCCGAGCATCACAAGCCACCAATGCAGAGTAAAGTATATATAGATGTGTCCACCCATAACTGGACTTTGTTTAAAACCTCCAATTTCTTATGCTATGTATGTATACAGTATCATAGTAGGGTGACTAATTACATTAAAAGCCTCATTTACTATTATAACTATCTTGATACAGAAAATCACAAATAGAAAAGCTGCCCTTCTCCTGACACGCAGCTCACTACATAACTAGCCATGAAAATAGGTAAGGGTGGAAACATCTATAGAATTTGACATGCCAGTGCCCAGTGGCGTAACTAAATGTGACGTGCCCTGGTGTGAACATTAAATTGGACACTTTTCTGTCTTTTAACTCAATTGGATGCAGCTAGACAACTAAAGACTGAAACAGCAAAAACAAATGCAGCTAAATGATGCCTAGTGAGCCCAAATATGTTAAATAAGGTAGAGGAGCAGGAATAATAGGGCCCCCTGACCTTCTGGGCCCCAGTGTGGTCGTCTACCCCTGCACCCCCTCAAGTTACGCCCCTGTCTGTGCCATCTTACAAGGCCAAAGACCTGTTGCTCATTCATAGCTCATTCACAAGCTGCAAAAATGACTGCTAGAGCCAAGTATCCCTGATCAAGCTGTGGCTGTTCTAAAAGTTTCCCTTGTCCCAACTTTGTTTTTTTTTTACAAATATACAAAATGGCAATTACTCCCTGTATTTATCTTTTTATCCTAAAATGATATTTATGAGGTATTACATTAGATAAACCAAACCAGAATAAATATACAGTAAGGGTAAAATACAAGCACATGACATGGCTGCAGCAATATTCGACTTCAGCAAGACCACCGTGATCTACCACTCTAATAGGCATGTGGGGTGGAAATCCCCACAGACAGCTCTATGAGAGGCTGCTGGCACTGGGAGACAGAATCGCTGGACCCCCGCCCTTGGTAAGTATGAGAATGCTGGCGCTGGGAGACGGAAATGCTGGACCGCCGCCCTTGGTAAGTGTGAGAATACTGGAGCTGAACAGAGAAACTGTATGGGCACACCGGTCCCACTCAGAGGAGCTGCAAAGGACAAGTATGTTTTTCTTTAAAAAACCTAAACCATCCCTTTAAATATGTGAATTGTGGTTTAGTTTTTTGCACAGCACTTTGCAAGCCTGCCTGGTGAACCAAAGTGTCCATAGTGCAGCAAAGCGGAATCCAGCAGCAAGGGAATGCGGAAATGGGTAATTACTGTCAGGGTGGGAGCCCAACCTAAACTGGGAGGCACCCACTGTAGAGGTGAGCAGACCTCCAGGTTTCTTTTGGAGGTATGCTTTACAATTTTCAAAATCAGGGCATTCCTCCCGGTTAAAATGGTACCACATATGTTTTGGTAGACACGCTTACTAGCTACTGTACTACTACTACTATACGCACCTTGCAGTGTTTCAAGAAAAAACAACTTTACATTTAAAATACCCCCCCCCCACAAACTATATATATTAGGGTTGATTCAGAGTCTGGACTTTCGCATGTGTCTGTGTATGTTTTTGTGTCTGTTTGACATGTTTTTACGTTCCTTTTTCCATGCGTATGTTCGTTTCCGCTAATGGGTATATGCGCTTTCGATGGATGAACTAAATCTGATCATTTGTGTTAGTTCGTATCGGATCTAAATCTGATATTTTGCGTTCGTTCAGATAAGTTACGTTATTGGGATGTGCTTGCGTCTGATTCAGAGAGCTGATTGCCGAGGGACTACCGCCATATAAAACGGTTTCATTTGCAATCCACTTACGGGACCATTTTTGCCTCGGATTGCTTGACCATGTATTGCGGCTTTGTTGGGGAATATGAGCGCTTTCAGCTCCAGGGCATTGCATGTGTCAGCATGGCCGAGGCGAGATTGCATCGGCGACTCATGCATATCAATCGCATGCATGACGTTGAGCTGTTTGAGCTGACCCGACTTAACCGCGCTTCCCTCCATAAGTTGTATAGTGATCTGCGGCCATGGTTAGCCCGCACCACAAGGAAGGGGCAAGCAATTTCAGGTATGACCAAGATGCTTGGCTGCCTGCAATTTTTGGAGAACGGCTTGTTCCAGAGGCTGGGTGCCCTCTCCGTGGGGATGTCCCAGCCTACGCTGAGCCTCGCGCTATCCAAGTTTTTGGATGGCATGGCTACCATTAGTCCAAAATATATTTCCTTTCCGGACGACATGGTAGCCTGGAACGTGCTTAAGCTGGGTTTTATTAATATCGCCGACATGCCCAACGTCATGGGTGCGATCAATTGCACCCACGTTGCATTGGTCCCTCCCGCAGCAGACGAGTACATCTATAGGTAAGTTAATTAGGTCATTTTGTTTTATTGTTTTGCCAAACTGTATTGTAACTATCTATTATTCCCTGCTTCTAAAGTGTCCCTGTGAACCAGTTTACAATGTATACCTTAATCCCTCCTTCTAAAGTGTCCCTGTGAACCTGTTTACAATGTATACCTTAATCCCTCCTTCTAAAGTGTCCCTGTGAAGCAGTTTACAATGTATCCCTTAATCCCTCCTTATAAAGTGTCCCTGTGAACTAGTTTACAATGTATACCTTAATCCCTCCTTCTAAAGTGTCCCTGTGAACAAGTTTACAATGTATACCTTAATCCCTCCTTCTAAAGTGTCCCTGTGAACAAGTTTACAATGTATACCTTAATTCCTCCTTCTAAAGTGTCCCTGTGAACCACTTTACAATGTATACTTTCATCAATTTTTTTAATGTAGGCCTTATCAAAACATTTTAATGCTGACCTTAATTAGTCATTAGAATGTTAATCTTTATTTTCTTCCACATACATATAATCTTGGTACTATTTTTTTTTTTTTCAAGAACCGCAAAATGGGCCACTCACTGAATGTCCAAGCAGTGGTGGGCCCGGACACGCGGTTCCTTAGTGTAGTTGCTGGGTATCCAGGCTCATCCCATGATGTTTATACCTTGCGGAGCTCCGGCTTATTCCATTGGTTTGAGTCTGGAGAATTATCAGGTGGATGGCTCCTTGGTAAGTTCCCTCAAATTACGTCATTCCCTTTTCACTGTATGCCTATGAATCTAGTTGATGACCCATGTCTTAGCCTATGGCTGTTTTTTTCCCCTTGATGACGTGTAAAACCGGACCTTCACCATGATTTTTAGAAAAGCCCAAACCCTTAAAAACTGATTCCCCAGCATTTCAAGCTTATATATTTCAAGTTTTTAGTCACTTATTATTCTTTCCCCCACTGGGCTGCAACTCTGTTCAGGACTTTAGGATACGGGCGCCGCCATCTTTGCTCAGATGCATCACACTTACTGAGGAGAGGAGAGCGTGATAAAGTGCAGGGGGCGGGTTATAGCTGTGCTTTGCTCAGACAGAGCAGAGCTGGGGTGAGGAAAAGGTCAGAAATCCCAGAATGCAGAGCAGCACAGTCAGAAGGCACTTCCTGTTTGCAGGCTGCCTGATATTCCCTGAGCCGCCATCTTAGATGTTTAAAGGCTGATAACATGCAGTAGATGCAGGTAGGATGAATTTGTGAGCAATCTGTATGTACAGGGTGTGGGAAACATATAAGATAGGCTCTTATTTAGAGTGAACTACCGCTTTAAACAATAATATTGGTTCGAATGTGTAATTTATGTAAGTATTTTGTTATTCTTTCAGGAGATTCAGGCTATCCGCTTCTGCCCTGGCTCCTGACGCCCGTACTTCGGCCGCAGAATGAGGCACATGAGGCATGCAATCGTGCCCACAGGAAAACCCGGGCCATAGTAGAGAGTGCCCTTGGACTCCTGAAAACACGACCTAGTGCCTCTGGTCAAGCAGTGCAGGCAAATTTGATTTCCGGCTATTTTTCCTAAAATTAGTTTTTGTTTATGTATTTTTTTATTTTGACTATGATTTGCCTTTGTGAAGGCCTTTTTCTTTTTAAAACAAAAAAAAAGTAATAACTTAATTACTAAAAAATTGACACCTGATTTGAGCCTCATGCAGTTGATTTTCTCATGTTTGTCCTTAAAAACCTTCATTAATATCAAAATAACCCAAACATTAATGCATCAACTTAGCCAAGAACAGGTAAAGTCCCATTCAATCTATTTTCTGCAAATATGTCAATTTTTAGTTGAAGGGCACTCGCAGACTCAAAATGTACATACATTGTAAAACATAACTATAAATTGGGGCAGACTCCTGGCACCTAGCAAATGGCCACATCCAGGAGTTCTAAAGTAACTGACTCCAGGCTGAAATTTCCCCACCCCCCAACATCAAGATCCATAGGGAGCAACAATTTCCCAGGGAATAGTGGGGCAGGAATACATAGGCCCACATACACACCCTCTCCTGCTCGGCCACATTTGCCACCGGCACAGGTGGAAAGCAGCCATACATATGCCACATCCACGCCTGTAAGTTCGGTGGGCAACCAGCCAATGACCCCCAGTCCTAATGCCAGTCCAGTCCAATCTTTGCCATGGGCAAATGTAGTTGTTTCCCAGGCAAGAATGTCCCCCAATATTGCCAACAAACAGGATGAGCCAGCCACCATTTGATTAGGCCCAAGCCTGCAGTGTGGGAGCTTGAGCGGCCGCTTCCATGAGGCTTAAGCTCAGCCATTGGCTAGTGGGGTATGTGAGCACTCTAATGAGCTATATGGGCGAATTCAAAAACAAACCAGCAAAGCCATAAAAAAACCCAATCTTGGTAGTGCTCATCAGACAGGTAAATAGAGTGGGGATGTAGAGGAAAGATGTGGAGCAGATCCAGGTCAAATAGATCTTAAAATTGATGTTGTTGGAGGTGGCCCAACACCTGGGCATGTGTGGCATTCATAATCTGCCACTGCTCAAGCATCTGTCTGTTGCTAGTTCGAAATGCATCTGGCATGGCAGTGAAGTTTGCTTTTAAGGTGGCCGTTTGTTCTACCATCTGTGTGGTTAATTTGGCCATTTGTCCTGCCATCTGTGTGGTTAAGTTGGCCATTTGTTCAGACATCTTGCTGGTTAAGTTGTCCATTTGTTCAGTCATCTGGCTGTTGCTCCTTGTTGACTGCGTCTTCCACTTCCCCGGCTTTGAGCGCCTGCAGATGCTAGAGCTCAAGGGCGAGCAACAGTCCCAGATGTGCTCGGCAAAACCTCTGCAGCAGAGCTACCACTGGGGACTGTAGGCTCAGTCTCAGCCTGCTGCCCACGATGGGCTGGCAGCATGCATCCAGCTTCACTCTGCTGCAGAGGATTTGGTGCAGTGGCAGATTAGGTTCCAGGGGGGTAATTTCCGAAGCTCCAATCTGGCTGGCATCCTCCTCCATCTCCTGGATTACATCCATCAGTCTGTTGGGACATGTGAAAAAGTGTTTCAGATTTGGCCCTAAATATCTTTGGGATCAAAATTACTCATGTGCATTCACATGCATCAGCAGTTTCATCAAAGTCCATTTACCCTATATATCTGTTCCTGGGTCCTAGGCAGCAGGGAAGTAGACGGCGTGCTCAAACTGGAGGAGGCTTCCACATATCCAGAGGCTGGATGCTGGGCTGGGTTTAAAAGTAAAAGGCACATAAACATCCATTGATGAGCTGGATTAGTACATATGCTTTAGAAAACACGTGGGCCAAGCAGGAATGACAACTCCCCCAACGGTGCCAGCTGACCTTCACAATGAATGTCAGTATCTCTTATATGTATGCCTCACCCTGTACATACAGATTGGTCACCTTAAATAATACAAACATGCATGTACTGCATGTTAGGAGGCTTTACAGATCCCAAATGGTGCATTAGGGGCCCACAGTCAGCTTGCAAATAGCAATTGGCTTCAGAGTATGCTGCTGTGCATTCTTCCTATGTAGACCTTATCCTGACCACAGCTCAAGTTTGTCTGACCAAAGCACAGCTACAACCCCAGTGGTAGAAAGACTACTTATAAGACTACTTATTGACTATATTCACATCACATGCAGTGCTTTGGTAAGATAAATAGTTTAATAGTGAGCAGAAATACTGTCAAAGGTCGTGTATGGCCTGCAAACCTTTTTAAGGACCATTAACTACTGCACCCTGGGAGAGTGGCCATCATGAAGGACATTCCTCAGACATTAAACACCCGCCTAAAACATTAACCTCCCCTCAAAGCCACTCCCTAGGGGCATGTGTTCATATCTGCCCGTGAGCCTCATTTCACACGTTTCCAATAGTTCACATTCAAACAAACATTACTAACCTGCAGAAATGGTATGGATGTCCGTGTCCTGTCTGCCAGAAAGGCCCTCTAATGCGACGGGGTGTATCAATACCAGGACCATTTCTTCAGCTCTGGTATATTGTAATTTGGTGGGGAAGCCTCCGCCAAGCTGAAAAATAGAGGTTATAGAGGGCATTGTGGTCACTACAACAAGCAGCAAAATGCACAACTCAAATATGTACCTGTGATTGCGCCGTTTATTCTGTTTCTTCCGTGCTGCATACTTCAGGTAAGATATTTTTCTCTGTATCTGCTCCACATCTTTCCTCTCGTCCCCCGCTGCATTGACCTGTCTGGTGAGCTCCTCAAAGATATGGGTCTTTCTCATTTTGCTGGTTGTTTTTGAATGTCGCCCAAATAGCTCATCATAATGAAGTGTGAGGTTGGCAATACTAGGGTTTGTTCCTCCCCAAACCAGCCACTCAACTGGCCTCGCCGCAATGTTCGGCCTAATGGTTGGTCTTCTGGCTCATCCGTGTTTGGTGGCAGTTCGGGGGACATTCTGGGCTGGCTCTGTGGTGATGAACGTCACGTGGCTTGGAAAAAGACTGTACTGGACTCCCATTAGGACTGGGGGTTCTTGCCTGGGTGGCCACCGAACTTCCAGGCGTGGGAGCATAGGTCTCGCTGGTTTCCACCTGTGCCAGTGGCAAATGTGTCCGAGGAGGAGAGGGTGTGCTTGAGGGGGTGGGGCTTCGGGCCCTCTGCTTCTTTGTGGCCTTTGAACTGGTGCTCCGTTAATCATGGGATGTGGTAGGGTGGGGAGGAGGAGAGGGTGTTCTTGGTGGGCTGGGGCTTCGGCCTTCTGCTTCTTTGTGGCCTTTGAACTGGTGCTCCGTTTATCATGGGATGTGGTAGGGTGGGGAGGAGGAGAGGGTTTTCTTGGTGTGCTGGGGCTTCGGCCATCTGCTTCTTTGTGGCCTTTGAACTGGTGCTCCGTTTATAATGGGATGTGGTAGGGCGGGGAGGAGGAGAGGGTGTTCTTGGTGGGCTGGGGCTTTGGGCCCGCTGCTTCTTTGTGGCCTTGGAACTGGTGCTCTGTTTATCATGGGATGTGGTAGGGCGGGGAGGAGGAGAGGGTGTTCTTGGTGGGCTGGAGCTCCTCACCCTCTGCCTCTTTGTGGCCTTGGACGTAGTCGTACCTTGCTGCCTGGATGTGGGTGCCTTCTTCTTTGAGGTTCCTTCCTTGCTTTTGGTTGCTGTTTTGGATGTTCCGAGATTTGTGGGCAATGTTGCCTTGTGGTGGCCACTTTCGCTCCACGTTTCATGCACCTTGCTAGTCGCTTGGTGCGACCGAGTGCTCGGTCGGGAGGATGAAGTGTCCTCATGCCACTGTGGCCTTTTGGTCTTGGCCTCCTTTGCTGCTGTTTGGTTTCCGCCCCCTTTTTTGGGTGCCATGCTGACAATCTCAAAGAGAATAAGCTGTGTGTTCATTACCCTTTAAATCCTAATGACTGGGTATGACGTGCGTACGGCCGTGCGGAACCCGGAAACTGCTGGGGCATTACTTATCTGCTGCGGACAAGAAGAAAGATGGCGCCCACGATCTTCACCCACCAACAACAAGAGCTGATTATGCCCGTAAGTGTATTGTAAGGACGTTGATTTGCCATCTAAATGCATGCCTAGGCCTTAAGGAAGCGCAGGAAGAAACGGTTGTTTTTAAAAGTGATTTAAACTCAAAAACAGAAGTTAGTGCGCACATGTGCGAACAAAATCACTAGCAGCTAGAAGGATAGTTTAAGGCTAGAAATATGTTTGGGAATGTCATTTAGTCAACTGATCTAATTGTGACAGATATTTGTATGCAGTTTGATCTAACAATTTTGTTTTGTGTTTTTTAGACGATGCTTCAGCGCAGGTACGACTACCTGCCCAACGGTCTCTATTTCCCAAGTAAGTACATAGCGATTGCATGCTAGATGTAACTAATACAGAAGGTAGGCCTTTATTTATAAATGCTTTTCTTTTCTAGTGTTGGAAATGGAGTATCGCATCAGACGCACCCGGAGGCGCGCAGTCCGGCCAGTGCTGCCTGAATCTGCAGCAGCAAGTTAAGGTGGTGGATCTCCAGGGCCAAGTTCCTACCCCTCCTCTGTAGCGGCGTCAGACCAGCCCCTGGACCTTTCTACAGAGGAGGGGCATCACGGCGTGGGCAGGGAGTTGACCCAAATGACGGAGCCATTAGCCTCTGGTATGTGACTCTTAATGTAACCCCACACACATACATGCTATTAAAAGCAAAGCTGATTCCTTTAATCTCTTTTTCTAGATTAATATGTTGCGGGTGAAGGATCTGGAGCAGAGACTGCAGCAGATCATGCAGAGGAGGAACATGGAGAAGGTGGGTGATGTCACACACACATTCTAAGTGTCATTTGGTTACTGTTGAATCAGACATTAGAAGTGAGCCTATTTTAAATGTCTCTACAGCCTCACATTCCCAGCAGTGGCAGGCCCCAGACCATAGGGTGGTCCCCGAAGCAGAGGTCGCCCACCACCGAAGTAAGTAGTAATGTAAATAGTTTGAGTATGTTGATAATGACATAATCACCAATCAACCTACATCCATTGGCAATGTCCTTAGCATAACGACATATGCCTGTTCCTTAAGAGTTGCCTTAGCATAATGACATATGGCCTCTTCCTTTAAGAATTGCCTTAGCATAATGACATATGGCCTCATGAGTTAGCTTGCAACCTAATAATCATTCCATCCATAGCTGTTAAACATGTATTTGCTAACCAATATTTTTTTTGTCTCTTTTTAACAGACACCGCACGTGCCAGATTGGCACAAATCAGTGCCATGGTGTTTCGGTTGGTGGGCGAGATGCAGGAGCTGTGCGATTCGTTGGGGACCACAGATGAAGATTAATTATCTGGGGCCTGCCATTTCTTTGTATATAGTTTTGTATTTTTTACTGTAGTTTTAAATATTTTAATGGTTTTAAACTTGAAACTTAAAAAAAAAAAAAAAGAAAATTTGTACTTGCACTAATTTTACAAAATATTTTCTTAAAAAAAAAAGGCACTAAAATGCCATTTCTTAGTAAAAAACACAAAAACTTGTTTCTGTGTCATTTTCTTTTCTAAATACATTCATTAAGGGTTGTTTACCACAAAACGAAGGAAAAACCCCAAATTTATATCTGAAGAATTGCCAGACCGCGATGTGATTTAGGTAAGCATTAGGTGCGGGAAATGGAAGAAGAATGAGACCGCGATGTGATTAAGGTAAGCTTTAGGTGCGGGAAATGGAAGAAGAATGAGACCGCGAAGTGATTAAGGTAAGCATTAGGTGCGGGAAATGGAAGAAGAATGAGACCGCCAAGTGATTTAGCTAAGCTTTAGGTGCAGGAAATGGAAGAAGAATGAGACCGCCAAGTGATTAAGGTAAGCTTTAGGTGCGGGAAATGGTAGAAGAATGAGACCGCGAAGTGATTAAGCTAAGCTTTAGGTGCGGGAAATGGAAGAAGAATGAGACCGCGAAATGATTAAGGTAAGCATTAGGTGCGGGAAATGGAAGAATATACTGACCACGAAGTGATTAAGGTAAGCATTAGGTGCGGGAAGAGGAAGAATATACAGACCGTGAAGTGATTAAGGTAAGCATTGTAGCAGAAGTGAGTGAACAAAATATGTAGTCGAGCACATTAATTAGTTAATTTTGTAGTGCGCCGGCGTAAGGTCGTAACAATTTTCGTCTGGACGTATATTTATAGAAAAAGGAAATCAGAATCTAATGGGAAACGTAAATGATTTGTTCGAGGCGACATTGGAAAAAGGCCAAAAACAGAAGCCTACGTTGTTTCATGAGTAACCTAAACGGAAAACAAAAGCTGAAAAATGGCATACGAATGGACGAAAACTTTACTGAAGGCTTGCGATGCATGCTTAGAATCACGCATACACTCATACGCAAGCGGGAAAATTAAAAAAAAAAAAAGATTGACACAAAAACGAAAAACTTTTTTTGTCTCTCTGAATCAACCCTAAACTTAGTGCTGATGAGAGCCTAAAGCTCGAAACACGTGTCCACTAGTTGGATGTGTCTGGCTGTATAAAATTTAAAGCTAATCCTTGGCATTGCATCCTTAGCGGTTCTAAGGGCCTTGGATGGCACAGAGACGTAAAGAGATGATTTGCATAGCTCCGCCTACTGCAAGGGTAGATGGGTAATGCTCTCTGTCCTTGGACTGGGTACTGTGCAAATACTTTCCGTTCTAGGAAAGCCACTCTTTTCCTTTACCTAAGTAGAGGGTTTTTTGATCTCTTTAGCCCCCCTATATTAAGCCTAACATGGGTCTCTCCACATACTGGCTTGCGACTATGTTTTGAATCAACCCTATTATCTTGAATTACACGCCTCAAGCTTTCTAGGCATACCAGGCTTCTTGACATATGTGCAGTTTTCTGGACGCAAACCCTCAAGGAATTTACTGGTTGCACAGGGTTTCCCTAAAAATAATAAAAAATCTGAATAAAAAACACATTTTTCTAAAATGTCAATATGCAAACAATATTAACAAGATAAATCTGAAAGCACAAGGTCCCGTAAACAGGACAATACCCAACATGCATAGGTAATTTTAACCCTTTTAACTGCCAGCCTACATGAGATTTTTCCAGGCCATCAGTATTTTGTGCTATGTTAACCTGTGATTTTTGCAGGAATTTCCATGAAATGTAATTTTTCCAGTATTTTTAAATATTTTTGATTGAAATATGTAAAAAAAATGTTTTTAAACTAAAATCTTTTATTTTACATTTTTTTTTTACTTCAAGAAAACCGTATTGCATGTGAAAGCCCGTTTTCTCCCAATTACAGCGGTACCACATATGTATCGGTAGCACTCCCCCCAATTGAAAAAAATGATACTATCCACACTATAAAGGGTTACATTTTTTTAAATAAGCTGGGTGCTGGAGGCAGGGGATCGGGGTCCCTCAGCCCCCCCCCCCCCCCGCACTCGTCCACTACTGATCACCGACTTCTGTCAGCTCTACCAGTGCCCCAGAAGCGACTTTTATAGCGGAAGGAGCGGAATGATGCCATCCCGCTTCTCATATAAAAGTCTCTCCCACTGGCGGTCGGTTGAGCTGTCAGAAGCGGGGGACACCGAAAGGGACACTCTGGTGGCCGCTGAAGACCCCCAGAGGGGATCAGAGGCCCCCAGGGATAGAGAAGGCCCACGTCGCTGGATCGTGGCCCCAGGTGAGTGAGTTTTTTTTGGCACAAGCAGGGGGAAACGCCAGGCACATGAATTTCATGTAACTGGTGTTTAATGGTTGGAGAGGCAACCACGTGAAATTCACTGGCTTGCCGCTTAAAGGGTTAATAGCCTATTGCTTTATTTCCAGTACTGAAATTGCTTTAACTATTTTAGCATTTTTAAAGTTCTAATATTAAAGTCTGTCACTTGTACTGTCGTTAGTATAATATGGTATAAATGATTATTTAACAAAAAGTGACATCTGAAACTTTTATCAACAGTATAATGGCTGTTTTTTGTGTTATTTTAGAAAGAACTTGTTTCTCTTGGACATAAACCCGTGTCTGTAGAAAAGCAGCCAAGGTAAGTTGTATGTAGGTCTGGGTTTTGATTGGTAAGTTGTATGTAGGTGTGGGTTGTTATTGCCATTCAGCTTCCTCCTATGACCATATGAATTGGAAAGGCCAAACATGACCAAAATGGGAAGTGCAGCGCCTCTGGGCACCACCATTAGACTGGAGTAGTTAATCAAGAGACTGCCAGCACAAAAGGGAAATCAGTATATGAGCAGGCACAACATTACAACATTATATCTGCCACATACGCAGTAATATAAAAAATATAATAAACATTCTCTTTGTAAATCTGTCACAGTGCGGACTTATTGGCTCAAATCAACAGGTTCTTCTGACCTCTTCATTTGGGCTCCAGGTCTGGAAAAACTTTGCATCATTTAGCAGACTAATTTATGAATTGCTGATTATGGGGATACAGATTTGGGATGCCCCGATCCGATTGTATGACAGGATAGGGATGCAACTGTCACTGCAGGAACCAGGATCTAAGTGAGTTTTTAGCTTGTTCTCAAGCTTTCTGGGTAATTTATCTGTGTGGGGCGTCCCAATTTAGTTAAGTGATCCTAGAGACTTTTCAACATTGGTAACGAGAACTGCAACGTTGGTTCAAAGTGGGGATGCACAGCTGCAGAAAGCTGAGCAGACAGTGTACTGGATCAAATACCTGGAGTGTAAATTAAGTATTTTTTATTTTTCCTAGTTATCCTTAGGCCATGTTCACACCTTTCCTGTCTGTGTTGTGTAGCACAGTCACAATGTGGGGAAAACACTGCTCATTAGCTCTAAAAAGCCAGTTAACTTCACTGTACTTTTCCTTTGCAGGCCATGGAGGCCAATAAAAATGCCCTCCCACCAGGTCTTTCTGACCTCTTGATGCCCTGGCCGGTGCTGAGTCCTTCCCCCATTGGGTCTTTTAGCCTTCCCTTCCCGGCCATTGCCGCCAAAATCTCTGGGTTCTGCCTTCCATGGGCAGGTAACAACGGTTGCTGCATGGCTTCATTTAGCATTGTGGCCAAAATATGCTGAAAATGCAAAGTGTGAAAAGAGCCTAATTCTATTGCAATGCAGGTGTAACGCAATTATAACCTAGATTATTGAATTATACCTGTGTTACGTTAACCAGTTACTGTGCAAAATATACATATATTTTTTTTTTCAAAAGCACAGCACAAACTCCTCAAAAAGCATATTGCATATATTTTGGTGGAGTGGACCAAAACCCACTGAGATCAGCCCAGCAATCGACAAGACTCCCAGACCGATTGATTCCCTTTCCCCAGGGCATCCAAAATTGGGATGCTCCGCTGTGTGAAACCCCCCAGGTCACACATAAATTCACCTTCTTTTACGGTCCAACAGCGCATGTGTGAGCTGCAGCCACATCCCACTGTCCCTCTAGCAAGGCGCGTGCCCGCACCAGGATGGGGGATACAGCCTCCAGCGTTCTCGAGCGGATCACGCTGATTGAACGAGCGGCCGCGCATAAGCCATAGAACCGTGAAGAGGTGAGTTTGTTTCGTGCGGCCTGGGGGGTTTCATTCGGGGTGCCTTGGAGGCAAGCACCACAACCCAGGATAGAGTTTTGAGTTAAAGTTTTGAGTTTTGGTCCACTTTAATAGAATACATCAATATGGCTGCTATTAGTGAACAGAAGGGCTACAAAGTGGTATGAACATCGCCTTAGAGCATACTTTTTCATAAAAAATATTCAATTATTTTGGTTGTAAAAAGTCCTTAATTGGCACACAGAGTAAACTGTTTTAAAACGAATGCACTATTTGTGACATTGTTTTAAACAGAAATGTTGCTGCCTCTAAGGATAATCTTCTTGACTGTCTAATTTGTCTGCATTCATGTTTTTAATTAGAGCCCCTCTTAGGCAGCTCTTTTAATATATTTTGCTGCAGTTATTTAATTACCATTAGGAACTTGTGAGGTTTGCAGTCTTGCTGCAGGCCTGGCTGTGGTTGTGTTTGCAGTATAAGACGTGGCTATTGATTCTCTACTAATCTAATCTAATTAGCGCTGGGACGAGTTTACCAGCAGTGCTGCTGCTGCCACTCCCGCCTGTGTTCCCCATAATGTTAACATCTTATAACAACAACAATAGGCTTTGAGGGATGTCACATCAAAGGTATTGGCACTCCTGAAGATTTCATACATTGCTGCCATAGGACTTTGAATCAAATTGGATTTTTATGTAGTCTTTTATGTCAGTGAAGGCACAGATCTAAGGACAGTAATAAAATGGCCTATACTCTCCCTGGGAAGTTTGTCCCAAGCAAAGTGCAGGTCTGAGTTAAGCATAAAGTTTCCAACATCACATTAGAGGGTTAACCCTTGCATGTCTGGTACAATTTACCAGAAAAGTTTTTCCACTTGAGCTCTTTCACCTCTTTGCACTGTGCGCATGCAGCGCTGTTCCTGCAATGCGAACACACTGCAGCCCATAGAGGTCTATGTGTAGTGCAGGTAAAGCGCATGTGTTGCACCAGCTGTACCTGCACCACATTTCCTTGCAGTTAGACACTCACTGTTGGCAGTCCCTGCTGGGTCTTCTGTCCTTGCCAGCACCCTGTACAGCCTACTTCCTTTGCTGGTTCCTGCTGCCACGACTCATGGCTCTGCCAGTCTCCACAAGCCCTGGGGCTCCTGCCATCAAAGTGGACCAGAAAGCTACAGACCCTTCAGGGCAGCCTATCAGACAGCCACTGCAGAACCTCTTCTGACGCAATGCAGTGAAAATGCACAGAGTGAAAGGAGTCTTAAAGCAGAACAAACTCAGGTTTTGTTCTGTCCCACTTGGATGCCCCACTGTGTGAAATCCCCCAGAATTCTCTGTAAAATGTACCTCCTCTCGGACCAATAGTGCACGCGCAGGCTCTTGTGCAATCAGAGACAATTGCCATGACTATGTCATTTGGAAAACTGCTCTGCCTTTCTCCAAAGGGGAGTGCAAGCGACCACATCCCTGGGCTGTGCGCACACTCCTGTCCCAGCTATTTTTGACAGGCTGATATGGGAGCACACGTGCTGCTGGGGATGCACCTGCTTGATCTGCCTAATGAAGAGTCATTTGCCAAACGACATAGTCATGGACGAGAGCCCACGCATGTGCTGTTAGAATTGGAAGAGATAAGCTGTTACTGGCGATCTGAGGAGTTACACACAGCAGCGCATCTGATTTGGGATGCCCCAGGGGAAGGCCAGCAGCTGTCCCTGGAATCTAGAACAAAACTGTGCATGGTTGTTCCAATTTAAAGTGGACCAAAATCCATGATTTTTACTATCCTGGGTTTTGGTCGGGGGTGCCCCACTGTGTGAAACCCCCCAAGAAACTCACCTCTTCCCGATCCTACGTTGCATGCCCGGCCACTCATCCAATCAGCGTGCTGGTGTCTGCATTTCCCGCTACCCTCTAACAGGGATCGTGCTCACGTTGATCATTCACAAATGCCTGGCATGGGGCTTACGCATGCGCCGTTAGACCCAAAAAGTAGGTGAGTTGAATTTATAGGCAACCTGGGAAGGAATCATTCGGGCCGGGAATCTTATAGATTCCTGGGCCGATATCCGTGGGTTTTGGTCCAGTTTAAAGCGTCAAAAAAATCGGTGTTGTCTACAGCACAGGGGAATATACCAATTGATGCTGCCCCTGCTCATAAACCGCACGAAAAAGCGCTGTCCAAATTCTTAGCCAATTAAGTCCCAGACTGAAGCACCACTTGAAATTCTGGGTGCAAATATACTCGCTCTATTCCAAATATTGGTCGGGGGTGCCTGCTGTGTAAAACCCCCAAGAAACTCACCTCTTCCCGGTCCTATGTTGCATGTGCGGCCACTCGACCAATCAGCGTGCTGGCGTCCGCATTTCCCGCTACCCTCTAACAGGGATCGTACCCGTGTTGGTCATTCACAAATGCCTGGCATGGGGCTTGCGCATGCACCGTTAGACCAGAAAAGAAGGTGAGTTTGTGGGCAACCTGGGAAGGAATCATTCGGGCCGTGGGTTTTGGTCCTGTTTAAAGCGTCAACAAAATGGGTGTTGTCTGCAGCACAGGGGAATATACCAATTGATGCTGCCCCTGCTCATAAACCGCACGAAAGCCCTGTCCAAATTCTTAGCCAATTAAATCCCAGACTGAAGCACCACTTGTAATTCTGGGTGCAAATATACTCGCTCTATTCCAAATCCCAAATAAGCAAAATCTGTCTACCAAAAAATGCACTGTAATTAGTTATTCATATATTTTTTGCCAGAAATACAACATAGAAGCACAGAGCAAGAAGTAAAGCATTAATGAACACAGGCAAACATGTATCTGGTCACAGGTGGTCTGGAGAAAATCAACTTCAGTCCTCATGCCATGTGTTACAAAATGGCATCCAAGTCTGTTGGTCCCAGTTGGCGCCCAGAGAAATGTTTTTTTCCTTCAGCTCCCAATGCAGATGTCCATTCTCACCTCCCTGCCAGGTGCTATTGTTTCAGTCATGGCTGTAACTTAATCAGAACATCAATACATGCACGAAAGGCCAAAAAGTTGCCAGGCCTTTTGTCAGGGAACCGCTGGTCACGTGATCCAACTATCAATCAGGGACCTCTGGACACACAACCCGCTTTCCTAAAGCCCCATTCAAGCCCGCCTAGCGGGACTACCAGGCCCAAAGCTTACGGACGCACAGATTCTTGGCTAAGGCAAAAAGATCGCTCAAGTTAAATATAGGTTTTAATGCAATAAGCACACTAGGCAGTGATAAACATTTGGCTATGATGGAATATGAATGAATACAAATGCTGTTCTGAGTAGTGGGTTACAGTGAGTTACACACATAATAATAGTCAGTTACCTTAAGAAGCAGTTGTAGAGTGGTGATGAAGAGCTCCCACAAGTGGTATGTCAAGAGCTTATAGATGGTTTGGGCACCTCCAGCACGCTGCCGCATGACCCTTCTCCAGAGAATGACAAAATACCTGGCACAAATCATGCCCCTTTATGCCTCGAGACTTTTTTCACCCCCTCCCTTCTGTGGAGCGGACTGTCACCTCCCACTGCTGTGGGACCTGCTTTAGAACCTAAAACCCTTTAGGGGTTCTAACTGTGGGCAAGGGGGGTCATATGGTTCTGAATATGGTACCAAATGACTTGGCTGGATGCCGGGCATCCTATGAGCCCAAAAATGAGGTCCCTAAATGGGTCAGGACCTTAGATCTCCATTTCTCTAGCTTCCCCTTGTCACAGGGCCCTGAGAAACCTACCTCTACCTACAGTTTTCTGGGCCTGTTATGGTCCGATTTGTGTTGGGGCCGCTGGTCTGAGGCTCTCGTCTTTGATGTGAAGGAGCTCACAGCCAGGGGTCACACCGCCTTCAGACCCATCGGGGCCTTCCCAGGCTGCGCTTGGCTCAACTCATAAATGCTAACTCTTCTTCCTGGGGGAGATTAGGTCCTGTGCATATTTATGACTAGAAAGCCTTAACAGGGGGAAATAAAGGGGAACTCCGGACTTGTATCTGTGGGTTTTTCACATTTAAACTGGATAGTTTGTTCACACCTGTTCTTTGCTACAGGGTGTGCCATAGACCGAATTGGCCACTGTCACAGGGTTTGGGTCTCATTTGGTAGAAGGAATCCCATAAAAGTACTCAGAATCACATGTCCACCAGCACAAAATGGGTGCCCCTCGTGCGACAACTGCTTTAGTACTGCAGCACACATTGCCATCCTAATAGAGTTTGATAGAGATTGGTTGTGATTTCAGACCTAAACAATGACTTGTAAGGCTCTACCTATTTTATTGAAATAGCTAAGTGGACCAAAACCCACGCCCCAACGGTTTCCCTTCCCTACCCCCAGAGCATCCAGAATCGGGATAACTCACTGTGTGAAACACCCCAGGTTGCCCAGAAACTCACCTTCTTACCCGGTCCAATGGTACATGCGCGAGCAGCGGCAGCATCCCTGCTATCCTTTTAACATGGCGCATGCCTGTGCCAGGCATTTGTGAATGGCCGCCAGACAAGCTCTCAGATGAAGGGGCGGGATCAGATCTGAGCGTGCTGATTTAATGAGAGCCTGTGCATGCTCCATAGGGCCAGGGGAGGGTTAGTCAGATCAGGTGACCTAGGGGTTTCGGGGTGCCTCGGGGGGCAAGAACCAAAACCCAGGATAGTCAAAATCCTGGGTTTTGGTCCACTTTAATGCCTTAGTCCCTGAAGTTTTTTGCCAACACACTACACTGGGAAGACTTCACTATAGCATAGCTTACTTTCCTTGCTTCTAGCAAATACATTGTAGCAGGCTATATTGATAAATTGTGCTAGGTACCTTTTTTAGCCTAAAAAAGTAAATAATTTCTTGTTTCTTTTTTGTTTCTCCAGGTTGATGATATCTGACACTGAGATTTTGGAAGATATAGACGCTGTAAAAAAGCTCGATTAAAAATAGAAATGAACACTGCCAGCATCTGACTTTCTAATTCAAATCCATCTGAATGCAATAAGATTTTCTTCAGGTTTTCATGATTATGTAAAAGGTTGTGCAACCAACAATCAAATGTTGGACCAGCAATCAAAAATGACTTAAACCTGACCAAGACAACAAAAGTCCTCATCCCTCCCCAGGGCAATTCAGATTGCTGCACATAAAAAATAATTGAATTTTTCTAATGCCTGCTGTGGGAAATTTTAGAAACAAAATGGCGTCACAGGCAGGCTGTCTGCAAACTGGAAGTGCTGCTGGGTTTCCTGTTACTGTGTATTGTAATTTATACCAGTTGAATCCAGGCAGCAGCATGGCTGAGTTGCTGGAAAAGGAAGCTCCAAAATGGCTGCAACCACTAGAAAATCAGTGAGGTGGTGTTTCAGCTTTGAGTGTATACAGGAGCAAATGTAAGTGTTGACAATCCTTCAGTGTAATGTATGCAGATAGAGCAAATGAGTTTGAGGGAGTTTTTTTTCCAAGTTTGCCAGGCTGGGGGTCTGTAAATGACAGCAGCGAAATAGAGAGACCATTCACACGTCACAGTTTAAATTGCAAAAACAGACGCCCGATTGCTATATAATGTAACATCGCATGTACAGTCCATTATTACATTGTAACAGCAGCCTCAAGCTTTTCTGTTTACAATGTAGCACAGCAGGGAGCCATTTTTTTCTGTTCTGCTTGTTACATTTTACAGCACAGCAGGTGAGTTTTGTAAAGAACACTGCGGGGCTGTGGTAATGTGGGAACATGTAAGGTATTCTAAGCATACAGCACATCCTGCTCCAGATATAGTAATAACATGTGGGTAATCCTCCCGACGCCGTGCACTGCAGACATGCAGAAAACAAGCTCCTCCCGGCCCTACATACACCGAGGGACCTCCCACAAATCCCCAGATTTCTCTGCAGTGCTGGAACTGCGAAGACATGAAGTATCACGCTCTCGCAGGCGAGCGGGTCTTGACAGCCTGAGGCCCTGCGGGACTATTTCCACCCATCCTCATTGTGAATTAATGCCTCCCAGCCTGGGCTGCATAGGTCGGGTGAAGGCACCTAGTGTGCTTACGGAGCTAGACTCCACCGCAATCCCCCACCATAGGGTAGGCGGTTAAGGCGAATGGTGAGCCTTCAGGGATGCCCCTCCCGCACCATCGCCCCCACGCCCCGTGTAACGGTGAACCCCGAATATTGGGCCACCTTCCTCCCTAGATTCCTCCGTTAGTGGGGGAAAAAAGAGGGGGGGGGGGTTGTGTGTACGATGGCCTAGCCTTGCCCTGATTACACTAGAGAATTTTAGCCTTTACCGGTTTCCGGGTGTCAGAGCGCGCTTCTCATTTAAGTTTTTTGTTAACCGCATCGCTTTTATTGTATTCTACTTGGCGCATACGGCAGCTCTGTTCGGGGACGCTACAGCGTTTTTCATCTTTGTATTCACCCTGTCAGATTTTTTCTCTGAGGTGATTTCTAGCATAACTGCTGTTTCTTCTGATTGGCTGCGCGCCTTCGAGCTTCGCGCTCTCCGGGGGGGGGGCCTGGTTCGGTTTGGCGCGTTCCGCGTCATCGCCCGCTCTGGCCCACCCTTCGAGATTCGCTTGGCGTCATTTCCTTCTCACATGCGCGTGGTGAGGACGGTCCTCCCCTCGCAGTTCTGTAAGTGCCCTCATGGGCGACCTTTTCCCTAGCTTGCTTCTTCGCGCTTGGCTCTGACATCCCCGTTCCCCTTGTGTCTTTCAGACCGCGGACTTCGGTGGCTTCTCCCGGTCCAGACCTTTTTAAGAAATCACTCCCACTTCCCAGCGGGTTATTGGGGCATCCAGGGTTGCTTTAAAGCGTCAATCCCTACTGGCATATTGAACTTAATAATCACCATATGGAGGCATCCCAGGAGGTGGTGAACGGGGTTCCCTCGGGACAAGCCCGTCTGTGTGTAGCTTGTGGGGTCTTACCTAGCAGCGGTGACAATGCACGGGTCTGCGTCCCTTGTGCCCAGCAGGCGCTAGCCGGTCTCCCCACCTCTTCCGAGGCTGGGCCCGCTCCTCGCCTTGCTTCCCCTACTCCCCCAAGCTTGAGCCTAACCCCCAATACTAGTGGGGACTCTCATGCTGATTTGGCCACTAGACTGGCTAGTGTGGAAAACTTAATCGCTGGCTCCTTGGCGCGCAAGGCTACTGCCAAGAGGCGTCATGTGAATCCTGAATCTACTATTCTTCCTGTAGAATCTGACGATTTACTGCTTTCCTATGCACATTCCCCATCAGAGGAAGGGGAACTGTTCTCTGACTCAGGGTCCTACGACGACGAGTCCAGGAGTCAGGATGAGTCGGGGTCTGATCATTGGTCCCAGGATGACATTGATACACTGCTGACCCAGATCTTTGATGTATTATCCCTCTCTCCCCCTCCCGCGGCTCCTCGGCAAAGGGGTGATCTGTTTCATACCGCTAGGGTGAGGTTGGAGTTTCCCGAACAAACTCATTTTAATAGCCTTGTGCTGAAAGAATGGGAACATCCCAGCAAACTCCAGGGGATTCCTAAAGCTGTGGATAAGAAGTATCCATTTCCTGCCGATCTGGTTAAGTGTTTGACATTGCCGCCCGAAGTCGAAGCCCCGATTCTGAGTCTGTCCAATACATCTATTATGCACACCCCTGACACTACTACGCTGCGGGATTTAGAGGATCAGCGAGTTGATCAATTGGCATGTCATGCCTTTGCCTTTGGGGGAGCGTCGCTCCGCCCGGTTTGCGCCTTAGCCATTACGGCGGTGGCGCTCAAGACTGTGGTTAAGACTGCTCTGGAAGGGGCGGATGACTTGCCCTCTGATGCCGCCAATGCTCTGGCCACCTGTGAGACCTTTGTGAACTATACCCTATCTGCATCGGACGATGCTATTAAGCTGAGTGCTAGATCCTCTGCTCTGGTGGTAGCCATACGCTGTGTGGTCTGGTTACGCCAGTGGGCTGCTGACAATGTCGCCAAGAAGGCCCTCATGGGGCTTCCATTTAAAGGGCTGCTCCTGTTTGGAGAAAGGTTAGATATCTTTGCCAAGGGCGGCAAGTTGCCCCAGCGCAAACGTCAGATTCGGCCTTTTCATGGCCCAAGCTCCCATTCGACCCCCTACCATGGGGCCAAGCTGGGTAGAGGGGTGTCCTTCGCTGGGTCTCGCGCAGATTCCTGGAGCAAGAACAGAGGATGCCGTCCCGGTTCTTCCTGGGGGCCCAAGCCCAAAGCCCCCCCCAAGACACCCCAAGCATGAAGGGGCGCCCTCGCCCGTCAGGGTGGGGGGACGTCTACAGCACTTCGAGCATGTCTGGAGACGCCTCGTTCCAGACCGGTGGATTCAGGAGGTAGTGTTCTCCGGTTACAAGATAGAGTTTGCTGTACTGCCCCCTACCAGGTTCCTTGGGTCCCGGATCCCACAGGACCCTGCCTCAGCTTGGGTCTTAATGCTGGCTGTGCAGGACCTTCTAGACATAGGGGTCATTTGCAAGGTCCCCTTAAGAGACAGGGGCATGGGGTTTTATTCCAACCTTTTCACGGTGCCCAAAAAGGACGGGTCAGTCAGACCCATTCTGGATCTAAAAATCCTAAACAGATTTGTCAGAAACGAGCATTTTCGTATGGAAACTCTGCGCTCGGCCATTGCCTCACTGCTCCCAGGGGACTTCATGACATCTGTGGACATCAAGGATGCTTACCTGCACGTTCCGGTGTTTCCAGGGCACCAAAGGTTTCTCAGATTTGCGCTGTTGGATCAGCATTATCAGTTCGTGGCCCTGCCATTCGGCCTTACGTCGGCTCCCAGGGTGTTCACCAAGGTGCTGGCAGGGGTGATGTCTCTCTTAAGACTAAAGGGCATACGCGTGTTGCCCTACCTGGACGATATACTTATCACCTCTCGGTCTCTACGGCAGGCAGAGCTGGACACTCGGTTGGTGGTGTCCACCCTGGAGTCCTTCGGCTGGGTGATCAATTACCCAAAGTCCTCTCTGTCCCCATCCTCAGTGACCCCGTTTCTGGGGATGATTCTGGACTCGGTTCAGTCAAGGATATTCCTTCCTCCACAGAAGGTGGAAGCTCTGACAACGCATGCGAGGTTCCTGCTCTCGAACCCTCATCCCTCCATCCGGCAGGGAATGCAGTTGGTGGGCTCGATGGTGGCAAGCTTCGAGGCGGTGCCCTTTGCCCAGTTTCATTTGAGAACCCTGCAGCTTCACCTTCTGTCAGTATGGAACTAGGACCCAGCGTCCTTGGACGAGATCTGGGTGATTCCCCCCTTGGTCAGACAATCCCTTGCGTGGTGGTTGGACCACAGGAACTTGTCAAGGGGCAGATCCTTCCTGGCTCCCTCTTGGGAGACTGTCACAACGGATGACAGTCTTTCGGGCTGGAGGGGATTCTGGAAGTCCCTGCGCTTCCAGGGGAGGTGGGGCCCTCAGGAGGCCCATCTTCCTATCAATGTCCTGGAACTCAGGGAGGTCAGATTGGTGCTGGAACGATTGACCCAGCACCTGAAGGGTCTGGTGGTTCAGGTACGCTCAGACAACAGGACGGCGGTAGCCTACATCAATCATCAGGGAGGAACCCGGAGCAAGGGTGCTCTCCAGGAGGTGTCTCTGATTCTAACATGGGCAGAGACCAATGTCCAATGCATCTCGGCTGTCTACATTCCGGGGGCGGAAAATCTGCTAGCAGATGCTCTGAGCAGAGGGTCGTCCCGTCAGGGGGAATGGTCCCTCTGCGACAGGGTATTTCAGTCCCTGTGTCACCGTTGGGGTGTGCCAGACGTGGATCTCTTTGCGTCACGTCACAATCACAAGCTACCGAGCTTTGTATCCCTGTCCACATTTGTTAGCAGATTCATAAAAAATTGCTTTTTGCTTGTCTTTATACTTCATGGAAGCCTGGCTATATAAGCCCTGCAGTGCCTCCCTTGCTTTCAAGTGACTTATTAGTCTGCTGTTGGAGGGTTTTTTCTTATGGTTTTGTTCTAAGGAATGGATTTGCTGAATGGTTCAATTGATTAGCGATTACCTCTCCTTCTTCAACCTAGAGCCGTGTTTGAGAAATACCCCTCTTACCACACACTTTAGGCCTCCCAATGAAAGAGTAGCAGAATAGGATCTCCATCATGATCATTTATTAAATGCTCTATCGTGTTTCTGACATCAGAGATACAAGCAGCATCCCCCAGCAAGCAATTTTTGAGTCTTCATGTCCCTTGGGCTGATGGGGGCCCAGCGGGGTCAAAGCCAGGAAAATCGCCAGCTTGGTCCGTGTTTGGGGTGTATTTATTAGCTATTGTGAAAAAATTCATGAAGAGCACCAATTTAATGAAAAGAAAACAGCCCTGGGGGGTCTATTATTTTATGTGGAAGTGATTTGTGTAGTTCAATGGAGACTCCTTTAGTTTTAAACTGTGGATTAGGGCAGTGATGCCAAGATGTAGAGTACCTGTTGGAATGTGCTCCCGATTTAATGCGTTTCTTGCAGAAGTGCAACCTTGACCTTGCTCTTATAGAGGCTGTATAGGATTTTCTAACTTTTTTCCGGGATGTTTAGGACTTTTCTATTAAAGGAGCAGGAAGTAAGTTCCACCATCTCTTTTTAATAATTCTTCTAGAATTAGTGTCCATGTTAGTTAAGGGGGGATACCAGAGAGCAGAGTCACACTTGCCCTCTAACACTCAAATGGATGACATTAATGGTTTCTCCCTTATAACTATAACACGTAGCGGTTACATAATGGAAGGTCTTCCCCGACATACCATGGCTAAAAGTTGGGTCCATACAGCCAAGCCATGATCAAATGTCAAAAAACTGGGACCCCCTGAGCAATGCATTAAGCTAGAGGGTAAGGGTATCCAACCTGAAGCCCTGGGTCAGCCCCCTCCTACCAATTCAGGTTAAGATCCGTGATGGGGCTCCCATGGCACACAACTTCATCAGATGGTTATCCCCTATATGATGTACCTGGGAAAGGGTTCCTGCAGCGGTAGCTCGCTACAAAACATAAAATTTGTCAGGTAGTAGCAAAATCCCAAACCATCATATCAATAATAAACCTGTAAACTGAACCTGCAAGCAAAAGTATATGTTAACAAAATGACTCTTACAGCTTGCAACTATTCTTAGTATACAGTACGTCCTGCTCCAAATATAATACTTACAAGTGGGATATACTTCGCCAGATGGCGCTGGACTGCAGAGGCATCGAAAATAGGCTCCTCCCGGCCCCTCAAATACCCGGGGACCTCCCACAAATCCCCAGAATTTCTCTGCAGTCTGGCTGCGAAGGACGAGAAATTGGCTCTCTACTCGCAGGTGAGCGGGGCTATTAGCCTGCGGCCCTACAGGACTATTCCCACCCGTTCCACTAGTAATATGCCTCCCAGCCTTGGCTGCGCTGGTCGGGTGAAGGTAGGCAGCACCGCTTTTAGGTGCTTAGGAGTGCTGCTCCACCGCAATCCTCCACCAAAGGGTAGGCGGTTCAGGCTTATGGTGAGCCTCTATGGGATGCCCCTCCCGCACTATTGCCCCTGCCTATCGGTGGGCCCTATTTAAGTGGCCGCCGTCCTCCCTCATCCTCCTTGTAGTCTTCGGGGGAAAAGAGGGGGGGGTGTATGTGTATAGATAGGTATGTTATGCATTCTGTGTTTTTCACACTGTCTTTTCACATGCCTTTATTCTTGTGTCAGCCGCTGCGCTGACTTGTCTTTACTGCATTTTAAATTTGCCGCCGCGCGCTGACTTGGCTCCGGGCTTTGCGGCGGCATTACCTCAGGCGCTGGTGCGCCATCATTGGCTGCTTGCCGTTCTGGCTTTGTGCTCTTCGGGGGGGCGGGGCCCGTCTTTGGCGCGTTCCGCGTCATCGCTGTTACTGGCCTGCCCCTCGAGGTATACCGACGCCATCTTTCCTGCTTGGTTGGCCTAAGCGCGACGGACTCCTACCTACCGCGGTCCGTAAGAGCCCTCGCGGGCGGCCTTATTTCCTTTACTTTGGTTATGATGTACTTAATGTCTTGTCTGCTTATGTCTTTCAGGCGGGACGAACCCTTCCTGGCTTCTCCTGGCCCTGTTTTTAATATTTGTCTGCTTATGTCTTTCAGGCAGGACGAACCCTTCCTGGCTTCTCCCGGCCCTGTTTTTAATATATTACTTATAGGCCTTGTAAAAATTATACTCCCACTTCTCTCAGCCTGATGTGCCTTCTAGACTGGCTACTGTTGAACAGATTATTGCGAAGTCCTTAGCGCGTAAGGCCCCTGCTAAGAAGCGGCATTTGACGCCTAATGTTACTGTTTTCCCTATGGGAACTGAGGAGTTTTTGAATCTGTGTGGCTATACCCCGTCTGATGAAGGGGAGCTCTTTACTGATTCAGGCTCATCTGATGAGAGACCAAGGGGTCATGACGATTCTGGCTCTGACCTCTGGGCCCCGGATGACAATGACAGATTATTGACCCAGATTTTTGAGGTTCTGTCTATCTCTCTCCCTGTTGAGGCTCCCAGGCAAAGAGGGGAGCTTTTTCATACAGCAAAATCACGTCTGTAATTTCCAGAGCAGGCACATTTCCATAACCTTGTGCTCAAGGAATGGGAGCGTCCCAGTAAACTTCCCGGGGTTCCAAAAAGTTGGGATAGGAAGTATCCCTTTCCTGCTGAGGTGGTTAAATGTTGGTCATCCCCTCCATCCCCCCCCCCCCCCCCCCCCGCGAGGTGGATTCCCCGATCCCAGGGCTATCTAACACCTCTGTCATGCATTCCCCTGAATCTACTACCCTGCGGGATGCTGAAGACTGGCGTATTGATCAGCTGGCATCCCACGCCTTTGCATGTGCGGGGATGGCGCTGCGCCCAGTCTGTGCCTCTGCCATTACTGCTGTGGCCACTAGAACCCTTATCAGGAATATGCTTGATAGTGCCCCTGATGATTTGCCTTGTGAGGTGTTTAATGCACTCTCCAGTTGTGATGTTTTTGTAAATTTTGTCCTATCAGCATTGGATGACACCATCAGAATGTGTGCCAGAACTTCTGCCCTCGTGGTGGCTATACGCCACTCGGTTTGGCTGCACCAGTGAGCTGCTGACAACGCTGCCAAGAAGGCCCTCACTGGGTTTCCCTGGACAGTCTGATTGCACAGGCTCAGTCCCTCCTAGCTTGTCCCCATCCCTCCATCAGGCAGGGGATGCAGCTGGTGGGCCTGATGGTGGCGTGCTTCGAAGCGGTCCCTTATGCTCAGTTCCACTTGAGGCCTCTGCAACTTCACCTATTGTTAGTATGGGACAAGGACCCAGCGTCCCTGGACAGGGTCTGTGTGCTTTCCCCCCTGGTCAGGAGGTCCTTCTTGTGGTGGATGGACTCAAGGAACCTGTTGGGGGGCAGATCCTGTCTTGCCCCTTTCTGGGAGACGGTCACCACGGATTCCAGTCTGTCAGGTTGGGGGGGAAGTCCCTGCGGTTCCAGGGGAGGTGGGGCCCTCAGGAGGCCCACACACCTATCAATGTCTTGGAGCTGTGGGCGATCAGGTTAGTTCTGGCTCGCTTGATTACTCAGCTTCGGGGCCTGCCTGTTCAGGTGCGCTCGGACAACCAGACGGATATTTTTTTCCAAAAGTCCTTTGCTCAGCACCCTCTGATCAGGACTTTTTTCCAGGGGGTCACTCATGTGCGTCCCCCGCGTAAACCTATGGTGCCTGTTTGGGATTTGAACTTGGTTCTGTCAGCCTTGCAGGGTGCTCCTTTTGAACCTGTGCAGGATGTTGCCTTGGCCATTCTTACGCTCAAGGTTGTGTTTCTGGTGGCTATCACTTCTGTCAAGCGTGTGTCTGAGTTGGCAGCGCTGTCCATTCAGCCCCCCTACTATGAGAGGCATCAGGACAAGGTGGTGTTTTGTTTCAAACCTGACTTTCTGCCTAAGGTAGTGTCTGCCTTTCATTTGAATCAGGATATTGTTCTTCCTTCTTTGTGCCCTAATCCTAGCAATGCTAAGGAGAGAGTTTTGCACTCTTTGATTGTGGTTAGGTGTCTGAAGTACTATCTGGTGGCTACTGCACCTTTCAGGAAAACTGATGCTCTTTTTGTGGTCCCTTCTGGTCCTAGGAAGGGTTTGGCTCCTGCCAAGTCTACTATCAGCAAGTGGATTCGTCAGGCTGTGATTCAGGCCTACTCTGCTAAGGGGAAGAATCCTCCCTTCCGCCTTACTGCTCATTCCACTCGTGCTATTGGTGCCTCTTGGGCTTTTCAGCACCAGGCTTCTGTTGAACAAGTTTGCAAGGCCGCTACTTGGTCTTCTGTTCATACCTTTTCAAAGTTTTACAAGGTTGAGGGCCTCAGCTGATGCTGTTTTTGGCCGAAAGGTTCTGCAGGCGGCAGTGGTTTAAACTGCCTGCTGCTGCCTTTTTTCTTGGGGATCCCACCCTACTTTATGGACACTGCTATTGGATGTCCCACTTGTAAGTATTATATTTGGAGCAGGACATACTGTATACTAAGAATAATACAATTCTGTGATTACTCACCTGTAGAATTGGTATTATGAGTATACAGTACGTCCTGCTCCAACCCACCCTTGGTTTGCATTTTCTTGGATCCCCTGTATGGTGATTGTTATCATTGTTATAGTTGATAGTTGGGTTATTTAATTCTCCCGGCTTCTCGTTAACTGCTTTTCAATGCTGGGGATTTGTGGGAGGTCCCCGGGTATTTGAGGGGCCGGGAGGAGCCTATTTTTGATGTCTCTGCAGTCCAGCGCCATCTGGCGGAGTATATCCCACTTATAAGTATTATATTTGGAGCAGGACGTACTGTATACTCATAATACCTACAGGTGAGTAATCACAGAATTGTATTTTTACATGTGTGCCACATGGCACCTATCTCTGGGTTGACTCCGGTGTTTTTGAACTCTTTGAGGTAATGGGAGGGCCAGCCAGTCAGGGACCTGTATTGGTTCTGTGTCTAAGAACCTGAAAAGAGGAATTTTGCTTTCATACTATAAGATGCAATGTGTGACCCCATTTTGAGAAGGCTCCGCAGCCCAGAATCCCCTCTAGCAGTGGTTAGAGTAGGTGTGGTCAGAGAAATCTGTGAGGATCGTTACCTAGGAGCCCCACCAAGTGATGGGCCCTCTCTTCCAGGCCTTTCTCATTATGTCCTCTTTGACCCTGAAGATGTTGATTCTGCAAAGTATGTTCCTGGGAGGTCATGGGTTCCTGGCTGGATCCTATTGATGTGCACTGGTTCTCCAGGGGGCCTGTCTAGGATGGAGTTAAGGAGCTCAGTGGCAGAGGACAGAATTAGGGAGGCCTCGGATTCTAATATTGTCCCGCCTATTGCAGTTTTCTTGATCGGCTGATTGGAGAATGAGGTCAGACAT
The DNA here is from genome assembly GCA_027917425.1 of Gastrophryne carolinensis. Taxonomy (NCBI): domain Eukaryota; kingdom Metazoa; phylum Chordata; class Amphibia; order Anura; family Microhylidae; genus Gastrophryne; species Gastrophryne carolinensis. The sequence continues at coordinate 90,638,632 of CM051242.1, forward strand.
TTGCTTATTGGGTGTTGCCTGTGCGCTTTCTAAGGCCCTAAGATGGCGCTCGACAGCCTATTTTTCTGATTCAAGAGCCACCAACCTGGTTTCCAATGTGGAAGATTTCTGCTGCAAGTCATCTATGGCATGTCTCAAGGTGCCCTCAAGTCGAATCGCCATAGATTCTAGGTCCGCTTTGGTGGGCAGAGTCCGCAACATATTGTGTATTTCTCTCCAGAACTTGATAATAGGATCTATGTGTGAGCAGATTTGTAACCAGTGACGCAAGAGCCTGTGTGGACAGTCCCGTCCCATCGGTCCTCCCCCGCGGGCGAGATTTGACATGGGAACATAAGCCCTGGGCATCATGAAGGGAGTTTTGTAAGAAGAGAACAGGTTTTGATCCCTGGCAGCTTTGTTCCCCCACAGCCTCCCTCTATGAGCTTGTGCTCGCAGGTCTTCCTCAGGATCCTGCTGCGGGTGCTGGGTTGCTGCAACCAGAGAGTGGCGATCCCTGTGTGCTTTTGTCCATCCCGTGTGCCAGTAACTACATGGTTAGTCATTGTCATACCTGCTTAACTTCCCCACTGGTTTGTGTCCTCATGGCTGCGGCTTTCAGCAAGGTTGGTCGGCAAGCAAGGTCCTCTTCCTGCTCCAGGCACTGCCTTCTCTTCTTGCAGGGTGCTGGTATGCCAGTCTGTCAGCTTCAGAGGATGTCCCCTGCCCTGCAGTGTCACTGCTGGGTCCCGGGAGGGGAGAGGACTCACCTGCCTTTCGTCTCTCCGCTGTCGGCGATCGCCACCCCAGCTGTGTTGGCTGCCGCTGTTCCATTCTCCCTGCTGCTTCGCTGGCCGGGCACTGCTGAATCCACACCTCGAGGAGGTAAGCAGCTTCTCAGTCCCTTGCCTCTCTGCGCCTCTGGTGCCACCATCTTGGTCGTGCTGCATCCCGCCAACTAACTGCTGTCAGAAGCTGTTCTTTCTCTCTCACTGGCCTCCTCTTCCGGGTCCCTCCGTGTCTAGTGAGCTGTTTTCCCTTTCCTGGGTCCATCCTCGGCAGATCTACCTGCTTGGGGGAGACTGGATACCTGGCATGTCCTGCTTCTCTGCCACCCCTGTCGCCATCTTGGCCGATCCTCCAGCCTCCTCTCGGTCTGCACAGAAAAATCTTTTGATTTTGCCTGCAGCTGACAGTTTGGCCACTCTGGATCCTCTCTTCTTTCTTGCGGATCCCATGTGCATGTTAACTGCCTGTAATTTGAAATTTATGGAAGATATCTCTGTGGGACAGCAGGAGCTCTGGAAAACAGCTCCTCACTCAGCCATAACGCAGCCAAGCCCCCCACTATTACCTTGTTATTGCAAAATCACTTCCTTTAACAATAAAATCAAATTTCATTATGCCATTTGCCTTCATTTATGTCTCTGCTGATAATGTTTTGCTGGGAATTTCTAGTCTTCTTGGCATACTCCTGAAATATCTCTTTGAGCCCTGACATAAACCACACAACTGCTGCTCTGAATTAACCCTTTTCGCTGCCTGCCTACCTAGGGATGTTGTCACCATTTTGCGCTACATAATCACAGTGTGATTTTTTAAGACATTTCCAGGGATTTCCAGGAATATTATATATTGTGGTTGATTCAGAGCCTGGTGAGAAAACTTTATTTTTAGGAGAGAAAATTGCCATTCACTTTCATTGTCTACCTTGGTACTGATTCAGAGGCAGGTGAAAATTTTCACCTGGTAGAAAATGAAAGTGAATGGCAATTTTCTCCTAAAAAAGAAGTGAGGTTTCTCACTAGGCTCCGAATCCTGTTTTTTTTCAGCAGAATTTGGGCTTTACCATGAAATGTATTTTTTTCAGTGTTTTTGCTATATTTTAGAGTGAAATATATGAGAAAAACAAACAAACAAAAATGATATATTACATTTTGTAGCCTTTTTAATTCAATTAATTGTGTGTACAAGGCCCCATTCCTCCTGATTACAACAGTATCACATATGTATTGGTAGACACCCTTTCCTGCCCAGGAGACACCTGAAACGGAAAAGAGCACTTTAGGAGATTTTCAAGGAAAATACAACTAATATGTGCACCTTGCAGTTTTTCAGGAAAAACAACCTTTTACATTTGAAATACCCTCACAAGTTATATAGGCTTCAAATCAGAGTCAGGGGAGAATTCTTACTCCCTTTTTTAGGAGTGAAAACTGGCATTCATTTTCATTATCTACCGTGTACAGTTTTAACTTGGCTCTGAACCAAGGTAGACAAAGAAAGTGGCAGTTTCCGCTCCTAATAAAGGAGTTCTCACTTGGCTCTGAATCGACCTCATAGTCTCTCAAAATACACACCTCAAGCTTTCTAGGCATACCAGGCTTGTTGTCGTGGGTGCTGTCTTCTGGGTGCAATTCACTGTTTTCACAGGGTTTCCCTAAAAAAATTAATAAAATCAATCAACATGTGCCTAACATAACAATATGCAAACAAGAAAAAAAACAAGTGACCGTGTTTTTCACACCATAAGACACATCTAGGATTTGGAGGAGGAAAATAAGAAAAAAAAATATTTGGAATTTCAATATTGGCAGATGACCAGACATACATGAATATACTGTTAGTACACGAATATCTGTTTTACAGTATGACTATAATCAGTTCTGGTTATTGGGGTACGGTCTTCTGCATGGTCTATCTTTATGCTCTGGTCACAAAACCATCCTTGCTACAAACTGAGCTTTGTTCATGGCAGCTGCTAGTGAGGGCATTATTTACTAAAGTTTGATAAAACATTAACCCTTGGTGCACAAGTTAGTATCTGTATTAAAGTGGACCAAACCCCCCCTTGGGTCTATGAGACCCCAGATTTGGGATGCCCTGCTGTGTGAAACCCCTCAGGTTGGCCAGTAAACTCACATTCTCCTCGATCCAACAACACATGTGCAAGCAGCTGCTGCTCCCTGCTATACCTTTAGCAGGGCACGCACCCGTGCCAGGCATTTGTAACACGCTCCCTGTTAGAGGGGATGTGGTTGCCAGCTCGCTCGGCTAGACTTGGCTGAAGCCGAGTGCTTAGACGAGCCTAGAAGAGTTTTTTGTCAGCACAGTTGAACGTGCTGATTGGATGGAGGCTGTGCATGCAACATAGGAACGGGGAAAGGTGAAATGGAGTGGGCAACCTGGGGGGGTTTACACAGCAGGGCATCCCACATCGGGGTGTCCAAAACTCGGGATAGTCAAAATCCTGGGTTTTGGTCCACTTTAAGCAGCTCTGTTTAAACAATACTGGATATGTTACATTGCCATTGCTATAAATGCTTGCTATTGATTGATTGTGTTGTTTCTCCAACTAAATGCTTGTTACAAAACTGTTTTGAGTATAAAACCGTTCTTGCTACAAATTATTCTTGCTACAAATTATTCTTGCTACAAAACTGAATATGTTACAAAACTTTTCTTGCTACAAATAATTCTTGCTACACAACTTTTCTTCGTACAAAACGTCTTTTGCTACAGAACTGTTCTTATTACAAAACCAATTAATAGAGTTGTCTTTGCTACAGACTTGCACTTGCTATATAATTCCTTTGACATAAGACAGTATTTGTATTACAAACAGTTATTGCATCTGCTGCAGAACAGTACAGATCACCAACCTTGTTTGCTATAAGTATTTATTACATTGTGTACTTTTGTACCAAAGGTACATTATATTGCACTAAGGTAGATTGCTATATACCTAGAGGCTGGAAATTCCCTAGTGGATGGCACAGCTCATGACATCAATATTCCTCTACCTTTACTTAATTGTATTGTATTTGTTGTGAAGTTATACCACAGTAAGAAGAGTCTATTCTGTTTTATATATGGTTTATTTTTGATAATCTCAATACACTTTGTCTTATTATTATATTATAACTACAAAACTAGGATATTTAACTACAAAATATAGGTGTGTCAGCTGCTCATTTCTCTTTCGTGGATCTGTTGTGACCACCTTTGGGCTAAGTGGTGAGTAACCTGAACCCAGTGACCTTACCTACTGAGGTTACTAAAAAAAAAAAGATTTATTCTGTGAACTTTAGATGTGCATCTATGGCCTGATTATGTATAAGGAATCCCCCCCCCCCCAAATTTTTTAGCATTTTAGCAAAACACTAACCTTTCGGGTGGTGAGATGTGTCTAATAGGTGGGGCCAGATTAAGTGTGGTGGAGGCCCCAGATACAGTATTTTTTTTTTAAATATTAGTCCAACCAAGTAACTGATTGGAGGTTGTCAGGCACCCGCCTACTTAATGGAACATCAGATCGAGTCCCTGTGCCTCCCTTATGCGGGCGTGTGCTGCTCGGTAACTCCTGCTTTGCCATTCTGGGTGGAGGGTAGTGTAGTCGGCTTGCTGGTCCAGCAGAAAACAGTTCCCAGCATTGAGCTGCCAGTGGCTGTGCTTGGTGGCTTATGTGCAGTGAGCGGGCACCGATTGACAGCTCTGCACCCACCCATCACTGTAGCGTTGCTGACGGCAGCTTTGCTGCTCTAGACTCTCCGTTCTGCCCCGTGGTGGCTTTGAACGTGGGTTTGCAAAAACAAAAAAAGGCCTGCCCAGGCGTCCTGCCAATAGCTTTGTTGTTGGCACCGCGTCCCATCAGACCAAAGACTCGAAAGCCTCCTGGACCAGACCATAACCCAAAGGTTGGTGGAGTCCCCCTTTGGCTCATATTTCTCTCTATGCTAATAGAGCAATAAATAAAGTAAATCTGAAACCGCGAGGTCCCCTTAACAGAGCAATACCCAACATTCATAGCTACTTTTAACCCTTCAACTGCCAGCCTACTTGAGATTATACCCCCCTCCTTCTTAATAAAACCAGCTAGGGCACCAGCTATGAGGGCTTGTAGACCAGGGCACGGACGCCGGATGGGCCAACCCTGAAGGCTACCAGCCCGCATTGTCCTCACAGGCTCCTCCCCCCCCCCCCCGGGCTTTGGGGAGGCAGGTAATAGGGCTCAGGGTTTACCCTGAATTTGAGCCCAGGTTGTGGGTCTCCAAGAAGGAGCTGCCTACTCACCCAAGTGTAATGGATGAAGAAGAACTAGGCCCCCTGCAGGACATTGCACATTGTTATAGCTCTATCTGAGTTTGGGTAGCAGGGACCTTGTTCTTTAAAGTTTGCAACCATGAAAAGATGGTTACATTTCCCATCCAGTCAGCAATACTGCTTTGGAATGTCTCATCTATATAAGAAAAGAGCATTTTAGTGTACTATCCTGTATTGTAAAATCTGTTTCTCCGTAAATGCTACACATTGCTTGCTGTGGCTGCGTGTTGTCTTCTCATTGCAGTTGCTATTGTGTCTGATATATGGATTTCTTTCTGTGGTTTTTATGGTGCTGCTTGCTGTAAACAGACTTCCACTTCTTGTGTTTGGGGCGATGTACCCAGATGCAATGCAGTATCTGTTTACATAAAAAATTGTCTTCATCAAACTGCGCATAAGTGACATAAATAGTGGAGCTTATGACAGATCAATACATTTTTATCGTTTTGTAGTAGAAAGCACTTTTAATCTTAATAGATAAATTGGCAAGTAAACAAGTAAATAATGCTTTGTAGATGCCTTAAAGACTCCAAGTGCAAGCGTGGGTAATTCCTTTTGAGCAGACTTGGCCAAATACCTAGTGTTCTTTTACAGAACAAACAGAAGAAATTACTTCCTATGAATCGTATTTTGAAGCTGTGTCAAGGTCTATGAATAAGTTATGACTTACAGATGATGGAGCAAAACGTCTTGGTTGAAGCCAATAGTCAGAGCCCCACTAGGGTCAATTTAACTGCCAGCAGAAGGTACATTTTGCTTATGGTAACACACTGAAAATGGGGGATTGAAATATCATTAATGTCATTAATTAAAAAGATTATTAATATCAATATTTCAATATCTTAACTTATAATATAATTTTAAGTTAGAATATTTATCTCCTTTTACATATCCTATTGTATCACTTATTATTTGACCAGTTTATTCTACAAAACTATATATTAACCCAAAAATGCGGTAAACAAAATGGTGATGAATATACATGTTAAATAAACCCCCAATAACTAAATACACCCTGATTCGATTTAATCACGATTCTCCCAAATTGTCCACTAAAACCTTGAATCACCTTGGAAGGCACAAAAATGCTGTCTAATGCTCCAAGAAGGCACAGGAATAGCCCCAGACACCACGCTAAAGCCAGATTACAGTTACAGATTAAAGTGGAGGGCCCTTACAGTAAGTACACATTGGCATTTTGCAATAAAGGACGAAACTGCAGAGGCCTTGGGAGCATTCCCCCAGTCAACAAATTTGCCAGCCACCTGCCCAGGGCCAGACAAAGGGCCACAGCAGCCATCACATTACCCACTTAGGGTTTCTTAAATGTTATAATTTTATGAACAGTGTGAAGGGCTCCCCCAGTCCAAAAATGACACTTGCTTTCGCCAGGCAAAGCCAGAAGGCTACAGCAGCCATCATATTGCTCACATAGGGTTTCATAACATTTGATATTGAAGGAGTAAAGTGCAGAGAACCCTGGGAGGGGCCCCCAGTTCAAAAATGTGCACACTTACCACCCAGTTAAAGGCACAGAGCCAGTACATTGCCCACAAAGGTTTTTTTTAGATTTTTAATTTGATGAAGGTGTGGAGGGCCCTCCCCAGTCCAGAAATTAGCCCACCTCTGCCCCAGGCAAAGGCCTCATTGGGTTCTACACATTTTACATTAGAAATGCAGAGGGCCCCGGCAGGGCTCCCTGGTACAAAAATTCGACCACCTCCTGCCTAGGAGAAGGCAAAAGGCCACGGTATGATTAAGGACACATTAGGGTTGATTCAGAGCCCCTTTCTCAACATTTTTCCTAGCAAACAAAAAATCACACAAAAAAGAAAACCTTTCACATAAAAATTCTTGCAGAAAAAAAGGCTTTGCTGAATCAGATGAGGTGGAAAAATGGACGAGAACAGAAATTTTCACACAAAAAAAAATGATGAGAAAGGGGCTCTGAATCAACCCTATTGTCCGAAATACGTCTACGCTAGACTTTGGAGACCTTATGAATACTCTGTTTGGCATTACAAGTCTATTAAATAGATTGTGAGCAGTCACATTTATAATAGATAACTACATTTTGGATATTTTTTTGACCTTCGCTGGCCTCAATTCACATAGGTTTTTTTTAGATTTTACATTATACTCCTGGACCATAACATACAAGTGCACTCTTCGAGTTCAAGTGGTACCGCCTGGGCCTGCTATGCTTATGTGTTTGCTAAAAGTCCTATTTACAATAATAATATGGAGTTGGTACATTTCATTGCTGAGGTAACATCCCACATGGCTGCAGGGATTTGCTTCCATTTACACACAAATGAATCTGTAAGGTCATGATATTTAACGTGATCTGTTTTTCCAGTTTGTTCTAATGCTGCTCAGTAACAGGGGGCTGGGCCACACTATTCTGTATAAGCCATTGCCTTATGGAGACTTGGTTGAGATACAGCAAAGCAAGGCCTTCCCCAAGCAATACAGGAGTTTTTAAGGCACACAATTATCTTGGAACCTTATTTTATGATGTAACATTACATTTCCTTTAGTGGATTTAGGCAACCTAGTTCAAACAATTCTCTATCAAACCCAGAGTCATACATCCAACTGCCTGATTCTAAGGTGATTCATCAGGGAAGACATTTTCCAAGGCTAAAAAGGGCACTTTTTCAAGCAATGGCTTGTGCAACGTCAGGGTTGTGTACAGCTGCATTAAAAACCAAATCTATGAACCTTACAGCAGTATGAACATTTCTTTATTCAGTCGTTATTATATATTCTCTCAAGAATATGAAACTCTGAGTAGCAGTAATTCCTCTGACACCCCTACAAGAAACAGTGCGCATATGCATCGCTCCCCACAGCAATTCAGATTGCTGCACACAAACATTCATTAAATTTATGTAACGCGTACTGTGGTCTATTTCCGCTTCTGGAGCTGCAGGTAGCCTGCAAAGAGGAAGTGCTGCTGGATTTCCTGTGCATTGTGGGTTATGCCAGTTCTTACTGTTGCACGCTCTGCACCCCTCCTCCCCGCCATAGCCAACCCCCCGAACTTGCTGCACCGGAACTTTGGGATCCCTACTCATGATCCATAGAATCGGGTTGGCTGTAATTCTGGTTCGATTAATTCAGCCGAACTTGCTGCCAAACTTCTAGTCCGGGACCTGGGAACTCGAACCCCATTGAAGACAATGCAGACTTGAACTTTGAGGCCCAAAAATGGCTGTAAAATGGGGTCAGCAAGAGACAGAGATTTTAAAATTGAGGGGAACAATTGGGTGCAAAATGGGCCTGGGAAAGTACACAAAACAGAAAAGAAAAAACGAAAGAAATACATACATGAGTGAAAAAATATATACACATTTTTTTTTACGTGTGTCAGAGGTCATATTGGGGGGTAACACCAGGAGGATATTCCTGCACAAAATGAGCTAGGGAATATACTCAAAATAATCACAGAAAAAACAAAAAAATAAAGAAAAAAATAAAAATATTAGTTTTTCGACAGGTGTTGGAGGCCTGATTTAGGGGTAACACCTGGACGATTGCCCCACACAAAATGGACTAGGGAAGCTACTCCAAATCATCACAGAAAACTAAAAAGTTAAAACAATGGATTTTTCGGCCGATAAGACGCACCTGTCAAAAGGATGTACCTAGGATTTGAAGGAGGAAAATTTATATTCTGAACCAAATGTTGTGGTAAAACACCATCCCCCCAGGAACTAAATAATAGGCAAAGACTCCCCCCATTACAGGCAGAGTGTCATTCTCCCCCCATTCCCCATGGGCACTGTGATCTACTTAAAAATAAATAGAATAAAGATATTCAAATATTGCTTTATTTTTCAGATGTCAGAGGTCCGGGGGGGGGGTGAATTTGGCAGTTTAAGGGTAAGAGGAGGAAGTAGCAAACACTTTAACCAGTCAGTCAGGTGCTGGCACAGCCAAGTCCCGTGGGAAACACGCCTGGTTCATCTGAAGGAATGTAAGGAAGATGGTGATGTAAGAATGAAGGTAATGATACCCCCTGCATTGCTGAACACACGCTCTGTTAGGACACTTGCCGCAGGGCAGGCCAGCACCTCCAAGGCAGGGGCAAGCTCTGGCCACATGTCCAATTCAGCAACCCAGAAATTGAAAGTGGAGGACCTTTAACTCAGTATCAGAAGGCGCATGGACCGGTAGTCATCCACCATGTAAGTCAAAGGCCGATATTCCTCTGCAATGCAGACAGGCAAGCGGCAGCAAGGTGGAAACACACGCTACACACTTTATGCAGCAGCTCCAGCTCCAGCTTCCCTGGATAATTAGCCAGGAAGCTCTGCACCACCAAGTTGAGCACATGCACCAGGCAGCGGCAGCAGCCACTCATCTGTCTGCTACTGGATGCAGCTCCACAGCTCCTGGGTGCTGTGGGATCTTTTGCCCAGACAGATGAGCTTTAGCACCACATGCTGCTGTTTCCCCATGGCACTGCTCAAACAGTTGACTGCTTGAGGAGGAAGCAGAGTAGGAGGAGGAGGCTAATGGAGTCCCCGACTGATATCCCACAATTCTGGGTGGTGGAAGGATCTGTGCCACAGTGCTTCCCTCTTCAGTCCCAGTCACCACTACATTCACCCAGTAGGCAGTTGGAGAGTTGTAACATCCCTGTCTGTGCTTACTTGTCCACGTGTCAGTGGTAAGGTGGACACCGGAAGTTATGGCATTTCCCAGTGCCCATTTTATTTTTTTCAGGCTGTTGGTGAAGGGCAGGGATGACCTGGCCAAAAAAGTAGCGGTGGCTGGGAACAGTATATTGTGGGACAGCCACCGCCATATGATCTTCGAAACTGTCCATCTCCGCCAGGCGGAACGGGAGCATTTCAAAGGCCAGAATCTTTGAAATGCTCCCATTCAGGGCCAAGGCTTGTGGGTGAGACGGGCCCAACTTCCGCTTTTTCTCCAAAGTTTGCGGGATCAAAAGCTGAATGGATCCCGGGGATGATGTGGACTGGTTTGGTGGTGGTGCTGCTGCTGGTGCTTGTGGGGTTCCCACATTCTCCCTTTGGCCTTGTTGTTTGGGAGGTGGAGCTGCAGGCTGAGACAGAGGGAGACTCAGGTGTTTGCAGGTTTTCTGGTAGTTCTAACATGGTAGCTCATGTTTTGCTTGCAGATGCCTAGTCATGCATGTGAATACAGATAGGTTTGGTATAAGGGGACACTCTCACCCCAGTGAATACAGATAGGTTTGGTATAAGGGGACACTCTCACCCCAGTGAATACAGATAGGTTTGGTATAGGGGGACACTCTCACCCCAGTGAATACAGATAGGTTTGGTATAGGGGGACACTCTCACCCCAGTGAATACAGATAGGTTTGGTATAGGGGGACACTCTCACCCCAGTGAATACAGATAGGTTTGGTATAAGGGGACACTCTCACCCCAGTGAATACAGATAGGTTTGGTATAGGGGGACACTCTCACCCCAGTGAATACAGATAGGTTTGGTATAAGGGGACACTCTCACCCCAGTGAATACAGATAGGTTTGGTATAAGGGGACACTCTCACCCCAGTGAATACAGATAGGTTTGGTATAGGGGGACACTCTCACCCCAGTGAATACAGATAGGTTTGGTATAGGGGGACACTCTCACCCCAGTGAATACAGATAGGTTTGGTATAGGGGGACACTCTCACCCCAGTGAATACAGATAGGTTTGGTATAAGGGGACACTCTCACCCCAGTGAATACAGATAGGTTTGGTGTAAGGGGACACTCTCACCCCAGTGAATACAGATAGGTTTGGTATATGGAGGTACACACATTCACCCCAGTGAATACAGATAGGTTTGGTATATGGCGGTACACTCATTCACCCCAGTGAATACAGATAGGTTTGGTATATGGAGGTACACACATTCACCCCAGTGAATACAGATAGGTTTGGTATAAGGGGACACTCCCACCCCAGTGAATACAGATAGGTTTGGTAGAGAGGACTCTCTCACCCCAGTGAATACAGATAGGTTTGGTATATGGAGGTACACACATTCACCCCAGTGAATACAGATAGGTTTGGTATATGGAGGTACACACATTCACCCCAGTGAATACAGATAGGTTTGGTATATGGCGGTACACTCATTCACCCCAGTGAATACAGATAGGTTTGGTATATGGAGGTACACACATTCACCCCAGGCTTCACAGCTAGGTCTGCCAGGGTCAGCCAGACTCCAGTAGGGACAAGCCAGTGCTATTAGAGCAGAAGCAGTAACAACCCCCAGTCCAACCCTACTCTAGCCCTCCAGCTGCTATACCTGACTAGAGTTTGCCCTGAAAAAGGGCAGTTTTCTTGAAACCATAAAGCCTACCTGCCCCTAAACTGCTGTAGTAGGAACTTCTACCTACATCTAAAACAGAGCTGCGAGATGGCGCTGAGAGATGCAACCCTGCCTGTCATATGGTGGGGTCACTTGTCCCACCGGGCCAATGGAGGCAGGGGAAGGAAAACCACTGATTGGCTGATGTGCATTCTTCCGGGTCCGTCCCAAATGCCAAACGCAAAGTTTGGTACGGATCCGAACTTTTCGGGTTTTGCCAGAAATTGAAGTGAAGATTGTTGCTTCACTTAGAAGTTGTAAGGCATTTACATATAATCTAAGATTTTGAGATGGCTCATTTTACACTGTTCCCATGGGGAATTAGGTGGGAGAAAGTTAGTGTGTGCCTGGACTGGGCCTTTAATTTAAAAAAAAAAGTGATATATTGTAAATATAGCTGATTTATTCAATTATCCAACAAATGTAATGATTTAAAGAAGATACAACAACACAATAAAAAAAATTATACAATATTAAAAATCCATATAAATATGCTGGATGGAGGAGAGGTCACTTATACACCCGGCATCAAGAAATATCCAGTCAGGATTGTTTTTTATTTTTAATAATGGAAGGAAGAGAAAACCGGGTGACAGGTTCTGTCACTAAAGCTGTCACACCTGGATTTTATTCCTACCAGGAAAATAAACCACAAGCTTGGCAGGAGTTTTATTCAGTTGGGTGTATAAGTGACACCTCCTCACATTAGCCGATTGTTTATATGGGTTTTCAATATTTTTCAATAATGTCGTGATAGTGCTCCTTTAATTCACCAGCACTTTGCATTATTGAACTTTCTTCTGTCTGCTGACTTCGGCAAACACAGCCATCTCAAAAAATTACACTTGTGACATTCACAGTTTGAAACAGCACAGGGATGACTCTGCATGAAGAGGCCCAGCGGAAGGAATAGCGTTCACTAGGGCTTATCAAGAAATATAAAGCAGGCTGAATGAAAGATGCAGCCCCTCACAGCCAGCATGCAGAGAGCAGAACGCAGGCTAATTTAACACTACGCCTAGAATGTCTCTTTAAGTAAAAAAAATTTGTATATGTATATTTGGAATATCAGGAGCTTGTCGGTGAAAGTCTTTTTTTTACTTTAGGTCCAATTTAATGTACAACGAGGCATACCATGGATAGACAATAAAACACTATAAAATGAGCCACATGTGTACATGATGTCCCTATGGTAATAGGATAGTGATAGGACTTGGCACGCTACCATTGTTTGTTTTGTGGCGGTGACATTACTGTGAGGAGCTTTTCTTTCTGCTGCCAGTTTATTTTGATCAGTTTAATTGCAGGTCCAATGTGCAGAGAATGTCTGCTGACTGAAATATCATCAGCTGCTCCCTGGCGAGTGCTCAGCCTCGGCCTTGATGTTTCCTGATATTTGTCTTCCTTATACGTCCTCTTGTGACTTTCTCTCGTCTGTTGATGGATTTCCACACTGCGATTTTTTCCTATTTTATCTTTTCTCTTGCCTCTGTACTCACCTTCTATTATTGACTTTTCCACACTTCTCCTCTTGTTATCGATCATGTTTACTCAGACAGTGACAGTTATCTCTTCCCGGTAGTTGACACTTTCTCACAAGCTGCGCATGCTCGCTTCTGCTGCCTACCTGGTTCTATTTAAAGTGGACCTACAGTCAAAAAAATCAAAGCTTATTAAATGTCTCCCCTAAAGCCCCCCTCTAACAGTTGAACATGTGAACGGTTTTAGGGGTAGAACCCTACGCAGACATTATACAATAGCATGCAGATTCTGTGCTCCTTTTTAAGCTGCCCAGTGGCAGGTGCCAGACAGTACCTGTTGGTTGGCACCTCCTTCTGACGTCAGGTGATGCAGAGGAATGCTGTGCTCCACTGTGGCCCTGCCCCCCTTGCACAATGCCTGTAAAAGGGACTTGTATGCAACGTTTTACCCTTCTGGGAAAGAAGAGGAGTGTTTGTCAGTATTGCATTGTGGTCATTTCTCTGTGCAACCAGCTCCCACCACATAAGGGGGGGCCTGCCTCACCCACACAATTTACCATCACCACAGAGGGGCTTACGGCTAGCTAGTGCCAGGTGGAATGGGAAGAAAATGATTGTCTCAAGCAACAAAATAATTGTCTGTTCTGGGCAAAATATTTCAGTGTCTGCATCTGTCCTGGGCAAAATAATTGTTCCGGGCAAAATATTTCAGTGTCTGCATCTGTCCTGGGCAAAATAATTGTTCTGGACAAAATATTTCAGTGTCTGCATCTGTTCTGGGCAAAATGATTGTCTGTTCTGGGCAAAATATTTCAGTGTCTGCATCTGTCCTGGGCAAAATAATTGTCCAGGGCAAAATATTTCAGTGTCTGCATCTGTGATGGGCAAAATAATTGTCCTGGGCAAAATATTTCAGTGTCTACACCTGTCCTTGGAAAAATAATTGTCTGTTCTGGGCAAAATATTTCAGTGTCTGCATCTGTCCCAGGCAAAATAATTCTGTAAACCTAAAAAGGTTCTGAAAATGTGTTTCATCTTAATCCTAACCTTTTTTTCTGTATTTTCTTCTTCTCTGCTACTTTTTAGGTTGCTGAACCCTGCAGAACATTGAGCAGGTAGACTAATGAACAGCTCACTGCTGTGTACGCTGTGTTCTCTGAGCAGAGGGCCTTGTTGCTCTGAAGCTAGCGTCAGACAAATATACACTGAAGGTAGATGCATTGAAAGTGGAACAAAAATTGATTTTTATTATCCCAGGCCTTGGTCCGTGCTCTGGGAGCATCCTGAACTGGGATGCCCCGCTGGGTGAAACCCTTCAGAATGCCCGAACAAACACCCCTTTCCCCGGTCCAAATGCACATGTGTAGGCTCTAGGCCAGTGAAAGCCGTTTGCCTTGCATATGTAATGCTCGGCAAACTCTGTCTACATTGTTTTACATTTTAGGCCTTCAGCAAACGTAGAGCTTCCGCATCCCCTGCAGAGTGCATGCTCCCATCTTCAGCCTCGGAATGGCCCAGAGATACAGCCACTGGATGTTGACATCGCCCCCAGGGGAGTTTTGCTCAGCGGAGCGTCCCGATATCAGATGCCCCTGGGGAAGGCCAGCAGCCAGCCAGGGCCGTCTGCTCTAAGTTTTGTTCCGCTTTAGGCTTTGTTTCATGTTTATTTGCTCTGTTGCTATTCTGCCTATTGCATTTGAAACCAGATATATTTCGAGATCCTTAGTAAACCTATTGATTGCACCTATATGTGGTGTACCTATAGCAGCTATCCATAATAGCATGGAGAACTCTTTACTTTTTTATCTGAGTGTGCTTACCTAAACTAATATTTCCTGGGTCTTGATTATTAGGACAGAGTAAAAAGCCTTTCTCTTTCACACTTAAGACTATACCAAGTGCTTATTTTGGTCCCTTGCCCAGGTTATCAATGAACCTCATCCAATAGGAAATCCAGACAACATATGCTGCATTTTTTTGTCCTGAAACTATGAAAATATCCTAATAAAATTCAGATGATAATAATATATAGGCTTGTTTTCCCAGCCCTGGTTCAATTATGTAGTTATATAATCTTACAGTTCCTTTCTCTTTAAATAGTATTTACTGTTTATTTTCATTTGGTTTCCTATTGTCTATTTAAAAAAAAAACAACTGGAGCAGGATTTCCTGAAACGTCAAACAGTTTGGAAGAATCAACCAACTGGACAGTGTTCAGGAAGCTGTGGACATCAGTCTTTCTCCAGAAAAGAGAAAAGCCCAGAGAGCCAACATACACATTTTCCATTGGGGTTAATGACAGAGCAGCTCTATTCTACAGTTACAGATCTTATGAATCAGGGACTTAATGGGTGGAAATACATTTGTGAATGTGAATATTTTGCTTTTGGCTCATGAGGAAGCCAATTTCTGACCCCTTAAAGTGGACCAACACCCAGGATTTTGACTATCCTGGGTTTTGGTCCACTTCGGTGGGGCACCCCGATCGGGGGTGCCCCGCTGTGTGAAACCCCCCAAAAACTCACCTCTCCCCGCTCCCACGTGACCGCTCCAGCCATTCACAGCGCGCGTCCA
This sequence comes from Gastrophryne carolinensis, assembly GCA_027917425.1. Lineage (NCBI taxonomy): Eukaryota > Metazoa > Chordata > Amphibia > Anura > Microhylidae > Gastrophryne > Gastrophryne carolinensis. The sequence continues at coordinate 90,654,136 of CM051242.1, forward strand.
AGGCGCATAGCAGCTCAGCGGCTCTGAGCGCTGGAGGCCGCGTCTTGCGCTTCCGTCTAACAGGGAGCACGCCTGCGCCGGCCATTCACAAACGGCCGGCGCAGGTGCGCGCCCTGCTAGAGGGAAGCACGAGACGCGCCCCGCGCATGCGGTGATGGAACGAGGCTGAGGTAAGGTTTGTGGGCCTCCTGGGGGGTTCCTCCCCGCGGGACATCCCGATTTCGGATGCCCCGCGGGGAGGGATCTGATCGGTCCGGGAATCTTATAGATTCCCGGGCCGATCCCCCCTGGGTGTTGGTCCACTTTAAGCAGAGTAAAAAAATGTGGGCTTTAAAGCGGACCAAAACCCACATTTTGAGCTAGCATCCCCTGAATTGCTCCATCCATGAAAAGTACGTTTTGGCAGTTTTCCCTGCCCCTACTTCACTCTAATCCCAGATATTTGTGCCTGTTTTAGCTGTAAAGCTCCACCTCCTCCATTCATTGCCACATCAATCCAGGACAATTTCAAAAGTGAAAATATCCATTTCTAGTTCTACACCCTAAGAAGGGAGCATCGGCAGGGGCTTTGGCCAAATGTATTTCACAAGTTCAGTGGACTTCGGGCTGCTTAAATTATGAGAAAAACACTTACCTCTGCCCACTACCCACAAAAATCTTGCAGAGGTAAGCAAAAGGAACTCAGGGGACCCCTCAAAGCTGTTTCTCTGTGAACCCTTCAGGCTTTGTTCAACATGCTTTTAAAACATAAAACGGGAACCGGCAGACCCGCTATGTAAGCAGGTGCCATTCCCCGCACCTCAGCACCCAATAAACTGTGACCTAAAGCAAACCTCTGCCACAACAAACCCTGCTTTCACTTAACTCCACTGTGGCCCTACAGGTGTCCATTGGTGGCTGGAAACACAGAGGAGACCCAGGGCCACATCAACATGAGCAGCCAATAGCAGCACTGAATTTCACTGGGGCATTGTGGTGAAAGTAAGTGAATCTGGGGTTTGTGGGGAGTGTGGAGGGCTCCAGGAATCTGAAAGCCCCCCTTGCTACTGTAAAATTGTCCACTTTAAATTGATTAAGCTAGAGGTCCCCAACGTGCAGCTCAGGAGCCACATATGGCTCGCCGACCCCTGCTCTGTGGCTCTCTGGGATTAATGCATGATCAGGAGAAATGTGCTGGCTTACCCACACTTGGTTTTCCAGCTTCCTCGTGTGCATAAGCAACATTAACAGACAAGTACAATAGGTAAGGTAAAAAGTTCTCTACTTTTCTTAGGAGTAAAAAGTACCATTGACTTTCATTGTCCCCCTATCTGGTGATTCAGCAACAGTGAATTTCTCTTTTTTTGTCATAAAGTATTTTTTTACTACTGTGGGAATTTTTTTTTCTTTACAAATAAATGTGTGTAATATTAATTATAAACATTAAACACTTCAATCCAGTTCTGCCCATTGTGCTCTATGGGATCTTGAGCTCCAGCACCAGGTTTCATGTGGTGTTGCTTCAATGAGCCCGGTGCTGCCTCGTCTTTGGCGCTACTGTTAAATATGGCAGCCGCATTGGCGTTAGTGTCTTTTTAGTTGTTAAATCAGATGCTTAGTGCTGCCGAGGCAAAAAAAGGGGTGCTGATGCTCCTTAAATAAGGCTCCCAGTGCATCCAAGTTACCAGTGGTGAAAATAAGACATGCTTGGAATAGGTCACCTTTGCCAAGGAACACAATCCCCTCGATTCAAAGAGCAAAAGTTAATTGATTTCGTATCGAGAATCGTAAGTTTGGGTGGGTGTTTGTCATTTTTTCTTGTTTTTTTGGCCATTTCGTATTCGCACGATCGTTCGCGCATAGACGTATATGAACATACGCATTTCGTACGAGAATCGTATAATTTGCGTTAGTTCGTGTGTTTTTCCCGTCCAAATCGTATTATTTGCGTCCGATCCTATTTTTTACGTCCTTCACATGGGCTTGCGCCCAATTCAGAGAGGTGATTGCTAATTGTTTTGAAGCCCATTAAAGAGCTGCTTTACGAAATGTTTGCCGGCAGCTATTTGGCCTCGGGAGTAGGATGGAGCGGAGCGAGTTTGTGGCACATCAAGGGCTTATGCTTTTTGGCATTGAGTTGATCGAGATGTCTGAGAGCAGATTGCCCCTGCGTCGTCGCATGAACATCGATAGCATGAATGATGTTGAGCTGTTCGAGCTGACCAGGCTTAATCGCGCTTCCCTCCATAAATTATATAGTGAGCTGCGGCCATGGTTAGCCCGCACCACAAGGAAGGGGCATGCAATTTCAGGTATGACCAAGATGCTTGGCTGCCTGCAATTTTTGGCGAACGGCTCGTTCCAGAGGCTGGGTGCCCTCTCTGTGGGGATGTCACAGCCTACGCTGAGCCGCGCACTGTCTAAATTTTTGGAAGGCATGGCTGCCATAACTCAAAAATATATTTTTTTTCCAGATGATATGGCAGCCAGAAACGCCATTAAGCTTGGTTTTTATAATGTGGCCGACATGCCCAACGTTATTGGTGCAATTGACTGCACACATGTGGCACTCGTACCTAGGGCAGCCGACGAGTATATATATAGGTATTGAGATTGGTTATTATGTTGCCCAACGTGTCATGTAACCTGTTTTCCTTTGCGGCAGCATATTTGTTTCTCCATCATTTGTGTAGCTGCTTTATCTCGGCTTTTCATTAGTCTTTCCCAATAGAGTGCAGACATGTTTTGTGGTTAATTTATTAGTTTGGGTCAAATATCAATTACCCTTTTTGTATGTTTTTTCCTTAAGGAATCGTAAAATGGGACACTCACTTAATGTCCAGGCCGTGGTTGGTCCGGATATGCGGTTTATGAGTGTCCTTGCCGGCTACCCCGGATCGTCCCACGACTCCTATATCCTCCGGCGATCTGGGTTGTTTCGGAGATTTGAGGCAGGTGAATTTTCGGGGGCATGGCTGCTTGGTAAGTGTGTCCTATTTGTGTGTTATTAAATGTGGCATTAATCTTGTATTTGTTGATATGTTTGTTTTGGAAAACTTTACAGAAGCGTCCAACTGCCTTTTTCTTGGCTCATATATTAGGAACTTACCCAAAAAATCCTTGTCTCGCTTTGCCCTTCAGAATGTTTTCCCTTTAGTTAGGATGTCTGTAAGTTCCTTGTGCCTAAATATATTGGTTTGGAGTTTATACCCAAGGATCTTTGACCTTTGGCTCCTTTTGTACTATTGGTCTTTAAATGTCCAAGTGGACTTAAACTGCATACATTGTAGTTTCCTGTGAAATGTGGATAGGGATCTTTGACATTTGGCTCCTTTGGTACTATTGGTCTTTAAATGTCAAAGTGGACTTAAACTGCATACATTGTAGTTTCCAGTGAAATGTGGATAGGGATCTTTGACATTTGGCTCCTTTGGTACTATTGGTCTTTAAATGTCAAAGTGGACTTAAACTGCATACATTGTAGTTTCCAGTGAAATGTGGATAGGGATCTTTGACATTTGGCTCCTTTTGTACTATTGGTCGTTAAATGTCAAAGTGGACTTAAACTGCATACATTGTAGTTTCCAGAGAAATGTGGATAGGCCCTCAGCAGCATCCTAATTGTAACATGTCTGAAAACTACAAATATATGTAAAATACAAATACCCTTGGCCGTGCATATGTTTGTTAATTAATTGGTATATAGAAGTGTCATTTTTATTTAGGTTATACCTTAGTGCAATTTTTGGGGGCCCTAATGTGCCGTGTTTTTTTTGGGGAACACTTTACCTTACATCATTATGATATCTGTGAAATTTTTGGTGTTGGTTGTGTTGCCTTTTTAATTTTGATTACATTTAATTCTCTGTTTAAGGTGATTCCGGGTACCCACTTCTACCCTGGCTCATGACGCCTGTGCTGCGGCCCCAGGATGCCTCTCAGGAAGCGTATAACCGTGCGCATCGCAAGACCCGGGCTGTTGTGGAGAGGGCCTTTGGTCTGCTGAAGACACGTTTTCGTTGCCTTGACCATACTGGGGGGGCCCTGCAATATGATCCCAAGAAAGTGATTGACATTATAATGGCATGTGCTGTTTTGCACAATTTTGCCATCATGGAACGTGTCCCACGTTATGTGGACAGCCTGCCCTCTTCAGCCGTCGAGGATGAAGTCGAGAATTTTGAGGGGCCCCCCAGTGAGTCTGGCCAATCTGTTCGAGCCAACCTGATCAGCCAGCATTTTAGTTAACTTTTTTCCCTGTCTCACCATTCTGTATGTCTGTGTTATCCTTTTTGTTACATATGTTGTTTTGCCGTAATGTGGCATTACCTCTAAGTAAAACATTTAGACCTTAATTGTTGCCTAATGTATTTCATGTAGTTTCCTTAGCTTTAGCTTTGCATTGTTACACCTCTTCAAACCCAAATTATCTGGTTTAGCCCAAGCTGTTAAAAATGTCTTCCCACTAAAAACGCCACAAGTATTGTAAGTGAATTTTTTGTTTTACTTTGAAAATGAAAAATTATAGTGGTTAACAGAAATCAGTCCACATACATCTGTGGTAACAAATGGATAACATTAAAAAAAAACATCGAGCACATCTACACCTGGAAGTGAGTGGCACAACCAAACAAGGACACCCAGTCCAAAGGCCAGCCTAGTCCAGTCATTAATATTGCCTGTGCCCAGGGATATTTGGGCATGGCCATAATGTCACACAAACATGTCTGCAAACAGGAGGAGCACCAACCAAATACATAGGTAAAGCCATAAGTGGCCAGATAAACTCCACATAGACCTATGGCATTGGCTAGTGGCCTTAAGCATTACTCTAAGGAGCTATATGGGAGCAAATACAAAACACAACCTGCCAGAGCAACACAAAATGGATTGTTTGAAACCTCAAAGGACAAGTAAATACAGTGGGGGTTAAGAGAAAAGATGTCCCACACACCCATGGCTTAATAGGGTGGCTGCCCATAATACCCAGGTGGAGGTCCAGGTGGAGGTCCATGGGAATGGGACCTAGCCTGGGCCATGGCAGCATTGTGAATTTGAAACTGCTCCACAATGTTTCTCTGCATATTGGTCATCTCAGCCATGGCTGACTGGATGCCATTACTTGCATTGGCCACGTTGCTGTTGAGGGTACGCAACTCCGCGAGGATGCCCTGTAGACTGGTATGGATGTTGACCATGTCGGCATGCCTTTGCTCACGCTCTGTAACGAGCTGGGCGTCATAAGAGTCCCTTTGTTGGGTCCATAATTGAAGCAGGGCACTCTGCCTCCCCTGGGAAATTGTGGGGCGGCGTAATGGCGTCCGCCGCACAATTACCCTGGCTCTTGGGCGTGCCCTGCCGCGTGGTGTCGTACCCTCAACAGCAACCGGCCTGCTTTGCAAATCCTCAGCAGCAGAGTGAACACTGGGGACTGTAGTGTCAGTCTCCCCATGTGCAAGCACAATGGATGGAGATTCACTCTGCTGCTGAGGATTGGCCAGAGAAACATTATGGAGCAGTTCCAAATTGGGACCCAGGGGGAGTTCATCCGACGTGCCCTGTACGGAGACATCATCATCTTCCTCCATGTCCTGGATCTCTTCCATGAGTGTGCGGGTCTGTAGGGACATATCAAAAAAAAAAGGCTAAGTTTGCGTCAAAATTTTGGATTTCAACAGTTTAACACATTCTTAAGCACTTGTTAGTATTTATGCTACTAAATTAACTTACCGAAAATCTCTGATCTGGGCTCCTATGCTGTACGGACCTGGTAGGCATAACCAAACTGGGGGGTGAGTTTACCCTTGCTGAGGGATCATGCTGGGCTGAAGAAGAGAAAAACAAACCACGTAAACACACACACATAACCTTTTTTAGGATAGGTAATCAAATATAGCTCTATTTGTAATATTATTCAACTCTAGAGCAATGGTGACCTTTGTTCAAACACACGCAAGTTTACATAGGTGCAATGGCTCTGAAAAACTGCTAAGTGACCTCAGTTCTAAGTCATGAAGTGTACCCAGTCAGCATACAACTTTCAAGGCACATTTTTGGATTTAGCCTACCATTCGCTAGGTCCGGGGTACTCAAACAATTGTTTGAAACGCCCATTTAAAGGTATGTGGTGAGAGGTGAATGTCTGGCCATGGTGCTGACGCAGGGGGTGTCTAGTTAAAAATAAAGACACTGGTGGAGGGGCTGGAGATTTCAAAGTGCCAACTAATAAAGGCTGCTTGCCCTTGCTGGGCTGGATGGGCCAGAGCTGAGGGGACAGGGATTGGATGGCTAAAGGGGGGAGTTAACGTATTGATGGTGATGGGATGGATGGAGCCAATCTGTTACAAATGTATGGGGCTTATGTGGGGGGGTGCATGGGGGGACTGTGGCAGATGGGCCAGAGCAGGGGCAGCGGGACACGATTGTGGCCAGAGAAATTTTAAATAAGTTACTGTGTACCTTGCAATGCCACTTCCTGTGCAGTACTTCATATTGCAATGCTATGTTTCAGGGAGCCATGACATTGGGCAGGAGACCAACCACTACATGGCCAATCAAGGGGGCAGCTCTGAGCACGTCAACACAGAAGTAACTGAGTGCAGGGCTGTCTGGGCAGGGGTCCTTGAATGTGGTGCCAAGGTCCGCATTGGGACCCCGGGCCGCCAGTTGAGTCTCGCTGCTCTAGGTCAGATATGTTTGTGGGTGGCTAATTAAATTGTTAACTCAAACACAACTCACACAACCAAAAGGCAACCCATACATAATGATGTGTGTTTTGTGATTGATTCCAAATATCTCACTTATCTTGCGATACTTCATGACTTTAACAATCCAATTGGACATTTGAACTTTGCCATAATGGCTGTGGGCCTAAATGTGTGATTCCCAGGGACAAAAAGAGGACACAAACAGCCACAGTAGTGCGAGGCCAAGCAAGGCAAACCATAGGGGCATCCCGTTAGCTTGTTACTAGTGAACTGTAGATTATTTAGCAAACAGCCAAACATGCAGATTTAAGAGTACTCACCGTGGGTACGGGTCGGTGAGTCTGTGTCCCTTAGACCAGCATGTCCACCGACCGCGACCGGATGGAGAAGTCCAAGCACAATCTCCTCAGCAGGGGTAAACTCCAATTTAGATGGAAAGCCACCGCCAGTTTTCAGGCTGAAAAGAGAAAATCGTTTGGTACTCAGAAAAGGTGCATACAGTACATCCAAAACATTACATTTAGCGTAAACATTTAGTTACCTGTAATTATGCCTTTTAATTTCTTTTTGCCGTACAGCATACTTCAGATCAGAGATTTTCTTCTGAATTTGGGACACATCTTTCCTCTCTTCCCCCGCTGCATTTACTTGTCGGAGGATGGTTTCAAACAATTCCATCTTGCGCTGCTTGGTGGTGTGTTTGGATTTGCTCCCATATAGCTCGTCATAGTATAATGTAAGGCCACTAGCCAATGCCATATTTTGGTCATGGGAGAATCTCCCACTCAACTGGCCGCGGCGCAATGTGCGGCCAGATGGTTGGCTTGGCTGCTCCTCCATGTGTGCAGACACATGTGGTGACATTATGGCCTGGGGCTGGGTAGGGGAATGGCCGGATTGGTGGCTTCCCAATGACTGGACTGGACTGGCCAAGGGACTGGGTGTTCTTGCGTGGCTGGCCACCGAACTTCCAGGTGTAGATGTGGTCATGGGGGCAATTCGGGGCCCTCTTGGGGGGCTAGGTTCCCGGCTGGTGCCAGGTCGGGGGCTCTGTTCACGGCTGGTGCCAGGTCGGGGGCTTCTGGCCCTGGATTGGGTTCGTCGGGCCCTGTAGGGGCTTCTGGCCCTGGATTGGGTTCTTCTGGGCCTGTAGGGGCTTCTGGCCCTGGATTGGGTTCTTCTGGGCCTGTAGGGGCTTCTGGCCCTGGATTGGGTTCTTCTGGGCCTGTAGGGGCTTCTGGCCCTGGATTGGGTTCTTCTGGGCCTGTAGGGGCTTCTGGCCCTGGATTGTGTTCGGCGGGCCCTGTCGGGGCTTCTGGCCCTGGTTTGGGATCTGCGGGCCCTGTAGGGGCTTCTCGCCCTGGATTGTGTTCGGCGGGCCCTGTCGGGGCTTCTGGCCCTGGATTGGGTTCGGCGGGCCCTGTAGGGGCTTCTGGCCCTGGATTGTGTTCGGCGGGCCCTGTCGGGGCTTCTGGCCCTGGTTTGGGATCTGCGGCCTCTGGATGGGCTTCTGGCCCTGGATTGGGTTCTTCTGGGCCTGTAGGGGCTTCTGGCCCTGGTTTGGGATCTGCGGCCTCTGGATGGGCTTCTGGCCCTGGATTGGGTTCGGCGGGCCCTGTAGGGGCTTCTGGCCCTGGTTTGGGATCTGCGGCCTCTGGCTGTGCTTCGGGGCCTGGATGGGGTTCGGGCCCTGGATGGGGTTCGGGCCCTGGCTGGGCTTCGTGCCCTGGATTGGGTTCTTCGGCCTCTGGCTGTGCTTCGGGGCCTGGATGGGGTTCGGGCCCTGCTGCGGGGCATGGGTTTCCGAACTGCCCTACTTGAAGGCATGGCCGGTGTGGGCTCACTGGTGCTGCCTGTTCTGGGGGCAGAGGTGGTGGGTGCTGCAGTTGCCAGCTTTTTGGCTGCAGGAGGGGCACGGGGCTTGGGCCCCTTTTTTTGGTACCTGAGGGTCCAGGGTCCCTTGGTGGGGCCGAGGTGGGAGTCTTGGCTCTCAGTTTTCGGCCAGCTTGCTGGGACCTTGTGGTGGGGCCCTCCGCGGTCTTGCTTGCCTGGGGTCGCTTGCTCATCGCCTTTTTTGGTGCCATCGTACACAAATGCTCAAAGAGAATGAGCTTTGGGTGCAGGGACCTTTAAATAATGAGCCCAGCGTGTGACGCCTATGCGCACGACTACGCGCTCGTACGAACGTACGTTCGAGCGGAACCAGGAAACCGCTGGGGTTTCACTTATCTGCTGCCTGGAAGAAGCCTAAAGATGGCGCCCACTATCTTCACCCGTCAACAGGAAGAGATCCTCATGCTGGTAAGTGGCTGCCTGTGCATTTTAATAGAATAGTCAATGATGGCCTAAATGTAAATGATGCGTTTGGAACTAGTTTGGGGTCTCTTAATGTTTAATCACTGGCTCCTCACACTTCATCCTCAAGGGCCGAGCCTGGCCACGTTTTCAACTGTCTATGCTGATGTCCTAATTCGGCCAATTGCTCCGGCTTAGCAACAGTTAATTAACCTGTGGAGTAGCGGGGCGAGCTGGCAAACCTGGCCTGTCTCGGACCTTGATGCGGATGTTTGAGGAACACTGTTTTCCTAAGCCATAAAAACACAACGGGAAGCCACACACGTGGTCCAAAAGCCTAAGCATTAGGCTACATCTTGGATGTTTAAACCATCCTAACATGCCATAGATGCAGGTGGCCTGATTCTTGATGTTGGCTATTATCTGTATGTACATGGTGTGTGATACATATAACATAAGACCAGACTGTCAATCACAGTCAACGTCCTCTTTAAGGCACTCCCCAAAAATGGCGGCCACTCGAAATGTGTGTGTTAATGACATTAAATTCTCAACTTGTGATGCAACACATATGGGTCTGTGTGTAAAAGTAAAAGCTCTGTGTCCATTATGTTTTTCAGATCATGCTTCAGCGCCGGTATGACTTCGCGCCCAATGTGTGCGAGAAAAGGGACATCGCCCGGGAGATCATCGCGGAAATACACCGTGTGACTAGCACCACCTTCACTCACACCCAGATAATGCAGCATTGGTCGGACCTGAAACGTCTGCACATGCCCCGGGTGCGGAGGTATTTTGGGATCCATTTCCCAAGTAAGTACAAAGCAATTGCATGGTATATGTTCCAAATGTCTAAGTTATGCCTTTATTTATAATGACTTTTCTTTGGTAGTGTTGGAAATGGATTTCAGAATTCGCCGCACCCGGAGACGTACAGGCCGACCAGTGCTGCATGACTCTGCATCTGTGAGTGAAGGTGGTGGATCTCCCGGGCGACGGACCTACCCCTCCTCTGTGGCCTCCTCAGACCAGCCCCTGGACCTTACCACAGAGGAGGGGCCAAGGCGCGTGGGCGTGGAGTCATACCTGGCCACGCATGGGGAAGGCTCTGGTATGTCACTCTTCATGTATAGGCACAAAGATATACATGGCAGGCCAAAAACTAAGTTATCCTTTATTATGTATTTGTAGAAGCTTCAGGAGCGGGTGAGATAGTGGAGGAGGAGGCAGCAGAGATGCTTGAAGTCGATCCTGGCGAAGGTGAGTGATGTCAGCCAGACTGGGAGCCAGATATGTTGGGAATAGTGACTCTCTACAAGTACTAACCAAATGTCACATGTTTCTCCAGGGACTTCTTCACAGCAGAGCCAGGACCAAGGGCAGCCTGTTGGCCCCAACCAGCCATCTGTCGGCCACCAACTCCGTAAGTCTCCATGCCATTATTCATATTAATGTTTGCTTAGCTAATAACACACACATAACTAAAGGCGTAGCCAATGTGTAGTTCACACTTTAATGTGGGCACTTCGTTAGCTTAAAGAGGACCCTAACTAGTATTAAGAACCAAAGACTTAGCCATCACACTGTACCTACAGATTAGAAACATGGAAAAACACCCTTCACCCATCTAATGCATGTTATTAGACAGAACAAAACCAATATTGGGGAATATGGAATGCACAATATTTACAGGCAGCATGGGATACAGATTGAAAAAAGGAAGGTGCTGCCATGCATTGTGTGAGTGATGACCTTTCCCTCAACCCAGCTATGCTCTGGATTCCCAACGCACCACTGTAACCTACTCCCCTGTACTTTATCCAACTCTCCACTCCTCATTAAGTGTTATGCTTCAGAGTCCAGATGGCGGCGCTGTAATCCCCAAAAAACCCAAAATAACTTTGAGGTGGTGCAGAATCATTTGTGAATAGTTTTTGGTTTTCATTAAATAATGTGGAAGGTCCGGTTTAAGGAGTTTAAACACTTACCTGTGGGAAATGCATTAACTGTATCCCTTTGAAGAAGGACATATGTCATGCATTTACATGTATTTGATTAACCCTAAATCTATTTCCAGCATACAAACCGGTCTGGGACTCCTATTTATGTTTCTTTCTCTATTGGTTACAGGGATGATCCCCCAAACCTTGGCGGGAAAAAAAAAAAGAATTAAGGAGTTGGTGGCCGAGCTGCTGGCCATACAGGCGACGTTGGGGCCAACAGATGAAGAAGACGAGGAGGATTAGTGCCCTTGGTCCTGGCTCCTTTCTTCAAGTTGTTTTTAAATTTTTCCAAATTTTAAAACTTGTTTTATTGTTTTGGTTAAAAACCAAAAAAGTTGTTTTTAAAAAAAAAAAAAAAAAAAAAAAAAAAAAAATGTGTTTTCCTGTTAAAAAAATACAAAATATTTTTATGTGTTTTTACTTGACCAAAAAAAAAAAAAGTTTTTACAATTATTCCAAAAAAAACTAAGAAAATATTTAAAATAAATTATATTTTAAGCCTTCCGAAATGTGTCTTTTCTAATATGCACACACCCAAAAAATTACACAAACCAGAAACAACACACTTAGAAACATATAGACATATGTAAATTATGTGATATTCTTACGTTTTATGGACCGAGAAATGAAGTGGGATGCAGCCGCTACGGGGTTTAGGTAAGTTTGAGGGACCGAGAAATGAAGTTGGATGCAGCCGCTAAGGGGTTTAGGTAAGTTTGAGGGACCGAGAAATGAAGTTGGATGCAGCCGCTAAGGGGTTTAGGTAAGTTTGAGGGACCGAGAAATGAAGTGGGATGCAGCCGCTAAGGGGTTTAGGTAAGTTTGAGGGACCGAGAAATGAAGTGGGATGCAGCCGCTAAGGGGTTTAGGTAAGTTTGAGGGACCGAGAAATGAAGTTGGATGCAAGCGCTAAGGGGTTTAGGTAAGTTTGAGGGACCGAGAAATGAAGTTGGATGCAAGCGCTAAGGGGTTTAGGTAAGTTTGAGGGACCGATAAATGAAGTGGGATGCAGCCGCTAAGGGGTTTAGGTAAGTTTGAGGGACCGATAAATGAAGTGGGATGCAGCCGCTAAGGGGTTTAGGTAAGTTTGAGGGACCGAGAAATGAAGTTGGATGCAAGCGCTAAGGGGTTTAGGTAAGTTTGAGGGACCGAGAAATGAAGTTGGATGCAAGCGCTAAGGGGTTTAGGTAATTTTGAGGGACCGATAAATGAAGTGGGATGCAGCCGCTAAGGGGTTTAGGTAAGTTTGAGGGACCGATAAATGAAGTGGGATGCAGCCGCTAAGGGGTTTAGGTAAGTTTGAGGGACCGAGAAATGAAGTTGGATGCAAGCGCTAAGGGGTTTAGGTAAGTTTGAGGGACCGAGAAATGAAGTGGGATGCAGCCGCTAAGGGGTTTAGGTAAGTTTGAGGGACCGAGAAATGAAGTTGGATGCAAGCGCTAAGGGGTTTAGGTAAGTTTGAGGGACCGAGAAATGAAGTTGGATGCAAGCGCTAAGGGGTTTAGGTAAGTTTGAGGGACCGAGAAATGAAGTTGGATGCAAGCGCTAAGGGGTTTAGGTAAGTTTGAGGGACCGAGAAATGAAGTGGGATGCAAGCGCTAAGGGGTTTAGGTAAGTTTGAGGGACCGAGAAATGAAGTGGGATGCAGCCGCTAAGGGGTTTAGGTAAGTTTGAGGGACCGAGAAATGAAGTGGGATGCAGCCGCTAAGGGGTTTAGGTAAGTTTGAGGGACCGAGAAATGAAGTTGGATGCAAGCGCTAAGGGGTTTAGGTAAGTTTCTGGTTGAGGGTGCGCATGCGCAAGATCTTATAAACATACGAACGCACGAATCTAAGAGACCAAAAACCAATGAAAACCAGAGGCTAACGCAAGTAATTGGAAGAGGTTGACGATGGAAGCAGCCGAAAAAACAGGCTGCCGCCGCAACAGGTGAGCACATGAACGTGATTTTTACGATTGGCAACTGACTGAGGCAAGTTCGGGAGATATCATACGAACGGACGTATCTTTTAGGATAGAAACGTATTTGCTTATTGAATCACTCGCAAGTTCATACGAACGCACGAGCGGACGTGAAAAATAGGATGATCGTGAGCAAAATCCAAGCTGTTACATGTTTCTTTGAATCAACCCAATTGACTGGCTAAAACAGGAATTGTGCAACATTCTGTGGACTGATTAAAGCAATATTGTTATTTTGGGGTCTAATGGCTGCAGATAATTTGTCAGATGACCCCCAGGCACTGAATACAAGCCATAATACCAGAGTGAAGATGGTAAAGTGTGGTGGTGCTAAAATCATGATATAGGGATGCCTCTCAATGGTTCTGGACCTATTTATTGTACTCTTTGGCCTCGATTCAATGAAGGTTGAAAAATAATCTCATGGTAGTAAAAGATTCAATTCATGAGAAAAAAGCCTGAGAATGTCGCTGTTATTGAATCACCAGATAGGAATACAATGACAGTCAATAACACTTTTTTACTCCTAAGAAAAGAGAACTGTTTACTCCTTTCTACACTGTAGTAAAAGCTGCCATTGACTTTCATTGTCTTTTTATCTGGTGATTCAGTAACAGTGACATTCTCAGGCTTTTTTCTCATGAATTGAATTTTTTACTACCATGAGAATTTTTTTCTACCTTTATTGAATCGAGGCCTTTATCTTCGGATAGATGTATGTCTATCCCAGGCATGTTTAAATGCACTTACTGTCAAGGAAACATATGTGGAATCATGAGATTAGTGTAAATACACTATTATATTAAAACATTGTGAGCTGGGATAAGTGCATTGTATTTCAGAGTCTAAGGCTGTAAGAATGTAACTTATAATGGAGTGAGTAATATCAGGGTAGCAGTGTATTAAAATTGAGGAGGTTACATTGCTCTGTGTTGAAAAAGCAATGCCCCTGAAATGGATTAAACACGTCAAAACACACTAGAAGTCAAACAACATCTTGATTACAAACAGGATTTAAGTAATGGAGTGGCCGTTCCAATGGCCTGACCTCAATCCTACAGAGAACATGTGGGATGATTAGGAGGCTAATTTAGGAATAGTGACATGTATTGCCATTTGAGCGTCTATGTAGTGGTGCTTAGAGTGTCAGTTGCAGTGGGTGTCTGGCGCTATAATCTAGCGTAGCGGACAGACAAGTGATGCTGTAGTATGATGTCTGGAGGGTGCTGTAGAAGCACTCTCCCTGATTCGCTGCAGAGCCAATGGAGAACACTAGGTGGTGTCCCGAGGTCAAAGCGCCCATGACGACGCTACATCTAACAATAGGACAATGCCGCAGCGAGCAATAGGTAGTGCCAGTTAAGTGTGTCCGGCACTCGGCGCTGAAGCCCATATTTAAGGAAAAACTACACACAAGCAGCGCCGGCGCTTGAAAACTGGGAGCTCTAGCGTTAAGCGCCAGGCGCAGTGTGCAAACAGTCTGTTTCTCAACACATTTACACCAGCACCAGAGCAAAAACATATGGAATGACATTGTTATAACACTGTGACAATGACACTGCAATGTCAGACCTGCACATACTATTCTGCATAAAAATAAAATAAAAAAAACCATATATTTAGAACATTACTTTAGGAAAACACTATTTATACACAACCAAATAAAACACCATTGAAATGTATGAGAGGGTGCTACTGAGCGACAGGTGCTACATGCCGCTACTGAAGATACAGCGCCGGCGCTTTACACTGAGCCACCACTAGTGACACATGTGACGCTACATGACACTATCAGAGGCGCTCACCAGATTGCCTTTCATATATATGGTTTTCACATACTGTGCCTGGCATTCACCAGACGCTATGTGGCACTACATGGCGATAGCGATACCATAATATATCTGGTTAATGAGGCAAAACCCCAAAATGCAGAAGAACTGTGGAATGTAGTCTACTCCTATTGGACTGGATTATCTGTTCCAAATGAGTCTACTCCCTACCCCAGAGATATCAAGCAGTTCTCAGGAACAATGGCTATGCCACTAAATATTAGTTCAGCAAATCTCAAACATTTTTCCAGTTTTTACATTCGATTTTTTAAGTTTTTGAAGAAAAATGCATCTTTTTGACTAATATTGTCTAATATTTATTTTTCTTCTATAACACTAACTGCATACATTTACTTGGGTAGTATTTCCAGTACATTTTCATTTATGGATATAAGGTTGTAATATATATATATATATATATATATATATATATATATTATATGCCCTACTCTCCATACAGTAAGCAGATATAGCATTGGGACACGGAAAGCAGCATAGAGCACCATGGCTAAGCTGGATAGGACTGGCCACGGCAGAAGCACACATGCATAAGCCCATACATAGTCTCTTGGCATCCGCTTCAGCTGCCAAACAGAACTCTGCTGCCTGGCGTGCACTTTGCTTTGTGAAAGCTCATGATGGAACTATGTTGAACATTTTAGCCGTGCAGCATCCAGGCTTGTGCATGGGACAGGAAACAAGGAGGGCTCTTGTTCTATTCTCCTGGTAAGCTCCAATTTCTGATTTAAAATATGAAATGCTTTGAGAATATCCATGAATGGCCTCTTTTACACTTTCCGTCTAGTCGGTACTTTTACAGTGTATTCGGGCTGCTATGTACAGTCATTGCTCTGCAGTCAGGGAAGGGGGAAGGAAATTATATTCAGATGTGAAATAGAGAGAGTGAGCTCAGCAGGACATTCACCCGTCTGTCTGGAGCAGCGGCAGGTCCTATGACAGATCTGACTTACTGGTGACTGTGGGACTCCTCTGACTGATGGACACCAATCTGCTGAGTAAGTTTTCTATGGAGAACTCTTGCATTAGCTGAACATCTCTCTCTTTCTTTCTCTCTCTCTCTCTCTTTCTCTCTCTGGAAGGTTTCTGCTGGCACAGCCTCCACTGGAAAGAAAAATGTCCTTTTTTTGTAAATGCTAAATAGGTTTTAGGAATCAATAGCTGTCTCGCAGTAGAGCAGCACTGAGCGGAGATTTATCCTTTTTTCCTATAAGGATGCTGTGATTTAATGACAGAAAGCTGATCTTGTTAGAGGGTCACTGTGCTGCTTCTCTGTCAGCAGCCTGCCAGCACTTCTAAACCCACACAGACCATTTGGGGTAAAGTAGAACTCTATGAAATTACATTAAAAATATTATAACATGATGTCTGACGGGGAGAACTTGGTGATCTCCAGAACTCAATTTCTAATATACTCAGCCTACAAAATGTATCTCTTTATTTTTTTAACATTCTACTGAGCTTTATGAATAACACAGGGCAGCACACAAAAATTCTATCAAACCATCCCATCTGGTCAGAAAATGGTTCTTTGCCCTCAAACAGCCAACTGAATTGGCCAAGAGACTTGTGTTTATTTTAAAAAAAATTCTAATGAGATGTATTGAGGGGTGAGGTCGGGTCTCTAATAGATGGTTGAACGAAGTGCTCATCTACTTCCAACAGCAATTCGATCACAGGAATTTAAATAAATTCAAGGTATTATAAAGTTATAAAGCATTCAATCCCAGTGCACAGAAAGCAAAAGAAAGCAAAAGCTAAAATGGTGACTATTGGTCCCATGTCCCATGTATTTCAGACCCTCCTAAACTAATGTGACTCAGAGAAAGTAGGGAAAAAAACATTACGGGCCTGATTAACCCTTTAAGTGCCAGCCTACCTGGAGTTTTTGTCACACTCTGTTGTCAGACCATTTTGCACTATTTTGCGCTCCCCATGTTCAAATGTGATTTTTGAAGGGATTTCCAGGGATTTCCCAGGAAAATGATATATTGTTTTTTTCAGCAGAGTCTGGGCTTTAACATGAAATGTCTTGTTTGTCATTTGTTAGGTGTATTCTTAATATTTTTGGGTGAAATATGTGCAAAAAAAAAAAAAAAAAGTAAGTTTGTCAATAAAATCTTATTGCGTGTGAAATCCCAATTTCTCCCGGTTACAGCGGTACCACATATGTATTGGTAGACACCCTTTCCTGCCCAGGAGACTCCCCCAAACTGAAACAGCGCTTTAGGAGATTTTCAGATAAAATACAGCTATGCTATGCAATATGCGCACCTTGCGGTTTTTCCAGAAAAACAACCCTTTACATTTGAAATACCCCCAACAAACTATATATTCTCTGGAAGTACACACCTCAGGCTTTCTAGGCGTACCAGGCTTGTGGATGTGGCCATAGTTTTCTGGAAGTAATCCCTCAACGTAATCTTTGGTTGCAAAGAGTTTCCCTAAAAAAAGGATAAAAAAGCAGAATCAAAGCCACATTTTCCTAAAAAAACTATATACAAACAAGAAAAAACAAGTTTAATCTGAAAACGCAACATCCCCCGAACAGAACAACACCCAACATGCATAGGTTCTGTCAAGGGAAGAGTTGCCAAACACCCCAAAGTAAAGCATGCGCATAACGGTAATTTTACTTGAAAATTTCAGCTCTGCAGACAAAGTGCGCACCTTGCGATTTTTCAACCAAAACAACCCTTTACATTTGGAATATCCCCCATAAACCATATATTCCCTGAAAGTACACACGTTAAGCTTTTTAAGGGTACCCAGCTTGTTGTAGTGGGCTCATCTTTCTGGAATTAATTCCTCAAAGAATTCTTTGGTTGCGCAGGGTTTCCCTAAAAAATTTATAAAAAAGCTGAATAAAAAACACCTTTTCCTAAAATATAAATATGCAAACCAGAAAAAACAAGCTAAGTCTGAAAGCGCAAGGTCCCCCGAACAGAACAATACCCAACATGCAGAGGTACTATTAACCCTTTTAATTGCCAGCCTACTTGAGATTTTGTCACCCTCTGTTGACAGGCCATTTTCCCCATTTTGCGTCATGTTTTGCGACATGTTTTGCGCCATTTTTGCTGTAACTTTCAGAAAAATTATATATATATTTTTTGCAGCAGAGTTTAGACTTTAACATGAAATGTCTTGTTTGTAATTTTTTTTTTTTTTTTTTACAATATTATTAAGTGAAAAAATAAATAAATAAATAAAAAAATTTTTTTAGAAAATTGACTCCTTTATTTTAAATAAAAAATGTATTTTATTAAGGAAAATCATATTGCATGTGAAAGCCCCATTTCTACCGATTAGAACGGTACCACATATTTATCGGTAGCCCCCCGTTCCTGCCCAGGAGACCCCCCTAACTGAAACAAGTATTTTATAACATTCACAAAAAAAATACAAAAACCATCCACACTACAAAGGGTTAAATCGGGAAAAAAAATGACATAGGGTCCCCCCTCCCAGGGGAGGGAGACCCCATTTTTTTTTTTTATTTTTAAGGGTTAAAAACCCTTAAAAATCAAAAAAAAAATTGACGTGGGGTCCCCCTTACCCAAAGGAACCAGCCCGGGACCAGCTATGGGGGCTTGTAGGCACAGAGTGGGGGGGCCAGCTTATGTGGCCCCCCCACCCTGCAGCCTACGAGCCCACATAGCCCATGTGGGCCCGGGCTCTTCTGCCCCCCCCTGGCCTTTGGGGAGGCAGGTAATGGGGGTGCCGGGGGTTAATGGCAAGCCACCCGCTAGCGCAGGTGGCTTGCCATCCCCCCAGCCTTGTGAACTGGTATAGGGGTCATGGACCCCTTACCAGTTCACAAGGGGTTAAAAGTAAATAATGACACAGACACACATAAAGAAAAAAATATTTTATTAATTTTTATTTTTTTTTTACACTGTACTCACCTCCCATCCATCCTGGAGCACTCTGTCCCTCGGCGATCACTGGCTTCTGCTCACTTGCTAGAAGCCTTTTATAGCTGCTGGATGACAGATTACAAATGGTTAATCAAAAAAAAAAATGACATAGGGTCCCCCCTCCCAGGGGGGGCGGACCCCATTTTTTTTTGATTTTTTAATAGCGGCAGGTAGCGACAGTTGAGCGACTGTAGCGGCATTTTCAGAGCAACTAGTAGTTGCTGTGCTTGGCCGTTGTTCGGTAGTTGATAGCGACTCAGTCGGTTTGCCGTAATGTTGAATATTGGGTGAGGAGTCGCTATTTGACAGGTTCCGCGATGTATGGGTGCGCATGATAGCGACTGGCCCTAGCGACCGGCTCCCACCATATTCATTAAAAAATCACGCTCAAAAAATTCTTGCGCTGTAAAATGCATGTTTAAACCCCAGAGCGCTGGAGGCGATGGGTTAAAAGTAGTTTTTTAACCCCCAAACAACCATATTTTTGGAAACCCCCCCCAAAAAAAGTTTTTAAAATAATTTAGTAATATGAATACATTAATATCAGACCTGTAATATCAATTCTGTACAATTTTTTTTAATTTTTTTTCCCTTAAAAAAATTATCTAAAATGGCAGAAGTGGTCACAGAATTTTTTACATTTAAAAAAAAATAATAATAATAATAACAATTGATTATTAATATTTAAAGATTGTTCCATTGAAATGCATTGGAGCGCGCCAGGTAGCGAGAGGTCATACCTGTCGCTGCTCAAGGTCGGACGCTGGCGCTGTGGGCTGAGGCTGGAATAATGATGAATGAGTCCCTATATGGCGCTATCTCAGTCGCAAAGCAGGATTGGCTTGCTAAATGTGTGATTGTGGTGGGGAGCCGGCGTTCTCGTGGCGGGGCCCGTCATTACCGGCCGCTCACCAGTCGCTACCTGTCGCTATTCCTTCATAAATAAGGGCCTAAGTATCCCCTATTCATTGTCCTACTCAAGTCCTAGGAATCCTGACCGCTAGCCTGCCCATCCAAAATTGGAACGTCCCACTGTGTGAAACCCCCGGGGTCAGCAATAAACTCTCCTGTACCATCAGCTCCAACGCTCTCTTCGCCAGCAGCCGCATCCCCGTCTTCCCTGTAGGGAATTGGCAATCTCAAAAATGCCTTAGTGGTGAAAAACTTTGTTTTTCTTTTTAACAGGGCCACCGCTGAGCTGGCTTGAGGTACACGGGTGGGGGCGGGGCATGGTTGGGTGAAAGAACTCTGCGCCTCTTTATAAAATAGTCTAATAGTTCTGCAGCATTACATTTACATGTACGGCTGTGATCTAGGCACATATACATTAGTTACATTAAAAAAAAGAGTTCTCCAATTGACATAAACTTAAAACACAAAAGTAACACATCCAAATACAGTGCTGCCGCTATATAACGCTAAATAAGTATAAGGCAGGTTCGGATATAATGCGGCCCAGCTTTGGACCCCAACATATTGAAATGTAATGCACTTATCCACTACCTATGATGTCTGTGCTCAACATAATGCAGTTTCAGCTATAACGTGGTCCCCTTTATTGGTACCAGTCGTGTTATATTTAGGTGGCAATGTGATTCCAATAAGAGCTAAGAAACAGTTAAAGTGAAGCACTGCACAAATCACTCTGATCCCACAGTGGTTAACCATGGCTGTCATTTTTTTAAGTGCTATTATTTAGATGTCTGGTTTTGTGTAATTAAGTTCCAAACCTGACTAATCAATTTTTTGTTCCTCTGCATTAATCGAAAATTGGTTTTGTCCAAAATGACTTATCACAGAGCGGACTTTCCCGTAACGGCTGCAGGTTTAAAGTTTTATCATTAGGTATTCATCAATAGTCTGACTATTGGTAACGGCTGTTTGCTCAATATGCCATTGTGCAGTTCTCTAAATGACTTATAGAAAAGCCATCGGCGAGGAAATACATGGTGACCCTCAGTGGTCTGCTACATGTTGCTGTGCTCATCACACACATGCACCACTTTCAGCTTTGTAACAACCCTTGTTTCACTCTTCGGCACATTAAAGGGTACTTTAGCTTTCTTTAGGTAATCCTGTTCTTTACATGTACAGCAAATCTATATAATCATGCACCATACATGCTTTACATCATAAAAACCTATTGTAAAAACAAGATGCTCTATTCAATAGAGGTTATCTGGCCTGTTGGATACACCTATATATTCAGTTTTTTCTCCTTTCCCTATTGACACGTTTCACCATCTGGGGCTTCTTCAGGCAAGACATGGGCATTTATAATCAAGTTAAATGTTTTCTTATCTACCTCTGGGATCAGTTGTACCATATGCATATATCTCTTTTCCCTTCTGGGCAACTTTATTTCCAGGCTTGGTTTGGTAATATGTGTGAAGATACGCAGAAGAGAGCAAAGGCAATTGTAACCAACGACTCCAACTACTCCCCAGTTGTGAGCAATGTACCACAGGATTCAGTGCTGGGCCCACTATTATTCAACTTGTTTTTTAAATCATATAGAAGATGGAATTAATGGCTCTGTCTCTATTTTTGCAGATGACACCAGGATATGTAGCACAGTGCAGTCTGGGCATTCACTTGGCAAATGAAGTTTAATGTGAAAACACTTGGGGTCTAATAATCTGCAGGTCACATATATCCTCGGAGGAGTAAAGCTGAAAGATTCATTTGTTGAGAAGGATCTGGAGGTACTGGTGGACCACAGCATGCAATGTCAAGCTGCTGCTTCCAAAACCAGCCAGGCTTTTGGGTCGATTCAGCACCATGTGAGAAAACTCTTTTCTTAAACTTTTTTAGGAGAGAAAACTGCTATTTACTTTCATTTTCTACCATGAAAGTGATTCAGCAACTGGATGACTAGAGCCAACTAACTGATAATGGGAATGAAGGAGCTCAGTTATTAAGAAAGATAAAGGGAACATAATTACATAACATATATATATATATATATATATATTACAAATAATATAATAATACAATAATAATAATAATATAATACAAATAATATGGAAAAATAACGTTCTTGTAAAATCCTCTTTAATGACAAGGAGGCACTACCTCTGCCTGGAGCAAAACAGATTCAACCTCCAGAGATGATGCTTTTTTGTTTACCATAAAAACTATAAGTCTGTGGGAAAGCCTCCCACAAGCTTGTTACAGCATCAACAGCTTCAAAAAAAGATTAGATGTATTTTTTGAAGAAAATTTACAGTTACTATTAGCTGTTATTTGCAAATAAAAAAAAATCCCCCAACCATGTCCCTTGGTTGAACTTTTTTCCTACTCTAGTAACTATGTAACATGTGGCTGGGACATGTAGCAATATAGAGACAGTGACAGTAATCGGAACCTGCATTACCTGGAGCCAATTTGCTCTGATCCTACTTCGGTTATTTTTCCTCCTTCACGCTGTGTTCTCTGAAACAACTGAGGGACATACTGTAGCATAAAAAGGTACATGAAAAAGACAAGAGGGAATATAAAAAAGATTATTTAGCTTTATCTGAAACTCTATAGAGAGAAGCAAGTCTGGTGCCCCATAGGATGTCACTGCCCTGTGTGTGCGCTCTATCTGCACACCCCAAAGGCCATCCCTGCCCTGACCGTGCCCCCGTTGTTCAGTGCCATGGTAGCTGTTCGCTAGACTGGCCATGCCCAATTTCCCACTTCTATTCTATCGCAGATTTCATAGAGAAACATGGAGGAGGCTTTGTCACCAGCTCAGGCACTGTGCCCAACCAACGTGGTGAATACTTGTGGCCAAGTCGGCACCACCATAAGGGAGTAGGGTGCCGTTTTCTTCATTTTTATAGTAATAGGCTGTTGAATTGGCTGTTGAGAATTGCTGTTGGGTTTAGGTTTGCTTTAACTTAATGCAGCACTAAAAAGACATTTGCCCAGGCAGGTTGCAGAGAAGTGTACTAGATAGATGAAGCATTTATGGATTATTAATGAGTAAGGGGTGTTTGATAAAGGCTGCTTGATAAAGGGGTGACCCTCTGAAACGCGTTGCCCACCTGAGGGGTTCGGGGAATGGGCGGCCGATCCCTGCATTTTATGGTTTTAATGATTTAAATAGTAAAAGTTATGTTTTAATGGTGACTGTCGGAGCTTATGTGCTGAAAGCTTTCCTTTGGAATAGCACTGCCACTTACCCTGGATGTAATGGAGTTTGCTAGTAGTATTACTGGCCCCAGTGTTTTATGGGCTTGGTGGGGGGCAGAGTTGTTTAAGGTAATTCAAGTACAAATTGATGAGCCCTAGGGTTGTATAAAACAGTATACATAGCAACCAGCGGGGTACATTAGGTCACAGGGTGTAATCAAGCTGCTCTTGAACAGTATGGGTGAGGTTTAGCATTTGTATAAAGGACCCTTGGACAGTGTGATAGTGATAGAACTCAAGACCAGGATGATAGATTGTATAAGTGAATATATGATACGTATACAGGGGTGAACCTAGCCTTTCTGTTGCCTGAGGCAAATAATAACAATTAGCCCCTCCACTACTCAAAAGAGCAATGCGGGGGGCAAAGAGAGGAGCTGCGGAGCCACCAAGATTTATTTTACACTGATCCATTAATGAGAGAGTAAATAAAATGAATTAAAGTTTAATTGCTGCCCTCTCTGCAGTGCCGCCTGAGGTGGTCAAGGCCTCACATGGCCTCATTACAGGTGCACCCTCCCCCCCCTCCTGTACGTATAGCAGAGAATGCAGAATGATGGGATGATGGCAAGCCAGCCTAGCAGTTATGCCCCCCCCCCCCCCCACTCCTGCATTTCTTTTTTAGACCTAGACAATTTGGCTATATGAAGTGCTCACATTTCTAATGATGGCCTTGAAATGCAGTATTATCCTCCTATCATGTGGCAGCAGCAAGCCAAGAATGACAAAGCTGCCCATACACTATGCAATCCACACAAATATTATCCATCCATATCTAAAGTCTTTACACATAGGAGCATGTCAGGGGTTTGTCATGTACTGTAGAAAAGATCAAGAAGAATCATTTTAGAGCTGCCTCTGTGTCATCCATAATCTGTACAATTCCATCGGAAACAAACTGAAATCATTTAAAAGGGAAAATAAAAATAAGGTGTGGATGTGATTGAGGTTATAATTAGCCAGTTATATTTAACAGAAAAGGTCATGGTCCATAAACAAAATCCATAAACAGCTTATAACACATTAAGGGATCTCTCATTGTCAGAGATGCCAAGTCACCCAGTTTTTCAGGGAGTCGTTTGGTTTTTGACCCCCCGTCACCCTGTCAAACTACGAAATCACCCTGCAAACCATGAATTTATTCCTTCTCCCCACTGACTGGCTGGAGATCTCCAAGCAATG
The DNA here is from genome assembly GCA_027917425.1 of Gastrophryne carolinensis. Taxonomy (NCBI): domain Eukaryota; kingdom Metazoa; phylum Chordata; class Amphibia; order Anura; family Microhylidae; genus Gastrophryne; species Gastrophryne carolinensis. The sequence continues at coordinate 90,678,213 of CM051242.1, forward strand.
TGCTATTGGCTAGCAGATGCCACTAAGGCCCTTATTTATGAAGGAATAGCGACAGGTAGCGACAGATAGCGACAGATAGTGACTGGGGAGCCGGCCAGTAAAGCCAGGTACCGCAACTAGAACGCCGGCTCCCCTCCACAATGACACATTTATCAAGCCGATACTGCTTAGCGACTGAGATAGCGCCACCTAGCAACTCATTCATCATTATCCCAGCCTCAGCCCACAGCGCCAACGAACATCCTTGAACAGCGACAGGTATGACCTCTCGCTACCTGGCGCTCTCCAATGCATTTCAATGGCAGAATGTATTTTTATTAATATTTATTTTTTAATATATTTTTTTTTTCAAATTTCAAAAAAAAAAACTGTGAACACTTCTTCCTTTGAAAATGTATTTTTTGGGGATTTTTAAAATTTTTTTTTTTTTTTTGCAGAATTGATATTACAGGTCTGATTTTAAACTATTCAGATTTGAATATTATTTCAAAATCATTAAATTTTTTTTTGGGTGGTTAGGGGGTTAAAAAACTACTTTTAACACATCACCTACTGCGCTCTGGGATTTAAACATGCATTCCACAGCGCTAGGAATTTTTAAGGCTGATTTTTTAATGAATATGGTGGGTGCCGGTCGCTATGTCCAGTCGCTATCATGCGCTCCCATACAACAGCGAACCTGTCAAATAGCGACTCAGCATCTTGCATTCAACATTACGGCACACCGACTGAGTCGCTATCATCCACCGAACAATGGCCAAGCACAGCAACTACTAGCGGTCGCTGTCAAAATACAGCTACAGTCGCTCAACAGTCGCTATCTGTCGCTATTAATGAATCAGCCTCCACATATTTGGCTGGCCACCCAGCCCCCGCTATTGGTTGTCTCGGATTCCTTCTAAGTCTCTGGTTGGATAGATTTGCCCTTAGGGGTATGGCAAGGATACCCTGTCAGCCTTGGAACAGTGCGGTGACTGCTGAGCACGCTGCTTGATGCCGCATTTGATCACCACAGAATCCTGGAAGTGGGTGAGCATTGCTGCATGGACACATTCTAAGTGGATCAGAAACCTATTTAGACTTTTGGTCTGCTTTAATGTCTGTGATCTTTGGTGGGCACTCTGCGTGAATGTCAGAGTGGAAGGCTGGCACTATTTCATTTGGGATCTGGAAACATCCGCTCTCACTCCACCAATGATTTGTGGTGATAGAGGAAATGGGGGAGGATTATCCTGCACAGCTGGACACTTAAGAACAGGCACAGATACTTACCTATGTCCTCATTGCCTATTTTACCCCATGTAACCACCAGTGATCAGGAGGGTTTGCAATGCCAAAGGAAGTACAGCAGTGGTAGCTTGCCCTGCTAACCTCAATGGCTGTAAGTAGAAGTAGAGGTAAGTGCCTCTGCCCGTTCTTGGTCTTCCAGCTGTAGTATGAGTGGTGGGGCATCCCCCATTGCCCAGTCATTTTTGACTAAAGCGTCACTCTAACTTCAGTCAGAAATGACAGGAGGTCCACTAACACCCCCACTGGGCATAAAAAGGTAAAAAATAAATGACTATGTAATTTGGCAAACGTCTCATAGACTTTAATGTGAAGTGCGTGCTGCAGCATCCCCAATGGCATGCGCGCTCCCGGCCCAGCCTATCTGCACCCACTCTCGCTCCTCATTAAAAACAATCAGAGAGCCCCCGCATGCGCCATTGGACCTGGGAGGGGTGAGTGATTATCGGCATGTTGGGGGGCTTCAAACAGCAAAATGAAATGCCCTGGGTAAAGTCAATAAAAGATTCCAAGGTGGCTGCGGGTTTTTTATTCTGCTTTAAATCTTTATATACCTGCAAATTGCCATCTGTTCCTCAAAAGCCCATTAATAAGCCACGCCCCTAAACCAAACCCGCACCACGCCCATCACCCTGTAACCTGGTCTCCAAGGTTGGCGTCTCTCCATTGATGAACAGCATCTGTCAAGAGATAGGCCCAAACAATTTCCAAGACAATAGATATAGCATGGAACATAGTGAAGACAGTCATCAAGGAGTAAATAAAATGTAGCACAACCCTGAAATTACTAAGAACCAGACGCCCCTCAAAAAATGATGAAAAGACATGAAGAATATTGGTTTTGGAGGCTGTCAGTTTAAAGAGAAACAAAACTTCACAAAATTAACTAATACAGGTTTTGTTCCTTCTCCTCGTTGCATCCTAATTTGGAATGCCCTCCTATGTGAAACCTTGCAGTTCATCCACGACCCCACAGTGTATTCAATTGCTCTGCTCCAATCAGCTTTCCTAGCCTTGTATATAGTAATGAGCGGCTAGGAAAACTAAATGACAGGCTAGCTGCTCCCGCTTGGCTGTGCGTACCCTTGGTAGCCTTTCAGATATGCCTGGCGTGGGTGTGCATGGCCACTAGAGGGATGCCACCGGAGGCAAGCATAGGGGATGAATGCTGTAAGACTCCAGGGCCGGCTGATTCCCTCTCCCTGGTGCATCCTGAACCGGGATGCCCCTCTCTGTGAAACCCCCCCCCCCCCAGTTGCCCCATGTGCTTACCTGTCAAACAAGCCCATGCCGCATGAGGTGGCATCACTTGCTTTTTGGGCTGTAAATGGCTGTGAGTGATGCCGTATACCAAAGGTGTGGGTGAACGGCAGGGTTTCACACAGAGGGCATCTCAAACCGGGGAGCCCCAGGGGGATAGACCAAAACCCGAGATTATGAAAATCCATGGTTTTGCTCCGCTATAATGGAGCTGCAGAAATTTCTGTAAAGTACTTGATGTGTTCAGCATGTGATGTCAATCTCCTGTATTCTTCATACTGTATGTCTGGGCTGTGGTTTAGGGTGGTCTGATTTTTTTAAATAAAGTGCCTACTATTTTACCATGGGTGCTAAGACATTTTAAACCCACTATATTCTTTTCATATACACGCATCAAGGCTCTTGTGTTGCACAGTCTGGTCTGGTCTGGCTCGCATAGCTTGCTTTCAGCCAGGTTGCCACCATAACAGACATGCCCTGAGCTCCTCTTTAGATTGATTTAATAAATCATTACTAGGAAAGCGATAGATGTATACTTGAGGAAGTATCAGCAGCCCAGAATTTTAATGGCCTCAGCCAATCCACAAGCTTCTGGGCCCTGCCACTAATGTGATATTCAGTCCATGAGTGGGTTGTCAACTGATGTCATAGTAATGCAGGTATACCTGATGGGCAGGGGTGACCATGGCCCCATGTAAATTCATGGTTCCAGGCACACTCAAAAATATTCCCATTGTGTAGGGCTACAAACGGCAATGTTCTTATTTTTTCCTTATTACAAATTGAGATATATATATATATATATATATATATATATATATATATATATATATGTTGATGGCATGGCAGGGCTGAGTAATGCAAGCACAGTGTGGAGGGCTCCATTCAAGCTTATCACTCAAAGAGGGTGTCAATGTGACATGAGCATTAGGTTTCGATTTGTGGTCAGGATTAGGGGAAGGCAGCAAAGAGGAAGAAAAATTCCTCTTCCTTACGGTAACTGGAACTAAGGGGTTTATTCATCAAGGGATAGCGCCAGGTAGTAACTCGTAGCGGCAGGCAGCGTCTGGTGAACACTGGCAGCTGTACGCAATACCACATTTATGAAAGCAATTCTGGTGAGCGCCATGTAGCGTATGATTCATCATTACAGGCGGCTCAGCATGTAGCACCGGAGCTCTAGCTTCCAGAGCGCCAGGTACTACCTGTCGCTACCTGTCGCTCTCCATTACATTTCAATGGACGTTCCTTTTCTTCTGTTTAAAAAGGGTTTTTTGTTTTTAATATTTGTTTTTCTCTCAAATAATTGTTTGATCTCTCCTGGCCTAGAAAAAGTCATTTTTGAAAACATTTTTGATTTTTTATATTTTTATGCAGAATTGTCATTACAGGTCTGGCATTAAAGTATTAATGTCACAATGTTACAACAATGTCATTCCATGTGTTTTTGCTTTGTTACTGGTGTATATGTGTTCAAAAACAGACTTTAATCACACAGCGTCTGCCGCTCTATACTATAGCGAGCAGAACCAAAGCGCCGACGCTGTGTGAGGCAGTTTTTTTGTTGAATATGGTGTGAGTCGCTGAGAGTCGGTCGCAATGAGCTGGCGCTACCTTTTGCTCCCTGCAACACTGTACTGGTGTTAGCACCCCCAACATACATCTCATTCATCAATGCGGGCCAGGTTACAACAGCAACTGAGACGCTCTGTTACAGCGCCCGATAGCCGATCACAACGCATACTAGTGGTCGCTCTTAGCGCCTCTGTACAGACGCTCATCTGCCGTTAGCTGGCGCTAGTAATGAATCTGCCTGCCCGAGACAGTGTGGGGCTGACACTGCATCACGTAAGCTGCCAGCAAATTTAAAGGTTTGACTGGTCAATCCCTTTAAAGCAATTGTACTGATACTTTAGTATTCTTGGGGCAGCTAAGGCAATAGCATTACAGGGGTTGGGGGTGTCTTGGTTGGGTGGTTCAGTGGGAAGTATGTGGAGAGGCCTTGGGGAGGAGAGAATGGAGGGGGTGAGAAGAGTATGGCCTTGATTCAATAAGAGTGAAAAAGTTCTCATGGTAGTAAAAAATTCAATTTGTGAGAAAAAAGCCTGAGAATTTCACGGTTACTGAATCACCAGCTGGGAAAACAATGAAAGCCAACGGCATGTTTTACTACAGTGAAAAAAAGAAGTAAAAATGTCTCTACTTTTCTTATGAGTAAAAAGTGCCAATGACTTTCCTAGCTGGTTGTTCAGCAACAGTGACATTCTCAGGCTCATGAATTGAATTTTTTACTACCATGAGAATTTTTTTCAACTCTTATTAGTCGAGGCCTAATGAGTAAATTCTGGCACAGGTTCTGGGTTAGGAGGGGTTGCTGACTGGTGGCCATGCCCAGCCAGCCTAAAGCAGTGGGGCCCACTGGGCATTCTCTCTATGCTCCCGATGGCCACTCCACCTATGTGTATACTGATAACCCTATCCATGAATACTTTATGTCATTATAATGTTATAGGATGTTAGTGATGTTAAGATTATCTGTGGCTCTAATTAACATTAAGCATTCGCTCCTGTGCAGATTCAACTGGTGACTGCGAGAGACCCCTTCTTGTGACCAGATCCCGGGATCCCATATATAAAGGATATGTCAGCTTCTTCTGGAATCTGCTTTACCAGCGGTGACAATCAATCGGCGTGGTTTTAGGAAGCCATTGCTTTCAAGTAATTAAACTGTGCTTGGCTTTGGGTCAAAGTTGTCAGTTTAATGAAGCAGAAGTGAGCTGTGCGCTGGGATTGGTTTGGCGGAGGCTGACTCCGGCCCCTTCACAAGTGAGGCTGAGAGAATTCTATTGATCATCAGTGTGGGATTCTCTTCCTGCAGCAGCCTGGCTCATGGACACATCGCTCTCTCCGGACACCTGAGCATCCCTCATTTCAATGAAGGGAGAGCCAGAGGATGCTGCATCCCCCCTGCACATCTGCATTGCCCAGCTGCAAATACTACTGACCTCTGCAGCCTAGTCACACATCACACGGAAGTGCTGCCAGCATGGATCTGCTCCCGGCTCTCCTCACCATTATACTTTTCTACTGCTACTTGTGTAAGGGAACAAGCTTGCAGAGCGGTGAGTAACTAATTATAGCTTTCCTCTGTCTATTTGTATCACTTAGTACAGCACCACCAAGGACAATGGGGATTCTTATATAATGCTATATAGAACATTTTGGATTGATGTGTGGGATCCCCCTAATCTTACATTGCTGTAATCTAAATCTGTATAAATTTATACCGGTGTATATATATATATATATATATATATATATATATATTCATTGTGATTTAAAGTGGACCAAAACCAAACCTAGAGTCTAAGAGGCTGATTTATTAATAGCGGCAGGTAGCGACAGTTGAGCGACTGTAGCGGTATTTTCACAGCGCCCGCTAGTAGTCGCTGTGCTTGCCCGTTGTTCGGTTGTTGACAGCGACTCAGTCGGTGTGCAGTAATGTTGAATATTGGGTGAGGAGTCGCTATTTGACAGGTTCCGCGATGTATGGGAGCGCATGATAGCGACTGGTCAGAGCGACTGGCTCCCACCATATTCATTAACAAATCACGCTCAAAAAATTCTCGCGCTGTGAAATGCATGCTTAAACACCAGAGCGCTGGCGGCGATGGGTTAAAAGTAGTTTTTTAACCCCCAAACAACCATATTTTTGGAAACCAAAAATAACAAGTTTTTAAAATAATTTTGTAATATAAATACATTAATATCAGACCTGTAATATCAATTCTGCACAATTTTTTTTTTTTTTCCTTTAAAAAATTATCTAACATGGCAGAAGTGGTCACCGAATTTTTCACATTAAAAAAAAAAAAAAAAAAAACATTAATAACAATTAATTAGGAATATTTAAAGATTGTCCCATTGAAATGTATTGGAGAGCGCCAGGTAGCGAGAGGTCATACCTGTCGCTGTTCAATGTCGGACGCTGGCGCTGTGGGCTGAGGCTGGAATAATGATGAATGAGTGCCTATATGGCGCTATCTCAGTCACTAAGCAGGATTGGCTTGATAAATGTGTGATTGTGGTGGGGAGCCAGCGTTCTCGTGGCGGGGCCCGTCATTACCGGTCGCTCACCAGTCGCTACCTGTCGCTATTCCTTCATAAATAAGGGCCTAAGACTCCATCAAAGGGGCATCAAGATTTTAGATGCCCCACTGTATGAAACCTCAGGGGTCTCCTGTTATACATATCTTTCCAGTGATCCCATAGTGCATGTGCATCAACTCTTGCATCCCACTATGGCTGTGTGTGGCCACACCGGCCATAACCACAGCCATAGAAGGATACATGGGATGCCGCTGCCAATCTCAAGTGGCTAGGCTCTCGCTCAGCTTTTTTAGCTTCTCATTTATATGCGCGACCAAGACCCCGGCATGCATCGGGGATATCCCGGGCTTTAGTCCACGTTAAATGATGACAAAACCAGTTCCCTTATTGTAATACAGGCAGCCAGGCGCTTAGCTATAGGGGGTGCAGGGGGGGCCCATCATTGTTGCTCCTCCACCTTATTCTAAGATTTGGGCTCACTTGGCATAATTTAGAGAAAGGAAGCACTATTTGTTTCTGCTGTTTCAGTGTTTAGTTGTCTGGTTGCATCCAACTGATTTAAAAGAACGAAAAAAAGTTTACTGTATGAACCTTGAAAGAGCCCCATCTAATGGTTGCACCAGGGCCTCGTCACATATAGTTACACCACTACAGGCAGCCCCATCCTGTAGCCCAGAAGCCACATGTAGACCCCTGCAGTGTGTCTTCTGGGCTGTCTGCTGCAATAGAACACTTGTTGGCTTAATTTTCTCTGCAGTTTCTAGCACCTCACTTAGAGGTCCTAGCCTCTCTATGTGGTGTCCTGGTATTGGATTTGGCTCTTTGGGGCTGATCCCCATCATTTGGGGCAAGTATCATACAGGGCAGAGGGATCTCGCATGCAAACTGGACTGTCAAAGTTGGTGCTTTTTAGCAGGGCAGTTTCTAGGCGAGGGCAAGCAGGGTGATTGCCCCTGGGCGCTATGGCCAGCAGGGGCACCTTCATGCCAGCCATCCTGTTTTCTGCAGATGAGTCAGGGCCTCTGTTACTTGTCAGCCACCCTCAAATTGGACAGGTGAGGAGGTGGCAGAATTTCTTCCTTCCCACACCGAGTGCTATTTTGCCCAGAAACTGTTCGTCTTTTTTGTCAATCATTGCATTGCTATTTGCTCCATTAACATTTGTTTCCTGTTCAATATTCTAGTTATAGCTATTTGGCTTCCACCATCTATTCACTTTGAATGTGCCTTCCGACTGTCTCATAGTGCATAGTGCTCATGATAAGAAATGTTGAGAACCCTTGTTCTAATGCTTGCCATTCATGTGGTTATTGTGTTACATGCCGAATAATTTATTTTTAGATAAATGATTAAAATACTTTTAACACAAATTGAATTTCTATTTAGAATACTTTATTACTAAATATTTCGGAAAACATATTTTAAATGACTGTATGCTAACACATTAAAAATGTTTGGATTGTAAAATATTTAATAAATAAAGACGATATTGCCGACACACATTTCAATCTGAATTTACAATCTTCCTGAAATGGTATCATTTGAGAGCAATGGCTGAACAAAAGGTTTGAAAGCATATTCAGTTAGGGATCATATACTGCTATTACTATTCTAAGTTGTATAACAAGGCTTGTTATAGGGGTATTGGAGGTATTCTGTTACATAGCTTGTTATAGGTGGATTAGGGGGGATTCATCCCCACTGCTTGTTATAGGGGGATTGGAAGTATTCTGTTTCATAGCTTGTTATAGGTGGATTGGTGGGATTCTGAACACTCCCTGTTATGGGGGGGGGGGGGGGTGACACACTGCTTGTTATAGGGAATTGGTGGTAGTAATCCCCACTGCTTATTATAGGGGGATTGGGGGAATTCATCCCCACTGCTTATTATAGGGGAATATTATAGGGGGATTGCGGGATTTATGACATACAGCTTGTTATAGGGGGATTGGGGGATTCTAAACACTGCTTGTTATACTGGTAGTTGATTGGGGGATTTGCCACACTGCCTGTTATAAGGAATTTGGGAGACCCTGCACACTGCTCTTCATAGGGGGGATTGGGGGGACTTAACACACTGCTTCTTTTGGGGTGATTCTGCACACTGCCTGTTATAGGGGATTGGGAGATTCTGCACACTGCCTGTTATAGAGGGATGGGGAGGTTCCGCCACACTGCCTGTTATGGGGTGATTGGGCGGGATTCTGAACAATGCCTATTACAGGGTGAATAGGGGAGGTTGTGCACACTACCTGTTATTGGGTGATTAAGGGGAATTCTGCCACTTGGTTGAATTGGTTCAGAATATTTTCTTTCCTATTTCCTTTTCTAAACCCTTCTTATGCGTCTTATGTTGCAAAAAAATCTGTATTTTACATTCAGATGCACACGTCATATAAATACAAGATATATCCTAATATCAATTTAAAGGATTACCACAGAATATAAGCAAAGGAGCATTTTTTAAAATAAAAAGTATTTACAGTTAGGTCCCTAAATATTTGAACATGTGAATCTTGCTTTTTTTTACCTGTTTACTGAAACATATTCAAGTTATAGTAATATAATAGACATGGACATTAAGTCCAGACTTTCAGCTTTCATTTGAGGGTATCCACATGAAAATTGGATAAAGGGTTTAGGAGTTTCAGCTCCTTAACATGTGTAATTGGACAATTGACTCAAGGGCAGGTAGTGGGCTATTCCTACATTATGTCATTCTCAATTAAGCAGAAAAAAGGCCAGAAGTTGATTGCAGGTGTGGTGCTTGCATTTGGAATATTTTGCAGTGAAGAAAACATGAGGTCAAAGGAGCTCTTCATGCAGGTGAAACAAGCCATCCTGCAAAAACAGAAAAAACCCATCCGAGAAATTGCTGCAATATTAGGCATTAGATATTAGAGTTCGGTACATCCTGAGAAAGAAAGAAAGCACTGGTGATCTAATCAATGCAAAAAGACCGTAAGACAACACTGGGTGGATGGCAGAATAATTTCCATGGTGAAGAGAAACCCCTTCACAACATCCACGTAAACACTCTTCGGGATGTAGGTATATCAATATCCAAATCTACTATAAAGAAAAGACAGCATGAATGTAAATACAGAGAGGTCACTGCACGATGCAAGCCACTCATAAGCCTCAAGACTAAAATGGCTAGATTGGACTTTGCTAGGAAACATCTAAAAAGCCAGCAACATTCTGGAAGAACATTCTTTGGACAGATGAAACCAAGATCAACCTCTACCAGAAGGATGGAAAGAAAAAAGCATTGGGAAGGTGTGGTGCGGCTCATGCATAGCGCGTCATCTGTAAAACATGGCGGAGGCAGTGTTATGGCTTGGGCATACATGGCTGCCAGTGGCATGGGGTCACTAGTATTTATTGATGATGTGACACAGCCAGACAGAAGCAGACGCTTGAATTCTTATCTGTTCAGAGACATACTGTTTGCTCAAATTCAGCCTAATTGATTGGTTGGTGTTTCATAATACAGATGGACAATGACCCAAAACATAAAGGCACAGCTACCCAGGAGCAAAGTAGTGGAATATTCTTCAATGGCCAAGTCAGTCACCTGATCTCAACCCAGTTGAGCATGCATTTTACTTGTTAAAGACTGAGGGCCTTATTTATGAAATGCCACATAGCGGCACGTAGCAGCAGATGTTTTGTGAGAAACTCCAGCAAGTCATATTTATGATGCAAAAAAATGTTTAGCGCCTCGCCTAGTGCCATGTAGCGTTCCATGTATCAAGAGCGCCAGGTACTTTGTTAGCGCTGCCGCTGTGTTTGCTACAGTGCCATATCACATTAGGTGCTCAGTGTCATTCTCCCATAGAATTCAATTAGCCATTTCAGTCCAGATTTTTTGGTGACTTCTGGTTAGCGTATTTTAATTTTTCTGTGCTCAGTCAAGTGACAAGAGATCCCTGGCCTGCTCAGAGTGTTTTTTTTGTTCATTTTTGTGCTTAGCGGCCTTATTTATCAAAGGCTAGCGCCAGGTAGTGTCTGACGAGCGCCAGGTACCGCCAGCTAACGGCGGCTACCGAATCAAGTACGCCCAGCGGCGGTCACAATGACGCATTTATCACGCTAAATGAGGCTAGCGCCGGCGAGAGCGTCAGCTAGCACGGGATTCATCATGTAGCCGACTGCAACGAACAGCGCCGCTGCTAATCCCATCACAGCGACAGGTATGACCTGGCGCTCCCTGGCGCTCTCCAATGCATTTCAATGGAGCAATCTTTAAATAATCATAATTAATTGCTATTAATGTTTTTTTTTTTTTTTTTTTTTTAATGTCAAAAATTCTGTGACCACTTCTGCAATGTTAGGAATTTTTTTTAAGTTAAAAAAAAAAAAAAATTGTGCAGAATTGATATTACAGGTCTGATATTCATGTATTCATATTACAAAATGTTTAGAAAAACTTTTATAATTTTTACATATAAAAAATATGGTTGTTTAGGGGTTAAAAACTACTTTACACACATCGCCGCCAGCGCTCTGGGGTTTAAACAAGGAATTCACAGCGCGAGAAATTTTTGAGCGTGATTTGTTAATGAATCTGCGGCAAGCCGTTCGCTCTGGCCATTCGCTGTCAGGCGCACCCATACAACGCGGAACCTGTGAAACAGCGACTCCTAACCCCGTATTCAACATTACCGCACACCGACTGAGTCGCTGTCAACAAGCAAACCCCGGCCAAGCACAGCGACTACTAGCTGGCGCTGTGAAAATCACGCTACTGGCGCTCATCTGTCGCTACCTGGCGCTATTAATGAATCGGCCTCCCCGTTACCCACGGCTAACTTGTGTTTTCATGGCTGCCAATCATATGTCATGTAATTTGTATGTTCCCAATGTTATTCCATGTGTTTTCGCTTGGTTACTGTGCAGCCATCCCCAGTTAAAGCCTTGTTTTGTATTGCACATGGCGTTGTATGAGTATTGAGGTTACAGAGTTCCCGTGCTGTTAATTTAAATGTTGAATACAAATTATTTCCGGCCCTCCTCATCGACGCTACCTGACGCAATCTCCATTGGAAAAAAACAGTGCCACGTGTTATCCCAAACACTAACAGCCCTATCTGCCTGTGGACGGCATCTAATAGCATCTCTCCCCAGACGCTGGGCTACAAGGCGCTAGTGATAAATTACCCTCCGCACTTCAGACAGAAAGGCCCACAAACAAACAGCAACTAAAAACTGCAAGTGTAAAGGCCTGGCAGAGCATTAAAAAGGAGGAAACACATGTCTGGAGCTGTCCATGAGTTCAAGACTTCAGGCAGTTGCCAACAAACTGGCTGATTCATTACTAGCACCAGGTAACAGCAGATGAGCGTCTGTACAGCGGCACTAAGAGCGACCGCAAGTGGTCGCTCTGATCAGCCGTGAGTCGCTATTTCAGAGCGCCTCAGTCGCTGGCCGGCATAGATGAATATGATGTGTGAGTCTATAACACCAGTACAGAGCTATATGGGAGTGAACGGTAGCGACTGGTCAGTGTGACCGACTCACACCATATTCATCAAAAAAACAGCCTCACACAGCACCGGCGCTCAAAATTGTGTCGCTGTAGCCCAAAGCGCCAGAAGCTGTGTGATTAAAGTCCGTTTTTGAACACATATCCACTAGTAACAAAGCGAAAACATATGGAATTACATTGTTATTACATTGGGACATTAACACTTTAATACCAGACCTGTAATGACAATTCTGCATAAAAAAATAAAAAAAGTTTTCAAAAATGTATTTAAAGAGGCCAGGAGAGGTCACACAATGATTTGATACAAAACAAAAAAAATATTAAAATAAAACCTTGTTTAAAGAGAAGAAAAGGAACGTCCATTGAAATGTATGGGAGAGCGACAGGTAGCAACAGGTAATACCAGGCGCTCTAAAAGCCAGAGCGCCGCCGGGATCCGCTGAGCCATCTGTGATGATGAATCGGTCGCTACGTGTCGCTGTAAGAGGAGCTCACCAGAATCGTCTTCAATTATAAATGTGGTATTGTGTGCCGCTGCCGGTGTTCACCTGCCGCTACCTGCCGCTTACAAGGCACTACCTGTCACTATCCCTTGATGAATAAAGCCCTAAGTATTAGAAATTAACATTTTATTTACATTTTCTTTATATGTCCAATTACTTTTGAACCCCTGAAATGAAGGGATTGCATTTAAAAAATGCTGTAGTTCCTCACAATTTTATGCAATCATTTAGTTCAAACAAATGACATAAAACTAAAAGTCTGAACTTGAATGGCATCTAAATTGTTTTTGTTTCAAATATTGTGGTAATGTACAGAAGATAGGGACATCAATGTAAATCATTTCTTTTTCTGCCTCTTATTGGATCCCAAGTACTTAGGCCCTTATTTTTGAAGGAATAGCGACATGTAGCGACTGGTGAGCGGCCGGTAATGACGGGCCCCGCCACGAGAACGCCGGCTCCCCACCACAATCACACATTTATCAAGCCAATCCTGCTTAGCGACTGAGATAGCGCCAGATAGCGACTCATTCATCATTATTCCAGCCTCAGCCCACAGCGCCAGCGTCCGACCTTGAACAGCGACAGGTATGACCTCTCGCTACCTGGCGCGCTCCAATGCATTTCAATGGAACAATCTTTAAATATTAATAATTAATTGTTATTAATGTTTTTTGTTTTTTTTTGAAATGTGAAAAATTCTGTGACCACTTCTGCCATTTTAGATAATTTTTTTAAGGGAAAAAAAATGTACAAAAAAATTGTACAGAATTGATATTACAGGTCTGATATTAATGTATTCATATTACAAAATTATTTAAAATACTTGTTTTTTTTTGGTTTCCAAAAATATGGTGGTTTGGGGGTTAAAAAACGACTTTTAACCCATCGCCGCCAGCGCTCTGGGGTTTAAACATGCATTTCACAGCGCTTGAATTTTTGGAGCGTGATTTGTTAACGAATATGGTGGGAGCCGGTCGCTATCATGCGCTCCCATACAGCGCGGAACCTGTCAAATAGCGACTCGTCACCCAATATTCAACATTACTGCACACCGACTGAGTCGCTATCAACTACCGAACAACGGCCAAGCACAGCGACTACTAGCGGGCGCTCTGAAAATGCCGCTACAGTCGCTCAACTGTCGCTACCTGGCGCTATTAATGAATCGGCCTCCCCGAATTGCTAAGCATGACATGCTTGGATACAGCCATCAAGTTGTGGACACTTGTTTCAGCATTTTGCTCCTCATCACCATAACTTCCCCCATACAACCATTCACTTCCAGCCCCAGAAAACACACTGGAGGTCATGCTATTCGCTTCACTTTTAGGTGTGAACTGAAACTTACATGTCAGGGAGCTTTTCTTACTTTAACACACAAAAAGTACAATAAAAATGGTATTTCTATTATTTCTCAAAATAGAAAATCCCGTTTGCCTGTGATGGGACATTTTTCCAGGTCAGAGACATCATTTCTCAGTGAGGTAAACATATTTTTTTGAGAGTTTGAAAAGCACAGCAGCCTATGGGGTAAGCAGAAAAAAAGCAAATACTTTAGCACACCCCATAGAGTGATATTTTTTCCAAACTATCAAGAAAAGATGAATCGGATGATCCACAAGTGAAGGCTGTGTAAATAGTTACAAGCTACTGGATACCCAGACCCTGGAATCTAAACACTTGGGATAGCAATGAGAGGTGTAAAGAAATGATTTGCATGGCTCTGCCTACTCACTGGCTTTGGCTTGCTTTATTTTTCTTTTTACTATTAAATAGGAAGCTTTCATTCTCTTTTATCCCACTACATTGGTTAGCAAATGGCTATGGGGGGGCATCCCAATTTATGATGCCTCCCTGGAACATATACTCAGACCATGCCTCCTGGAACATATACTCAGACCATGCCTCCTGGAACATGTACTCAGACCATGCCTCCTGGAACATGTACTCAGACCATGCCTCCTGGAACATATACTCAGACCATGCCTCCTGGAACATATACTCAGACCATGCCTCCTGGAACATGTACTCAGACCATGCCTCCCTGGAACATGTACTCAGACCATGCCTCCTGGAACATGTACTCAGACCATGCCTCCTGGAACATGTACTCAGACCATGCCTCCTGGAACATATACTCAGACCATGCCTCCTGGAACATATACTCAGACCATGCCTCCTGGAACATGTACTCAGACCATGCCTCCCTGGAACATGTACTCAGACCATGCCTCCTGGAACATATACTCAGACCATGTCTCCTGGAACATATACTCAGACCATGCCTCCCAGGAACATATACTCAGACCATGCCTCCTGGAACATATACTCAGACCATGCCTCCTGGAACATATACTCAGACCATGCCTCCCTGGAACATATACTAAGACCATGCCTCCTGGAACATGTACTCAGACCATGCCTCCTGGAACATGTACTCAGACCATGCCTCCTGGAACATGTACTCAGACCATGCCTCCTGGAACATGTACTCAGACCATGCCTCCTGGAACATATACTCAGACCATGCCTCCTGGAACATATACTCAGACCATGCCTCCTGGAACATGTACTCAGACCATGCCTCCTGGAACATATACTCAGACCATGCCTCCTGTAACATGTACTCAGACCATGCCTCCTGGAACATATACTCAGACCATGCCTCCTGGAACATATACTCAGACCATGCCTCCTGGAACATGTACTCAGACCATGCCTCCTGGAACATGTACTCAGACCATGCCTCCTGGAACATGTACTCAGACCATGCCTCCTGGAACATGTACTCAGACCATGCCTCCTGGAACATATACTCAGACCATGCCTCCTGGAACATGTACTCAGACCATGCCTCCTGGAACATGTACTCAGACCATGCCTCCTGGAACATATACTCAGACCATGTCTCCTGGAACATATACTCAGACCATGCCTCCTGGAACATGTACTCAGACCATGCCTCCCTGGAACATATACTCAGACCATGCCTCCTGGAACATATACTCAGACCATGCCTCCTGGAACATATACTCAGACCATGCCTCCTGGAACATATACTCAGACCATGCCTCCCTGGAACATATACTCAGACCATGCCTCCTGGAACATGTACTCAGACCATGCCTCCTGGAACATGTACTCAGACCATGCCTCCCTGGAACATATACTCAGACCATGCCTCCCTGGAACATATACTCAGACCATGCCTCCTGGAACATGTACTCAGACCATGCCTCCTGGAATATGTACTCAGACCATGCCTCCTGGAACATGTACTCAGACCATGCCTCCTGGAACATGTACTCAGACCATGCCTCCCTGGAACATATACTCAGACCATGCCTCCTGGAACATGTACTCAGACCATGCCTCCTGGAACATATACTCAGACCATGCCTCCCTGGAACATATACTCAGACCATGCCTCCTGGAACATGTACTCAGACCATGCCTCCTGGAACATGTACTCAGACCATGCCTCCTGGAACATGTACTCAGACCATGCCTCCTGGAACATGTACTCAGACCATGCCTCCTGGAACATGTACTCAGACCATGCCTCCTGGAACATGTACTCAGACCATGCCTCCTGGAACATGTACTCAGACCATGCCTCCTGGAACATGTACTCAGACCATGCCTCCTGGAACATGTACTCAGACCATGCCTCCTGGAACATGTACTCAGACCATGCCTCCTGGAACATGTACTCAGACCATGCCTCCCTGGAACATGTACTCAGACCATGCCTCCTGGAACATGTACTCAGACCATGCCTCCTGGAACATGTACTCAGACCATGCCTCCTGGAACATATACTCAGACCATGCCTCCTGGAACATGTACTCAGACCATGCCTCCTGGAACATGTACTCAGACCATGCCTCCCTGGAACATATACTCAGACCATGCCTCCTGGAACATGTACTCAGACCATGCCTCCTGGAACATGTACTCAGACCATGCCTTCTGGAACATGTACTCAGACCATGCCTCCTGGAACATGTACTCAGACCATGCCTCCCTGGTACATATACTCAGACCATGCCTCCTGGAACATGTACTCAGACCATGCCTCCTGGAACATGTACTCAGATCATGCCCCCTGGAACATGTACTCAGACCATGCCTCCTGGGACAAATACTCAGACCATGCCTCCTGGAACATGTACTCAGACCATGCCTCCTGGAACATGTACTCAGACCATGCCTCCTGGAACATGTACTCAGACCATGCCTCCTGGAACATGTACTCAGACCATGCCTCCTGGAACATATACTCAGACCATGCCTCCTGGAACATGTACTCAGACCATGCCTCCTGGAACATGTACTCAGACCATGCCTCCTGGAACATGTACTCAGACCATGCCTCCTGGAACATATACTCAGACCATGCCTCCTGGAACATATACTCAGACCATGCCTCCTGGAACATGTATTCAGACCATGCCTCCTGGAACTTGTACTCAGACCATGCCTCCTGGAACATGTACTCAGACCATGCCTCCTGGAACATATACTCAGACCATGCCTCCTGGAACATATACTCAGACCATGCCTCCTGGAACATGTATTCAGACCATGCCTCCTGGAACATGTACTCAGACCATGCCTCCTGGAACATATACTCAGACCATGCCTCCTGGAACATATACTCAGACCATGCCTCCTGGAACATGTATTCAGACCATGCCTCCTGGAACTTGTACTCAGACCATGCCTCCTGGAACATGTACTCAGACCATGCCTCCTGGAACATATACTCAGACCATGCCTCCTGGAACATATACTCAGACCATGCCTCCTGGAACATGTATTCAGACCATGCCTCCTGGAACATATACTCAAACCATGCCTCCTGGAACATATACTCAGACCATGCCTCCTGGAACATGTACTCAGACCATGCCTCCTGGAACATGTACTCAGACCATGCCTCCCTGGAACATATACTCAGACCATGCCTCCTGGAACATATACTCAGACCATGCCTCCTGGAACATGTACTCAGACCATGCCTCCTGGAACATGTGTTCAGACCATGCCTCCTGGAACATGTACTCAGACCATGCCTCCTGGAACATATACACAGACCATGCCTCCTGGAACATATACTCAGACCATGCATCCTGGAACATGTACTCAGACCATGCCTCCTGGAACATGTACTCAGACCATGCCTCCTGGAACATGTACTCAGACCATGCCTCCTGGAACATGTACTCAGACCATGCCTCCTGGAACATGTACTCAGACCATGCCTCCTGGAACATGTACTCAGACCATGCCTCCTGGAACATGTACTCAGACCATGCCTCCTGGAACATGTACTCAGACCATGCCTCCCTGGAACATGTACTCAGACCATGCCTCCTGGAACATGTACTCAGACCATGCCTCCTGGAACATGTACTCAGACCATGCCTCCTGGAACATATACTCAGACCATGCCTCCTGGAACATGTACTCAGACCATGCCTCCTGGAACATGTACTCAGACCATGCCTCCCTGGAACATATACTCAGACCATGCCTCCTGGAACATGTACTCAGACCATGCCTCCTGGAACATGTACTCAGACCATGCCTTCTGGAACATGTACTCAGACCATGCCTCCTGGAACATGTACTCAGACCATGCCTCCCTGGAACATATACTCAGACCATGCCTCCTGGAACATGTACTCAGACCATGCCTCCTGGAACATGTACTCAGACCATGCCTCCTGGAACATATACTCAGACCATGCCTCCTGGAACATATACTCAGACCATGCCTCCTGGAACATGTACTCAGACCATGCCTCCTGGAACATATACTCAAACCATGCCTCCTGGAACATATACTCAGACCATGCCTCCTGGAACATGTACTCAGACCATGCCTCCTGGAACATGTACTCAGACCATGCCTCCTGGAACATATACTCAGACCATGCATCCTGGAACATGTACTCAGACCATGCCTCCTGGAACATGTACTCAGACCATGCCTCCTGGAACATGTACTCAGACCATGCCTTCTGGAACATGTACTCAGACCATGCCTCCTGGAACATGTACTCAGACCATGCCTCCCTGGAACATGTACTCAGACCATGCCTCCTGGAACATGTACTCAGACCATGCCTCCTGGAACATATACACAGACCATGCCTCCTGGAACATATACTCAGACCATGCCTCCTGGAACATGTACTCAGACCATGCCTCCTGGAACATGTACTCAGACCATGCCTCCCTGGAACATATACTCAGACCATGCCTCCTGGAACATGTACTCAGACCATGCCTCCTGGAACATGTACTCAGACCATGCCTCCTGGAACATGTACTCAGACCATGCCTCCTGGAACATATACTCAGACCATGCCTCCTGGAACATGTACTCAGACCATGCCTCCTCGAACATGTACTCAGACCATGCCTCCTGGAACATGTACTCAGACCATGCCTCCTGGAACATGTACTCAGACCATGCCTCCTGGAACATGTACTCAGACCATGCCTCCTGGAACATATACTCAGACCATGCCTCCTGGAACATATACTCAGACCATGCCTCCTGGAACATGTACTCAGACCATGCCTCCTGGATCATATACTCAAACCATGCCTCCTGGAACATATACTCAGACCATGCCTCCTGGAACATGTACTCAGACCATGCCTCCTGGAACATGTACTCAGACCATGCCTCCTGGAACATGTACTCAGATCATGCCTCCTGGAACATATACACAGACCATGCCTCCTGGAACATATACTCAGACCATGCATCCTGGAACATGTACTCAGACCATGCCTCCTGGAACATGTACTCAGACCATGCCTCCTGGAACATGTACTCAGACCATGCCTCCTGGAGCATCTACTCAGACCATGCCTCCTGGAACATGTACTCAGACCATGCCTCCTGGAACATATACTCAGACCATGCCTCCTGGAACATATACCCCGACCATGCCTCCTGGAACATGTACTCAGACCATGCCTCCTGGAACATATACTCAGACCATGCCTCCTGGAACATGTACTCAGACCATGCCTCCTGGAACATATACTCAGACCATGCCTCCTGGAACATATACTCAGACCATGCCTCCTGGAACATATACTCAGACCATGCCTCCTGGAACATGTACTCAGACCATGCCTCCTGGAACATGTACTCAGACCATGCCTCCTGGAACATATACTCAGACCATGCCTCCTGGAACATATATCAGACCATGCCTCCTGGAACATATACTCAGTCCATGCCTCCTGGAACATGTACTCAGACCATGCCTCCTGGAACATATACTCAGACCATGCCTCCTGAAGCATGTACTCAGACCATGCCTCCTGGAACATATACTCAGACCATGCCTCCTGGAACATGTACTCAGACCATGCCTCCTGGAACATGTACTCAGACCATGCCTCCTGGAACATGTACTCAGACCATGCCTCCTGGAACATGTACTCAGACCATGCCTCCTGGAACATGTACTCAGACCATGCCTCCTGGAACATGTACTCAGACCATGCCTCCTGGAACATGTACTCAGACCATGCCTCCTGGAACATGTACTCAGACCATGCCTCCCTGGAACATATACTCAGATCATGCCTCCTGGAACATGTACTCAGACCATGCCTCCTGGAACATGTACTCAGACCATGCCTCCTGGAACATGTACTCAGACCATGCCTCCTGGAACATGTACTCAGACCATGCCTCCCTGGAACATATACTCAGACCATGCCTCCTGGAACATGTACTCAGACCATGCCTCCTGGAACATGTACTCAGACCATGCCTCCTGGAACATATATCAGACCATGCCTCCTGGAACATATACTCAGTCCATGCCTCCTGGAACATGTACTCAGACCATGCCTCCTGGAACATATACTCAGACCATGCCTCCTGGAACATATACTCAGTCCATGCCTCCTGGAACATGTACTCAGACCATGCCTCCTGGAACATATACTCAGACCATGCCTCCTGGAACATATACTCAGACCATGCCTCCTGGAACATGTACTCAGACCATGCCTCCTGGAACATATATCAGACCATGCCTCCTGGAACATATACTCAGACCATGCCTCCTGGAACATATACTCAGACCATGCCTCCTGGAACATATACTCAGACCATGCCTCCTGGAACATATACTCAGACCATGCCTCCTGGAACATGTACTCAGACCATGCCTCCTGGACCATATACTCAGACCATGCCTCCTGGAACATGTACTCAGACCATGCCTCCTGGAACATATACTCAAACCATGCCTCCTGGAACATATACTCAGACCATGCCTCCTGGAACATGTACTCAGACCATGCCTCCTGGAACATGTACTCAGACCATGCCTCCTGGACCATATACTCAGACCATGCCTCCTGGAACATGTACTCAGACCATGCCTCCTGGAACATATACTCAAACCATGCCTCCTGGAACATATACTCAGACCATGCCTCCTGGAACATGTACTCAGACCATGCCTCCTGGAACATATACTCAAACCATGCCTCCTGGAACATATACTCAGACCATGCCTCCTGGAACATGTACTCAGACCATGCCTCCTGGAACATATACTCAGACCATGCATCCTGGAACATGTACTCAGACCATGCCTCCAGGAACATGTACTCAGACCATGCCTCCTGGAACATGTATTCAGACCATGCCTCCTGGAATATATACTCAGACCATGCCTCCCTGGAACATATACTCAGACCATGCCTCCTGGGACATATACTCAGACCATGCCTCCCTGGAACATATACTCAGACCATGCCTCCTGGGACATATACTCAGACCATGCCTCCTGGGACATATACTCAGACCATGCCTCCTGGAACATGTACTCAGACCATGCCTCCTGGAACATGTACTCAGACCATGCCTCCCTGGAACATGTACTCAGACCATGCCTCCTGGAACATATACTCAGACCATGCCTCCTGGAACATATATCAGACCATGCCTCCTGGAACATGTACTCAGACCATGCCTCCTGGAACATATACTCAGACCATGCATCCTGGAACATGTACTCAGACCATGCCTCCTGGAACATGTACTCAGACCATGCCTCCTGGAACATGTACTCAGACCATGCCTTCTGGAACATGTACTCAGACCATGCCTCCTGGAACATGTACTCAGACCATGCCTCCTGGAACATGTACTCAGACCATGCCTTCTGGAACATGTACTCAGACCATGCCTCCTGGAACATGTACTCAGACCATGCCTTCTGGAACATGTACTCAGACCATGCCTCCCTGGAACATGTACTCAGACCATGCCTCCTGGAACATGTACTCAGACCATGCCTCCTGGAACATATACACAGACCATGCCTCCTGGAACATATACTCAGACCATGCCTCCTGGAACATGTACTCAGACCATGCCTCCTGGAACATGTACTCAGACCATGCCTCCCTGGAACATATACTCAGACCATGCCTCCTGGAACATGTACTCAGACCATGCCTCCCTGGAACATATACTCAGACCATGCCTCCTGGAACATATACTCAGACCATGCCTCCTGGAACATGTACTCAGACCATGCCTCCTGGAACATGTACTCAGACCATGCCTCCCTGGAACATGTACTCAGACCATGCCTCCTGGAACATGTACTCAGACCATGCCTCCTGGAACATGTACTCAGACCATGCCTCCTGGAACATATACTCAGACCATGCCTCCTGGAACATGTACTCAGACCATGCCTCCTCGAACATGTACTCAGACCATGCCTCCTGGAACATGTACTCAGACCATGCCTCCTGGAACATATACTCAGACCATGCCTCCTGGAACATATACTCAGACCATGCCTCCTGGAACATGTACTCAGACCATGCCTCCTGGAACATATACTCAGACCATGCCTCCTGGAACATGTACTCAGACCATGCCTCCTGGAACATGTACTCAGACCATGCCTCCTGGATCATATACTCAAACCATGCCTCCTGGAACATATACTCAGACCATGCCTCCTGGAACATGTACTCAGACCATGCCTCCTGGAACATGTACTCAGACCATGCCTCCTGGAACATATACACAGACCATGCCTCCTGGAACATATACTCAGACCATGCCTCCTGGAACATATACTCAGACCATGCCTCCTGGAACATGTACTCAGACCATGCCTCCTGGAACATATACTCAGACCATGCATCCTGGAACATGTACTCAGACCATGCCTCCTGGAACATGTACTCAGACCATGCCTCCTGGAACATGTACTCAGACCATGCCTCCTGGAGCATGTACTCAGACCATGCCTCCTGGAACATATACCCCGACCATGCCTCCTGGAACATGTACTCAGACCATGCCTCCTGGAACATATACTCAGACCATGCCTCCTGGAACATGTACTCAGACCATGCCTCCTGGAACATATACTCAGACCATGCCTCCTGGAACATATACTCAGACCATGCCTCCTGGAACATATACTCAGACCATGCCTCCTGGAACATGTACTCAGACCATGCCTCCTGGAACATGTACTCAGACCATGCCTCCCTGGAACATGTACTCAGACCATGCCTCCTGGAACATATACTCAGACCATGCCTCCTGGAACATATATCAGACCATGCCTCCTGGAACATATACTCAGTCCATGCCTCCTGGAACATGTACTCAGACCATGCCTCCTGGAACATGTACTCAGACCATGCCTCCTGGAACATATACTCAGACCATGCCTCCTGGAACATATACTCAGACCATGCCTCCTGAAGCATGTACTCAGACCATGCCTCCTGGAACATGTACTCAGACCATGCCTCCTGGAACATATACTCAGACCATGCCTCCTGAAGCATGTACTCAGACCATGCCTCCTGGAACATATACTCAGACCATGCCTCCTGGAACATGTACTCAGACCATGCCTCCTGGAACATGTACTCAGACCATGCCTCCTGGAACATGTACTCAGACCATGCCTCCTGGAACATGTACTCAGACCATGCCTCTTGGAACATGTACTCAGACCATGCCTCCCTGGAACATATACTCAGATCATGCCTCCTGGAACATGTACTCAGACCATGCCTCCTGGAACATGTACTCAGACCATGCCTCCTGGAACATGTACTCAGACCATGCCTCCTGGAACATGTACTCAGACCATGCCTCCTGGAACATGTACTCAGACCATGCCTCCTGGAACATGTACTCAGACCATGCCTCCTGGAACATGTACTCAGACCATGCCTCCTGGAACATGTACTCAGACCATGCCTCCTGGAACATATATCAGACCATGCCTCCTGGAACATATACTCAGTCCATGCCTCCTGGAACATGTACTCAGACCATGCCTCCTGGAACATATACTCAGACCATGCCTCCTGGAACATATACTCAGTCCATGCCTCCTGGAACATGTACTCAGACCATGCCTCCTGGAACATATACTCAGACCATGCCTCCTGGAACATATACTCAGACCATGCCTCCTGGAACATGTACTCAGACCATGCCTCCTGGAACATGTACTCAGACCATGCCTCCTGGAACATATACTCAGACCATGCCTCCTGGAGCATGTACTCAGACCATGCCTCCTGGAACATATACTCAGACCATGCCTCCTGGAACATATACTCAGACCATGCCTCCTGGAACATGTACTCAGACCATGCCTCCTGGAACATGTACTCAGACCATGCCTCCTGGAACATGTACTCAGACCATGCCTCCTGGAACATGTACTCAGACCATGCCTCCTGGAACATATATCAGACCATGCCTCCTGGAACATATACTCAGACCATGCCTCCTGGAACATATACTCAGACCATGCCTCCTGGAACATATACTCAGACCATGCCTCCTGGAACATATACTCAGACCATGCCTCCTGGAACATGTACTCAGACCATGCCTCCTGGAACATATACTCAAACCATGCCTCCTGGAACATGTACTCAGACCATGCCTCCTGGAACATGTACTCAGACCATGCCTCCTGGAACATATACTCAGACCATGCATCCTGGAACATGTACTCAGACCATGCCTCCTGGAACATGTACTCAGACCATGCCTCCTGGAACATGTACTCAGACCATGCCTCCTGGAACATGTACTCAGACCATGCCTTCTGGAACATGTACTCAGACCATGCCTCCTGGAACATGTACTCAGACCATGCCTTCTGGAACATGTACTCAGACCATGCCTCCCTGGAACATGTACTCAGACCATGCCTCCTGGAACATGTACTCAGACCATGCCTCCTGGAACATATACACAGACCATGCCTCCTGGAACATATACTCAGACCATGCCTCCTGGAACATGTACTCAGACCATGCCTCCTGGAACATGTACTCAGACCATGCCTCCCTGGAACATATACTCAGACCATGCCTCCTGGAACATGTACTCAGACCATGCCTCCTGGAACATGTACTCAGACCATGCCTCCTGGAACATGTACTCAGACCATGCCTCCTGGAACATATACTCAGACCATGCCTCCTGGAACATGTACTCAGACCATGCCTCCTCGAACATGTACTCAGACCATGCCTCCTGGAACATGTACTCAGACCATGCCTCCTGGAACATGTACTCAGACCATGCCTCCTGGAACATATACTCAGACCATGCCTCCTGGAACATGTACTCAGACCATGCCTCCTGGATCATATACTCAAACCTTGCCTCCTGGAACATATACTCAGACCATGCCTCCTGGAACATGTACTCAGACCATGCCTCCTGGAACATGTACTCAGACCATGCCTCCTGGAACATGTACTCAGACCATGCCTCCTGGAACATATACTCAGACCATGCCTCCTGGAACATATACTCAGACCATGCCTCCTGGAACATGTACTCAGACCATGCCTCCTGGATCATATACTCAAACCTTGCCTCCTGGAACATATACTCAGACCATGCCTCCTGGAACATGTACTCAGACCATGCCTCCTGGAACATGTACTCAGACCATGCCTCCTGGAACATATACTCAGACCATGCCTCCTGGAACATATACTCAGACCATGCCTCCTGGAACATATACTCAGACCATGCATCCTGGAACATGTACTCAGACCATGCCTCCTGGAACATGTACTCAGACCATGCCTCCTGGAACATGTACTCAGACCATGCCTCCTGGAACATGTACTCAGACCATGCCTCCTGGAACATGTACTCAGACCATGCCTCCTGGAACATGTACTCAGACCATGCCTCCTGGAACATGTACTCAGACCATGCCTTCTGGAACATGTACTCAGACCATGCCTCCTGGAACATGTACTCAGACCATGCCTTCTGGAACATGTACTCAGACCATGCCTCCCTGGAACATGTACTCAGACCATGCCTCCTGGAACATGTACTCAGACCATGCCTCCTGGAACATATACACAGACCATGCCTCCTGGAACATATACTCAGACCATGCCTCCTGGAACATGTACTCAGACCATGCCTCCTGGAACATGTACTCAGACCATGCCTCCCTGGAACATATACTCAGACCATGCCTCCTGGAACATGTACTCAGACCATGCCTCCTGGAACATGTACTCAGACCATGCCTCCTGGAACATGTACTCAGACCATGCCTCCTGGAACATATACTCAGACCATGCCTCCTGGAACATGTACTCAGACCATGCCTCCTCGAACATGTACTCAGACCATGCCTCCTGGAACATGTACTCAGACCATGCCTCCTGGAACATATACTCAGACCATGCCTCCTGGAACATGTACTCAGACCATGCCTCCTGGATCATATACTCAAACCTTGCCTCCTGGAACATATACTCAGACCATGCCTCCTGGAACATGTACTCAGACCATGCCTCCTGGAACATGTACTCAGACCATGCCTCCTGGAACATGTACTCAGACCATGCCTCCTGGAACATATACTCAGACCATGCCTCCTGGAACATATACTCAGACCATGCCTCCTGGAACATGTACTCAGACCATGCCTCCTGGATCATATACTCAAACCTTGCCTCCTGGAACATATACTCAGACCATGCCTCCTGGAACATGTACTCAGACCATGCCTCCTGGAACATGTACTCAGACCATGCCTCCTGGAACATATACACAGACCATGCCTCCTGGAACATATACTCAGACCATGCATCCTGGAACATGTACTCAGACCATGCCTCCTGGAACATGTACTCAGACCATGCCTCCTGGAACATGTACTCAGACCATGCCTCCTGGAGCATGTACTCAGACCATGCCTCCTGGAACATATACCCCGACCATGCCTCCTGGAACATGTACTCAGACCATGCCTCCTGGAACATATACTCAGACCATGCCTCCTGGAACATGTACTCAGACCATGCCTCCTGGAACATATACTCAGACCATGCCTCCTGGAACATATACTCAGACCATGCCTCCTGGAACATATACTCAGACCATGCCTCCTGGAACATGTACTCAGACCATGCCTCCTGGAACATGTACTCAGACCATGCCTCCCTGGAACATGTACTCAGACCATGCCTCCTGGAACATATACTCAGACCATGCCTCCTGGAACATATATCAGACCATGCCTCCTGGAACATATACTCAGTCCATGCCTCCTGGAACATGTACTCAGACCATGCCTCCTGGAACATATACTCAGACCATGCCTCCTGAAGCATGTACTCAGACCATGCCTCCTGGAACATATACTCAGACCATGCCTCCTGGAACATGTACTCAGACCATGCCTCCTGGAACATGTACTCAGACCATGCCTCCTGGAACATGTACTCAGACCATGCCTCCTGGAACATGTACTCAGACCATGCCTCCTGGAACATGTACTCAGACCATGCCTCCCTGGAACATATACTCAGATCATGCCTCCTGGAACATGTACTCAGACCATGCCTCCTGGAACATGTACTCAGACCATGCCTCCTGGAACATGTACTCAGACCATGCCTCCTGGAACATGTACTCAGACCATGCCTCCCTGGAACATATACTCAGACCATGCCTCCTGGAACATGTACTCAGACCATGCCTCCTGGAACATGTACTCAGACCATGCCTCCTGGAACATATATCAGACCATGCCTCCTGGAACATATACTCAGTCCATGCCTCCTGGAACATGTACTCAGACCATGCCTCCTGGAACATATACTCAGACCATGCCTCCTGGAACATATACTCAGTCCATGCCTCCTGGAACATGTACTCAGACCATGCCTCCTGGAACATATACTCAGACCATGCCTCCTGGAACATATACTCAGACCATGCCTCCTGGAACATGTACTCAGACCATGCCTCCTGGAACATATATCAGACCATGCCTCCTGGAACATATACTCAGTCCATGCCTCCTGGAACATGTACTCAGACCATGCCTCCTGGAACATATACTCAGACCATGCCTCCTGAAGCATGTACTCAGACCATGCCTCCTGGAACATATACTCAGACCATGCCTCCTGGAATATATACTCAGACCATGCCTCCTGGAACATGTACTCAGACCATGCCTCCTGGAATATATACTCAGACCATGCCTCCTGGAACATGTACTCAGACCATGCCTCCCTGGAACATGTACTCAGACCATGCCTCCTGGAACATGTACTCAGACCATGCCTCCTGGAACATATACTCAGACCATGCCTCCTGGAACATATACTCAGACCATGCCTCCTGGAACATATACTCAGACCATGCCTCCTGGAACATATACTCAGACCATGCCTCCTGAAGCATGTACTCAGACCATGCCTCCTGGAACATATACTCAGACCATGCCTCCTGGAACATGTACTCAGACCATGCCTCCTGGAACATATACTCAGACCATGCCTCCTGGAACATATACTCAGACCATGCCTCCTGGAACATGTACTCAGATCATGCCTCCTGGAACATGTACTCAGACCATGCCTCCTGGAACACATACTCGGACCACCTGATGGCCGGTGGCCTATCGCAGAGCCAGAGTTTGCCAAGACAATCTCAGGCTGGTGAAGGGCCTCAGAAATTGAAATGCCTCCTCGTGGATGAACCAACACCCATTTGAGTGGGCAGAGATGCTGCGAGAGGAAGAAGCCTGGTGCTCCAAGATGGCCGCAACCAGGAGAAAATCTGTAAGGTGGCATTTCAGCATTGAATGGGCGCAGGAGCAAATGTGAGCACTGACAATGATTCAGTATCGTGCATGCAGATAGGGGCAGAAGTGAGGTTTTTATATTCAGCTGTGCAAGGCTGTTGGTCCAGTTTAAGGTCAAGGTGTTAAACTTTTGGAACACTGGTATGATAAACATGGCATGCTGATTTGGGATGCCCTCGACATTTGAACATAACAGACAGCCTGTTTTAAGGCTATATCCTTAACTTATACATACATCTATAGTGTCTGCAACCCTGCACAGTAGGGGAAGCAAACACTTGCATCTGTAGCCACTGCTACAACACAGAAAAGGTAAGACCCAGGCTGTTGTTCCGATTTAAGAAAAATATGTCATTATTGACAGGACTTCCTCTTTAAATATGAGGCTGCAGGGGGATTCATTAAAGTGAATGTATCATGGGGAGAGGGTTTAGGATGGCAGTTGGGAGGCTTAAGTACATGCAGTAACAGGTAGGCCACCACTGGATTAAAGTGGACCAACACCCAGGGGTGATCGGCCCGGGAATCTATAAGATTCCCGGGCCGATCACCTCCCTCACCGCGGGACATCCGAGATCGGGATGTCCCGCGGGGTGAAACCCCCCAAAACCCCCCAAAAACCTTACCTTACCCCCCTCTAGACGTGCGCGCTCCCGCGCCGTCCGTTTGTGAATGGCCAGCGCGGGCGCGCGCCCTGTAAGGGTGACGTGGAGGAGGTGGCGGCGGACGCGCTGTCTTGTCCGTCGCTGTCACCCGCTTGTCCGGCGGCGGGGATTGGACGGCGCGGTCATGTGGGAGCGTGGTGAGGTGAGTTTTTGGGGCTTTCTGGGGGGTTTCACACAGCGGGGTGCCCCCCCGAAGTGGACCAAAACCCAGGATAGTCAAAATCCTGAGTGTTGGTCTACTTTAAACAGGTGGGTTGAAGCCTCATTAGGAAGGCAATTTACATGATGTTTCATGGGGTCAGGTTTAGTCAGACATCCTGATGTCTAAGGGGTAAGGGAAGTAGCGGCCATGAGGTTGCCTTGACTGAGGCCTCTTTCACACCTTCCTGATTGCATTCTGAATATTCCTACATAACAATCATGGGAATATAGAGTATCCTGCCCATTTAAATCAATAAGCACCTTCACATCTATTTGCTGCATTGGCGGAGGCGTGCATTGTTTTCTTGGGTGCTGACTGACACTCTGCTGAAAGCCTTCAAAACTTTACTGAACCTTTGCCATAATAGAGCATGGTCATTTTCCATTATTACACAGTATCCTCATAATCTACTCTTCATCTACTTCTGGGTTCCCACTTAGCATTGTGCCCCACATGACCACTGGCAGCCATTGAGGTTCAAGGGGCAGGCTTGCACAGTACTGTGTCCACCTACCAGGGGCAGGATTTGGGCTTCTATCGCCAGTATGCAGAATGCTACCTCCACACTGCCTCCATTTAAGGACCCTCCTATTTTATTTCACAGTGAGGACTGACCCACATGAGCATGAGCATGGCCTTCAATGGCCACGTGGGCTGTTGCACATGGAAGTGTAGTTGTAGTAGTTTTTGGGTAAATTTGACCTTCTGCAGTGGTGCCACATGTTTAGCACTTTACACACTCCAGCCAAGGAAAGCTGAATGAAGCGCAAGATGCCCCATAAAGAGGAAGACCATCAGTCCTGGAATCTTATAGACTATGAAAAGAAGTTGTCTCTCTTTAAAGTATATTACTTTACTTAATACTTTATTATTACTTTACATTGTATGCTATTATTTTATTTTTTTCCAACACCACAGCTATATAAGGGAAACCATACCTTATTATTTCACCTGTTCTGCTTTTCTCATCACTTGTGGTTTTTTATGTTCTTTCCTCTTTTTTCTTTGGTTTAACAAAGGGTCCCTCTGAGGAGTTCCTTTGTATGGTCCTTGCTACTGGTTGAATAGAGTTGGGGGTTACGACATCGACTATCTGCCACATTCAGTTCTTTTTGACACCTCTGCAAAAGCAGCTTAATACCACCTTATAACTCTGGTCATGCTAATGCAATTGAGATCCTTCTATCATTAAAATGAACCAATCACCAGAAGTTTCACTATCCTGCTTCGGGGAAATCACGATTTTGGGTGCCCCACTAAGTAAAGCCCTTCAGAATGGCCACTCAACTCACCTTTCCGCTGTACTCACAGGAAATGCGCAGCCTTTCATCCGATCAGCACTATGCAACAATGGCATAAAGCCATTGTTATGACTAATCATAGGCATAGGCTGCAGTGGCTGCCTTATGCCTATTTTCCCTTCAGAGTGTGCGCTGCTGTATAACTGACCTATCTGGATGGCTGGAGGTGGGATCACACACAGCAGTAGAGATGCGTCCATGGCCCGTGAACATGGCGACAGACCAGCAGAAAGGTTGCGGATGATCTAGGGAGTTCATAGAGTGGGATATCTATTCATTGGGTCTGGACATGAATTGGTTCACCTTAAGAGTAGCTGAAGATGCCTGATGCCAGACAACAAGCAAAAGGTCTTCAATACTTTGACCTGGGTAAATGACATCTAGGCAGATAGATATGTCACATAGAAAAGACTCCGCAATGGGACTGCCATCTAGTGGATGTTTCATACTTTACAAAATACCATATTTTCACCCTTTAAGACGCACATATTTGTCCACAAAACTGGGGGAAAATGCCTGTGCGTCTTATAGGGAATGCAATGTGGCAGACCACCATCCCTGCCCGAGGCTGGGCCAGTTATTTAAAGAAAAAAACGTCTTACCTGCGTCGCGATCCGGAATAAGTCGCCACTACTCTTGGCAGCCAGCGTGTGCTGATGCATCAATGACATTGGTATGCCGCTCTTTGCACGGTATAAAAGTAGCCAGCCACTCAGCGATTCATTAATGACAGTCATTGATGCACCGGCACCCACTGGCTGCGGAAAGTGGCGGCTTCTGAATCACGATACAGGTAAGAAGATTTGAAGTGACTCAGCGGCAGTTGGGCATGGGGGGGTTATCTGCCACACTGCTTGTTCTATGGTGGATTATGGGCTGCACGCTCTTATATAGGAAGCAGGATTCTGCATGTTGCTTGTTTTTGGCGATGGCGGGATCTGCCAAACTTCCTGTTTTGGGGGTTCTGCCATGTCCTTTTCTCCTCAAAAATCCTGGGTGCGTCTTAAGGGGTGGTGCGTCTTATAGGGCAAAAATACAGTGCTGTGAGCAGGCCTCAGATTCAGTTTACAGGATTAGAGGCAGCTATAAGAAATACAGTACATTAAGCATTACATATATAATATTGGGAGGATTTAGATGATGTTTAGACGCACAGTTAGACTTTCAACTTCCTGGCTGGAACACATTTTCTTTCACTTGGTTATGGCAAGTCTCATTCCATTTCCTGTTAAACTGTCTGTGCTGCATCAGCAGATTGCGTAATAAAATGCCGCCTGCAGCCTTCCAAGATTTTCCTTTCACTTGTCTGTGAAGCCAGATATCCATATTCTGTAAAATCACAAGCGAGCTCCTTCACACAGCTTGTCACCCTGATGACTGTGGATCTGCACCAATTCCTGTAACCCCTTCCCTGTCAAATGTTACACTGGTTACATGCAACAATAACCTATAACCTATTTATAAAATTTATAAAACTTGTATTACTATTTATTGCACACAACCAGAAGACAGATCAAAGAGTAAGGTGTTAAATAAGAGTGCCAATCATTCTGTAACTCCTCACCCCTAATCTAAGCCCAATGTAAGGAACTTACCTCTGCCAGGGAGGCGGCGGCGAGCATCCGCAGGGCGACGCAGCACTCCTGCTGCTGGGAGCGTGGCGCGTCACTCTGGCAGTCTCCCTCACCCCTCTCTAGCTGTGCAGGCGCGCGTCCCGCAGTCTGTAAATTTTGCCACTAGGAGGCGCTGTGCTGCAAGTGGCAGGCAGCACAGAGCGCTCCACACCTGATGGGAATCAGGGGCTGATCAGCCTTGCAGCCAAGACTGACCAGCCCCTGGATAGTGCCTCCAATCACTCACAGTGTTGTAAGTTGCACCAATCAGCACATACACTCCCCCCAGAGTGGCCATTGGTCGATTCCCCAATAAATATGGAGTCAGCCCAGCACTCAGTGCTCGTGATAGTCGCTTGTGATTAGGGTGTGATTCTGTTAGTTGTTATCTGATTCCGACCCGGCTTGATCGACCATTCCTGTCTGCTGCCTGTACCGACCTCTGCTTTGTCTGACCACGAACCTGCCTGCCCCTCTGGATACCCCGCGATCTCTGACCTCCCGGCTTGACCCTTTGGCTACCCCTGACTACGCACCTGTCTCATCCCTGTACTCTGAAGCACCCTCCGGATTGACTACCTGTGAACGACCTCGGCTTTGGGATACCCTCGTGGTTCATCGGCCTTCACCGTAAGCAGCCATCCTTTGCGCCTATTAAGACCTGGGGGCAACCGTGTCCGGTGAGGCGTACCTAGTGTCCCAGCAAACGGGGGCTTGACTATAGGCAGAAGCGGCAGTGGAGATTGGGGGTTGCCTGCTTACAGAAGGCTGGTGTCCCGCTGGGCATCATACCCAATTAGGGCAGTAACATATAAAACTCACCTGAACACTGCAATTCTCTCCCAATCCTGGGCAAGCTGAAGCTGGGGCCTGGAGTTACACTGCTTGTGGGCTA
Source organism: Gastrophryne carolinensis (assembly GCA_027917425.1). Classification (NCBI taxonomy): domain Eukaryota; kingdom Metazoa; phylum Chordata; class Amphibia; order Anura; family Microhylidae; genus Gastrophryne; species Gastrophryne carolinensis. Next base: position 90,711,742 of record CM051242.1, read on the forward strand.
GCAAAAAATCTGGTAGCTCAGGATATGCAGCAGGACACTCCCCTTGGAAACCCGGGGTGTAAGACCAACCCTTGCCTTCACTAGAGCCCTCTGTAAGGGAGCATAGACTGGGCTGCAGGGAAGGTCTAGGTCATATGACCAGGGAATGGACTGCGGAATTCTAGGCTGGGTGAGCATAGTATCTGGGTTCTGGAGACAAGCTGGGTGCAGTAACAGATATGGGAAGCAATAACAGGTACTGGATTCAGAAATAGGTAAGAAAAGGCTGTAGAAAAAGTTGAATTATCGAAGGGTCACAGACACAGGTTCAGACTGAGTAACAGGCCAGGGTCAATGCAGGCAGTGTGGGTACATAGCGAGTTTTGAGCCAAGGGTTAAGCCAGGAACTGAGTCCAAAGAGCAAGATGAGACGGTCCTGAGTTGGACCAGGTGATTAATCTAAAATACAAAAAGTTCAGACTTCCTCTTTAACTAAGATCATTTAAACCTAGTCCTAAAATAACACTTGCTTACAAAAGACAAGCAAAGCTAATATAAAGTTGTAAACACGTGACTTACTGGCAGATTTAAAAAAATAATTGCTGCTGGTGCTGTTGATGGTTATTACTGGTTACCAGCCTGACTGAAGCTTCTGATCGTGTAGTGTGCCCTTGTGTGTCTATTACTGTATGTGTTATGTCCTTGCATACAGTATGTGGAGATATGTATTCAATATTAAGTCAGAATTGCTAGGTCCTATGAGGTCATTGTGAAAGTTTTAACTTTTTCTACTTTATTACTTTCTTTGGGTTATTTATTGGTATTTTTTAGTTCTCAACTAAGTCGTTTTTTATTGTTATGGTTAGGGTTAAAAACATATTTTTTTTTATATAATTATTGATTATTATTATTATTGATAAAATAAAACAAATCTTTTGTACCTAACATTTAGTGAGTCTCTGCAGCCCAAGTCTTACCCCTTTAGTAGAGCTGAGTTGATGTTTACTCTCAGCTTTGTCACTCAAGTACTTTCCTATAGAAAGTACTAGCGCGAAAGCAAATTAGATTTTATTACTTACACTTTACTTTTAAACTGTTCGGGGTCCCAAGGACCCTTATACCAGTGCAATAGCATTACCCACACCAGCAATAGTGGTGGTGCAGATGAGCTTGGCGGCCCATAGCATGGGCCTGGTGCTACGGACCTGTGCTATATGGGCTGTTAAACTGGATCTTCAGCATCATATAATGAAAAACTATTCCCCAGCATCTAAAATTAATATATTCTATGTATTTAGTCATTTACTTTTTATTCTTTACACCACTGGACTAGAATAAGGGCGCTGCCATCTTGCCTCAGAACCATCACATACTGAGGAGAGGAGGGGGGGGGGGGCAAAAGTACAGGAGGGGTGGGTTATAGCTGTGCTTTGCCCAGACAGAGCAGAGCTGGGGTCAGGAAAAGGATGGCAATTGATATCCTCAATGCATTTCACTATTTCAGGGGAACCAGAAGCATGATGTATCTTGTACCAAGGGAAATATTGCATTGGCCATATTGCTGTAGTTCTTTAATGGATTGTTTTTAGAGTAGGCTGATTTGGAGGCTGTAGATGAGGAGGGTTGAGCCTGGTTGTTTTAAAGCACTCATCACCATCCGGGCTGCTGCTGCTTCTTGTCTCTTAGCTACAATGGCAAGTAAAGATTTATACCCATTTATATTATATTGCTTTGCTTGTAACATGTTTTAACATAATCTGTTGTATTACTAATAACATTGTATTTGTTTCCTGTGTAAATGCTGCCTGGCAGTGGACATGATGCATAAACCAGGTACTGTATGACTGTTATTAATAGGAGGAATACTTATACCTTGATACACTGGACAATCATTTCATATGCAATTATGACCTGAGTCCCATAAAGATTCCAGTCTTCTCCCCCATTCTCAAGTGTGATGCACTACTTATCAGCAAACCATTCAATCATTTCAATCATTCCCATGATCAATATCACATATCCTACAAGTCTTTCAATGTTTCATTGAAAATGATTGTAGCTCTTTTGTAGTTTTTTCAATATAAATGTGCAGCTGTACACAGGTTACAGGTTTGTGTTATGCCTTTTCAATCTAATGAGTTTGCCAGTACATTTTATTACTTTTATTCTCTGCCTGCATTGATGGCTAAACACTGTTCAAAATTAGCTCCCACAGGAGAAACCCTGATATCTGGATGTCGATATGACACTGAGGCAGCATGTCATACAGGCAAAAATGAAAAGCAAATCAAGTCAAGCTTTTGCCCCCCCCCCCCCCCCCCCCCCCCCCCCGGCCATCTGCCACGCTAAGTCTGATTTAAACGTTAAAATGATAAAAAAATTCACATGTTCACCGAAATCGTATCTTGATCCTGAGATTTTCACTTTCCTGTTTTAGTTTCTAATTCCTGGGGCATGCTGATTTAGGATGCTCTGCTATGTGTAACCCCCAAGGAACATCCTGTATTGTTACTTTGCCGGGGATCATATGCTGCATCTGCGGGCTCTCCTCCAATCAGCTTTCTTTGCTGCGCATACTGTGTGAATGAGCAGCATAGAAAGCTGAATGGAGTGGGGGTGGCAGTCATCTCCATAGCCACTTCCCTCTGGCTATGTATTTCTGTGCCGGACACATGGGTGCTTCGTGTGCTGATGTGGCCCAAACCTGCGCAATGAGATCAGCTGCAAGTTACAGTATACAGTATATGAACACAAAGATTGGGAATTTCACACATTGGGGCATTCCAATTGGTTGCTTCTCTTTAAAGGGACCAAAACCCAGGATTTCGACTATCGAGTGGCCCATCCAATCAGCACGCTCGGAGCCGCTGAGCTATGGACATCTAAACCAACATCTCAGGGAGCGTGCCCTGCTAGAAGGATAGCGGGGATGCGGCCGCGGCCCACGCATGCGTCGTTGGACCGGGAAGTAAGGTAAGTGTAGCGGGTGACCTGGGTGGTTTAACACAGTGGGGCATCCTGATTTTGAATACCCCGGGGGGAGGGAACAGATCGGCCCAGGGCTGATCCGGCTCGGTTTCAGTCCACTAGCCTACTCAAGCAAAGTCTAACAATATACCTTTGACCAGAAATCCCTTTAATTCTGCATTAGGGCATTATAGAAGTAAAGGATCCACAAAGCATGAACTATTGGTTGGCCTTGAGGAATTTAACTGAATTTGAAAAACCTTTAAGAGGTCAGTTGAGTTTCTAGGGAGAAAAAGCAATGCTCACCCTTTGCCTCCGCAGTTGACCAGTTCTTCTCCGGTGGTTGGGAGCTTATGAATCATGAGATCGAGTCCTGCTCTATCTAGACTTGGTCTCCTTTCACAGGTGGTCAGTCGCAGTCACTGCAATAAACTCCAATCACTGAAATAAATTCCTCTAATGGCTTTTTTGAGGGAAATATTTGTAGTATACTGTATGTCTAATACAATAAAAAATATGTTTGTTTTTTAGGGCAAATTATTTGCAAGCATGGGACCCAAAAGCCATGTTACAAAGTCATTTATTTTCATGATACATCCAGAAGGCTGACGTTTAATGAGGCCCAGGAGGAATGTAGACGGGATGGTGGTTATTTACTGGTCATTAAGACTGAAGCAGAACAAAAACTCATCCAGAAACTCATTCAAAGCCTCACAGCCTCTGATGGTGACTTTTGGTTGGGCCTCAGGCGAGATGACAATGACTTTCCAAACTCCAGCGACTGCCAGAGCTTGTACACTTGGGTCGATGGGAGTAAACCCTCATTCTGGTAAGGAAAAAGGTTTGTTTAGTCAAATTAATTCTTAGTTTTCTTATTGAGTTTCTGTGATTTTTTAACATATTTCATATTTTAGGTAAATTTTAACCTAAATGAAAGTTACATATCTACATAGATCACTATTTCTATAAGTGCAATTAATAAGAACATTGTGAAGAAGACCTTGAAAGAGCTTTAGGCATTTAGAGGGTTATTTATCAATTCAATTTAATGTTCACCAAGTACATCAGAGATAAACAAGGAAATCTTTTTTGGAATATACAAAATGCAACAAATAATTACAATTGACTTTATTGACTTTAGATACAAGAGATACATACTACATTGAATACAGAGGTACATATGCTTTTACATAGTGCAAGTGACACAGGCTAATACAAACTTCTTTGGGCCTAGGCCTATGACGCCTGTAAGCTGGTACCGCAAGATGTCACCCAGATAGTGAATACTAGAATAGGGCGTGTCCAGGGTTAGAGGGATCCTGAAGAATCTTTTCCGCCTGCAACTTTGTTCTGAGTCTGTGCAGTTCCTGCAGGGACGGACGGTAAGGGCGCTCCAATTATTCTGCAATGTTGATTGTTCTTTGGAGTCTCTCTTAGTTGCTCCCTCAAATCAGACACAAAAGGAAAAACATAGTACTGAACCTATGACTGCATTAACCCTTTAAGTGCCAACCTTCCTAGCCAGACAACTTTTCACTATTTTGCGCTACATATGTTCAACTTTGATTTTTGAAGGGATTTTCAGGGATTTTCCAGGAAAATTATATATTGTTTTTTAAGCAGAGTCTGAGCTTCAACATGAAATGTCTTGTTTGGTCTTTTTGTAGTGTATTCTCAATACTTTTGGGTGAAATATGTACAAAAATTTTTTAAAAAATCAATTTTTTTGCAATTTGTAGTGTTTTTTTGTAATAAAAAATTTAAGTTTGTCAATAAAATCTTATTGCGCGTGAAACCCCAATTTCTCCCGGTTACAGCGGTACCACATATGTATTGGTAGACACCCTTTCCTGCCCAGCAGACTCCCCCAAAATGAAACAGAGCTTTAGGAGATTTTCAGATAAAATACAACTGCGATATGCGCTATGCACACTTGCAGATTTTCCGGAAATACCCCCCACAAACTATATATTCTCTGGAAGTACACGTCTCAAGCTTTCTAGGCCTACCAGGCTTGTTTATGTGGGTGTAGATTTATGGAAGTAATCCCTCATATAAATTCTTTGGTTGCACAGTTTCCCTAAAAAAATAATAAAAAAGAAGAATCAAAGCCACATTTTCCTAGAAAACCATATGCAAACAAGAAAAAACAAGTTAAATCTGAAAAAGCAACATCCCCCGAACAGAATGGTACCCAACATGCATAGGTAGTGTCAAGGGAAGAGTTGGCAAACACCCCAAAGTAAAGCATGTGCGTAACGGTAATTTTACTTGAAAATTTCAGCTCTGCAGACAAAGTGCGCAACTTGCAATTTTTCAACCAAAACAACCCTTTACATTTGGAATATCCCCCATAAACCATATATTCCCTGAAAGTACACGTGTTAAGCTTTCTAAGCATACCCAGCTTGTTGTAGTGGGCTCATCTTTCTGGAAGTAATTACTTGAAGAATTCTTAGGTTGCACAGGGTTTGCCTAAAAAAATTATAAAAAAGCAGAATAAAAAAACATGTTTTCCTAAAATATCAATATGCAAACAAGAAAAAACAAGCTAGGTCCCCCGAGCAGAACAATACCCAACATGCATGGGTACTATTAACCCTTTTAATTGCCAGCCTACTTGAAGTTTTGTCACCCTCTGTTGACAGGTCATTTTTCCCCATTTTGCGCCATTTTTAACCGTGATTTTTGCCGGAATTTCCAGGAATATATATATATATATATAGTTTGCAGCAGAGTTTAGGCTTTTGCAGCAGAGTTTTAATTTTTCTACAGTTTTTTAAATAACGTGGGGTCCTCCTTACCCATCATAATCAGCCCGGGACCAGCTATGGGGGCTTGTAGGAACAAGGCGAAGGGGCCAGTTTTGGTGGCCCCCCGCCCTGCCGGCTACAAGTTTGGTGGGCCAGGCTCTTCTGCCCCCCCCCCCTTTGGGGAGGCAGGTAATTGGGGTGCCGGGGGTTAATGGCAAGTCACCCGCTAGCAGCCCCCAGCCTTGTGAACTGGTATAGGGGTCTCATGGATCCCTTACCAGTTCACAAGGGGTTAAGTGTAAAAAAAAAACAGACACATGGAGAAAAAATATTTTAGTTGTTTTTTTTTTATACTTACCTCCTATCCATCCCTGGGCACTGTGTCCCATGCTGATCAATCTGGCTTCTGCTCTCCTGCTGCTGCTGGAAGTCTTTTTTAGCTGCTGGGCGACAGAGAATAAGGAGTTAATTTAAAAAAAAAAACGACATAGGGGGGGACCCCATTTTTTTGGGGGGAATTTTAAGGGTTATGGTTAGGCTAACCCTAACCTTCAAAATCCCCCAAAAAATAACGTAGGGCCCCACCTACCCGTCATAACCAGCCCAGGACCAGCTACGGGGGCTTGTAAGAACAGGTTGCAGGGGCCAACTTTTGTGGCCCCCCACCCTGCAGCCTACAAGCCCACATAACCTGTGTGGGCCCGGGCTCTTCTGCCCCCCCTGGGCTTTGGGGAGGCAGGTAATTGGGGTGCCGGGGGTTAATGGCAAGTCACCCGCTAGTTGCAGGTGACTTGCCAGCCCCCAGTCTTGTGAACTGGTCTTATGGACCCCTTACCAGTTCACAAGGGGTTAACAGTAAAAATAAACCATACACACACACATTAGAAAAAATGACATTTATTATTATTTTTTTTCTACTCACCTCTGATGTCCCGATCCTGTCCCACGATGTCTCCGATGACAGCTGCTGGTAACCAGCCCTCCTCCTCCGATCTCCAACAGCGACTGAGCTTCTCGGGTCCCGGCTGCTGGGTGACAGGTGCCGGGTCACCGATGAAGTCATCCGGCCCAAGGGGCGGGGCTAGCAGCCGTGAACCAGGAAGTGATTTCTCGCCCGCCCTCTCCTCACCACGGAAGAGCCTGGGGGCGATGAGAAGATGAGCCCCCGCGGGAGGGATCGCGGCCCCAGGTGAGTAAACGTAATTGTTTTTTTTTTCTTTTTTTACAGTTTATTGTGCCAGCGACCGAAGCGGGGGGGTTTGCTATTTTGGGCGCTCTCCTGAAGACAGAAGAGCCCCGGGGGGGGGGATCGGATGCCCCCCCGGTGAAGAGAAGACCGGGCCTAATCTAATGAGGGGTCAGGTGAGTTTTTAACTTTTATATTTTTTATTCAGTGGGGGTTTAAATTCAGCTACGTGAGTCTCACGTAGCTGGCACTTAAGTGGAGTAGAGGCTGCTAGGTGAGACTCACGTAGCTGGCACTAGAAGGGTTAAAGAAGAGCACTAACCACTTATTCGACAGTCCTGCCTTTTTCAGCTGCCTTAAGAAAAACTGTGGGGTGACATGGGCGCAGGATTCCTCCTGAAGTCCACTACCATCTCCAGGGTTTTTGATGGGTTTTTGATCCACAAAGAGAATTCTGACATAAGTGCCCGAGTTATCAAGATGCTCATACATAAAGTGAAGGACCAAATGCATCTTCAGATGACCTGTTCGCCTTGTAAGCAATTTTCACGGGGTCCATTAGGCTGCCAGTGGTTGTTTTCAAGTATTCTAGCACGATCCTCTCGAAAGACTTCATGACCATAGATGTAAGCGCAATTGGTCTAAAGTCATTTATCTCACTAGCCGATTGTTTCTTCATCACTGAGACAATGATGGACCTTTTAAGACAATGTGGAACTACACCCATTTCCAGGGAGGCATTAAAAATTCTTGAGAACACTGGAGATAGCTGATCTGCACATGTCTTGAGGCAGATCCTGTCTTGTGGATACTACATCTGGTCCCTGCGCCTTCAAGGTGTTTGAAAAGCTGTGATATTTTGAACCTTTAGTATGGGTGTACTGGTCCAATGTGGCAAGGTATTGACTTAGGGACTGGGGGGGATGGGAACTAACATGGTTGTAGTTGAATCAAATCTGCAGTAGAAGCTATTAAGTTCCTTTGCCTCTCTCTTTTTGTGAAAAACTTCTCCACCTCACTGATGAACCACTTCATTCTTGTATGGAGAAGTTCTCCATGCTTTAGTATATACCTCATCTAAGTACTGTTAAAGGGACATTCTAGGCAATGACAAAAACAAGGCAGCACGGAGCTCACCTGAAGTCTGTCCCATGTACGTTATCTCCATTACCTGCATTGCGCTGTAGATGCTGAAGCAGGTTTCCAGAGTTAGCCATACTTTTCCTTTCCACGTTTCCAGGCCTATGTTCCAAATGCTGCTCACGCTGTCCCTGAGTAGGCTCAACAAGCATGACAACAGAGGGACTGGTCATGGAAACATTGAGGGGCAAATTGAGAACTTCTACAGCATCTACAGTGTGCTGAAGAAAATGGAGGAATTAAACATGGGCCTGGGGTGAGCTGCCTTATTATTGCCATTGCCTGGACTGTCCATTGAACTAATCTGTATAAAAAATCTGGCCCACAGCAAAACCTCTGCCCCTCATTTAGAGAATCCAGTTTTGTGTCAGTGGTTTCAAAAATACACAGGGAGAGGCTCCGCTATTATGGATTTCTCCTTGTGTAGTGTTCCAAATGGAGGCTGACAGCTTCACAGGTGAGTAACTCTTAAGCATTTTATTATATTGTTCCAATTTTGGGGACTCAGAAGTAGGTACTCCACCAAAATGGGCTTGGGTTTCACACCTGCAATTGCAATTGTATGCAAACTAAGGCTGCTAGCTTCTTAAGCCTGATTGCTGAAAATTCTAAAGTAATCAGAGGGTTAAACTGACCTGTTACTTGGTTCCCAGGCCCTAGGTGAACTGTATAAATATTAGCGATGGAGCAACTCCCACCCCCTTTACTGGTTTAAAAAAACGTGTTTTGCTACTGATTAAATATGGATTAAGGACGATGCTTTTAGATAAAGGAGCTCTCAATGCAAAAAATAACACCTTAGTTTGCTTTGCTCATTGCTGTGTGCTGTATCTCTAAGCCTAGATAGAAGGACTTCTCTAAGACAATGACCGTAACCCGACCACCACAGACATCTGCTCGGATAAAGATATCCTGGTCTGTTAATGGTACCAGGCCGCAGATAGCCCAGTAGCATGTGATTTAACCAAAAGACACTGCCTGGATGAGTTTGGATCAAGGCAAAAAGAGCAATTTCAAAATGATAAACGCACACTAAGCACCACCACCCCCCCCACCCCCCCGAGACAAGGGCTGTCCCTCTTACCTCGCCACCAGTGAGAACTGTTAAAACCAACATAACTTTGGGTAGGGAGGTCATAAGACCCTAGTTCTGGGTTGAAATGATTTGGCCTGATCATTTAGAACTTGAGTTCTATGCTAGTTAGCAAGACAGGCAGCATAGGTATCCATGCATGGACCTACTGCTTCCAATGAGGCATTTGGAGTATGGCTAGGGTGACCGGTAACTCATAAATTCTCGGTACCATACTGAAGATGATCCAGCTGCCTTACAACCCTGTAGGCTGAGCCCAAGCTCTCCGCAGGGGTCGGTTTACTAATCAGACTTTCTGACTTTGTTTCAGACCATGGGTGTGAAATATAGCAAGGATTCTATTGCAGATGGCATTGCAGAAAAAGTCTGTGGAGAGGGGAACATTTGTTAAGATTGCTTCCCTGTTCAGAAAAAAAGGTTCCCTGTGGTGTCAGAAATAAAATATATTTCCCATATCCCTCACACCTCCACCTTTAAAAGGCTGCCAGGGGGAGCACTTTTCCTGTGCTTTTCCAGGAACCCATACACACTCTACCTTCTCCAGGAAAACCCAGCCACAGCCACGGGGCCAAGGCCACTAACCTTACTCTAGCCAAAGGACAGCTTGCTGAAGGGGTGTAGGGTTGCCCATTGGTGGGACTGCAGGTCCACCACCAGCTGATAGTCATCCCTCCCTTTCTTCTTCACATGAGTCAGTGGCCCCCCTGTACATGTCACTCACACAGGAGCTTGAAGGGGGAGCACCCTGTTGAAGCCTGCGAAGCCTCCAGGTAATTTACATCAGTAGCGCTGATGGGAGCCAACCAATATCTTAAGCATCTGCTTCAGGGCGACATCATACCAGTGGAAATAGAGCAGTATACATCTCAAGGCTTCATTGCAAGCTTGTGGAAGCATTGTAAAATATAACAAGGATTCTCTTTGAAGCAGCACCCCTTGGGATGCGGTGTGCATCCAGCTCCGCTAGAACTTGCTGTGAGTAATGTCACCTCATGGGGTTAGCAGATGGCATGGCAGTAAAAGTCTGGTGAGAGTGTAACATTTGTTAAGAATGCTTTCCTGTTCTAAAAAAGGGGCCCTAGGGCGTCCAGAATAAAATATGATATTTCTCACACAGTCATCATCAACTGTTAGATTGGCAAGACCATTCTACCCAGCAAGTTTCAGTCTAAGTAGACAAAATCCCATTAGGTTCAGCCTGTTCAGCTCCCTACAGTTCAACCTGTTTATTAGTGGTCTAGTAGCCATAGCTGGTAATGTTATTACATGCAGGGAAGGCATCCAGGCCACTTTCGAACTAATGTTTTTATCATGATGACGGGTAGGTTGTTCATATCTCAGCTCAGCAATATTAAAATAATTATCCCCTGCCACTCAGCAACATGTTATAAATGATCCCTTTCCCACAACAACAACTCCCTCTCTCTCCATTGCCCCCCCCCCAACATTATTCATTACTGTGCACTTAAAGTTGTCCTGCACTCAGAAAATTGAAATCCCATGTCACATAAATACCCCCCTCCCCAATGTTAAAAAGTCCACACTTTGTTTTTTTTTCATTTATTTTCCATTAAGTGGTTAGATCCCTATTACATAGATATATATATCCCTATGAATATAGAAATCCCTAGTGCATGCACATTACAAGCTGCCATGCCATCCTTCTGTACTCCTTGCTATGTTTGCTTATTTTAGCCATCACCCTGCACTGCAGGACTAGCTGCTGTGATCAGGCGTGTGCACAGATTTCATGTTCTGTCCCACTATTCACTTTGCTCTGCCAGACTGCAGTTGATGACTGCCACTAGTACGCACTACTTCCACTCCAACAGAGTCTTTCCTCACAGGGTCGGAGACTGTTTTTCATTCATGCATTCTAGCTAGATTATCGGAGAGCCCCTCCCTACTTCTGTACATGTGTCCTCCTCTTTCCTCTCAACATGTGGCACCTTTGCTGAGTGCTGGTGCTCTGCCCCTCAATTACCAATCTCTGTGCTCCATCTAACTATGCATTTCTCTGGAGAACATTTACCATTATTCCAAGTGCAAACAGGTGGGCGCATCACCTGAAAGGAAATCAGAAGTTAATGTAACAGCTATTTGTACTTTTTACGGAAATGGAAAGAAAAGAAAAAGTAGGGTCTCACATCAATATGACCACTCTGTGTGAAATAACCCTGAAGACCAAAGCACCTAAACAAACTTAGGCAGCACAAAATGAAGACTTTGCTCTCACCCTTTTGGAAGTGGTGCAACCACATTAAGGCATTGATTCACTAAGAGTTGTAGAAGATTCTCATGGTAGTAAAAAATTCAATTCACAAGAAAAAAGCCTGAGAATGTTACTGTTAGTGAATCACCAGATAAGAAGACAATGAAAGTCAATGGCACCTTTTACTACAGGTAAAAAGTAAAATACCTTTCTCAGGAGTAAGTGCCATTGATCTTCACTGTCTTCCTATCTGATGATTCACTAAAAGTTAAATTCTCAGGCTTTTTACTCATAAATTGAATTTTTTACTACCATTACATTTTTTTCAAGGCCTAAAAGTGGTTGCACCACTTCGAAAAGGGTGAAGTATTTGGCCAATGTCAAACCTGTCTGCTAAGTACACTGGTGATCACCTGGCCCTCCAATCACTACCGCTCTTGCCATATCCCCTCGCCGCTATGAAAAGTCGCACTGGTCCCCATCTTTCTAGGTGGAGGAGTAAAGGTCTCTACTAACGCATCACCTGAAATTTAAAAAGTTAACGTAACAGCTATTTGTAGTTTGTCCAGAAATGGGATTTAAAAAACAAATTGAAAGAATCTGTTTACAATTGATTCTGTTTTTTAATGAATTCATGACCCCCCACCTTCCAGTTACGGTATACCGTAGCCGTTAATGCGAGGCTGATGTAATGTAACCGTCTGTTTAACTAGGATGATTGCCAAACCCAAGCTGCAGTGCTATTAATGTATCCCACTAACATAGACTCCACCACATATAACTCTGGGCTTTTTCATTATGTAGATGGTAATTGATGTGTTGCTTGTAGTGGGGGCAATAGACAGGCGTACATTTTGAGAAACGCTTTGGTTTTAATGAGAATGATGCTGAAAAACATAATTATCTCCTCTTTTAATTTACCAAACTCAATACATTATTTGGAATAATTTGCCAGTAAAGTATACTCTGATAGTAATGACTGTGGCTTTCCTTTTTTTCTGTGCCACATTATTACAGGAAAATAATATTATAGATTATAATAATAGTAATGTATAATATTATAATACCTAACTATTTTTAACAGCTGAGCTTTAGGTGGAGAAAATGCTATTGCAGATAATTGTTGCTGTAGAGCCTCTTTTTTTTAGGTATACTTTTCTTTTTATATTTGGATTAGTGTTTTAATGCCCAACAGGTATTGCAGAAACAAATATATTACTTGAACATTCAGCCATAAGGCTGTGGCTGTCAATGTTGGCTGTCAAATTAGACCAAGACATGGGGGCTGATTCAGAACTGATCTCGGAAAAATTGTGAATGGTCGTATCATACACTGCCGCGTTCCGACAAAAGGTTAGTCATGTGTAAGCGGGTATATTTGCTTTGCGTACGCATGCAGTTTTGCCGAGTATTTACGTTATTTGCAGCCAAAGCAGTCCCGGAAGCTGAGATTTGACTTTTTTTCGGCCGTAACCGTTGTTGTGTTGTGGAGCCCATTGTTCTCAGTATGCTGTGTCCTTTGGTGGCTTTCTGGTGTACGCCTTTTTACCAGCTATTTTTAGGTGCTTCCCACTGTCCCCAGCCATTGTACGCAAGACCCGCCACCTGCAGCCACAGCTGGCCAATCTGGTGTGCCTACCACCAAGGCAACATCAAGGTCAGGCCCACCCACCAGCCAGACACCCAGGGAGCAGAGTGTGTGAGCTTAATAGGCAAAGGGCAGGGTGGAATAGGAGGGTGATCCCAGGGTAAAGTTTTGGGTCCTGGAGTGGTAACATTAGGAAAACTAACACTAATGATGGCCTTTCTGCACACAGATGGCACCTCTCATGGCTGAAATTAATGAGTTGGAGGAAGGGCACTCTGAACATTTGGATGAGTCCCCCAATATCATCTAGACACCTCCACCAGCTGCTGCCACCACAGACACTGGCCATCACCACTCCCCCCTGCAGCTATGGCTTCATTCTACCAGTAGAAGCCCCACCAGCTCCATAGAGCACCCAGGAAGAAGCCAGTCCCAGCCTGCAGCCAGGTAGCACCTGTCTTTGGTAAGGCAGGCCAAATAATTGAGGCAATTTGGTGAGCCAACAGCACCACTTTTCGGCAAAACGCCAATAGATATTTTAAAGTAGTGCAACGGACCGCCAGTTTGCTCCATGAAGACCTGGCTGCAGTGGTTGGGGAGCAGCAGTTCCACAACCAGCAGATGGAGACACTTGTTGGGGTTCTGGTGGAGGCCAACCAGGTCCCCCTTCAAAGACTCTAGAGGCTGGAGGCCAACCAGGTCAACCGGAGAGGCTGGAGGCATAGCAATCTGCAAACATCCAAAGCTGGGCAACATCCCCGTAACCTGCTATGCTGCACTTTGGGTTGTGGGGGGCCCCAAGCTTTAGTTACACTGGACAGGCACATTTTTTGTTATCAAATAAGGTTGCCCCTTATGTGGTCAAGACAGCAAAATCTGGCCTTCAACAGCCCAAAGACACGTTTAGCTACTGCCCGTGTGCAGCAGTGGTCCCCATTATAAGCCTCCTGGCCAAGGGTCTGGGGCCTTAAGAAGGGCATCAGGAGCCAGTGCAGCAATGTATAACCAGAATCACCTAAAAGACAAATGAAAATGGAAATTAAATTACTATCAGACAACACAACATCAAAACAGCGTAGACCAAAGAGTAAGTATTACCAAAGAGTAGGGCCAAACAAGCAAAAGGTAAGGCTCAGACTAAGCATTTGTAACTGCAACAGGGAGAAGGGGACATTCAAAGAGGGGCATGAACACAGTCGAAGTGATGGAAGGCAGGGAGACCAGTTAGCAAACAGGATAAACTTGGACCAATTACGAAAAGGGGGAACGTAACAGAAATGAAGGTGATAGACATCATTATACTCGCCTGTGCATCTCTGCTTCTTCCTGCACACCAATAGCCAGTCTTCCAGGACAGTTCTAAAAGTTAGGTTCCGGAGCCATGGCAAGCACCGAGCTGCATTGCGCCACTATTGTTAAGGCAGGGCAGTACATGTCCTTGTTACGATCCCTGAATATTCCAGTCTCCTCCACCAGGGGTCAGACAAGCCATGGTTGCACTCCTTTCCCCATAATGGGCTGCACCTGGTGGATGGCTATATCAAGCTTCCTGCCCTCCACCTGGGGTAGCAGTATTTTGTCTGTCCTCAGACCTATGGGTTTTCCTTGCCTGGATTATCTTTGATTCTATGTCTCAGTCCTTGCCGGTTACTCCTTGATCTGGATCTTTGTCTATGTGTTCTGTGGTGAGTGCATCTGCACCTCGAGGAATCCCTGTATTTAGTTATTTAGTTTATCCTAGTTTACCTTATGTCCATGTGCCTTGCTTATTCTGATATTAAGAGATTTATGTTTCCCTTTATTAATAAAACCCCTTTTCTGAAATTATTGTGTCATTGTGTAGTTGGCTCTGACCACTCTCTGCCCCTGCGTCCCCCGGCGGAGAGTTCCTGTGTAGGAACCCTCCGGCCGTTACATAATACTGCTACCATACATACCATCTGGTCAGAGCCTTGCACATGCTGGGACCTGTAGTCCCTCTAGCTTTTTTGAGCATTGTATATGCTGGGACTTGTAGTCCCTCTTGCCATTCCTGTGTCTCCTTCCTAGCTATCCATTATGGATCCCAACATGATTAAAAGATTAATTATTTTGACTGATAGTCATCCTGATGTTGTGCATGCAGTATTTGCTAGATATTCTAAGGATATGTGTCTAGACACTATGCACACCATTCATTCCCTGGTTGATCAAGGGGATTTTGATTCTGGTAGATATGGCCTATTCCATTAAACCCCCTGTCCCCAATCAGATTCCCTCAGCTCCTCTCCCCTTAGGTAGGTCTGTAGGGTCAAGGGATCTCTCTGAGGTGCTGTATGTCTCACCTAGGGCCTTGACTCCAGGGTCTGATATTACCTCTTGGAACCAACCTGCGCCTACTGCTGGGGACCAGGATCCCGATTTCTGGTTCTATGAGGATACTGATGAGGAAGATTGCATGGTTGGCGATGATGATCCTGTCTTTACTCTACATACCAGTGATTCAGACGATGAAGACTGGACTGATTGTTCTGATGATGAGGTTGATGCCTGCTTGCCTCCAAAATGCCCCATGATTGAGTCAGCCGCCGCTGGGCCCCACCGTGAGTCAGCCGCCGCTGGGCCCCACCGTGAGTCAGCCGCCGCTGGGCCCCACCGTGAGTCAGCCGCCGCTGGGCCCCACCGTGAGTCAGCCGCCGCTGGGCCCCACCGTGAGTCAGCCGCCGCTGGGCCCCCTGCCTTTGTGCCTTCAGCCGGGCCCCCTGCCTTTGTGCCTTCAGCCGGGCCCCCTGCCTTTGAGCCCTCTGCCGGGCCCCCTGCCTTTGAGCCCTCTGCCGGGCCCTCTGCTGGGCCCCCTGCCTTTGAGCCCTCTGCCGGGCCCCCTGCCTTTGAGCCCTCTGCCGGGCCCCCTGCCTTTGAGCCCTCTGCCGGGCCCCCTGCCTTTGAGCCCTCTGCCGGGCCCCCTGCCTTTGAGCCCTCTGCCGGGCCCCCTGCCTTTGAGCCCTCTGCCGGGCCCCCTGCCTTTGAGCCCTCTGCCGGGCCCCCGGCCCTTGAGCCCTCTGCCGGGCCCCCGGCCCTTGAGCCCTCTGCCGGGCCCCCTGCCGTTGAGCCTGCACCCGGGCCCCCTGCCGTTGAGCCTGAACCTGGACTATGCCCTGAACCTGGACTATGCCCTGAACCCGAACCTGGGCCCCGTCCCGAATCTGTGTCCGGGTCCTGTCTGGTACCCTCGCTCTGTGGCATCTGGCGGTCCACCTCCATCCCAGCTCCAGTAGACTCTGGCTCCGCGGTGGATCCTGGAGGGGGAATTAATGTCCCGATTCTTGCCCTTTGTTTCCCCCTGAAGAGTGTTTGGGAGTACATTCCTAAGGAGGGGGGTACTGTTACGATCCCTGAATATTCCAGTCCCCTCCACCAGGGGTCAGACAAGCCATGGTTGCACTCCTTTCCCCATAATGGGCTGCACCTGGTGGATGGCTATATCAAGCTTCCTGCCCTCCACCTGGGGTAGCAGTATTTTGTCTGTCCTCAGACCTATGGGTTTTCCTTGCCTGGATTATCTTTGATTCTATGTCTCAGTCCTTGCCGGTTACTCCTTGATCTGGATCTTTGTCTATGTGTTCTGTGGTGAGTGCATCTGCACCTCGAGGAATCCCTGTATTTAGTTATTTAGTTTATCCTAGTTTACCTTATGTCCATGTGCCTTGCTTATTCTGATATTAAGAGATTTATGTTTCCCTTTATTAATAAAACCCATTTTCTGAAATTATTGTGTCATTGTGTAGTTGGCTCTGACCACTCTCTGCCCCTGCGTCCCCCGGCGGAGAGTTCCTGTGTAGGAACCCTCCGGCCGTTACAGTCCTGTAAGTGGTCTGAAACATGTCACTAACACCCAAAGGACACGTGTATTCATTCTTGCTGTGTACCTTCATCTAACTTTTAATTATGGAAGTAATTGTTAAGTTTTAGCTTTAGGGTGGTGACAGCATCTTATGCAAAAGTGTAACAATTAATTAAAAAAAAACTGTATTGACTTTCTGTACTGCAGGAACTGGTATGTGGATGAGCCATCGTGTGGGAGCGAGGTGTGTGTGGTCATGTACTATCAGCCCTTTGCCTCACCTGGAGTTGGAGGACCTTATATGTTCCAGTGGAATGATGATCGGTGTAATATGAAAAACAACTTCATATGTAAATATTCAGAAGGTCAGTACTATCTGTCTTCCAATGAGAAACAAAATGTTAGTGTATCACACACAGCAATGGCCAATCAGCTGTGTCTACTCTGCAGCAGAAAATGTAACAAATGTATCAGCTGAGAGGCAAAGAACTGTCTGTGATGAAAATAGATTCATCGGTTAATTTGAAGAGCTGGTAAATGATACTTGTCCTTTATATGGATGGCATGCTCCCTCTATTGTAGAAGAATGGAGAAGGCAGGCATTGGCCTTGATTCTCTAAATGTTGAAAAAAATTCTTGTGGTAGTAAAAAATCAATTTATGAGTAAAAAGCCTGATAATGTCACTTTTAGTGAATCACTGGATAGGAGGACAATGAAATTCAATAGTATTTTTTTACTCCTGAGAAAAATATTAAGCTTTTTACTCCTTTTTACTCTGTAGTAAAAACGTGCCATTGAATTTCATTGTCTTCCTATCAGGCGATTCATTAACCATAAAATTCTCAGGCTTTTTTTTCTCATAAATTCTCAATCTCAAAGATTTTTTTCAACTCTTAGTGAATCAAGGCCAATGTGAATGAGATGAGGGGATGGCCCTCGATCACCGATGCCAGTAAGTTTCAAACTACCAGTATCTGGTGAATAAGCTGCGGGGGACTATTGGTGAGTATCAGTTGTTTATAATTTTTGGCCGCACAGGGACTTAAACAATCAAAGGCTTCTTCTTTTCACTGATACAATTTTAGCACTTAAAGTGGACCAAACCAAAACCTAGGTTTTTCACTCACTCTTCCAGCTTTCCCACCATGTGGGCGGGCGCCCTACCTCATTCAGCTTTCGACATCAGAGCGGTAAAGAAACTGAATAGAGTGAGTGCATTGGCTGCAGGCCTCTAGCTGGGCGTGCCCCTGCTGACCATTCACAAATGCCTGAGCAGGTACGCGCCTAACTAAAGGTATAATGAGGCCATGGCCTATGAATATGCTGTGGGACCAAAATTAAAAAGGAGTTGGGCGACTCACCAGTATTTTCTAAATATTCAGTTTTGGCCAAATCAAATTGGCATAATTTGGGCCTAAATTTACTTTTGACCTGAACCCGAAGCCCAACACCACTGGTAAGGAAGGGGAATAATCACTCTGGTAATTAAGGTTAAAAGGGACGGCTGGGACCTCAACACTAGGGCTTAAAATTAAATGAATTCCACGTTAAAACATGTGTCTGGCAAATAAAGGGAAAGGCAGCTTTTACAGCAGCAAATGGAGGCCATGTCTGCAGCTTTTTTTTAAAGGTTAAATTAATTGATCACCCAAATAGAAAAAACAAAAGGGTATTGACCTTTTGTCCCCCACAGCTGATTGACTCTACCCTGGCAATCTCTAGAGGAGATATTGAGTTATTACAGATATTTAAATTACCTATGCACATTATCTATGCACTTTGAGCTGAAATTACGTTTTACTAGTGTAATTTGTTTCATGTTTTAGGATGCCCTAATATCATTTATTGTCACTGTCATGTATGTATATGTGTATTCTTCTTTAAAAAATGATATGATTTTTAATTATACTTGGAGTTGTGCACTGATGCTTAGAGTAGGGAGTTTTTTGTGCATTCATTACATTGGAGAGGGTGTGGCCTGAGACGCCCACTGCATTGTAGTAAATGGAGAGGGTGTGGCAGTGCCCCTGTGACTGATCCCAACAAGGAAGTGCCATGACTGAAGTTTGGACCCAGATGTGGGGTACCATCCAGTGATTGGATGAGTTGCTGATCGCTAGAGGACCGATTATCTGTGGGGGACAAAAGGGGAGTATTGTTTTTATTTGGGTGGTCATTCACTTTAACACGTAACAGGAACTGGGATGAAGGGGCTAAATATACAATATACACAATTTTAAATGAACTGGTGTTTTTTTAAAGTGGACCAAAAATGTTAAAAAACATTGCCTCCATGTTGTCTTATTTGCAGTGGTCATACCAAGTGACCACTCTGGGACCACTGATATACTCACCTCACTGGTGATCTCAGCGCTCTATGCCATGCTTATTAATGCACAACATAAAGCTGGTTGGAAACAGAGCCCAGCATATGTGGCGTGACCACATCCCCAGTTTCCTTTCCAAGCACTCCTGTCCCCAGCCCATTTGAGTCAGCCACGGGATGCTGGGGGTTACGACCGCAGCCCATGTGTCACGGTGACCAGAAATTAGAGAACTGCGAGACAGAGAGACTATGAATATGCAGCAAAATGCGTTTAATCGTGATAAGCAAACAAACACACTCAAGTTGCTATACATAAAAAAGGTGGAGTGAGGAAACATACATGCATAAGATCCAGTGGCAGTCCAAAAGTCCCAGACAGAAACAAGGCAAAACAGGAAGAAAAACAAAAGGCTGTGAAAGGAGTCCTGGGTTCAGAGTTCAGGTTTCAGAGTTGCGGGATCTGGAATCCAAAGACAGATTCAGGTTCAGATTTAGGTTCAGATTCAGATACAGACGTTCAAAGCCAGGGTTTGGGTATACAGTTCAATGCTGATCCACTGAGGTCATGTGTGGATCAGCTTATATAGGCCACTTAATGTCACAGGTGCAAGCTGATTTCCAGGAACTCTGCAGAACAGCACCTTCTGCTGGTCAAGCTGCATACAATAGAGAAGAGTTCCAGAAAGGAGCAACTGGAAGCTAAGGAGGAATGACACCATGCATGTGCTGTGGGATCACCAGCTATGCAAGTATAACTGACAATCCCAGGGGTTTCACAGAGCAGGGCATCCCAAAGCCTAATGCCTCCAGGTATAGTGAATGGGCCGACCATGGAGGGTTTTGGTCCAGGCCCTGGATGACTCATAGGAAAAAGGACATTCCATTTTGAATTAATGATGGCCTGTTTTTATTGTTATGTAGCCAAAACATAAATGAATGAGATGTTGATATGGATGTATGTGTTCATATTTTTTTCTGTAGACAAGAAAGCTCAGTCCCCTGCTAGAAACACGTCATCCTCATACACAGGTAGGCGTTAAATCTCAAACAATTTATTTTGAATACACATACCGGTATACAAGAAGACAACCTTATTCTTATTGCTCTGTGGGGAGGGTCCAAAGCCGGTGAGGCCACATCAAGCACAAGCCAAGCATTGTATATAAAGATACGACTGTACAGAAACAAAAACTCCAGAATTTCTGGATAGCGCCATACCAGTGGATACATTTAGAAATGTTTTATTTTGTGTCTTGATATTGCTGTTCAGATTTGAGTGAAACCTTAAAGGTGTTGACCACCCAAATAAATGGGTACCCACTGTAAGGATTGGGGTACTAAATTTCATCTGAAGGAAATCACTGAGAATGATGTTCTTAAGGTCACTGATAGTCCTCTGGGTGGAGAAGGGATAAAGGAACTGTTGCATGATGTTAAGGTTATGGCTGACCCCACATCGGAGGATGTGTTCTCCTCAGGAACTGGCTTTGATAGCAATACCAATCTATGGGTCAAGTGGGCTCATTATACTGCTAAGAGTCAAAATAGATCTGATTGCTATGTCTGTGCTGCTGCTAGACCACACTTAGGTACTGTGCCATTCCCTTTGCCCCAGGACCAGACCCAATGTTTTTTGAAACTATTTAGTAATCAGACTCTGGTAGATCTTGAGGACTGCCCTCAATGGAAGAATAAATATCCAAGGGTAGCCCATACCGTACCCCCTGGGCCTGGTATCCATATCCTACCCTGGAATTATACTTGTTTCAATAGTAGTACGGGTAGCATGGAGGTGGGAGAATTCACAGAAGGGTTCTGTCAGGATTACTACAATGCCTCAAGTTACCAAGGTTTGTTATACAATCAAGCCTATGCAGTAGGAGATATATTTTGGGTGTGTGGAGATAAGAAGATTAGGCATAGACTTCGTACTCAGTGGAAGGGACAATGTGCTCTGGTTAAGGTCATAATGCCTTTCCTGATCTCCCCAACTCCAGGGTTTCCCGGAGATGAGAATGTATCCAATTATAGGTATAAAAGAGAACTGAAAGGGAACTTTGATCCCCACGTGTACCTGGATGCGATAGGAGTCCCTATGGGAGTCCCTGATGAATTTAAGGCTAGGGATCCAGTAAAAACTGGATTTTTCTCCCCAGCAGCTAATCGATCCTATTCCAACAATCAGCAACTCACCTGATCACTGAATCGCATAGGCACAGATCTATTGCTGATCTCCTGAGTAAGACTGATTAGCTGCCGGGGGACAAAATGTAAGTATCCTTTTGTATTTTTTTTTGGGGTGGTCGATTCCTTTATCAGTCTTTTTATGAGAGTGCAATATATTAATATTATTTTTTTATGGGGTGGAGAGTTTTTATGTGAATGTATGTGCTCCCTTATGTCTGTGGTAACATCATTGAGACAAATCACAATGAACCACAGCACCCAAACCCTGTTAGCCAGTAACAAGTCCTGTAATCTAAATATAATATAATATGTATTTAAAGCAGAACAAAACCCTAAGAGGCTGACCATGGAATCTAAAAGACTCCAGGGGATGCTGCTAGCCTTTCCCCCGCTGTGTGAAACCCTGGGAGTCGCACGCAAAACTTACCTTTGCCAGTGGCTCCCCTAGCAATGTAAACAGCAGTGGCCGCATCCCCAGAACATCTAAGCTTAGTCGTGCTCCTGGCCCTACTATTCAGAAAGGCTGGGGGTGGGAACATGTTCCAATCTAAAGGGAACTGGAAATGTGACTGCTCTCGCTCCTTATTGCAGAGCTCTGGTCTAAACCGAGTCTTATTGCTGATCATTTATATGCACAGCATATGGCGCTGATTGGATGAGAGCCTGTGCATGTGCGTTGGACTTGGATGCTCCTGGGGCAAGGAACAAAACCTGGGATAGTCAAAATCCTAACTTTTGTTCCACTTTAAAAACTGAGGTCTCAGTTGGCTCTTATTTGCAAATGTATGTGATAGCTGCACCCTATCATGGCGCCTGTTTCAGGTGTGATACTACATTATTCTAAGAGAGCCCCCTCTTTGGGACATACATAGCAATAGATAAATTGGGACCTGCTTACCTGAGATTGTCCTATACCTCCAGTGCAGCACATGGGGAGGAAGGGTCAAAAGCCCCCCCCCCATACAGCCACCACTTCCAGCCCCGTGCCGACGTGGACCCCCCCCCCCCCCCACACACATTTCGTTGTAGAAAGATGGCAGCTGCTCAGTCAATTAATTACTAACTTGGGCAGTGCACATGAGCAGGGCAAATATTTGTAGACAATTCTTAAAGGAGCCACAGCGCTCAAACCCAAGTCAGACTGGGCCACTAAAGCACCAGATAATCCTCCGGTGGGCCCCAGTTAAGCATTTGGGCAGTACAGAAGGTCCAAGATTATCACAGTGTTTTTGATTTGCCTGGAGAATTCTGTGAGTTATTTATTCGGTAAATAGTTTTTTGGTTAACAAACATTGCACTTTATAAATCTAATTGTGCTATAGCAGGGGGGCCCCAATAATTATTTTCTCTGGTGGGTCCAATGTACTCCAGTACAACCCTGGCCAGCAACTCCTAAGTCGAACTGAGGTTTTGGTTGGCACGCATTTGCAAATGTACGTGGAAGCCACATTTCATCAAGGGAATAAGTGAGCAGTGTATTTCCATTATGGCAGTTCTGTAAAGTGAAATGACTGTAGTCTGTCTTCCTAGTTAGGAGTTTTATTTCTCTGTGTTCAAGATTTTCTATTTCAGTTTTTAATCTATAGCAAAGCCAACAATTACAAAAAAATGTTAACAAGGAGTTTAAAATGAATACCCCTTTTCTTTAATCGTAATCGGTGCTTCCTGGTCATCTAAAAACAAAGTATTCACATGGCACATACGGACCAAGAATAACAGGATCTACCCATGACTTTCAGTAGTAAGCAGAGCCATGCAAATGATCGCGTTTTTTGCTTTTGTGGTATGACCAATACCCAGAAAAAGCAGGCCAGGTGCTCAAGTATATCTTCTCATATTTAAACATCCATCACTTCTTACTTATGGACAGTTTTATCCTGGTGGTCCACATCGGCACGGGGCTGGAAGTGGTGGCTGTATGGATGGTGAGACTTGGAGGTACGGCAACAAAGGGGCAAGCCTCTGTTCATCTGTAAAACTCCTAAAAAGAAGGGAGATTATTTTCCCCCCCTGTGAACTACCAGACAAATAAAGTTATAACCCTTATTAATACTACCTGAAAGAAAAAGGTTTCACCTGAAGTTTTACCTTGAGAATAAGGCCCTTATTTATGAAGGAATAGCGACAGGTAGCGACTGGTGAGCGACCGGTAATGACGGGCACCGCCACGAGAACGCCGGCTCCCCACCACAATCACACATTTATCAAGCCGATCCTGCTTAGCGACTGAGATAGTGCCAGATAGCCACTCATTCATCATTATTCCAGCCTCAGCCCACAGCGCCAGCGTCCGACCTTGAACAGCGACAGGTATGACTTCTCGCTACCTGGCGCTGTCCAATGCATTTCAATGGAGCAATCTTTAAATATTCAATTAATTGTTATTAATGGTTTTTTTTGTTTGTTTTTTTTTTTTAATGTGAAAAATTCATGCCATGTTAGATAATTTTAAGGTAAAAAAAAAAAAATTTGTGCAGAATTGATATTACAGGTCTGATATTATTGTACTCATATTACTAAATTCTTTAATTTTTTTTTTTTTTTGGTTTCCAAAAATATGGTGGTTTGGGGGTTAAAAAACTACTTTTAACCCATCGCCTCCAGCGCTCTGGGGTTTAAACATGCATTTCACAGCGCGAGAATTTTTTGAGCGCGATTTTTTTGATGAATATGGTGGGAGCCGGTCACTCTGACCAGTCGCTATCATGCGCACCCATACATCGCGGAACCTGTCAAATAGCGACTCGTCACCCTGTATTCAACATTACTGCACACCGACTCAGTCGCTACCAACAACCGAACAATGGCCAAGCACAGCGACTACTAGCGGGCTCTGTGAAAATACTGCTACAGTCGCTCAACTGTCGCTACCTGCCGCTATTAATGAATCGGCCTCTATGTTATGATATAATAGCCATCAACACAACCCTTAAGTTTCAGCCTTGAACTTGAAAAGATCCTTTACTATCGTTTAGAGTATACAAGTCCTTCTGGCCAGCACTCCAAAAGTGTATTTTAATCAAACTGTATCAAATCCATCACAGTTTTAATAAAGTCAAGCAGTCCATTACATCTAATGTTTCGGGGTATCACCATCCCTCTTCTTCAGGGACAGACTGCTAAACAGAACACCAAGCTCAGAAACATCGGGTATAGAGGTTAGAGGTCACAAGGTTCCTGTCTGGCGTCACCGTTACATCATCGGGAAGAAGAAAGGCATTAAAAATAAACCTATAAACAATTATTCAAAATATAATAAGGCCCCAAATCATCATAATTTGTAGTTGCATGATTATATTACATTAGTGCCCCCAAGCTTTCTAAGCTCCCACTGCCATCTCTTGTATACTTGAAGCTGCGCCACCCGGGCCTCGGCACCCACCAATGTACTGGTATGAGTGCAGCTGCCATCTTCTCTTTTGTTACTATCGTTTAGGCTTCTTAAAGGAGCAGTATCACGAAATTTGCATTAAAAAAGATAAATAATTAAATAGCCACACAATAGCTTCTAACATGTGTATAAATAATCTGGCGATAGAAAAAGAAAAAATATATGCCTTTCTTTTAAATTGTATAATTACAATGGCTCAGTCCATTTGCTGAATAGGGGGATCTGCTGGGTTGTTTTTAGTGAGCTGCTTCATTTAGCCCACTGGTCTCCTAGCAACACTTTACCTCAGAGGCTGACACTGTAATCAGTGGTAACGGCTGTGTGTGTGTGAGGTGCTGCTTTTGTTGTGAGACCAGGTGACTCAAATGTGTAAAATCTATACAAAATAGACTAAACTGACTGAAAATGACTGAAATTCTTCTTTGAATAACTGTGCAGGAAAATCTAAAGGTATTAAAGTGGAACAAAACCCTGAGTTGCCGACCCTGAAGTCTATAAGACCCGGCCATTGACCTTGCCCCTTGGGCATTCTAAATCAGGATGCCCACTGTGTGAAACAACCCCTGGATAACCACAGATCCCCCCATTTTTCTGGCGCGCTCACGCAGATAGTCATTTAGACAGACCGGGTGGCCAGGAAGGTTACTGCTCAGGCTCCCCATCTGCGTGCAAACAGCGCTGATTGGATGAGAGCCCATGCATGCGCTGTGGGACAGGGAAAGGTACGTTTTCACAGGCGAACTTGGGGATTTCACATATCAGGGCATCCCAAGTCGGGATGCCCCTAGGGGCACAAAACAAAACTCCAGATAGTGAAAATCCTGGGGTGGGCTTTGCTCAAAACACACAAAGCTGAAAGAAAGATCATATGGAAAACTGTGTAGAGAAAAGAGAGAAAATGGTAAACTTAAAGATTCTGCAGCAGAGCCAACATGAAGGGAAAACTGTCAAAATCAGCTAAATGACTTCTAGAGTCACCAAGAAAAATTTGCGATACTGCTCCTTTAAAAGAGATTTAGTTATTGTCTTCCTGTGAAAATTACAGTAACAATTTTCTGTTCAACTTGTTTGGTTTAAGACCCTGGAACAATGACCACAAAAGAGCCAGAAATTTCCATCAGGAACACCAATGAGACAGCGAAGGAAGCTGAAGGTAGGTCTATGCAGAAGGGTTGAAAACGTGTCCCCACCATTGATTTTATTATGCTCGCTTTCATCTGGGCTCAGGTTGGCATTGTATAATAACTGAATATGCTGACAGGGCTATATACTCCTTCAGTGTTATTTTATTAGGTTACCCTGCAAGATGCTAAAACACTACTAAAAATGTGTGTAGCATAATAATGGCAGATTTTGTGTTACAATAGTAGTTTTGTGTGAGAAGTTTGTCCAATTAATTGAAGAACATCTCCCCTCGCTTCCACATTTTTCAATGTTTATCTCTACCTGATCCAAAGCGGGTTAAGAATGTTTTTCAGCTTCAAGAGACCACTTAGGTCTGTTTTTTGTGATATGTGACATTTTCTAAATGGTCTTTTTTTCTGGTTTCAGAGAGCTATCTGCATTTCATTCTTATCGCAACAATCCCAGTGCTGACACTTCTGCTTATTTTTATTGGAGTTATATGTTGCTGTATCATAGAAAGAAGGTATGTGCTATTAAATGTATTATATTAACATTTAATAAAAGTAAATAATTACAATTAAATAATTAAAAAAAAAAATAAAAGGACTACTGTAGGAAAAATTTAGAATCCTTAAATCTTTCAGGTCCCTTCAGAATTTAAATGATGTGCTACTAATTGTATTTAAACCGCCAGCCCAAACCCTTAAAGTGGACCAACACCCTGCCTGATCGGCCCGGGAATCTATAAGATTCCCAGGCCTATCAGATCCCTCCCCACGGGGTATCCAAAATCGGGATGCCCCGCTGTGTGTAACTCCCCAGGACGCCCCATTCACCTTACCTTACTCTCCGTCCAATGGCGCATGCGTGGGCCGTGTCCGCATCTCGCGCATCTCTATAGCAGGGCGCGTGCCCGCACCAGCAATTTGTGAATGGCCAGCGCGGGTGCGCTTCCTGTTAGAGGGAAGCGTGAGATGCGGCCACCAGCGTTCTCAGAGCCGCTGTGGTTGTACGTCCCTTGGACGCGCATACCACAGCAGCTCTGAGCGCACTAATTAGATGAGCGGCTGCGCATGCGCCGTGGGAGCGGGGTGAGGTGAGTTTTTTCGGGCATTCTGGGGGGTTTCACGCAGTGGGGCACCCCTAATCGAGCTGCCCCACAGAAGTGGACCAAAACCCAGGATAGTGAAAATCCTGGGTGTTGGTCCACTTTAAAAAACTATTCCCCAGCATCTAAAATGTATATATTTTAAATTTTTCCCCCCCACTGGGCTGCAACTTTATTCAGCACTCTCAGATACAGGCACCGCCATCTTGCCTCAGAAGTTATTAAGGAGAGGGGGGAAAAGTGAAAGGGTGCGGGTTATAGCTGTACTTTGCACAGACAGAGCAGAGCTGGGGTCAGGAAAAAGACAGCAATCCCAGAATGCAGAGCGGCACAGTCAGAAGACACTTCATGTTTGCAGGCAGTCTGAGATTCCATGTGCCGCCATCTTGGATTTTTAAAGGCTCATAAAATGCAGTAGATGCAGGTAATTGATTGATTGATTATAGATAAGCTCTTATTCAGGGTGAAGGTCCAGTTTAATTATTTTTCCTGTTTGATAATTCTTTTTATTTTTTGTTTAGAATATGATAATTTTTTGTCCTGCGGAACAAGGTAGAAATGACAGACAGGGTGAAACAAATAAGATAATTATGTTATGCAGGGTATTATGATCCAGATGAGACATACTGTAGATGCAGGAAATACACATCGATATAGGAGTACAATTGTATTTTGCAATCTTACAATCTAATGGATAATCTCAGCTAATATTGGATAGTGCTCCCCCTAGTGGCCAAAATCAGGCCATGGGTTACCATTCTCGGCTGCTCTGTGGCCTAGATTCAGTGTCCCCAGGGTTCAGCTGTGAGTGGGTTACACAACACAAAATATTTAAAGTGGACCAACACCCAGGATTTTGACTATCCTGGGTCTTGGTCCACTTCGGTGGGGCACCCCCGATCGGGGTGCCCCGCTGTGTGAAACCCCCCCGAACCCCCCGAAAAACTCACCTCTCCCCGCTCCCAGCGCCGACGGACATGCCGCGGACAAGCGGCTCCCTTTTCATTCACAGACGGCCGGCACGGGCGTGCGCACGTCTAGAGGGGCGCGAGGGAGGCAAGACAAGGTAAGGGGATTTGGGGTGTTTGGGGGGGTTTCACCCCGTGGGACATCCCGATCTCGGATGTCCCGCGGGGAGGGAGGTGATCGGCCCGGGAATCTTATAGATTCCCGGGCCGATCACCCCTGGGTGACGGTCCACTTTAAGAGGCTAAGCATAAAATTAATAACATAAAACAAAACTAACATTGTGATTTGGGTTTAAGACCAGGCAGCCTTTACTTTCACTTTTGTGTTTACTGATATGGCTGCAATTTTTGTGACCCCTGGGGACTATTCGGGCTTCCCCCAGTGCACAGTGCAAGCCCATTAAAACCTGACTGGCTGCCAGTGACCAAAGTAGGTAAGTATTACCTGGTCTTCTGCTTGCAGGGAAGGGGAGACACAAAGATTCCAAGTACCAAATAGGGTCCACTGTGTCAAGTAGGGTTCAAATTTGCAAAGACCCTAAGCCACCTATTCCCTCTAGCCATAAGCTCCATTAAATTATGCAAGATGCTGTGGTGCAGAGTGGGTCATTGGTTGCATTCCCGCTCACCTCTAGCTGGGGGCATGCCCAGGCCAGGCAATCACATATGGCTGCCCCAGGTATGCGTCTAGCTAATAGGATTGTGAGGCAGTGACATGCACTTGCATCATTGAAATTTCGGGTTGCCACAGGGAGTAGAAATTGGACCGCCATATGAGCAATTCCCGAACAATTCCCTATGCCACGGATGGATAATGCCAGGTCCCTCTGTGTGAAACCCTCTGGGCCGCATGAGCAGGCAGTGTCTACATCCCCGACAGTGCATTAATATTGAATTTCACTAAATTTGTCTTTGCTTAGGGCCCCAGGCACAACTTTGCAAGTGGCCCTGGATAAGCCCACCCCTGATCACAAGTGGTAGGTCTTGAGTCTGGCAGCATGTGCCCAGTAGAGTTTATAAAAATTACTTTAATCAGGCTGTATGCTTGTCTGAAGAGGTGTGTTTTGAGGGCCCTTTTGAAAGCTTGAGGTGTTTGGGGAGTGTCAAATTAAGTAGGGGAGGGCATTCAATAGAAATGGGGAGGAATGTGAAAAAGTCCTGGTGGGAGTTGACCAGGGTGGATGACAGGAGAATTTAAGAGGCAGAGCTGAGACTGTGTCTGTATTGGTATCAATGGATTGGTGATGAAATGGAGCAGCCTAGCTGGAGGGAGCTTTCTGGGTAATCATTAGCGTTATAAGCTGTGAGACTGATATCGAGTGGAGGGACTGACAGAGGAGAACAGTGCTGGAGAAGTGAGAGGAGTGGTGGCTGAAGCGAGCAGCACAGTTCAGAAAAGATTGGAGTGTGGCGAGTAAACTAGAAAGGGAGGTGTTGCAGTAGTCTAGTTGGGATATGATTAGGAAATTCCTTGTAATTGAATCTTAAAAATCCTGCACAGGCTATTATGGGTCAGATGTGACACTAGGAGTGAGGGCCCTGTCTCTGCAAGCTTACAAGCTAAAGGATGAGGGTAGAGACATGGGTGCTCTGAGGGTTTACAAGATTGTGACGTGGGCAGCTTATGCCAGGCTCATCTGACTAGGTGAGTTGAAGGCACTATTGAAGGTTTGGGTAAGGGCAAGTTATAGGAAGGAGGGCCCTCCAGAAATGGGAAATGATGCGGGTAGTGTCTAAAGACAAGAGTGGGAGGAGGTGATCAGAGTTAAGAACTGAACAAGGTTTGGAAGTTCTCATATGAAGTGGAGAAGTTCCTCAAGACCTTTGGTAACTAGCCCGCTCATTTCATATTGTTTATATACCAGGTCACCGTTAGGGCTTACATAATGAAATCACTGAGTTTGCATTGCATATTTCTATGATTTCTGGCTTATGTTTTTTACACACAAATCTGATATTTCTTAAGGAAACAGCAAAGGAGTGAAACAGATGTTAAAGAACCCAGCTTCTGGATGTCTCCGCACCGACGGAACAGCCCCAATCTGGAGATCTATAATGTCATCAAAAGGCAGACTGAAGCAGACTTGGCTGGAACCAGGCCAAATATTCGCAACACCTCCTTCCGGGTGCCATCGGGAGAGACCTCACCCCCAGACAATCTTTCAGGAGACTATGACAATATTGGGAGCATGGAGAGGAAACATTCAGAGAGTGGCTTTGTGACCTTGGCCAGCACAGAAAGTGGCTTTGTCACCAATGAACTGTACGAGCTGTGTAATAACAGGTACGGCAGAAGCACAGAATCTGGCTGGGTGGAAAATGAAATTTATGGATATTAGATGAAAGACAATGGACCAAATCGATGACACTTCAATGGGGACCATGTTTTGGACTTGATTGGCTGCTTTGGAAACTCAATTTCTTAAAATAAAATAAATATGGCATTAAGATCTACATCCGGAAATTGAATATCTGCACTGTAAGGGATTTTCATGCAGTGTAATATTCTCAGATTTGGTCAATAAATGCTGCAGTTTAACAAGCCATGCCTGAGAAAGAATTTACTTGAAACATTCTGCCTCTGTTCAGTTCTAGTACCGTTCTGCTGAATAGTTTGGAATATTCTGGTTCTGCATCACCCAACCCCTCTTCTTATTACAGTGGAGCATTTTCACTATCCTGGTGATTCATTTGTTTTTTTACTTTGTAGCTTTTTTTTCTGTCTGCAAATGGGAAATGTCAGGCATGTGAAATTTACGTGGCTGGCAGTAAACAGACTGACATGCAGCCACGTGAATTTCACGTGCTAAAAGTTTAAAGGTTAAAACAACTGCTTGTGAAGTTAGAGATTTCTAACAATTTAAGTGGAAGAGTGGAAGAATTTCCCTTTTATTTTAGTTGAGCAATCTATATATAAAGTTACCAGTCTCCAAAACAAAGGACAATCCCCATATGGGTCAGGGCAATGGGGAATTTAAGTATTAAAATGTGTTTTTGTGGTGTCTTTTTAACTTTACTTGAGGTGAACTGGTAAGAGGTCCAGAAGACCCCTATAGCAGTTTATAGGACAGAGGGCTGCCATGTCACTTGCTGGCACTGGCAGGTGCCATGGTGGTACCCTGCCTGATTAACTGAAAACCCCTTTGACGCACCAGGGTTGCGGGAGTGCCCCATCGGGAGAACATAAGGCAGGGCCAGGCCCGGCTGATAGGCCTCTGAGCCATGAGTTACCAGCCCCTGTGTCTTATGCCCGGGCACACCAAGGGTATACTTTTTTAACTAATAAAAAAAAGTGTAGAATGTTAAATATTAAAAACATTCATTTGTGGCATGTCTTTTTTCAATTAAAAAAGAAAGTCAGCTTGTGAAGCCTGTATTTGTGCCAGCTCTGAGGAGGCAAGAAATGTTGGCACAAAAAAACCCGAT
Source organism: Gastrophryne carolinensis (assembly GCA_027917425.1). Taxonomy (NCBI): domain Eukaryota; kingdom Metazoa; phylum Chordata; class Amphibia; order Anura; family Microhylidae; genus Gastrophryne; species Gastrophryne carolinensis. Next base: position 90,743,012 of record CM051242.1, read on the forward strand.
CTCCCCAAAAGTCCCCATTACAAACACTCCCTGAATCACATGAGTTTAAACATGTTGCAAGCATTTCCCATGGGATTTCTCGCACAAAATGAGAATTCTTGCAAAAGAAACAAGAACTATTTTTTCTCTCCTGAAACCATGTGAGATTGCATTCTTGCATGGTGTTGAATCAACCCTTTTGTTGTGGAAATTTTACTCCTGTCTGCTTCTGAATCCGGCATGGTTTTTCATTGAAACAAGCCACCTGGGAAATGCCGGCATGTTTTTCTAACTCGCAGTATATTTTTATATATTATTTATTATTATTTAATATTATATAATAAAATAAATAGAAAAACATGCCCCCCCAATCCAACCAGCTCGGTCACCAAAGAATAGGGGCTGGTAACCCAGGCCTCAGAGACAGAACAGCCAGGCTCCTGGCACTGCAGGTTCATCAGGGTTATTTGGTTTTCTAATTCACCTAACAACTGAATATTTTCTGCATGAGAGTTGATGTGTGTTTTGTTTTTGAGAGAAAGATTATGTGAAGCAGGTTTCCAAGCTGGGTGCAGTTTTGGGTGTGAATTGAAACTCACAATTTGGAGAGTTTTGTAACTTTAACACACAAACTTTTTCTCCCAAAAACTACCTGTACCTGTGGTGTGATATTTTATAGTGAGATGCATCATTTTTTTCAGGTAAGAATCATTTTTTGACAGTTTGAAAATAACAGCAATCTATGGGCTATGCTAAATAATTACCATTTTTTTCTGCATACCTCATAGGGTGCTTTGGTTTCCAAATATTCAGATATGATCCTTTCTTCATTGGAAACATGATGCACCTAACCAGTAAAAATGCTCCGTCACAGGTGATTTTTTTTGGGAAAAAATTCGTAGAAACATTTATTATTGATTAAATAAAAATTTTAAATAAAAAAAAAAAAAAATGTGATTAAATGAAAAAGCAGGTAGCAATTTCCCCCCAAATGTGCATCCACAGTTATTGAATTGTGGTGTGAATTGCAACCTGCTTCTTGGTGAGCTATTTCATTTTAACACCCAGATACGTGCAATAAAACATTTATTGTTTCTCTGTAATAGTCAAAATGCTGACCAAGATGAAGGTTGAACTGCAAACTGAAAGTGCGCCTTGCTTTACCAAATGATATTTCACCACTGGGTGTCACTACTTACCCATAAACGGCAAAACCAATGGCAGTCTGCTGATAACGTAGTTCATTTTCACAGCACGATGGCTTTGTTCTGACTTTTTTTTTTACAAGCAGTGACACCTAGTGGTGAAATCATAGCAACAAATATTCCATTTTTAAGAAACATGGGAGCCAAGCTCATTTATGCTTGAAAAACCATACCTTCCTTTAGGAATAACTCTACAGCAGATCTCACGTGCTAGATAGAAGCATCCTTTCTTAATGGTTTTGCATTATGAAAGACATTCAGGCTAGCAAAGGCTAAAGACAGAGCTGGGCAGCCTCGGCATCTCTGCTTTCCACTTGTGAATAAGCTGTTAGTCTTGTTAGTCTAAGAGAGGGCATCTGATGCCTCACGAATGCTTGATGAGGTCAGAACAAGATGTGAGTTCACAGAACAATAAATATTCACAAAACAATGAATGTGCACAGAACAATGAATGTAAAGCATGGCAAAATGAAAGAAGTCCTTGACAGCCACCATGAGGTGAACAGAAAGAAGGGTTTTTTAACCTGGACTGTCCCTTTATAGCGACCAGCACGGCAGCCATCAGGGCAGGAGATCCAAGGCTCCAGTATGGGATCCAAGGGGTCCAGCTGGGAAGAGGGGGCCCAAGGCCAGGTAGCCCTAATGGCCACCCTGACCTAAGACCCGCAGGCTGCCACACTATTGCTGTTGACATTGATGAAAATTAGGGTGTCTGCCCCCTCTGCCCCAGCTATCACACATAAGTTAGAGAGGGGGCCAGACACTATGGGCCCTATAATGTGTCTTGGCCGATCATAATGTGTTTGCTTTATGGCCTGAATATTAAGTTAAGTCTGGCTGCCTTGGGGACAAAGGTCCAATTCAATAACATATAGGTTGTATATATTGTGCCTGGCCACCCATAACATATAATGTAAGGGATGTGCCCCTATTCCCTAGATTTTTTGTTTTCTATACGGTCTGGGTTTTGAGGTAAACCTGGTTGCTTTGGAGCTCAGTTTAAACTAGGGGATAAGCCACCAAACATTGGTTATGAGGGGGAAGCAGACATTTGTGACCCAGACACTGGTGTATGGGTCTTAATAAATCCAAAGGACAGCCCTGGCGACCAGTGTCGGACTGCAACACCTTGAGCCCACCAAAAGAAATGATCCCATCCTTTCAGTTATCTAAAAAGGCAAGACCACTCTTCATTGTGTAGTCTAATGCGGGGATCATCAAACAATTGAATATTGACGTTTTTTGATTAAATAAAATAGGCAACTAGTTCAATAAATAACAAATCTGTAGAACTTTGGAATACTTTGAACACACTGTAAATGCACATCAGGAACTCGAAGGACATTGATCAAAATCTCAGTTCTTATTCATTTGAAGGTATAAAGTAGCTGAATCAGTTAAAGCAGGCTGTCATAACCATAGGAGTTATAGCAGGACCTGAACACATCTAAAGTGAACCTGGTGCCTGAGAGCTTTGTTGCTGATCCTGCAATTGGGGTTCACTAGTGGGGTGTGCATACTCTGTGCATAGTGCTGCTTAGGAGTGAGTAGTAGTCATGGAAAAGTTTATATTATAGCCACTGCTATAAGACTAGCTCAGCCAGGGGGATTCACAGGGATCTGTTACTTTGACATAAAATATTCTATTCATGCTGATCTGTTTCTCACTAAATTGTCTTAACTGATTGTTTCACTAAATTGAGAGAGACGGATTTAATACCCAGAATAATTATGGGGTGACACTGTGGAATACATATCAATATTCATGCAACCAGAACCTAGTACAGAAAAACAATGTGGGGGGCAGGTTTCCTGCATGGTATTAGCTCCATATTAGAGGCCTAGAAGCAAAGAACAGCTGCATCAAACTAGTGGGATCACTCACAATGACAAGACATAGAAAATAGTTAATTAAGAAATGTGCCAAGATATGTGTCTGTGAGTCCAGAAGATTCCACTGAAATGCAGAAACATGTAAGTCCTGTAAAATGTTGGATGGGTTATGCATAGTAATGCAACGGGAGGTATCAGAAGTTATATACAGTTATATAGGTGTAATAATTATTGGTGCTGTATTTGCAGTTCCTAATATTGTGATGAAATGTTATGCTGCAGCAATGTGGGAGAATATTTTATTTTTATTTATTCACCCTATTTTGTAGGATAGACATCTAGAGTCAGTTCTGCTGGTGGACCTAACAGCCAATGTCCAACACTGTATACAGTTTAAATGGCTGTAATAGGGGCAGACATGTTAGTCGGCAAAAGGTGTCACCCATCGATATTTTTGCTCTATTGCCATCGTTTAAAATTCATATTCAACTGGGTGCTTCCAGCTATGGGTTTCTAGGCATTTATATTAGGTGCAATAATGGTCTCTGTCCACTGTTTCATTTATCAGTTATCTTTATGATTATATCTCAGTAAATGATATAAGCAGGTGATTAGCTTAAGATTTGTACTTTAATCTGTGCCGACTAGAGGGAGGAACTTGATCCCGTTGAGGAAAGGGTACGAGTAGAAACAAGGATATATAAATAAGCAATTTTTTAGAATGATTCCCCCAAATCTGACATTAGAGTCATCCAAAGTATATTGGTGAATCTAAAAACCCTTCCCTCACTGAACTAAGTAGCCAATTAATCCTCCAAAATGTTTTTGAGTTGCAGGAGGAAACTGGTACAGCCAATGGAGATACATCCAGGCATGTTGACACCCAAAGATTGTGACAAGGCAGCTGTGCTGTCCAACCATTTATACCATGTTACCAAGGACATATTTGCAGGGTTGAGCGAACCCAATCCGCAAAGTTCGGGTTCAAACTGAACTTTGCAGGTTCGAGTTCCCAAACCCAAACCCAGACTTCAGCCAGAAGTCCATGTTCGGGTTTGGGATTTGTCCTGAACACAGAAAAGCTGGCTGATGCTGAGCAGCCGATCAACCAGCTTAACCTAAAGGATGCAACAGCAGAAAGCTGCTGAACAACTTACCAGATCCCAGTGATCCTGGTCCTGACAGCGACGGCCTAACTTTAAAATGGTCCCCGGCAAGGACATCAGAAAGGTGGCCCGCTGCTCCAGCTGGCAATATGAGTGTCCTCATTCATGGGAGCAGCAGCCATCTTTCTGTGGCCCCTGCCCTGGATCATTTGACTGAATGCTGCTGCCACCGCCGGAACCAGGGTCACAGAACTCAGGTAAGTTGAACAGCAGCCCCCTGCCCCCAGAGGCAGAATCCAAAGTTTGGATCCCCGAACCTGAACTTTTTGTCAAAGTTCGGCAAAACTTATCGAACCTGAACTTTGGGGGGTTTGCTCATCCCTACATATTTGTAAGAAATTGTACGGGTAGGGCAAATTGATAATGTTAAAGTATACTCAGTTTGAAATACTTTTAGTTTTGGCTAGAATCAGGACATAGACATTATGCCTACCTACCCACGCATAGTGTCTGTACCCTGATTTTAACCATAACTAAAAATATTTGATACTGAGGATAAAATAGTCAGTATGCCCCTCATACTACTTCTTACAAATATGTTCTTAGTAACATGGTGGATGAATGGTTAGTGCATCAAAAAACATGTTGTGAGTCCTAAAAATGATTCTCTGTCAGGTTCTTTGCTGCCCGTGTCTGCTCCATGGCTACTTGATGTAATTGCCATCATAACCTGACATCACAGTTTCAGGAGAAGCCGCATCGTCGCGGCCGAACGCGTGGGGTCTCCTGCCTGCCATCCACTGCCTGGTGATTACAGATATATGACCCGAAGGACAGTATGATTTATATATATATATATATATATATATATATATATATATATATATTATTTTCTTCCAATGATTGCTTATTACCTTAGCTCCTAACATATGGCCTTGCACTAGTAGCACTTTAGATTGTGGGTTTAGATTTACCATTGGGTTCAGATGGGGGCATTATCCCCCTCCTTTCTTTGTTTACATAGCACTTGCACTTTAGAGTTTGTGGGTTGCACAGTTTCATAGTTGTAATTATATTTCATGAATTATATGTAGTATATATATTTATTCATTTGTATGGGAGATTGTTGCACTAAGCAGAGTAATTGAATATTTAACTGGGCAATTTTATATATATATATATATATATATATATATATATATATATAATTTTTTTGGGGGGGGCCATCAGTGGGGCTAGTTTACACTGAACCTTGTGGTCCTTTACAATTTGGGTGGCTAAGAGCTTTAGCACCACAGGAATAGTGAATGGATTGATTTTATTTGTAGCTGCCTTTGAACATTATGTATGTATTTCTTGGAGTTGTGCCCCGTTTCTATGACCCCTGTCAATTTGGTTTGGCTTCTGTTTCAGTAGCTTGACGGGTCGGGTAGCACACTCATTTGTTAAGATTAGTAGCTGTGCCCACTATTTCGTATAAGTAGAACTGATTTTAACCGTAAATATTTGAAAATAGTCAGTATGCCCCTCATATTAATTCTTACAAATATGTTCTTAGTAACATGGTGGATGAATGGTTAGCACATCAAAAAACATATTGTGAGTCCTAAAAATGATTCTCTGTCAGGTTCTTCGCTGCCTGTACCTGCTTTATGGCTACTTGATGTAATTGCCATCATAACCTGACATAACAGTTTAGAACACGAAGTTTAACCCAAAGCTTAACCATGGGTAACACATGAACTTGGGTTGAGAGTAAACCTACATATCAAACTACATGTAGGTCAAATCCCCTTACTTTTTGACCTGAGACAGCCGTAGTTAAGCTGCTGGACACATTTAAGCTGAGGTCTCACAATTGTGAATTCAATCTCTGCAATGGGCTCCTAGACAGCAGTAAAAGTGAAAAGGAATGTTTGGGCTGGAATTCCATATTAAATGTATTTTCCCAGGCAGACATTGCCTTATGTCAAGCACACTTTGATGAAACGATTTGCTAAAGGTTGTTCTTATCATGATTTTAACTACTCAACAAGTACATGTACAAAGATGTCCAAGTTCCTGGAAGGAAGAGTCTGTTGGCAGCTCATTTGACAGCACATATATTAGTACTTAATAGTTCTAAATTCCAATAGAATAAACGAGCGGAGAGCATATAAGGGAAACATCCTGTGCACACAACTCCAAACCCTTGACTCTAGTGAAGGATACACCTGTATGTATTTTCTCATAAAACAAAACTTCAAAGTGCAGCTCTTTAATCCTCTGTAGCAAAAACGCAGAGCCTTTGCCAATGCCCCGCCTGGCCTGAACTTCAGAGGAGAAACAGCAGTGCAGGTCTGGTCTCATCATTGTAATGAATGTGCGCACACAGCATCGGTGTTAAGTCAACACCGGCTCTCACTGTACTTCAGAAGGTTGCAGAGCACAGACGGAAAGCTGAAATGTTTGCTCGATTAATTGGTTTGGCAAATTTATCAAGGGAAAAATGATGGGGTTATCCTGTGTACTGTGTACTCTAAGAGGAAGATTAGGTAAGGAAATGACCAATCCCCAGCTGAAAAATTAGCATATTAGTGTGAAAATACAAAACTCTTTTTTTTACATTTTAAAGTGAACATCCTTGGAGCAAACCTCCAGCCCACTTTTCCTACAATGGCTCTTCCCAACTGGTGATAACAACCTGTCATCTGACAATGGTTCGGCACCTGCCACTGGCAGCTAGTAATGGCAACTTGATACCTGGTGACAACAGCCGGCAACCTGGCAGCAGGAGATGACAAGAGATGACAATCTGCCAATAGTGCTGGCACCAATTCTAAAGATATGGGTTGATTCAAAGAAACATGTAACAGCTTGGATTTGGCTCACGATCATCCTATTTTTTACGTCCGCTCGTGCGTTCGTATGAACTTGCGAGTGATTCAATAAGCAAATACGTTTCTATCCTAAAAGATACGTCCGTTCGTATGATATCTCCCGAACTTGCCTCAGTCAGTTGGCAATCGTAAAAATCACGTTCATGTGCTCACCTGTTGCGGCGGCAGCCTGTTTTGTCGGCGGCTTCCATCGTCCAGCTCTTCCAATTACTTGCGTTTGCCTCTGGTTTTCATTGGTTTTTGGCCTCTTAGATTCGTGCGTTCTTATGTTTATAAGATCTTGCGCATGCGCACCCTCAACCAGAAACTTACATAAACCCCGTAGCGGCTGCATCCAACTTCATTTCTCGGTCCCTTAAACTTACCTAAACCCCTTAGCGCCTGCATCCAACTTCATTTCTCGGTCCCTCAAACTTACCTAAACCCCTTAGCGCCTGCATCCAACTTCATTTCTCGGACCCTAAAACTTACCTAAACCCCTTAGCGCCTGCATCCAACTTCATTTCTCGGTCCCTTAAACTTACCTAAACCCCTTAGCGCCTGCATCCAATTTCATTTCTCGGTCCCTTAAACTTACCTAAACCCCGTAGCGCCTGCATCCAACTTCATTTCTCGGTCCATAAAACGTCACCAAACCACCTAATGTACATCTGTCTTTTTTTTTTTTAGTGTGTATGTAATTTTGTGTGTAGTTGTTTTTTGTTGCGCATATTAGAAAAGACACATTTATGAAGGCTTAAAATTTTTTTTTATTTCAATATTACTTTTTTAAAATTTCCTATATTTATTATAAATTTAAAAAATTTGTAGTTAGTATTTTTACTAACTTTTTTAACTTAAATAGTTATATGGGAAACTTTTTTTTTTTTGTTTTTTTTACCTTTTTGGAAGTAAAATTTTGTGTACAACATTTAAAACATATTAAATTTTTTTAAAATACACTAAAATGTCTAAAACAATTTTAACAAAGTAGCCAGGACCAAGGGCACTATTCATCCTCCTCTTCTTCATCTGTTGGCCCCAACGTCGCCTGTATGGCCAGCAGCTCGGCCACCAACTCCTGGATCCTTTTTTTTTTCTCTGCCTTGGTTTTTGGCATAATCCCTGTAAGCAATAGAGAAAAAAACCTAAATAGGAGTACCAGACCGGTTGGTATGCTGTAAATAGATTTGTGGTTAATCCAATACATGTAAATGCATGACATATGTCATTCTTCCAAGGGCTAAAGTTAATGCATTTCCAACAGGTAAGTATTTAAACTCCTTAAACCGGACCTTCAACATTATTTAATGTCAACCAATACCTATTTCTAAATGATTATGCACCAGATCAAAGTACAGTTTTGACGTTTATGGCTTGCAGCGCCGCCATCTGAACTCTGAAGCCTAACAATTAATGAGGAGTGGAGAGTTGGATAAAGTACAGGGGAGTACGTTACAGTGGTGCGTTGACAATCCAGAGCATAGCTGGGTTGAGGGAAAGGTCATCAATCCCACAATGCATGCCAGGACCTTACTTTTTACAATCTGTATCCCATGCTGCCTGTAAATATTGCGCCTTCCATATTCCCCAATATGGGCTGTTTTCACGCTCCTAACATGCATTAGATGGCTGAAGTCTGTTTTTCTATGTTTCCAATCTGTAGGTACAGTGTGTTGCCTAATTATTACCTATGTTCTTAATACGAGTTAGGGTCCGCTTTAAGCTAAAGAAGTGGCCACATGAAAGTGTTAACTACACATTGGCTACGCCTTTAGTTATGTGTGTGTTATTAGCTTACAAAACATTAATCTGAATCATGGCATGGAGACTTACGGAGTTGGTGGCCGACAGATGGCTGGTTGGGGCCAACAGGCTGCCCTTGGTCCTGGCTCTGCTGTGAAGAAGTCCCTGGAGAAACATGTGACATTTGGTTAGTATTTGTAGAGAGTCACTATCCCCAACATATCTGGCTCCCAGTCTGGCTGACATCACTCACCTTCGCCAGGATCGACTTCAAGCATCTCTGCTGCCTCCTCCTCCACTATCTCACCCGCTCCTGAAGCTTCTACAAATACATAATAAAGGATAACTTAGTTTTTGGCCTGACATGTATATCTTTGTGCCTATACATGAAGAGTGACATACCAGAGCCTTCCCCATGCGTGGCCAGGTATGACTCCACGCCCACGCGCCTTGGCCCCTCCTCTGTGGTAAGGTCCAGGGGCTGGTCTGAGGAGGCCACAGAGGAGGGGTAGGTCCGTCGCCCGGGAGATCCACCACCTTCACTCACAGATGCAGAGTCATGCAGCACTGGTCGGCCTGTACGTCTCCGGGTGCGGCAAATTCTGAAATCCATTTCCAACACTACCAAAGAAAAGTCATTATAAATAAAGGCATAACTTAGACATTTGGAACATATAACATGCAATTGCTTGGTACTTACTTGGGAAATGGATCCCAAAAAACCTCCGCACCCGGGGCATGTGCAGACGCTTCAGGTCCGACCAATGCTGCATTATCTGGGTGTGAGTGAAGGTGGTGCTGGTCACACGGTGGATCTCGGCGATGATCTCCCGGGCGATGTCCCTTTTCTCCCACACATTGGGCGCGAAGTCATACCGGCGCTGAAGCATGATCTGAAAAACATAATGGACACAGAGCTTTTACTTTTACACACAGACCCATATGTGTTGCATCACAAGTTGAGTATTTAATGTCATTAACACACACATTTCGAATGGCCGCCATTTTTGGGGAGTGCCTTAAAGAGGACGTTGACTGTGATTGACAGTCTGGTCTTATGTTATATGTATCACACACCATGTACATACAGATAATAGCCAACATCAAGAATCAGGCCACCTGCATCTATGGCATGTTAGGATGGTTTAAACATCCAAGATGTAGCCTAATGCTTAGGCTTTTGGACCACGTGTGTGGCTTCCCGTTGTGTTTTTATGGCTTAGGAAAACAGTGTTCCGCAAACATCCGCATCAAGGTCCGAGACAGGCCAGGTTTGACAGCTCGCCCCGCTACTCCACAGGTTAATTAACTGTTGCTAAGCCGGAGCAATTGGCCGAATTAGGACATCACCATAGACAGGTGAAAACGTGGCCAGGCTCGGCCCTTGAGGATGAAGTGTGAGGAGCCAGTGATTAAACATTAAGAGACCCCAAACTAGTTCCCAACGCATCATTTACATTTAGGCCATCATTGACTATTCTATTAAAATGCACAGGCAGCCACTTACCAGCATGAGGATCTCTTCCTGTTGACGGGTGAAGATAGTGGGCGCCATCTTTAGTCTTCTTCCAGGCAGCAGATAAGTGAAACCCCAGCGGTTTCCTGGTTCCGCTCGAACGTACGTTCGTACGAGCGCGTAGTCGTGCGCATAGGCGTCACACGCTGGGCTCATTATTTAAAGGTCCTTTCCCCCCAAGCTCATTCTCTTTGAGCATTTCTGTACGATGGCACCAAAAAAGGCGATCAGCAAGCGACCCCAGGCAAGCAAGACCGCGGAGGGCCCCACCACAAGGTCCCAGCAAGCTGGCCGAAAACTGAGAGGCAAGACTCCCACCTCGGCCCCACCAAGGGATCCTGGACCGTCAGGTACCAAAAAAAGGGGCCCCAAGCCCCGTGCCCCTGCAGCCAAGAAGCTGGCAACTGCAGCACCCACCACCTCTGCCCCCAGAACAGGCAGCACAAGTGAGACCACACCGGGCATGCCTTCAAGTAGGGCAGTTCGGAAACCCATGCCCCGCAGCAGGGCCCGAAGCCCATCCAGGGCCAGAAGCCCCTACAGGGCCCCAACCCCATCCAGGGCCAGAAGAACCCCATCCAGGGCCAGAAGCCCCTACAGGGCCCGAACCCCATCCAGGGCCAGAAGAACCCCATCCCGGGCCAGAAGCCCAGCCAGGGCCAGAAGCCCCTACAGGGCCCGAACCCCATCCAGGGCCAGAAGAACCCCATCCAGGGCCAGAAGCCCCTACAGGGCCCGAACCCCATCCAGGGCCAGAAGAACCCCATCCAGGGCCAGAAGCCCAGCCAGGGCCAGAAGCCCCTACAGGGCCCGAACCCCATCCAGGGCCAGAAGAACCCCATCCAGGGCCAGAAGCCCAGCCAGGGCCAGAAGCCCCTACAGGGCCCGAACCCCATCCAGGGCCAGAAGAACCCCATCCAGGGCACGAAGCCCCTACAGGGCCCGAACCCCATCCAGGGCCAGAAGAACCCCATCCAGGGCCAGAAGCCCCTACAGGGCCCGAACCCCATCCAGGGCCAGAAGAACCCCATCCAGGGCCAGAAGCCCAGCCAGGGCCAGAAGCCCCTACAGGGCCCGAACCCCATCCAGGGCCAGAAGAACCCCAGCCAGGGCCAGAAGCCCCCGACCTGGCACCAGCCGGGAACAGAGCCCCCGACCTGGCACCAGCCGGGAACCTAGCCCCCCAAGAGGGCCCCGAATTGCAACCATGACCACATCTACACCTGGAAGTTCGGTGGCCAGCTACGCAAGAACACCCAGTCCCTTGGCCAGTCCAGTCCAGTCATTGGGAAGCCACCAATCCGGCCATTCCCCTACCCAGCCCCAGGCCATAATGTCACCACATGTGTCTGCACACATGGAGGAGCAGCCAAGCCAACCATCTGGCCGCACATTGCGCCGCGGCCAGTTGAGTGGGAGATTCTCCCATGACCAAAATATGGCATTGGCTAGTGGCCTTACATTATACTATGACGAGCTATATGGGAGCAAATCCAAACACACCACCAAGCAGCGCAAGATGGAATTGTTTGAAACCATCCTCCGACAAGTAAATGCAGCGGGGGAAGAGAGGAAAGATGTGTCCCAAATTCAGAAGAAAATCTCTGATCTGAAGTATGCTGTACGGCAAAAAGAAATTAAAAGGCATAATTACAGGTAAATAAATGTTTTCTCAAAATATAATGTTTGGGATGTGCTGTATGCCCCTTTTCTGAATACCAAACGATTTTCTCTTTTCAGCATGAAAACTGGAGGTGGATTTCCATCTAAATTGGAGTTTACCCCTGCTGAGGAGATTGTGCTTGGACTTCTCCATCCGGTCGCGGTCGGTGGACATGCTGGTCTAAGGGACACAGACTCCCCGACCCGTACCCACGGTGAGTACTCTTAAATCTGCATGTTTGCCTGTTTGCTAAATAATCTACAGTTCACTAGTAACAAGATAACGGGATGCCCCTATGGTTTGCCTTGCTTGGCCTCGCACTACTGTGGCTGTTTGTGTCCTCTTTTGGTCCCTGGGAATCACACATTTAGGCCCACAGCCATTATGGCAAAGATCAAATGTCCAATTGGATTGTTAAAGTCATGAAGTTTCGCAAGATAAGTGAGATATTTTGAATCAATCACAAAACACACATCATTATGTATGGGTTGCCTTTTGGTTGTGTGAGTTGTGTTTGAGTTAACAATTTAATTAGCCACCCACAAACATATGTGACCAAGAGCAGCGAGACTCAACTGGCGGCCCGGGGTCCCAATGCGGGCCTTGCCACCACATTCAAGGACCCCTGCCCAGACAGCCCTGCACTCAGTTACTTCTGTGTTGACGTGCTCAGAGCTGCCCCCTTGATCGGCCATGTAGTGGTTGGTCTCCTGCCCAATGTCATGGCTCCCTGAAACATAGCATTGCAATATGAAGTACTGCACAGGAAGTGGCATTGCAAGGTACACAGTAACTTATTTAAATTTTCACTGGCCACAATCGTGTCCCGCTGCCCCTGCTCTGGCCCATGTGCCACAGTCCCCCCATGCCCCCCCCCCACATAAGCCCCATACATTTGTAACAGATTGGCTCCATCCATCCCATCACCATCAATACGTTAACTCCCCCCTTTAGACATCCAATCCCTGTCCCCTCAGCTCTGGCCCATCCAGCCCAGCAAGGGCAAGCAGCCTTTATTAGTTGGCACTTTGAAAGCTCCAGCCCCTCCACCAGTGTCTTTATTTTTAACTAGACACCCCCTGCGTCAGCACCATGGCCAGACATTCACCTCTCACCACATACCTTTAAATGGGCGTTTCAAACAATTGTTGGAGTACCCCGGACCTAGCGAATGGTAGGCTAAATCCAAAAATGTGCCTTGAAAGTTGGATGCTGACTGGGTACACTTCATGACTTAGAACTGAGGTCACTTAGCAGTTTGTCCGAGCCATTGCACCTATGTAAACTTGCGTGGGTTTGAACAAAGGTCACCATTGCTCTAGAGTTGAATAATATTACAAATAGAGCTATATTTGATTACCTATCAAAAAAAAGGTTATGTGTGTGTGTTTACGTGGTATTTTTTTCTCTTCTTCAGCCCAGCATGATCCCTCAGCAAGGGTAAACTCACCCCCCAGTTTGGTTATGCCTACCAGGTCCGTACAGCATCGGAGCCCAGATCAGAGATTTTCGGTAAGTTAATTTAGTAGCATAAATACTAACAAGTGCTTAAGAATGTGTTAAACTGTTGAAATCCTAAATTGGGACGCAAACTTAGCCTTTTTTTTTTTGATATGTCCCTACAGACCCGCACACTCATGGAAGAGATCCAGGACATGGAGGAAGATGATGATGTCTCCGTACAGGGCACGTCGGATGAACTCCCCCTGGGTCCCAATTTGGAACTGCTCGATAATGTTTCTCTGGCCAATCCTCAGCAGCAGAGTGAATCTCCATCCATTGTGCTTGCACATGGGGAGACTGACACTACAGTCCCCAGTGTTCACTCTGCTGCTGAGGATTTGCAAAGCAGGCCGGTTGCTGTTGAGGGTACGACACCACGCGGCAGGGCACGCCCAAGAGCCAGGGTAATTGTGCGGCGGACGCCATTACGCCGCCCCACAATTTCCCAGGGGAGGCAGAGTGCCCTGCTTCAATTATGGACCCAACAAAGGGACTCTTATGACGCCCAGCTCGTTACAGAGCGTGAGCAAAGGCATGCCGACATGGTGAACATCCATACCAGTCTACAGGGCATCCTCGCGGAGTTGCGTACCCTCAACAGCAACGTGGCCAATGCAAGTAATGGCATCCAGTCAGCCATGGCTGAGATGACCAATATGCAGAGAAACATTGTGGAGCAGTTTCAAATTCACAATGCTGCCATGGCCCAGGCTAGGTCCCATTCCCATGGACCTCCACCTGGACCTCCACCTGGGTATTATGGGCAGCCACCCTATTAAGCCATGGGTGTGTGGGACATCTTTTCTCTTAACCCCCACTGTATTTACTTGTACTTTGAGGTTTCAAACAATCCATTTTGTGTTGCTCTGGCAGGTTGTGTTTTGTATTTGCTCCCATATAGCTCCTTAGAGTAATGCTTAAGGCCACTAGCCAATGCCATAGGTCTATGTGGAGTTTATCTGGCCACTTATGGCTTTACCTATGTATTTGGTTGGTGCTCCTCCTGTTTGCAGACATGTTTGTGTGACATTATGGCCATGCCCAAATATCCCTGGGCACAGGCAATATTAATGACTGGACTAGGCTGGCCTTTGGACTGGGTGTCCTTGTTTGGTTGTGCCACTAACTTCCAGGTGTAGATGTGCTCGATGTTTTTTTTAATGTTATCCATTTGTTACCACAGATGTATGTGGACTGATTTCTGTTAACCACTATAATTTTTCATTTGCTAAGTAAAACAAAAATTTCACTTCCAATACTTGTGGCGTTTTTAGTGGGAAGACTTTTTTAACAGCTTGGCCTAAACCAGATAATTTTGGTTGGAAGAGGTGTAACAATGCACAGCGAAAGCTAAGGAAACTACATGAAATAGATTAGGCAACAATTAAGGTCGAAATGTTTTACTTAGAGGTAATGCCACATTAGGGCAAAACAACATATGTTTCCAAAAGGATAACACAGACATACAGAATGGTGAGACAGGGAAAAAAGTTAACTAAAATGCTGGCTGATCAGGTTGGCTCGAACAGATTGGCCAGACTCACTGGGGGGCCCCTCAAAATTCTCGGCTTCATCCTCGACGGCTGAAGAGGGCAGGCTGTCCACATAACGTGGGACACGTTCCATGATGGCAAAATTGTGCAAAACAGCACATGCCATTATAATGTCGATCACTTTCTTGGGATCATATTGCAGGGCCCCCCCAGTATGGTCAAGGCAACGAAAACGTGTCTTCAGCAGACCAAAGGCCCTCTCCACAACAGCCCGGGTCTTGCGATGCGCACGGTTATACGCTTCCTGAGAGGCATCCTGGGGCCGCAGCACAGGCGTCATGAGCCAGGGTAGAAGTGGGTACCCGGAATCACCTTAAACAGAGAATTAAATGTAATCAAAATTAAAAAGGCAACACAACCAACACCAAAAATTTCACAGATATCATAATGATGTAAGGTAAAGTGTTCCCCCAAAAAAACAGGGCACATTAGGGCCCCCAAAAATTGAACTAAGGTATAACCTAAATAAAAATGGCACTTCTATATACCAATTAATTAACAAACATCTGCACGGCCAAGGGTATTTGTATTTTACATATATTTGTAGTTTTCAGACATGTTACAATTAGGATGCTGCTGAGGGCCTATCCACATTTCTCAGGAAACTACAATGTATGCAGTTTAAGTCCACTTTGACATTTAACGACCAATAGTACAAAAGGAGCCAAATGTCAAAGATCCCTAGCCACATTTCTCAGGAAACTACAATGTATGCAGTTTAAGTCCACTTTGACATTTAACGACCAATAGTACAAAAGGAGCCAAATGTCAAAGATCCCTAGCCACATTTCACTGGAAACTACAATGTATGCAGTTTAAGTCCACTTTGACATTTAACGACCAATAGTACAAAAGGAGCCAAATGTCAAAGATCCCTAGCCACATTTCACTGGAAACTACAATGTATGCAGTTTAAGTCCACTTTGACATTTAACGACCAATAGTACAAAAGGAGCCAAATGTCAAAGATCCTTGGGTATAAACTCCAAACCAATATATTTAGGCACAAGGAACTTACAGACATCCTAACTAAAGGGAAAACATTCTGAAGGCCAAAGCGAGACAAGGATTTTTTGGGTAAGTTCCTAATATATGAGCCAAGAAAAAGGCAGTTGGACGCTTCTGTAAAGTTTTCCAAAACAAACATATCAACAAATACAAGATTAATGCCACATTTAATAACACACAAATAGGACACACTTACCAAGCAGCCATGCCCCCGAAAATTCACCTGCCTCAAATCTCCGAAACAACCCAGATCGCCGGAGGATATAGGAGTCGTGGGACGATCCGGGGTAGCCGGCAAGGACACTCATAAACCGCATATCCGGACCAACCACGGCCTGGACATTAAGTGAGTGTCCCATTTTACGATTCCTTAAGGCAAAAACATACAAAAAGGGTAATTGATATTTGACCCAAAATAATAAATTAACCACAAAACATGTCTGCACTCTATTGGGAAAGACTAATGAAAAGCCGAGATAAAGCAGCTACACAAATGAGGGATAAACAAATATGCTGCCGCAAAGGAAAACAGGTGACATGACACGTTGGGCAACATAATAACCAATCTCAATACCTATATATATACTCGTCGGCTGCCCTAGGTACGAGTGCCACATGTGTGCAGTCAATTGCACCAATAACGTTGGGCATGTCGGCCACATTATAAAACCCAAGCTTAATGGCGTTTCTGGCTGCCATATCATCAGGAAAATAAATATATTTTTGAGTTATGGCAGCCATGCCTTCCAAAAATTTAGATAGTGCGCGGCTCAGCGTAGGCTGTGACATCCCCACGGAGAGGGCACCCAGCCTCTGGAACGAGCCGTTCGCCAAAAATTGCAGGCAGCCAAGCATCTTGGTCATACCTGAAATTGCATGCCCCTTCCTTGTGGTGCGGGCTAACCATGGCCGCAGCTCACTATATAATTTATGGAGGGAAGCGCGATTAAGCCTGGTCAGCTCGAACAGCTCAACATCATTCATGCTATCGATGTTCATGCGACGACGCAGGGGCAATCTGCTCTCAGACATCTCGATCAACTCAATGCCAAAAAGCATAAGCCCTTGATGTGCCACAAACTCGCTCCGCTCCATCCTACTCCCGAGGCCAAATAGCTGCCGGCAAACATTTCGTAAAGCAGCTCTTTAATGGGCTTCAAAACAATTAGCAATCACCTCTCTGAATTGGGCGCAAGCCCATGTGAAGGACGTAAAAAATAGGATCGGACGCAAATAATACGATTTGGACGGGAAAAACACACGAACTAACGCAAATTATACGATTCTCGTACGAAATGCGTATGTTCATATACGTCTATGCGCGAACGATCGTACGAATACGAAATGGCCAAAAAAACCAGAAAAAATGACAAACACCCACCCAAACTTACGATTCTCGATACGAAATCACTTAACTTTTGCTCTTTGAATCGAGGGGATAGACCTGGAATAGACCCTGAAGACAGAGCTAGCTCAAGTGAGATGAGAGGATGGCCATCATCCACCTCTCCCTCCCCCGGGCTGTCTGGTTGTATAAAGATGTGCTGTACGCAAGAGGGTGGAGATCCCTGGCACATCACAATCAGCTGTAAGTTGATTACACTATAACAGCAAGGCACGTAGCTTCTTCAGTATACAGTGGCTTGCAAAAATACAATTCTGTGATTAATTTAATTTTAATGCATAGATGGCCATTGCATGCTTGCGCACACATAGGAATTCGTCCTCCGCATTTAACCCATCCGTGCAGTGTGTGTACACGTGCCCGGAGCGGTGGGCTGCCCTAATTACGGCGCCCGGGGAGCAGTTGGGGGGTTAGGTGCCTTGCTCAAGAGCACTTCAGTCATGTCCCAGGACCGGGATTCGAACCTGCAACCCTCCAGTCACAAGTCCACTCCCCTTACCTCTAGGCCACAACTGCTTACTCACCTGTAGAATTGGTATTATACGTATACAGCACGTCCTGTTCCAGAATATTCCTTACCCATGGGTAATACATCCACAAGATGGCGCTGGACTGCAGAAAAACAGCTTGTGGCCTCTCCCAGCCCTATATAAGTCAGGGACCTCCCACAAAATCCCCAGTATTGATAAGCAGTTAACAAAAGGCCGGGAGAACAAAACCAGAATTCAACAATGAACAAATATCACCATACAGAGGTAACTAAGAATAATGATAACATGGGTGGGGTGGAACAGGACGCGCTGTATACTTATAATACCAATTCTACAGGTGAGTAATCACAGAATTGTATTATTTTAAGTATACAGAAGTCCTGTTCCAGAATATTCCTTACCCATTAGACATCCAATAGCAGTGTCCATAAGGTAGGGTGGGATCCCCAAAAAGTAACAGTGGGCAGATCAGATTAAACCACTGCCGCCTGCAGAACTTTGCGACCAAAAGCAGCATCAGCTGAGGCCTTAACATCAACCTTGTAAAACTTAGAAAAGTTATGAACAGAAGACCAAGTAGCGACCTTGCAAACTTGTTCAACAGAAGCTTGGTGCTGAAAGGCTCAAGAGGCACTAATAGCAAGAGTAGAATGAGCAGTAAGGCAGAAGGGAGGCTCCTTCCCCTTAGCAAAATATGCCTGAATCACAGCCTGGCGAATCCACTTACTGATAGTGGACTTAGCTGGAGCCATACCCTTCCTAAGCCCAGATGGAAGCACAAATAGAGCACCAGTCTTCCTGAAAGATTCAGTAGCCACCAAATAGAACTTCAGAGTCCTGACCACATCCAGATAGTGTAAACCCGTTCCTTAGGGTTATTAGGATTAGGGCATAGAGAAGGCAAAACAATGTCCTGATTGAGATGAAAGGCAGACACAACCTTAGGCAGAAAATCTGGCTTAAAACGAAACACCACCTTGTCCTGGTGTCGCTCAAAGTAAGGGGGTTTGATGGAAAGCTCCGCCAACTCAGAAACACGCCTAACAGAAGTGATAGCAACCAAAAAGACAACTTTAAGAGTCAAAATGGACAAAGGGGCCTCACACAGAGGCTCAAAGGGAGACCCCTGCAAGGCAGATAAGACCAAGTTCAAGTCCCATACTGGTAACATAGGCTTACGTGGAGGACGCACGTCAGAAAACCCTTGGAAGAAAGTCTTGACCATAAGATGGTGAGCAAAGGATCTTTGGAAGAAAATGGCCAGAGCAGAAACATGACCTTTGAGGGTACTAAGCTGAAGACCCAAATCCAAACCATGTTGCAGGAATTCCAGAATCCTAGGGACAGAAAACACTCTACAGGGAAGCGACTTAGACTCACACCAGTCAATGTAAGCATGCCAGACCCTATAGTAGATGGATGATGAGGACTTCTTCCTAGCCCGAATCATGGTATTAACAGCAGAGGCAGGCAGCCCCTTCTCCATCAAGATGGAGGTTTCAGCAGCCAGGCCGTTAAAGCCAGCGTTTGTAAATTGGGATGGCGTAGCTGCCCCTGATGGAGCAGGTCTGGATCCTTGGGCAGAACATACTGATCTACTGCCAACTGTACCATGTCTGCGAACCACACACTTCTTGGCCAACGGGGGGCCACCAGAATGGTTGGCACCCCTTCCTGAGCAATCTTGCGTAGCACCTTGCCCAACAGAGGAAAAGGAGGGAACACATAGAGAAGACAAAGACTGGAAGCTTGTGATTGTGACGGGACGCAAACAGATCCACATCTGGCTGACCTCAGCGGTGGCACAGGGAGCGAAACACCCTGCTGCTGAGGGACCATTGTCCCAGATGAGAGGTCCCCCTGCTGAGGGTGTCTGCCTCCAGATTCTCCACCCCCGGGATCTACACAGCTGAGATGCAGGGAACATTCTCCTCCGCCCAAGACAGTATCAGGGACACTTCCTTGAGGGCCCTCTTGCTCCGGGTCCCACCCTGATGATTGATGTAGGCAATCGCCGTCTGGTTGTCCGAGCCAACCTGAACCACCCGTCCCCGAAAGTGTGGAGTCAATTGGGTGAGAACCAACCTTATCGCCCTCAATTCCAGAATGTTGATAGGGGTGTGGGCCTCCTGAGGGCCCCACTGACCCTGGAATTTCAGGGATTTCCAGAAGCCCCCCCAACCTGTCAGACTGGCATCTGTGGTGACTGTCTCCCAGCACAAGCCCAGAAAGGATCTGCCCACCAACAGGTTTCTTGAGTCCAGCCACCATGAGAGAGATCGTCTGGCCAGAGGGGACAGAACCAACACCTGATCCAGGGACCGAGGGTCCCCGATCCCAAACTGATAAGAGGTGAAGTTGAAGAGGTCTCATGTGAAACTGAGCGTATGGAACCGCCTCGAAGCAAGACACCATCAGGCCCACCAGCTGCATCCCCTGCCGGATGGAGGGATGAGGGCAAGACATAAGGCACCTGGCTTGGGCCTGAAGACTCTCCACCTTCTGCTGAGGCAGAAAAATCTTGACCTGAGACGTATCCAGAGTCATGCCCAGAAAGGACCTCACCATTGACGGTGACAGGAAAGACTTGGGGTGGTTGATCACCCAACCGAAAGACTCCAGTGTGGACACCACCCCCTGAGTATCCAACTCGGCTTGCTGGAGAGATTGAGACATGATGAGAATGTCATCTAAGTAAGGAAGGATGCGAATGCCCTGAGATCTCAGCAGAGCCAGTACGCCCGCCAGCACCTTGGTGAATACCCTGGGGGCCGAAGTGATACCGAAAGGCAGAGCCACAAATTGATAGTGCTGATCCTCCAGAGCGAACCTGAGGAATCTCTGATGACCTGGAAAGACTGGTACATGAAGGTAAGCTTCCTTGATGTCTACAGAGGTCAAGAAGTCCCCTGGGCATAGTGAATTGACAGCAGAGCGCAGAGTCTCCATGCGAAAGCGTTTGAATCTGACAAATTTGTTGAGGCACTTTAAATCCAGGATAGGTCTGATGGACCCATCTTTTTTGGGAACGGTGAAAAGATTGGAATAGTAGCCTCTGCCCCTTTCCCTCAAAGGCACCTGGCAGATAACCC
The DNA here is from genome assembly GCA_027917425.1 of Gastrophryne carolinensis. NCBI lineage: Eukaryota > Metazoa > Chordata > Amphibia > Anura > Microhylidae > Gastrophryne > Gastrophryne carolinensis. The sequence continues at coordinate 90,763,970 of CM051242.1, forward strand.
CCAACTCCAGAAGGTTTTGGACAGCAAGGCACAGACCCTGAGCTGACAGGGGGTTCTGAGCCTTCCGGGATGTGATGAACCTTGGGGGCGGCCAGGCTGCAAACTCTATCTTGTAACCAGAGGGCACTACCTCCTGAATCCACAGGTCTGAGACATGAAGCCTCCAGACGTGAGCAAAGAGCCGAAGCCATCCCCCCACCCGGATGGGTGAGGGCGCCCCTTCATGCCTGAGGGGGCTTGGGTGAGGATTTTGGCTTGGGACCCCAGGAGAGGCCAGGACAGCCACGTCCTCTGCCCCTTCCCCAGTGATCTCCGCGGGCCCCAGTAAAGGAGCCTCCTCGACTAGGTCTGGAACCACGGAAAGATGGGAGAAGGGCACCTATCCCCCGAAAAGACTGAGACGGCCTCCTACGCTGAGGTAACCTACCGCCCTTGGCAAACAAATCCAAGCATTTACCAAAAAGACGCAGGCCCTTGAAAGGGAAACCAGTGAGAGCCTTCTTAGCAGCATTGTCAGCTACCCACTGACGTAGCCAGACAGAGCGGCGTATAGCTACCAACAGGGCAGAAGTTCTACCACACATTCTAATGGCATCATCCATAGCAGACAGGACATATGCCACAAATTCATAACAAAGCAGGAGAGATCTATACTCTTCTCCTCCCGCGTCATCAGAGGCCCCTTCTAAGAAGCTCTTAAGCAAACGCTTAATAGCAATAGCTGTAATGGCAGAGGCACAAACCGGGCGTAGCGCGGTCCCCACACAGGCAAAGGCATGGCAAGCCAGTTGGTCCATACGCCGGTCCTCACCATCCCTCAGGGTAGTAGTGTCAGGGGAATGCATGACAGATGTATTGGACAGCCCCAGAACGGGCGCGTCCACCTCAGGAGGACATGACCAACGCTTAACCACATCAGCAGGAAAGGGATACCCTTTGTCCCAACTTTTGGGCACCCCTGGCAGCTTGCTAGGCTGCTCCCATTCTTTGAGCACCAGATTATTAAAGTGCGACTGCTCAGGGAATTCCAAACTTGGTTTAACCGTATGAAAGAGCTCACCCTGCTGCTGCGGAGCCACGGCAGGAGGGGAGAAACAGAGCACTTCAAAAATATGAGCCAAGAGCCTGTCAGAGTCATCTGAGGACCATAGATCTTCCCCAAAGAGAGACCCTGTACCACCACCATAAGCCCTGGGTTGCTCCTCAGATGATTCTGAATCAGAGAACAATTCCCCCTCCTCCAGGTGGGAATAACCAGTAGTGTCAAAAACTTCCTCAGTTTCCACAGGAAAGAGAGAGATGGTGGGAGACAAATGCCGCTTCTTAGCAGAAGCCTTACGCGATGCAGACCCAGCAATATTTTTCTCAATGCTGGCCACCCGTGCAGCCAAATCAGGCTGAGACTCCCCGCTGGTATGCTCCTCATAGGGGGTCAGATGCAGGTGTGGGGGGGTAGGCGAAGCCCGAGGGGGCACAGGCCCAGCAACAGGTAACCTAGACTGCAGTGCAAGTACCTGCTGGGCGCAGGATACACATACCCTGACATCATCACCGATTGGGGATATCCCACATGCAACACATAGTCAGGCTTGTCCCGAAGGAACCCCAGGCTCATTATCCCCAGAAGCCTCCATATGGTGATTTGAACAGGCAAAGTAGGCCAGTAAGGGTTAATGCTAAAGAGCTACCCGGGAAATGCCACTAGGGAAATGGGAGATAATGAGGGGAGAGGGCCGGGAGAGACCACAGGACCGAAGCTTTATCCTGCCTGAAAGACACAACAATATATTCCCATAAGAATAAAGCATAAGAACAAATAGAGAAAAATTCACCCCACTGGGGTTACTCACAGACCGCAAGGATCCAGCAGCGCAGGAGAAAGACAAGATGGCGTCCGCAACCTCGAGGGGCGGGCTGTGGAGATGTGAGGTAAATTGCCTCATCCACAGAGCCCCCCCCCCCCGAAGAGCGCGAAGCGCGCCCACGTGATCTGGCTGGCCAGTAGCAGTCCGGCAGCTCTGAGGTGAATGGGGCTGCCAGCCGCGGAGCGCAGTACAGGCGCGCGACGACGTGTTTTAATAAAGTAACAGGCACACATATGTCTAAAGTCACAGAACACCAGACAACCACACAGGATAACCTGGCCAAACCCATGAGGCAGTTGGGGCATCCCAAAAAGGCTCACCATTAACCTAAACCGCCTACCCTGTTAGAGCATGGACTGTGGTAGGAGCCTAGCTCCTCGGCACAAAGTGCTTTTATCGGCTACCTTCACCCAAACCTTATCAGCCGAGGTTGGGAGGCAGTCAATGGGACGGAACGGGTGGGAATAGTCCTGCAGGGCCACAGGCAATAAGCCCCACTCACCTGCGCCACAAGAGAGCTATCTTCTATCTTCTCAGCGCAGACTGCAGAAAGAGCTGGGGAATTTGAGGGAGGTCCCTGACTTATATAGGGCCGGGAGAGGCCACAAGCTGTTTTTCTGCAGTCCAGCGCCATCTTGTGGATGTATTATCCATGGGTAAGGAATATTCTGGAACTGGACTTGCTGTATACTGACTCTAGTAAAAACCAGGTTGGTCCTTAGATTCCAGGCTTCCCGGTCAAGAGGTGTTGTTGGTTCTTATTCTCCGCAATCAGGGTTCACACCCAGTAGTCTGACACCTTGTTCCCAGAAAAGCTTTTTCTTGCCACTATTCCATAAAGGCCTGAGTATATGACTGATAAATTCTCCCACCTGGGCTGTGGTTCTATGCAGCTACTCCAGAATGACCCTAGACCTTTTGGCTGCTTGTCTAACAGCCTGGGCTGTAAGTTAAGGAAGATGGCCATGTCTTGGTTATTTCTATCCCTGCAATGCACTGAGCTGTATGATATGGTTTTCATTATGCTTTTTGGTAACTAATGTTCTCTTATACATGTCTGAGGCCTTAACAGAACAGCTGTAGTTATTCTAATAATAAATTGGTCACACTGGATTTTGTTTAGGGAGTACATGGGGCTGAATGCACATGCATGTCACACCTTTTTTTCATGTATCATGTTTTCATATCATGTATAATTTTCTTTATACTTAACAAATACTTTCAACTTCGTGTTGCTCTATACAAGGGGTCCCTAAGCTGTAAATCGGTAGCTGCATGTTAAAAGACTGTATGCTAGAGCATGGATTAAGCATTGCAGTACCATACATGGGTTAATGCAGATTCAACAGGTGGAGAAATACGCCAGTATTACTTATCTTTCCAGCATCCAGTCCCATACTCCTTTCCCTGAGGAAGACAGAAACTGGAAATTAGGGTGCAGTAAGCTTTCATGGCTTTTCTGCCCATATCTGTCACTTAATCACCTTGTGGTTGGGGACGTATCCACTGTGGAGTAGGTCTCTGCTTATTATATATATATATATATATATATATATATATATATATGTATATAGATATATATATATCTGAGGTACTAGAGATGTCCATGTTCAATAAATCATTGTGTGTTATGCCTTCAAATCCTTCAATGTATTTTTAATTGTTTCTTGTCTGTCTTGATGTTTATGATTAGAGATGAGCGAGTAGTGAAATATTCGAAATTTCGAATTTCGATTCGAATAGACCGCGTTACTCGACTACTCGACCGAATATCGAATCCCATTATAGTCTATGGGAAAAAAATGCTCGACACTTGGAAATCTCAATTCGACCACTTGGAGGTCACCAAGTCCACCCTGAAACATCAGAAAATGATGCCAACACTGCTGGAATGCAACTGGGACAGCAGGGGAAGCATGTCTGGGTGCATATAACGCGCCCAAGTCGCACTATTACGCCACTATCACAGCCTCTCAACAATACACTCCAAACACAATATTACTTCTACGTAAAGTGAGACAAGACAAGGAAACCTTCTTTCCTCTACATTGCCATGGACCCCAAGCCAAACTGTACAAAAAAGAAGAACAAAATTCTGCACCCCTTAAAATCACGTTGCCTAATGACAACCACAGATGGCATAGGCAAGGGGGAAAATAAATAGACCCCACCCCTAATTGTCATTGTGTGTGTGTGTGTGTGTGTGTGTGTGTGTGTGAGATGTGGTCAGACATGTCCTCTTGTGTCATTGTGTCACCCCAGCAGTAAGGGAAGCTTAAAGGAGGAGGTTTGTTACAGTGTGTTACCCCAGCAGTAGGGGAAGCTTACAGGAGGAGGTTTGTTACAGTGTGTCACCCCAGCAGTCAGGGAAGCTTACAGGAGGAGGTTTGTTACAGTGTGTTACCCCAGCAGTAAGGGAAGCTTACAGGAGGAGGTTTGTTACAGTGTGTCACCCCTGCAGTCAGGGAAGCTTACAGGAGGAGGTTTGTTACAGTGTGTCACCCCAGCAGTAGGGGAAGCTTACAGGAGGAGGTTTGTTACAGTGTGGCACCCCTGCAGTCAGGGAAGCTTACAGGAGGAGGTTTGTTACAGTGTGTCACCCCAGCAGTAAGGGAAGCTTACAGGAGGAGGTTTGTTACAGTGTGGCACCCCTGCAGTCAGGGAAGCTTACAGGAGGAGGTTTGTTACAGTGTGTCACCCCAGCAGTCAGGGAAGCTTACAGGAGGAGGTTTGTTACAGTGTGTTACCCCAGCAGTAGGGGAAGCTTACAGGAGGAGGTTTGTTACAGTGTGGCACCCCTGCAGTCAGGGAAGCTTACAGGAGGAGGTTTGTTACAGTGTGTCACCCCAGCAGTAAGGGAAGCTTACAGGAGGAGGTTTGTTACAGTGTGTCACCCCAGCAGTCAGGGAAGCTTACAGGAGGAGGTTTGTTACAGTGTGGCACCCCAGCAGTCAGGGAAGCTTACAGGAGGAGGTTTGTTACAGTGTCTCACCCCTGCAGTCAGGGAAGCTTACAGGAGGAGGTTTGTTACAGTGTGTTACCCCAGCAGTAGGGGAAGCTTACAGGAGGAGGTTTGTTACAGTGTGTCACCCCAGTAGTCAGGGAAGCTTACAGGAGGAGGTTTGTTACAGTGTGTTACCCCAGCAGTAGGGGAAGCTTACAGGAGGAGGTTTGTTACAGTGTGTCACCCCAGCAGTCAGGGAAGCTTACAGGAGGAGGTTTGTTACAGTGTGTTACCCCAGCAGTAGGGGAAGCTTACAGGAGGAGGTTTGTTACAGTGTGTCACCCCAGCAGTCAGGGAAGCTTACAGGAGGAGGTTTGTTACAGTGTGGCACCCCAGCAGTAAGGGAAGCTTACAGGAGGAGGTTTGTTACAGTGTGTTACCCCAGCAGTAGGGGAAGCTTACAGGAGGAGGTTTGTTACAGTGTGGCACCCCTGCAGTCAGGGAAGCTTACAGGAGGAGGTTTGTTACAGTGTGGCACCCCAGCAGTAGGGGAAGCTTACAGGAGGAGGTTTGTTACAGTGTGGCACCCCTGCAGTCATGGAAGCTTACAGGAAGAGGTTTGTTACAGTGTGTCACCCCAGCAGTCAGGGAAGCTTACAGGAGGAGGTTTGTTACAGTGTGGCACCCCAGCAGTCAGGGAAGCTTACAGGAGGAGGTTTGTTACAGTGTGTCACCCCTGCAGTCAGGGAAGCTTACTGGAGGAGGTTTGTTACAGTGTGGCACCCCTGCAGTCAGGGAAGCTTACAGGAGGAGGTTTGTTACAGTGTGTCACCCCAGCAGTAGGGGAAGCTTACAGGAGGAGGTTTGTTACAGTGTGTCACCCCAGCAGTCAGGGAAGCTTACAGGAGGAGGTTTGTTACAGTGTGTCACCCCAGCAGTCAGGGAAGCTTACAGGAGGAGGTTTGTTACAGTGTGTCACCCCAGCAGTAGGGGAAGCTTACAGGAGGAGGTTTGTTACAGTGTGGCACCCCTGCAGTCAGGGAAGCTTACAGGAGGAGGTTTGTTACAGTGTGTCACCCCAGCAGTAGGGGAAGCTTACAGGAGGAGGTTTGTTACAGTGTGTCACCCCAGCAGTAGGGGAGGCCCAAGAGCTGAGACCTTTTAAAAATTGTGTGGAGGCCCAAGAGCTGAGACCTTTTAAAAATTGTGTGGAGGCCCAAGAGCTGAGACCTTTTAAAAATTGTGTGGAGGCCCAAGAGCTGAGACCTTTTAAAAATTGTGTGGAGGCCCAAGAGCTGAGACCTTTTAAAAATTGTGTGGAGGCCCAAGAGCTGAGACCTTTTAAAAATTGTGTGGAGGCCCAAGAGCTGAGACCTTTTAAACATTGTGTGGAGGCCCAAGAGCTGAGACCTTTTAAAAATTGTGTGGAGGCCCAAGAGCTGAGACCTTTTAAAAATTGTGTGGAGGCCCAAGAGCTGAGACCTTTTAAAAATTGTGTGGAGGCCCAAGAGCTGAGACCTCTCAAACATTGTGTGGAGTCCCAAAAGCTGAGACCTCTTAAAAATTGTGTGGAGTCCCACGAGCTGAGACCTCTTAAAATTGATTGTATTAAGCCTAAGAGGTGAGCCATAATTTTTTTTTATTAATACAGCAATTCTACGGCGGTTAAGGAGGAGGAGGAGGAGGAGGAGGAGGAAATGGCACTTCATACAGATGGCACTTCACTCTTGGCTGCTTTCCACTGTTGTACAAGCAAAGTCCGGGTCAATCCACTTGCTGTTCATTTTGATTAGCGTCAGCCTGTCGGCACTGTCGGTTGACAGGCGGCTGCGCTTATCGGTTATAATGCCCCCGGCTGCGCTGAACACCCTTTCTGATAGCACGCTGGCGGCAGGGCAGGCAAGCACCTCCAAGGCGTACAGGGACAGTTCCAGCCACGTGTCCAACTTGGAGACCCAGTAAGTGTAGGTCGCCGAGGGATCGGGGAGGACAGGGGTGTGGTCTGCCAGGTAGTCCCGCAACATCCGCCGATACTTGTCCCTCCTGCTGATAGCGGGCCCCGCAGTGATGGAAGTTGCACGAGGGGGTGACATGAACGTGTCCCACACCTTGGAGAGTGTTCCCCTGGTGGCTGTGGGCCTGATCGATGTTGTCAGACTCTGGGAGACACTCTCCTCTCTGCCGCCAGCGATGCTGGGTGGGAAAATCTGCATCATGTTCTGCAAGAGTTCCCTCTGGTATTCCAGTAATCGATTCGTCCTCTCCTCTACCGGAATAAAAGAGGAGAAGTTATCTTTATACCGGGGGTCCAGGAGTGCGAAGACCCAGTATAGTTTGTTCTCCAATATCCGGACAACACGTATGTCCCGGGAAAAGCAGCCCAGCATGAAGTCAGCCATGTGTGCCAGACTCTGAGTAGGCATGACCTCACTGCCCCCACCAGAAGGATCATTTTCCATTTCCTCCTCTTCCTCCTCCTCTCCGCCCCATCCGCGCTGAACCAATGGGACGCACACAGCCTGACTGCTACCCTCGCCGCCAGCATCCTCTTCCACAGCCACCTCCACGTTGTCCTCCTCCTCCTCATCCTCCTCCTCCTGCAACTGCCACCGAGCAGCAGACAAAAGTGTGGTCTGACTGTCTACCTGCGTTGCGTCTCCTCCTACCCCCGTCTCCTCTGTGTGCAATGCGTTCTCCCTTATTGCGATGAGCGATTCTTTAAGGACGCATAGGAGCGGGATGGTTACGCTCACTATAGCGTCCTCGCTGCTGACCTTCTTAGTGGACTCCTCAAAGATACGCAATACATCGCATATGTCTGCCATCCATGGCCACTCGTGGTTGGCAAACTGAGGGAGCTGAGTTGGAGGCACGCGTGGATGCATCATCTGGTACTCCATCAATGCTTTCTGCTGCTCACACACCCTGGCCAACATGCAATAGGTGGAATTCCAGCGAGTGGGCAGGTCGCACAACAGCCGATGTTGAGGCAAATGGAGGCGTTGCTGGATTTTTTTTAAGCTAGCAGCAGCTACAGTTGACTTCCGAAAGTGAGCGCACAAGCGCCGCACTTTGACCAGTAGCTCTGCCAGGTTGGGGTAAGTCTTTAGAAACTTTTGTACTACCAAATTAAAAACGTGGGCCAGGCATGGTACGTGATTGAGTTCTGCAAGCTCCAGAGCCGCCACCAGGTTACGGCCGTTATCGCACACGACCATGCCTGGTCCTAGCTGCAGCGGCGACAGCCACATCTCTGTCTGCTGCAATATGGCGTGCCTCACCTCTGCGGCGCTGTGCTTCCTGTCGCCCAAGCTGATGAGCTTAAGCACCGCCTGCTGACGTCTCCCCGCGCCAGTGCTGCAACGCTTCCAGCTAGGGGCTGAGGGCGATGTTAAGGCAGAGGAGGAGGAGGAGGAGGAGGAAGAGGAGGGGGGTCTATCAGAACCCGTGCTGGCAATCTTGGGCGGGGGTGGTATGTAGGCCGTCCCTGTTTGCGACCCCGTCCCCGCTTCCACAACATTCACCCAGTGTGCCGTCAAAGAGATGTAGCGTCCTTGGCCGCAAGCGCTTGTCCACGAGTCGGTGGTCAAGTGGACCTTTGCGCTGACTGCGTACCTCAGGGCCCGCCTGATGTTACGCGACACGTGCTGGTGCAGGGCGGGGACGCCACACCGGGAAAAATAGTGGCGGCTAGGGACGGAATAGCGAGGTGCGGCAGCCGCCATCAGGTCGCGGAAGGCCTGCGTCTCCACAAGCCTAAACGGCAACATCTCCAGGGCCAGCAGTTTGGAGATGAGGCAGGTTAAGGCTTGGGCTTGGGGGTGACTGGAGGCGTACTTCCGCCTGCGGTTGAACGCCTGCGAGATGGACAGTTGATGGGACGAAGAGATGGAAGGTGCAGACGAAGATGCGGGGGAAGGTGGGGCTGAAGGAGAAGGCCCCAAAGTAGCCGAGGCAGAGGCAGATGTGGAGGTGTCCTGGCTGGAGGTCTGGACCGCAGTGGCAGCACACAACAAAGGGGAAGAGGCAGTGGCAGCAAGACGGGGCGCAGGTTGTATTGCGTTTGCTCTCTCCCACTCAGCCCAGTGCTTGAATTCCAAGTGACGGCGCATGCCTGAGGTGGTCAGATTGCTCTTCTCAGAGCCCCTACTCAGTTTTGAGTGGCAGATTGCGCAAACCGCGCTCAGTTTGTCATCCGCGCAAACGTTAAAAAATCTCCACACCACAGAAGTACGAGGCCTCGATGGGGGAGCTTCGCGCGACTGCCTGCTGCCGGGAAGAGCTTCGGCCCTGCTGGCTGTGGCCTGCCTTCTCTGTCTGGACTGTCCTCTGCCTCTGGACTGTCCTCTGCCTCTTGCTGCCTTATTCGGTGATGCGCAGACCGCATCTCCACTGCTTTCCCCGCTGGACATCACCCCTGTCCAAGTGGGGTCGGTCATTTCGTCGTCCACCACCTCCTCTTCCACTTCGTCTCTCTGCTCCTCCTCCTGCCCACTGGACATTCCAACAGCCTCCCTTGATGGCAACTGCGTCTCATCATCATCGCTCATGATAGCAGATGCTGGTTCCGGGTCCACATCACTAGCAGATGGCGGATACTCAAGTGTTTGGGCATCACTACAAACAAATTCCTCTGCTAGCTCCTGGGATTCTTGCAGCACATCTGGAAAAGGACCCGAAAAGAGGTCCTGGGAGGGGTCAAGGTTGGGCTGACTCTGTTGGCCAGGTTGGGAGGAAGGAGGGTCAGAGTGAGACTGTGTGGATGACTGGGTGGTGGACAAGTGACTGGAAGCGTTATCGGCCATCCATTGCACCACCTGTTCACGCTGCTCAGGCCTTAACAGAGGTGTACCCCGCCCCCCGCATAACTGTCCCATAAAGGCAGGGAAGCTGGATGAGCGTAATGCTGGCTGCCCCTCACCAGCACGCATTGTATCCCCACTGGCTTCAACGCGGTTTGTGCCCCCACCAGCAATTCCGTGCCCCCGTCCTCGTCCACGTCCCTTTGCGCTAGCCCTCCGCATTTCAGACGTTTTACTTTTTTGGCCACGCGTTATGCCAAATATAAAAATATTTTTAAGAAGAACACCTGGCTATACAGCCGTATACTGACAGAAGGTGAAATGGTGCCTATACGCACCGTGTATAAAACAGTGTTTTGTTGGCACAGAGGACACAAAACAGTAGTGCCAAATATAAATATATTTTTAAGAACACCTGGCTATACAGCCGTATACTGCCAGAAGGTGAAATGGTGCCTATACGCACCGTGTATAAAACAGTGTTTTGTTGGCACAGAGGACACAAAACAGTAGTGCCAAATATAAATATATTTTTAAGAACACCTGGCTATACAGCCGTATACTGCCAGAAGGTGAAATGGTGCCTATATACGCACCGGGTATATAACAAGGTTTTGTTGGTAAAGAGGACACAAAACAGTAGTGCCAAATATAAAAATATTTTTAAGAAAAACACCTGGCTATACAGCCGTATACTGCCAGAAGGTGAAATGGTGCCTATATACGCACCGGGTATATAACAAGGTTTTGTTGGTAAAGAGGACACAAAACAGTAGTGCCAAATATAAAAATATTTTTAAGAAAAACACCTGGCTATACAGCCGTATACTGCCAGAAGGTGAAATGGTGCCTATACGCACCGGGTATATAACAAGGTTTTGTTGGCACAGAGGACACAAAACAGTAGTGCAAAATATAGTTTTGTATATAGGTGCTAATACACCACTGAAGTCTTTCTGTCCCTATTCCAGCATCAGCAGCTACCCCTCACTAAAGCAGCCGTTTTGAGCAGAGTGTATATAGTTTTGTATATAGGTGCTAATACACCACTGAAGTCTTTCTGTCCCTATTCCAGCAGCAGCAGCTACCCCTCACTAAAGCAGCCGTTGTGTGCAGTGTGTATATAGCTAGAATGAGCTATATACTGTTCAGCATAGTAGCCCTAATAAGGGCTCTTAATGACTCTCTTGTCTTCTGGTAGCTGGTATATATGGTGGTAAAAGCGATATTCTGAGCTTCTGGGGCCCTGCCTGACTACATAGAATATGAGCTATATACTGTTCAACATAGCAGCACTAATAAGGGATTAAGGACTGTCTTGTCTTCTGGTAGCTGGTATATATGGTGGTAAAAGGTATATTCTGAGCTTCTGGGGCCCTGCCTGACTACATAGAATATGAGCTATATACTGTTCAGCGTAGCAGCCCTAATAAGGGCTCTTAAGGACTGTCTTGTCTTCTGGTAGCTGGTATATATGGTGGTAAAAGGTATATTCTGAGCTTCTGGGGCCCTGCCTGACTACATAGAAAATGAGCTATATACTGTTCAGCGTAGCAGCCCTAATAAGGGCTCTTAAGGACTGTCTTGTCTTCTGGTAGCTGGTATATATGGTGGTAAAAGCGATATTCTGAGCTTCTGGGGCCCTGCCTGACTACATAGAATATGAGCTATATACTGTTCAACATAGCAGCACTAATAAGGGATTAAGGACTGTCTTGTCTTCTGGTAGCTGGTATATATGGTGGTAAAAGGTATATTCTGAGCTTCTGGGGCCCTGCCTGACTACATAGAATATGAGCTATATACTGTTCAGCGTAGCAGCCCTAATAAGGGCTCTTAAGGACTGTCTTGTCTTCTGGTAGCTGGTATATATGGTGGTAAAAGGTATATTCTGAGCTTCTGGGGCCCTGCCTGACTACATAGAAAATGAGCTATATACTGTTCAGCGTAGCAGCCCTAATAAGGGCTATTAAGGACTGTCTTGTCTTCTGGTAGCTGGTATATATGGTGGTAAAAGGTATATTCTGAGCTTCTGGGGCCCTGCCTGACTAAATAGAAAATGAGCTATATACTGTTCAGCGTAGCAGCCCTAATAAGGGCTATTAAGGACTGTCTTGTCTTCTGGTAGCTGGTATATATGGTGGTAAAAGGTATATTCTGAGCTTCTGGGGCCCTGCCTGACTAAATAGAAAATGAGCTATATACTGTTCAGCGTAGCAGCCCTAATAAGGGCTATTAAGGACTGTCTTGTCTTCTGGTAGCTGGTATATATGGTGGTAAAAGGTATATTCTGAGCTTCTGGGGCCCTGCCTGACTAAATAGAAAATGAGCTATATACTGTTCAGTGTAGCAGCCCTAATAAGGGCTATTAAGGACTGTCTTGTCTTCTGGTAGCTGGTATATATGGTGGTAAAAGGTATATTCTGAGCTTCTGGGGCCCTGCCTGACTAAATAGAAAATGAGCTATATACTGTTCAGCGTAGCAGCCCTAATAAGGGCTATTAAGGACTGTCTTGTCTTCTGGTAGCTGGTATATATGGTGGGAAAAGGTATATTCTGAGCTTCTGGGGCCCTGCCTGACTACATAGAATATGAGCTATATACTGTTCAACGTAGCAGCCCTAATAAGGGCTCTTAAGGACTCTCTTGTCTTCTGGTAGCTGGTATATATGGTGGTAAAAGGTATATTCTGAGCTTCTGGGGCCCTGCCTGACTACATAGAATATGAGCTATATACTGTTCAGCGTAGCAGCCCTAATAAGGGCTATTAAGGACTGTCTTGTCTTCTGGTAGCTGGTATATATGGTGGTAAAAGGTATATTCTGAGCTTCTGGGGCCCTGCCTGACTACATAGAATATGAGCTATATACTGTTCAGCGTAGCAGCCCTAATAAGGGCTCTTAAGGACTGTCTTGTCTTCTGGTAGCTGGTATATATGGTGGTAAAAGGTATATTCTGAGCTTCTGGGGCCCTGCCTGACTACATAGAAAATGAGCTATATACTGTTCAGCGTAGCAGCCCTAATAAGGGCTCTTAAGGACTGTCTTGTCTTCTGGTAGCTGGTATATATGGTGGTAAAAGGTATATTCTGAGCTTCTGGGGCCCTGCCTGACTAAATAGAAAATGAGCTATATACTGTTCAGCGTAGCAGCCCTAATAAGGGCTATTAAGGACTGTCTTGTCTTCTGGTAGCTGGTATATATGGTGGGAAAAGGTATATTCTGAGCTTCTGGGGCCCTGCCTGACTACATAGAATATGAGCTATATACTGTTCAACGTAGCAGCCCTAATAAGGGCTCTTAAGGACTCTCTTGTCTTCTGGTAGCTGGTATATATGGTGGTAAAAGGTATATTCTGAGCTTCTGGGGCCCTGCCTGACTACATAGAATATGAGCTATATACTGTTCAGCGTAGCAGCCCTAATAAGGGCTATTAAGGACTGTCTTGTCTTCTGGTAGCTGGTATATATGGTGGTAAAAGGTATATTCTGAGCTTCTGGGGCCCTGCCTGACTACATAGAATATGAGCTATATACTGTTCAGCGTAGCAGCCCTAATAAGGGCTCTTAAGGACTGTCTTGTCTTCTGGTAGCTGGTATATATGGTGGTAAAAGGTATATTCTGAGCTTCTGGGGCCCTGCCTGACTACATAGAAAATGAGCTATATACTGTTCAGCGTAGCAGCCCTAATAAGGGCTCTTAAGGACTGTCTTGTCTTCTGGTAGCTGGTATATATGGTGGTAAAAGGTATATTCTGAGCTTCTGGGGCCCTGCCTGACTAAATAGAAAATGAGCTATATACTGTTCAGCGTAGCAGCCCTAATAAGGGCTATTAAGGACTGTCTTGTCTTCTGGTAGCTGGTATATATGGTGTTAAAAGGTATATTCTGAGCTTCTGGGGCCCTGCCTGACTAAATAGAAAATGAGCTATATACTGTTCAGCGTAGCAGCCCTAATAAGGGCTATTAAGGACTGTCTTGTCTTCTGGTAGCTGGTATATATGGTGGTAAAAGGTATATTCTGAGCTTCTGGGGCCCTGCCTGACTACATAGAATATGAGCTATATACTGTTCAGCGTAGCAGCCCTAATAAGGGCTCTTAAGGACTGTCTTATCTTCTGGTAGCTGGTATATATGGTGGTAAAAGGTATATTCTGAGCTTCTGGGGCCCTGCCTGACTAAATAGAAAATGAGCTATATACTGTTCAGCGTAGCAGCCCTAATAAGGGCTCTTAAGGACTGTCTTGTCTTCTGGTAGCTGGTATATATGGTGGTAAAAGGTATATTCTGAGCTTCTGGGGCCCTGCCTGACTACATAGAAAATGAGCTATATACTGTTCAGCGTAGCAGCCCTAATAAGGGCTATTAAGGACTGTCTTGTCTTCTGGTAGCTGGTATATATGGTGGTAAAAGGTATATTCTGAGCTTCTGGGGCCCTGCCTGACTAAATAGAAAATGAGCTATATACTGTTCAGCGTAGCAGCCCTAATAAGGGCTATTAAGGACTGTCTTGTCTTCTGGTAGCTGGTATATATGGTGGTAAAAGGTATATTCTGAGCTTCTGGGGCCCTGCCTGACTAAATAGAAAATGAGCTATATACTGTTTAGCGTAGCAGCCCTAATAAGGGCTATTAAGGACTGTCTTGTCTTCTGGTAGCTGGTATATATGGTGGTAAAAGGTATATTCTGAGCTTCTGGGGCCCTGCCTGACTACATAGAATATGAGCTATATACTGTTCAGCGTAGCAGCCCTAATAAGGGCTCTTAAGGACTGTCTTGTCTTCTGGTAGCTGGTATATATGGTGGTAAAAGGTATATTCTGAGCTTCTGGGGCCCTGCCTGACTACATAGAAAATGAGCTATATACTGTTCAGCGTAGCAGCCCTAATAAGGGCTCTTAAGGACTGTCTTGTCTTCTGGTAGCTGGTATATATGGTGGTAAAAGGTATATTCTGAGCTTCTGGGGCCCTGCCTGACTAAATAGAAAATGAGCTATATACTGTTCAGCGTAGCAGCCCTAATAAGGGCTATTAAGGACTGTCTTGTCTTCTGGTAGCTGGTATATATGGTGGTAAAAGGTATATTCTGAGCTTCTGGGGCCCTGCCTGACTAAATAGAAAATGAGCTATATACTGTTCAGCGTAGCAGCCCTAATAAGGGCTATTAAGGACTGTCTTGTCTTCTGGTAGCTGGTATATATGGTGGTAAAAGGTATATTCTGAGCTTCTGGGGCCCTGCCTGACTAAATAGAAAATGAGCTATATACTGTTCAGCGTAGCAGCCCTAATAAGGGCTCTTAAGGACTGTCTTGTCTTCTGGTAGCTGGTATAGATGGTGGTAAAAGCGATATTCCGAGCTTCTGGGGCCCTGCCAGCGACAGCCTGTCTTTCCCTGCTGTGAGCGTCTGTCCCTCACTAAGTTCAAGCTGCTAATGCTGACGAAGAGGAAGTGCTGAGTTTTGTATATTCGAGGTCACATGGTTTTTCCAGCCAATGCGTGTAGACGCCGTTTTCGCGATGCCAGCGTCCTCCCAGGACCTGTCCCACCCCCCCTGCATGGTGATTGGTGTAAAAAACGCGCCAGGGAAGGTGGGAGGGGAAACGAATTGTGAGTGCGCCATCGCCGCTGTACTCGATCGAAATCGAGTATGACGAACAGCGTAGTATTCGATCGAATACCGGCTCGGTCGAATACTACTCGCTCATCACTATTTATGATCTATCAATGTCAAAATTGGCTCCCAATCATCTCTCACTGTTAAAAGTGGCTCTCATATTATAAAAGGCTCGAGATCCCTGCTTTATACCATAAAATCTAAATAAAATACATCTAGATTTGTGGCTGGAATGTTTAAAACTGTGGATAAGTGTGTACAATTTTTCAAAGCACTGTATCCTATTAAACTGAGAAACTGTGCCAGCAGAACTACCTCCTTTAGTCTCTATTTAGGCCGGCACAATTCAGCAGTAATTAAAGTGTCCATCAGCAGTAGAAGTCCATCAGCAGTAACAAAAGCTTATCATGAGCGTTTGGAATCCCTTAATGCAATTTAATCGGGGGAATGCGGTCTGACATTTAAAGGGCCACTCCAGCCCGTTCCTTAACATAACCCCCGCCCATCCCCCTCCAAATAGTGATGAGGCTAATAATAATGGGTGGGTCATAATGGGCGGGCAGGAGCACACGTGATGCAAAGAGCGTCTGCTCCCAGCGCTGGCCAGGAAAGATGGCGGCAAGCATTCGGCGGCGCAGCTGCGAACTCGGGAGCTGGATTCAGGGTGAAGTGTCTTTTTTATTTTCTTTTATTACATCAGCATAATTTCTATTTGGAGGTGGAATGGAAGGATTAAGTTTATTTTGAAGGAAGGGGCTGGGGCGGCTCCTTTAACACTGTGTCACTTAACTTAATTCTTAATTTTAGGGGTATGGTGTCCATGATGGGTCCTTGAATGCATTCATCAGTTTTTCTGGTGAGCTGATGTAGTGAGCTGAGTATATTTAGAGATGGGTACTTCATCTCAGCAGAAAACATTTAACCATTAACCCTTTAAATGCCAAGCACGTGAAATTCATGTGGCTGCATGTCCGCCCGTTAACAGCCAGCCACGTGAATTTCACATGCTTGCCGTTTCCCCTGTTTACAGGCTAAATAAAAACACTCACCTCCATCCAGGATCCAGTGCCAGGGTCTCCTCTTCCCCCAGGGGGACTTCAATCCCCCTTCCTGGGGTGTTCACTGGTGTTTTCTGTGCCGTCCAGTGGCGCTTCAAAAAAAAAAATTATACCGGTGAAGGTGCTGACATCAGAAAACTTGTGGGTATAAAAGGCTTGTGAGTCAGAAGCCAGAGTACTCTGCAGAAGCCGGTAGCAGGGCAGAGGGCACAATCCTCTGCCCTGCACCCGGCTTTCAACAATCACTTCTGATGGTCAGACAAGTAATTGCCCATCGTGGGATCGGCAATAGAAGGAGGTAAGTAGGAAAAAAATAAAGGACTTTTTCTGTGTGTGTTTTTTTTTTTACGTTTACCCATTTCTGCTCTGGCAAGCGGTCCTTGAGACCCATTTACCAGTTCAAATGGCAGGAGGGGCTGGCAAATCACCTGCCAGCAAGTGGGTAACTTGCCATAACCCCCACCCCATTACCTGCCTCTCCAAAGCCCAGGGGGATGCAGAATAGCCTGTGGCCCATGTTGGCTATGTGGGCCGAAAACCTTCAGGGCCAGGGGCCGGCTACTCTACCTTTGCCCCCTGGTCTACCAGCACCCAAAAATAAACAATAGCATGGAGTTTAACTCTTGATAGTGTGCATAGTATTGGTATTTTGTTTGAAAATCTCATAAAATGCTCTTTTTAGTTTGCGGTGTCTCCTGGGCAGGAACAGGTGTCTAGCGGTACAGTGGTATAGTTGTAATCGTGAGGAATGGGACTTTTACACACAATATGACTTTTTTTTAAAAAAACATTATTTTTTTTAAAGAATGCCCTAAAAATAGATTTTTTACATTTGTGTTCTCACACATTTCAGCCAAAGATTTTGAGAAGGAACTGGAGAAATTTCAATAAAGAAACTTCATGTTTAAGGCCAAACTCTGCTGAAAAAAATATAATATATAAATTATAAATAATATGTTTGGAAATCCCAGAACATTCCTGCAAAAATCACAGTTAAACATAGTGCAAAATACTGAAAAATGGCCTGACGACAGTGGGTGACGAAATCTCTAGGAGGCAGTGAAAGTGTTAAAGCCATATACAGTAATCTAATTGTAATCTAAATAACATTAAACTCTCTCAAATTGTATTTAATCCTTCTCCCATTTTGTACATTTAGATTACTTAGTCCCCAGTTTAAACTCACTAAAAAAGGCAACTTAAATAGAACTTTTAATGATCTCTAATTTAAGGTTATCTAGCTTTAGTCTTTTCGTACAGTTAGAAGATTCTTTAACATTGCTCTTATTGGCACTTGTTGGCAAGCTGCTAACTATCCAAGGGTAAATTAAACAAGCCAACACTCCTAACTCTATAATGACCTTGTTAGTTACACAACACACATAAAAGCTAACAATCTGCTTGCATGAATTTTAGGATGAAATTAAAATGTAATATGAATAATCATTGAGGTACAGCACCAGGTGTATTGGTTTGCCATCCAAGAAAAAAACAGATGATAATGTCTCCCAAAGTTACAATAAAACAAGGAAGGAAAATGAAGGTGGTGTAATGTTTTGTGTGGTTCGTTAGGGTTGAGGGGACTGTCACTGTATGGGATTCAAGATGACTATTAAAGCCTACATGAGAATTCCAGTGACTTTAGATCCTTGAGATTTTACATAAATGGTTCAGATAGCTTTTTCTCCCCTAAGCGTGTTAGACTACAGAAGTGGTCACAGTGTCGGCTTAGGCATTAAAGCATGTTTATTGACCACATAATGGATTATGCTCAAGAAGAACAATTCATATAAATGATTAACTTCTCATTGTTTGTGAAATAAAATGATTGCAGGAGATACATTTATAAGTTTGTTGGGGGGTACGCACTTCAGTCAATGATCAAATTCATCAAGATTATAGTTGCATATGAATCAAATACACATTTTATATCTTATTGGTAGTATGAGTATAAGCTAAATAGACTGCTACCTGGATATAACACGGATTCTGATATAACACGGTCCAGCCTTGGATCCAACATTTAAAAATACAATGCATTTATCCTCTCACTGTGATGTATGTGTTCAAAATAACATGGCCCCCTTTACTGCCACAGGTGTAAGGACGCGTATCGGATTGCAATTAGACACACAGTTGTCCAGATATTGCAACACAATGGCTTGCAGGCATTTCCTATGGGTTCCACCCTGGGGGAGGGGGGCATCTATATATTGTTTATTCCTAAAATACTTTTCACATATAGCATATAAAAGAGAGCAGAAGTTGCATCAAGTCCTGTTTTCACATCTTCTTGACGTGCAGGCAGGTACTTACTGTTACTTACTAGAACATTAACACAAAAGCAATTGTGCAATACAGCATAGTGGTTGGTAGTCTAAACAGCAGTCTATATACGTCTATTTTACAGTGCGTTTAGGCTGTGTTTTAGTTTATGAGTCCCAAATTACACATTGGTAAAGCAAAAAAGAAGAGATAATATGTTTTACAGAAAAAAAAATTATATTTGTTGTTTACAATATTGACAAGTCACAATGCAAGTTCTGTACAAATGAATGTGTGTAATGCTATTCATAAGCATAAAACACTTCAGTACAGTTCTGCTCATTGTGATGGGATCTTAACCTACAGCGTCACTATAAACTGGCGCAGCAGTGCACCAACAACTCTATAGCACTGGTGATAAACTAGATGCAGGCTGGCAGCCATCAGCGCTGCCTGTTTTTGTTTGCTAAAATATTGACGATAAGTGGCATTGACTGGCACTGATACTTGATAAATCAGGCTCTAAATTGATATTTGATCATTTTAAAAGGATCTGAAAATAAAATATAAATACTGATTAATAAAGCCTCCCAGAACTTTTTTTCTACAGTATATGTAATAAGCCTTTAGATCACAGATTCCAGATACACCTGGCTTTTTATATATAGGAGATATATTCTCTGTGCTGTCATGAACTTCAGACACATATAGTGTGAGAGACAAACAAGCGTCTTTAAGGAATGTTGGATGGAGTCTTACCAGAGGTCAGTGCAAGGGGCACTAAATACTATTTTATGTTTTCAGTTTTTTGTCATGAAATCTGAATAAATGGGTTTAAGCACATTTTCTACATCCATGAACTTATGGGTCAAGAGGGCAATGCACATGTTACTTCAATAACAAAGTGTGAATATGATGTGTAGACTAATGAGACTGATACGCCCCCCTCCGATGATGACCCTGGGTCTGGTGGCATCTTTTGCCCCCTATGCAGTGCCCTTAGGGTTGTCGTATATAATTCAGGGCCTTTTGGAGCACAAAACACATCATAAATTGACCTAGATTGAATAGGAGAAAGGCTCCCCCCTACATTTCATCTCTAATCCAGATATTTCAGTTGAGAAGCTGTACCTCTGACCTTCTCCTGCTCCCTACCCTGGTCACTTTTCACATGCCTCACCTCCCATATATATCAACCTCCTCTGCTCAATTTGTTCCCCAACCAAGCTTTTAGATGTGCCTTCAAAACCCACTTATTCAGATACGCATATGACCAGGCATATGTCATTCTCAAAGGGGCATATGCCACTAAACTCAATAAATATTGTTTGTGATCCTTGATAGTAAAGGGACTGTAAACCCAACAGCAATAATAAGTCAACAAACAGCTCACCAGATGCCTGTCCCATATGCCTCTCCTCCATTTCCTGCATTGCGTAGTAGAGGCTGTACCAGTGTTTCAAAGTTTGCCCTATTTTCAATTCAGTTTCTCCAGTACCACACAAAATGTGTCTAACATTTACTCTGTCCCTTTGAGCTCCTAGCATAGGCTACCCCGGGAAGCCACAGTGGCCCCATAGCTGTCTCTTATCACAGTAGATCACATAAAGCTATGTCATTAAACACTCTTCCCAGCTCATCCATGACCCAAATTTAACAATGAAAAGACTTGCTTACAAATAATCAAAGATTGTAAGATGCCTTGATATGGCTTACTTTCCACTATTCCCATGGGGGATAAGGTGAGCGTGTGCCTGGACAGTGCATTTACATTTCAAGACTTTAACCTCCTAAAGGTAGACTTTCTTTCAATACCGGGATGCATGGCGTTGAATCAATGGATTATTCTCTTTAATAGTCTCCAGTAAATGATACATTTTAATAGATATGCAGAGCTGTTTTTATCTTGTAAGTTCTACCATCAGGGTTGTGGCGTGTTTTGGGTATTTTTATTGCAAAAATGATCTTGATCTTACAATTTGCGTATTTGTAATTCTGGTGTCTAAGCGCAAAAAGAAATGTCATGGGAGCTTTGATCATATGAAACTAGTGCTCAGAAAGGCTTACCCTAAGTTGCTGGAGAAGTTATCCGTATGTCCAGCTCATCTTAAGCTAGCTTTATGATTCTATGATTTGAAGCCTACAGCTCTGAAGAAGTTGCTGTCGGTCCAACTTATCTAAAACTAGCTGTCATGTCTCGGGGACACCCGTTTTCCTTGTGAGCCTACCACCCCCAATCTTCGCATGCCAGCTTCACCTTTAGCCAAGCCCCCCTTTGCTGGGATGCTTTAAATGCCTCGCCGGACACGGTTGCCCCCAGGACTTATTGGCTCAAAGGATTTAAGCTCACGGGGGTGAAGACGGATGAACCGAAGGTAAGACTGGGCGTAATCGGCAGTAAGTAATGGAAACAGATTGGGTGATCTGAAGGAGAATTCAAGCAAGGTCAAAGGACACACCAAGGGTCAAACCAGGAGGTCAGAGAGCTGCGTTGGCAGCGATTATCAATACCGGAAATCTCAGGATCAACACACCCAGCTAAACGCTATCACGGGCAAGGAATCAGTGTGGGGAAACAACCTTTATATGATGGGAACTAACGGGATTGGCTGGGGGCAAATGTAGTGATTGGTGCTACTAGAATCTTTGGGCTGATTGCCCAGTTTAAACCTTCTGGGAGTCCCACCCAGAACAAACATTGGACTCATCAGCCCTTTAATTCAGCCTCCGGCTATTACAGCCCTCCGCACGCGAGCACATGCAGAGCCGGAGAGGAGGAGGCGGGCACACTCGGCTCAGCTTGATCTGACGATTGAGCCGGCTGCCGGGCAGGAAAAGTCCCAGCCAGCCGCCCGAGCCTGTGCCGTCTGAGGACGCCGCAGGACCAGGCTACGGGTGAGTTTACAGTGACACTAGTTTCAATGGGTGTAAATCTGGGTATTAAGTCCATTCTATGATTTGAAGCCTACAGCTGTGGAGAGGTTGCTGGAAAAGGTTATGCGTAGGTCCAACTCATCTCTAGCTAGCTATATTGGGTGTAAATCTGGAGATTAAGGCCATTCTATGATTTGAAGCCTACAGCTCTGGAGAAGTTGCTGGAGAAGTTATCCATAGGTCCAACTCATCTCAAGCTAGCTTTATTGGGTGTAAATCTGGAGATTAAGGCCATTCTATGATTTGAAGCCTACAGCCCTTTTCTTCTAAGGTAGTTCAGACTGCCCGGTGGTACATTTTGGGTCATTTTATATTTTTCATAATGGCAAAGTTTTCCTTCTTGTGTCCTTTTATGTTCTTATATTTTGAAGAATTCCTACTACTGAGCCTTATGGAAAATGTGCTGCACATCATTGTTTAACATGCCATTGTGCTCTCTTTCCATACTATCAACTCCTATAAGTTAAATAAATCTGTGTGTGTGGTCGCCACAGAGAAACCTCCCCATCTATAGTGATCTTCTGCTGACGTCAGAAACATTTCACAAGAGCTGATCTTGAATTCCGATCATTTTTCATCTGTTTCAAGGTAAATACTAATTGATTCCCTGCTTGTGGTGAATGTTTTCTGCCAGTGACCTCAGATGCCTTGACTCTAAGTTTTTTGTTTTTTCAAGCCAGGAATTTGCTTGTTCAGTGTGCTGGTGAGCTCCTTTGATGCGTGGAGAATATTGTCCAGCCCATGTAGTCTTTTCTAAGCTGAGTAACTGAATACAGCTTCTCCTGTGTCAGGACAGCCACTCTCAGGCCAAGCTTCTTTCCCCAAATGGCTTCTAATCAATGGGATCAATATCGCAGCTAGAGGTACTGTTATTTTGCATGCATGTTTATGAACCATTATGTGGCTAAACAAAAGGGTAAAGGGGGCAATAAATAGCAGAAACATTGAGGCATTTAAACGTTTAAAACAAGGAGGCACTGTGGAATAGTTACAAAACTATAAAGAAAAAAATAAACAATGTAAATAACAGATAAGGGCGGCGAAGCTGGAGATGAAAATAAAAATAACCCCAAAATATTCTATAGCTATGTAAACAGTAAAAGATACGAACGAAAAGGAGGGACCCCCGAAAAGCAAGGAGGGGAATGCAGAGAAAGCAAATTTACTAAATCTCTTCTTTTCTTCCATGTTCACAGAAGTGACATGTCATGTGAAATGCTGAGAAATATCCCAAACATTGGAAAATGGAGATTAAATATCACCTGTCCAAACAAGGAAAAATTGCAGCACCACCTTAAAGCAGACCAACGCCCTCTGTGATGCTATAAAACAGAATTGGAAGCATCCAGAATGCTGGTTTCCCCACACATAAGCCCCCCGGAACACCCGTAATCCTTACCTTTACCACAGTCCACCGACAAGAATCCAGAGCCGCAATAGGCTGCCCGATGCTCCTGTGGGCAGGACATTCGGTGGCTGGAACATCACTGCCCACGTAAGTGCTGGGCGGCCAATCGCGGTGCTGGATTTTACCCCCCACGGCACCCCGATCGGAGGTGTCCTGCTGTGTCAAACCCCCCCAGGTTGCCCAAAAACTCACCCTTGTTCCTGGGCCAACGGCGCACGTGTGCGAGCAGTAGCCGCATCCCCACTATCCCTTTAGCAGGGCGTGTGCACGTGCCAGGCATTTGTGAATGGCTGGCGCGGCCACGCAGCCACTAGCGTACTCAGATCCGCACATATTTGGCGAGCTCCTGGACGAAGGAGCTTGAGCAGATCCGAGCACACTGATTGGACAAGAGAACTGTGCATGCATCTTAGGACAGGGGAAGGGTAAGTGAGATCGGGCGACCTGGGGGGTTTCACATAGTGAGGCACCACCGATCGGGGTGCCTGGGGGGCAAAGACCAAAACCCAGGATAGTCAAAAACTATCAGATTAAAATTGACAAATCCCCAGGTCCAGATTACATAAATCCCTGTGTTTTATTATGGTTGCATTATTTGCAGTAAAAGACAAGCCATTTTTTAATATTTAAAGATTTCATAATGACCAAAATGTTCCACAGGATTGGAGCATAGAAAATGTGGTTCCAAAAAACCCTCTATTGCCAGACCATTTATCACCATTTTATGCTATATATGTTTAACTGTGAATTTTGTATGAATTTCCAGGGATTTAATATGAAGTGTCTTGTTTGTAATGTTTAACGTGTTTTCCTAATATTTTAAGTAAACTGTGTAAAAAAGAATAATAAAAAATTATATCTTTTATATTTTGTCGTTTTCTTTTTTAATGCTGTACGTTTTTCAATAAAACTATATTGTGTGTAAGAGCCCCATTCCTCCTGAATACAAAGGTACCACATATGTATCGGTAGTCACCTGATCCTGCCCAGGAGACTCCCCAAACTGAAAGTGTCATTTTATGAGCTTTTTCAAATGAAATACAATTACTATGTGCTAAGGGTTAAACCCTTAAAAATTAAAGAAAAACAGTGTGCGCTACCATGAGGATCAGACAGGAGTGTAGTCGAACAGGCCGAGGTGGGGGTCACAAGCGTAGATGCAGAGTCGTTAAGCGAGCCAGAGGTCAATGAGAGCAGAAGCAAGGCAACAAGAGTTTCAGGAAGCTGACAATGCAGCAAAGCATTGCAGGGACCTCAAATAAATGGTCATGGAAAGACCCATGAGCGGACTGTCTGCAAGACTGGGATCCAGGATTTTGAACAGAAGTATGTAAAAGTGAATCCTGGAGGTTGATTGTCTGTTTGAACAAAGTGCAGGTTTCTACATGGATGCATGTATGCTAGGAAATCCTGGAGGAATCCTGACAACAATAAACTAAACTGTAGTGATCTATGTCATGCAGCAGCTGCCAAGCCAAACAGGTTTCGATACAAAGATTTTTCCCATGATATATACTGTATCTATACCCAGGACTGTATCTGTAACAGGGGCATCCACTAAGGCTGGAGAAAAGATGATTCTTACATCAAAATAAAAAGGAAGTCTTTACTGTAAGAGCATTAAGACTATGGGACTTTCTGCTAGAGTAGGTAGTGCTGAGAAATACACTAACGAGTTCAAAAGTGACCTGAAGCCTTCCTTGTTGCAATAACATTACGAGCTATGGCTACTAGGCCAATAGGACACAGGCTGAACTGGATGGACAAAAGCCTTCTTCAGCCTTATATTACGATGTAAACATTCCATGGCCAAAACTATGTAGTCAGCAAGTCATTAAGAAGTAGAATTATTTAGTGAAAATATCTAGCAGCAACCACAACTCGGTCCATATGATATTACAGACTGCAAAGCATAAAATCACTGCCAACCATTATTCTCATTATCTCTAGAAGCAACATCAACACAAAACCTACAAAATAATGGTCAGCTCTACCTGTGCAATACAAGGATCCCAGCTGCAGTATAAAGCTGACACGGCACGGCAGCGGGCACTCTCCTCGTGTCCAATACCGTGCAAGAAGATGAAGCCAGCCAGCATTCAGCATAAAATCATCCAAAGTTTTATTTCCAAATTATTAAAAGTCCATCCATGATCAAAGCATAAACGAGAAAAGGAACATCCAAATAAGATTTTGACTTCCTTGTCTACGCGTTTCGGACGTCAGCCCCTACTATCAACACAAAACCTATTTGCTGTGAAGTTTCTGAACTGGGTTTTTATGGTCATTTGGTCAAGTAGCTGTAAAAAAGTCTAAGGTCACCATGTGCAACGATGTGTTAGGAATGCTGCCACCAGACCCGAAGGGCTCTCTCACACCATACATTTCCACCACATTGGGGTGCAGCACAATATGAATTTAGTCAGCCTTGTGGTGGATGAGAGTGTCAGACTGTAGGTGTAGGAGAGGCAGTGACAGGCAGGATCTGTCTGAAGAACCCAGCTGCAGAAGAAGGACAAGGCAGTGAACGCTTGGGTGAGGAACAAGAGGTCTTGGCGAGGACAGAGGACCCTGCTGGGATTGGCTATGGCAGTGGAGATTATTGGCAATGGACTGGTAGGTGTCAGTAATTAGCTTCCTGTCCCATAACAGGCTACAGGTAAAGCACAATATATGTGCTTTACCAACACTGCCCATGGATTGCATTGTGCTCATCCTGCACATAAATGGTGGAAGAGCCCATACATTACACTGGCCAGAATTGTCTTCCTGCTTGTATTGCGTTGGAGCATTTTAACTCTTGCAATTCAAGTAGTAGCAGTAGTAGGTGTGAAAGGTGCTTAAACCGTCATAAACAGGCACCTACCTTTTCTCCCCCATAGCAGGTCCCTCCAGTTTGTGAGAAAAGAGCTCCCGGTGTCCCAGCACACTGTTCCTTGTGTCAGTCATTGTGCTTGTGCACAGCACCATCACTGCAAGGCACTTCCTGGCATGCCCTCTCCAATGCAATGATTAGACGGCGCTGTGCATAAGCACAATGATTGGCCCAAAGTATTCTGGGGAGCATGCTCATGGCACCCATTGATCTAGAAAACCAGAAGATTTCTGAGTGGCAGACTGGCCGCAAGCTGCTGTGGGGAAGAGAAGGTAAGTGCCTGTTTTTTTTTTTTTTTTTTATTTGGGTTTACAATCGCTTTAAAGCAGTGAAAACTGATCCACGAAGTTTACTGCCTGCCACCCGCACCTGTTAATGTGTAGTAAAAATGTCTAGGGGCAACAAACCACTTAGACACATGGTGCCAGTATGCATGTGCATGTGAAAGGTAGCATTTGTGGTATGCACGCATAGCAGAGTTCGTGCTGCGTATGTGCAAGGTAGAATTCATGCTTCACATCTGCAAGGTAAAGTTCATGCTGAGCACTAATATCCAAATGCAGGGTTAATCATTGTGCACAGGATCTAATATGTGTACACCTACTGAGTTGGTGCCAAGATGGTGCCAGAAGACTTTGGAAGATTTATCTCCTGTGCCCGTGTTCCTGTGAACTTCAGATCAGAAACCCCTGCCCCTTGGACTGCCTTCCTGGTATGGACGATTGCATGTACCTGGACTTTGCCTCTTTGCTGCCAGCCCTTTGATTAGGATTTGGACTTTGGATTTAACCTTTGCTAGCTACCTGCTCGCAACAATTCTGCTTTGTATTATACATTGACTCTTGCTAGTTGCTGGCCCTTTTGGCTTTGGACTCTGATTATCCTCCTTTCTCTGCTTCTCGATCTTGGCTACATCTTACTATGCCTCTGCTCCCAAGTACCACTGTACCATCTGGACCAGGGAACCACTGCCTGTCTGGCTAGGCCCCTGACTCCCTGGGCACGACCCTGGACCTCTCAACAACAAACCTATCCTCCCTTGTGGGGGGATGGGTCTAGAGGAGACTGGGATGTTTCTTGGACTCCCAGCTGCAGGATCGAGTTTTGGACATCGAGGGCCATCCTTGCTAGGCAGTG